>JALXJV020000009.1:5063473-9863473 GCA_024633595.2 Lepomis macrochirus
CGGTGTTGTAGCCCTACTGGTTTTCAAACTGTCTGGTTGCCATACGCGTGCGCGTGTTGTGCGCAGCAGCTGCGGACTGACTCCGTCCACAGATTCGTCACACATTCACAAACATGTTCCTGGCGAGTTTCAAGTCGCATCTTTAATCTACTGTGGAGATCATGATTGTATAAGTGAGCTCTACATTACAGCCACATACGGAAGAAGAAATTAAAGAAAATAAACATTTTACAAAATCGCATCAAGTTGGAGTCGAACTTCCCTGAGCAAAAGATAACATCTACACAGCAGGTCTCCACGTTACCTGCGAGCTACCCGAGCAATCACAGACGTTTCACTGTCTGTCACGTATTCATTAAGCACGTCAACATCCAGGTAACACTTTGTTTGGGCTGATCTAAAACAACTGGTTACCTTGAGCGATCTTAAAAACACCAGAACGTGTTTATCAAGGAGTTTCAGTCGAGGCTTCGGCAATATTGACCACTACATTACAGCCACTTACACACTATGACACATGGGTACTAATCTAACTCCGACAATACGGTCAACAGGGATGAAATTATTCCCACAACTGAGCCACGGAAAGAATAGGCTGAAACAAGTGGTGTCACAATATTCTGCCCACACAGTAAAGTTAGCCTACGCTACCGTGGACCTCAGGATCTACAGTCATCATCAAACGCAAAAAGCGAATATCCTCAAGTAAGAAATGGAAAAAGAGAAACTGGAAGTGGATCTTGACGTGTTCGATTTGTGTAACCAGGAAGTTGCTTTTGTGGCAAATACACTTGGCAACGGGGAGTTTCAAGTTCATTCATCAATATTGCAGCCGTCATGATTGTATAAGCAAGCAATACATTCCAACCCCCTACGAAGAAATAAATTAAAGAACATATATTCTTTGCCATAACGCGTTAAGCTGGATTCGATCTTACGCTGACAAAAGTAACAGCTCCTGTTAGGGTCTCACTTAACGTCCAAGCCACTGTGTCTGGGATATTACGGGGTATCTCATCACATATTCATTAAATACGTCACCATACAGGCAACATTTTGTTGGAGCTGATCTAAAACAACTGGTTACCTTGAGCGAGCTGGCATAATACCCCAACTTGTTCATCAAGGGGTGTCAGTTGAGGCTTCGGCAATATTGACCACTGCATACAGCCACTTAGGCCACTATGACACATGGAAACTAATCTAACTCCGACTGTACCATCAACAGAGATGAAATTATTCCCACAACTGAGCCACGGAAAGAATAGGCTGAAACAAGTGGTGTCACAAATTTTATATATATATATATATATATAAATAAAATGTAAAGATTGGAAATCAAACTATAACACAGCAAATTAGTATTTATATTAGTGACTTTATTTCACTTCTGTAATACATGTGTCTCCTGGCTGTCGCAGTCATCTGTTGGCTGGCTGTTGTTTTTGTTGTTGTGCGTCTGTCGCTTAAAGGTTGATCAGGTCCTCCACCAATGAGCAGGTCGGGGGTCGATCATCGGCTACTTAAGTGTAGCATATCCCCAGTTTCAGCGCGCCATACAGTGTACAGCGCCTTAACTGGCAAGGCTCTCCCTGCATTTCCAAGGACTATGAGCCTTAAAGGGCGCCACTTTGTGTTGAAAAGTAGTGGGGACATAAGGGTTCAGATTAGGGGCGGGATGACACATGTGGGGCAAGAGAACAATAATAGAGAATTCAACACTATTTAGAAGAAATATTTGATGCTGAAATCTCTGAGCGGAGTGTACTGCCCCCTAGAACATTTTGAGCCCTAAACTATTAATTTCCTGTATTCTGGAGACATTTTCTGCTCCAATTTACAGTGGAAATGTCTTTTTATATGAAACGAAACTACATTTAAATGGCATTGCATGCTCTGTGCAAATTCAACTTTCTCAAAGCATTTCCATTTGCTAGTTAGCATTTATTGGGCAAGCCATTTTTAAGAATATTTTAACAAATGCTTTCAAAAAGTGATGGGGACAAAATAAGCCATGTCAAAATGTGCCCAGCGTCCCTGGTGTAAATTACACCTATGCCTAGGCCCATTACAAGGAATTCCCAAACAGGGAATGATAATTAACTTGTCAAATTCCTTGAAAGTAATGCATTGTTAGAATTTGCAGAGGCCGTAATCACGTTGCTTGACATAACCCACAATTTGTAAACAAACTATAAAAAGGAAAACCCAACAACAGGCTCTGGCCTAGGAAAAAAAAACCCTCTACAACCTAAACACCTAGGAAGAAATCATAAAACATCCTAGAGGGTGCATGCTGGACAGTGGAATTCCTGCTCCAGTGGTGGTTTTCCGATGCAAATCCAGTGGAACCACAGGCTGCACGCTGTACACTGGATCTGAGGAGAAGCATGGCAGTACATCAGTAATACATTCCATGTGTAAGCATACTGAACTGTTAGTATATTCTTACCCAGTCGTCGTGCTTATCTTTCTTTGTCCCTGGACTTTGGCATGCATTTCCGCATGCCCTGCATAGTTCAGATAAGTTTTCTAACACATTACACATGTAATTAATTTCTCCATCAAACCTTAATGCATATAGGACATTGTTAAAAAAAACATGAAAATACAAACCTGAATCAGTGACAAGTCTACATGCTATGTCCTTCCTCAACTGAATAACTGCAGCCTCTTCAGTAGCAAAATCTATCACCCCACCAGTTAGAAGAAGCTCTGCAATCTACACAAGACATTGTAATCAGTAGTCCTACTACCAAAGCTGTATTCAAGAAAAAGTTTAGTTGCACTCATACCTTGCAGACAAATGCCCCACAGGATGTTGAGTCTTGTTGACATGGATGGCTTACTGTATCGCAAGTCCACCTTGAAATATGAATGTTTCTATTTCTCATGAAAGCTCTGTAGAATAGCACGATATTGTTACCATTTGTAACCAAGAATATTGTGTGATATTTGCTACTACCAGTTACCACTGATGTTTAACTTGCCTTGTCATGTACTTGCAATGATTTATGTGGTCTGGGGTTTCACCTAAGGGGTCAATATATAGGGCCCGCTTCTCCTTTGGATAAAGAGCCTTCACAATAAATGTGAAGTCATGTTAAGAGGATGAATTATCACATTAAGTAGTTGAGTACAACACACAATTTGCTTTATGGTGTATGTAAATTCTTACCACAAGTGTCCAGTGCCGTTGGTCACATACTGGTCCTATGAGGACATCATAGGCCATTGGGTCCAGCTGAAAATATACACACAGAATTTATTAAAACCTGTATATATTGTGTACCATATGAATAGATATGAAAATAGTCACCCATTTCAATCCCCTGAATGATCCTCGCCACATTGCAGTCATTTCAAAGGAGTCGATAAGGTAGACCTTCCTCTCAGTTACCTTTTGTAAGCTCATGATGACAGTTTTTATGTAGGCGTTCAAAACCTTAGTGACAATTGTGAAGTTACATTTTTGCCATTAAATATATCTAAGCATGTGAATGAAAAGATATAATGCATGCATTTACCTCACTCTCTAACTCCCTTCCGGGGGCCAGATTTTGCAGGTCTCTGGCAAATATTTTATATGGGCCAACTTTGCTCCACAGCACACCTTGACGTTTCCCTGACCATATTTCAGCTATCACTGAGAATTAGTAGATAGAGTTATTTACCAGGGCTGAGACACAGACTATTGCATGTAGATGTCAGTCATTACGTTGTCACTAAAATAAAATTGTATTACTTACAGTCTTCTGGGGCGACAGAAGTTGAGGCAGTTGGGTAGTCTGACTGAAAACTTGAAGACAAGGGGTCTGATTGGGGAGCTTGTGTAAAAGTAGGAGAGTAAGGAACCTTGGGACATTTCACGGGGCTGGGCTGCAGTGATGGAGGAGGAGTGCAACAGGCAGCAATCCACTTTGCAGGGATTCTAACTTCTGGCTCAATGTAGTGCTTGAGGTGGTCAATGTTAATTTTTTCTATTATTTTTCCTGTATGTGTTTGGAGATCAGCACTCTTTCCGTCAATGTGTGAAATTGTGAATGGACCCAATAAATCCGCTTCCAATTTGCCTCCCTTTCTTTGCTCCTGGCGAATATTCTTCCGCAACACTTTGTCCCCAACCAAGAAACTTTCCTCATCCCCAATAGACAGTTTCCTCTTCCGAACTTTTTCCTGTCCCTTAGCCATGTTGGACTGCACTTCACAATATGTCTCCTGACGGTGTTCAGTGTGTCTGCCAATTTCCTCATTTCCAGCAAGGGCGTCGATGTGTTCATCACTTATCTGTAACATTGGTGTAGATAAATAAAAATCAGTACACACTAGAGCAGATAAATAGATTTGGATTTAAAATGAGCTCCTACTGCAGGAAAATACAATCATACCTGCCACTTGTCCGGAATTTCAGATGGGTAACGGGCCTCCCTTCCATATAGAAGGAAATATGGGGAATATTTGGTCGTGATTTGTTTCTTCGTGCGTAGTCCAAACACAGTGGGTCTAATATAGCTATCCCAGTTGCAAGGGTGGTCCTTGACCATTTTCTTTAACGCCCTGAAATTGGCAAAATGAACGGTCATTCTCCATACAGACATACACAATATGAGATGATTTGACAGACAGACAGATAGATAGAATTCTATAAACCCTTGAATTGTGCCATTTAGCTTTTCCACCAATCCATTTGTTTGGGGGTGGTAGGGTGCACAAAGGCTTCTGGTGATGCCAAGCTTGGCACACAAGTCCAGGTTGATCTAGAACGTGCATTGGAAATAAAATGAATAACATACATTGTTCTTGGATGCTATGTTTTACCCTGCGATGATTTCTACAAACATACTATTTTACATGTCTCGAAATTCAACTTACTTTATTGACAAATTCTTTGCCCCGGTCAGTAAGTATACGTTTCGGTGCACCATGCTTGTAAAAGAAGTCCATGATGCAATCAGCCACTTCTTCAGCCCTCTTGCTTTTTAGGGGATATACCTCCATCCATTTTGTGAAGTAGTCCACCATTACACAAATATATGTGTAGCCATTGCCGGAGGACTTTAACTTTCCAACAAGATCCATCCCCACTAGTTCAAATGGCTCAGATACCTTAAATGCAAACCAACGCAAACATCAACATAACCTCCATGTTGAGCTACATGTGACATTAAATGAGAACATTTAGGCTACCTCTATAGGTTTATACTCAATTTTCTCCTTTATGGAGGCCCTCTTTTTTTGGCAGCTATCACACTGGGCAACCTTATAAAGTAAAACAATTGTGAACACTCAAGATACAAAATATGAAAATATTTCATAATTGCCACAGACATATAGACCAAGAATCCACTCACCCATTTTGTGATGTCTGCTTTCATACCAGGCCAGTAGAAGCGTTGAATGATTGCATGCATGGTCTTGTCAACTCCACAGTGAGCTCCAATTGCACTGTCATGGAACTCCACAAAAATGCTGTTAGCTTCTTCTGGTGTGCAAACCACCTTTGCCAAGTGATGCTGCTGATCATTGCGCGATCGGTGGCACTGGTAATACAGTTCCCCATCTAGTGATTACATTGCATAAACACTTTAAATGAAATATTAAAATCCAACAACTTAATGAATTCAGTGCTGTTGTGTGGTTTGCCTTGGCCTACTTATTATTTGGTAGCTCTCTGCCCTTCGTTTAAGGACATAACGCTGATTTTTTGTGGAGTTTGGTGGGTATACTTCTCTCAGTTTGAAGTCAATTAGTTCCTTTACTTTACGAGGATCCATCGCTCTGCTAAGCACTATACTGAGCAAAAGACCCATCACCTGCTTCATTCTCCTTTTATACTCTTGGTTGGTGTTTGAGATTGGTGATTAGCTTAATTGCTTATTGACTAGGCCTATTCTTAGCACTTTCTAATAACGACCAAAATGCTGTACAAATTGAGATATAATTATTCAGTTCATTATTTGTTGTTTTCATATTCAACAGGGAATCTCAAATCGGACAAATACGATTTGTTATTTATATAGCCTAACATAGACCATTAATAGGCTAATGGATTGTTTTTAAAGTTTGCCGAACTAACTAATAATAGTTCATTTCTACTGTGTAGGCTACTATTGGATGTACTGATAACTATCAGTGAACTACTTTGATACTGACGAAATCTTAAAATCCGGAGGACTCTCAGGCAAATCCTGCAGCTTTCCTATTTATGTCCCAGCGCATACGTGTTGCTAAACTTGTTCTTCGTTTCTTATTTCCCCAAAGGCTGACGATGTTTAAGTTTATCCATTATATATAAATCAGGCACCGCTAAAGCCTATGTGTAGCCTATTTAGAATACTGCACGTATCAAGCGCAAGATCAGTGGAAAATACAAATCCTTTTCCTGGTTACATAAATCGAACACTGAGCAAATTCCAAATTATCATTGTCGATACCTGGGAACATTTACTTTTTGCGTTGTAGATCCTGAGGTCCACGGTAGCGTAGCCTAACTTTACTGTGTGGGCAGAATATTGTGACACCACTTGTTTCAGCCTATTCTTTCCGTGGCTCAGTTGTGGGAATAATTTCATCTCTGTTGATGGTACAGTCGGAGTTAGATTAGTATCCATGTGTCATAGTGGCCTAAGTGGCTGTATGCAGTGGTCAATATTGCCGAAGCCTCAACTGACACCCCTTGATGAACAAGTTGGGGTATTATGCCAGCTCGCTCAAGGTAACCAGTTGTTTTAGATCAGCTCCAACAAAATGTTGCCTGTATGGTGACGTATTTAATGAATATGTGATGAGATACCCGTAATATCCCAGACACAGTGGCTTGGACGTTAAGTGAGACCCTAACAGGAGCTGTTACTTTTGTCAGCGTAAGATCGAATCCAGCTTAACGCGTTATGGCAAAGAATATATGTTCTTTAATTTATTTCTTCAGTAGGGGTTGGAATGTATTGCTTGCTTATACAATCATGACGGCTGCAATATTGATGAATGAACTTGAAACTCCCGTTGCCAAGTGTATTTGCCACAAAAGCAACTTCCTGGTTACACAAATCGAACACGTCAAGATCCACTTCCAGTTTCTCTTTTTCCATTTCTTACTTGAGGATATTCGCTTTTTGCGTTTGATGATGACTGTAGATCCTGAGGTCCACGGTAGCGTAGGCTAACTTTACTGTGTGGGCAGAATATTGTGACACCACTTGTTTCAGCCTATTCTTTCCGTGGCTCAGTTGTGGGAATAATTTCATCCCTGTTGACCGTATTGTCGGAGTTAGATTAGTACCCATGTGTCATAGTGTGTAAGTGGCTGTAATGTAGTGGTCAATATTGCCGAAGCCTCGACTGAAACTCCTTGATAAACACGTTCTGGTGTTTTTAAGATCGCTCAAGGTAACCAGTTGTTTTAGATCAGCCCAAACAAAGTGTTACCTGGATGTTGACGTGCTTAATGAATACGTGACAGACAGTGAAACGTCTGTGATTGCTCGGGTAGCTTCGCGGAGTAACGTGGAGACCTGCTGTGTAGATGTTATCTTTTGCTCAGGGAAGTTCGACTCCAACTTGATGCGATTTTGTAAAATGTTTATTTTCTTTAATTTCTTCTTCCGTCATGTGGCTGTAATGTAGAGCTCACTTATACAATCATGATCTCCACAGTAGATTAAAGATGCGACTTGAAACTTCGCCAGGAACATGTTTGTGAATGTGTGACGAATCTGTGGACGGAGGCAGTCCGCAGCTGCTGCGCACAACACGCGCACGCGTATGGCAACCAGACAGTTTGAAAACCAGTAGGGCTACAACACCGGCCAACTGGTCTTCGTTTCCATTTCTCTATTAGAGATATAATGCGTAATGTCCCGGTAAGTGTAACCGGTGGCTGTTCACTTAATCACGGCCAGGTAATAACGTTTAAACTTTCATTTTCACCTGTGATCCAGGAATGTGGTTGCGTGTCACGCTAAGGGAGGAAAGAGGATATTGTCTGTCTGAGATTTGATTAAGTTGCTCTCTCCCCTCCTTGAACCCACTTTTTATCCTGTACTTTCTTCTTAAATCCTTTTGTCTTTAATATTACGCCCCTCTTCCTTTCTTTTAATTTACAGACATGAATATGTGTGTTACGCCTGAGGCTGTCATGTGTGCAGTGTGTGTGTATGCTGGTGGAAACAGATTTTATGTGCAGTTAGTTAGTCAGCAAGGTTGTGCGATTAGTGCAGGGCAAACCACACATTCCTGGGATGCCAGAGCTATATGGAGGGGTCACTGTTTTCTCTCTCACGTACTCACCATACTCCAGCAGTCTTATCAAATTCAACCCCCAACTCTACATCATGCTCTGCAAGTTATTCAGCAAGGTTAACTATCAGGAAGAAACTGGATGTCAGGTTGGCAAATTACCAAGAGATACCAATCAGATGACAAGTTGCACTGGTAGATCTGTATGAGCAGGTTACATATTTGAAAAGTATGTATTTGTAAGGTAATTCTATTAAACCTGACATTCAGCTCATTGGGGGAATTGGTGTTTCCGTGATACTGTCTTATTCGCAAATTAGTGAGCTTGGACCTTAGGCAACAAGGCCATAGAGATGGAATTGGTTGTTATAATTTAGTTGAGGTTGTTAAAATGTGAATCTCTTAATCCAATTTACCACTATACCCAGAATCTTCTTGTGTAGTCTTTATGTGGTAGTAGTTGTGGAAGAGTTCACATTGCTGTGTAGTTTTTCCCGTCATCTAACTGGCTGTATATAAAATGAAAACAAACATTGTTTTTTGACAAGAGTGATAACGCAAGAGCCCTGACAATTTTAGACAGTGACCATCAGTTTCACTGGTTGAAATGACACCTGTTGCTAACAGGCTCTTTCAGCTTTAGATTCTGTAAATAACAGAATTGGTGTTGTTAGGAAATAAGACTGCCACTTTTTTATTAAAAATGTTAAAAGTTTTGTTCGAGCGTGAAGGAAAAAATTTACTATTCGAACTTTAATGAAATGTTTGAATTAAAAATGTACACACTATAAGCACAACAGACCATTTGAAGTAGTTTGCCTTGTGGTCCAGCAGAGGCTTGACCTGAGGCATGCCCTATTGGATGATCAATAGGGGAGGACAGCAAGCAAAGCTCAACCCATTTTGGAAACCCAGGTTTGGAGGAGGGGTGTTTGTGGTGGATCACAGTAGGGAAGTCAAGTCATGAAGGCAGAGATAATCAGGATGATGACTGTTGACAGACGTGTCCAGCAGGAGGTGGAGCTGAAGGCAGGACGGATGTTGTTGTTAGTTTGATGCAGGCTGACTTGAGGGTCTCTCAAAGAGAGAGAGACAAACACAGCTGCTGTTCAGGTGTCTTCCATGAACTCCAAACAGCTTTCACATCGACATACGAGGTGGCAGCTAGAGGCTAAAGCTGTGACTTATCATGTTAGCAGCAAGAATGGAAAGCTGTGGACATATTTTGACGCCCTGTTATTGCCCTGTGTGGTACTTTATTACAGAGCATTAAATTGTTTGTCTCATTTTCTCAGAGATGAGGTTTATTACCCCTCTCAAAAATAATAGATCCATTTCTTATCAAACACATTTTACGCTGGAGACACATTAGATTGCAGTTTAAAGTACATTGCTTAAATGTGATAAGAATATCAGCTTGTAACTTGTAAATCAGTTCATTGTTGAATTGTAACTAGTTAATTGATTATTTTCAATCACATTAAATAGACATTTGCTAGTTACAGCTTAGCTGCTTCCTCTTCAGACAAATCATCATTAGTTGGTATTTTTTTGTGATTTGTACCTAAATGTGCTGTTGCATTACCCGCTCCCACCATTGTCTTTTGTTTTGTTCTGTCCTCTTTGTGTCCTTGCTTGAGGTTATGCTGTAGTGGATGAGCAAGCTTGGAAACATTAAAAGTCTCTCATCTTTCTCCTGGTATCAGGTTTCACAGAAAAAGATGGCATTAGCTTGAAATAGAAAGGGGGGTGACTGTGTGAGAGACAGAGAGAAATGGAGCCAAATGATATGGGAGAAAGTGAAGAGAAAGAGGGTGAGAGAGAGCAAAGATGAAAGTGGACACTTTTTCTCGGTATGCAGGTAAGTCTGGGTGTTTGTGGAGAGTCCAGAGAGAGAGAGAGAGAGTGGGGGGGAGGCGAGGTTCAGAGCCAGCGCTGGGCCAGATTCAGTTCACGGCTAACAGCCAAACAATCACATCTGCAGAGAGAAACCCCCGACTCCACCTCATATCAGGGGAGTAATGGAGAACAAAATTTTGGAAGAGAGATCAAGAAAAACTTTGTTTGGATTAACTTTCATTCTTTGTTTCTCTCTGTTTTACTTTGTTTTTGGCTTTTGTCTGGTCTTAGTTTCTAATTTTTGGCAGGTTAGTTTATCAAACCATATAATAAGATATTTATTATATGTGCCAGTAAGGCTCAGTGAAATGGCCAAAAATGTAGTCACAATAAAAAAAAAATCATATCATTCTCAAATGATAATTATCATGATAAATGTCAAATTATTATTTCTTTAAAGTTTAAAGGCTGATTTTTGCTCCTGAGTTTAAACTTTTCTTTATGGTCAAAACATGACAAACACTTGATGCCAAACTGCTGATCACTTCACAAATCTGAGTTTGAACATTCAAAACAATTATGATAAAATCTTTTTTCAACAAATATAAATGAGTAAAATCAGTCCTCAACAAAATAAATATGTGAATAGAGAAATAAAGTGCTAATTCAATAATTTATTGAACATTTGTTATTGTTATTGAGAAAAAGTACATTGTGATTAGAGCTGCGGCTAACGATTATTTTAGTATTCAAAGCTTTTATAGATTATTTCAACAATTCATCGATGCGTCGTTTAAGAAGTACTTTTGCTTGGCTAATATTTTATATTGCACCACTACTCACTCCATGTGTACTGTAAGGAGATGGGGAGCATGTTGAAATACTATATTATGCCATCTTTATTTAAGATATCAGGGGTCGCGTATTCTGATAGACTATCCATCCATCCATCCATCCATCCATCCATCCATCCATCCATCCATCCATCCATCCATCCATCCATCCATCCATCCATCCATCCATCCATCCATCCATCCATCCATCGTTAACCACTTACCCTGCGTGCAGGGTCGCGGGTGTCTGGAGCCAATCGCAGCTTACAATGCGCGAAAGTAGGTTGCTGTGAGGCGACAGTGCTAACCACTGAACCACCGCGGCGCCCTTCTGATAGACTAATAATGATTCTTTTGATATTGTTGACGATCAGCTTATGGGCGTGGAAATAGACCACGCTTGTGGGTCATACTCATGCGCAGAACTGCTAGGTAGCATAAATTGACAGAGCAACGGCGGTCTTGAAGTCGTTGTGGCGTTCACTCTACGTGACTGATCGGTGACAGGGGGTCACACACTACAGGAGCTGACAGTGGCTGTGTCACCTGATTTCCAAACCACGTTTTATCAAGAAAACACACATAAAATGTGAAACAGGAAATGAGACGATCCTGCACACAAAACAGCTGTTGTTTGTTATTATAAAGATAGCAATTATAAAAACAAAGAATATGGGTGAAAGGATAGATTAGCATACGCAGGCAGCAGGGATTGTCTGACCTACAGAGAGAGCTGAAGGTGGGTTAAAAGGTGCAGCTCCCCGACACCCAGTTAACTCATGACTGTGAGGTTACAACTCACGGCCCAAAAAGGTGAACGCACATGTGCACATTAACAGCTGAGGAATGCGGCTTACTTTGGCTAGCCTTCAACTCAACAGTCAAACACGATTTCAGTTAAATGCTAAAGTTGCACCGACGTGCTGTTGCTGAGGCGACATAAGTTTCATTTTATGGTGGACAGACGGTAACATTACAGAGTTGTTGTTTTCTTTAACTTGAAATAATCCCATACTTTGGACACTTTCTTCTTTGTCCCTCGCTATTTTGTCTCTGTTCCTCCACTGCAAACAGCGCCATTATAATCACGTTGTGTTCACACAGCTTAAGCGCGATGCGCGACAGTAATAAATGTCGGGTGAAACACTGTGCTGTATAGTTATATAGTTATATTTATATGGATTAAACAAAGCATTGATTCAAAGAATTTGCGTTGCATTTTATTAATCGATTTAATCGATGAATCGCTTCAGCCCTAATTACAATGAATATAATTAGTGTTTTATTGCCCAGCCCTAGTCTGAAGAAACAAGAGAAATTAATGGATAGCAGCAATAGTCTGTAACTTACTCAAAATGATCCATGACATTACCCGTGGAATTCAACTCTTCAAAAAACAAACTTGTAAGTATTTGAACACAGTGGATCAAGTTGACTGGTAACGGAGTTGACTGGTAACGGATTGACTAAGCCCTGGGTGAGGAAGAAAAAGAGTAGGAAAAAGGAAAAATATGTCATATCAGACCCTACATTAAGATTCTTCCTTGTAACAGGGAGAAAGGGCCAGGCTTATTGCCTTAGAGGAAAGAAAATCCTCTCCGGAATGACTGCAGCAGCCAACATCAACACAGCCCTCTAGGTGCTCAGGAACAGAGGCAAGAACACTGTATGAATAATATAAATATTTAATCTCATAACAGTAGCCTCTTTGAGACTTTCAACCACCAAGGGTTTTACTGTGTACGGCGTATAGAGTGTTAAAGATCAGCAGAAGAAGAATA
This sequence comes from Lepomis macrochirus, assembly GCA_024633595.2. Classification (NCBI taxonomy): domain Eukaryota; kingdom Metazoa; phylum Chordata; class Actinopteri; order Centrarchiformes; family Centrarchidae; genus Lepomis; species Lepomis macrochirus. The sequence continues at coordinate 5,076,162 of JALXJV020000009.1, forward strand.
TGATATGTAGCTAGAGCTCAGCTTGTCTGTTATCAAGGCCACACAATGGCAAAAAACAAACAGAGGTTTCTTCTGCATTTCTAGCTCAAACATTTTGGTTAAAAATCTTAAATCAAACGTTTCCTCTTCTCATTTTTGTTTCTCTGTCTTTATATTTTGATTCTGAACAAAACCTCATCAATTGTGTTGATATTCAGCAGTATAAAGTTCAGTTCAGTACATTGATGATTATTTTAGGAAGTCAGGCTTCTTTGTGTTTGTAAACTAGAGGCTCAGCTGATAAGTTGCTGAGAAGATTCCTGTATTTCTTTTAGAGCCCCGATGTGAATGTGTTACATCGTTAATATTTAATGGAGACATTATTATTTATCTTTTGTTCTGACAGTGATGTGAACTCCGGTTCCTTATCTGCAGATTGAGTGGTTGAAAGAGAGACATTAATGCATTAATAGATTTGTCATTAGTCATTACAGCCTAAATAATTGTTTCATATAATAATATCTTGTACAATAGTACTCTATTCAGGTTAACGTCTACCCTTCTTTCCAGCGAGCCTCTTACTTTGCACACAGCGACTGAATGAGGAGTTTTTGTTCATGTTCCCACGTACAGCTCTATTCACAGACGAAAAATCAAGCTCGGGCCTGCACGTTCCCAGTGACTGCATTTCACCTCAGTTGTTCTGGTGTTGCAATGCTAGTGAATGGCAGTGTGTTACAGTGGGAGGTGAAACAACAAGAGAGAAGAGGCTGCTTTTTTTGTTGCTGTTTTTTTTGCACTCCGATAACACTGGAATAGTCTAGATGACACATGCAGACCTTTTGTTGCAGTGCTTTGTTACATGACTTTTTCTCAGCATCCTCCTATTGAATCATTATTTACCTTTTTAAAGTTATGTGAACATAAATCATTAAAATTAATTCCACTTGAAAACTACATAAACCTGCATTAAGATATGTGACTTTATTAACTTTCAAATAGGGCTGGACGAAATGGTCCAAATTGTTCTTCTGTGTTGTCTGTTTGTACCTTTGTGTTTTATGCTGCTGCCTTTCTTGGCCAGGTTCTTAATTACAAGACTCTCCTGGTTAAATATAGGGCTATAAATAAATAAATAAGATAGAATTTCTGAGGGAACCACTGGCATGAAAATGTCCAAACTTTGAATACTTGTTGTCTGTAGACTTCACTTACTCGTGAACAACACAGAGACAGCTGTTGAAGAAGGAGAAAAGTGTTGCCCTTGCATGTATTGTCACCATCTGTTTGATCTGATCTGTCTAACCTCCACTGTATTTCTAGTCTGAATAGCCTATATGCAGTGTTTGGCAGAACTGTTTTGCAGATGATGGAGTGTTGACTGGCTTCACTAATGATAGTGACATTGATATGATGTTTGACTTCTTCACAACATCACCTCAGTTTTTGACAACATGCCATCACCATGTAATGATGGTGTTACTGAGCCATGTGATCTACAGTATGCTTTGATGTTTAACTTTGTTTTTATGGGACATCAACAAGTGATGACAAGCGTAAGTATTGTCAACTGCAATATGATTTTGTTCATGAGTACAATTAAATGAAGCATTCAGGATTTTACCTGTCTTAACTGACTATAAAACATGGATGTAGTGTCCATAACGTCACCCATAAGTTTCTAAGGAGCCGTTGTGAAGCTCAGCTTATGCTGCTGGCTGCTTTTGATGAAAGCAGCAAAAGGTATTAAAGTGACACTAAAAAGAAGCCACTTTGTTTAAAAAAAAATTGGTCTGTATGCTTCTCTTTTGAATGTTGCAGAAGGGAGGAGTGGCGGCACACAATGCAGTGAGAGTAAACAAGTTAGATCAACACTAGATGCACGGCTGATATGCAACACCATGCTGTTCCCATTGTATGGAAGGACATGTGTACCATATGCACACCCTTATGCAAAGTTTTTTCATTCAGTGTTTATCTAAAAACTAAAATTGGTGCAATGTTACATTGTAAATGCATTAGATTAATTAGATGAAACTCTGTTTGGTACAGAGTAAACAGAGATGAAACTCTGTTTGCCTGGCTGTCTCTACTGTGGATGCTTTGTCTTGACTGTAGACTTAAAACCCTTGTGTTTTGTTTTTGTTTCAGCTTGCATCCATAGCCGTGCTCATCTAGCAGAAGATCCTTGATTGTTTTGTATGCCTGTACTCTCTTTCTTTAAATGTTTTAGTGTATGGTGACCTTTAACATCCTGTTCATCCTTGAACTTGTACGCCCTGCAGCAAACTTCAGTAAGTGCAGGGGAAGCAAAGGTCTGAAGTTCATGTGCGCAGACAAACTAGCTGGCCCAGTGTCTGTATGTGTGCTGAAGTATGTGTGAGCTAGCTTGTGTGCTCTCGCAGCCATCTTTATCGCCGTCCACATTCCACAACCTGCCTCTGGAAGTCAGGCCCTCATTGTCTGCAGAAGACATGCTTTGTTTGAACTCAGCATCGGGATTGGCAGGTTTGTGTGTTTCTGGCTCTGATACGTTGAGTGAAGCTCTTTCCTGCTGTATTGACAACAGGCCTTTTCCTCATTGATGACACGTTGTAGTCTGTTAGGTAGTCGATAACAGATGAGGAAACAAATGGACGTGTTTCACAGTACTCAATTAGGCTGGCCTTGATGAGGAACTACTATTACAATCTGATCAGATGTGTTTTAATGTATGTTCTGAAGTTAAATTCTGATGAAAGTCAAAGAGGATATGGAAGTTTATTAAAAGTTAAAGCAGCAGGTTTATTTGCTCAGTCACTAATAAATAAATGAACTGGAAGGCTGAAATAACTTCTGTAATATTTGTTCATGTACATTGTTGTACATTGGTTAGTATGGCAATAAGACATCCAAAGTATGCAACGTTTAGTTTTATTTAGGAAGCCACTCAGGATGAAATGTAGAAGAGGAGATTTGTGTAATGATTTTCTGTTTCTCTGCAAGTATCTCTCTCTTTGAAGTCTCCCTCTGAACAGGTGTTTATTCACCTGATTTAACCCCGTGTGTGTTACTTTAAAGTATGCAGCTACTTGTGGTGTTTAGACTGGCATCACGCCATGAGAAACTATGTGGGCCACAGAGTAAAAAAATCATTTAAGCATGTATGTCTGTGATTTAAAACTGCTGTCACGATTTTTTGGCCAGTGTTGTTTTGTTGTGTTTACAATGTGTTTTGTCATTTAGCCTTGACTCAGAACTATAAGTGTGTCATAATAACTGTCCATCGGTGATTGATCTGTTTATATTAGCAGGTAGAAATGGTATTTCACGGTACTCTGCCCTGATCAAACTGCTGTGAATAGCAACCATTGAGCCATACTGTCGGAGGTGTCAAAGTGAGTCATATTGTTTAAAAGCTTATCTGTGAAAATATTATACATCCGTCTCATTATATTACATGTGATACTTGAATAATATTTGTATTTGGGGCATTCATGTGCTCTTAATTGACTGAATTGAAGCAGAGAATATATAATACTGTAATGGTTGGTCTGTGGTTTTTATCAGATCAGTAGATCAACTTTAACTCCCCCTATATACCGTTCAAATCAACTAGAACTGACAATCCATTATTACAACTGCTTTGAATTTTATATTGTGAACTGAATAACTTTAGTTTTAGGACTGTTGGTTGGACAAAACAGTCACTCTGAGGGTGTCAATGTTAATTTTGAATACTTCTTAACTTAATAAAATAAAGCCTACAGTTCTCACACAGAAACTTTAATTCAAAACTCATTTGTGCATTTTTAAATAAATAGTAACAGAATCACTTGTGTGGAGAACAAAACACTGTACATTATCTAGTTTTAAATGTGAGTACATAGGTTAAGATTTTTACTATGATGATGATGATGATAATAATAAAGATCTTTATTTATAGAGCATATTTCCAAAACCATGTTACAACCAAAAAAGATATTTTATTGTCCAAATGATTTATCAGTTAAGGTGAGACACCAGTGATGTTTCCTGTATGCCAAGTCATTTTTCTCACCCTTCAAAGCAGTTAGAGCATCATAATCGTACACTGTTTCTTAGGCATGATAGCAAGACATTTAAAGTTTTAAAAAAAAGTCTTTTATGGTTCTCATTTTATGTGGCATTTTATCTGTAAAATTGTGGGGAAAAGGGTCCATAACACATGTATATTTTCAATAAATCCACAAAAACAAAATTCCGGCAAATGTCTGGCCTTTTGTTATATTATCACAATAAAACAAAACCAAATTCATCAGAGTCTTATCATTGTGCTGGAAAATGGATTTATGTGATATGCATGCAGTAGTGCATATTTAATGAGAAATACCTCATTTGCATATTTAACATTAAATACATAAAAAAAAAGTGATATGACTTAATGTGGGGGTGGGGGGGCTTTGACTTTGGTGTCTCACCTTAACTGAAAATGTATCGGCAGTTTAATTGATAATACAAATACTTGCAACCCTAAAGTCAACCCAGAGTCACATCACCTGACAAGTACAGGTACACACATCTGTGACGGCAGAATCACAGGCAAAATTTATATTCTATTTGTCAATAGACTCGCGTTAATCTCTCTCTCTCTCTCTCTCTCTCTCTCTCTCTCTCTCTCTCTCTCTCTCTCTCTCTCTCTCTCTCTCTCTCTCTCTCTCTCTCTCTGGCCCTCCCTCCCCCGTGACGTCATGATACTGGGCCGCGTTTGCTGAAACCATAGGAATGCGACACACTTTGTATTTACAGCCATAAGCTACAACACTTAGATTTTTCAGTATGTGTGTTTTTACGCTAACGTCCAGCATCTGTCACGGCGTCCGATTCAGTTTTAGATGAATCTGTGGCGACGCCTCCGAGTTTAATTTTCTTCGCGGAAACAACTTTGTTTCTGCGCGCAGGGACTCTGTTTTTTCCCTCCTCGTTCTCCGCTGCGTTTCCGTCATGAGATCAGGTGGATAGCGTGTTACCGCTGACAGAAACAGTACCTGCGGCTAAAAGTGAGTACTCCCGACAGCAAATAATTGAGTTTTATACACGTTTATATCGCTGGGTTGTAATTTTAACTCCTGGTGCGTCGTGCGTAAAGCAAGTTAAGAGTTGGAGGTGTACGTTACAACTTCTGTTAGGACTGTGCTGGCGCTCCTGGGACCGAGTGGATTTTAATCTGTGCCTCAACAACAGAGGTCTGATGTTAAAACCTCACAGCAGGGATTAACTGTGAGTCCGGGGAAAAAAAGCATAGTAACTTCATTGTTTGTCTAGTGCGAAGGGCGATCAGAGTAGCAGCGACAGAGTGAGGGATTATTGGGCTGCTGGGAACTGACTGTCTCCTTTAACTGTCCTCCCTCCTCTCCCTCACTGTTGCCATTCAGACCTGCTACCGACGGCACATATTTGACTGTCAAGACAGCTGTTGGACTCCCGGTCATGTGTCTCTTTGCACAAGTGTTTGTGACACATGGCGATAAGAAGGGGTTAGTAGTTATTCACTGTCACCCTGCGACCTTGTATTAAACGTTGGTAGGAAGTTAGGTACTTGTGCCCTCATGTGCAGGAAGTTTGTTTCATACATTTTATTTAACAAAAGGGAGTAGTTTGGAGTTCCTAGTCTGAGATAAGCATCGGGAAGGTGGGATTAAAAAGTGCTTGCTCATTTTTGAATGAGAGAATCTGTGGTTTATTTAAGGCATATTTGTTGTTGTAGGATGTGTGATTTGGTTCTTACAGCTGCTTTGCTTGTTGGTAAAATACTCAGATTTAGTAAAGACTCACAAATCCTTTAGAGCAAATATCTAAATTATCTTTCAAAAACCTAAATTTAAGTTATTTTTGATATTATTAATGTCTTCAAGTTAACTTAGAAGGGTTTAAACCTAAATAATTTGTTCAAAGATGGATTTGAATCAATAAAATGTTTTCTCTTCCAAATGAAATTCTAATTACGGATATTAAACAATAGTGTAACTGTTGTCAGTATTGGGCCAGAGTTGTTCCCCTGTTTCAGTTTCCATCAGTGTTGTGATTTTAGGCTGGTCTTTAGTGACTATCTGTCCAGAATATGTAGAGATTCAATCACAGCTGCTCCTTCAAATTCAAAACATTAAACATAGTGGTTGACAAATGCCACTGCAGATATTTAGAGAGCAGGGCGGCTGATGGCTGATATACCGATATCAAAACGAAGAAAAGTCATTTATAATTCCATTATTCCACGCAGAGTACAATCTAATATACATGTTATCCTAGCCAGTAATAAGTTGTTTTAGTTGTAATTTTTATTAATTAATGAAATAGAAAAGTACATTGGGGTTATGTAGTAGATTTCAGAACGTGACTGGTGTTTTAATGGAGAGTGAGGTACACTTTGACAGAAGTGACGTCATTCAACTGCGTTATTCTCTACAGTTTAACATTTATATATTTAATGCTACCCTGTTATAGTGTTAGATTAGATGTGCTGTTATTTAGGATGATATATCGGCCTTGTGAGTGCAGATATTGGCCGATGCCGATTATCTAAAAATGCTAGATATCGACTTGATTAATGTGTTTCACTTCTCGAGTCATGAGTTGAGTCTTCGATATTAAATCCTACCATAATGTCTTGTGTGAATGAGTGATAGCTAATCATAGCCAGAGTTCTGACACCAGGGAACGCGGCTGAAACGCCTCCAGTGTAGACAATCTGTGAGAGGCAGGAGACCATAAGTGTGTGATGCTCTGTTTTGACCAGATCTTCTCTGTGCTCTAATAATGACTGAAATCTGTTGCTCTACATCAGATGATTGATGCAGTTTCATGTCATGGGAAATTAATTTAGTGTAACAACCAGTTCTCTATCTTAACTACCTAATTTACTGTAATAGTAGACAGATGTAAGAGGCCCACTCATCCTTATATTGAAGACTGACACACACAACACACACAAGTAAAAGTAATCATGCTGCAGCAAAATGTCCCCTGTAAGTAGTTTATATAGAGTTAGGTAGTTTAGTCCAGTGGATCTCACGCCAGTGGCATAGAAGTCTAAAGTAGCTTAAAATGCAAATACTCAAGTAAAGCACAAGTTTCTCAATATTGTACTGCTGTAAATGTACTAAGTAACTTTCCACCACTGAACAGGCTGATGGTTGTTAGAGCAGTCAGTAGCTCCAAGGTCACACGGTGTGCAGTATGTTTGCACAGCACTTTATAAATCTGGGAAAGGCTGGGAGAGGTTGTGTGTGTGTGTGAGAGAGAGGTTGTCTGTTTTTGCGGTAGTGCGAGAACAGGCTATTAATTATCACCCCTGATTCAGCACCAGCAAGCTAATGTAAGAGCACCCTAACAACAATTGTAACCTGAACGCTGCTGTCTGCCTTTTGGTTTCTCACTTTTTAAATCAGCGTTTGTGTCCCCATCTCCATTTAAGTAATAACACATGTGTTTGTTTCTTAACTTGGGTTCTGCTCAACGCACCACTTAGGTAAAAATACTCTGTTAAATCCAGTGTGAGAAAAAGACACTTGACAAACACTGGTAATGTTTGCTTTTTTGCCTTTGCTGGTAGCTTTGTGTACCAGTTGCCTTGGCAGGTCACCAGCCATTTTTAGAGGCTGTTTATTGCCTCATTTCTAGAAATGTGGTTGGCTATAAAACGTTTGGGATTTATCACTCATTCTGGCCTTTTATTTAAACAAGAGCATTTCTGTGCATTAATTAAACTTATTCCCAAAGTCCATAAACATCAGAGATTTTCATTAGATAAGGGACGTAGTCAGTAACGCTTAAAATGGCCTCCATCGCCTTGTGGTAACTGAATAGAAGTGTTCAGTAGTACGTATTCAGTCTTCTTAGGAAACAGATAGTTATGTAAGCTATGCCTCATTGGAGCCACAGATAAAAAATCACGAGAGCGGAGGGAGGAAATGTGTGTGATGTGTGCTGTCTTTGTCATACCTCAAGCTGATGAGGTGTTTTCAAAGAAATGGTGTCTTTCATTTTTAAAAAACCTGCCAAGGCGGACCTAATATGATGACACAGTTATTACTTACTCGCTTAATGCAGTCCTGCGACACCCACAGATCCCGGATCTTTTTCTTTTTTGAGTCAGAGTTATTTATTGATTGCTGTCAGGAGAATTTCAACACAGTGCCTCTACAATTATTTGTCTACCCTAGCGTTAATGCTAACAATTGACAACTAAACATTACATTAGAGAGCAAACATTTTCCCTTTAGTAAGAACTGAAAACACAGTGTAAATGGTTAGTAATAAGTCAGATAATGTTTTTGATTCCCAATAATATCTCTCCTTAGTAGTTATACCTACCACCATAACACACTGAGTTGATTCCTTCAGAACAACGTCATATGCAAGTTTGATTTTATTATTTTACATGACTTTGCAGCCCAATACAACAGTCCTGCCAGAACACATATCTTTACAAAGGTCCTAATTTCAGCTTTTGTAGACATTGGCGGAAATGTTTAAATTAAACTGTTTTAGCACTGAGATCATATTTAGTGATGTTGTCGTACTAGACTGCAATATATTCAGTGGCATTTCTAATTAGGACCGTGACTAACGATTATTTTCATTATTGATTGTCTGTCACCTGTCTGCTACTTTCACGACTAATCATTTATCTGCTATTAACACGACTAATTAGTTGTCAATAAAATGTCAAGAAATAGTGAAAAATGTCCAAGATGATGTCCTTAAATGTTTTGTTTTGTCCACAACCCAAAGATATTTAGTTTACTTTAAAAGAGGAGTAAAGAAACCTGGAAATAATCACATTTGAGAAGCTGACATGATGGAATGTGAACAGTTTTTTCTTAGAAAAAGGACTCAGAACAATTAATTGATTTATTAAAATAGTTGGCAATTCATTTAATAGTTGACAACTACTCGGTTAATTTACTAATCATTGCAGCTCTCTTTCTAATATTCTGCTACCCTCCAGTTTGGAAATGGGAAGAGCAACACCTCTCAATATTCAACACGACCTCAGTAAAACATAACATTTAATTCACGCATTTTTTAAAAACAATGTCCACAAACCTGAACTATTTAACTATTACAACTTTGGAAAGATAGATGTTATGGTAGACTTGATTCCAAGTCTGGGAATATTTGCCGTTCTTTTTGGTCCTTTGTAATGTTAGAGAGATTTCCTCTTTTGCATGAATTTATTTTTGTGCAGAGATTACAAGATGTTGTATTGCCACTGTCTTTTTTTTTGCTCAGCCATGTGCTTGAGATGAAGGTCCTGGTGTAGAATTACTTTCAGGAATGAATAAGCAAAATCAAAAAGCAGGTATTCTAACAAATTCACGACCTTTTATGCATTTAAATCTGGTTCCTATTCATACCCGACCAGATCATTACAGTTAAATAGGTTTGTTGTGCCTGACGGTGTCTTTCAGAGTGGACCACCCATGTACAATACTTGAATCAGGCCAGAGGACAGCAGCTTCATCCAGAGCTCATCAGCCTGGCTCTGGCCCACTGACCAGACAGGCTTTCTCACTGTTCAGCCAGGCATACGTGGGCAGCATTGCCTCTCTCTCTCCCCCTTTGCTACTAGGTTGAGTTCAGGACAGAGAGGAAAAGTGGGGGGAGGGTGAGAGACTATTAAAGGGAGCAGAAAGAGAGTTTGAGGGTAATGGTGGGGGTTGAGGGAGACGGTGATGAGAGAGTGATGGATTTTTTGAGTAGGAGGGAGGGGAAAACACGGGGAAGCTATAACTACAGTGATTGTTGTGTTCAGGGAGGGGCCTGCCTGTTTTTCTCTTTGAGAGGAGGGGCCCTTTATAGCTTCTGGTTTACTCTGTCTGTGTGAGCATTAACACTGTTCGAGTGGGTGGCAGGGTGCACCAGTAAATCTCTTTCACTCTTTAGCATCAGGTAAAAAGATTTTTTCTATCCAAAGCCACGCCCCATTTAAAGAACATACTATATTCCTCAACTCGGGACCTCACACTTTTATCTTTGAGCTTTTTGTGTAGACCGTACACCTGCTGCAGCTATAAATCACTTTCCTTGAATGCCTGGAGCTCATCTGTTCCTCTAACACCTGTCCAACTCTGTCTGTCTGCACAAATCTTGTGCGATACGCAAAATATATATATATTTGGTATATTTTGATAATACCTGTATGTATTGAAACATCTTCCAACTTTCATACATTTTGTGAGTGAGCTTTACCATTTTATATCAAAATAAGAGTGTTCACATTCTCATTTAAAAACCCATAGTGTGCTAAACTAAATGGGTTGTATAATTGTCTTGTAGCCTGCATCTCTGTTGTTATTTCTTGACGCTGCGCGCACATTTATTGGCCTTTAAAAGAGCTACACTGAATTGCATATCCAGACTCACATTGTTGCATAAAGCCCTCCATTGACGCCCAAACTGTTTTATACTACAAACTATGTGCAGGCCACCAAGTAAATAAAGGTCTTTGTCACAATCTTTGAGGTCATAATAATCTGTTTGCTATTTGGCATTCGTTATTGAGTTCTGGCTCTTGACAGCAGCAATAAAATCTTGTTTTTCACCCTCAGCCCTCACGCTAACAGTTCCAGATATCCCCAGATGCTGCAAAAAATCTCAGGATCTGAAAGCCACAATCGTCCATGATTCACAGCCAGACCACTGCCTGTGAATATGAAACACACAGTGTCATTCTCAATCTCCACATGAACAGATTTATAGTCTGATGAAACTACTTATGCTTTCAGTAAGATATTAGGACTCAAGCCATTAAGTAACAGCCTTAACCGTTCCCATCTTGCAGATAAATTATAGAATGAATCTACATATTGGTTTATGTTATTGTACTCTGTAGGTAATGTGTTCATTTCTCCAGCCACCTCCTTCATGTCATGCTTCCTTAAGGCGGTAGTTACTATCTGTGTCCTGGAGTCAGATGCATTGATTGACTGTATTGCTGCCTCAGCTGAACACTAATGATAGGCCTCTGCAGTGATTTATACGCCTCTTCACTGTTGTCACCAGACTCATTATGACTGGAAAGAGGCATTTATCATCAGTGTTGTAACCTCGCTCTAAAGAGTTAGTGTTTGGGTGGAGTTGAACTCTGTTTTTTTTTTCTGGATACTAACTGAACATGTATCTTAAAGGGTTTCTTCTGATTTTTTATAATGGGGTTGTATGAGGCACTTAAATAATGTACATACATGCACAGTCAAGTGTATTGTTTACATTAGATGGCTGTCGGCACACCCAAAGTTTAGAGAAGCTGGCAGGAGTCCCTGCATGTAGACTAAGCACTGTACTGCTGTCAGCAGCAAAATGTATTTTAACCACCTAAAAAAATCAATATCAGTTTAAATGTACCCTATATTTGCAATATTTTCACTTCTCTAAAATATTGGAAATGATTTAGTGTGTAAAATGCTGTTGACCCCTTTATGTATTTCACTGCCCTGCTGGCTTTGCACAATGTAATAATCAAAAGTATTCAGGAATAACTGGCACTGTGCACAGCTCAGAGATATACTGATAGCTGTGCTGTTTGTAGGAGAGACTGTGTTGTGTTGATGTTCTGTGTTGGCGCTGTTGAGACTGCGTTGTTGGCTCTGAAGCTTGCTTTTCTCAGTGTGTTCCTGGGCGGGTCCTGCTAGACTTCAAACACTCCTGCTGTGAAAGGCTTTATTAACACTGCAGACTGTGAGCTCGGCAACATGACTCATGCCCTCTAACTCATGATCCGCCCAGATCGCCCTCTCACGCCGCTCGCCCGTCCCTTTTTGGTCCTCTCATCTTTTTCATTGCCTTGTTTCTAACTTCCCCTGTTTTTTGTTATTTTCTTTTTGAGTAAATGGGCTGAGTTTGACACAATATTTTGTAGAATAACAAGACGAGAGTAGAACAGAGAGAGAATGTAACAGGCCAACCACCCCACCGCTCCTGTTGTCCCCTCTGGTCTCCTGCCCAGCAGGGTCTGGTTCTGCTTATAACACTGATCACCAGTGAGCCTCTTATTTGACTACTGGGAGTGTCTCATTTGATACCCACTGACAAAGCAGCAAGGTTAAGGGGGAAACTGTTCAGACCCAAAAGTGGTGGGCAGTCCTTCAAATTCACACCAGAATGTTCCCTCCATATTAAGGTTTTTATTCTAAGCAGCCTCTATAGCAGCAGATATCAGTGATTTCACTGATTAAGTGGGGATTTCGGTGATGATGCAATTGTAATTGGTTTACAGTAAGACAAAATGAAAGTTTTAATGTTAAAATAGAAAAACTAAAGCCAAGGGGACTTTTCTGTTGGAGCCCATGGCCCATATTGTATGTGATTATTTGCATTTAATATCCAGTAGTGTATTGCACACTTTTAATTTAAATGTACTGCTATATGCACAAGTGCAATGCAACATGTGGTTTGCAAACACTTTAAACAATAAGGTGTTTTTTAACCAGCAGTATTCCCTTTACACAGAAGCAATAAAAGATTTCTTGTAAATCCCAACTTAAACATTAATATAATCAAATCAAATATAAAACCAAAGCTATTTACCACTGCCTACCTTTTATAGCTTATTAAAACATGTAAGAGTCCAGAGCCATGATCATAACATTACAACAGGCACCTTCTGAGCAACAGGTTAACACAGGCAAATCTGTTTTCTTTGTTCTTCTGTGTTCTTTTTTTTCTGCACAGTTATCAGCAGGAATCTTTCTCTTTTATCAGGGAGCAGCAGAAACAGTTTGTTCCGTAGAAAGTGTCTCTGTCAGAGTGAGGTGAAGTGCTCGCCTCACACACGCCCGCCTGCTGCTGAAGTTGAATTGTCTTGAACTTTTTGTATGCGACACAGAGCACAAATCATTGGAAGAGAGACTGATCCTCGCTGTTTGTGAGTTTCCAGAATCTATTACTGTTTACTAAAAAGGACATGAACAGGAGGGAATTTGCACGGCAGAGAAAACTAGATGATCAGTTAAAGTTATGTAGCGTATAATTTTAACTTAAGTTAAATAGGCTACAGCTGTGTAGTGCACAGAAGCCATTGCCATGGTTACTGTCCATAGAGCGCCTGCTGTTCACTCGCTTGTCTCCTGTTCACCTGAGGATAGGACAACCCCGTGGGGCCAAGCGACTATGTTGTGATTTGCAGGCTGGTCAACATCCCATGCCTCCTGTGAACATTAATGATGGCTCCATTCTATTGAAGTGTCCTAGTAAGACATGACATTGTGACAGTGAGCCAGCATGCAGAGGACCACAACCCTGAAACCAAAGCAGGTGAAAGAAGAATTTAGCCATCATTAATTTTATTAATTAAACATGTACTTTTCGGAAAGTGAAACATTGGATTGTCTTGTGTAAGAAAGGCCTTTGTCAACGAGGTGTTGACTCAGTTTTAAGGCTGTACCTTCCGTGATGCTGTACTGGAGTGGAGTGTTTCATGTGTCCAATATTTTGCCCCCCTTTGTTGACTACGTGTAGAGGACCAAAAATATTATTTATACTGTTTCTTTGGTTTGGAGCAACAGCAGCCCACCGTGGAGCCCAGTCCGGTTGCAGCTGTCAGTTATCAAGTTTCCTTCAAGGGAAAATATCATCATGGCTGGGAAAGGGTCTCAGAGACATCCTCCCACTTTCACTCTGATAAATCAGAATTATTTTTAAATAAAGCACAGAGTATGCATCTGGTTTAGCTGACAGTAAGTGAGCTGTCAACAGCAGACTGAACTGTACAGTCTTGAACACACTTTACATAGCACAGAGTGACGCCGGAGCTTTGACAGTCTCAAATGTGGTTGAGAGACAGCGAGAAAAGCAGCAAGTGATGACGATTAAATGGCTTATTGAAGATGCCACTCAGATGTTTGTCCCCCCCTCCAGGCTGGTTGTGTTGTCAAGCTCATTAGGAAATACTGGAGAAGGAGCAATTGTCCTGTCATTAATGGTAGAACAGCAGTGAGCCTGTTGTTGAGCCTGCTGATGACCTTCAGCTAAAGGTCACGGCTGGTTTATTGCCAGCACTCTGCTAAATGCTCAATGGGCCTGAATAAGCCAGCTCTGTGTGGTTGTTTATTTTCTGAACTACACACACAAGTACAAATTATTTTTTATCATGGTGATGTGAGTTTTTCAAATAAGGACTTGTTTTTCGGTCTACACCAGTTTGGTTGCTGCTTTGTAAGGTGTCAGCCATATTTAGACCTGCTCTATTATATGACAAGTGCCCTGTGAAAACTTCTGATATGATGATAAACCTAAGTGAATCACTGAGAATTATGCTAAATAGGCTTTCAATGGTTTTACCCTCTCAATCCTTGATTGCATTTTATAGGACACCTGCCTGCAAACCATGTGCATTTTAAAATGCTGTTTGGACCAGGTGTATTTTCACATTCACATGTACCTGAAAAATTCTTGGCAGTGAAGTCAAGACAGTGGTTGAGTGATTTCTGAAGTTTCTGTCTATGCTTGTCTGCATGCTTACTGCGTGCATGTGTGGTATGATTTACATATGTCCTTTGGACGCATTACATTTGAATTTTATCCTGACTCTTTCCTGCTCACCCTCCTCTCTTTCCTGCTTCCTCCCTGCAGGTGCCTCAGCCGGCATCATGTTCACTAAAAAGAAGAAATCACGTATCCAGATCTCTGCTCCATCCAACTTCGAGCATCGCGTTCATACTGACTTTGACGAGCAGGAGCAGAAGTTTGTCGGGTTGCCGCGGCAATGGCAGTCGCTCATCGAAGACACCGCCAAAAGGCCCAAACCCTTCATCGATGTGACTGTCATCACTGCTGTGGAGCCACACAAGGTGGGGGTGAGCAGAAAATGATGAATTTTCAAAAATTGTCATTGAATGTCATGAATTCCTTTTATCAGTTTCTAAATATTGGCCACTAGGTCGAGCTACATTTTGACTAAATTATAACTTATGATTTTTAGGTAAAACAGTCAGGTTGAGTCCGTTTGCACTAATGAACTGGTGGCACTAATTTTAAATCTTAGCTGGAAGGTTCTGAAGGAATGTCTTTGGGTACAATTAAGTTGACACTTTGAAGACAAAACTAAAAAATATTCAATTTAATTACAATTCACATTCACAATTTTACAAGCCATTTATAAATTGATACAGAATCCTAACGTAGTGAAAATTCTCACCTCTTCTAAATAGTGATGAAACGATTACTGGTTTAATGAAACTATGGTAAAATTCCTGACTGTTATTATTACCGTACACATTTTAATTATCATGATAACCAGGTTCAGTCACCACGCTACTATAAACTCACAGCAAATAATGTCCAGCATCAGCCGAAGTTAGCGACAGTCTCCCAGAAGCAGGCACGCATGGAGAGATTTTTCAGTAACCCTGAAGTCTGGTCGTACTTTAGTTTTTATGAGAGCTCGGAGGGAAACTTGATTGAAGAAAATTACCTTATAGTGAACGCAGGGTGAGTTAACATTTAGCTTTGGTTTGTCTGTCTGACTTGCTAACAGCTTGTAAACTGAAGCTCTCAGTGTTAGCTGCTCTTGTAAAAACGCCACACGTTCTGCTGCTGTGTGCGTTGTGTGCCTGCAGACTCTATTCGTCCACTGCACATGATAATACGTTATGCAGTTTAGTCAACCAACCAGCATATCTTGTTCATTTTTAAACCAGCAGCTATCAAATTATTTGTAAGTGTCAGAACAGGAGAAGCACTATCGACTCCTCTGTATTTATGTTTATGTATTGGGCTCATTGTAGTTACTATCACTGTTTTCTAAGGACTTATACCGTGGTAATACTGATAACCGTGATGATTTTGGTCTCTATAATCGTGATATGAAATTTGAAGTCTGTCCACTATGGTTTTTTCTCTCCATCAAATTTCCAGACAATTGTGCGTGGCAACAAGCTTGGAGTGGACGGCTCTCTGACATGGCTGTTGGATGAGTTTGACACCATGTCTGTGACTCGCTCCAACTCCCTGCGACGAGGCAGCCCTCCCATCCAGCCTCGCAAGAACTCGAGCTCTTCGGGAGGAGGGCAGGAGAATGGAGATCCTCACCACCGCCACCACTCACAACCAGAAAGACAAGAGAGGTAAGGGGTCAAAATGCACCGGGTGGAATAAATGGCAGATATTTTGAACACAAATAAGAGTTGAAACATTTCATCATTGTGTATTTACTCTCTGATTGTTTCTTTAGAAGTGGGATATAGCACAGATTATTTGTTGTGGCATCAATATTTTATGAAAAAGAACAAAGCAGAGATTTTTGTATTCACAAGCCAATGAGCTGTTGCACCACGAGTATCTGTACTGATGTTTGCATCGCTCTCCTTCTCAGAGACCGAACTAGACCAGAACCCCAGAGTGGTGGTGACCCCCGTCAGGGTCAGCATGTAGTCCGTCCTCAGTGGGATGAGGTATCCCAGGGTCGTCCCCAGCAGCAGCCCCGGGGCCAAGAGCCTAGCAGGGCCCACCGAGACAGACCAGGCTCCGGCCCTCCTCCTCCCCCTCACAGAGACAGAGAGCATCGGGACCGGGACAAGGTAGGGACTGAAAATGAACCCTGGACCCAGCACCTCATCTTCATAGTTAGTAGAAATAAGATTCTTTATTTGGATATTGCTGTTTATAGGACATGACTCTCTTTCCTGCGTTCATTATCTTCTAGACCAATTAAGTCTTATGCTTGCTTGTATTTCACTCAAAATTGTGACTCGCTTTTCCACATTGATATATCCTTAAAGTAAACAATAAGGCAGCTAATGGGTTTGAAGTCTTAAAGAGGTGGTATTATGCTTTTTGTCTTTTCCCTCTCCCTCATTGAGTTATATATCTTTTTTGTGCATGTGCTCAGTTAAATCTTTATGGATGAAAGACACTGTTACAGATTATTAACTCACTCCCAACTCCCAACAAAGATCATTTAGAGACGAGATGTATCACTTCAAAGCTAAAACTAAGCCTTCAACACAGGGTGAAAAGAGGAGCTGAGCAATGTGCAGTATGACAAAAATATGGTGTGTTTTTTTTTTGAAAATGAAACCATGTAAACTTGGTCTGCTACAACCTCTAAATAGGATTTTGAACCTGAAAATGAGCATAATACCACCTCTTTAAAAAAGTATGGAGGCTTGTACATTTTAGTTAATAGTACAACACTTTAGGAATCCTTGATTTGTTTTATTATTATATTGTATCAGGAAATCCACAACAGCTTCATTTATGCATCTTTTCCCTCTACATTTTTCCTTGCATACATCCCACTAATCCCTCCATCTCTCATCCAAACCCTGCCTTTCTTCAGGAGCAGGTGGCTCACAGGGATCAACCCAGTGACCACAGGCCAAAGTCCAGCTACGTGGTGCGGGATGGCAGCCCTCAGTCTCCCAGGGAGAAGAGACCTCTATCTGGGCCCAACATCCGCACCCCAAACCTGCCAGTATCAGAGGGGGTGATGAAGACTGCCCAACAGACCGCACGGCCGTTTAACACATACCCGAGGACAGACAGTGAGGGAGGACGCAGTCCCACAGGACAGGTAGGGACGGCAGCATGGACAGAAAGACATGTGGCTGTTTCCAGCCAGTACAGGCACAAGGAGAGACAGCAGCCCTGAGGGAAGCTATTGACTGAGAGAAAAGGGCAGACAGGTGCAAATTGAGCCGCTGGCTGATGGATGATAGCGTCCGTCACCTTGCTCTTTGTTCTCCAGGTCAGATTTAGCTGCTTCTGTCCTGGATCTTGTTATATTAGATTTATGGAGTTCAGGGCTTTCAAAAACAACCTTGCCGTGCCAAATTGCTCTACAGAATTATGTAATACTTCCGTACTTGTTTATTTATCACAAGTCGTATGTCATCTCTATATATAATAATGTTATTGCACATTGAATATTTTCCTCATACCTTTGGTCTGGTCTTACCAAATAAGTGTCACCAAATAATAGTCAAGTTATGATAGTGGTATCCATAAAGAACAGGATATATAACAGGGACTTTCCTGCCTCAGAATGGGCCTTTGGGGGTGATGTGGGACATTGAGCATGATCGGTACGTGTAAACAGTATAGGCAATGATTTACCTTATGACCGAAATATAGGCATTGTCGTCTTATTTCTGACCATTTGATAAACAATATATATCCACAACTAGGAGGAGTAAAGGTATAAATTAGTGTATTAATAAATATTATAACATTAAACAATATAATGTTAGTATAATATATGTACTGCTTACACTTGATTTGGATTATCTGCCTACAAATAGTTTATTAGTTGAGCTGTTTCACTAATAAAATATTTCTCTGGTATTAGCCTACACCACTGTGGTTAAGGTTTTATTAGTTAATGTTAGTGTATTTGTTATAACTTCAGATAATAGTACAGGCTGCTCTATAGCTTACCACTAATAGGCTTATATTAATTCTAGTTGAACAAAACTCCATTATACTTTTTTGGATTGTTTTCAGTCATTAAATTATTATGCAAGAAAAATGCTCTACATGATGGTCCGTCTCTGATTTGTTTATGCAAATTACTAATTTGTCAATAATAAATAACGTGCACGTAGAAAAGGGAGTTCAACATTTCTAAACTTTGCTGTAGACTACTTAACACGGCTCCAAGAAAGGCTCCCGATCTCCCTGTGGACATTAGCAGGCAGGAGAAACAGGTGAGCATCACGTAGTGCCCAGAAAACCTGATCTGGAGATTGCAGAGGAGAGTCCCGGCGCCTGTACACCAAGGAGTAAGACATAAAAGTGACACTACCGGTCACCAATACCGCCGTACTTCAAGGGCAAACGGCTTTTATATTGAGAGATAACAGTGTTAACATTTTCATTGTTCATTAAGGGTGTGCCTCTTCACTGTTCTCACGATTCGATTTGACTATGATTATCCTGTCAACGAATTGATTCGATATCACAATGCCTCACTTCTAGGCGTGGGAATCTCTAGACACCTCATTACGAATATGAGGGCTACGATGTGACCGTAAAACTAACAGGATAAAGATGTAGTTTTCTCACTGTGTGGCTATTTTGTACTTTTAAGGCATTAAAATGATAGAACCAAGTAGATAGGAATGACATGCTGTTATTTAACGTTACTATTAAATGTAGCTAATTCTACGCAGCATTACATTATTACAGCATCATTGCTGCTTTCTGCTGCTGCTGTTTTCATTTCTGATGCTGCTGTTATTAGTGTAGTTTCAGATAGAGGTTACACTACTCACTTTACAATGCTCCGGCCAAACCATGTTCACTCCACTGTGACTCACTGTGGCCTACCCTGTACTTTCACAGCCAGAACAACAACTCCAGCCCAAATTACTGTTTTGCCTCTGTTCTTCTCGCTTTCACTGTCACTTTCTGCCGCCTATGTGCGTGTGAAAACGTCATTTTGATAAGATTGATTTGATCGATCGTGGCTGTCTCCCTGTGTGCACACCATACAGACAGTCCAGTGCTGCACTTCTGCATTTCCGCCTTTTTATTCTGTCAGCATTACATCATCAATTAACATTTAGATAATTGAGTATTTACATTTGTGATTTGAAGTTCGCATCACCATGCATCTACGAATCAAATATTTTACACACCCCTAGTGTAAGTTATTCATACATAGCTTGTTGCAGCTCCATCCCTAAAGAACAGCTTTCTCTTGATTTTTATACTCAGTGATGTGTTTTTGGTGACGTTGTCCTGTCTTGTTTCTTCCAGCCTCCTCGACACCATGAATCCCCTCAAAATGGCCCCTCTAGCGGCTCTGCCCGAGGTTCATCCAGCTCCAAGCCCCCTATAAGTCACCCGCACCCTCATCATACTTCCCACCCCAGCCTGACCCCTGAGGCCACGCAGCACCCACACACACCTCACCCCAACGTTCCAGCTCCACGGCCCCCTGCGCCCTCTGGGGCCCCTGTCTCAGGTGCGCCGCCCCAGGGCCGCTCACCGCAAAGGGAGCCACAGAGGGTTTCCCATGAGCAGTTCAGAGCAGCACTACAGATGGTGGTGGATCCTGGCGATCCGCGAACCTACCTAGACCACTACATTAAGATAGGGGGAGGGGTCCACGGGGATTGTGTGTATCGCCACAGTGAAAACCAACGGCAAACTGGTCGCCGTGAAGAAGATGGACCTGAGGAAACAACAGCGCAGAGAACTCCTCTTCAACGAGGTAAGAGTTTGTGATCTAAAAAATACTGAAACTAAATGTAATAATAAAACATAATAAATCAAAAATCAACCGATGCACTTTGGGGGGGATACAGGAGCTGGCCGAGTGAGTATCAACAAGGATGATTGTTTGCGTTCAGCTGCCCATACCACACCTGCGCAGTTTGTACCACAGTCGCTCACGCGCATCAGTGGTAACGTGTTGGGCCGTAATACTGCAATATTACTTTTCCCAGTAAAGAGTAATGTAACGGATTGCTATTTCCAGAACAGATATATTATTAAAGTTACTAATCCAGCACTACTGAACACACGCACCATCCCTGACGTGAATGCGTGGCAGTGCAGCGGCACTGGACCTTATGTTGTTCAAGCCAGCTGTTAGCCAAAAAACTAAAGGAAGACTGGAGAGCAGGGAGAGAGAGGTGTAATGTTATTGCCATTATCGTGTCACAGTCTAAGATGCAAAACATTGTCGTCCGTTGTAAACTTTGTGCGACCAGCAAAAAGTTTTCAACCACGAGCAGTTCTACATTTATACTTAAAGCGTCAGCTAAAGCAGCTTACTTTGACGTTGTTGTCGATTGATAGCATAGCCTATATACACTTTTCTGTTTGAGTTGTTGCTTTTTAAGTCATCCTTATGTTAAAGGTTTTGGCATGTTCTAAATTAATGTCTTGTAAATGGTTGTGACGGGGTTTATGGGGTTCATGGCAACGGCTTCTGTGTAACTGCCGCAATCCCGTGAAACTGTTGCGGCCGTTCTCGTCTTGCGCACACACACCTGCCCGCAGCCAGAGTTGAAATGGCAAACTTTTTCCTACAGTGTATCAATACACAGAGACTGATCAGCTGTTTGATCAGTTTCTTGAACAGTTAGGCCACCAGGTCTTAAACAGGCAACAACCTTTGCTGCTGTCTCTTATTCATTAAAAATAATCTGTTAACTTCTACTGAACTAATTTGAAAGTTAGTAGTTATATTATTTAGTTGTAGACTCAATTATTTATGTTGCATGTTGCACATTTAACTTTTGAAGTTTGGTAAAAAAAAAATAACTTACTGTCATGGGTCCTGCTTTACCATCCATATGTAATAATAGAGCCGCTGCCAGTTTGATTGGGGTGGGTTGGGGCGTCTCAGTATATTTTCCTACTTTTTTGCATTTTGCCAATCAGATGCCTGTTTACTGCTCTTAAATCTGTATTTTTTCTCTGTTTTCAGCAATATTGTTAGATAGTTTTTTTCTTTTATTGGCCTGTTTTGCTTCATATATGCCTTGTGACAAGTTACTGGGTGTATACTGTGATACACACTGACCTATCAGTATGTTTCTCACTAGTGCCTTTGACCTGAAGAGAACAATGGCTGTTTATGAAAAGAAATTATAACATTCACAAGTCCAAAAATTTATTTCACACCTGACACAAGCAAATTTTGAAGATATATTTTTCACATATAAAGATGGCAGAGCAACACAGCAAGGTGTGAAAGTATCTATCACACTCAGCTCATGCAGCTTTCAGACATAAAACCGTTGAATAAAATTACTCTCCTAAGACACATCTCTCAAAGTCAGAACAAATGAAAGGCTGGACTTTTATGTAGGTGGTAGATTATACAGCTTTCACACTCACAATAGTTTCAAATAGTCACTTTACATTTTAGATATTTTATTCGGCTCATGAGTAATCAGGCAGGGCTTCATCAGTGTCGACCTTACAGATACACCATAGTCTCTATAAATGCAAGGC
Source organism: Lepomis macrochirus (assembly GCA_024633595.2). Classification (NCBI taxonomy): domain Eukaryota; kingdom Metazoa; phylum Chordata; class Actinopteri; order Centrarchiformes; family Centrarchidae; genus Lepomis; species Lepomis macrochirus. Next base: position 5,098,071 of record JALXJV020000009.1, read on the forward strand.
CACTTTGTCGTTCTTTTGAGTCTAATGACTAGTGCAATTATATCTGTTTCTATGGTAACTGCAGGTGGTAATCATGCGGGACTATCACCATGAGAACGTGGTGGAGATGTACAACAGCTACCTGGTGGGAGACGAGCTCTGGGTTGTCATGGAGTTCCTGGAGGGAGGAGCTCTCACAGACATCGTGACGCACACCAGGTGAGAGAGAGAAACTATTTGTCATTTATGTAGCACCTCGCATCTTTTAAGGACTTTAAGCCTTGTGGGTGGGTATATGAGCTTTTAGTCTATGTAATCAACATACTTTTCTGTGCTTTAAGCCTTTTAATTTCCTCAACATTAAACTATCCTGCATCAAATTCCTTCACCAACTCTTATCTTCCAAAAGGGGGCAGTGTTACCTGCAGAGATGGATTTACCATCATGGCCTGTGTCATTTTATATTTTTTCACAACTGCAAGTTATATGTTGATTTATGAGTTTTATCTGTAATGGATCATGTGCAATATTAACATTAATTGTTACCATTTGATATATTGTACCAGAAATAGCTTAAAGCTCATTTTCAACTCCAGTCTCTTGGCAGGTCACGAGTAAAACATCCACACAGTGATAGAACTAAACAAACCAGATTAACAAGACACATAATACAAAGTTACACAAAGTAGTACATACAGTATTTCTCTAATGACTATAAAACAAAGACTGGTCGGTGTTTGTGGGTGTTGCACGTAATCAATATCGTTTCAGAAATTGCACCTGACTGTACAGTGTCTAAATTTACATATTTGGTGTCTCCTTCCTTCCAGGATGAACGAGGAGCAGATTGCCACAGTGTGTCTGTCTGTCCTGAAGGCGTTGTCTGTCCTCCACACACAGGGTGTGATTCACAGAGACATCAAGAGTGACTCCATACTCCTCACTCACGATGGCCGGGTATGTACCACACTCCTGTGAGAGGATCTCTTCACACTGCTTTTGTCTACATAACAGCGGATAAAACAGCTGCCTCTTAGTTTTTATTTAGGCTGGAGGAGCCATTTATAAAAGTGTCAAAGATGGCATGAAAGCTGTTAAACCCAAACTATTATTGTAGTGATTCTAGAAAAACCAACTTCCTTTTAAAATGTCTGAGGGGTGCAGAAAAAAATGTGAGCTTGACCAGTCACAAAAAAGAAGAAAGTGTTCAGTATGTGGCTGCACAGAAACAATGTGAATAATGTGATTCGCTTTGCAAATTAGTCGCAGCACACATCTGCTTTTATATGTCAAACCACAAGACCAACTGAGGCGGCACTCTATCAGCACAAAAGCAGGCCTTTGTCATGGCAGATATCTGGGCAAGTCCATGCAGGACAAGCTCAGGTGTCACTGATATGACATATTTTGTAATGATAATTATTAATTGAATGCTGCATTCATTGCATTAATGCAATATTAGCCACGCATGTGCTTCTCCTGCTATGACATGTCAAAATGTCTTCTGTGAGAAAGGCTTGTAGTGTGCACATGATGGACAGAGAGGTGCTCCTTGCCCATTTCTGTTAAGAGTTTCTCTCACAGGATGCACAAACTCAGCATAGCACTGCAGCCACCAACAGCACTTCACCCAGTTTTACAAGATTAAAAAGGAAATGTTTGTTGGAAAAGGGAACTAAATGCCTCTGGTAACCTCTGCTGTAGAGCTGAGGCTGATGCCAAATCACTTCCTGTCTGTTGACAAGCAAGTTTCTGCTTTCTCCAGAAAATGAAACTAACACGGTTACAAAACAAGACCAAGGCAAAAGCTTCTAGTTTGTCACAGTCAACATATACATAAATGGTCTGTATCCCTAAGTTTATACAGTGGAGTTTCAGTTGTGGCCCGGATGACTCAGTGTGAGATGTTGCTGTTTATTTGTTCCCCGTGCAGAATGCATATATAAAGATGTGTTGTTCCGCTGAGCAGAGTCTCCAGCAACACCATAACTTTGCATTTCGACCAGGCCGATAAGTTAAGGCAAACAGCTGAATGTCGTCAGTGCTTTGGTGTAGCATGTTTGGCAGTTTGTCCACGTTGGGCACTTTGCAAAAACCACACATTTGTAAATGATTGGGTGCATTTAAGGAGCCAGAATGAGTAATCTTTAGCCCAGCGGGCCAAATACTGCTACTGATTAATTCACATTAAGTCAATCAGCAAGTATTAATTCCTAGCAGGCTGAGTTTGTCCTCCACTGTTTTCTTTATTTCTGATGACATGTGGCTTATAAACTTAGATTGTTTATATTAACAAGTTAAATGTAGTGTAAGTGATTCTGCAGAATGATATTGCATAATTGATATTGATATTTGAACTCAACTGCAAAACCAATACGCCCCTCCCTTCAGTACTCCCTCAAAAGCTCTGAGCTTTCTCTAGTGTTGAAATGCCTTTGCCCTGGCTTGGTCATATCACTTTCTCCTCTGTTTAAATTCTTTGGAACTGTTCCTCTTTGACTGTTTCTCAGCCGTCTCTCCAGAGTCCAGCACATTTGAATGTGCCTGCTGTAAAGCACTGTCTCCCCTCCCCACATCACTCCTGTGCATGAGCACTAATGCCACCGGTTGCTGATTGGCTGGAACAATGTTGTGTGCAAGGTCCATGCCACTTTCTTTGCTTTCAGTTTAGAGAGCCAGGGCTGTGTAGGAAAAGCTTATTTTTCAGAACGCACACAAAATGTAGAGCTAGCAAACTGTGCAAATATTCACTGAATTGAACTAAAAGTGTATTGGCTTGCAGTAACTTACTGTCCCTTTAATAAATGGGCTGGGTGTTATTTTTTTTGCTGTGTAACTTATAGCGACGTACACCCATGATGTGCCAGTCAGCTATGTGATGTTAAGTGTAAACCACAGCATCCTTGATGACTGCTGAGGAGTGTTTGTGGTTTGATCTCTTTATAAGCTGTGGTTTCACCCATCGCCTCGGCCTCCAGCAGTGTGCATGGCCAGGGTGGCCTCTACGGTTACACAGAAGTGCTTCTCCTACATTGTTCTACATCTCATTGATCTGTGAGGCTCAAACTCCTGCTAATGAGTTTCTCAGAAGACACTCAGTGTCACTCTCCTCTATGATAAAGTGATCTCAGTAAAGCTGCACGAATGTAACAGAGACTGTGTATCAATTCTGTGACTCTTTTCAAACACTTGATTTTCTTATTCAAATTAAGTATTTTCACTTCACTTTGCATCCTGTATCAGTAAATTTGAAGTCACAGAGAAAAATGAAGATTTTAGAAAAATGTTTGCTGCTCCTAAAGCTCCTAAAGCTTGTTTTCCTCTGTAACCTTCCAAATTTCTATTCAGTTGTTTTGCTCCAACAGTATCTTCATAAAATTTCAGGAAGACCCCTGTGTGGTCACATGTTGACACAGAAACCTTCTTGCTGGCAGCGGTGTGGGTTGGGTTTGAGTTGTTGCTTGCGATTTAGCTTAGCAGGGGAAGCAAAATCAACCAAGCGAAGTGTTTCTCGTCAGCAGGGTCAGGGTGTCTGAATGCACCTGTCTTATGGGTGAGATAAATGAGAATGAGCGTCTCACTGTCTATAAAATTGGATCTCAATGTTGGCTAACTGATGTGGTCTATTAAGCTCAGTCTCAGTCAGTGGCTGCCATCATGTTACAGTGTATTTGTGTTTGTGAGCGCTCATACATGTGTGGCCTGGTTTTCATAGCAAGCTTTTTTCATTTCTCTTTCCGAGCAGTCTGAGGCTAGCAGTCGGCCTTGTGGGCAAGATCAAAGGCTGGCTCTCTGTCTAAAAAGTCAGCCATGCACAAACTTTCACAGTAAGAGAAGTAGATAGTAGTGGAGACTGTGGGACCGATTTTACTGACTGTCCTACTTGCTTGGCTATAAGAAGCATAAAAAAGAAGCTGTGCCTCAGATAACCAAATTTAATATTTTTTTCTATGCAGCTGAAACATTTGATTTTTATTGAACGTGGCTTCATCTTTCCATAATCACAAGTCAAATTTACAATGCTGAAAAAAATTTGATTAATATGGACTATGAATAAACTTTTCTCTTGTACCACCTGTGCTGCAGAGCCAGACACGTTGATCTGTAGCCATGAAACAGCATCAGAAAGTCTTTGTCAAGCTAATCTATAAATAAAGTGGATACATGTATTTCTTTAACCTCACATTCACTCATGTGATGTTAAAACTGACTGTGATGGTGAGTATGTTGTGTTCTGTCTGTTATGAATAATCTTTGTCTGGCTCATTCTGTCTCCAGGTGAAGCTGTCAGACTTCGGTTTCTGTGCCCAGGTGTCTAAGGAAGTGCAAAGAAGGAAGTCTCTGGTTGGAACACCGTACTGGATGGCACCAGAGCTAATATCCAGACTGCCTTATGGACCAGAGGTAATACTCACACCCTCTGGATTCCACTGTTATTTGAACATGTAAACAAGCACGTCTCTTCTACTTGCTGACGTTCCCTTCTCGCTGTGTCCAGGTGGACATCTGGTCTCTGGGGATCATGGTCATAGAGATGGTGGATGGGGAGCCGCCGTACTTTAACGAGCCGCCACTCAAAGCCATGAAGATGATTCGAGACAACCTGCCTCCCAAACTGAAGAACCTGCACAAGGTACAACAACAGAAACCAAAACTGAAAACACTGACACTGCTTCAATTTGACCAGCCATCTTATGTAAAGCACATTAGCAGATGTCAGGAAAGTCATTATACTACCAATCATCTGGAATGTTTTCTGTGGTTTCCTTTGTTAAAACCACTAAATATGATGCAAAAAAAGATTATTAATAACATCTTTAACATTTGCAACATTAAACATTTGCTTTCACAAGAGAAACAGAAAAGACAACTTGCCGTTGATCTGGTTTGTAACCACTCCAGCTGTGAGGAACGGGTTTGATTTTAACCTGTCTTTTTTTAATTCTACCAGTTATTTAGGTGCTTTGCGATTAAGAAGAGACAGACATTAAAGGAGTGTTGACTAATCCTTTTTATTGACTTCTTTAATAGCTTCTTTGAGTAACAATGATGGAGGTTATCTTGGCCCTGGCACAGATCCCAGCACTACTGCCTGGGACTTGATAATGGTGTGTAATAATGGCGTGTAATTCACAAAGCCGATAAATAAATAAAGCAGTGGCCAAGAAGAAATGTGTGACATAGATAGGGAGTACCAGACCATTAATAACACTGTTTCATAATTTGCCCCACTTTCATGTGACTGAAGATTATCTGGGTGGATTGTGTGAGTTTATATGTTTTGAAATGCATTTTGACTTCCAAACAAAAATCAAGCCGCTTGCAAAGTCACTGTTGAAAGTTCTCATGCAGTCTGATTGTCTGATGTCACGTAAGCAAAATATCTGATTCCATTTCTTAGTGTAACACAGATGGTTAATGCTGGCCGCACACTGGAGGATTATTGGGTCAATTTTGGATCCGATTTGCATCTCTCTTTAAGGGAGCTTTACAGACATAATCTAAAATTTGCTGGCTGGATTGGAGGCACCCCAAATTAGAATCTTTTTGATGTTTACGATTCCACAAAAGCCATTGAGAACCAGCTGACCGGTAAGCGTCACCAACCTATGTTTTGTACTTGTTCGCGTATTGAATGTATAAACCATGCTGATTCTGTCTTCTTAGCCATGATTTCTTCTGTTTATCCACAGTTTTTTTTCTCCTTTTGTGTTTTTCTGTGCAAAATGTAGCGCACACAAGTGCAGCAAGCTGACGACGACAGGCTGCTTCTATTTTTGTTATGTCTGATGTCACATTTGATAACGCGAGTTTCTGTGAGATTCCAAGTCCCCAGAACCGAAATCTAAAAATGTTTAGTATAAACACCAAGTGTGTGGTCCTGCGTCTTCACAGTTGTAACAATTAAACTATTAAATATCGGTTAAATCTGTGTGTCTGTTGTATTCAAGGTTTTAAAAGTCGGTTAAAATTTAAAAATCCTCGAGTGTGCACCAGGCATAACACAACAAGATATCTGATGGAGAAATATGGTTTCTTGGCCATCTGCATGTCAATGTGTGGGTTGTACTGTGTGTGTCCCTGCATCCAAAATAATCACATCCAAAGTCAGAACTGATACTAAAATAGACAGAGCTGAAAAACATGCTTACAGTAAGTAAAGTCTGCATTTTTGTCACTGAGCCTTCAGTATAAATTCTCTGACTGGAAAAGTAAGGTTTTGAGTCTCTAACATGACTGAACAGGTACCGATATGTGACTCTTATTTAAAATATGTAGACTGTAGGGGCGATATCTGATTACAGTCTCACTTTTGAAAAAACTTCTTATTCGATTTAATCTGATTCAACAAACCTGCAGCATAGTATCATATCATTTATCCTCGACTGACTCTGAATGTTGTCTCACTCTCACTTCTCTCTCCCTCCCAGGTCTCCCCTCTGCTCAAGGGCTTCCTGGACAGGATGTTGGTGCGAGACCCAGCTCAGAGGGCTTCAGCCAGCGAGCTTCTCAAACACCCCTTCCTGACGAAGGCGGGTCCGCCGTCCTGCATCGTCCCCCTGATGAGGCAGAACAGGATGAGATGAGACATGTGCCACTAAGACCTCCAGAGTCTGGAGAGCAGCGTGTGCAGGTTCAGATGGAACAGAATACTCCTGCACACAGAGGAGTGGCCCACAGAGGTCAGACGTCACGGATGAGGGGGTCTGTGCTTCAGGCAAAACTCAGAAAGCGCTGTGAGCTGCAAAGTGTAAACCGGGTGTGCAGGAGTATTCTAATTTTCTTACGTGAATCACTGAACCGTGGGGAGCGACTTCCCTTAATAAGAGGCAATAAAGCGGTGTTTGTGTGTATGTGAGAGAGAGAGAGAGCGAAAGAGTGAGTGTGTGTGTACATGTATGTGTGTAAATAATGTTGCCAACACTGACAGTGTGTCATGGCTCATACGTGCGTGAGCTCTCACTTTGAGAGAGAAGAGCAGAGAAGCCACTGCTTGGGCCATGGAGTGATTTTAGATGATTTGATGTAAACGTTTTGTTTTAATTGAAGGGCCTGACCTGGAAAGATTAAGGACTCTGGCTGTTTTTGTTTTTTTCATTTGGACCTTACCTGGATTTTAAGTGTGAAGGTGGGGTTTTGCACACCAATCGGATGCTTTGAAGGAGCTGTGAACCCGTTGCTGATTTTAGAGTCAGAGGGAGCGACATTTTAATCTCACTATTTGACGGTCTGGAAGCCGAATTATCTCACTACAAAGACTTCTCTCACAGACGGATCCCAGACTTGGACGCTATCCTCATCACACCCAGAACTTACTACTGAGGGAACAAATCTTTTGACTCAGAAATGAGTCGGACGGACTTTTATTTTGTAGCCATATAAATACTAGCTTCCTGTTGTAAACAAGCAAACATACACTAAGACAAAAGGTAAACACTGGAGTTGTGGTTTTTTTAACAGATGAATTTTTCTCTTATTTCCTCCTTATTTTCCTGTGTATGTACAATGAACATAGAGAGATATATCTGTTTTACTATCTCTATTTTGTGATTGTTTTATTATTCTGATTTGTTTCTTGGTTTATTTTAGAGAGAGATGTGATGATTTTTGAAGCACTGTCGACGAGCTGCACTCACGGTTGTTTCCAGCACGCAAATAATAGACACTAGACATTTTATTTTGTTTTGGTATTTTTTTTTAGATGGCTAGATAGGAATTTTTGACCGTTAACCTCATTGGTCAAAATGACACAAGGACGAGCAGCAAAGGTTTTACAGACACGTGAAAGGCAGATAGACAAACAGGACAAGAAGACACACCCTTAAAATCATACGCCTGTTTTTTAGCATTTTTTAAATATCTTTATTTTGAAAAGATTAGGCTTTTCCACGTGCTCTTTTTTAACCCTTAGTTAATAAAAAAACGAATGGTTCTGAGGTAGAAAACAAGAAAATTAACATGAGCTGCTTTTTAGGCAATCAGCGAGTTTGAGTTTTTATTCTGTGGTGCACGTCAGCTTCCTTATAACGTCATCACTGTCCTTCAACAGACACAGCAGCAGCTGTTCTCAGTAAATGACCTGCTGCTGATGTGAAGGACTGCTCATCCTGTTCTGCACTGGTTGTCCGATTGAGTCAATTAATGCTTGATTGCCTGGTTAATCTGCGTTGCTCCTGAATCCACCGTATAGAGTGAGTGGTGGAAAGGGGCAAAACAGTAGGTTTTTGTCATTCGGCCAGCCCCTTATTTATAAACGATGAAGGTAAACTCCCTACTCAGCACAACACACAAAAAGGAGTGTTATAGATCAGCATGAAAAGCAGCTTTCTTTAGGTTTATATCTGCATTGTTTATAGTCTGTGTGTGTGTGTGAGATCTGTTATTTTAGTGTTTGCAGTTTGTGTTCTGTAAAAGTGGATCATTAGGCAGATGACAGAACAATAACAGAGGTACTTAGAGGGCAGGAAACACTTTCAGGAATATTTGTCTGAACACTATTGACTAACAGCTGCTGATAATGTTCACACACGCATGAGCTAAAGTAATAACCAGACCTGTGTCAGGTTGTTCTGGACGGCAGTGAGAGAGCACAGTCCTCCATCAGTGCTGATCAGACACCAATCCTCTCACTTGTTAAACATAAAGTTACGTTAACATTCACACACTAACATTCTCTTCAGATCAGGCCTCATTTGATCTAAAGACTAATGGCAAACACTCCATGAGACCTACATGAGTTCTCTAAAGGGGCTGAGAACAGCTTTCATGGTGGAGTTAATAACTCTATAACTTGTTTAAAGGATTTTATTATCACGACATTCAGATCAGTCACTGCATATTCACACTAAATTCCCTTTCAAATGCTCCACTGATTGTCCCCTGCACCAAACACCATCCAAAGACCGCCTCAGCAGGCTAAATGAAACCATGGAGAATTAATTAGAGTTCTGTTTGTGGCCAGGTCTTGTTATTATACACCCACTTGTGCCTTGATTGTTCCTCAGGCTGGAAAAGGAGGCGTCTTTATCGGCAGACATCTGTAGTTTCACGCTGTCCTGTAGCGATGAATTGTGATTTATACCGAAGATGAACTTAAAGATAATGCTCTGTTATGAGTCATCCCTCCCAAGGTGATGTAGCACAGGGGTGCACATAAACATGGCCTGCAGACACATTCCCCTCTCTAAGCCTAGGCTGCTGCTGGAGAGAGCCTCTTCCCCTCAGACCAGACCTCAGTCAAGTAGCCTTCTTAACCACGAGTTTCTGCACCCAGAATGCTTTCTGCTGATCTGGTGCTCCTTGAAAATAATGCACAATAATATTTTCTCGCTCTTTTAGATGCCATCTCCTGTCAGGATTACTTTTGTCTCTACAGAAAAGTCAGAACTGCAGTTAAACAAAGGGAGGGGTTGGACAGTTTTGGATGGTGTAGCACAGTCGCTGTTCTTGTTGCAAACAGAACATTGTCATGTACTTTTCTATGTACGTATACAATAGATACAGGAAGTATGTTTTAAGTCAGTATTTTGTTCTCTATAATAAGATAATACTGCAAATCTAGCCTTGAAGAGAATGATATGAACTGAAGTCACTATTATCCACTATGTTGTGTCACTTCACTTTTTGGTAAGCGATAAGATCACTAACTGCTGCATTAAATCCGCAGCAGCAGGCGTGTTTGTTAGTAGTTACAGAGATGATGCTGACTCCATCAGGCTGCTTAAACCAGTGAAAATACTTTCTTCTATGCGTTGCTGTCTGTAACTAAAAGCTGTTGTTTGATCCCATGTTGCTCTGAACTTTGGAATTATAAAAACACAATTGCTATTTCAGTACCAGTGATTCATGTTTCCTAAAAACATGTATTATCATGTTTAGGTGCCCGGGCTGGAGGAGCTTCAGAGCGAGTTTGTTTTAAACTGCTGCAGGCTGGTAGGCGTTTCATACTTTGTCTCCTTGGCAGCTTATCAGACATTTTCAGCTGTGTCAGTTTCTTGACCTTTTTTGTGGTCAAACGTGGGACAAGCCAATAATGACTCACAGATTATGAAACGTGTTGTTATGTTTCATGTTTGCGGCCGGTTGCTTTTCATCAGAGACATGAGAGCGGAGCTGAATGAAATGATTGACTGAATGACAGTCAGGTGGTGATTTAGTTTGGGCTGTGATATTTTAGGAAAAAACACACGAGTGTTTTTCCTCCAAAGTCAGAATCTCACATTTGAATATTGATCCCATTTGAATCTTTTAAATCCAGACTGCACATATTGATTCATCACTTACTATATTTTAAATGATCATAAACTGTTGTTGGGGATTGACAACAAATAGACTCTTGCTTCTTGCTCAAAGCTGGTAAATTGCGTCAGAGGTGTTTCCTGCTGTACTTTTTAAGGTAGGCGGCTGGTGAAATGGTGAAAAATGATCGGCTAATGTGGGATTGATAAATGTGACGGATTGTTAAAAAACTGAAAATATTAGCTTTGATTTTCAGAATTAGGTAATAAGAGGGAAAAAAAGTGGAATATTTTGACAAAAAGGTCATAACTGAATAAAGTAGGTTGCTTCGAGAGCGAAATGTCGGTATGCTTAGATTAGGTTGATTGGATTATGCACACCTTTTAGTATTTCCTTAAAAAAAAAAAAAAACTACTGCAGCCTACAGTTACTAGTTTTACTTGTCAACCGCTCCAGTTATTGGCTCGTACATCAATTATTTATTTCCCCAAAATTGGCCCTTATACTCTGTTTTATTAAAGTTCTTTTTGTCTCTTGTCCCACCTGCCGTTGGTCCAGGCGTGACCAAACTGTCTCTATGGTATTACAGACTTTGTTGTCCTATTTAGCCTCTTAGCCTCGTCCCACGTTTGATCAGTTGTCCTCTGAATACCAATGTGAAAATCCCAAATCTGTTCCCTCTGCTGTTGGACCGATGTTGCTTATTAGGTTGACTGTAACTACATTTTTAAGGTCCAGATTTTACTGCTTTGTGTGTGTGATAGTTCTGTGTGTGTGTGTGTTTTATGTGCATGCATAGTCATGAGTTCATGCCTTAACATTTTACAATCACTACTTGACGGATAATGACTCTGATTTGACACTACGACTGTTAGAGAAGGTGAAGGGAGACCTCCATTACTCTTCTCATCTCACATATCTGAAAGGTCTTCGAGTCATTTTGAAGCGGTTTTTATGCCAAGTTGTGTGTCTTGGTGTTTGCATCTTTTGGCTGATGCGTGACATCTCTCATTAACATTCCTGACAGTTTTTCAAGTTACTGAAAATACTTCAGGTTGAGCATTTTTCAGGGTTGTTTTTATTTTGAATGTGGTTACTGAGGGCCTCAACGTCGGCGCTCGCTCTTCTCACCTTGGTTGCATTCCCTAAAGGAGAACGAGGTTCAGTCCGAAGGGATTTTTCCAGAAGCAGGACTGCTGGGATTCATTGTTTTCAGTATCTCCCTTCTTCACACCACAGAGCTTCCAGAAGTTTTTTTTTCTTTCACTAGTAGCAAATGAGCAGCACCAGTGCTGCTGTTCAGGGTTTAGTGCCTTGCTTAGCAGCATCTTGACAGGCATCTTTGGGGATTGTCCTGATAAGTGAGCAGGTTTTCTTCTTGGAAACAACCCTGCAGGACTTACCTCTGGTTTCCAACATGTGGAGTCATTAGAACCATGACCACTACTGATCAACCAGCCTAAAAACCGAATGAATTCTTTCTCCGATGGACTGTTAATGCTTCTCACTGACTCGCCTTTTGTGTAAAAGCTGATTTTATTGATCTGTTGCAGATTCCAGCAGCCGTTCCTGCACCATCTTGTGTTTTTTTGTAAACTTCACTGGTATTGTAAAAAATATAGATTTCACTTTGCAAATTTTACTTTTTTTTTTGCAAATACAGATTTTGTAAAAGTCCCCTATGGTGTCTGTTTTCTGTTTGTGTGTTTGAAGTGTTGTTCTCCACTGACGACGCTCACTAGGAATGAATGCTGGAAAGGTCCAAATGGCAAAGAGATTCTAATCAGAAACATGTATTTACTTGGTGAAATACAAACATGGCCAAAAGTGATATAATAAGGAGCCACGCTAGCAGCTCGAAGCCTCGTTACACACTGAAAAACAATTGTTGGATGGGTAAAGAAAAGTGTGCCAGAGGAAAAGGCATGTTGCAGTGGTGGCCTTTTGGGACATCTCAGGTCTTTTGTCAGACTTGGCACGACTAAATGTTAATCAGCCGTGCAGAATAGTTGCATAATGAACATAAACCATAAGAGGCTGAAGAGAAATATGTATTTGATCTGCCATGATGTGTTTCTCTATGTATGATTGCTAAATGTGGAAATTGCAAATTCTCTGTTCCTCTTTGATTGTGAAGGATTAACCACTGATGATGTTTCAGATCACAAATCAGAAATCCAAAAACAAGTTATTAACAATTTAAACTAAACACGTATTGCTCTATCGGACCATCTGGCTGGAGATAATATTCCCCCTGCTTTTTATTCTTTTAGCTCCAAACAAGTGATCCACACCAGTCAGTACATGAGAGATTCCTAATTGTAGAATAAATACATTTCAGTTCTTGTAGCTGTTCTATAAAACCATCTGTTCCTTTTAGTAACTCTGCAAAGGACTGTTCGCACCCTGAAATACAAGCAAGTAGGTGTTTTAGACAACATGAGTATATGGGTTTAAAAAATATGCCCTCCATTAACAGAATAAGTTATGATTTATTTTGCTGCAATATTCCAACTTTATGCAAATGAGTGCAACTGTGGGACTTGCTAGAATATCTCAACCCGGTGTTGGTGTTTGGTCAAGTACACGATCAGCTTCAGCTTAACTGTTGAAGTAATTTAGCCGCATTATTTCCTTTAGGAGTTGCACATCACACATGAAAATAAGTCACCATATAACAGCACAGAACAATATAACAAACAGCACAAAGTAGTTAGAACTGAAATATAGAGCTCACAAATATATAGGTATCAGTAAAAGTAAACTGTAAGGAATGGTATACATGGATAGCCTAATTAGAGAAGATATCTCAGATTAGCATCCGTTTCTAGCCGTACTAGCACCATGTTGGTCATTTGGCCCATTACGTCGGTCCAGACTAAAATAAAACAAAAACATCTGGATGGACTGAGATTGACATGAGATTTGGCATTCATGGTTCCCAGAGGATGAGTCCTGTTGACCTTGATGATCATCTGGCTTTCCCTCCAGCGCAGTCATGAGGTTAAAATTTGCTCTTAGTGTATGATATCATTCGTGTGTCATCGTTGTCTGCTAGCAAGACCAGGTGACACCATGTACTCTGGGTTTGTGGCTTTCGTTCTAAAAGGTTTCCAGGAATAGTATTTTTATGTTGATGTGATTACTTATTTGTATATATTTATTTTTATGTATGAGTGACCACAATTTTTTCATAAATAACTGCGTGTGTTTCTGAGGTGTGAGATAAAGAGCGATTCCATAACATGATGGAGTCGTGCAGGTGGGCGGTGTTTTGCAGCCGGCACAGGCCAAAAGGAAGCCTGAGTGTCGCTGTCGAACACAGCTAATCCTTTAGGAGTTATTAAAAGAAGAGACATGATGATGTGCTGTCCAATAAAAGCAAGTAAGATCCAGAAGATCTAAATAATCCCTGCAAATTCTATCAGTTAAGAAAAAGCCATATAATTAAAGCTGGTCTTAAGAACAGATGCTGAGTTTGCAGGGAGTTCCACAGTCCAGACTGCAAAGGCACCTGACAAGTTGAGTTGGAACCATTAATAGGTCCCTGCCAGAGGATCTCACGCAGTAATCAGGCTCATAGAGAGTTAGCAAATCACTGATACAAGTGGCCACTTTTCAAACATTATTAGATAAGGCACCCAGACTAGCTGTTAATCTTTTTTCCATTTCCGCTCTGTCTTCCTGCATGTTTATGCTCCTGATAAAACACTCACTTGACTCTACTGAGAGGCCATGTTGTTCACTGGTCTCAGAAAATGTACTTGAGGCAGTATAACTTGACAGAAACGAGGAACAGAGAGTGGATTTAGGGTGGGGGAGCTAATGGGTGTAGTGGGTTTTGGGTGAGATGCACCAAAATAACAGTGTTGATAAGTTGGGTTCGACAGCGTCACATAAGTGTCATAATATGGCTTAAATTGAACTGTTCAGTCACCTAACTGATGCATTCTTGATGCAATTCCCACATGCTGCCTGAGGAGCTGATACTGCAGCTTTCAGTGGAAACCCAGAAGAAACTTGTCTACCGTAGCAGCAGCAGAGTCAGCACTGTATTTTTAGCACTTCCGTCAAGTCGCCCCGTCAGTCGGAGTAACTGAGCAGCAGACTGCTCTGCAGGCTGCGGCTCTGCAGCCTTTACCGTGAACAGTCAAGCTAAAGCATGGGCCCCTCCAAACAATGACAGTCATTACAGACCACAGGACAGCTGTGTTTGTGGTTTATGGACACGTGGCAATTTAGAAACACGACAAAACATCACAGGAAGGACAAACTATTTAGAACTGAAATGTAAAACTGTAATGAATATATCAGTTAGTTCAACTGTAAGGAATGTAATACATGCATAGCCTAATAATAATGGAAAAACAATTTGGATGCAAATTAGAGAATTTGGGTTATCTGGGACATTTTTTGCAATTTTGACTTCTGCTACATATTCCAGTATCTACACTGAACAAAATTATAAACACAACACGTTTTGCCCCCATTCATCATGAGCTGAACTCAAAGATCTAACACTTTCTCTGTGCACACAAAAGGCCTATTTCTCTCAAATATTGTTCACAAATCTGTCAAAATCTGTCTCAGTGATAATCAGTGATTGCAGAGATAATCCAGCCACCTCACAGGTGTGGCATATCAAGATGCTGATCAGACAGCATGTGTATTGCACAGGTGTGCCTTAGGCTGGCCACAATAAAAGGCCTCTCAAAATGTGCAGTTCCATCACACAGCACAACCCCACAGATGTCGCAAGTTTTGAGGGAGCGTGCAATTGGCATGCTGACAGCAGGAAGGTCCACCAGAGGTGTTGTCCGTGAATTGAATGTTCATTTCTCCATCATCAGCCGTCTCCAAAGGCGTTTCAGAGAATTTGGCGGTACATCCAACTGGCCTCACAACCGCAGACCACGTGTAACCACACCAGCCTAGAACCTCCACAATCAGCATCTTCACCTCCAAGATTGTCTGAGACCAGCCAGCCGGACAGCTGCTGCAACAATCTGTTTGCATAACCAAAGAATTTCTGCACAAACTGTCAGGAACCGCCTCAGGGAAGCTCATCTGCATGCTCGTCGGAGTCTTGACCTGTCTGCAGCTCGTCGTCGTAACCGACTTGAGTGGGCAAATGCTCACATTTAATGGCTGGCACTTTGGAGAGGTGTTCTCTTCACGGATGAATTCCGGTTTTCGCTGTACAGGGCAGATGGCAGATAGCGACACCAGATACTTACTAATACTAATTTTCGAGTGGCCTTTTATTGTGGCCAGCCTAAGGCCCACCTGTGCAATACCCATGCTGTCTGATCAGCATCTTGATATGCCACACCTGTGAGGTGGATGGATTATCTCGGCAAAGAAGAAGTGCTCACTAACCGATTTTTTTGACAGATTTGTGGACAATATTTGAGAGAAATAGGCCTTTTGTGTACAAAGAGAAAGTCTTAGAGTTCAGCTCATGATGAATGGAGGCAAAAACAAAAGTGTTGCGTTTTCAATCCCCACCACTAGATGCCACTAAAACCTACACACTGAACCTTTAATGCATTTTGTTGCTTGACTAGACCGCAAACATGATTTGATAACAATTACGAACATTGTCTTAAATATGACATATATGGCCTCGATGGAAAACGTCACAAGGCCAAGGAAAGACGTGAAGGAGATTTCATAAGGATTCAAGAGAAGACAAACGCAGTGCTGAGTGAACCCGACTACACTTTTTTTATAAAACAAACTTTATTCAAAACACATGGAAGATAAGCACAGTGACAAGCTTTACAAAAACGTTTTTTGTCCAACACAGAATCACACTTCCTAAAATTAAATAAAAATTTAATTGAACAAGGGGTTAGCATAAGTTATATTCTGATATAAGTCGCCTATAGAGTTTTCTCGCATTAGTAGTAGTAGGAAGTAGTATTTTGCTTATATAAATATTTTGATTACGATATGGTTAATTATTAATTCACTATGCTTGTTTTTCATGATGAAAATAAATCTCTATTCAAGTTTTCCTTCATGTCACAAACATAAAATTGGTGCTTGGTTGTTTCTCATCATCATTGAACTCTCAGATTAACATTCATTTTTAGCTGCTCTAGCAATATGTTGGTTGGCTGGCCCACCACTTTGGTCCAGACTGAAATGTTATAACAACTAATGGATGGATTAACATAAGATTTGGTGAAGACACTCATGGTTCCCTGAGGATGAGTCCTGATGACTCTGGCTTTCTCTCTAGCGCCATCATGAGGTTGACCTTTTCCTTTTAGTGCTTGGTGTCATTCATCTATCATCTTTGTCTGCTAGCTGGGCTTTTAGCTTTGTTTTAACTTGTTGGTGCCACCATCAACCATGGCCTCTGGGTTTGTGGCTTTCATTTTTAAAATGTTTCCTGGAATAGGATTCTAATTTTAATGTATTTAGCCTACTTAATTGTATTTATTTTAGGACTGGCCACAATTTCCTTTTCCTAAAGACCTGTATGCGTGTGTGTGTGTGTGTGTGTCTGTGTGTGTGTGTTTCTGTAGTGTGAGAAGACCGTTTCCAGAAGATGACGGAGTGGGCGGTGTTTCGCAGCTCGCTGCAGCCAATAGGAAGCCTGGGTGTCGCTGTCAAGCACAGCTGATCGATGAGTCAGGGCTAGAGCAGCCGAGAAGGTCGCACTTGTTGCTGAGCAGGAGCCGCCGCCGTCAAGCCGACGACCGAGCTCTGATCCATCTTCACTTTACATCCTCAGATCTGTCAGTAAATCCTCCTCAGCGCGAGCAGCCGCTCCAGTCCGGGATCTCACCGCTGCTGCCTCTTTCACGGCTCTCAGGTGAGACATGTCGCCATTTAATCCGCTTTTAAATTTGCTCCATTCAAAGAGAGGAGGTGTCGGTGTTTTAACTTTACCTGCAGGTGAGAGCCGCTGATTAAAATGTGTAAACAGATCGATATCTCCGCCCTCTGATTTATAGGCTGCTGTGTGGAAAAACACGAGCGCCGTGTTATTGATTTGAGAAAGCAGGTTGAATGATTGGTCTTGTAGTTTTGAGTTGATATAGAGGTAGTAGGTATTAACTGTTGTGCACAATTCAGTCCGTGCATGTTAATTATTGGTGATAAAGTGATAAAGAAGAATAGCCTACAACCATAACGGCCTAATAAATAATCCCTTAATATGATCGTGAACTCATGAAGCTTCCACTGACACACCGATTTTGCTGAGGAACAAAGGAGCAGGCTACATAATGAACTGTGTTACAGATCAGTTTCAGTTCAGGGTTCTTTGAGGGGGTTGACTGGCATGGTCTCCGGAGGTTTTAAGCGGTTTTTGTACAGCTTACAGGAGGTCCCTCTTTTATGGGTCCAAGTTTTTTAAGCGTTCATAGGGTTCATTTAATCGCATTTGATGCAATTCAGGAGGTTCAGAGGTTTTAGGGTTGTATTTTTAATAGTTTATTTCCACTATAATTAAATCTAGAGCTGAAACAATTACTCGATTAATTCTATGGACAAATTAATTATGCGACAATCGATTCATTGTATTTTCCATCAGAAGCATCAATCATTCTCTGGTTCCAGCTTCTAATGTGAGGATTTGCTGCTTTTCTCTGTGTTATATATCTTTTTATTGGTTTTTTTTACATGCTCAGGGAGAACACAAATATTTCTTGCATTAGGTCAGATACAAAAAGGAAAAAAGAAAAAGGAGAAAAGGAGGCTAGCCACTAGGCTACATCACACCTCCAACTGAATAATAGCTCTTGATTACCCACATATATGTATGTGTACTCATAATCCTACCTACTTATGCACATTCAGAAACTCTGTTTTATATCTTTGAAAATTGAATATCTTTGGGGTTTTGAATGCTGCTCTGACAAAGCATGTGATTAATCAAGTAACTTTTAAATATTATTATCAGATAAATTGATAATGACAGTTGCAGCTTTAAGTAAAAACCGTGTGTGGTGACGTGCACTTGTTTGTGAACACCTGACCTGCTGTGACTCTCCCTTTACTCAAATGGCACCACTTGACTCACAGATAAGACTGAAGTAGCAACACCTGGTAGATGTAAGTGCAGTTCAATTCAATGCAACTTCATTTATCCCTGAAAGAGCAGTTCCATGCAGCAGCTAACCAATCAGATCATTAGACAAACAAGAGATAAGAAAAGGAAAACAGAAAACATTCAAAGGCTAAAAGCTTATTGACTCTAACCCTACACGTGGAACTGGTAATAAATACATCAATAAATATTAAAATACAACAATAAAAAAGAAACCCATGGTAATGAGGGCTGGAAAAGGCTGACAGCGTTGGGGATGAAGTGTCTGATTTATCTCAGGAACATTTAATCTGATCTGCTGGTGTTTCCCATTCATGATGGGAGTTACTGTTATCCTATTGGCATGTGTTTGACTTACAGTTATTCATCAGCACATATATGTTTATGTCTATGTGTATTAGGCTTTATGACTTAAGGAGCTTAAAGTTTAACCAGCATTAACTTTGAATATGAAGTGTTTCATGGATAAAGTCATAAAAGCAGTTATGTTTCTGTTTTGTGCACCACATCATAACAGAAGGTGTGACATCCCTGTGACCTGTTCAGTAACGCAACATCAGCACTCCCACTGTGTGGCGTGTGTGGTCACTGTGCATTGTGTAGCTGACACTGGCTGGTGAAAGCTTTATAAACCCCAACCATCCAGTCAAACAGGCCGAGCAAGTGGAGGTTCATGCTGCTGCATCGCGCTGTCGTCCTATTTAAATTAAATCCACTTCTACCAAATTAAATATAGCCAAGAGGAAGTCTTGAAGGCGTGGTCTGTGTAAAACATTTTTGCTCTGTTGTAATCTAGTTTACTTCCTCCCAGCTGCACGTTTAATAATGATAACAATAATTGTGAAATATATATATATATATATATATATATATATATATATATATATATATATATATATATTTTTTAAACAGAAGAGTGTTGAAGTGGGAACCAATTCGATGATTCTACTTATGCTTCAGGTTAAGTCGACCCCAGAGAGGTTATTAAAAAAGAAAAACAAACACTGACACAAAGTTTAATTAAGTTTAATTCGTCTGCTTCTGCAGGATTTGCCGGTTTGTTTCACACATTCAGAAAAACTGTAAAGCAGCTGAAAAGAAAGAGTAAAGTTCAACATGGCAGAGTAGGAGTTACCTTTGCTGCTACTGATCAACCAGACTGTCAGATGTGGTTCAGTGGGTGAAGACAGTGCAAAACTGTATACTACAACCTTACCATAACTGAGTCAATAGACTTGCCGAGGTCATCCTCCATTTTTTCTGTTCTTGGTGTTTATTCTCAGAAGTCAGGTGATCTGAGTTCTTCCTGCAGCATGTTTTTCTTGGCATTTTCCCTGTGGAAGATTCTGGTGATGGGAATCTTTTTCTTGGTTGTGTCGTCATCGCTCTGTCCTACTACCCAGCTCTTCCTCGATTTGCACCAAAGAAGTCACAGTTGTAGCTGGAAACTAAAATACATCACTTCCTGCGTGCCAAATTTCCAAGGAAAGGGGCAACCAGGCACGAAAGCAGTATTTACAGTAGCAAAACAACATAATGAGTATGATCTTATCTGAGTAACCAGTAGGAGTGAGTACACACAACCCGGGAGGGGGGCTTCCATCGAATACAGAATCGGTTCAACAAGCCATCACTGACCTTTTATGCATAAAAACAACATGTTTGTGACTGTTAGCTGCCCAAGTTCAGTACAGAAAGACACAGTGGTTCTGTGTTTGAACTAGATAGAGAGGAGACAAGACACTAGTTTTTTGTCAGGATTTCAAAGTGCGGCTGCGACACTGGACATCCAGCCCCCCAGAGTGTGAAGTCACCTGTAGTTACATGCTGTCAGTCAGATTGTGTGCAGCCTTTAGTCTTCACCACACTGCCAGATTGTGCCAGCTGACACTGAAATCATTGGGAAAAGCTGGCGTTTAAGGCTTGCCAGAGATGTTTGTGGTGATTCTGATCATGGCAGCGTTGATGCGTCACATCTTTTAACACTGCTTGTATTTATACGCTCGTGAAAATGTGGTCCGAGTGAAGCCAGGCAGTTATTTCACAGGCTGGTTACGTTACGGATGTGAGACGTTTAACAGCATCACAAACGGTGCAGTTATCACATGAAATGGAGTTGAAATAATTTAGAAGAATTTTCTGTTGTCACAATGATTCTGTTGCCCTCCTTTTTCCAACTTGACAAACATTACAGCAGAAGTTATAATATCACAGCAGGCCATGATGACTAAGATGCAGATCTCCCACGCAGGCTGTGGTCACATAAGATGGAGCTGTAAATGTGTGTGTGTTAAACCCCTGTAATGTTTGATTCCTATATGTGCGTGCGTGAGTGTTTGTGCATGTGTGCCCATCAGACGGGCACGCTGAGGCAGGGGGCCCTCCCTCGCCGCTTCTGAGATGACTGGCATTTCCCTTGAGATGAAAGCACAACACACACACTGAAGACAGCAAAGCACACCTACACACATGTTTTTACACCAAAAACTCACTGTGGCATTTAGGCTCACACTCCAGCAGAGGTCTGGCTCCGTTGGCACTAGTTTATTCACAGGAAGTGCATGTCTGGGGTGAGGGTGGTGCAAGTCATCTGGAGAAAGAGTTTGGGTTCTTGTCGGTTTCTGTTTTGGCATGAGGAAGGTTTAGCTTTTGCTCAGCTCTCAGGTGTGACTTTTGGTCAATATGGTTGATGTTGAAACAGTGAACAGTGTGAGGTGTCAGTTTCACGGTTCAGCTGACCGGTTGAAGTCAAGCCAGGTTGTGTTGTGAAAGGTCTGATAAGAAGATAAGAGGTTGCTTTCTGTTTTGGACTATGAATTTTTATTTACAGGTGTGTTGGCTGCAAATGATGACATTTTAAATTTCCTTCAGGGTGGTGAAAGGTTGACTCTGCTGCTGCAGTTTACATCTTGGGCCAGCTGGTTGCATTTGCAGATCATTTGCTAGATAGTTTTACAACGTTAAAGGGAAATAGTGGTAACTCTTTAGAATTCAGCCTGCAATTTACAGTGTAAATTTGTTGAATACTTTGTGTGTTACCCTGCTTTATTGCACAGAATGGGGAGAAGACGCTTGTCTTCCTATGAAAAATTACTTCCACTGCAGAGCTGCAACCATTAGTTAATTAATCAATTAGTCGATCTACTGAATATTAATTGTTCATAATCAATTCATCATTTAGATCATTTTAGGTCATTATCTTTTTTTTTTTAAAGTTTATTAATTGTGAAAATGTACTGCTTTTCCTCGTGAATATTTATGAGTTTGGACTGATTGGACTAATCCCGATCTTTGATGACATCACCTTGGCCTTTAGGGAATTGTGTTGAGACTTTTAAAGTGTTTTATAGAACAAACTAAGAATAAAATCAACAGAAAATAATTTCTAGTTAGAGCTCTCTTCCACCGTGTGTTCAGAATTTTGGTCTCTTTTGTATCAGAAACTGATCAGCAGTAAATGTGACCTCACTAGTTGCTGTCACTTTAGCCTTATGGTGTTAGAGGGCACAGACGGCAGGTCACTGGTTCAAATCTCAGGTTTTGTTTGGAAAATCAAAATGAAGACCCTCATCAATGCAGCTGCTCAGTCAGCAACAGGAGAAGCCAGCAGATGTGTGTGGTGGCAGCTGACAGGTGTGAATGAACAGCAGGATCGCTGTCAGTCTTCTCTGGATTAAAGCAAACAACGGGCCGCTTTGCAGCTGACAGCACATTCAGACTGAAAAATAACCTTTTTTTCACAACTGTGATGTCATTTCCAGTTTCAGACATTTGAGAGATAAAAGGTGCGACTTCTGCTTCTTGTGTGAAGATGCATCAACTGGACATCAGTGTGTGTGTGTAGATGGTTGCTGGTGTGTTTGTGTGTGTTTTCTCTGCTTCTAACTCTTCATCTCTGTTGTCTCATTAGGAAGTTTGGTTTGATGTCTGCGTCACTCCCGTATCCATGGCCGTGCGGGCGTTTCAGTCTGGTCTGTGGACTCCTCCTCCTGGCTTTCTCACCGCTCCTCACTACAGGTATGACCTCTGACCCCACCCGTCCACCCAAACCCCTCACGCCTCTTACGCTATCCTGCATCACCTCCCAACATTTATGCATTTCTTCATTCCTTTCAACAGACAGGCAAATATTTGTCAGAAACGTTCCCAGAACTTAAAGTGAAAATGCTTACTGACATAAAACAGTCAGGAAACACAGTCTGATTTACTGTTACAGATAAAATAGTATTTTGTGGAAAGAATTTAAAAGTTTACTAAGATTTATCATATTGCATAATTTATTCAGTTTGTTGTATTTTGTAATGAATTCTTTGTTACACCAACTAGTTTAAGGAGAAAAGAATTAAATCCCATTGTCAAATATTTGTAATACTTAATGGTGACTGCAAGCTGACTGCTCTGCCCAGCTAGTCTGCTGCATACCGTCAAACTTCAGTTAAACACCTAGTTCCAATTAGGCGGCTGTCCTTGTTACTGGCCTGGTGTGGCGACATGTTTTGACCAACAAACCCAGTTCTCAATTAGACACCTGATCTGGTTTTTATAGAAGTTTTTCGGATGTATAAAACCTCTTAAACGCCCACTGAGTCACCTGCTTGAGCTAAGCCGCTTAGAGGGTGCATACCAATAGTAATGTTTAAACTTTTTTCAATATGTACATGCTTCACATTATTAGAGCTGTTAGATTCTTCACAATTCAGTCGTTTAGTTCATTTTACGGAAACAATAAGCACCAAAGTATTATTTATTCAGATTTACCGGCAAGGTAAAGGAATTAAAGGCCTGACCCGGGTTTAAGCAGGGTGAGTTCAGTGACAGAAGAAAGTAAAAGCCCGGGCTAGTAGTTGAGGTTTTCTTGTATTACTAATAATGCAACAGAGAATCCTTAGAAAACGGACTTTTTCATACACACCAGATACACCACAGCAGAGATACTGAAACAACCTCAAACACTTCTATAGCGAGATTTATGTTTTAGTTGTAATTACGACCCAGATAAGTGTTCACAAGCGGTTTGGATTGAAGCACACAGTTTTAATCACACTTTTATGGTGACTGATTGCGAAACTTCGACCTAAAATTTGAACTTTAGGCAGCGTGATGCAGGATGTTGCCACTTTCTGTGCAGCTCATCATTCAGAGGTTCAAAACAAACTGCCTTTTGGGACTGGGGCACAAAGTTTGTGACTTGGTCTCCTTCCTGTTTCTAACTGCACGAATAACACAACAGTTTAAATTATTGCTTTTAGAGTCAACGCCTCTGACTTTTTTCATTGTAACTTCATTTCCAGAAATTCTAGTGATTTTCCACTCTCAGGCTAACACTTGACCTACTCTTCACATGTTGATGTTTGGGGTTAAGGAGCTTGCGGGGGTAGTGGAAATCATAATTCTACTTAAGATGGAGGGTGAAGAAATAGCGGAAGTGGGTGACATTGTTGGCTGGGTAAGGTAGAGGTGGTTGCGGGCAACTATCTGATACAGAATGTGTGCTTTTCTCTGAATGAGCAGGGAGTTGCTGGAAAAGAGCTCTCAGGACGCATCGCGTACATTCATGTGTTCATACATGTGTAAATGTATCTATAAACAAAGTCCTGACCCTATGTAAAGCCTTTTTCCTCACACGTCAGCATTTGTTTACAGTAACAATATCACCTTGTTGTGCTTTCACATTGTACCAGTGCTCTTCCCAGCTGGTGTCGCTTTCGCTCGTCATCGATCAGCCTCCGACGTCATGACCGTATGCTGCTCTCCACAGAGTGCTGAAACAACAACATAAAAAAACAGGCCTTCAGGTTGTCCTCGTGCCAGTGATCACCATCTTATGCTGATGGACAGAGAGAGGATATCACTCGTGTGCTGTGGCATTTTAAAATCTATGAATTATCGCATCAATTATAGGATAACAATATAATTACCATGAACACTCAGGACCGTAGCTGGAGAGACTGCTTTACAGCATCAAATGAGAAGAAATCACTGCTCTTTTGATGCCTCCTGAGATAAATCTTTCATGCTGAGAGTTGATGGCAGCTTGGGGAAGAAAAGAGTCAGAAAATCTTCTATAAAGCCAAAAGAAAACAAATGCATGTGGAGCAGTGCTGCAGAGGTGGAGGAGGAGTAAGACAGAAGAGGGTTTTATGGGAAATCTTTGTTTCATTAACCGGTCGCAATGGTGTGAGGAACAAAGTTATTATCGTTATATTATTATTAACAAAATAACAAGAACTAGGTATGAGTTTGTTTTTTTTTTGAGCAGATATCCACTGGGATATCTTTGTGTCTTGGATAAGAGCATGAGCCTTTCAGTGGAAGGTCAAACAATATGTGGAAGACTTCTTAATGAAGGGTCAATTTCCAAAGCTTGCACAAGAAGGCTAACCTAGCTTACCTTAACAAAGCAAGGGAAAACGCCAAGCCGCCCTCCCAGAAAGAGAAGCAAACGCCAGTCCGGGCAGCTTATACACGTCTTTTAAAGCTGTCTCTTGTGGTTGGTTGGTCATCTGTCCTAAGTGAATACATTATGAATCTCGCCCCTGACATATTTGAAAAAAAGCTGAAACTAAGAAAAACCTGCTCTCATCGCTGTGTTTTGTGTCTCTACAGGCAAACTGAACAACTGCAGTCACCCTCTGGTGCCAGAACATGGAGGTTTCCGCTGTGATCCGTCCCCGTGCCGAGGTTTCCCCCAGAAGAGCTCCATCCATTTCTTCTGTGAGCCCGGATACCACATCAACAGCAAGGTCCGCGTCTCCAGGTGTCGCCACGGAAAGTGGCTGCCTCCAATACCCGCCTGCATCCCTATCAAAGGTAAGAGTTTAGAAGTCTTCTTAAAAGTAATATAGGATTTATGTTTTCTAAGGATCTGTTGAGGTTGAAATGCTTTCGTCAACTGCATTAAACCTGTTTGGGTTTGACGTGAAGTGAGTTCACTTTACTAATAATTCAGGTGTAAAACGTTAATTTCCCTGCAAGGATCGATCGAGTTAAGTTTGAGAGCCTTGTGTTCAGAAGATCACTCGTTTGAATCCAGGGAATGCCAGAAACAGTCTAGGCAGGAAACAATTTGTCCATTAACTGATGAGTCTATCAATTATTTGTTTTGGTAAATTTTCAAGAAAAATGCCAAACACGTTCTTATTTCAGCTTCTTGTGTGTTAGAATCTGCTGCTTTTTTACACTAGTTTGGTTGGTCAGACAATATACGTAACTTTGGGCTCTGAAAGGTTGCAACAGACAAATTCCAGAAATTTCATAAAAAGACATACGTAAGCACTAAAAAGAATGACTGTCCTGACAATGAATCGCTGATGGTCATGTCACTGGGTAGTGGACACAATGAAAACCTGGTTTTATAATTCAGTCATTGGTGAGGCAGTGTTTTGGGTGTTTTATTGTGTAAATGTTCGGGGACTCTTCCCACAAACCTTAAAGGAAATCAAAGTGTTTTATTCAAAATGCTTTGGGTCAGTCTCAGCAGAGAGAATATTTCAGTCCCGTTGTGCTCAGTGGTTCACGCACAAACAGCTGGGTTAGTAGGTCGACTCCCTCTGGGGCCTCTATTGTTTCCACTCGGTTCTTTCTGAGTTGTGAGTTTGGAGTGAAGTCATGTGACTTTAAAATTCCTTTCTTTATTAGTAAGCAGATGTTCTTGGGCGACTTTAAACATCATTTGACATTTCCCAGCAGTCCATCATAGCATTCCTCAGTGATTAGCTCAGTTTATGACTCTTCATAGCTTTGACCCAGATGATTTAAAGGCTGATTAGTCACTTTGTGACAGTTCCTTCTTGTTTCGAGTGTTCAGGAAACAGACGGTGTGTCACTGTTGTGGTTACAGGGTTTGATTCCCAGTGGGACTAACCATACGTAAAATATGTGTGACAGCCGATTCCTGATGAGATACGGTCTGGCTGTGTCAGACGTCTTAGAGGACACTGGGAGTTTCATAGTGCTGCACAGCGCTGTTGAGTCTGTAGATCTAACATTAAACCAGTATATTTGAATTGGTTTTAGGTTGTATTCATTTTGTTGTTGCTACAAGAACTAAACTTCCCCACTGCAGTGAACTGGGATCAGGTTTTCTCTGTCTTTTCTCTGAATGAAACTCCAATCAGATCTGACTTTGACTTTAATCAGTAAGATCAGGAAGAAAGGTTCATTTTGTCCCTCTGAATATTAAAGATTGGTGAGGCTGAGGTCTGATCGCTCTGATACAAACGCAGCAGCAGCAGCAGCAGCAGCAGCAACAGCTCACGTTCATCTTTTGACCTACTTAACAGAAACACGCTCAGACTCTCTGTAGGGGAACTTGAAGCTTTACTTTCCTCAGACCAGTTCCGACTTCCTCTGTCGCCATTCACTCAAACGCGCTGCGACAGGAAGTCGGAGCGCAGAACGAGGAAGCGGGCGAAGCCACCATAATAACCAATAAACATTTCCTCTGTGTTGACGCTGTTAGAACCTCATGGAAAGCTACTGTCTTATTATCATTGGCACAGGAAACAAACCACATCAGGAGATAAAAAACAAAATCATAGATTCTTGTATTTGATAATCTTTTGCTGTTAAGCCCATCTAGCCAGAATACCTGGGTTTTTCCAAAGTAGTGCACCACAGGTAGCAGGTAGGCACACATTTACACTTTATTTCACAGCTTCAGCTCCTTGTCTTAAAGTTAAATTTACATTTCAAAACAATGTTTTAAACACAAACTACATGCGCTCAACTTTGTAATTCTGGGTCCATATCTGATTTTTCTGTTGGATAAATGGTCAGAAGAGATCTTTTTGTCCTGTGCTGCAATTAAAAAAAAGATTTCAGAGCTCCTTTCAGAGACCCTAAAAACATTCAATCTACACTTGCATAAAAAGGAAAAAGCGGCACATTTGTGAAGCCTGAAGCAGCAGATGTTATATGAGTATTGTTGCTTGAGCTGCCAGCATTCAACCACAGATCACTTCCTCTAGGTATCTGTGTGGTACTTGTGTTTCAACTCTAAACAATTGTCTTTTCCTCCCTCAGAGGGTCCTAACGTGAACTCTGACACCGGAGTGAATGACTCGATGCCAAGCATGGCCACAACAGCGGTGGGAGTGTCCATCTTCCTGCTCACCACCACTGCCTGCCTGGTCGTCAAGTCGCGCCTCTACCCCTGTCAATCACACAGGTAACGAGATTATTTACTGCAGTCATTCTAAATCCGGGGGACGGTATTTGGAAATATTGTATAGCAGCGCTGCTAATTTGAAAAGCAGAAATCGTGGTTTAAAAAAAGATTCACTTCCACATATTTGTGTTTTAGGAGAAAAATAAAACTCAAAGAAGATTACAAACTTCAGGAGTCAGCTGTAAAACCTAAACACCACATGCTGAAACAGAGTTTGTGAAAACTTGTTACCGTAGCATATCAAACGTGAAAATACGTCACGTAAAATAATGAATAAATGGATGAAATATCCAGCCACTCATACATATTATATTTAAGGTAACTGGCTGAGGTGAGAGTTCGGCAGATTCCCCACTTAACCTGTACAAGAACACCTGCTTATTCTACATGAAGTAATCTCTCTCTGTCCCCGCAGCCGTCGCTCCTCAGACCAACTGGACCTGATGGTGGATGGACTTCCTGTCTCTCTCCCCTCTTACGAGGAGGCGGTGTATGGCAGCTGGGGGCAGCGTCTGCCCGCATGCTCAGCACCTGGACCCACCCAGCTCCTACTTGCTCAGGAGGAGTCTCTCAACAACCAATCGGACGGCAGTCACCGACCCCTCTTGTCCAGCCAAAGCCCTGACAACCCCCCGCCCCCTTACGAAGAGGTCCAGTCATCGCGTCCCAGAGACAGGATAAGTGACGGGGACGTCCGGCAGCTACAAGTTGGACTTTCAGATGACAAGGACACTTGAATGTCACACTGAGGGGTTCATATGTGACACACGGGGTGCAGTTGTTAAGCAATGAAGGCGCAATTTTGATTGACAGCTAATAGCTGCAGTGCAGTGTTTACTCTGCAGATGATGAAAGCCAAATGACGGCTGGAAAAAACAAAAACGCGGACTGACAGCAGACTCCTGCACTTTTCCTGGTTGGCTACAGCTCACCAGCATCAGGACACTCTGTCCTATCATACGCTATTTTAGACAAAGCTGATAAGCTCTGATTGGCCAGTTGTTAGGTCACAAAGACCTGATTTAAGAGGGCTAAAGTGCAGTAAATTAAATGTTGATTGTATAGTGTATTGTATGAATGTATGTGGCAGAAGAGGATGTTGGTGAAAACTTTGTATCCAAAATGATATCAAAATGATAAAAAAAAACTGCCCTGGTTGTGAACAATGCATGTCATTGTTTATGAAAATGAAAACCTTTAAAAATCCTACAACATCACCCAAACTGGAATTCTGAGGTTTTCACAGGACTGCAGTAACAACATGAAAATGTAAGTGTGAGTGTGTGTGTGTGTTTTCAGTGTTGCTCTGGAGACGTCGTCTATCCTTCCCGTCAGTGACGGGGCCAATCGAGGCTTCCTTCGTGAAGTCAGGGGCGTGCTGTTGCAGAAACCTGTGTGTTTCCACAGCAACTGACTACTCCATTTCTATCTTTTGTACAGCATTTCTCTTTGAGTCATATTGGGCTGTGGTGCACATATTGTGGATTTGAAGCAAGCGTTGTGCACAGACACTCCGGTAATAAATGGTAACTCAATCTGGAGCATGTTTTGATGTTAATTTAAAAACATGTTAATTTGTGTACAGCAGATATTTAGACTTGAAAATGCTTTGGAACTAAAACAATCTTTAAAAGTGTTTCTCTTGTGTTCATTCCGTGGTGAGTGAAATAAAAACAAAGAATATTATGATGAGTTTTAATGTACAGTAAAAAGAATCTTTCTGCTCGCTGACATGAAATAATTTTATATATATTAGCACCGGTGGCATCGTTGCAGACATAAAGGTGGTTTTATTAAAATAATCCTCTAAATAACAGTTTCTATTCCACAACCTGCAAAGAAAACACACATATGTGGGACCAAACTGCCCAAATAACCTGAAACTCATCAGCGATCAATCGATTTCTTCACTTCACCAGGCTGTTTCCCTCTCTGTCACCCTTTGACTTCTGCAGAGCAACTGACGCCTTTACAGACCTTGAATGTATTTTATGTTTCATTTTGTGGCAACAAATCTAACTATTATACAGATTGTAATATTTGCATAAAGATTATTTGTATATTGTATTATTGCACAGAATTATATGAAGAATAAATGTTGAGATGTTTCCTTGTTTGACCTCGTGGTCTTTGTTTGTGACTTAATTGAAGTTAATTTGCATCACCTGTGTTTGTCAGTGCTGCAGCAAGATACAGGACACACATGGTGTGTTTAGCACAGCACATGGACAGAAACCTCTCCCAAAGGTAAAGGAATTATTTTAGGATTTGTATTGCCTACACTTGCTAGACTGTTTTGATTTTGGAGCTCTAGCAGCATTTGAGCAGCTGCTAAACAATAAAAAAAATAAAAATCTAAACCTAAATAATCTCGGAAATAGATGAAGTATCTATCTATCTTTGCCTTTAACACATTTATGAATCATCAGCTGAAAAAGGACCTCACCCAGAATCTGGTTTCTTTAAAACATGGCTGTATGCTGTATGTTGCAGATCCTGTGAGAAGCCTTTTTCCTCCCCATGAGAGTTCCTGATCTGATGGGCTTTTCCCCGCCGCTGCAGGTCAATACACACAAAGGTTACTCTATCCACATGGGGACATCTAATTGACAATGCATTCCCTAGGCCCTTATTAACTTTAACCATCACAACTACATACCTAACCTTTACCCCAATCCTAACCTTAACCCTAATACCAAATCAATCAATTTCTGTCTCCACGGTGACACAAGGCCCCATCGGTTAGTGTGCATTCAGATTGAAGTCCCCACCGGGATATATAAACATGAAACACACACACATCACAACAATGACACTGGGCAATAAGTAATGAGTGTTTTCTTCTGTGTTAACAGGAAGAGAAAGAGATGAGCTCAGTAACAACAGTTAGTTGCTCACCTTCCCTGGATGCATAAAGAGAAGTCAAAAAGATTTAAAAAAAACGCTTGAGTGAGTTCCAGTGGTTTGATTTTTACTTCAGGTTTAGATATTTAGACATTTTAGTGCATATTGCACTGACCAGATTTTGTAGGAATCTTTACTGCATAATCAAACTAGACTCGTGTTTGTAACACTGTTTTTACAGACCTGCATATACGTCTTTGGTTTTCACGTTCAGATACTGTGCAGCCTGCTCGAGTTATAAAGTGTATATTTATACAGCTGTAGCCTTAAAATCACCACCACCTTTCACCTTTTAAAATATTTTAAATGGTTGATTTTTGTTTAGTGATTATTGCTTAGTTTCTTTTTGCCTTCTTATGTGTATTCCAAACAAACTGCTGCTGCTGTTGCATCCATAAACATGAAACGCATCACTTCCTGCGAGGCAGGCTATTTTTCCATTTAAAAAACAGGAGAGTGATTCAAATACTGATTTACAGGAAAATGTTATGAATCATTCCTGTAAGAATTATTAGGTATGACACTGGTGTTTGGTGCAGCGCACGGTGGAAACTTCCTGCTTTTAGTGTGAGTCTAAGGATGTTTTGAGGATTTTATCCAGTTTGACCAAAAGGAGAAGTTGAGTATCAGGAAATGAAAAGGAGAAGAGGTTGGTCTTGTTTACTGTAAGCAGTCACCTGTGGTTACAGTCAGATGAATGAATGCATGTGGACAAGTCATTGATAAATGCAAACCAGCAATACTAATGGTGGACAGTCTAATACATATACTCAAGTACTGTACTTCATTTTTCTGCTACTTTTCAATTAAACTTCACTACTTTTCAGGGAAATGTATCGCATCCTTTTACTCCACTACATTTAACATGACCCATTTTAGTTGTTACTTTTCAGATTAAGAACTTTACATTTAAAACATAAACCTGTAAAACAAGGTATTTTTTGGGTTGTGACTTGCTTGTGTGAGCCTTTGTCACGTTTCAGATGTCTGGGATGTTGGCAGTTCCCATATTAACTAGTAGAATGGTTTAATTTAACTTTCTGAAATCATCCAATGTTTTACCATCAATCATCCCATGACCCCTCCGATTGATCTGGTGACCCTTTTGGAGGGGTCCGACCCCTAGATTGGAAACTACCGGACTAAACTACCTAACCATATATAAATCAATTAGCTCCACCTCGAGCAGCAGCTGCTCTAACATTTATGCATCACCATTAACAATCTAATAAAGTGAAACTATATCAGTTCATGTTTGTTTATCCCCATTCAGCTGTAAAAACTTTTGTGTTTACTGAAGTAGGATTTTTAAATACAGAACCTTTGCTTGTATTGAGTATTTTTATATTGTGGTATTGGTATTTTAAGTAAAGGATGTGAATACTTATTCCACCACTGACCAGTACAACCACATACTGTACAATGACAGCAACAGGTAGCTGATCTATTGCTTTTGGTCACTTGAAGTTTCTTTCTGACTACCAAACGTACTTTTTTCTTCTGGCTGTTGCAGTTGAGAAATTGATTCAGCTCATGAGTCATTTATAAAGCAGCATTAGGTAATTCGCCCACTGACCAGCATTGAAGACAGAGCATCATATACGAGAAGCTAGGTTTTCAACATGGAGTGCACGAAATGTCGTGGCTGTACAAAATGTGACTCTTTCAAAATGGTTTTATTGCAAGAAATGTGGGGTTTCAGGATTTCCCGCCTCCTGTTCACGTTTGTTACAAAAACACTTTTTATTCAGGTGACCAGTCTGACGACACCTGACCGAGAATGCGCAGGGTGAATTCAGTTACTCAGTCCGAATTTGTGATTTAATTGATCGTGTTTGTATTTTATAATTTAAACCAGACGGCCCTAACTCGTTAATAAATCATATCCACCTTTTTGAGTAGATTAAAGTGCTCATGCAGTAGCGGAAGAAGTATTCAGACCTTTTTAGCAAACAAAAATATTTAAGTAAATGTGCTGCATTGAGAATGTTATAAATAAATATTGCTAGTGAAACATATTTAAACTATCAACAATATTCAAGGCAGAAAATCACCTCTGATACAGTATATTGTAAGCTGACACATCCAGATGTAAGTAGCATCTTAGTGTTGGTCTCTTAATTTGGGTAGTTTAAACTGTAAATCTGCAAAGTAACTAAGCTTTCAAATAAAACCAGTTGAGGAAAAAATATTTCCCTCTAAAATGTTGTGGTGAGAAGTACATTTCAAAAAATAGGCACACCCAAGCAAAGTACAAGTACCTGAAATTGTAGCACAGTACGTGAGTCAATGTTGGTCACTTCCCACCACTGCGCTCATGACACAATGCCAAACAGGCCAAAGTGGGAACTTCTGTATTTGCGTGAAAGCACACAATGCTGATGTCATTGCAAACTTTTAGATTTTATTTTGTCAAACATTTGCCCAGATGAAGGTTTAGTGACTAAAAGCTGTCAGTCAAAATTAAATGTTAGCATGTGTGCAGAGCCTTCTGTTCTCCATATTATAGCTGCAGTAAAATGCTGACTGATTTATTGAAATTCTGACATTAGATTAACTCTGAAGCATCAGTGTGTAGCGTTTTACTGACCAATTTTACTTTGTTTTACCAACAAATTTAAATCTTAATCTATTGGATTACCTACTTATGCTTTAAATGGTGGATAAACTGATGTCTTTAGGCTTTGAACTGTTTAAATACAAACCATGGGAGAAGTTTAGAGCGCAATAGGACACATCTGAAATGTGACAAAAGGCCACAACCGCTCAAGCCAAAAACATTAGGAACCACTGGTTTAATTAACAAAGTGTGACGGCCATTTCTTATTTAAATGAACTCTTTCAGGCAAGCACTTGTCTTTCTGGAGGTTTATTCAGGTCATCTGCAGATGGACTCACAGCGACGCATATATCAGAGACAGCTGAGAGTCTGTTATTTATCCAGCTTCAGGGTCAAACATATCATCTCAGAGACGCGTTGTCCCTGAAATCTGAATAGCACAGGGAGCAGAGATGATTTCACTGTTTGTTCACACATATTCACAGAGCAAAAATGGTTAATACATTAATATTTCTTGGGCTGTTATTACAAAAGTATTGCATTTTTCTGCTCAATCTTAACGTAAAGTTCCTACAATATTTCCCTCGGAGATGTAGAGGAGTAGACGTCTAGCATAAAATGGAAATCCTCAAGTAAAGTACCTATGTAACTATGTACTTAAGACAGGTACCTGAGTAAATGTACTTGGATACTTTTCACAACTGCATCAGACTGATGCAACTAAACAAGGAATTAGTTGTTTTCAGTTGTTTCAGATACAGCACATCTTATTAGACTGAATCTTGTTGCTTGTGAGGTGATTAAAACAGAGCAGCTTTTATGAAACAATATTGTTTTGTGTTTCATTTAGAATAAAAAGCTTTGACAACAAGAATGTGATTTCCTGTTCTGACAGAAATTAGGTAATCAGACCTGCGTTGCCATGGATAAGATGTTCCTGATCCTGGGAAGACAAACATTTACTGACAATCACCTGCAGACGGAGCCGCTCCTTCCTGAAGAGGTAAATATTTCATCCCGGCACACAAACAACACTGCAGCTTCTGCTTCAACAGCTTTATTTAGCTTCAGAATACATACAGGATACAGTGTAAAATAAAAGAACTAGCATAACAGTATCTGAAACGCCTTATCTCAGACAATAAAAAGGCACAGAGAACTTTGGAAGAGTGAACATGGTTAAAATAAACATATCACCATTTTAAATTTATGTAGCTTTTAGGGTTTATTTGCGGACGGCCAAATAAAACTAATCCTCCACACCTCAGACGGTGTAGTAGCATCACAAATATATCATCAAACACTGCAACTGAAATACACAAGTCTAGCTTCGGCTCACATGTTTCGGTACAATTAGTAACAAGTTATACAATTAAAAGGAAAAAACAAAACAAAACATGAATTCTAGTGTTTAATTACATTCATCACTCTAGTAAATGAACTATTAAAAAGGTTTAGCACAAGTGTATAAAAAGACAAATTTGCCACTGAAATAAACGATGCCACTGATACTCGCAAGTTCATTTGTGTCATTTGGAAGAACACGCATAATGGCAGTGAGATAGATTTCGTTTGTTTTTAAAGACGGAAGAAAAGAATAACGTCAGAAAACTGTTGACATGTGATGGATGTTGGCTCAAAGTCAAAGCAGGGCATCGTGGGAGTTCCTGCGCAGGTTTTACATGTGTAAATGACGATAGAAGCATTGAAACAGATTCCATGTGATAAACTTGAAAGCTGCGATGAATTTAATTTAGCTGCTCAGAGAAATACATTTGTTTCAAGGTTTAACCCATTTAATCATCTTCTGCGTGATTTCTTTATAGCACCACCAGCTGTTTCCATGAAACAGACTGGCCACCATGACCGTTTCTCACATTAAATCAGTATTGGAAGTGTAAATTTGGAAAGAAAACAAGCGACTTTGCAGCATTGGGTTGAAGAAAGCGAACTGCAGCGCCGTCAGCACCTGCCCAACAACACTTCACCCAACAACCCAACCTTAGACTGTCGTGCTTTAGCTACAAGCAACGAGGTCACGTTGGACCTCACATCATGGTTACGCAGAGTATGAGTTTATATTCGTGTGCGTACATGTTGTGTGATGGTATGTGAGCGCTCAGACTGTTATATTTGCAGACGAATCCGGGGTCGACTTTCTGGCTTTGAGCGCAGAAGTCAAGCCAACACTCGATTGGAGGGAGCAGCTTCAAGTCAAAGGCGAGAGAGGCGGCGACATGTCAGGTGGGCGAGGTATGAATATGTCTCTCATCAGAGCTGGAACAGAGAGAGAAACTCTGTTATAGTAGGTCTGACAATCTTTTGAAGTGAGATGACAGTTTCTTTACTAACCTACAAAGAGAAGATTTTGGGTGGAATATCACTTTGAAACCTGCTTTTAACATGTGATAAGGAAGTGTGCATAAAATATATACTGTATATTTCAGATTTTAAACATCTCTTATATTTGAAGTTGCAAATGGAACAAAAATAATCTTCCTTAATATTCTACCAGTCCTGTTCTTTAAAGCTTTATCGCTAACTGAATACCACAACAAGGGTTCAGCAGGGTTCTGAGTTAAACATTAATCTTACCTGCTGTGTCACAGAGTCCCTGCATGCCTCCTAAAAGAGGGTCTCTGTCTGTGAGCAGCCGGCTCCGCCCTCCTGGTCCCGGGTCCAGGATCAAATCCGATTGGTCTGTTTCTTCCAGACAGCCCTGAACAAGGGGTTTAAACGATGATTAAGCAACAAGTCAAGTTGAATTTAAAGCTCTATTTCTTAAATAAGTAAATTATAATGATATATTGTGTGTAACTTGTGTGAAAATAATGCTGTAAGATGGTTTGGATGGAAGCATCTGTGTAATGCTCTGCAGTGAAAGCTGACGAGTTAAATACTAACAGTTTAAAAACAACTAAAATAAATTAATGCAAACTAAAACGCTCTGGTTTTTAATTAGACCGTCATGACTGTGTTCTTTCCTCTTCTCTTCTAAAAGGCCAGACATTTTATTATGTCAAATTTTCTTCCTGCAGTTCCCTTTTCTGAAAGTTTATTTCAGGTAAATGTTAATTATTCAAATCAGAAAACATGGTTCTTGCTATTCTCTAAAGCAGTTTGTAAACTGCTGGCTATACACATTTTCTCTCCTCCTCTTCCTCCTTCCACTCACCAGTAACCTGTGGGTGAGCAGAAGTTCCTCTTCTATTGGGGAAGCATCTTGCTTCTGTCTCTTGTCCTGAATCCTCAACTGGGACAGTGTCTCCTCATCCGGGTTATGAGTCCTGAAAGAGACGCAGAATAAATATTTTTAGATTTTCTATTGTAAAATTTGTACAACCTGCTTTACCAATGCTCCCTTTAAGTAGGTAAATGGGTCTCTGATGTTCAGCACAATGTACAGCTGATACTGACATCCATTAGTCTTCAATGTTGAAGTCAGGCAGACAAGCTGAGTCCGATTTGACCTAGTTTGTCCTGAAGTGGCCACCGTACAGAGGAGAAATCCTATTGAGTTGGCTAACAACTTGGCCTGTCCTGTGGCGCCACCCTCAGGACAAACTTTGTTTCTCACTAGATGTAAAGATCTAAGAACAATGTTGTTTTCTGGAGTGAAACAAACACTACAGCTTCACATTATTATCCACTATGTCTCAACTTAGGAAACATTGTACTTGTACATTGTAAAGAGAATCATTTTATTGCAATGTTATGCCTTTTTTTAATGAGTAAAATACTAACTAATTAAATGGCTGTGGCTTTATGGTACATTTTAAGGTGGCAGCTCAGAAATGACCATCAAATACGTTCTGGCCTGTCGTACCGTTTCCTGCTCACTGTGACTGCTGGTGTCACAATCGAGGCTTCAGACGAAAAGGACGGAGGTTTGTTGGCTTCCTCTGGCAAACTGCTGAGGACTGTTAGCTGGAAGTCGTCATCCATAGAGATGTATGGAGCCAACATGTCCAGATCTATCCCATCCATGTCCTGAGAAAAGACAGGAAATAAAAGTCAGAGACACAAAAGGGTGCGATGTAGCACACGGACAAGATGTCCACGTCTATACTTACTATGTCCTTGCAAGAAAACAACTTCCAACATTGTGCAACAAACTGATCTTCAGTTTTGAGTTTCATTTTGTTTGTGACCAAAATTTAACTTTTTCAAAAACATTTTTAAATGAAAATTTAATGTTCAAACTGTTTTTTACAGCCATCAGCTCTCGACATCGTCTGAGGGACTGTTTGATGTAATTTTTAAAAAAATGTATTAATCTTTCATTTTCAGAGAGCAGTAATCCTCCCAACTGTGGCAACTGCAGGTCAGAATATTCCATTAAAAATGCTATTAAGCAGCTGCTCTTGCAAAAGTTGTTTAAAGTAATAACATTTTTTGACTTTCAATCTGTATTTTTATAATTCGATTCACCCTGAGGTTTGTGGAATAAAAAATAATTCTTTGAAAAATATTTTGCAGAAAAATAAAAGCTTAAAATAAGACGTCAGATGTGGAAGACTGTAGCTGGTACAAAACACAGCTGCTCAGCGAACTTGATTGTATCGACCTGTTTCAGCCTCTTTACCAGTTTGTTCTAGAATTGATTTTAATATTTTACCAATCACCTTTAAAGCGCCTCATAGTTTAGCTCCCAATTAATGGCTGCTCTCCTACAAGCCTCCGGCAGGTCCAGGATCCGGACTAAAGGTGACCAGGCTTTTGAGGTTAGGACCTCTTAGCTCATGAACGGTCTGGCTGAGGATCTGAGGCTTGTAAAAATACTGTTTATAATAATACTTTAATTTTTGTATTATTGAATTTTCGTTGCCTCCTGAAATATTTGAATCCTGGTTTGTAAGGCACTTTGTTTTGAGAAGTTTTATATAAATAAAGTTTGTTATCTTTGTCTGCTCTTACCTCCAGTGTTTCTCCTTTTTTCTGATCCTCTTTTGGCCAAATGGCAAAGAACTTCTCCACATCGCAGGTATCCATCCCGACGGCCTCACAGGAGCTCTGAGGGAGGTCGAAAAAATAAAAGGGAGAGAGAGCAAACGGTTAAATCAGACATCGAAACTAATACTTTCCAAGTTTTAAAAAGATTCAGGGCTCGCATTTACCTGGTCAAGATCAGGTGAGGAGGGTGGTGACGATGATGGAGGCGGAGTGATGGGGTTGAAGATGGGTGAGAGGAGCTGTCGCAGCTGTGGAGAGCACAGATCCTGAGGGTGGTCCGGCATGGAGTCTGCACTGGACGGACTGGCAAACGTCAGCTCAACAAAATCTGACAGACAGAAAATGGAAAATTTCAACTTTAAATAAAACCAAAAAACACTTTCAAACCAAACACTGAATTTAAATCTTGTATATATTAGTTGCTCTTTGATAATAAAGTCACAAGATGAGCCTCGTGTGAAAGGACATGTACTAAATATTGTTTGACAAAAGTTTTTATAGACAACGTGGCCACATGATTTTATGCAAACTGTCATTTTAGTTAATTCACTTTGGTTTATGACTAAAAACTGTAAAACTAATGAGGTTCCCATCAGCCTCAGCTGTACTTACAGCTAATCTGCAAATGGTAAACTAACTAAACATGGTAAACATTATGCCTTAACATTAGCATTATCATTGTTGACATGTTTTTCAAAGCACCTCTGTGCCTGCGTACAGCCCCAAAGAGCTGCTAGCAAGGCTGTGGACTCTTAAAAGCAGAAGAAAGTAAAACTCCAGATGTACTGATAAGTGACAACACACAAGAGGTAAAATAATAAATCACTCTTCATCACTGGTGCTCAAGTTAATATAAATATCTTTGGCTTGGCTCACCTCCTGTCAGCGGCACAATGGCGTCTCCGGCGTCCGGAGCCAACTGGAGGAGCTCCTCCGGCTGCTCCTTCAGTTTGACGAAGAGATCTTCTGCGCTGCTGGGATTCGAACACTCGTCCTCAGCCTGACTTGAGCTGGTTAGACTCTCACTGTCAGGGTCAGAGTCACAGATTTCAGAAGTCCCACAATCCTCTGGTGCAAGCGCTGTTGAGCGGGGTTCAGTCTTGCCACAACGGATCTGCTCAATGGAAAAAACAACGTCCGGCTGCTCCACGGCACTGCAGAGGAAGACGATGTCGAAGGTAAGGAAGGAGAAGACAGAGACAGGAAATAAGGAGTAGGGAGTAGTTTGTCTCCTTTTTGGATTTACATTGCATATTACATGTCACATCATCTTCTAAAAACACCAGCTCTGTCCTGGCTCGTGTTGTGACGTGACATCGCTGCTTTTTAAAGTACCTGAGTATGAAGTTGAGGCAGACGATGGCCTCAGGCTGCGACGTCTTGCTGTTGTAGATGATGGTCGCCTGGGTCTCCGCCCAGACGAAGCCGCCGCTGTTCACCAGGAAACGGTACTGGCTGGTGCTGACCTGACCTTTGCTCAGCACTTCAGCGTGTGGACAGAGAGAGAAAGAG
Source organism: Lepomis macrochirus (assembly GCA_024633595.2). Classification (NCBI taxonomy): domain Eukaryota; kingdom Metazoa; phylum Chordata; class Actinopteri; order Centrarchiformes; family Centrarchidae; genus Lepomis; species Lepomis macrochirus. Next base: position 5,137,452 of record JALXJV020000009.1, read on the forward strand.
AGAGAGTTGGAAGTTTGTTAACAGACTCATACTAACACAGCAAAACCAGTCACTTATATTTTAACTTCTAATAAAAGATTTTATAGATTCCTCTGTGGGCTTAAAAAATCTACAATTCTTGAAAAAAGATAGTTGGTGAAAAAACTCAAATATGTAAAATTTCTTTGAGCAGACACTGTTCAACATGTTTTACATTTTGTTTTGAAAGTAGGTCTATATGTTTAAATAAAATAATAATACTGTTTCCAGGGAGCTTCTGTGGACAAGTATCCTCAACTGAAGTTAAAATTAATCGAACAAAACAGCTTTGTAATCACTGGTAGTACTGATTTTTATTGTAGTTACATGTACAGAGTGTCTTTTTCTGGCACAGTGTACACACACACACTCACATATGTGCAGCCATTTGTTGATCTGATTAGAGTCGAGCGCGTGATGAAACTCAAAGGCTGAGCGGCCAATCAGATCGTCGGGTTTGTATCCCACCAACTCTGTCACCCTGGAAACAGACACATGGAAGAAAAGCCACAGAAGAATTAAAATAAAAAAATAAAATTTCAGTCACAATCTCGGAGCAGGTGAGGACTCCGTCTTTATCCTACCTGCCCTCGCAGTGTGTGAAGCACAGGTCCATGCTGTGGCGGGTGAGAAAGGTGCAGGTGTCCAGAGGGAACTCCACGCTGGACGGGTGAGGGATGGGCTCACACAGCAAGGTCATCACTCTGGCTGCGGGGGGCGACGTGGAGCTGCCGGCAAACGGGCGCATGTGACCTGTGCAGTGGAGAACCTGCAGAAACAAGAACGCAATTCATTTTAAGATTGAGGGCAGAGCATTGTTTCAAGTTTTACAATCAACTTCTCTATCAATCCCATCAAACACAATGCTTTTTTAAAATTTACTGAGAACAAAAGATATTTCTGTAAAGCCAAATGCATTAAATGCAGCAGTGTTTAATGTTGTTGTAAGACTAACAATCATACTAGAACTTTACCTAAATAATAAATAATGTACTGAAGAAGTATTTTATCAAAGAATTTTTATAGCTGGGGTAGGAAATGTTGGAGAAACTAGCAGGAGACAGCTAGATTTTAAAAGTATCCAACTCACCCCATCCCCTGAGGGCTCCCTCCGAAACACGTTTACACGCACAGACAGAGTTGCACAGAACTAAGCCTATTACAGTCTTGTGATAGCCACAGGCTTTTTTCATGTGTGTGTGTCAGAGTATTTGATTTATTGATTGTAAAGAGAATTTTAAACAAATTAAATAAAATGCCTCCCCCAGCTTTAACTCTAAGTCATGTCAAGTCTTCACAAGTCAAAATGCAAGTCAAGTCTTTCCAGGTCTCTGCACGCTGACCATTAAAACAATTAGGGCTGCTGCTCTGATAGGCATGCTGCTCTGCACAGCAGCATGCCTATCACTCTTTTATTTCATTATTATTGTTTCAGAATTTTGCCAGGCAAAAAGTTTTCTTTTCCTTTTCTTAAAACTTATGTGAAAGTATGTGAAAGCAGTTTGCAGGATGCATAGTGATGAGGTAATGCATCAATTTGTGGATATGTAAGATTAATAATATGACAATATAGTTAATGTAATATATAACTTCAAAAATATCTGTAAATCATTTTGTCCGATTTTGTGGTGACAAGCATTCAGAATATGAATATAACCTGCTAAAAACTCTTTGTAGTTGCTTCAATGGTTTTGTTTTCAGGGCGAGTTGAGAGTTCAGACAAGTAGCCAAGTGGGTCATTTTTATTACTTGAGTGATACTTGAGTCCAAAGATCCTGTCTACATGCTCTGCTGCCATGAAAATATCTTGAAAGAACACCCGAACTGTTTTTATTACAATTAGAAAACAAATTGTGCCTCTATCCTACAGTAAACACAGACTAGACATCTGATGCTCTGTTGTGGGATCATGAGTGAGTGTTGTATAATAAGTGTGTGTGTTTCATAAACAACTGTGTACTCTGTGCAGTTTGAAAGGAACAGGGCCGACTGCCAGAGATGGTGGGACCTACTCATATCTCTTTCAGGCTGGACTTTAGCCCTGTGTGTGTGTGTGTTGTGTGTGTGTGTGTGTGTGTGTGTGTGTGTGTCCTCAGAGCAGCTGTTCTTGGCTGGACAGAGCGATCCACACTTGACTTGAGCACTGAGATAACTCAGTGTGTGTGTGTGTGTGTGCACGTGATTCATCTGTGTAAATGCTGCACCTTCCAGGAGGCAGACTTGATGTTGACAGTGCGCCCCCTGCTGGTCAGAGTGCTCTTCATTCTCAGGAAAAAGTTCCTCTCACTCGGCTGTTCTGTCAACAGTTTCTTGCTCAAACCTGAAAGCAACACAGACACAGTTCTTTGAGTTTGGTTTCCAAACCAACATTATGATCCTTAAAGAATCTGAACTATTTTTATAAAATGACCAAAAGCACAGCTGGTAACACCACTGCTAATGCTTTTTCACAAAACAACACTCCTCTGTATTGAAATGCCTTTAGTAACAGAGCGATGATAAAACTAATATATTTGACATTAATTAATTACAATGCATGCTGATGATTTAGCACGCTAACTAGCATAATCTCAAACGGCAGCACAAAAACATCACAAGGCATTAAATACTGGAGGTGACCAAGCTCCAAAAAACTGCGTGTGTTTGTTTAACATTTACCCACGTCAAAGCTTTATGTTATATTTCCTGTTGTACACTGTCTCACTGTAAAAACAAAGGGCAATAAAAAGCGCCTGACCTGGACGTGGAGTCAGCAGGTCTCGGAGCTCTTCCTGATCACAGGGATGAACGAAGTCGTAAATACTCTGACCCAGCAGCTCCAGCTGTACGCAGCAAAAGACAACAACAAATCAGTAACAAACAAAAATTGATGCATGAGTTTGAGTTATGAAAGCCGGCTGGCATCCCTTTTAAAAGTTCAAATTAATAAAGACTCATCGATATGGCATTAAGAGGTTTCTTTTAGTTTAAATACTATTCTTTATGTGTTTTGTATGACTGGTGACTTGGTTAAAGGTTTATCTATGTTCAATTTTCCTCTATTGCAATTTACCACAGTGCTGTTAAATAATGAAAACAAATCAAATAAACGATTGGCAGAAGGTGTTGAATGTTTGCACTGAATCTATTGTTGGATTGAATCATTACAGCTACATGTCACTCTCGTGTGCACTTATCATAACCTAGGCGTGCTTCAGCGATACACTTGATCTCCAGCAGAGCTAAGAATAGATTTAAAGGATGTCTCTGCTCGCCATCCTGCTCGAGTTACTCGGAATAAGTCACATACTCTCCCAGAGGCTTACAGTAAAAGCACCTACGCTGATTAAAAAAACAGAACCAGAGTACTAAAGTCAAAATCCAAAGAGTAGTTAAAAGAGAAATTATTCATCTTCAATACAGAAAAAAAAACATTTTCAGGTATTTTGATGATGGTGTTTTTCTTGTAAAACTTGTGCTTCTACTTCTTAGTCACAGTTAAAATGATGATTCCCCCGCATTCCTCACATCTGCCACAGTGTTTTGGGAACACTACCACTGACAGATAAGATGGAAAATCACTTTTTGATGCTGACTTATCACAAGACTGTCACACTCAACAGTAGCTGAACCGGACACATGAATGAGGAACAAAGGCCAACAGCTTTGAAATGAGGCGGAAAAGCTTAATATGAGAGCAGACCGGAGATTTTGTAATCTGTGAAGTCAGTGCTTTTCTTTTTTGTTCCCATGTACCTGAGTGATGCCGATGTGGCTGCTGACGTTTTCCGTCAGGTAGATCATGTCTCCCTCCTCAGTCATCACCATGATGAAACCAGCCAGTGCCTGAGGGTAGAAAGCGTCCATTGGATCTTCCTCCTCCTCCTCCTCCTCCTCCTTCTCTTCCTCTTCAGAATCCTCCTTCTTATTCTCACCTGCTGTAAAAACAACAAGGTGATTATTACCGAACATCCTTGGTTAAAACATGCGTCTTTAATTGCCTGTTTGCCCCTGTTGGATTTTTAACAGCTGCCTAACTCTGCATCATTTATGGGCAACAGTTTGCTTGTGTTACTCATGAAGTTCTGGTAATCAAATTTTTCAGTGATTAAACCTTTGGGAATTAAACATTGCAAAAACAATTGTTTCCCTTCTTACCGGGTCGAAGGAGGCGGCGCACCCTGAGAAAGCTGAGGGCGATTCTCATGATGGCGGATTTGTCCAAGTGGGTGGTGACTCGGCGAGGAAGCGGCAGAGTGTGGGCGAGCTCATAAAACACCTCCGTCTCTTGACTCCGCCTACATCTGGCTGCATCACGAGAACGCAGCTTCCTCTGCTCCGAACTAGTGGTACTACAGGAGGAGGAGGAGAGGGAAAAACAGGAGGATAGGAAATGATTAACAGAGATGAAAACGGGGACAGAAGAAGAGGCAGAAAGGTAAAAGAGGAAAAGAAAAAGAGGACAAAATGTTACGGAAGTACATAAATGAGATGACAGGAACAAAAAGGAAAAGAAAGGAGGAGGAAAGACATAAAGAAGAGAAAAAAAATGTACAAAAGTGGGACAAAAAAAGAAAAAAAGACGTCAGTGGGGAGTCCAGGATTTCACAAAGATCACGTCACACACTCCTCACTTCATGTCTCTGCGTTTTTCTCTGAGCTCACACCACATGCTTCTCTTTAGTTTGACCTAACGCAGAACCACATTTCAGCTATTCCAGTTCAGTAATCAGGTAAAGAAAAAAGAAAACCCTGGTAAAAATACAGCAAGGACAAGTTTCGTAGTAAATTACACTAAATGAGAAATTGAACTTGCGATCTTACACCTTAAGGTTCTGCTGCTGCTTCAATCTCACAGTTTCCTGCATTATTAAACTGTGACTTCTGTCAACCTCTGTGACAAAATGCTGTTTTTAAATAACAATTTTAATACGTTTCTTTTCTAATTAAAAAGTCACATCAATTACCAAGGAACAGAGAAAACATTTTGAGCAATCTATAGAGCTCTTTCAGCACTACGATTTAGATTTTCAGATTTCTGATTTGTCCCCGCGACCCTGTATGCAGGATAAGCGGTTGACGATGGATGGATGCATGCATGGATATCTGATTTGCCCTAATTTCAGTTCCTGCCAGTTCAGTTGCAGCCAAGCGAACTGCAACACCAACCTGCCCACAAATATGTGCTACACTCATTACAAATACTTACTATGATCAATATGACTGATAACTTTACATCAAAAACTAACTATTGCCCCTTCAAAGTCAGATTTTAAGTCTGGATCTTTAAATGGAGTCTGTGGAGAATGTTATCTCTGGAGTCCAGGGGCCCTCTAATGTCCTTCTGGGACTTGATGGAATCCACTTTAGGAACCACAGCAGCGCCTCCTCCTCAACCCTCTGTAACTTAATCTCTGGTGTTTTGCAAAGGGGGCGAGATGTGGAGGCCTCTGCCTCTTCGTATGGCTGATCATGGCCAGAGAGTTTAGCTCTGTAAACATTCCTGGATGTTTTTTTTTAAGTGGGAAGAGAAGTGATAACAAAAATAGAGGAAAATGTCCTAAACTGAAAGGAACAGAATGTTATTTATTTCAGCCACTGGGAGACTGGGAGGCTGTCCAGGGCCTCCCTCCCTCCTTCCCTGCCTGCCTGATCTGGCCTAAATCAAAAGACGTGCTGACGAGACAAAAGCAGGGTTTCATTTCTCTACAGTGGGTGGATATGCAATCACATCAAATCAGACACAGAAGCAGCATCAATATTTTCTTGAAACGACCCCACACACAACTAACTTCTGCCCCTTCAAATACTTTCAACACACTGCAACAACAACAAAAGGTCTCAAGTGTAGTAAAATGAAATCAAGAAACTAATAATCAACAATAATAAAAGAAGGATTATATGTATTACCACCCAGATCTCGCTGTGGCTGCACATTTTATGAATCAAATTGGACTCCAAATGTATTATTACACATATTGCAGCACAACAAGGACACAACACAAGACACCAGCTGGATGCCAGCTCAAAAATAACTCAGCAGTGACAGTGACAGCTGACAAAGTCTAACAAAGCACGTGATACAATTTAAACATATACTATATTACAACAAAATAGTATGACATAATTCAGTAATGTCTAAACCTCGCTAAGCATTAGCATGCCTTTATACAATGGCCCCAGAGAATCACACTTGTTGCCACAATAAAGACGATGATGATATGATGAAGATGTTGAAAAAACAACATCACTGTTTGCTAGTTTATGTGCATCACTTCCCTATTTCTTCCTAATCGATACGGATATTAATATTTATTGCACAGCCATTTGTCCTGGAAGCTTCCAAAAAGGGTTTTTTTCCCTTTCAAAAAGTTTTTTGTGGCATTTTCCGTTGTCCCAGCGGGTCTCAGTGACTTCTTCACACCACCTTGTGTCACATTCAGCCAGAAATGGACAAAATACAGCAGTTATCTTGTCTTGCCTTAAATTAAAGTAGGAGAAGGAAGCTGAACAGCCTGCAGGTTTCCTGCACACTCTGAATTCACAGGCAGAACGCCATCATCTGTTATTGTTTAACCTGTTAAGAGTGAACATGTAGTCAAATCAAACACCATTTAGTGGTATTGCCACAGTATGTGAACTCTATCCTATTATTCAGACGATAGGACACAATGTTCCTGCCAATTGAAAAAGACTTCGACACACCCTGACCGTTCTCATCCAATATGACAGGTAGTATTAACAGCTAAACCACCTAATGCTGATAATCTCTACAACAGTACTTGAGGTGGGATTAATGAAGTTTGTTAAACACACATGCTGTTAGTGCTGCTCCCTCTGTAGATGACACATTAAATCTGTTTCACTCCCAGCACAAAAAGGCAGCAGATGTTTCCAGAACGTTTTTTTTACTGAAGCTATAAACACAGAGGGGAGCAGATCTATTACAACATACTCATCCACATTGTGTTTTTTTATACAAACTGCAGAAACATGCACACACATTTGTGTAATCTGTGTGTGTGTGTCACAGCAACCGTCTCCGAGCTGCCAAAGTATTTCTCACTGGAAGGCACAGCACTTTTTTCAGACAGTCACTTTATCTGCCAAGCCCTTGTGTTCCCAGGCAAAGACACATTATTGGGAAAGTATTGATGAATCAAACTCACTGTACAAAAGACGGTTTGGTTTGTTTCTTACTGGTGCTGTGAGAGATTCATTGTTATTTTAGAATACAAAGTGAACCTTCCTTGGATAACTACGGCCTGTTTGACTGACAACCTTCAGAGACAGAAAGAAGATCCGTATAATTTTTCCTCCATTTTACAGTTGGAAAGAATTCCATCAACGTGTTTCGTGCAAAAAAATTGAGGTGGGAATAACCAGAGAGGCCCCCCGATACGATATTATCATGCTTCTTATGTCACGATATTATTGCAATTTTAAATATATTGCGATATATTGGACTTTATTGATTTTTTCCAACTTTAAATTATGTCTCCAACAGAAAACTCTTTTTCTAGTGGACTGAAAAAGCAATTTATTTTATTATTATAGTACCAAAAAAGTAATATTCTCATGTACAATAAAAGATGGATACTTGGCGTCCGTTTATCGATACAGTATTGCCACAGAAAATATCGCGATACTATGCTGTATCGATTTTTTCCCCCACCCCTACTAAAAAATGTGGTGTTTTTGCTTCACGTTTCCCAGAGATCACCCGTCAATCAAACAGTGTGAGATTCTTGGATTTTCTCTGATGCATCTGGTTTATGTAGAAGGCACACTTTTAACTACTCACTCAAAAACTTCCAAAAAAATCTTCGCCATTTAAATTTTTTAAATTTCAAATTTTTCTTTATCTGCATTCCTAGAGGAGCCTTTGAAGAGTCTGGAAATACCTTCAGCTGTAAGTGTTATTAAAGGGTGTCGGAGTACTTTTTGATGGTCTTAATCTCGTCTCGGACCGAATTTGTACTAGGTCTTATTTGAGGACTCAGGATTTTATTTCAGGGCCAGTCAAGACCATAACTTTGGGAATATCAATAAATTTCTTTTGCATTGTCTGATTTATTTGGGAACATCCAATTTTAATTGGATGTAAAATGTATTGCTTCAAATGCAAACAATAATCCTAATTAAAAACTTGTTGTATGTGGGAATGTGGGTCTTTCAGATCAATTTGAGAAGTGCAGTACCTATGATCTCGTTTCACATTTTATTGTGGGTCTTGTAATGTGGGGAACTGGTCTTGGTATTGGTTTGGGTGGTCTTGACTACTACTACTAGTCGGAGCGATACTTTTCAAATGAATGGATGGATGAAAACAGACATTATAGTATATAGTATAGTAAACTGGGTCTATACTTCGAACACAGTAAATCTGAACTAATTCTGGTCTGACTGACCAATTAAAACAGATAAGTTCCCTCCACATTTTTAATTCAACCAAAGATTGTGTTTTCTGCAGGGCTGTTAGCATGACTACAGACTTTATTTGAATCCCAATTGGCTTCCACAAAGTGTTTGCTAGTCTCTGTGGGATCCACAAATTTTTTTTTAACATATTGTTACTGCGTGATTTAAAGTGTCTGCGTATCAATAAGGTCTGTGTGTACCGAGGATAAGAAACTAGTTATTAGTGAGAGAGTCTTCTCAGGCAGAACAAATAAATACCGTAGGAGCCACAACATTACTAATAGTTTATAGAAAACAAGGTCACATGTGCATTTTGATACCCAACATGCAGGCAGCTTCTGACACAATGTCTCAAGACAAATTTATTTTTACATTTGAGGATCTGAATACATCTGAGGGGCAGTAGAGCTGAACGAACACACACGTAGGCAGCCCAGAAACAGAGATACGACCACCATTATACCCACATACTTTAATGCCAAGATGAATGCTGGCACGCAGACACACCCGCATAAACAAAATCACAAACTCACGTCATCCAGTCAAGCTGAGATAATAACCGACTTCATTATGTCTCCTTGGGTGACGTCTCTTCAGGATAAACAAACAGACAAAGCCCATTTGACTCCGCTGCTGAGGATTTATACATCAAAAGGTTTCCACCAAAAATCTTCAGGGGCTACCCCAGGAATCTTTTGTTTGGTTGAACAGTGGTAGCCAACCTGGGGGTCATCACACCCCAAAAAGGGGTCGTGACATAAATTGAAGGGGTCATGAAATGATTTAACACGGTTAGAAAGAATTTTTAAAAACACTTTCTTTATTCAAACTCCCACTGTTCTTGTGAATTACTACATAATTTTACATCTTCAGGAACCATTTCTGTATTATTTGGGTAAATTTAACCATATTTGGGTTGAGATACCCGACTGTCAACAAGTGTGAAGACAGAATCACTTCGAAACGTGTGATGGATTGTCTGAGACTGCTGTGACGGTCAGCTGGTAGGAGGTTTCCATTGTCTGGAGCTGGAAAACGTTTGACTTCATCTTTTTTATCCCTTTGACATAAGTTTCCTTGGGAGTAGAACCTATGAACATTTTGGAATTTTAGTTGTGTTATCTTTTCTTCTTTATTTTATTTTATTTTTTACACAGCTACTAGTACTAGGACTTAATACCTCTGTTTACATTAATACTACTACTGTAAACTGAAAGATAAGTAACTTTATTTTGCACAATGTATGCTACAATTCTATTTTATAGACCAGATGATTGACTGATTCAAGAAAATAATTCCCAGATAAGTGCATAGTGAAAATATTTGTAAGATGCAGCCCTATTTCAGATGTTGTGTAACTATTTTACAAATAACAAGCATACAAATATTAAACATGAACATGAGAAAATAAAATCTAAAAGTGTATCCCACTGCAAGAAGGAGATAACTTTGTCTCAGAAGGCTTCACAATCTGTGCAACTGCTTACACTGCTTCTATTAATACTACTACTCGTAGTAGTACTGTTAATATGCTGCTAATAATGATTTGTCAAACACTTAGACTCACTCTACTCACTAACACAGCAACAAGTAGTCGCCCAGCTGGGAGGAGTGATAGAGTACAGAGTGTACTCAGAGAGCAGAGCTGCACTTTGGCGACCATTTCTTATTGCTTTATGTGAGTGTGTGTGTGCGTCTGGGAGACATATGAAGGCCTCGTTGTGCACAGCACCAAACTCTGTGGTGTGTCTGTGTGTGTGTGTGTGTGTCAGTTCTGTGATAGTGTACGAGATGGGAAACAAACCCACGCACACGCCACATAAAGCACATTTAGGCAAAGACACGCCTTCAACTTCTTTAACACAGACACACACCTCATTTACAGAGAACACAATGTCCTCTACTGTCCTGAACTAGAGTCAGAGAGAGAGAGAGAGAGAGAGAGAGACTCGTGTGCCACAAGGCTTAAAACTGAAAGGAACAAAAAAAGAACAGCACAGTAGATGAACAAGGAAGGAAGCTAAAGTACAAGAGAGAAGGAAGGAATGTGCGCACACACACACACACATACTGGACAAGCCTCTTGACATGCGTGTTACAGTCTGAGTAACAAATTACGTTCGACCTCGTGTGGTTTGGAACACACTGTTCACCAAAACAAAGACTGCTGAAACTGGGGGAGGGTTTTATGTCAGCTCGGAGAGCGTGACTGCACACACTGAACTACTGCTTTCACACACACGTAAACAGACACGACCTCACGTTTCTGGCTTGTGGACTACAAGCATACCAATGCATTTTAGATCGAATTTGCCAACATCAACAATTTAAAGGTTCACATGAGCTGCAAAAAAAATCATTTTCTCCATTTTGACAATATTTTTTCTAGAATAAAGTTAAAAACACATCTATAAGTATTGATGACATGGAGGGACATTGAAATGTTTCAGTCAGATCCGTCTCCCAAATCACTCTCTAGTGCATTTTAGATTTATAGTCATTTTTAGCACACATTTAGCACATATGCCAAACATCTCAGTCCAGCTTCTACACAGTTAATATTTGATGCTTTTCTTTGTCTTATATGATAATAAACTGAATATCTTAAAGTTTTGGACTGTTGGGCTTTGAGAAATTCTGACGTTTAATAGATCACTAAAAGAAAGAGAACACTCAGCAGATTACCTGATAATTAAAATTATCATTATCTACAATAGTTGCAGCCCTAATGGACTCCTGCACTAACAATGCATCCATTTTACACTTCACATAATTGCAGTAGTTAGCAAACATGAAATGTTTGTATCCACATTTGGTTGGAATCCAGATAAAGGTTTCATTTCAGGTTCATGCATTTTCGGAATATGCAAAATCCAAACTACGTCATACGGATTATATCACTGTAGATGATACCCACACTGCTAAATCAATATCAGATGTTGAAGTCTGAAACTATTAAACAGGAAGATCAGTTTAACTTCAGTCTTCATGTTTCTTGCTCCCACTAATGTTAAAATGCACACATGTTAATGCTCCATCACATGTTTAGCAGTTTCATTGCTGCACTAAACACTTAGTCACAAACATCTCTTCTTAAAATCTGAACCTGATACGAAGATCGGGCCTAAACCCTTTTGTCTTGGATTGAAAGACCGAACCTCGATTTCTTTTGGGTACTCAACAAAATGTGTCCTTTTCAGAGCTGGGTTTTGAAAGTCTGGCTAGCTTCACAGTCTTGCTTGGTTAGTGCTCATCAGATACTTCTAGATTATAATCATAATTTCCCACGACTGGATATTATTTAGGCACAGTTCTTATACGGCTGCTTGTGTTTATAAATACTGAAACTCAGGGTTCAAATTGGAAATCGTATTGAAACCTCTCTGTAGTGGCTGTCGTAACCACTGGCTGGCAAGTGCAAAAATAGGTGGTGAAGGAGGCAGCAGACGGTTGGAGCTTTTAAACGACATCGAGAAAATAAAGTAGGGGGTGGCGATAAGACTATGCCTTTGGTGGGAGACCCCAGGGTTCAATTCCCCACTGTGACCCATCCGCCATTTTGTCCCTGAGCAAGACACTTAATCCTAGTTGCTCCAGAGGCGTGCGACCTCTGACATGTATAACAACTGTAAGTCACGTTGGATAAAAGCGTCCGCTAAATGAATAAATGTAATGTAAATGGTTTCTGTTAATCGTTTCCTAAAGCCAAAGGAGACGTCTTCAGATTCCTTGTTTTGTCAGACCAACAGTCCAAACCAAAAGATATACAGTTTACTATTAAAGTACATACAGACATATAAAAGCTGAAATGTAGTCACATTTGATAGGTTGTTACCGTCACATCAAGTCAAGTCAAAAAACTTAATTATCCCATCTGAGGAAATCTGGTTGCAGCCATGCCAACACATTCATTCTAAAAAACATAATCAAATAATGCCACAATATACGCACATCACAGGGGCTAATGGTGAAAACGTGAAACAGATTCAGATGAAGACAAAAAAAACTTCCTAATTACATTATGTGCTTTGGTGCAGAGATCATATGCAAATTCGGGCTACTAACTTCCCTGCCAACAAAAGAGGCGTTGTATCTTTTGTCCCATCTACGGCCTGAAGGTAGGAGCATAAACAGCCTCTGAAGTGGGCGATCAGGACAGTCCAGTGTGACCTGAGCCTTTGCCGATAGCAGAGGTCAGAAAGCTGCAGCTGACTCACTCCAATTACTTTACCGATCACTTTTTCTGACAAGCTGGCCGAACTTATTCTTGCTGGCCAGATTCAGTTTCCCAAACCAAGCCGCAATAAAGAAGAACAGACTCAGTGAAACTTCTAACAGAGACATCATTCTGGCGCACACGGCAATCTGACGGCGTTTTGTGTTGTTTAAGTAAATACAAATACATTTTATCTCTTGCTTTCTCTTATGCATTGAAAACATATGAAAAACAAGTGACTGCATGCATCGAGCTGCACAGTACTTTTATGTATGGTTACACCCCCCACTCCCCCCACCCGTGACCTCAGCAGCCAGGTCAGGTATGTGCAAGTTGTTTGGACAGGAAGAAGTGAGTCCACCCCTACAGCTATTTCCAGCTTCAGTGTTTGCATGAGACACTGGTGGTTCTGGTTTAAAACTGGCTCTAAGCCCAAAGATGGACATCTGTACTATAAATCAACATGGCAGCAGGTATGAGCTGACATCAAACGAAAACCCGAAAACTGCAAAATGTACATTTTTTAGGAGGGTTAATCTGTGAAGCTCACCAGCTGTTACTTGTTAAGACAGCAACACTGGAATAGGTCACTCATAAAGAAACTTCAGTCTTCCTATTTTCAGACTTTGTCCTCTCTGGCCACCATACAACAAAACACTGTTTCTGTATCAAATGGATCCCGCTGAGAGGCAGGCTCGTACAGACATAAAGCCAAACAAAAAGGAACATGCATTTACATGCTGTATTATAATGAGGTACCAGATAATATTAACATTAGAAAGTACTACATTCTGTACTTAATCCTTTTGAAAAATACATAATTGCATCTTTTGGCTTTGATTATTTTGCTATATAAACAGATCAGACAGCAGAGAGAAAGTACTATTCTTGCTCTCTCTGGATGCTTTGAGATGGTAATGCATTTTTAAACGGCATCTTTATAATTATAATAAATGCATTAACACAAAAAGTCACAAGAACATGAACATCCAGTTGCAGGAATTTAAAGGTGTCTGTAGCAGCTGGACATACTAAAAACATAAATAATGTGAACTATGGGTCAATGAGGCCATGAAGCAACCCGACGTCTGTTGTTGCAGATATGATCACTCTGAGTGGTGAACAAAGGCTGCTGTGGACTCAGATACAATAATAATAGCTATAATAATAACAAAAACAACAACAACAACACAGGAAGCTTTACAGAGATCACAGCTACACGATGCTGAGATATTAACCGAATAGGCCTATCACATCAGATTAAATAATATACCAGAAATGATATTTTCTTCACTATGAACGCCCTGTAGAGGACCAAAAACAAACCCATGTTTAAAGGCAATCGTGTCTAATTAAAATAATAAAATAATATTTGGTACCGAGATTAGGCTATGCACTGAAAGACAACAACGGATGTATTTATCTCTGAGCTGGCTGGGTGAAAGCGACAGTGATGTGCAGCGTTGTTTATCGCTCAGCCCGCACAGTGATCGGCAGCCTGCTTTTTTTTATGGCTCATTGGGGCCCATGTCGGAAAGTTGCAGTGAAACAAACAATGCGACTCGAGAAACGACTCGGAATAAAAAGACTTAAATTAAATGTGTATTTAAATAAATCGGGCTTACCGTTTGACCGCGACGGTGTCCTCTTTCTCCTCCATGTTCAAACTGAACGGCTGAGCGGCGACTCGGCTGCTTATTGTTGTTTATTCTGGCACAAGACTGGAGAGCCTGTAGCATCAGCTGTGTCAAGGTGGCAACTGTAAGAACACGCTGTTTCCGTCCGTTCTTTTCAGAATAAACGTCTTCCCCCGGTTAATACTGGAATGCGTTCGATATGTGTTTTTTTTTACTGATTATTTAGCAGTGGTGGAAAGTAATTAAGTACTTTAGTAGTGTAATTATGTCCAGATAATTGAGTTTTGATGTTACTTTAAATGATCAACATGCAGTGGTGGATAAAGTAAACAAACGCTGTACTTCAGTAAAAGGACAGACATCCTTGCTATAAATTATTCCACTAAAAATAGAAGTCTTCAATTTTTACTTGAGTCAAAGTACAAAAGTACCTGCTTTTAATAATACTTAAGTATCAAAAATAAAAAGTACTATTAGCATGGTTATGATTGTCAGGAAACGACAAACAATCTAAAAAATGTTTGCCAGTTAAATTTCTGTAAACCAACTGGTGTTTCAGCTGTGTCAAACTCGTCATATATTTTGTGTGTAAACAACTTTATTTGTAAAGTAACTAGGAACTAAAATAAGTGCAACATTTCCGTCTGAAATGTGGTGGAGTAGAATTAGGAATCGGCCCAAAACTTTAAAGTACAAATATCTTTAATTTGTTCTTACTTTATACAGTGGCAAAGTAAATGTAATTAGTTACTGTCCACTGTTGTCAACATGTAAAAAATGAAGCCTCAGGACAGTTTAAAGGTCTTGTATACTCTCACACAGGTGTTTTCAGTTATTGTGGCTGAGTTGAACAAAGCTAGGCTGGATTGACGTCACCACCACCACACCCTTTACTGAAAAGAGTGATAAACGTATCCCTAAACAAAACTAACAGAAGAGCCAGAGAGACATGTCAATCAAGCCCACACAGTCCTGAGAAAAGGCATAAACTCACAACACATGTAAGAAAACCCACCTGTGTGTGCAGGGCAGAGGTAGACAGTAAGTAGTTACTCAGGGAACATACGTACAAATCTGTTCTTTACTTGAGTGTTTACAGCTTCTAACAGTAATAACTTTATAAATTAAGCTTTTTTTTACGATTCAAAATAGTTAAAATTGAGCCCAACCTCAACCACTACAGCAATGACATCCTGCTTTTACATGCATGCATGAGGAATAATAATCTCATGATGTAATATAGTATAACAACCACAGGGAAAATTTTTTCTGCATTGAGTCCTTTTACTTTTAAAACTTTAAGTACATTTTCCTGATTATACTAACATACTTCTTTGCTTTGGTGGTTTGGAGCTTAACAATAAAGACAATAAAAATATAAGAAAGATATAAAAGATAAAGCAAAGATAGAGCAAGAACTGCAGGGGAAAATCAGAAAACATGCCAAATTGACAATAAGATGTGAAAAGATAAAATAATAATTAAGGACATGTACAATGTGGCTGTTGTTAAATGGCTGTTGTGCAGGGATGTGCAAACTGTTTACGGGGGGGGGGCAGTTGTTGAAGGCCCAAGCCCCTGCTGGGTTGGGGGAGGTGGAGCTGGTTCATGGCGTCACGGGGGGATGGTGTGAGGAATGTCTCATTGTTTTTCAAAGTGACTCCAGAATTCATTCAGTTCGTTGGGGAGGCTAAAGTCGTTGGAGTTTGGGGGGTTTGTAGTTTGTGTGATCTGTTTGAATGCCCTCCAGACAAGAAGAAGAGTCGCTAAACTGGTGTTGTAGCCTCTCTTCTCTCACCGCCTTGCTAAACTTTGACTGCCTAAACATGCCCATATGTCCACTTCTAAACCCTTCTTCCTTTTCCAGAAGCTGTCTGAGTTTAGCTGTAAACACAGCTCCATAAACACAATCCACTAATGTAACTTATTCAGTCATTTGTAGTTTGATATTTTATTTAGCTATTAATATTTCTATACTTTTACTCAAGTAGAATTTTAATTCCCAGACTTTTTCTTGTAGCATAGTATTTATTTAACCTTTATTCAAGTAAAGGATGTAAGTACTAAGATAAGAATAAGTTAGTTTATTTATTTCACTGCCATTTAAAACTCTATTCAATTTTAGAATTTTACAATTATTGCTTTATGTCTTATCATTATTTTGTCATTGTTTAACTAATTTTCTCTTCTTGGGTGTTTTTAAATTTTTAAAATGTGTTAAAATCATCTGCTTGTTTGTTGTTATCTAGTTGCATGTTCTGTTATTAAGTGTTAAAAAGTAAACTAAATCCATCAAGTTGTACTGTTGCTATATTTGTATTTATTTTCAGTTGAGTGTGCTTCTTATAGCATATTGTAAATGTCCATAGCCACCAGTTATCAAAAGATAGTGTGGTATGAACGATTGATTTGTCTATGAACAGTAATTTACCAGCAACAGCAATGGCTGATCAGCTGAGAACTAGGTGTTTTTTTCTCAGTTTGCCTAAACTTAACAAATTATTATTATTATTGATATGTAGTATATATATAGTAGGCAAATAGTTTTTTTAAATCCCTAATTAATGATAGTAATATTAACTGGTCGTAGCCTTGATCACATTAGGCTAAACTTTATTTTCATAGTGAAAGTCTGCTAACAGATCACAGAAGGTGCAAAAGTTCAACATAGCTTTTATTTTTGAATCTAGTTCCGGTGTTACTGTCTGCTGTCTCTTACACTTGTCTGACTTGACGCTGTTTTCTCTGCTGAAAGAATCCCTTTCTTCCTCCACGGGTGCAGAGAAGTATTCAATCTGACTATATTTGTGTGTAGCGCCCTCTATCGATCCAACAGATAGGGACAAAGATGTTTGATGAATTATTTAAATATTTAAAATCAGTTTCTCTTTTCAAGCTGTTTCCCTGCAGGAGCCTCTGAAATATTCGGCCTTTTTAGACCAAAACTATCCATTATAGACCAATAAATTTAATCAGTAATACTAATGTGAGCAAAACACATCAGTCCGTCACACAGGACACACGATTGTTTCAGGTTTAACGTTTTAATAACAGATCTCCATATACAAACCAGATACAGTGACGTCATTCTGCCGTTATAACCTCCACCAGAACAGGCATTACGTGTGTGAAAGCGTGTGTGATGCTGCATGTGTGTGTGGGTCGGTGCACGTGGTCACTGTATGGTGAAAAGAGAGAATGCATATTGGCGCGCGCACACACAAACGTACATGCGCGCACACACAGAAACAAGAAATGAAAAAACAACCCTTAAAACAAACATTCTCAAATAAAAATGAACATATAAAGTGATTTTGTTCTCTTGGTCGTGAATGTTTGCTTCTGTGCAGAACGAGGCGTTAAGAGGAAAACGTAGTCTGAGCTCTGGCATCCTAAAGTGTTTCTGGCTCAGGTATTACTCATATTTGACTCAAGTTCCCTGCTAATTTGTCTGTGAGTAGACTTATTCCTAATGCCTCTACAGCAAAATTACAACTATCCTCTTCCATTTGTCTAATATTTACTCTGTTCTTTGCCTTCACCTCTCTCTGTTCACTCTGCAGTGAGAAGTAAAAGAAGAAATGCTTGTTTGCTATATCAAACAAGTTTAAAAAACATAAAATCTTAGTCTTAAAAAGAGGAAATTAACGTAAATCCTTGGATAACATTTATAGCACAAAACCCTCTGAATCACCTATTTGTTTGAAATACTGAGCGTTCAAGTAAGTTTTTAAGTGTGACCTAGAAACATACAAGGAAAACACAGCCATTTATACTGACTGCTTCTATTTCAGCCCTTCAGTTCAGGAACAGGATCATTCTTCTTATATCTCTTTTTTTTCTCTAGTGCCTGAGAACATTTGTACAGCACTCACGACTTTACCAAGTAAATAACACGTTAAAAATATTTCAGTCAAGTATTTGTCTTTTCAGTTAGTTGGCACCTGTTTTTCACCAAGTTCAACACACCCAAATGTTTACATCTCTTAGAAAGAAGCCTAAAATGTAAAAAGTATGCACCGAGTTTGGAAGGTTTTGCATTCTGTGTGCAGACCAACATACTGGCTTTAATTCAGTCAAGAACACATTTGCATTCACACACAACAAATGTGGACAAACGCATCAATGACCACTTGCAGATGTGGCTTGAGGGTTACTTTAGGGTGCATTCACACCTTAGTGGCGTCCACTGATGAGAATGGATTTCAAGTGGGTTAGTGGGTGTGAACAGCGTCTGTGAGATAAGATAAACGTCAGACAGCTGCACCAAAACATCTGACTATAAAACTGCACAACCGCTGCACAGTAATTCATAACAATATGTTAATACTTCAATGTTTTTTTGGTGGAGGTCGATCTGTGGTTTAGATCATTTTCATTTTGTGAATTATTCCTTTAACATCTGAAGAGAGCAGATCGAGTTTTTCCTCTTCATTTAGCCAACAATAATGCCCTCAACATTACCAGCGCCAAAAACAGTGCAAGGAACTTGGTGGTTTGTCGCTCCAAGGGCATAACCTTGGCTGCGCCTTGGTGCTGTGCTATTTATAGGATGTATTATCAGAAAAGTAACTGTATAACTCGCACAAAAGAAAGCACAAAGACTTGATAAAATATACTGCCGGTTTGTTGCACTGTGAGCTATCACACATGTAAGACAGAAGTCAGTTTGCTATGGCCCAAAATAAGAGGCATGTTAAAAGGAAAACAGATCCTGTTCAGAAACACCTCGGCAGCCCTTTCTCTCTGGTTGATGGTTTAGAAGCAGACAGAAATGGTTTGGCGTGCAGGTGTGTTGATTATCAGCGAGGCATAGGGTTGAGTTTGGAGAACTAGTTCTGAACTCAGACCAGTTCCAAATTTAATACAACTAATTAGTCATTCATTTTCAATTCCGCTTATCGATTCCTGAAAACCACATTTGGACCTACCATCTCATGGGTATCATGTCTATAACGTGGTGCACAAGAGCAAGTGCACAACTACATTCATGCAGGAGGAAGACTGGTTCCAGAATTTTTTTTTTTTTTTTACTGTCGCTTGTTTCTTTTTCAGTGATTCAAACTGATCTGGTGTTGTGCTCATTAATGGCTGATCTTCCAAATATAATTTTTTAAACAAAATTATAATTTTGACCAGATAATGTCAGGGGATCACCATAGTTAGTAAATTCATCCTCTGGTAACTTATTGTATTGGTACAGATGTCGGAAACATTAACTTCCTGACAAACCGCTACTGCAGCTTCTGTGTCAACAGAGCAAATGACCAAACCCTGCCAAACAGAAGTCAGCTGACATCAGGCTATGAAGTCTACTATGATTAAGTGTTTCATGCAGCATGGTATGACAATGCAGTTTTTATGTCCCCTGTCATTTTTGTAATGAATCAAAATCAGCTAATCTTTGCACGTCCAACTCCAGTAAAGACAAATGGAGAATATATATTTTTACTTTATCTTCCCCTTTAACTTTAACCAAAACTAATCAGAAAATGAATGTGGTCATATTTAGGGAAGGAAGCCCAAATCTGATAAAAACATGCTAATATAGGTTTTTACTTGGAACATTTTTTGGTTTCCTTTCTTACTCTGACAGTACGTCCAGAAACTGAGCAAAGATTCAATAAGCACCAAAATCGATAAGCAGAATCAAAATGATGTACACCTATTGGATCCTCTGTACTAAATATATCCAGGGAACGGTTATTTGAGCTGTTTCTGCACAGAGGTCAGATCAAACAAGACAACAACACCTTCTGTCACTCATGGCAGCTCAGGATGGACTGTGGATTTATTTGTATGTGCAAATTCTTGCAAGAGGCAATTCAGGTGCAACAGGAATGGAGTCCAAGACACAGTATATGTGATGCTACACCATAAGGGGATTGTGTGCGTGTGTGTGAGCTGTTTTATGTTTGGAATGTGCAAGAGTGTGTGTGTTTGTTTGTGAGCAAGTTATTCGTTAAGATGTGGTTTGTTCACGCATGATGTTCAGCAGAATAAGTATTAGTTGGACCTACTAACTGACAGCTAGCAGCCAGTCCGAAGATTGCTCTCTGTGCTCGACTCGGGTCGGTTTCTCTAAAAAGTCTCACAAGACCCAAAATGTGTCCGCCTCATTTGACGGATTAATCCCAGCTCACTTTCAGGGACAAACTGGAGAACCTCTATCACACAAAATAAAAACACATTGACATCTTCATGTTCCCTAAAACAGCAGACATTCAATTTTTAACTGCGGTTGCTATGTACAATAGAAGGATCTCTTCATATATTAATATTCTTCATCTTTCCTGTTTTTTCTTCGCCTCCTTGCTGTCAAGTCATTGTTTCCATACACATTTGTCCTTTTAGTATTTATAGAGTATTTTCAGTATTTACATTATAAATTACTACACAGTCTTGTGATAAAATAAATAACTTAAATACAATGGCCGTGGCTTTTGCAGTGTCTTTTGCATGAGAGAGAAATTGGAGGAATTGGACGAAGGAGGGACAGATGGACGAATGAAGACTGAGCCTGGCCTGCTGTCTTCTCCTTGTTGCTTCAGGGTTGCAGTTTTCCTGCAGAACAACACTCAGGGATGAGGTGAAGGCAGAAGCACTGGGAATACATTTTTATTCCCACAGTGGCACGAGGTGGGAAACACTCTGAAGACTGCCCTGCTGGTCAAAAACTTGTTTCTGGTCATTAAAACAATTAAATTGACTGGTGAAACGAACCTAACTGGGTTAAACTGGCTGTAGACACACTCCAGTTTTTAAAGACTGCTAACAAACAACCTACATTTTTATCTGGAAAAACAACAATTTTATAGTGCTTAAGGTAAAGTTGAAAGATGCCCTGGTCTGTTTTATTATTTTACTTGGTCGGCCATTATCGCATATAAAAAAAAAAACTACTTCATCTTTGTAATACTGAAGAATAACAGAATCTGTGGATCTAAATTTTGCTAACAAGAAGAACGACTGAGTCATGAAACACTGAAAATAGTTGTGTTTGTCATTGCAGGGCACATAGGAAACAAGGTTCAAGTTTTAAAAGCATTATATGGCCAAAGCTACATGGACACCTGAATATTACACCAATAATTCCAAAACAATAGGCTGTCCTCCACTCATCTAGAAAGGCTTTCCACCAGATGTTAGAACGTGAATGCAGGGATTTGCTCCCATTCAGCCACAAGAGCATTAGTGAAGCTGGACTGACGTTGAGTGATAAAAACCTGGTTTGTAGTAAACATTTCAGTTCATCCCAAAGGTGTTGGATGTGGTGAAGGTCAGGAATCTGTGCCGGCCAGCGAACGTCTTCCACCCCAAAAAGGAAAAACACTCTAAAAATATCACTCGCCTCGACTTGACTCTGTTTGGCTGTCCTCCTTTGCAGATAGTACCGGAGATATTGCCCCTCAATGTAGCTCATCGTCATAGCAACGCCGCACACAACTGCCTGGCGTAATGTTCAATGTGACGCAAACACCAGCAATGCACAAGCTGTCTCTTGCTTTAAGTTACAACATTAGCCAGAATGTAAAGACAGATAAGCAGCAAGAAAACCTTCCAGCTGTGTTTTCCTCCGCCGTTGTTGCTGCAGCGGTCTGTGTGACGGCGGGAGCAGAGGGCTCTGTGAGCGGGCGGCTGGCCGGCCTCGCGAGCTCCTCCCATGGGTTGGCGCTGGCTTCCCCTTTCGCCACAGAGCGCCTCATCTTCGAAAACTTTTTTGTTCCGCCATCACTTCTCGTAAAACTGTCAATATCATCGAAATCTACACAGTTGATTTTTCACCTCAAAACTTCTCAGAAGTGGATTTAGTGATGAAATAACGTGTGAAAACTGTAAAATATAAAACGTCCTGCTGCTGGCCTCTGTCAGGCACACACAGGTGATACAAAAAAAAGTACCTGGTAGCAGGTACAAGTAAAACTTTTCCACAATGGAAAACCAAAAATGGTGAGTAGAGTCGAGCTGATGCCGTGCAGTGGAAAAGGGACTTAAGGGGCATCACCCATACAATGAGAAACAGCTCTAGACCAAAAGTGTCCATGTACTTTTGGCCATGTTGTGTATTTGGTCCACTGTAGCTAGCTACCAGAACTTATTCAAAGCACAGCTGAAGTCTAACTAGCATTTTTGCTATATTTAAGCATTTGCAGTTGTTACCAAGATTGCCAGCCAACTTTGTAACTTTAAGTCTATCTTAAGTCTGTTTAAATTATATTAGTTTCATAGCTCATGTGCCAATCATTCAGCAAGTGTTTCCCACCCAAATGCACACCATGAGAGTAAAATCAGTAGGGAACAGGGTTTGGGTCATGACAAGTACAGAGGGTTATACTGAGGGTATAATACTGCAGTGGTAGGTAGGGTACGGTCTCTGGTTGCTGGCCCCTTATTTGACAGTTTTGAAGATAGATGGAGAGGGAGACGACACAGATTGAGGGAGGAAATAGAGGGAGGGATGAGTGCAAAGCTTCTCCTCCAGCTATACCACTGTTCCACTTGGAGAGTTCCCGTTCTGTGCTGTCAAGTTCTGAACAGAGAGAAAAAACATAAAGGAAGGTTAGACGCCAGACCAAGGAAATCTATACTCCACTTTAAAGTGCAGGAAGATAAAAAGACATTGGTGCTCAAAAGAAAACTGTTGAGTCATTTCTTCTCAGCTTTTGAAGAGGTGCAGCATGAAATATCCCCCTGGTGACAAATCTGCTCAAAACAGATTACTGACCTGTGAGGGAAAAAATAACTTGTTTGCAGACTATCACTGAATGTTTTGAAGTTTTAGTGGAAAAAAAGCAGCAGCATACCAACAACTAACAGCACGTAAGCTAATTGCCAATTACCATTTCACACTGAATGTCCTGAAATACGTAAAACCACACTGGAGAAAAGTGAAGTGACTGAAATTCAGGGGCGAAATTCACTTTTCTTAAGGAACTGAATATGACTTAAAAAGAGAAATCTACAATGTAAAAATAATTTTAGGAAAAATAACATTTGTATTACAGGACATATAGCAGCTTTAGTTCTCTTCATCTTGTTTCCAAACAACAACAAGTTCCAGAGAACATGTTGCTTTGACTTTGACTAATTTGGACTGTTGGGCAGAGGCGTTGTTAGGATCTTGAAACATTGGGGGCCCAGCAAGTCATTTCAGGGGAAAATAAGTAAAACATGTGACACAGTGTGTTTTACCAAATGGTTCCAGACAGGTGTGTAGGTACACATATCTTCTTGTGAATCATGTGTAGGGGAAAATTACACAAAACACCCTCAATAATGGGTAGATTTTGTAATTCTAAATAAGTAAAAGTGAAGCTGATTGAATAGACACATTTTCCCCCTGTAGGATGAAGGAGAAATTGACTGTGTAATAATTTTAAACAATAATCATAATAAATATGCAACCATAGATAGATAGATTAGATAGATTAGATAGAGCGCAATTGTAAGCGGTCTGGATAAAAGCGTCAGCTAAATGTGTAAATGTATAATATTATGTAAAGATGTGCCTTGGATATACTTGTTTTCATAAATGATGTGCCTTGGATATACCTGTTTTCATAAATGATGTGCCTTGTCACTAAAATGCTTGAGAACCACTGAGCTAGACTATCTAGTTAGCTAATATTTCCTTCACCAACCTGAACTTCCTGCCTCCTGACTCATCTGCTGCTACAGCAACAGGAAATAACTCTTCCTCCACTTCCTCTACGCCTTCATCATTTGTTCTTCATCTGTTTTAAAAAGCTTCTCATATCGATGGCATTCAAGTCTTGCCTTAGTGCATTAGCTAGCTACCACTAGATACTAACAAGGACATCTCTTTGTTGCTGACACAAAATGCTTGTGTTTTAGATCAACAATCAGATTATTTGCCAGGGATTTACTGAATTGGAACGACAGATTAATAGATCTTTTTAATATTCTTATTTTTGTAAAAAATTAAAATTAAATAAAATTTGAGATCTGAGGCCATTCATAAAACATGTTGGGCTGTAGCCTTGGACACCCAGACATAATGACGCCACTGCAGTAGGGTGACCACAACTTGGTCAACTTGGGCTCTGAGGACTTGTGATGGGCATTTTTTCCCTATTCCCTAATGCTAACTGAAAATAATAACACGACAATAAAGAAAATCATATTTAGTTATAGCCAATATATTGATGGATTTCATAATCCAGAGTTTACAAACATACCGCCTTCCCGGCCGTGCCCAGGTGCAGATGAGACCCTCTTGGCAGGCTGTGATGATGCAGTCGTCCATGAACACCAAGACGGTCAGCCTCTCATGCGCAATCTTCTTGCACACCAGCGGTTCCAGCAGCGGCACCTCATGCATGCGTGGGCACAGCGTGGTGCCCAGGACCTTGGCAGCGTCCAGCCGGTTGCTCCTCGGCGCCACGTTAATCTTATCGTTGCTTTTGCTGATGTTGCCAAGGCTGTGGTACCTCTTGTGCTCCTTCTCCACCCCACCGCTGCAACCAGATTTGTCTGACTTGCGCTCCTGGAGTGACAGCGTAGCAAAGCGGCCAATGCTGAATGGGGTGATGTTTGCTCCGCTGCTGCTCCCTCCGCCTCCTCCACCTCCCCCGCCGCCTTCCGAGGTGCCCTGGCCCTTGGAGACATTTGCCACGGCGGGGTGGGGCAGAGAATTTGAGCGAGAAAGGGAGCGGGGAAGCGGTAAGGGGAGCGTTGGTGGGTTGGAGGTGCCGGTGTTAGTGTTCGGAGGGTGATGGTGCCCCTCAACCCCTCCACTTCCTCCCACACCTGAGGTGCTGTTGACCACACCGCTGCCAGAGTTGGACAGCGAGGGTCCAAAAGTGTTAGTAAAGGCGCGGGACAGTGGCAGACGTGGGTATAAAACATCATCCGTCAAGTCCCACAGACAGAACTGAGTGTCCTGCCCCACTGAGCCAAACCGGTACGTGACCGACGCCGAACCACCACCTTTAGAGCTGTGCCGAGAAAGACGCGACAAGGTGCTGCTCGTTCGAACTCGGCCAAAGTGCATGGAGTTATTTAGTGCCCCCTGGTGGAGGTCTTCCTCACTGCCGCTAAGCTCCATAGGCTCCTCGTCTTCCAGAGAAGTCGTAAAGGGGTCAAATGCCACCACATTGACCCAGGACTTATGGCCGTGACCTCTTGCTACCACACGGCTTTCTGCAAATGACCAGACGGTAACTAGGTCATCCTCTCCGCCTGTGGCGAGATATTTCCCATCGGGGCTCCACGACACACACAGCAGTCCACCGAAGTAGCTCTTCATCACGCCCTGCAGCTCCATCGAGTCAAAGTGGAAGACGCGCAGGCAGCCGTCCTGGCCCACGCACGCCACATGCACTCCATCCGGAGAGAAAGCGAACTCGTTGAGGCCTCCCTCACCCACGGCCCATCGTAACAACGGGTTGCGTGGTGTCTTAGTTTTACAGGCGTAGACAGCAAAGCCTTCGCCCTGACGCAGGAGAGAGTACTGCGGGGCCGTGGTGCCACATGGGTGCTCCACGTTGTAGAGGTAAAGGTGGCCGCTGGCATGGGAGGCCAAGAACAGGTTCTCCGACTTGGGAAGCCATTTTAGACACGTCACCTTGGATTTGTCTATCAATCTCTGGAAAACAGGAAGCATGTGGATGGAGGAAAAGTGAGGAAGGGGAAGGAAGGAGAAGGACAGGGAAGAGATTTTGAAGAAAGAAGGAAGAGCGGATGGAAATAATTGAGGATGCTTAATTACAGATGCTATGATTTTAGATTTAGTGCTTTTATGTGGGCACTGTGTGGTCTTCTCATTACTAGCAAAATGTGTGATCTAAAAACACTAAATACAATCTGTTAAAGCATGGAAAGGGTCTGAATCAAGAGACAGGCTACAGCAGAGACAG
The DNA here is from genome assembly GCA_024633595.2 of Lepomis macrochirus. Classification (NCBI taxonomy): domain Eukaryota; kingdom Metazoa; phylum Chordata; class Actinopteri; order Centrarchiformes; family Centrarchidae; genus Lepomis; species Lepomis macrochirus. Next base: position 5,163,602 of record JALXJV020000009.1, read on the forward strand.
TGAGAAGACTGAAACAAACAGAAGGAGAGAACTAGGGGGTGGAAGATGAAGAAAGAAAAAGATTTAGAGAAATAAATCCCAGGGAGGAGAACAGAGTCAGTCTGCATGCAGTAGTGCACACATACACCCCCAATCTCCTAAATTTAATTGGGAATCCCATTAAAGAGAATCCCATTAAACAGAAAGAGTCAGTCCAGGAGACGCAGTAAAAGAATGTGAAAACAACAAAGCACAGCGTTAGAGGGACAGCGCTGAAGAGGAATTTCAAAGCTACATCACAACATCCAAACTGGGGCAAAAAACAAAATCGATACAAGAATGACAAATTACTTCTGAAGTACTGCGGCTGGCTTTAATCACAACAACACAAAGAGGTGCGACCCAACTTTCCCAAACACAGAGGAAAACAAATATGCGCAGACATACGCAGGTAAAGATAATACCTCCTCATTGAAGAGTTTACTGGTTTCCTTTTTGATGGGGTCGAGATACTGGACCTGTCCCGCTGAGAATCCTACGATGAGAGCTACGCTCTCTGCTGTGGCGGAGTACTGGTTGAAGTCGTGACATGTCGGCTGAGTCCCTTTGTAGATTCTCTTGTCTATCGGCTTACTGAGGTCTACAGCCTGCAGACAGACAGATCGGAGAAAGAGAACCATGATGCATCTACTGACAATATGTCTTTTTTTGGGCCCATTTATAATTTGTGAAATGTTTTTCTTATTTTAACAAATGATCATCAAACATTGATGACAAAAAGTCCCATTGAGATATTTCAGTGCAGCTACAGCAGAGTTAGAGATAGAAAAACAGTTTTCATCTGTCCAAAAGATCGATGTAAACATCAGGTTTTTGTGTCAGAATGAAGGGCTTCTGTGTGTGCTGATTCAACACAAGGAGAAATCCATCAAGTAAGATTCAAGAGTGGCCACAAAAGATCAGAACGCAACATGGCTGCAGGAGTATTTCTTGACTGGAAGTGCTCACGCATATTATCAGACTAGCCACTGACAGAGCATTGGAAGGCTGTTGTGGTGAAGTTTTAAATATACTTGTGTCTTGTCTACAGGAAGGGAGATGACAATTAACCATGACACATATAATAAAAAACTAACAGTATAGAGTATACTGATCATGCCTAATAAAACACGACTGTTTTCATGACTGAGATCGAAACATTGCCCATGTAAAGAATAGGTCTACCTTTACTCATGTCTGTCTCCAAAAAATACTTAGGTCCACATATGAACATTGAAAAAACACACGCTTATGATAAAGGGACTGGATTAACTGCACACACACACAGTACTGGTTTGTCTCAGCATCTTAATGTACGATCTGCTCCACCTCCTCAGCAACAGCCAGTCTGATTAATGATAATAATAATAATAATAGGTTTCAGCACTCTGTTAGCTGACTCAAATGGGTATCTTTTAAAGTTACACTATAAAATTCCCTCTTTACGTTACTATCCCTAACCTGTCCCAGCTCTGTTTATGTAAACAAAAAGAGGAAATTTCAGCAGCTTTAGATAAACCTGGAAAGCATTTCTGCACAAAAAGAAGACTTTGTGGATTGTATCCCTCATCTCTCTCATTGGAGCCATAGTGAACAGGAGGATGGATTACTGCAAGCTGAAACTGTTTAATGGACATTGGAGTGTTGTTTTAGTGACAGTGACTTGTAAAAATGTTAACCTATTCTTTAAATACATGCGTGGTTTCCAGTCAGTCGCATTACTCTCTTCTGTGATTTTTTCAGGGACACTTTGAGAGAGGAAAGCACTCTGGGAAACGTAGCAAGTCACTGATTGAAGCAGAAGTTGATGAGGTAAACCAGTAAGGATGTGTGGAACTACAAGCAAGCTGCATTGGCGAAGTGAATGTTGTTGGAGAGGAAGAATCATCCCTACTGATGACACGTAAATGTGCCAGAGGATAAACTTTACCTCTGATTTCACAGTTAAATCACTCAGTGTTTGCAGCAGTGAAGACTGAGTACAACCTTTACTTTACTCTTTGGGCTCCTTGACATAAAACAGATTGTGAGCCCCTTTAGAGGATGGGAAGTATAATTTACATGCCATGCTGATGGTGACATGTATCTTCATGTAGTCTTACATGGTCACTTGCATGTTAATGTGTCTGCAAGTGATTTACTGCAGAAACCACGTGAGTCAATGATCTACACATATGTGTCATGAAGACACACCTTCCTGGCAAATTAACTACATTTATCCTACTTGTGGAGTGATTTCATTATGACACGGAGAAGAGAAAATGATGAATCTAAAAAGGTGTGACTGATGGTGTGCAATGAAAGAGAAGCTTTGACATTTTAAAATCTAGTCAGTTTCCCTCATTGATCCGAGTCAGGTTAGGAGGAGAAGCTTTTTATGTTTGTCCTCCAGTTCCTCCTAAATGGGTTACTAGCACTCCTCATTAAGACGCAAGTGGTGCAGCTAGCTGCAAGCAATTTCACCTCTCTGCCTTAACGATTGCTAGCAATGCTAAAAACAAGCTCAGTAAGGAAAAACTAGAGGACGAATATAGATTCTTTCTTTCAACAAAACCAGCTGATTCAACATATCAGATTTCTGTCATGTGGACTTATGATAGACATTTTTGTAAGTGAATAGATTAAAGGCATTGGCAATAGTATGAGTATATGATGTTCACACTGAATTCTGACCTTTAATATCAATAATCTAGGCTACTCCATGAGGGGACAAGCAGACCGCACGGCTTGTAATGCAGTGTGAGAGATATAAAGGGTCTCTGTAAACCAATACGCTTGGAACTGATTCACCTTGCAACGTCCCTCCTTCAACACGAGTACGTTTACAGCAACTCCAAACTAACAAAGATTCAAATGAAGATTCAAAATGTAGTACAGAGAGAAGAAACTGCTTTAGTTCACATGGTTCATCCGTAAAACGGCAGTGAAGGGTGCTGTGAGAGCCTTCCAGGCTGTTTCCTGCTTGTATAGTAACACTGTTGCCCTCCTGTAGCGTTCACTGACACTGTGCATCCGTCTGGATGATGCACCATTCACTCTCTACTCAGCCACTCCATTTTGCACTGCACAACAAGTAGCAATGCAACGTGTGCATGCTCGCAGATCTGTGCAGCACCAGCAGCCATGGAGGCTTAATATAAAAACATGACGAAATACCAGCTAACAGCATCAAATTAGCAGTTTAGGCTAACATGCTAGGCTAAGGCTGACCATCCAATATGTCATTCTGGCCAAGAGCAGAGGGAAGAACTGGCTCACCTTCTTTATGTTGGTGTACGTGTAAAAATACAGCTCCCTGCCGATGTTGAAGCACACCCGCTCCGACTCCTCGCTCGGGTCTTCTGGCTGCAGCTTGACCATAGAGACCCGGACCGGCGGTAAGAAACCCGCCGGAGAGGAGTTGGCTGCGGCATTGGAAGACGAGGAGGAGGCGGCGGCAGCCCCGGGCCCCTGCAGCAGCCCGACCCCTCCGCCGGGTATCGGACCGGGTCCAGCCCCTGGGCCCAGCGTGGCTCCGGCTGACGGACCCCGCGGCAGCCCGCCCCGCTGCTGCGAGTCCGAGAGGGTGAGCAGCTTGTAGAAGCCCTCTCTGGTCCGGAACTGGGATTTAATCTCATTGATATCCTTCAGAGCGCCGCCATCTCCGGCCATTTTTAGTACAAACAAGCCGCACAGGAAACTGAAATTTTGACCTGGAAATAATAAAGCTACAATAAAAAAGTACTAGAATAGAAATGGGAGAGGCGAAGGCGAGTAGCAGCAGCCGAGCTCCGCTATGCCGACCAGCACACCCGGTCTGCTCCAATGCATTTTACACCAGTACCAGCGACCTCACCACTGCTACCAGATAAATAAAGCCCGAGAGAAAGCACTTCTCAGCCGGTATAGTCATCATCCTCGACCGGGTCGCTGCCCCCGTTCATCCAGTGTGCGTAAAGTACGTGCGATGATGCGTCGACAGCTGCTGGCCCGGCCTGGCACTGCGCACTCCCGCTAATGTGTCGGGGGTACAGAGAGGGCATCCTGCCCTGGACAGCTTGCCTCATTTACCCCCCAGTTTAACCTCACAGTGACATCCAACAAGACCACCTTAAAAGTACGTGGAGTCCAGTGTGCGACTTTGTGGTCCCGCCCTCATGAAAAAACAACAATATAATTGGCCCATTGGCCTATTCGTGACGTGAAGTTTTGTGTTTACTTATTTATAATGCAACATAGAAAAATAACAGGCTTATTTTTACGGCGAGAGATTAGTGTCACCAGAGATGGCTTCATTTAAATTACAGAAACCTGCTATTATGCTCATATTGAGAAAATTGCGTTTCCTGAATTAATCAATTCAAATTAAGTATTTGTAATGCACAATTTACAACTGAATGCAGTGGCTTGATTAGCTAGATGCAAATATTACTGACTGTATGTGTTTGCTATAAATTAAAATTAGTTGTTGCCCTCATGCCTCTATGTTCATCAAATGTGTCCTACTCACAACACCCAAACACACTAAAAAGGATTTACTTAATTAACCATCAACTCTCATTAATAGTTACTTGCTGTGCACCGTTTGCCCTCCAAGATCAATACAGTTCACCTCATCTTTTGTTAATTAACTTTATTACAGTGCAATGGAGTGAGAAGTGTGTATCTTTGATCCAACATTGATATACAAACTGAGGTTACAAAACACACATCATGAGCAACAGCAGTGCTGCTAAGCTCCAGTCCTTCATGCTTGTATGTGGCATCTTTGGTAAGCCATATGTTTCAGTCCCCTGCAGGCAGCTGCTGCGGTGACTGACAATACTGAAGGCAGATGAAAGTTGATACTCCTCTTTGGTGTCAGATAAGGACCTTCCTTTACTATTCATTTAGGGTTTTCTCAGCTGTTTGAATTATGTAGATTGTTCTGGATTTCACAAACCAAGTTGAAATTAGCATAAATAAGAGCAGACTCCCCCAGATTGAGGGATAAAGGCTACAACACAACAATCCTCTCAGGTCAGTATGAATTTGCAACATCCTGTTGTCATTTCCTTCTGACATTTCTCTTCTCTTCCCATTAGAAAATAAAATACTGTGGCAGCACATCCGTGTCTGTCAAAGTTAATGATGACAGATGAAGTCCTGGCTAGAGGCATTAATATAGAAGAAGAGTTGGGAATTTCCCATGGTGCCCTGTGCCAGCAAACAGGAGAGTCAGGGAAGCATGACGTAGTTCTCAGCAATATCCAGGACATACAGGTTGGACAGCCCCGTCTGGTCCTCGGTCTGACGCGTCTCCAAGACGACCATCCTGCAGTGAGAGGGTCAGGGAGGTCACAGAATGTCAAGCACGGATATAGTGGAGTTTAAACTTAATGAAAATCTTAATAGGTGGCACATTTATAAGGTACACCATAACTGTTATGGATAAGTTGTAAGTTATGAATGGATAAGGGTCACATTTTACTGTCCATGATGTAAATGCAGAATATATCCTAACATCCTATTAACCTGCTTCACCTCAGTACTAGACAGACATAGAGCAGTTATTTTGGTTACGTCTAGCTTGGTAAAGCCAATCTCTGCATTGTTTTTTTGTTAGCCATGCATGGCTCTAGAAATGGCAGTTTCTGTCTGATGGTTGGGCAGTCAGGCCACCACTCCGGTCCAGAATGCAATATCTCATCTTATAACAATTTGATGGATGTCCATGAACGTGTCTACACACATTCGTGGTTCTCAGGGAATGACTACTGATTACTTTGGTGATTCTCTGACTTTTCTTCCAGTGCCACCATGAGGTTGATGTTTTTAATGAAATTCTATTAAATAGCTTTACATGAAATTTGGTTACACATTCATGATCCCCTCAGGATGACTTATGATAACTTTGGTGATCATCTGACTTTTCGTCCAGTGCCATCAAGTCAATTTCTTTTCGACTACTATGACCAAAAACCGAAGCTAATTTCTTTTCAAATTTCCAAATGTCAGCATTTAAACACACTAAACTTTGATTGTGAACATGGTAAACATTATACCTGCTTAACTTTAGCATTTTAGCATGCACACCTTTTAAGCTGTTTTCTATTGGCAATGAGCGTTTTGCGGGCTCTTAATACACCTTGGGTGCCTTGCATTTACAGAGCTGCTAAACAAGCTGAAGACTCATCTTGTAGGACTTTAGTGGTCTTTCTTGGGAAAAATTCTTTGCCACAGAGACGGATTGATGTGTTTTACATTTCCCAGTTGTTTGTAATAAACAGAAGCTGAGCTGATTAGTTGACAGTAGCAACAAAAACCATAATGTCCAAACAGATAAAGAAAAGAAACTTTGGTATCAACAGAAAATCTAAGCAACCAGCCTTTAAAAGACTTGCTGTACCTGTCTTTTTGCACCAGTCTGTAGATCTTCCTGGGGTCAGTGGTTTCCTCCAGCACCTCAGAGAAACCTTGTCTTCTCCTCTGCCAGCCGTGACGCCACACTGCCAGCAGTGTGTCCTCCAAATACACTGGACAGATGGACAAACAGACAGAGTCAACGCTGAGCTCTAAACATCTAAAATATGAACTATTTCTGGTTTGTAACTTGATGTTCTTACCTATAGACTCAACATTATGAGAGAAGGTGGTCTCATGTGGCATATGCCTGTTGCCCTTCAACTCCCCCTCCAGACCAACTATATGTACCGATTCTGTGGAGAAGAGAGACTTAGTATTGGAATCCCACCAGCTACATCAGTGTGGAAATATGGAAGTGGACGGAACATGGACAAAACATAATGCAGAGTTTACACGCTTTTATAGATCCCATCATCACTATTATGGGCAGAGCTGAAAGTTTCTGCCAGATCTGCTCCCTGTCTAACAAACAAACACCTGAGCTTAACAACCACACTGCTTCTGTTCATGATGCTGGATCAATAATTCACAATCTTCATCTGAATTATTGTAGTACTATTAGGGATTTTCTCAAACCCTCGACATTGTTAAGTCTGCCTATAGAAGAATAATGATATTTTCACCTATACTGAATTGTCCGTATCATTTATTTAATAATAAATCTCAACAAAATTATTTTGTTTGGAATTTTCTATTATCAAAGACCCATTAATGTCTTTAAAAATTGCAATTTTCTTGTGATTATTTGAACTTTTGTATTTACAACAAAGGGTTTCTCTGTGAAGCTGATAATGTTCAGTGTGAAAAAGAGGTGTTGATTTAATTCTGTTAACAATATTGTATGAATATTTGTGTTATTATGTGCACAATCTGTATAAAGTTAATGTTAATGAGATATGTTAAATGAAACTTCTATTACTTACTTTCTAAAAGGATGAGCAGTGAGCTACTGTCCAACTGCCTTACTTGAACTACATCTGGGCAAGGTTTCTCTGTAAGAACACAAAAGCCGAAAACAGAAACAACAGCGTCAAATTAAAAAGGTTTACTGGGAATTCAAATTCTGTTTGTAGCTCCTTGTATTCTAATGTCTCAATACATTATGATGCAGGATCAACCTACCCAGGCCAGAGTTGGTGAACCAGGATGTGTTGGAGTTGAGGTTGATGTATTCTACTATGACTGGCAGATTGGGACTGGACCCCCGAGAGACGCCGATGCACACCAGCGGGTACTCCTGCTGGGGCACCATCACCATCTCAAACACCCGTACAGGGTTGGGCAGGGGGAAGTCAAAATTCTGAGGGAAAGAGGAAAGGTGCAAGCTGAGAGTTTAATTAAAAGGAAATGGGGAGGAACATAGGTGGCAACACGCAGCAAAGGGCTGCAGACTGGACTCAAACCCAGCCACCGCAGTAAGGACTCAGCTTTGTATGTGGGCCGGGTGCGCTACCAAGTGAGCTGGCCACGCTCCGAGAGTTTAATCTAATTTAAATTGGCCTTGGATATTTAGCTGTGGTTTCATCTCACATAAGGCAGCAAAGACAGCAGACAAGTGTTTTGTTCAAGGGCACTTAAACCTGCAATGTTTTAGCCACAGTATGGTGCGTAAGGGTGATATTGAGTCTGTTCTCCAAACCAGAACCATTTTATGATCAAAGGTCTAAAGCTAACTCATAAATTTAATAGTGATCATAAAAGGCTTCACTTCCCTGCCAGCAGTGATTTTATTAGCTGCTGTCAGTGTTAACAATCCAATAAAAATGGTAAAAACTGAAAGAAAAGTAACAAGGATAAGCCCATCATCTCAACTTGCACATATTTTTGTTGTATTTTCATAATTAATATCCTATTTAGCATTCATGAGTTTCCCTTCATCAAAGTACGTTATGCTGTTCCTTTTTGCATACTCTTTTAATATATGACCTTCGGTCCAAGATACAGCAGAAATGTTTTAACTTTACAGGAAGATAAAAGGCTGGGATTTTGATACAATTATACATGAAAATGCATTTTTTTTAAAAACATCGGCATGGAATAATACGTGATCGGAATGTAAAAGTCCTAGATGTTATGTTCCCTGGTATTTTTCTTTGTAGGAAATCTGAGTGAACAACATCCTGCTTAAATTGAAAAGGCTCAAGTGTTTTGGACTGTACAAAAGCAACTCTGATAGCCTCACGGACATGTATACAGATGTCACTGAGTACAGAGCACTTAATCTAAAATAATCCAAGGTTTAATACACATACCTTAATGAGCATGAACTTCTGCATGGGTTCGTACCACTGCAGCAGCACTACACTGGACTCCAGAGCGCAGCACAGGAACACAGAGCCCCGCTGCGTGTTACCTGCTACAGGAGACAACACAGAATATGTTTTAGTTGATTATCTCTCTGAACCAATCAACACTTTAAAACTGTCTAATGAAGAGGAATCTGACTCCATTAGGGTTCATAATGTAAACTAACACACAGCTACTTTGCTTTTAAGCAGTGCCAATAGCTATTTAAAGGGAAACAAAGAGGTGTAGAAGAAGAAAAGAAACGTGGCGATCTTTCCACCACACCACCTACAGCTGAACTCTCTCTCTCACACACACACACACACACACACATTACTGCAGTGCAGGAAAATCAAGCAAAATTAATAATATGTATAAGAAAAATCTGTGCATCCTATAAACTATCAAGCATGATTATTTTATTTTTGCATTTTGTCTCACCAACTGAGCAGGTCTTGCAGCCTTTGGTATCAGGTATTTTACATGTCACTGCACATTTCCTGAAAACAGATAAGAGAGTTTTAAATTGGCATGAGCGGATGTGGTGTTATGAGACAATATATTCACATACAGAGAGAGTCCAGTGTTTACCTTGGTAAGAGTCTGTGAGTCGGCAAGGCAACCATCCTCTGGTCTTTCCGAGCCTGTTCATACAACTCCTTCAGTAAATGGGAGTGAAGCTGGGATGATTTACCTGTAAACACAGGATCAGTTTGAAAGTTCATTTTATTCAACCAATTCATCCTGTTGATAGTCTCAGACAGCTGCAGCCATCACTGGACAAACACTGGCCAGCTTAGACACTCAACATGCAAACATGCTAACCATTAAACCACCCAGTTTTAGCACTTTACTGCTGACTGTCAAACACCTTGATTAATATAGTGGTTAAATACTAATATGATTAATTAAGGAGTATCCACATTTTGACCAGTGTCCTCTGCTCTGTAACACTCTGATTCTGGCTCTGCCCATTTATGTTTAACTCACCTGGTCACCTAGAAATGATTGTGTAGCTAAAACCACAATCTCTTGAAAGATTATAAAAGAATAAAAAGCCTTACAGTCCACACACAAAGAATCAGACATCCTTTAAGCTGTTAATTATAACAACCTCAGCTTCGTTAGCAGCTCCTCAACATGCTCTTTAACCTAAAAATTCCAGTAAGACTTCTAATTGTCCTATTTTCCAGTAAGCTCCAAGGGAATCGAGCCACACAGCTAAATTGGGATCCAATTCTTATTTTACCTGATACAGACATGAGGACGTTATTAATGGTGTAGACCCAGGTACACTTCCCGGGATACAACTGAAAGAGAAAGAGAAGACATCCATTTATTCACTGCTTCCTTACTGGTTTAGTGTCTCTTTCAAAAGCACTTTTCAGGCAACAGGACTCTTGTGATCAAATGTGACAAATGTGACTCTGTTGTACTTCAGAGCCTGGATAGCTCAGCCGGTAGAGCATCAGACTTTTAATCTGAGGGTCCAGGGTTCAAGTCCCTGTTCAGGCGAGGCTTTTTAAGACATTTGGATTCAAAGAATACTTCAGTTTGATTACTTGCTGTGTCTTAACTGCACAGTGTGCACTTTACACAAATTGTCACAGTATACTGCCTTTGCAGGTAACTGACGAGAAAGCTGAATATCCTTCTCTCCCTCCCTCCAACCGATCGAAGGCAGATGGCCTCCCTCCCTGAGTCACAGTTCTGTTCAAGGTTTCGACCTGATAAAAGGGAGTTTTTTTCCTGCCTGTGTCGCCAAGTGCTTACTCATAGTGGGAACTGTTGGGTCTCTCTGAGTATAGTCAACTCGAGACCTGGTTGTGCACCAACGTACTTGGATGTTTGTACATCCTGGCTCTTAAAATTGTACTTAGCACTGTGTAGCATCTTAGCCTAACTATCTTTATGGCGGACCTAGCAATTGTGAGTGCATGAAACTTATGTTGACATCCTTACTTCACTGACAGCGACCAATTGCTTTTTCACTTTCTTCTGACAAATATACTTATTGTAAGTTGTCTGTGCCTGCTAGCTGCCCTAAATGTAAAAGTTGTGATTTGGCGCTATATAAATAAAAATTGAATTGTTTATTTTTTATTTGTTTATTTGAAAAGGGACAAAGCACACTGATCAACATTCAAAGCAAATGTAAATGTAAACCCGAGTTAGCCTAGTTTTCATCCCAGCAGTCCCCTTGCCGGATGTTTTGGGTATCCTAAAGTAGTAAACTATTATAATACAGTAAAATACATTATACAATAACAAAAAATAAAAATTACACTGTGTTTGAAAAATCTTAAACAATCGATTAAACACAATGATATTGTTGGTGGATGAAACCAGCATCAGTGTTGACAGTGTTGCTTTTCAATAAGCCATTTCTTAACATTACTCTTAAATGAGTAATAGGATGGCGACTCTCTGACTGATGGTGGCACTGAGTCCATTGATGTGATGCTGTGGCCTGGCTAAATGTAGTTTTTTGAGTGGGATTGTGCAGTCCCTTCTAGCTGCACCTCTGATAACTCTGTTTGCTGTTGATTTGAAGTTGATACGGCCAGACAAAGGAGGAGGAGCTAAACTGTGCATAATCTGATAAACTAAGCAGAATTTTTTTATTTGATGAGGTTTTATACTTCTTTAGAACATGGCCATGATGATAACTACATGACCTTCTGTCTAGAGTTTTAAGTTGTTTGTTTGATTGATAATTTCAGTGGTTTTAAGGCTGCAGAGTGGAGTAAGTTGGATCAACTTATCAGACAGAAGGAGATGTGGGAAAGAACCAATGAGTGAAAGTATAACTTAGCTGCCTCAGTTGATAGAAGGTCAAACTGAATTTTACTTTATTACGGATCCTCTTTATTTGGTTTTTGAAGGTACGGTTTGAGTCTATTTCTAGTCCTAAATACTTAATCCTAGTCCTAAATAATTGACCAGAATTCCATCTTCGCTAGTTTGCTATGGGATTTGCATCACAATAACCTAAATGTTTGACAGCAATGTTAACTATAACTAAACCAGACACCTTTTGTCAGAATTATTTTGGGGCTCCCTTCAGTCTCCTCGTAAACCATCTGTTGTTTATGACCTAAACAATGTAAAACACAAAGTTGCTCTGCTTTAATTAGATAAAGGTCCTACCAGCTCCATCGTGGCCTCTGAGCCGTTGAGGTTCAGGGTGTAGATTCCTTCCTCTGCCCCCAGGATCAGATGCTGGTCTGAAGGGGAGAGATAAGAAACACAGGCCGGTCAGACAGATAAAGTAGAAGTTTGATAAGTTAAGAAGGAGCAGAGAATTCACTGTGCACTTTATTTGATGATACAACCTCTGGTGGCCGGGTTTTCCCAGAACGTGGAGCAGTTTATTTTAAGAGGGCAGCCATGGAAGACCTTTTTAAAGTAGACCTGGAGAGAAAGGGAATTGTTCAAATGATTAATTTTGTCTGCGGTAGTTTATATCAGTTATTTATCTCGAAGCCACTATATAAATGCTCATACCAGAATGACTGTATTTATCTGCTATATCTACAAATAAACACCCACGGTACTCCCAAAGGAGGCTTAGCGTTTAAATGGTAAAGGTCAATGAGGTGATATAACTGAGGTTATTATCAGGTTCAAATATCAGTCTCACAAAAGAGTGACATTAAGAGAAGGAAGTTATATGTCATTTTTGCACAAACATATACTGCCAGCTATGAGCCTTTAATTTTACTTATGCATTATCATTTCTTTACACAGAAGCTTTGGGACAACATATTAACATGTCTTTATCATAAATATAAACACTCAGACTAAACTTTACATATACAAATACACAATAAATATATTTATAGATACAGTGCGTGGAAGCAATAATGTGTGTGTTACAATGCACATATTCTTACTTGTGAATGTTTCATGTTAATGCATCTGGATATGAATTTTATTTTATGTGTGTGTTTTATGTTTGTCTAAATTTTTTATTTAAATTATTCTGCTCATCACACATATTAATATTGCTGGAAAAATACCATAAAAGAGACACTTAGGTTTAAATGTTTAAACAGTTTTGTCTACTGTCTTTTTTTTTTTTTGAATAGTTGATGCTGATCTCAGAAATGCAAGATCCAACCTCCTTATCTTAAACTCAAGATATACTAAATAGTTAATTGTTTCTCTTGCGTAAGCGCTGATATGAAGGGAGGAGAACTTCTGGCGAAGCATCAGAAACTCACAGGAGGTTTCTTCATGACAGGGCTGACACACTCAACAGGGTCCTGAGAACAAAAAGGAAAACCTCATATAAGTGTGTCAGGTCGCAGTGTGAAGGAGAGAAGATGTATAATTTAAAAGAAAATGGAAATGCATAACCTAGTTATCTAAAGCTGAATATTAGCTTCTGTAAATCTCAACCCGCAAACAGAAGATGTCATTCCTCTTAATGCGTGGGCTTAATTTTATCTCTACTTTCTTATTATTTCTCTTAATTTAACACAATTTCTGTGTCTTGGGGTTATTTCTTCTCATAATAGTGGGTTGTCTACAGGCACTCTTAGGAACGAAATAAATAATTTCACCTTTGATGGGGGTTGCCGTCTTCGTATGCCTTTAGGGGGGAGCTCAGGAGGAAGGAGGTCTGCTGGGTTGTCATTCATCCGGGAAGAGAAGGATGCGGGGTCTGGATCAAACACACATAAACACTTTATAGGAAACTGTGTGATATCATTTGCACTGCATTTATATAAAAAGGTTTCTGTGGTTGAAACGTCTGAGGGTGAAACTTGATAAACTAACTCCTGAAATATTTCCCCTTCACCAAAACACATTCTTGAATAATGCTTTACGCAAATGGACACAGGTGCTATCCTGACTGCCTTTGGAACATTTAGTCAGCTCAGTACATCACATTTGTGCGAAGGATATAGCAGAATGTAACCAAACCATGTATTAGACTAAAGGCATTTGAACGCTATCACAGCACCATGTTTGTATTGAAAGGAAATAAAACAGAAATGCTCATGCTGTTTGTATATTGTAAATATTGCTTAAAAGTTAAAACACCCTCAGGATTAATGCTATATAGTGTACATTACCGTACCGTATAAAGGTGAGGCAGCTCACCTGAGTGTCGTGAAGATCGCGGTTTGGGCGTAGGTCGGACATGCGTCCCACTGGAAGTCCTCAGGAGAGTGTTGGGGGCATACAGAGAGCAGGGTTTCCTCGTTCGGTCGTCTTCCCCCGCAATGCTTTCCTCTGAGCTGGTCCTCGCTTTGGGCTGCACAGATGGAAACACACTGACTTGAAACACTGCGCTTGGTAAACATACAGAACGTTGAGTGTTGATTTTTAAATAGTACAAACTGCCTACTGATCTTATCTAAAACGAAAATAACAGAGCAGGAAGAGGTTTTATGTGTCCCAGGGCTCACTAGCTGATGTGGGAACCAAATGTGTGACCCACACTGTAATGTGTCATTTTGACTTCCTCTGCGCCTCTCATTCAAAAAGGTGTTGTTAAATGTGATACCTCTGAAAATGTGCATGGGAAAAGCTATTCTGCATTAACTGCATTAGCACCTCACATTTAAAATGTCACCATGTACATGAATGAAATGAAAGCCAATAAAATGTGATCGTCATTAGACCTACATCAAGAGGTAATAACTGTTTTAATCTCAAATCATTTTCATGATATTGTTTGGATACAAAAAACTGTTTTAACAAGGCTTTGGCTTCATAGACACAGGCCTGTCGCCGTAATAAACACACATAGAAAACCCTGTTATTTGTTCTCTGTCCACTCAGTATTCACCTTTGGAGGAAGAGGAGGCGGGATTTCATCAGCTGGCATTGTGAGACTGTTGGCAGAGAGAGTATTGGTTCAATCTGGTGTGTTAATGATGCAAATACACATTAATGCAGATGTGAGTTTGTCTTTAACTAACCTTGTGGCTTGCATCGTAGGGCTGAAATTGACAAAAGACAGAGAGAAAGTGTAAACACAATCTATTGAAATTACTACATATGAACAACTATATGTATTTATAAAGAGAAAAACATAAAGAAACATGCTATTAAATATTTCTGAGGTGGCTCCGTTCCTGGCTTTAATAAATAACAAAACAAGATCATACAATTGTATGTATTTGTAATGTATTTAAATCCAAACATGGCATAACAGTTCAAATTTAGGCTACCGTAGTGTTTTGGAATGAATCATTCATATACTGCGGTATTTTGTTGAAATTCTGTGACATTTTCTTACATATCCACATCATCATAATCATCGTCTGAGTCTGTTTCTGGATCCCTGAGAGAGAAAGACAAAAGAGAGGTTAAATATTTGTATCAGATATTACTGTTTAATGTGAGTACATGTCTGTGACTGATCTGTGATCCAGTTACCTCATTGGACTTTTTCTACTGCCGGTTGATCCTGATGAAGGCCTTAACTGTAGGAATCACATGAAATGAAGAGGTCTATTAATCTATTGACTTAGAATGAAGCTAAGAAAGACGTCCCCCACAGTGAAAAAGGAGAATTCCTGAACACAAAGTTCACCTCTAACTAATAGTTCTTTTTGACATTTACAGGACATAACACACTCTGTTTATTATCATGTGCCTGCTCCAAAATCAGCAATGTTGACTGTTTACAGATTGTGAAAATAACAAATATTTACTTTGCAATACTAACACTGATAAAAACAGGCTGGATGCATCACTGGCTGTATCCTGTAGGTACAGTGTGTGTAGATATACACACACTGCACACACTATTTATCTATGGATAGATAAGATAGATAGATTAAATGTGTCATAAACTTACCGTTGTGTCTGGTGAATCTGTCTTCATAGGCCTCTGCGTGTAGATCTGTTCCACTAAGCAACCACAAGTAAAAGGATTAACATTTTTCACATTTCAGACATTTTTCAAAATGTCTTATATAATATATATGATTGTGTACTTTCACCAGCATTATTATCATCCAATAAATACAGAGCAGCAGGGACATTCGTCTAAACATCATCTACACCTCTTCAATATTACTGACAGTGTAAATGGAGATGAAGTGCTGAGAACAGAAGTGATGGCTAAGAAAATGTTTAGTTGTGTAAGCTCAGGTGAATGAAGATGTAATCCTCTCTCTCTAAATAGATATCAATACAAACGCTTGTTTGTGTTGCAATGAAAGATTGGTTTTCTTATGTACTATATACTCTGTGTGCATGTACAATAACACATGAATAATTTTTAGACCATGTTTAAGCAAATGTCTTAAAAGTCAGTTAAAGTTAGTTAAAGTGAAAGAGTGAAAGAGTTTTCTCACAGCTTATGTCAGAGTTTGTCCTCTCGGCCCGGTTGTGTTTGTTGATAGACTGGATCCTCTTTAAAGATCCAGGCACCATCACCTTAAATCAACAAGAGAACATACAATTAAAACATAGTCTATAATCCCAGGGATGGGGTTAGGCGTCCTGACCACCAGCTGGCTAAAAACTAATTTTAAGGCTTAAGTTGAAATAAACCCACCAAAACCTTTGAGCAAAAAGAAATGCAATGGCTTGAAATAACACATTCAATAATCTATGATAAAGAGAGAGATAATATGCAAAGTTTTCAGTAAGTTTTGTTCTACACTGTTGAGGCTGAATCATGACTGACCAGGCTGTTAATCATCATCATCTCAGTTTATCAAACGAAATGTTAATAAGAATCTGGTTAAGACCTCCATCTCTTCATCCTCTGTCACCAGGCAGGTTTTCAGTTTCTCAGGGTGTCGACACTTCTCTAGCAGGTCCAGGATCAGGTCCTGGTTCAGGCACTGCTGGGTCAAAAATATGTGCTGCAGAGAGGGGAACGGCACGTAGAGGAGACACGGGAAGAAAAGGATGGAGAAAGAGACAGATCAGTACAGACGAACAGAAACAGTAAGCAAGCAGAAGACAATTGACAGCGGGACGGTGGTCAAGACCAGTTCAGTCCAGTCCTAGTAAAGCCAAAGCTTACAGAGGAAAGACTGTATCAATCACTAGTTATTAAATACCAGAAGACTGAGCTGTGAGCTGAACTGCTTTAAGTCTGAAATAACTGATTTTTTGGCCACTTGGGGGCAACACATCATCTACTTTAAGTTGATATGTTGTACTTGTTAGCAAACAGTTGCGTATGTTATACATCCAGAAGCAATGGAGCAACATTATCATTCATTTGGAGTCCTGTTTCTGTCCACCAGATGAAGTCTAATGTTTATCCAGCCTGTCTTTTTGGTCTCTACCAACTCCTGAGGCAAATATCTGTTTGCAATCTACTAGCTAGTCTGAAACTATGTCTTTTTCTGCTGAGCAGGTAGTACACAGTGTTTTAACTTTGTCAGCTGATAAATTGCTATAGTAAAAAGATCAATTACATCCGCTTTCGAGGTTTGATATCTCTTTCATCTACTGTCAGACATGACAGTGTGTACATGAACCTGAACTTGAGTAAATTTGAGTGGTACTGACTGAGAGCATCTTGGAGGCGCTGGGTCTCTTCTTCGGGTTCCTTACCAACATGGCTTTTACAAAGTTATAAAACATGGATGACCTGCAGACAGAAGATATTTTACTGGTATTTTATAACATGGAATTTAAGAAAAGACCACTTATAATCTACATACAAACATCTAATGGATGATTGTGTTTACATCTTATTTATCTGCAAATTGCACAACTCGACTGATATTGTAGGGACCATCAGCTCCCACGAATAAATGAATAAATATAATGAATAACAGTGTTTTTATTTACCATTTGGACTTGTCCTTCAGTTTAGGAGGCTGGTAGCCGCTCTTGGACATGAGAAACAGGACCCTGCAGGGAAAAACACAGTATAAAACAGTCAATGAGAATCTGCTTGTATGCATGACTCATGACTCACAGATTCACTTTGGGGTTCACCAGACGTGTGGGTGGTAAAAACAATGACCCATCAGTTTGTATGGGTGTTTGAAATGTCAACCTGCCGGTGAACTAGAGGTCATTGCAGCAGAGATGGGGACAGATATGTTGCAGCAATGAGCTTCACCGGGAGAACGTCACACACAGGAGATTCATTTTATCGTTATAAACATTGTTATTGCCTTTTATTAACATCATCATCATCAGTCCTACTTTCTACTTTCTACAAGTATCTCTCTCTCTCAACCCAACCGGTCGAGGCAGTTGGCTGCCTGCTGTGAGTCTAGGTTCTGCTTGAGGTTTAAAACGGAGTTTTTCTTGCCACAGTGCTTGTGGTGGGAACTGTTTGGTCTAATAATAATAATACAAAGAGTACGGTCCAGACCTGCTTTACATGAAATGTGCAATAAGATAACTGCTGTTATGAATTGGTGCTATATAAATTAAATAATATTGAATTGAATGAAAACTGAGGTATGTTATGATCACCTGCATGTCTCATTGTAGATTATTCAATTCAATTCAATTCAATTGTACTTTTTTGGAATGGCATAGAAAACAGATGTTTAAAGGGATGGGCAAGGAGACAGGTTCCCTACTGGACTCTCATCATCTTCACCGTCAGAGAGGACATTGATCCTCATGTTGTCCCCATCAGCTTTCAACAGGGGATGTGTCTTTAAAGGGTTCCAGCTTGGATTCATTCCCTAGGATCATGAACTTTCCTTTGGTGTAGTACATGAGGTTAAGCAGAGGGTCATCCTTGTCACAGTGATCTTTACAGCTCTTTAATCTTCCTCCTAAGTCGAAGCCCTCGCTGGATTTGTATGTATAATTGCTGCACAGATGATCTTTCCAGATGTAGATGGAATTAGTAAAGAACACAAGGTTGTTCTTCTCCCTTCCTTCGTTTTTTTGGGGTGTATTCAGCGAAAAGACCTCAGGGTTTTCACACAGTGTATTCTTGTGTTTCTCCCTAGCTGTTCCCTTCTTATATTTATCCTCAATCTCCTTGCTCTCTGCTCT
Source organism: Lepomis macrochirus (assembly GCA_024633595.2). NCBI lineage: Eukaryota > Metazoa > Chordata > Actinopteri > Centrarchiformes > Centrarchidae > Lepomis > Lepomis macrochirus. The sequence goes on from JALXJV020000009.1 coordinate 5,182,247, forward strand.
GACAGCTGTGCTGCAGTTAGCTTGTGAAAAGTCCCCACATCTTTAGGTCCAAGTTTGAGATGCATCCTTGGTGCAGCTACTCTTATGGAATCTCTGAATCTACTCTTTACACACGTTTGTGTGTGTGCAGAAGTGTACACATGCTCAGACATATGAGGTTGTGTCTATCAGTGTGTATTTACCGTAGTGGGTGGACATCAAACAATGGCGGCTGTAGCTCTGCCAGCTCTATGGCTGTGATTCCCACAGACCATATGTCACATAGTTCATTGTAGCCACCTTTAATCTCCACTGCTGCCACCTCTGGTGCCATCCTAAGGACAGGAAGGGAACAGCAACAACTTATTTTAACATCATAGATGCTGATCATTACCAAGCAGAACATATCTATAGTTACACTACATTTTTTAATCAGAGGTAGAGCTGCATTGAGAAATAATGGACAGGACAACATTCAAAGCTGTGGAGAGATTCATCTCTAGGTTTTGACCTTACCAATACGGCGTTCCGATGAAAGACATCCGCCGGGCCAGAGTGGCTGTGATCTGAGCTGAGATCCCAAAGTCAGCTACACAAAAGGGGAAACATACAATTTTAATAAACAGACATACGCATGCACACATAGACATCAAAAGGGGTTTGAGCAACTTCTCTTTTACTACCGCAAGAGAAAGTGTCCTTTCATCAGGGGTGGTTTAAAAAAAAAATTATATATATTGTTTCTGTTTGCACTCAACTTCCATGTCAAACAACTGTATCAGGTTGGGAGATTAGACTTCCAAAAAAAGTCTTTTCCCCTGACATGTTAGGTTTAAATATGTCGATTACTTCATTTTGGGTGATTTAGAAGAAACCTAGAGCAAACAAATGGAGTGTAGTAGCTTAAAATAAACACCATCAAAATGTGCATTTTGGAAGTTTTCTTTAAGAAAGAGTAAAAGAAAACATGGCAGCAAAATAGACCAAAATCTCAAAATTGACCACTACATGAAAAAAGTGTCCTGCCTTAAACAGTATAAGGGCTGACCCCGAATAGTCGAAGATTTGACGCTTCGATGGGTGGAGCCTGATTCGACTGTCAATCTCATAGCTGAAGCTTCACAGCGAAAGAAGGATCACGCCAGTTTGGTGATATGTAGCTGAACATCTGATTTTACAAAGAACTACCAGTTTTCTCCCAATAAGATAATATACTATTACAGATAATTAGATAATTAGACTATTACAATATATATTTTAACTTTTAATGCTGTAAATAAACATGTAAAAAGAATAAAACCTTCAATAAATGTGAGTAAAAAAAATCCAAAATCGTAATCCTAAACATGGCATGTGTAGGCGTAGTGTGTATGTGTGTAGTGGCAGAAGAGACGAGCCCCAGCTTCCCTGGTGTTGTGCCGAGTTGTCCGCATCTCGCGCGACTTTCAGATAATTTATCACCGTTGATGAACCACACAAAGAATATTATATCGTTTTTAAACAGCCAGCTACTTGAAATAGACCCGCGAGAAACTGTGACGTGCATCCAGTTGTCGGCAGCAGGGAATGCACGCAAAACTCTGCACAAGACCGGTGACTGACAGGCGAGAGAAAGAGAGAGAGAGAAAAGGGTCTTCAAAAAGCCTCGGTTTAGCTGGAAATTTACAGTGTAAGTTGAATGTACGCAGCTCTGCAGCTTCTCAAGATTAAAGCGGAGCTATACTGTGTTAATAGCTAGAAACTAGTAGCGTAGAAAACATGCACACTGTGGCATAGTTTCCTTTGTTGTTGCCTGCTCTTGTGATAAATCTAGTGGAAACTAAAGAAGACCATGATGTGAAGTGATTATTTTGTATAAAACAACTGCGTGAGTGTGAGGGTGGAAGTTAGTTGTGATAATATATTCAACGTTTTGTTTAAATTACATTTTTTAAATAATTATGAAAGTACCCTCATTTCACTTGTGCCCCTGCCCTGGATTAAGATAGCAGCCAAAATGGTGTGTTCTTGGGGAAATGATTTCAAAAGGAAAATAACGACTTTCATCAGAAATATGCTTGTGAATTGCAGCCGAATATTAAAGTGATAGATTCAGACCACAACAAAATAACCAGTTGCAGACGAGGCAGCAGAAATGTGTTTATTAAGCCATCACTCTTGAGCCAAGTGACTCATCTTAACCGCACTGGTATAATGCAGAGCAGGCTGTGCATACATCCACTTACCGAGCTTGACCTCGCCCTGATCGTTGAGGAGGATGTTGGCACCCTGGTGGCAAAAGGAGGCGAGAGAAACATCAACACAGACACGACCACAGAAACATCTTATCATATGGAGGATCTTCTTTACCCACTCAGTGATTCTAAAACTAAACCCACACTGGACGGAAATCAGTTAACCGTAGATTTTAATGTTAATGTTTCTCATTTCTAAAATATTATTTCAGCATAAAGTTATAAGATAAAAAGTCTTTTAAAATTAAAAGACGCTGGATAAAATAACTAAATATTGCATCTATCAGCTGGTTCAATGAAAATATACAGATAGTTATACTATTATTGTTCACATGCAGGTCAATCCCTAGTCTTTGGCACAGTTTTATTCTTGTTTACATCTCTGCTGGTGCAGTGACCTAGTTTTTCCAACAGCAATCTTAACGTTTCATCTGTTGTAGTCTAATGTGCAAATAAATGCAAGACACAAATAAAAAAAAAAAAGTAGAATAAAAGTCCCGCATCACTGTCAGACATGTTCACCTTGATGTCTCTGTGAATCTTCTTCTGTGCATGCAGGTAGTCCAGGCCCTGGTCACACACACACACACGATTACGAAGACGCACACGGCCAAATATAAACACTGAATATCACAAAACTGACAGCTGAGTTTGTCCACTAAATTTCACCTACTAAACACTCATGCAGCCATTAAGAGAAAACAAAGAAGAGCCCCCCCCTTTTAGATCATTACCAACATTAGCAAGTTTCAAATCATTCATTGTAAGACCTCAGTTAATAATAAAGTGACCAGTGTGACTCTACCTGTAGCATCTCCCTGCAGATGTAGGCGATCTGTGGCTCAGACAGAGGACCAGTCACTGTGGAAAACAATTTACATGTAATAGCGAAATGTAATAATGATTCACTGGCAGCATTTACAGCCTAGTCAGGAAAGTACATGACTGGAAAATGGCAAATTAAGCGATGATGGTTCATTAAAACAGTATCATGGTTGTGTAATGTTTATTGAGCGTGTTACTGGATGCTTTGAATAGTGTTAGTGTGAGGAGGTTTTATACATATTTTATAACTGGTGTCACACCACAACTTTAAACTCCAGACTTGCTTGTACAAAACATTTATAAGGAAGATTATAAGAAAATTGCAGGTTTTTACATTCTTACTTGGAAACATTTAACAGACCAGTTTTACTGTAGAAAGGCACAGAGAAACAACTTGGCTTTGTAACTGACTGCACATTGAAACCAGTAAACCACTGTCTGCATTTGACAGTCATTCCTTTCTGGATGCCTTGTGAAATTGTGTTTGTCTCTACAGTGACAGTGCTGACTAATCTGTTTGCTAACATTTAGCAACAGCAATCAATGGCACTGATCTCCTGTTTCTGCAGGAGATAGCAAGACAGGAGGAAAGAAGATAAGTCAAACCTTACAGTCAATTTTGAAGGAGTGACTCAGGTCCTAAAATGTCTATTTAATGCCTCCTTAACCCTTTATCAAGCGTTTAGCTCTGAGCATTTCAAGATGTCTGCAGGCTTTATGATTACATTAAAATTTTTTTGCAGTTTAAGATGTTTTAGGTGTTCCTTTGGATTTGTATTGTAGATCCATCAAAATATCAAATAGATATAACTTTTGCATCAGACGAACAAAAACTAGTTTTCTCAAGTTAGATTCGTCAAATATTAGCCACACACAGACAAACACACTGACTGACCATGGTAGACATCCTGGAGGGAGCCTCCTCCACAGAACTCCATGCAGATCCACAGTTTGTTAGCTCTGCAGACGGAAGAGAACATCGCTGTGTTAACTGCTGTAATCAAGATTAATATGAGAACGAGAGGAAGAACAGAAACAGACTGCTTACCGTATGTAGCTGCCATAATATGCCACTATGTTGGGATGTTTGCAACTTTTCACTATGACAATTTCCTGCTGGATGATAGAAAAATCATCCTCTGTGGAGTCAGAGAGAGAGAGAATACATATTTATTATTGTCATCACATCACATATGAACACATTTGTAGTCTTTACGACACAGGCTAACGTGCTTTTAGCTGTTTATTTGGGAGGGTTGTGCTGCCAATTCTTGATGGCATCTAGCTCTTGTGCCTTTTGAGTTTAAATGTACTTAATTGTGAGCCTGTTAGCTAATTTAATCTGATGCAGTGTATACAGCTGCCATGTAGTTAGGACCCAATTTCAGCAGAAAGAAAGCCAAGAAACTTTGCAATTGTCTTTCCAAAACTTTAAAAGTTGTGCTGGGTAACCTTTGGTGGTTTCAAAGAGCAGGAAGAAGTAAATGCTTCTGAAATCATCATCATCCCAATCCGTCATCAAACTGATCTCTCTCCTCTTACCGTGGACTCTCCATATTAAGGGGAAGGGTATAAAGAGATAAACTATGAAATCTGCCACCATAAATACTGACAGTTACAATTCTTGCTCAGCTCTGAGGTTACGTGCTACTTCCCTGTAAATGCACATAAACATCCCTGAAACAAGAAGCACATGATGTAGAATCAATCTTTTTAAAAAACTGATGAATGCATTTTGGAGCATAAAAAAGATAAATAATTGCAGACTTTGACTCTCCCTGTTGTTGTTTGAAAATGTCCTTAACGTACGTAACCCTCTACGAAAGCATCCAAACGAAGGTGAAGTAGAAGTAGTGTGAGGGCAAAGTGGCAGGAACGAGGACCCTTGTATTTCTGTCCAACATTTATTTATTTTAAGGTTGTTCTCCAAAATTCCAGCCTGACACTAAACTAAAGAGTCGAGTGCAGTTGCATGATTGGAAATTGAAACAGATGAACAGAATGAATCTTCACGGTCTAAATAAGGAGCTCAGAGCATTGCAAAGCCACTTTATGTTCTAAGCTGATATAACAGATGCATTTTCCTTTGCTGCTTTAATAATAAGGATATATTATTGCTGTTTGCAATTCTAACTAATTACAGTGCCTGAACACACAAACAATAATCAGACAATGATCAGTGCAATCAAACTGTTGGAGGTGTAAGTGAATGCAGATGCAGTCTGCTTTCTGTGGTTACTGTTGGCATTATCTTTGGAGTCTAATGGTTTATAGCTTTGATTAGTATGATTTATGTCTTTGTGCCACTTTGGGAAATATTGATGCTTATTATTAGTGCAGGGCTGGCCCTGCCTTTTATCTGTTACTGCAGCACAATGTTTTGTTAAAAGCTCTTGTATAACGGGCAATGGAGCCATCAATGTTGCTTTACTTTCACCAGATGAAGCCACAGACTAGAAACATGCTTAACACCTAGGTAGGAAATCTGTTGGCCCGTCTTTCAGTGCCCTCTCAAGACACAGGCCATGACTTTTAAAAATGTAATCTAAAATGTTTTTTTGAGGTGAAAAACACTTGACTAAAGTGAATGCAAAGATTAGGTTATTTCAGTATTTCCTACCATAATCAAATGAAAGTATAAACATCCGATTCAGATTCTCACCTGGTTCCATTTTGATGACCTTGATGGCTGCCAGCTCTCCATTCTGCTTGTTACGCGCCTGAACACACAAAAGCACGTACGTACAGGTTATTATTTTTACACTGTAGCTGTCAGTTATTTGATGACAGTACATGAAAATGTGTTGCTTCTGAGCTTGCGTGTTCTTGTGCGCTAGCAGAGCTTCATTTGCATGTTTGCTGTCCAGATCAGTGGAGTGCAACAAACAGCCCACCGCACCACTCTGTGGCATTTAAGACAGAAAAATACATGCAAAGGTGCTCCGGTAGCCCACACACACACTTACAGCATGTCTATACACAGACACACACGCAGTTGAACACACACATACATGTGGTGACCTTTAAAAATATGATACCAGAGAGTGGTCTCACTTCTCATTGCTTATTCACACTGTTTGTAAACAGAAACCATAATAACCTTTACACATAAATATGTTCAAAATGGCCCGAAGCTGATTTTAAGTTGCAGGTTGACCATGTAAGTAGCTGGCAGTAAACTGACTTGAACTCAAACTGTCCTGGTATGCAATTAAATAAAAAACAAACACTACATTATTCTTTGAAATGTGGATGTTGTTTTGTCTGTCGTGAGGTGAAGCTTGTGGTCATAGTTTCCGACGTTAGACAATATTTATGTTTAAATTCAGCTTCAGAGAGTTTGCAGCTGAGTTAGAAACCATCAACCCACACTAGTTATTTTCATGGTAACCACTAGTTAGGAGGACCTCGTGCTTTATTGTCCATCATCTTGTCAACAAGTTATTTTTCTTTTCACAAAATTTTCCCATTTAACTTTACACCAATGTATGATACATTTGATGTATTTACATGTAGTTAGCTTGAGTGGTAAGAGAAACAATGGCTCAACGAACAAATAGCACTAAAACTCAAACTGAAAATCAAAAGGAAAAGCTGCCTCAGTCCCGCCCACAGGGTTTGATCGACAGGTGGTCAGTAAGGAAGCGCCCCAGCACCGAGCAACAAAGATGGAGACAAAATAAAATAAATAAATACCAACGTCTGTCAGGTAGGTAAATGAAGAATAAACCCCTCTTTTCATTGGGTACAAAGGCTCTAGAGTGAGGGGAGAAGATTACTTCAAACATATACCACAGTTTACAGTTTAGACATGACAGTGCAGCTGGCTGATCCACTTCACTAAGAGGAAATACCCATTCACGTTCTGTTACTCCTGAAATAGAAAACAGTCATAAATGCACTAGGACAGGTAGTATACAGTGACAATGGAAACTCCACTGCCCCAGGGAGGGAGTATTATACACATGACACAATTATTTAATTTAATTATTTACAACAATATTTGATGGAGTTTGATGAAGTGGCAGCAGGGTTGAAACCACAACACCATCCACTACCCAGCAGCACATGGTTAGGACTACTATTTAAAGATAAATACACAACGAATATTGTATTAATAGTTACAAATCTGTCGTGCCCATATTTCCATGTCATCATGAATTTTTATAACAAAACAGGATGTCGTTACCATTTTAAGTTCAGGATGTGTTCAGATGCTAATTAATGAAAAGAAACAACTTGTCAAAGACATGACTGGAAACCTCCGCTGTCAAAGCGCTGCTTTCATTTTAAAAATTTAAATTAAAACCACCGGCAGATGATGAACTGTAAGGTGACTCTTTGCAGTTGGAGAAATTTTAATGTCAGCGGCGGTCTGTGCTCTACTGAGAGGCCTTTGACATTGAAATGGCATAGCGGAAAGTCAGAGTGTTGTGGCCGGGGTGGAGGATAAACAACTGGCTTACATTTGTGAAAGCTATTTTTACTTTCAGCAGGCGTTTTCCTTATTTAACCGTGACCAACAGAACGTCAACCTTCCACAAACTGATCTTAAAGTATCAGTTCACCAAAAAAACAAATAACAGACTTCTCACTTTCCCCTGGAGGCATCTAGGCATGAAGGCTTGGTTTTATCTACTAAGGCTTCTTTGAGATATCTATCTTTGAGATACCCTCCGCTGTCCCACTATAATGGATCACAGCAATGTGATTTTTCTATAAACAATGCCACTGTTATTCAGGTAATCACAGTGACCAACAGTGAATAATCAGTTCATTGTTCCCGGGAACAGATTTTAGGCTGTTCTCTAAATGTGATTTCAGTTAGTTTCAGCAGTGCGTATCTTAAAACTTTCAGATGCTATGAACCACTAGAGTTCAACGTGAAAACAGGGCTGGAGTGGAATAAAAACTCTGGTAATCTGACATCAGATCAGGCGAATTGCCTCTCATTCACAACAGACCATGCGTAGCGTAACTGTTCTGTTGAAATATGTCTTCTGTTTATGCTAGTAACATATCTTTTAGTTTTTACTACACACAAAAGCTACTTCAAAAACATCCAAAAAAGTTTGAAACAGTCAATTGTCTCCAGTTGCAAGAGTTAGCCAGATGCAACGCTATAATTAGGGGTAAAGGAATAAATGAATTATTGTATAATTATTTATTATTAATTTGTTTTGCACCTGGCATTTCCTCAGATCTCTGAATGTGTTGATCATCATGAAGGTCTGGTAGCTCTGAGTAACTGGAGCTGCTTCCACATAACACAAGTATCTATGTTTTCAATATTATTTCCTACAGAGTGATAATGCCATTAATTATTTTTTTAAGAATCACCTTTGGATGGGTAATTGTGATATTATATCAAGCTGAGGGGCAGTCCTGCTCGACCACGCGCACTCTACGCACTGACTGAACGCTGTGTTAATGTGTACGTTCGACCAATCACGAGTGATTTCAGTCAGACATCATATCATCAGGTTAAAGCAGATGGAGGGGCAACAATCTACAGTTCTGAGTGACTAGCTAGACAGTTGTTTTCGCTCTGATTTATCCATTTCATTTAGCATTTGACACTAGTATGACACCCTGGGGGAATCGTCCCAGCGCTCCCATCCAATCCGGATCTGCCTGAATTTAAAGCTGCATTATGACATTTTTGGGAAGTAGTTACCTACTAACACATCCAACAGATGTGCAACATGAGCATCCCAACGGAGTCATGTTTCTGGTCATCTGATTAAATTAAAGTAAGTTCACTGGACTAAATCTGGTCTCATCTACAACAACACCTGAGAAAAACATTGGGCTTTTTAACTGCTCCATTTTCTTAACCAGTCACTTGTTTGAGCTTGAAACAGCCGTCTAGAGGGAGAGTAACAATAATAGCTTTGGCAGCGTCTGTTTCCCATGCCAGTAAAGGTCTGTTGAACAGAAATGAATTGAGTAACTGTCAACAAACTGTGTGTGCTGCCTCAAAACACAAGAGTTTAGTAGGATAAGTGACCTTTTTACCTTACAGCAAGAGAGATCTATTCACTTTGTGCTCACCTCAAAAAACAGTATTTTAACAGTATTGCATTTAACTCGACTCGAAAAGTTTTTCAGTGTGTACTTGAAGATCAGTAGAGGCTGTAAGCCGCACAGGACTTCAATAACAGTTGTCTGTGAAAGTTGTTTCTGAGAATGTTTAGTCACGTTTATCGTTAGAGAGCCTGTATGTGTACAGTACCTTGTTGGACATTATTACACAACATTAGCTAAAACTGAGGCATAAAAGACTTTCATAGCAGATAAATCTCTTCTGGGGAGCAACAGAAGCTGTGTAGTCATCGTGTCCCTACTCACATTTGGAGTACAGTAGTGACAAATAAAAGCACTTAGTGGCTGAAAGGTACAAGTAAGATGAAGAAAACAACAGACAATGGAAAACTCCACTCCATCAAGGAGTGTCTTAGTGTGTGACATCAGAGAGGTCACTGAGAGGAAAGACGCCCAACTAGTGATCAGTAAACAACCGAACACACACACACACACACACACACACACACGAGTTGGACGTCACAGCGGAAGCCGCGGACCTTCCACAGCAATATTTCCATTTTGATGTGTGTTTACTAGTTTCTTCTGATCACTTGCTAGGATCGGTCTTTCCTTTCGTTGACCTCTGTGATGTTGACACACGCTCTAAAAGCGCATATAAGATATAAGTAATATAGTTGGATTTGTTGCCAGTAAAACCAGCAGGTTCGATCACGCTTACGATCCGCCTCAACAGAAACAAGAAAGGAGGTGAGTGAAAATGAAGTGGACCCTGCTTGCTTCCTTTAACACTGAGCGGGTTGATATGAAAGTTCACAGGGAGAAAGTGGTTGAAGTGAAAGGGTTCACCGATGACTGACATAAAATAATATCCCATTACAGCACATTAACTTCAAAAACTTGGTGGTTTACACTCTATACCTCACCATTCCTATGGAAACACATTTATTATCGATGAACCCATACACCTAACTGTTTATTAACTCCAAATATAATATATAATCCTCAAAAATAACCTCACCATAACCACAAAACTATTTAACCTACTTCTAATGCTTAACCTCGGTACTAGACTAGAGTCCTCCTTGCGATAACTAACCTGCTAACAAACATCAGAAATAAACAAAAACATGATCACGTTCAGGTTTTTGAGAAATATTGAATATTGTATTTGATACAGAGGCACCTCCGTGACATGTTCGCTCCTAGCTTAGCTCAGAGAACAGTTGATTGTATGATGTAACTATTTAACGTGTAGGAATAAAACACTGTTCAGTGAGCAGTTAGCAGTCAGTTTGGATGATGAGCTACGATCCCTACAGTGACATTGCTAAACTTTGCACAGTTTTGTATTGCTAAACAAAAATTCAGGTGACTCTTTGTTGTATTAAGTACTAGCTCGCTATCTAACATGTTTCACGCTGTACCCAATCTGCATCCCAAGCTAGGCAAGACAAGTATAGCCCAGATAAAGATGTAAGTGCAAGGCCTTAAAAGTCATATATGTTTGTTCCAGCTCTGTGGTGTATAATGATTAAATGCTGCTTCTAAATGCAAGACAAGCAGCAGTACTCTTTGACACGAGTGCAGAGACCTCTGAATTTGGGCGATGTGTTTACTATGGTTCAATTCAATTCAATTCAATTTCATTTACATAACGCCAATTCACAGCAAAAGTTATCTCATTGCACTTTTCATATAGACCAGGTCTAGACTGTACCCTTTGTGATACTGAGTGAGTAGTCGGTTGAAATGAGTATCTTGGTACAGATAATGTACTTTTAACAAGTACAACGTACAATGTGTCGATATCTGTTTTCTAAAAAAATATATAAATATAGGAACCTTTTTAAAAAAGTTCTCTTACTATTATTATCAAAAACATTGCTCTAAAGCTTAATGAGGCTGTTCTTTAAATACTGTTACAATAAATATAGCATCTTTTGATCAAGACTTAAATGACTAACTTCCAGTCAGTCCCATCTACGTTCAGGTTAAGTCTTGTCCAGTCTGAATGCGTATACAGATACAGATATAGATAGTGGTGTACTTGCATCCCTAGTGTTTACTTTTCTTTGCCTTTGTTAGACTGTTTGTTAGCAGCTGTGGTTTGAATGAGCTGAAGCTTCCTGAGGGAGCTCTCAGAAAAGAGTATCACAGTACTTGCCAAGCTTTTAAGTGAGATTACACAAAGATTTCTGATTTCTGAGCACTGAGTCTCACTGTTTCTTCTTTTGCACCAAGGAAAATTCAGTTGTGTCTGTATTTAACTAAAGGAAGCAAAGGCACATCAAATATTTGACTTGTTCATAGATTTTAGCTTGGCTAAACACACCTTTGTAGGAATTGACGTGAATCTTAAATTGATAATTTAATTTTTGCTTGATTGCGGGTCATTTTGCAAATGAGTAAACTCCCCTAAACATTTGATTATTCCTCCAAGTCATCTTACTCATAACTTTCAGCCAGTACTGATGCACTTTCTCTCATGAACATGAACACACACACACACAAATGCCACGGGCTGTAATTTGTTAGATGTTCTCGGCATTATAAATGATTTCTCTTCCTCTTTTTTGAGTTAATAATAAATCAAGGCTATCCAAAATTCAAGTAAATTTCATTGTCAAACACAATGAAACACACACACACACACACACAAACACACACACACACACACACTCACGCTCAGTTTCAGCAGAAACATGGAGCACTGTTTACTCGACTCTGCAGGCAGCTTCTGTTTAACCCGCTGCTCATTTATCTCACTTCTTCATTTTGCGTCTGAGGTTGCACACACACCAGGTGCAGCCCACAGCCTACAGTGGGGCTACAGGTCTGAAACTAGTCTTGCACCATGTTGAAAAGCAACCCCAAATGCAGCTTAGTAGCACAAGCCGCATCTGATAAGGAGAGTCAGGCTTTTATTGTAAGATGAGGAAGATCCTGACATGATCAGACGCAGGGTTGCAGTCTGCTTAGTCAACTCTTAGTAAATTCCCAGTCCAGAGCAAAAAAAGCCCTGCTCCAAATAGCTGTTATATTTAATACAGGTAAAATCTCTGCATCTGTGTATACATCTGTGAAGGAAACGTCAATGATCAAACATGAATAAAAAACATACGTATTTAACATGTATAGATGGGAAGGTGAGTCAACAACTAGTGAGCAAAACAAGGGCTAAAAGAGTCATAAAAAGTACAACTGACAACATTTCAGACGTCAGAAAAGTGACACATTTGATCACTTGCCTGTGATCAAACATGACTAGAAATACACAGAGGAAGAAACCTCTTAATGTAAAACCCAGCACAACAGATGGTATTTTTATAACCACTAGATGGATGTTTGTGTTTTTATTAATTGGCTTAGAATACCACAGGGTTGGAGCGCAGTGCTCCAGGGAAGTCAGATTATACAATTCACATTTATTAGATGTGTTTATCCGAGAGAAGACGCTTTGGTGAGTAATTTGGAGGAAACATGGCTTCTGTTGGTCATGCACTCCCTGATTCATATGCGGGAGCTCCAACAGGGGTGAGAAAAGAAATCTAGCACAGTGAGAGGTAAGATAATAAAGCACACGTAAAATTACTTTAAGGTAATTAAGGTAAAAAGAAACCTTATAGCAATTGGCAGAATAGTAACTGAAGAATTAGTAGAGGACTATAAATGATGAATACATGATGATAAAATTAGTCCATTTAGCCATCAAAAAGTTCTCAGAAGTCAGTTTTTTAAAAGATAACTTTTGTGTTGGACAACAATGCATTTCTGAAACTAGCCAAGTGGTGCTGAGTGTAACCAAATGTTATGTAATGTACTATTAGAACAGGTTACCGGACCCATAGATAGCGTCTATTTAGTCCAATAATAATTACTCAACTGGTGCAAATGCCAAAAAAAGTTTCAAACATGCAGATTTACTTCTGGGGTATGCAGCACACTGACTATGGCCCTGTCCCCGAGTCCCCACTTGGCGCTTGTGTGATGTTTTCTTAGCTCGAGGAAAAACCTCCATGGATCAAAAAGTCATAATGGAGTCACAAGTGACCTTGTTTGCAGTTTGAGGTGTCCTGTCAACAGTTTTCCAGACGTCTCTAAGACCAAAAGATTGGATCAAATCACTCCGGTTTTGAGGTCTTCACACTGGCTTCCTGTTTGTCAAAGAACCTCAAGGTCGTCTGGGCCAGGTCTGCTTTCTGTCCCCAGAGCCAAAATGAAACATTGAGAGGCAGCGTTCTGTTTTTATACACCATATATTCAGGATGAGGTATGAGGTTGACATTTGTGGTTTTGAGTGAAATGCCACAACAACTATTATATGGATTGCTATGCAGCTTGATTCAGATATTCACATTTCCCTCAAAATAAACCGTATGAACTACTGTAATTATTCAGTTTGCACTATTAAAGGCTGCAAATTTATCAGTGTTTTTTCCTCTTAGAAGTTGCCGAGCTGAGAAGCACCTGATTTGTCCAATATTTTGGTTTATTACCAAATACCTGCAAAACTAATGACATTCCCATCAGCCTCAGCTGTGTGTTTAGTACTAATTAACATACATTAGCATACCAACACGCTAAACAAAGATGATGAACTTGGTAAACATTATACCTGCTAAACGTTAGCATGTAAATATTGTTGTGTAAGCATGTTGCTACGCCATCAGCTCAAAGCACTGCTGTGTCTAATTACAACTGCAGTGAGTAGATCAAGCAGGTGTTACATGTTAACAGTGTACACATCTGACTTAAAATCATGGCTTAAGACTTAACTAAGACATCAACTAACTTTGGGATTTGGTTAAGAGAGAGTTCAGAGATATAGTAGTTTTGGGGAAGTTTAATGTCATTCCCATTTTTACGGAGTCAGAAACCAATAAATGTTCAGACAGGCCTTTTATTTATGTGTTTGGTGCAGTCTGTTTTGTCTATGGTATCAAATAACATAATCAAGGTGCCCATGTATCCAGAATTGAGTGAAACTAAGCAAGTAAACTAATGAGGTGTGTGAAGCGGCACCTTTTTCCAAGCTTTGTTTGAGGTGAGGCCCTCGGTCTCAGACTTTGTAAACCCCTGATTTAGAGCATTTCTTTATGTACAAATGAACATGTGGCATCTTTGGAAAAAGAAAATACTTCCTTGTTTCAAAGCACAAGGAAACTGTTCTCTTAGTAGGTGTATTCCAGTGTACTCACGTCAACTTGACTTGACAGAGAAAACAATCGTTAATGTGTGTCTGTTAGCCACTGCACACATCGGCCTTTTGCCATGTGTTGCTGTCCGACATGTAAAACCAGACGCATTTTCCAGCACAATGGCATGCAGATAAAGAAAGAAAGTGTGATGCCTCACAAGGGAAAAATGTTGTTTGGACGCATACTGTGTCTGTTACATGTAGCCGTATACTACTTTGTTTGTCTTTGAATTGCTGTCTGTTTCCCTTTTTTTCTGTCACTTACAATTTCATTATTGCTTTTTAATCTCATAGCTTTTTATATAATGTCTTGCTATTTTTGAAACTCAGATTTGCTGATTTGTACGACACACTAGTGATTCATTTAACTCATGAAAGTTTTGCTGATCTGGACACTTTACACAGTAGCTCTTGTAAACAGCTTCTCGCACACAGAACATGATGCAGTTCCCATCACATCATTTTACTAAATAAACCATGAGCAGTGATAGCCAGCATAGCACACAAGTTCACAGACACACACAGAAGAAAAACAAAAATGCAGCCGGTTGTACTACACCAATCTGACTCATCCAGCACAGTCGCCACATCCTTGACTGTCTTGAAGTCGGTGTTCACTCCTCTTACCAATCCTTCTAAAGGAGGTGTTTGGTACTGTGAGTTTGTTTTGATTCCTCTGACCTTCCCGCCTTCTACGAGTGACACCAAAAACTGCTTCCTGCTGCTGCACCATTATAAACAGACATTTAAATGTCTAATCTCTATCGTGGTCATCATACACACACACACACACACACACAATTATAAGGCCTACTTTCTCACTGCTGCTGATGGTGCAAGAGTGCTGCATTTGCAAGGCTGACCTCCGCTAAAGTGTGAGTGTATACACGTAGCCAAAAACATGAACTTGGGTGCACATATGTGTGTGTGTGTGTTGTGTGTGTGTGTGTGATCAAATCTTTATGTGGGTGTATGTGTGTCCATATGTGAAGAAAGCTCAACTATGCAAATCTCTCTCTTTGTAAAACAGAACAGCCGGTTCTACTGACCTGTTTAGAGGAAGTGTGCTCAGTCTGCAGCTAACCTACTTTGCATCAGTTACATTTACCGTTTACTGTTTTTCATTGTTGAACAGTTTAGTCACAGTAGAGGTTAACTCGGTAAAGCTAAATATTTTCCAAAGTTTTATGAATATAAAATTGCCACAAGTGTGCTACAAATTGACACTCCAAGGTAAATTATAAACCCAGAGGTACTATAAAAGACTTCTTTCATACTATTCTTTAAATCCAGCTCAGTCCATTTTGAATTATCTAGGCTACACATCTGGAGAGATCATGGCGAGAGAGTGAAGAATAAAGGCAAGAATAATTGACCTACTGCTATTGTGGGTTGAGGTTACGTCCAGAGAAGGCTCTTATTTGCAGCACGTCTGACACAAAACATTTTATTTTGTATAGTTATTAAAATCACACGGTTTCAGCAGATTCATATACAGCAATAACACAGAATACATCACATTTTATTAGCTGAATAATCATAAAGAAATGCCAACCGGTCTACGAGACAGTCACCTGAACAAGGATACTATCCAGTCAATGAGACTATTACAATGTTAACATTTAAAGTGAGTATTGTCAGTAACTTAGCTTTATGTAAGGCTGACTGGAATTCAGACATTGGCTTTTATAAGAAGCGTCGTGCTAGTTAATATTTTTGCTGGTTGGTGGTATTAAATGTCAGTAGCAAGATAGTTCCACGTTAAATCTGACCAGTATTAAAGAATCAAACAGACGGTGCGAGATGTTACACTGTAAATCTTAATTAAAACTGCGTTACGTAGTATGTAATTTTTAAATAAAACTACTGTGTTGTCCATCTTTAGACGGCCTGCATGAAACAACTCGGTGGAAAATCTTACTTCATTACCAGCTTGGAAAAAGGCGTGTAGGGTACCAGGTAATGGAAATGGTTGTCACATGCAGAAAGCTTGCTCACACTCACCCTCCTGCCCGCCAATAACTAATCCTAGTTATTGTATATAATTTACTGTAGAGGTTCTCCAATGAAAAAATGAATGGATTAATTGATGAGTGGCCAACAATGACTAATGCAAACTGAGCATACAACGTTAACCTACATGCTGCAACATTATCCTACTTTGATTATTTTACAAGAGTAGAAACTTATGGGTTTCAATTAACAAGTTTTTTTGGTTGTTTATATGTTTGGGGGTTGTTGTCCTGCAGCTGATCGCGTGCCAGATGTTGGTCGCATGTGACAGCGACGGTTACTGACGTGGCCTGTCATGGGGACAAATTTCCTGAGATGGACTACAAAAAAATCCATCTTTTCTTTAAGTTGTTTTTTTGTTGATTGAGGAATATCAAAGATTCACAAGAAGACATTATTCATTGTGTAGTATTAGTTAAATGCGGTGTCACCGGGTACTATTTACACCGACAAACATCACACACTGCCTTCGAAAACACAGAGCGATAGTGAGATGTGACAGGGCCATTGTCTGCATCTTGGCATCTTGGTCATCACTATGCTACACTGCAGAGGCACACTGTCAGTACCAGACGCACCAAAAACTGTCCTTTACCTTCACAGGGTTTTGGTACTTTATAATTGGATAACAGCTGATATCAGATCAGATGTCAGCCGTGTCTCTCAGCCACTGTTAGTGAAGAGGTAAAGACCTCTAATATGGTTGACAGAGGGTGTGTTAAATTACTGTTGGTTAGTTTGACACAATGCGACGCAGCACAAAATGATTGTGTTTATTTGTTTCTAATACAACATCCGCTCCTAACTCACAATTAAGATATGTTTGTTTCTGTTTGGACAAATAAAAGCACTTGGTTACGGCTGAGAAAAGATATTAATAAAAAGTCGACGCTGGCTGTGAGGTGTGAAGTTGGTCCATCCATCCACCCTGACCTCCACAGTCTGTCACAATAAACTCTTTGTATTGTCTCTAAGTGTTTCTCAACCCCTTACAGTAAATGAGTTGGTCAGGGGGAAGATTGGTAAACTGAAAGGGTCAAATGAACCTTTCACTCTGAAATGAGTGCAGGAAGGTTGGTTCTGGACTAAAGTGCTAATGCTCAGGTTTAAATTCCCATAAATGATGGTGATGATTTTAACTCTAAAGTGAGCTATGACTGTAACAACTTATTTACTTTTCCATACATGTTAGTTTCCAGTGTGACTGGTTTTGTGTAAAGTACCTGAGAATCCTGAGAATCCTGTTCACCTACACATCCCACCCTCTGCACCTCAACTGATAATGTACCAGATGTGTTGTGGAGATTTCTCTACTCTTGCATGGAGTTGCTTGATAAGCCGACAGAGTGCCATGAAATGTCTAACAGCATTACTACTTTGATGTAAATTTAGAGAAAATATTGTATAAACCTCAGACCTTACTGATGTTACCAGGAAACCAGTTCTTGTTCAACATCCAGACAAACACAGCAGCTCAAAGTCCGGCTTTTCACTCGTGTTAAAGGGTAACTTCGGTATTTTTCAACCTTGAAATTGGTCCAGTATTGAACGAGCGTGCACATCACAAACAGTCACTTCCAGACTCCATTGAGCCACCAGATTCCATTAATAAAAACAGTAATGTTTCTTACTCTGTAAAAAAGGCCCTGTAGGGTTTCTTTTCGTTAATGTTGCCAGACACTTAAAATGACAATCTTAGGCTGCCAGCGGCAAAACCAAGAACCTTAGTGGACGTACTCTGACAGGGCGCAACTGCCTCCAAGGATAATGATGCAGCCCTGTTTTGCTGCTGCTGTCTGCAAGGTGCTTGCTCAATACTGAACCAATTTTTAAAAATGTCCCAATGAGTCACATAGGCACATAAACATGGGGAAATGGATTCAGCTAGAAAAATACATATAAGTTAGCCTTTAACTCTACTCAACATCTTTTAAAACTTAAATCATACTTTGCAGGTTACAATAAAGTCTATTTTCCCAGGCTGAACATAAAAGGAGAACCATTAACTTGAATACAACTAAAATCATGTAGAAAGGATGTGAGAATGTGTGGAAGGGCCCGGTCAGAGTCAAGGTCACATCTGAACAAAACTGACTGAAGCTGAACCACCTCACAGAAGGTCTGTCCTTCCAAACTTGACTTCCTGAAATAGGTTTTACACAACTGAAAATATGAACTCAACACTTGAAGAAAAGTAGTTTGATTACAATCCAGAGTTCATGTCAAAGTCTCTTTCAGTTGGAGTAAAATTCTCAAAAAAGCTATCAGCTATTGACAAGAATACTTTCACTTCTTAAAACCACTTCCTCCAGCAGGGCTGGAGCCTCCACCGAAGTTGTGATTGCAATCAACCAATGAAACTAAAATCAATCACACCTATTTTACCTTTCAGTATAATCAAGAAATTCCCAGGGAGCACAACACCATTTATTCATCCCAGAGAAACTGAATTATCTAATCGTACAGAGTTCATTACACTGTGAAGGGAAACAGATGACTGAGTGTTAGGCAGAAGTAACACATGCATGACTTGAAATGCCAAACACCCCCTTCATTCTGATGAATTTACTCTGTATTTGATCTTAAAATAAAACACTAGTTTCAAGAAGCCCTTCTTTTTCAAAGATGCTAAGATTTGTCAAAAAACACTTTTTGATCTGAAGTGAAACTGTGTTCCCAGATCAGAGACATTCAGCGGCAGTACAAGAGTTTAAAAGCAGCTGAAGGCTCTCACCTTGTAAACTTCTCCGTAGGTTCCTCCTCCGACTCTCAGCAGGATCTCAAAGTCATCCTGAGGGTTCCTGGTAGAGATATCCAGAGCCGCCCTGTGTTGGAAGTCCATCTCGATATTTATGTTGCTAATATTCTTCCTCAGGCATGTCACACACTCTCTCTCTCTCTCTCACACACACACATTCACACACTCTGCGGCTACATCTACATCTACAGGCAATAAAACTGTCAGAAACAGTGAGCGGCTGAGAAGAAGTTGCTCTGCGTCTCTTTGTTTCACCGTCTTGACGTGTGGTGTTCAGCTGCTCTCTCTCACACACGCACACCTTCCTGTTTCTCAGTCTGCTATCGATACTCCCTACCTCCGTCCCTCCCTCCCTCTATCTCTCACACCTTCCTCTCCTCTCTCTCAAGCATTTTTTTTCTCAGCTCATTTGCATAATCCAATTCTGTTTCATGTTGGGTGTGTGCGCATGTGACAGAGGCAGAGAGGTTACAGCTTTTTGAGGGTTTTCTGTCATATTAACGTGTTACAGATTTTTGTTTTTTGTTAGTGTTCTGGTGAGGATCAATGTATAAAAACAATTTAAAGATCAAGATGAAGAAATCGTGCCAGTTAATAGGGGTAGAGCTAAGATTAGGATTAAAGGTTAAGATCATCACAACGGCAATACAAAGATCAATACAAAGTCTGTGTGTGTGTGTGTGTATGTGTGTGTGTATACTTTGGGAACATATGGGTCTCTACATATGTGTGACTTGTAACTGATTAATGGCAGTTGTGCTGTTTGGGGTTTTCAGCGTAAGTTTCAGTCTCAGCCTCACGCCTACTGAAATGTGTGTGTGTGTGTGTGTTGCAGCTCTGCAAGAAGTCACTCGTGCTTGGAGCTCCCTGTCAGCTTCCTGTTCAGAAGCATTTCCCCACAGATAAATAAGGGGCACCCGTTACATCCTGTTAACAAGTTAAAATCTCTTTATCAGCTGTGTTTCTAGCCTGAAAACGTGTTATTCTGAATTAATTATTGGATAATTATTGGATAGTATGGACACAGTTCAGCATCAGCAGAGGACACAGACAGAAGGACATTTAAAAAGAGATATAAAAAGTTAGACATAGTGTAATTCAGGTTTGAGCTGCACTTTGGGTTAATCCTCGAACTGATAGTTTGTAGTTGCTGTCAGACTGTCCCACAAGCACCTCTGAAGAAGCATACTGGCAGCTTTAAGTCCAGCAGAGCTCTGAGTTAAAGGCTAACGCCTGCTTGCTAACATGCTCACAATGACAATGCTAACATGCTGATGCTAAGCAGATATCATATTTACCATGTTCACGTGTAGCATACACCTGTAAGGGCGCAATCTACGATCACCTTAGGAGGTAAGCGCAGTGTTCGGCCTGGAGCAGGTGTCATCAGGTGGTACCCAAACATCGCAGAGTGTTTTGAACCTTTACAACAGTGTCCAGATAGAGAGCCGGCGGTGGCGCCCAAATCACCGCCCGGACTTCCTCCTCGTCTACTCCATGAGGCTTGCTCTGCCTCTTCCCGCATCCTACAGCTCGTCCAGGCCCACAGCTGTCAACAACCGCCATATTGACCTGGATCTGCAGCTCCACAGCTGAGGACAAAGGACAGCTGAGACGATGGTGAGGTCTTTAATTTTGCAGGTATTTGATTATAAACTGACATACTGGACACATTAAAACTAAGACCTGATGATCGCACGTGAGGAAAAGTAACCAAAAGGATCACCAAGGTCATTACAATTCATCCTGAATGGTACATCAATGCGTGGCCCAAATTTAACCATCCAAGAGTCATCAAGACATCTTATTTAAAACCCTAAACAAAGTCAGTGGGATTCAACCTCTGAGCGCCATGACCAAAATTTAACGGCAAAGAGTCAAACAGTTGGTGGACCGGCCAGACCGACATGCTGCTAACATGGCTAAAAATATGTCAAAGAAGAAAGAGTTTCTGGTCTCACATGAAACCTGCAAACATACCGATCGTATTTTAAATGGCTTCCTGTATTTTTTTCTTTGCTTGGTTTTACCTTTGCAGAATACTGCTGCTGCAGGATGTTCAAAGTTTCATCTCATCTTAAGAAGTCCTCGTACAGTACATTACTACTCGCTACTGTAATGTACTATGATGAAGCCACTGATCTAACAGGAGCCAGTAAAGCAGCTGAATGTCTGTTAAAGGGTTAAGGAAAAGAACAAACTGACAAACATCTTCTAGTGATACCATCTTCACAGTTTGACATTTATCCTCCTCTTCCCTCTGCTCTGTCTTGAGGCTGCCTGCCAACAGTCTCGTTTGTGCTTTTTGGCTCACAAACACCCACATGTGACAGACACAGAACCGGCCAGTTAACCACAAATAACTGCCGCAACCCCAGCCCGTCTGCGGCAGCAGGACTGATGACATAATTACTGAAGACGGGCACAGTTTACATGTTTCACACAGACTCCGTCCCCTACTGGACTCTATGGGTACTACCGCCTCCAATTACAAGTTTTTATTGCGCACGTAGCCGACCAATAGGGCTTCGCAACCGATACGTGCATGACATTTAAATAGACTGCCGAGTGTAGAGGGGGAACATACACCAGATGTTCCAGTGAGAAGTCAGGGCAGTCCAGGTGTTAATGGTCAGGCCAAGCCCCTATTGGTCCAGCGACCTTCTCAGGGTTGGCCCGCCATTCTGTCACTAAGGTGATGTGGTTGTCAGGGCATTGTCCAGCCTGTGGCCCACCGTGTTGATGAGATAGACTTTGGCTTGTCATGGGAATGGCAGACAGTCATCGTACTCCACCCACTGTACCCATAGAGCCCAGAAGAGGGCGGAGCCTAGAACGAAGAAAGTGATATGGTAGCCCTAGTTCTATAAGTACAGGCGGAGCCCTGCTGCTCCAATGTCTGCTGAAGATGGGTTGGATGCTGAGGCAGTAGGGACAATACAATTTATATGTCATGCCCGTATCAGTAGTGACGTGCTATTGGTCGGCTACGTACACACTAAAAATTTCAGTGGGCAAAAGTGTCTGGTGTGATTGGAGGAGGTATTTACAGTAGAGGGCTCTCCCTGTCCTCATAGAACTAGGGTTACTATATCATAACCTTCATTTTCTGCTTGTGTTCCACATCACTGGCCTGAGACCTGCTGCTCAGGTGAAGTGGAAACGTCTTCAGGTGTGTGAATGTGAAAGATGGTCACCGAGCTCACAGGACCAGTGGCCAAAGATATTTAGTTTACTCTAGCTTTCTTGCACCCACCTATGTCAGCAAGCAGCTTTCTTCTGAAGTGTGGCTCATTCTGCAGCCGGTCCTGACCTCTGACACTTCTGGATGGAGGTAAGTGGAAAGAGATGTTGGCTATTGTGACATTATTTTGACTGTGGGTGAATGTCAGATGGATTAGCACAAATTAAAAGGCCATAGTGTGAATCTGTGGTCAGACAGGAGAGGCCACAGAGGGGGAGGTGTGGAGATATATATAGATAGACAGATAGATAGATAGATACACACACACAAACACACACACTTGTGGTTTGGGGTGTCCCCTCAATCATGATGGTCATTTCATGTGTCATCACTCACTCTTCAGGTCTTATTAATGCACTTGTTACCTTTAAGATGTCAAGAGTCTCCACCAGCTTGAGACTGTTGACTTTAGGAGCCCTCAGTAAGTGCACTGCTTCTACCAGCTGACATTATTAATACTTCCCACGAAGGGAGACATTTCAATTTATTTACAACATAACTATCATAACTAATTGTGTCAAATAACAGACTAATGACCGTCGTTGGCATTCTCACATGAGGCCAACCATCGTTCAGACTTGGACAGGAGTCCTAACAAGCATTGATCATCTTGACAACGACCCCGCAGAGGTTAAATAGCTGGGATTCCAGCCAGGCAAAAGGCCTTTGAGTATCTTCAACTAAGTCCAGCTGCCCTTGATTTTAATCTTACTTGGAGGACTATGGACTGGATGACTGAGAATCTAAACAGATAACTCTCTAGAAACCAATTTATCTGAGTACAGTGGCCTTAGGAGAGGTGCTAGCAAGATCATGTTCAACATCATTATCTATATTTTTATACCTCCAAATCACTGTCATGGACAGTTCTGGATTTAGCATGACTTTCTACAGTTAGAAACACCAACTTTACAGTCTTCATGTGGCTATAATAGACATTCATATCGATTAACAGAAAAACCAAATCTAAACGAATCTTCAATTTATTTATAACGACACATTTTACTTACATCTAATGGTCAGCAAATCAACAAAATGGTATACAATAATGTATTTAAAAATATTTAACATTACTACAGATTGCCAGTAACAATATCTGTATTATTCACACTAAAACGTTTTAGACTACGACTATGAGCAGGCTACAACAGACAGTCAGGACTGCAGATCATAAGCCTGAGGACTTATACATTTTCAGAGTCAGGAAACGGGCAGGAAACATCACTGCAGATCCATCTCACCCCGGACACAACCTGTTCCAGCTTCTCCCCTCTGGTGGGCGCTATAGAGCACTGTACGCCAAAACTCTGATGAACAGCTGAGGAACAATTCCTGTGCAATAATCCAGTAACTCTGCCTCGATTCAGCGGCCTGTTTACTGGTTACCACTTATTATTTATTCATCATTCTCTATTTCAGACCTGTTCATATTGTATGTGTATGAGCACCTGTATATCACATCCACCTGCAACATGTACACAATAATAATAATTTTCTCCTGCATCCTTTCCACTCTCCATTGCACTATTGTCTACGACGCTGAGGTTAGCCTATATTGTTTCTGTTTATAGTGTGTTTATATTGTAGTCTCTATACTGTAGCCTGTGTCTGATTTTGTTTTATCTTATTTTATAACTGTAATTATTGTATGAGTATGCACATCGTGAGCTATGCGCAATACAGAGTCAAATTCCTCGTATGCGTACCTGGCAAATAAAGGTGATTCTGATTTTAGTTGGCGCTATTTAGAATATATTTTTAAATGATGTTTACCGCCCTCTAGTGGCCATAGTGAGTAACTGCAACACATTAAAATAGTAAAATTAGCGTCAATGCAACCATGATAGACACAAATAACTTCCGGTAGATAGTTTCAATGTAATGTGACAAAAAGTGAAGCTATCGAAAAGGAAGTCGTAAAATAAATAGTTTAAAATGATTGTGTTGATTATAAAATACACTTAAGTCAAACGCTTCGACGTGTCAGGCGTACCCGAGCCAGCATTTGTGCTAGAGAGCGCGAGCTTGGAAGCGGTCCCTCAATTGCGTGGGTCCGTACACTTTCCGTTCCGCCTGGCTGTGCGTCGTTCTTTCCGGTCCGACCCTTTTCTCCCTCCGCCCCGGTGCCTTTTCTATCCTACGGCCCACGTGTGGATTTAATTCGGTTTTCACCTTAAAGTTTGCTGCAAAAGTTTGGACCAAATGTCGTCGTCTTTCGAGCAGATGAGGACGAACGTGGGCGAGCTGCTGCGGGGAATCGATCGGTATGGATGACGCTGTTAACGAATTGATAACCTGCCGATCAAGCTAACGCTAGCTTAGCCCGTTTGCTTATGTTTGTAAGTTAGCTTAAGTTACGTCTGCTGAGTTATCAATAAGTCAGTGGCGGTTTAAGCTCATTCAGCGAGGTTTTCTGCGCTATTCATCACGTTCATGAGCTGTTTTTGTCTATCAGCTCATCAAGTTAACAAAATAAACGACCATTAAAAGTGGAAGAGCTGTATGATAGATTAACACAACAGCAGCTAACGAAAGCTAGGTCTGCTCACGTGAACTAAAACACTAGTAAAGATCACAGACTGAGCGTTTGTTGCTTCTATCCCGTTAAAACAAGTATCTTCCCTGTCAAAGATCCACGTGGTCTTTTAAGTAGAAGAATGGTAATTAAAAGCTATCAGCTGGTGTTTGAAGCTGACATTAACGTTAGCTCGAACAAGCTAATTCTGGTTATTACAGACTTAAAGGAAACATGATACTCAGGACTGCTGCAAAATTACTTTTGCACTTTGATATTCTTTAAATTTTGTTGAAAAACTCAAATGTTTCTTTGATAGATTGATATCTTTATTTTGAAGTTAACCCCTTAATGTCCAGTACTGAAACACCTATATGTATTGTGCAAAAAGGAATAGGAAGAAGTAAACCTTAGGCACTCCTACCCCTTTATACCCTAAATGACATAATAAACAAAATGCAAATACAAAATAATAAATCTATAATCAAAGATACATTTATACAAAAATAGCTATATTTATAATCACACCAACACAACAATATTTGTACACATACTTAATATAAAAACCCAGGTGATTGAAGTTACTTTGTCAGTTTCCTTTTTCACCGCTGCTGTAATTTACCACAGCTCCATACTTACACAGATGTTGACAGATGTTACCTGCTCATGATGGATGGTTGTTCACACATGAACAATGAAACTCACATGAAATGAATCTTTGGTGGACTCATCATGGGGACAAATGGGGGTCACAAAAGAGAAACTGGAGAATTTGGGAATCTGGAATAACTGATTGACAAGTCTAGCAGACCTACGCTAAAGTTACAGCCAGCATATTGTATCTAGCATTGGTGTTTATTATAACACAACTTTACACCGTGTTGTGTGCTGCTAGTAAGAGTGATCAAAATTACATCATTCACGCATATTTAGCCCTAACTTGTGTGTTTTCGTACATTTCACAGTCATTGCTTTGCTACATGTTAAACTATATATGCTAAATTATGAGGTGTTGAGAATTTCTGGCCTTTAGTGAAGCCGTTCACACTTAGTTCATAGGAAATTATTTTATTTCCTCTCTCAGATACAACCCAGAAAACCTTGCAACGCTGGAGCGCTATGTGGACACACAAGCTAAAGAAAACGCCTATGACCTGGAGGCCAACCTGGCTGTCCTAAAGCTGTAAGTTACACCATCATAGAAAAGGTTATTTGATCAGCGGGTCTCTTTGAGAATGATCTGGAGTCTCTTTTAAAAACATTGTGTAGCTTTGTTGCATTTAACATGTATGGTAGAAATGTGCGCATCCATTTGAGACCAGAAAAAGAATGTCCTGTTCTCTGCAAAGAAAGCTCTGACTGTTAAATCTCTCGCAGGTACCAGTTCAACCCAGCCTACTTCCAGGTTCAAGTGACTTCACAGATTCTGCTGAAGGCTCTGACCAACCTGCCACACACCGACTTCACTCTCTGCAAGTGCATGATCGACCAGACTCACGTATCCTTTTGGTGCGGTTTCATCGAGCCAATGTACAAGGCTGGGTTTTAAAGTCACACTGTTTTGTACTGTGAAGTGCAGGTTCTCACAAATCTGTGTGTGCTGTTAACGTTCTTGGTAAACTTGTCAGCTGTGATGGCTGTTTGGTCAGGTAGAGATTGATCTTTCTGTTCTTTCTGTTGAAAAGATGCCCGCTCTTTGTTTGTTTTATTTATTTAGTGAAGCCTTGTCTATTCACATTCAGACTCCTGCCTGCTAGGAGTGTGTCTGCTTTTTTCGAAGACAATATTAGGATTGCTTAAAGTGTAGGGCTGGACGATGTGGCCAAAAATGTTATCATGAGAAAAAGTTTCATATCCTTTGATATGAGTAATAATCAAAATAATTATGTAATTGTTATTTCTTTTAAGTTTAAAGGATGATTTTTGCTCCTGAGTGAAAGTGTAAAGAGATCCTGGGTAGCTGGGTGGGAGGGAGGGAGGGAGGTGTCGTGGGGTTGGCGGGGCATTTCCTTGACTACTGTGTCGCAGCAAGAGGAGCGCCCCATCAGACAGATCCTCTACCTGGGGAACCTTCTGGAGACGTGTCACTTCCAGAGCTTCTGGGTACGTCACACACACACACACACACACACACACACACACACACACACACTTTGGCTGCATACATTTAACAGAAAAAAGAGGAAGAACCTTATCAGGAGCAACAGAGGAGGGATTTATCTTCCGACATGCAACAGGTGTCAAGAAGCTGCACATCCCACAGCATGTTTATACATTTACACAATTGACATCATGTGATCATTCAAAATGTTTACAGCTCTGGTTTTAAACCAAAGGTAATGCCATGTTTTTGTAACTAATGCAATGTTTCCCGTTAACGGTGGCGGGCCGCCACGGTCTAATTTGCTCCGCCATAGTCTCAAAATGAACTGAAAATATTTTTACACGTCTCATAATAACATTTCAGACCTGACGTTGCGTTTTTGTGGTCGCTGCTGTAAGCTCGCATGCTCACACACTTTGACCTCCGACTCGAGAGGTAACTACGGTAATGTTACGGTCTGTTTCTGTCACTCGTTTGTGAAAAGGTGTTTAAGCTATCCGCGTCTAAATTTGGAGTGCACACATCTTAAAGCCTTTATGGTAAAAACGGCCCAGTGCGAGCTGACAGGCAGGTTATATATATATATATATATATATATATATATATATATATATATATATATATATATATATATATATATATATATATATATATATATATATAGGCTATATTAATGTGTCCATCAAAAGTAAAAAAAACAACAACAATAAAATGTAAGGGAAATTATTTATTTTATTTTGTATTCTTTGATTTAGGGTTGCTGAAAAAAACATTAAATAAATTTGTTGACTTTTGTTGCTGTTTCATCACCTTTTATAGCTCTACAATGGGTTTATGATCAAATAGTTTATTATAGCACAACATTGTTTACAAGCATACAAAGTTCTTCATAGATAGCCTCTTAATTTGGTGCAAAATTAATGGATTTAACTTTAAAATGTACAAAATGTTCTTCTGGGGGGACATCCCCACAGACCCCCCAGAGTCTGAGGTCCAGCCACCATAGTCTCTTAAAATGCTGTGGGAAACACTGTAATGTCATTATTACACAACCCTAACAGGGCTTGATTTCTATCAGGATTTATACTGCTGACTAATCCTCCGTTAAATGTCTTGCCAGCTTACCTTGTTTTTTTTTTATTGCAACATCTGTTGAACATCTTTTTGTTCTGATACAATTTGTTCTCTTCCTCTTTTCCAAACTTGCGAAAGTGTTTGCTTGGCATCGATATATCATTTCCTCTTCTTTGTTCTCCTGCCAGACGAGTCTTGAGGAGAACAGAGAGCTCATTGATGGTATTACCGGTTTCGAGGACTCTGTTCGCAAGTGTGAGTATCATCTTCTGACTTCCCACAGTGGACATAAAGTTCTCACAGTAAACACAAGCAGCTGATTTCATTTGACAGGAAAACAACCAAAGCAGAAGGAAGACGAAATTAAATATTTAGTGAATGAGACGAGTGTTTGTTTAAACAGGATTAAGACTTGAACTGAGTCTGTTTAATTCATCTTCCCCTTCAGTCATCTGCCATGTAGTGGGCATCACCTACCAGACCATCGAGCACCGGTTACTGGCCGAGATGCTGGGAGACCCACTGGGTAAGAACTTTAACCCTAATCTAGAAAAACAGACCTGCAGAGCTCAATGAAGCAAATCCTTCATGTCCCTTCACTGTGTTAGATGGTATGTTTGTGATAGAAACTCCATACTTAGACAATAGTAACAGGTTCCTCCTCTAGAAAAGATGATCCAATTTAACTGCCACTAATCAATATTTATATTTTGATTTAATTATAAAGCAAATTAAATGACTGCAGTGACAAACCTGACTGAATCTTCCACCTTGAAGAACTTTCTCCCTTTTGTTTTTTTTTTTCAGACACGCAGGTGAAGGTTTGGATGAATAAATACGGCTGGACGGAGAACGAGGAAGGACAAATCTTTATCTTCAGCCAGGAGGAGAGCGTCAAGCCCAAGAACATCGTGGAGAAGATCGATTTTGAGAGTGAGTGCTGCCGCTCAAACTGATAAACAAATGAGGAAATACGCTAGAAATTATTACTTTTAATACGGTTTAGGGCTGTCCCCGACTAAGGATTTACAAAGTCGAATCAGTTTTGCTGCATTCCGTGCTGCCGACAGCTGCACGCACATCGCGGTTCCTCGCGGGTCTATTTCAAGTAGCCGGCTATTTAAAAAACGATAAAATATTGTTTGTGTGCTTCATCAACGGTGATAAATTATCTGAAAGTCCCGTGAGGTCCGGACAACACAGCTGCTCTGCGCCGTCTCTTCAGCAAGTGTTCCTCTTCTGCCACTACACAACATACACGCTACGCCTACACATGCACACGCCCCCCAGGGTTAGGGTTACAATTTTGGATGTATTTACGCACTTTAAAGACATTTATTGAAAGTTTTATTCTTGTTACATGTTTATTTACAGCATTAAAAGTTGAAATGTATATTGTAATAGGTTGTATATTAACTTATTGGGAGAAAACGAGTAGTTCTATGTAAAATCAGACCTTGAGCACCCTCATATCGCCAAAATGGCATGATCCTTGTTTTGCTGCGAAGCTTCGACTGTGAGATTGACAGATTGACAGAAACTACAGAATGTGTGAAACAGGCTCTTTGGGTGAACTAGCTTTAAGTTTTGTACATTCAAGGTTTCCACATGTGGTCTGCTGCGTCAGTTCATGTACAGACCTCATTTGCGTTTTGCACATTTGTGCTTTAAATGCATTTTGAGCTTGCTTAACGCTGACCTCACTTCTAGCATACTGCTACCTTCATTTTACAGTTGGAAAAATGACATGCCTTACTCGTACATGATGTTTTAACAAGAGGTTTTTTAATATTCTCCTTTTGGCTTACATTTATTCATTTAGCTGACGCTTTTATCCAGAGCGACTTACAATTGTTATATATAACAGAGGTCGCACGCCTCTGGAGGGGTTTAGTGTGTAGCTCAGGGACACATTGGTGGATGTGTCACAGTGGGGGATCGAACCTGGGTCTCTCACACCAAAGGCATGTGTCTTATCCACTGTTCCAACACCACCATCTTATTTATCATTTATTTTGATCAGATATTCATTTCTCACAGTCACCAGGCAGGCCAGGGTGCAGTGTAACATATTTGAGTAATTGACAAAACACCCACAGCCTAATGGATTATATAATAAGCATTTGTTGGTCTCCACTTTGTATCTGAAGCAGATTAAAGAGATCACAACACTCACCAGGATTTAATCCAGTCTGTCTCGTACTGGGGGATGAAGAAGCGCATCTCATGTCACACATTGTTTGTATTATTTGTTTTGTTGATGAGCAACACGTGAAGCTAAAGCTTGATATTCTGTCTCCTTTCTTTCTCTCTTTCTATTTTTCTTTTCACAGGTGTGTCCAGCATCATGGCAACATCTCAGTGATACACACACACACATTCACACACATACACACCAGACACGACGGATTCAACCAGGTCATTTGTTTTTTCATAATCCCTCTTTTCTCAATAAAGGTAATTTATCATTTACAGCCTGTGTCTGTGTTTGGTTCTTCATGCGGCTCTCATTCTTGGAAAACCTCACAGCTGTTGCTTCATCACCAGAATGTTTTATCAGACCACGTTATCTCCTTTCAATGCAGATGTTTGCCAGAGGTCTTTCTTTCCAGAAATTATTTAACTTCCTTTTTAATCCTAGCGTGAAATCAGGGCGTTGGCTGTACACTGTTATTAAGCAAATAAAAACCTGACATGACTCACGGCAGCCAGTCTTAAAACCGCTGCTTAATCATCACATTATTATGGAGTTGGGTCGCTGTTCTGTTTTTCCTACATGTCAAGTGTGAAAGTGCGCCGCTGAATTATGATTCAGAAATGAACACAGATTTGAATGAACTCCTCTGACAGTGTCACCAAAAACCTCAACGTAAGCTCTACAATGATAGACTTTTTATTGGGTTTATCATTGTTAAATTGTGTAAATGTAAATGTCATGTTGGACTGTTAACAAGTAGTGAACCTACTGATGTAGCTCAAATCTGTCTGGGAGAAATCTGACAGATATATAGCTTTTTGTAGTGAGAGTCTATCTCAGTCGAACGGTTACAAAACCCACCAACCAACACCTCCATAAATCATGTGTGTTTAATTTGTGCAAAAATTGAGGACAGTCTGGTGCCACTGGACAGACGCAGGCTGAATGTTTGTTAGCTTGATTATTGAAATTATGTTATAATTACAAATAAAATATTGCCCAGACAAGTTTACATTTAGGCTACCCATTTAGATAATGCTTTTATCCAAAGCAACTTACAATTTTTATGCATGTCAGAGGTCGCACACCTCTGAGGCAATTATGGGTCAGATGTCTTGCTCTGGGACACTTTGGGAATTGAACTTGGGTCCCTCACAGCAAAGGCATGTGTCTTATCCTGTGCGGCATCGTCACTGCCAGGGGTATTGGGATTCCCAGCCAGGACACTTAGGTCTTGGACTCCTCAGCACACAAATAGTTGCTAACACCTAGTCTAAGGAAAGGGAGACTTGTTTGAGTGCCCCAGTATTATCTGAGGGAGCTTGACATGAAAATATAATTAAACTTTTGACATGTAGTTTGGATGACTGTGTCTTGCAGGGCTTGGCCTTAACTTTTTCCTCACTAGCCAAAGTGGCTAGTGGTTTCTAAAGTTACTAGCCATGCAGCATTTTCACAAGCCATTATTTTAGTTGTTGGAAAATTACATTATATTGGATTAAAGTTGACAGTGGCATGTTTAAATGTACTAGTATTATCATTAGCTCTGATAAGGTTGTGTGTAAAGTAAAATACTGTAATACAGAGTAGAAAAATGTTATGCATTACAAACAAAGAGCAAAGAAAAAAATATTTTTGTCTAAGAAAAAAAATCCGCAATCAAGGCAACAGGTTAAAACCAATCTGTAGGCCTCTATCAGTTTGGTTGTTTCTGTGTATCTGCATTTCCTCAGAGCTTTGACTGGATTTATGTTTATCCTCATGAATCTCTGGTCGCTCTGAGTAACTGGAGATTCGTCCACCTGAAACAATTACACAGGTGTGATATGAGGCCAAAACAGTAACAGCTACGTTACCCGATCACAAAAACTGTCTGCCACTCACTGCGCGAGATAAATTGCGTGAGAGTTGTCAGCTCTGAAGGGACTGTGGCTGCCCTGCGACAGATGCATCTTTTAGTCTTGTGTGACAAAAGTCAGACTTGGCGCGCGCACCTGCAGGAGGGAGAGAGTGAGACGCGCCTGTGGTCTGGATTCTCCGCTATATGATCGTTGCCGCTGGTTAAGTTGATAATTAACAGCAGGCTAAATACCACAGCCCTCGGTCGGACGGCCGGCCCGAGGGTTTATTATCCACAGTGTCAACTTGTTTACGGTGCTGTAGATCAAGATAGGCGTCACGAATGGACCAATGAGCAAACAGTATGTGCAGGTAGTAGGCTACTCATGGGAGTTGTAGTGTCGTAATGTCAAATTGCAATTAGTTTGTTATTTCATATGCCTTTTGAGAAGACTACAATTTTCAACACGCCAAAGTGGCTAGTGGGAGTGACTGTGTGACCCGCCGCGGCTGAAATCCACCCGCATTTGGCGGGTTAATGTCAACCTGGGTCTTGACTGACTTATTCTGGCATACATACATGATTATTATTGGACCTGCAGGCCATTATTCCGTGTGCACCGAGAAGTCCGGGTAACTAATGTTAAACTGAAACTTTTACAACATGTGGGAGGGTCTCACCTTCAGGGAAATCGTGCAGCAGCGAGCTCCACGCCTTTTGCTCAGGTGAGCGTCGGTGAGCGTGCCTTCCCCAGAGGCGGGACTTAGGCCCATCTGTCATTTGCTCAGGTAAAAATCAGACATGCACTTTCAGAGAGTTGATAGAGAGCTGTTGGATTAGACATGAAGAAGTCGTTGAGTTCAACGTCTGAAGACACCCTCCCTCCGCTGGAAGATTATGTGGACTCGGTCCACACCGACGAGCTGCTTGGCTCTCAGTCCCGCAGCTGGCTGGCGGACCTCCGGATCAGGGACAGGCCCCCGGAGAGCGGGGACGTGAACTTGGTCGGCCGCGACGGACTGTTCGTGGACAATCATTTCCCCGTGGGAGAGCTGGAGATGCAGCCCGGGGTCCAGTGGAAACGACCAAAGGTAAAGAAAAGATCGAGAGTAACCGTGAATAACTTACCTGCTCTGCTGTGGTGGGTTAAGGAATCACTACAACATAAAAACCTATTATAAAAATTCAATACTATTTAACGCTACTTTAGACTTTTGACTTCTCTACATTAATTTGACAGCTATTGTTCTAGTTACTTTGCAGATTACAGTTGTACATATAAAACATATGATCAACTTATAAAATATGATGCATTATTACAGATTAAAGTACACAACAATGCAGGCTATATGATCAGCTTCATCTCCTCTTATGTAACATAAATGTAAAATATTCCAATAATATAATACTTATAATAATACGCTGCATAACAATACATTTTTATACTTTCAGTACATATTGCTGATAATCCTTTTGCGCTTTTACTTCAATTTGATTGCACTTGTAACCTTTTATTTAAAGTATAGTGTATTTTTACATTTTGCTACCTTTATAGTAATCATGCAATAGATTCTTCCATCACTGCTGTTGGACAGTTTTATTGGCATTTGTATATGCCTATAATAAAACTTCCCTTATATACATCATTATTTTTGGGTTTGCATGAGAATCTTTATCTGAAAAGTAACTGACAGCTGTCAGATCCACGTGGTGGTTTTAAAAGATTTGTAATTTGAAAGTACACTGTTGTAAAAAGTTGCTCAAAATGAACATTCTGGAAATAGTTTTATGATGATGGCATGCAAAACTGAAAGTTTAAAAGGTTTAAAATAACTTTTTTTTGTTTGTTTTTGATATTCATCAACATGTGGAAGCCTGCTTACAGAATATTCTGAGAACTTAAGAGAAGCAAAATACCATAAAGCACTAAAACAAACTACCACTGTTAGGGTTTGTCAGTAGGACTCAAGTGCAAGACTCAGCACACGGAGGCAGGAGTGGTAAGGAGTTACTTAGTTTAATGACAGATTCAAAAATGTGCAGGGGAAGGGGCAAGGGGTCCCGAGGGATAGTCCAGATGAGATGCGAGTCCGTCTTCCAGTAAGGAGTCTGCACACAAAAACAGAGTTAGGCAAGTTTGAAAAACATGTTTTAGACTACAATCTGGCGATGAGTTGCAGGGATGACTGGGTATATATGGGCAGCTAGATGAGAGGATGAAGAGCAGCTGGGGCTTGACTCCCATGCACCTGGCTCCACTCCTGCAGTCAAACACAGACACACAGGAGGAGGTGGGCAGAGAGACAGCATATCAAGGTTTAAGTTACTCTAAGGAACAAAGAAAGGGGGGATGAAAACATCCTCATAAAAAGTATAATAAGTCAGTAAGGTAAATTATGGTGACTCAGCAGAAAGCTGTCTGGAAACAAGGGGAGACAGAGATGGGTTCCTCAGCCAGAATCCAATGAGGGACGTTCATAGTCAGCGCCTAGGCCATGCCTCACAAGTGTTCACTTCTCATAGACATTAGGCTCACTGTTAATTCCTTTTAAAGTTAAACTTTAAAGTTATACAGTCAGTGAAAGACAGAGTGTTAGAGGTTGGTGATACTGAAAAGTGACATAACAGCCTCATTAAAATCAGATTTACTATTAGTGAATAATTTCATAGCTGTGAGTCAGCTGTGAAATAAGACTTATAAATACCTGTTATAGCCTTGTGCCAGATGTGAACCTGCTGTTTTATACCATAGTGTCTTAACAGGGCAAGAGAGGGACGCTTTTTTCATAGATGTCAGCCCAGTGGTATCTATTAATACACAGCTACACTACCTGCTTTTGTCTTCAAACAAATTAGAGCAGGGCAGGACTCGGTCGGGATAAGATAAAACCTGCATGTGTATTTATAGAGGGCTGTTGTTGACTAAATGAGTAACATATAAAACAAAGGAATTACTACATGAAATGAAAGCAGCTCTCTTTAGTGGCAGCAGAATGAAAGTAATTACACAGTTATACACTTTTTAAATTTTTTATCATTGTCTAATTGCATTAAAGCAGCTGAACTACACACTGTTATCTTGAGAATTTGTGAGAGCCGTAACACTTTTTGACAGTTTATTCCTAATTTTGTAATATAATGTAGTGTAATTTAAAGTTCAATGAGTAGCCCTATCCATTTTCTGACAGAACAAGAAGAATGCTGTTATGTAATAACTCAATACAAAACCTCTCTGGCAAACAGTCTCAACAAAAGTGAATCCTTTCAAGCTTCACAAAGATTGCCTTTATTGACTTTTACCTCTAACTTGGTTAAATAAAAAATAAAGCACAAAAGCACACACACAAGACACATTTCATCCTCTGCAATGCCAGACCTGATTTCTTGGAAATGTTGTGATCTTAACTGATAAAAAATAAATTGTGTCATGGAATTTCTTCTCAGTGATTTTTCAATTCTTCATAGAGATAACAATCCATACATAAGTGTGTCACAGACAATAAATCATCTTCTTCTTGTCTGCTGCTGAAGCAAAGCCAAATATCTAGTGCTGAAATGTGTTTTGTTTTACAAGACTCCAAAAGTCAGTCAAAGCAAGGTGTGAGTTAAAAAGATAATAAGGTGTTTTAAATTATTTTCTTAAACTTGTACAGCCAAAATTTTCATGGATATTTTTGCTGGCGGCTTGGACTGCTGGATCAGTCTGAGCAAATGAGAGCTATATAGAGAATGTAGTCTGAGCAAACATAAACCCTTTCAGATCTATAACATTTTAGCAGGTTGTTACAGGAGAGGATCATGTTAGTTAATCCAGATTTTCACAAGTCCTTATGTGTTAATTTGTACAACCACTTACTTATAATCAAATATTATCATCATCAAATTGTACCCACAATAATAAATAAATACATGCCAACAAACACACATGCACATATTTGAGCCTACATATAAAAGAATAATAATAATAAATCATAATGGCATACGATATGTGAGTTAAACTTTGCCATCAGGTTCTACTTCACACCATCACATACAACCTGTTTTAGTGTAAACTGAATATAAGGCTGCCGTATCAGCAAACACGTTCACCTCCACAGCTCACAAGTCTCCATTTAATCTCAATTTTCATATTCTGATTGGTGTTTGATTAGTTACACCTGCCGGTGTCACCTGTTGTGTGTGTGTGTACATGTGTGGGTTTGCACAAACGTGTAAAACAAATCCATGACAAATGTGAACACAAGAGAACAGTGCTTATGGGTTTAGTGTTTGTCTGCCTTATATTTTATTAGCATATGTTAAGTATGAGCTGTTTGGGTGAGTAACAACTACCTGTGTGATTGTATGTGACTATCTCTTAAAAAATGCTTTTTCAACAGGAAAGAAATTGACAATTTTAAACAAACTAATACAAAAATATTTAAGTGTTTAAAAAGAATCAGGGTATCGAAAGCAAAAGCAAAATCAGACTTGTCTGAACTAGTGTTGTTACTAGTCATGCAGCAAATGTTTCCCATGCAAATCTTCACTCGTGGTGGCATTTCATCAACACTCTGAGGTCAAAAACAAGCACACACTGGTGGAGAAAACACATTTAAGACGCCATCTGCTTATCTAAAACTTCCACGGCAAACTTCACTTAAAATAGACATTTAGTTAACCACTTTTTTAGTTGTGTAATTATTTCTGCTAGAGGGTTGCCATTTTTCATGTTTACCATTTGTCATAGTGGTAACCTTAACAAATTCACACATCTGACTTTAGCTTGTTGGTTGCAAGTTGCACTGTTCATCCTCAATTATAATCTACTTGTTATTTATTAAATGTGTTTTAATCTCACAACATAAACACCCTTTTAACTTCATCCAGTACATTTTAGAGGAAACATGCATCAAGTATCTGCACTGACATCAGATGACGTATGTATTCAGTCTTTTCAGGACTGTGACTCTGACTTTTGCTCTAATACTAAACTTTTTATGAAGCTTGAAGAACGGGTCCGCCTATAAAACTGGATTTAAGACAGGATGTAAACAATGACTTTGTTCCTTACAGCCCTGAGCTGCATGTATGGTGTGGGATGATGTGTTCATCATCAGAGCTTAGTGACAACAGAGCTGTTCAGGTCAAAAAGCTTACCGCAACAGGATATGTACAAAATACACTCTGTAAATCCACTTTACTAAAACTAACATGGTGTTATATATATATGTATATATACTACAGGCCTGTAATGTTCAGCTTATGCTGAGAGAGGCTGTAGTTTATGATGCTGTTGGATTGTACTGAAAGTTGTTTCTACCAACTTGAGTAAATATATTTAGGGCTTTGTAGAAAAATTGATTATACATCTAAAGAAATGATAGTTATCTGGCAACACTGCACTGAGATGTAACTTATATCGATCTTCCTTTCTGATTCTGGGGAATCAGAAAGGAAGTGGCTGGAGAACTCCTTCAAAAGAACAGATATTGTGGCAAATTTATGCCCTTTAGCTTACAGCTCTTTTAGCTGATCTTTAATAATTAGCTGCCACTCCCTTTGGCATGGTGCTAACTTGTTTTTTTTGTTGCCATCTGACTGTTTCCCTCTCCATCCCCTCTCTCATTTTTTTCATTTCTCCTCCTTCTTTTCTTCAACCAATCACCAAACCCCCTACTATTTCTAGGAGCTGTGTGCCTCACCTCAGTTCATAGTAGATGGAGCTACGCGCTTGGACATCTGCCAGGGAAAACTCGGTAATTAGACAACAACTATGGTGTTACATGATACTGTATATTCAGACATGAAACATGAAACATTTCCCCCACCAGACATTTTAATAAAAAACATTTAACTCTGTTACTTTGCAGTGCTTAACAAATAATTACCTATATTGGTATTTTTAGTCCGAGGTGGATAAACGTTACAGACATTGCAAATACAATCACCAGGTAAACTGAGTTTACCATCCAGTAAATCTGAGCTTCACCTGGACTCACCTGGAGTCTCAGTCTGCTGCATGGAGACTTAAGGTCCATGCTGCATGTACATTTTATATACTTTTTTATTTCCATCTAGATGTTAAGCTTACAGGGTGTTAGTCAAAACTTTACAACACTTTACTGAAATTTACAGTATTGTAACTATTAAACACTCTGATTATAAAAGGGTGCATGTCAGTAGCAGGAATTTTAAGCAGTTGGCAGCATGCAGTGCCAAATCCAGTTCTCTGTGTACAGCCATGGTCCCAACTTAGAACAGTATTATTAGGAATGATAATAATAATACATTTATCGAGCACTTTCAATCAAAGTGCTTTACAAAAGTTATTATTATTATTATTATTATTATTATTATTATTATTATTATTATTATTATTAAAAGCAGATATCTCTCTATAACACTTTATTAAAAGGTTGCATATGTCTTATTACGAAAACTTACTCTTTACAATATATAGAAATGTTCTCCCCTTGTAAACAGTTCATAATAACAGTTCTGTGTATTGTAGATGCACCTTCCTGATAACCTGAACTACTTCTCAAACCTGCTTTCCGTAGCGGACTGCTGGTTACTTTCTGCTATTGCATCTCTCTCCATGAATCGCTCCCTGCTCCAGAGGGTCATGCCTCCAGAACAAAGCTTCCAAGAGGGATACAATGGCTGCTTCGTCTTCAGGGTATATACCCGAATGCTGCCTAACAGACTGTTGTCTGTGCAGCACTAATATTGTTTTCAAGGTTGAATTCTCCAGTTTCAAGAAGCTGATATTTAACTGCATGTGTTGTGTGAATAGCCTATACAGAGATGGGGTTTAACATAATCTAGGAAAGTTACAAAAAGAAGATCTTTTTTTCTTTGTGTTGATGTTGAATAACAAAATGTATATAACAGTTTCAACATGATGGTAGATTTTGGAAAATATATTAAACTGATAAGGATATAAGACCTTTTATGATCCTTCTGAAGTTGGTGAATTTAGGCCACTGTCACTGTGAGAAAAACACCACTCCCTCTTTCTTTGTGTAGTTCTGGCAGTACGGACAGTGGGAGGAGGTGAGGATAGACGACTTGTTGCCGACCATGGACAACAAGCTTATCTACCTCAGCTCCCCAGACAAACACGAGTTCTGGAGCTCCCTGCTGGAGAAGGCTTACGCCAAGTGAGTCCATGTCAGTCTGAATGTGTGAGTGTTTGTGTCAAGTAGAGGTCATAATCTTATTTGGATGCAAATAAGATTAACCTTCACTGAACTGGACGGTGTGGGTAATAATTGTACATGAAATATTACATGAAAGATTTTCTATACTATTTCATCTGGGCGGCTGTGGTTCAGGAGGTAGAGCGGGTTGGCGGTTCAATCCCCGGCTCCCCCAGGCTGCATGTCGAAGTGTCCTTG
This sequence comes from Lepomis macrochirus, assembly GCA_024633595.2. Classification (NCBI taxonomy): domain Eukaryota; kingdom Metazoa; phylum Chordata; class Actinopteri; order Centrarchiformes; family Centrarchidae; genus Lepomis; species Lepomis macrochirus. Next base: position 5,221,657 of record JALXJV020000009.1, read on the forward strand.
GGCAAGACTGAACCCCGAATTGCCCCTGGCGGCTGTTCTGCCGGTGTATGAATGTATGTGAATGTTAGTTTCTGTTTGAGCATTTAGGCTCAGTGTGTGAATGCAGATGTAGTGTAAAAGCGCTTTGAGTGGTAGAAAAGACTAGAAAGGCGCTATACAAATACAGAGCATTTACATTTACATTTCACCCCTTAGTGTGTGACGCTTCTCTGGTCACACCCTCAGAATATACTTTGGGAACACTATATATAGCACATTAATTAGTCAGCATTTCTTCTTAATTAGTGATCTGGCTTCCCATGTTTCCCCACTTACTTTAAAAATAAGCATTTGTTTGTCAAAATTACAGAAAATGAGCCTAGCATGAGAATAATATTACAAAAATGACATGTTCAACTGGTCCTTTTTATGGAGCTTGTTAAGGTGACGTCCTGAAGTTTCAGAGAATAGCAGACTCTAATGTCTACGTTACAATTCAATTCAATGGTGTTAAATATTAAGTGAGATGTATTTAAAGACTGCAAAATGTATTAATGAATATAAATGTGTGTGTGTGTGTGTGTGTCTACTTGTCCTATGAGTATTTTAACTCTTTTTTCCAACGAGCTCATTCAGCTCTTTGAAATCTGAGACTACAGAGTTGAACTTACCAAATCCTTTAATTGAATATTTTACATTGTAGGAGGAATGTTGTGTATTGATTTTATGTTTCCTTCTTGAATCTTAGAGGGGAATTTATAAATGCCACCAGACAAAATACAAACATAAACCCTTTTGGAACATAGTTACTAATTTGTGTCTCCTTAAAATGTGAATATCTCTTTTTCAGCTAATCCATTTACCTGCCATGTTATCTCAGGGAAATTAATGTCTCTCTCAAAAGCTTTTGCATGCTCAAGAAGACTTACCACCTGGAAACTTTCTGATGTTTTTGTCCTCCCTGCCTCTTTTGTCCCAGGCTGAAAGGTGGCTACAGAGCTCTGGACATGGGCTTCCCTCATGAGGCTATGGTTGATATGACGGGCGGGGTGGCGGACGTTTTTAACGTTGCCTCACTGCCCAGAGACCTGCCAGCCTTCCTCAGATGCCTGCTGGATAAAGGAGCATTAATCAACTGTGCCAATTGCAGGGTACGGTTCGTGATGGCATGAAAGGTCCCTGGACCCACTAAACACAGAAACAAAACATATTCCCATTGAAGGTTTAGCATATGTGATGAGTCACATGAGTGTAATTTGACCTTTTCCTTCTGTCTTGACTGTGGGTGGATGTTTTTTTTCTCCAGGGTCCTTTGGAGCAAAAGAATGAATTCGGGATCATGTTCAGACATGCTTACTCTCTGACTGCAGTAGAGAAGGTACCTAAAGAAGATGTAAAAAAATCATATTTTATATATCTCACAGAGTTTCACTTGACCTATAATTGGAAAATAATCAATCACAAAATAATTACCAATGGTAATGCTTCTCATTAAGTTCAAAAATACAATTTTGGGAGCAGCGTGCTTTCGACAACCCTCTGATTTTGAGACAAAATGTGATGCTGCAATAGAAGACACGTATGTGCACCTTTTGTAGACTTTTTGTATTTGTAGACCTTACAGCAGAAATGTGTATTCATCATGGCCTCTTCTTCTCACTTCTCTCACCTTTTCTGTTTGTCTGTCTGCAGGTGAAGACAACATACGGCACTGAGGATTTAGTGCGAATCCTTAACCCCTGGGGCAACACGGAGTGGGAGGGGCCCTGGAGTGACAAGAAAGGGTTGGTACACATCTAGATGAGAGAAATTGGCCAGGTTTTCAATGTTATAAATTTCAAATGAAAATGTATTAATTAAGATAACCTGAAGTGTCTCGCTCTCCCTCCATAACTACCTGAAGTTTTGTGCATTTGCATCTGCCTACCTTCTCATGTCACCGGCCTTTGTCACTGTTTCTTGGCAGTATTCCCCAGTCGGCTTTGAGTGAAAAAATGTTTGATTCAAAAGTAATACGTGCATATTTATTTAAATAATAGCTCCATTAATCTGTGTTTTATAATGTAATCAAGAATATGTCACTGAGGGTATGAGAAGCCAAACATATTAACTAACTTTGCTAACACCTGTTCTTGACAGAGTGGTAGGATTTGGAAATTAATATTTTACACGTTTATTTTTGGAAATTATAAATGTAAACGTCTCCCATTTGTGTGTCTGTCTTTCTCCAGTCCAGAGTGGAACACAGTGAGCGTCATGGAGCAGAAAAGACTGGAAAGAGTTAGCCGGGATGACGGGGAGTTCTGGTGAGTTTGTAGTGCCATTGTGCATCTGAATGTCTCTCTGTGACATACGACACTGCAGAGTCTGACTGTTAATAACAAGCTTCTTCAAACACGAAACAAAACACTCTGACATGTGAGTCTTAACCACAGCAGGAACTAAAAGGCAGACAAGTCAGCTTGACATTATGCACACATGCTTTTTATTCTCAGTTGTGAAAGAAAAGACAGTAGTGACAGACAGTAGTATCACAGCTGCTGCAATACTGCTCACGGCTGACTCTGTTAACATGTTTTCATTTAAAAATAAATATGTTAATAGTTAAATAATTAAAACTAGTCTTACAAATGGAACTTAATCTGATTTAATGTGTGTTTGGAAAGATTACAAACACACAACTACATATTAACCACTTTCTCTCTCCATTAGGATGTCGGTGTCAGACTTCCGGCAGCAATTTGAGATTATGGAGGTTTGTCACCTGACTGACAATCTCAGCGAAGGCTCCAGCAGGCTGCCGTGGAGCTGCATAATGCTTCACGGAAACTGGGAGCCGGGCACCACAGCAGGAGGCCCTCACCAAGGAGGTAGGAGACCTGTTAAAAAATGTCTGTATGTTTATTGTTCCGTGCATGATAAGTGTTTTGCATGTGTTTGTACCACAAACTCTAAACTAAAAGTTTAATTCAAGAAATGACAAAGCAAAGCGGAGTGGATTAGGATTAATACATTACTCAGTGAGAACAGTTAAAAAGAGAGAACAGCAGGGCGATGACAATCAAACCACTGTATTGTTGTTTTTGGTATTATTGCTGTAGAAACAAATGTTTATTGTGTTTAATTTAGACCACTGGTGAAAATGAACAGTTTATCTAAACCCAGCACATTTACAGCAATGTGTTCATTAATGGTGCCTTTTAATAATAAAAAACCCAAAGTATTATGGGAGCCATTCTATTGTACCTGTTTAAACAGACCACACCTCTGGCCTTTTGTGGCACAACAGCTTTTATCTGAAAATGTGAAGTCTGCATGTCACTTTGTATTTGTGTACTGTGTATACTAGTGAATTCCCCTGTGTGGGATAAATAAAGTCTGTCTTGTCTTGTCTGGTATGTACATTGTAGATTAAGTTGAAGGTACTGGAGTCAGAAATATAATCTTTATTTTTTTTTACACCTTGCCTGCTGGGGATTTAACTTAAATCTGATAATCGGAATGGGACTACTTGTTCTCTCACATCAAGTTGAGGCATGTTACACACTATCTATCTTCTTGCATGTTTGTCTGTGTAGGTGTGGTCTGATTTAACCTAGTTTTGGGGAAAATCTTCTCAGACAAATTCTCTTATTCATCTAGTTATTATGGATCAGAATTCAGAGTCACGCAACCAAAATGAGCAACAACCCCACTTTTTTTTTTTTTGATTTTGGTAAATCACTTGGCACATGAACTTGTGACAACACTTCACGTTACATGCTACAGAACTGAATATAATGTAAGCAGATAACAATAAAAAATATCTTCATTTATATTCCACTTTTCTCGAGTTTTAATGTGGTGCGGATGATACCACAGAGAGTTGGGTTTTTATTGGCAGTGGTAGTGTCAGGACCAGGGCCAGAAAACTCAGACGCAGACCAGAGTGAGGAGAAAACAAAAGATTTATTTAGTTGACAGGTGATACTGAGGTTGCTTGGCGTGGTGTGATGTTCCGAGGTTCCAGATTCTGATGCTCAGGGATTTCATGGTTCAGGTGAGGGTTCAAAGGGTGTGCTGGCTGGTATTCTGGTAACAGAGGAAAAACAGGTTAAGCTCAGATTCTAAAGCTCCAAGTATACAGGACTTAGTTCAGGCTGGCATGTTCGTACTGAATGGTACAACGATCCGGCGGGGACTGGAAGGTTGGGCTGGATTAAGAAGGAGAGTTGATTGCCGGATGGGTCTCTGGTGTGCTGATGATGGAATGGTTTCAGGTGTGTAGACTGGAGCTCAGGCGACCACACCCCCCAGCAACTCCAGAGCATGCAGGAGAGAAGCAGAGGACGAACAAAAACAAACACACCAAGCATACCACAAAGGGACAAAATAATGCAAACACCGCAATCACACAAACACACCACAAGAAGGTCAGGGTCCCGACCGGGGGGGGTCGTGACAGGTAGTTGTGGCATTTAAGGACACTGTAACAGAAACTGTTGTCATTTCAGTTTCAACATAGAAACGATATGTCAGGAGGTTTGCTCTCAAGTTTAAAAGCTCAAATTAATCCATATCCTGTCCTAACCACACCACATTAAATCCGTTAAGATAGTCGTTTAATCTAGTGTATAAATATACTGAAAGATGGAAATGATGATATTGAAAGTTTGTGGTAAAATCTGCATATGTCAAGTTTCAGATCTGATTTGACTGTACCATAGCCCAATGCACACGTTAGTGTGACTGACTGAGTATAAGTTTGTACCTTCACATAGAAGACGGTGTAAGCAGATAGTCATGAGTTGAGTTGAGCTGTATACATTTGAAATCAGTGTGTGTTAAGGTTAAAGTTATTGAAGTGTTAGTGCTGACCCGTCGTCCTCATAGTGAGAGATGTAGCAGGGAAACGGTTCATGTTTACATTCATTTTCATTATCATATTCATGTACACACTTTGGGTTAAAGGCTAAGGAATGCTGTATAAAGAAAAGTACTAATAGTGTGTGTGTGTGTGTGTGTGTGTGTGTTTGTTTCCAGGTTTGTTCTGGCAGAACCCTCAGTTCTACTTCGTCCTGTCAGAGGTGGACAGTGGCACGGCCCCCACTCAGAAGACCTGCTCCTTCGTTTTGGCTCTGATGCAGAAACACCTGGGACGTAAGGGCATTAACCTGGCCGTAGCCCTGTATATATACCCGGTACACACACACACACACACACACACAGTAAGACACATAATACTACATCTCAGAAGAAAACATTTTACTTTTTATTTCACTCCATTTATTTCACAGGTTTAGTTGCTTTTCTGATCAAGAGTTTACATAAATAAACAAGAATGAAGTTTGAGTTTGCATGGTATATTTGAGAGTTCCTTAAAACAATATGTAACTTGTTTTCATAACAGAGTACACACAGCTGACTGTTGTTGTTGTTGCTGACACAAAATAGAAACTCACATTATATTTAATATGGTTTGGAAGGGAGATCTGAACCTGCACACAATACTAAACCAGTGATTTTTCTCCAGACGCATCATAAGAATACATATCTGACGGCTGAGGACTTAAGTGTGCTCCGCCCGGTCCTCTGCAGCCCTCAGTATGTCTCACGTCGGGAGGTTGTTCTTCGCGGCTCCCTTCCACCAGGTCGTTACATCATAATCCCTTCAACCGCAGAGCCCAATCAGCAGGGACAGTTCCTACTGCGGGTGCTGACAGAGCAGGGCAATGTTGCCACGTGAGTCATGGATCAATCTGTTAGATGGACTGATTTTAGATTTTCATGCCACTGGAGCTGTGACAAAAAAGTAAAAAAACATCAAACTGTGTGTTTTGATTGCAAAAAGATGAACAGGCAAAAAGACAACCTCCAAATCTGCTGATGAGACAAAGAAACCTCAAGGACTCTTTATCCCATCTCATCCTGAGAGGAATGAAATAAAAAAATAAGAATGGAGTTTCAGGTTACATGCAGAAACACTATAAATTAATATTCATAAATTGTAGTTACTAAAAGCACACAGCTGCATGTCAGGAGATATGAATGAGAGATATTAACTCAGTAAAAGGACCTATTATTGAACATTGCAGACTTGACAGGGAGATATGAACCTCTGAGAACTTCTTCAGTTGTCGAAATTTAAGATTTGTGATTATAAGTGTGATGATTCTAATATGTTTTCATGCTTTTTTTCCAGTTCAGCTCGCAGTCCAATGGCACAAGAAATCTCTTCATCAATAGAGGTGGACAACAAGTTAAATTACATACTAAAAAAATATTTATCAAATTATTCACCTAGTGAAGTAGACTGGGCTCAAACTAAATTAATCAATGTTGGTTGCCCAAAATGTCTCAGTGAAGCCTGGATAGGCCAGACATTAGAGCAGTGCCCTGTTGATGTGAGGGTTCAGGGTTTAATTCTCTTTTCAGGAGAGATATGTTTTTAATAGCTTGAAGCACGCGGCAACTGAAGGAAGAAAAACATTGTTTTGTTTACACAGTCATTTGGTTACTGAACCTTCACATCGTGGAGTTGAAAGCAGTGGCTCAGTGGCTGGTACTGCTAGTTACACCCAGGGCTGGACTGGGACAATAAAACGTCCCTGGCATTTTTGCTCAGACCGGCCCACCACAATCGGTCGGACACAACCAACCAGTACAAACCATCCTTGGAAGGAACCATCCTATCTACAAAAACAGTGCTTATGCTGTGTTATTTTACAGAGTGGCCAGCACTGTCAGTGCAGTAACGTTAGGTGACAATCGGACAGACCTTATAATAGCGACAACGATTATGTTGTCTTATTAAAATATTCATTAATTTAGGTAAATCATCATCATCATCTTCGTCGTGACTTGTGGCCCAGCCAGGCCCATTCACTATCCTCCTGCACCCGCCCTAATTAACACTGCCTCCCTACCATGCTTACCGTTTCAATTACACTCTCCTGCTCACTAGGGCTGAACGATTTTGGAAAATAATCTAATTGCGATTTTTTTTTACCAATATTTCGATTACGATTTAATGTGCGATTATTTTTAAGCTCTTTACCTTCTGTATTTTTCAAAACGGACAAGCAGTAAATCAGTGTATAGTATGACCAACACAATATTAAATAGATTAAACTTACACTGTTCTTTCTTGTGGGTCAGGCCTGTGTTATGATGAATTAGGTAGAATTATTAGTAGTAGTATTAGTATATGAATTTACTTTCAAATGACGGTTTGAATTGACATCTATAGTACATAGTTTCCTTAAAATACATTGCTTTACATACATTGTTACTTGCAAAGACAGGAAACTATGTAATTAAGACACAGCCACAGCAAGTGATTTAACTGAACTATCCTTTGAAAGTAAGCGTCTTAGAACTCACGCCTGTATCAGGGACTTGAACCCTGGACCCTCAGATTAAAAGTCTGATGCTCTACCAACTGAACTATCCAGACTCAGGCAGAACTCTGCCACATGTTTAATTTGATGACTGACTGCAAGGTATTAAGAAAGCATTTTCTTAAATAATGTAGCTATTGTAATAGTGTATACATGTGGATTTGAGGTGCTGCCCTTTTATGGTCATGGGTTTCCTTATCTGCCACAGTTTCCATACAGAGTCTCAAAACATACAGATTAGTTTAATTTGTGACTGTGACTGTGAATGGTTGTCTGTCTATGTAGTATGTAAGTTTAGACAACGCTGTCAGATGACAGTGCAATACTGTCAAGCTCCATTGACAGGACAGTACTTGTATCTTGAGTCTAAATGCAGTTGGTCTTAATTTGTGCAGCAAGAGCCAACAGTCGAAAACAAATTAATGCCTTTCACTTCAAGTAGGGAAAACAAATATATGCAAAATATGCACTCTCAGAGGTTTAAGTTCTAATCTCTGTGTCAGGGCAACATTTTTTAAAACAAGGTACACAGTAGACATAGAAAACACTGCAAAGCTCAATATATGGCTAAAACTTTGTACAGCTAGACATTTGTTTGTAAAAGTAAAAGCTTGTTTCTGAAGTGAGGCTCTGCATTTTCTCCCTGCAGCCTTCATATCCTCACGAGGCTGCCCTTCCTTCGCTTAAATCTATGGAACAGCTGTTCATGAAACACTGCAACAAGGTGAGATTTACTTGCAAACAGCTGATGTACAACATGAATGTTTGCAACAACAGAAAATATATTTTTCCCCCCACACTGATAAGACAAGCACAAGAACTCATGTATAACGTATTCTCTGAGTTAGTTGGCACTTCTCTGTTATGGTGTGGTAAACTCCACCCTGCTGATGTTCTGAGCAGGCCAATCCAAACACTACAAGTTATGTGCAATTATTGGTTTAAACCACAAACTGTTAGGAGCTGTGCTTGTGTTTTGAATCTAGATGTATGAAGAGTAGTTTCTCTGTGTGTGTTATGTCTTTGTGTCATCAGAACGGATTTTGCAAACCACTGAACCTCTACAAACTGCTGATTGAGGCCATACAGGGAGGAGGTTAGTGATGTCTCTCTAGGGATGGGTATCGCTACTCAATACCTTTAAGGTATCGAACAAAACTGCCCAGTATCGAGTAGAATCGAACGTCGCCATATCGCGGCAAAAAATAACTATTTGTATGGTTTTGCTTGCAGCCAAACATGCAAGCAACACACTGAAAGAAAGAGAAGAGCACGCTTTTTTGCCATATGTGCCTGCACTATAAACTATATTTAAAAAGGCCTCCATGCACCAAGTCCATGAGGGATTTTAACAGCCGCTCACCTTCTGTTGCGTCTCAGGCATGTTCATCACTGTTGTTTAAGTTTACCATCACAAGCTTGGCTTTCCATTGGTTTTATCTTCACACTTCTCTGTACATTTTTATTTGCTATTCACATAATTTGTCACTGATCGATCGCTGCTTTCCATGGTTGGTTTGATCGGCTGGACGTGCAGATTCTCTTTTCCCCTGTTTGTTTCTTTAGAGTCTTTAGTGTCGTTTAGTGACTTGTTAAAACAGACTCCTTACTCGTTTTATACTTGTGACTGTTCTTAGAGGTCTGCGACTCACCTATAAAAGAAATTCAATTCAGTTATTGATCTAAAGTAAAAATTATATTCTGTTGTTTACTTTCAACGTGCTTATCAAAAAAAATGATCTTATATTTGTTTCCCACAACTTTTTTGGTCACTAAATTATTTCACTCACTCACTCACTTTCTCATTCAAATATAAAAACATTCAAAAGCTGTAGTCTGTCCCTTAGTGATTGGGTGAACAAGTCACAAGTCATCCCTGATCTTGTATCCGCGCACAAAGCGGCAGCACAAGATTGTTGGCAGCGATTCGTCTGGAATCATGTTATAGTACAGACATCTATAGCTGCTCCAAAATGTATATTAACACGACAGCTGATTGGTTTGTTACATTCAGTTCCTGTAGCGGGAACAAAGCAGTAAATTGCAGCCAAAGTAGAAGTCACCATTTTGGTCTTGTGGATCCACGCCCATCTGTACTAAAATAGGCTATTTGAGTCCCATTAACATAACAGAAACATTATTCATGAATCTGATTGTCTCGCAAAGTTGCTGATCCCACCCCTGCCTTGACATTTAATCTACAACTTGCAGTATTCAAACATCAACCTGAATTAAAAAAACATAGCCTCATGCTTCAATAACACAAAAGTTTACAAATCTTGTTTGCATGTTAAAATGTTCACTGATTATCTTAATTGTATTCAGTGTTGGCCGGAAGTGAGAAGTACTTGGCTCTGGAGCACTGCAAGAGCATGGTGGTCCTCATGGAAGTATCCTTAAACAGTAATATTATGTCTGAACAAGCATACATGGTGTTGGAGATAAAGATATATACTTTTAAAACTTTTTTACATTCAACATTTCATTGTTAGCAGAGAGATGACCTGCTGTCTTATCTGATCATGTTAAATTATGTTGGTATGTAGCTTTTCTTTTCTTTTTAAATACATTTGTAAAATCGCCTTGAGTTTTCACATACAAAGGAGACCGATTTAAGATTTTTAGATTTGCAAATGTGTAATTTCAGGTTTGAAGACTGCATTGTTATTGTATGCTGTGAGACAGCAGAAGAAGAGCCTGGATAGCTCAGTCGGTAGAGCATCAGACTTTTAATCTGAGGGTCCAGGGTTCAAGTCCCTGTTCAGGCGAGAGAAGTTTTAAATCTCCCAATATAGGATATCTGCTGTTATTAGCTGCTAACTCTGGAAATCACTCATTAAACTCAAGTAAAATGCAGCATAACAAATTTAAAGATCAATTACTGTGCCTCTACTCATGTAGTAATAGTAGCACTATGTTGTCTAAAAATGTATATATAAAATAAATAAATAATGGGGCAGAGGAAGATCTTAAGATCCTAAAAGAGATCCTAACCTTATTAAAATAATTTGAATTTGAAGAGAAAAAAAGATTATTTGACAGTAGCTTCCCAAAGTAAAAGTTTGATAGACGTGCATATTGCATCATTTACATAAGACATATTGGTTTCTTGTTAATACTGTTTACCATTTTCTCTTATAAATAATTGAACATATGCATATAAACAGACAAGTATTTGCAGATGTACAATTTTCCGGTTGTCTGCTTAAAGCACTTCTTAAACTCTCTCACCTAAACAGGCACTTGAACCCTGGACCTTCAGATTTAAAGTCTGATGCTCTACCAACCGAGCTATCGAGGCCCTGAAAATCAGTTGTCTTATTATTTTAGTTAGTAGATGTGTATGTATGCTGATGATCTCACTCTCTATATCTACACATACACACACACACAGGCACACACACTACACTTACCTACCCAATAAAGACATGTTGGAGACTCTGCATAAAAGTGCTGACAGATGTTTAGCGATCGGGTCCGTCTTGGATTGTTTGGATTTGTCTGGTTAATTTCCGTGACCTCGGTGTTTTCGCCAGAGCCAAGACATCGCTCAGCTAAACTGGCCAGAGTTCCAGGGTCTGTGGGACAAAATCCGGAAGTGGACGGTAAGGTTATTATTATAATATTTTTCTTTTTTTGTATCTTGTATGATGTAGCTTTAAACAAGTAACAGTCACAGCAACGTTTTTACACCCCTCTGACCAAACACACGATTAAGCCAGACATTATGTCAGTGTAAATCCAGTTTGTCATGCACTGAGTATATTGTGTTTAATCTCTCCTCAGGATATCTTCCTTGGTTTGGACAAGAATAAAACTCAGCGGCTTGAGTATCAAGAGGTCAGCCCTGCTCTGAAGGCTGCAGGTAGGGCTGAGGACACAGCGTTCATTCACCCGGCATCTAGCAGTATATGTACAGCTGTTGTTGGATTCTGACTTTGGATGGATGGATGAAAACTAAAGCTGTGTCCGAAATCAACCACTAGTCACTATAAAGTGGACTATATAGTGAGCTCGCCATTTTGTAGTGCTGTCCGAATGAATAGTGATAATTATTATACCCTATATAGTCCACTTAATGTATCACAGAATGCGTTTTGAAAAGTAGTGTACAAGCTGCTGCTCAGTACCCAAGCCGTATATACCATCATGCATTGTGCTGGTAGAAAAAACTGATTGTCCGACAACAATGACATAATTAATGGCGCCGAAATAAAGATCGTGTAGTGTCCAGTGTAGTGTAGTGTTGTTTTAATAATGCGAGTGAGCTCACTACATAGTGCTCTACATACAACTCCCTACACATGGGGTAGGTAGCAGTGAATGAGAGGGGATTTAGGACACAACCTAATTTGACCCACAGAGGGAGCCAAACCACCTCTCTTTACCTCTTCATCTACTCACTCAGGTTGAAGTTACTTATTATATTTACTCTGATAACTTCAAATTTAGTATTCTGGCATCCTGAAGGGATGGTGCACTTTGAAAAACCTGTGTGTTCACCTGTGTGAACCTTGTCCTCTCAGCCTTTTCAAGTCATAAAAATCACACCCATCATTTTGTTCACCCACAATAAGTCACTTAGTAAGAAGTAAGCTACGTTTTACTTTTAATTATATATATTACTCATCTGCTATTTGTATTTCTACCTAACAAAAATACCAGTTAGTCAGTAAAATATCAGTAAGGGAATAATATGTGTAAAACTAACGTTTTAGTTGGTACGCTGAACTGACATGCAGCTAACAAATTTACCACATCCTGACAGTTATTTGCCTCAGAGGAGAAAATGTCCCACCCATTGTCACTGCACCTGCTGAATAAAGTGATTCATTCTGACCTGGGTTTGTTTGTCTGGTCTTTTTCTGCTCCAGGCATCATGGTGGATGATTTTGTAATGCAGATCGTTGGACTGAGATACACAGAGCCGGACATGACCATCAGTTACCCCGGCTTCCTGTACCTGCTGATGAAGCTGGAGAGCATGATCCGTAAGAGAGGGAGATGGGAAGAGAGGGGGGGGTCACAAAAAAGACAAATGGCACAGTGTCACAGTATTCCATAAATGGAGAGGCGCTCAATGCTAGAAATTAGAAACAATAACATGTTTAAGTTGCTTAAATGCTTGCATGCATTCAAAATAATATATATATATATATCAAACTTCCAACCTCAACATCAAAGATTATATATATCATCATTATTATTATTATAGTTTACTAAGCAATGTTAGTTATGCTTATATCATAATCACACCTTACCTCTGTTAAAAACTATTTTGCTGCCGTCAAATGAATGTGTAGCTCTACTTTTGGTGATTTTAATGTTTTAACTCCAGTTAATGGCCTTTATGTGACTTTGTGCTTTGGGAAAATTCTTCTTTCCGTTGGATTCTTTTGAAAAAGAAAAGAAAATTTGAAAAACAAAAACTATGACAAAATATATTTCAATTCTTGCCCACAAATGTAAACTAAATGTTAAAATGCTAATGTGAAAGATGGGTCGACAAACACACAGAGCCAGTTCTTTCTCAGCTAAACCCATGAAACACAAATACAACACTATGCTGGCACCAGCGAAACTTTACATAGTTTGTTTTGGCTTACATTGTGGCCAGATGGGTTTTGCCTTGCAGGGCAGCGGAATGAGCCACCGCAGTTCAGATGTTTGTCAGTTATTGTTTTTGTCCTCTTTTGCAGGCAAATTTCAAGCTTACGACATGGTGGGTATAGGAACCATAGCCATCGGCTACAGACAGGTGAGAACACTCCTTCTTCTTTATCTCCTCTAGTAACAGTTGCTTTGAATGAAGAAGTGATAATGAAATACACATGTGATGTTTATTTTACTTTTATAATGTGAATGAAATTAATATCTACAACTCAGTTTGGCAAGTTCTTTATTAAACCTGTCAAACTTTATTAAACCTGTCAAACAATAAAGTATATTTATATTAGGGGTAGGCCTTAAACTAGGTGAACTAAAAGTGTTTTGTTCTCTGATTGTTTCTAGTGGCTCCACATGACCATGTACAACTGACCTGACCTGGTCCACTCCTGGTCCCTACAAATTCATCATGAGTTGCTTTTTTTTTATTTTACTGTACTGTTATTTGCCAGAAAGGCAAAGTAGAATCTTGTGCTGTCTAGATTAAGTACCCAAATTCTCTAAATACTGCATTTTTGATGCTAGTTTGAAATCTGCTTTTACATGCCTGGTGATTGTCTGTGCCAAAGGGTGAAGCATGGTTTGCCTTTTGTGTTTAATGTTTAAGATTGTGAGTTTAAGCCCTGGGTGATACAGAATAAACATGCTAATACCTAGTCAGGCATTGTGCTGTGTGGATTAGAGACTCATGACTTCAAGGTTTAATGGCAGTTTTGGTCTGGACAGTCCTGCTGATGGACCCTCCTGTATTTCTCATGTCTGCCTCCTCTTCCTCCTTCCTCTTCCTCCTCACAATGCCCAGCCCTGACTCATTTCTGCGCAACAGCTATATTGTTCCGCTTGTATGCTGTCATCATGTAGTCAAACAGTAACAATGGAAACACCTTTAAGAACTCCCTTCATTCGTGGAAACATCCGAGGTGGAAGGTCAAAGATGGGCTGCAGTTTATGACTCACTGTGTTCAGCAAAGCTCACCTCAATGATTTAATGAATAAAACTTGTTGATTCACCTTCATAGTCCTCTGAACTGTCATTTCCCAGCCTTAATTATGGATATTGGACCCAGTCCCACTCAAGTCAAGAAAAAGCAGTGTAAAATAACTTTTAACTGTTCAACACTTAAATAGAAAGATATTTATCATTGGTGGTTCCAATAATAATGTATGGAAGATTTAAGTTACCTACATAAAAAAAATCTAACAAAAAAGGTGAAATACAATTAACTACATCTGTAGGAGCCAGGTATGGGTGCTTGAACGCTCCCTTGGTTGCTCACAAGTTTTTGGTCACATGCTGTGGGTGCTGATAGTAAAATTGGGATATCACCTGTTCACATGAGAGAGGGGGTGATGGGGGAAGGCCTAATTTTTGCTGACCACGATTCACAGTGTTTCTAGGAGCCTAATTCATGGATAACTTCATTGATCACCTGTAGATCACCTGTTGATCACTTTACCTTTAATAAACCATTAAATCCAGCAATCGGAATCCTGAAATTATTGGACCATCAGCGCGTCTGGCAGACAGGATTTTCCCTACTCAGCCTCTCGGTGTCTATAGTATAGTTTTTAGTTAGACGCCTATATTTGTCAGCAAAAAATCGGCAACAAGAAAACGGAGCCACCTCCATGCACGTCCACAGCTGCTCGCGGTGTTACGTTGGGAGGCCTGGAAATTGGAAGTGTGTGGTTTGGCTTATCAAGTTGGATGTCTATTGTGCTTTGCATGCTACGGCTGTGGCTATGGACGTTGCTGGATTCACATTGGAAACGTATTGTGACGCTCATTGCTTTGTGTGTTAAAAATGAGTGGATCAAGTGCTGGTTCAAATGATGGCAAATCTGAAATGGATAAAAGAAAAATCACTCTCACAGAAAAAGCTCTGGCAAGCAAAATTGAGACGATCCAGAAGGAGCGTCAAAAGGAAGTAAATAAAATAAACACTGTGATATTGTCTCTCAAGGAGCTCATGAAAGATGATGAAAATATTTTGAAGGTTAAGCAACAGTTGGATGTTTTGGAGCAGTTGTCGGAAAATGCTATTGAATTGCACACATCTTTGATGCATTTAATTCCATCTGGTGAACAAGAAAAACAAAATAAATGGTTCACAAGCATCAACAAAATCAATCAAGGATTTATTGAGGATGGCAAAGTATGGCTTTCAGAAATCAGCCACCATCCAAGCAGAATTCCTTCAGAGCTACCTCATAATGAAGAAAGGCATCAGGAAGCTCTGTCAGAGGAAAAAGAAGTTACCAACAGTTAAGAATCAGAATCTCATCAATATCCTCAACATGATGGCCAGGATGAAATACTACCAAGTGACAGTATATCAAATCAAGGCAGCAGAAACTCAAAATCCAATATCTCCACAACTTCATCTGCACGTATCAGAGCAGAGGCTGAAATGGCTGCTTTGCTTACACGTCAAAGGTTGCTCAAAGAAAAACATGCTCTTGAGGAACAGGAAGAAAGAATAAAAAAAGGGAAAGAACAACTTCAGCTTGAAGCTGATATAGCTGCATCGATGGCGAAAATAGCTGTCTTAGGAGCCTCTGGATCTGGTGTAAGGAGTGCTGCTTCGCGGCTATCAGATGGAATGAAGTCCTATATTGAGAGAAATGAAAGAAAAACTGAAGCTCTTAATGTTGATGCAGAGACTTTTGTACCACCTAAACCTGAAAGGTATGGAAAGGGAAAATCATTACCTGATAATACTGATTCCAACTTAAGAAGAACAAGCCTTAAACAAGAGCAAGCAGATAATGCCATGCATCTCCACCAGGGGGCCTCAGAGCTAACGAGAACACAGCACACAACCCCAAATGCAGCAGCGCCTCAAGTATCTCATCACAGTCATGTCCATACATCTCCTTCTATGGATGGCAACAATGATCACAATCCACTGTTGTCTATAATGGAGAAACAAAATGAGCTAACTTCAATGCTGGTGAATCAACAATGCCTTTCATCATTGCCTAAAAGAGACATCCAAATATTTGATGGTGATCCACTACAGTACCATACTTTTATGCGATCCTTTGAACAGGTTATTGAGGGAAGAACTAATAATGCTGAAGATTGTTTGCATTTCCTGGGTCAGTACACCAGGGGACAACCAAGAGAGCTTGTTAGAAGCTGTCAACACAGGACTGATGGCACTGGATATGCAAAGGCTAAAACCCTACTGTTTGAACACTTTGGAAATGAGTATATGATAGCGTCTGCATACTTGGAAAAGGTGACTTCATGGCATTTAATTAAATCAGAAGATGGAAAGGCTTTACAGGCATACAGTCTCTTCTTGCGTGGATGTTGCAATGCCATGGATGAGGTTCACGGTCTGTGTGAATTAAATACTCCTGCCAATATGCTTACTGTGATAAGGAAACTGCCCTACAAATTGAGAGATAAATGGCGAACAGTGGCATGCGATATTCAGGAAAGACACCGCCGAAGAGCTATGTTCAATGATATTGTGAGTTTTATTGAACGTCAAGTCAAAATTACAACTGACCCTGTATTTGGAAACTTACAGGATGCCCCACCGATGATGACAAACAAAGAAAAGAGCAGGGCAAAACCATCACGCTCAAGGACTCGGGGAAGTAGCTTTGCCACTACTGTCACTGCTGTTGAAAAAAGAACTCAAAAAGACAATATGGTTAAACATGGACGTTCATCTGCTTTCTTCCTGCTTTCTTACAGTGCAGACGCTTTGCTGCTTGCTCTTGCCTCCCCTTGCATTCTTTTGCTTTATTTTCGCTTAAAGTCTCCTTTTTTTTACCCTGCTAGAAGCCAGCAGCTCTTGGATACTTTTAAATCACTGGGACTGTCAGATAAAGTAGGCTCCTGCCATATTTTAAAAACTTTTTATGATCTTAGTGCTACGCGAGTGCGGCCTATCAATAGCACTAGCCTGTACCGCAGTGACTGGAGCTATAGCTACTGCTAATTAGCAACAAGATGCCCCCTTTCTCCACGGACGACTTCTACAAACTTCTACAGAAAATTACAGTGCTGGAAACCAAGATCCAAAGGTTAGAAGTGAATGGATTATGTGGGAATGACACCACTTTCCTGTGGAGCCAAAACAGTGGACAAGAGCATGCTAACAACAAGACTACCAAGAAGCAGGAGGCCTGTGTGCTAGGTAATAAATCTAAAGTGGGAGTCCTCCCTGGAACGGTCTGGGTGCAAAGAGTAAATCATTTCCTTGGGAAATGGGAGGACGAGTAACAGGCAGAACACAGCGCCCTGAGATTTGTGATGCGACTGGCTGGCCTGCATTATCATCCAGGCAGAGCACCTCTTCAACCCCTGTTCTTAGTAGGACACAGCCGTGGACAGCCGCGAAAGGGAGAGTTAGCAACAAACCTCCCCAACAGCCGAGTGTGCAACAGCAGAACAGATTTTCACCACTATTGCAGGACCCTGGATCTCCGTCTGATGACCTGGAGAACATCCCATCCTCACACAGAAGGGTAAGGACTGAGAGTAAATCAGAAAGTAAAAGGCTGCAGCGAAAGCTAACGACTGGGCCTCAAACTCTGATTGTGGGTGACGCTGCTGTAAACGATGTAAGAAGCATGTGCAGTAAGAACACCAAAGTACTCTGCTTTCCAAAGGATACGGTGTCTGACTTGGCAGAAAGAATCCTGCATATTGTGGCTGAACATCCTACTGTGAAAAACATCATACTGCACATCGGGACCAATGATGTTGTGAAGCAACAGTCTGAAGTGTTGAAAGAGGACTTTAATAATCTGTTGAACACAGTCAGCTCTTTGAATGCTGAGGTGTTTATCAGTGGCCCTATACCGCCAGTCCGAAGAGGAGCTGAGAGATTCAGCAGACTGATGGCACTGAACAGGTGGCTCTCAGCAGCATGTGCTGTCCATTCAGTGCATTTCATTGAGAACTTTTATTCTGTGGGAGCGCAGACATCTTTTTAAGGCAGATGGACTTCGCCTTAACAAGTCAGGAGTAAAATTGTTTAGCTCCAACCTGTTTTACTTTCTGCGTCACTCATCTGTTCCCTCTGCCAAGGGCAAGAGACAAGAGGAATCTAAACAAGAAGAAGACATAACACAACACGCCAGAAACCTTGAAGGAGAGCCACCCCAGCCCCCGCCGGAAGAGAGCTGTGATCACGGGAGACATCTGAGCCAAGAGGAAGAGCCTCCACCTCTCTCACTGAAAACCAACAGTGAGGATTCAACATCTCTACCCCCCCAATCCCCATCTCCAGACACACTGTCTCCCCTCTCCCCTCTGCTGGACTTCACTGATCACATGGAAGACCTGGTTAGAGCTGGGACCAAATTCACTCCGCACACCTTCCCTCGCTCCACTCCCATTTTCTCTACCCTAAACCCCCCTCACCGTCCACCTCCACCACTGGCTCTAAGTCCTCCAGGTTTGACACACGTGTCACAAATACAACGCCCAACCCGCCCTCCCGCTCCGCAATGGCGAAAAAGCCCAGTAAGCTCTGTCTGATATGTGCTGGGTCCAGGCTACAAGGAAAATAGCACTCATGACTCTTCCCAGGACAAGCCGGGGCCCAATGTGCTGGTAGTCTTCTCCATCCCTGTCTTGATAGGTAACAGAAAAAGTGTGGTGAATGTGTTAAAAAACAGGAAGCCAGCAAGTTTAGTATTAATTCCTCGTCAGCCGCAGCCTGTTGAAAAAAGTGGGCCAGATAATGTTTTTAATTCACTAAAATTAGCTTTGTTAAACGTTAGGTCTTTGGCAGGCAAAACATTTTTAATCAATGATTTTATAATAACTCACAATCTTAATTTCATGTTTTTAACTGAAACTTGGTTGGACCAAGATAACAGTGCAGCTGTCCTTATCGAAGTCGACCCTCCCAACTTCAGTTTTATGAGTGAAGCCAGAGTGCATAAGAGAGGAGGTGGAGTTGCCATTTTGTTTAATGACTCCCTCCAATGCAAAAAGATTTCTTATGGGAATTTTGCTTCTTTTGAATATGTGGCTCTTCAGCTGAATTCCTCTTCTAGAGCTATTTTTCTAAACATCTACAGGCCCCCTAAATACTGTGCAAACTTTTTTGATGACTTTGGTGAACTGCTGTCTATAATCTGTGTTGACTTTGACTGTGTGGTTATTGTTGGTGATTTTAACATCCATGTTGACAACCCCCTGGACAGAGGGACTAAAGAACTGTTCTGTGTTCTTGAAAATTATGGACTGACCCAACATGTGACGGAGCCCACGCACAATAAGGGGCACACTTTGGACTTGGTCATCTCCAAGGGTCTGAACATTTCCAAGGTTGTGGTGACTGATGTTGCTCTCTCTGATCATTCCTGTGTTTTCTTTGAGAGTGCTATCTGCGTGCACACAAATGTTAAAACAGAGGTGATCACAAAACGGCATATCACAGAGAACACTAGTGAAGAATTTATTGAGGCTTTCTCCCAGACACCTGCCCTTCCACAGGTCTCAGTCAATGAGCTTGTGGATGATTTCAGTTCCAAAATTACAAATGTTATTGATGCCATTGCACCAGCCAAGGTGAAGGTGGTCTCTGGTAAGAGAAGATCTCCATGGAGAAATGCCACGCTGGTTAGAACTCAAAAAAGAGAGTGTCGAAAAGCTGAACGCAGGTGGCGGAAAACAAATCTCCAGGTTCATTATGACATCTATAAAGAGAGACTTCGCATTTATAATTTAGAGCTGAGAAATGCAAGGCGGTCCTTCTTCTCTGACATCATCACCAAAAACACTAATAATGCACGTGCCCTGTTTGCTACTGTCGACAGGCTAACCAACCCTCCTGTGTCTGCAGCCTCTGAACTTCTGTCCACCAGGGCCTGCAATGAATTTGCCATCTTCTTTGCAGACAAAATTCAAACAATTAGACAAGCAATCAGCGGCTCCATGTCAGTAACAGGATACGTCTTATCCCTATGTCCACTTAAAAATAATTCTTATAGCATGAGACAATTTGATTCTATTAACCATAAAAACCTGGAGGACATAATACAACATCTGAAATCCTCCTCATGCTGCCTTGATATTCTGCCAACAGGGTTTTTCAAAAGGTGTCTAAATGCATGGCCTCAGATTTACTGCAAATTGTCAACATGTCTCTCCTCTCAGGTTTTTTCCCACAGGCCCTGAAAACTGCAGTCATTAAGCCACTCTTAAAAAAGAGCAATCTAGACAGTTCACTAATGAGGAATTATAGGCCCATATCAAATCTCCCATTTTTAAGTAAAATAATTGAAAAGGCTGTTTTTCAACAGCTGAGTGCTTTCTTGGCACTAAATAACTGTTTTGATGTCTTCCAGTCAGGTTTTCGACCACACCACAGCACTGAGACGGCTCTAGTTAAGGTCTTCAATGACATCCATTTAAACACTGACAGTGGCAGAATTTCAGTCTTAGTATTATTCGGATCTCAGTGCTGCATTCGACACGGTAGACCACAACATATTACTAGACAGACTTGAAAACTGGGTTGGACTTTCTGGCACAGTACTAAACTGGTTTGAATCCTACTTAAAGGACAGGGACTACTTTGTGTCTATAGGTAACTACACATCTGAGCTGACAAAATGACATGTGGAGTTCCCCAAGGCTCCATTCTGGGACCTCTTTTGTTTAACATTTACATGCTTCCACTGGCTCAGATTATGAAAAACAACAAAATATGTTACCATAATTATGCAGATGACACACAGATCTACATAACCATTTCACCAGGAGACTATGATCCCATACAGGTGCTGAGTAACTGTATTGAGCAGGTCAACGACTGGATGTGCCAGAATTTTCTCCAATTAAACAAGGATAAGACTGAAGTTATTGTTTTTGGAGCCAGGGAGGAACGATTGAAAGTCAGTGCTCAACTTCAATCTGTAATGTTAAGAACCACGGATCAAGCCAGAAATCTTGGTGTAGTCATGGACTCAGACCTGAATTTGAGGAGCCATATTAAGACAATTACAAAGTCAGCCTACTATCACCTGAAGAATATATCAAGGATAAGAGGCCTTATGTCTCAGCAGGACCTGGAAAAGCTTATCCATGCATTTATCTTCAGTCGACTTGACTAATGTAACAGTGTCCTTACAGGGCTCCTAAGAAATCCATCAGACAGCTGCAGCTGATTCAGAACGCTGCTGCTCGAGTCCTCACTAAGACCAAAAGGTGGATCACATCACTCCAGTTCTGAGGTCTTTACATTGGCTTCCTGTATGTCAAAGAATTGATTTCAAAATCCTGCTGTTAGTTTACAAAGCACTAAATGGTTTAGGGCCAAAATATATTTCTGATCTTCTGCTCGTTATGAACCATCCAGACCTCTCAGGTCGTCTGGGGCAGGTCTGCTTTCTGTCCCCAGAGTCAAAACTAAACAAGGAGAGGCAGCGCTCAGTTGTATACGGAGGCTTCTGATGACATTGATGAAAATATATTATTTGAGGCCTCAATAATAATTTTGAGGCCTCAAATTAAAATTCGTGGCCATCAATTATTATTTTGAGGCCTCAAATTTAAAATTGTAGCACGCAATTATTATTTTGAGGCCTCAAATTTAAAATTGTGACCACAAATTTTTATTTGAGGCCTCAAAATAATAATTTGTGGCCAAATAAAAAATTTGTGGCCACGAATTTTTAATTTGAGGCCTCAAAATAATAATTCGTGGCCACAAATTTTTAATTTGAGGCCTCAAAATTATTATTTGAGGCCTCAAATTAATATATTTTTCATCAATGTCACCAGGGGGGCTCCGTAATTATGCTCCGTATATTTGGAACAAACTCCCAGATAACTGCAGGTCTGCTGAAACTGTCAGTTCTTTTAAATCAAGACTGAAGACCTTTCTTTTTACCACTGCTTTTAATTAAATATTTTAGATTTTTCTTTTATTGATAACTTACACTGCACTGTAACTTTTACTGTCCTGTTTTCTTTTTCTTTGTTTTAGCTTTTATTATATTTTATGTTGCTTTCAAATGTTTTTTATTGTTTTTTCCTGTTGCTTTTATGTTTTGTGTAAAGCACTTTGAATTGCCTTGTTGTTGAAATGTGCTATATAAATAAACTTGCCTTGCCTTGCCTTGCCTTGAAAGACCTTGCCTGTACTGCAAGGGTGGACACACACTGGAGTCGTGTATTCTATTGGAGAAGAAGGCTCACAGCGAGAAGATTGATTTCCTAAAAAAGAATGGAGTTTGTTTTGGCTGCTTGTGTACTGGACACATCAGTAAGGAGTGTAGGAATCGTCTCTCTTGCAAAACCTGTGGATTGAAACACCCTAGCATGCTACACATCTACCCTAAGGAAAGGAGAGCAGATGCTGAGAAAAGCAAGAGCAGCTCAGACGCTGTAATGGACAGTGCTCTGGTTGCGGTTCAAACTAGTGGTCTCACTGTGGCCGGTGACAAAGATTGTAAACTTGCCATTGTACCAGTGAAAGTTAAATCCATGAAAGGTCAAAGGTCAGTGGAAACCTATGCCTTTTTGGACCAGGGAAGTTCAGCATCCTTCTGCACAATGGGTCTGATGGACAGACTGAAGCTCTCTGGGAGAAAAACAAAGATTCTTTTGCGCACCATAGGCCAAGAGAAAATTGTGGACAGTTGTATTGTGTCAGGCTTGGAAGTGGCTGGATTGGACAGTGACTTGTACTGTGAAATGCCAGACATCTTTACACAACATAGGATGCCTGTCAACATGAATAACATCCCACAACAGCAGGATCTGGAGAAATGGCCTCATCTGAAACATGCCTTCCTGCCTGAGAACAGCTGGCCGAGCGAGGTTGTAACTGGATCGCCGTCAACTCGGATGTGACGTCATTCCCAGCTCTGACCTCCGAGGTAAATGAAACGCAGCAACAGCTGCATCCATGTTAGCATCGCCACGCTTGATGTGGTAATTTCACAGTAGGCAAAACACACAGGTTCAGTAGACTTGTTCTCGCCTCTACTGTGCAATTCGACTGAGGTAAACATCTAGCGTCAAAATATCAAGGTGAAAGTCATCATAGCTTGTGTAGTATAGACCCAGCTCCTAACCCAACTTTGAGAATAGATTAACGGCGATATTTTTTTTTATCGCCCGAAAAGAGTTTCACGTTAACGCAGCACGTTAACGCCGATAACGGTCCACCACTAATATTTATAGAGGGCTGTTGTTGACTAAATGAGTAACATATAAAACAAAGGAATTACTACATGAAATTAAAGCAGCTCTCTTTAGTGGCGGCAGAATTAAAGTAATTACACACTTTTTAAATTTTTTATCATTGTCTAATTGCATTAAAGCAGCTGAATTACCCACTGTTATCTTGAGAATTTGTGAGAGCCATAACACTTTTTGACAGTATTTTCCTAATTTTGTAATATAATGTAGTGTAATTTAAAGTTCAATGAGTAGCCCTATCCATTTTCTGACAGAACAAGAAGAATGCTGTTATGTAATAACTCTACACAAAACCTCTCTGGCAAACAGTCTCAACAAAAGTGAATCCTTTCAAGCTTCACAAAGATTGCCTTTATTGACTTTTACCTCTAACTTGGTTAAATAAAAAATAAAGCACAAAAGCACACACACAAGACACATTTCATCTCTGCAATGCCAGACATGACTTCTTGGAAATGGTGTGATCTTAACTGATAAAAAATAAATTGTGTCATGGAATTTCTTCTCAGTGATTTTCAATTCTTCATAGAGATAACAATCCATACATAAGTGGCAATAAATCATCTTCTTCTTGTCTGATGCTGAAGCAAAGCCAAATATCTAGTGCTGAAATGTGTTTTCTTTGACAAAACTCCAAAAGTCAATCAAAGCAAGGTGTGTCATTCTTTCATGTTCCGTGCATAAGTGTTTTGTATGTGTTTGTACCACAAACTCTAAAAGTTTAATTAACAGCAGCTTAATAAAAGAAATGACAGCAAAGCGGAGTTGATATGGGTTGCCATTTTTTCATGTTTACCATTTGCCATAGTGGTAACCTTAACAAATTCACACATCTGACTTTAGCTTGTTGGTTGCAAGTTGCACTGTTCATCCTCAATTATAAACTACTTGTTATTTATTAAATGTGTTTTAATCTCACAACATAAATACCCTTTTAATTTCAGCCAGTACATTTTAGAGGAAACATGCATCAGAGTATCTGAACGTTATCTATTTTATAGCCACTACTCTACACTGACATCAGATGACTGTAATTGCAGCGTATGCATTCAGTCTTTTCAGAACTGTGACTCTGACTTTTGCTCAATACTAAACATTTTTATAAAGCATGAAGAACGGGTCCACCTATAAAACTGGGTTTAAGACAGGATGTAAACAATGACTTTGTTCCATACAGCCCTGAGCTGCATGTATGGTGTGGGATGATGTGTTCATCATCAGAGCTTAGTGACAACAGAGCTGTTCAGGTCAAAAAGCTTACAACTAACATGGTGTTATATATATATATATATATATATATATATATATATATATATATATTTATATATATATATATATACTACAGGCCTGTAATGTTCAGTTTATGCTGAGAGAGGCTGTAGTTTATGATGCTGTTGGATTGTACTGAAAGTTGTTTCTACCAACTTGAGTAAATATATTTAGGGCTTTGTAGAAAAATTGATTATACATCTAAAGAAGTGATAGTTATCTTGCAACACTGCACTGAGATGTAACTTATATCGATCTTCCTTTCTGAGTCTGGGGAATCAGAAAAGAAGTGGCTGGAGAACTCCTTCAAAAGAACAGATATTGTGGCAAATTTATGCCCTTTAGCTTACAGCTCTTTTAGCTGATCTTTAATAATTAGCTGCCACTCCCTTTGGCATGGTGCTAACTTGTTTTTTTTGTTGCCATCTGACTGTTTCCCTCTCCATCCCCTCTCTCATTTTTCTCACATTTTAATAAAAAACATTTAACTCTGTTACTTTGCAGTGCTTAACAAATAATTACAACATTGGTATTTTAGTCCGAGGTGGATAAACGTTACAGACGTTGCAAATACAATCACCAGGTAAACTGGGGTCAGGCGAGTTTACCTTCCAGTACATCTGAGCTTCACCTGGACTCACCTGGATTCTCATTCTGCTGCATGGAGACTTAAGGTCCATGCTGCATGTACATTTTATATACTTTTTAAATGTATATATTAAAAAATAAAATAAATAAATAAAACAGTGTGTGTGTTGTAAATACTAAAAATAGAATAAACAAAACAGTAAGTGTGATAGTGTGTGTTAAAAAAAAAGTATATATATATTAAAAGTTAAAACAAAATAAATAAATAAAACGATAAGCGATTGTGTGTGTCTTAAGAAAGAAGTATATATACATTAAAAAGTTAAAACTAAATAAATAAAACAATGAGTGTGTGTGTGTGTGTGTGTGTTAAAAATAAAAATATCTAAAAAGAATTAAATTAAAATAAATAAATGAAACAGTAGAATGTGTGTGTGTGTATATAGTTATATTAATAGATTAAAAAAAAATCAAGTATAAAATGTAAAACAAAAGAATTAATAAAATACCAAACAATTAAAGTAATAATTTTTAAATTTGTACAATTATTTATCAGTCTGAGTTTCCACTGGTTGTCCTCACTTCATGGCATGTGGAGACATATTTTGCAGCAATTATTTGACATTTGGGCATTTCTCCCAGTAAATAGGGGAGTTTCTGTGTGTCTGATAGGGATTCGAATTCGGGGTATATTTGGGCAATGTTTGCAAAGTGTTTTTCTCTTAGTGGTTCATATTTGGGGCATGAGGTTAGAAAGTGTACCTCTGTCTCTACCTGTCCTGTGTCACACTGGGAGCAGAGTCTGTCCTCCTGTGGTAGCCAGCTCTGTCTGTGGCGACCCTTTTCTATGGCCAGGCTGTGTTCACTCAGTCTGTATATTGTCATAATTTTTTCTTAGTTTAGGACATTTTATTGTCCTCAGGTAATTTGCCAGTGTGAATTCTCTTTTTTAGGGTCAGATAACATTGTGATTTACTTTGTGTTTTGGTTGTTTCTTTCCAGTATTCAATATATTTTTCTTTCTGCTTGTTAATAATTTGGTTTGGTCTGTTTGAGTTGGTGTTGCTGTCCTGAGGCTGTTGGGGACTTGTTACTGCAGAGAGCCTCAGGACCAGCTGGCTGAGGGACTCTTCTCTGGTTTCAGCTCCTGGTATGTTAGGGCTTTGTGATGGTATGTCTGGGGGTTAACTGATTTTAAGTGGTTGTAAAATTTAAGTGATCTTTTCTGTATTTTTTAGTAATAGGGGTATTGGCCGAGCTCTGCTCTGCACAGGTTATTTGGTGTTTTTCTCTGCACCTGCAGGATGCTCTTACAGAACTCAGTATGGAAAGATTCTATGATTGTTTTGTCCCATTTGTCAAATTCATTATTAAGTTTTGGCCCCAGATTTCGCTACCATATAGAATTATTGGTTCTAGTACAAATTGGAAAATTTTAAGCCAGATTTCAATTGGAATATATATTTTAATGTTTCTTTTATTGCATAGAAAGCTCTCCTTGCTTTGTCTCTCAGATCTTTCACAGCCATGTTGAAGTTCCCTGTGTATGTAATGTTGAGGCCAAGGTAAGTATAGTTTTTTGTATGTTGTAATTTAGTGGTGTCTAAATAAAAATTGTGTGAAATCTGATTTCTGTGTTGTTTCTGAAAGACCATTATCTTAGTCTTTGCTGTGTTTACTGTCAGGGCCCAGGTCTGACAGAATCTCTGCAGGAGGTTAAGGTGCTGCTGCAAACCTTCTTTAGTAGGTGAGAGCAACACTAAGTCATCTGCATACAGCAGACCTCTGATCTCTGTGTCGTTCAGGAGGAGTCCAGGTGCCGTGGAACTCTCTAATTGGTTTGCTAATTCATTGATATATAGATTGAAGAGAATTGGACTTAGATTGCATCCCTGCCTCACTCCCGGCCCTGGGAGAAGAATGCTGTTTGTTTGTTTCCAATCTTTATGGCACATTCACTTTTTGTATACATGTTTTAATCAAGTCATATGTTTTCCTCCAATGCCACTTTCAAGTAGCCTAAAGAAAAGGCCCTCGTGCCAGATGGAATCAAAGGCTTTTGGAAGTCAACAAAGCAGGCATATACTTTTCTTTTCTTAATGTTTAGTTCTTGATCAATTAGAGTCTGGAGGGTAAATATATGGTCAGTTGTGCGGCAATTTGGCAAAAAACCAATTTGGCATTTATGCAGAATATTGTGGTTATCAACAAAGTTGACAAGTCGTTTATTAATGATGTTGCAGAATATTTTTCCCAGGTTACTGGATACACATATTCCTCTGTAGTTATTTGGGTCATATTTATCTCCAGATTTATGGATTGGGGTTATTAAACCTTTGTTCCAGATGTCTGGAAAAGTTCCAGTTGATAGAATAGTATTGAATAGTTTTAGTATAGCCAATCTGATTTTATGGTCTGAATATTTGATCATTTCATTTAGGATTCCATCGATACCACAAGCCTTTTTTCCTTTTAGGGACTGGATGGCTTCTGTTAATTCTTGTTCTGTTACAGGGTAATCTAGAGGGTTTTGGTTGTTTTTAATCACCGCCTCAGATTTTTTCCATTTTGTGAATATTTTGTGCTGATCATCATTTTTTGTAATATTACTGTATAGTTCACTAAAGTGATTAATCCAAGTATTTCCATCTTGGATTGCCAATTCATCCTGCTGGGTTTTGTTTAGGTTGTTCCATTTCTCCCAAAACTGGTTGGACTCTAAGGATTCCTCAATTTCACAGAGCTGGTTCTTGCTGTGTTGTTCTTTCTTAGTTTTTAGGGTGTACTTGTATTGTTTCAGAGTGGCCTCATATTGACAGCGTATGCTGTGGTTATCTGGGTCCCTATGCTTTTCATTTGATAATTTCCTTAAAGTTTTCCTTAAATTTTTGCAATCAATGTCAAACCATTTGTTATTGTTCATTTGTTGAGGTTTTGGTTTTGAGGCTTTCAAATTAGACAATGAAGCCAGATGATGAAATATTGAATTGATTTTGTCCACAGCCAAATTTACACCAGAATTATTCTGGGGAAATGTTTCTGTTAGAAATGAATGAGTTAAATCGTGGATGTTTTGATTTTCCAGTGCCTTTTGGTACGCCCCCATGCTGTCTGGGGTCCATCTGTATGAGTATGTACTGTTAAACAGGTCACAGGCACTAAGGGCTCCAGACTTAGACTGAGCCCTTTTCAGGTAGATAGTGATTTTGCTGTGGTCTGAGAGGGGTGTGAGGGGGCTGACTGTGAAAGCTCTGAGAGACATTGGATCTAGATCTGTAATGAAATAATCTACTGTACTACTGCCAAGAGCTGAGCTGTAAGTGTAGCGACCCAGAGAGTCCCCTCGTAGCCTGCCGTTGACTATGTATAGACCCAGCGTACGGCAGAGCTGTAAAAGCTGCATACCACTTGTATTAGTAAGCTTGTCAAAGCTCTTTCTAGCAGGACATTCAGGGAGGGGGAAGCAGGTGCTTCCAGGTAAGTGTTTGTCTCCCTGGGTGTTCATAGTGTCAGCTCTTTCCCCTGTTCGAGCGTTCAAGTCCCCACAGAGTAATACATTTCCCATGGTTTTATAATGATTAACTTCCTCCTCAAGAATGGAGAAAATATCTGGGTTGTAGTAGGGGGATTCTGAAGGAGGTATATAGATGGCACACATGTAGACATGTTGCTCGGCACAGATCATCTGTTTGTTAATTTTCAACCATATATGAGATTCTTCTTTTTTTAATAACTGTGATAGACTGGCTCAGTTCTGATTTACACCATATAATCATGCCTCCTGAATCTCTGCCTTGGGTTATTGTGGGATTTTTTGTTGATGGTATGATAATCTCAGTGTAGCCGTGAGGCGACCAGTGGAAACATCTTCTCTGCACCATGTCTCCTGTAAAACTATGATGTCAGAGTCTTTTAACTCTCTATTAAAATCTGGATTTCTGCTCTTTAAACCAAAAGCTGATGATCTCAGACCTTGAATGTTCCAACATGTTATTGTAAACGATTTCATCTCTAAGAGTAATCTGTTCAAAAATTAGACAAACACCTTAAAAAACAAATAATAATAATAAACTAGATATTAAAAATAATACTAGTAACAAATGAAAAGAGAAAAAAAGTGTAAAAGTGTAAAAGATGAAAATAGTGTTGTAGGTAAATGAATAAAATATTAAACTTTAAGTGACATTTTAGAGTGTATGTGTGAACTTCTGTTAAGAATTGTCCTTATATTATTATCTGTTTAAAATGATTTCCAACATGTTAAACTATGAATTATTGTGGTGTCTCTAAGAGGTCTCTGCTCTTCCACCATGTAGCTATATGAGGCGAGAGCAGAGCAGGTTTAGCATGTGAAATATGTCTTTGAGTTCACCAGAGGGGGGGCTGTGGATCGTCTCACCGCTGCAGCATAGTTCAGTCCAATAGGCTGCTGCTCCTGTGGTCTTGGTTCTGCCGTTGGGATGAGGGGGTATAGGGCCTCCAGGCTGGGAGGCTCTCTGGCTGGGTACCCGTGGCCAGTGTTGTGTTGGCTGTGGGTTGTGATGTTGGTGGTGTGGTGGGTTTGGTGGCCTGGTCATCCTCTCTGATGGCCGAGGATAGGTGTATAGTGGAGGTCTGGATGGTCTTGAAGGTCTAGGGGTCTAGGAGGTCCTGGAGGTCTGCGTGGGGTCTGCCTTGTGTGGTTACCCTTGGAGTGGTAGTAGGGTTCCTTCCAAGAGCAGCCTCCTTTAGGGTCCCTAGCAAGGGTGGGGACTGCATTTCTGTGTAGGTGTACGTTATCATACAGGCAGTCCAGGTCCAGGGGTCGGGTGGTGGGCCAGGAACACATTGGGTTTGAGGGCACAGTCCCTGGAGAGGCTAATATTCACTCTGTGAATGGTGTGGGGTGGAAGTCTCTCCTGTGCAGCAGAGTCGATATGACTATCTTGCTGGTAGGGAAATTGGTGGAGGCTTGCTCAATGACTCTCCTCAGAGAGTCTGCCAGTCTGTCCTGCTGGGACCTTAAGTCGTTGGTGCCTGTATGGATGATGATGTGGCTAGGTGAGCCTAGCTCAGGCACTGTTAACAGCTCCAGGGCTCTCCTGGTGTTGGGGCACCAGATCTTCTCTGTTCTGTGCCTTGGGAATAAGGTCTTTTCATCCAGGAACTTTCCATTAGAGTCCATGAGGAGGATAATGTCTGCCCTTCTGCCTGTGTGCGTTTGTTCAGACTCAGCTGTCTGATCTTGACGTGGAGCTGTGGTGGTGGTTTCAGGTCTGGAGCTCCTAGCTGGAGGCTGGCTGGAGGCCGGACCTTGGGCAGGTGCAGGGGTGTGACTGGCGTCTTGGCTTGGCGTATGGAGGCAGCTAGTTGGTTCTGGGGGGGGATTAGAGTCTGCCTCAGGCTGCATGAGAGGGGGGAGTCCTCGAGGAAAGGGCTGCGTTGTCCTTCAGCAGGTGTAGTGGGAGTTTGGCTGGATGTGGTCTGGGTCTGAGAGGTGGGCACAGGGGTTGTGTGGAGTTCAGTCCTGGCTTGTAGACTAAGCCTGTCCCTGTTCTGTAGCTCTTCTCTCAGAGTAGCCAACTCAGTTCTCAGTAGGAGAAGTAGGCTGCTGTTGGTCCAGCTGCTCTCTGATCTGTACCAGTTCTATTTCCATCTGGGAGAAGTGTTCCCTCAAGATGTCCAGGGCCTCAGGGTGCTGCAGCAGGAGAGGATCAGTGTCAGCATCTGCAGGCTGTCTGTCAGGAGCAAGGACAGAACAAGACGGTTTGATTCCCAGGGTTGGAGCGATGCTTGCGAGGACCTCCTTCTCCTTCTCAGCTCTCAGTCTCATAGCAGGAAAGTCGAGTTCAAACTGTCCCAGGTCGCCTTGTATCATGACAGTTCCGTTTTTTGAACAGGTTTACTGTTATTCTGTTGGTGTCCGAGTCATTTTCTTCCAGGACACTTATTTTCCATCCATTACAGATGCCTGCTCTCTTTATTGCTGGGTAATGAGAGCTGAACACATTCAGCCAGGCACATGGTTCATCAGTCCAGAAGATTAAATTGCAGGACCTTCCATCTTTGTAGTGGTCCAGGAACAGGATTTCTGGTCTTTCTCTGAGTATTGTTTGTTTATATTTTCCCCTTGCAGTTTTGCTTTTGATAGCTGGGGGGTAGTCAATGGTTTCAGAGTGTGTAGACATCATGAAACAGTTGTTGATATTCAAGCTTCTGTGTTTAAAACAGCACTACTTCTGTTTATGCCGTTGCTAGGTAACCACCCTTCAGTGCTAGCTTGTTAGCTAATAGCTTGACTGTTTCAGTTTGGGACTTGTTTTATAGTAATAATTGCAAAACTTACTGATTTCAGTGTCGAGTAGTTTGCTGTTACTTGTTGTAGTCCCTCTTTCTTCTTCTTTGTTTGTTTTTGTCCTCTCCTTGTTTGTTTCTCTTCAGCTCAATGCTGTTTCTGAGCTCTGTTTCTCCTCTGTGCTCCTTCTTCAAACTGTATCTCTTTTCCTTTTTTCTCTTTCTTTCTCCTTCTTTTTCCTCTATTTCTCTCCTCTGGACTATTCTGGTCACTTCTTTTGCATTTTTCTCATAAAAAGTCGGTGTTTATCCAATTTTTGAACCGAAAACAAGCGTTTTGTTCAGCAGCAAGTCTTAAACATGACTCTCTCCTTTTAAGTAACTAACTTCTTTTAACTAACTAACACCTGTTCTTGAGAGAGTGGTAGGATTTGGAAATTAATATTTTACACGTTTATTTTTTGGAAATTATAAATGTAAACGTCTCCCATCTGTGTGTCTTTCTTTCTCCAGTCCAGAGTGGAACACAGTGAGCGTCATGGAGCAGAAAAGACTCGAAAGAGTTAGCTGGGATGACGGGGAGTTCTGGTGAGTTTGTAGTGCCATTGTGCATCTGAATGTCTGTGACATTTCTGAGTCTGACTGTTAATAACAACCTTCTTCAAACACGAAACAAAACACTCTGACATGTGAGTCTTAACCACAGCAGGAACTACAAGGCAGACAAGTCAGCTTGACATTATGCACACATGCTTTTTATTCTCAGTGGTGAAAGAAAAGGCAGTAGTGTGACAGACAGTAGTATCACAGCTGCTGCAATACTGCTCATGGCTGACTCTGTTAACATGTTGAAAATAATCTGATAATTTGGAAAATGGTTTAATTGCATATTTATTTATAAATGAGGGAGATAATATTTTTTTCCAGGGATTTAAAAATAAATATGTTAATAGTTAAATAATTAAAACTAGTCTTACAAATGGAACTTAATCTGATTTAATGTGTGTTTGGAAAGATTACAAACACACAACTACATATTAACCACTTTCTCTCTCCATTAGGATGTCGGTGTCAGACTTCCGGCAGCAATTTGATATTATGGATGTTTGTCACCTGACTAACAATCTCAGCGAAGGCTCCAGCCTCAGCAGTCTGCCATGGAGCTGCATAATGCTTCACGGAAACTGGGAGCCGGGCACCACAGCAGGAGGCCCTCGCCAAGGAGGTAGGAGACATGTTTAAAAATGTCTGTATGTTTATTGTTCCGTGCATAAGTGTTTTGTATGTGTTTGTACCACAAACTCTAAACTAAAAGTTTAATTAGCAGCAGCTTAATAAAAGAAATGACAGCAAAGCGGAGTTGATTTGAATTAATACATCACTCAGTGAGAACAGTTAAAAAGAGAGAACAGCAGGGCGATGACAATCAAACCACTGTATTGTTGTTTTTGGTATTATTGCTGTAGAAACAAATGTTTATTGTGTTTAATTTAGACCACTGGTGAAAATGAACAGTTTATCTAAACCCAGCACATTTACAGCAATGTGTTCATAAATGCTCCCTTTTAGTAATAAAAAAAGTATCATGGAAGCCATTCTGTTCTACCTGTTTAAACAGACCCCGCCTCTGGCCTTTTGTTGCACAACAGCTTTTATCTGAAAATGTGAAGTCTGCATGTCACTTGTATTTTACCTTGTGTGTACTCTGTATACTAGTGAATTCCCCTGTGTGGGATAAATAAAGTCTTATCTTGTCTTGTCTTGTATGCACATTGTAGATTAAGTTGAAGGTACTGGAATCAGAAATATCACACCTTGCCTGCTGGGGTTTTAACTTAATTAAATCTGATAATCGGACTACTTGTTCTCTCACATCAAGTTGAGTTACACACTATCTATCTTCTTGCATGTTTGTCTGTTTCTCAGACAAATGCTCTTATTCATCTAGTTATTATGGATCAGAATTCAGAGTCACGCAACCAAAATGAGCAACAACCCCACTTTTGATTTTGGTAAATCACTTGGCACAGGAACATGTGACAACACTTCACGTTACATGCTATAGCAGATAATAACAATAAAAATATCTTCATTTATATTCCACTTTTCTCGAGTTTTAATGTGGTGCGGATTATACCACAAAGAGTTGTGTTTTTATTGGCAGTGGTAGTTGTGGCATTTAAGAACACTGTAACGGAAACTGTTGTCATTTCAGTTTCAACAAACGATGTGTCAGGAGGTTTGCTCTCAAGTTTAAAAGTTATTTAATCCATATCCTGTCCTAACCACACCACATTAAATCTGTTAAGACATTAATCTAGTGTATAAATATACTGAAAGATGGAAATGATGATATTGAAAGTTTGTGGTAAAATCTGCATATGTCAAGTTTCAGATCTGATTTGACTGTACCATAGCCCAATGCACACGTTAGTGTGACTGACTGTGTATAAGTTTGTACCTTCACAAGATGGTGTAAGCAGATAGTCATGAGGGAGCATTTTACACTGAAAACCTTTGTAGAAGCGGAGATGGTGCTTGTTGAGTTATTTGAAATCAGTGTGTGTTAGGTTAAAGTTATTGAAGTGTTTGTACTGACCCGTCGTCCTCATAGTGAGAGATGTAGCAGGGAAACCGTTCATTTTTACATTCATTTTCATAATCATATTCATGTACACACTTTGGGTTAAAGGCTAAGGAATGCTGTATAAAGAAAAGTTTAATACTAATAGTGTGTGTGTGTGTGTTTGTTTCCAGGTTTGTTCTGGCTGAACCCTCAGTTCTACTTCAGTCCTGTCAGAGGTGGACAGTGGCACGGCCAGCACTCAGAAGACCTGCTCCTTCATTGTGGCTCTGATGCAGAAACACCTGGGATATAGGAGCAATGACATGCTCATAGCCCTGGATATATACCAGGTAAACACACACACACATGCACACACAGTAAGACACATAATACTGCATCTCAGAAGAAAACATTTTACTTTTTATTTCACAGGTTTAGTTTCTTTTCTGATCAAGATTTTACATAAATAAACAAGAATGAAGTTTGAGTTTGCATGGTATATTTGAGAGTTCCTTAAATCATAACAGAGTACACACAGCTAACTGTTGTTGTTGTTGCTGACACAAAATAGAAACTCACATTATATTATTATATTATTACAAGTTTGGAAGGGAGATCTGAACCTGCACACAATATTAAACCAGTGATTTCTCTCCAGGCGCATCCTAAGAATACATATCTGACGGCTGAGGACTTAAGTGTGCTCCACCCGGTCCTCCGCAGCCCTCAGTACGTCCCACGTCGGGAGGTTGTTCTTCATAGCTCCCTTCCACCAGGTCGTTACATCATCATCCCTTCAACCAACGAGCCCAATCAGCAGGGACAGTTCCTCCTGCGGGTGCTGATAGAGAAGGGCAATCTTACCACGTGAGTCATGGATCAATCTGTTAGATGGACTGATTTTAGATTTTCATGCCACTTGAGCTGTGACAAAAAAGTAAAAAAACATCAAACTGTGTGTTTTGATTGCAAAAAGATGAACAGGCAAAAAGACAACCTCTGAATCTGCTGATGAGATGAAGAAACGTCAAGGACTCTTTATCCCATCTCACCCTGAGAGGAATGAAATAAAAAAATAAGAATGGAGTTTCAGGTTACATGCAGAAACACTATAAATTAATATTCATAAATTGTTGTTACTAAAAGCACACAGCTGCATGTCAGGAGATATGAATGAGAGATATTAACTCAGTAAAAGGACCTATTATTGAACATTGCAGACTTGACAGGGAGATATGAACCTCTGAGAACTTCTTCAGTTGTCGAAATTTAGGATTTGTGATTATAAGTGTGATGATTCTAATATGTTTTCATGCTTTTTTTCCAGTTCAGCTCGCAGTCCAATGGCACTAGGAATCTCTTCATCAACAGAGGTGGACAACAAGTTAAATCACATACTAAAAAAACAATTATCAAATTATTCACCTAGTGAAGTAGACTGGGCTCAAACTAAATTAATCAATGTTGGTTGCCCAAAAGGGTCTCAGTGAAGCTTGGATAGGCCAGATAGTAGAGCAGTGCCCTGTTGATGTGAGGGTTCAGGGCTTAATTCTCTTTTCAGGAGAGATATGTTTTTAATAGCTTGAAGCACGCAGCAACTGTAGGACTAAAACATCTTGTTGTTTACACAGACATTTGGTCACTGACCTCCACATCGTGGAGTTGACAGCAGTGGCTCAGTGGCTGGTACTGCCAGTTACAACGGCCTTTCTGTGCGCTTCTGCATACTGATTCTAGGCAGGTTTTGCGTATAGTGTGTTTACACAGGAAAAACAAAGTATACTATCAATGTAAACATTTGTTCCACAATGCAATGCAAACATGAACTGGAGGAGCTGTTAAGAACTGGAAAAATGTTATTGCACAGCTTTGGGAAGATCAAAAAAACCCTATATCTTAAATCTTTAGAAAAACAACAACTTTCTCTTTTTGAAGTGGTACTCCAAAGTTGGTACCACTAAAACATATTAGTATGTACAAAAATACATATATAAAATATAAAAATACATTGATTTCTGAGTCCGACTGAAGAAGGAGGCCTTCCGGGATTTGTTGTCTCGGAGGACTCCGGAGGCGGTTGCAAGGTACCGACAGGCCCGAAGGACTGCAGCCTCTGCTGTGGCAGAAGCAAAGCAGCGGGTGTGGGAGAAGTTCGGAGAAGACATGGAGAAGGACTTTCGGTCGGCACCAAAGTGTTTCTGGAGAACTGTCCGCCATCTCAGGAGGGGGAAGTGGGGAACCATCCAAGCTGTGTACAGTAAGGATGGGACCCTGTTGACCTCAACTGGGGAGGTAATTGGGCGATGGAGGGAACACTTTGAGGAACTCCTAAATCCGACTGACACGCCCTCTCTAGTAGAGGCAGAGCTGGAGGCCGATGGGGGTTTCTCGTCAATTTCCCTGGAGGAGGTCACTGAGGTAGTCAAACAACTCCACAGTGGCAAAGCCCCGGGGATTGATGAGATCCGCCTCTTCAACATTGCGTGGAAGTCGGGTACAGTGCCCAAGGAGTGGCGGACTGGGGTGGTGGTTCCCCTGTTCAAGGGGACCAGAGAGTGTGTGCCAATTACAGGGTATCACACTTCTCAGCCTCCCTGGTAAAGTCACGCCAGGGTGCTGGAGCGGAGGGTTCGACCGATTGTCGAACCACAGATCGAAGAGGAACAATCGCGGTTTTCGTCCTGGTCGGTGGAACAACTGACCAGCTCTTTACTCTCACAAGGATCCTGGAGTGGGCTTGGGAGTATGCCCATCCAGTCTACATGTGCTTTGTAGATCTGGAGAAGGCATATGACCGGGTCCCTCGGGAGATACTGTGGGAAGTGCTCGCGGGAGTATGGGGTGAGGGGCCCTTCTTAGGGCTATCAATCCTTGTACATCCAAAGCGAGAGCTGTGTCAGAGTACTCGACAGTAAGTCGGACTCTTTCAGGTGGGGTTGGCCTTCGCCAGGGCTGCGCTTTGTCACCAATCCTGTTTGTGATATTCATGGACAGGATATCAGGTATAGCCGATGGCGAGGAGGGGCTCGCGGTTCGGTGGGCTTGGGATCTCGTCACTGCTTTTTGCGGATGATGTGGTCCTGATGGTCACTATATAATGCTCTACATACAACTCCCTACACATGGGGTAGGTAGCAGTGAATGAGAGGGGATTTAGGACAGAACCTAATTTGACCCACAGAGGGAGCCAAACCACCTCTCTTTACCTCTTCATCTACTCACTCAGGTTGAAGTTACTGTTTATTTTTACTCTGACAACTTCAAATTTAGTATTCTGGCATCCTGAAGGGATGGTGCACTTTGAAATGTTGTACACTTATATAACCTAGTGTGAACCTTGTCCTCTCAGCCTTTTCAAGTCATAAAAATCACACCCATCATTTTGTTCCCCCACAATAAGTCACTGATACTTTTAATCATATATATTACTCATCTGCTATTAGTATTTCTACGTAACAGAAATACCAGTTAGTCAGTAAAATATCAGTAAGGGAATAATATGTGTAAAACTAACGTTTTAGTTGGTATGCTGAACTGACATGCAGCTAACAAATTTACCATTTACCAGTTTTTTGCCTCAGAGGAGAAAATGTCCCACCCATTGTCACTGCACCTGCTGAATAAAGGGATTCATTCTGACCTGGGTTTGTTTGTCTGGTCTTTTTCTGCTCCAGGCATCATGATTTTGATTTGATATTGATATTATTTTGATTTGATATCTTTATTTTGAACATGTAAATAAAAAATTGAAAAATCAATGAAACAAAGAACAATGGTAAAGACAAATGAACAACAAAACAAAATCCATACTTCCCTCTATTTACATGTACAAAAAGGAGTAGGAAGAAGTAAAACTTATGTACTCCTACCCCTTTATACCCTTACTACTATATTTATGCAAATCACACTAAATAATAAGGTTAAATAGATAATAAATCTATAATCAATAAGAATATATATTCAAAAGTTCTATACACATAAGGATATTACCCATACATGACAATATTTATACATACTACAGATTTATTAAATATAAGCTCAGGTTAGCACAATGTTTCTCTGTACCTCTGGAATATCATTTCTTTGAATATCTTTTTAAAATGGATTATGTTTGGACATTGCTTTAATTCATCATTTAGTTTATTCCACAACTTAACACCACAGACAGACAAACAGAAACTTTTCGAGTAGTTCGATAGCTGGGAATCTTAAAATTTGACTTTCCCCTTAAATCGTAACCCCCTCTCTTTCGAGAACCTTTTCTGTATACTACCAGGCAATACATTTTTCCTAGCCTTGAACATAATTATAGCTGTTTGAAATTCAACTAGATCAAATAGTTTTATTGTTTTAGACTGTAAAAATAATGTGTTGGTGTGTTCCAAATATCCTGTGTTATGAATTATTCTAATTGCTCTTTTTTGAAGTATAAATAAGGATTGCAATGAATTTTGATATGTGTTTCCCAAACCTCTACACAGTAATTTAAATATGGTAACACCAGTGAACAGTACAAAATGTGAAGTGATTTGTAATCTAGAATGTGTTTAGCTTTAGCCAGTACTGAAATACTTCTAGACAGTTTTGTTTGGATATGTTTAATGTGAGATTTCCAGCAAATCTTGTCGTCTATAATCACTCCAAGGAATTTTATTTCATGTACTCGTTCTATATTAACACCCTCGATCTGTAACTGAACTTGATTGTTTGATTTACAATTGCCAAATATCATGAATTTAGTTTTGCTCAGATTTAATGATAACTTATTAGTGTCAAACCACTGTTTTATTTTTCTGAATGGTGGATGATTTCGTAATGCAGATCGTTGGACTGAGATACACAGAGCCGGACATGACCATCAGTTACCCCGGCTTCCTGTACCTGCTGATGAAGCTGGAGAGCATGATCCGTAAGAGAGGGAGATGGGAAGAGAGGGGGTCACAAAAAAGACAAATGGCACAGTGTCACAGTATTCCATAAATGGAGAGGTGCTTAATGTTAGAAATTAGAAACAATAACATGTTTAAGTTGCTTAAATGCGTGCATGCATTCAAAATAATATATATATATATATATATATATATATATATATATATATATATATATATATATTCCATATATATTATCATAGTTTACTAAGCAATGTTAGTTATGCTTATATCATAATCACACCTTACCTCTGTTAAAAACTATTTTGCTGCCGTCAAATGAATGTGTAGCTCTACTTTTGGTGATTTTAATGTTTTAACTCCAGTTAATGGCCTTTATGTGACTTTGTGCTTTGGGAAAATTCTTCTTTCCGTTGGATTCTTTTGAAAAAGAAAAGAAAATTCATTTGAAAAACAAAAACTATGACAAAATATATTTCAATTCTTGCCCACAAATGTAAACTAAATGTTAAAATGCTAATGTGAAAGATGGGTCGACAAACACACAGAGCCGGTTCTTTCTCAGCTAAACCCATGAAACACAAATACAACACTATGCTGGCACCAGCGAAACTTTACATACTTTGTTTTGGCTTACATTGTGGCCAGATGGGTTTTGCCTTGCAGGGCAGCGGAATGAGCCACCGCAGTTCAGATGTTTGTCAGTTATTGTTTTTGTCCTCTTTTGCAGGCAAATTTCAAGCTTACGACATGGTGGGTATAGGAACCATAGCCATCGGCTACAGACAGGTGAGAACACTCCTTCTTCTTTATCTCCTCTCGTAACAGATGCTTTGAATGAAGAAGTGATAATGAAATGCACATGTGATTTTTATTTTACTTTTATAATGTGAATGAAATTAATATCTACAACTCAGTTTGGCAAGTTCTTTATTAAACCTGTCAAACTTTATTAAACCTGTCAAACAATAAAAGTATATTTATATTAGGGGTAGGCCTTAAACTAGGTGAACTAAAAGTGTTTTGTTCTCTGATTGTTTCTAGTGGCTCCACATGACCATGTACAACTGACCTGACCTGGTCCACTCCTGGTCCCTACAAATTCATCATGATTTGTTTTTTTTTATTTTACTGTTAATGTGTACCGTTATTTGCCAGAAAGGCAAAGTAGAATCTCCTTCATGATCCAACGATCCAGACAGATTTTTGAAATATTAAATGTTTGTGAAAAAAAATAAATACAGAAATTATTGTGCTGTCTACATTAAGTACGCAAATTCTCTAAATACTGCATTTTTGACGCTAGTTTCTGCTTTTACAAGCCTGGTGATTGTCTGTGCCAAAGGGTGAAGCCATGCATGGTTTGCCTTTTGTGTTTAATGTTTAAGATTGTGAGTTTAAGCCCTGGGTGATACAGAATAAACATGCTTAGTCAGGCATTGTGCTGTGTGGATTAGAGACTCATGACTTCAAGGTTTAATGGCAGTTTTGGTCTGGACAGTCCTGCTGATGGACCCTCCTGTATTTCTCATGTCTGCCTCCTCTTCCTCCTTCCTCTTCCTCCTCACAATGCCCAGCCCTGACTCATTTCTGCGCAACATCTATATTGTTCCTCTTGTATGCTGTCATCATATAGTCAAACAGTAACAATGGAAACACCTTTAAGAACTCCCTTCATTCGTGGAAACATCTGAGGTGGAAGGTCAAAGATGGGCTGCAGTTTATGACTCACTGTGTTCAGCAAAGCTCACCTCAATGATTTAATGAATAAAACTTGTTGATTCACCTTCATAGTCCTCTGAACTGTCATTTCCCAGCCTTAATTATGGATATTGGACCCAGTCCCATTCAAGTCAAGAAAAAACAGTGTAAAATAACTTTGAACTGTTCAACACTTAAATAGAAAGATATTTATCATTGGTGGTTCCGATAATAATGTATGGAAGATTTAAATTGCCTACATTAAAAAATCTAACAAAAAAGGTGAAATACGATTAACAACACCTATTAATTATGACACAATAAATGCATACATAAAAAGGAGATACATCTAACAATGTGTATTAATATATCACTTTATTTCTTTGTTTGATTTTTGCTATTTAGGCATTTTAAATTTTCATTTTAAATACACATTTATATAATTAGGACTTCAAACAACAATTATTTTCGTATCTACAAGTTAATTAGTAAATTATTTGATTGATCATTTAGTTGACTTAACATTTAATTATCCTCCATTGTGCGTTTCATTTTTATCATAATGTATTAAAACTGAAGTGAAAACAATTAATGGCAACATGCTGGCTTTCCAGTAAAGTGATCCTGAATACTAAATGATCGATTTATCCTACTGGATCGATGCCTCGTGCATAATTGTAAAATATGTTTATAAAATAAGTTTTAAACGAATTTCTTCCATTTGCCACTGATGTGATTGTTTAAGAATAATTCTGCATAAATAAGGTACATATATAGAGAGTCAACGTCTGTGAAGTCCTTTTTTATTTTCTTTCTTCCAGTTTGTTTTAAGGAGGTTAAAACGTGTTATTAATTTGATTTCTTCTAAGACAGATTCAACCATTTTAGGATCAGAGAGAATGGCCAACAGTTTGTATAAAGGTAAAAAATGCGCATAAATAAGTAAAATTAAATAAAACAACCCATTCCAGTGTGCTCCCTTCACTGTGGTACAGAATCATATTTAGTTGCTTAAAAGCTGATTAAAACGTATATACTGTTTGTGTAAGCAAGTCATTTGGTTGTGTCTGAACTACTTTTAAAAAGCACTCATCTCTCCCTCTGACCTCAAAAACTCTGTCATAGATAATCACAGGCACTCCCTTCAAATCGATATCACAAACGTTTTTGGTGCTTCTGAATGTTTTATTGTATTCTTCGGTCCTGTCTGTTTTCTTTTCTGCAACTTTTCTACGGGGTCTGTTTCTGCAATGACCCTGACTGCAGGGGATATTTTGAGAAATGACCCTCTGTTCATAGCTGATGTCTGGTGTGTGTAAATATCCGTCTTCCAGCATCATTTTTCAAAGTGATACAAATGGGTTGTGTGTATGTTCACTAAGTTTCGCTACAGATGTGTTCAAACTCCTTTTAGGATGACATGTGATAGTCATACATCAGCCACACACCCTAACACTCTTCCTTCTGTCTCTTCCACCTCTCAAGTACTGAGAGTATTATTCAACTCTATTTTTTACTTTCTCTAGTTCTCTCACTCTTTTTTTTAATCCCACAGGAACTTATTTATATGAAATTAAAAGCTATTGTCCCTGCACGTTCAAAGCATTACAGACTGTGTGGGCTCAACCAGTGGGTGTTTCTTTATAAAAACATGAGATAAATCCTGAACAAACCCTGAACAAAACCTAAAGGCACGTTTATTAGATATAAAGGGCCAGATCACCCAAATGTAAAATTAGTGATTTAAAAAAACAACTTATAACTAACTTACACGAGCATCCGTTACAGAACTAAACTATCATTGTCATTACGCACTTTTCATGCGCAATGACAAGACCTGGGTCTTGAGTGACTTATTTTGGCATACATACATGATTATTATTGGACCTGCAGGCCATTATTCCGTGTGCACCGAGAAGTCAGGGTAACTCGTTAGAACGAAACTTTTACAACGTGTGGGAGGGTCTCACCTTCAGGGAAATCCTGCAGCAGCGAGCTCCACGCCTTTCTGCTCAGGTGAGCGTCGGTCTGTGAGCGTGCCTTCCCCAGAGGCGGGGAATTTGCTCATTTAAAAGTCAGGCACGCACTTTCAGAGAGTTGTTAGAGAGCTGTTGGATTAGACATGAAGAAGTCGTTGAGTTCAACGTCTGAAGACACCCTCCCTCCGCTGGAAGATTATGTGGACTCGGTCCACACCGACGAGCTGCTTGGCTCTCAGTCCCGCAGCTGGCTGGCGGACCTCCGGATCAGGGACAGGCCCCCGGAGAGCGGGGACGTGAACTCGGTCGGCCGCGACCGACTGTTCGTGGACAATCATTTCCCCGCGGGAAAGATGCCGCTCGGGGTCCAGTGGAAACGACCAAAGGTAAAGAAAAGATCGAGAGTAACCGTGAATACCTGCTCTGCTGTGGTGGGTTAAGGAATCACTACAACATAAAAATCTATTAGCTTTTTAATTGAAAAGAACTAGGCTATGAAAAGATGTTGAGTTCATTTTAACTACTTAATAGGCTACTTACTAAGTTATTAAGTCCATTAACTTAAGTAGCCTTCTGTACTATTTAACGCTACTTTAGACTTTTGACTTCTCTACATTAATTTTACAGCTATTGTTCTAGTTACTTTGCAGATTACAGTTGTACATATAAAACATATGATCAACTTATAAAATGATGCATTATTACAGATTAAAGTACACAACAATGCAGGCTATAAGATCAGCTTCATATCCTCTTATGTAACATAAATGTAAAATATTCCAATGTATTTTTACATTTTGCTACCTAATCGTGCAATAGATTCTTCCATCACTGCTGTTGGACAGTTTTATTGGCATTTGTATATGCCTATAATAAAACTTCCCTTATATACATCATTATTTTTGGGTTTATCCCATAGTTTGCATGAGAATCTTTATCTGAAAAGTAACTGACAGCTGTCAGAGCCATGTGGTAGTTTAGAAAAAGTAATTTGAAAGTACACTGTCGTAAAAAGTTGCACAAAATGAACATTCTGGAAATAGTTTTACTCTCCAGGAGAAACGGGAAGATTTAGTAGGAAATTTGTATGAAATATTGTTAGTAAGATAGGGAGATAAGGCAAAACTGAAAGTTTAAAATGTTTAAAATAACTTTTTTTTGTTTGTTTTTGATATTAATCAACATGTGGAAGCCTGCTCACAGAATATTCTGAGAACTTAAGAGAAGCAAAATA
Source organism: Lepomis macrochirus (assembly GCA_024633595.2). Classification (NCBI taxonomy): domain Eukaryota; kingdom Metazoa; phylum Chordata; class Actinopteri; order Centrarchiformes; family Centrarchidae; genus Lepomis; species Lepomis macrochirus. The sequence continues at coordinate 5,265,370 of JALXJV020000009.1, forward strand.
CCATAAAGCACTAAAACAAACTACCACTGTTAGGGTTTGTCAGTAGGACTCAAGTGCAAGACTCAGCACACGGAGGCAGGAGTGGTAAGGAGTTACTTAGTTTAATGACAGATTCAAAAATGTCCAGGGGAAGGGGCAAGGGGTCCCGAGGGATAGTCCAGATGAGATGCGAGTCCGTCTTCCAGTAAGGAGTCTGCACACAAAAACAAAGTTAGGCAAGTTTCAAAAACACGTTTTAGACTACAATCTGGCGATGAGTTGCAGGGATGCCCAGGTATATATGGGCAGCTAGAAGAGAAGCTGGGGCTTGACTCCCATGCACCTGGCTCTACTCCTGCAATCAAGGAGGAGGGCAGAGGGGGCAGACTTAACAACCACAGCATATCAAGGTTTAAGTTACTCTAAGGAACAAAGAAAGGGGGATGAAAACATCCTCATAAAAAGTATAATAAGTCAGTAAGGTAAATTATGGTGACTCAGCAGAAAGCTGACTGGAAACAAGGGGAGACAGAGATGGGTTCCCCAGCCAGAAGGCGCTGACTATGCAGCACAACATCCCTCATTGGATTCTGAGGGACGTTGCACTTCATAGTCAGCGCCTAGGCCATGCCTCACATGTGTTCACTTCTCATAGACGTTAAGCTCACTATTAATTCCTTTTAAAGTTAAACTTTAAAGTTATACTGTCAGTGAAAGACAGAGTGTTAGAGGTTGGTGATACTGAAAAGACCCGGCAGCCTCATTACAATCAGATTTACTATTAATGAATTATTTCATAGCTGTGAGTCAGCTATGAAATAACATTTATAAATACCTGTTATAGCCTTGTGCCAGATGTGAAACTGTCGTTTTATACCATGTCTTAACAGGGCAAGAGAGGGACACACTTTTTTAATTTTTTATCATTGTCTAATTGCATTAAAGCAGCTGAACTACCCACTGTTATCTTGAGAATTTGTGAGAGCCATAACACTTTTTGACAGTATTTTCCTAATTTTGTAATATAATGTAGTGTAATTTAAAGTTCAATGAGTAGCCCTATCCATTTTCTGACAGAACAAGAAGAATGCTGTTATGTAATAACTCTACACAAAACCTCTCTGGCAAACAGTCTCAACAAAAGTGAATCCTTTCAAGCTTCACAAAGATTGCCTTTATTGACTTTTACCTCTAACTTGGTTAAATAAAAAATAAAGCACAAAAGCACACACACAAGACACATTTCATCCTCTGCAATGCCAGACCTGATTTCTTGGAAATGGTGTGATCTTAACTGATAAAAAATAAATTGTGTCATGGAATTTCTTCTCAGTGATTTTCAATTCTTCATAGAGATAACAATCCATACATAAGTGACAATAAATCATCTTCTTCTTGTCTGCTGCTGAAGCAAAGCCAAATATCTAGTGCTGAAATGTGTTTTCTTTGACAAGACTCCAAAAGTCAATCAAAGCAAGGTGTGTCATTCTTTCATGTTCCGTGCATAAGTGTTTTGTATGTAATTAGCAGCAGCTTAATAAAAGAAATGACAGCAAAGCGGAGTTGATATGGGTTGCCATTTTTCATGTTTACCATTTGCCATAGTGGTAACCTTAACAAATTCACACATCTGACTTTAGCTTGTTGGTTGCAAGTTGCACTGTTCATCCTCAATTATAAACTACTTGTTATTTATTAAATGTGTTTTAATCTCACAACATAAATACCCTTTTAATTTCAGCCAGTACATTTTAGAGGAAACATGCATCAAGTATCTGAACGTATCTATTATATAGCCACTACTCTACACTGACATCAGATGACTGTAATTGCAGCGTATGCATTCAGTCTTTTCAGAACTGTGACTCTGACTTTTGCTCTAATACTAAACTTTTTTATAAAGCATGAAGAACGGGTCCACCTATAAAACTGGGTTTAAGACAGGATGTAAACAATGACTTTGTTCCTTACAGCCCTGAGCTGCATGTATGGTGTGGGATGATGTGTTCATCATCAGAGCTTAGTGACAACAGAGCTGTTCAGGTCAAAAAAGCTTACAACTAACATGGATATGTACAAATATACACTCTGTAAATCCACTTTACTAAAACTAACATGGTGTTATATTTATATATTTATATATATATATACTACAGGCTTGTAATGTTCAGTTTATGCTGAGAGAGGCTGTAGTTTATGATGCTGTTGGATTGTACTGAAAGTTGTTTCTACCAACTTGAGTAAATATATTTAGGGCTTTGTAGAAAAATTGATTATACATCTAAAGAAGTGATAGTTATCTTGCAACACTGCACTGAGATGTAACTTATATCGATCTTCCTTTCTGAGTCTGGGGAATCAGAAAGGAAGTGGCTGGAGAACTCCTTCAAAAGAACAGATATTGTGGCAAATTTATGCCCTTTAGCTTACAGCTCTTTTAGCTGATCTTTAATAATTAGCTGCCACTCCCTGCATGGTGCTAACTTGTTTTTTTTGTAGCCATCTGACTGTTTCCCTCTCCATCCCCTCTCTCATTTTCATCCCCTACTATTTCTAGGAGCTGTGTGCCTCACCTCAGTTCATAGTTGATGGAGCTACGCGCTTGGACATCTGCCAGGGAGAACTCGGTAATTAGACAACTACTGTGGTGTTACATGATACTGTATATTCAGACATGAATCATGAAACATTTCCCCCACCAGACATTTTAATAAAAAACATTTAACTCTGTTACTTTGCAGTGCTTAACAAATAATTACAACATTGGTAATTTTAGTCCGAGGTGGATAAACGTTACAGACATTGCAAATACAATCACCAGGTAAACTGGGGTCAGCCGAGTTTACCTTCCAGTACATCTGAGCTTCACCTGGACTCACCTGGAGTCTCAGTCTGCTGCATGGAGACTTAAGGTCCATGCTGCATGTACATTTTATATACTTTTTTATTTCCATCTAGATGTTATGCTTACAGGGTGTTAGTCAAAACTTTACAACACTTTACGGAAATTTACAGTATTATAACTATTAAACACTCTGATTATAAAAGGGTGCATGTCAGTAGCAGGATTTTTCAGCAGTTGGGAGCATGCAGTGCCAAATCCAGTTCATTTGCAAAAGCAGATATCTCTCTATAACACTTTATTAAAAGGTTGCATATGTCTTATTACGAAAACTTACTTTTTACAATATATAGAAATGTCCTCCCCTCATAAACAGTTCATGATAACAGTTCTGTGTATTGTAGATGCACCTTCCTAATAACCTGACCTACTTCTCAAACCTGCTTTCCGTAGATGACTGCTGGTTACTTTCTGCTATTGCATCTCTCTCCATGAATCGCTCCCTGCTTCAGAGGGTCATGCCTCTAGAACAGAGCTTCCAAGACGGATACAATGGCTGCTTCATCTTCAAGGTATATACCTGAATGCTGCCTAACATACTGTTGTCTGTGCAGCACCAATATTGTTTTCAAAGTTGAATTTTCCAGTTTCATGAAGCTGATATTTGTTGTGTGAATAGCCTATACAGAGATAAGACCTTTTATGACCCTTCTGCTCATTCTTTCTCTGTGTAGTTCTGGCAGTACGGACAGTGGGAGGAAGTGAAGATAGACGACTTGTTGCCGACCAAGGGCAACAAGCTTATCTACCTCCACTCCCGAGACAAAAACGAGTTCTGGACCTCCCTGCTGGAGAAGGCTTACGCCAAGTGAGTCCATGTCATGCCATGTCTGAATGTGTGAGTGTTTGTGCCAAGTAGAGGTCATAATGTTATTTGGATGCAAAGTGAGATGTATTTAAAGACTGCAAAATGTATTAATTAATATAAATGTGTGTGTGTGTGTGTGTGTGTGTGACTACTTCTCCTATGAGTATTTTTAACTCTTTTTCTGAGAGTTTTTCTGAGAATCTGAGACAACAGAGTTTAACTTGTTGAAGTAAATCCTTTTATTGAATATTTTACATTGTAGGAGGAATTGATTTTATGTTTCCTTCTTGAATCTTAGAGGTGAAGTTATAAATACCACCAAACAAAATAACAAACATAATGTAAATTAAACCATATTGGAACATATTTACTAATTTGTGTCAAAATATGAATATCTCTTTTTCAGCTCATCTATTTACCTGCCATGTTATCTCAGGGAAATTAATGTCTCTCTCAAAAGCTTTTGTATGCTCAAGAAGACTTACCACCTGGAAACTTTCTGATATTTTTGTCCTCCCTGCCTCTTTTGTCCCAGGCTGAAAGGTGGCTATTTAAAGCTGCCCTTGGGCTTCCCTCATGAGGCTATGGTTGATATGACGGGCGGGGTGTCGGAGGTTTTTAAAATTGCCTCACTGCCCAGAGACCTGCCAGCCTTCCTCAGATACCTGCTGGATAAAGGAGCATTAATCAACTGTGCCAATACCAGGGTACGGTTCGTGATGGCATGAAAGGTCCCTGGACCCACTAAACACAGAAGCAAAACATATTCCCATTGAAGGTGTAGCGTATGTGATGAGTCACATGAGTGTAATTTGACCTTTTCCTTCTGTCTTGACTGTGGGTGGATGTTTTTTTTCTCCAGGGTATTATGGGGGACAAGAATGAATTCGGGATCGTGTTCAGCCATACCTACTCTCTGACTGCAGTAGAGAAGGTACCTAAAGAAGATCTATCAAAATCATATTTTATATATCTCACAGAGTTTCACTTGACCTATAATTGGAAAATAATCAATCACAAAATAATTACCAATGGTAATGCTTCTCATTAAGTTCAAAAATACAATTTTGGGGTCTGATTTTGCGACAAAATGTGATGCTGCAATAGAAGACACGTATGTGCACATTTTGTAGACTTTTGTATTTGTAGACCTTACAGCAGAAATGTGTATTCATCATGGCCTCTTCTTCTCACTGCTCTCACCTTTTCTGTTTGTCTGTCTGCAGGTGAAGACAACATACGGCACTGAGGATTTAGTGCGAATCCTCAACCCCTGGGGCAAAACGGAGTGGTTGGGGCCCTGGAGTGACATGAGAGGGTTGGTACACATCCAGATGAGTGAAATTGGCCAGGTTTTCAATGTTATAAATGTCAAATGAAAATGTATTAATTAAGATGGCCTGAAGTGTCTCCCTCTCCCTCCATAACTACCTGAAGTCTACATAAACCATTTATATCTGTTCCCTCTCCATAACTACCTGGAGTTTTTTTGTGTTTGTAGTTTTACATGTGCATTTGCATTTGCCTACCTTTTCATGTCACCAGTCTTTGTCACTGTTTCTTGGCAGCATTCCCCAGTCGGCTTTGAGTAAAAAAATGTTTGATTCAAAAGTAATACATGCATATTTATTTATATAATAGCTCCATCAATCTGTGTTTATTATTGTAATCAAGAATATGTCACTGAGGGTATGAGAAGCCAAACATATTAACTAACTAACACCTGTTCTTGAGAGAGTGGTAGGATTTGGAAATTAATATATTACATGTTTATTTTTTGGAAATTATAAATGTAAACGTCTCCCATCTGTGTGTCTTTCTTTCTCCAGTCCAGAGTGGAACACAGTGAGCGACATGGAGCAGAAAAGACTCGAAAGAGTTAGCCGGGATGACGGGGAGTTCTGGTGAGTTTGTAGTGCCATTGTGCATCTGAATGTCTGTGACATTTCTGAGTCTGACTGTTAATAACAACCTTCTTCAAACACGAAACAAAACACTCTGACATGTGAGTCTTAACCACAGCAGGAACTACAAGACAGACAAGTCAGCTTGACATTATGCACACATGCTTTTTATTCTCAGTTGTGAAAGAAAAGACAGTAGTGTGACAGACAGTAGTATCACAGCTGCTGCAATACTGCTCACGGCTGACTCTGTTAACATGTTGAAAATAATCTGATAATTTGGAAAATGGTTTAATTGCATATTTATTTATAAATGAGGGAGAGAATATTTTTTCCAGGGATTTAAAAATAATTATGTTAATAGTTAAATAATTAAAACTAGTCTTACAAATGGAACTTAATCTGATTTAATGTGTGTTTGGAAAGATTACAAACACACAACTACATATTAACCACTTTCTCTCTCCATTAGGATGTCGGTGTCAGACTTCCGGCAGCAATTTGATATTATGGATGTTTGTCACCTGACTAACAATCTCAGCGAAGGCTCCAGCCTCAGCAGTCTGCCATGGAGCTGCATAATGCGTCACGGAAACTGGGAGCCGGGCACCACAGCAGGAGGCCCTCGCGACGGAGGTAGGAGACATGTCTGTATGTTTATTGTTCCGTGCATAAGTGTTTTGTATGTGTTTGTACCACAAACTCTAAACTACAAGTTTAAATAGCAGCAGCTTAATAAAAGTAATGACAGCAAAGTGGAGTTGATTTGAATTAATACATCACTCAGTGAGAACAGTTAAAAAGAGAGAACAGCAGGGCGATGACAATCAAACCACTGTATTGTTGTTTTTGGTATTATTGCTGTAGAAACAAATGTTTATTGTGTTTAATTTAGACCACTGGTGAAAATGAACAGTTTATCTAAACCCAGCACATTTACAGCAATGTGTTCATTAATGCTCCCTTTTAGTAATAAAAAAAGTATCATGGAAGCCATTCTGTTCTACCTGTTTAAACAGACCCCGCCTCTGGCCTTTTGTTGCACAACAGCTTTTATCTGAAAATGTGAAGTCTGCATGTCACTTGTATTTTACCTTGTGTGTACTGTGTATACTAGTGAATTCCCCTGTGTGGGATAAATAAAGTCTGTCTTATCTTGTCTTGTCTTGTATGCACATTGTAGATTAAGTTGAAGGTACTGGAATCAGAAATATCACACCTTGCCTGCTGGGGTTTTAACTTAAATCTGATAATCGGAATGGGACTACTTGTTCTCGCACATCACAAGTTGAATCATGTTACACACAGTGGTGTAGTCTACGTGATACGCAGGTATACGCCGTATACCCACTAGGAATAGTCAAAGATTTGCGTATACCCACTTAAAATAGCGAGATGATACGTAACAACATCGTTTTGTGGCAGAACTTCCACACGTTCATTAATAAATTCACGCCGTTTGTGTTGTGAAGCTCTGAACTGACGTTTGCGCTTCCGTGGCCTGTGACCGGGATCTGACGTCAGCTACCAAACTGTGTGGCGGTCACTCGGCGCAAGTTTGAAATTAACTAATGTGAATCACTGAAGGAGATGTGAAACGCGAACAAACGCAAACTACACTCTTTTAGTGTTTTCGTAAGCCTGCAGAAGCTGCTGCCGCTCCGTGTGACACCATGACAGGAACGTTAAAGATACTGAAACAGAAAACGAGCCAGATGATGCTGATGTTACCGTAACGTTACCTGGTGACTAAGAATAGCTTATAGGCCTGTTATCATTAACGCTATCAGTAACGGAACTGTAACAGTATTGTTGGTCTATTGGTTTGAATCTAGAAATAGTTAACTAACGTTAATGGATGAATGTGTGTGTGTGTGTGTGTGTGTGTGTGTGTGTGTGTGTGTGTGTGTGTGTGTGTACGTAGCTACAGTAGCAGTTCCTGGATGCTGGCTCATGCATTTAAGCTGATAAAGTAGCCTACATAACCTACGTTTTTGGAAGATAAGTGAGCTTGAGAGGATGTGGCCCCCTTTTGCTGTCCTCAGTCCTAATATTCTGTAATGAATGAGTTTTGGTGATAGAACTGCACACAGACCTGTGTTCATTGTTATTACTGCTACTGAAAAGCCTCAGCTTTCCATTATTGTTAATAACAGTTGCAACTTGCACTGTGAAATGTGCATTGAAAATTCCAGATGATAAACTCAGATTCACATGTAGCTGAGTTAGATGGAGATTAACACTAAATATTAGACATTTACACCAAAACATTGGTGCAGAAAATGTGTCCAGAATGCAGGAAATTAAATGTTTAATGCTCAAAATCTTCTGTGGGAGGACCCCCAGACCCCCCATCATGTACTCATCAATGAATATTTTTAAAAATACTATTAAAATATCTTCTAGTCTTGATCTCGTGACCTCAATATTCTGGATTGTCACATCTCATATGCTAAGTGTTTTGTCACAAAGCTAATCTGAGCCCTAAAAGGTCCCCACCACGTTACAAAGTGACGCCTAAGCAGTCCTTCAGAATGCTCTTTATTACATGTGCATGCATAGGCCTACTATTAGTGAGGGACGGGAACGGGGACGGGGGGTCACAGTATACTCACTAGAAAAAACTAGACTACACCACTGGTTACACACTATCTATCTTCTTGCATGTTTGTCTGTGTAGGTGTGGTCTGATTTAACCTAGTTTTTGGGAAAATCTTCTCAGACAAATTATCTTATTCATCTAGTTATTATGGATCAGAATTCAGAGTCACGCAACCAAAATGAGCAACAACCCCACTTTTGATTTTGGTAAATCACTTGGCACAGGAACATGTGACAACACTTCACGTTACATGCTATAGCAGATAATAACAATAAAAATATCTTCATTTATATTCCACTTTTCTCGAGTTTTAATGTGGTGCGGATTATACCACAAAGAGTTGTGTTTTTATTGGCAGTGGTAGTTGTGGCATTTAAGGACACTGTAACGGAAACTGTTGTCATTTCAGTTTCAACAAACGATGTGTCAGGAGGTTTGCTCTCAAGTTTAAAAGTTATTTAATCCATATCCTGTCCTAACCACACCACATTAAATCTGTTAAGACATTTATCTAGTGTATAAATATACTGAAAGATGGAAATGATGATATTGGAAGTTTGTGGTAAAATCTGCATATGTCAAGTTTCAGATCTGATTTGACTGTACCATAGCCCAATGCACACGTTAGTGTGACTGACTGAGTATAAGTTTGTACCTTCACATAGAAGGCGGTGTAAGCAGATAGTCATGAGGGAGCATTTTACACTGAAAACCTTTGTAGAAGCGGAGATGGTGCTTGTTGAGTTATTTGAAATCAGTGTGTGTTAGGTTAAAGTTATTGAAGTGTTTGTACTGACCAGTCGTCCTCATAGTGAGAGATGTAGCAGGGAAACCGTTCATTTTTACATTCATATTCATTATCATATTCATGTACACACTTTGGGTTAAAGGCTAAGGAATGCTGTATAAAGAAAAGTTTAATACTAATAGTGTGTGTGTGTGTGTTTGTTTCCAGGTTTGTTCTGGCAGAACCCTCAGTTCTACTTCGTCCTGTCAGAGGTGGACAGTGGCACGGCCAGCACTCAGAAGACCTGCTCCTTCATTGTGGCTCTGATGCAGAAACACCTGGAATATAGGGGCAATGACATGCCCATAGGCCTGGAAATATACCAGGTAAACACACACACACATGCACACACAGTAAGACACATAATACTGCATCTCAGAAGAAAACATTTTACTTTTTATTTCACTCCATTTATTTCACAGGTTTAGTTTCTTTTCTGATCAAGATTTTACATAAATAAACAAGAATGAAGTTTGAGTTTGCATGGTATATTTGAGAGTTCCTGAAATCAATATTTAAAATTTAAAAAAATCCGTAACTTGTTTTCATAACAGAGTACACACAGCTGACTGTTGTTGTTGCTGACACAAGATAGAAACTCACATTATATTAAATATTACAGGTTTGGAAGGGAGATCTGAACCTGCACACAATATTAAACCAGTGATTTCTCTCCAGGCGCATCCTAAGAATACATATCTGACGGCTGAGGACTTAAGTGTGCTCCACCCGGTCCTATGCAGCCCTCAGTACGTCCTCACGTCGGGAGGTTGTTCTTCGTGGCTCCCTTCCACCAGGTCGTTACATCATCATCCCTTCAACCAAAGAGCCCAATCAGCAGGGACAGTTCCTCCTGCGGGTGCTGATAGAGAAGGGCAATCTTACCACGTGAGTCATGGATCAATCTGTTAGATGGACTGATTTTAGATTTTGTTATTTTCATGCCACTTGAGCTGTGACAAAAAAGTAAAAAAACATCAAAATGTGTGTTTTGATTGCAAAAACATGAACAGGCAAAAAGACAACCTCCGAATCTGCTGATGAGATAAAGAAACCTCAAGGACTCTTTATCCCATCTCACCCTCAGAGGAATGAAATAAAAAAATAAGAATGGAGTTTCAGGTTACATGCAGAAACACTATAAATTAATATTCATAAATTGTTACTAAAAGCACACCGCTGAATGTCAGGAGATATGAAAGAGAGATATTAACTCAGTAAAAGGAACTATTATTGAACACTGCAGACTTGACAGGGAGATATGAACCTCTGACAAGTTCTTCAGTTGTCGAAATTTAGGATTTGTGATTATAAGTGTGATGATTCTAATATGTTTTCATGCTTTTTTTCCAGTTCAGCTCGCAGTCCAATGGCACTAGGAATCTCTTCATCAACAGAGGTGGACAACAAGTTAAATCACATACTAAAAAATATTTATCAAATTATTCACCTAGTGAAGTAGACTGGGCTCAAACTAAATTAATCAATGTGTGTTGCCCAAAAGGGTCTCAGTGAAGCCTGGATAGGCCAGATAGAGCAGTGCCCTATTGATGTGAGGGTTCAGGGTTTAATTCTCTTTTCAGGAGAGATATGTTTTTAATAGCTTGAAGCACGCAGCAACTGTAGGACTAAAACATCTTGTTGTTTACACAGACATTTGGTCACTGACCTCCACATCGTGGAGTTGAAAGCAGTGGCTCAGTGGCTGGTACTGCCAGTTCCACCACCGGCCTTTCTGTGCGCTTCTGCATACTGATTCTAGGCAGGTTTTGCGTATAGTGTGTTTACACAGGAAAAACAAAGTATACTATCAATGTAAACATTTGTTCCACAATGCAATGCAAACATGAACTGGAGGAGCTGTTAAGAACTGGAAAAATGTTATTGCACAGCTTTGGGAAGATCAAAAAAACCCTATATCTTAAATCTTTGGAAAAACTTTCTCTTTTTGAAGTGGTACTCCAAAGTTGGTACCACTAAAACATATTAATACAAACAAAAATACATATAAAAATGTAAAAATACATTGATTTCTGAATGTACTGTGATAGTATATAATCCATAGTGTAAACTGTCAGTTTATAGAATTGAACTAAACCTCAGGATCATCCATCAGCCGACATTGGGCGAACGCAGGGTACACCCTGGACAGGTCGCCAATATGTCACAGGGCCACACATAGACAAACAACCATTCACACCTAAGGACAATTTTAGAGACACCAATTAACCTAACCTCCCTGGTGAGAGGAAGATGGAGCACCTGGAGCGAACCCTCGCGGACACAGGGAGAACATGCAAAGTCCACACAGAAAGGGCGGGGCAACCGGGGTGTGAGGCGACAATGCTAACAACTGCACCACCACGCTGCCACCTTAGGATCAGCTATTGAATATTTTATATATATTTTATTTTTGCTGTCTAATATGCAAACTGGCTTTTTAAAGTTTGTTTGCACATTTAAACCGTGTGATTTGTTCCGTTGATTTACACTTTTGTACCACAAAGCAAACCACAGACATACCAGAGCTACTCACTGCTGCAAAAATATCAAGTAGTATATGAATTTACTTTCAAATGACAGTTTGAATTGACATCTATAGTACATAGTTTCCTTAAAATACATTGCTTTCTTGCCTGTTACTTGTAAAGACAGAAAACTATGTAATTAAGACACAGCCACAGCAAGTGATTTAACTGAACTATCCTTTGAAAGTAAGCGTCTTAAAACTCGCACCTGAACAGGGACTTGAACCCTGGACCCTCAAATTAAAAGTCTGATGCTCTGCCGACTGAACTATCCAGACTCTGGCAGAATCAACCCACATGTTCAATTTGATGACTGACTGCAAGGTATTAAGAAAGCATTTTTTTAATAATGTAGCTATTGTAATAGTGTATACGTGTGGATTTGAGTTGCTGCCCTTTTATGGTCATGGGTTTCCTTATCTGCCACACTTTCCATACAGAGTCTCAAAACATACAGATTAGTTTAATTTGTGACGGTGACTGTGAATGGTTGTCTGTCTATGTAGTATGTAAGTTTAGACAACTCTGTCAGATGACAGTGCGCCAAACAGTGCAATACTGTCAAGCTCCATTGACAGGACAGTACTTGTATCTTGAGTCTAAATGCAGTTGGTCTTAATCTGTGCAGCAAGAACCAACAGTCGAAAACAAATGAATGCCTTTCACTTCAAGTAGGGAAAACAAATATATGCAAAATATTCTCTCTCAGAGGTTTAAGTTCTAATCTCTGTGTCAGGGCAACATTTTTTAAAACAAGGTACACAGTAGACATAGAAAACACTGCAAAGCTCAATATATGGCTAAAACTTTGTACAGTAGACATTTGTTTGTAAAAGTAAAAGCTTGTTTCTGAAGTGAGGCTCTGCATTTTCTCCCTGCAGCCTTCACATCCTCACGAGGCTGCCCTTCCTGCGCTTAAATCTATGGAACAGCTGTTCATGAAACACTGCAACAAGGTGAGATTTACTTGCAAACAGCTGATGTACAACATGAATGTTTGCAACAACAGAAAATAATTTTTTTCCCCCACACTGATAAGACAAGCACAAGAACTCATGTATAACGTATTCTCAGAGTTAGTTGGCACTTCTCTGTTACGGTGTGGTAAACTCCACCCTGCTGATGTTCTGAGCAGGCCAATCCAAACACTACAAGTTATGTGCAATTATTGGTTTAAACCACAAACTGTTAGGAGCTGTGCTTGTGTTTTGAATCTAGATGTATGAAGAGTAGTTTCTCTGTGTGTGTTATGTCTTGTGTTTCCTCTTGTCATCAGAACGGATTTTGCAAACCACTGAACCTCTACAAACTGCTGGTTGAGGCCATACAGGGAGGAGGTTAGTGATGTCTCTCTAGGGATGGGTATCGCTACTCAATACCTTTAAGGTATCGAACAAAACTGCTCAGTATCGAGTAGAATCGAAACGTCTATCCCATTACTTCAGTCGATACCTTTTGTAGCCATATCGCGGCAAAAAATAACTATTTGTATGGTTTTGCTTGCAGCCAAACACACTGAATATGTGCCATATGCCATATGTGCCTGCACTATAAACTATATTTAAAAAGGCCTGCATGCACCAAGTCCATGAGTGATTTTAACAGCCACTCACCTTCTGTTGCGTCCCAGGCATGTTCATCACTGTTGTTTAAGTTTACCATCACAAGCTTGGCTTTCCATTGGTTTTATCTTCACACTTCTCTGTACATTTTTATTTGCTATTCACATAATTTGTCACTGATCGATCACTGCGTTCCATCATATCAATTAAACGCTTTTATGGTGCAGCAGCGATCAGCTGATTTTCCTCACAGAGCCTCCGGCTGCAGCTGCAGCTGCTTCAGATGTAGTTGGTTTGATCGGCTGAACGTGCAGATTCTCTTTTCCCCTGTTTTCTTCTTTAGAGTCTTTAGTGTCGTTTAGTGACTTGTTAAAACAGACTCCTTACTCGTTTTATACTTGTGACTGTTCTTAGAGGTCTGCGACTCACCTATAAAAGAAATTCAATTCAGTTATTGATCTAAAGTAAAAATTATATTCCGTTGTTTACTTTTAACGTGCTTATCAAAAAAATTATCTTATATTCGTTTCCCACAACTTTTTTGGTCACTAAACTATTTCACTCCTCCTCTCTCATTCAAATATAAAAACATTCAAAAGCTGTAGTCTGTCCCTTAGTGATTGGGTGAACAAGTCACAAGTCATCCCTGATTTTGTATCCGCGCACAAAGCGGCAGCACAAGATTGTTGGCAGCGATTCGTCTGGAATCATGTTATAGTACAGACATCTATAGCTGCTCCAAAATGTATATTAACACGACAGCTGATTGGTTTGTTACATTCAGTTCCTGTAGCGGGAACAAAGCAGTAAATTGCAGCCAAAGCTGAAGTCACCATTTTGGTCTTGTGGATCCACGCCCATCTGTACTAAAATAGGCTATTTGAGTCCCATTAACATAACAGAAACATTATTCATGAATCTGATTGCCTCGCAAAGTTGCTGATCTCACCCCTGCATTGACATTTAATCTACAACTTGCAGTATTCAAACATCAACCTGAATTAAAAAAAACACATCCTCATGCTTCAATAACACAAAAGTTTACAAATCTTGTTTGCATGTTAAAATGTTCACTGATTATCTTACTTGTGCTCAGTGTTGGCCGGAAGTGAGAAGTACTTGGCTCTGGAGCACTGCAAGAGCATGGTGGTCCTCATGGAAGTATCCTTAAACAGTAATATTATGTCTGAACAAGCACACATGGTGTTGGAGATAAAGATATGTACTTTTAAAACTTTTTTACATTCAACATTTCAGTGTTAGCAGAGAGATGACCTGCTGTCTTATCTGATCATGTTAAATTATGTTGGTATGTAGCTTTTCTTTTCTTTTTAAATACATTTGCAAAATCGTCTTGAGTTTCCACATACAAATGAGTCCAATTTAAGATTTTTAGATTTGCAAATGTGTAATTTCAGGTTTGAAGACTGCATTGTTATTGTATGCCGTGAGACAGCAGAATAAAAGCCTGGATAGCTCAGTCGGTAGAGCATCAGACTTTTAATCTGAGGGTCCAGGGTTCAAGTCCCTGTTCAGGCGAGGGAAGTTTTAAAACTCCCAATATGGGAAATCTGCTGTTATTAGCTGCTAACTCTGGAAATCACTCATTAAACTAAAGTAAAATGCAGCATAACAAATTTAAAGATCAATTACTGTGCCTCTACTCATGTAGTAATAGTAGCACTATGTTGTCTAAAAATGTATATATAAAATAAATAAATAATGGGGCAGAGGAAGAAGAGAACCTAACCTTATTAAAAGAATTTGAATTTGAAGAGAAAAAAAAGATTCCCAAAGTAAAAGTTTGATAGACGTGCATATTGCATCATTTACATAAGACATATTGGTTTCTTGTTAATACTGTTTACCATTTTCCCTTGTAAATAATTGAACATATGCATATAAACAGACAAGTATTTGCAGATGTACAATTTTCCGGTTGTCTGCTTAAAGCACTTCTTAATCTCTCTCACCTACACAGGCACTTGAACCCTGGACCTTCAGATTAAAAGTCTGATGCTCTACCAACCGAGCTATCGAGGCCCTGAAAATCTGTTGTCTTATTATTTTAGTTAGCAGCAGATGTGTATGTATGCAGATGATCTCACTCTCTATATCTACACATACACACACACACGCACAGACACTACACTTACCTACCCGATAAAGACATGTTGGTGACTCTGCATAAAAGTGCTGGCAGATGTTTAGCGATCGGGTCCGTCTTGGATTGTTTGGATTTGTCTGGTTAATTTCCGTGACCTCAGTGTTTTCCCCAGAGCCAAGACATTGCTCAGCTAAACTGGCCAGAGTTCCAGGGTCTGTGGGACAAAATCCGGGAGTGGACGGTAAGGTTATCATAATATTTTTCTTTTTTTGTATCTTGTATGATGTAGCTTTAAACAAGTAACAGTCACAGCAACGTTTTTACACCCCTCTGACCAAAAACACGATTAAGCCAGACATTATGTCAGAGTAAATCCAGTTTGTCATGCACTGAGTATATTGTGTTTAATCTCTCCTCAGGATATCTTCCTTGGTTTTGGCAAGAATAAAACTCAGCGGCTTGAGTATCAAGAGGTCAGCCCCGCTCTGAAGGCTGCAGGTAGGGCTGAGGACACAGCGTTCATTCACCCGGCATCTAGCAGTATATGTACAGCTGTTGTTGGATTCTGATTTTGGATGGATGGATGAAAACTAAAGCTGTGTCCAAAATCAACCACTAGTCACTATAAAGTGGACTACATAGTGAGCTCGCCATTTTGTAGTGCTGTCCGAATGAATAGTGATAATTATTATACCCTACATAGTCCACTTAATGTATCCCAGAATGCGTTTTGAAAAGTAGTGTACAAGCGTTGGTCAGTACCCAAGCCGTATATACCATCATGCATTGTGCTGGTAGAAAAAACTGATTGTCCGACGACAATGACGTAATTAATGGCGCCGAAATAAAGATCGGAGTAGTGTCCAAAAGTGTTGTTTTAATAATGCGAGTGAGCTCACTAGTGCTCTACAGTACATACAACTCCCTACACATGGGGTAGGTAGCAGTGAACGAGAGGGGGATTTAGGACAGAACCTAATTTGACCCACAGAGGGAGCCAGACCACCTCTCTTTACCTGTTCGTCTACTCACTCAGGTTGAAGTTACTTATTATATTTACTCTGACAACTTCAAATTTAGTATTCTGGCATCCTGAAGGGATGGTGAACCTTGTCCTCTCAGGCTTTTCAAGTCATAAAAATCACACCCATCATTTTGTTTACCCACAATAAGTCACTGATACTTTTAATCATATATATTACTCATCTGCTATTTCAGTGATTCTTGAGATCCGGGACAAAACAGGTTTTTATTTTCAAAAAAAAAATCTTGATTATTTTAAAAAACTAAGTATACATCTTTGTTAAATGAGGCTTTGCCTATATAACCATGTGTTGGAACAACCTCCCAGTTTTACATTTTTTGTCATAAATGACATGTTTGCGGGATCAGAACTAGATTTTTGTCAACACCGTCAGAGACATAGAACATGCAACACTGTTATAGACAAATATTCTTGATGGAGCAAAACATGTCATCTTTGTAAAAAAAATCAACATAAAGTCCATCTGACGGAGTTGACAAGCCATCGACGGTGTTGACAAAACTGACGGTGGTGACAAACTTGTAAGAAACAGAAAAAATATTTAATTCAAAATTATTATTGAACTCTCACAAATATTGTAACATTATAAGATATGAAGAAAATACATTATATAACCAATTATTTTTGGATTAACATCTCAAGAGGGAACAAGGAGTCCATGAACATAACTCCATTGTAAAGTCCACAACCTCTTCAAATACATGCTGCTTATGCACAAACTACAAACCCCATCTCCAGAAAAGTTGGGATATTTTCCAAAAAGCCTGCATCAGTGCCTGCAGCATGAGTGAGCATGTGTGTGAAGGTGCTACTGACACAGAGGCATGAATTGAGATTTTAGAAAGACATCTGTTGCTATCAAGTCCACATGTCTTTCCAGGACATGCTTATTTCAGCAGGACAATGCCAGGCTACAACAACATGGCCTCATTACACACAGAATGCTGCGTTCTTTAAAGGCCTGCTGCCAGTCCACATCTGTCTCCTACTGAAAATGTGTGGCGCATCAGAATCAGTCAGTGGCAACCACAAACTTTTGAGCAGCTGAAGTTTTGCATAACAAAAATTCCAATTACAAAACTGGCACAATTAGTATCTTCACTTCCCAAATGATTAGTTGCTATCTGAGGAAAGGTGAGGTAACACGATGGTAAACAAGCCTCTGCCCCAACATTTATTTGCGCATGTGTTGAATGCATGAATTTCTAACTTTGTTTATATTTACAAAATACAGTTACATTGATCAGTAAAACCACTGAAAATCTTTTGTCAGTTAAATAAAGGGTCATGTGAATTAATCCCAGAATATTATTTATTTTTAATTGGAAAATATCACAACTTTTGTGGAAATGGGGTTTGTAGATGCTGGAGTTCATGTGCTCTGTTCTTGAGGTCGCTTGGCTCTTTCTGTGCTTGTTTCCAAAACCATCTCTTATATCTCTTTTCTGTGTCTTTATTTTGCCCTCCTCCACCCTATTCTTCAGTCTTTCTCTCTCCTTTCTCAGGAACTCCACCTTCAGCTCAGGGTGGCTATCAATTTTTCACCTTCTTTTGAAACTCCCTGTTCCCTCTTTCGTTCTTCCACTAACAGCTTTTCACTAGCCATTATGACCTAAAATGCATTTCATTATGCAGCCAGTATACTTTTCTGCTGGATAAGCACAAGCAAATGATGGATAAAGATAAGGAACACCTTATTACATAGTGAGTACAAGAGGCTATGAAAGTAGCTATTTTGTGATAATTGCTTGAAATTCAACACATGAAACTGAATAACAGTAATATCAAATGTTTAGGAAGTAATATCACTGAAGTAAATATATGCTAAAATGAGGAATAATGCACTTCAGTGGCATTTGTCAACACCGTCTAAGAGAGAGTCAACACCGTCAGACACAAATCCTGACGGTGTTGACACCTGACGGAGTTGACAAAATACCATATTTCCCCTCAAAACACATGTGCTCATCACAGGAGCCATCTTGTTTATCACTGGTTGCTTGTGACCTCTATAATCTACTTAAGTTAAGAATTTATTACAGAAAATATGATAGAAATCTTGCATTACATTAATGATGGTGTTGACACACTATGGTTGTGACATGCAAGGTATCAGCAAATAGGTATGAAATATATAGAATCTAAAAAACTTACCAGAGCTAGCATGGTCTCATAGCATTAGCAAGAACAAGGCAGTGATAAAGGGGTCCTCAGAGTTTTAGCAGCCTTCAATTATTCCTGATTTTTTTATTTAAAAAAAATGTCTGACGGTGTTGACAAAAACCCAGGACACAAGTTAAATCGTCTAAAAAGTAAATTAAAATCTGTTTTAAACTGTAACTTTTGATACCTATTAAAATATTTACTGAACTACTAACAAATACTAAGTATAATGGTTAATTTTGCATTACTTTTAATTATTTTTAAGCTATTGTAATGTAATACCACCTGCTTCCGGACAAGGACTTTTACAGGCACTGGTCACATATTACATCATTTTTAATTAAAGAAAATGTGAAAAAACATGAAATAAATACTTGGGTGTGCTAAAGTTGTCTTGTTAGTATTCTGGCTAAATGTATGAATATTTTTATGTAAATGTTTTACCAAAAAACTATGTTTTATCTGGTGGACATGTTTTGTCCCAGATCTCAAGAATCACTGATTTGTATTTCTACCTAACAGAAATACCAGTTAGTCAGTAAAATATCAGTAAGGGAATAATATGTGTAAAACTAATGTTTTAGTTGGTATGCTGAACTGACATGCAGCTAACAAATTTACCACATCCTGACAGTTGTTTGCCTCAGAGGAGAAAATGTCCCACCCATTGTCACTGCAACTGCTGAATAAAGTGATTCATTCTGACCTGGGTTTGTTTGTCGTTTGTTTGGGTCTTTTTCTGCTCCAGGCATCATGGTGGATGATTTCGTAATGCAGATCGTTGGACTGAGATACACAGAGCCGGACATGACCATCAGTTACCCCGGCTTCCTGTACCTGCTGATGAAGCTGGAGAGCATGATCCGTAAGAGAGGGAGATGGGAAGAGAGGGGGGGGGTCACAAAAAAGACAAATGGCACAGTGTCACAGTATTCCATAAAAATATATATATGTATATATATTTGGGGTGCAAAACAGAACCGCAAAAAAACGAATTGTTCAATACACAAACCACGGCTCGGTTTTTACATGTAATCCGCAATTTTCGGTTCTGTATTGACTGGACTGTACAGACCATTCTCAAGAGTGCTTTAGGCAACACCAACTAAACAGCGCCCTCTGTAGGTTGGCTTTTAGAATAGTCAATATCAGTACAGGTTCCACAAAAAAAACTTTTTTGCAACAAGCAAACACCCTTTCCCCTTCCCCTTCCCCTTCTCCGGAGAGTACCTGTCCAATGAACTGTCAATATATCGATGACAAATCACGTAACGTTACTGGAAAAAACTGGAGAGAGGGTAATCATACCGACGCTAATGAAACGCAAGAATATTTGCGGAGGAGATAGCGTGTGGAGGCGAAAAGTTGAGGATGCACCATCGTCTTTTAAGTGACCTGTGTGGGAGCATTTTGGATTTAGCGTTGATTACAATAGCGAGGGAACGAAGAGCGTCACTAAAACGGAGACAGCGTCGTGCCAATGTAGTTATCCCCGACAGAAAGTGTTTCCCCTGCCGCGGGAGCGCGCGTGCATTCAGCAGTGAGGGCGGACCTTCGACTTCATCAAAGTGAATGAAAAATATACCATGTGGGTTGTTTAATCTATCGTTTTAGTGTTGTTTTATTAGCGAGGTTTGTGTACAGCACGCTATCACTTATAAACGTTTTTATAGGCTTACGTTATTATTCATTACACTGAGAATGTCTACGCAAGAAGAGCATTTAGTTTCACTCGTAAAGCAAACATTTATTTCACGGTAGTCTGGTGATGTTATAACTGACGACGTAGTCGATCATGTCAACCATGTTACTGTTTAGCAGCTAGATTCACCCAGACTGTCACCCTACATCTGCTTGACTTAAAATGTACATTAAACTGAATGCAGCATTGTCTAAAATAATAGTCTAAAATTATTTGTATCCCACTACAACTTTCGTAGGAAATTAGAAATGTCTCCATATTCCCTACTGTTACCGAACCGAATCCGTGACCCAGAAACCGCAATACAAACCGAACCGTGGGCTTGTTGAACCGTTGTACTCCTATATATATATATATATATATATATATATATATATATATATATATATATTCCAACATCAACATCAAAGATTATATATATCATCATCATTATTATTATTATAGTTTACTAAGCAATGTTAGTTATGCTTATATCATAATCACACCTTACCTCTGTTAAAAACTATTTTGCTGCCGTCAAATGAATGTGTAGCTCTACTTTTGGTGATTTTAATGTTTTAACTCCAGTTAATGGCCTTTAAGTGACTTTGTGCTTTGGGAAAATTCTTCTTTCCGTTGGATGCTTTTGAAAAAGAAAAGAAAATTCATTTGAAAAACAAAAACTATGACAAAATATATTTCAATTCTCGCCCACAAATGTAAACTAAATGTTAAAATGCTAATGTGAAAGATGGGTCGACAAACACACAGAGCCGGTTCTTTCTCAGCTAAACCCATGAAACACAAATACAACACTATGCTGGCATCAGCGAAACTTTACATAGTTTGTTTTGGTTTACATTGTGGCCAGATGGGTTTTGCCTTGCAGGGCAGCGGAATGAGCCACCGCAGTTCAGATGTTTGTCAGTTATTGTTTTTGTCCTCTTTTGCAGGCAAATTTCATGCTTACGACATGATGGGGATAGGAACCATAGCCATCGGCTACAGACAGGTGAGAACACTCCTTCTTCTTTATCTCCTCTCGTAACAGATGCTTTGAATGAAGAAGTGATAATGAAATGCACATGTGATTTTTATTTTACTTTTATAATGTGAATGAAATTAATAATCCCTTGGACCCACCATCCATCGGAAGATCCGCAGGGGTCGGGTGCACTGCCACATGGGTGGCGGTGAAGGCCAGGGGCCTCGACGGACCAGACCCGGGCGGCAGAGGCTGGCTCTGGGGACGTGGAACGTCACCTCTCTGTGGGAGCCGGAACTTGTGCGGGAGATGGAGCGCTACCAATGAGATCTGGTGGGGCTGACCTCCACGCACAGTCTTGGCTCTGGAACCGTGCTCCTTGATAGGGGATGGACTCTGTTCTTTTCTGGAGTTGCTCAAGGTGTGAGGCCAGGCGGGTGTGGGGATACTCACAAGTCCCGGCTGGCGCCGCTGCGTTGGAGTTTACTCCGGTGAGCGAGAGGGTAGCCTCCCTACGCCTTCGGGTAGCGGGGGGGAAAACTCTGACTGTTGTTTGTGCATATGCTCCAAACAGCAGTTCAGAGTATTCGGCCTTCTTGGAGACCCTGAATGGAGTCCTGGATGGGGCTCCAGTAGGGGACTCCATAGTTCTGCTGGGTGACTTCAACGCACATGTGGGCAATGACGGAGTTACCTGGAAAGGCGTGATTGGGAGGAGCGGCCCCTGATCTGAACCTGAGTGGGGGTTTGTTGTTGGACTTCTGTGCTAGTCATGGATTGTCTATAACAAACACCATGTTCGAGCATAAGGATGCTCATAAGTGTACATGGTACCAGAGCACCCTAGGCCGAAAATCAATGATCGATTTTGTAATCGTTTCATCTGATTTGAGGCCGCATGTTTCGGACACTTCGGGTGAAGAGAGGCGGAGCTGTCAACTGATCACCATCTGGTTGTGAGTTGGGTCAGGGGTGGGGAAGACTCTGGACAGACCTGGTAAGCCCAAGCGGGTAGTGCTGGGTGAACTGGGAGCGTCTGGTGGAAGCCCCTGTCCGTGAGATCTTCAACTCAAACCTCCGGTGGAGCTTTTCTGGCATCCCTGTGGAGGTTGGGGACATTGAACATGAGTGGGCAATGTTCAAAGCCTCTATTGCTGAAGCTGCAGCGGAAGCTGTGGTCTCAAGGTCTTAGGTGCCTCAAGGCGGTAACCCTCGAACACCGTGGTGGACACCGGTGGTCAGGGAAGCCGTCCGACTGAAGAAGGAGGCCTTCCGGGATTTGTTGTCTCGGAGGACTCCGGAGGCGGTTGCAAGGTACCGACAGGCCCGAAGGACTGCAGCCACTGCTGTAGCAGAAGCAAAGCAGCGGGTGTGGGAGAAGTTCGGAGAAGACATGGAGAAGGACTTTCGGTCGGCACCAAAGTGTTTCTGGAGAACTGTCCGCCATCTCAGGAGGGGGAAAAGGGGAACCGTCCAAGCTGTGTACAGTAAGGATGGGACCCTGTTGACCTCAACTGGGGAGGTAATTGGGCGGTGGAGGGAACACTTTGAGGAACTCCTAAATCCGACTGACACGCCCTCTCTAGTAGAGGCAGAGCTGGAGGCTGATGGGGGTTTCTTGTCAATTTCCCTGGAGGAGGTCACTGAGGTAGTTAAACAACTCCACAGTGGCAAAGCCCCAGGGATTGATGAGATCCGCCCAGAGATGCTAAAAGCTTTGGGTGTGGAGGGGCTGTCATGGATGACACGTCTCTTCAACATTGCGTGGAAGTCGGGTACAGTGCCCAAGGAGTGGCAGACTGGGGTGGTGGTTCCCCTGTTCAAAAGGGGACCAGAGAGTGTGTGCCAATTACAGGGGTATCACACTTCTCAGCCTCCCGGTAAAGTCTACGCCAGGGTGCTGGAGCGGAGGGTTCGGCCGATTGTCGAACCACAGATCGAAGAGGAACAATCGCGGTTTTCAGTCCGGTCGGTGGAACAACTGACCAGCTCTTTACTCTCACAAGGATCCTGGAGTGGGCTTGGGAGTATGCCCATCCAGTCTACATGTGTTTTGTGGATCTGGAGAAGGCATACGACCGGGTCCCTCGGGAGATACTGTGGGAGGTGCTGCGGGAGTATGGGGTGAGGGGCCCTTCTTAGGGCTATCCAATCCTTGTACATCCAAAGCGAGAGCTGTGTCCGAGTACTTCGACAGTAAGTCGGACTCGTTCCAGGTGGGGGTTGGCCTTAGCCAGGGCTGCGCTTTGTCACCAATCCTGTTTGTGATATTCATGGACAGGATATCGAGCGTAGCCGTGGCGAGGAGGGGCTGCGGTTCGGTGGGCTTGGGATCTCGTCACTGCTTTTGCGGATGATGTGGTCCTGATGGCATCATCGGTCCGTAGCCTTCAGCTCTCCCTGGATCGGTTCGCAGCAGAGTCGTGGCGGCTGGGATGAGGATTAGCACCTCTAAATCTGTGGCCATGGTTCTCAGCAGGAAACCGATGGAGTGCCAACTCCAGGTAGGGAATGAGTCCTTGCCCCAAGTGAAGGAGTTCAAGTACCTCGGGGTCTTGTTCACGAGTGAGGGAGATTGGAGCAGGAGATTGACCGGAGAATCGAGCAGCGAGGCGGTATTGCACTCAGCTTTACCGTACCGTTGTAGCGAAAGAGAGCTGAGCCGTAAGGCAAAGCTCTCGATCTACCGATCAATTTTCGTTCCTACCCTCACCTATGGTCATGAAAGCTGGGTCATGACCGAAAGAGCGAGATCGCTGGGTACAAGCGGCGAAATGGGTTTCCTCAGGCGGGTGGCTGGTGTCTCCCTTAGAGATAGGGTGAGAAGTTCGACCATTCGCGAGGAGCTCAGAGTAGAGCCACTGCTCCTCTGCGTTGAAAGGAGCCAGTTGAGGTGGTTTGGGCATCTGGTAGGATGCCTCCTGGACGCCTCCCTAGGGAGGTGTTCCAGGCACGTCCAGCTGGGAGGAGGCCTCGGGGAAGACCCAGGACAAGGTGGAGAGATTATATCTCCACGCTGGCCTGGGAACGCCTCGGGATCCCCCAGTCAGAGCTGGCTAATGTGGCTCGGGAAAGGGAAGTTTGGGGTCCCCTGCTGGAGCTGCTGCCCTCGCGACCCGACCCCGGATAAGCGGCTGAAGATGGATGGATGAAATTAATATCTACAACTCAGTTTGGCAAGTTCTTTATTAAACCTGTCAAACTTTATTAAACCTGTCAAACAATAAAGTATATTTATATTAGGGGTAGGCCTTAAACTAGGTGAACTAAAAGTGTTTTGTTCTCTGATTGTTTCTAGTGGCTCCACATGACCATGTACAACTGACCTGACCTGGTCCACTCCTGGTCCCTACAAATTCATCATGATTTGCTTTTTTTTTTTATTTTACTGTTAATGTGTACCGTTATTTGCCAGAAAGGCAAAGTAGAATCTCCTTCATGATCCAACGATCCAGACAGATTTTTGAAATATTAAATGTTTGTGAAAAAAAATAAATACAGAAATTATTGTGCTGTCTACATTAAGTACGCAAATTCTCTAAATACTGCATTTTTGACGCTAGTTTCTGCTTTTACAAGCCTGGTGATTGTCTGTGCCAAAGGGTGAAGCATGGTTTGCGTTTTGTGTTTAATGCTTAAGATTGTGAGTTTAAGCCCTGGGTGATACAGAATAAACATGCTTAGTCAGGCATTGTGCTGTGTGGATTAGAGACTCATGACTTCAAGGTTTAATGGCAGTTTTGGTCTGGACAGTCCTGCTGATGGACCCTCCTGTATTTCTCATGTCTGCCTCCTCTTCCTCCTTCCTCTTCCTCCTCACAATGCCCAGCCCTGACTCATTTCTGCGCAACAGTTATATTGTTCCGCTTGTATGCTGTCATCATATAGTCAAACAGTAACAATGGAAACACCTTTAAGAACTCCCTTCATTCGTGGAAACATCTGAGGTGGAAGGTCAAAGATGGGCTGCAGTTTATGACTCACTGTGTTCAGCAAAGCTCACCTCAATGATTTAATGAATAAAACTTGTTGATTCACCTTCATAGTCCTCTGAACTGTCATTTCCCAGCCTTAATTATGGATATTGGACCCAGTCCCACTCAAGTCAAGAAAAAGCAGTGTAAAATAACTTTTAACTGTTCAACACTTAAATAGAAAGATATTTATCATTGGTGGTTCCGATAATAATGTATGGAAGATTTAAATTGCCTACATTAAAAAATCTAACAAAAAAGGTGAAATACGATTAACAACACCTATTAATTATGACACAATAAATGCATACATAAAAAGGAGATACATCTAACAATGTGTATTAATATATGACTTTATTTCTTTGTTTGATTTTTGCTATTTAGGCATTTTAAATTTTCATTTTAAATACACATTTATATAATTAGGACTTCAAACAACAATTATTTTCGTATCTACAAGTTAATTAGTAAATTATTTGATTGATCATTTAGTTGACTTAACATTTAATTATCCTCCATTGTGCGTTTCATTTGTATCATAATGTCTTAAAACTGAAGTGAAAAACAATTAGTGGCAACATGCTGGCTTTCCAGTAAAGTGATCCTGAATACTAAATGATTGATTTATCCTACTGGATCGATGCCTCGTGCATAATTGTAAAATATGTTCATAAAATAAGTTTTAATTTCTTCCATTTGCCACTGATGTGATTGTTTAAGAATAATTCTGCATAAATAAGGTACATATAGAGAGTAAACGTCTGTGAAGTCCTTTTTTATTTTCTTTCTTCCAGTTTGTTTTAAGGGGGTTAAAACGTGTTATTAATTTGATTTCTTCTAAGACAGATTCAACTATTTTAAGATCAGAGAGAATGGCCAACAGTTTGTATAAAGGTAAAAAAATGCGCATAAATAAGTAAAATGAAATAAAACAACCCATTCCAGTGTGCTCCCTTCACTGTGGTACAGAATCATATTTAGTTGCTTAAAAGCTGATTAAAACGTATATACTGTTTGTGTAAGCAAGTCATTTGGTTGTGTCTGAACTACTTTTAAAAAGCACTCATCTCTCCCTCTGACCTCAAAAACTCTGTCATAGATAATCACAGGCACTCCCTTCAAATCGATATCACAAACGTTTTTGGTGCTTCTGAATGTTTTATTGTATTCTTCGGTCCTGTCTGTTTTCTTTTCTGCAACTTTTCTACAGGGTCTGTTTCTGCAATGACCCTGACTGCAGGGGATATTTTGAGAAATGACCCTCTGTTTATAGCGTCTTCCAGCATAATTTTTCAAAGTGATACAAATGGGTTGTGTGTATGTTCAGTAAGTTTCGCTACAGATGTGTTGGTTCAAACTCCTTTTAGGATGACATGTGATAGTCATACATCAGCCACACCCAGTGTTGGGCAGTAGCTAGTTTAACTACATTTCTCGGTAGCTTGGTGGTAGCGTCGCTATTTTCTGAATCAAATAGCTTTTCAGTAACGAAGCTCTTTTATTGGCCGAGTAGCGCGGTAGCTTCCACACGCTACATTTTCCCAAACATTTCTGAAGGATCAGTAGCCTACGTGACACCACCGCCACACACGGACCTGTATGTGCAGCCGGCAGAAGCGCTTCCCTGTGATGGTGACATCACGTACCGATCCTTGGGTTGATGTTTGCGACTTTGCTGCAGGGGAATAAAGCGAATAAAGACACGCGCGACGGAGTGTCTCTCTCTCTCGCTCTTTCTCAGCCATGAATGCTTAGGTTGCAATGTTGCCAGAGCACAAAGTCACATATAAACTATAAAAAAATCTAGAATTAATAATTAATTAATTAAATTTATTAATAACTTGATAATTAAGTTGCTTTATACAAAAAACAATGGTTCTCCGTTTGTTGCATGAGGAAGTACATTTAGCAGCAATGATATGGCAGGAAGTAGGAGAGTTCTGTGTCTGATTTAGCTCTTTTGCACAAACACACTGGAGCAGGTTTCTAGTCTTTCTTCTGTTGCTACTGTGGAATGAAGTTGGTTCAATATAAACTACCCAGCAAGCAATAGCCGTCGTTTCGCCGTCTAGGTTTGCTATAGACCTGATTTAGTCCGGCTATACGTAACCCACTTCTAGCCGAAATAACTTTACATGTGGTTTCGTGACATTTTTGCCAAAATAACTTGCAATGTGTATGATATCCCATCATTTAAGCAAGGTCTACAGTGATGACAAGGTTTTTTATTTCATTTCTGTCACTTGATTTACACGCAGGCTGTGCGTAGACGCGATTTAGCTCGTTGACAGACCGGCTGTTTATAGCCCACTTTTAGTCAAAAAAGTAAAAAATGATTAAAAGTGGGTTTTGCCCTGGCAGCACGTGAGATAGTTGATATCCCATTATTTTTGCTATGTCAATAATATCAACAAGCTATTAAGTGTCATTAAAAGTCATGGTCTATCTGTAGCCACGATTTAGCTCGTATTTGGACAGGCTACGTGTAGCCTGCTTTTAGCCCACCCGGCGAAATAGAGGCAATAAGTGGTCTAATGTCACCGGCTTGGCTGTAGCCGTGTTTCAGACCAAATTGGTTACATGTAGCTTTCACCCATGCAGCTGTTGAGGTGCGTGATATCATTTCATCAAATGCAAGTAAACAATCGAAACATTTAAATTATCTTTATTTTCGCTGTAACGTTCACTACATTAACTTTCATTTTAATTTAAAACAAAATGCAATTACTATTTTCAACCGCTAGATGGCAGCTGTAGCCCTACTGAGACATGACTACTGGCAACGCGAGACTTGAAAGTTAGACATCATCAGAGCCCTTTAGGGACGGCCAGATCTCGCTGATAAAGACATCTGCCATTTTAAACGAGGGATACGCTACGATTTCGGCCTTTCAGCGAGCAGCGGCGAGAGTTTACTGCAAACACTGGAATCGAAAATACATTAACTTTGGTATTGTAAGTATCTGTGTCTTTGTTTGACATGTCTTCATTATTTATCTACATTATATGTTAACGTGTAGAAACCGTGGCATTTCAGCGGGTAACAGTGTAGAGTAAGTTAGGCACGTTGTGGTTAGCTTAACATGCTGCATGCAGGTGTAACTTAACGTTACACCATGATACCCACGGGTTTCCTCGTGCCCTTAAAAACTCTATTATCTGAATTCAGAGGGGTGAACATGAAACATGTACAACCTTACCCATTATAATTTGTAATGAGAGCCACACATTTTACTCACTAGATCATTATGATATGAAAATATGAGTTTTTGACTTTTGACACTAAATATTTATTGCTAATTCTCCAGCATACAGGCAGCAAAGACAGCAATAAATATTCAGAACAGAACACTTACATTCACAGCACAAAGCTTTATCAAAAGAATGAAAGCAACTTTCTCTATTTGGTTGTTCTAATGCAACATGTGTCCTGTTCAAGTACCTTTATATTTTCCATAGAGATAAATGGGTCAGTAATAAATACTTTTAAATTAAAAAGAAAGAAACGTTATAAATGATTTTATTAACCTTCAGTAGAATGATAATTAGAAATACTGTATGTTTTCATTTAAAATCATTTGATGATAGTGGTCATGTATTATGGGAAAACAGTGAACATAGTCAAATGATAATGTTTACTTTATATTCATATTCTTACATATTCAACAGTTATGGATCCCATTTACCCGAGAGACTGGGGCCAACCGAGACCCATCTGCTGCTCTTCCTGTATCAAGCAGCAGCGTAGATGAAGATCTAGATTTGGATGTAGCCAACAAATTTATTTTGTCATTATTTATGTTGTTATTACCATATGTTGTTAACATTGTTTGAATTTTCATATACATACGAACTGTTTTGTATTTATAATATTTTAGCAATAATTCATTTATACCCATCATGTTGTATTATCTTAAGTTGTCTACTTTAAATCCTTTGTCTTAATAAAATCTTTACATTTAATTTGTTGGACGGATTACTATTTGTGAGGATCTGTTTTGTTTGAGTGAAAACAATCCTTTTGCCACTATTCTGTTGTCTGTTAGAGGAAGATATGTAGTCATTCAAAGTCTGTGTATTTGGTCTATTCTTGGGCTATGGTTAGACGTCTATTAACTTTTCACTGATAGCCCAAATTCAGCCCTGTTTTAGCCTACACCGATTTTCAACGTCTATTAGACGTCTATATGTAGCCGTTCAATAGTGGTCTAATTGATGACGTCTATTTTTGGGCTATGGTTAGTCGTCTACCAAAGTTTCACTGACAGCCCAAATTTAGCCCTTTTTTAGCCTAGACGTCTGGGCTCTGTTTAGACGTCTATTAGACGTCTTTTAACCGTGAAATTGCTTGCTGGGTAGGCCTATGTTGCATGTGTGTGTGAGTGTGTGTATATAAATATTTACATATAAATGACCAAACTATAAACTATTAAAAAAATAAAAGTAGCTTAGATGTAACTAAGCTACTTTTGCCGTAGCTTAGCTTGCTACATTTCACTGGGGGGTAGCTTCTGTGTAGTGAAGCTTCATTTAATGTAGAGTAGCTAGTAGCTTAGCTCACTACATTTTCCAAGTAGCTTGCCCAACAATGGCCACACCCTAACACTCTTCCTTCTGTCTCTTCCACCTCTCAAGTACTGAGAGTATTATTCAACTCTATTTTTTTACTTTCTCTTGTTCTCTTACTCTTTTTTTAATCCCACAGGAACTTATTTATATGAAATTAAAAGCTATTGTCCCTGCACGTTCAAAGCATTACAGACTGTGTGGGCTCAACCAGTGGGTGTTTCTTTATAAAAAAAAAAAAGAGATAAATCCTGAACAAAACCTAAAGGCACGTATATTAGATATAAAGGGCCAGATCACCCAAATGTAAAATTAGTGATTTAAAAAACAACTTATAACTAACTTACACGAGCACCCATTACAGAACTAAACTATCATTGTCATTACGCACTTTTCATGCTCAATGACAAGACCTGGGTCTTGAGTGACTTATTTTGGCATACATACATGATTATTATTGGACCTGCAGGCCATTATTCCGTGTGCACCGAGAAGTCAGGGTAACTCGTTAGAACGAAACTTTTACAACGTGTGGGAGGGTCTCACCTTCAGGGAAATCCTGCAGCAGCGAGCTCCACGCCTTTCTGCTCAGGTGAGCGTCGGTCTGTGAGCGTGCCTTCCCCCAGAGGCGGGGAATTTGCTCATTTAAAAGTCAGACACGCACTTTCAGAGAGTTAGAGAGCTGTTGGATTAGACATGAAGAAGTCCTTGAGTTCAACGTCTGAAGACACCCTCCCTCCGCTGGAAGATTATGTGGACTCGGTCCACACCGACGAGCTGCTTGGCTCTCAGTCCCGCAGCTGGCTGTCGGACCTGCGGATCAGGGACAGGCCTCCGGAGAGCGTGGAGGTGAACTCGGTCGACCGAGACGGACTGTTCGTGGACAATCATTTCCCCGTGGGAGAGCTGCCGCTCGAGGTCCAGTGGAAACGACCAAAGGTAAAGAAAAGATCGAGAGTAACCGTGAATACCTGCTCTGCTGTGGTGGGTTAAGGAATCACTACAACATAAAAACCTATTATCTTTTTTAATTGAAAAGAACTAGGCTATGAAAAGATGTTGAGTTCATTTTAACTACTTAATAGGCTACTTACTAAGTTATTAAGTCCATTAACTTAAGTAGCCTTCTGTACTATTTAACGCTACTTTAGACTTTTGACTTCTCTACATTAATTTGACAGCTATTGTTCTAGTTACTTTGCAGATTACAGTTGTACATATAAAACATATGATCAACTATATAAAATATGATGCATTATTACAGATTAAAGTACACAACAATGCAGGCTATAAGATCAGCTTCATATCCTCTTATGTAACATAAATGTAAAATATTCCAATGTATTTTTACATTTTGCTACCTTTATAGTAATCGTGCAATAGATTCTTCCATCACTGCTGTTGGACAGTTTTATTGGCATTTGTATATGCCTATAATAAAACTTCCCTTATATACATCATTATTTTTGGGTTTATCCCATAGTTTGCATGAGAATCTTTATCTGAAAAGTAACTGACAGCTGTCAGAGCCATGTGGTAGTTTAGAAAAAGTAATTTGAAAGTACACTGTCGTAAAAAGTTGCACAAAATGAACATTCTGGAAATAGTTTTACTCTCCAGGAGAAACGGGAAGATTTAGTAGGAAATTTGTATGAAATATTGTTAGTAAGATAGGGAGATAAGGCAAAACTGAAAGTTTAAAATGTTTAAAATAACTTTTTTTTTAATGTTTTTGATATTAATCAACATGTGGAAGCCTGCTCACAGAATATTCTGAGAACTTAAGAGAAGCAAAATACCATAAAGCACTAAAACAAACTACCACTGTTAGGGTTTGTCAGTAGGACTCAAGTGCAAGACTCAGCACACGGAGGCAGGAGTGGTAAGGAGTTACTTAGTTTAATGACAGATTCAAAAATGTCCAGGGGAAGGGGCAAGGGGTCCCGAGGGATTGTCCAGATGAGATGTGAGTCCGTCTTCCAGCAAGGAGTCTGCACACAAAAACAAAGTTAGGCAAGTTTCAAAAACACGTTTTAGACTACAATCTGGCGATGAGTTGCAGGGATGCCCAGGTATATATGGGCAGCTAGAAGAGAAGCTGGGGCTTAACTACCATGCACCTGGCTCCACTCCTGCAATCAAGGAGGAGGGCAGAGGGGGCAGACTTAACAACCACAGCATATCAAGGTTTAAGTTACTCTAAGGAACAAAGAAAGGGGGATGAAAACATCCTCATAAAAAAGTATAATCAGTCAGTAAGGTAAATTATGGTGACTCAGCAGAAAGCTGACTGGAAACAAGGGGAGACAGAGATGGGTTCCCCAGCCAGAAGGCGCTGACTATGCAGCACAACATCCCTCATTAAATTCTGAGGGACGTTGCACTTCATAGTCAGCGCCTAGGCCATGCCTCACATGTGTTCACTTCTCATAGACGTTAAGCTCACTATTAATTCCTTTTAAAGTTAAACTTTAAAGTTATACTGTCAGTGAAAGACAGAGTGTTAGAGGTTGGTGATACTGAAAAGACCCGGCAGCCTCATTACAATCAGATTTACTATTAATGAATTATTTCATAGCTGTGAGTCAGCTATGGAATAACATTTATAAATACCTGTTATAGCCTTGTGCCAGATGTGAACCTGCTGTTTTATACCATGTCTTAACAGGGCAAGAGAGGGACACACTTTTTAATTTTTTATCATTGTCTAATTGCGTTAAAGCAGCTGAACTACCCACTGTTATCTTGAGAATTTGTGAGAGCCATAACACTTTTTGACAGGATTTTCCTAATTTTGTAATATAATGTAGTGTAATTTAAAGTTCAATGAGTAGCCCTATCCATTTTCTGACAGAACAAGAAGAATGCTGTTATGTAATAACTCTACACAAAACCTCTCTGGCAAACAGTCTCAACAAAAGTGAATCATTTCAAGCTTCACAAAGATTGCCTTTATTGACTTTTACCTCTAACTTGGTTAAATAAAAAATAAAGCACAAAAGCACACACACAAGACACATTTCATCCTCTGCAATGCCAGACCTGATTTCTTGGAAATGGTGTGATCTTAACTGATAAAAAATAAATTGTGTCATGGAATTTCTTCTCAGTGATTTTCAATTCTTCATAGAGATAACAATCCATACATAAGTGACAATAAATCATCTTCTTGTCTGCTGCTGAAGCAAAGCCAAATATCTAGTGCTGAAATGTGTTTTCTTTGACAAGACTCCAAAAGTCAATCAAAGCAAGGTGTGTCATTCTTTCATGTTCCGTGCACAAGTGTTTTGTATGTGTTTGTACCACAAACTCTAAACTAAAAGTTTAATTAGCAGCAGCTTAATAAAAGAAATGACAGCAAAGCGGAGTTGACATGGGTTGCCATTTTTCATGTTTACCATTTGCCATAGTGGTAACCTTAACAAATTCACACATCTGACTTTAGCTTGTTGGTTGCAAGTTGCACTGTTCATCCTCAATTATAAACTACTTGTTATTTATTAAATGTGTTTTAATCTCACAACATAAATACACTTTTAATTTCAGCCAGTACATTTTAGAGGAAACATGCATCAAGTATCTGAACGTATCTATTTTATAGCCACTACTCTACACTGACATCAGATGACTGTAATTGCAGCGTATGCATTCAATCTTTTCAGAACTGTGACTCTGACTTTTGCTCAATACTAAACATTTTTATAAAGCATGAAGAACGGGTCCGCCTATAAAACTGGGTTTAAGACAGGATGTAAACAATGACTTTGTTCCTCACAGCCCTGAGCTGCATGTATGGTGTGGGATGATGTGTTCATCATCAGAGCTTAGTGACAACAGAGCTGTTCAGGTCAAAAAGCTTACCGCAACAGGATATGTACAAAATACACTCTGTAAATCCACTTTACTAAAACTAACATGGTTTTATATATATATATATATATATATATATTATGGCATGCCGTTTAGGAAATAATATATATATATGAAGTTTGTCCGTCTGAATATATTGAATGAACTTTGAATATATGGAATGGAAGTCTGAATATATGGAATGGAAGTCTGAATATATTGAATGGAAGTCTGAATATATTGAATGGAACTATTTCTAGGAGCTGTGTGCCTCACCTCAGTTCATAGTTGATGGAGCTACGCGCTTGGACATCTGCCAGGGAGAACTCAGTAAGTAGACAACTACTGTGGTGTTACATGATACTGTATATTCAGACATGAATCATGAAACATTTCCCCCACCAGACATTTTATTAAAAAACATTTAACTCTGTTACTTTGCAGTGCTTAACAAATAATTACAACATTGGTATTTTTAGTCCGAGGTGGATAAACGTTACAGACATTGCAAATACAATCACCAGGTAAACTGAGTTTACCTTCCAGTACATCTGAGCTTCACCTGGACTCACCTGGAGTCTCAGTCTGCTGCATGGAGACTTAAGGTCCATGCTGCATGTACATTTTATATACTTTTTATTTCCATCTAGATGTTATGCTTACAGGGTGTTAGTCAAAACTTTACAACACTTTACGGAAATTTACAGTATTATAACTATTAAACACTCTGATTATAAAAGGGTGCATGTCAGTAGCAGGATTTTTCAGCAGTTGGGAGCATGCAGTGCCAAATCCAGTTCATTTGCAAAAGCAGATATCTCTCTATAACACTTTATTAAAAGGTTGCATATGTCTATTACGAAAACTTACTCTTTACAATATATAGAAATGTCCTCCCCTCATAAACAGTTCATAATAACAGTTCTGTGTATTGTAGATGCCCCTTCCTGATAACCTGAACTACTTCTCAAACCTGCTTTCCGTAGATGACTGCTGGTTACTTTCTGCTATTGCATCTCTCGCCATGAATCGCTCCCTGCTTCAGAGGGTCCTGCCTCTAGAAAGGAGCTTCCAAGACGGATACAATGGCTGCTTCATCTTCAAGGTATATACCTGAATGCTGCCTAACATACTGTTGTCTGTGCAGCACCAATATTGTTTTCAAAGTTGAATTTTCCAGTTTCATGAAGCTGATATTTGTTGTGTGAATAGCCTATACAGAGATAAGACCTTTTATGACCCTTCTGCTCATTCTTTCTCTGTGTAGTTCTGGCAGTACGGACGGTGGGTGGAGGTGAAGATAGACGACTTGTTGCCGACCATGGACAACAAGCTTATGTACCTCCACTCCCGAGACAAAAACGAGTTCTGGACCTCCCTGCTGGAGAAGGCTTACGCCAAGTGAGTCCATGTCATGCCATGTCTGAATGTGTGAGTGAGATGCAAAGTGAGATGTATTTAAAGACTGCAAAATGTATTGTAAAAATGTGTGTGTGTGTGTGTGTGTGTGTGTGTGTGTGTGTGTGTGTGTGACTACTTCTCCTATGAGTATTTTTTAACTCTTTTTCTGAGACTTTTTCTGAGAATCTGAGACAACAGAGTTTAACTTGTTGAAGTAAATCCTTTTATTGAATATTTTACATTATAGGAAGAAGTGATTTTATGTTTCCTTCTAGAATCTTAGAGGTGAAGTTATAAATGCCACCAAACAAAATAACAAACATAATGTAAATTAAACCATATTGGAACATATTTACTAATTTGTGTCAAAATGTGAATATCTCTTTTTCAGCTCATATATTTACCTGCCATGTTATCTCAGGGAAATTAATGTCTCTCTCAAAAGCTTTTGCATGCTCAAGAAGACTTACCACCTGGAAACTTTTTGTTGTTTTTGTCCTCCCTGCCTCTTTTGTCCCAGACTGAAAGGTGGCTACAAAGCTCTGGACATGGGCTTGCCTCATGAGGCTATGGTTGATATGACGGGCGGGGTGTCGGAGGGTTTTAACGTTGCCTCACTGCCCAGAGACCTGCCAGCCTTCCTCAGATACCTGCTGGATAAAGGAGCATTAATCAACTGTGCCAATGCCAGTGTACGGTTTGTGATGGCATGAAAGGTCCCTGGACCCACTAAACACAGAAGCAAAACATATTCCCATTGAAGGTGTAGCGTATGTGATGAGTCACATGAGTTCCTTCTGTCTTGACTGTGGGTGGATGTTTTTTTTCTCCAGGGTATTTTTGGGAAAACGAGTGAATTCGGGATCGTGTTCAGCCATGCCTACACTCTGACTGCAGTAGAGAAGGTACCTAAAGAAGATCTATCAAAATAATATTTTATATATCTCACAGAGTTTCACTTGACCTATAATTGGAAAATAATCAATCACAAAATAATTACCAATGGTAATGCTTCTCATTAAGTTCAAAAATACAATTTTGGGAGCAGCGTGCTTTCGACAACCCTCTGATTTTGTGACAAAATGTGATGCTGCAATAGAAGACACGTATCTGCACCTTTTGTAGACTTTTGTATTTGTAGACCTTACAGCAGAAATGTGTATTCATCTTCTTCTCACTGCTCTCACCTTTTCTGTTTGTCTGTTTGCAGGTGAAAACAACATACGGCACTGAGGATTTAGTGCGAATCCTCAACCCCTGGGGCGAAAGGGAGTGGTTGGGGCCCTGGAGTGACATGAAAGGGTTGGTACACATCCAGATGAGTGAAATTAGCCAGGTTTTCAATGTTATAAATGTCAAATGAAAATGTATTAAGATAACCTGAAGTGTCTCCCTCTCCCTCCATAACTACCTGAAGTCTACATAAACCATTTATATCTGTTCCCTCTCCATAACTACCTGGAGTTTTTTTGTGTTTGTAGTTTTACATGTGCATTTGCATTTGCCTACCTTTTCATGTCACCAGTCTTTGTCACTGTTTCTTGGCAGTATTTGAGTAAAAAAATGTTTGATTCAAAAGTAATACGTTCATATTTATTTATATAATAGCTCCATTAATCTGTGTTTATTATTGTAATCAAGAATATGTCACTGAGGGTATGAGAAGCCAAACATATTAACTAACTAACACCTGCTCTTGAGAGAGTGGTAGGATTTGGAAATTAATATTTTACACGTTTATTTTTTGGAAATTATAAATGTAAACGTCTCCCATCTAAGTGTCTTTCTTTCTTTAGTCAAGAGTGGAACACAGTGAGCGTCATGGAGCAGAAAAGACTCGAAAGAGTTAGCCGGGATGACGGGGAGTTCTGGTGAGTTTGTAGTGCCATTGTGCATCTGAATGTCTGTGACATTTCTGAGTCTGACTGTTAATAACAACCTTCTTCAAACACGAAACAAAACACTTTGACATGTGAGTCTTAACACACAGCAGGAACTACAAGGCAGACATTATGCTTACATGCTTTTTATTCTCAGTGGTGAAAGAAAAGACAGTAGTGTGACAGACAGTAGTATCACAGCTGCTGCAATACTGCTCACGGCTGACTCTGTTAACATGTTGAAAATAATCTGATAATTTGGAAAATGGTTTAATTGCATATTTATTTATAAATGAGGGAGAGAATATTTTTTTCCAGGGATTTAAAAATAAATATGTTAATAGTTAAATAATTAAAACTAGTCTTACAAATGGAACTTAATCTGATTTAATGTGTGTTTGGAAAGATTACAAACACACAACTACATATCAACCACTTTCTCTCTCCATTAGGATGTCGGTGTCAGACTTTCGGCAGCATTTTGATATTATGGAGGTTTGTCACCTGACTAACAATCTCAGCGAAGGCTCCAGCCTCAGCAGTCTGCCATGGAGCAGCATAATGCTTCAGGGAGAATGGGAGCCGGGCACCACAGCAGGAGGCCCTCGCGAAGGAGGTAGGAGACATGTTTAAAAATGTCTGTATGTTTATTGTTCCGTGCATAAGTGTTTTGTATGTGTTTGTACCACAAACTCTAAACTAAAAGTTTAATTAGCAGCAGCTTAATAAAAGAAATGACACATTTACAGCAATGTGTTCATTAATGCTCCCTTTTAGTAATAAAAAAAGTATCATGGAAGCCATTCTGTTCTACCTGTTTAAACAGACCCCACCTCTGGCCTTTTGTTGCACAACAGCTTTTATCTGAAAATGTGAAGTCTGCATGTCACTTGTATTTTACCTTGTGTGTACTGTGTATACTAGTGAATTCCCCTGTGTGGGATAAATAAAGTCTTATCTTGTCTTATCTTGTCTTGTATGCACATTGTAGATTAAGTTGAAAGTACTGGAGTCAGAAATATCACACCTTGCCTGCTGGGGTTTTAACTTAATTAAATCTGATAATCGGAATGGGACTACTTGTTCTCTCACATCACAAGTTGAATCATGTTACACACTATCTATCTTCTTGCATGTTTGTCTGTGTAGGTGTGGTCTGATTTAACCTAGTTTTTGGGAAAATCTTCTCAGACAAATTATCTTATTCATCTAGTTATTATGGATCAGAATTCAGAGTCACGCAACCAAAATGAGCAACAACCCCACTTTTGATTTTGGTAAATCACTTGGCACAGGAACATGTGACAACACTTCACGTTACATGCTATAGCAGATAATAACAATAAAAATATCTTCATTTATATTCCACTTTTCTCGAGTTTTAATGTGGTGCGGATGATACCACAAAGAGTTGTGTTTTTATTGGTAGTGGTAGTTGTGGCATTTAAGGACACTGTAACGGAAACTGTTGTCATTTCAGTTTCAACAAACGATGTGTCAGGAGGTTTGCTCTCAAGTTTAAAAGTTATTTAATCCATATCCTGTCCTAACCACACCACATTAAATCCGTTAAGACATTAATCTAGTGTATAAATATACTGAAAGATGGAAATGATGATATTGAAAGTTTGTGGTAAAATCTGCATATGTCAAGTTTCAGATCTGATTTGACTGTACCATAGCCCAATGCACACGTTAGTGTGACTGACTGAGTATAAGTTTGTACCTTCACATAGAAGACGGTGTAAGCAGATAGTCATGAGGGAGCATTTTACACTGAAAACCTTTGTAGAAGCGGAGATGGTGCTTGTTGAGTTATTTGAAATCAGTGTGTGTTAGGTTAAAGTTATTGAAGTGTTTGTACTGACCAGTCGTCCTCATAGTGAGAGATGTAGCAGGGAAACGGTTCATTTTTACATTCATATTCATTATCATATTCATGTACACACTTTGGGTTAAAGGCTAAGGAATGCTGTATAAAGAAAAGTTTAATACTAATAGTGTGTGTGTGTGTGTTTGTTTCCAGGTTTGTTCTGGCTGAACCCTCAGTTCTACTTCGTCCTGTCAGAGGTGGACAGTGGCACGGCCGGCACTCAGAAGACCTGCTCCTTCATTGTGGCTCTGATGCAGAAACACCTGGGATATAGGGGCAATGACATGCTCATAGCCCTGGATATATACCAGGTAAACACACACACACATGCACACACAGTAAGACACATAATACTGCATCTCAGAAGAAAACATTTTACTTTTTATTTCACTCCATTTATTTCACAGGTTTAGTTTCTGATCAAGATTTTACATAAATAAACAAGAATGAAGTTTGAGTTTGCATGGTATATTTGAGAGTTCCTTAAATCACTATTTAAAATTTAAAAAAATCCGTAACTTGTTTTCATAACAGAGTACACACAGCTGACTGTTGTTGTTGCTGACACAAGATAGAAACTCACATTATATTAAATATTACAGGTTTGGAAGGGAGATCTGAACCTGCACACAATATTAAACCAGTGATTTCTCTCCAGGCGCATCCTAAGAATACATATCTGACGGCTGAGGACTTAAGTGTGCTCCAGCCGGTCCTCAGCAGCGGTCAGTACGTCTCACGTCGGGAGGTTGTTCTTCATAGCTCCCTTCCACCAGGTCGTTACATCATCATCCCTTCAACCAAAAAGCCCAATCAGCAGGGACAGTTCCTCCTGCGGGTGCTGATAGAGAAGGGCAATCTTACCACGTGAGTCATGGATCAATCTGTTAGATGGACTGATTTTAGATTTTGTTATTTTCATGCCACTTGAGCTGTGACAAAAAAGTAAAAAAACATCAAACTGTGTGTTTTGATTGCAAAAAGATGAACAGGCAAAAAGACAACCTCCGAATCTGCTGATGAGATAAAGGAACCTCAAGGACTCTTTATCCCATCTCACCCTCAGAGGAATGAAATAAAAAAATAAGAATGGAGTTTAAGGTTACATGCAGAAACACTATAAATTAATATTCATAAATTGTTGTTACTAAAAGCACACAGCTGCATGTCAGGAGATATGAATGAGAGATATTAACTCAGTAAAAGGAACTATTATTGAACACTGCAGACTTGACAGGGAGATATGAACCTCTGACAAGTTCTTCAGTTGTCGAAATTTAGGATTTGTGATTATAAGT
Source organism: Lepomis macrochirus (assembly GCA_024633595.2). Lineage (NCBI taxonomy): Eukaryota > Metazoa > Chordata > Actinopteri > Centrarchiformes > Centrarchidae > Lepomis > Lepomis macrochirus. Next base: position 5,305,264 of record JALXJV020000009.1, read on the forward strand.
GTGATGATTCTAATATGTTTTCATGCTTTTTTTCCAGTTCAGCTCGCAGTCCAATGGCACTAGGAATCTCTTCATCAACAGAGGTGGACAACAAGTTAAATCACATACTAAAAAAATATTTATCAAATTATTCACCTAGTGAAGTAGACAGGGCTCAAACTAAATTAATCAATGTTGGTTGCCCAAAAGGGTCTCAGTGAAGCTTGGATAGGCCAGATAGTAGAGCAGTGCCCTATTGATGTGAGGGTTCAGGGTTTAATTCTCTTTTCAGGAGAGATATGTTTTTAATAGCTTGAAGCACGCAGCAACTGTAGGACAAAAACATCTTGTTGTTTACACAGACGTTTGGTCACTGACCTCCACATCGTGGAGTTGAAAGCAGTGGCTCAGTGGCTGGTACTGCCAGTTACAACGGCCTTTCTGTGCGCTTCTGCATACTGATTCTAGGCAGGTTTTACGTATAGTGTGTTTACACAGGAAAAACAAAGTATACTATCAATGTAAACATTTGTTCCACAATGCAATGCAAACATGAACTGGAGGAGCTGTTAAGAACTGGAAAAATGTTATTGCACAGCTTTGGGAAGATCAAAAAAACCCTATATCTTAAATCTTTGGAAAAACTTTCTCTTTTTGAAGTGGTACTCCAAAGTTGGTACCACTAAAACATATTAGTACGAACAAAAATACATATAAAAATGTAAAAATACATTGATTTCTGAATGTACTGTGATAGTATATAATCCAAAGTGTAAACTGTCAGTTTATAGAATTGAACTAAACCTCAGGATCATCCATCAGCAGCGGGCTGGAGCCTATCCTAGCCGACATTGGGCGAAACGCAGGGTACACCCTGGACAGGTCGCCACTACGTCACAGGGCCACACATAGACAAACAACCATTCACACCTAAGGCACATTTAAACCGTGTGATTTGTTCTGTTGATTTACACTTTTGTACCACAAAGCAAACCACAGACATGCCAGAGCTACTCACTGCTGCAAAAATATCAAATAGTATATGAATTTACTTTAAAATGACGGTTTGAATTGACATCTATAGTACATAGTTTTCTTAAAATACATTGCTTTCTTGCCTGTTACTTGCAAAGACAGGAAACTATGTAATTAAGAAACAGCCACAGCAATTGAATTAGCTGATCTATCCTTTGATTGTAAGCATCTTATAATGCTCACCTGTACAGGGACTTGATCCCTGGACCCTCAAATTAAAAGTCTGATGTTCTGCCGACTGAAATATCCAGACTCTGGCAGAATCGACCCACATGTTCAATTTGATGACTGACTGCAAGGTATTAAGAAAGCATTTTTTTAATAATGTAGCTATTGTAATAGTGTATACGTGTGGATTTGAGGTGCTGCCCTTTTATGGTCATGGGTTTCCTTATCTGCCACACTTTCCATACAGAGTCTCAAAACATACAGATTAGTTTAATTTGTGACGGTGACTGTGAATGGTTGTCTGTCTATGTAGTATGTAAGTTTAGACAACGCTGTCAGATGACAGTGCGCCAAACAGTGCAATACTGTCAAGCTCCATTGACAGGACAGTACTTGTATCTTGAGTCTAAATGCAGTTGGTCTTAATCTGTGCAGCAAGAACCAACAGTCGAAAACAAATGAATGCCTTTCACTTCAAGTAGGGAAAACAAATATATGCAAAATATTCACTCTCAGAGGTTTAAGTTCTAATCTCTGTGTCAGGGCAACATTTTTTAAAACAAGGTACACAGTAGACATATAAAACACCGCAAAGCTCAATATATGGCTAAAACTTTGTACAGTAGACATTTGTTTGTAAAAGTAAAAGCTTGTTTCTGAAGTGAGGCTCTGCATTTTCTCCCTGCAGCCTTCACATCCTCACGAGGCTGCCCTTCCTTCGCTTAAATCTATGGAACAGCTGTTCATGAAACACTGCAACAAGGTGAGATTTACTTGCAAACAGCTGATGTACAACATGAATGTTTGCAACAACAGAAAATATATTTTTCCCCCACACTGATAAGACAAGCACAAGAACTCATGTATAACGTATTCTCGGAGTTAGTTGGCACTTCTCTGTTACGGTGTGGTAAACTCCACCCTGCTGATGTTCTGAGCAGGCCAATCCAAACACTACAAGTTATGTGCAATTATTGGTTTAAACCACAAACTGTTAGGAGCTGTGCTTGTGTTTTGAATCTAGATGTATGAAGAGTAGTTTCTCTGTGTGTGTTATGTCTTGTGTTTCCTCTTTTGTGTCATCAGAACGGATTTTGCAAACCACTGAACCTCTACAAACTGCTGGTTGAGGCCATACAGGGAGGAGGTTAGTGATGTCTCTCTAGGGATGGGTATCGCTACTCAGTACCTTTAAGGTATCGAACAAAACTGCCCAGTATCGAGTAGAATCGAAACGTCTATCCCATTACTTCAGTCGATACCTTTTGTAGCCATATCGCGGCAAAAAATAACTATTTGTATGGTTTTGCTTGCAGCCAAACACACTTAAAGAAAGAGAAGAGCACGCTTTTTTGCCATATGTGCCTGCACTATAAACTATATCTAAAAAGGCCTGCATGCACCAAGTCCATGAGGGATTTTAACAGCCGCTCACCTTCTGTTGCGTCCCAGGCATGTTCATCACTGTTGTTTAAGTTTACCATCACAAGCTCGGCTTTCCATTGGTTTTATCTTCACACTTCTCTGTACATTTTTATTTGCTATTCACATAATTTGTCACTGATCGATCGCTGCGTTCCATGGTTGGTTTGATCGGCTGGACGTGCAGATTCTCTTTTCCCCTGTTTGCTTCTTTAGAGTCTTTAGTGTCGTTTAGTGACTTGTTAAAACAGACTCCTTACTCGTTTTATACTTGTGACTGTTCTTAGAGGTCTGCGACTCACCTATAAAAGAAATTCAATTCAGTTATTGATCTAAAGTAAAAAATTATATTCCGTTGTTTACTTTCAACGTGCTTATCAAAAAAATTATCTTATATTTGTTTCCCACAACTTTTTTGGTCACTAAACTATTTCACTCCTCCTCTCTCATTCAAATATAAAAACATTCAAAAGCTGTAGTCTGTCCCTTAGTGAACAAGTCACAAGTCATCCCTGATTTTGTATCCGCGCACAAAGCGGCAGCACAAGATTGTTGGCAGCGATTCGTCTGGAATCATGTTATAGTACAGACATCTATAGCTGCTCCAAAATGTATATTAACACGACAGCTGATTGGTTTGTTACATTCAGTTCCTGTAGCGGGAACAAAGCAGTAAATTGCAGCCAAAGCTGAAGTCACCATTTTGGTCTTGTGGATCCACGCCCATCTGTACTAAAATAGGCTATTTGAGTCTCATTAACATAACAGAAACATTATTCATGAATCTGATTGCCTCGCAAAGTTGCTGATCTCACCCCTGCATTGACATTTAATCTACAACTTGCAGTATTCAAACATCAACCTAAATTAAAAAAACATAGCCTCATGCTTCAATAACACAAAAGTTTACAAATCTTGTTTGCATGTTAAAATGTTCACTGATGATCTTACTTGTACTCAGTGTTGGCCGGAAGTGAGAAGTACTTGGCTCTGGAGCACTGCAAGAGCATGGTGGTCCTCATGGAAGTATCCTTAAACAGTAATATTATGTCTGAACAAGCACACATGGTGTTGGAGATAAAGATATATACTTTTAAAACTTTTTTACATTCAACATTTCATTGTTAGCAGAGAGATGACCTGCTGTCTTATCTGATCATGTTAAATTATGTTGGTATGTAGCTTTTCTTTTCTTTTTAAATACATTTGTAAAATCGTCTTGAGTTTTCACATACAAAGGAGACCAATTTAAGATTTCTAGATTTGCAAATGTGTAATTTCAGGTTTGAAGACTGCATTGTTATTGTATGCTGTGAGACAGCAGAAGAAGAGCCTGGATAGCTCAGTCGGTAGAGCATCAGACTTTTAATCTGAGGGTCCAGGGTTCAAGTCCCTGTTCAGGCGAGAGAAGTTTTAAATCTCCCAATATAGGAAATCTGCTGTTATTAGCTGCTAACTCTGGAAATCACTCATTAAACTAAAGTAAAATGCAGCATAACAAATTTAAAGATCAATTACTGTGCCTCTACTCATGTAGTAATAGTAGCACTATGTTGTCTAAAAATGTATATATAAAATAAATAAATAATGGGGCAGAGGAAGATCTTTAGATCCTAAAAGAGATCCTAACTTTATTAAAAGAATTTGAATTTGAAGAGAAAAAAAGATTATTTGACAGAAGCTTCCCTAAGTAAAAGTTTGATAGATGTGCATATTGCATCATTTACATAAGACATATTGATTTGTTGTTAATACTTTTTACCATTTTCTCTTCTAAATAATTGAACATATGCATATAAACAGACAAGTATTTGCAGATGTACAATTTTCCGGTTGTCTGCTTAAAGCACTTCTTAAACTCTCTCACCTACACAGGCACTTGAACCCTGGACCTTCAGATTAAAAGTCTGATGCTCTACCAACCGAGCTATCGAGGCCCTGAAAATCAGTTGTCTTATTATTTTAATTAGCAGCAGATCTGTATGTATGCTGATGATCTCACTCTCTATATCTACACATACACACACACACACTCACAGACACTACACTTACCTACCCGATAAAGACATGTTGGTGACTCTGCATAAAAGTGCTGACAGATGTTTAGCGATCGGGTCCGTCTTGGATTGTTTGGATTTGTCTGGTTAATTTCCGTGACCTCAGTGTTTTCCCCAGAGCCAAGACATCGCTCAGCTAAACTGGCCAGAGTTCCAGGGTCTGTGGGACAAAATCCGGAAGTGGACGGTAAGGTTATCATAATATTTTTCTTTTTTTGTATCTTGTATGATGTAGCTTTAAACAAGTAACAGTCACAGCAACGTTTTTACACCCCTCTGACCAAAAACACGATTAAGCCAGACATTATGTCAGTGTAAATCCAGTTTGTCATGCACTGAGTATATTGTGTTTAATCTCTCCTCAGGATATCTTCCTTGGTTTTGGCAAGAATAAAACTCAGCGGCTTGAGTATCAAGAGGTCAGCCCCGCTCTGAAGGCTGCAGGTAGGGCTGAGGACACAGCGTTCATTCACCCGGCATCTAGCAGAATATGTACAGCTGTTGTTGGATTCTGATTTTGGATGGATGGATGAAAACTAAAGCTGTGTCCGAAATCAACCACTAGTCACTATAAAGTGGACTATATAGTGAGCTCGCCATTTTGTAGTGCTGTCCGAATGAATAGTGATAATTATTATACCCTATATAGTCCACTTAATGTATCCCAGAATGCGTTTTGAAAAGTAGTGCACAAGCGTTGGTCAGTACCCAAGCCGTATATACCATCATGCATTGCGCTGGTAGAAAAAACAGATTGTCCGACGACAATGATGTAATTAATGGCGCCGAAATAAAGATCGGAGTAGTGTCCAAAAGTGTTGTTTTAATAATGCGAGTGAACTCACTATATAATGCTCTACATACAACTCCCTACACATGGGGTAGGTAGCAGTGACTGAGAGGGAATTTAGGACACAATTTGACCCACAGAGGGAGCCAAACCACCTCTCTTTACCTCTTCATCTACTCACTCAGGTTGAAGTTACTTATTATATTTACTCTGATAACTTCAAATTTAGTATTCTGGCATCCTGAAGGGATGGTGCACTTTGAAATGTTGTACACTTATATAACCTAGTGTGAACCTTGTCCTCTCAGCCTTTTCAAGTCATAAAAATCACACCAATCATTTTGTTCACCCACAATAAGTCACTGATACTTTTAATCATATATATTACTCATCTGCTATTTGTATTTCTACCTAACAGAAATACCAGTTAGTCAGTAAAATATCAGTAAGGGAATAATATGTGTAAAACTAACGTTTTAGTTGGTATGCTGAACTGACATGCAGCTAACAAATTTACCACATCCTGACAGTTGTTTGCCTCAGAGGAGAAAATGTCCCACCCATTGTCACTGCACCTGCTGAATAAAGTGATTCATTCTGACCTGGGTTTGTTTGTCTGGTCTTTTTCTGCTCCAGGCATCATGGTGGATGATTTCGTAATGCAGATCGTTGGACTGAGATACACAGAGCCGGACATGACCATCAGTTACCCCGGCTTCCTGTACCTGCTGATGAAACTGGAGAGCATGATCCGTAAGAGAGGGAGATGGGAAGAGAGGGGGGTCACAAAAAGACAAATGGCACAGTGTCACAGTATTCCATAAATGGAGAGGCGCTCAATGCTAGAAATTAGAAACAATAAACATGTTTAAGTCGCTTAATACATGCTTGCATGCATTCAAAATAATATATATATATATATATATTCCAACCTCAACATCAAAGATTATATATATCATCATTATTATTATTATAGTTTACTAAGCAATGTTAGTTATGCTTATATCATAATCACACCTTACCTCTGTTAAAAACTATTTTGCTGCCGCCAAATGAATGTGTAGCTCTACTTTTGGCGATTTTAATGTTTTAACTCCAGTTAATGGCCTTTATGTGACTTTGTGCTTTGGGAAAATTCTTCTTTCCGTTGGATTCTTTTGAAAAAGAAAAGAAAATTCATTTGAAAAACACAAACTATGACAAAATATGTTTCAATTCTTGCCCACAAATGTAAACTAAATGTTAAAATGCTAATGTGGAAGATGGGTCGACAAACACACAGAGCCGGTTCTTTCTCAGCTAAACCCATGAAACACAAATACAACACTTTGCTGGCACCAGTGAAACTTTACATAGTTTGTTTTGGCTTACATTGTGGCCAGATGGGTTTTGCCTTGCAGGGCAGCGGAATGAGCCACCGCAGTTCAGATGTTTGTCAGTTATTGTTTTTGTCCTCTTTTGCAGGCAAATTTCAAGCTTACGACATGATGGGGATAGGAACCATAGCCATCGGCTACAGACAGGTGAGAACACTCCTTCTTCTTTATCTCCTCTAGTAACAGATGCTTTGAATGAAGAAGTGATAATGAAATGCACATGTGATTTTTATTTTACTTTTATAATGTGAATGAAATTAATATCTACAACTCAGTTTGGCAAGTTCTTTATTAAACCTGTCAAACTTTATTAAACCTGTCAAACAATAAAGTATATTTATATTAGGGGTAGGCCTTAAACTAGGTGAACTAAAAGTGTTTTGTTCTCTGATTGTTTCTAGTGGCTCCACATGACCATGTACAACTGACCTGACCTGGTCCACTCCTGGTCCCTACAAATTCATCATGATTTGCTTTTTTTTATTTTACTGTTATTGTGTACCATTATTTGCCAGAAAGGCAAAGTAGAATCTCCTTCATGATCCAACGATCCAGACAGATTTTTGAAATATTAAATGTTTGTGAAAAAAAATAAATACAGAAATTATTGTGCTGTCTAGATTAAGTACGCAAAATCTCTAAATACTGCATTTTTGACGCTAGTTTGAAATCTGCTTTTACAAGCCTGGTGATTGTCTGTGCCAAAAGGTGAAGCCATGCATGGTTTGCGTTTTGTGTTTAATGTTTAAGATTGTGAGTTTAAGCCCTGGGTGATACAGAATAAACATGCTAATACCTAGTCAGACATTGTGCTGTGTGGATTAGAGACTCATGACTTCAAGGTTTAATGGCAGTTTTGGTCTGGACAGTCCTGCTGATGGACCCTCCTGTATTTCTCATGTCTGCCTCCTCTTCCTCCTTCCTCTTCCTCCTCACAATGCCCAGCCCTGACTCATTTCTGCGCAACAACTATATTGTTCCTCTTGTATGCTGTCATCATGTAGTCAAACAGTAACAATGGAAACACCTTTAAGAACTCCCTTCATTCGTGGAAACATCCGAGGTGGAAGGTCAAAGATGGGCTGCAGTTTATGACTCACTGTGTTCAGCAAAGCTCACCTCAATGATTTAATGAATAAAACTTGTTGATTCACCTTCATAGTCCTCTGAACTGTCATTTCCCAGCCTTAATTATGGATATTGGACCCAGTCCCACTCAAGTCAAGAAAAAGCAGTGTAAAATAACTTTTAACTGTTCAACACTTAAATAGAAAGATATTTATCATTGGTGGTTCCAATAATAATGTATGGAAGATTTAAATTGCCTAGATAAAAAAAATCTAACAAAAAAGGTGAAATACGATTAACTACACCTATTAATTATGACAAAATAAATGCATACATAAAAAGGAGATACATCTAACAATGTGTATTAATATATCACTTTATTTCTTTGTTTGATTTTTGCTATTTAGACATTTTAAATTTTCATTTTAAATACACATTTATATAATTAGGACTTCAAACAACAATTATTTTCATATCTACAAGTTAATTAGTAAATTATTTGATTGATCATTTAGTTGACTTAACATTTAATTATCCTCCATTGTGCGTTTCATTTTTATCATAATGTCTTAAAACTGAAGTGAAAAACAATTAGTGGCAACATGCTGGCTTTCCAGTAAAATGATCCTGAATACTAAATGATCGATTTATCCTACTGGATCGATGCCTCGTGCATAATTGTAAAATATGTTTATAAAGTAAGTTTTAAACTAATTTCTTCCATTTGCCACTGATGTGATTGTTTAAGAATAATTCTGCATAAATAAGGTACATATATAGAGAGTCAACGTCTGTGAAGTCCTTTTTTATTTTCTTTCTTCCAGTTTGTTTTAAGGGGTTCAAAACGTGTTATTAATTTGATTTCTTCTAAAACAGATTCAACCATTTTAGGATCAGAGAGAATGGCCAACAGTTTGTGTAAAGGTAAAAAAAATGCACATAAATAAGTAAAATGAAATAAAACAACCCATTCCAGTGTGCTGCCTTCACTGTGGTACAGAATCATATTTAGTTGCTTAAAAGCTGATTAAAAAGTATATACTGTTTGTGTAAGCAAGTCATTTGGTTGTGTCTGAACTACTTTTAAAATGCACTCATCTCTCCCTCTGACCTCAAAAACTCTGTCATAGATAATCACAGGCACTCCCTTCAAATCGATGTCACAAACGTTCTTGGTGCTTCTGAATGTTTTATTGGATTCTTCGGTCCTGTCTGTTTTCTTTTCTGCAACTTTTCTACGGGGTCTGTTTCTGCAATGACCCTGACTGCAGGGGATATTTTGAGAAATGACCCTCTGTTCATAGCTGATGTCTGGTGTGTGTAAATATCCGTCTTCCATCATTTTTCAAAGTGATACAAATGGGTTGTGTGTGTGTGTTTGTATGTTCAGTAACTAGTTTCGCTATAGATGTGTTGGTTCAAACTCATTTTAGGATGACATGTGATAGTCATACATCAGCCACACCCTAACACTCTTCCTTCTGTCTCTTCCACCTCTCAAGTACTGAGAGTATTATTCAACTCTATTTTTTACTTTCTCTTGTTCTCTCACTCTTTTTTTAATCCCACAGGAACTTATTTATATGAAATTAAAAGCTATTGTCCCTGCACGTTCAAAGCATTACAGACTGTGTGGGCTCAACCAGTGGGTGTTTCTTTATAAAAACATGAGATAAATCCTGAACAAACCTTGAACAAAACCTAAAGGCACGCTTATTAGATATAAATAAGCGTGCCTTTAGGTTTTCTTTATAAAAACATGAGATAAATCCTGAACAAACCCTGAACAAAACCTAAAGGCACGTTTATTAGATATAAAGGGCCAGATCACCCAAATGTGAAATTAGTGATTTAAAAAACAACAACTTATAACTAACTTACACGAGCATCCGTTACAGAACTAAAGGCAGAACAATCTGGTGGCAGCCAGTACAAGTAAAAATTTAAAGGCTTAGTTCACTAAAAACAAACTGTCTTCTTGCAGATAGTTTTTGTTTTTATTGAGATATCTGTCTCTGAAATATCTGCTGCCGCTTCAGATCAATGGAGGAGAACAGAATTTGGTTTTAGGCCCCACAGATTTGAAACAGAAGTTTTAATATTTTAACAGCAACATCTCTTCCAGAAATGGAGTTCCTGGTACATTAGATAACAGACAGAAATCACTTCAGACACTTTTCATAGGTACAGTTTCTTTGGTAGAGAATAGTTTCAGATTTTGGGTGAACTCTATTCAACATGGTTCTGCACATTTGTAGTATTTTAATGGTAATGTTGTTGTCACTTTCTGTAAGATTGCGTAAATGTGTTGTTTGTAGGATATGTACAAACTGTAAGAATGTGTTGCACACACACACACACACACACACACACAAAAGTTTTTTTGGTTCAGCATCACCACCTCCTGTGTAAACATAACCAGCTACATTTGGGACTCAACTTCTCTTTGTTCAGCCCCTCTGTGGATAAAAATAAAAACAGACCATTACTAAGCAGCTCATTCCTGCTAATAAACCCAGACTCAGGGCTGCTGTGACCGATCACAGAGCTGTTAGTGGCCGAGCTGCACTATATTGCATCACATGACAACATCAAAGCTGAGGCATGGTCTCGCCACAGTCTATACGCCGCTCTGCGTCGCAGTGACTCTAATCGCCCAGGACAGCTTGAGCATGACCTACTTCTGTAGGTGGCTCCTGCAGACAGGACAGTCACCCTGCAAACCAGCCCGCACCTCCTCCCGGCAGATGTAATGGATGATACTGCAGCTCAGGCTTTTCTGTTTTATGGGTGTCAGTCCTTTGGGTCAGTGGTTTGGATCATGACCTCTGGATGGTCACAGGCTGGGCATGAATCAACCACTAAAGATTGATTTTCCCTTTTCAGGTTGTTTCATTTTTTCCCTCATTACCAGAAGAGGCTGAGACATTGGACTCTCTTTGATAGATTACAAGGAAAATGTTTTGAAAAATTAGAATAATCACAGACTTTAAATCGGACTCTGTTTCTACTTCTGTTTCACATCAGATCAAGCACCTTCTGGTCCCACATCATCATGTGATGCTTAGAGGTCATCTCTCAGAACCACTAGCTGTCACTAACAAATATTCTTACTGTTCTGGTTAATATTAATCTAATTCATCACTATGCAGAATGCAGTTCTTGCAGAATCATGGGCCTGAAGTCAGCTGGATAACTCCGCTGACTTCAGAGCATGGGTTCTGAGCACAAGAACTACTTCTCAGCATCAACTTCCTGGTTTGATTTTTGGTTCACAATAAGGTCAGCATTATTATTATTTATGAAAGATAAAATGTGCACATTGTTGAGCATTTATGGATAAATTGTTTATGTTAGTTAAGAAATGTGTGGTCACATTTACCTGAAATTATACAGTTATGTTAGAGTAACAAAAAAATTCAGAGATGAGCAGGGAGAAGCTGTCCACCAAATAAACTTTTTGAATAGTCAACAGAAAAATGCAGTCTCCTTTCTTACAGTGACTTTTTCCTGACTATTTTAAAATGCATTCTTTAGATGTGTGGCTGCACATATATTTTGATATTTTACGTGACCATAACAGTGACCATAAATGCTGTGTTAATTTCTGTCAAAGTAACATTATGGTTGCATGACATTGCAGCTTCAATGTAGATTGGTTTTAATAATCTTTAGTGAATTAACACATAAAGATAATGTAATTACTTTTGTACACAAATCAATGGAAACTAATGGCTGCCAGGAGCAGCAAGAAATAAAAATCCAATTTTTTAAAACACAGCATAGCATGATTTGTTGTGATGTAAGAGAAAAAAATAGCTAGAGGTGGTATGGCCATTTAACACAGACATCAGAATGAGTTTGCCTACAAAATAAAATGTGTTTTAAATCAGGAGAATTCAAAACTTTTGGTGATTCATGTCAGTTTCATGTATCTGCAACCCAGATATTTTGTCTGCTTAAATTTTTAGATGTAATAATTTACAACTTGACCAAGTCTGCAATGCTGCCAAACAACACGAAAAAAAACAGCGAACCTACCACATAATGTTCAATTGTTTTAAGTTTCAAAGTTTTTCACTGTTTAAATATTTGAGATTTATAATGTTTCATTGTTTCAGTAGCTCACGTTCAAATGTACATTAATATTCATGAGCAGTCTTAGCCTGTAGAAGCTATTGGAGACGGGTTGTCAAGTTACACGGATTCACACCGGAAAGCAGGGCGGTTGCCTTCAAAATAAAATATCATAATATCGTGGGAGTATTTACAAAAACAAAATTACACAAGAAATCCCAAAATTACTTGTCCAAATGTATAATAAAAAGCCATTGCATTTATATTATTATGGAGGAGAAACTTTAGGATTGTTTAATAATTGATTAAATGGCCTTTATGGCCTTTTTCTTATTTAGAAGAAAAATAATTTTGTGTAAGAGGGAGAACAAACAGACCCTGTGTTAATTGTGAACTGGCTAAACAAACAAACAAACAAAAAAAGAGATGAGTTCAAGTAAGTCAGTGTCGGTGTGGGCAGTGGGAGTTAAAACACGAAGCCTACGTTACTTACGTTGAAAGGCGATACCGGAAGCGGCGCTGCTCAGTGTGCTGCAGTTGCCTGTAGGAGCGGCCGGTTCCTCCCAGCAGCCTCACAGTTCAGAGGGAAAGCTTTTCTTCTCACACCAGCAGTGGGGATTTTCTGACTGCACACGCCGGATATTCATCACATTTAAAAAAAACTTACTCACTGCTGGAAGCGGCGAGAGAAGGACACTTTCCTGGCTCGTGTATCCCTCCCCTTTCTCACCTCTCTGATTTGGGCCGTCGTTGCTAATTTTTCATTCTTATTTTGTTTTTGAACGTTTTCCCCCTTGATAGCAGGCAATCTCCGTGGCGCACTCTGGTTTCTTGTGAGGACATGGTAGATTATCATTCTGCTAATAATAACCAATCCTCGTCAGGCGGGGTTCAGACCTACATGGAGCAAGAGAATGATTGGGACCGGGACCTGCTGCTGGACCCGGCCTGGGAGAGACAGCAGAGGAAGGTAAGAGGACCAAAGTTAGGCCCAGCTGGGCCGAGGCGAGCCGGGCTGAGAGGCGGCGGCGGCGGGCAGAAAGAAAATGGCAGGGGAGGGATGGGATGGGGAGTGGAGGTCAGAGACCGAGTACGGGCCTCGGTTTTGCTCTACAAACCCTGCAGCTGCCCCCAATGCCCCACTTTAGATCAACCATTTTCCTCCCAACCTGCCTCTCATCTGAGCTCGTCTCGAGGCTCTCAATGTCAAACTGTTTTATTCTGATTTAAATGCTGACTTCTCCTTCTCTAATCGGTCTCCCTTTCCTCTGTAAATGAAAAACTATTCGGTTGTGTGTGCAGAGCCAAGCATGTGTCTAACATTAGCTGCTGCTTTCACTCTTTCAAAGGTGATTTTTTCCCCCCCAACCCCTGCTTGAGCGGAAACAGGGCGCCACATTGTTGCAAAATCAAAACTGTGATTGTGCAGATATTTCTTAAAATAGCGAGTCAAGCGGTGTTTTTTTATAAGGGTTTAGTGCGTTATCAAGGCGTCCTGTCTCACTTGTCTGCCTGCTTGGCTGGCTGGTTAGAGGCCGATAAGACCGACTGAGGCGAGGCGAGTTTCTGCTACTGCTCTCAAGAGGAACAGCTGACCGATACCGAGGTGTTCAAGGCCGATATGTAGAGACTTTATCTCTAAAACTGCCGTGGTTCATTAAATCCACATTGTTTATATCGAAAAACCAAAAGCAGTTGTTGATTCAAGGTTCAAATCTTGGCAGGTTTGGGAAAGCATCTGAGGGGAAAATTATCGTTATAACCCTGCTGGTAAAATTTCTTGCATGCTTAGCAACTTTTTTTTTTAAAACGCTCAGAGTATTTAAAGATTTACAGCTATTTCAAAAGCTGTCATAAATCCAAAACATTAGTTTACTGAGTGATAACATTTCTATGTAACATCTTCACAGACCGTACACGCATTTGTAAATCAGGAAGTCCTGTGACAGACTGTGCTGGTTTAACAGGTCAGGTGGAGAGAAAAGTCAATTACCACATCAAAACCGCAATGGGCGTACAACAGCTAGCTACACTAAATAAGACAGCTGTCATGAGCAATGCTAAACTGAGCACACCCGTTATAAATGCAGATGACTGTTCATATCTGGTTGCACCTATGCTCCGGTTCTTCCCACAGCCATGAGACACACAAGTTTCTGTTACCTCACTCATTTCACTGCACAGAACCGAACGCCCACTTGCTGGGCTGCACATTTTAGCTACAGAAATGTTCTGTATTAACATTTAGTTTATACACCAAATAAAATTAAACCAGTTTGGCACCATATGGTTCATCGGGCCCCACATTTCCCTGTTCTTCGGCTAACATTTACACAACATCGTACCTTTTTTTTATTTGTCTTAAACAAGCAGCCCAACCCGCTTGCTCTAATCTCCCCGCCATCTTCATAAACTCTCCATCCAAATTCTCATCCTCTAATCTTTTTTAATGCACGTCATGTTTTTTAATAGATGCCACTAACAATACAGTCTGTGCTAATGTTCCTTTCAATACTTTGGATAACTGTTCCCCCCAGGATGGCACTGAAACCTGTCCACTAATATTTACCAGACAATGGTGACCTTGTTTTTTTTCCCCACTGATGCCTCTTTAGGCATCCATTATGCTGAATGATCATGGGCACAACAGTAAACCTCTCCCAGATCAGTTTTTTACCCTCACTATTCTCTTAAGGAAGTTGGAAGGCAGTATAATGACGGCTGTGTGACAGTTTAGCATGATTGCAAGGGTGTGTTTTTATGTATGAGTGTGTGTGGCGCTAATCAGACTACGCACCCTATCCTATTCGCTAACTAGTCAGATGACTGGCATACTTTCTAGTGGTGTGACAGCATGCCGAGCATTGAATCGTGCATTTTTATTAGACCACTCAGCGTTATAGCCGTGAACATCAGACATTCCTGCAGTTCATTACCATCAAACCTGGCGGGTTCACGTCTTCGCTGCTAACTCATGCTGGTTAGTTGAGTGTGAGAAAGTCTGTTTGTCTAGAGATCATACAGGTCAAAGTTTCCTCTAAAGGAAAATCTAACCTACCAATCATTAACAGGGGGAGGATTGTTGTGCAAACCTGGACTGAGGTCCATTTCTCTATGTTCCTGAATCTGCACTCATCAGTGGAGGCTGATAGGTGTTTGGTTGATTGGGAACAGTACAAGCTGGGGACATGTCCCCCTATCAAGCTTGAGCTGTGCTGGCCCCGGTGAGGCGGGGGAACCAAGGGCAAATTCCTGCGGTTTATTCATGCTTACTGTGCCAGTTATTGCGCAAAAGTGAGCAAATGCCTCCTACTACTATATAATATAAGAGAAACGTGGATATAATGAGTGTGGGAATGTGTTTGTCCTTGTGTGTGTGTGAGAGGAGAGCCTGTAAGGTCAAAAACAGGAGCACTTTGTCGGAGGTAGGGTTTTCCATAATGCTGACTCTTGTGCATTTGCCATGTTGAGTAATACAAGAGGGGAAAATGACAGCAATGCTTAGTATTTTTTGGGCGTTCTTGACTTAATTTGGTGTCCACAGTAGAGCACGACAGGCCTATAGTTCACATAGTTCACACCTGAAGTAATGGAGCCACAAGGACACCTCAAAGTTTAGGACTTTGTCTGATAGCGCCTGCCCTATCTCTCTTTATTTTGTCAGTAAACCAAAAATTTGAAATTTAATACTGTCAAGGATTCCCAGTCCGGCACGCCAGAGATTCACGCTGTACAAAAAATAACTTGTTTTGGGAGTCTCTTGGTATATGGATATTTCAGCAGTGTACAGAGACGTACAGTGCGAGTCTGTGTATGTTTGGCAGAAACACCGGTTAGTCCTTGCAGTGTGTTTCCAGTTCTCCAGTTCTTACACTGAGCAGCATTTCTCAACACCCCAGAGTACCTGGACTGAGCCCAGCTTAGTCCAGTTAACTGCAGTTTATTACAGGCGAAGCTCCTCGCCTGACAAACATGTTATTAAGTCTTTCTCACTGCTGTTGGATCCACCACATGTTAAAACATGTCTAAGTACGCAGTGACGCCACCAGAGGTTTTATTGTAACTGTCCGCACTGTAGAAGGCTGTACATGCAAATCCAGCTTCTCAGCGACAGTTAGGCTACACGTATTTCTTATGTCATGAGGCATGGCGAAAGCACAGCTATGTGGGTGGATGAGCTAACAAGGAAAGCAGTGAAGTGCACGAGCCAAAAGGCTTGGAGCTGTCTACATGACTGGTGATTGATTGTTCTTATTTATGAAAGTGATATACTTTTGAATCGGATTAATTACTACGTCTCCCTGTGTTCCCCTAAGATGCAGTAGTGTTTGCTTACTTCACAAAAAGAAAACACTTTCGATGATTAAAAAATGTCATTCATCATGAACGTAAGTGAATGATCCAAAGTAAGCATGCAAATCAGAGTTTTGGTATTTGCAGAAAACCAGATGTGCAGCCAAAGACAAAAGACTACAAGATAACATCTGCATTCATGCTCTAATGATTTTGTTTTCTTCCCTTAGTTCAAATGAGGAGTGCAGAACACTAATCGTGTAACATGTCCTCTCATAAATCAGCTTTGTTAAAGTAGCAGAATCATTTGTGGTCACTGACTGATGTTTATCTGTCTTCATTTTCCTACACTGACAGGCTTCTCAATCTGTCAGCCTGTTTGCACAGAGGTAATTGGAGCTGGACTGTGATTTGGACTCACAGCTGACATTAAAGTTAACAGCTGAAACTGATGGAAAGATGGGGATATAGATGGGATCATTTAATAAAACTTAGTCATTTTGCTGTTCTTTAACCTGTCAGGTTAGAGCAATTTAGGAAAAGCTTAGTTTTTTTTCCTTTAAAGACACCTACATTTTTTCCTATCAAACAAGAAATCGCCTTATTAAAAAAATGATTTTAGCTTTGTCGGTGCAGATGTGTCCTCCAGTGTTACAAATTAAGCAGCAGGAATTTGTTTGTAGCTCGTCTCCCCGGTCATACCCCACAAATGACCAGACCTGCAACGCGCACACCAATTTTATTTTTCCATTTCTGCCAAGGTGGGCAGCTGGACACAATGTTGGTTTGTTCTTTTGCCGCCCACTTTCACATGCTTTCTGTGTGACTGACTGGCTGGCTGGCTGGCTGGCTGGCAGGCAGGCGGAGCCGTTCAGATGGCCCGGGTTGGCTCAGGATGAGCTGTGAGTGACATTTTCGTCAGGACAAATGGATCAAACAATGCATCCTGCTGTCGCCACTACATGGCTAAGATCTTGCTGCGTGATAAACTACCAGGCTACTTTGTTTTCTCTGTGCTCGCCTTCCTGTTCCAGAACAACATTTAAAAGAATGAAGGCAGCTGGAAATGTTTGAGGAAGGCTGACCAAATAGCCTGCTTGCTAAACAACAATAGACAATGCTCTGTTTGTAGACAATTAAAGGAGCAGACACTTTGATTGGTTGTCTGTCTGTTTGCGTGCGTGTGATTGGCTGATTCTGCGTAGCAGGACCAACCTGACTGGGGCGTGGCAGATACTCTCGTTGAATTAAAGCTGTTATCATTAAGAGCGGTTGAGCAGATATAAGTGAGCTCTGCTCCTGTTTTGCAAATGTTCATCTGTTATATTGTTCTGTTTTCTCTTTCTGAACAATATGACAGCTTAATCGACTGACGTGCACATACATGCATTGGGGTGCAGCCTCTGAATATACATCAAGCTTCGCTGCACCTAGCTTAGCATACTCAGAAGTACATTTTTGCACATATAGTTGTAACAGTTGATGTCTGTAGGCTTTTTGGAATGTAAGATAATGGAAGTGTAGATCATCCCCTCACTGCCAGCTGATTCCAGGTCAGCTGTGGGAAAGCCCTCCGCCTCAGCTGACTGCGATCCAGAATCAGCTTGTAGACCCTAACAACGAACCAGTCAGTCAAACAGACAGCCAGCGAGAGGACAGAGCCGAGAGGAATGTAACTGCTCTCTGTTTCCCCCCCGTCTTTCTCTCTGTTCTGCCATTGGTGGCGGTGAGAGAGCATGCAGGGGGAAACATTCCTTTGGTGGCCCATTATAGCCTGCTAGGCCAGTGGGAGGGGGCTCTTTACTAAAGGGGGCCGACGTGTCCTGTTTTTCGCCCAACAGGGGGAGAAAAAAAGAGTTGGGGGTTTGCAGGATTGCAGATGTGGTCTGTGCGGTGGAGACGAGAGGGAGAATCCTCCTCCGGGGCAGAGGGTGCTCGGGGGGTGGGAGTGAGAGTTTCCAGCCGGTTGCGAAGTGGCGGAAGTCGTGGCGCCAATCATTCAAATCCAAATATTTGTTTGCCGAAATGTTTTTTAGACACCACCACCCTTTGACTGATTGCACTTTGGAACCCTTTGCTTTGTTTCTAGTTCGGCAGGCAAGTTCAAAGTGCAGACTTAACCGCACGGTCCAATCAGATGAGAGATTGCAGGGTGCTCTGTAGCCCAGGGCTGGTATTGACATTGGTTGGCTGTTGGCTTGTGTGTCGAGGTGCTGAAGCCTAATGTGTTTCTCTTTCAAAGAGATTTCTTTACGGTCTGTTTCTCTCCCACTCTTTGTGTGCGAGGAAGGAGATGTATTTTGGGGAGGGAGGAGGACTTGGGTGCATCCGAATGTCACTGAAGCCATGAATCATTGGACTCAGTTTGCGGCTGACATAACCTTAGCACTTTTACTTATTGTGCGTCGTGTTCACAAGCTTACTACTTGGCTATTGTGCATAGTTATGAGGATTAGTAAATGGCATTTCCCTCTGTTGAACTGAAATTGGCAGCTTTAGGGACTAAGAATTTCCTTTTTGGTTGGCTGCCAGAATGCATGTTGATGGTGTTAGCTTTCAACTCAGACCCTCCTTCTTCACATGTCCTCCAATTGTATCCTCAACCAAGCGATTTAAAGGAATATACAGACTTTTTAGCAAATAAGCCCTTTGGTCCTTTTTCCATTTTTGTAAAAAAACTTGGTGTCAGTTTCGCTGTCTGGTATTTCTGTTGACCTCAGTACTTTTTATTCCGAGTACACTGCTAGATTTGCATCATTTCAGAAGTACTGTGACGATACAGAGGTGCTGCTTGTGCTGAAACAATTGGTCGATTCCTGGTGTCTGCCAGTTGACCGCTGGTCCGTTATTTTCTAACTGGGCTGTTGTGTAGGTGAGGTGGAGCGGGTCCGTGATGCAGGTTCATCCCTCGAGCAGAGTCATGTCAGAGGTTTCAGCTCTGCATTGATTGTGCTATGAACTGTGTGTGTTCTAATGCAGTCTGTGTATCTGAGAAGTTGGAGGGGTTGGTGTTTGGAGGAAAGCAGCAAAACAAAAGGATGTGTGTTTAGGTGTGGCATGTGCATGTGTGTGTAGATGCCTGTGTGAAGGGGTGGGGGAACCATTATATTATGGGTCTTGGGGGGGGGGGGGTGACTGCTGTTTGAAACTGAGGTTTTCCCCCTCTAGTTTTCCAGCACATAGTCACATAGCTGTGGCTTTGTCTGCCGGAGGCTGCTGGTAAACACTGTGCAGTTAAACAAACACAGCCCCCTCTCAGGTCTTCACCTACTGCACGGGTGTGCGTGTGTTTATATGAAAATTTGTCCTGAAGTTATTGTTATTTTCTATGGTTCATTCAACGTATGAGGAAATAAACTGAGGAACATGTTAAAAACAGTATTGTATTGAAAAATACAAAGCTGTAGTTCAACCTACTGCACGGGTGTGCGTGTGTTTATATGAAAATTTGTCCTCAAGCTATTGTTATTATTTTCTATGGTTCATTCAACATATGTGGAAATAAACTGAGGAACATGTTAAAACAATATTGTATATTGAAAAATACAAAGCTGCAGTTCAACTTTGCTTTTAGCAAGTTCCTCATAAACGGATGACTAGTGTTTAAATGGAACCTGACTTCACACCCTCCTGTTTGTAGGTGTCTAAATGGGCTGCATTCATAATGCTAAAAGTAAACAGCTTACCCCTGCAATTTCCTCTTTGGGTTATTTTCCATATCTTGATTGTCTCCAGTTGTTTCAGTCACCGGTTTTGAATTAACTTTTGACAATAAGGGCTAAAAGAAATTAAAAAATATGCATCACAGCCATTCAAAAAGATGAGGCTGGTGCTGTAACACTGTTACCTTCTGAGTATTGCTTGCCCTTGCATCTCTCTCCTCTGTCTTCATGGCTGCAGAGTACAGATAGCGTTCATACGTGTATCTGTGAGGCTGCAGCCTCTCTATTCTCAACCACAGCGTTCTGCGGGGCTCTGTATTTTTGGAAACACCACTTCAGAGCCCGGCTATCATGCTGCACCTGACGGAGCGAGAGAGTTCAAATTCAATACACATGTAATAAAAAAAAAATAGAACAAGAAGCAAAACTCTGTTCTCACACTATTTCAAACTGTCCATTTATAAGTGAGGCTAATGCTGTGGCTTGTTTTAAACACTGGAGGCTATAGATAGATGTGCATTGCCTATACTAGCATATTTTTTTCAGTGTCTTTTATAAAATACTTTATAAAGGGTGCATGTGCTAGTAGGCGGTGAGCTAATATGTGCTGCTCTCGACCAAAAGTGAGAAGATTTTTTTTATTGGTGTTATTTCCTTATTGCAAAGCGGTACTCTTCTTTTGAAAGTACATTGCAGGGTCTTAGAGTAAAATTTGTCATCATGACACAGAGTAAAAAAACAGCATTTGTGTCCCCTTGCAGTGATGATGTGGACCTGGCTTAATCTCTTCAATAAACTATTTGTTAATGATCCCTCTGTTTATAAACATTAAGATAAACTTCAGTGATTTTACACATTCAGCTCAATGTCATGTTTATTAATTATTTGTTATGTCAGCACCCATAGCCAGCGTGTGTGGAGTAAGTATTGCTCACGCTGTTTTGGTTGTCCTAAATCTGGTCATCCTCTGGCTGTGCAGCAACATCTGCCAGAGTGGGACAGACCGCTCCCCCCCTTCCCCACACCGCCAGCCACACTCACCCAGAGATTACATGCCAGCTCAGATGACCAGATTAAATCCAGATCTCATCTGACACATATCTGAGATGAATAGAAAGGTGGGGAGTTATACATATAGGCGCACGATTTAAGGATTGATGTGGCTGCTGCTTTATTTTGCAGTTTGGTAGTGAATTGAACAAGGAAGATGAAATGAAGTGCAGGGTGAACAAATGTGAGGCGTTAAATTAAAATAAGCCATTAAAATAGAAAATATTTAGAATGAAACTATAGTTGAAGTCTGATGGAAAGATTTAACCAGTAATGAGTTGATCAGATCAGATAATATTGTTGTTCTGTAGAAAAAAGTTTGATGGATGGCGTACATGGCCACACCTAGACAGGTTATTCTCCCTCTGGGGTGGGTGTGTGAGGGAAATAGAAAAAGACATAGAGGGCACAACAAACAGGCCATGCTAGTCTGGTAACAAAGAGTGAGCTGTGACTGTAAGGCCTCTCGCTACAACAGGAATATACACACACACACACACACACACACACACACACACACACACACACAGCAGACATCTGGAGGGGATGTTTGTCTGGATCAGGGGTTTAGCACTGTAGCTGCCGTATCAGCTCGCAGTCTGATAGTCGTACAGCTACAGCACTGAACGGATAGCTGATCATCTTCTGTTCTTCACTTGTCACATGGAAAATGTATGTTGTGTTTTTTCTGGCTCTTCTGACTCCCAGCAGTCCACTTGAAAATAATGACAAACATTCAAACACAGAGGTTTGCCTAAACCGCTGTGGTCAAGTGCAGCTCGATTACGTTGTTCTTAAGCAGCTGTTGGGGACACTATTAGATTTACATTTTGTAAGAACCTGGAGATTTTTTTCAAAAGTGCTTGGCTCTTTGTCTGGACTGCAGCACTCAGTATCAAAAACTGTTAAGTACCAAAAACTCTTACCAAATGTTTGGTCAGATGAATAAAAACCTCTACTTATTCTTGGGTCAGTTTTTGGTTTAGGTAAGTTCTTGTACTGCTGCTTGTGTTCGGGCAACATTTAACATTTAAGAACTCATTTTTGTTAATGAAAAAAGGGCAGGGCACTTCCTAAAGTAATAAATCAAAAGATATTAGTGTTTGTTGTGCCTTTATCTATCACAGTGCCTTTTAACTTGTAACACATGTGAAGATGGGGCAAACGGACCATGATTCAAACTAAAGTAAAGTGTGTGTGTGTTTGTTTCCTCTGCGTCTGTCTCTGATGTCCCCAGCGAACACCTTGTTGTATTATTTAACAGCTTTCAAACTGGGGCACTGGGCAAAGAGGTGGAGAGGAGAGGCCTACTGAGACACACATGCATAAAGGAGACACAATGGATAGTGTGGATGCAGTTACTTAGACCTGCACACACACAGTAGAACTGGCTTTGCTATCCATGAATTATAGAAACAAATCTACCGAATAGATGTATATAAAATGTACAATGATATCTTACATTTTCTATACATTATCACTGCTAATGCTAAAAAATCACTTTCTTTTGTGTTACACTAAACCAACCACAAACTGAAATGCATCACGTTCTGAATGCTACAAGAGTTTCTGGCCAAAGGAACATCTGGCATTTGAAACAGCACACTTAAAAGCCTGATAAATATTGAAACTTGTCAATGTGCAGAATATTAATTTGAAATGTGCCGGATTATTGGCAAAAATCAAGAATTTTAAACTAGTGTGAAGTTAAAAAGTCTCTCTGGGTTTGTACACCTGAAGCAGAAACGTGTCAGTGGGGTATCGGTGGAGCCTGTGCTGGTTTCAGGGCACATAACAGCAGCATTAAATATTTACTGATTGCGCCTGGCCTTCAGGTCCCTCTGCTCTCATTTATAGCAAGGACGCTCTGCTCACCAGATAATCCCACGCAACAGTCTTCCTCTCCTTCAATGACTGTCCACATTTATTTCCTCCCTTGCAAATTTCTCTTAGCTCTCCTGTCTTTGAGTCGTTAAGGCAACGGGCTCAGACAAAAGAGGATAACTGAGTGTGTATCGCTATTTTTAGGACTTGGCCGATATGTTTTTGGCCGTTGGTGTTGTCCGAAGTGTTTTTCTGTGCCTGTGTGATTTAGCAGTTAAGCTCTTGGGCGTCTATCTATATTGTGGGATATATTTCTGGTCAGGCATCTCCAGTATCCGCCTGGGGCCTGTTCATAACTTCAATCTGTTTTTCTTGTCTTTCATAGTTCAGAGGAGGTCCCTCGGAGACTACAAGCCTAGAGCTTTTCCAGTTGAGACTCATGGGATGGACAATAGGGTCTGTTGTTAGAGGTTTTGAACTCGCACATGAACATTCACAGATAAATAAATTAAATTTAAGGCTTTGCAGAGAACAAAGAGAGAAATTAAGACACAGGCTGTTTTTTTGGGATTAAGCAGCCTGTAAGTGTAAGACTACATTTAGACTGACGCATGCAGGAGAGCAGAGAAATGCAGAGAGCTTGGGACAGATGGCTGATAACCACTTAACTGCAGGTTCACTGCCAGTTTATGCAGCTGAAAAGACAGACGATACAAACACACTGCTGCTGCTGCTGTTGGTCTCTGGGTTTGAGACCAAAATGGAAAGCAGGAAGATTCATTTCCTTTTTCTGTTGTTGTTACTCTTTTTCCACCACAGACAATTGAAAATCTTCTCAGGAGGTGATCATATTGGTTTTCATAGTGAAATGGTGAAATGGCTGTGATGGAAGGATGATAAATTAATATAATCTGATGGATCCATGTTTTTGCCTCAGACTTTCAGCACCCAGAGTGGAAAAATAATGAACCGAACAAACCCTGCTCTTTGATAAACGGCTCAGCAGGAAAGAATAAATCTCACCTCAGAAGAAGAAGGAAGGAGGATGAGCGAGACTCAGGAGATAGTGTCGAAGAGTGACTGTTTGTTCATCTCCCAGGGATTCGTAGTAGTGGAAGAAGAGGAAGGAAGGCTCTTTGGTTTCTGTGGTTTCTACCCCTTCCCTGTTTCAAATATAAAGTCACCACACATGCAAACAGTCAGGCAAGACCTCTGAGTCAGGCCAGACAGACAGATCGCTGTGTGTTTGTGTGTGTCACGCCTGCCATAGCGGACCAGATGGGTGACCAGGAAAGTAGGGAATGCCTTCAAAGCGGTCCTACTGTATGTTTTATACAAGTACAGAACAGGGAAATATTTGTCTCCAGTTTTGTCAAAGCTGTCACATTAGTGACATTAAAACTGTTGTGAATGCACTTCACACACCGAAAAACAGGATATGGCAAAAAAAAAGCATTTGACACCACACCATATTAAGGAACTCTTTATGACTGACACGACAGTTTTGTACTTAAACCATCTTTTGTTGATCTTTTGAGCTGGACTTGTATGTAAAAGCAGTCAGAGTTGATTTTCCAAACCAGCTGCTGTAGCTGAAAGTCCTCTAGATCCCTGCTCCGCTGCCGGTCTTAATGTGGGTCAGGGAAGTCCTCTGCCCTTTCCGCCATCGGCCACGAGCCTACTATCCTGTCTGATCCAATCAAAGCTAGCCTGCAGGGGATTATTTAGCTACCGTTACCCCATTAAACAAAGACTCCTCTGTTGGTCCTCCTCTGACTCACAGCACTGTAGGGTGCACGACAGTGTGCATGTGGAGTTAACACAGACCCTGGTACCCTGTAGTAGCTTCACATCAACACAGCTTTGTCTTGGTATGCGTGAGCTCAGCACTCTGGTTTTGACACCACTGCTGTGGAGACATGATGGCTCGCCGCTGCAGTGTGTGAATCGCGCTGCAGTGTTTCCTGCTGATTTTGTCACCGCAGTATGCGATCTGTGCTAACACGTTATCTTAACATGTTACCTTAACACCTTCCTCGAGTTGATGGGTTATTTTTATTTCCCCTCTACTTTCATGCACACGTTGACAACTGCAGCACTGCTTTTTTCCAGCTGTGCTTTGTTGTAATAAAAGTGTTTTTACTTTGATACAGTCAGTGAAGTCTTTTTTTTTTTTTTAGAGAATGAGGAGGATGGAGAGTGAGGTAATGTTAAGCAGTAATGCCCTGATGGATGAGAGGTTATATAATAATAATAAACTAAATGTAAAGAAAAAGGATGCATACAGAGGTCTGGAGATTCAAGCGCTCAAGAGTTGGATGGGCTTATATTCTGGACACCAGGTACTGAGAAGCATTTTAAAGCTTCTAAAAATAAAATGTAAGCTGTAGTCATAGGTTGCTTAGCAACAGCCCTAAAGCATGGTTGTGGTACTAATGTGGCTGCTGTGGTATCCTGCATTTCCAAACCCTGCATGAGGATTTCCTCAATGAAACTTAGAATTTATTAAAACAAATATCTGTATCTGATCAGCAGCTGTAACGGAACTGAATGTAGCCAACCACTGGGGTAGTGCAACTGAAAATCTTATTTGAATATAGAGATGTAGCTGCCCTTGTTTTGATCTGTAAAATACTCGGTTGAACCTTGTTGAAAACTGAGAAGCGAGTGTAGATTTCACCCTCAGACGTCTCTTAATTCTTGGAAGAGAAATGTCAGTGTAGCAGAGGAAACTGGTTGAAGACTGTTGAGCTGCTGAAAGAAGTGTGGTGTGACTGTACAAAAGGAAGTTCAGGATTACAATATATTTCAATATAATATCTAGTATTACAATATACAGTACGTACTCTTGGATATGTATGTCTAATCCATGAAGTGTCTATGTTGACAAAGCCATCAGCTGTTTGATGTATTTATACTTGATGCAGCTGGTTTTCTTAATTCTAGTTATCCAGTTGTCCATTATTTGTAGCCAGACGGACAGTAGATGGTTTAGCGGATTAGACTGTCAATGATTCACTGTCTACACATTCTGGACTGCTCCATATACAGCAGAAG
The DNA here is from genome assembly GCA_024633595.2 of Lepomis macrochirus. Classification (NCBI taxonomy): domain Eukaryota; kingdom Metazoa; phylum Chordata; class Actinopteri; order Centrarchiformes; family Centrarchidae; genus Lepomis; species Lepomis macrochirus. The sequence continues at coordinate 5,331,122 of JALXJV020000009.1, forward strand.
AGGGGGGTTGCTATCATATTAAATTCATTTTAAAGGGATTGTGTTAGTCAGGAGCTGTGATCCCCCACACACCAGACCTGCACGCAGTGGCAGTGGCCATGCGTGGAGTGTGTGTGTGTATATAAGCACTCTGCATGAGTCTATCTGGGGCTGAAGGATCACTGAATTAAGTCAACCTGAGGTTGTAGATTAGTGTGGGAGGAGTGTGTTGATGTATAAATGTGTGCTTAGGTTGTGTTGCCCAGCGTGTGGATTCATCATTATCAACGTGTAACCATTGTTAGTTTTTCAAGGTGTACGTCGCACAAAAAGGATAAAGAAGTAAATCCTAATCCAATAAGTAACAGAATACGAGATTGTTTACGACCTAAATCTAGTCTCATGCATTCTCGAGATGCCATCGTGTGATCTGGAAAACTGATTTGTCGCTATTTTACATTTTATAGACTAAACAATTCTGCTATAACTGTAGACTGTAAAGATGGATGACATGACAGATCCCCAAAAGTGAAGCCAAAACATCTATGATTGCCCATTGGTGGCTGAGGCACATAGACCCCACCCCCTCCACGTTAGTGGATGGGACATGGGCCAAATAAAAAAACTGAAGTCAGTGTAGTAGTAGTTCTTTTCACGCTGATGTTTGTTCGAGTGTTAGTTTCAAATAAGTTTGGTTTTAATTAGTAATTTGTTTCATGTCATTATTGACAGCTGAGTCAATGCATGTGACTCAATTGGCCGGGTAGATGGGCGGGACCACTAAATCGCCGCACCAACCCCGATCACTACTGCTCAGACTCAACTGGCACTATATTGACGTCACCAGCGCAAGATGACAGCGCCCATATTAGCTTACGTTTTGCGCAGCGGAAGGAAGGTGGAGACTCATCGTCCACTTTTGTATACAGTCTGTATCCGCCCCAGTTGGTCTAAAAGAATCTGCCTGGTAATCCCTGCCCGCCACTCATAACCTTTCCTGCCTGTCTGATGTGACACACTCAGCGGTTGATTAATGTCCGTTTGCATGCTGATTTGCCTTGGCATGCGCTTGGCTGTGTGTATGTGTCAGACAGGCGTAGGGCCAGTGAGTCATGAAGCCATAAAGGGCAGAGTGAGCTCTGGAATGTGTGACAGAGCTGGACCGAGGGGGGTGGTTTGGCTAGACTGTGTGTGTGTGTGTGTGTGTGTGTGTGTGTGTGTGTGTGTGTTTTGTACGGGTCATCAACAAGCGGAAATTCAGAGGAACAAACAACGTGCCTCTCCTTGTACCAAGGTCTGGACCCTCTCAGGTCCTTTACGAGGTCTCCTCCCTCCCTTGTTTTATCCTAATGACTTGCAGCACCAGGAAGTCTTTGAATAGTCTGGATCAGTTTACATGATCTAGATCTAAGACCTTATCACTCCTGAAGTATTTTGAAATCTGGTTTTACCTGCAAGTGACTGGTATGTTTTGCTGCATGGCCACTTTTTATTTCCTGTTTTTGGTACAGGTCCCCCAAATCTGAAAATTTCCACTTTGTAATTTGTGCCGTAGTAACTAGCAAAATCTCTTTCATAAATAATTTTGAGATTGTATTTCATTCTTTAACCTGCAGATCTATATCTTGAACACATGGCTAAACACTAGTTCACTAGTTAGTCTTCCGTCAGCCTGATAATCTGACTGAAATGTCTACATTTCCTGAATCACAGAATAAATCTCAGATGGTTTGTAAATCTTTTTTTTTTTTTCAGATTAGCTTTTTCCTTTTTCTTTTTTTTACTGACTGTGCCAGAGGCGTTACCAAGATGGCTTCCGTAGTGGCCGAACTTGCCTATAAGGACGTTGACTGTGCTCAGTCAGAAATTTTTGTTTCTTCATGAGGTTTAAATTCAGCCCCATGCAGCACAAAAAGCCTGAAACACACACCCACATATACAGGGTATTAAAATTCACCAAATGGAAGGCAAGGCCATCTAAGGACAAGCATACACTCCCTTAGACACACATACTTGTTGACACACAGTATTTGACCTGAGACTCCTGTACTTTGGCAGGAAGTTGGGAGGCGGTGTTGTAAAGCCGCAGCTCTTTTGAGTAACGTCTTTTTCACGCTTATCTTAACCTCGTCACGTCGCTTAACCTGCCGTGTCACTTCCTGTGTCTCTGAACGTCCATCTCTCTGCTTGACTGTTCTTTCTCATCTGTTTTTCTCTCTCCCGTTTGTTTCTGCCGCTTCATAGGAAGCAGAGGGGGGAGAAAAGAAGGTGGGTGTGTGTCGTGTTTCACATTCCTTAACTTTAGAGCAAACAAACACGCAGAGAATGAACAAAGATAGGTAACTTTAAAGGATCTGCAGTGTCACCCTGAAAGTGTGTTTGTTTGTTTTTGTATGTTCATGTAATTTGAAATTCTCCATGCATGTCCATTCTCGGTGTGTGTGTGTGTGTCTGTCAGCGGGGGTGTGTGGATATGTGGCCAAACAGGAGTTTCAGGCCGGCCCAGTTGCCCAGCAGCAGACAGCATTGTCACAGTAACAGGCTCTTCCTGCCCCTCCTCCTTTTCTCCTTTCGCCTTGCATGCTTTTACCTTATAAGGCCACACATTTAACTGCCTGTCACAGCGACAATAGTGATGTAAGAGGGCAGCAAGGTGCAAACATCCTTGTCACACACACACACACACACACACACACACACACCCTACTTGTTCCTTTAAGTTTCCCTCCATCCAATCCTTCTCTCGAGCAGCACATGATTCACTCATTTAGCATTTGCTTTCGGTATAGGAAATATTGTTGTTCCTTCTTTTGGTCTCTAAGGTGTGTGCACATACATGTTGCTTATTGTCACAGGGTTTGGAATGAGAACAGCAGCGCACGAGCAACGAAAGCTCCTCTTTCAGTAGGAATGCCAAGAATGAAGATATATAGCTGTTTTTAATGTCATACTTCTCATACCTCGTGCACACACGCACTCCCTCTTTCCTCCTTTCTTCCCATCACATGCGCGGGCATCCTGCTGTGACCATTGCTTTATAACTTGTCAGCTGAGTATGTGATTGTAGCTGACAGAGGTAGATGAAGTGATGCTAAGGACGTGTTGGCCTCATGTCTCTACCCCCCCCCCCCACCACCTTAATGATTAAAATAACCCAGCACTGAGACTCTCTGAGTAAGTGCTAAACTCAACGACCACATCTATGTTTAGTGGCTTTTACTCTCACAAAGGCAGACATATTCACACGGTAGATTCAGAATACTTCCATGACACAGTGAAACAGTGATGAAGACAGAGCAAGAGATCAGTCACAGCATTAGAGTATTTAAATGTTTTATACATTTGGTTATGTTTCATTGCTCTGCAATACGCCTATGTAGATGAAAGCGGAATAAGAAGTTCAATTCTTCCACACTTAACAACAATTACTTCTCTTTTCTGACCAATAACTTCCTCTAACAGGTTTCAGATGGTTTTTATCAGTCACTGTTACCAATAGCTTCTGTGGGAGCTGTGTGGTGTGAAGAAACCATTCTCACAAAGTTTACCAGCAGTAGTTGCACAAAGAATATTGCACATATGTATATTTCATATATGCAATATTGCAAAGAAAATGTCTTTAATAAATGCCTTAATTATACAGAAATAAGTACTGTACAGCTGCGAAACATGGAGGTTAAAAACATTGATTACATGCATTAATAAACAAAGAAAAACTAGCTGATATTTTTGGATGTTTCTTGTTGCATCAGTCTGGTTCATTGCCACATTCTGTACTTACAGAAACATGTGTAGACCAGAGCTGACATCGGAGTCAGTTTGGCAACAAGACAACAGTACACTCTCTAACAAAACCGGGCTTGGTCAAGTGATTCCGTTTCCTCCTGCCTCAACTGATCAACAACAGAACCGCAGAACTGTCGAGGAGCTCTGGAAAGATTCAGCCAGCGGTTTTATTAAAAGGCTGAAAAAACAGCTGACGCTTCGCCCTGCCAACTGCTATCAGGCCTGCCAAGCTCCTGAGTGGGACTGAAACAATGCATGCATGCATGCATGCACACATGCACACACACAGTAATGTAGTAGTAATAATAATAATAATAATGATGATAATAATAATAATGATGACCTCCAGTTCATTCAATGATTGGAGAGCTCTGGTTTTGTAATGGGAGGTCAGACTGAGGGGAAAAAAGGGAAACACCGCTCTGGCTACCGGTTGTTCTAGCTGCCCAGTTCGACTCCAGCAGGACAGCTGGAAATGTGAAAAACAAATAACTGATTCAAATTCACTTCACAACAAAGCAAATGTGAACTCTGTCGAGGTCAAAGGAGACGTTTGTGTTAAACAGTCACCGACCTGTCTGCTGTTTGTGTCGGCCTGTTTTAAACTCCCTCTCCCTCTCTCTGTTAACTTAATTTGAAGCTTCTATAGTGTGAAATCAGAGTGCAAGACCTCTGCAGCACTGGCACATATTTGTAATGATCTCAAGGTCATCGCAGCATAAAGTGTCTGCTTATGTCTCGGCCATGGAGTCGACACACGAATCCAGAATGAATTACATTAAGTTTTGGTTGAGTAAGTTAACAGTATGCCTAAATAACCAGCAGTGGTACAAGGTCAGCTATGATGCCTTGTGTAAACTTTAAGCAAGTTCAAGTGGAAAGTATAAGAAGGGATATGCTTTGTTGCAAAGGTGTGAAGTTAATCACTAAATTTGAACATGAACCTATTGTTTAAAGTTTTTGTTCCTTATTTGTTTGTCTCTCTGCGTCCCGTGTACACAAGGTCCTTTTCCATTGTGTGGAGTTGTATGACAGTTTCCAGGTGTTATCCGTGACCCTGGTTAGTCTGGGCTGGTGTCTCAATGGGAGCCTTAACTAGATAACAAACCACATGCTACGACAGAGCCGGGATAAGAAACCAATCGTGGGTGTGCGGGTGTGTGTGGGAGAAAATGCTGAAATCAATCAAACATGTTATCAAGGAACTTGGCATAGGTATCACATTTCTGAAATAGCGTCATGAAGTATCAAATATGGTTCAGTAAAAGTTTAAGTAATACAGAAGTGTTTATTAGTTTTTTCTCAAGAGAAGTAGACCTTTTAGACCAAGCGTACATGTTGGTTGTGAAATGACGTCCGGGTTGAGTAATTCAGCGTGTGGGCAGCATTTAAGGCCCTCGAGTGTAAAATGGCATCAATCATTGCAACACCTGTCCTTGTTATCTTTAACACACAATTATTCTGCTCTTTTGTGTACTTGAGATGCGGTGTGTTCAATGAGAGGACGTGTCTGTGATGTATTTTATAAAATTCTTTAAACATAAGCGGAGGTAGTGTGGGTGCATGGGGGCGGCCGAGCCAGGGCCCTGCTGAGTAGGGGGGGGGGCTCCAATGTGGGCCATGACGTTTAAGATTGTAGACACGGTCGAATGAAAACGCTGCATGCACTTTCCCTGCTCTGCTCTATCAAATGAAACATTCTCTTCACTGCTGGATTCAATGGTAAACCACCACAGGAAGGACAGTTACCAACAAAAAACACTATATTCTAAGGAGACACGTTTTAATAAACATAAATCATAAGGGAACATTTGTAGTTAAAACAAATGACTTATTAGCACATTTTTACAAGACTCCCTTCACCCTCATGCATCATGGAAATTCTGAGGGATGGACGTAGGCTACTATGTATCACCACACACTCACACAGGCTGCGTGTGCCCAGCGGTTTAGTTCCCACGTCAGCTCACACTGGAAGCCTATCAGAAGCATTTCAGCAGCGGAGCGTGTAGCCTGCCCCACTCCACGTTAATGACTTGTTGATAAGTAAACTATGTAGTTGAATTCTCTTTTTTTGTCTGGTTTATCTGTGTTTATTGTTGATATAGGATCAGACGTCTGTGCACGGTATTTTATTTTGAAAATTGACCGTATTCTCTACCGTTTCTGTTTCTGACTTCCTGCCCGGTTCATCTGCTCTGTGCTGCTTGACACTGGGACGCTATTGGGACACTTGGCAGCGCTTCTGATGTGAGCACAAACATCGACTACAATGGCTGCGATCAGCTCTGGCAGCAGCGACGCAGACAGACTCAGTGGACTTTCGGAGTGAGTCCGGGGTCGCGTAAACTGGGTTTAATGATTTGGCAGCAGGTGGGCCCTGTATTGAAGCCGCCGCCCCCCACTGTGCTGAGAGTTTAGCTCCGCCCCAGTCTGTAAGCTGCTGACTGGTTGGAATATCCCATACTGCTGAGAATGTGAAAAAACGTTTACTCTAAGAGCATTAATCCATGACTGACACCACTTGAGTCCATGTGACCTCTCATCCTGGAGTTATTGGGCAGAATTTATCTAAATAAACAAGAACAAATGTAATAAAGTCAACCTTTCCACTGTGCTTCTGGCCTGAGAAAACAAATTGCAGGTTTGAAATCCTGTGCTGAACCTGATAATGACTGTTGAATGCTGCTCCGTCACCTTTCAGCAGTTGGCGGCAAAGTCTTTCCCACTGACCTCACTCAGCTTTCTACATGAGTCACTTCAGTTATTTGAATCATCACAGCGTAACGGGCCTTAACAAACTTCCTGTGCACTTTCCTTGCTGAGTGTCGTTAGGCAGAAGGCAATAAATCTTCAAATTCATTTTACAAGTTTGCTCCGGGGTTAATGTTTTACGTCCTTTACAGTTGGATTCATTCACTGCATTCCTGAAGAATTACCATGGACATCCTCCGCCCCCGTCGCTTCCTGTGCTGTGCCTCTAAAGACAGGAAGTGGATTAGTTGGCTGCTGATTGGCTGAGGGGACAAGGAGAGATGGTGTGATATGAGAGAGAAAGACACTCAGAAATGGATGGAAACACATGCTTACTCCCTGTTCAGAGAATCTGATTAGTGTCTCATGTCATTTCCCTCCTTTCACTTCTTCCTTGAGCTAATTTTGTCCGTCTTTTCCTTTTAGCTGCAGTGAAACTTTGTCTCAGTGAGGCAAGGAGGAAAGAGTTAGCAAGACGCTAATTAAGAAAATAAGGGCCTTTTTAAAGATTTTTGAAATTTTGAAACCAGGTAGATCAAAGCTTACTTGACCCTTACTGAATATATGATTATCTGGACTTTTTACCAGATTTCACAAACTCCTGGCTTTCCATTCTGGACCAGTTCTTTATGTGATCTTCATGAAGGACCCATTTTATTTGGCCTTTATGTCTTATACTGTGTCTCCAAAAAAGCTTCTTTAGATACTTGCAGAAGAGAGATGTCACGAGGAAGGACATGTTCTGGACTGCACAAATGCTAACATTGATTATTTGAGGCAAGCATGAGAGAAAGAGCTGAGATGACAGAGATGAGGGTGGAAAGAGGAAGGCGATGAAGTAGGTGAGAGGAGTAGAGAGTTGAGATGTACTATAAAGGGAGTCAGAGGGAGGAAGAACATAGCTGGCATTCCTGACATCTCTGTCATATTCAGTAGGGTTGACACTCGTTCACCTGCCAACTCTGCTTTGTTCCTTGACACAAAAAAGCAAATTTATAGGAATTATTTGCGGTTGGTTTTAGGTGGAGTCTTTCATATGAGACAACCCAGTGTCTGTGGTATCTTAGCAACAGTACATCAATTACCCAGATGGGGGAAATCATACGCATCTGGAAAGTAATAATCCGTGACATTTCCATACAAAGAAATCTGTGTTCTGCTTCTCTGTATGCTCAATTGGTATAACACAACAGAACATTTGTTTGTATTTAGTTCATACCACCTTTTATATTTGCTGTTCTTAACACCCATTGTTTGCTAGGTCTCTTTTCTTCTTCTTTCCCCCCCTTGAGGAGTTCTGGGTACAAGATCAAAGACTTTACACGTCTCCCCTCTTTCTCTTGTCGCCTCTTTTCCCTTCATTTAATCCCAGGAAGAGACCCCAGTGTCTCATTAAATCTCTTTACCCCCTCAGTGTCCTCCTGCACTGAGCTGTCTGACACAAACCCATTTATCAGAACAACGAGAACATGATTCTCTATTCAATTGTCCTCAACTTTTCCCCTCTGCTCCTCCTCTTATGTGGGGTTAACTTGGATGAAGTCTTGGATAGCAACGCAGCTAAATGGCCCGGCGCTTAGGTTGTAATACAGCCAGTAATGAGTGATAACATCCAAACTATCTGTACACATTAAGCTGCTTTTAAGTTTGATTTGTCTCAAATTTTCACATTAAACACCGAGGCCATCTATTCTTAATGCTCTGGGTGGTGTTTTCCTTCTCTTCTTCTCTTTAGCTTATTGCTTCACTCCAAGTTACACTTATTACCTTTTTATGCAAGACTGTTTTTTCCCCCTCCCTTCTTAAATGTGGCCTTTTAAGAACCAGAGTGATCACACATACTTCAGAGGATTAATAATTTTAATCTCCTGGTGATTTCCTGTGCCCAAGCTCTTGTCTTTGTGAAATACATGTGGTGGAATGGTGGAATGCTCACTGTTCATGGGTTCAGTCCATATACAAGTTCACAAAAAAGAAGGTTAGTTTTTCATTGAGAGACCAAACTTAGATTTATCTACAAAAGAGCACTTATATCAGCATAAAGTGTAAATGCGTGGGACTTTTGTGTTGGACAATGTCAACATACAGTTATGCAAAGCTGGAACTGTGATGTGGAGTGGAGCAATGTGCCCCAAAGTCTCGAGCCGTTTTTATTGACACACAGCAGGATGGCATCACCTCATATAGTGTTGAAATATATTAACTCATTGCATGTAAAAAAAAAAAAAAAAAACCCCGGATGGTTTTGTTTCCCCCAGTTTTCTTCTGTCAGCAAGCCAGAGTAGAATAACACAGACATGTTTCACAATATGACACCAGAAACAAGTTTTAGAATCCTGTGTGAGAATTACAGACTGTTACTGTAAATGTTAATGAGTTGGACTTTCTTTTTACCTTGCAACAGACGCACACAATTCTTTTTTTATTATTATTAATTTATTTGTATGAGAATAATACCGCTCTTTCGTAAGATGTCCTCGCTGTTCTTTAAATAGGTTGGAAGGGGCAGCCACACACTCACACAGAGGTCTCTGTCAGTGCAATCCGACCCCTGGCCGGGCTTTTTGAGCAACAAAGACAGGAAGAGGCATAAATAAATGAACAAATAACCACATCGCTTGACACTTTACCCCTTCCCTCCCTTTCACCTCCTCCTCCCTCCTTCCCATATTTCCTCTTTCCTCTCCACCTTTTAAGTCTCCTCCCATAAAGCAAAAAAGCCTATTTATGGTTTGTAAAATAACACATGCGTTTTTAAATCTATTACCGTCTGCGGCAAAATGGTAGTTCTTCTTTTCAGCTATGAGATGTGTGAGTCCATGAAATGTGTAGTGTGTGTTGTTTCTTACTGTGTCGTGAGGCTCATCTTACAAACACACTCAACATGTAAGAGATTGGTGTGTGTGTGTATTCCCCTGTGGGGGATACAGAAATGCAACAAACATGTAAGCAGTCTTTTCAGTCTGCTCTGGTTACCCAGTGTGCTCCCACACACACACCCCACACTTGTCTCATTGACGCTTCCTCTCATATCTTCTCTTTCTCATTTCCTCCGTCCCCTCTGGTCTGGTAGGGGTTATCTCCTGGTCAGAGAGTCCCATTAAGCAATCTAGAGGTTGTTGTTTTGATGCTCCTATGTTTTATTTATACACAACATACTGTATTGTAATTATTGTTCACTGGTCTCAAAGTGAGCTTTAAAGCAACTTTTGCATTTTCCAACACTGTTTGGAGCCTTTAAGTTGAGTTAATTTCTATTAGTGTAGATTCCTATTTTTAAACTTTAATTTTGTCACATTTGTTTGCCTCTCCTTCTTCGTCCTTTCCCACATCCATCACTTCTTTTCTCCTCCTTCTTCTCTTGATCATCTCCTGGCTTCCTCTCCTCCTCCTCTCTCTCCCTCCCTGCATTTCCTCTCCCTCCCCTCCTGTCCTCCTCTCCTTAATCCTCCCTTTCCTTTGTTTCTGTTAGCTGCTATATCAAGGCTCCCCCAGAGAGTTATGTGTCTGGCTGGACGCAGTCGATGGAACTTGTTGAAAACAGTCTGTGTTAAACTGTTGACTCACATAATGGCATATCTGAGGGGCATTAGGCCAGCCAAGAAGTACACAGCAATTACATGTTTGTCAGCTCCCTCTGGGAGGTGTGTGTGTGTGTGTGTGTGTGTGCTTTGGTGAAAGATTGTCCCCACATTATAGCTCTGCTTTACTGACTACCTGTCAGCACATGCTGCAAGAGGGAGGCTCCCTCACTGTGTGTGTGTGTGTGTTTGTGCACACATGTTAATGATCACCTGTCCAGGCTTGAGACGATAATGAGACCAGAACAACCTCTGCAGCAGAGCTCTGCTTCTTCTTTCTCCCCCTCTTTGCTGTATTTTATTCATGATTAGCAGTTCTCTGGTGACCACTAGTATTTTGGCCACGAACATCTTGGCCAGCATTTCTTCTCTCTTTAGATCCACTACACTTGGCTTTGGCACTGCATTCCAGTTCATCTTTATCATTCATCGTTTCTCAGTTAGAGATGCTGCCAAATGTGTGTTTGGACATCAACACCTCCCGAAGGCTACTCAAAAACATTCAAACAGCAGTTCAGCCATTTATGGGTGGATGCCCTAACGCACACATGCACTGATGCACCGTGAACCCTCCCAGGTCCCACCTTGGCCCCTGAGGGACGGTGTCGTATTCCTGCACTGTGACTCTAGGCCGGTGTGGCAGCAGCTCTACAGTAGCAGGTGGCATATCCAGTGACACCACTGTTGTATGAATGGGGCTGCATGGAACCAGAGTGCTGTGGAATCTAGAGTGCAGCTATTCTTTTTCTTTTGTGTGTGTATATTTTCATTGTGGCTCTAGATTTATGTTCCAGTTCGGCATGGTTTTAAAAAAGAGTTGTCATAATGTTTATTTCTGAAATGGAGTTTGGGGAATTTCAGCGTTTGAAGATGGTGTCTTATGGTTTGTTTGACTTTAGAATGGACATTACAGAGTACAGTTGAACTTAGTCTTTGGTGACGGCGGTAAAAGATATGGTGTAAACATAAATTTGAGTTGAAGGCCTATGTGCCTATGAAATGGGTAAATCTCATGGCTTGCTATTCTGTCCGTGTGTCGACATGCAGGTACTGTGTGTATGTGTCTAGGTGTTGACATGTTTTTACCTTGAAACTAAGTTTGTTAAGGCATAAAGACCAAACTTTCTTCTGGAGCATTTGAAGCAAAAAAAGAGTTTGTGACAATAGTTAGTAGGGCTGCTGTGTCGCACGCCACAGGCCCTTTTTTAATTGGCGAGCCTCTAAGAATAGGAGGCCTTGTGTAAGGCCAGACCAGACTAGTTGCTGAGCTTTATTCACAGGGCCAGGCCAGCATGGTTTTGGCCCAGCTTAGTCTGGTACAGCCAGTCCAGTCTAGTATAGCTCTGTCCAAGTTCCTTGAGGTTGTGCCTCCTGCCAGCAGGTCCCATATAATTCCTCTAACTAACAGTACAAATCTGCTCTTTGGTGCAACAACTTGCCATCTGCTGTTGTTTTACATTTGCCTTTTCATTCCCTGATACTGTGTTGAGCCATGCCCATGCTTCATAAAACACCTTGAAGGTGTTTCAGTACAACCAGTCCGACATTGTTGGATGTTCTGCTGTGCCAGTAGAGCAACAGTGACTTAAATGCCTTTCTCAATGGCTATTTCTCCTGAGGCTCTTCCTAACCTCCCCATGTAGCTTTGGCTGTTCCTCTTTTGCTTTTCCTTCGTTCAGTATTTTTATAATTGTTACAACAACATAAGTTAATATAACTTATATATTAATCAGAAATACTTTATTGATCCCTGAGGGGAAGTTCTGTGTCAAAGTTGCACACATTGCGCAAAAGGAATATACATCCATTACATTCAGCTGACGCTTTTATCCAAAGCAACTTACAATTGTTATACATGTCAGAGGTCGCACGCCTCTCGAGCAACTTAGGGTTAAGTGTCTTGCTCAGGGACACAATGGTGGATGGGTCTCAGTGGGGGATGGCCTTATCCACTGCGCCATCGCCACCCGAAATATAAATAAAGATTGAATGTTGGTATGTAAAGAAGTATATAAATATCAGAGTAAAAATATAAAATACAAGAAAATATAAAGGAGTGTGGTTATGTACAATATAATGAGTATTTGTTATGGTACAATATTTACATAATTAAAGGAATTGTTATGGTGAACAGTAATAATGAATAAATAGAAGCAGCAGAATTGCAGCAAAAAGTATTGCACATTAAGTATTTAAACAGTTATTCGGGCACAAAGTCTGTATGTCAGACACTTAGCTAAGGAGGAGTTATAAAGTTTGGTGGCCACAGGCAGGAATGACTTCCTGTGGCGCTCCTGTGGTGCAGCTTTTGCAGTGTTATTGATGCATAATTCAAAAAATAGGATTTGCATCAGAAGCGCAGTGAGGAGGACAAATGCTGACACTTTTTTAAATGCAAACCACACTCTCAAAAGGTGCAAATTATCAGTCTGCAAGGTTTTCACAGACAGTGACTAAAGATGTTATATTTCAGCCACATGTTTCATCATGTCATAGAATCTCGATGTAGCAGTGATATATCACATTGCATCTCAATTACAACATCAATCAATTGCATCTAAATGCATTGCAGTGACGAGTGTTTTTGCAGCCTGTGTATAGGTTATGTGTGTATATGGGTGGACGATAGCTGAGAGAGAGTGAGATGTGCTTTAATTACATGAATCATAGATAAAACCATTGAATAAAATTTTGTATATTATTTATTTTTTAGCACAAAATAACACCTTTGTTTCTTGTGGTATATTTTCTAATGGTTGTTTGTACACATTATAAAAATGTAAATATAATGTGACACACAAGTGAAGCAACTTGTGTTTAAAAAGTGTATCTGTGTGTGTATGTGTCATAGAGAGAATGAGTGTTAATATGGACAGAAATGACAAGCTGCCACAGAAACAACAGGCTGTCAGTGTGTAGAGTTGCTTTAAGAGTGAGCTCATCAGACAGGGGTGTGTGATGTAGAAGAAAAACACGCGCAAACATGCGTGCACGCTGGTGACGTCATGCAGAGAATGCAAGGCAGTTGAACAAAAACAGGATAACCTGGCTCATCGTTCCCAGGTGTAGCAAGACACACCTTCCTCTGCCTGTGTGTGAGCGCACACTCACTCTTAGTTATATAATTAGGGTGCCCATGGAGTCAGAAAATTGCACGTGCATTGAGAGATTGGGTGTGGGAATAATTGTATGTGTATGTATGCATGAAATAGAGTTTAAGTGAGCTATATAAAGGTATGTTAGGAGTGTGGGTGGGTTGGTGAGTAGTAGATATTGATTCTTGTTTCTCTTAAGCACATTCCTGTCCAAGGAGTGGTGTACAGAGATGTGATTAAGAACAGAATACGGTGTAAAGATGGACAGCATCAGTCTATGTAACATTTTTTTTAGTGTATTTTGTTTGTGTTTTGCCTGTTTTTGTGCCGATTATTTGTATTTGTCTGTTTTTAGCATGCGCGTTTGCGTTTTAGAGTTTAAAGCTACTGCTGAGATCCTGTTCTTTGAGCGAAGGATAGCTATGTGAACCTTGACCTTTTGACCCCGTTGGCCAAGTTAGAAATCAGAGTTGAAAGACTGTTGTGGCGCTCACGCTGATCACCGGTACAGAGGTGTGTGTGTGTAGGTGTTACCGAGATCAAACAGCTGACCCCAATAGACCCCATTAGGCTCCCTCTCCTCCCCACACTGAGCAGTGGGGAGATGGTTGTATATCTGCCATGGAAGGAGAAATGTTGGACAACTTAATCACTTCCAGACACACTCAGTTTCTCCAGGACACAAACAAGAAGATTCCTGCACACGGAGGACTCATCAGACACCCCATGTTCCCATTTTGGAAGCACCGCGTTAGCGCCATAATACCTGTTAGTTTGATGAAGATTATCATTTAAGTTTTATAGATAATGATGAAGAAATATACAAGGAATCACTGGGAAAAAAATGCCATTTCTTACCTTTTGTACAGATAAAGGACAGCTGGGAGCTGGGTTGCTAAAATGCTAACTGTTACAAATGGAGACCACTGAAATATAAACAGGTAATGATTTTCATATTTCCTTGCAAAATTGGTGCCTTTTTATTATGCCGATGAGCTCATCAAAGTTGGAGTCATCCTGTGACCCAGTTTCATCAAAGCCACAGTTGTTGGCATGCAAAGACTTTCATGAAAAAAAAAAACCCTTCTCATCCTGCAACACCGACTGATGCTGCAACAGACAAGTCTCATCTCTCAGACACTACGGTCATTAATTCAGACTAAACAGTTGTTGGGTAGATGAATATGTTTGTGCACAAGAAATAAAAGTGTAGGCAGTCATGAGTGAAAAGTCTCCACTTTACTATCACAGTTTAATCCAATTACCTAGGTTCCCTGGTATTAAAAGTATTTCCAAATATTTAGGCTTTTTGAGCTGCTGATGTGTAAAATTGCCCAAAGCAGCTTTAAAACACATCAACATGATTACGTGTAAATGTTAAACAGTGACCTTAAACTGTGAGATCGGGATACGGTCCTGGCTAAAGCGTACAGCAGTAATGAGAGAGGATGTTCTTCTCTGTGGCTACAACAGTTACGCAACCGATACTAGAGGATAAGAGCACAAGCTCCATGCCTAAAATGTAAACCTTCTTAACACTAAGATCCAGCTTTGCCTTCAGCTTGTTATCTGTGTCCTTAGCTCAGGTCAGAAATCCTCTCATCGGAACCATCTGATCTGTAGGTTTAACAGGCTCCACTGGCACTCATCCTGTTTGGTCACTCTCTAGGAATTAGGGCCAGTTCACTTTTAATTTGGTCAATTCACCAAATAAGATTACCTTCAGAATTAAAACTAGAACTCATCTGATGCTTAAACTTAAAATGAATGAAATACAGACTTGTAAACTAATATTGAAATGTGCATGTTAAAGTCGGGCTTAAACTTACTTACTTACTTAAACTTAGACTCAAAGCAAAGCTATATATTTAAAATGCTTGTGATGACAGCTTTAATAGACTCAAAAAGCTGTCAGTATTTTTCTACAAGGGGAAAAAATGTCAGTCCATGTTGCATGTGAACCAGCTTGCCTGAGATATCACATGATATCAAGTCAAAGGTAGTTTACTGATGTCCCATGCATTTCAAAGCGGTGCACTTGTAGGTATTAAGTTCCTTCGCTCAATCAGCATATTTTAAGACAGTCATTGTAGATTGTATAAAAGAAATATGGCATAATGAGGAAGTGTGAGAGCAAAGTCTTGAACCATAATTGTTATAGCTACTTTCTTTGCTTCTGTGTCCAGTCAGAATGTTTCAGTCTCTTCATGAGCGACCTGCATGCCTGTGCCAGTTTTGAACACACAGCAGCAGCAGCACACCTTGTAATCTCTGAATGACAGGTAGCCAGAGACATGCTACATTTGCCCAATACAAAAAGCTGACTGACAGAATTCAACAGAGCAGAAGTTTTCTTCTTCCTCGTTGTCACGCACCCAGAACAGCCTGGTGGTCAGCCCTCTTTTAGCAGAGCACAGGGCTAGTTCAACCTCTGCTAAAGGCAGGCTGAAGTGTCCATGACACAGATTGCCCAACAGTGTGAAGGGCTGACCTCTGACCTTGGAGGGCTGGGATGAAAGACTGTCAGCTGTATAATCTGTAGCATGTTGTTACACAGGACGTAACGTCCCCAGGCTCTCTGCAGGTCTCAACCTGTTGCTGTTTGTATGCTGCTCTCCTTGTCACCACTCCCAGTGGCAGCGGTCCTGCTGGAACATAACCGTGTTTTTCTTTTCTAGTAAAAGCTTCTCTCTGATACAGTTCACATTCCTTAACTTACTTTTTACATTAAAAAAACTTGGCTCCACTGACTGAGATGATAATTTTGACCTTTACTTGGGCTTACGTGACCCATTGCTCACTGTGTATCTACCATAGCAACAGAAATGATAAATGTAATTCAAACATGTGATTTGCGCTTGCTCGCCAGATCCCAGAAACATTTGAAAACAGTGGAGAAAGTTTTAAAGGATTGTTGTCCAGTTCTGTAAAGTGGTGGCAGTGGATCATGTGCAGTGAATCAGTGACAGTGATGGATGCAGCTTCTCTCTGATTGTCTGTTCGGTGCTAAACTGAGCTGGAACTTCCTCTCATTGCAGCACCACTTCCTGTTGCATTGTTATTAACTCTGTGTGTGTGGTAGAGGGGGCATTAGCTTTCTGCTCTCCCCCTCCTGCCCCCTAACTTTGTCTGTATGTTGTTTGTTTATCTGAAATGAATCTCCCCTTCCTCCCCCCTCTCTGTCCTCACGGTGTGTTTCCTGGTCCAGTCTCAGGGAGGGAGCACTCTCTATATAGATAATTGTGTGTATGTGTGTGTTGGGGGTTGGTATCGGGTGGTCTGTGGGAGGGTCACAGAGCGAGAGCGGGCTAAAGGGAGAGTACAGGGGGCTGAAGGGTGCTATTATCCACGAGGCTCAATGGGCGCTTTGTGCCGGTGGCCACAGTGGGATGGTGGGGAGAGGGGAAGGGCAGCGAGCAGCACCCTGTCATAATGTTTTTGAACACAGCTCTGGAGAGAGGGAGGAAAAAGTTCACATCATTCAGCATCAACAGTGATATTTATTTTATTAATATTTATGTATTCAATTTGTGTCGAATACTGTACTAAGGAGAAGTTCTGCAGCTGTTGTGAATCTAAGTTTACATTCTGCATCAGGTGAATTGGCAAAGAATTAAAATAAGAGACTTCAAAAGAACTTCAAATAAAAATATTTTCATAATCATTTATCACAATTATATTTTCTCATGTTTTTTAGTTTACTTGAAATGTCAGAAAATGGTGAAAAATGCCAATCTTTCTTCAATCAGTTTTTTCTTTGACAATTAAATCTGTTTGTTCCTGTTTGAGGGAAGAAAGAAAATCCACTTTCCTTCTTCCTCCTTCTCCTCTTTCCTTTTTCCTCTTCCATTCACATAATGTTCATTCGCTCATAAAGCTTAAGTGATGTTAATCAACTTGAAAGCTTTAAGAAGTACATTCTAGGAGTCATTTTCACATTTCATTTGGACTTTGAGAAATTTAAATCTTTCAAAATGGAGTCTCAGTTATGGCAGCGTCACTGAGTCTTTGCCGGCCAGGCCAGACCTTTAACGTGTATTTTGGTCGCTTGGCGTTTTAGGCACTTCCCTCTAACTGATGTAACAAGTCTGGAATAAAAGTCAAGTGTTTTGACACATTGATTGATGATGTGCCATAACTGAGAATTTTGTAGAGTGGCGTGACAAAGTCTCTCCACAGTCCCGTGCCTACCTCAGTGCCACAAACTCCATCATAATCAAAAAACTCAAAACACATTTCTGAAGAATGTTGGCTAACCAGAAGCACGAATTCACGGATTCCAACCAGCTATTGATGTGTGTGATTTGTGCTGGTGTGGGTCTTTTGCCAGATGTCTGTGTTTGTGATTTGGTATACCATTTTGATATTTAATTACAAGTATCACAGATGGCGTCCAGTGTGATTGCGGTCTGGTTTTCGGATAGTAGAGGGGATCTGTTGGTCAGGTTTTCAGGTTTCTTTAACATATGGGACATACTCTGGTAGCTTTGGACATAACAGGAGGGTGTTTTTTTTATTGTGAGACCCTAAGATGAAGCCTATTTATTTACTTTTTTTCTGTCCACAGTTGAAATGAAGTCAGAGCTTGAGAATGTGAAGAAGACAAATGGTAGAAACATTTGGCGTGAGAAACCAAAAGAAGATTTTTTTGCAGAGATAATAAAAAGTAGTGCATTGCACAGCTGTCTTAGACAGTGGTTTTTACTTTAGTCCCTGAAGTGTGCATTGTTTTATTCATTATTTAACTGCCAGCGACACATTTTCATCTGTGTGACATAACGTTTAACATCGTTCTTTGAGATCACTAGCAGCTTTCATATCGTACGTATATGTATTGTATTATAACGGCGGTCTCCTCCCCTTTTCTTCTGCTACTTCCCGTCTTATCAATGCTACTCCCTGACTTCCCTTCCTGTCCATTGAATTTGCTTTTCTTTTTTGTCAGTTTAAAAAATGGTTTATTATCATAAAAAGCTGGAGAAAACATTATGGCCCAGGCTCTGAATAATCACCATTTGTGTCCTGTTTCTGTGCTCTTGTGCAGACGTTCACAGCGTGGTGCAACTCCCACCTGCGGAAGTCAGGCACGCAGATCGAAAACATCGAGGAGGACTTCAGGGATGGGCTCAAACTCATGCTGCTGCTGGAGGTCATCTCAGGTAAGTCATCTGTATGACCCCAAAGCACTGGAGTCACCAGAAAATTAGGCACACTAGAAAGGTTTTTAATTAAACTGAAATGGCTGTAATGATATCCGATTTAATGTTTTGAAATGTTTCACACAGACGCCGCAGGGAAATCCGTCAAACCCACCGCACGCAAACACACTCTCATATGTCACTGAGCAGTGGCCTGATTTTCAAAGCGGTCCCTGAGCTGTCAATCAGAGAGAAAAATGTTTTCAGATGTTAAAAGATGCACAACATCTCTGTCCATTCAAGGGTGTGGTCGCTCACAGTTTCCAACCTCAGCTGGCTCAGGCATTTAAAAAAAACAAAACACCCCACTATAGATCTGTCATTGGTGTGTGACTGCGTTCCTCGAGGTTTCTTGTGTTTAATTGCAGGTTGTAGCAGGGAAACTGTTCCTAATGGCACAGCAGATAATCATTATAACTGCCGTCATCCAGTAATGAAATTTTGACTTGTATGTGGCGTCCCTTTTCACATTCACTTCAGTTTTTTCTGCTGTGAGCGAGGCTGACGTCCCTGCTGTAACTTTACCCGTCCTGACTGAGTGTCATTCTGCTGAGCCTGTGGAAACAAGCTCTGCTCCCATCACCACAGGAGCTAACTCACTCACTTTTTGTTTGTTCCTTTGTGTGTGTGTGTGTCTGTGTGTGTGTGTGTCTGCAGGCGAACGGTTACCCAAGCCTGAGCGAGGCAAGATGAGGGTCCACAAGATCAACAATGTGAATAAAGCCCTGGACTTCATCGCCAGCAAGGGAGTCAAACTGGTCTCCATTGGAGCAGAGGGTAAGAGTGCACGCACGCACGCACAACAAGGAACCGCAATTAGATGCAATAGGTGTCTTGCTCCTTTGTAAGAGGGGTTGAGGGCCTTTACATGTCTCTGCTCAAGGGCCCATTGTCACATAATCAGCTCATTACGTTAAATGTGCACAAGAAATAAAATAATCATTAGATTAAATGCTCAGCAACATATTTTGAAACAGACAGAATGCAGAATGCAAAAAAAAGTGTGTAGACTTATAGGGATTTTTATTAATGGACAGTAATGGTGCATTTATGTGTCCACAATGTTTCATAACAAACTGAAGTTTCACAACTTTTGGTGGCATTTGATTGATGCTCTTTTTTAATAAGATTTTTACATTATTGCAGTTCTATCTAGCAAAGCTTGTACTTCATTTCACTCATCAGCCTTAAAAGGTAAGACAGCAGTAGGGCGCCTTCCTCTCTCTCCTTTATCCTGCTGATTGAGGAACAGTGGTCAAGGGCAGAGCTGTAACTATATATATCTATGTCACACTGTGGAAGTGTGTGTGTCAGCGTCAGCTGGAGGAGAGCGACCTTTTTCCTGCTCTTTCAGGACAAATATTCATACATTCCTGTAGCATGACACTGCTGATACTGTAGACCATCGAATACAAAGTTACCCAAAATACTGCAACTCTGAATACGGACAGAGAGAAAAATGCTGATATAGAAGATGGCAGACGAAAAGATTCAGGGATGGCCATGACAAGATCAGAGAGGAGAAAGTCCTAAACTTTTCCAAGGCAGAAATTGTTTAAACTGGCACATTCTGGTAACAAGGCATGTATTTGATCTCCAGGGACGTCAGTCTTAAACCTTTCTGTAACAAGTTAAAGTACAGGGTGGGCGAGGCCTGTTGGAGGGGAGACAGAGCGGAGAAAGAAACTATTGCTAATTCACATAACAGAAGAAATTTAATTCTTTCTAAAAATTTAGAAAGATTTTCCACAATAAATGTGACAGTGGTTTATCAGTATTTTAAGATGCCACACAAGCGGCTCCTTTAGCTTAAGTAGAAATTAGTAAAGCAGAATATAAATGTAAGAGTGAAAGATGGGTATCAAATAAAATGTGAAGAATGTTTGATAGAATGAAAGCGATGTTGACTGATGGCAGCGAGAGTGTGAGCTGAACGATGAAGCAGGTGAAAGTATGAAAGCAATCTGACCCACATGCCTTTTCACTAACATCAAGGCACATTACTGTCCCGTTCTATCTTTGTTTGTGTGTTTATTTATATACATATATAAATATCTGTGTAATGGGGTGAGAAAACTGAGATAATGATCGTCAAAGTTTCAAAATGCCAGGCTGTAAATATTCTCACCGTGCTGTATGAATTTGTTCGTGCCTTTAGATGAAGTTCTGCTACTTAGTGTTTTGGTTTTACGCCTTTGACTCTAATTACTGTTTTCACTACACACACCTTCACAAGGTAAAAAGTCAGTCCTTATATTACATTAGTTTGTTGACTGGAAAGTAATTTGCCCATTTCAAATAATTAAATACCAACATGTGTCTCATGCAGACTATAATAAACAATTATCTTGCAAGCACCAACTGACGTATTTAATATCTACCCAGATCTAATTTATTTTATAAAAGAAATCCTTGTTAATGTATCACACATAAAAGGAAAAACTGGAGATTTGGCAGCTGTGAAACATTATGTGCAGTTGTGTGTGGGTGTGTTGGCATTATTAGACGAAAGAGCAGATGTAAGAATGTAAAAACAGTAGTGATAGGCAAGATTTATGGTCCAGAGTGAATATAAATCCAAAAAAATAGTGATTCATTGAAGTGACTTTTCTTTTTTTTTTTCTTTTTGAACAGAAATCGTGGACGGAAACGCCAAGATGACCCTGGGAATGATCTGGACCATCATCCTCCGTTTCGCCATTCAGGACATCTCTGTAGAAGGTACAACTTCCTCTGGTTTAATTTGCATAAACACATTTAAAAATTAGCCGCAGCCTGGCAGAGAACCTGCCTCGCTGAAGGGCCCTGCGACAGCTCGACTTCCAGCCAGGTTTTCAGGATTAATTAGCATACCAAGACCTGCAGGAAGCTTTGCTATTTACACACACATGGAAGTTGATGGTGCATTGTGGGAACTAGAGTGGAAGTAACCAGGCTAGACATACAAGCACACAAACACGGGCTGAGCAACGATGGGCCAAGATAAAACAGGTCTGACCAACATGACTTTTCAGACTCAGACTGACCATGAGATGAAAGCACTCAGTACTGGGAACACCATCATACCAGCTGTTGTTGTTACTATTGTTATTAATTATTATTACCTACAATTAAAATGGCTGCAAAATAATTTTAACTTTTAATATTGAATTATCTGTCATTTAGTCTTAGTGACAATTTCAAATTCACTGTCTTCCTTGACCAACAGTTCAAAACCCAAAGACACTCAATTAACACTGATATAAAGAAGAACAGCAAGACATCCTCATCAATTTTCTTACGATGAACCAATTGATTAATCAACTAATAACTGAACAGTGTTGGAAATTTGTCATAACAGTCATAAAGCCCAAACAATGATAGGTGTCTACACCTCACCTCTGGTTTGTAGACTGTTTTTTTTATTCATGCGTTGATGTTGCTTGATATATGTTGACTGGAGCATCCTTATTCCTCAGTTAGAGCTGTAATGACTCTGCGGCGGCTAATTAAATCCGTCTGTGTTGAATTAACTCTGGTGGGTGTGGGCCACTATAAGGAATATTGAGTCCTATTTTATTTTTCTGATGTTTGTTCAGACAATTGCAGTAAACAAAAACATCCTTGTATTTTCAGTCCACAGACTACTGACGTATATTTAGCACAGGCACTGCGCTCTTTTTCTCTCTGCTTGTGCACAACTAAGGGAATATAACAATTAAGGTACCTCAGTTAATGGGAAGAAGAGCCATCACTGTGTTCAGACTAACGCAGACCTCCTTTTCTCCATTTCCCTCCCGCTGCTCCTCTCTCCTCCACTGTTTCCTCTCGGCTATTTCCTCCCCTTCCATCTTTTTCTTCACTGCAGAGACCTCTGCGAAGGAGGGTCTTCTCTTGTGGTGCCAGAGGAAGACCGCTCCCTACAAGAATGTCAATGTGCAGAACTTCCACATTAGGTAACACACACACACACACACTTAAAGGTTGGATTGATCTCAGCTTTTAAGGTTCATACATGTTATTCTTGGATGAAAGCTGTTGACAGTCAATATGTTTGTGCCAGTTTTCAACACATTTAAAGATCAAAAAGTTCTCAGAAGGTTATAGATATTCAGCATCTCTATCAAAAAGTAGTTTTTGATCTTGAGGTTGGAAAATCCTCTGAAACAGCTTTTAGGTTCTCGTGGGACAGTAAACTCTCCAGTGAAAGCCTGATAAGAAGTGTGTATGGTTAGCTGCAGTCTGCAAGGAAGCTGCTTAATTTCAGTGCTGGATGACTGGCCAATATTCCATTTTAAAAACATACCAATATTGTGGTCTATCAAAAACACACAAACTAAAATTTTAATTATTAACACATAGCATGACCATAGGTTGTGGTGTATGAGTAAATATGTTTAGGAGTTTGGATGTATTGATAATGTAATGATAGATATGGGAGTCGCCTTTAGCTTACCCTTTTTAATCCTGAACATAGGGACAGTACCGTCCAGGAATATAAAATATTCCTGAGACTTGCTACTGCAATTGTTTAGAAAGGTCGCCCCCTGTTGGAGAAACTGGAACATTTTTCACTGCTCTGTGAAGCAGTCAGAAGCCACTTACACTGTGTTGTTACAAAAATATGACATGCAGAGAGTATTTGGAAATGAAAAAAGAAGAAAATATGTGAAGGGAAGGTTTCAGAAGCTCTCAAAGTGTATATCATACAGTTACTACCTGTGGAGATGTAGTATATACATCACATACAGAGTATAAGTTACATGCAGACCCGACCAGGTCTTGGGTCTTGATATGAAAAGGCTCAGGACTGAGCAAACTCCAGTCTGTTCTAGGCAAGGTCTAGAAAGTGGACATTAGGTAAGAGTCAAGATAGGTTGAGAATTAATTTAACACAGCAACTTGTAATGTTATGTGTGCTGTGTGGTTTTCAGTTCACAAATGTGATTCAAAGTTAAAATAAAAAGATGAAAACCCAGCCCCGCTCCTGCAGATCATAACAGGCTTTGTGAACGGTAGCTGGCGGTGGAACAGACAAACTTACAGATCACAGCCAAACTGTATGAGTGTCATGTTGCAGGCCCCCTCTGCCTTATGCTCAACTCATCTGTTCTCTCTAACAGCTGGAAGGACGGTCTCGCCTTCAACGCTCTGATCCACAGACACAGACCGGATCTCATCGATTACGACAGCCTCAGAAAGGTAGATTCACACAAACTTACTCAAAACTGCACGACTTAAACAATACATTTCTGTTCAAAGCCAGTCACATCCTAATGTTATAAAGTTATTGTACTTTGTGACACAAATTTAAGTTTCAAAAGACTAGTAATTAAAAAGCATAGAACTTATAATAAAACTATAGACTTTAATCTAAACCAAACCAAATTAACAAGTTGTTTTCTGACACTGTGATTGGTTGTTTAGGATGACCCAGTGACCAACCTGAACAACGCCTTTGAGGTGGCTGAGAAGCACTTGGACATCCCCAAGATGTTGGATGCAGAAGGTAGGCCTAAAATTTTACTGTTGAACAGCCGTGTTTGTAAATGATATTGTGTTGTTGTTATTAAATTGTGTATCTACTGTAATATAATCTGTTTTCAATAGCTGGCTGCGTTTACATGCACACAACAGGGTGACTGTTGCCTGTAATAGAATAGGCCATTAGTCTGATTAAGCTACTTCAGTTATTTGGTCATTTTAGCAGCGTCCCGATGCTTTCTGGTGTAGACAAACTATAATACAGGTGTTCTGACAAATCCACCGTTCACCAATCAAAAAGCCTAATTACATCAGAGTGTTGCAGTGCACTTAATCTGCAACCCTACTTAACTCTAAAAGGAGATGACTGAGATGAACCACACACAAAATCAAGCTGACCTAAATCCTCTTTGCAGCAAAGATGTAAATATATTCTGATGGCTATAAAAAGCCAGTGAAATTGTGACTGCAGCTGTACTTTGACCACGAACACTCTCACAGTAATATCACGGTATGGCTTGTCCTGACTGGATTTAATTATCGACTCATTTCCATTACAGCCTCAGTGTTGATGTGCATGTGAATGTGGCCACTGATCTATGAAATTCCACTGTCGTACCTGTTGTTATATGAGTTGTTACAGCGGATGTGAGAGGCTGTCAACTTCCGGATCGATGGAGCCTCATTCCCATCCCTTTGTTTCATTGTTCCTTCTCCTCGGTCTCCTAGCTTCGGATTGTAAAACAGATGTAACTGTCTGAATGTCTTCATCTGTATGTAGAAGGATAGACCGATATGAGCACTGTGGGCTGATGCTGATATTTAGTACTGATGTTTAGATATTTAGCTTTCCAAAGAATGAAAATAAGCATATACACATAAAAAAAAATCAAATTTAATTTTAATTTTACTGTAGCTTGGATCAGGGAGGAAACTCCATCACTCTTTCAGTTGCTTTTAGTAAGCTGATATATGGGTCTGCTCCTTTTATGTACAGTATTGTTAATTCTCGGTCCATCCTATTTGTACTCGTTCTGTTTGGCCAAGTTTTGAACATCCTGTCTGGCTGTTAACGTCTACACCAGCTTGTTGAATGTGTGTCCTTGTTTGCCAGCCCGTTAATATCTAAGTGTTTGTGTGTGTCCGTACACATGTGTCTTGTTGTGTATAGTCACATGTCCTCTGTCTTGCCTGTATGTGTGTGTCTTCATAACCACGGTCTTCCCCCCCCCCTTGTAGACATTGTGAACACTGCTCGTCCAGATGAGAAAGCCATAATGACTTATGTGTCCAGTTTCTACCATGCCTTCTCTGGAGCACAGAAGGTACCCTTTGACCTCCTGACCTTGACCTTTAACCCCCTGTTACTAACAAGGTGCTTCTTGCTGTCCAGCATGGCCTCACTCTTCTCGACAGCGCCGCTAAGCCCTGGGCCTCATTAGGACACTGGATTTGTTTGGGACACAAACACACAAAGAAATATATGTGTATATATATATATACACACACACACACACACATAGAGTGAGTTTAACAGTGCTGGCGAAAGCAGTAAATGTTCTGTCTGCTGTGGTATACTGATGTATTGTTTGATTGCAACTGAGCCTGTTGGTAAAGCTGTTTTAAAACAATTGGGTTATTCATAAAAAATTAAAGTAGAGATGTTGACGATTGATTTATAAGACAGTGTGACTCTTGCAGAATTGCTATACAATTCAGGTGAATGCAGCGTTTGTAACATGAGCAACAGTGTTCAGAGGTTGCGGTTGTGTTACAGAGTAAAATGACTTACTGACTCACGTTTCCACAGTTGTCTTTCTGCAACAACTCCCCGCCTCTAAAGATTTTAGAGCGAAACTTTTCCTTGAGTGACGCTGTTCTTTACATAACGTTGTCAGAAACTAAATATCGCAGCCATTGCAGCTCGTTTTGTGGCTGCTGGCTGAACGTTTTGTACCTATTAGTTATATAAATCCCAAAACATGTAGAAATAGGGTCTAGGTTTAAAAATACATAATTACCCTGTAACAAAAAGTAGTTCTAACAAATGCAATATCCTGTTTTTTGTTAAGATTAGGTTATTCATTAATTCACAGGAATTAAAGGTACAGTGCTGCGTATCCTAAGATACAGTGAACACAAACACTTCATTTATCTCCTTGTTCAACCTACCTTCAAAATGCACATAGAAAAAATTTGTGTGACTCTCCCTTTAGTTCAATCACAGCATTTTTCTGTATTGGAGATACTGATGGCATTTCATGAATGTTATTAAAAATGATGAGAGTTTTAATGAATTGCAACAAAATAATTATTTATAAATTAATTATAATCAAGTCAAATAAATGTTAAGACCAAGATGGTAGCTGCAAATAAAAAATGTAAAGTTTGGAATACCTCCCTGGAGAGCAGCATCTTTGTAATGAAAACAAAAGTCTCAGCATGTGAAGGTTCGTCTTTCAGCCCGGAACTGATTTTGTGAGTCTTCCTCTGTTATTCTTTTGTCTACTCCTCCTATTTTTTTTTCTACTGTCCCAGGTCTTGTTTCTCTCCTTCCCTCTCTCCTCCTCCTCCTCCTCCTCCTCCTCCTCCTCCTCCTCCTCCTCCTCCTCCTCCTCCTCCTCCTCCTCCTCCTCCTCCTCCTCCTCCTCCTCCTCCTCCTCCTCCTCCTCCTCCTCCTCCTCCTCCTCCTTTCCCTCCCATCTCTTTACCCCTCTCCTCTCCCTGTGGCCGTTTGAAAGGAAGCCAATTGATGAGTCTCTTGTTTTGCTCCTCTTCCTCTAATTAATTTTCTGGCCCGTTCAGAACTTGTTTGTGTGCCTCTGCAGTCTCAGGAGAAGGCTGTGTGTGCGCATGTCTGTTTGTGTTGTTTATAATTTCTGTGAGACAAATAGACACATCTGGACGCGAGTGTGAAGAGAGAGAGAGAGTGTGTGTAAACTAGTTGTACAGCTTGTTCTCCTTCTAGCTCTTGAATTATTTAAATATCATCAGTAACTACAGAGACATTTGGTATTTTTATCAAATTCTTATATCCCCACACTTACTACTTTTGCCAGCATTGTACTTTATTTATCTACATCACACACATCACAATTTTCATGTAAAGCATATATGCAGAGTTTTGTTCACTTGTCATCTGAGAATGATAACTATTAAATTAGCATGAGTTCTGCACTGAGACGCTGAAGCTGTGTCCAAGTTATATTCCTGCAGTGAAACAAGTAAAAAAAAGTGTAAGCCTGTTAAAGAACATGAGGAGTAAGCTGAATGTGTCATTCAGTTTGCAGGTTAATCTCACATTTCCGAGGCTGGAGCCATGATATGTTTGTCATTTTTGCCATTCATTTAAATTAATTTACCAAAATTGTGGATTATTTTTTGTAATTTCACTAATAAGTTAAATGACAGGTTGTTTTCGTACTAATTAAACCTTTTATTTTTGGGACACTTCCAGTTGTTTCATAGTGTGTTTTTATCTCCTAACAAACTGCTTTACAGTTCTCTGGAGAGAAAGATTTTTTGCTTCAGTCCTCAGTGCAGTTAGTTTGTGCCTCCTGATTTGTAATGGCGTCATTCTCACCTGCTAAATGAACCAAACTAAAGGAATGACCTCCTTCAGTATTTCAATAAACTGCTTTGAGTGAATTTGCCCAGACACAGACTCAATGAGGCTTAATTTAACGGTCGGTGTGTGTTTGTGCCCCAACATTGAACTTGAGACTCCAGTGTCCCTCAACTCTCTTCAAGAGGACACTTGTCCTCCTCTCCTCGTCCCGCCAGACATCCTACCTCCTGGCGTCAGTGTGTTTGTGTGGGGGAGTGGTGGTTGTGGTGATGGTTACAGGAGGAACTTGAAGCTGTGGACCTAAAGAGGGAGCCACTATCTCCCCACCTCACTCCCCTTGCTCTCACATCCTGTAGGGAGCAAGGACCATACAGCTTTGGGTAGCTTTGGCTTCACTCTGCCTCTCTCTCTGTTTACCTTTCTTTGTCAACCTCTCTCTGTCCTGCTGGGTGATGCGTAGACATCGTGGGTACGCTGAGGCCGGATGAGAAGGCCATAATGACCTATGTATCCTGCTTCTATCACGCCTTCTCTGGCGCACAGAAGGTGAGCTCTTCACGCTCCAGACTCACATTAACACTTCACTGCAGCAAAATAAACCCACCAGGGTTTCCATCAGTCGTTATATGAAGTCTTAAAGGTTTATTCCAGACAGTGAAAGACAGTGGTCATTTTTCTGGGGAATGTAGTAAATATCAGCTCAGATATCAGATAAGAAAATGGTTCAAATCAAAGGAATATACGGGAGTGTTTCCATCATTTATTAGATCAAGGTTTTCAGCTGTTTTTTTAATTTCTCCTCGTTGAGTAAACCTGAAGAAGATTGTTTAAGATGTTCTTTGACATAGTTTTGGAAACTTAGGGAAAAGCTGGGAAATGTTTAGAGATAAGGACCATGATGGAAACTCTGGGAAAAACACAACGGTAACAAACGCTTTCTGATGCTTCTGTTTCATTACTTTGGACGTTGACTGTGTTTCCTCAAAAGTGATTTCCAAACTCATGCTAGTATTGTGATCATTTCTACTTGGTGTTAGATCATTCTACTGATGTGGGTTTGGGAAGCCTGACCTGTACTGTGGTAAACACTGGTTGATGTCTCTTCAGTTTCTCTTCAGCTATTAACACTTCTTCAACCGTCAATGATTGTTTTATTATATGATATGATTTATATATACATGTGGAATGTATTAGTTTAAATATTTAAAGTAAAAAAATAATCTTAGCCATTTATAATAGAACACATAGAAAGTGGAAATGTGTTGTACAGAATATAACAACTTAAATCAACTTTCAGTCTGTGTGCTGTTTTTGTAATTCCAGTGGTACAGTAGTGTAATGTCCTAAGCAGACCTACTGATGTGGACTACAGCGCTACACAAACCTGTAACTAGTATGGACTCACTCCTGAGTTGTGATGGGAGACGCATGGAGCTTTAAAACACACAGATTGATTTTTTTTTTTGGCACATTGAACTAACCATATACAGATGAAGCATGTTTTATTCAAATGCTGCTCTTATTTGACTTAATTGAGTTTTTTACTTTTTGCACTTTTGCTGATAATGTGTGCCTGACATTGAGATTTATTCCTATTTACTGCCTGTGTGTGGAGTGTGTTCACACATATTTGGAGTGCAAAAGTTTTAATTATTATAAAACTGGTAATAAATGACCAGGTTAAGGTACTAATAATAGCAACACTAGCCAAAGGTAGACAATAGTCACTTTTTTATGTTTGTTTTAGTGACTTTAAATGTGCAACTGCAGCGAATGTTGTCACTAAGCTTTGGGCACAGCAAGTGGACTTGATGACACAGTGTTTTATCGAATTACTGCGGGCTCTACTCATCCCTCTATTTCCTGATAGGCTGAGACAGCTGCAAATCGTATCTGCAAAGTGCTGGCTGTCAACCAGGAGAATGAGCAAATGATGGAGGACTATGAGAAACTGGCCAGTGAGGTGAGTACAAAACATGATAAACCTTTCAGCATTTTTACCCCTGGACTGATTAGACCTCTTCATATTAGATCCTTGGTGTTCCGTATATTTATTACAAGACCTTGCATCACACACTTTCTGGAATAATTTTTTATCCTTAAAGTGTCAGAGCCTTGTTCTGAGTTTCCCATGCATGACAACCTGATTGTCTTTCTTCTGCTTCTATCTCTTTGTCTTCTTCTCTGCCTCCAGCTGCTGGAGTGGATCCGGCGCACCATCCCCTGGCTAGAGAACCGAACCCAAGAGAAGACCGTAAATGACATGCAGGCAAAACAAGAGGACTTCAGAGACTACCGCTGTGTCCACAAACCACCCAAGGTTTAGATTCAGTTATTTATCCACTATATAAGAATAGTATTTAAATTTTGCCTCACTGAAGGTTTTATTTCCACGTGCTTTTGTCATTTTAGGACGTTACAGATTTTTGTTTTCTCTGCTGAATCTGTTGACTGACACTGTGAAGCAACTTTCCTTCCTGTCTTCAGGTCCAAGAGAAATGTCAGCTGGAGATCAGCTTCAACACTCTGCAGACTAAACTGAGACTCAGCAACAGACCTGCCTTCATGCCGTCAGAGGGACGCATGGTGTCTGTAAGTATGCAGACATAATTCATACTATGTGTGTATTTCCAATGAAAAGGTCTATGTCTGAAGCCATGGGAATGTGCTTATATTTGTTACAGACTGCAGACAATCTATACTTGGGAAAATAAAACTGCATTAAAAGAAAATTTATGTAACATTTAACTTTATCAACCTCGACCTTCCCAGTTTTCAGCTGTTTGTGATTCCTGCAGGGTTAGCTTCTCTCCAATTACACAGGCAAAGAAACAGGTGCCATAATGCACTTTGCAGTGAAAGATTCATATCAGTAATTCCTGCTGTTTGGTCTCAGGATATCAATGGAGCATGGCACACTCTGGAAGGAGCAGAAAAGGGCTACGAGGAGTGGATCCTCAGCGAGATCAGACGTCTGGAGAGACTGGAACACCTGGCGGAGAAGTTCCACCAGAAGGCTGCCATCCATGAATCCTGGACTGATGGTGTGTAAATGTTTTAACACACACACACACACTCATAAATTCACACTGGATGAACAAAATCATATCTCAATTTCATGATGAAAAATCCCTCTTAAATCTTTGGCTCATCTTCATCCAACTGCATTTGTTGTTAAAGTGGAGTTAATAAATCAAATAGAAAATTACAGAACATAGCATTGATTTTATTATTTAGTCAGCCTTTCCCATGAAACATTAAATGCTCATGCACTCAAAGCACAAATTTGTACTTTGGTGTATTTAGCTTCTCTACAGCATTTTAAGAGACTTTCAATCGTAGTGATAAGGTACAGAAGTGTATTTACAAATTTTATGTGTATGCAGGTAAGGAGGCCATGCTGACCCAGAAAGACTATGAGACTTCCACCCTGTCAGAGGTCAAGGCATTGCTACGGAAACATGAGGCCTTTGAGAGCGACCTGGCAGCCCATCAGGACAGAGTGGAGCAGATCGCCGCAATCGCACAGGAACTCAAGTAAAAAAAGACAAAAAGCATGAGCTAATAAAAGTACTCTACAGAGACAAACCTTTGTCATTTCCCTGACTGTCTGCTATAAACTCTGCTATCTTTTCTTCTGCGTGTTTTCCAGCGAGCTGGACTACTACGACTCCGCCAGCGTCAACGCTCGTTGTCAGACGATCTGTGATCAGTGGGACAGCCTGGGAGCCCTCACCCAGAGCCGCAAAGAGTCACTGGAGGTACGACTGGGGTTTCTGATCAGATGTTGATAAAATAATAATCACTGGAAACTGATTCTTTTCTCACTGATGCAGTTAAGGTTTTCACATTGTACTGATTGTCCCCAGAAGTTCAAAACAAAATGGCATATTTGAAGTGCATATTTCTCATTAATATTGCCTTCTGAACCCTAACAGGTCTTAAAACATACCATTCAACTTTGTATTTTTAATGGCATTGAATATTTGGGTCTTTTTTTTACTAACTAGCTGTGTCTCACTAAAATATGAAATGCTAAATCCACTGCACAGAAAGACTGAATTTACAGGTGCAAACTAACTTTTTAGTGTGTTATCTGCCTAAATCTGTCTTTCATTTAGAAAAGACATATCTTGACCAAGAGCCTAGTGCAATAGAGCCATATGAAAATGATAATGCCACTCAGATCAGATAGGTATTGATCATAATTTAAGTTCATAACAATTTTATGGCCAAAACTCATACAGTTGCACGTTGAAGCTCGTGCACTTAAATACAAAATGGATCTTAAAAAAAAAGTATCTAAACAGCTGGGTGAACACCCACACATATTCTTCTTGTCATTAATTTGATAGTTTTAATAAACCCCTCTTCTCTCTGTTTTCTTTCCAACAGAGGACAGAGAAGCAGCTGGAGTCGATAGATGAGCTTTACCTGGAGTACGCCAAGAGGGCGGCGCCCTTCAACAACTGGATGGAGGGAGCCATGGAGGACCTGCAGGACATGTTTATCGTCCACAATATTGAGGAGATCCAGGTAGCTGGAAACTGGACAGAGTGTGGGCTAGAAGGATGCAACACATGAAACTAATCATAAAAATAAATACAGGGTTAAATAATCCACAAAGACACCAAAGACTATTTAAAAAAGAAATTACAAAAGAAAGTATACAGTACTGTGAGCTATGTGGCCACTGAAGCAAATGTGTATATAATAATAATAATAATAATGATGGATGGATTACATTTCTATAGCACTTTATCTTAGACACTCAAAGTGTTTCAGAGTGAAGGGGGGAAACTACTCTTAACCACCAGCAACGTGTAGCACCCATTTCTACAAACCAGACATACTATATTAAACTATCTGACATAAGATTGGCTTTTTTTTAGTTGCTATCATTTGAGGGTTAAACCAAACATGTTTTTTTCTGTCCTCAGGGTCTGATCACAGCCCATGAGCAGTTCAAGTCCACCCTGGCGGAGGCCAACAAGGAGCGGGAGGCCATCCAGTCCATCCAGGCTGAGGTGCAGAAGATTGCCCAGAGCAACGGCATCAAGCTGAGCGGAGCAAACCCCTACACCACCATCACACCTGAGAGCATCGATTCCAAATGGGAAAAGGTAGGCTGCAGCCTGTTTTTCTTACATCTGACTTGGTTTTTGTTATTTGGGTGCTTGATGCACTAGAAATTACGTAGTGTAATTAGGGGTCCAAGCCCGGTGGCATGGAACCCGCTGACAAGGTATCGCTGGTGCCATACCAACTGAAGTGGCATGGAACCCTATTGTAATCGCTCTCGCTTTTATTATTATTATTATTCTTCCGCCAAAAACTCATACTGCAGCATACCCCGTGAACTGCTAGGGACGCTAAACTCATAGGGTAGGTCACATTCACTGCATGTACCTCAGGCGAAAAAATTCGCACACTTCTACTGCTAGGGCGCTATACGCAAGGTCAACGCTGCTTTGGCTTGGACCTCTCGACTACTAAGGCGTATATCAAAACCTTATATCCACGCTGTTCGGGGATCGAGCTGAATCTCATGGTATAGGCCACGCCCATTTCCGCCTAAACTTTTTTTCGAGCTACAGCGAAAACTGTAAAACCTATTTTTATTAACTCCTCTGAAGCCGCAAGTCCGATCACCACGAAACTTCATACGGATAATCTCTGGACCAAGCTCTACAAACTTTGCAGAGGAAATTTTGATCCGACTAAAACTTTCGCAATTATACGCTAACAAATATTTGCGAAAAACGCTACAAACAGGAAGTGAGGTCATATCTTTGGTTTGGAATGGCCGATCGACACCAAACTTGGACCAATCATTTTGGATGGGCCCCTGAGGGCCTGTGCAAAATTTGGTGCAGCTGGCCCCTAGGTGGCGCTCTTTAAACCAGAAAATTTGTTCCTCCATAACCACAAGTCACATTGACATGAAACCAGTGCCGAATTGTTCAGCATGGTCTCCTGATGCCAGGCACCAAAGGGGACCCTAATGTGCCCATAGGTGGCGCTGTTATTGCAGCTTAAAGACGAATTTTTTTTCCCCATTGACTTACATTCATTTTATATCTCCAGAACCGCAGGTCCGATTGACACCAAATTTGGGTCAATTGTTACCCATGGGCCCCTAAAGACACTCCAAAAATTTCGTGCAGATCGGCCTAAAGGTGGCGCTGTAATCCAAGCTCAAATCCGGTCAGAAGCCCCATTGAAATGAATGGGATTTCAAACCAGCACACTTTTTCAAAAGGTTTGGAATGGCCGATCAACACCAAACTTGGGGACCTTATGCGGCTGGACTTCCCGAAGGCCTGTGTGAAATTTGGTGCCAATCGGCCAAACGCTGGCGCTGTTCATCCTATATCAAAAAACTCCCATTGACTTACATGCATTTTATATCTCCAGTACCGCAGCTCCGATCGACACCAAATTTGGGTCACTTCTTACTCCTGGGCCCCTGATGATACCACAAAAATTTGGTGCCATTCGGCCAAAACGTGGCGCTGTAATCGAAGCTGAAATGCCGTCAGAAACCCCATTGAAATGAATGGGATTTCAAACCAGCACACTTTTTGACAAGGTTTGGAATGGCCGATCAACACCAAACTTGGGGACCTCATGCAGCTGGACTTCCCGAAGGCCTGTGTCAAATTTGGTGCCAATCAGCCAAACGGTGGCGCTTGTTCATCATATATCAAAACTCCCATTCACTTACATGCATTTTATATCTCCAGTACCGCGAGTCTCGATCGACACCAAATTTGGGTCACTTCTTCACCAAGGGCCCCGATGACAGCTGAGCCGATTTGGTGCAATTCGCCAAAGCATGGCGCCGTAATCGAAGCTCAAACGCCGCCGCTAAGCCCATTCATTTCAATGGCATTTTCAAACACGCAGCATTTCACCGGTTCGAGCTGCCCGTCGGGACCTCACTGGGGCCTTACGCTGGACGCCGGCAGGCGCCTGGATCGACTTCACACTCGCTGGGCGTGGGGCTTAACTGGCGACAGGTGGCTTGGACCCCGTTTACAACTGCTCGCAGTTCTAGTTCTCTATTTGTAATTGTGTGTGTGTTTTTTGCAGGCAATGAACATGGTGCCACTGCGTGACAATGCCCTGCAGGATGAGCTTAACAAGCAGAACTCCAACGATACTCTGAGAGCCAAGTTTGCCACTCAGGCAAACGCTGTTGGCGCCTATATACAGGCCAAAATGGAGGTAATGAATTAGCTCACCATTGTGTTGAAGCAGTTCATCTTTGCACAGCTGTGTTTAGTTGTCACAGTTTGCAGGCCAACATTGTAAACCAGTGAGCTCATAGAGCAAAGAGTCGACAGTGTAAGGAGCTTTGGTGATGGGACTGCTCATAATCGTGCTTACAGTTTGGAAGGGAAGTGTGCTTCAGAGTTTCCAGATAGGTGAACTAATTTTTCTTTTCTTTATTCATATTCTTTATTTGCTTACTAGGTTTAATCAGGATCACTAGTTTTAGGATTGAGTCTTTGTCATGCTGCACGCACACTGCTTCACTCACTATTAATGACAATGCAAGCAGACCAAGAGGACGGAGCACAATACTTTGTGTACCTACAGCACAGGAGCCTCACAAACAAAATGTACTCAGGATTCAGACAACAGTCGGACAAACAGCCTTAGAGCAAACATTAAGCTTTTCGTTTTCAATCATCCTCTGCTGCACATGACTATGTGCAAACAGTCACTAGTGATTGTTTGCCAAAAGTGCCATACTCATCAACACAGTGTGGTCATTAATATTTTTTTATGTTCAAGTGAAGTAGAAAATGCATCTAGCTTCAATAAAGTCACGGAGTGACCACACATGATGACGCAAGAAAGGGTTGAATATTTGTTCCCTCCAGTGCCGAGTGGAGTCTGTTCACACTGTGCTGCATGTGATGGTGGATGTTGTTTATGAAATGTATAAACTTTATATTTGTAGGTTTAACAGGATAGTAAATACTGTGTCATGTTTGGCAGGAAATTGGCAGGATATCTATTGAAATGAACGGCACTCTGGAGGACCAGCTGACCAACCTGAAGGAGTATCAGAAGACCATCATGTCTTACATGCCTGAAATTAACACGCTGGAGGGATACCACCAGCACATCCAGGAGGCCCTCATCTTTGACAACAAATACACCTCCTACACAATGGAGGTATAAAACACACACCTGAAATCTTCAGGATTTAATCCATTCAATCATCAGTCTTGCACATACATGGTGTTTCTATGCCTTTTTTAAAAAAGGTGCTATTAAGCCCATAAAAGCTTTAACATGTGTAACATGTTTCCTCTCCTTTTTTTTTCCTCTCCCACTCCCTGTCTCCATTGCTTCCTCTTTTTTTGCTACCTCCCTGCAGCACCTCCGTGTGGGTTGGGAGCAGCTGCTGACCACCATCGCCAGAACCATCAACGAGGTCGAGAACCAGATCCTGACGCGTGACGCCAAGGGCATCAGCCAGGAGCAGCTCTATGAGTACCGCGCCTCCTTCAACCACTTTGACAAGGTCAGGGGCCCGAGCTCTGGGGTCACAGCTTATTTAGTACACCTGTTTTGCACTTTTTTATACTTCCTATGTCAGTGTTAAAGTTGCTGTCAGGAGAATCAGTATAATTGTCTTTAATTGTCTTTTTCTTTGTTGCGATAGTTTTAACTTGGTTACACCTGATGAAGGCCTTTTCTTTAAACGTTGATACAAAAATCAGCTCAATAAAACAAATATATCCACACATACAAGGAGGGTAGCAATGAATCCCATCGTGTTTATGAATGTTATTTTATAGTATTATAGTCATAAGTAGTGGCTTTTTGTTTTGAAGGACAAGATCACTTTTAGATCTCAACCCAGCTCATTTAGTCATTGGTAGTTATATTGTGTGTTAATATTATGTTTAACAATTTAGTTCAGTCTTAGTTGATTATACTAGTTTGACCTCCTGGAGCTGTCTGAACATTTTAACATGACTGAATGAATGTTTAGACTTTACAAGGAGGTGAGAGAGGAGCCAAACGTGTGAGTATTCATTCTGGTTTACACAGGTGAGCACATGTTGGGAACACACACTGTGCCTGTCATTGTTGCCAAACTAGTAGTTGCGTTCAGGTGTTAGCAGAGAACATAAAATATTAGCGGATCCTGGCTCTCTGGGTGACTGGCTTTTATTTTGGCTGATAGGGCAAATAGTGAGTAATATAATATTTATAATTATAATGAAAACAGAACATTTTCATTGTATATCTGTTGTAGGTTGTGCTTTGCCTTGTGCATATTTTTGCGGCGAGAAATTCCCCCTGGTCACGCAGACTGACTCTGACAGGAATATTAATTTCATGTTAATAGAAGTTGTAAATCAGATTTCTAGTTCAGCATGAAGATACTCCGTCTGCTGGTCAACAGAACTTGTGCTTACTTGGGTGTAAACAGCACAATGTCTCGTCATGTTTTGTGGTCGTTTTCAAACCTGATAATTGATAGTTTTTGGACCTCTTAAGGATGAGAAGGACACACCGCCATGGTTCACCATCTCACACCATAGTGCATGCGTCACTTTGTGTGTCACTTTGTGTGTCACTTTGTGTGTTGCTGATTCACGTTACTGTCTCATGTGGTGGTTCATAAACATTGCAGGACACCATGGTCACCCACCATCCAACTGTGTGTGCTCACTCTTGTGTTCTTTTACAACAACCCTGAAACCTTTGAATAGCTCATAATCAAATCTGTTGTTACTAGTAGTACTTATTTCTTATTATTATCCTCTTTTAAATAGTTGACATGCTTACTTCTCTAATTACTTGTCCTGAGATAGTTGATACTTGACATTTTCAGTTCTTAGAAATATTCATGTGGAGCCAATGTTAAAAGGCTGATCTTTGTCCAGTATCACATTTATATTATCCTACTGTATTATTAGATTATTATTATTATTATAAACAGAAAGCATTTAAGTGTTTGCAGAATACATTTTTAATGTAGCTCTTCATGTTTCTGTGAATACTTTTTAATGCATTTCCATTAAAAACTTAATGTGTTGTATAAAACACACACATGCATGTGTTGAAAGCAGTTCACGGGTCCATCATGGCTGCCTGTTGAGTTGTGTGTGATGACATTGTCTAAACATCCATGAATGTCTGTCCCTCCATCCTCCATGTCCTCATCTTCTCCTTGCATGCTGTGGATCACATGGTCACCATCCACTACCATCCCTGCGATTGGTTCATCCTCATGACATGGCACTCTGTCACTGGGTGTTTGGCCAATCTCAGGACCACAGCGGGGCCCTCGCGGCCGAGGAGTTCAAGGCCTGTTTGATCAGTCTGGGCTACGATGTGGAGAACGAAAAGCAGGTAGGAGTTTCAGGACGGAGGGAAACGGTTGGTGTTGTGAGGCCTATGAGCAGGAGAGCGGGACAATCACTGCCAGTCACATCCAGCTCGTCAAACTGTTCCATCTCATTAGGGCTAAAGCTATTGATTACTCTCATTATTGATTTTTAAACTATCAGTGTTGATTGTTTAATCTCTTAAATATATGATTTATAAAATATCTGCACTGC
This sequence comes from Lepomis macrochirus, assembly GCA_024633595.2. NCBI lineage: Eukaryota > Metazoa > Chordata > Actinopteri > Centrarchiformes > Centrarchidae > Lepomis > Lepomis macrochirus. The sequence continues at coordinate 5,369,141 of JALXJV020000009.1, forward strand.
CACAGTGACTGTCCACTGCAGGATCCCAATGTCAGGTATTTGTAACACAAAGTAGCTTAAATGAATATCAAAATCACTGATTTTTTTTTTTTTTTTGGGTCAGTTGCAGAAATTATAAATTTACAAATAATCATTCTTCTTCTTATCATTATTATTATTATTAATGTTATTATATTAATTTACTACTTATTAATCTTCAATAATGCAGATTAGTGCTAAAATGATGGGTAAATTGATAATTTAATAATTTTATGAATTTAATGAACAAAAATATGTTCATGAAAGTAGTAAATAGTATTTTTCTGTTAAATCAATTTACTCACTGCACAAGAATTTACAGTAACTTAAACATATCACCTGCAATACTGCAAATAGAAAATTACTTTTGCTCTCTAGTACAACATACGTTTTCTTCATGTAGGTGTATTTGGCTACATCTTTACCATTTAGTTCTCTCACATGTTTTGATGATTTGTAAAACACTCTGTGCCCCTAAATTCACATTGAACGGCCTTGAAATGGGCCAAGATGAGATTTTTCAGTGTGTTTACAACATATAATCTCTGCTTTTGAGATTTTTTTGAGAACGTACAAAAGACAAAACAAGCTGGAATATAAATAAAATTGGGTTATTAATTTTCAGCTAAAACATTCTAAGGCAAAATACCTAAAATACCTACCTTTCACCACTTTACCAAAACAAAAACACAAGCATATTTATTATGTCTGAATGCCTTCCTGCACGCACTGCTTCCATTACTCTCTAACATAACATCATGGATTGCTTCATTGATCATGTTTTCTATGATAGTTTGACAAACTCAATACTCCACTCTATTGTGAGGCCATTTGTTATAGAAACTGGCCAGTGATCAGTCAGCGCTCCTGCTCTGAGGCTCTTGATTATCTCCGGGTTCAGACACGGTTCAGTCCATCAGCATGGAGGGCAGTGAGATGTTGCGTCCCTGTTTGTCCACCGGGGGTCTCTGTTGCTTTGTGCTGCTTCATCTCGATCAGGCTCCCTCTCACTCTTTGAACAGACCCCACTCTTCGTCTGTCTTGTCAGGTTTTACTTTTCTTCGAGACTTTCGCTGTTAACTGTTTGTGCTTTTTATCTTGTTTTCACCTCCCCAAACATTACTCACTTTCTCTACATTTTGATATCTGTATTTCTGTTCATCACTCTCGCTCCTTTCTTTTCCATCGCTATCTTTTCTTCCTCTCTTCCTCTCTGTCATTTGTATCTCTCTGACTCCACCCTTGTCAATTCACCCCCCCCTCCGGCCTTTGCTGTGGCGCCCCACAGAAGCGATCAGGACAGATGGTCTCAGATGATTTCCGGGCCCTACTCATTTCTACAGGAAACAGCCTGGTACTGCTGCTGGCATGACGCTCTCACGGGGGTGTTTGCAGGTCCAAGAATATCATAATTCAATTTAGTTTGCTAAATTCAAAGTCTTCAATTACTTCCAAATGGCAGAGTTTTGACACCATGTTGTAAATCCAGTTAAAGATAGTATGTTTTTGTCTCCCATCATGCTAATTTTCCAATTAGAAATGTACTCATTCATGATTATGGCTGGATAAGCGCATAATATATAATAACCAAAATGTTGTTTACATAGTTTTTGATAACATATTTCCTCAAATCATATTTTTTGTAATTGGATAATAATCTTTTTATATTCCCAAAGTCAAATCATCACTTTGATCATATGTTGAGTTTTAAGGACATTTTGGTGTTAGTACGTGTAATGTCTTAAATCTGACTTGACACCTGCAGACGCCCCGCTTTCTCGCCCTGATCCTCTCGCTGTTTGTCTTATTTCGTCACATCTCTGTTGCTTCTGCACTTGCTGCACTTCTGCCCTAGTGAGTGATACTACTGCTTCTGTTTGAATGTAATTTTTCATATAGACCATTGAAACTTATTGTCCTCTGTGCCATCATATGTCTGCATTTCCCATTGATATTAACCAGTGACCATGTTGCGTATGTATATGCATGTGTCCATGTGTGAAATATAAAATATTAGGACCCTGATCACAAATTCGACCCCCATTCAGTCAGTCTGTTTCATGGCGGTCCTGATGTTTTATACACTTTAAGTACTATATGTCACACTCGGTCTGTCTGTGTCTAGCGTGTCGGAGTACAAAGTGCCGTCTCTCCTGGGTTAACCTGTTGTGTCTCGGTTGCCAGGGCGACAGCGAGTTTAATCGCATCATGGGCATAGTGGACCCCAACGGCAGCGGAGCCGTCACCTTCCAGGCCTTCATTGACTTCATGTCCAGGGAAACGACCGACACGGACACAGCAGACCAGGTCATCGCCTCCTTCAAGATCCTGGCTGCTGATAAGGTAAGTGTTTCTGTGCATAGAGTGATTATGTGCTTTATCATGGAGAATGATGTCAACAATTACTTAGTTTTCACAGTTTTTAATGTACAAGTAAAATAATTCTCTATGGTGTTTTTAATCAGATTCATATTTTAAATGAAAATGAAAATTTTATGCACTAGTTTGCACTGGGTACCTCTTTTTAGCGTTATGTCTGGACTTGCACGGTTCATGCGGTCAAGTTAACAACAATAAAAATGCACAGTCTGGTTAGACTTTCAAAATAAAACCTGCAACGTCAACGTTGCGACACTGCAACACTGGCAGTTTGGTTAGGTTTACTGCCATTAACCTGACACTAATGGATTAAAAAGTAATGACAAGAGTTCTTGACCAAGCCTCTATGTGTGACAACTTGAGAGTGAGAATGGGTTGGGACAGCAACTTATTTTATATACACTACAGCATTTAATGTATTTAATGCATACTTTCATCTTTCTCCCTGTAAACTGTCTTTGAGTATTTTGAAAAACATGATATATATTTTAAGGTAGTAATAAACTGAGCCTGTTAAAACAAACAAACAAAAAAACCTGTCTCTGTTTCCTCTAGAACTTCATCACAGCTGATGAGCTCAGAAGGGAGCTCCCTCCCGACCAGGCGGAGTACTGCATCGCCCGCATGGCTCCCTACACAGGACCCGACGGTGTCCCGGGTGCCCTCGACTACATGTCCTTCTCCACCGCCCTGTATGGAGAGAGCGACCTGTAGAGGAGAGAGGAAGAGGAGGGCTGGACAGACGAAGGAGGGAGAGGAGGAAGAGGGGAGGGGGGTAGAGAGTTTTTCTGTGTGCAGAGGAGACGCCAGGAAATCGAGCATTTGGAAGAATTTGAGTGGTGGTTGTGAGGTGCCCCTGCGTGTGCCGGTTTAGAAATCAGAACTTTTTAAGACTCTGAGCTTGTTGATTGAACTGTAGTTAGGTTTGGCCTCTGCCCAATGTTTTCCAGCTCCGTTATGTCACAAACGGTTGAGCGTAATCAATTTGTCGTAAAGGTTTATATGAACAGGCATGTCCGGGGGCAGCTGTGGGACAAGAGGACAGTTGTCTGTAGTGTGGGCCCTTAGCTTCACCCTCTCTGCCTTTTGTGGGGTCAAACAGGGGAGGGACATGGGTTAGGTCTTGGGGAGGGACACAAGCTAATCTGATACTTATGCTAATTTTTGTTTATTTTATTATAATTTTTTCTTCTTGCCAGGGGGGTTTCAGGGCACAAGGCGGGGGGCAGGGCAGTGTGGGGTTTGACGTGGCGACTGGCGAGGTTTGTGTATTAGATCCTAGAGATATATATGCTGAGGAGTAAGGGGGTGGGAGGGGTGGGGGGCGTATGACCAACCAGAGATAAAATTACATAATTACCCATAATTTCCCATGTTGCTGGATAAGGTAACCTGTCTAACCTCAGCTCTTTTCCCTCCTCTTGTCTTCGTTTATTTCTTTTTTTGTTTATTTTTTGGACCAGGTGGGTGGTGGGGTGGGGTCTGTTAGGGACGGTGGTCGGCGCGGGTGGGAGGGCGGGGCTCAGCGCTGTACATACTTATTTTTTCAGTGCGAAGAATGACACACACTCAGTCCCAGTTGTTGAAAATAATCGACCGCAAGGCTTTCCAGTAGAGCAAAGTAGAGTGACATTTATTAAAAAAATAAATAAAATGACAAAACACACAAATGCAAAAGCCGATGATGGTGACACAGAGAGAGCAGTTTCACCAGTGGATAGGTTTGAGCTTCCAGGCATCCTTTTTTTTTTCTTTTAGCAATGGAAAATACTAATAGAAAAAGTTGTTAGAGATGAAGTTGAGGCTCCTGTCTCTTGTATAAACCCCATGACAGGCCATCACCATAGTTATCCACAAATATTTGCTTCTGTGAAACTATTCTCCTCCTGGGGTGGGCATCAGGTGCTTTATTTAAATACAAAACTATACATTTATATGATAGATAAGACTGTAGTAGTAAAAGTTAGTCCAGTTTTATATACCAGAATCGCGCACACATACAGAAATATATACGCGTCATGTCATGGATGCATTTGATTGGCCGAATGAAGGTTCTCGCACTTCCTGGATTTTTAGGGTTATGATTGAAAGATACCCCTGTGAATTTTGGAAAAATGGTGGAAGTAAAAAAATAAAAATAAATAAAAAATAGAATAAACTTGCCTATTGGTGGCTACAGCCCTGTCCCCCTCTCTCTTACTTTCTCCCTACCTCACTCTCCCACTTCTTCCCCCTTCTCTCCCCCATCCCTCCATCCCCTCATTTGTCTCTGAAGAAAAGGGAAAGAAAATTTACTGCAAGGAAGGAGGGAGGGGAAATCGGGGAAGCGTCTTCATGTAAACATTCCATCATGTGCATATACAAAAATATTGAAAAAATAGATTGTTATGTAAAATAAAAAACAACAACAAAAAAAACCTATGCAATCATAACATGTTTAATATCTGAGCTGTGGGGAAAGTTACGGGCATCATTCAGGCCCTTTCTGAGAAAGTTCCCTGTCTAAATTAAACAGAGGATAACAGATTTCTCCAGTGTTTGTTGGCTGTTAGAGGAAGAGGAGGGGGAGGTAGAGGGAGGGATGGACGGGGAAGGAACTGAGAAGACCAGGACCAAAAAGCTTGTGTTTCTTTTTTTTCCTTTCTCTTTTCCCCCCCTTGCGAGATTGGAGAGAAATGAACTCTGGAATTGTGATTTTCCTTTTTTTGTACTCTTTAATATCAAACCTTATCTGCTGTACTGGAAACTGCAACGCCTTCTGTCTCTAATGATAAGTGAGTTTCACAAAGCACACATAAAAGTTTCCTTACAAAATTCCTCTGCTTGTTTTGATGTTTTTTTTGTGTGTGTGTGCATGTGTGTTGACAGATCTGCAGTCAATGAGAGGTCTGATTGAGACTATAGGCAAAAAAACAAAACAATAATCCCTTGAATTTGATGATCTGGATTAAATTTCATATTTGGTTTAAATTTAAAAGGGAGAGCAGTCCACGGAAAAACTGTGTACCTGATTTTAATGTCATCTTGTTTTTCATCTCAAATGGTGTCAAGATATTATCCTTGAAGGTTTAATATGACATTAGCATGTTTGCTGTCATACTATAACTGGTAAATTATGAAAAATAAAGTAGGTATCGGGGTATTAAGTGGACCTAATGTTTTTGATGTTACAATTCTAATGTGTAAGCACATAGTGATACTTAGTCATGGTCTAACACTTGGTTTGGATCTTAAGGATTTTATGGACTGGTTTTACGCTCGAGGAACGTAAATGGGCTGTACCTTCTGGAGAGGAGAGCAGTGACACTCCGACCCGCGCGCTGGTTTACTGTTGGAACAACTCGAGACTACTAAACAACATCATGAGCTGCTCGGTGACGTCCGAAGAACTCGTGACCCGGTCTTGATTTAGACTCTTGCTCGCTATCCACAACAACAGTGCAGACCGACATTGGCCTCTCCGCGCGCACCTAGCTTTGAACTGCGCTTTGAAACCTCGGAACGACAGCGAGCTAGGTGCGCGCGGCCGCTCCTCAACTGGTCCGCTGTGGCAGGAAGGATGGTCGCGCTCACCTTCACCTTCCGCGCGCTGCTCGTCTTCCTGCTCTCCGAGTCGGTTCAGACCGACGGAACGGCGGTAGGACCTGAACTCTAACTTGCTAACAAGTAGCCTGTTTACTAAACTAATGAGTCTGAAGCTGTACCGGACCCGGTGACTGTACTGCAGGTGGTGACCTGGAAATTTATTGAGATTTATTTGTCACTGACATCAACAAGGCTACTGTGAGATCCAATGTGTTTTGACTCATTTAACTTTTTTTTTCATCTGCGCTGTATTTTCAGTGAGCCCTTTTTAAAAATGTAGCGTATAATGTGTTTTAAAGTTTTAAAGGTCCTGTTGAAGCTGAATCTTAAATTGCTCGTCTAAAGATGCACGCTACAGGTCAACAATATGTAGCCATATAAAGTTATAAACAAAGCTGAGTACAAGATAAAGTTGTCTGCGGAACTGCTCCATAAAGTCCAGCATCGTTTAACTGAGAGAAAACGAGGCAAACCTAAGTCAAGATCCTTCTAACTACTCAAACCTTCCAGGATGAACAAGATTGATTGATATCTTTATTTTAAACAGTAAAATTTAAAAACATAATCAATGAAAGAAAAAATAGTGGTAAAAACAAATGAACAACAAGATAAAGATACTTATTAGCACTAGCCTACACCTTTCACTTTCACCTAGTCTAAATAACCAAAACATTCCCTCAGTTTGTAAGCTGTAAAAAGTGTGTTTGGTGGTGTTTTTGTTTTATTTTATTGTAACTGGCTTACTGTTCAGGGTCTATGGCCACCAATGGCTACACCACATTGGCTCCAAATTGCCAGGTTTGATCAACTTTGGTCTGTAATTTTTTTTAGCCAAACTGAACGGACTTAACAAGTCTGTAAAACACAAAACCCAGAACTGTGTAGTTATTCTGGCATTATCAAAGACAATATTGACTTTTATGATGAAGTGAATAATCTTCATGTTTGATTTAGTAGGAGTGCGTGTGTGTGCCTGCGTGCTCCCTGGAGGACCGCAGTAACACCAGCCAGCAAGTCTAAACCATAAACACACATATTGCTGCCAGGCAAATATTTAACCCGCTACTCAGGGGATACAGACAGGTGTGGGTGTGAGAAAGTGGGAACTGTTGTGAAAAAGAGCCACAGTAATCCTATAATATATTTTTACAGTATACTATACAAATATCACAGCTACACTGTGAGCACATAACATTTGAAAAAGGTAACTAAAGTCAGAGACACACTATAAACGCCAATATATGGCAGAGGTAACGGGTTAATAAAAAATACACAAAGTACATTCATTGAAAGAAATAATGGGTTTCAAATGGATAGCAAAAGTGTCTACATAAATAGTATGTGAATATTATAGACATAAATCTAACTTCACTATTTAAGACCAGAGATTTAGCTTGCAATTACCGTTCCATGACATATAAATGATTAAGGTGGTTTTGCACACTTTAACCTTACATTACTGTAAATCATTTTCCAAAGCTGTTTAGGCTTTTAGATTAATAATTCTGTTTTTATTGCTTTCAAGAAGCCTTCAGTCTCTTTTCATTTCACTAAGACAGAAATGGTCTAGATTTGAAGTAACTTACCATCGATAATCTGTCAAATTACCTTTAATTTAATGTCTTTGTGCATTTGAGAGCAGGGCTTTGTGGGGAACTCTTCCTTAGTGGTGCATTTTAGTACTTATGGAAGATCTGCCAGCTTGAGAGTGAAGTTTGCTTTAACTTTTGTGCCATTTTAACAGTTATTCTACGTGTCCTCCAGACTTAACAACAAAATAGGTTGTTTTTAATTGTCTTACAAAATAATCAATTATAGTGTTTTCTAATCTACAGCCTTCGAAAAGCAGACTGTTCCAAAAATTCAGGACTGTTGATCTGCCATTACAATCGTTAAGGTTTGGGTATGTTTAGGCACAAACAACCTGGTTATGGTTAGGGAAGATCTTGGTCGTGGTTGAACAAAACACATGTTGGTTCCTACTGCTGGTTGGAAACGGGACGCAAACAGCCGTCTTCCACATAAGCGGACGCCTTCTCTAACAGGTTTTGCGGAGCTACTGTATACCACCACCACACTTCTTCTGACTGTGGTCCCGGTAAACAAAAATTTGAACCAACAACCATTTTAGCATTTTGACATTTGAATCCGCTACCAAATGGCCAACATTTACAAAACAAAAAATTAATTTCTTTACCTTTACAAGCTCACATAAAACAACACCATTGACAATAAACATAAAACCAGCACTTATCATCACAAAATCACCATCATCCCCCAGTAAAATATATGGAAAACTGATCACCAGTTGAATCGTCATGAGCACTTTTGATAGCAGGAGAGAAAAAAATATTATTCATCATTCTGATGACCCACATTGTTGATGGATGCAAACAATGTCTTTAAGTAATGTTGTTGTCTATATTCAAGGCTAAATAATAACCACCACTGTACTCAATAGTAAACTATAACAACATATCCTCACATTGGCGTGCTGTCAAAGCCTGATAGGAGCTGTATTAGCTGTGCCTGTGTAGCAGAGGGGTGACAACAACCCGTAACTCCTTATTTTCTGTTGTCTCTCTACTGGCACTATTTAATAAAGTATTGTACTTGAAAAATATTTTTTGTTAAAATGGTGAGATGCTCATACTTTACAATGTAGTACGTTAATTGTTGCATATTCATTATGAAATCTGAGGAACAATTTTAGGTTTTCAGAAACATCATTTAAGGAAACCTATGGAAAGGCTAGCAAGGAGAAGGTACTGCACTTTTGTCTAAATTTGACACACACAAAAAAAAACATTCAACAATGTTCACTCATTCTATCTCAACTAAATTTCAAGTCTCTGCAGGTTGACTGTACTTTCACAAACTGAGCCCAGGGGCTTTTAAGGGCTGGAAATCAATCTAAAAACTGAGAGTATGCTTTGGAAATGGTTAGCAGTTAATGGAAAGTGCAGGTAATTTGTAGTTAATGGGCTAAAACATACAAAACCACTCGTCTGCTCCTTTTAGGTGCATATAAACTTAGCACTACAGACACACTCTCTATACCTGCAGGGATATTATAGTCTGATTCTTCATCAGGACAGTAAATGTGTGTTTGTCTCCAATCACACCATATGTCATCAGTGCTGAAGGGTGTGTGAAAGTGATGTTTGTACACACACACACACCTCTGAATCCACAGAGATGTTAAAAACATGTCATCATCATCTCTCCGTGTGTGTATGTTAATGATAGGTTTAACATATGCCGGTCAGATTAACAGCAGAGAGAGAAAGAGCTGCGTTCACAAGTGAGCGATTCACTCCTCAGCGAGTTCCCGTACGCTAAATCTTGACGCTTGGTGTCAACAGGCCTTTCAGCAGCATCAGCGACCCGTTTCCAGGCCAAACATCGTGTTTCTCAAAGCTCTGGAGATGAGTTTGTTCTGGAGATGTTTTCTTAAAGCAGCCGGTTGGCAGTATCTGGAATGTGTGAGGCACGAGGAGAAAGTGGTTGCTTGTTCTCGCTTTCTCTGCTGCTCGCTCACTTCCCGTCGCTCTCTCTCTCTCTTTTTCTCACTCTCTGCACACACGCTCATGGCATGGCTGGAGTTTTATAGGCCCAAAAACACTGGTGGTAATTGTTTTAACACTGAGGATATTGTAGTTCTACCTGACAGACATGAAATTCATTCTGCCCAACACTTTGCACCTTGGCTCCCAGCAGCCTCTAGTCCCCCTACATCCCCACTGCTCTTTTCCCTCTAACTTCTCTCTAGTCTTCCTCTTCATACATTCTACCCAGACTTTCAATCTTTTCTCCATTCTCTCTGCATATCTTTCTAAAGTCCTGTAATTTCAATTTCCCCCACTCAAATCTGTCCATAGCTTTGTCCTGTACCTCCTTTCAAAGGTCTATTCCTCCATTGGTCCCTTCTTTCTTCAGTTCACATCTATTGTCATTCTTATATCCCTACATTTCTACCATCTATACGTCCTGTCCTTCATTTCTCCATCTATAGCCTCCTTCATTTTTCCTCCTATTTTTTTATATTCTTAGCAAGCCTTTTTTCTGAATTCATCTCCCTCATTCTAGTTCCATTCCTCCCTTTTTTCTTCCTCTACTCTTCAATTTTCTCCCTCAGTTTTAATCCTGCTGCAATCCTCCCACTCATTTCTCTTTCACTTCTAACATTCATCCATCCATTCTTCTGTAATATTTCATATTTGCCGTTTTCACCCTTCCTCATTCTCTTTCTAATTCCTTATGGAGGAGAGGGAAAATAGAAGAATGGATAAATACTCTAATACTTTTTCACTCTCCTCCATCCTACATTGTTTTCTCTATTTCTTTCCTCCACCTCTATGAGTCACCATTCCTCCCCTCCGTTCTCTATTCCTCCGTCTTGGATTTAATGTGTATTTTATACATTTTATCCTAACGATCACTGACTCTACTTTGCTCTACATTCCTCTGTGATGCTGTGCCAATTTGAATAACCCCTAAGGGGGATCAATAAAGTAAGGTCTTATCTTATCTCTCCTTTCCCATACTCATTCCCACACATATTCCTTTATCTCTCACCTCCATCCCTTCTTCCATTCCTCCCCTCATTTTCACGTTGCACTTATCCCTCTTTCCTTCATAACATACTTATTTTCCCCCTTCCTCTCTACAATCTATTTGTTTTTTTGCTTTTACATTTATGCCCAAACTCAGCGGGACACAACTGATGATTTAATTTAATTACATTTTTATTTTACCTGTGATGTAGCCTGTGAGAGATTTTCATGTTTATACTGATGCCTTGACAAAAGGAAACTTACATTACTCCTCTTACTATTAGTGGTCAGAAAATTCTTTACTGTGTCAGCTGTTAGTTGAGTCAGGGCTGCACCCACGTGGTTCTGATGGTCTGGGGAGAAGTTATTTTGTGCTTTGCTTGGACTGGCTGCAGCTTTTCAGACTTTCAGACTTTTCACACAGTAAAGCTATACTCTCCATGTACTGTTTTAGTTTCACTCCCCTAATCCTCCTCCGCCTACTCCTTCCATCACCTCCTTTATTTCACCTCATCTTTCCAAAAAGGCATACTTTCAGTTTTACACTTTCAAAGGGTTGTTTTTTCCAGATGTTTGTGGCAGGTTTGGTTTTATAGTTTCAGTAAAGGAAGCTAGAAGTGCCAAAAATATTAAAGGAAGTAGAGAGAAACTGTCAGACAAGTGTAGAAGAGTTATTTTTACACTTCTCTTTCTTGATGTTGTGTTAAAAATATACCAGTAAATGACCTCTTGTTGGTAATCGTCAAAAGGAAATCTCATCTGTATGAACATAAACTAAAATCAAAAGGCCTTGCATTTGAAAAGTGAGTTGAGTTGTGAGGGGCAGAGATGAAATGAGTATGTATACATTTTATATCATCTAGCAAATACATTATGAAATCAGTTAATAAATAAATTATGAAACAGCTATGTAATTCTCTTAAAAACATGATTCCCAGTGGATGTAGGTTTGTTGCTTTTCACTTCATGAATTGTCAATTGTCTACATCAATATTCTATGTAGTTATTTAGAGCTGCACTTCATTTTTAAATGATCAGTTATCAGTGATAGTTTTCTCAAATACTTTACTAAATATTTTGTCTTTAAAATATTAGAAAATAAGGACATCTCTAAGGTGACATGCAGTAAATCCTCAGATATTAAACAAAGCAGATAATTGACCATTTTTCTTAATAAAATTGTTGACCTATTTTTGCCTTGATAAATTAATTGATTAATTGAGACTAGTTTCATTAAACCAGGATTTTTGAAATAGTTGATCTCTGCAGTCAATGCATAAGTTAATATTCACTTTAGGGCACAGAGGTCTCATTCACCACTAAATTATGTCAACACTGTTAAACACACCGTGGCAGATTTACTCATGTGTCTCAGAGCTCGGATAGTGTGTGTGTGTGTGTGTGTTCGTGTGTGCAAGCACATGCCAGTATGTGTGTAGTGAGTGAAAGGAGCCTGATGGACAAAGAGGTACTGATGAAGAGTGTGTGAGTGCGCTATCTTGTGTGATTCGAGTGTTTTCAGCGAGTCTGTGTGACAAATCTTGTGTATATTTTGGAGACATGTGTGATGCTGAGCTGACAGAATGTTGTCAGACACATGGAGCTGTAATTTAGATCATAAGGCTCGCCTGACTCTCCTCTCCTTGTTTCCTCTCATCTCCTCCCTTCGTATTTCCTTCCCTAACCGATTTATGTATCTCCTCTCCTATAAATGCCTCAGGCACATCTTATTTGTTAATTGCTCTCAAGATGTGTTTTAAACACCCATATAATATTCTCAAAACAATACAGATAATATGATCACAACATGTTTTTAATATAAATGGTAAAAAAACAATGATTAGCCATGTTTTTTAACCACGAGTGGTATTTTTAGTACAAGAGCATCTTATATGTAGCACCATCTATCATATACAATATATTACGTTTTGACTCTGTTATTTTTTATATCCCTGTCTTTGGTCAAAGTTACTCCTTGAACACTAATGCAATAATCCTATCCAGTGGCACCTATGGGTGGTATCTCTTAAAACCCTTACAACAATGTCAGATGCTCTGGTTATTATATCTTGTTTATATATAGTTTATAATCTCAGCACCAAAAGATGTGTATGGTGACCTGGGAGGGGCAGGCAGTAATATTGAAGAGGAGAAGACTGAAAATACATGTTAAATGACAATGTGAGGACAAAGTGCAAGTCAGATTAAATGATACTGTGAGGATTTAATACAGCATGAGGAGACAAATTTAAGCTTTTAGGTAAGTTATTATCATTTGAAGGAGGTCCGACAGAAGCAATTTTTTTTTTTGCTAGCAAGAAATTCAAAGTATTTCCCCCCATGGCCTTTTCTAAGACTCCATAGTTGAGTGTGTGTTTCTACGCTGTTTTTTATATATACCTGTGGTGGTACCAAATAAAATGCAGTGGAGAGGCTGGTAGAAACCAATAATCCTTAGAAGTGGAGTTCCTCACTTTTGGCAGAGTTTGTGTTAGAAGCAATTTACTGAATCTTAAAATATTATTAAACTCATCAGCTCATAAAAGAGGAAATAACAGCTCACTGTACCTTTTGGGTTCCATAGGCTGGTTAGAGGTTTTAATATAATTTCAAACCATTTTGCAGTCAGTGAGTTGTTTTACATTCCTGCATAGGCTGCTATTTAGTAGCTCGTTAAAATGTCGCTCTGCCTGCGTAGAAGTCCTCTGTCAGGCACAAGGCCAATCCTTCTTCCTCCTCCTCTTACAGCTCCTGAGAGCAGAGACAGAGATGAAGACAGAGCATGTCTTTGCAGTGAAGATGCTGCCATCCTCACCTCAATTAGTGAAGTTTATTCACTCACGCTCACTGGTAAAATGTCAGGTGTTTCAGATGTGTTGATGTGTTGCTGTCCTACTTTCTTACATTCTGCCTGTTACCTTGTTCTCTTCCTCTCTCCCTCACTCCAGTTTTCCAGGTGTGACATTGGAAGACTGACACAGCAGCAGCCAATTTATTTAGTGTTTGGACAGTTTTATTAGTGCACAGGCACACTCAAACTATTTGACTGAGACTGTCTGTTGTGGGTGGAAGAGGCAGAGGAAACAAAAATGGCAACACATGTATGCCAAGTAGAGTTTGCTCTATACAGTGACACTTTTGGAAGAATTAAGAAATTGCTGTAGCAAGTAAAAGTAGGAAGCTGTGAAAAAGTGATGGATATTAACAGTATATGTTACATTATGTGCTTAATAGCAGCATACAGTCGAACAATCTGTCAGCTGAGGATCAGGATACGTAAACCTTTTGTAAAAGAAATGTGTTTCCATTTGCTGGTTAGAGGATTTTATAGAGTTATTCCAAAATATATGTTTGTGTGTTGTTAGCCTTTCCTGATCTCAGAGAACATGTGGCCCCGCGGTTGTGCCCTGGACTGCCAGAGGGGCGCCACAGAGCTGTGTGTGGTAGCAACGGCAGATTGTATAAATCGCTGTGTGCCTTCCAGCGGGCGCAGTGCATCAACACACAGCTCCGCCTTGCTCCACAACTACAATGCACAGGTACACACCTTTACAGCTACATCATCGCCACCTGTTGATAATGTGCCCCTTGCTGCTCATATGTTTACTGACTGCAGTTCCTGAAGGCAATGTTGTTGTATAACTTGAGTTATCTTTTTTTGCATCAAATAATAAACTGTAAATATCAGGACATTGTATGAGTAGGTTATTAACGGATCAAACACAACAAGGCTGTAAAAAAAAAAAACACACAACAAAAAACGAATATTACTGTAACTTATTTCCATAGTGAACCTGCCCAATATGTCAACATGAGACCAGAAGATTAAATACACCCAGACATAAAAGTGTGCTTGCAACTACCTCCAGTGGTTGCAGCATTCTCTGTTCACGCCTAGCACAGATCAGCACTTCACAATGCGCTGTAGTGTAAAACTACAGCTGATGTGTAGTCACAAGTACAAAAGACCACACCGGAGTGTCCACAGAAATCCAACAGACTTGAAACTTTTAACCCATATGGGAGGTCAATGCATCTTTTTCTTCATATAAAATGTTGTTAGTTGCCTTTTACAAGGAAGTAACTAATTTTGATTAATGAGTTTCCCCCATTTTATTATATTCTAATTTTCTTCTGGTCAAACTGAATCAGTCAACTGAACTACTCTACTCAAGAAGAACAATGACACCTTAATGTGGAGAGTTCAGCAGAGTGACTGTATGTTCACAGTGAACCTCATTCACACTTTCCACCGTCTCCATCAGTGGGAGCACATGCTGTAACTAATGTCTTGATTTCCCTTTTGTTTTAGATCGGAGTCTGTCTAAATGCCAGCTGGCCAGGACTCAGGCCCTGGAGGCCAGCACCCACAACAGCGGCGGCCATGTTAGCCCAGCTGCTGCCATCTTTGTGCCAGAGTGCCATGTGGACGGTCACTTCATGCCAGTGCAGTGCCACAACCAGACGGGATACTGCTGGTGTTCCACACCCGACGGCAAACCTGTCAGTGGAACCTCAGTCCTCGATCTGATCCCCAACTGCTCTGGTCAGTTTTCAAGAGTTAAAAAATGGGTGACAAATTAAAGGAAAAACTACCTTTGGCATACTTTATAAATATGGCTGTGGAACTTATACACACTACGTGGAGAGGGCTGTCTTACATGTAACTCCAAAATCTTTAATAGGTATTTAGTTTGGTATAGATCTTGTAACTGTGAAGGCCATAGCATCTGAGAACCTTTCAGTGAGCCCTGTATAGAAGCACATACATTTACACGTTTCTCCACTCATTTGTTCCCCTTTAATTTGCCCTGCTGATGTTTAGGAATAAAGCTATTTGATGCCACAATTCTGTTGCTTAAAACAAATCTTTAAAAAATCTTGTGTGTATATCAATATATTAACCCAAACAGATCAAATCACCAGGTTGGCTCACACGAGTGATGCGGATTCAGCTCTAATCAAAGGTAAGAAAAGATTTTCACTCCACATTCACAAAGGCAGCATGGTTATCTGCATCCGTTATGACAACAGTTTTATTCTTCATATTCTCATGTATTCTTGTATATATACTTGTGCATATACTTGTATATACATTTGTTCTGGCTTCCCTGGCATGTAACTGGTTGTTTCTCTGTCAGACATACCTACTCCACATGCCAAGACTCCAAAAAATTCCCCTCCCTCTATTTTTTCCTCCGTTCTCCTCTGATTCGTCACACACTTTTCCCCTCTGTCCCGACTATTTCCTCCCTCATTCATATTACTTTCACTCTCTTTTCTTATGTTCCAGATGAAGTTGGTGAACCTGAGCCTACCCTGGACCCCAGAAAAGCTTCAGGTGACAATCCAAACCTTCTCCAACAAGGATCCTGTGTTGTACACATAATAGGCATAAGACACTTACCAAGTCTTACATATAAGTCGCTGTACTGCACAGCTCCATACTGTACAGCAGCAGTGAACATATTACCAATATCCTGATGAGGTATCTATAAGCAATTCCAGACACTTAATACTATTGATCGTATGCTCCAGGTTGTAATTAAACATTCATTGATTTATTAGAACAGAATAAGGAACAGTAGGTTGTGCTTTGTCTCCTGTCAGACTGACTTGCTGAGTAGACAAACTCTACAGCCAAAACAAATTCTTGCTAAGCCAATTCCCTACTTAAAATGTCCTGCACATTTGCTGCCTCTTAATGCATGTTTCATTCTTTAAATTTATATTATATATACTTTTATACAACTTTAACTTAGCTTAAGTGGATCTTAAAGAAGCTATAATTATTTTTATTATATAGTATCAAATGACAATGTGAAAACAATGTGGAAGGGGCCACAGAGAATTATCACCTGAATCTGCAGCTCCCCTTGGCTTTACTGAGCTTTATAAGGCTAAGTTAGGTTTCATTTATGTTAAACTTTCACTGTGGGAATCCTTGGTGTGTTATACAGCAGTCATGCTCTGATAAAGAGAATGGCTTCAGGGCCCCCGCTGCCTCAGCAATCTTGAAATACTTTAAGCGGCAAGATTTTCATTCAGTTAAAATCAGAAAGTTACAATAAAGAAGAGTTTTTTGTCCACCTTCACTGAGATGCTGCTGTTTCCACCTAAATTAAATACTGATGTCCACTATCGTCACTTCCCTGAACCTAGGAACTAATGATTAACCCTTTATGTTTGTTCTTTTTGGGTAGTAAAAGTATAAAGTTAGGTCATTGATGTTCAGATTTTCTTGTCTCCCATCTTTTCTCCACTCTCCTCTGTATAACATCTCCACAAGCAAAAATATTTTTTAAAAATTCTTTGACAGTAAGATTGTCTCATCCAGAGTTGACAGCTCCTCCTTTCTGGGTGACCATCCTGATGAACTCTGACCCCAAAGGAAAACGCTCAGTCAGACGTCCCACAGGTAAGCGCTCAGTGTGCCTGCTGCTGTGTGAGGGGACTGAGTGACTCATTTTTTCATATACAGTATGTTTTCACTTGGGAAGAAATTTCATGTACATGCCACCAGGTTTTCTTCACTGTAACACAAAGTAAGACAGTCAACATGTTACATTCGTACTGTCTAATGCAATCCAATACAACAGCCCTGCCATCTCTCTTTACCATGCTCTTAAAGTTTTTGTTGACATTGTCATAAATATGTAAACTCAATTACATGTTTGTTTGTTTTTACTATGGTCAGCTTAGTGTTGTTGCTGTACATCACAGTAGGACTATCACTATATTCAGAGGTGTTTGTATACCATCATGATGTAAAATAGGCAGGACAAGATAATTAGGTGTGTGTGCGCGTGTGTGTGTGTGTGTGTACAGACAGTCCTCAGAAGTGTGAGCGTGAGCGAGCGTCGCTGCTGTCTCAGATGCGTTCAGACAAGCAGGAAGAGCGTTTCATCCCAGAATGCACGGCAGATGGCCGATTCAGCCCCGTGCAGTGTTACTCTGCCGTAGGTTACTGTTGGTGTGCCCGGGTGGATAGCGGCAAGCCAGTACCAGGCACCTCTGCAAGGTAATCAATCAGGCAGCAAGTCTGTTAGTTCTATAGGTCTCACATGATTTATAAACTCTTTCTTAGTTTCCCCTTTCCGCTTCTTTTCCTTTACATTTTTCTTTCCCTCTTTTCTTTATTCCCCTCAGCTCTCCTTCCTTTTCTTCACCCACCCTCATCTTATTGGGTATTGATTGCTTTAGCTACTGTAGACATGCACAGATGTAATTATGCATGGACACAGAAGCAACTTGATCATCCAATTTTACACCAGTTACTAATTACTGTCTCTGTTCCCTCAGTGGGTTTCCCTTAAAGGAAACACACAGAACAAATCAAAATAAATTGTGGTTGGATGCTTCTGTTCTCGAGAGGTTTTATCAGTGTTGTTGATGCTCTGCTGCTCACAAACTCCTGAGAGTAAAGTGTTTTCATATTTTTTTATTTTTTGGGTTCACTGGTTTAAGAAAAGCTCCCTGAGGCCTTAAAATGTTTGGCCTACTGATGAGCATACGTATATGCTATCTCTAGTTGTAATTAATTTGAAAGTATTTAATTTATCATGCTATTTACCAGGGAAATAAATTTACTTTTGACCAATTAAGTGATTTGCCTTCTGGCAGATTAATACAACATTTTTATGTTTATTATAAATGTAGCATCACATCAACAGAAGAGTCAAATATTTTGTGCATTTGCAGTTTTCAGAAAATCAGGTAGGCTACTTTTCTCCACTTATGAGTGTCCACAGGAGGAGTTATAGCCACTGACATACTTATATCTTACAAATACATTATACTGTGTTATATACCATTAATAAATGTGTATATCCTACTTTTAAATGCTAAATAGTGAGGTTAAAGTAAAGTATTACCAGACGTGATTAGGTACACATAACTAAACCTTACACAGCCCTGTGATAATATCTCCATGAAGGTAAAAATGGTTTAAAGAGCTGTGTAGCGAAGAGCAAAACCAGCCTCGTTGCTATGGCAGTCCAAGCGCATTCTCAACCGTAGTGACAGTACTCCGTAACACTGCCTTTACACATCCCACATACGCTACTGGGCACGCCTCAGATGACCTCACGTCAAACCATCCCACTTCTGACTCCATGTGTAGCGAAGGGCACGAACAGTCACCCTACCTGGATTCAAACACTGGTCCACAGGGTACCAAACATGCAACTCGGACCACAACGCCAAAGACCCAGGTTTGTTGCTATGGCAGTCCAAGCGCATTCTCAACCATAGTGACAGTACACCAACACAAGCTGTAAATTTAAATTTATGTCTATAATTGAGGTGCTTATAATATTATCTCTACCTCCGTTGTTGTAAATGGGTTGGTAAAGAATTGAATGTGCCTTTCAGTAAAACGCAATACCAGATATAATACAATGCATCTGGTGGCCTAGTTCTTTATTTTGAGGACTAACTTTTCAGAAAATAAAGAAGAGGTTTAAAAAGCTGTGATATTTGTATTTTAAGTGTAATGTTGGTTAATTGACAGTTGAGTCTCTTTGCAGGAATCGCATCCCAAACTGCCCTGGGACAGAGGAGGCACAAACACACAGGAGGTTCAGGGAAAACCCTCTGCCAGGTAAATATGAGAGATTCTGTTACACGCTTGGTTTTGTGATTGAACATTTTTATCCCAAAAATTTCAACAATTCTGTAAAAATGTTTTAGATATTTTCCCTCGTCAGCACACAGCAATGTTAAAGCCTCATCCTGGGAATTCATTTATAATTTGTAACGCACAGGGATTTTGTTGTTTGTCCCAACTCCTGAGGGAGGTGATAGAAACAGCAGCAAACATGAAATTATTTCACTCAAGGGCACTTCGGCAGGGTAGACTGTTGCCATGTGGATTGGCCAAAGAAGTTTTTATCGTTGGAGTTACAGTTTTCTCTATTCTGATCTGCCAGGGTGTCCTGGAGCTCGTAAGAAGCAGTTCCTACAGAGTCTGATTAGAGCTCTGCAGCTGCAAGCACAGCATGCTGGGAATCTGAGTTCCTACCAGTAAGTCTATCTCCTATCTGCTGTACACCACAACAGGAGTAGGGATCAATGCAGTATTGATTAATGAACTCCTGTGAAACTTCAAATGAAGGCTGTGTCCGAGTCAGGGTAAAGCACTGAATGTTTATTGTATAGGAAGTATTGAATGAGTAAACAAGGAAGTGACACAACCCCAGTTTGCCATTGATTTGTGACTAGGATGCATCCTAAAAGCAGCTGGCCTGCGTTAAAATGGATTTAAATTACAGATAAGTAAACAAGTTTTGGTAAACATTTAATATTTCTCACTATACTTCATTGCATTCTGGTTTGAGCTTGGAAACATGTTAAATGTATTTTCTACCTCAAAACAAGTCCCTGTCTTGAATTTTTAGATATTGCATCTTTGCCATCTTTTGGTCATCCTCTTCTCCTAACAACCATCACCACCCTCTGCATACCATGTCAGCCCTGTACATGCTTGTAAAACATAACATACTATACAAACAGTACCGATAAGGGTCATCAAAACTTTACTTGGCGACACCACTGGTGGTCAAACACTCCACGTTTCCCCAAAAGGCAGGAACCAATTTATTCTAATCTTCCTTCTTGAATGTATAACCTGCCACGTGTTGGACTTCTGTGGTTGCATAACTTTCCTCTGATATGTTGCAGTACTGAGCTCAGAATGCCAAAAGAAAATCAATTTCACTCTTCACTGTACAACACAGATCTGATCAAGTACCTGATTAACTGATGAAAACTGTTGGAAGAACAGGCCAGGCCAAGTCCATCTGTTTCCCTGTCCTGCGTTTCTCTTTGCCAGTTTATTATTTTTCAGTGCTTACCTAATTTCCTTGCATCTGCTTCTCTCTGAGTTCATTTACAAACATTCTTCTTTTTTTACTCACTTTTTCATCTTCAACACTTCATTTTTCACTCTCTTCTAATTTTCACCAGTTTGTGCCTCATCCTCCAGCCTCTTGTCCACCTCACTCGTCGTCAGACCCCTCCCAACATTACCATTGTGTGGTTTAATAGAGACCTTGTTATGTCAGATTCGCTGATTTCAGATTGCACTGCTGAAAACTCACACATTATTGTCATTATTTATTATTTTTCTTCCTGATGAGAGTTTGCCGTTTAATGAATTCCGGGTTTGTTTGTGTTTTGATTTGATACAGAAAATGAAAGCTCTGGTTGTTGCTCATTGTATAGCTAATAAGGAACCCAGGAGCCATCTGGTGATTTTGTTTTTCAGGAGGCTGCCATGTCCTTGTGAA
Source organism: Lepomis macrochirus (assembly GCA_024633595.2). Classification (NCBI taxonomy): domain Eukaryota; kingdom Metazoa; phylum Chordata; class Actinopteri; order Centrarchiformes; family Centrarchidae; genus Lepomis; species Lepomis macrochirus. Next base: position 5,389,968 of record JALXJV020000009.1, read on the forward strand.
ATCTTGAATACTATGAATAGATGTGGTGGGTTATATTTAGTGAAGGTGCAAAAACTCTTTCTCAAGAGCCACAGAAATCTGATTACAGGTGTCCGAATAAGCTAACGGCTTGTCCCGTCAATGACGTCTGCTGTGGTGTAAACAGTAATCTCACCTAAACTGCTGACTCGTTTAGGTTTTACAGGTTTAGGCTGAAATTAACATAGCTAACTACACTTCTGTCATGTTGGACTATCGCCTCTTTACAAGCATGTAACTTTGTGTTGAAATGTGGTGGGAACATAAGGTTACATGACGATACATGAGAACAAAACAAGAAGATTTTTAACTCTATTTTGAAGAAATATTTAATGCTGAAATATCCCCCTGAAGATTTTGAGCATTAAACACTTAATTTCCTGGATTCTGGAGACATTTTCTGCTCCCTTGTCTTTATTTATGTGAAGGGAAAGAAAATGTTCAGCTGCCAGTGAACAATTCATTAATATAAAAATATAACAGAATATAATGCAGTAATCGACAGCTTGTTTTTTTTTTTTTACTTAAGTAAACCTACTTTTTTTTTTCTTCTATAGTTAAATTGCATCGCATGTTTTCTTATTGCGTTTTTCTTATTACTATTATCTATTTCTTATAAACCTTTTATTTGTAAGTGAACATTTCTTGGTGCTATTTGTTAGACATTTTTTTAACAAAAGCTTTCAAAAAGTGACGGGGACAAAACCATTTTAAAATCATTTTAAAATGTGGTGGGGACATGTCCACAGCATCCCCAGTGTAAATGCCACCTATGCCTCTTTATAGCGTGTAAAATGAGTTTGACACATTTTTTTGAGGTGTCTTGGCTTTGCTTTTGGAATCCATTACTACAGCTGTCTGCAGCTTCAAGTACAGTGAGTATAAAGCATGCCGTATAGATAGATTTTCAGTGGATCCTTTAACTGATGAACCTTAAATCTCTCACCTCATGGGTTTTATCCTCTTTTTTCACCAGGGCCTCAAACACACTTCCCTCCAGCTCTCCCTCACCATCTTTCACCACTCCACCCTCTGCCACTCCTTCCTTCCCCTCATCGACTCTGGATGTTGCTCCTTCTGCTGATCTGGAGGTCAAAGCGTCCTCCAGGCCAGACAGGGTGCTGCGGTGGCACTTCAATCAGCTGGACTTGGACTCCAGTGGCGTGCTAAGTGAACGCGAGGCTCGACCCCTTCGACAGTTCCTGCGACGGAGGCTAAAGCCGCGACGGTGCGCCAAGAAGTTCGCTCAGTACTGCGACAGGGACGGAGACCGAGGCCTGACGCTGGAGGAGCTGAGGGTCTGCCTGGGCCTCTGAGGTGGGTCAGAACCAGGTGTGAGTCCCCCAGATGACTGTAGTGTAATCTGAAGCATTATTTGACAAATATTCCTCTTTTCAACCAAATAACCTCCAGTGTCTCACTTTAAGTTTTGCTTTAGGCTACTTTCAGTTTTTTCCCCACTGCATGTCATGTATGAGTACATGGAATAAAAAACATGAATAACAGGGATATACTGTAATGGATATGGGCTGAAGAGATGTGTTAACTTGGGCTGAGGATAATCATATACTTTTGTTTAAACTAAGAAGAGATAGACACAGAAACTGTAAATTCTCTGTGTGCTCTGTGAACAATTTCAATCACATGTACCTGTGTTTCCTACTGTGAAAGTTTACAGTGATTTCTTATTTAATAATGATTTAAACAGTATCCTTACCACATCAAATAAGTCATAGCTACACATCGTTAACCAAAGTTTAACACTAACTTAAGCAATACTGACAATATAGCAGGCATAAGACTTTAATATAATCAAACTTTAAATTTAAGCCAAGTCACAATATAATAAAAGGTGATTCAAAACAGGTGCACCAGGTTGCATAACTCCACCTCAAGCTGGTGCTCAGAGCAAACCTGCTGGCTGTAGAAAACTCATTTATGTTTCTATCAGCCAAAATGAAAATGTTCCTGGACACATTGAACATGCTGATAAATGAATTAGTTGAGGCTGAGGTTGGCCATGTGTTCCGCTTTACTTAATGCAAAGAGATAGACTTGACATTATTGATTAATTAAATTTCTGATGACCATGTCCACTTTTCTGTTGTGACAGCATTTTGTATTTAAAGCAATGTGAAAATGCAAAATTTTTGAAGTTTTACTCATTTTGTCAGTAGATCAGCAACATGTTATTTATCAATTACCCAAAAACAAAGCCTTTAATTTTAGCGCAGATAATTTGCAACCTATGTCCCTAGTTAGGCCTTTAAATTCAGCAACTCCTCTTTCATTAAACACAACTTTACTGTTCTGGTTCATCCTCACTGTTCTAATAGTTTCATTTTCAGAGAAAAGGCTGTAAAAAGCCATTGTACACTGCCTGCTCGGCAGCAGACACAGTTAGAGACTAGCTGGTGAGTATAGTTGAGCATTTAGCAGCTAAAAAGCCAGATACTTCCCTCAGAATTTGGTTGAGACCAAAAACGGAGCTAAAAGAGAGTGAATATTGTACTTCCATTCACCAGGTCGACACAAACACAACTCCAAATTTATAATCATGTTGCTCCATATCTGAATAAGCAACTGTTTGCTAACAAGCTCACCAGATCAACTTAAATGGTGCTGAAATGACACTGTCTGTTCTTGGAATAGTGGAAAGGGCCGGGGCTGAGTTATGTTATCGTCCTCTTGAGGTACAAGCTTTTTATATACAGTCTATGGGTACAAGTGGTATTACAAGACAGGACAGGCGAGCTTCAGGAGAAATCTTTGCAACAACGTGCATATATGTCTTTGACATAACAACAGAAGTGTTACTTCTTCACATTCTGTTAATGTAAGTTCATTTTTGGAATGTTTTAAACAAATACTCAAACCATATCTTATATATCACACCTTTAAAGTATCAGTATGGTAAATATTTTGTTGGAAAGTTATGTGTCAGGCATTTATATGTAAGCATAATTTGAATGTCGTAGTTAGCTGAGGTGGAGGAAAGTTTAACTGCTTTGTGGGTACAACTCATGAGGAAAGTGGTCAGTAGAATTCACAGACATCTATAAACAAATGTTTACATAATGATTGATTAATGATTAATATAGTGCTGTATCTCCAAGTCTGTCTGAAAAGGTGCATACAAGTACCTTTTAAATTGTAGAATAAAAGAGTAAATGTACTTAGTTACTTTCTACCGCTGGCTGTTTAAGACAGTGTGACTGAGTTCAGGCCTCTGGTTCAGAGTCTGTGGTCCAAGTCAGTGACAGACAGGTAGCACGCTACATCACTGTCACGCACACATACACACACAACCATCCCGCTCTGCCACACACTGTTACCGTGGCACCCTATTGGTCCACTGGCTGAGATACAAGCGTCTTTTTCTCCTCTCTGCGTTTTTGCTCCTGCTGATCCCAGGAGAGCCGAGCATTTTGGGCCGGCCGCCAGACAAATTACGCCCACCAACGTCTGAGTGTTTATGTACCTTTATGAAATCAAAACAAAAACGTGGGCAGCGGTTAAATGGCCCGCTTGTCAGTGAGCTATCAGTCACAGCTTGGCCATGACATCAACTCACTAATCAGGCAGCTGCAGACGGCCATGACAGCTAGCAGTGTGTGTTTTTGTGTGTGGGTCTATGAGTTGCATCAACAGGCGAGTCAAACTGTTATTATGAGTGTGCGTGGGCCACTATTCAACCTACAGTGGACAAAGACTCTTTTTCTGCATGAATATTTATGGCATTTCTGTTGACATATACAAAACAAAATATCTGGTACATACAGAGAACGTATAGTGCCTTACTACAGACCACTGACCTACATGGAAAAACGTTATATTACAGTATGCTATGTGGTACAGTGTAGACATGATGGAAACATGATAGAACAGGCGCAGTTAATGTTTATGTGAACATAATGAAGGACATCATACATTTTTAATTCTTTTGGATTTATATTTCAATAAGGGACTCCTTAACAAACAGACACAGTCACATTTTCTTTTCCCAGACTTCTGTGGCATGATAATTAAAGTAAATCTGATGAACAGCAAGTTCTTCAAACGTCACCTTGGTGCAATAAGTAAGTGGAGATTGGAGCTCTGCATTGTGCAAGCTGTTTGTTTGTTTATTTTATGGTAATTAAAATACAAATATCATTTGGAAAATAAAGTAATTCTTTAATTATGTCTCATAAAGTTCTCAACCAACATGAAATAGCATGAAAAGGACTTTTTAATTTTCACTAGTGTGTAAAGTAAAGACAAGTGACTTCACACTTTACGTTTACGTGATGGGCTTCAGGCTGACACTGATGGTAAATGTCCTCTGTGAACATACTAGATTTACATATCCAAACTATTCTGGATAGACACCTAATGGACACCTTTGCTGTTTTTATGTATTGTGTAAACTGTGGCTCTTTTGCATTCCTGTTTTTTCACATATACTATGTATGTACTGCATAAATACTAGGGCTGGACTAGAATATTCGAATATTCGAATATTCGTTCGGTGGGCTGGTATTCGATTTGAAAATGTGACATTCGACATTCGGGGTTTTTTTTTTGGTTTTTTTTGCACAGCGTGCATATATGTTTTACACTATAAAATCTGGTGAAATAATACTTAACATATAGCTTCGTTATAGTTACTTAATAAATATATATTACTTCTTGGACTACTGAAAGTGTTCCTGCAACGGGAGTATTCAAAAGAGCGCAGAACAGCGGAGTTTGTATGGACAGAAAGAAGTGCATGCCTGAGCTTGTATTTTGGGTTAAGCTGCATTGTGGAAAATAGAATAATAGAAACAAAATGGATTGTCCCTTTTACGCGTTTTTTACCCTTATTATCAATCTAAATCAATCTATTGCGAAATATAGGAGACTTTGAGATTTTACTGCGACGTCACGTCTCGTGCCCCAAACCGTTTGGATGAACGGTTTCTGGAAATAATCAAAATGCAAACTGAAAAATTGTGCTTGTGTTGTGGTGGATAATTCAAATCGCTGTGGAGAGTCGGGTCAGGACTCTGGGTTTGCCTTTACAGAGAGCGGCTCCAATAACCAGGCTTTGTTGCAATGAGCGTTTCCTTTATTTTCTCCTTAAGGTGCATAATTACAGTCTTATCTATTGGCATTGAGGAGATTTGTGGTTTCTGAAACCATAAACAGAATACAAATAATATGTAAATAATAATAATTATCTTTAAAGCATAAAATCTAAAGACAAAAGAAACACTGTGTAATCCTATCGTATATGCGTACTTTCTACTTCAATGATGGCAAACTTCTCATTAAGCTTGTCTGCTACAGATTATACATGACTTAAAAAATGCCAAAGAAACAGGCTAAGTAAATACAGCAACAAAACAGAAACTTACGGTTTTATGAACGCACAAATCACTCCCGAACCAAGACTAACACCTAACAGCGGTGTGAAGTTTCTCCGTATTCTCCGCGCTGCAGACAAGCCTCTCACTTTTCGTGTTGCTGGGCAGAATAGAGCGTGTGAGCCCCCTACTGGCCAGTGACTGTATATTCATGCCCTACAGCCTCCCAGCAACAGATGGCCTTTTTAACACAAACGGACAGGCAGCCTAAAGAGATTGTGCAGCTTCGAAAATTTAAATATAAATGATACAAATTGATTTTTCGAAGCTTCGAATAATCGATGTTCATTACTATCGAAGCTTCGAAGCTCAAAAAATGGTATTCGGACCAGCCCTAATAAATACATGTAGTAAAAAAAACAAGAATGCACCAGAGCCACAGTTTACACAATACCTAAAAAAGCAATTTTGTCAAAATACTATTTTAAAGGTCAAGAATGATGTGTCAAATTCACACTGTTTATGGCAGTTATTATCCAGGATTTCCTGTTTGTTCAAATGATTCAGAAACCAGAAATCAGAACAGGTAAATTATCAACTTTTTAAGGCCTTGAAAACTTTCCCAGGTTCATTGTGAAAAATCTGTGTATAGCCTAATATAAGTCCTTACAGTCAAGTACAAGATGTATTCAAATGCTAGACTAAGACTAGTGGGAGCTCTGATGTATGAGACTTCCACTCCTGATAAACTTCGGACAAGATCAACTTAAACCTAAAATTGGTGGAAAGAAGATGAATTAGCTTTGCTTTCTCATCAAAGCACAGAGGTTAAATTAAGCTCAGCGCAAAGGTAAGAAAAGAGGAGAAAGGGGAGATAAGACTAGAGAATATAGTCGGGGAAGTCAGTGATAGGATGTGCAGAGATCGTGTTGTCTGGGCAGGCAGGAATGTGAATGTGGCAGATAGAAAGGAACAGGGGAAGATAGATAGAAAGGACAAGACCGCCTAGGGCCATCTGACAATTCAGTGACAAAGGGAAACGGCAAAGTAGAAGGCGGGGTGTGGCATCAAATTAACATCTCTGAGTAAGATCGCAGTCATCGCTGGATAACCAGGATCTACTGAGCTGGAGTAAATAGGACTGTTTAGTTTTGATTTATTTCTTCTTGTCGTGTTTTAATGTATTTATTTTCTCACCATTCATTCTCTCTTTCTCTCTCTCTTTCTTTGCCGCAGAGAGCTACAAGTCAAATCTCACCATGTCAAAGGCCAACTCTCTTTTCAAGGTTCTTTTTATTGGACATTTCATTGCTCACATCCTTTTCATTCAACACTGATTAAAAGACAAAACAGAAATACCATCTATTGTCCTCACCGTCATTATGGCCAGCCTCCCGGCTCCTTATGATACATTATTTATTCTCTTATTATTAGTTTTGCTGCCATTCTCTACCTACACAGGCTGCAGTAGTTCCACATAACAGACAAACACATCTGCATCATCCTCCCATTTTCTCTAGCTCGTGATTCCCCCTTCCACTGACTTCACCCTTTTTTCCTTACATCTATTTTCTTGCATCTTTTTGCATAATCTCTTTCGCCTTCCCTTCCCTTTTTTTATCCTAGGTCCTTTCCTTCTTTCCTTTGATTCCTATCTCCTTTTCTAGGTTACTCAAATCCTTATATCCTTTTGTTTCTTCTATTGCTCACTCTTGGTGATTTTACCTTTTCAAACATCTTCACCTTCTTCTTATATACATATTGCCAATGTATTGATGCTTTTGATCATGGTTTATTCATAGTGTTCTACAAGCTGTATTTTAGATAAGCTGTCATATTGGCCTACAGCACTTTCTAAGACACTAAATACTTTGCTGATTGACTCAAAGTAGTTTTTTTTTATTTCATTCCCTGATGTTTGTAAATGTGATTCAAATAAAATGATGTTGTCATCTACTTTTCATTAATGTCAGCAGTGATACTGTGAACATTGTTTGCTGGTTATAATCAGTGGATGTGAAGTCGCCCCATTATTTGTTTGGTCTCGCAGGAAGTCTACTGGTTGCCAAAGCAACATCTGCCCTAATTGTCACCCCACAATAAACAAATCACCAGATAAACGGGAAACAGAAGAGCGACAGCAGGTCTCATAACAATCACGTCAACATTATTTCCCAGGGCGCATTAGCTCCTGCCCAGGTTCATCACTGTGGCTAAATGGGATTGGACAGGACGTTAACAAGACATTGTGCCTTCCTAACAGGACCGAGCCATGTGTCCAGTGTGATTTCTCTTCCTCTGTGGTGTCCGGACTGACCCCGCAGGGCCGACACGACAATGTGACCTAACAGGCTGCAGCAGATTGTGTGTTTACTAGCAGGGGGCGTAACGATACTGTCTCCTGTCACAAAGCTACACTTTCTCCCTGAGGACAACTGTGAGGATGGCAGAAGTAGCATTTTGTCTGTTTTATCAAATCATGACTATCTGTCCCTTAAAGCCTGAATGCAGAGGTAAAAGGGGCAGCATCAAAGATTTTGGTGGCTCTAGAAAAAGCTACCAAAAGAACACAGTTAGAGAATATTTCAAACCTCTGTTTAATGAGGACAGAGCCCCCTGGACTCCTCCTCCTAAAACCCTAATGATTACTGTGATTACTATCATTGATTCATCCATTGATTCATTTTATAATTAAACACCTGATTGTTAGTCTATGGGCAACAATTGATTTATTGACTAATTGTCTCAGCCCTGTTATTGTTTGCACAGAGCTCTGGGGTTAGAAAAAGTCCTTATCAGAAGGTTTCTTTCATTCTGACTTTATGGGTGAGGTTATGATGTAGCCCTTAGAGTAATAGTTTCCAACCTTTTTACCTTATAACTGCTTAAAATGTGTAAGCAGTGTCTACTTGCACCCATCATAACACTATGTCCGTTAATTGTGAGCAGTTCAGTTGTGATTTATTTGAATATGAGGACTGAAGAGGTGAAACAATCCAGAAAAGATTTATTATTTATTTTTCTCAGATTTTCTTGTGACCTGTTGGAGGTGTACCGACCCCCAGGTTGGGAAACCATGCCCTAAGAGCACCAGGACTCCTCATAAACTGACAATCTGAAAACTACAGTTCATCTATAAATTATTATTATTATTATTATTATATTCTAAATTTCATCATCAGCTGACCACACCCCTGTCTCTCAACTGTTCACAGCCCCAACATGCGGCTGTTGGAGAGGGGATATATCTGTGACCAGCAGATGGCGCTCTGGCTCTGAGGCAGCAGGGAGAGCACCACCCTCAGCGGCCGAGGGGTAGCTGGACACACTGTATCGCTCCTCTGACACACCCTAATAATACCAGCCACAGCAGAACAGACGGAAAACACTGCATTCTGATGATAGATCTCTAAAAAATACAGGTATAGATTTTATAATAACAGGAACTGCTCCTGAGATGGAAGTGAGCAGAGTTAGAGCCCTGGGCATCAGAGGCAGGGGGCTGGGATTGTGTAAATTATATTATATTGATATGAATTATTGATGAGCTGGTGCATTTAAATGTATAGGTTTGTGATGGTTACTGTGGGTGGATGTTGCTGTGTGTGTGTGTGTGTGTGTTTATGTGTGTCCCAGGGTGACAGACTGAGAGTGAAACGCTCTACTGAGCTCATGACTAACTACAAAGAAATGGCCTGCAGGTCACATGCAGGCACCAACCTGTCAAGGATTTCAGATAAGGAACTCACACACACACAAACACACACACACAGTCGCTTCACAGGACATTTGCATGCTGGGAGTAATCTATAAATCATACAGTAAAATCCATACCTGCCATTTTCCCCTCACTGTATATTATGTTTACAAGACCACAGAGCCTTGACAAGATGGAAATAGTATAATCTTTATAATGGAAAATATGCTTACTGAAGCAGCACATGCAATCTGTGCTTTGTGTAGACCAGCATGAGCTTCAATATTTCATCACAATTAAAAAAGTCACACAACTATCCACTGTGGACTTAAGAAAAAATACATATTATTTTATACTCTAGTTGCATACCAGACAAGCTGTCTAGACAAAAAAGGTGTTCAAAGTACAGTAGGAGGTGCCAGTTAACATAAATAACAATATCCATCTGTATGTAGCCCGTTAGCATCTGGAGAAAACTATCTCTGAATAACAACGAGATGTGGATGTCGTAGTTATGACACAAATATAATTAAGGTTTTAGCACAACTACAAGAAGTCAAAATAACATAATTGCAAGAAAAAGGTCTAAACTTTTTCAGGGCTCAACAATAAACATCAGGCCTACTTTACGTCTGGCTCGTAAATCTAGCAAATTACCTGCACGATCAGGCAAATGGTAAAAGGAATCGAACACATTGCTTTTTTTTTTTACAGAGCTGATGGAGCTGATGGAAGTAGCTAAGGACTGAGCCACTTGCTTCCTTTTCATCTCTTTTGAGAGTTGCACATGTGCAGTACCGATCTGGGTGAAGCACAAACATTTCACTTATCCTGGAAACAGAGTTTAGTTGGGTGGCGTTTATAGGATGTGGGTGAAACTATGTACTGTGCAGTTTTTCTGCAAGTTTAAGAGCGAGGCGGATCATTTTCAAAGTAATTTGATGACTACTAATAAATAATACTATTCATATAGAAGAAAGTAAACTTTTCTTTCTGACCCACTTTCCCCACTAGGCAAGTTAAAACATTAATGTTGACCCTTGTTTTTTCCTTTGGTCAAATGCTGTATTCTTCTATACTTAAAGATACCATACTTTAGTCCCAGTTCTTACCTTGCCTTCATCAGAGTGTTGATGTTCTTGCACTGAAGTTTTGTTGTAGTTGTTGAGTTTTAGCAGTGCGCTGTCATTGGTGATTTCATTTTTTATTAAACGCTACCTTTACTTGTTAATCATTTCAAAAGCAAACTTATATCTAAAGATCAGTGTGCCGTAGTTTGTTTTTGACTTTTCGCAACCTTATATGTCTTGGACCTGTGGATGTGTTTATCAAAAAATGTACTGTAAATGTACACAGTGTCATTGCAACTCCACTGCAGTATGCTTCTCTGCAACATTGCTGTAAATAAAAGTGTGTTTGTGTTCAAACAGTTTGGCTCAGTTTGCAGCCGCAGTAATATATTGGTAACCTCTCAATGCTCAGAAAATGCAGTGATAATATCACAGTCAGCAGGAACTGGTGTTCAACAATGAAAGAAAATCAATGTAGACAAAGAGCCTGGAAGCACATAAAGTGCAAGAGCATCCTGAAAAAAAGATATGGTCATATTTGTAAGAATAATTGGCTACATCTATTACTTCAACATGCTACTTTGAGCTTGAAAAGGTTCCCTTGAGAGGTATCATGGCCCTGATGTAGAGAATAGCCTTGTTAAAAGTCGACAGAGCTAAGCTGTAACACACATCAGTGAGTGTCTGATAAGGAGGGAGGTCGCATTAAAGGCTCAGAATCAGTTCGATGTTTAAATCTCTCAGCGGCCCCTGTGTTCTCATGATTAGTAACTCAGAATTGTGAAACTTGTTGAGCAAATTGTAAATGGATTGATATTTTAATGCCCAGTGCTAACAGGGACTGCACCCGTACCACCTCTTGTCTGCTAATCAGATTAATGGTGGTTAAACTCAAGTAATAACGGAGTTAATTTTTTCTTGTGAAATATACAGATTTATATCATGATTCTGGAATTAGTAGACATAACTAATAGAATTGTAACCCATTTCCCCCAAATTAGAGCAAGATTACATTATCTATTGTATCTGGAAGGCTGCAAGTCAAGACTTTTCAGTTGTCCGGATATACTTCTTCCTTGTTGGTACTGACATTTACTGCTACTTTTCCACCTCAGATTAAACGCCATGGAAGTTATGAAATTAAAGGATGGTTACATTTTATTTATTTCTCAGTTTATAACTAAACTGTTTATTAAGAACATGTTCAACACCTGCAGACAATCCAACATAAATAGCAGACTCTCAGGCATTATGCCATCACCTCACCTGCTCTCATTATTTTAGCATGAAGGGAAGTTACTAGCACTAGCTTCCTGTTTGCACCTGCTTCTGGCCTAGTAACAATATCCGCATCAATCAACTAACACCGGAGTTTGAATGATGCAGAGCTCTCACTCACAGGACTATACTGATATAACTGATGTGAACTCCACGGGACCTCGGCACAGATGTTTGGAGCCAGAGGCAGGATCTGTACCTTCATCTGTCATTGAGGAGCTTTGCTTAATTAATCCTGCAATGTAATGATATCACCTGGAGGCCATTAAACTGTCTAGCAGACTAAATCAATGTAATATTTGGATCCACTAAGTAAGAGTGTTTGCTTCTGAAACCGATTAGCATTAACGTACATTCAAGTCAAAGAGACCGCTCAAGACCAGGTTCAAAGATGGGTGAAGAGCACATTTAATCCTGTTAAGACCAAAAACAGACGGGAAGTACTCATGTCCCAAAGTAGAAATTTCTTGAAGAGCCTGATTGAAAGAACTTATTAACTTCTTAATTTGTTTTCTTATGCCCCCATCAATCAAATCGCCATTTTAAAATAAGATTTGGACAGGCATGAAAATGTTGAGTCAACTTTCATTAAAAGAATGAGACAGAGACAAGTCCAAAACATTTTTAAGAGCCTTTTTTTGAAGTGCAAGGCAACTACGGTTTAATCCCTGCAAAGCTGTTACTGCTTGGAACGGCCATTATGCGTGCACACTCCTGAGCCTCTTGCTTACTACAGTCACAACACCGCAGCTAACAAAATGTATACACTAACACCACAAAACAACCAACTCCCAGCAAAACAAAGACTCCAACACAAACTCCATGTTAGGATAAAAAATTACAGTAAAGTCTTATTTGCTGAAGCCAAAACGCACCAAATCAATGTTGGGTGAAAACGTAAGAAATGCTTGAGTCACAGAAAAACCTCTGCTTTGTTATGGAACCGACAAAACCGAAACGGAGTTGACCTTCGTTCTGTTGGACAGGTAAACTAACATTACTGCAAAGCATGAGAATTATTCTGTGATGTTGTGCTTTAGTTGGCTCAAGTTAGATAACATTATTTTGCTGTCTAACGCAGAGTAGTTGCTAATGTTATCCAGTGCAAAATACCTCAATTGTGTGGCTTGCCATAGCACTTCACCAGCTAATGTGATCCATATTACTATCTTGTGTACTACCGGTCAAAGTTTTGATTTTAGCCTGCAAGATAAGATGTAACAGTACAAAGCAAATGTGCTTCGTAATGTTCAATTTAGCTTTATTGTCATTTTGCCGATACTCAGGTAATGTTACACAGCTTCTTCACTGTCTCTGCCTATATGTGACCCACATAGTACACGATAATGTACATAAAGGTGCAGGACAGCACCACAGCAGAAGACCCATTTGCTACAGGGTGGCTGTGGCTCAGGAGGTAGAGCGGGTTGGCCATCGATTGGCGGTTCAATCCCCGGCTCCCCCAGGCTGCGTGTCAAAGTGTCCTTGGGCAAGACACTGAACCCCGAATTGCTCCGCCAGTGTATGAATGTGTGTGAATGTTAGTTTATGTTTGAGCACTTAGGCTCAGTGAGTGAATGTAATGTTGCTTGCTGTGTTCCAACTGTTATAAAGTATGGCAACAATCTCATTTATAATATTCAGTCTAGCTCACTAACAGTTTCGTTATTGCTGTGCTGACATTGCAGAAAGATAAATAAATAATGTTGGTTACTGTAAAGGGGCAGGTGAGCTAACGCCGATCTATCATGTCTGCAAAATGCAATCAATGTAATGTTATCTTGCAACGAACACAGATTAGTTCAACCTTAGGTTGATAAATAAATATTACTGTAACGTTGCAGCGGGAGTTTACCTGAGTTTCCAGCATTTTGTTTGAAGCTTTCTCCAAGTGAGTCTGTGTCAGATTTTGCTCACTCATGAGTTCGAGAATGCGTACGAGCACACACCTGGTTGCAATCTGAAAACCGCACCACTAATGGCTGCTGAAAATCCCATATAGCCCCTTCAAATATCCATAAGAACCAGAGCTCCATTTGTGAGGTAGTGTCATGCATACTAGATGTGAGTGGATGCAAATAGACATGAATTAGGAATAAAAACCGTATGTGTGAGAGAGAAAAAAGTTAGTTTGTTTATCCTGAAGCCATGTGAGATCAGTCAGATACTTAGCAAGTGACTTACTAACAGCCCTAACTAACACTAACTCTGGTGTTCTGACAATATGCTGCCTTGTCGAGAAATGCTACTGTAGCGCAAATCAATAGCAGTCTATCGAGTCACTCTGCTCTATCGAAAAATGCTACCTTATGTGTTCTCATTTCCAATCCCATAAAGGCATAACTCTCTAAGTATTAACACGTCTTCTTTTTTTTATTAACATCATTTCAGGGGTAGCGTATTCTGATATTCTGATATATTCTGACTAATATCCCCTATCAAATAATGCTCCCTCTACAGAATCATTATATGTTGCACCACTACTCACTCCATGTGTAAGAAATCAGGGATTCTGATTGAATAGTAATTATTTTCTTTTTGATATTGCTGACGATCAGCCACTGTCTCAACGGCATGCCCAACAGCAAGGTTGGACAGATTTATGGGCATGGAACCAGACCACGCTTGTGGGTCGCACGCATGCGCAGAACCACTAGGTAGCACATCTCGATAGGTAGCATAAATCGCCGGAACACCAGCACATCTGCACACATGGTTAGTGCATACGTTGCTAGCTAGCTGAAGCTAATGTCTGTTCAGAATCAAGACAGACTGCACAAACAATCCAGTGTTTAAATGTATGAGTAGATTGACGCTTTAGCTTCCCCAGTCCAGTGTCATTTAGCTCACAGCTCCTCATTCCTGAATCCACATCCAGATATTGATCATTTTCTTTGGCACCAGATAGTTAACTGAGGTTAAATGCATTCACTTTGTAGAAAAAATAGCAACTAACTGATATCTGGGATTATGAGTTACTGGTTCGGATGAACAAAACATTTTTCAAGTGTAACATTTTAATCAGGGTAACAGAATTTAATACAGGCTGACTGTGCATGCTAATGTAGCTGTTTTATCTCTCCTTTTTATGTTTGGCTCACTAAACTTCAACCTCATGAATGTAATTCAGCTTCTCATACAGATCAGGAACTCAGACAACACATAACATAACTTTGTGTAGCAAGTGATCTACTGTAGAATAACATTTCCAACAATGGGGGCCTATTTTAATGTTCCCATCACCTTAGATCCATATCCAGACTTTTAACCCCACTCAGGCACATGCACACACATGCTGAAGGCTTTACTATTTTAAGGGTCATGACCCTTCAGAAACTATGTGAAACTGAGTCAGATAAACACTTTGAATATGTACTTTGAGATGCACTTGGGGAACTCACTGAAGCGGATTAAGGTTGTTGAATTACATTGTGAAAATGTGTTATCCTGCACTCCAGTGAACACACTCATCAGAGCTTCAGGTGACAGCCATAAGAGGATTAATGAGTGTGTGTGTGTGTGATTAATTGCTCCTTGTTTCTAGATAAGGACATGCTAATTGGAACTAGAAAGCTCATTCACATTGTCGGAGGTGGAGAATTTAGTCACATCCTTTCTTCTGAACCTCATCAAACTGCTCATCAATGAACAGCAGCTCATTATGAAGACAGACCTCCTCAATATACAACTTGTCTTCTAAATGCAGGTGACATTTGTTGTTGCTGACAGATGAGACAATGGAAATCTGAGGACTGATTTCAAATATGTTTAGCTATTACAAAGTCACCCTTACTTTTATTCAGCTGTTTGTCATGGACTTGGAGTGAGAGGAGACACCCTTTCAGTGCCTAATTTCATTCGTTTATTAAGATAGTCTCTTAAATTAAAAGGCTCATAGCCCAGGACTACATACAGTTTTTCTCAATGTTGCCCTTGGCATTAAAGGGGTGGTATTATGCTCATTTTCAGGTTCAAAATCTTAATTAGGGGTTGTACCAGAACAGGTTTACATGGTTTAATTTTCAAAAAACACCATATTTTTTCATACTGCACATTGCTGCAGCTCCTCTTTTCAGCCTGTCTGTTGCACGCTCCGCTTTTGAGCTACAGAGTGATGCATCTTACTTGTACCATATCTTTGTTGGGAGTTGCACATGCGTAGTTCCCAGGTAAGGACTACTAGCCAATCAGAAACAGAGAAGGGCGGGTCGTAAGAAACAAGGTAGTGTGATCCAAATCAAAGCTGAGACCGTAACCTAGCCAATGGCATAAGTTATTACCAGTCCACAACCACACAACATCATTGTTCCACATCTTACCATCAGGACTGAACGTTGAACTGTTGCCGGTGTTCTGACGATCTATGCTGCCTTGCCGAAAATGCTTTCATAGCGCAAATCGATAGACTCCCATTGCAGATAGTACCCAGAGATAGCGACGCCACACACAACTGCCACGACGTAATGTTCAATGCGACACACACACCAGCAATCCACACAGCTCTTAAAATATATACAGTCTACGGTTAAAACGTTTGAACCTTCCTCAGAATGTATAGACAGATAAGCGGTATGAAAACCTTCCAGCTGTGTTTTCCTCTGCCATTGTTGCTGCAGCGGTCTGTGTGACACGGCGGGAGCAGAGGGCTCTGTGAGCGGGCGGCTGGCCGGCCTCACACGTGGGTCGCCGCAGGCTTCCCTCCGCCGCCACTTGCAGAGCTCCTCAACTCCGAAAATATTCAGCACATTTTTGTTCCGCCATCACTTCTCGTAAAACTGTCAACATTCGAAATCTACATAGCTGATTTCTCACCTCAAAACTTCTCAGTAGTGGATTTAGTGATGAAAATCCATACGAAAACTTTAAAATAAACTTTCTGTTGCTGGCCTCTGTCGGGTGCAATGATGATGCTGTGAATAGTGAATACTCTCTGACTTATCAGCAGTCTGTCGTGTCTTCACCTTACATTTTAGTATCCCTCAGCTCGCTTGGAATCTCGACGGAGGTGAGGTGATCCGAAAAAAAAAAAGTACCTGGAAGCAGGTACAAGTCCAACTTTTCTACAATGGAAACCCAAACAAAGGCGAGTCGAGCCAAAGGGCCTCCGCTCAGACTAGCTTGGTTTGAGGACGTGCCTGAAACCGCCAGCCGCTTGGCAAGCTTTATAACGCGTTGTGGTGTCACAAGTCAAGGAAGTTAAGGGCTGGACTACAAACAAGCTGTTTTCAAGCGGTTCTGAGCTTGAAGCTTTCTGTGGGAGATGGGAACTCCCTTTGGGCTGGACTTGGGCAAACCTGTTACATGCTCAAAAAATATATATAAGTCAATAAAGGAGAGGGGAAAAAGCCAAAAAGCATAATACCACCCCTTTAAAGGTTTGGACACTCCTGGTCTCGTACCATGGCCACATCACTGCTGACTGATCTGCCGGTTGATCTCACATTCCATGTTATCCTCACTAGTGAACAAGATCCCAAAATACTTGAATTCCCCAACTTGGAGTTGCTGATTTCCAGTAAAGCAACAGAGTTGTGACAGGTAGATAGGTAGGTAGGTAGAAAGGTAGGCTGTGCTTATTACAGTCCTGCGACAGCCACAGCTACTGGATTTTTATTTTTTGTTTCAGAGCATTTCATTTATTGATTGCTGTCTGGATGTAAAGAGAATTTCAAAACATATTCCAAAAAATGCTTCTAAAATAAACTGCCTTTCCTACATTTAATTTGCATGTCAAAGTTAAATTGTATTAGTAAGAACCACAAATTGATTTCACTGGAGAAAAGCCGCTGTACTCTGCAGTCTCTGAGGACTGCAAGACCTCACCATGGTTGTGCATGAGGATAGTTCATGTACAATGCAATGGGAGAGTGCTTGTGTTTTCTTTGGCTCCATTTAGTGTGACTAACACATGTCTGGACTTCATTGCATACCTGCCCTGTAACTGTCCCCTTCATCACTGTGTGAAATTTGTCCTGCTGGTGCTGGAGCCAGAGGTGCAGAATGAATTATACTTCAGTTTGTTTGCTGATAACATCCTTTTCCACATCCTTCATTTTACCCTGGCGCCTAGTGGCAGGAGCTGACAGCGAATGTACGAACAGTGCCTTTTAAAGTCCTGAAGTTTATTTCAGGTAGCCACCCTCTTGCCAACAGTCACATGTTTGCCAGCAACTCTCTTCCTCTGGCCCTGATTTTCATCTCAGTGTCGCTCTGCTCTTTATTCTTTTTTTTCTTCTTCCAATTTCCATTTTTAGCCAGCTGGCGAGCAGCAGACAATCTTTACAAGTTAACGTGACAATATGTATTCACGAGGGCACATGCTCGCTCACACACACATACAGATTGACAAGGCAGCCCTCCACCGCTGTCATTACTGTTGAAAAGTTGTAGTAGGTGTTGTTCATGATATCTGTACTCTCTCTCTCTCTCTCTCTCTCTCTCTCTCTCTCTCTCTCTCTCTCTCTCTCTCTCTCTCTCTCTCTCTCTCAGCTCCTCGTGGCTCTCAGTGCTAATGATAATGTGATTACAGCGAGGTGCCTATACAGGTGTGATTGATTGATGATTCCCATTTGTCACAGTGATACAAACACACACACATGAACACACACACAACACTCTTTGCAGTTTTGTCATCGCTCATATTCTCCCTCCTTGTATTGTCACCGTCTCTTTTCGCCACTCAAATTCACTGTTTCCTCTCCCTGTCGACTGTTCCTCCTCCCGTTTCCATTTACTCCAGTTTTCCTTCCATATTTTCTTCAGAAACCTGTTATTATCTTTTTCTACCTCTACAGTTTTTTAAAATCCGTTTTGTTCTCTTAGAATGTTTCCAATTTTCACTCTCCTCGACAGCTCACTAACCTCTGCCTTTTCTCTCTATGCTCTCCCTTGTCTCATCTTCTCTCTGTCTCAAGATTTCCCATTTGGTGCCTTTTCTTCTGTCCATCTCCTTCTCTTTTGCTTTGCTCTTACTGTCACTTCACTTGACTCTTCCAAGAACCTAAATCTCGATATAAGCACCTAACATTAACTGTCTCTACTTTAACTGTGCTGAGCCTGATTGATAGCAGCTTTTTGGCAACCCAGACACGATGAAAGTTCAAAATCAATAAACCATTTTCCAGTGATAAATTACCAGTACCAACATTTCACACATATTATCACACTCATGCATGACCTGAAGTAAAAAAAATTGATGAAAAATGTGTCTTCAACCCATCAGATATCAACACAGCAAAAGCAAGACAACAGGCAGACAACTTGTGTCCATCCATCCATCCATCCATCCATCCATCCAATCATCGTCAACCTCTTACCCTGTGTACATGGTTACAGGGGCCTGGAGCCAATCCCAGCTGGCACATGTGTGTATATACGCTGTAATATATTCAAACCAGTCGGCAGTGCAAAGCTCTACCTGACCTCATGCAATGGTAAAGGTAACAAATTTATTTGTCAAGTTAAGGCTGAAACACAGGTTGTGTAAGTCAGTGGTGATTTCATGTCATCGTAATAAGAAGGCCTATCTGCAGAAGTGGTTGCTATTTTGGTGGTTCTGGTAAAAAGGGGTCGTGTTATGCATTTGGGCGTTTTTGACAAGTACATCTGTCACGGTTGTGAGTGTGGAGTGCAGGGCAGAGCAGGTGAGGACCCAAACGCAGGACACGGAGTGGAGCAGGTACAGTTCAGAAAGGTTTATTTAGCAAACAAAAGGCGAGCACACTTACTAACAGAGTGGCTGATAAACTGAGTCCAAAAACAAGGTAATCCACACAGAAGTCCAAACGAAACAAACAATCCAAAAGAAACCGGTGATCCAAAACAGAACTCAAAAAACAAACTCCATCTAACCATAGAGCTGGCGGGCGGGACGGGACAGGACAAGGCAGGGCAGCGAGATGAGCTGAGACAAGATGAGACGGAGCAACACACTGGACTCACTGTGACAAACTGCACAATGACCGGACAGGGAATGAACAGAAACACCAAACATTAATACAAAGGGACTAACGAGCAGGGCGGGAGCAAGACAGTGGGATCAGGGCCAACGAGGCAGGCAGAGAGACAGCATGGAAAACAGAGACAAGCAGGCGGGCAGAGAGACAGCAGGGGGAAAGAGAGAGACACTCACAGATGCAAAACACAAGACCATACATTAACTGGAACACAAGGTGTTTAGTGGACAAGCAGAAGGAACAGAGGAACTACAGGAGGAACAGACACCAGCAAACAGATCACAAATCAACACACAAGGAACACAGACTGAAGCTGAGAACAAAACAGAACTCAGGTAGACATGGGCAAAATAACACATAAGAACACAGAAAACAGGACTGGGGACTAAGACATGGAACCAACACACAGACTAAATAACAGAATAATGAAACTAAACAGATACCAAACTGATAAAAGGGGGAAGCAGTTGACAGTATTTAATTTAATCATTCATATATTAATTTATCATTTTTACATGTACAATAAAAATCATTGTCTTAAAATGACAATTTGTTGATTCATATTTTATGTCTTTTTGATTATTATTTGGGGAACACTGCCAGACAAAAAAAGGACCGTCATCTAGGGTTTCTAACCCTTTTTGGCTTAAGTACTCACAACCTTGGCCTTGTCACCGGTTGTATATGTCTGAGTTGTGAGTTGTTCAACCAAACAATCTCAGATTGTTTCATTTAAATAGTTTTTAGAAGCACGAAGTAAGAAAAAGTCTGGTACGGTAAATATTTTTTCCAACCTTGTTAGTAAACTTACAACCCCCCATTCTATGATTCATGGGTTTAAATCTGTGTGGATTTATTGGATTTTGCCAGTTCTGCTCATGTTTGTGCGGATTGCCTGCAGGTGCTCTGGATTTCTCCCACAGCCCAAAGACATGCAAGTGACTTGCATTGGCGACTTTGAATTGCTTGTACATTAGGGGTGAATCTGAGTGCAAATGTGAACCGGTCCATGCAGCAATGTGTGCTTGAATAGGCTTCACCCCCCCCCATGACCGGCATGATATAAGAGTTGAGAAAGTGTATGGATGACTCAAATAAATTAGTCTTCCACTCGGCTTCGGCACCAGACACAAAGAGAAGAAGCGAAGAAACATCTCCTGTAAGGTCGAGGCTGAATGTTGTTTCACAAGTTGTGTCCACATCAGTACACAAGTTATATAAACCCTGCCCAAAAATAAAACATCACAAGCATGACTAGTGGATGCTCTACCCCTGGTTGTTGCAGTTGTTACATTTTTTTTTACATTTCCTCTTGTCAGGGTAGCGATGCAAATGTAGAGATTTCTACTTTTAATGGGTGATTTCATTAAATTAGCACAAGCAAAGAAGCACATTTTATGCCAACAGTATTGTAGGTACTGTTCCTCAAAATTAAAATCACCACCAGTGTTTCCCTGTTCAACCATCTGCCAATTTTGAGAAACTAAAGCTTCATTTGGTCTGGAGGAATGAATTGTTTTGTGCCATAAAGCAATCAACCCAGGGGCATACAAAGGAAAATGCAGTGTACAGGGCTTTTACAAGTGGAAAGTCATCATGCCAGTGGTTAGAAATTATACTGATGCTGTAGCACCTTTATTCTTCATCATGTTTATAACTCACCAGGTCTACAAATCAAATTTTCGAGCCATCTTGCTTTTATGTGTCTTAGGTTTGAGCTGTGAGTCTCCAGTCAAGCGGATAAAATTTAGAGGCCTTTGGTGCAGATCGCTCAGAGGTCAGCCAACATGCCTGTGGCTCAACTGAAAAAAAAACACTCAGATTTCCTGCTGAACAAGCAGTGATGGACAAACCCTCCACAGCAAGCTTTATCTGTCAGTTCTCCTCCATGCCACAGCAGGAGGGCCAATCAAACGATTTCCGAAAGAGGTTAGTAATGATTTTTTTCTATTTGTACATCCACTTCTCTATGTCACTTCGGCTCCATCTCCCTTTCTGGTAACATCTCAGTGTGTCTTGATCTATATCTCAGCTCTAGTTCTTTTTGTCTCTCTGACTCTCTCTTTCTCTTTTGGTTTTTACATAATTTTAGTTCTCTCTTTGTTTTTATTTCCTTATCACGCTTTCTCTGTCCTTCTCCCAGTTGCCTGTTCTCTAGATCTCCAGCCGGCCATGATCCGCCCACTCACAAGACGCTCGCTGGCAAGGCCACTTATTAGACTTTAATTTGTTTTCCCATAGTGTTTTGTGTGACAGAGAAAGACAGGCAACCAAAGAAAAGATGGAATGGGAAATGTCCTCACAGCATCTCAGGGCTGATTTAATTTAGATTTTATGCACCATGCAGAGCTGTTTGGTGGTCAAAGCAAGACAGAGGATGAGGATGTTTGGTTGCCTATTACAGGCCCTGCAGTTACACCAAGGCCAGAATATTATGAATTCTCTGTTGGTAGAACCTCCCACTGCTGTGGGAGGGTTACCACCATCTGTCGCCGGGGAAAGGTTCAGTTTTTCAACATGTTTCTGTCACTGAACATATTGAACAAATTGCTTTGTGACAGTGAAAAGGCAGCCAGCCGTCCGATGTGCCAAAGAGCTCAGCAGCAAACAATAGAAAGTGACAATGTTCATTTTTGACAAAAAGTAGGATAAACAGACAAAATGCATTAATCAGTATATTTTTTTTCACTTTGTAAAACATTGATGAAAAAGAGAAGACAAAAATATTATCTTAAAATAAAACAATTATCCTCATGGAAAAATGAAAAGAAATGCATTAAGAGTTAGTCTTTATTTTGCTTCAATGGACAAAGAAACATACAAGCAGAAAAAAATAGGCAGAGGAAGGAGAGACAAAATGCAGCATTCTCTTTGAAACAGGTAGCAAATTAAAAACACTAACAATCCTAATTATCATGCCCACAGGGTTATTTTCCCCCACAAATAATTTAAATGATATACTGCTGTTTAAATGCTACAAATACCATATTAGAGTGATGTTAAAAAGAACTTTATTTGAAGGATGAATGCTTCTCTGTATCTCAACAGAAATGAGAAGGTGAACAGGAGGACAAGCTGCAGCAGTTTAGCAATTTGTATAAATTAGTATAGCCCACTATAAGCATACTGGAAACGTTCGTACCCCAAGACAGTCCAGGCATGATTTTAAATGTTATGAGCTATGGTGTTGCCATTATATAGATGTGTGGCACTTAATCCTGGTCTGTGGTTTACAAGTCTATGTTCCACATAAACATAGACAGGGGCAGTATATTTTACATGCTTTATGAAACACAAATGCATGATCTATAACACTAAAGCTTATTCTGGTCGCACTGTTTTATGTTTATTTACTGTTACATTTTCCCTGTAACTTGAAATTGAATTCACAGCATGACAAGAGAACAAATGTAAT
The DNA here is from genome assembly GCA_024633595.2 of Lepomis macrochirus. Taxonomy (NCBI): domain Eukaryota; kingdom Metazoa; phylum Chordata; class Actinopteri; order Centrarchiformes; family Centrarchidae; genus Lepomis; species Lepomis macrochirus. The sequence continues at coordinate 5,412,731 of JALXJV020000009.1, forward strand.
TTTCTGTGTCTCTGCTGCTCCTTCTGTGTCTCCTTCTTTACTTTATCACTATTAACATAAAGAAATATTGTAGAGGATAAATTGAGTTTCTCTTTAATGAGATTAAATAAAGTGTCACAACTGACGCACAACATTCATACTCTGGAAGTGATCAACTAAACAAATCCGGACACATTCACTGCCGACAAAGAAGAACTGAACTGCTGTTTGTGAAGTTAGCAAGTGAAAGATTGGACTTCATGCAGTGAGGAATAACAACATGATGTCCAATCTTTCACTCGCTTTCTTCACAAACAGCAGTTCAGTTCTTTTCTTTTGGTTTTTGTTTCCAGCTGAGTGGAGGCAGTGGACCACCAGTGTTAAACAGAAACATGCTGAAGTCAGGATGTTGACTTGCTGCCATGCTCCACCTCAGGTACAATGACAACCTGCTCCCCTAAAACTGTGTGCGTGTGCGTGTGTGTCTGTGTGTGAATGTGTGTGTGTGGTGTGAGTGAATGACCATGTGTCTGCATGCCTGTCTCTTTATGAGTCCATGTGTGTGTCAGGTTTTTTTCTCATTGTTTGCTGAAGGGTGTTATTTTTTCATTTTTTGTAGGTGTGTGTTAGTGTGTAAATGTTCTCTGTCTCTTTGTCTTTGTGTCCTTGTCACGGTCCTGTCAGTGTGTGTGCGTCTGTTTGTGCTGTACGGTAGCGGTGCAGTTGTGGGTGTGTGCGTGTCATGTATATTGAAGCATGTGTGTTTCCACATTTCAGTCAGTCTGCTATATTTGTGATTTTGTCTTTGTGTCCATGTGAGTTTGGATATGACAGGCGTCCATATTTGTTTGTTTTCTCTGTCTGTTTGTCTGTGAACATTTCTCTGCTCAGACCTGCTGCTGCTTCAGATGACTGAAAGAAATCATGAGAGAGAAAAGAGTTTATTGAAAGGTGTTTCTAATGGTTGGTGGTGCACACCTGAACATACATGAGGTGATGAATATTAGAAGCAAGTGTACAATCTAGCTCATGACAACACAATTGACAGAGATGAATCCACTCCTGTATGACAGTGTCTTTAAAAAGTTGATACATGCTTAATTAACTGACCTTGGTCCTGGACTGTTTTATATTGTACAGGTGTATAAACTAATATTTATGTTTTTCAAATACAGAATTTCTCCAACACACACTCATTGGCCACTTTATTAGAGACACCTTGCTAGTACTGCTTTGGACGCCCTTTTGCCTTCGGAACTGAAACTTTTCGTGGCATACTTTCAACAAGGTGTTGTTCCTCAGAAACTTTGGTCCATATTGACATGATTGCATCACGCAGTTGCGGCAGATTTGTCCATACAAATCCTTCTGTTCCACCACATCCCAAAGGTGCTCTGTTGGATTGATATCTGGTGACTGTAGAGGCCTTTGGAGTACAGTGAACTCATTGTCATGTTCAAGAAACCAGTTTGAGATTATTTTAGCTTTGTGACATGGTGCACTATCCTGCTGAAAGTAGCCATCAGAAGATGGGTACACAGTGGTTATAAAGGCACGGCATGGTCAGCAACAACACTCAGAGGTCTGGCACCAACAACCATGCCCCATGCCCCTTTCTTCCCCATTCTGATGCTCGGTTTGAACCACCTCTACATGCTTAATTGCATTTAATTGCTGCCTTGCATGCCGTGTTGCTGACAACTGGATGTACGATGCGGTTCCTCGTGGGTCTATTTCAAGAATCTGGCTTATTTAAAAACAATATTATATTATTTCTGTAGTTAATCAATGGTAATGAATTATCCAAAAGTCCTGTGAGATGCAGAAAACTGGGCGCATACACTACACCTGCACATGTGCACTAACAACCCAGGGTTAGGATCACAATTTTGGATTTATTCATGCACTTAAAACATTTTTTTACATGCTTATTTACAGCATTAAACGTTGAAATGTATGTTGTAATAGGCTGTATATGGTAGTTCTGTGTAAAATCAGACGTTGATCACCCCAGTATTTCCAAAGTGGCATGATCCTTGTTTCGCTGCAAGCTTCGACTGAGATTGACAGTCGAATCAAGCTCCGCCCATCGAAGCATCAAATCTTCCACTATTTGGGTTCAGCCCTAAAAAGTGCAATGAGGTAACTTTTGTTATGAATTAACACTATGTAAATAAAATTGAACTGAATTAATTTGAATCCACATCACAATGTAAAGTAAGGAACCAGAGAAATTCCATTATCTGACAACAGAAACAGGAGGAAAGCTCGTGGCACGGTAATATATTATAAATATGGTGAATCACACATGGTCCCCAAACACATGTGTTCTTACTTACTGTTCTGATGGACCATTATTCCAAAACCCCTGTAGTCGGATAAATGACCCATTGAACTGAAAGCTCGTTAGTCTGAGGGCTGCTATCCCAAAAACAAATGGCCATTGCTTAGAAAAAAACGCACTCTCCCTACAATTGTTAGTTAAGTGACTGCTGGCCCTGTCCGTGGTGCTGAATCATCACGGGTTTTGGCCAGGGGGCGTCCATCAACTGAGGTAAAACTGACATGATTTTATTGATTGTATTCTGACATTGAAAAAAGTCAAATTGATTAAAATGGAATTTGGTGTAAGGGCAGAAAGATATTAAGCCTATTAAGACTAAACCCTGCTGACACAGGACTTTCACCCATGAAGCTGATGTTTGTGTCCCATTATTATTATTTTAACCCAAAACATGATCTTTTACTAAATCTAACCAAGTAGTTTTGGCGCCTACACCTGAACCACATGTGTGCTGCAGGAAGGATTTCTGGCAGAAAGGCCTGAGGGCTAACTTCTCCCATGTGCATATTTTCAGGGAAAATGGGCTTTTGGTCCAATGGGACATTTTTCAGACTATTGGGGTTTCAGAATAATAATTCCCCAGAGAGGCTTCACCATTATAGTTGTTAGTGGTTCATGATGTTTGGTGACTTCAGGTTATTCCAGCATAGCTCCGCCCAACTTCAACTTGAGCATAAGGTCAGGTGAGCCTTTTACGCACATATTTCAAGACATGGTATCTCGTCACAGTTGACAAAGAACAGGTGTAAATAAAGTAATCCTTGATGGCTGAATTCAGTTTTGCTGCTTCAGTTTCAGGGTAGTGTGTGCTGGCTATCACACTGACTCAGCTTACTGGAACATTTTAATAGAGCAGAGCCAAAATGTTATTAGTAATTAGGGGGATGAGGAAGGCACATGTGGTTTTCCCATCTGCATCTGGAAATGGAGGGGAAATTACAGAATACAATATATTTAATGTAAGTGAGTTACTTGTTTGTTAATGTTTGATTTTAGCACAAAAAATGATCATGTCCTTGAAAACTTAACTGAAACAAAAGAGACAGGTGTTAAGTGGTGACAGTGTAGCGTGTTTTTGTATTAATTCAAATAAGTGCACATCACGCACCATGTGACATTGTTCCGTTCACAATTCCTCACCAGTTTTTCACCCACAAACATCACAAATCATATCACAGCTCCAGAGTCTGGGACTTTGGCACTAGTCAAGGCCACCGGACGGGCCCATATTGGCCGTATTAAAATCTTGTCACTGGGTTTGAATCTTGTTTCTGACCTTTATTCCATGAACAACACCACCACCTCCACCTCTGTTTCAGTTTTAATGAAGCTCACATGGCAAAAAAAATCCCACCAACATACATTGAGTCATTAAACCCCAGAAATATCAATGCTTACCTTCACCCTGCATCTGATGCTTAAATGATGTTTATATGTGAATTCTCTCTCTGTCTGCTCCTCTCTGTTCCTCTGCATTGACATGATTTGATGATAAACATGTTATTCATTGAGAAATCTCTCACTGTTTCCTGCTCTCATTTACATAATCTCCACAATAACATGATCACCCAGCGCTCACATGACTTGGACTCATGTGATACATTGCATCATATGCATGGAAGCGGAAGCATCACTGCTGCAGGCAAATGACAAACCATATTCTGACTGAATGTGTAGGCTATATATAATTTAATTCATCGTGATGTGGTGTGTATGTGTGTGTGTATGTGTGTATTTCAGTGCAGATTGTGTAGGTCTCCATGTGCATTTCATGCACCTACTGTGTGTGTGTGAGGTAGATCCTGTTTGAAGATATACACCAATTACCTGACCCAAAAGGCCAAGGTCAGGGAGTCTTCAATGTTAAGACCCCAGAGCTTCTCTCTGTGTGTGCTTATGTATCTGCGTATGTTTGAGTCTATGTTAAGACCCCATTTTGGCAGTAAGATTTATAGTGCAGCACAGAGGTTATTCTGGGGTCATCTAGCCAATCTGTTCTCTCTCCTCCTCTATTTAATTGCAAGAAACTGACAGACATTTACTGCCAGTTTACTGTTTCTTTTCATGTATCCAGTAATAATGTTAATAAATAATGTATACATGTCATATATATAGCATTTATAGTGTGACCTCATATTCACTGCTTGTCCACACACGCAGTTTAAAATATATATGCTCAATTATGCAAAATCCAAACAATAAAAAGAAAATGCACCAATAAATGCACCATTAAACTACATGAAGTCCAAGGAAAGCAACCTGATTATCCAGAACTATAGACGCCTAATCAGTCATCAGAAATTGCCCCTTTCCACTGCAGAAACTTAACAATATAGAGTATAATGTTTTGTTTGTCGTGGTTGTATACTTTATTTCATTAGTTAACATTGTGTCCCAATAGCTGCTAGTTGATAGCTAGCTAACATGATAAAGAAGTAAACACAGACAGGCTGTGTCCACATAATACACATAAATATGAATGTACATTTTTAAAATATGCCTCTATATGGGCTCTGTTTTGGCCTTCTCTCCACAATTAGCTGCTGATTATCACCACCAAAAACCATAAGTCTTCAAAGCTGCTCATTTATTTGAAAACATCAGCTTTTGGAAAACATAAGTGTGAGATAAATATGGTCCATTTAAGGAATCACAACCCGCTGGAGTGTTGTGTGTAGAGAATATAATTACTTTTTTGTTGTTGTTTCAGTAGACAACAAACTTTTATAAAATTAATTGCCAACATTAGTGTGAACAGAAACCCATGACATGTAAATGTAGCCTCAGATTAAGCACGTTTTAGAAGTAGTGAGATTTAAATGTATTACAAATATTTATCATTTAAATTATTTTTACTGAACATGATTGCCTAATCCATGCATCTTATGATACTGACTGTACATCTATATTTACAGTGTGAGAACAGGTGGACATATTACAAAAAAACTATTATGATATAATATTTAACATTGTATATTGAGTGTGCAGAGCTGCTTCAGTAGAAGCAGCTATTATCTCACGTATTGTCTCACATCTGTGCAGACTATGAATCCATTTACTGGGCAAGCCTGTAGAGCTGTGCATTAAGGAATTTGAAAATGATAAATGAGACATAGAATTGAATAAGTGCTAAAAATGTACCAGTCACAAGACAAAAAAAGTAGGCTGTAAACCCTACTGCAAAGCAAAATTACACAGATGACTAAAAAGCTGATATTACATTTGAACAAAGAAGGAGGGGAATGCAGGAGAAGAAAGGAGAGTCTGGAGATTGAAGCGAGAGATGAGGGAGGAGGTGGTGTTGTACAGAGTAGCGTGGTGTCTCAAACTGTGATGGACTCCACTCCGATGAGCTCTGAAAGGTAGATTTAGCACAGTGGGTCTGTATGGAGACAGAGTGCCTGGTTGATTGACTGACTGTATTTCCTGCCTGCTTGGTCAGCAGCCTTGTCTGGGCAGAGCCTGAAATGTCGCACACTGGTTAAGTAATTGGCCATGCTCGATAAATGCCTCCTCCTATGCTCTCCCCTCCACACCCAGTCTCTCCTGGAGGCTTTCAGTGACCCTCTGCGCCCCCACTTCAGCTATCAAGTTAACTGAGTCAAATTGTGGAGCATGCTAATATTCAAATATAAATATTAGAGTGTCAGGTATTACTGTGATAAGAAAACAGAGAGAAGATTGCAGAGGATGTGATAGCTGCAGAGCATCCTGTTACAGGATCCACTCCATATCCATACCTTCTCTTTACCTCTCCTTAATTCCAGCCCTCCTGTCCCCCATGTCTCCCAATTTTGACTCATCGTGTGTCTTCCTCATCTCTTCTTTGATTTCAGAATGTCCTCTCCCTCTTCTCTTCTCACTCCTCTCCTCCTTTATCTCCTTCTTGTCTCTTTCTTTTTCTCCCTAATGTCCTCCCTCCCTTCTTCTCCATCATTACTTTTCTTTTCAGTCATTCACTCTCCTTCTTTTACCTCTGTATCCTCTTCTCTTCTGTCCTCTCCCAGGCTCACATCCATCTATCCGCGCCCCCGAGGACAAACCGCGCTCCTCGGCACCCCGCCCGGCAGCGCGCTGTGTGTGTGTGTGTGTACGTGCATGTGCGTGTGTGTGTGTGTGTGTGTGTGTGTGTGTGTGCATGTGCGTGTGTGTGTGTTGAGGGGGGGGCGCTAGTGTGTGTATATGTGTGCAATTTGTTGAGTGTGTCGGGGCGAGAGGGAGGCAGAGAGAGAGAGAGTGAGAGAAAGAGAGTCGAGCAGCAGGGACGGAGCGGCAGAGTGCAGCACAGAGGACAGTTGTCTCTCCCAGTCTTTCATACTAACATCAGATACTATGCTTATTGCTTCGAGTGCGGACTGGCACTAAAACAGAAGGTAAGAGACATTCCCGTTACAATTCTACTCTGTTTGTGTACAGCGCGTTTGTGCGTGCTTGTTGTGGGCGCTTGCTCATGTGCGCTTGCATAAAGCCCCATGCGGGCATCACTGGCCGCCGATTCTGGCCGCGTACGACCATGTGGAGCTGCCTTGCGGTGCCAAAAACTAGACTATTGACAGAGTATGTCTCCCTAGAAGTGCTGTTGGTGCTTTTAAGCCTGTGAATAGGTTAATCAGGCTATGTCATTACAGATGTGTCAACAGGGACGTGCCAAAAGAATATCTGCTTTGACAGGCAGTTGCCATAATCTTCAGAAAGCTTTCTGATTTAAGCTACATTTAGCTACAAGCCACACTCGAGAGAATCAGGATCTTGTTTCTGCGTCCATCCCTGAAGCCTCTGTGTCCTCCCCTTAAGTTTAGGAACGTGAGTGAAATTCTAAGGATGTTGCGGGGATTTTGTGAGATGCATACAGACTGCACATGGCCTCCTGTCCGACGCTTTCACCCCAAGTAGGCTAAACGTTACTGCCCAGCGTGGCCCCAAAGGGAGTCCTTGCAGTCCGGGAGGTGCGCGCTGGGAGGTGTTGTGTTAGGCTAAAGGCAAAGATCAACATCAATCAATCTTGACATTTGTGCTGGAACTGCCTAGATTATTGTAAAGAAAAAGTTCATCACACCTATCGTCAGTTTTTTCTGGTTTTATTTTTTATTTTTTTAAATCAAACGTGACATAATCTGGTGAGAATACCACAAGTGTTGTTCATTGATGAAACAACGGGAGGTTGTAGAGTTATCTGATGACACTGCGCCTCTTGGTCGCAAGTCAGCAGAAAGAAACATGCGACTTCTGGTTAAATTTTCAAAATAAAGCCACGCTGTTGAACATATTTGGGGAGTTCTCTGAAAATGCACAGCTATGTGAGCTTTTACAGATTGGCTTTGGTCAAACGCATTAGAGATGTTCATAAAAATTTTAGCTACTCTTATTTTAGAGCGTTGCATGTCATTCCTATCATAAAGCAATTTAGCTAATTATTGAATTGGTGTAGTCTATTTAATTGTGTCTGTCATTTAAAATTGTCAACCCTTTTATTTTAAAAAACAATTTGCTCATTTTCCGGTTTCCTCTCTTTACCTGTCAACCATTGACGCAGCAGAGCGGTCTGTCCGGACAGGGTTTCTGGTCAGGTTGGGTTGGTTGTATGATGTTTCTCCACCTTAGGTCGACCGGCTACGCCCCTGCGTTACCAGCCTGACTTAATTTAATATTTCAGAGTTTTAATTGACAGGGCAACCTCAGTTGTGCACTGTGCGTCCTAACTGCTGATAGAGTGTCATGTATATTTATGGGAATAATTATGACCAACACATGAAGGAAATCTTCAAATAAAAAAATGTCACTTTCATGCATTTCCATGCAGCAATCCATTGCATCTTATCTGTATCACCCAGGAGTGAATTCTGAAATAATAGATAGTATAGTAGTAAGTATAGTGTTATAGTGTTAAGTTATATCAGACTGTGTGGTGTATAGCATTGTGTCTTCATTATGACCATTCCTGTTTTGTTTTGTTTTTCTCCATGATTTCAGCATGTAAGCTTGAGGCAAATCTGCAGGGCAGAGAGAGGGATGCATAGCACTTGATTATAAATGTAAAATAGGTTATGCATTCAGTCTGAAGTCTGGCAGTAGCTTTAATGAGGCAGTTGGTTATAACTGCGGTGCTGCAGCTAGCAGGCTGCAGAGAAAGAAGAGAAGTGGGAATCCTCCTCCTGTGCACAGAAGCTGCAGCGGGGCTTCCCTGGGCTTTTCCTATCTCCCTGTCTCCCTCTCCTGTCTCTGCAGATTTTCTGGGGCTTCCCTTGTTTTCTTGCACCAGCCTTCAGCCTGGTCCTCCCTCCCTTCATCCATCTTTGAAGAAAACAGGCTGTAAGATACAGATACAGCCAAGCAAGAAACAATAGAGCTTCTGCATGATTTAAAAAATAATAGGGATATAGTGGGACGTATCATGAATAAGACTTTACCGGGTACATTGTTTGCCCCTAAGGGATTGTTTTTGGAATAATTAGAGTCATATTTAATCATATTGTTGACCCTAACTTAGCGTGCTATTTTTCTTCTTGTCTCCTTGGACAGCAGTTTGAACACAGACATTTGCCTTTCTGTGCTTTGATGTTTGATATTTGCTCATGCAGTCCTCTGCACAACTCCACCACCATGGTTAGTTCCTTAGAGAAATATTCAAGCGCCGATTTACCTTTTATATTGGCTGATGGATTATTTATTAACACTCCTCCTACCTCTCTCCGTCTTCTTGCCTCTGCCTCTCCACTTCCTCTCGTCCATTATCTCCCAGCTCTCTTTCTCTTTCACTCCTGCTTCCTCCCGTGTTCTCTTTCCCGTACCTCCCCTCCCATCCCTTCCCCTCCCCACCTCTCCTCCCTGCTCCCTTGGCATCTCCCCCCTCTACAGTTTTTCCCTCTCTAAGCTATATTACATTTCACAACTATAGGGCATTTAGCAAATTCTCTTATCCTGAGCCACTTACTGACAGAGACATATGTTCCCCTGTTTTCTGCATCTTTTAACCTTTATTTACCCAGGGGGTGCTGTGCTGCTCTTTCATCACCGCCCCACCTCACGCTCGTACATTTACAAATCACACTTGGGAAAAGCTCAGCCCTGTACTCTTGGCTGCTGAGCTGCTCTGATGAGGCAGAGGGTTGTTATATAACATTAAACTTTCCAACTCGGCTGTTAAAGTGATAATCTGCAACATTTTAAAAGAATGAAATATTTGTTATTGTACGCTTATGATTTAGCAGAAAGCCACGTCATGAAATCTTCCTTAGGATGAAGTGATGCATTTAGTGCATTTGCAATAATGAAGGAGATAGATAGAGATAGATAGAAAGATGGAGTTTATTGTGACAACGTTTAAAACTATGCTGCTCATAATTCTCTAATACACATCTTTCATCAAAATGGTTATTAGAGAATGTGTATGTTAAATAAAGAACACACAAGAGCAACAAACCAACCAAGCAAAAAATATTTATCTCTTTATTAACATAACCATCACTCTCGCTTTCTTTTTTTGTCTCATAACCTCATTTACCATCTTCCTTCCTGTCTCTTAACTCCTCCTCCTTTCCTCCTCTGTCTCCCCTGTCTGATTGCTCTCTTGGGTTACATTCAGAGCTGTTTACGTACCTCCATCCTCTCATCCACAGCCTCTTTTCATCAGTTTTTAATTACGCAAATGATCTGGCTGATTGGTGCAGGGTAAAACTGCGTCTGGTTGTTTCGCAGACTCATATAAATAGCGACAGGGGGATTGATTTTTTTTGACAGGACAGCCAGACTGGGAAATGAATATTAATTATTAAATAAAGAGAAGAAGTCTTGAGCTCTGTCACTTTGGAGATTCAACTATAAATCTGAAAATACAGCAGGGCTGTAGTGAGAGTCATTGCTTCCTCAAGTTTGTCTGAAATTGGATCAGTTCTACGCAAGATGCTGGCACACAGAAAACAGATAAATCTGAGCGAACAGACTGATCTTTTCCAATCCCTACACCTCATCATGCAGGATAAAAAAAACAGGAAGATTAACAGGAGACCCAGGTAAACAGTCAGAAAGAGCCTCTGGAGCACCGATGTTCAACGAACTTTGAGACAAGAAGACAAAACAAAGGCTGGAGATCAGATAAACACAACCTTCAAGAGAGGAGGTTTATGAAGGATCACAAGAACAAAGAACAAAACTGAAATTAAGTTGCTTAAGGCAGAATGAGTAGGATTTGTAGGTTGCCAGTTGTAAACACACGATTGAAAGTTGGCCCATTCTCCTCAGCTCAACGAATTAGACAGAGAGAGAGAGAGAGCAGAGGTGGTCGAGTGAGCTAGAGATTGAATGAAGATAGGGAGTGGCATTAGTTAGAATAAAGCAGGAAATCAGAGAAATAAAACATTATTTTCAGATCGTTTCACAGCAGTTATACTCGAAAGCACAAATGAACACGACCACACTTCTGCACACCCCTGCGGGAAGGATGTCACAATGTCAGATGATGCGTGAATGCAGCTGAAGCCACACTTGATTCTCAAAATCCTTATTTTTATGACCCACAGGGTTGAACTTTTGTCTCTGGCAATGAGAGTAAATGTGCAAACACTGCTGGCACGTCCTTATGAGTATTGTGTGCTTGCAACTTGCACCAAAAGAAGGCCCATGAGATTCACTGCCATGCACTGCTAGACAGTGATTGGGTGGCTGACGGTTTCCCCTGGCCTTAGTTTCAGGCAGTGTAAACTTGATTTTTTTTAGCTTGTGCAGGGCTAGCGAATTCCATTTCCTTGTTCAGACTGAAATGCTTCCTCTTAATAAAGAGTTTATTTTTTGTAACGCTTCTTAGGTTTCTCCGCCATAGGCTCTTAATTGTTGTAGCCTACTCAGTCGTTATGGTGGCTCCCCTCTTCAGCTTTGGCAAATAAATCATTGCTGGCTGACGTAAATGCATCACAACCGGTGCACCACTGCGGAAATGTAGCCACAAAAACTCTGCGAATACAGATATTTACCTGCTTTTACCATAGCAATATTGAAATATTAAAAACCATAAACACCTTTAATCTGACGGGATGGCATGTTAGCCTACTAAAATTCGTGAGCTACTTCTGATGCCATGTCACTTTTGTTTTCAAGCTTATTCATCCAAAATTGGGCAGTTTTGACCTCAAAGAGGCAAATGGAATCACAAAGTCACAGGCAGCTAAACGGAGAGATTGCAGAAACATCTGATGAAGAGCAGAGCAGCAGAGAGTCCAACACATTGTTTAGACAGACAGGCGAGGACTGAGTGCTGCATCTGTGTAACATTGTAACCGTCTGCAGGCAGTGTGTTTGTATATGTGTGTGCATCATACAGTTTGTGCGTGTTGAGAGGAGAACAACTGCTGCAGTGGCCGCCTGCTGAGAGGCAACTCCTCAGATCTTCTGCTACGAAATCACGTTCTCTAAATATCATCAGATGTGTTTGAAACTGTTCTATTGAGGCAGTGAAACACACACACGTTCATGCTAAGGAAAAGTAGATCTCATGTGTTATATTCTTATCAACTTTAACACCAGTAATGCATCACGGGCTGAACACAGCTGCACTGAGATCCTTTATGTCGAATAGTGAATTTCACTTTCGGTGCGACAAAGTTACATAATAGCATGTTTCCTGTTAGGAAATTATTGAGGTGAGCCAGGTTCAGGTGTGAAGAAGTTTCGGAGACTGATGAAGACTTAACATAGCATAGTTTATTGAACCCGGCCGAGGAGATACAGTGCCAGCATACAACATGTGAACACGTCAAATGCCAACACCAAATCTGAAGGATAACATCTTGTGGTCCCTTTTATGTTTCTGTCTTCCCCCCTAGAGCCTGTAGGTTTCTCGATTAGGTCATCTTCACCTAGAACACCTAATCTATCTGATGTTTAGATTCCAGTGCTTCATCATATTGGAATCTCTCACTATCCAAGAGTTGTACTCTAATCTGTGCAGCCAGTTAGTTCTTGTAAACATTCTTGTATGGCTCAACCTTGTTAGATTCCCAGAGAACACTCATATCTTCTAGCCTGACGCCTGAGCTACTGTCTCTAGCTAATCAGTCTATTGTTGTCTACTTGACGAGAACAAGTACACATGAGAAATACCTAAAGCTATAATGTCAAATATTTATGGAGTCAGCTATATTACTCTAAGCTAGACCTGTCTTACCTTTCACTGTTACATCAATTAAGACACCTAAGAAATATTTCCAACATTTCCATTGACATTCATGGCATCAAACTTCTTCTTTTCCTTTTCTTACCTTTACACTTAACCTCGGCCGCCCTCTCTCCCTCTGGCTGTCCCTCTGTGTTTTATCTATTTAATTTGTTACCCTCTTGCTTACCCTGGTCTCCACTTTATCACTTAAATATGTAACCTCACTCCTCTGCACCTTGTCTCTCTCCCACTCTGTCATACGTCCCCACAGCCCGAGCCTCATCAATATAAATGAGGATTACAGTGTCACATGCATGACTGCGGCTTGTTTTATTCTTTCCAGAGATGCATTGTGTGTATGTGTCCGCACCATGTGTGTGTATGTGACTTAAAGAGCATCTTTTTCCGAGGTCGTTTTGTGGTATGGATGCATTCCATGTAGCTTACACGTTCCCGGTTTAATTCCAGACAAATATCTGTGTCACGTCATCCTAATCATCACTGCCTCTGTCTCCCTGTGCTTTCCTGTCTCTTTATACTGCCGTACTATAATACAAAGGCAACATTTCCCATGTCACATCAGAAGGTGGCAGAGTGTGCTTCCTTTGCAAGTTAAACTGATGTATTGTGGATGTATTAGGAGAGCTGGATACAGCTTACAGCTTTGTGCTTGAGGGATTGTGCGTTATAATCACGTGTTTGCGTGCACATGCTGTACTGTGTGCATTTGTGTCTGTGCACAGTATGTTTTGTGTCTCTGCTCAGTGCTTGCCTATTAAAAGCTCAGAACTCCAGAGTGAGACTGCTGGAGGAGAGTTTACATCAAACACCAGGATCAGCTGCAGGGCATTTTACGACCACTCCCTCCTTCTCTTCTCTTTTATTATCCTTCTAGCTTCACTTCTGTTTTCTTTATGCAGCCACATCTTGGTTCTCTTCACCTCCCATCCCAGTGTTTCTAGTTTTTTGTCCCATCTTTTCAACCACTTCCAATGCATGATTTCTTCATGCATTGGAAGAATGACTTTCTTCATTCCTCTAAAAAAACAATGCTTTTCTCATTCATCTGAATCTCTTCTTCCTGCTCATCTTTTTCTCTTTCTATTTGCCCACTGTTCATCTCTCATCCTCACACTTCTGTTCCATCTACCAAATTTCTCTTTTTCTCCTATTTTCTTCAATCCATCCTCTCATGCTTCCTCACTTCTATCCTCCCTTCCTTCCCATCCTTCCTTGCTCTTTCATCTTCTCCTTATATCCCAAACCCTCTCACTTCTTTATCATATCTTTTTTACTACTTGTATTTTGTCTCCTCCTGCATTCATTGTCTCCAGTCCTCCATCTTCACCTCCCATCCTCATCATTTTTTCCCTTCTTCTTGCCTGTTTGTAAGCTAACTTCACCTATTTTTTCTTAGTTTCTACTTTTCTTCTTCTATATCTTCTTCTTCATTTTTTCTTAGTAATCTGTCGCCTCTCCCCCTCTCCCCTCCTTGCTTAAATTATCATCCCACCTGCACTCTTTACCCTCCTTCTTCCTTCCTTCCTTCTTTCCTTCACATCTTCTTCCTTTTAACTGCTCATTTGTATTTTTCTTTCCCCTCAAACACCACACAGTTTCCGCCACTCGACTCCTCCGCCTGTTAGTGCTTTCTGTTGTCATCAGAGGATGTAATCCAAAGTGTTGGTGCAGTGTGGAGGACACAGTAGTGCTCTTGTGTGGGCAGGTGTAGGTTGGATCAGCTCTGAGTGGACTGTAGGTTTGAAGAGCAGTGATTTTAGGACTCTGTGCGTCTCTGTGGTGTTCATTTAATGACACACCAGAAATGAAAGTTGCCCACTCAATGACCCTATCCTTTATAACTGCTCTTACTTTTTTTCTCTGAGCCAGAGGATTAAGAAACTTCTTAAGTCTCATCGCAACTGTTTGATAACCATACGACTTAATGCCTGAATGAAAAAATCCTTTAATTTGAAATAATGAGGATAGTCTAGAGCAAGGAATAAGGGATAAAATATATTGAACCTCAGTTGTGACGACACCCATGTACTTGTCCCAAAAAAAGGCCAGTCAGTGTTGAGTAGCGGCCACATTAACCGAATATTCTCTGGCGTTCAGTAACCATGTAGACCACATGTGGTAGATCACCTGTCCAGTTAATGGCAGTGTGCATATTAATTTGCCATTGTCTAGTAGTCTTGTCTTGATCTTGATCTTGCATGCATGACCTCGACCTCGTCTAGCTGGCTTTAGCCATCGCAAAATGTCACGTCAGCTTCTTCAGAGCTTCTTCAGAAAGCCCAATAACTGTATTGTGGTTGATAAACGAGGTGACAAAAGGGGGACTGATGCGGTGAAGTGTGAAGGACAAGCAAGTAATACCGCTAACGCTTATCAGCCAGCGGCAACAAGGAGGTAAAAATCATTAATCTGCTTTGTGTGGTGACATGAAAAGTGTGTCTGTTCTTTTCTCTCCATGCCCTTATACGTGCATAATCTGAAGGTTCTGCATAATAAATGTTATTGCGATAAAGTTGTTTTTGAAAATGAAATGCTATTACATAGGCTATATGTATATTTTAAATGAAAAATGACTCATAATAATACATTTTGAAATACTTTTTACAACCCAGTCTGTCTAAATATCTTTCAAAGTTTAATTCTAATGCAGCCTCTGCTGTTGAGTGGAATTCAAAGACAATGGTGAACGTCAGAAGCACACAGCTTCTTTACAAGAAACATCATAATCGCAGCATCGGAGGGGAACAACACAAATTTATACAACCACTTGAAACATCAACGCAAGGCCACGAAAGCTGTGTGAATTTCCCTTCCACCTGACCACAGAAATATCCACAACAGAAATATTATACAGTGCATAGCAGATAAGCCCTCAGGCACCGTGAGATTACAGAGGCTTTTTTCTTTTTAATTAAAATAATATTTCCTTAAAAATTAAAAAAAAAAGAGGAAAAAAAGCCTCAGTGTGTTTAATTATATTCTTTCAATATTCAGAAACATTATTTTCAGCCTCTGTTAAAGACCAAAATGTAAATATCAACTGTGATCCAAGATCTTCCCACTCCTCCCTGTCTGACTGACAGATTCAGCATCTGTCTAGTCATCCTATACTTCTCCTCCACCTCTGTCTTTCATTCTTTCCCTCTCTCCCTTCACACATCATCTCCCTTTACACATCATCCACCCTCAAGCCTCTCTGTTCTTATCTTACCCCACCCCACCCCTCCCCAACTCCTCTTTACCTCTGCTTGTGATTGACAAGCAGTAAATGTGTGCAGTCATGCATTTGTGCTCTCTCCTCAAGGGTCAAGAGAAGGAGAGAGAGTTATTATTGATCATATGGCACCATACAACCTCTGCACTTTCTGCAGCCGGTAACATCTGAATGTCATTTAAAATCACTACTGAGACTAGATTGATAAAAACATCAATGTATGTTTGACTATCTGACATATCTATATCAATCTATTCTTGCTTATGGCTACAAATTATGCTCGTCTGTACTGTTTAATTTGATCGTCTGTCATCATTTTCTTTTACAGATATACACAGCTCACACATTTGAAAGCACACACATACACTCCGACGTCATTCAACAGATTGCTGTGCTCAGTTTTTACGCACTGGCGACACATCACCCCCTGAGACGGCCGCCATACGCCCAGACAACAGACACATACACACGCATGCATGCACAAATAGGCACGATACACCCCACCAGTCCACCCACATACAGTCATTGGTCGGAGTCCAGGAACTGTGCCACCAGCTGTCCCCCTATTGGCTGTTGTCTTGATGTAAGATGTGTGTTTGAGTGTGGAGGGTGGTAGGGAGGGCTCACTTTATTTCTCTCTGTCAGTCTCACCCACTCTTTCTTTCTTACATCCACATCCTGCGCCTTGAGTTCTGACTCTCATCCAGCGCGAGTGAATTAGCAAAACAGCAGATTAAACATCCTGCGTAATCAGTATTACGCAAAACATATTAAGACCTACAACGAAAGAGAAAAAACAAACAGTTCTGTGTGAAAGATAGAACATTTGAACAGTATGAGGGGAATTTAATCTTCAGATCCCCTCTGTTTCTTTATTTCTTTCTCATTGTTTGTGAATGTGGGCTTGTGTATAATCATTCATCAAGCAGTCCCTCTTGGATCTCATGGAGCTTTTGTGTGAGTAATGCAATCTGAAAAGATTGAAAATACAGCAGTTCATCCAAAAGATGTTGCTAAAATTTGAAATGAAAAATTCATTTTTGGAATCTCTCAGGATCTTAGTAATCATCTTGTTTGTGGAGATTTCTCTCCGCAGTCACTCGCCTGTGGAAAAGGCAAGTCAGGAAGTTGAAAACACTAACTTTCCCCCTCTGAATTGTGCTTCCTACCTCATGTACACTGCCAGCAAACTAAATCAAATAGTTTACAAATTACAAAACATAAACATACTGTTTTTTGGGTTGTTTTGATTGGTATTGAGGGTTAATTATTTTGAAGTTTTTGACTGGCTTGTATAAGTGCTTCTGTATTAAGATTATTTCTAAGCAGAAACTGTGGTGGTTGGTAGAATTGGCAATAATTATTTCCTAGGAAAAATTGCTGGGATTTGACAAAATTTCAAGGTTGCACAGATATTTTAGTGGGATTGGTTTAATTTGCGGTAATTCTTGGGATTACAGGATACTAAAATCTGTAATGGACTGACAAACTTGACATCTCTGTCTTTCCCCTTCTTGCTCTGCTCAGCAGTATAATTATATTGGCGTTGTAGGCCACAGTCTCATTAAATCTCCCTGTCAGTCTAATTAAAAAAAAACTAACTGAGAACACATACACTCACAAGATGTTTCTGGTTATTGATTTTAAAAGTCATCACTCCTCCACACACCTCCGCACTGTGACTCATCACACACACACACTGTGACCAAATCAAATCATGTCATTGACCTCTTTAAACCAGTGATGGTCTCACTAAAGTTTAAATGTGTCTGTATTCTTGATGTATTTTGAATATGAATATACTGCATGTGTAGTTGTGTGTTGGCAAAACCTTGATATTCCACAGCCCTGATGGTTCTTCATTCTGCACTCAGAAGCAGCAGCAGCAGCAGCAGCAGCAGTTAGTTTTAATTAATTGAAAAATCACAATATTGGCTCCAGCAGGATGCAGCAAATCAATGTTTCAGATTCTTTTACAAGGTGGTCTGATGCAGAGCAGAACATCTGCTCCTAAACGAACTGAGAAATTCTACCGTTAAAAAAACAAAACCTCCTTTTTGCCATCATGCCTGGGGTTGCATAATTTAGCCTCACTATGTTGTTATGATATGTATTTCCACTGCAGCCTCACAGCAGAGGGAACCACACTGACCCATGATCACTTCTCTGCGGCAGTCTTTGACCTCAGCGACTTCTCTCAATACACTGACCATCTGGAGTCACAGGAATTAAGCTAACATGTTCTTGACAGTCAGTCTGAGACATTTATGTCAAAGAATCATTTATAGTAAATGGTTTTGCTAGTAGACTGGTGGAAGGCTTTACTTTTGTGGGGAGCTTTTAAAGAAATGTGAGCAACAACGTGGATTTTGTTTGGAGAGCTTTTCCACATGAATTATACAGAATTCAGCAAATGTTGCGATGGTATCAACAAAGTCAAAGTGAAACTTTTCTCCTTTAAAAAGAAGGTATAGTGTTGATGCCTGTCCCCACAGCACATAAAATAAATTATAACATAGTTTCTGCCCACAGGCGGTCGTGCGGTCGACTAAAGAGAAAGTCTGAATATATTCAACTTCTCATTATTCTTAAAGCATCTCTGTAACCCCATAGGCATTATGACTCGTGTCCGTCAGGAGGAAAGGTGGAAGTCGTGCAATGTTATTATAAATGTGACAAAGTCTGCAGAGGAAGGAGCTCGGGATGGATGAATGGGTCGACAAAACATCAGACCTTGACATAGGTGGCTGCTGTTACCTTCTGGACAACAGAAAGACTATCTGCTTTAGGGCAGAGCTAATGGGGATGCTAACAAACAAATAATGACTGATGGTCAACATTTGTTTCTTGTAACCATGACGGTCATCATTTCCTAATAATACTACTATTGTTATCAAAGTAATTATCTTAACCAAACCAAATCAAGTTCTTTCCCTAATCATAACCAAGTTGCTTTTGTGCTTAAACCTAACCAAACCTTATCCATTGCTGGATAAAAAAGGCAATGTGGTCCGGCTGATGGGGGCACATCAGAAGACACTTAAGTGTGTCTTTCTGGACTGGTTGGGTCGCCGACATAGTTTGTTGTTTAATTTGGATGACTTGGTTTGGCAGATAGCACAGTTTGCTTTCTGCTTCTACATCACATTATTAAATGGTCTACATCAAGATGAGGACATCCTTTACATGTTCCATCAGGGCATCAGTTTTAAATGTTGCAGGGAGAAATGGAAAAGTCGTGACAGCTTTCAGTGTCTGATTTGCCTGCTGGATAGCCTGCCTAAGCTGGATCATGTAAGGAGCTTACAGACCATCTCTGAAACTCTCAGCTAAAAGTGAATAGTTCCTGTTAAACACTCTTTAAGCTTTTGTGTGTGATGGTGTATTAATGTGAGAATGTGTGTAGGTGTGTAATGTAGAATGTGTGTGTGTGTGCATGGCCATATGGTCATTAATGCAGCCAGCCCTTTGTAATCAAGGGGATGATTGTGTTATATAAGATGTGATATATCCGGCTCATCTGACCTCTGCAATTCTATAACGGAAACACATCGCATCATAAAGCTTTTTAGCTTGTCACCTATGATCTACATTATTATTTTGTTTACTGTCACTTCAATTCAGTTTTTGCCCAGAGAAGACTTTGCTGAGCACCTAGAGTCTCTTTTTTACATGCATCTCTTTAAGAGAGATGGAGATGTGACCGAAATATGTCGCCTGTGGTCAGAACATGACTTCAGAAACCTGCAGATGCACCGCTGCTACTATAGCAGTGGTCACTATTCATACTTTTGATATGACAGCTTAATACTAAAAACAAAGTAACAGAGTGACAAAGTTTACGGCTGAGCTGCTTCAGCAAACATTGTGTTATGAAACACCACATACTGGATGTGGATGCGTCTTCCAGAAGCCTCTGGCTCTCATTATGCAACTCTGAGCTCACTTTTGGTACCAGTATGTGGCTGCAGTTACTCCTATAATATTGTCGGACTCGCAAGGCACAGTTTTTAGTAAAGGATCGAAATAAATGCAGCAGAACCAGATATATAATCTCTTTTATTCCATGTATTATTCTTCCTTATCAAAACCTACATTACCCACAATCTGAAAAGAAAGATACTAACAAAGGTTTAGCTTGGATTTGTAATGCCCTTGTCATACAATAGTGGAAGTTATGGTAAAATATTTATAAACTAGAGGTAAAAGAATACAGAATCACCAATTTAAAGGTACACTCATCAGTAGTAGTGGCGCTGTAGAGTACTATTTTGATGGACGGGTTCCCATGTATCACATTCCTGCTGACCAGTGATTAATTTGGTTTTCAAGGCACATCTGCTTGCCCACCTTTTGTGTACATGGAGTGTTAAAGTATTTTACCTAGGGGCCAGATCGGGGACACCTGAATACAATGGCGCGGGAAGTGGGGGTGCTGAGGGTGCTGCAGCACCCCCTGCTTTTTCTATGGGCTATTGTTTAACTGCAGGCAATCAAAAAGATAATTTTATAATTTTAAAATTCCTTGCCGATCACAAGGAGTATACACACGGCCGAACACACACAGCGCAACACCGCTGTGAACAGTTCGTGATTGTTCCCTCTGGCTGGATGGATTTTGCACATGATGCAAGCACTACTGCACCTAGGGGCTCTCCGCAGCGCCACGCAACTCTCACAATTCTTCCATCTCATGGAGAAAAGAAAGGTCAGACTGATACACAGCCTCAGTTGTGTGAAGCATAATTGTAGCAAAATGGCTAAATATAATAATAACAGCCTAATAATAAGACAAACAACGTCCAATACTTTCACATTCAGTCCCAGGCTTACACAACAAAACAAAAAGTATTAATGTCGGACAGCATTTATTATTGTGTCATTATTTAGGCTGACTGTCTCTCAGCACCCCCAGCTGCGACTGACTTCCGCGCCCCTCCCTGAATATCTTTAAGATAAGCAAATTTGTACAATTCAACACTATGACACTCCATTTAGTTGTTTTTGTTAAGCATTTAGGTTCTTTATAAGTCTTCTTGTTGTGATTTTCTGCTGAACTTCACACCCTGATATATTGCCCAGTCGTGTGCTTAACTGCAGCTTGCAGATGCGTAGCGTTCATGCTCCAAAGGAACTCAGGAAGAAGTGGGGCAACCATGGTACAAGTAGAATAGGTGGAAATGTGCCATAATAAAGGGTAAGCCCTATAGTGTAAAAATGCAGGTTTAAAAACATTTGAGACTATTCTCAGGTTTATGAGGTACAAAATATAACATAATATGTGTATTTTCTTAAGGCCTTAAGAAAATACACAAAGTAGAATGTAAACAAAACTGTGTTTGTTTACAATGAAAAACTCCACGGGTCGTGTTTGAAACTTCAATTACAGTTTAACTCAAACCTGCCGTAGAAAATGACTCCACGTGTAACCTGAGGAAAAAAATACATTTCTAACACTATAATTCTTTATTTATATTGTGAGTGCATAGTCTTGCTTTCTGTGCTGTAAATAATTTATGAAGAATTATCCCCAAGTCCCAAATGAGCTGGCAAATTTGTACCCTGAGAAAATGACTGATCTCACTGACTCTCTCTCTCTTATTTTTCTCTTCTTCTGTGCTTCCCCTGCGGCAAGGGGCCGTGTTGTGTTTTTTTAGGCAGCAGCAGGGTCAGAGCTGGGGTCAGTCGTTGTGACCATTGGGGGCCATTGCTCATTGTTACTGCAGGATAACTGTCACACAGCTCTGGCTACTGCTGCTATTATTAACATGGGGGCTCAACTCACACCAACCCGTGGTTGTATTTACACACAAACACAAATTACTGTACAAATCATTACAAAATGATAAAACAGAAAAGTATTTGGAATTTCTTGATGACTACCTCTCAATCCTCCAGCCAAGGAAATGTGGCGATCGGTTTAAAAAAGAACTCCCACACATCAAATGTTTCCCCTACACTGATACAGCCTGGCGCTTTGGGGTGCTCCCTCTGTGTGTCAGCATGAGCGGGTGTTTTGTTCTGCTGGTATTATTGTGTTCGGGGTTTGCCGCTCTTATCTGGCCGCCTGCTTGCACCAACGTCGGGCTGCAATTCCTGATAACACTTTGTTGTTCAGCCACAACGCACTGTAGCGTCCTCTTTTAGCAACACATTCATATCTACAGTAGACTCAACTTTCAATGAACTCTATTGTCACTCTGTTGGCATCCACGTCGGTACTGGAAAGGAGGTGAAATGTGTTGACGTCATGAATATATTCACCAAGCAACAATGCCAAACATTAGATAATTCCAGCCTCTCAAATATAAAGATTTTCTGCTGTTATATTATGGCAAACTGAATATCTTTGGTTTTACTGAATGTTGGTCTAACAAAGAAAGCAAACTGAAGAAATTGTGACAGACATTTTTTCACAAATCAATAATGGAAATAATTGTATTTATATTAAGGTTTCAGTTTTTGTGGGTGATGTTCTTTTCTTTGCCTGTTCAGTCAGGGAGGCTAGCTACAGAAGCTGCCGTAGCTAGAAAACCAAAACCAGTTCTGTTACTGCGGTACAGGAAAAGAAAAATCACAAGCCGGCCAGAAAGCATTTTCAACATAAACAGTCATTATAAAGGCTACTAAAGCTAGTAAGGGACATTATATACTGTGAGTATTAACGTTTTTAAGATGTGGGTCCTAAAGATTTTTCTATCTATAGCTCTAGTAGTTTTTATAAGTTTGAATGGGCCTTGTGTCCGCCAAGATCAAGAAAGTGTAAATGGACCATGTAAGAAAAAAAAATTACCAACAGGTGATAGCAACTCTACATCAGTGTATGAAGAGGGAATATGCTGGATGGTGGTGATGAGAGGCAAAGAGAAAAGTAAAAAAAAAGAGAAGAGGTTCGCAGGAACATACTGTATGAGAGGAGAAGAAAAGTCTGGTCACTGTAATTGCATCAGAAGACTTTAAGGAGCACTTGCAGCCCTGAAGCACTTTCAGCCCTAAAGCCATGATGAGGAGCTGGAGACAGACAGCTCTATTTCACAGTCGTTAACACAGGGTCACTGTGAGGACTGATGGACAGACAGACAGACAGAAAGATTGATTCCCAGTTACTTTTTTTTAAAGGCTCAGTAATTTCCAATTGAAGATGGACATTATACTTTTTAGCAAATATCACTCACACAGGAGGAAATAGTGCATTTAATGTTTTCAGAGGCAGATGAATCCACACATGTTTTCAGTCTTCACAGCTAATAATTATTAATTTTACAGCTAACACACCACAGTGTTTGCTGTAATAATTTCATATAGACTAAAAACAATAATGGCAGTATAGGGAAGGTCGAGGAGAAGGCTGATGGGGCTTGCAGGTGTTAATGCGTGAGTCAGAAGCAGTTTGCAGCAAATAAAGACAAACACTGCAAAGTGCTTTTAGATGACTAAACACTTAAATTGTTTTCTCTCTCCCTTCCTGCTGTGTTGGTGTTCTTTTGAATGTCTTTTCAAAAGTTGCAGTGTCACACACGGTTAGCTAAATTATGGCGTGTAATCTAAAATAAACGTTGATAGGGTAAAACCAATAACTGTGCTGTGCCTGCTAATGCTTTTAAGATTTCCATACTTTTGATCATCTGGTACATTATCAAATCTTGGAGCTTTCAGATTATCAGTTTCAAAAACTTTAGCCTAGATCTCTCTAGTATAGATGTAGCAAAGTACAGAAAAGTATAAAAAAAAGAATAAGAGTAGCTTGGTGCTTCCTTTAACCTGTAGGTCAGTATTAGAACACAGCGAGTACCTTTGTTGGTCACAAACATCTTGCAACAAAGAATAAAACCACAAACAACTTACACAAAGTTAAAAAGCAATTAAGAACCTAATGCTGGAAAATGACACAGCTTGTAATAATTCTCAGAGCAAACCACAAACTACCACAGCAATCTTGATAAGCACCTGAGGTGAAAACCAGCAACAGCAGGAGCAGTGAATGAAACAATCTATCACCTACCATTTAAAGGTCTCTACCCAGCACACTGAACATGTCTGGTTCATTTTGGAAAAATGAAACTCTTGCCATTTCTTAGTGGCATATGTTTATTTGAATGCAGGATTAAAACAAACACAGAGAGTCAACGTTAATCCAGTTATTGTTGCGTAATAAATCTCTAGATTCGTATTTCAGTCAGTGTTAATGTTGCTTTCATCTTGATTTACATATTTGGGCATCTGTGTTGAGAACCAACTGTAAAATGGTTAGGGACTGCAGTCTTTGCAAATCTAACAGGTACAGAATGTGTAGTTTCCAGATGGGTGGTGCTGAGTACCCGTTTTGCTTTAAGCAGGAACAAAAGTGACAGGTGGGAAGAGGCTGACAGACAGAACATGGTCTAGTGGCCCTCGGCAGGAACCTGTTAGTCAGACATACTGAGAGAGAAAGAGGGCGAGAAATATGGTGAGAAGAGAGACAGAGAGAAAAATTAAGAAAGCTGATGAGTGATTCCTGTCATTCCTGTTAGTGAATGTGATTCTTTAATCACCAACTTCATTTCTAAAGAGATGCAAATGCAGAGAGAAAACGAGGAGGACAGAGAGGCTGCTGACTGATAAACAAGCAAAGGCATTTGTAAATTAATCCAAATTAATCAGAGCCGCACAAAAACTGCTGCTCTGTGATGGTGGAACACAAGAGGTGTCAGAAAATCTCAGCTAAAAATCATTTCTGCATCGATGAGCTGTATTGTCATACAATCAAACCCAGAGGGCAAACGAAAAACTAACATGAGTGACAATTAATAGCTTCTGCTATTTAAAAGACTGCTGTTCAGCAAGTGATGTGTTAGAAGATTTTCACAGTACTTAAACACGTTTTTGAATGTCAACCAAACTAGAAACCAAAATAAAATAGAATGTGATTCATTCAATTTGTAATCACATACAATAAATACATTCATACTTCAGTGAATTCAAATTACAGTAATCTCAGTAAACAGATGGGGACATCCATGATTCCTTATTACTATCTTGTTGCTGTTGTTTACATTTACATTCACCCAAATGCAAATTCAAAAAATGGACTGCAGAATTGTTTCCTGGGTGTATTTGTACATAAATAACTGTATATATAGTTTAATTTATTGTATATGTAACCATATTCTACATTAAATTATCTGTTAAGTGCTATGTGTGTAGCTTGAAGGTACTTTCATTTCGTTGTACAACCTTGTGTTGTATAATGATAAATAAACCGCCTTGATACCTTCACACATTGATAAATCATTGTCAGACGTTAGCCGATGTGTTCCGACTCTGGGTCGGTAGTAATCAATAGTGGTCATTTCAGGGGGAAAACACCATATTTTGTTGACCTGTTTCACCCCCACACAAACTGGATCCAGTTTCTCACCTCAGATGTCAAAAAACCCTCTGAACTAAGTGCTAACTACTACCTCTTAATTGAATGTTTTGAAGTCATAAGAGGAATATCATAACACAAGGAAATGAAAAGGACTGTTTAAGCCTTGAGGCAACTGACTCATAGATTATTCAAAAGAAGGTGAATATCTATATTAGTGGTACTAATATAAAGCATGCTCAGGGTATTGTAGACAGGCAGGTTGAGTCTCCAGCACTGCTTTTTTCATTGTGCTCCTTCATTCATATTCATTTCGAGGGTTCTTGTTGCATATACAGTATGCATCATCAGTCTCACGACTTGCCAGTCAAAGTTTTTGCCCCAGGCTCAGAGAGATGAAAGTCAGCAGTAGCATTACTTTTAACTGGGTGTTTGTGAGATTCAAGGGGTCTCCTGGTTCAAGAAGGTTTGGTGGAGACGCAACACCTACCTGCCTCAGATCTACCTACCTTAGATCTGACTAATTGCTGCTCCTTCTAATCTGCCACTGTGTTGAGGGAAAGTGCAAACAGACGGAGACACAGAATGACAACGTGAAAAGAGACACTGTGGCTATATTCGCATGCACAGGGTATCCAGGTATCCATTAGCACAGCTGGAGAACACAACACAATGATCTAGGAAAGCCAGTTTGAGTATTGGATTCATGAGTTTGAAGGGTTATTAGATGCAAAACCACTGCACAACCATTTATATATCATACCCTCTGCATCAGCAACTGTGCCAACACAGTTCTCTGAGGAGGCTGACACAGTACTGACGTTGACCTGAACACAGCTTAAGACTTCATTTTCCTCTCCAATAAACTTTTTCTGCTTCTCGTTCACTCCTCTTCTTGCTTTCTTTCTGTCAGTTGTCCCTCTGAAGTCTCTCCAGCTGCCCCTGTGAGTAACTGTCTCATGCACAAATGCTAGACAGGACAAGACAGTGGGTCGCCTGTGTGTGTGTGTGTCACATCTGCCTCTCTCTCTGTGTAGAAACTTGCTTCTGTTTTTGTTGAGTTCGTGTCCTCCCCTCTCGTTACGCAGCCGCTCTCTTTCATTTCTCTGTTGGTTCCCTCCGGCCCTTCTCAGTCTCTCACTTGTTTTCTGTCACTTGTTCATCCCATCATCCCTCTCTTCCTCTCAGCCTGTCACGGACGAATCAAAAGGCTTTGTTTTAGAGCGCTGCAGCCTGACACTGAACGGCACTCATAGTCTCTCTCTCTCAGCATGAACACAACACAAGGACACATGCACATTTTTATTTAACTTAAATAAATCAATATAATTAATAACACGGAACATTCTGCTGTTAACTGAGGCTGAATGTGGTTTAAAGGCCCTGGCAGACAAATGCAGACAAAACACACAATTACACACACTCATGAAAGTAAAGACAAAACACAGGCAGCATACAAGTGAATGGCATTTCATTTGTGGTGCAAAATTAAATTTCAAAAAGTCAATAACAGTGTGTTGTTCTGGAAACACCATCAAGGTTACTCAGCATAAACCACAGACTCCCCGGTCTGGAGTTTTCTGCTTTATTTTCTACCTTTCTAATGGAATATGTTTCTTATAATTAAGTTCCCAATGAAAACTGATGACACTGAATTATCAAAAATCACCAGGATATTGTTTCTAAAAGAAGACATGCTGCTATTGACTTTTCAAATGTCAAGTTTGGATTAATCATCACAAAAGAAATTCCATTCAGCTCACTTGGGTGGTGGCAAATATCTACTATAAATGGCTTATATATATCTACAATACTGTGCCTAAATATGGCTAAAAGAGAAGTGGAAATATATTTTATGCAGATTTTTGGACTTTAAACTTTTAGGGTTTTGACTGACTTCTGCAATGTAGCCCAACTTTAAATTTAAAGCAGCATGAAGAAATATTGTGACAGGACTGAAATTCCAAAAACTTCTGTTTACTGAAGAATGACGTGCAGAGAGAGGGAAGGTTGTATGTGTGTGTGTGCGCAGAGCACAGAGTGTATCATGTTAAGCAACACGTCTAAAGTTGCTGTAAAAGAAAGTGAGAGAAACTTTAACATGATGTGGATGATCCGAGATGAGATGAAGTTTGATGGAGGAAGTCACCGGAGTTCCTCAGCTCCTTTTACCATAGCTTCAGCTTTGCTACCAGATTGACAGCTGGGGGAGCAAGGACTCAGCCAGAGCTTATTGGAGTCGTTATTTTAAACTTTATTTACTTTTTTATTTACCCAGGGAGTGAAATACCGGGCACAAAAGTTCTTCTATTTTAGTGCTGTCACACAGACTCTCAGCCGGGAGGCGGCCAGTAGAGCCACAGGCCTTTAAGTTGAGCAGCTGCAGCAGTTGTCGTGTTAAAGGACAAGTCTGTTAAATGAATAAATGAAAAGGCCAACAATACCACTTAACCCCTAGTTGCTCCATAGGCGTGCGACCTCTGACATACATATCAATTGTAAGTCACTTTGGATAAAAGTGTCAGCTAACTGAATATATGTAAATGTAATTGCACTATAGAGGATAAGACACAACACATCACCTAAAACATGCCAAAAAACATCTGTCTCAGAGATTTTTGAAACTAAACTACTCTGACTGTGTTCATAGGAGTAGCTCCTTCAATGCAACACTAATCCGCTGTCCTCTTTGCATTATGGATATGACTGGATTGCTGGGGCTCAGGGCTGCCACTAGTGGCCAGAAGCAGAACTGCAACAGTCTATGCTACTACCTCTGTAGTGTTGCAATATACAACAACTTCCTGGCACCAATCAAAATACTGAATGTAACTTTAGGTGGGGCGTGACTGGTGAGTTTGTGTTGTGTATGTTTTCTTGGTAGTTCTAGGGAATTTAATTACCACAGAGCCTTATGACTGTACGCTACTAACAGGCCTCAACATACACTTAAAGCCTTGGGTTGCAGGCCTCACCTGAACAGCAGTAAACTCAACTAGCTTTCAGCTGCCACTCCATTTATCACATGGTCGGGGCCAGCCCGCTTTGGTCTTCTTGTCGTGTTGCCCACCATGCACTGAGCATTGTGCAGTTCATTTAGGACTTGCAAAAATAAATTCAGTACTAGACCTTAAGGTCAATGTTTCTGTACTAGACCTTAAGGCAATGCTGCATGCTTACAAATATTTTTTTGCAAGTCAGACGGTGTGCGGGAGTTTCTTTGTAACTGTTGACCTATGTGTGCCCCTCTAACATGCCTCTCTCACAGTGTAGATGTGCAAGGTAATTTTCTGTTAGGAGTTCAGTTCACCAATAGACACAGACAGAAACTAAACTAAAATACTTTAGATGACGGTCTCTTTTGCTGGCATAAAAAGAATCTTAGCTTTATCTTTTAAATTTGTGAGTAAAGGGCCCCTTTACACAACCAGGAGATCAACAGGTTGTAAATGAGGTCAAAAATGATGAAACAAAGCATTCATCACACACACACACACACACACACACACACATACACACACACACGCAATGCAAGTTCCATGTAAGACAGACACTCAAATCACCCAGCAGACAATTTTCCACTTAATTAACTTCTGTTCAGATTTGCATAAAAGTATTTCCATGAAGCACAGAGAAGCTGCAATGTTCTCATTGGTATGCCCAATATCCTCTGCATTTATGCTGGGTCAACACAGTGAAACCACTTCTCCATTCTGAGTGGCTCAGGTAATGGAGCTGCTCTGGTTTAAAACAATGGGAGCACAAAGATAAAAGGCTGGGGGCACCAAAAGGTTTAACACGATGTTGAACAGTAACAGATTTAAGGGAGAAGAGAACAAATGAGCCACCTGACCCAAAAATAAACAGACAGGAGACTAAATTGTGGAAACACCAGATGTGTACAAAGGCTGCTGAACTCTCTGTGTGGATGATCCTGCCCATTATTTCCTTTTGTCATTTTTGTACTAAAACTAGAATCTACATTGGCAATTCTAATTATGTTATGTCATTGCCAATCAACAATATATTGAAAAAATATATGAAATAGGGATTGATGAGTGTTCTTGCGTGCATATAAGCCTTATAGTTGAGGAGTTCTTCCTGACTTATTTTGGGAATGCTATTGGGTGGGTGTATTTTCCTGGGTATGGGGCTAGAGTTTAAGAGGTTTTCACAAACGTCAACGAAAACATGACATACTCCAACATGGCTGCCGGAGGCTTTGTTATTTAATTTCATCATTTGCCAAAAAATTATTTCCTTAATTCAAAAACAAGGATTTGTTTTACTCAGTGTGTAATTATACTGTTTCCTGGAGGCCCAAATATAGTTTGTGAGGCTGCTGCTGGAGATGCAAGTTCACCATTTAACGCTGTCCACCTCCGCAAGCCGCAGAGACGCTCTGTCATAAATCATGATCTCAAGTCTTTAAGGCTGAATGTACTTTCTGTTCATCTTGTAGACTCTTGCCATTTACTGACACCGTCATCTCTGGTTGTGCATTTTTCAATGAAATTTTTTTGACAACATGCACATATATGCTTTACTTTTTAGTTTATTCAGTCATTGTTGAGTAGTGGGGGGAATTCATAAATGTTTTGTTGCTAAAATTTGTCTAAAAGTGCTGGCAAAGCTTTTTGACTTTTTGGTTAAGAACTTGTGTCACCATTGTGAAGCTGCACCATATGTACAATATTATTGATGGGTGTGCTCCTTAATACTTTTGTTCACAGTTAACTGTGGCACATACCAGTGTGCAATCCTGTAACGTGCTTCAAGTAAATAATGTTGCCTTGAGGTCCTTTTTCCATATTGTGGAACAGCACTGTCTTGATTGTAACTGTAATATTGTTTGGTTGATCGCATAGTGCTTTCTGGATTTAAAAAAACACAAAATATCTGTTAGCAATAAATGAAGAAGCAAAAGCAAAGGTAAACATCTGGACATTGTAATTGGACTGTGCGTTACACAGCCAATGCATGCGGCACACATCAGTCTGGGATGCCGACATTGCTGCACCTCAGTGAACTGGAAAGCCACTGATACAGGGCACTTGTGCACTGTGGAAGTTACAGGAAATACATGACAGGAGTAGGCAATAGGCAATACACTACTCGCAAATACCACAAGTGTGGGTATTTGGACTGACTCAAAATCACTGAGGGCAATGATCTTCCATTTCTACACAAGACCAACTCCAAGAAGTGACTTAAACTCTTTGTGGTTTGAACTGATGCCAAAAAGGATCAAGGATTTCACCACAGACCTGAAAAGACTATGGCCAGCCCCATATCCCCCAAATCCTTGTTGGCATCATACTAAAGACTGTTTTCTGTCCTCCCTGTCATTGTAGGGTTGTTGACTTTTCTACTTGTTCCTAAAAGCACTAAAAGCTTTGCTGTGTTTACTTGGAGCCCTTTATTTTACACTGAATGCCAAGAAAGCTATGCCTCATGCAAACAAGAGCGTAGTTATGTTTAATCCATTGGTGTTAATCCTGTCATTAGCTCAATTTGCTATAATGGTGGTTCATCCCACAAGTCTTCTCCAGAATGGGGACGACCTCTGGCTCATGTTTGTAGCGTCTCATTAAATTATTTGATGGCTGTGTTCTTCTCTGCGTGTGTTGGACTCTCCCAGTGAGACTGTACTTATCCTGAGCTAATAATGGTGCTGTTGTAAAGGATCTGATGAGTCAGGTAATATCTGGTGGGTATTACGTGTGTGTATATTTGTGTTTTACTGTGAGTGTGGTTATGTGTGTGAGTCAATGTATTTTTACATATGTGTGTTGTGACTGCATGTGTGCATGTGTCTTTCTGGGTGTATATGAGTGTGATTTTGCATTTTAGGTCATTTTAGGCTCTCAGGAGCTCCATGTAGTCTGCTCTGCTGTGCATGTGAGTCCCTGTAGGCTAATTTCTCCTTCTATGGTGTTTTTCAGCAGGTTCAAGGTTTTTGTGTTCTGTACAGTAACCTCTAGAGTTACATTAATAGTTGAATGTCTGTGTTTTTAAGAGCTGGCTATATCCTAAAATTTAGAGAAGCAGGATGTGAAACTACAGAAGTTCTAAGTGGCTAATCATTAATTTTTTTATTCCCTTTTCCCGTGATAATGGGATAATTATCTTGTGATCTCGAGATAACGAGTGTTGTTTTCCCATGATAATGGGAAATTTTCTTGAGATCTTGAGATAACAAACCATAGCTAAATACACGGTTTGGCCGGTGCATTTCTTTATGATAATTTCAGAGTACTTTTCTGTGGGGATGGTTAGCTTACTTGGTAGAGTGCAGGACTCATAATGCAAGAGTTGAGGGTTTGACACCTGCATTCAGCCCCTTTTTTTCTTCTTGTGTGTTTTTTTATTATCCTCCACAACAAAGTTGTTATGAAGAGATTCAGGGGAATCCAATCACACATGTCCCGACGGCTATTTCAAAAGTTTTGAAATAGCTGTCAGGTAATGTGTACTGTTGACTGGATTCCCCTGAATGAGGAGCACAAGAATTTCTTCTGCCTGGGAAATGAAAAGTCTATAGGCTGATGGATGTGGACCAATCGCTGGGATGCACACAGTCCAGCACGTGCTTTATTGTTAGCCTGTTAAACAGTCCCTTCATAAGAACTTTGTTGAAGAGGATTATCGAAAAAAAAAAAAGAAAAATAGTTTGGTGTTCAGTGAGGTTTACACCAAGACTATGAGTCCTGTGCTCTACCAACTAAACTAACCAGTGACACTTGTGTTCATACTGAAATTACCAGATAGATAAAAATAAAGATAGATAAAGTATTTCCTGTTTACACTTCCTTAATCCTCTACACTCTATCCATGTGTTTAAAAATCAGGTTGAAAAGACACTCTGTATGATTTTAGATCTAGCCCCACAATCATTAAATTGTGCGTTAAAAGTAATTCACGTGAAATGTTGTGTATTCTAGTCTTAAATTTAATCTTTAATAACTGAATAAATATGGATGAATAAATAATCTTTTAGGATGTTAAAAATGCTGAATGCTTTCGTACCAGTTAGTTTTAATAGTTCCAGCTGCTCACAGTGAATAAGTAGAAATAGTTTAATCAGTAAACATGAAATGCACTGTGGCTAACTCAGAATCTAACCTAGAAAATTGTCCATCATATGTATTGGTTGTAAACTTCTAGCACAGTCACCTGTCAATAAAGTTGTAGAGGTAAGTGTGCAGGATGAAGATGCAGGCCTAGTTCACAAGCAGACACGTGGACGTGGGCAAAGAGCGAGTAAATATGCCTACAACTTTGTTAATGCACAGTTGTACCCCTGGTTGAGGACTTAATGCAAAGTGCAGAAGGGAAACAGGTGTGAGTATTCTTAACTCTGGACCAAATCGATGCAGTTTGTAGAAATTGTGATGCTAATCACGATTAGCATGTTAGCAATTAGTGTAGCTCTCAGTGTGATAGCCTAGTGGTGTTGTTAACTTAAAGAAAAGCTGAAACCAACACAGTATAAGATAGTACACAAGCTTTGGGTTAATTAAAGTGACTGATACTTGCTACTTGCACTCATTAGACAGAGAGGACCAAGAAACTCAATGGAGGAGGAGATCTTTCTCATTCTGGACTGTTGTAGCGTTTAGCAAGATATTTTGCCCTTTCACCTTTCTACTGCACATGCTTAAGAAGGCAACCATGGATTTGTGAGTACAAACTAGCACTGCACTTGCACTGCAGTTGGATTTTGTTTTGGTAGCTTAGCACATCTATCTTTCTGCCTCTAAGTTATGATCCCAAGCCAAAACTCAGGACTGCATCAAATTGTTTTGTGTGAGAATGTGGACCCATTTGTCGACAATAGGAATTTTATATATAAAAGTGATTTTTTTTCACATCTCAGACACCTCAGACAGAGAATAAGTAACAAAAAGTAAAAAACGTAACAAAAGTTAGCTCTTGTCTGATTAAGATCTAAATTGTCATAGGATATTATACAGGTCCTGAAATTATAGTATTTTTAGTTCTTCATGCTGCTGTCTTGATAAATAATATTCCACCTCTACTGCTGCCTACCTGGCCAACACATTTCCAATTTAGGCATGTTATTTTTATTTACATGGAATTGGTTAAAGGTTCAGTGTGGAGGACCCATTGACAGAAATGCAATATAATATACATTAATGTTTTCAGTTGTGTATTTTAATTGTCAGTGGGTTTAGACTGCACAGTGAAAATTTTAAGTCAAGCGGACTAATTCCGTAGGAGGAGTTTGTTAAAGTAGAAAGTGTGTAAATCGCCAAAATCTAAAATGACTGACTTCCTGTTTGGTTTAGGCAATAACTCCAAGAGGCTTTTTTGTACGCCTGGACATGATACACGTACCACAGAAATTTTATACACGTAGGTGAAACTTTGTCCGGGGGCTGCTCTGTTGGGGGCACTAGCAAGCCAATTTGCCGCCCACATACGTGAAACCCATAAAATACGAAAAATTTCTTATGTCCAAAGTTTGGTGAGTATGTATAGGCCCCCAAAATCAAGGTTACTTTGCAGAAAAAAGAAAGAAAAAAAATAATCCTTTCAGTTTTAATATTATTTTAATATTATTTTTAATATTATTATAAGGGCCAATAATACCAATAATCAGTTTCAGTTTCAATAGGGATCTCGGATGGTTTGTGCTTGGGCCCTAATTAACGGAGTGTTTGAACTATGCTTGGGTACCGTACATGCATTTTTTTGATGAACTGGAGCAGAAAAAACAGCCTGTAGTCTAGATTTTGTAATTATTCTCATTTTGTCTGTGGAGGCCTCAAGGTGCAAACGGTCGTTCACAAATACATCCATTTGTTAAATGGTTGCATGCCAAGCACTGTGTTCAAGTGGATGATGCCTCATTCTGGATACAAACTGCAGCTGCTATTGTGGCGAAATTGTTAACTGTTAATTCTGCCTCAGATTTAAAATGTTCTTAATGAAATTGGATGGCCTGTACGAATCCTTTCTTTTCTTTATCCACTCACTGTGAGGGACATCCAATCCAGGTTAATCCCAATGTATCCTTCAGTCTGTCTTCTAATTCCTCCCCACTTTGTCTTCATCCGTTCATCACGTAATCTCCAGTCTCCTGTCCTCCATGAAAAAGGTCATTATGCTGTTTAAGTGAAGATTTGGACCCTCATTCTCTGGGCCCCAGCAGAAAAACCTGTTTTGTCAACTCTTTTCTCTTTGCATCAGAGCCAGCGGGCTGCTGTTGAGTGTGAGGAGAATTCATTGCTTAATTTCACTGTGGGCTCAGCGCCAGCTCAATAGGGGTGTTTTATTTAGTGAGGGGGAGTACAATGAAAATGAGATCAATTAAGAGATTTAACTGCTGCTGTCTCAGCTGTCAGCAGATGCGATGGAAGAAGAGGCGGTGGAGAGAGGTAAAGAAATGGAAGGCTAACTTTAGTTTCTCTACACCGAACAGCAGTTACAGGCAAACGTGTGGAAAGGTGAGATAAGACTGTGAGTGGACTTGCAACCGCAGGAATCAGACCTATGACCTAACAGTTACAGGACAACATAATTTTTCTTTTACTATGCTTATTTTGCACTTCTCACTCCTTTCTGCAGTAGCCATCCATCCATGCATCTATCTCTATATTCACTGCAGCGAAGGCCTCTGTCGGGTCGTTTTATCACTCCATTTATTCTTATTCTTTTGCGCTGACTGCAGCCAAGTTGGCTGACTCCCACGGCTTTGCTTTATCAGCAGCAGACCATATGTAAGACCTTCACTGTGGATAGAGGAGAGGAGAGGAAGGAGAGGAGGTGAAAGCAGACAAGTGTGGCGGGTAGGAAGCATGGGACATATCAAGAGATCTGGAGTGTTCCAACATGGAAACCCATTTGTTCCAATTAAAGTTGCTCATGCGGCAGATGCACCAAAAGAGCTTTTCAGGATTCTGCATTTTATAGGCCATACCATATAAGCATCGTGTCTTGTACTGCACAGTCCTGTCTCAAACCGGCAACCTTGGCGGATGCGCTAATGAGGAGGGTAAATCCCATGGGCTCAAACATCAGCCACCTCACCAGTCTCTTGAGGCATCGGGGAGTGGGGTTTACTCACTGCACAGCTTCCGTTATATCACGTTTTGAACATTTTCCAAAATGTTTCTACTTCTTCATTTCCTACTGCAGAGACCACTGTAGTGTCTTATGTAATGAAATTAGTAGCTCTTCTTGATCCTCCCTGCAACTTGTTCAAAATGCTGCTGCCTGAGACCACATCACTGCTGGGCTGGTATTGCCATTGATTTTAATATACTTATATATACTTACTGTTTGTTTTAAGGTTTTCAGTTGGCTGGTTCTACATTAAAACCCAGACCTTTTAACCCTGAGGTGATCTCATCATAACTTTTCTGTTGTGGCCTCTCAGATTGTGGAACACACTCTTCTGCACACACAGTTGAAACTTTTCCGTTGTTGTGGCCTGAATGTGGGCAGTGTGCCAAAATGCTGTTCCTGAGGGCTTTGTATTGGCAAGAAATAGGGATGCACCGAAATGAAAATTCTGAATACTGAACAAGTACATTCAAGTTTTCCATTTATTTTGCACTTTTTTTTACCATTGCCTAAATTAAATAGTCAAAATGTGCTTTACTCAGTGTTTCCCACAGGATTTGAGAGAGAGACTGTGGTGGGTGGGTCCAAGGCCCAAGACGGTCCTGTGAAGTAAATTACACATGTAATATGTTTTATACTTTCTGTGAATATAATCCATTTAATCTTATTTCCATACGGAATAGACACCTTATTTTGAAAACCGGACATTGTCACATGTGTACCCTCGCATCAAGTCCGACCCAATATGATATAAAATCTTGTATGTGGTTCTTGTATCGTGTAACATGAAGACTTCACAGCCTCTCTTCAGGTAGGACTCTCATGCTACAACACTTGTCTTTGTAAAGAGAGAAACTGACAGGATAAAGTCGCTAACCTCCCTGTCAGCGCACGCTGGTCCGTTTCAGTGGATTTACCATAAAGGCTTAAATACATGTGCACTCCAAATTTAGGTGCAGCTAGATTAATCTTCTCAGAAATGAGTGACAGAAACACTCCAAGCAGGTCAGACCGTTTGTTGCCTTTTCTAAGAAGTCAGCCACAGATGGAGTGGTTGTGCTAAGAGACAATTCAGCAGAACAGTGTCTGCAAACAGCGTTTTTTTCGGCTTTCTCAGACACGTTAAAATGCTTTTACACTTGCGACATGTCAACGTAATTGTTTGGTGAAATTTATTCGGCCAATATTTTCAGCCAATTCATTTTGGTGGCTGAACATTCGGTGTATCCCTAGAAAGAAATTTCTTTAATCTTGTTATATGCTCTGAAATGTGTTTTTCTTTAAATGCACATGAAATGAGTCATCTCAATGCATTATAACAACACTGTTCTGTACATAGTTAGCAGCTATATATGCAGGTTGATTCATTAAACACAGAGGAACAGGTAAAAAATGAAGAGTGTTGAGTCATCAGAGTAAAAAAAATGGCGCACAAGAAGACACAATGTGCTTATGAAATGGAGATCTTGTGTGAATGCTTTGCATACTTCTTTAGTTGTATATACATGGAGGGCTACGTTAATGTCTATGCAGGTTTATATTCAAATATCTGAATGCATGTGTGTGATTGATCGCATGCTGTGAGCTCCTGCAGGTGTTGCTGTGAGTGTCTCATTAGCTGCTGGGTAACTATTGTGAAAGACCAGGACGACCAGCTGGTAACCTGTCAGAATTACAGGAGCTCACACACACACAAACACACAAACCCTTGCACACACACCAAACAAGAATCTGTGTACTCAAACACTTCTTCCATAATGAACACACACACTCTGTTTCTCAAACACACCCAGTGTGCCATGGTTTTCAGCCATCAGGCAGTGGGATTAAAGACTTCACAGTACAGAGTTTAAAGGCTCAATAAATGACACTGTTAATTATTCTGACTCTGATTATCAAGTGGTGCAGTCGCAAGGATGTTGGCAGTGTGTGTTGGTCTGGAATTTGAAAATTGAACCTGACTCGTACATCAGAGCAGCAGCCATCTGTCTGGCAGGGGACGTTGGACGAGAGTTTATTGAATTTTATTGTTTTGATTTTGGAGCTGTTAGAGATACCGTGTGTGTGTGTGTGTGTGTGTGTGTGTGTGTGTGTGTGTGTGTGTGTGTGTGTGTGTGTGTGTGTGGTGTCAGACACAATTTAAAAAGTTGTGATTGTCAAAATATTTTATGTTTATTATTCATGTTTGATTTTGCAGGGACAGATAAACATTTAGAGTTCAGCATTAAGTCTCTGTTACTATATATGATGGTTCAGGATGATGTTTACCACCTTCTTACTTTCTTTAAGACAGCCAACATTTCTCTCTAAAAACGTATTCAGTTGTCAAAATGACAGCAGTGGTGCATCTTTACTCCAGTGTCCAGTCACCTGTGATTGAGATGCTGTCGCCTCACATTTACCAAAATTAAATTCTAGTGTCCCTGGGGCTTGTAATCTTCTCCACCCACTGGAAGTGAGAAATCCAAAGTGCAGAGTATAGTGTTCATGAGTCTGAAACTCTCCACCCCACCATCTGCCACAAAAGGGAAATTTAAGCTGTGCTTAAAAAAGCTGTCCAGTATGTACCCTTTAAATGTTTATTTATTGGCTGTTTACACAAGAAATTACTGCATAAACAGCACATGTACTGCAACTTTGTAAAGTTGCTTCCACAAAGACGTAATGTATTAGTTTTTTGTCACTTTGTCATCTTGCTTGAAATGACTCATAATGCCCAGTGCAAGTTTTTGCAGCTGTGCATGGGACACAAAATCTCTTACCAACTCACTCTAAACATGACCTTATACCTAATTTGGTCCTTTTGTGAATGCACTACGGACTGAAACCTTATAGGATGTAGTATGAAACTGGAACAAGGAATTAGTGTGAAGGAGACAGTTTTACATAATATTGAAGTTCTCACAATACCACTGGCTGTCATGTTGGACCACCTACTGTACCTGCATTTTGTCAGTGGCTCTGTAATGGCTGTATTTTTTGTCAATGCAGAAGTCAGACATATTTTGAAATGACCTTTTTATAGTTTTCAAAGACATTGTTCAAAGAAGAACTTTTCCTGGATATTACACTTAGTCAATGCTCTCCGGTTCTTCGATGGAGCCCGGTGTGGGCTGCAGTGTGGAGGTCTTTTGCTCTAATTCACGTTTCAACCACAATTTCAAGAGCCTTGTTATCCCACTTCAAATACTTATTTATTTATGCAGCTGGGTATGATTTCCATGTAGAACAATAAACTACAATGAACTCTATGAAAAGCATGAAAGCATTCGAAAGTAAAGTTAACTCTCTTTTCTCCCTGACAAAGTCTGACTCATCCTGACGCACTGAACTCAGCTGGTGTTCATTTATATTGAATCAAACGCTTAGAATTATTTGCAGGTAGAGTGGGGCTGCGTAGGTGAAGGCTGTCACAGTGTGTGATTAACAGTGTGTATGAAAATTGTTGAAGTTTGCTGGAGCAGTATAGGTGGGCTTACTTACTCCTGATCTTCCTTAATTTTTGGTGGTAAATTGTACAGTTGTCCAGTCTTATGTCTTCTCTAACTTTGTTTCCTTTAAGGGAAGAGATAATAATGGTGCAACACATCATTTTGATGTGTTAATATAAAGGCATGGCACTATCTCATGACCAAAAATGGAAAATGCCTTTATCTGATGCTGTATCTGATGAAGGTTGCATAATCAAAAAGTCATCCAGTTTTTTGAATACATCTTCCTTATTTGGCCTTGAGTGTTGAGAGCTTCCCTTATCCTCAGTGACTGTTTGCTTCTTACCCTGCACCTCTCCCAAATGTTGTTTTGAGCACAGTGTCTTTGTGCAGTGCATAATCCCTTTATCTATTATCTGTCCAGACTTCTCAAAACTACTTACAGAAATTCTGTGTGTGTGTGTGTGTGTGTGTGTGTTTTATCACTACATTCATATATTTGAATGCTACAGCAGTGTGCAACCTTGACCTTCTTTCTATAACAAGCAGTCATGCTTATCAGAGTCAGTGGGCGACGGCGAGAGAGAGAGAGAAGAGCATACAGTAGCATAATGCAAATTCTACATAGAGATGTAAAATAATACTTCCTGTTGTTGCTAGCTTCATGTTTCTCAAGGTAGAACTGCTGATAATAAAGTTGGCTTCTCAGCTCGTGTGCTGCTGAGTGGGGAGAACCTGTTAGAAATGTGAAATTGTTGGTTGTGAGCCGTGGGCTTATGCTTAGGTCTG
Source organism: Lepomis macrochirus (assembly GCA_024633595.2). Lineage (NCBI taxonomy): Eukaryota > Metazoa > Chordata > Actinopteri > Centrarchiformes > Centrarchidae > Lepomis > Lepomis macrochirus. The sequence continues at coordinate 5,452,094 of JALXJV020000009.1, forward strand.
TGCTTCCTTCTGACAGCCACCCACCAGGTAACTCAGGTAACACACCTCTTAGACTGCTGTCTGCATATCAATAATAGAATTAAGAAATAGATGCAGCCTCTGTTGTTCACTGCTGCGACACAGCCTGGTGCTGCATTGTCTCCCTGCATGTTGGTGCCACGTAAGCGTGTGGGAATAAGATGGTATGAATCAGTCACCTGCGTTCAGCTCTGCCAATCAGATGAAAATACTTAAACCCCAGCTGAGCCTGTGTCAGCTTGGCTGATGCGTTGCATTTAGAACAGAGGATTTGTGGCAATGAATCATAAAACCCTGTAGAGGGTGACATAACTCATCCTCTGGTGGCCAAATTGGAGGTCCGCACTAGGCTTTGATTAGCTGATCAAGATTCTGAAAGTACAATTTATTTACCTTAGCAGAAATTTCTTTTGTCTTTCTTTGACTTGGAACAGTCATATCGTGGGGGGCGGTGGGATGTCAAACAGCTCATCAAAACCGTAAAACTTCAACAAATATACAAGTCCCAAATAGCCGCATGGTGCAAGAGATGAAAAGAAAAAAAAAGTGCTGACTCCTGTTACCTTTGAACCTACTCGTTAAGTCCGAATGTGTCCGTTCCTTGATTATTTATATTCCTTAAGTCTGTAAGCATCCTCCTCCGAGCTTTTCATAAAATGAATCCAAGTTGTGAATCCTGTCATGTGAAGTCCATCGCTCTCTGTCTGCTAACTTGCCGTCTATCTGTCTAGATCAAATGAATGATTTATATTTGATATTATTTGATCATTTTTATAAAAGTAATGCTCTGTTTGACGTAAATAAACTCTTTTATAGTAGCCTATTGCAGTTTTGTGCAGGAGAAATTAAAAGGCTGTCCCATTTGGAAGCCTGTCCCAAATATAGGCAGGGTCAGTTCAGTGATTTTAGCAAATAAAAGCCCTATTAATCAAAGCTTTATGGTACGAAACCCTGAAGAAGAACTTTTCATACAATCCTTGTACTGTGTCACAGTAACCTCAGGAAATGTACTCTTCAGTTTTAGTATTGAATCTACATCCATGCCGCATATCTCTCCATTTTTAGCTTGTTTATTTTATGCTTAGGCAAAAAGTCTTCATAACTTTTCAGTTGCCTTATATCTCAGACTGTACCACATAAGTTAAATATTCATCAAGATTAAACCAGCAACAACTGTGGACATCTTACTGATATTAAAATTCAGATTAGTGTACCTGCTCATGCTGCATTGCAACAAGCTCATATTTGCTTAAAACGGCCCTTGCCCCTGTTCAGATGCAGACATTCATGCATGTATGGTTTTTCATTTTCCATTTCCATCATCCAATTTAGTTTATTCTAAGCAGAGATACTGTATAGCTACACACAATGTATGTATGCCACAGGTCCATTTGCACTTCCAGACCGCAAATGGCTCCTGAGCAGACATGTACAGTATGGAAAAATAAACAAGGACAAAAGGAGAGTAAACAGATGGATTATTCATACATCAGTCTTTATTTCCAAACTAATGTATTAATCATTTAACCAATTATATGTCTGAATATTGTTTGGTAATGCTTTTAGCTCTGAGAGGGAACAGCTGAGGTCAGGTATGTTTGCGTGTTGTTGGAAGGAGCAGCTGTTCCGATTGGCCGTTGTTTGCTTTTGTTCTTCTTTCTTCTTGAAACATACTAAAATATTCACACTCATCTGCTTTAATTAGAAAAATAGAAATGCTCTGTGTAATATTAAAGGTTTGAGGCGAAAATGCTGATTAGATGAGGAAAGTTTGAATGCATGATAAATCTGCTGAGGAAGGACTTTTCACAAATGTGTGTGTTTCCTGACAGAAATGTGTGGGTGTGTTTTGTTGTCTGGACGTGTGTGTTTGCATGTGGGCTGTGACCCGATAGTGTGAGGGTGAGCGGTGCATAGAGGTACAACATCCTGATGAACACGGCACCAGCTGAGAGACCACCTGGACAATAGGAACCTACCTGACCTGAGACACACACACACACACACACACACATCCTGAGGGTTTTTCTCCGGTGAAGGAAGGAAGGATTAAACGGTACTTGGACAGATGGTGAAAGGTGTTAAGTAGTTGAGAGCAAAAAGATGAGATATGATAAAGCAGCATTAGGATTAAAGAGTTTGTGTCGGCTTCGCGTCATGCTGTTAACACTTAGTTTTCTGTTGTTCTATTGTTATTCTTAAAGACTTTCGTAGTAGCTTTTTGTGTAGTCTTGCAGTCTTTATCATATGCAGTTGTTATGACACTACCAGTGAGCATTAGTCATAGTACAAATGGTTGTGCTAGTTAAATGATTAGTAAGTCACCTTACAGCAAATAAATACATTTTTATTTCTGGTCATTCAAGCAAAAAGGTAAAATATTCTCTGGATCCAACTTCTTGAAAGTAAGGATTTGCTGCTTCTGTCTTTGTACGTTTTTGAAATGTTGGTCACAGTACAAAAGTATGTGGTTAATTGCCTGTTGAATATTAACCAGAACCATAACTATAAAAATATCTCTCACAGGCACATTTTTAAATTCCGGCTAGAATCTGATAATGGAAACAATGTTGTCTTGTGCAGGTCCATTCTCCACCCCGATCTCCTCACCCTGATGATATGCAATGATATGCAATTGCGAGGAGCAGAATTGTCCAATAATTAAGCAACTCCCAAGGATACTGAAAAAGTCCTGGCCTACCTAGTTCATGTAGCGTCAGTGTCAGTACAGTATAAGTCCCTTCTTTAGTACTAGTTGTAGTCGCTGACAGTACATGTTGTTCTAGCTGTAGTAGCAGCAGCTGCTGCACTACCCGTAGTCTCATTGGCAGAAGACCAATAGACCGATTCAGCTGTAGTAGTCATGACCGTAGTAGCAATGGAGTAGACATATATGTATTCTTTTAAATAATGATGAACCCTGCTACAGGTAACTTTAATGGTTTATAAAGGATTGTTTTTTTAGTCTCCTTTCTGTCTGAGTTCCTGTGGAAGGGCGAGTCCCCTGTGTTTTTTCTCTGCTTCTCTAAATTAATCTTTCTCTACAATCTATTCTCCTCTATATTGTGTTGCATCTCTTTTCAGGCCCTTGTTCACTAAACTTTGATTACATTTTTTTCCAGAGTGCTTGTGTTTTCTCTCTCTTTCTCTTTCCTATCTTGCTTTCTCTCCTTCTTGCCCTCCCTCTAATGTTACATGCCATTTCCTCAGAGTGCCTGTGTTTTGTGTCTCTGTTACAATCTGAAAGATTTATAGCAGCTATTTGTTCCTTTTACCGCTCTCCTTCTCTCCCTCTGTACTGATGTGTTGGTCACGAATGAGTCGACTCTGTGAGCCTGCTCCTTTAATTGAATGATGGGAGTCGGCTCCGTTGTTCCTTTTCATCTCGGCGCTGCCATCTGCTTTGGCATGAAGGTCTAAATAATGGATAAATTCATAAGGAAGCTACTGCTGTCAGTCAGTGTAGGTGATACTTTGACCCAGAGTTGAGGTCAGGAAGTAAAAAGTAATATTTCATCTTTTTCAGTTATTATTTGTGAAATTCAGGAAATGTGCATCCCCTGCCCAGTGACAGGTGTAGGCCTGCAGGGGGCCAGAGATGATTAAGTATGGTTATGGATCTAATCCTGGACTCTCAATAATTCAGAAGGGAATATAGGAAAGGTTGCCTAATTTAGGTGCAGCCCACACGTCCCCCTATTCTGTATTGTCCATCATGTTAAAAATGTAAGAGCTCTATTTCAAAATGATTATAGCTAACATTTTTAAGAGTTAGTGACACTTTTGTCTTAGACAATCACTGCAGGCATGGAGCTCACTTTATGGGTAACTGTAGAGGCTTTTCATAATCTACTCTAAATATATTTGGACCTTTTTTCCAAATCTTTTTCCATCATTCTGCAGCAATCAAAAAGAATTACACAAATCGATGCTAACCCACCCTTTACCACTAAAATGAATTCTGTTGGTATCAGGCATGCAACAGGCTTCAGGTCCTGTCTTAGCCCTGTGCATCATAAAAATCTGTTTATTCACAGTGAAAGTCAACACGTGAGCTGCATGTTTCTGCCCTCATTCTGGAGACACTCAAACATCAGCGACATAGCCAACGTGAAATTTGTACATAATATGCTAACCATATTTAATCCTCATTGCGTGCATTTCCTTGGTTGTGAAAAGAGACAAAAACAGCAGATAGAAGACAATCTCATTTCATATTCTGTTGTGACAGCAAATCAACTGATTACTGCAACTGTTAACTGTTGAAGTCAGTAATTTAAAATGATAAGCATTTCCAGCCATTACAGTGTTTTTGGTTCTTGTTTTGGAAAGCAACCCTGACCGTTCATTTTATATTCTGACTTGGAAGTCACTGCATGGCAGTCCTGCTAAACCAACGGTAAGCTATTAAGATGTGTGGACATTATACTGAAAATTATGTAAATTGATTTACAAAGTCAGTGGTTCTTGGCAGAAACTTATAAAAGGAAAGGATAGAAAGTGGGAGAAAGAACAGAGAGAAGGAGAAAGTGATAAATGGAGAAATAATTAGTTATGCAGTGCCATATTGTGGAGGCACGTACAGTGTAGAGCGTCTTAGCTCTGTAAGCACATTAAAGGCAGCATGTTCCTGTGCAAGATGTTTAATGTACCCGTCTGTGTGATGAAGTGTCGACTATCTACTATCATGATAAATGTATGTTTAACATCAAAAATATGCCTGTTTCTTTCAACGGCATATCAGGGCCATTGTAGATGAAAAAAAATAAATTTAAAAGGTGGAAGAGGGGTAATATTTGGAGAAAAAAACTCAGAATGTCATAAATTTACACACACAAAAAAACCAACAGTGTTTTATCAGTTAAATACAAGACAAGGGTCATTGGAGACATAAGAGAAGAGAGCTTTCAGACAGTTAGGCAGGTAGGAGGGAAAGCATGTGCCACATCTTAGTTATTTATAAATGTCTGCAGTCCTTCATTAATATTTATGTTTTTTTCATAAGTATCTCATACTGGTTGGTGAAATTAGCTTATAAGTGACAGCTTTTGTTATTAACATCTGCATACCCTGCTTTGAGTACAGAGCCTTAATAACACAACCACATCTGACAGATAGTATTTTCTGAGATCTCATAAATTTGTGACTTTAATGTCAGAGAATATCGTGAGTATATACAGTATGAGTTTTTCCTACGTATGAGTGAACATGCACTGATTGCTTTTCAGTGTTATAATCTTTTTGGATGTACAGTAGAACACTTTCATTACCCCAGGGTGGTGAAGGTGAGACATGTGGCAGGGCTCCTGCGAGGTGTGCCCCTCTATCATGGAAGCACTATAGTTTCCGTCTATCCACACCCAAATGTGTCACATTTTATTCAATATGTGGGCTAAAACATTAACATTATTTGATTAAATGTTACAGGGGGTAGCAATAGAAGGCTCTTTATTCTTTATTTGGATCCCCATTTGCTTTCACAAAGCGTTTGCTAGTAAAATATGCAGTTTTTTTTATTAAAATGGCTTCTCTTTGTCACCCTGCAAGCTAGAAATGATGCTAAACTTTTAATTCATATGCTGAGAAGCGCCTGTCACTAAAATGTCAGCCAGGGAAGTAATGATTTTGTGTGCTGACTTCTTGCACATATTAGAGACACTCCAGACAAGTGAGCATTACTTGTGTAAAGGGAGAGAGCGGGATGTCTGATAAATGAGTGGCTGAAAAAGGAAATGATTTTTTTATTGACTCTGGGGAAGCGCATTTGTGAGAAAAGCCACACCCAAAATCTACATAAAGAATAAAGCCCATTTAGTGCCTTTAACATTCGTTGCAGAAGAAAATCTTCCAAAACAAGCCTTATTTTATGTCATATCTCATTGTGAGGATTAATGAAAGAGAAGGAAAGAGCAAACAAATAAATATAGCCCTAGATGTGCCAGTCTGTCACGACCAGACCGTATTTTGAACTATGAGTGTAAATCCACCTCATTTCTTTCCCTCTAAACTCTACAAATGATTTCTCATCTTGTACTTTGCAGCCACATTTGGTACACAAACCCTCCTGTCTTCAGGATTTGGAACACCAGACATCAGAGGGAATCCATGACAGCAGCATCAGAGCTGATTGGGTTATCTAAAGCAGCTTGCAGAAAGAAACGAGCACAACTGTAATTCAATTAGTACCCTGCCTGAGTGTGTGCACCGGTTGTCAGCTAATGATGGTAGAAGGCAGATGGCCATACCAAATTTTACTTGTCTCTGAAGCCTCTTTCTTTCAAATGAAAGCTGCTGCCTCTAATGTTTTGAATGTTTTAACAATCAGCCAGGAAAACAACACTCCAGTAAAATAGTCTGTTGTTTCTGAAATCAGACCAGCACCTGGCTGGCTTATAGCTGCAATTTGTCCCTGAAATAATAAACATGCAGATAGATTATTTGACCTTATTATCAGAGACTTATCAGAAAGCTACTTGAGTGAGGGCACTTCCACAGAATACTGATAGTAATCCTGAAAGAAGCACCATAAGGAAATCAAAGGAATAAATAGCGCATTAATCACAGAAATTAGTGTTTTGTTATTTTCTAAATTTAATTCCAAGTTTTCCTAGTAGGGCTGTGAGAAATAAGTGAAGAGAAATAATGAGAGAAACAAGCACTGGACCATGTGAACATTTCTCTAGGGCGACTCCACACCAGCCTTCATAACACTAAGCATGCTCACACAGCTGATGGCCTGACCTCTGCCTGAATCTTGTAAATTGTATTGTTTGTGATTGTAGATGAGGGAATTGAAATTCTCTGGTGGGCTGAACTCATAATGGATTTGCAGCAGGTTTTTAAAATGGATGTGTTTGCTTTTCACATGGGGGAATCGAACTCTTATACTCTGCGGTAGTGAGCTGGTAATTGACTGCTCTGTTCGGTTGTTAAAACAGAACTGGCAGTGAGGATTTAACACCAAAGTCTGCTTCTTGGTCGGTGCAAGAAATGACTTGATCTCTTTCTTTCATCCATCTTACCGTAATTGTGGACCTCAGCACTAAATGGGAGCCATCAGCTGAAAATGAGAAATGTATTTTTCTGACAGTTGGACTGAAATCTGGATCACACTGGATATCTGCCCATCTGAGTGGGCAAGATATCTAGTGGGAGCTGAATCTCCCTTGTTAAATGAGCTTAGCCAGATGAGGTTCTTCATAGAGTGAATGCAGCAGCACTGATAATTGACCAGTCATGGTTCAGTCCTGTGATTTGTTCTCCACACACTGACTAATGAGGCTAAGATGAGACTTAGGGTATTGTCCACAAGTGGATTGATGACTGTGAACACCCAGATTAACATGATATATTAGATTATTGCGCATCTGGCAGTAAACTGAACTTGCCAACAACACAAATTTATATGGTAAATGATGATTTAGGGGTTATTCATTAGGATCTTTGATTGCCCACAGGCTATCATCCTATGAGAAAGTAAAAACAGGCAAGCTGTATTGTTTATTAACCGCTAATAAAGGTGACATTTCCAGACAGATGCTTGTCATCAGACAGAGAAAGAGAAGAAATAAGACCTTAATTGGACACAGCTGTGAAATAGGTGAAATGTCTGCTAAAGGTGTCTGATAAAGACGGTGTCTGTAAATGTCATATTTGTTTGATGCTAAACACTCTTAGTTGATTCTTCCGTCTGCCACCTACCTGTGTTTGGATGTGGAGCTATTTTGTGAACATCATATTAGTTTCACAAAGTGTGGCAAAAAAGTTGGTTTTTAATTATAACATAATAACAATTCTGCACCTCACAATTGCAAACATTTAACATATTTATGGAACACCTTATTGCAAGCTCTGTTACTAATTAATGTTGGTTAGTAACATGAAAACCATTCTTTGTGATGTGTGTGCAGATGTGTGTGCAGTGAAAAATCACTGTAAGAAAGTAAATTCACACAAATTAGAAGACTAGAGAGTCAGAAAAAAGATAACTTGTTTAAAAAATTGACATCTACACACACATTTTCACACCCTTTCAAAGCACCTTAAATTCACGTCCATCACCCAGTTATATTTTCATTTTTCTTGTCTGGCGCCTGCTGTGGCGTGTAAGCAACTGTCTGGACCTCCCCACCCACCACTGAGCAACACATGTTGTGAAAGGGATTATTTGTCATTTTGAATTTAGGTCCTTTCTGTTTGTCTTCAGACTCCTATTTCATCACAAATGTCTGCATTTACTGTTCAATTTCACTCAAATTGCAACCTAATGACCATTTTTATGTAAACTGATAAATAAATGCAACATCGACACAGACCAGACTGTTGTTCCCTGTTTTCCCGTTTCAGTTCAGGTATTTATCTGTCCAGTCACCTCTCTTTCCCCCAATCTCTGCCTCCTCATTACTGTTTCTTTAACAGCAGAGTCCGGAGCTATATGCTTAGTGCTGGTGGTTTCCTCAATGACAAGTAGCAATACGTTTTATTGAAACTGAGTATCAGGATGAGAATATGTGCTTCTCATTAGAGTTTTGGGTTGAACTTTTGATCTTTCATTTACCTCTTACCACACAGACACACAGCAACTCATACACCATATTTAATTTCACCGGCTGTGGTAGAGATGTAAAGGTGGCCATGTTGCCAAAATAAATAATTTACAACATTTAATAACATCCTGTCTGATGGAATTTGTCTTTGAATGCCTGAGCGCTGATTGAATCAGTAAAAAGGCAGAAATTTCTATGTAAGTATTTTATGCCGAGGGAGATGTTGTCAAGGCACTACAGACACTGTGCATTGAGTTTAAATGAACTCTGGTGTATTTGGTTATTATTGGTGCAGGCTAAACAACCAGGCACCTATAGGGTTGGTCTGGCTCCAGTCAAACTACATGTGGTTTGTTTGTGAAAATTATGCAGAACAACATTGCTTCCATGTATGTTTAAGGTGACCGGAATTCGACAGTGTTCATGCATTGCCTCGTTTTTGTTTTTGGACTTATTAAAATTAAATGGCTGAAATTTGCTGATACCAAAGACCACAGGCATTTACAATACATCAGTTCTTGAAAGACTTGCCTTCTTTGCTTGAGCTTTCCTACAATTTTGGATCTTTGGTTAACAATAGGATTGTTGTTTGGAGAGCAGTAGAGATGAAGGAGAGAAAATCAATGTGCAGCCTGCACTGGCCTCATATTAGTGAGGGTTTCAGCCATGCTTCATTGAGTTTCTCTTTACAGCATACGTGTGTAGATGTGTGTGTATTAACACTGAAATATTATTTGTTTACTGTTGAGCTGTAGACATTTTATCTACCCTGTCAGAGTAGGTGTTGTGTGTGTTGTCTGCACATGCAAGTGTGTGTGTGTGTGTGTGTGTGTGTGTGTGTGCATGTGTGTCCTGATATTGGCTCATACCTGCTTCTCTTGTTTACTGTTGCACTCTGGCAATATTATTTGTCCTGTGAAAATGTGTGTACATGTGGGACTCTGTGTGTGTGTGTGTGTGTGTTGTGTGTGTGTGTGTGTGTGTGTGTGTGTGTGTGTGTGTGTGTAGATGCTGGAAGCATAATAACAAGACAAGAGAGACAAAGCGTGGTTGACAGATAAAGAAAAACAAGACCAAAACACATCAGATGCACTAACTCTCTCTTTCTTTTCCTTGTTGACCTTGCACACACACACACACCATGAGAAGAGTTGCTCATTTTGTCTTGTCACCTAGCAATGAAAACAACTTTCTACATGATTGGGAGATAGCAGTAAGGCTGTGTGTGTGTGTGTGCTGCGTGTGTGCATGTGCATTCATGCCTCTCCGCTGTGTCTGTTGTTTCTTGCCTCTAGCCTTCATAATATTTGTCCTCTCTCTCTCTTGTCATAGTTTGTCTCATATATTCCAAATCAGCTCATATCATGACCACCCTCTGATTGGCTGGCAGGTGTCATTATAACCGTGAAAAAGTATTTTGGCATTGTGCTGCGTTGTGAATCAGATACTTATTCAGTTCAGTTCTTTGCTTCAGAATTAAACCTTCACGCCATTCTCCATAGCTTAAATTTAAAACAGTAACTTAAGAGTACTTCGATTACTAGTACACAAAAACGTGCTCAGTCATTGTAACAAGAATAAATGTAATTTGTTACTTCCAGTTGGTGAAGTGATTACTAATTAGATCACTGACATCACCACCGATGTGTTGTGAGACCGGGCAGAATGTATACTTGTTAATTATTATGATGTTCACGTTTAGCAGTAGCTTACAGGAAGCAACGGTACGATAATGATGAGCAAAAGCTAATTAACACAATCAGAAAACATGCTACAACACATGACAGCAGTTAGCCTGTAGCGTGACTCAGCTGAACATGATATGAACATGATATGAATCTTGAGTACAAAAATATGAAGCAGTCCGACTTTGTACTCGGCCATTTAACTGAAAACACATTTACTGTTGATGGTGATGAAATGCAGGTGCCACTGCTGCTGCCTGCAGACTCAAAACTCAAAAAAGACCTTGTGCATTTGACATTGCTAAATCAATCCCATAAGGCCTAAAAATATCATAATTTATGTGCCTTTTTAATTGCTTGTGTGCTTCAGTGCACCTCCCAACCAATGAATAATTATTAACATTAGTGAGCCAGTGTGATCCAGGAGCTCAGATCAGATCCTTCCTTCTAACTTTGGCATCCACTGCATGCCAGTATTTGAATTAACAATTAAGAGTCTTGAGAAGTTGACCTCCATCCATAGTCCATCATCAAGGCAGTGAGACGTTCTCTAGTTTGGTAAGCAGCCAGATACTGTAGCTACATGGTGGCGTGGTGACGATATGGTATCTTAGAAAAATAAGATCTGTCATAGTCATACAGGCAGCGCAACAAATTTGTTACCTAAACAAAGTGCCCAATTTGGCTTTGAGTGATGACCTGACTAACCAGATGAACAGCTTTTTTTTATGTCAGAAAACACTGTTACTTGCAGCTGGTCAATATCAGCACGTGAGTGTCTTAATTCTAGTTCTCCTCTTTTCTACTCTTCTCACGGGCTCTTCTGTCCAGTACAAACATCAGTCCGACGTTGGGGTGTCAGATTTAGTGGACTACAGCTGTTTCTCGCATTTAATCAACATTTAAGCAAAAGTATCATTGTTGGCAGATATTTAAGGACTTACAGCGGGATTTTGGCCCAAAAACACAAGAGTGGGACATCTCTGCCATATACTGCTGTTTTGAGAGCCTTGGTGACTAGTTGTTAGGTTGAGATAATAATGTTTTAATGTTCATCTCAACCCCAATGCCAAGATGTTCCTCCGTCATCATCCAGCCACTAACAGAATTTTTAAAGCTTAAGGTTAAAGCTGCCCTCTGATCAAATCTGTGCCATGACTGTATTGACTTGAATGGATCTTCAAGAGGTTATAATGTGTGGGAACACACTCGTCACTCTCTTGTTCTCATTCTGGAGCGTTCTTGCACCCTTCAGCTGGCTGGTTCAGCTCTGAGTGTTTTTTACACTTTCTGACCTCTTTTAGCCCGTTGTCTTTCTCTGGCGCCATTCTTCTGCTTACTTGTCTATTACACACACGCACACACACACACTTTTTTCTTTTTCTTTTGTGCAAACTGATCAATAATCTATCTACTCAGCCTTGTTCTGTAAAGATAGAAGCCCTCTTCACTATCTTAGGCACGTCTCAACAAGAGGAAAGCCAGACTGGCGAACAGACGAACAGAAAGGCAGACAGGTTGCTGAATTAGTTACTGCAGCCTTGGCAAGACATCACCTCATCCGTCCCCACAGCCCGTTGAGGTGTTTAAATTCCCACTTTTTCTAAGTTTCAATGTTCTCTGTCTTATTATTTCATTTACCCAGACAGGTTCTCCCTAAAACTATATTTTACTTGTTGAGACGTCTTGGCAGCAGTAAGGAACACCCAACCAATGGCTGCTAGAATAAATGAAAACTGAGGATTTAAAAGGTTAAAGCAGCCACGGATAAAACCTCTCATACTAAACCACACTATTGAATTGCCCCTGTATAACTCAATGGCTTAAGTAATTGGCACCAAAACACACACATACAGCACTCAAGACAAATAAGTAATAATGTTCTAAATAGAAATATTGACTACTGTTTCTCACTGAGAACTCATTTTCCACCAAAAAGTAAAAGCCAAAAGGTTTTTTATTGACCTGAAATGGTTTTGTTTTGGTTGAGTGTCTCAGGATATTGAGGCTAAATAGAAATTGGTTTGGTATTGGAAGGATGCTGCACTGTGGCAGATTGATCTCAGAGGAAATGTGTGTGTGTGTGTGTGTGTGTGTGTGTGTGTGTGTGTGTGTGTGTAGTGTGTGTGTGTGTGTGTGTTTTGTGTTACAGGTTACAGTGTGTAACCTACCTACAGTGGCTAGCCTACCTATACTGAAAATGTGATCCTTCATCTGAGAAGCACACACATTGCATTTCAGAGAGTCTTTCTGAGAGTCCTCTGATTTATTGACAAATTATTGAACTTTTTCTGCATAAACCTGCTGTAATTCAATGTATTCAGAGTATCAACTAATTAAATGTCCTTAACTGTTTCAGGGAAGCTGAACACCCACAACCACATGACTTTGATTTGGGTAAGTAGACTGCTTTTTTTCTTTTTGTGCATTTGTGTGGGAATAAATGGTGCAGTCACAAACACACACATACCAGGAAGCACAACCTACTGTGATGAGCAGTTGGTTTATGCATGAACAAATGTTTCACGGGGAGAGATCCAGCTACACACACACTCATCCAACAAGAGTCTCAGCGAGGGGAGTCACGAAGAGGCTGCTTTGTTACTGAAGCCAGCTCGCTCTCTCCTCTAGTTTCCTTCCTTCTCTCTGAATACTAAACATCTTATTGCTGTTATCCACTGCCAGGAAACCAATGACTGCTCTATGTGTGTGCGTGTGTGTGTGTGTGTGTGGTTCTAACAATTGTTCAGTCACACATTAGCCAGCTGCTCCCTATGACTATGTCTAGTTCCATAGAGTATATAAATGTGTGTTTAGAAGCGACAATGTATATCTCTGACTGCAATTTCATGCTCACATACCACAAGTGTATATTTGACTGTCAATCCGACAGAGTACTCAGTGAGCAGATTTGTGTGTTTGCGTGTGTGTTTCTGTGTGTGGGTGTCTTTCCTCAGGGCTTCATGTAATGTGCAATTCAGTGACAAACAGGCTATTACCTCCAAGTTTGTAGCATTTGTCCCTAACCTGCATGTTTTCTATCTTTCCATTGTTGTTTTTGTTGCTTTCTCTTTCACAATTTGTACTTTCTGTTTCTGCTTCATCTGTTTTCTCTTTGCTTTACAATATTTTCAAGTTCACATTCCAATATGTTTATTTTGCAAAGTTTGATACCCAGATATTCTGCAAAGTGACTTCTATAAACGTCAGATTACAGAAGCTCATGCGTGACTGTGTATCTTATGCCAAATAAGGAAAGCAAAAGGCACTGTAGCTATGGAGTAATCTATACAGAGCGCTCACTCTGTGCATTTCATGAGACAGTTTTTCATTTTGCCCTGAAGTTTTTTTTGTGAAGATGCCAAAACCTAAATTATATTGAGACAAAGAAGGCAAAATGGTATCTCATTTTACTACAATGGGATGTTCTTCTCTATATCAGCCTATTTTTTCAGGGTGATAGAAATGCATCTAACTCGTTTCAAGTTTATTTGTACTTTTGCTTGGATATTTAATGTAGAAATGCTCAGACTTTATCTAGTTAAATGGAATAGAATGAAAACATGGACATTCAGAGCTGCAGAAAATGTGTGAGAAGTTAGTGGTAGTGAAGGAAAGTGTTGCTAAGTTGTAAGTTTGTCTTTTGAATTGCTGAGCAATGAGACCGAATCATTATTCAGGCTCTTATTTATGTACAGTAACAACACTGCACTTCCAGTGAAAGAAGCTTTTTTGCAGCTTTAAGAAAATCAAACCAACCATTACATTCCTTTTTGTGCTAATGTGATACATAATTTGTGACTCTTTGTCTCTCTGTGCTTCTCTTTCCTCCCTCTTTTTATTCTTCAGATCGTATTTCAGTTGGTCTTTCTGTAGTTCTCTCCCTGATTATGGCAGCGTTGCCCTGGATTAAAAAAGGCCGTTAACCTCCTCCACTAATTTCATTTATTTTACATCCCTGTCCTCCTCCTTCCTATCCTGCATCTCTGAAGTTTAATGGTGACAGTGACTGGGCTCCATCAGCACAGCTCAGAAAATGAAATGAGTTATATTTCGTGTAATGATGTGGGCAGCCATCCAATGGGATGACATAACAGTATTTGTAGAATAATTACCCCACCTTCACAGTGATTAATAGTCAATCTATTTCTTATCTTCTCTCTCCATATTTGCCAAAGTGATAATTTTTTTATGTCTGTCTTTGTGTGTTATGCGTATTTTTGTGCCAATGTGTGAAAGGTGTGTTTTTTAATCATAGCAAATTAAACTATCTCATCAACTATATAAAGGTTGAATAGATGTAAATTCAAAAGTCCCATAAAATTAAAAATGTCTCTTTAGTGTTGGCTCTGATCCACCATGGATTTTCATTTCATTTCTACCGAAGATGCCAGCTGTGTTATTTTAACAAATGAACGTGTCTGTGATCTCTGATTCAGCAAAGCTATGTAGGGTTTGTGAAGTGATGAAATAAGAAGTGGCGACTCAAATTTAGTGGTTTGTTCTATAGTACAATGAGGAAAGGCAGGTATTGCAACATCATTCATTACAAAAATCTGTGTTCATCAGCTTTTGTGTTTGCATCTTTTTTATTTCTAGCATTTTGGTTCACGTTTCTGAACGTGTAAACAAGTAAAACAGCTGGATGGAAATATGTCTTTAGACACAAACACCATTCATGCTCATTGCTTCTGTGCCACTACCTGCTCATCCGTCCTGTTCCTTTAATCATTTCACCATTGTTTGCCAGAGGCTTTCATATTTCCCCTTTGCTCCCAGTTGCACTGTTTGTAGAATACAAATCGGTGAGCCCAGGGGGGTTGAACCCATAACCTTGATACCTTCAGGGACAAAAACAATATTACTTTTTCACTGCTGGCTTCTTTATCAACAATCCAATCCATTACTTTTACTGAACCACACAGACTGATGCTCACCAGTAGTTTTTGATTACTGGATGAAAATGAGTGAAGCATAATCCATATCTCTCCAGTAGAGCGATCTAACATTCATCAGACTGTACGTCTGAATAAGACATCAAATCAGTTGATCTAACTTGGATTTCTGACATATAGTTTGTTTATAGACCACATGCCCACAAAGTGCCTTTCCCCCTTTATTTTAATAGTAGACAGTCGAGAGGTGTGAGGAAATGAGGGGAGAAACGAGGGCTGAACCACATGAGGAAATAACAGAGAAGTTGAATTAAAAGATAAAAACAAATACAATAGACATGAAAATATTCTTTTTCAATTCACATATGTTACTTCTGGTACAACATGTTGAAAACTGGCAAGGATTTCTAGAATAAAAGATCTTATTTTACATTGAGCAACTGAGACCTATTGCCAGGCTTAGCTCAATAGCTGATTTGCATGTATAGTCCAAACACAACTAAAATACTGTCTAAATAGATGAACACAACCTTATGCATAACTTTTTTAACTACACAAGAGATGGAGGAGAGGACTAAAATAGAATTATGTTGTTCCACAATATAAACCAAAACACCTAACCCACAATTACAATAAAACTGAAATATTATTATCAAATTAGGGTAAATTTATAAAAATCTTAAGGAATATCATTCACAATTATAAAGTAGTTCTGAGCCCATTTGAACCATATTTAAAATATGACTTTAAAAGCTGACACTTTCATCAAGTGACTCACTCGACTGCATAATGAGTTTTGAATGCGTAATTTTTTAGTATTTGAAGGGGCTTATGAACTCTTGCCACTTCACCAACTTCCCATACAATCTGAAGCTGGTTTATTGGGCCGACAGCAACCATCAACCTGCGTGTAGTTAGTACCGAAGCCGAGCGAAGCCGCACAGTGTGTGACGTGAATCATCTCATGGTCTACCAAAGATTACTTTCCTTTGTGCGGTGCCTGCTGTGTGTGTCGTCCCCAAAGGCTTCTGCCTGGAAACAGTGGTGGGTGGAGTGGATGGCTGGTTAGACAGAGAGGAGGAGTGTGTGGGTGGGCAGCAATTGGCTTTGTGTGAGGAGACCTGTGTGGGAGTTAAAGGTGTGTGTGTGTGTGAGGAGACACAATGATCCATAACGAGGATATAATTGATGAAGACTTGACTCGAGTGTCTGTGTCCACATGTGTGTCTAAGCTTACACATTTTCCTTCAGTTTGGTGTGCTCTCTCTCCCTCCATTTATTTCTCTCCTCTTGCCCTCTGTCTTGCACACAAACACACAATTCTCTCCTGCTGAAATATGCATGCGTTTGGCTTCCCCTCAGTTAACACATCCTAATAAGGTCGAGAAAGAGATGAGATGGTTTGTCTATATCTCCACTTATCCTCTCCACACAAACACATTCTGTAAGGATCTTTTTGTATTTATTTGCTGCTGCATCTTCCTTTTTTCTTTTTTTTTCTCTTTCTTTCTCACCTGGAAACCTTTCTTCTGGAACGTTTTCAAGAACTCACATTACTCTTTCTTCCATTTAGTCCCAGTTTCGGCTTCCTGGTCACAGACCCTTCCCCCCCCAAAAGCCCAGCATTTTAATAAAAACATTTGAACATTGATACAAAGTTGTAGTCCAGGACAGATGAGAGATGATTTGATTTCAATATATTCATAAATTAGCAAGATTTTTCAATGTACATAATTAATTCATTCATTCATTTTCCAAACCCACAGGTGTGAAATGTTTAAGGATGGTCACCATATATATTGGCAGTGGTTTCAGATTTCTATGTTGCCAAAAAAAAGCAGTTATAGATGATTGAAATTGATTGTATTGAACTTTTTAGACAGTCCTTAACTTCGCCTGTAGTGTCAGGTGCATTGGACAGACATTCGGTTATTTGCAACTCTCAACTGCATCGTCATCTTGATGATTTTGAGTTGATCAAAAACTGTGAAACTTCTGCCTTTATTACCGTCATGTTTGCTGAATTTTGGCATAGATTTCGTTCCGAAGTGTCGGTTCTCGTGACGTCCCTAGATCGGTTCATTCAGAAACAGTTAGATTGTCCTGATACTGATTGTCCAGTATTTAAAAAGACTCTTTGTCACACAGGAGCTAACCAACACCCAAAGTGATTTAAACCCTGAAGTGAACGTTTGCCTGCTGACAGAGACGTTGATTCCCCTGAACTTTTGTCATGGAACTGTCCAGTGTGCGAACTATACCACGGCTTTTGGAGGCAGCATATAGATGAAAACAAGGAGCCTCTCCATGAGTGAAAACTCATTTTCTCAGTTTACTTCAGCTCTTTGTGTTTTCCTCCCTTCTTTCCTTCCTTCCTCTCCATTATAAATTGCCTCACCTCACTCCTCTTTGTTTCTCTTGCTACCAGTTGGTTGATTGTTAAGCTTTTCTCTCTCCTCCTCCCCTGGCTTCCTCCCCACTCCCTGCCATCCATTTCTTTCTGTCCCTCCCTCTTGCTTTTGAATTTTATTTCCCAAAGACCTGCTGTCCAGCTCCCCTCCTCTTTCTCAGTTTTCACTTCTGATTCTCGTTCTCTCCTTCCTCACTGCTTTCTCTCTCTCTCCAACTCTCTTCATCTAATCTCTTCTTGGTTCTTATCCAGATGATTTAGGAGTGAAGTTGTGTCAATCCTATTTAAACACAGACTTCATTAAAGCATACGAAAAATGCGGACTTAGTGTGCAAAGTCAGAAGCATTATAAAACCTCAAACAATCATTTGTTTTATATGTTTACATAATATGTTGGCCAGAGATTTGATTGATAAAGACAATAATTAGGTCCCCCCCTATCTAACCCCCCCTCTTAAAAACCATCAAATAACATAATAATATTAATTTAGAATAATTGTGTAAATAGTAACAATACAACAATACAAACGCAAACACAGCAATAAAAGTGTGTTGTAAGTTTAGAAACATTAGAGTCCCCCCTCACAGTGGTTTGGTCCACCGCCAACTTCAAAAAACAGTTAAATCTGTTCGTAGTTGTGTAAGTTTTTCAATGAGATTAACTAAATTTACATTGCTTTAATGTCAATGGGCTCAAAACTCACTTATAAATGAAGCACATGCGTGTTTTCTCCGTTGCTTGCATCAGCCACTATCTTGCTTGTAATGTGAGGTCTCCAGGTCGGCTTCAGCCCAGTGCACGCTCCCGAGCCTGACTACAGCGACAACACGGCAGCTAACGACATGGACCATAAAACAACCGGCTCAAAGCAAAACACAGGCTCCATGTTAGGATACAAAACCACAATAACGTTTTATGTGCTGAAGCCCATCAGACCAAACAGGTTTAGATGATGTCAAGAACAAAGTGAGCATAAGTAAAGCTGGAGAAACACAGAGAAAGTCACGTTAGCTCACCGGCTAGCGTTGAGCAGTTGCTAATGTTATCCAGTACAAAGTTATACCGTAGCCTACTGCTAGTGGCCGCTGAAAACTACATAATGCCCCTTTTAAGCATTGGATGAACTTATTCTTGTCTTTAATACAGATGACATCACAAAAACATTACCTAGCTTATTTTGTATCTTATTTAACAGCTTATTGGACTGGAACTTATCTTCTAGAGATTGATCAGCTGGGAACTGAAATGGGCCGTTTATTTTCGCTTACTCTGCTCCGACCAGTGACCGTGGCAAGCGGTGTCAAATATCCAATTTTCTGCCGGTCACATTGAACGTTACAAACAGGCTACACTGCGCCATATTTCACATGTGCACAGGCGGTAACGTCATGTCACAGACACACACATGCACAGGCTAAAACATGTCTTAGGTGTGTGGAAGTTATTCACGAGAGTGAAGAAGACGCAGCGCTCACTACATCTGCAGAGAAATGTACAGAAAGAGACGCTGTGGATATTGTAAAGCAGGGAGCAGGTAAAGCAACAGTGAACACACCATGGTGGTCTCTATCTATCTACAACACTCCTCCACACGCGGCTCATCTGCTGCTGTGAAAACGGAATCGCGGGTGAAAAACCAAAGGAGAGTTCTTTTAAATAAAACTGCTGACAGTTAAAGTCAGAGCTAACAGAGAGAGACAGACAGATGTAGGAGTGTGCTTCTGTGTCTGATGGGGAAAAGCAAGGTGAGCAAACTACTGTAGTTTGTGATTAAACACAAAAATAAATTGGAGAATTAAGTAGAATTAAAATGGCGTGCAATTTATTTTCAGCTCCTTCCAGTGAAAATGCTAATATTATTTTATAATCAGTGTTTCATTAGAGCATTGAAAGAGACCAGTGAAAATAGCTATCATTCATACTGGTGCTTGATTTTTCCAATAAATAGTTACAAAAATGTTTGTGTATGCTGTCAGTTATAGATCTTAGAAAGAAATAAAATCGGAATGTGCCAAAAGTAAGAGACATCCTCTATCCCAGAAGAAACGTAAATTACTATGCATCCTAGAGGATAAGTTATTTAGGATAATATGGCCGTATGGTAAACCTATGAAGTCAAGTCACACTTACACAGCTATTACAATGTGTTGTTGGCAAGAAAAAATAATAGTAAGACTTATGTCTGTGTACATGTATCCTATAAAAGTACAATTTTGGCTGTATTAATTCTCTTGAGAAATTTTATTATTTGAGATTTACGCCCATGCTGATGGTGTGTGTGTGTGTGTGTGTGTGTGTGTACTTTGTTAATCACGAAATTAATGCAGGCTTCAGTGATCACATTGAACATGTAAAGTTTTAAAAACCTTGTTTTGTGTGTGTGTGTGTGTGTATGTGTAGATATGTACGCCCCAAGCCTCTTGTTCCAGCTCAGGAAAGGTGACAGCTGATGTAGAGCGTGATTACCAAAGAGCGGAGGTGGTGGTGGTGTTGGGGTATTTGATAAGCACACACACACACCTTATACACAGTAATGAGGGGAGCATTAGCTGGCATGGAGGGAAGGCAGGCGCATTGTAATTATAGAAGGCGCCTGGGGGTGGGAGATGGATGGCTCTCAGTCAAACAACCACACACACAAAGAAGTTTGCTAAGAAAGACAAAGGGGGACGGAGGGACACAGCAATGGAAGAAAGACTAAGAGACAGACAGGAAGGCGTCTCGCTCCATTTCTCTCTGAATGCTCTAACAGTAAACACAGTGTATCCCGGTGTTTCCCACTTTCTTCTTCAATTCTAGCACTGTTAAGTATGTGTGAATGAGGCAGTTTGTGTTTTTTCTATTTCTCTCTCTCTCTCTCTCGCCTATACATTCATCTTTTGCACTCCAGTACAGATGCTTACAACGTTTTGTAGTACCTCAGGTTACTTTGGTGTCCGGTTATAGAGACAGATTAAATGTGTTTGATGAGACACACTGTGCCGTCACGCATGAATTTATTGTCACTAAGCTCTGATGTGCTTCCAGCTGCTGTTTTGCAGCTGGAAGAAAGAAATAATTAAAAACTTGAAATAAATCCTGGTTACTGGTTCTTTGGGGATTGGATTTTAACTCTTATGATGTGAGTTAAGTGAGAGGATTTATTTTCTTCCTAAAATGGGAAATCCATTGTTTGCTGTTGCCTTACACAGTCAGATGAATAAGTCAGAACTTTTGACAAATTACATTTCTGGCAATCCACTTGTTTTTGAATGTGCATGTGATTAATGAAGCATAACTACAGTACATCTAGGAGAAAAAATGTGTCTGGAGAAGCTTTTTGTCATAGAGTAGCTACTTTTTAGGAAAAGGGGTAAACCAAAACCAAAAGTTATTTGATGTTTCCTTTCTCTACAGTCCTACAGTTGACCATTAGTGGTGTCCAACAGTTTTCTGTTGTGACATTTGCCTGAATTTGATTTGAAATGTCAATGTTTGTCACCAACTGATGATAGTATCAAAAGCAGTGTGGCAGCGTCAACTTGCTTCACATACTTTACAGTTTTTTTGCAGCTGCTTACACACATTTTCAAAACAAGGTTTCTTGTTCTAAATCTAAAGTTTTTTTGTTTTTCATTCGAATTAATGCTTGTGAGTCTACCAGACACAGCCGCGGCGCGTCTCAGACGAGCCTCTCCGCTTCGCAGAGAATACGCAACGGGTCTATTTTTGATGGATCCCGCGTCAAGCTGCACAGAGCGGATCAAACCGGACAGGAAGTCAGACAAAGAAAAGTGTAGAGTCAATTAGAAATAAAATACCCTGTGAAAAAAGAAAGAAACCATTTAACTACATGGCCTACTTAAATATCTTAGCAGTGTAAAAAGCAAGCTCTAATTACCAAATCAACAAAATCTCAAAAAAATTCAGCAAAAATCAAGCTGGCAAAACACTTTTTCTTGTCTCTGTGGGATATGCAGCCATGCAGATGACGGTGAGTAGAAACACAAAAAGGACAAATTAACAACAAGCCAATAACATGGGGCAGGCAAACACTCCGCTGCTGAAATGCTTTTGAGATGCTTCCAGTGGAAGTTGACGCTGGGTAGAGGACGGAACGAAACCGTGGCGTAACACGACGCTACATGTTCAGATTACCAATATGGAGTTTAACTAAAAGCATCAGGTAGTTAAAATTGTGAGGGCTCTGTGTAGAGCGGAGAATGCCCAGTCTCATTTTGAAATTTATTAACCAGTAAACATGAAACATGGTTGTGTCAAAGAAATGGTGCTGGTGTTAATGCCCTTTAAAAATGATCTGACCTCAAGCTGAACAACCTTTAATTAGGCTACACACACACACAACACACACACACAACACACACACACACATCTTATATGATGCAGAAATGGATTATGGGATGTCGTTTTGAAGCTTCATGCTTAAAAGACCAGTGCATTTATTACACCCAGTCATGCCTGCTTTAATCTCTCCAAATGAATGCTGCACTGATGTAGAATAAAGCAGCTCATTCCTGTCAGCAGGCTGCACTGGCAGATTATGAGGCTGCTTTTGTCTTTGCTATGTTATTTTTTATTATAAGCAGTGATGTAGTGTTATATAAAAATATGAATTCTTTTCTAAAAAAAGCGACAAAGCATCACACATTCCCAGAAGGTAGAAAAACAACATTGGACAACATTTAGTTGGACAATTTCAATATTCCTGTAATCTGATGCAACAAACTGATGTTTATGAGACAGCTGGCCTGTGATGTTTTACACCTACAAAACAATGACTTGTATTACAGTAACAATGTTTTGGTCCTCAGAGCTTCATCAGGTAGTATTAATGTAATTTAGCAAGTCAAATTCTTCTGTTCAGACATCTGAGGACCGAAACGTTAAGTGAGTGTAAGTATTCAACAGGAAGCAGGATCTTTTGGTCCTTTCACAGTCAGGTTATTATCCAAGCATCCAACTGTCTGTAAGACTTTCTATAAGAGTGCAAGAACTTTCAAGATGTCCCATTTTCATTGTTTTCTCTTTCAGTGATAGTTTTCCTTCACAAGTTCCATTTTTTCCCCATTAGTTTGATTCCGCTCAGTACAAAGCATACTGTGAATGTCATTATGTCAATAAACTTTGTGAAAAAACCTAAACTTAGTTACAAATGCAGTTTAGGTAGATTTCCCTTGACTAAGTTACTGGTTGAAATGATTAAAAAGTGTTGTTACCCTCGTGCTGAAATACTCGATTTGGGGAAAAACATAATATTATATATAATATATAAATATTTACTTGTGAATCAATCAATCATAATGTATGCATGTGTCCAAAGAGCCATTTCATTCAGAGAGTAAACACCTCATCAGTCCAGCAGTGAGTGGTGGAAGCAGGATATGTTTCTAAGAAACACCAGGGAAAGTACACACTGTCTGATTACAGAAAATCTTTATGGATCTTGGGTTTGTAGTATAAAACATCATGCTTCACGAGGCTATCATGTGTGTTTATGCATGATGTGATCTGAAAGGCCCACCAGAGAGAGGCCAACTGAAGCACAGGAAGATATTTGTTATGTATTTTTTAAACATAAATTCTGCTCAATAGAGCTTTAATCTCTTTAGTTTTATACTCACAGATGATGACTGATGAGTGATGGGAGAGTGAAAAAGTGAGGTGACAGCAAATAAAGGATTGGGTTCACATTCTAAGCATTGTAACATCCTCATCCAGCTGGGGTTGAAATATTACAGGTCAGATTCATTGTTTAGGCTTTATCTTTTTTTTTCTGATGTTAGTCTCCACTAGACTGGCACCCGTACGTGATGTGCAAATGATGAAACTCCTTTGTCAACATAGCTGGGTAGATTAATAAAGGAGCAAAGAGAAAACACAGGAAGACCAGAAGGGA
Organism: Lepomis macrochirus; assembly: GCA_024633595.2. NCBI lineage: Eukaryota > Metazoa > Chordata > Actinopteri > Centrarchiformes > Centrarchidae > Lepomis > Lepomis macrochirus. Next base: position 5,475,545 of record JALXJV020000009.1, read on the forward strand.
GGGAAAACTGCCAGAAATAGGAAGGAGGAGAGGAGTAACAGCAGAGAGCAAAAATAGCAGGAAGTTAAGAACATCCTGGGGCAACGAAGCAGAAAATGTTCTTTAAGGTTAATCCAGGTTACACCCAATTTCTCTCTACAAATATCGAACAGTGTTACCGGTGCATTGAGAAACTCAACGTTGACTATATCACAAAAAAAGTCTATTAAAAACATAATTTTCTCTTGCTGTGTGACTTAGAGACATGGATGACAAATCACTGTTTCTACTCATCCAGCTCAACTGTGTCCTCGTAAAATCTGGGGGGAAATTAACAAGAGGTAACTGTGAAAGCAAAGCATCTGTTTAAGCTGCTCAGCTGGACCATGTCGGTGACTGTTATTAATTTGCCTAAAACACTTAAAAATGGGGAGCCAATTTAAAAAATGGCTTCCACTTGTTTTCTCTGTGCAGTCACAGTGAGTGCACTAAAGATAAACTCAAATGTTTGTACTTGAGTCTCATTGTCGTCAAATCATCTGGCAGCTCATCTGTTTGGAGTATTGAAGTGAGACGTCATTCTAAATGTGTTTCGCTCTCAGTATTTATCATGTCACATTAACGGTGCATTCATTTATTAAAGTTAATAAAATATGTCTATAATATAATATTGCTCTTCCCAAACTGATTTGAAATGGTGTTCTTTAAAAGACAAAGTAGTTGGCATCGTTAAGGATTTATGAAGCTTTTTTTAAATACTAAAGACTCAAAGAGTAATTGTCCGTATTTAACTAGCTCTAGCAAGTTTTATGGTGACAAAACAATGACAGTGCTACAATATGATATGTGTTTACGAATTATTTCAATAAGTATTTTTGGGGAATACAGGACCACAACATGTGGAAGGAGAGAAAAGACGTTTTTGGAATGGCCAATAAAAAATATGTTTAAATGTGTAAAATATGTAAAAGATACCACAGAGAGATATATTAGATAAATTTGCCCTTTCAGTGGCAAAAGGGTGACAAAAAAACTGCAGCTAAATAAAAGATGCACATTAACTTAATATTCTGGATTCAGTGCCAGAAACCAGTAAAATCCCTTTCAATTTCCTATCTTTTTCCCAACTCTCAGCAGGACTGAACCACTGCATAATGCAGCAGACTTTTATCTGTTAACAGCAGTAGTCTTGTCAAAAAAGCAGCACAAATATGAATTTATTCCAAAATCCAACAAGTTGTAAAAACGTTTTAGCACCAGCAATCTACCAGACTGAACTTATATTTTTCAATCACCAACCTTTTTTTTGAGCCAACAGTATCATTCAGGCCAGATGTTAACTATTTTAGTTCTGACAAACTGTATGTTCATAACCAGTTTTTTCAGGGTCAGTAGCAAAGATATTACTGTAAATTGTTTGTATGTTTATATGTTTTACAGCTAAACACCAGGCCTTAATTAAAGGCAGCACCTTCGAATGACAAATTACAATCACACCAATAAAATAAACTATGTAAGGTTTCAGAATTTGCGGTTTGCATAGTTATTCAGCTGTTAATCAAATATCATACTGGAAACTTGCACAACACAGTTAAAAGTTAAAGGTAGCACTTATTTCTTATGAGAACATGAAGGTGTTTTAACTGTTGATGAAATATGGTGGAGATGTGAACACTTCTGGGCTCGTCTATATGTGTTTGTGCACGCACGCGTGTGTGTGTGTGTGTGTGTGTGTGTTTTATGCTAAAGCCTTTATTTTTTCAATTTCACATTTGTGCTAGAGATGTTTGGGAGCCAATCTGGGCATATTGATTGATTGGTTGATTGTTACGTGTCTGTAGATGTGCACAATTTGGATACAACCTAATTTCGCTTTTTGTGTCCAGTTGACTGTTAGCAACAAAACGTTTGATTGTCCTGTCGTCAGGCTTCAAAAGTTTAGCTATTGTGCTGCATCATACTGAAAGGCATTTTACAATTTTTGACTTTTCAGTGTCTGGCCCGTTTTAACTGAAGTAATGAAGCTGCCTAATAATTATGCACACCTTGATATCAGGTGTGATTCACTAATACAAATCACCTTATTATTAACTCCAATGACCATTCAGTATTCAGTCCAGAGAAATAAAGATCAATATTTATTTAATCAATATTTGCCTAATAATTGTGCAGTGTCTTATATACTGTATTCCCTCTGTGTGGACCAGGACATCCATGTCTGTGTGTTATTGAATAAATCTCAAGTTTACAAAGGCATCCATACTCTTGAAGAGTGTTTGTGTCAGCTTGGTCAATTATTCCTCCACCTCCTGTCCACTGTGATTCGTCATGACTATGCAGCATTTAGACACCTACACAATGTAGAGCTTGTTTGCTTTTAGATGTCTGCATGGATCTCTTAATAATACAAATTAAACAGCAGTGTCATCTTTTTACAGTCCCCTTTCTCTACCTACACATACTGCATGCCTAAACCTCAGGCACTCTGACAGCTGGTACTCTGGGAAATGTAGAAAGTCAATAACGGAAGTGGAGTATACATGACTGGTGGACAGTAAAGCTAAATTATAGCACTTTACTACAAAATATAGCTTAGAAAATGCACTGAACGTTGCAGATTGATGATTTGTAATGAAGTGTAAAAATATGTAATGGGGGTTTTCCATTAACGGTTCTAGAGGAGCTTCTTCTTGGCCAACAGACTGGTAATAGAAAAAAAATCAGCAGATTGAGAAAGACTTCAGCTGACTACATTAAGTTAAACATAAAGCTTGAAGCCACTGCCAGCAATGTCCACTCACACATACTATACTTTACACAATCAACTGTTAACGTATTTATGAGAACATAAAGTGACCATGTAAATTTAAATGAACTGTAATCCTACCATTAACCATCAGGAACACATGCCCCTCCTCAGATGAAATTTATTCTGTAACTCTAAACCCATGGAAACACAGCGGAGTACAGGCCTCGTAATGTCTGCACTCACAGTGATTTCTCTCATCTCTGTTGACTTAGACTTCTCGTCAATACAGAGTACATACTCTTTAACATTTCAGTCCTGGTTGATTCAGTGACGCCTGTGGTTACTGGTGGAAATGTGTTTTACTATTACATCACACATGTATCGGGTAGCAAACGTGCCTCCAGCAGCTGTTTACAGCACAGCCAAACAAACCATAGGCTGAGAGGATTCATCTCATTATGTTGTTTTAATGAAGAAGAATCATTTCCATCAAGCTGCGAGCAATAGCACTGCGTGAGCAGTTTTCCACACAACAGCAGGGTACAGTAAACATAATTGGTTACCTTCTAGACACATCTTTAATGATCAAAAGCAGTTATCATGAACATTTGCACTGCTTATTTGTTTACCCTCTGTAAAAATATCCCATTCCCATGCCAGTTTAGCATTGATAACTACTCACCTGTTTAGCTCACTAACAGGTGTGACTCCAGAAAGAAAGAAGGATCTAGCAGAGCTAACGCAGGTAGTGGACCCATGTTTCGCCCGTGCTTATGCACTCTCTTGCGCTCTCTGTGGTTGCTCAGCATCATCTGTGGCTAACCCTAAGAGACCTTCCGGAGCCACAGTACTCTGAATTTATTCACCAAGCAGTCTAATCCTATTTGGATATACTATTTGGACAGGCTTTGGACAAAATTCAGACCCCCCTTGATCAAAGCAAGAAACCAGAAGAGGCATTACAGAAGAGTATGCCTCTGTGATCCACAGCTGAAGCCTCAGGGAGATGCTCTTGTCCCCAGTCTTACTCTCTCACTCAATGTGACTTTAGGGTGCTTATTTTTACATGACAATTCTACCAAAGCACAGTCTTTGTGCTTTGATTACAAGGATGAATACGAACTTCTGCCATTCGGTTTATCTCTTGCTGCTTGCACTTGACTAAATGCTTAGAAGCAGCGCTGACACCGACTAGAGGTCAGAGGATATAAACTCTTGACTATCTGGACAATCTGTTGAATCTGGTGGACTCATCAGGCCAGTGTCTACACCCCCAGTCAGTCGGATCGTTTTGTCTGGAGTTGGATTCTGTAGAGAATCAGGCTCATTTATCGTCCCGAGACTAGCCGATTTCAACATCACGTTGTCGATCTCCGCCAGTGCCAGCAGCTACTGTGATTTATGGCACCTTTGATTCCAGCGGTGTCTTTAGGCTTGCTGATGATGAGGAAGTGCTGGCTGCATGCCAGATAGACATTCCCCTCCCAACAGAGAGACAAGAGAGGCAAGAGACATGCGTCCAGATAGGACTTGAGTGGCATTTGCAGAAACGCTCATGTGAACAGGACTTAAACGAACTAGGAGAGGATATGGCAGATCAATATGGTGGAGCTATTTGCTGTGTTTCCATCACATTTTTACAACATGAGTCTGCTGGCAGCACACCATCTTCTGGCGCACAGCAACAATGTGTGAGTTATTGTACACATAAACAAACAATTGGGACACATTCCCTTCGACTGCTCTCTGCCGCAGTCTGATTTCATGGAGCAGCGCGCACCTGTGATCCCTCCGAGTGGCACACATCCCAGGGATGCTGAACAATGGAGCACAGTGGAGACTCCACCCTGATGCAGTGAAGTAGATTTGGAAACAACTTGGCAGGGCCACCATAGATCTTAACGGATCAGCTTTTTGTCTGCTTTGCCAACCCTGTTAAAGGGAGGGCACTGTCCAAACGTCTCTATCACTGGGGTATGGAAGCAATTTCCTGGGCTTATGCAGGTAAAGGTGCATAGATGCCCATGCTCACTGTTCCTGGGGCATGGCTGCGTATTGGCCTTTTTTAAATTGGGTTTTAGTGGAGGATGTCTGCTCCGCCACGAGCTGGGCTTCTCCACATACATTCATTAGGTTTTATTGTCTGGATGTGACAGCACAGGATGTCACTCAGTGAATGCTCGCAGCAGGAAATTGATGTAGCTGACATCACAGTTATTGCTGTACAGAGAGATTAATTGCACTTGAATACATGGTGGCAAACATGCTAAGCTATAAATAGCTTAAAATTGTTTTAAAAATGGAATTCTTGAGCTTTACATATTTGAAGTTCTCATCCAGAAGCACTTCTTTCTCTTGTTATCTCCAGATTTGGGCCTGTTGTATTCAGCTGTTAACAATCATCGGTAGTCATCAATAAATCCAGCCCCGTGCCCATACTTCAAAATGCAATGTTCCATTTTCTATTTGATAGATAAGAGATGAAATCCTCTGCAGCCAAGCATGGCAGGATGGAGCTCAGCAGCAGAGGGATTTGGCATCAGCAACTTGCTATTATACCTCCATTGCCCTGCACCACAGCAGCCTGTATGGTTTTCTAATCTCATCTAATACAGCGTGATGACTGCTACAAACAAATATGTTGCTGGTAACAAATTGTTTTCAACCCTCCATCATTCTGTTTCCAGTCACTCCATTGAGCCTTCCAGTATGGCTGGCTGAACTTACTATGTCACATTCCCAACAACTTCTGCAAATTACAACTGAATGTTAAGCTACTGTGTCATTGTCATAATCCATGTTTTTCATGGCACAGAGAGTAATTTATGGAAAAGTGTGTGAGGATAAGATGCGATGGTTGACTCATTTTTTTTTATGATGCATTATGTTTCTTGAATGATATCAGGGGAGTGTAATGGAGTGTGAAACCCTGCTGTGCATTATAAAGAAACAGAAGGGTTTAACACTCCATTACACCACACGTTGATGTGAGCTACTTTTTTACCTGATTTTTCAAAAAGCACATTTGCAGCACATGACTGGTCAGTGTTTTTCATTTCACTTGATGTGTTTGCCTCTGTACTCTTTTCTTTAGTACACAGATGAAAATAAATGCACTTTAATTCAAGGTGCATATAGAGGAATAAACACCGTGAAATGAAAAACAGATGACTCAGTGTCATCATCATAGAGTCATGACTCTTTTTCATTGTAGCAGTATAAGCTGTTATCAGTATTAGCATGACCTTTCTGACAAGAAGCATTTATCTGCATTTATTTATCTCTGCACAGTCTAAAACACATGCATTGTTTTTATAAGCTACAAAGCCAGACAATACAAATGTAGGAGTTTGTACCAAAAAACTAAATCATAGAGTGTCTCTCAGCTTCCCCTGTGGCTGCAAGCTGACAGACCTACTTTTTTTTCCCATCGAAGGTGTGAAAAGCAAAGAGAGAGAACTTACTCTATCAATACCACAGTTCCCTTCATAAAATGTGCATCGTATTTTATAAATTGTATGCCTTACATGCAGTTCATGTCCCATAATTCACATATACTTTGATGTCAGTTATCATTCATCATTTAGCTTTGTGTGCTCGGAGATATTCCATGGCTGGATAGCTCATGCGTCACATAAATTTCAATTATGGCACTTATCTCCAGGTCTGTAACTGCAGCATGATGATGACTGATGCTGCTACCTCGGGGGCAGGGCGGAGTCTAAAGCTTAAATACAGTTTATCATTTAGACAAATGGACAGAGATGAGATGATGTAAGTATCATAAATGGTAAATCACTGCTGAAGACGATTTTGTAGGTTTATATGTAAAAGTCTTCCCTTACTGCTTTCCAAATATATGCAGGCTAATCAGAGTGAAAATGATCATCAGAGAAAATAAAAGATCTTCAACAATGATATCAAATAAACCCCAGAGGGTCATCTCTATTCTCAAGCTACATGCCTTTAAAGCAAGGGAGTGCTTTTGGTCACAGGAACATTGATCAGTATTCACTGTTTTTATCAATTTCAAGGTTTTGGAAGCTTTATGTTATTTGGAACATTGTTGTATGGACATAAATAGTGTTTTAAATATAACTCCCAATAAAAGTCAACATTTAAACCATAAATATTGCCAAAATATGGACAATCGCCTTGAATATTTTTAAAAACCAAATATATTCAGAATAAAAGATGTTCTGGGGTGCTGAAGATCTTGAATTGTTGAAAATGTATATGTAAAACATCTTAAAAAGGAGACGCAAATACAAAAAAATGTCTGGTGCCAATGAGTGGATTGGACAAGTGTACAGGATGGCCTGACCCACTCTCAAGCTAATATTGATATCTATATTTGTGAGTTTTAAAAAAATATTCTATAGTAATTAAATGGCATGAACAATCTGTAAATGAATCCCTTAAGCAAGGATTATACTTTTCGCATCCACAATTGGCCATTTAAGCGTCCGCTTCTAAGTATATTCAAGGCTTTAGATTATTATTTTTATTATTTTTTAAATTGTGTATAATATATCTGCAATAAGCTAATATTCATGGATAGATTGTTCTAGCTCATTTTATTAGGAAACTAAAACATTTATAAAGAACAGACTTATGTCACCTTGTTACACCTTGTAATGGTGTTATTCAGTAAAATGTTCAGTAAAAAAAAGAAATAACAGAATGAACACAATGAAAGACTATATAAACACTACTTTTTTGGATCTTCCACTGTCACCCACAGACAACAAATGATATAGGTATGTAGGTAGGTTTATTTTCACAATTTAACAAGTTAGAGATGGCCTTGTGATGGACTGGCGACCTGTCCAGGTTGTACCCTGACTTTCGCCCCCAGTGTCAGCTGGGATAGGCTCCAGCCCCCCCACGACCCTGTACGCAGGATAAGCGATTGACAATGGATGGAACAAGTTATAGAGTGCAATTGTGTTTTGTAAATCCCTTCTGCTACATAGCAGACAATATACATTAATACAAAATCAGTTATAAAAATGGTAAACAGAAATAAACTATAATCAATAGAGCAGTGCTGAGGATGATTTAGAATTTAAAGAGTCTGATATCTTGGGGGGAAAAGCTGCTTCTTCTATACTTCTATATCTCTTCCCAGAAGGCAGCAGGGTGAACAGGCTGTGGCTGGGTGGGTCATGTCCTTAGGTATCCTTTAGGCTCCCTGTAGGCACCTCACCTCACCGATATCACTGATGCTTGGAAGATGGGTACCAATGATGTTCTGAGCAGTTTTACCTGCTGCAGAGCACATCCTGTGCTAGTTAGTGATGTTTCCAGTCAGGATGCTTTCTATTGCTCCTCTGTAAAAACTGACAAGAACTTGCCGTGGGAATTTGCCTTTCTTAAGCTTCCTCAAGAAAAACACTCGTTTCTGAGCTTTCTTCACCAGCGTGGAGATATGAGATGACCATGTCAGGTTCTCCGTGGTGCTGATTCCCAGGAACTTGAAACTATTCACCTGCTCCACCTCAGCTCCACTGATGTAGACAGGAGTGTGTGTCTTTATCTCCTTCTTCCTAAAATCAATGATCAGCTCCTTGGTTTTGCTGACGTTGAGCAGTAGGTTGTTCTCTGAGCACCTAGAAGATTGTGAATTTCCTCCCGATATGAAGTATCCTCATTGTTTCAAATCCAGCCAGTTCCAATCTAGTTCTCTTCATGTCGGGGATGCAGTCATGGGTGTACAGCGTGAACAGGAGGGATCTGAGCACACAGCCCTGGGGGGCTCCCGTGTCGAGCACTAGAGTGGACAATTGCACAGTGTTGTATTTAAACCCAGAGTGCTGAGTTTGCTGATCAGTTTCATGGGGAGATTGTGTTGAATGCTGAGCTGAAATCCACAAACAGCATTCTGATGTAGGTGTTGTTTTTCTCAAGGTGTGTGAGGACTGAGTGGAGGGCAGTGGGGTTGGCATCCTCTGTGGACCTGTTGGTTCTGAAAGCAAACTAGTGAGGGTCCAGACTGTCAGGGATGTTGTTTTTTCATGTGCTGAAGAACCAGTTTCTCAAAGCACTTCATCAGAATTGGGGTGCCACAGGGCGGTAGTCGTTCAGGCTAGACACTGCAGACCTTTTAAGACTTTTTAGGCTTTTGTCACACAGGTTTCCGGGATAAGACTACAAAACCTTCTCTGTGGTCCAGAGTATATCAAATCCTAACCTGAAAACATTTGGGAAACAGTGATGGATGTCCACTAGGACATTTTAAATTGACCCTGGACATAACAGCAGAAACCTCTGCTCTTTAGTAATGATGTGTGTCTGGTGAGGCCAGTAGATGCTGTGTGTCCCCTGAGGAACTCTGTGTGAGGCCTATTGTATAATTCTATGTGACTCCAGGGCCCCCTGTTAGATCTCAGCAGGAACCACTGGAGCCTCATTACTATTCAGGACTATGTATAGAGACAAGAAAATCAAATTTTAGTAATCCATTTTACAAATAAACCATGTGCAACACATACACACACTCAGTCATACCCCATTACAATCAGTCTCACAATTTTCTAAATTCCACCCTGGAAGACACTGTGCTTACATTTGCATAAATTAGCCAACTAAACATATTTCTGTTGAGCAGAGAGGGGAGAAGTGATATTTTGTCGAGGAGTAAGAAGGGGTGGATTAAAGGATGGGATTTCAGGGAGCTTTTTGTTGTTCTCTAATCCAAACTGCTTGTAGAACAAAACTGATCTGGCTACCAACTGTCACACTGATGTAACTGTTTTAACGTGTTTACTTGCCCCCTGATTTTTTTTAGGTTTTGGTTCTTTATTTTTACATAATCCTTTTCTGTTATATAATAACTTTACTTTAATGGGGATATTATATTTTCCTCTTTCCTTAACACAGGCGGAAAAGACAAAAAACACACAAACCAACTGCCTTATGCAAACCTCATCATCACATCAAGCTTTTTATTTAAGCAATAGAGCCACTAAATAATTGCATTCATCTAAAACTAATTTACATCTTCATATATGTTTTGTTGGGAATGTAATCGGCATAACAAGAAAGCGTTTGTATATAATTTGCATAATGTTTACTGTCCGCAGAAAATATTCACACTGAATATATTTGCTATTTATATGTTCACGTTCATCAAATATCATTTGTTTTCTACAAAATCTGCTAGTAAACAGAGCATGATTACTATTTTGGGTCGTCCTAATGACCTTGGAATTGGAACGCCATCCACATACCACGGCGTCCCCTTTGTTGCATGTCATTCCCTGTCTCTCTCTCTCCCCATCATTTCCTGTCACCTCTCTTCTGTTGGCTATCTAATAAAGGCGTAAACATTGCACCGCGTAATTGTGCACGTCAAAATTACCATCGACAGGCTCAGAATATTATACGAGATGTCTGACAACATCATGGAAAGGATCCCTACGAGTGACTCCCTGTGACACCCTTTGTGTTTAGAAACACAGAACTCACTCACTTTGAAATCTCATGAGAGGTGAGTTGTTGCAGGAAGATGACAGTGGAAACGTGAGTCAGAGTTGAAGAGAGCAGTTTGTTGTGTTGGAGTAACATTAGAAAATAAAGTCTTGCTAGGAGCTCCCCGACATCCTAAACAAACGTCTCTCTCTTGTTTCTACTGGTGTTTCATGCAACTCACTTCTCACAAGATTTCAGAGGACTTTTTGTGGACGTAAACTTGACGGACACAATTGCCCAAAAGGAATATGTTGCAGCAACTGCAGGTTGCAGATGGTTTGTTAATTGCAGATTTTAAGGAAATGCAAGAATCCTTATAACCTAAGTTAGACACTTTTTGTCTATAAATTCAACAGTGATAGGCCTACCCTTCATCCGTTAGTTAGAGTCCTAATGTTTATTGATTGTTAGGTACCTAGTGGTTTGGTCTCATCATCTTCTGTTGTTCTACTTACATATAGTATGTGCATAGTGGCAATAAATGTTTTTATCAGGAAACAGTAGTTCCTCTTACATTATTGGTGTACCATGGGGATACTCCTGTGAGCCAATCATGTAGAAAGATCTTCCTCCAAAACACATTTGACAAAGGAAACTAGTAGTATTTAAACATTGTGATGGAATTTTAATGTTTCATTGTGTTTGATACTTTTCCTATTGTTGCAGCTAAGTGAAGGTATTTCCTATCAGAAAGTTGCTTGTTAAAGAGTTTCTTATCTGTTTCTATTTCTTATCTGAATGTCCTTGACAGGTCTTCATTTTCGGACAGTTGGTTCCTGGACAGCTGAGTAACAATCTTAGGATATAAAAGTGCCAAAGCAAGTGTAAAAGACATTATATATATATATATATATATATATATATATATATATATATATATATATATATATATATATATATATATATATATATATATATATACATACAGAGATGGGGTTTTTATTTAAAAGACAGGTTAGCTTATTTGTTGAAGGCAAAGGGCGGTCATCAAAAATTTATGTGTCTTAGTTTTTTCTTCTCATGCAATTTATATTTTCTTAATTGATGAATATAATATATTACTTTACAGCAATTTTTCCACACCTGCCTAAAACTTTTGTTTAAAAATATTCTGAAAAACAGCTTGCCACTAGAAATGTTAAATAACAAATGAAACAATGCACAATGGGAAAACCTGCAATGCAACTGAAATATAGAAGAAACAAATTTACATTGTCCAAAAGCTGATTACTGAATTATATGATTTTGATTTGTCACCTGTCACCTTAATTTAGTTACCCTTCATATAAATAAAGATATTTCCTCCATAACTTGGTTCAGAAAATGTGTTCAGAATGCAAGAAATTAAGTGGTTAATGCACAAAGTCATTAATGTTATGATATTTACTAGTTTCATCTTGTTGTTCATCTTGGTTGAGGATACACTGATCCCATGGCTATCCAGCATGGCTAATGCTGATCACTATTGCTCAGACTGGCTCAAATGACATCACCAGTGCAAGATGGCACTGCCCATATTGGGGATATTTTGGCTTCATTTTTAGTACAGCAGAAGGAAATGGAGACATATCGTCCATCTTTACATACTCTCTATGGTCATGCATAATGCAGAATGCAAGATGACGAGGTCGCTCTTCTGGTCCTTGTCCAAACCCTTATCTTAGACAAAATGAGCCACTACCACACTGTTCATCTCCAGCAGGAAAAAAGGGGAGCTTTTAGCCAGGTAATATTTATTGCCATTGATCAACTAGAGAATTCATAGCTGTTTTCACTTCCTTAACCGAAGGTGCCTTTGACACAAATTAAAACGGTTTTAAAGCCCAGTAATCAAACTAATCCGATTTCCAAACAGAATGGTGTGCAAAACAAATTTTAATTGGCAGTATGTGAATGGTTAAGATACGGGTTTAATTTAGGCAACTGAAGCACGTAATTTAAAATAAACTCCCAACTTGTTGAAAAGTTTAAGCTCAAACTTTTTGAATTTAGGTGAGACACAAACGCCGTCCTCTGGAGAATGCCCATCCACCTGCCTAAACGTTCATACCTTAGCTTTTCATTGACCCGCTCTGCAGCACCTGTAAAGCTGTATCAGTGTGGGTCAAACGATTGTACCAGCCAGCGAGCCAGTCAGACAAAAAGATATTTTCTGAGACGCAGACACAGAGCCTTCAGCCTCCGTGTTGTAGGTGTCAGTCAAATCCTTTGTTTGAGACTTCTTAGCCTCTCCATGATGACCCCTGGCTGGGAAGGTTTTTTAGTGCAGTGTAAGATTTACCTTGACTGTTGCAGCACCATTACAGCACTAAATATGTGTTGCACATTGATTATACTCAAAGTAATCATGTTTATCTTGTTTCATTCACTTGACAGAGCAGCAATCATGGCAAGGGAAAGGTTTGCCTTCCAAGCAACTTCCCTACAAAATACATAAATGTGTAGCATTATTGAAAAGGACAACATTACTGAGCAGAGCATATATTATACTGAAAGCAATCGTGTTTACATTCTGTCATTCAATTGTGATGAAGCAACAAGGTGTATACTAGAAATGGTTTTGCTAGTTAGATGAAAAAACACAAATGGTGCTGCTGAAAATGAGATCACCTAACCGTTTTCCACCTGCTCCATGTTGTCATGACTCTGAAAAAAACCTTCATTGGGACCATGAGGGAGCACAAGACAGCCCAAACTAACCAATCACCGCTCTTTTGTTCTCCACACGATGCAACATGTCTGAAATGAAGTTCAGCAGGAAAATCAGGAAGACCATCTATTCATCATCTCTCCTGCATTCTCTGTCTCCACTTCTTCTTAATCAGCTGTATATAGGCGTTCAACCAACCCGTCTTTGCCACGATCTCCATCAGGCAGCCATATGCTGCTGTCAAACTTTAAATCTGTTATCCTCTCTGCTGCTGGTATCCCAAACTACTCACGGCTTCATTAAACTCCTTAAAAGAGAATGACATCACAATGAAGTCTATTCGCAAAGTAATTTCTTATCTTAATTGGGCACATCCCTAAAAAATTTAAATTATGTCTCTCTTGTCTGACATAAAATCAGTTGTATTATAAACTAAACTTACCATTTATGCGATAATGCAGAATAAATACAATGTAAACAGAATGTAAAATATGCATTAGTCTACAGCAGTGGAACAGAGGTTTTAAGCCATTGTAATGATGAACAGGTACATTTCACATAGTAAAACATAGAATTCAATAAAAACAGCAGTCTTAACTAAACATGGTCTCTTCCTAGAGCTCCACCTCAGTTCTGTCTGAGACCCTATTCAGCTGTGAATACTGAACTCACTAAATTATTCAGTCTTAGCTGTGTGAACTCAACACAGAAGAAACCCAGGCTCAGAGGCACATATCTCCGGTATTTCTGTTCCATTAGACTGGATTGTGCCAGAATAAGACATACAGTCTTAAAACTGAATGTATGTACTGTTGAGGATGAGAATGTGGCCAGCCTAAGGCACACATGTGCAATACCCATGCTGTATGATCAGCATCTTGATATGCCACACCTGTGAGATGGATGGATTATCTCGGCAAAGGAGAAGTGCTCACCAACACAGATTTTGACAGATTTGTGAACAACATTTGAGAAAAATAGGCCTTTTGTGTACATAGAGAAAGTCTTAGATCTTTGAGTTCAGCTCATGTTGAATGGGGGCAAAAACTAAAGAGTTTATACTGTTGTTCAGTGTATATAGTTTCAGATTGGCCACACAGTATATTTCTATTTATATATTGCAGATGACTGTTTCAACTTTTTACTCCATTGAGAGAAAAGCTCTCCTCTCCCACAGGATGCGAGGTGAGAGTCCACACAGAGTTCAAAGCAGTTGTGGTGTTTTGGGAGGCAGCAGCTCTGTGCTGTTTGTGCTGTGGTTTGAGTCCTGAGCAGCAGAAGTAGACGGCTTTCTGCAGAGCCAAGCAAGAACAGTTGCGTGTACAGTGCGTGCATACACGCATCTTCCACTCACACACACAGTGAAACACTCACATACGTACATGCAAATTAATTCACATGCACATCCAAATACGCGCACACACAGCATTTACACACAAGTCACAGAGAAGCAGATGAGGTGACAGATTAGTGTGGGAGAGGAACTAGTGGATGTAAATTATTCAGGAGGAGTGTGCACGTGTGTGTATTAGAGCGAAGGGAAGAAGGCAGATATGCTTTTCTTGTTTTGTCTTTAATTCAGAAAGATAAGAAAAATAACATTTTACTGTCTGTTCGTACACCATTCACCTTATTGATCTATATATCTTAAACCCATTTATTCGTTCCTCCATCCGTTCATCTACATGATTGTCTGTCCATCAATCCTTCCATTAATCTATAATCAATTCACCCTTCAGCCAACAAATATCCATCTATTGGTCAGTCTATCTATCATGCTCATGAATCTTAAACAGCATCATTGCTCAAGTGTCCCACCTGGAGGCCAACATAAATCCCACCTGGACATCCACTCTTATTGTTTTCATCTTGCCCTCGTCTCTTCATTTCCTGTTTGATTCCCTTTCCCTCCCTGGAATATGAGTCACCTAGTTTCTTTGAAAGAGAGTGGCGATGTGAAGTGTGGGGATCATAGCAGAGGCAGGGGGGCATGTGCCTGCCCTTCTAGCTTGGCTCTCCAGCTTCCCGTGTTATCTTCTTTCCTCCTCCTCCTCTTTCTCATCTCGTCTCTGCCTGCTGCTTCGGTGATTTATCTCACCAGTTAAAATGATTTGTTAATGTACAAAAACAAGAGAATAGATACAATATTGAGCGTCTACTTTTATGTCATCACATACTGAGAAAATTCATGAAAACTGGCAGTTTAATAAAAAAGTTTAATGTAGATACGCAAACTCCTTTAATCCATTTTCTCATCTGAAACAAAATAAGATGGATGTGTTATAGGAGGGAAGTCGATACCTCTGGTAAGCATGACTGTCAGTTTAGATTAATGCTAGTGATGATTTTTTTTTTAAATTCCATGCTTTGCTAAATTCTGTAGTTTTAAATGTATAAAGGAAGTTAAGTGAAAAAATCACGGGCTTTGATTGAAGATATTGTTCATCCAGAGCGGTTTATCAGTTATCAAAATTGTCAGCTAACTTTCTGTTGATCAAACGATCCATTAATTAACTAGAAGAAGGTGGCTAGTTTGCTGTAAAACTGTGTGTGAATAACACCAATCTCTTAAGTCATTTTTGCATGTTATCACAACGCATTTTTGTCTTTCATGCGTCATTTCACACCATTTAGTCTCTACTGACTTATATTCTGCAGAGACAGTGTTTAATTTTATGTACAAATAGAACAATGTGAGATGCATAGCGTAACTTAACTTATGTAACATACTTAACTACCGGCTGGTTAGAAGGAGTGAGGAGCCACCCAATGGCAGTATAAAACGGAGCAGTCAATAAAATAGGTTCTTCAAAAACTGTGAATCACAGCAAACACAAGACTTCCTTGAGCATTACGCCTGGCAGAGATCATAAAAAACTCTTCAATCAAAGCCAGAACAAGCTTGACTGAAATGAACATGGCATTTTTACAGAATCCTCTTCAGAAACAACATACACACATTCATGGTAAAATTAGATCAGTGTCAAGAGCGGAGAGAGGTTAGTTTGGAAAATAAGGAGGTTGAAAGCAGCGAGCGGAAATAGATTGGCAGGAAAATAGATGGGAAAGGACAAGAGGCCAAATAGTCTGCTGGAATGATAAATACGCAGAGCCAGATGCAGAAGGAGGAAGAAAGAGGTCAATACAACAACGGACCAATAGAGTGTAATTAGTGGGGAGAGAGAGCAAAAAATACATAACTAGGGCATAATTAGGAGAGAGAGATAGCTGAACAGCTGAAATGAGTATGATTAGGAGAGAAAACATAGAGAGATGTCCCATCAATACAAAAAAACAACCCAATTAGGAGAGAAAGACAAAGAGAAAGAGGCGGATTCAAGTTGATCACAATTAGGGGGAAATGAGAGCGAATGAGAGAGACTGGGAATGTTTGGACACAGTAATCTGAAAAAGACGAAATACGTCTCCAGAGCCGAGAAGTTCCCTCTTTATTTACTGCGTAGAAAAGGAGATGCCCTGATGCGATTTACACAATCATCCCACGCTGGGTGAATCCATCGTAGCGTGGTGTTTGCCGCTGGCACTTCACCCCTCCCTGTCATGACTAACTAGTGATTTATTTTATTTTCTGGATAAGGAATGACGTGAAGGACAGAACCAACAGTGGAACATAGTTAGGAAGGAATGACAAAGCAATTCAAATACTGGTAGTTCCACAACTAAACTCTTAAACCCAAACACTACCGGTTATTTTCTAATTTTCTCCTCAAAGGCCTAAAATATAAAGTATATATATTTTCTCTTATACACACAATGTTCCACATACAATAAAGCTACACCAATCTCGTCTTTTCTCTCCCAAGATCCCCCAGATTCTCATACCTCAACTCGGTGCATCTGCTAATACTGAGTGCTGATCTGATACCAGTACTACGACTGTGTGCTGATTCCACTGCTCTCTATTTCCCAAATTAAAAAATCTGTGAACCCTTAATTTTTATGTAAGGTTTCATGAGACAAGGGAACTTGTCCACAGCCCGCTGTGACTGACCTGAACACATTGCTTGAACACATTTCTTGAATCTCATTCACATTTCATTACTTCTCCTCAACCTCCTCCTCTTCCTCCTCTCTCTACCAATCCTTAATCTCTTCCTCCTCTTCCTACTGCCCTTCCTCCTCCTCCTCCCCAGTGTCCTTGACCTTTTTCTTCATATTGACTCAAGCCCTTTTATCTATCTTCTGAATGTTCTGATTGGTGTGTTATCAATTATGTCCCTACCTGGGTAGTTGTGTGCTAATTGAGCTCAACCTATGGTGACTTGAGTGAAGAATATTGAATGTTAGTGCTCTCTAAATGACCACATGGTGCAGGCAATGAGAAATGAAGGGATTTGTATGGACCGTTTTGCACTGACAGTTCAACAAATCTGAATCGTGTCAAAACAAGGGAAGGACGTTTAGGCTATATTTTAAGGAAGTAGGTGTGCTTATTGATAAATGGCATGATTGGTTTTAAGATTTTAGTTTAAAACCCTGGTTATAGTGTTAAAGCAATCGAGAAAAACTGCAATGTAGACCTGCGACTTCCTGGTCAATACCCGATCTGCTTAATAAGGTCAGTATCAGCAGCAATACAGATTCAGTGTATCAGATCGGTGATCCCTAACCCCACATCCTGTCCATTACTTGTTTCAGTGCTTCATTAAACTACAGATGAGTGACAGTACGGTGTTCTTACTTCAGTGCCCCTTTACATAGATTCTCCAAGTCTGTTTAATGGAGGGATGAACTCCACAAGATATTCCCTCACGTGTTGTTTTAATGATGGTGGAGAGAGCCATCTAACAGACTGCACCGAAACCTCCCAGAGGTGTTCAGCTGGGTGATGATCTCTCCTGATACTGGTTCAGTACTGTTTGTGTGCTCATCAAACCACTTAGTGAGCCCTCATTTCCTGTGCAGAGGCATCTGTGTTTGTTATGTTTATCCACGTGTTTATTCACATTTTTCCTATTTCCTGCACCTTTACAGCAAATAGAAAACTTTTAGATGCCTGGTGCAAAATTTCATATTAACCATATCACCTAAACTAGTGCATGTACAAATTCTGGAAGTACTTTTTAACAATTTTTCTGGGTCACTGGATCACTTGTTGTTTTTTCATTTGTGCTCCCATCACCGTCACAAATTTGGAAATGTGTTTTCCTGGCTTAGAGGGAAAAGCTGTAAGAATTTATGTAGATGGAGCAATAGATTGCATTGTACTCTCATGGGGAAATAACAAAACAGTTTTCATTTAAAGTCAAGTAATTTGTTAAATATGTTGGTGACATCAAAGGTTTGCAAATCAGTGCCATGTATCAGGGAAAATCTCTGCACTCATGCTCTGATGCACCTGTCATTTACTTGGTTATTATGATTACCAAATTATCTTTAAAACTCCTGCAGTTTTAAATAGAATATAGGGATATATAAAATATAAATTATTTGTGTTTCACTGCACATGCTGCTGAAACATGAAGTAATATAATGTTCAGTGATAAGCAACAACCGTAGAGTCTATATTAACACAATCAACAATGGATGCAGCCTGTGGTCATAGTTTTCTTCCTTCTGGTGTTAGACATCTCACTAGTTGGCCATTAGCTCTATGTTCTGCTGTGTGTTCTGTTTTTCTGTGAAGCATAGACAAAAATACTGGGAGCTGAAGTTTATGTCACATCTAATTTATTTCTTACAGGCAGCCTCCACTGTGATGCAGTACAGCTACCCAGAGGCAGCAGTAGAGGTTAAAGAGGTGAGCTTGTGACAGGAGGGTAACTGGAAACTGACATTGTCAAAGCGCCTTTGACAGAAGCACTTGTCAGATGCTGTTCACCTGACAGCTGTAGCAGAGACCCGGCCCCATGAAATTTTGTAAAATGAGGAATATTTCTAAAAGTCTGAATGATATAAACCGTGTAAAAAGTAAAATGTCCAACTACTTTAAAATGGCTTACAGAGCACAGAATGGACACACTAGTACAATCTGTTCATCACTTTTAAAAAAAGATTTTCCCCTTTGAATGTGTGACCAGTCGGATTTGACTGTCAGTATCTCAGTTTGAGAAATGTAAGTTAGTCTGAGTAGAACTCTTCTTAATTGTTACTAGACATTAAACATTGCATCGGAATATTCTGCTTGTGTGAGAAAACAGAATATGTAAATACTCAGAATTAATCTTTTTATGGGAAACCAGAATGCTGCTTAAAATGCAAATAGATGTAGGGAGTCATCTTAAAATCAGGCCTGAGGGTCCGACAACGACCAATTTTTGTAAAATGCACACAAACTTGTAAACACTAATATAGAGGCAGACATACAGTATGGACACAAACTCACACCTTTATTAAACATGAGTAGTTTTACATTTTCAAGCTGCCCAGCATAACTTCTGATATCTTGATCGCCGAGCAGTTCGATATGAAGGGCTTACTCAAGGGTGCAGAGGGGCAGCGCTGTATCAAAGTTATGGTCCCTGATTTCTTTCTAAGTTGAGTTTAAAGGGACTGTTTTTTTGTGCTTCAATCCATGTCCCATGTAGTTTGGTGATTAAAGAGATGAGCATTCAGGTTTTGATATCAAATATAAAGAAAATTTCCAAAAGAAGTTTACATTTAAAGTAGTCTACTTTAATTTCACAGCATTTGATTTAAACTGGTGGGCTTTTAGTGTTCTAGTTTTGTTGGGCTTAAATATGGACAGTCATGGCTTAGTAGTAGTCTAAAGGAACAGTGTCAAAATGTAGGTCTTTAAAGGATTTTAAATGGGTCTCAAAATGAGGTACAGGTTATTTTAAGCCACACTAGCAGGGTAACTCTAGGGATTGTTGATCCACCGTTTTGGCCCAGACTGAAATATCTGTCCAATCGTTGGAATCGTTGTTGCATTATAGCTCATCGAGCCCAGAAGGGTGAATCCCAATGGCTTTGGAGATACACTGACTTTTCATCTACCATAAACAGAAGGTCATAGATTGCTCCAAAGTTTGTTACAGACATTTGTGTCTCATTTTTGGATGATTTGTAATCATGTTGGTGATCCCTGTCCTTTAATTTAGCACCATATCAGATCAGAATTTGAATATATCCACAACTTTGGTTTAGGACCCAAATACCTGCAAAACTAATGACCATCAGCCTCAGCTATACTTTGTATGAACTAAACATACTAACAGGCTAAAATAAGATGGTGAACATGGTTAACATTACCTAATTAGTTTGATAACATTTTCATTTTAAGCATGTTAGCATGCTGACTTTACCATTTAGCTTAAAGCACTACTGGGACTAAGTACTGCAGGGGTCGGCAACCTTTTCTGTGATGAGTGCCAGTATACAAAGATGAAGACATCCAGTGTGCCAGCAGCATTTGTTAATGCACATGTCATTTATTTTTGATTTATGCACTAATCTTGTCTTATTTTAATTGAAGTTTGGGCTTGTTCATAAGAAGAAGAAGAAGAAGAAGAAGAAGAATAGGCATATAATAAATAGGGCTGTCAAGCAATTTAAAAAAAATCTAATTTATTACAAGTTTTGTAGCTTGTTTGCAGTTTTCTAATGAATTAATCGAATGAATCGTAATGAATCACATACATCAATATTAATCGTTAAAAGCATTTAAAATGTTCTAATTCAAATAGATTTTGGTAGATCAGTACATCAATGATAATAAACAAACTTATTTAGCATCTTAACATCCCATAACATTTTTTTTACTGTTCATATGTAATAAGAATGTCCCAACAATTTTTATTTAAATACTAATAGTGTTTTTGTGGTATTGAAGACCTTTAAGGATGACACCTGCCTCCTCAATTTGCAAGTCACCACCGTATTGAACAAGACCAGGTCAAGCCTGGTTAAAATTTAAGTCACGGTAAACTGTTAACTACCAACATGTGTACATTCAGTCAGAAGGCTAAAATGGTTACACTGAGTATGCTTTCTCACATACCGTTTAAAATGTCTCTGCGTGCCCATGCTGACACAGGTGCCATAGGTTGCCGACCCCTGAACTACTGCCTCACCTAGCTGCTAGGGTAGCTGTAGACTCTTAATCTTGTTGCTGTAGACTCTTAGTCTTGTTTGCTGAAATTTTACTCCCCGGTGAAGTCAGCACATTGAGAATATTTTGTTGACAATTTTCTCTGTCTCTGCTGTTGCCTCCTCAACAACATAAGTCAAGTTATGTAATTCTGTCCATTGTCACAGCAGAATATGTTAAAACTGTGGTATGTTGTTTAATGCATGTCCATCTGGGCTCCTTCACTTGGTAAATCTTAAAGAAGTGAGACACAGAGCTGCCAGCTTGATTCTCCAGCTTGGCCAAGAACATCTTCACTGGGAATGAGCAACACTCAATCAGATGTTGTGTTAGTCCCTCTGTAGGTGTGACTTTTGAACATTGGTCACCCCCCTTTCTTCATGACTGCTGACTGGAGTTTTGTTTTAGTGTTCTTCTTACAAACTGTGTTTTGCTAAGTGAGTGGTCTGGAAGATCTGGAAGTGAATTTAATTTAAAGCTATCCCTAGCTGCCTTAATCACAGCACTCAACTCTCTTTAATCTCCTTCTCATCGCGTGATGTCAATCAAAGTCAGTGCTGTTGACATTTACCACGCATGGTTCAGTGCTGGGTCACTGACAGTTGCAGCATGAACAAATTTACAACTAGATTCCAGCCAGTGGACTCGTCAGGAAAAATAAATTAAAAGCATTGCAGCGTAGCGTCCTCTGTGCGTGTGATAACTGTGAGAGCAGCATTTATTCCTCTGCAGATCTCTGTCTGCTCTCACTGTGATCTGAGGATTTTTCAAATAAATTGAGTAAAGAGCTTTCATGTGTTTTCAAAGTGTCACTTTCTGCATTATGACTCTTTATGTATGCATGCATGTAGCCAATTATTCTCCTGCTTGTCTATTCAAACCTCCTCAATTTCAAGTGATCTTATTGCTCCCATCTTTTTTACATAATGGGTCCATCTACACCTTTGCTGCAAGTATTTGCATTTAATTAAGGCAGGCATTCAGATGGGGGATGGGGATGCAGGAAAGTCTTGGTCAATAACATTTCCACTGGATCCATTGTCAAGCTTCAAAGTAGGTCTCAGTTAGAGACAGTACTGTTGCTTGTTTACAGATTGCTATTATTTGCTGTGTTAGATTGTATTAGATTTTTCTGGATGATTACAGCTGCAGTATATATTGCACAGTCCCCCTCTACTAGTTCCTAATTCTGACATTCAGGTAGTTGTCGATTTTTTTCAAAAAGCCAGAAACGCTTTTAAAATATATTATTACATGAAAAGCAAAGTGCTGATGAAAACCTGAGGCTGGACAAACAAACTGCCGATACTGCAGCTATTTCCAATTAGTAAATTACAGCGACCTTTTATGTGGCTTGCTGTAGAGGGGGTGGTGATACCATCGAGAGTATTGCTTTCTTACCCAGTGGATTTCATTCAATTGATCCCCCCCCCCCCCCATTTTGTTTATTGCTTTAAGCTACTTAGACTGTGACAGTAACCACCTTGAGATAGGAAGCAGGAATTTAAATTAAATTCTTAAATGTGAGATAAAGTTGATAGTTTTAAAGCTGCTTTTTGTCTGGTTTTATTAGGGCTTTCTCACTTACAAATGTTGATTGTGTTGATCAATAGTCCATGTGTGACGGCCTTTTAATGTAAAGTCTGTTTCCATTAAGATTAGTGACTGTACTGTACATGTGCAGTGAGCTGCACCACATGGAAGAAGGTTTTTTGACGTACATGTTGGGTCAGAAACGCTCCAATTAAAGGGCAACTGTTACCCCATAACATTTCTGGTCTCAGGGTATCCATGTTCCAGTGCAGTAATGACTGATAAAAGATGATATGAAGATAGTCAAATTTGGTTGAAAAGTTGAAAATTAAAGAAAACCATGTTTTATTTGTATTATATATTATACATTTTAAATTATTTATGTATGATTTATGTATGGCCATATTTATTATACATTTATATATATTATAAACAACAGTTTGCAATGTGTTATCACACAAAGACAACATCCTATAAGTGAGTGAATTTCTGTAGGCTACTTCTGTCTGGTGATGGAGAGGGACAGGGTGATAATGATCCCAGTCATGTTGATAAGGAGGGAGAGGAATTAGAGGGGAAACAGGAGGTGTCGAAGGAGAAGGATGAGGAAAAGAAGCAGGAGAAGGTCAATGGAACCAGACAAAACAGTGACAGGTACAGGGCAGTGTGCAGGGCTGAGTAGGCATTCATATGATGCATAGACAGAATTAGAAAATGAGAGGAAAATCTTCAAAGCTGAAGATGAGGGATTTGTTTTTATGCACACATGTACACAAACTGCTCTATTTTACGGTACTGCATTGTAGTTTTTGATGATATTTAAGTATATTTTAGCACTCTGACTGACTCAGGCTTGTCTGACCTGGTCTTGTTTAGTGCAGTGGTGTCTTGCTAATACAAACTGAGGTGGCAGGTGTCATCCTAAAGTTTCTTGAAAGTCTTATAATCTAAGTATAATCTAATTTACTGTGTACAACAAAATTAAAATAACTGCTAAAAATCTTTCTCCGTGTCCCTCAAGGGGCGCTTTCATAAAAGCTCAGTACCCAGCTGAATTTCAGTCCCTGTACATCCCTGGACATGCAGAGAAAAAGGAGCCTTGTTGCCACAGTGACCCAACATTCAGACAAATTAGAAAATGTATTTGATATTTGAGTTGTTATTGAAGAACATATTGTCTGTCTGGTGGAAAACTTTTTTTTGGTGCAGTTTAGTGGATGTCATTTTCAGTATATTGTGTGACTCGACCTTTAGAAATACTGTCAGATGGTTCCAAGGGGAGACAGAGATAAAGAGGCATAGAGAGGTGAGATGATGCATAACTGTACTGTACTACATGTAGCTGAGGAAACAAAGGAAGGAGTTATGCAGGGTAAAAGAGCACAGCGATTAGAGAGACGGCTCAGACAAGGAGATTATTTGGCGGTGAACTTTAGCATCTCCACTCTTGATGAATGCCTCCATAACGAACATATCGGTGTCAACCTTTAGCCGAGACATTTACGTCATCCACGGCCTGAGAGAAGAACGAGGAGGAGAGGAGTGGAAGAAAAAAGCCTGATGTTTATTAGATCACAGACAAGGTCACAGCCCTTTAATTACACATTGAAACACACCTGAAGCCCATGAAGCACTTAACATCGTCCACAGTGATCAAGGCAACAGTTCCGGATTCCATAAATGTCCTCACTCTCAAAGTCAGTTAGACCTCTTAAAATGTACACAAGTCATTTTTCCAGACATAATGATTGAAGCTTAAAGGACACTGTTTACCAGATTAATATTTCTTTCTTTTCTTTACAATTTAGAAACACCAATTAACCTAGCCTGAATGTCTGTGGATGAGAACACACACGGACATGGACAGAACATGCTAACTACACACAGAAAGGCCGGGGCAACCGGGGTTTGAACCCCCGACCCTCTTGCAGTGAGGCGACAGTGTAACCACTGAGCCACCACACCGCCATATATCCAGTTACAGTTTTTTCATTTTTGTGGGTTGTGCAAGCAAAAGGCTCTCTCTCTAATTTATTAATGCTAAGTGGGAACTTGTCAATAAACATATATTGTTCAACATTTATTGATATGCTGTAGCATGTCAACCTTTTTAATTTCCCGCCTCATCCAGGCTGTGATTGGTCAGTTGATGAAAAGTGAAGTCTGTGAAAAGTTGAACAAGTTGAAGAATTAAAGGCACCGATACAGCTAACGTCAAATGGCAGCGAGCCAAACCCAAAACTTTCCTTATATTCTCTCAGTTTTTTTCTGTCTTACTGCTTTAGCTGCTGCCGACGTCTCTCTGTCTCTGTCACAGAGCAACCGGAGCAACAGCATTTCTCGCGGTGCTCCGGTGGCGAGTCCGAGTATGTTTTGAACGATTTGCGGCGGGCCGGGGGTTACGGTAACTTGTTGTTTTAAGAGTTACTGGCACACTGGTCATAAATCATATTTCTCATTGTACGTAGGCTCATCTGGTTTAGGGGCACATGCAGAGCCCGGCGTGGGCGGAGATAATGAGCAGACTGCAGCGAACACAGAGAAGGGAGCCTCACACACACCTTTTCTGTTTTATTAAATCACACACTTTTTGCAGTTATGTAATTGCGCATGACGACATCGCGACTGCAATTAGATTAATTGTGCAGCCCTATAAGAAATTAGCGTACATGCGTGTGCTTGTGTGTATGCATGTTTGTTTATGTCAGTGTGCCCTTTCATTCCCGTAGTGTTTACAACGTGTCGATCCACTGAGTCGTATCTGATGAGTTACCCTTGCAGAGCAGTAGGTCATCTATCCGACCAGCCGTCCCTCTCAGCCAATAAAGAGCTATTGACAGAGTGAAGAAGGGGCTTCATCAACCTGCTAATAGAGGTTAAGACCTTGTGAGGAGCGATGGATGACTTTAACTCTCCAGTTGTGTCTCAACTCAGTATCTGGATGCTCTGCTTTCTCGACATAATACATGAAATGCAGCTACTTTCTTTTCATTGTTCATTATACTTAATGCGTCCCACATTGTCTCTTATTTTATTCTCCTCCGATCAGTTGTTTAATGGAGCGTTAAGTTGGCAAATATCATATGGTCACTATGCAGCCTAAATATATTGTTATCACAGGTTCTTGCAGGAAAGAAAAAAACAAATAATTTTTTTTAACTTTATGATTTGACGAGCAGTGCCTAAATGTACCGTTAGTTACACGAGGAGCAGCAGGTCAGCCGCTAACTCATGGATTGGGTCCTGGATCCAGCCCATGAACGCAGTTCAGTCATTCTCTGGGGACATAACAAAACTAAATTGCAATATTTTCTCCATAGACCATATTGAATAATTCCTAAAAAGAGAAACAAATAAATAAATATATGTATTACAAATACAAAAATACGGAATTTCTGACAGTAGATGGTAATAAAGAAAGAAAAAATGTATTGATTGAGGAGTTTTAGCCATATATTCAATTTATATGCATAAATAAATCTATTTGCATCAAATACTTGAATGTGTATCACTGAATATTCTGTCGAGGTTATAAAAACTCCACATTACCCTGAAAATGTTATTGCAGACTGAGTGGTAAAGCCCATAAAAATATGAGACACTAAAGCGTTAATCAAAAATTCTTCAGGTTTACTGGCTCTTTAAAATAGAATTTCATCACAAGTTAGAAACTGTTTTGTGTGTTTGTGGTCAGCGAGTAATTTCTGTCATGCAGTGGATGATTCAGGCTTACCAATTATTGATATTTAATAAAAAGGCCAAAATCAACCCAATAAATTAAAACACCAATACATCTGTATCACTCTGCTTCTCTTCATCACTCCGTTTGTCCCTCTATTCTCATGCCAGCTGTTATTATCGACTCGCTGGTGGAAAAAAGCTGCACACACACACACGCTTCATTTTGTGTGTATATTCATGATTGTGCTTATTATCCGTGGACAATCTCTGGGGATGATTGCTCATCTAATTAACTGACATCTATAAAAATGAGACCTAATCACTGACCCAAATCCCTCCTTTTCTGCTCTCTTCCCTTCTCACTTTCTGTATTCCTGCCATCTGTCCGTCTCCTTTTGTTCATCGCTCTCTCTGACTTTCTCCCCTTCCTCTGTCCTTCAGCTTCTGTGGGATGTGGTACTCCATATTAATGCTAGACGCTTGGTGTGTTTTCTTTTTGTTCCTCATGTGTGTCTGCGGCAGTTTGCCAGGTTTTGAAGATGCTCATAGGTATTGTAGCCTCTGTCTTTTCTGTGAAATGTTTAAAACAACATCAAAAGTGAAAGCCTCTCATTGGTTATTCTCGCTCTCTCTCTGCAGCTTGCCAGTGAGTAGGAACTCTATGTGGATCAAGAGTTGAAAAAGGAGCACCTGAGACTAGTGGTGAGTTTTGCTTTTTATTTTTTCCTGCTCATATTTCCTTCTCTTGGGATTCGCAGAAATTTGGCCAGATACTGCATCGAGGAGAGGCAGGGAAGAAGAGGTGTCTCAAGCTTTAAGCGTAGATTGCATGCTTTACATACATTGTTTTCTGGATCAGATCCACCTCAGTTTTCTTGTTGTGAGAGGTACCTTAAAGAATTCTATTTCTATCATGTAGCTAGTGCTAGTTGGCCACTAGCTAATGTTAATGTACAGTATAAACATCAGTATACGTTACAACTCACAGCTTTTAGAAAACTTCCCCTTACAAAGTCACAACCGCATCAGTGGATCATTTAAATTGACTCCTCTTGTGAGGACAAACTTAACCTCACTTAAAGTCACCCAGTTGTACCAAAGGTTGCTTCTGCAACAACCTGTCGCAATTTCATAAATTTTGAGATGCTGGTTGTGATTCAGTGATCTGGCACCCAGCAGGGAACCCTCAGCCTGCAGAATTTAAACTGTAGAAAAGATGGTGCCAGTTTTGATTTGATCATTTTTACTTACATGCTAATGTGTGTGTGAGAGAGAGAGAGCGCTTGATAGACATAGTGACAAAGAGTAACAGTATGTACAGCTGTTTTCACAGATGAAATCATTAGTGAGACTGTGTGCTGTACTTGCAGAAAGCAAATTACATGTCAATGTATGTTTCTCATCATAATGGAGATGAACGGCCTTGCTCTATGAGACATTTATTGGCTTCAAACGTATGTTGCTTGTGTGTTTCCCAGCAGAAAAGCATTTATGTGACAGTTGAGATCTGTGTGTATTTTGTAGCATACATCCTGCAGAACCTTTAATTTTTTACCTTTAAAATTTTATTATCTATATATTAATATATAGATTTATATTGATACTGCTGAGGGATTTAGAGAAAAGACTGACTAAGAAGAGTGCAAACTCTCCCTGCATCACTTTTCTAACAAATGGGGCATTCTGACTCACACTGATGAACTGTGCACACACACAGTACACTTAACAGTTAGATGTATACAGTGCAGATGGAGTACATTGAGAAATACAATACAATTTGAGCTCCAGTATGCACATACAGACATAGGAACACAAACCCACAGGGTCACACGCGCGTGTCGACCAGTTACCAAGAGTTTTAGGGCTATAGCAATGCATTCTGGGCAACAGCAATGGCTCATTAGTTATATCCCAAGGCAACCAATGGCCAAGTGGTGATGAATGGGGCCATTGTGGGGCCATTACTGTGTGGATGTGTGTGCCTTTGTATTGCTTTGCACTAGTTAATTTAGTGTGTGTGTGTGTGTGTGTGTGTGTGTGTGTGTGTGTGTGTGTGTGTGTGTGTGTGTGCGTGTGATGTGTGTGTGGTGTGTGTACGTGCGTGTGTGTGCAGTCCATGTGTGAGGTGAAGATAATTAATGAACATAATCCATGTGTGTATATCTTTTTCTCTACTTTTATATTTGAGGATGTGTGGTGTTCATGCATAATGGCCTATCTGTGTGGTAATTAATGTTCACATTCATTGTGTGTGTGTGTGTGTGCTACTCGCCTCTATTCTGGGGCTCTGTTAATCCAGCTCTCCTCGCTGAGCTGGCTGATGGAGTTCAGGAGTTGTCAAGCTATCAGGAATCCAGAAAGAAACTGCAACAGGACTCAATTACTGTCCCCATGAACCACCACCCCGACACACACACACTCTTATTATATCTCCAATTTCTCTCCATCTTTCTCTTTTTATAGTATGCGCTCCTCAGTCCTCTCTCCTTAATGTCTCCGGCTATCTCTAGTCGCCCTTATTCTATTCTCAGTTGTTCGTTTGTTGCTTTATTCCTTCCATCTTTTCTTCCTTTGTTTACTTTCTCGCTCTTTCTGTCTCCTTTGTCTCTCTGTCTTCCCCTGTCAGATCTCCAGTATAATAGGATGGACGTGGAGTTATATGTGTCTATATGGAGGCATGTGGGTGTGGCTGTGTACATCAACACAGCGGTATATAGCCTTGTATTAATAAACTAGGTCTCATCAAAATGATTTGTGTGTAACACATGCTGGCGTGTGTGTCGGCTGAATTGTTCTCATCAGCCAGATGTGAACAAATTGTAAATGCAAAAACACTTTTGTTTTTGCCCCATTCATCATGTGGGCAAAAACAAGTGGCCTTTTATTGTGGACAGCCTAAGTCACACCTGTGCTATCTGATGAGCATCTTGATATGTCACACCTGTGAGGTGGATGGATTATCTCGGCAAAGGAGAAGTGCTCGACTAACACAGATTTTGATGGATTTGTGAACAACATTTGAGACAAATAGGCCTTTTGTGTACATAGAAAGTGTTAGATCTTTGAGTTCAGCTCATGATGAAGGGGGTCAAAAACAAAAGTGTTGCATTTATAATTTTCTTCAATGTATTTATGGATGCAGTCAGAACCATGCTGCACCGCTCATAAAATATAGTGTAGTGTCAGAGCATGTGTGTAAAATTGATGAAGTTGTGAAGTCTCAGAGGTGGGTTTCCAGTAATAGAGAGGACATGAAAAGGACAAATTACCATATTTTAGAATGTGAAATATTGGATGAAGTTAAAAATGGAAGACCTCTGTGGGCAAGGCTGCGGTCTCGGCTCTGACTCTTGACACTGCTTGGTAACATGTTTCAGATCCAAGAACTTAAAGATCGCATATTGTGGACTCTTCAAAGTTGGTCTATGTGCTAAACATTACATCATATGTTGCTCCTTAATACCCCTTAAAATTTTAGGGGTAAAAATTATATTGAATATGAAATAGGATACATTTGTGATGTCTTCCATGCAATATATATATATATATATATATATATATATATATATATATATATATATATATATATATATATATATATATATATATATATATATATATATATATATATATATATATATATATATATATATATATGTATGGCTGAGAATACCTAGCAACCTGAACTTGAAGTGATTGAAGTGATTTGAGTATTTCATTGGACTAAATGAACTAGACCCATGCCTTGGACCTCTTAAATTCTTAAACATCTCTAACAGTTACAAATTCCTTTCAGCTTTTTGCAGTTGCCATTTTTACTCCAAAGGCTCTTGCAGTGTACCAAGGCTGATCCCTTCCTATTTGCCCTCCTAATATTTCCTTTCATTTTTGAAGTTAAAGCAGCGTTTTTAAAGTATATTATGCATTTCATTTTGTTTTAAGAAACACCTGAAAAAATGTGATGTTATTCTTTTGGGAAGCTTACTTGGGATCTGTTGCTGTTGTTGGCCTGTAAAGCTCATTGTATGTTTCCCTGATTGCTATGTTTTGTACGGTACTGGTTGTTTTTTTCAGATAACGCTGGTGTCAGCATTTTTCCTGCTGCTATCTCAACGTCTTGTTTCTTGAAATCTGTATCATGATGGTTACATCAGTGATCCTAGGTTCAAGTTTAAGACTTTTTAACGGTTGAGATATGAGATTAGATATGATATTTGTTAGATTGACCTAATAGATTAGTCTGCCATTTGTACAAAGACTGAAATGCAAAGCAAGGTCTCCTCTACATGCTGGGGCAGAGTAAGCAGTACTTCCTTGTCAAAGGAGTCATTTTATTCTTATTACACTGTTAGATCCACTGCTTCAGGACATAAAAGGATGATGGATGGATGTGAGCAAAGAGCATCCTGGTGTTATGGAGTCAAATTATCTTTACTTAAGATAACACATGAAAAAGAACAGCAGCTGGGGAATCAGCTTCCAGTGAGATGGATAGTGGAAAAGTAAGTGTTAGGCAAGACAGATGTTACGTTAGCATCTATGCTGTAGTTTCAGGAGAGAATAATGAAATGACAGGAGAGAAACAAAAAACACACATCACCAAGAATAAATATGATTTCTCTTTAAGCTCATTTTATTATTATTATGTCACACATCTCATGGTGAACACCTACTCAGCGCTATGTTTCTTATATTTTATATCAAAATACCCTTACTTAATTCTTGCAAGCAAGGGCAACAACAATGCCTTAAGCAACATATAAGATTTTAAGATGCATCATCCTCATGCTGCAACACAAAGCATGTATATTAAAATGGGTAACTTAAGCGAATCATCAAGCTTTAACCTGATTATTTTTGAGTCAAATCCCTGGATTGATCTGAAAAACCTGTGTAGGGAATTAAAAGGAATCAATCCTTCAAAACTACTGTTGAAGTGGTTCAGCGAAGTTTGTAACTGCTTTAGTTGCGTTTCTTGGTGGGAAGCTGTAAAGCTGTGGCTTGCGACTACGTGTTTGTGCAGGTCTCTTGTTGAATAAAAACTAGTTATTTTCTCTCTCTATTAAAGATCGGGAGCTACAGCACATTTTGAATTCTGTTAACATCATTCTTTCCCTCCTGTCACTGAGAACGGTTTTTGCCTGAAAATGTGGAGTCGATCCAATGAAACTTTGTAGTAAATTATTCATGTGGCTTTGCTTCTCTGTGCCGTTATACAGGTGTTAAGACTCAAAACAAAATGTCGCTTTGAGTACTGGGCAGAATACCTATGCAATTTAACAGAATCCGACTGCAAAACTGAAGACAAGCAGATAAAAAACTGTTCTATTGGAATACCTCACTTTGATCTAAAAAAAGACTTAATGAAATATATTGTGCATCGTACTGCAGAAGAGAAGATGTAAAACAGTTTATTTCTGTATAGTCACCATGTTTCATAATTACTGTACCACTGGCAGATACTCAAAGCCAGTGATGCATTTATAGTAAACTCACTCTTCCTGATCCCTTGTGACCCAGTAAACAAAAGTTGAGGAGAGATGTCTGCTGCTCCAAAACACCAACGAAATAAATATGCAGGATCTCATCATTCATCCTCACTTCAGTTCGAATTCAAATTATGTGTTTTGAATTGCAAAAGCATCAAACAACTGTGGTGTCTACTAATGTCATTTCAGAGTTGTTTTGTACATATGTATCATTAAATATATTCATTTTTATCCTGTATTCACACTTGTTGGGGTGTTTAAATGCTTTACTTAGAAACAAGCCTTCTTCTTTTTGCAAGTCATTCAGTTTTCATTCATTCATTCATATTAACCCGCACTCTCATACAAATCACTTGTGTGATAGATGTTGAGAAATAGTTGTTTTCAAATCTCATATGCCTCAACATCTGAGCCAAAGAGAACCAAAATAAATGCTTTTTCTAATCCGATAGACAGAAACACATTAACAACAAGCTACAGGCCTTAAGGGAACCAATACAACAATGAAAAAAAATAACACATCAGGAGAACAAGAACTGATAATGTCAGCCACCCATCTTCTGTTTTGGCCTTTCCCGCAGAATATTATGTTACAGACACATTTCCTGATGGTTAAAAAATGCCATATAGATGAGTGAAATTACAGAGTAGCAAAACTGCAGCTACAACATGAGCGCTGTGTCCGAAATCACCACCTAATTACTATATTGTATAGTGAGGATGTAAATGTTTTCAAGATACTTTCCCCGTCCATGGCATGTATACACTGACTGCTGATAATCCCCCAATGCAATTCTCTGCATTTCGTAGCTGCAAAAATGCCCACTGTGCGACTTTATGATTTTCCCTACAGGTCTTAATCCACTGTTTGCCAGTTGGTGCATACTTGCTGCTAAGTGACCATTCAAAGCAGGATTGTAACCAGAATTCATCTCTCCAAACTGTCAGTTGCAGCAGCTTAGTGGTGCGATATGGCAGTCTGCCTGTAGTGAAACAAACTGGTTTGTGAATGTGCCTCAGAGGAACTGAGGCACATTCACAAACCAGTGAGGAGAGACCGCAGGGAAACTTTGACATTCAGTATTTTACTTTGTTTAGTTGGTTATAAAGCTGCAAAAGTCGTCCGTTAAAAAAACAGTCTAAAATATAGTCTGTTCTCTAAACTTCCATAATTCAAGTACAAATGCCGAAATACCTGGAGATAGAAGAGAAGTCGAGGTGAAAAGTTTGGAAAGGTGAGAGCTAAAAACAGAGGCGAAAGAGGTCAGTTAGTACTGAAGGATGGAGGTCGGTTAGTACAACACACAAAACCACAAAACAGAAAATATGCATGTATGCACCTAAGGACCGACTGCAGACTCACATGCACAGTTGTAAATCCCTGACTGAGCAGCTATTTGGCAGCAGCCTCAGGACTAAAACGGTCTATGGAACATAATACAATAGAACAGCACTCAGAATTCAGAGCAAACACGCAGCCTCACTTTTCTTTTTTTGCTTCTATTTCCTTCTATCCGCCCTATTTAACATCTGCTTTTACATTATAGTCATTCAGCTGAAGCCCTTTCCTCATGTGACTTATTGTACATTGAAAGCAGCAGTAAAAGTGCTATCAGTGCAGTTAGTTTCCCAGGTGCTTATAACTTTCTCCCTATATCATCATGACTCTGTACTGGTGATGTAGAAAGTGAGAAGTGCCAGGGAAAATGTTAAAAAGGCAGTTAGGGAAGAATTAAGGTAGATGTTAAGTGCTGTATTCATTTGCAGATATTGTGATGTGAGAGAGTTGTGGTTTCAACTAATCAATGAAAGATTGTGTGACAGAAGCTCTGAATAACAAAAGAAGGTCAATCAACCAAGTAAAGAAAAGGGGGTGTTTATATTATTTTTAGGCATTTGGATGCATTCTGTCTGATGGGAGAAGTGCAGTAATGCACACAGAAACAGTGAAACAGCAGATAACAAGATCAGCAAGTTCATGTCCCTGTTTTACAAATTCAATAAATCAACTTAAAAGATGTTTTGTTTCTGGAGGACAAAGTCAGTCTGTTATGTTCAAAGCACTGTACATGGTAATAAAAAAAACTAACTAAAACAAGACAAAAATATTTTTACATCTTACTGTCATATTGAGATACTCTATTATTAATACATTTTTAAATTGAGTTGCTGAAATGAGCTGCAGGAAACCTAAAAAACTTCAGCCTACAAGTCTTTCTGGTTTCATTTTACCAGAATCACAATGGATCAGTGGATTCTGAAGCTTTGAGCTCAATAGCAGCTCGGGTATCTGACAATGCTTTTTCTGATTTTCAGTCACGTATTCACACTCTTCTCCTGTCAAGCTCTTGAAGCAGTGTTGGGACCACAGAAAGATTTTCTGTTTGCATTTTTAAGACTGTCTTTTTGGGTCGCTGAATTTTAACATGACATTCTCCCGTTCCCTCTCTGTGTGTCTCTGCTCTGTCGACTGACACTGATTGTCTCTTCCAAGAGAACAATGCTCAGCAGGCATAAAGAAAATGATTGTTGAGAGACCAATTTGCTCCCTGATTTAGCCTATCTTCATCCTAATGAGGGTTCGTGTCTATGAGAGAAGGAGAGAGAGCGGGGGAAAGTAAGTGTTTGTTAGTCTCCCTTTGTTATTTGTGCTTCATCATGTGAGGCCTGTCCCACTGGACACAAGGAATCATTTTTTTCTGAAATTATGATGGTTGGGAGATCAACAGAAAGTATACCAGAAACCAAGAAAGTCAGAAAAAGAGAATAAGAGAAACATGTGTGTCTTTATAAAAGGTTTTATACTCGATATGGGCATAGTTTGGATGGGATGTCTACACAGAGAAACAGATGCAGTCTCCTTCTGTTCCAGTAACGTCTGTTAAAACAGCGGCAGTGGCCAGCTGTTCTAGGAAGTGACTGAGCTTTTTGTAAAGAAAAAAACAATGTTCCTACCGAAGATGTATTGAAAAGATAAACTTACCATTGAGAGCCTTCTCCAAACATGACTTTCATAGTAACACATGTTAAGTCGCTTGTGTCAAACCATGATCTCAAGTTATGTCATCTCTACAAGTCGCCAGACACAAGACAAATCTCCCAAACCAACTCATCCTGCGTGTGATGGAGGTCAAGGGGAGAGCAGAAGCATAATTGCTATATATAAATTCTATTAACCCTCATGGACTAACTGGTACAATGTGGACAAAATGCAGACAGAAAATCTAAATAGAGGCAAATAGCAAATACAAATGCAGTGAGTGATGTGTACATAATCCAGTTAGCATATTCATACACAAATGTATCTTCGGTACACGGGGTCTACAACAGAGGCGTTGTAATGTTGTAAAGGCAGTAGGAGAAATACTGGCAGCAGATGCGGCCGAGGTTCAGCTGATCAACAAAACTGTTGCGGAAAAGAGCTGAGGAGAGCGACAGCATAAAATTGCTAAAAAGGTTTGATTAAAAATAAATAAGGCAAAATGTCATGCTTCAGTGACTTTTATTAAACCCCCTAGACCTAAAATGTAATTTCAATTACAAGCTAATTTACTTGAAAAAACACGTATGGATTGCTCTTCAATTTCAAACAAACTGCCTCATTTGTATAAATCAATAAAAACCCACAGCATTTTTACCCAGAAGTGTGACTGTCTCTCCTTTCTGGAGTGCCAGGCAAACAATTAATGCGGTGAAACAGCGAGTCCCATTATAACTAATGTCCCACATACTGTTTGTGCTTTGAGAACAGCAGGGTGACTGATGTGATGGAGAGTCTGAAAGTAAAGATGAATAATTGTACTGGTGGAGTTATTTCAGGGTTAGTGTTAGTCTTACAGTGAGAGAAGAGACCATGTTAAACATGTACATATCAATGGCTTTTTATTGGTTCTCAGTATTCTCACTGAATTTTAACCTTCAGAAAGTGAAGGAGGATCACTTTTAAAATCCTGGTACAACTCTCTATATCAAAAGATTCATAACAGGTACCACCAGTTAGACCTTTGCACCTAGTTAGTAAGAAAACTGGCCTCTTCTCACTTTATGCCAATTAATTTTTGCAAGGCAGGAATGTAACACAACAGGGAATAGCCTCAGTGAGCTGTAAGATGAAAAGTTGCAGGCAACGGACTACACACCTCCATGTCATGATCAAGCTAACAAACTCCTTTCACTGTGCCCTGTTGCTGGAAAACTACACACAACTATGTGCACTATGAAATTAAATTGTGGTTGCTCCCGGCCTGATGGAAATGGAGACATCCTCCCATCCAGAAGTTTGGCTGTGCCATAAACCGATACACCAGTTGCTCTGCCTGGCTGGCAAGGAAGCTGCAGTAGTAAAATCACACTTACAACCATGCAGGACTAAAATCTGACACATTATGACACGTAACATATTTGTGCTTCTACTTCTTACACAGCCATATTTTAAATATCTGTCTGTCTTTTACTCTAAGAGAATTTTCAGCAGAGCTACTGAGGCTCCTACAGTAGAAGAATGGCTGTATTGTTTTTTTTCCTGGAATCTCAAAACAGGTTTCAAATACAGTTGCTTGACATTTGAATACGTTGATAAGCAGAAAAGTTTCCAACATGAGAAATAAATGCTATCTTCATTGACTAATATCATATTGCAAACTGTTGTGTCAAGATGTTTTTTGTCAAACCGTTTTGGAAGAAATGATCACATCTGCATCTTTAAGGGCGTACTCTGGCAGTGAAAAGAAGTGCATATTATTAAACTGCATGCACCCCAACATGCAGCCTATAGAAACGTATGTGAAACAGGAAATAGATGAGAAAGACTGAAAAGGAGAAACACGTCATCTTTTACAAAGAAACTACTCAACTCTTTTATGTACTTACTGCACAGTCTCTATTTACTGTAGCTGGCACGTCTATATAAATAATTCATAGACACTGGGAATGTTCTTCCATATTAATGAGTGGCCTTGGTGGTGTTGTTTAATCCCCCCTCCACTTCTTTCACTGGCTGTAATGAAGGCCATCCACGATACTTGATTCTAGTTTATTGGTGGACTTCTGTGTAAAAGCTTTTGCTGAATGAATGAAACAAATAAAAGTGAACGTGTTTTAGAGAGCACAGCAGCACACTGCTTTGTGCTCTCTTCATTAGTTTGAAGTTGTGAAGGACTAAAACATCATAAAAGCCCCTTCCTGATTTTTTTTTATTTCTTATCAACTGCTTCGCCTGATGGTTGGTATGTGTGTGTCTACCTCTCACTTACTGAGTGTTGCTAAGCAGCAACTTGTTGTTGCCAAAGAGCTGTTTGTGTTGTGCTCTTTAAGAGAATTCCCATGAGAGAAAAGAGGTTGGGATAGAGAAAAGATTGAGAGAGAGTGACACACACAGCTGGGTCTGTTCTAAAGTTATCTATAATATGTAGGAGCCTGCAGAAATCATTGACCACACTTTAAGAAACACTGGAAGCCATTCTTTAAATTTCAGTTTCACTACAAGAGGCTTCTGGACCAACACAGTGTTCTTGTATTGCCAAAGCATCAACTGGACAATGCTACCAATTCATCATTGCAACAATTTTAAGGTTGTGCAAGCGTGGTAACACGAGGGGCCAACCCAAAAGCAGACACCGGAAGCAGAGCAGGTGCAGTTCAAAGATTTAAAGGTAAAGACAAGAAATAAAAAGCTTAATGGGATGATGAGGCTGGCAAAGCCAAGTCCAGAGGAAGCCTGTTCAAATAAGAAAACCAAATCCAACATGGGCAGACTGAGACTGAGAAACAGTGGCAAAGGTTTTGAGCAAATGACTTAAGGACAAAGACAGACTGCACTGAGATAATGGGACACACAGATAATATACACAAGTGAGGGAAGGATAACGAGCCATAGGTGAAATAATTCAGGGCGATGGAGACAGTCACACAATAATTCAGTACCACATGGAAGCATATAAGCCCCATCCCCGCAAGCGTACCCCGCCGTCACTGTTGCAGAGCAGAGTGGCTAGCGCTGTACTGTAGTTTCTTCAAAGTTTATTAATTCTGAAACATATAAGCCCCACCTGCGTGAGCAGCTCTGCTCTGCCCTGCAAGCAGAGCTCCACTCTAGTTTAGTCCACTAGTTTTGCAGTATATTTATAAATTCTGAACCTGTTGCATGGCCTAATTGCACCAAACGCGACACTGGTCTGCAGCAACAAACACGCCACGTTTGAATGAACGGTCGACTGGATGAACGGTTCCTGACGTAATTGAAATACAGACAGGCAGACACACACACATACTGATTCCTTCCTTTATTAGAGATATACAGTGATAAATGCATTTGTGCTTCGGGTAGCAGAAAAATAATTTTGAAATAACAACAGACCTAGCAAAGAGTGATATGTATTTGTCTTTACACTGGCATTTATCCTCTTTCAGAGAAGATGAGTATTGGAGAGGCTCATGTCGGTCTGAGCTCAGCCTTGGATTGCTGTTATTCCCTTAGAGATGAAAGATTTAACCAGGGTTCTTTAACCTGTTTACATTAAATATGTTAACATTCATATTTTCAACAGTATGGAGGAAAACTATGTCAAACACTGATACTGTAAATCCTTTTTGGATCCTCTGCTGCACACACACACCAATACTTTACTCATCAGGTGATGATGTAAGGCATTCTGCCACCAGTCCCATGATCCCTCAGCCGTGTTCCTATACACTTGGTCGTAAAACTGCAATATGTCTTTGCATATATGCATGTGTGTGTACATCTAACAGCAGTGTGTTTACTCCGTCGTCTGATCAGGTCATTAATCACACTAACTGGCTGCCTGGATCTGCTAACTAACACTGCTTATCCACGTGCATGCTGGATGAATACACACTATTAATGAAGCTAAAGTGATGGAACGTACTGCATGTACTGTAGATGATTCATATCTAAACACTGTGAAAGGGAAAACTGTCATACAGCTGCAATCCATACAGTAATTACCTTTTGTGTCTTCAATTAGATAGGTTGGTGTGTGTGTGCGGGCGTGTGTGTGTGTGTGTGTGGAGGTCCTGCTGATTACACAGATGCCTCCATTTGTGTTTTTGCCAATCACTGGTGACATCACCTGCCAAAAGGGCACCACACCCACCCATAAACAAACACACACCAATCCTGTCGCCAGACAAAAATGTCAAAGTCAACATTTTGTTAAGTTTTCACTGTCTGTATTGCAACTCCAGTGTGGTAAGCTTAAAACGGTGAACAGTAATTGCATGACTGCAAACTCCTGCAGTAAAGTCACACTTACTTTATAAATGTTGGCACTGGATGTAAGTGTAGAATCATCCAGTATGGGTGTAATTCCTACGGATACTGGGCTGCGCACACATACACACATAGAGACAATGAAGAATAGGGACTATTTGTTTGGTAGAGAGGAGCCCTGATGGTAACTGTTCATACAGTTTACCTCCATTGTATTGATGTAAAGGCAGATATCTCCCAACCTGGGCCAATAAAAAGCAGAAACTATCTGCATGGCTGGATACCTGTAGAGGTAAGTGAAATGCTTTTTGTTCTTTTTGTAATTTAGGTCAAGTGGCCCTTCAAATTCAGCAATAGAATCGAATGACAAGTCTATTATATTGAAATAAATACATCACATATCACTCTGATGTTTCCCCCTTCAAGACAGCAGCCAATGGGGTAATCATCACACATACGCATACGCAAGTGCTCACTGCTGTTTTCCTCTTTCTACACACAAAAGCTGAATCATTCATTAAACATCCCTGACAGCTGGGTTTCCTTGATGTCCTCATGAGAAACACTTTATAATTATTCCCTCCTAGAAATGAGTGTCATCAGAATTTACAGCTTTGAAAGCTTTTCACTGCCAGCTGGCGTCAGAACAGCAGCCACTTTAACTTGGTATAAGGGCAGGAGAAAGTGGAGACAAAAGAAGGAGGGTGTGAGAGGTAAAAAGAGGAAAATGGATGCTGCGTGATGGGAAAGAATCCAGATACACCC
Source organism: Lepomis macrochirus (assembly GCA_024633595.2). NCBI lineage: Eukaryota > Metazoa > Chordata > Actinopteri > Centrarchiformes > Centrarchidae > Lepomis > Lepomis macrochirus. The sequence continues at coordinate 5,515,148 of JALXJV020000009.1, forward strand.
AGATGGGCTGCACATGTTCTTGATCATGTACTTATTTCTCTCCTACTGCGTATGCATATCACAGTTAATGTGCTAATAACTTATTGGTTTTTACATAAACTAATCCCGAATCCCGAAGCGTGGGATATCCAATGCAAAGTAACGGGTAGTTATGAAGTAGTGAAATTATCAGAAAGTTGTTAGTTTCCAGCAAAAAGGTAGATGGAGAAAAATGTCAGGATGTAAAATTTTAACGAACCCTGAGTGAGGTAATTAACCTCTTATATCTCTAGTGGAGCGCAGATGGGTTTAGCTCCCCTGTAGAGTGTGCACTACATGTCCAAAGCTGAGTCCTTACTGCAGCGGGCCGGTTTCAAATCTGACCTGCAGCCTTTTATTGCGTGTCATTCCTCTTCTTTCTCTCTCCCTCATTTCCTGCCTTTATCCACGTTCCTATCTCTTCAATAAAAAAGGTGAAAAGGCCCCATAATTATTTTTAATAACAGATCTACAGTGGAGCTGCTCAGTGGTGAACAGTAGTTACTGGGTAACTCCCGGGTATGACATGGCTTGACTTTCAAGCACTGGTTCATAACTTGAACTGGTTTTGATTTTATAAGAACCAGAAATCCTTTTTGATTCAGCTTATTTTAATCATAGATTCATTTTCTAATGTTAATGTTATTATTTACTCACTTCTGAAAAAAATGGCATTTACAATTTTTCAGAAGCCACAATAATGTCTTCAGTTTTTGTCTCACTAACAGTCTAAAACCTTAAGAGATTAAATTTACGGCCATATGTGACAGCATACGTCATATTTCAGAGGCTGGCACCAGGGAACGTTTATCATAATGGTTGCTGAAAATGTTTTCAATCGATTATTCATTGCAGCTGTGCTTCCGTCTGCATACATCACCTGTCATGCAGGCTTCATGTCTGTAGCATCAACAATGTGGCGTAGTCTGCAGTCAGTATTGTAGCTAATGCCGCATTCATGTCATATCAAAGTTTAATTACCAGATGCCGACTTATAAATATAGGTCACAAGTCATAGTTTGGACTGGGAAACTAAGATTTTTATAAAACCCAGATATGTCTGAAATAACACTAATGAAAGTGCCTTAAAAACAAATAAAAATCGATGCCAATCGATCCATTAATCATGGTTGTTACACCCAAATGTAGTGAATATTGTGCTGTGTTGTCAGTGCACAGGATTTTCAGCCTTCCACTTCCATATACCAGCCACTAGCTTGTGATAGAGAGTTATTTTTGTACTGAAGTTCTGAGACAAATAAAGGTTAAAACCAAAAGAGTTAGGTCCTTCTTGTCACATCATGATTCATTAGACAGAGTGGTCTACTGCCTCTGATCTGTAGATTAAAGCCCTAAAGGCTCAAACTCTTTTAATCTAGACTGCCTGATGTTTTGGCAGCGGCTAAGAGATCGAACAAATAGTCCTTCACAAAAGAAAATGAGGAGCAAACAGAGCGGGATAAGGCGGGTAAAGAGGGTGGTGGTGGAGGGGTACGTGCCTCAGGTGAGTGGTTTATTTTCCAACTGAAGGACAATTTTCCGCTGCCTGGAGTGCATCCTGCTGTGCTTTGCTTTGCTTCATCTTTTCATCACGCCCTCACACATGGCAAAGTAGTATTTTCTAAATTAGGATGAGGTATTTTTTTGATGACAGTAAAATTACCCTTTTGCCAGCTGAAGGACGATTTCACTGACAAGTTGTCTTCAGTTTGCAAAGTTGGAAAGCTTGTGTCTGTGTTCCACATTGAGAAATGAACATTAAGAGGGAGGAGAGAGTGACAGGCAGAGCGGGAGAGAGGACAGAAATAAGCCAGGAAAAGCACCAGGGACAGGAAAGCCTCTCTTTTCAAAAGTGCATTGCTGCAACGACTAATGCTGTCTGCTTTTAAAAGAGCAGAGACAAGTCTATTAGACTGCTGACCAAGACTCTCTGAGTGGCAGGTGTCCTTGAGTTAGTGCTCTTTGAGCTTTTGCCAAGTGATTCTCAACTTTCAGCTTTTAACCCTACTTTAACCCTGCAGGCTTTCTGGCTTTCAGTTTTTTCACTCAGACCCTACACGAACAGGGGTATTTTCAAAAGTGTGACTTTTTCTACGTGGTTTGGCCATTACACGGAAACGCAGTATCAGGTCACTGAAAACCGAACATTTTTAAAAACTCCTGCCAGGGTGAAGATTTTAAGAAACTGCGGTTCAAGTGTTGCCCTGTAGACAGCAAAACCGGAGTTTTTGCCTTGCAACGAGTGTGTGCCGTTATCAGCTGTGTTTGATATCACCATTGCCTGCTTAGTTTACCATTTTAATAGGCTCTGATTGGCCAACGTGGCTTTACAATTAGGGTCATATCGCGGGTGTGGCATGTTCTTAACAGCGCTTGATAGCGTGTTTTTGCGTTTTCATGTACATTTTCTTTAAACGAAGGAGTAAAAACTCAGTTTAGAAAAATACCAGTGTACGTGTGGCCTCAGTACATTCTGACAACTTCGTACTAAAACATTTAGGGGCTGTCCTGCCCTAAAAGGTAGCAGAACTGGTATAATAAGATTTTCAAAAAAAAGAAAACAATGTATAGACTCAATCATCATTTATGCCCCAATAGAAGTGTGTGAACGGGTCTGTATCTGCAGTGACGTCTGTATTTTCTTGTTATTTTGCAGCTTGTTTCTGGGCTTCACCTTTGGGCAGCGCTCATCGTGTGAGGTTGGGAGTCTATAAAAACATAGCAACCAGGTTACGTCACGCTCTCCCTCTCCCTCTTCTACTCTCTGTCTGTGTCACGGCGGATAAAACGCTGTCTGTTTGTTTGTCTGTCTGACCGAGCTACACACACAAAGACAGGATGAGGAGTGGCTTCGGCAGCATTCGCACAAAATCAGACAATGTCGCACCTTGCCGCAGATTTGTGTGTTTGTTTGTGCTTTAGAACACAGAGACACAAACAGAAAATACTGTTGCTTTCTAATGTCTCTTCATTCACTCTCTAGTTTGCTTGACCACTAGTGTTCTCTCTCTCGCTCATTGTTGTTTTTATAGTTTAAAAATCGATGCCACTCTTCACTTGAGAAATCATTAGTTGATTAGTTGTGTCCCATCAACGTTCAGGAGAATCTCCCAGCTTTAATGCAGATCAATAATAGAAGCTAACCAACTTAATATCTCTGCATCAAGGCTTCCAGTATTTTGAGCAAGTAGCTGGTTAAAATTAGAGTGTTTTCAGGCAGTTAGCTACAGCTGTAGTTTTAATGTGTCAGAAACATTTTATGATCAAGGAATATCATGATCAAAGAATGTTGTCTAATTTTCAGGTTGTAGCTACAGGTTGTGAATATTAATTAAACGGCCGCTTAAAACAAGTGTTTCTCCTCTCTCAGCCAACAAAGGGTGATTTCAGATATATTTGTGTTTTATTTATAACTTGCTCTCTGGTTTGGTCACTGGAAATGTTAAAAATGGATTAGGGATTAGATAAATCAAAGTCAGAAAAATTGCTTTTAGGGAATCATTTTGACTAGTATAGTATACAGCATGTATCAGGTACCTTAAATGACCTTCTTTGTCATTGTGTTATCAGGACTTGTTGCACACCTGCTGGGCAAAAACGGAAATCTGCTGGACATGATGAATTGTTATTTGCGAACAGCTTGTTGGCATTTCCAGCTGATACCCTCCACTGGAGCGCCTAGGATCAAACCTCCTTGACCGCAAGCTAACACTAAATCCCTAATAGCTCCACAGCCTACCCTGAAGCTGACCTCTGACCTCCAGGGAAGAAGACACTTAAAAAGATAATTATCCCCTCGGGGATCAATACGGTGAAACAAGAAGCTAGTCTTTTTTAGACAGCAGTACAAATGTATACAGTGAGTGAGTGACCTGGTGACACTGGAGCATTTCAGTCAAGCAAAGAAATCTTGAGCATTCTTAGTTGTTAGATAAAAGGTTATATACTGTATCAGAAAGGCTGTAATAGTCACAATTGTTGTTGTTTTAGTGATTTGATTAAAAGGAAAATAACTGATCTGAAAATATAATAATGAATTATTCAGTTGCATCAACGTGTAAATACATCAACAGTTAAAAAAGAAAACTCCATTCAAATCTGATATTAAAGTGCCCAAGTGAGTCTTGCACATAATATTTTGTTGCTACAGGAGTAGAAAGGTAGAAGCATGGTTGAGAGCAAGAGCATAATTTCTGCTGTGCATTAGTCAAAGGGTAACTTCTGTGTTTTTCAATCTGGAATAATATAATTGGTCCTGTATTGAGCGAGCACGCTGCAGTCGGTGGCAGTGAAACAGGCCTGCAACATAATCCTGGCAACTGCATACCGAAATAAGAATGTCCACTAAATTAATTTTACCTTGCAGAACACGGGAGTTGCTGGTCTACCGCTGCCTCAGTTGGTTAGTTTCTATGTGTTATTGTGTGACTTTCGTGTTCGTGTTTTTAACTGATCGAGGAAGCTGTAGACCAGAGCTGCTGTTTCTGGTTAAACTAAAAGGATCTTACTCTTTTTTTTAATAAAAAGGTCCATCTCTGTAGGGATTATTTCCATAATGTTGTCAAACACTCCACATACAACATAACAATCTGAGCCTGTCAGTGGCGAAAACAAGCAATTCTGTGGACGTACTTTCACGGGGCGCAATTGCCCGCAAGGATTACACTGCAGCCCTGTTTCATTGCCGCCAACTGCAGCGTGATCGCTCAATACTGGATATATTTCAAAAAAATGTCCCAATTACTCACAGAGACATAGAAACGTAGAAAAATAGATCCAGGCTGAAAATACCAAATTTACCCTCTAAGTGAATGGTACAGAGCTATTACTTTTTGTAGTCCTATAGCTTCAAGTTTGCTTTAATTGGACACTCTGGGCTGCTGCCACAGTGAGATACGCTTCAGCCCCTGTGACCGTAAACAAGAAAAACAGTGTAGAAAATGAAAGAAAATAGGCTCATTGTTGCACTGACTTTGGGACCTTTTGAAATAGTCTTGTCAGTGTTTCACCTTCTCCTCTTGGCTCAGTATGATCAAATCTAAGTGCATTTTCTTCTGAAAACTGAGTTAGTGTGATTGTTGCTGTGGAAACCTGTTTGGTTGTAATGAAATCCTCAGCCTGCCCCATTGGTTTCAGCACAAATGATTTATTGATATTAAAGATCGATTTATCATTTACGGTGTGATTTGCTTAGCGGGGAAGGAGGGATGACTGAGCAGCCTTTAAACAAGAGAGAAAACGTGTGCGTGATTCAGCATGCTCACTACTGTGTGAGTGTGTGAGTGGAATTTCTGTGCATTGTAATTGTTTTTTATCGAATGTTAGATTTAAACTTAATGACATGTTCAGAATTGTCTTTAAATCCTCCAGTGATGAGTAACGACGCGTGGTGCCCAATGTGTAACCACAGAAACAGCAGCGGCGGCAGTCAGACCTCTCCTGTGTTGAATGTTAAAGGCTAATTAATGGTTCAGTGTCAAAATGTCATTGTAGCTATGAACTTTGAAGTTTAGCAGAAAGTTGCATGCTGCTAATCAGTACACACAGAAAACATCTGTTATATTAAATACACATCACCAAACCTTTCACACAGTTTGCAAATGGTTTAGTTGTGACTGGTTTTACATTGTGAAGTGTGAAGGGTTGCAGCTAACGGTGATTTTAGTATTCGAAACTTCTATTCATAGTTTTCACATGAGCTCACACTCCATTGAAAACGCTCCCTTGAATGGCAAAAAGACGTTAATTTCCATTGGCTGCCAACCAATATGCAAGTGATACACTGTTACTTTTTGCATTGCCAAAATGCTGGATGATTGTTGTGCTTTCTGATTTACTAATCGAGGAGACAAGCCTGAGTTGTGTTAGGTGAGAGATTCACCGGTCTTTCTGTGTGGAGTTTGCATGTTCTCCCCGTGTCCGCGTGGGTTCTTTTCGGGTGCACCAGCTTCCTCCCACCATCCAAAGACATGCAGGCTAGGTTAATTGGTGTTTACCAAATTGTCCGTAGGTGTGAGTGTGAGTGGTTGTCTGTCTCTGTGTGGCCCTGCGATGGACTGGCGACCTGTCCAGGGTGTACCCCGCCTTTCGCCCAATGTCAGCTGGGATTGGCTCCAGCGACCCTGTACGCGGGATAAGCAGTTGACAATGGATGGATGGATGGACTTCAGTTGAGCGGTGGCAGGAATCTGGTGGTTTTGTTATGTTGGTCCGTTGTTTTGCCCTCCAGGTCACTGTGTATGTCACGTGACTGAAAACTATGAATAGACAAGTAATTGCTGCATCATTTAAGAAGTACTTTTGGTCACACTACACGAGCTGACAGCGGCTCTGTCACCCGACTCACAGCCCAAAATGGTGAACAACGAACGCACATATGTAACGTTGCATGTTCAGCTGAGGACTGCGGCTTACTTTGGCCTTCAACTCAACAATTAATCATGATTTCAGTTAAATGCTAAAGTTGCTGTTACTGTTACCTTGTCTGTGGTCCGCTGTCAGAACACCGTCGTGTTGTTGCCGAGGCGACATAAGTTTCGTTTTACGGTGGACGGACGGCAACATTACAGACTTGTACTGTTGAACTGTTTTCTTTACCTTGAAATAATCCCATACTTTGGACACTTTCGTCTTTTTTCGTCCCTATTTTCTCTCTCTTCCTCCACTTTGCAAACAGCGTCATTATGATCACGTCGTGTTCACAGCGTAAGCGCAATGTGCGTCAGTAATAAATGTCCATGCGAAATTCTGTGCTGCATAGTTATATGAAGTCTGGATGACTGTTGGTCTGCAGATGGAGATTATCAGAGTTAGTCATGCAGGCATTCATGCAAAGCAAGCAGGCAAACACATAGTTTCTTAGTTTCTTATAGTTTAACTGGGCAAACCGGCTGGTACATCTCACTACACATACTGTGTGCAACTCAATGATCTGGCAGGGACTGATGTGAGGCCTGGGTTTTTATTGAGCTGCTGAGTGGCTCAATGGGAATTAGTTGTGTTGTTTGTAGGTGGTAAGCAGGTGCAAAAAGGCACCAAAACCAGAGAGCTAGGTACGCCCACAAGATCCACTGAAGAAAGAGAGAGAGGGGGGGGGGGGACGACAGAGAGAGAGAACACAGACAGACAAAACTAAAAAGCACCAAGCTCACCACATTTACCCAAATGCAAAAAATAAACAACACACTCAGTCACAAACCAGCTGTCACAGGGCAGGTGTCATTGAGGAGGAGTCATTTGCAGCTACCCAGTATTAAAGGACTTGCATCAGGGTTAAAAAAATACTGGGACATACCCTGACCTCTAAAGTGAGCCGACTGAAATGTTAATGAGCACAGGGCGAACTTTGACTGGTCGGGTTTGGCCTCTTTGTTTCCCCCTCTTTCTGTTCAGTGCTGTCACATGGTTCTCTTGCCTTGAGACTCAGCAGTGCAGCCGGTGATCACTGTGACATTCAGCTCCTGTTGTACAGCCAGGCGGTCAGTCTGTCAGCCAGTTATATTGGGTGCCAGCTACACTGACTTGCCTCAAGCAACACACAGCAGAACCCACAGCTTAGGCACAATGCGTGTGTGTGCACAGAAGAAGTGTTTCCTTTAGTAAAGACACAGCTATGTGTGTCCTCAAAGGAGGAAGTCTATCCAGAGACACAGAGAGCAACGATGAGTACAAAATTTGTTATTTGTGATAAAGCGTGATGATACGCAGGATTTTATAGCTAGTGTTGATGGGGCAACTATACTGCTGTATCACAATAATAGGTTTAAATTCACCTTTATTTCCCGGTCACAACCAAAAGGAATTAATAGGAACACACCTATCAGCATCAGTAATCATTGTTTAATGCACTGTTTAAATGGCTGTTTGATAGTGCAGGGTTAGAGTCAGAGGCTAATGAAGGTACTTAGTGTAACATGCATTATGGGAGATGAGTGATCAGAGATACTGACTGAGCGAGAGAAGCAGCGACAGAGATAAGGGAGGGAGGGGAAAGCCGGAACGAAACCGTAGAAGAAGAAGAAGAAGAGCATAGTCTGTGAGAGTGTCTGTCATGAGAAGATGTGTATGTGTGTTAGGGGTGGGCGGCATTTGAAATAGTCTCCACGCAATTGCAAACCTGCAGCATTTGATCAGCACCACGGACAGCAGCCAAAGTGCCAAATGCAAATCTTATGTCATGCCCTCGACTCAACCCTGTCTATTGATGGCAGCATCTGATCACGATTCACGGGGCAATTGGCTTGCAAGGTTTTGAGATATCTGTTTCAGAGTTTTATTCTTCTGACCCACAACACTGGAGGTGAATGAAATTTCATTTATATTAAGCGTTCCTTCGGTTTTTCTTTTAAAACTACCTTCCAGGAATAAATTGTGCGGATATAAACTGCTGAGAGTCACTGTGACACCGTTTCAGGAAATAATAAGGAAATTAATTATTTTGTGGTGAATTCAATTCAATTCAACTCAAAAACATTTTTCTCTATTGCATTATATGATAGGAAATTATCTGAGGTTCAGGGCTCACATACAACAGAAAAACATCCACACATGAAAGACTCTTATAAAATTATATTAAAACTAAATTAGAACGCAACTAATTCCGTAAATAAATAAATAAGCTTGTGTGAAACTGCATTAGAAAGTAGCGTCAGTCTATTTGTCCTTGCTTGAAATGGATATTGCAGTGTGAATAAAAGAGTTTTTGACCCTTTAAAGGGTTTCCATAATGATAAAGCAGCAGAATATATGAATGTGTGTGTGTGTGTGTGTGTGTGTGTGTGTGTGTGTGTGTGTGTGTGTGTGTGTGTGTGTGTGTGTGTGTGTGTGTGTGTGTGTGTGTGTGTGTGTGCATGTGTGTGCATCCATGTGTGTTGCAGTTTTTAGCTGAGAGGACTTGATGTGCCCTCGGCCTCACTGCTACACTGGTTTCACTCTAAAGGGGGTTGTGTATATGAATGTGTGTGTGTGTGTGTGTGTGTGTGTGTGTGTGTGTGTGTGTCCTCAGAAGGGAGAGATTAGTGGGTTTGTCCCACAGCTCAGTGGGATGCCCTTGGTGATGAATGAAGTCTCTCTCTCTTTCTCTCTGTCTTTCTTTCTGTCTCTCTCTCTCCATACCACAACACACTCCCCCGGATCCCCTGATCGATTGCCCCACCCAGCCTCTGCCCTGGTCGCCATGGCAACACATTTCGCCTGTACTCTGAATGAGGACCATAAACATGTTTAGGACCTCAGCCCACACATCCCTCCTTTTCATCTTCTCCTCACTCCCTTCCTCCACTCCCATCCCTCCTCTTATTTATTACTTATTACTCCTCGCCTTGTTCCTCCATCATCCCTACTTTTATTCCTCATCCTATCCCTCAATCATCTCCCATTCTTACTTTTAACCCTATGTCAACCCTTCTACCTCTTCCACCATTACATTCATTTCTTTCAAATGGGGTTTAATTAGTCACAAATCCTGCACACATAAAAACCAGGCACATGCACATGATACGACAGACAGAACTGTGAGCGTAAAAGCATCCTCTCCAGGGAGCTTTGCTGCTCTGCGTTCGTAAACTCGACCCTGTTTTTATGCACTCAACACCTGCGGTGTGAACAAGCGAACATCAGAATGTTTCGGTTTGTCCCAGTGAAGCCGTCCTGACCTGTTCTGTGTGAACAGGTAAAGCAACGTGTCTCTTGTTTGAAAAAACGCTCGACCTGGTTCTACTTTCTCATACTTGCTCCACCTCCAACAAGTCAAAATGGTCAGCAGTCAGTATGAACAACAAGACTCATTATGATACACAGCTTCCTTTTACAAGGACAAGGTTTAGAGAAAAATCTGGGCAGTGTAAGGCTGTATAAAATATCAGAGTGCACAAATCACAAAAATTACCCATTTTAGCCGAGGAAGTGATTAAAACATAAGGAAATTACATTAGTTATAAATAAATAACTAAGACATACTGACTCATTTGCAGAGGGTGAAATCATAAGCACCTTGTATTGAGTCTAATTAAACGCCATAGACACTTTCAATCCTTCTATACATCCCTCCCTCATCTCCTCTCTTCTTTACGTTCCTCCTATCTCTCTTTGCCTCCCAGTCCCTTTTTATACTGACGGACTGTTATGGCCTGTAAGGACGGGGTGTGGGTTGGCGCAATGTGAGCCAGTTAAGCCTCTGCCATAAAATGCAAAGATGGATCTTTGTTAGTGCCTCCCCACCATGGATGTATTATTGTTAATTGTAGGCTACTGTTAATACTGCAAGCTAATACTGCTAACTTAATACTGTTAATCTTCCTGTTTATGGCGTAGAAAGATGCATTACCACCAATTTGTACTAATGCAGATCTGAGTTTAAGTTTAAAAATGTTTTGAGACCTTTGTGACAGCTTATCATTTATGTAGTACTAATGGCAGGTGGGCAGGTATGCAAGGGTTGAGAAGCTACAGGCCACAACCGGACATTATTGCTTTTTTCTTTCTTTCCACCAATTCCTCATCTCCTTTCTTCTTTCTCTCCTTTACCGCTCATCGATTCCTTCTCCTTCCCATCTCTCTTTTCTTCCAATTCTCCTTAAACTCTACTTTCATCCATCACTCCCCTTACTTTGTCAACATCCCTATTTCACAGAAAACATTTCTTGCCTAGCTGCTGTTTGTGGAAAGGCATCCTGTCTGAAGCCCAGAGATAAGCTTACAAAGAAACCTGTAACCATGCATTTTTAAAGAAAGAAGAGATAGAGTTATTTGCATGATTTCACAAATCTGCTCATAGGTTCTGACTCATAAAATGGATAGGGCAAGCCTGGGTCCTGTCCCTTTGATTAGTTGACTCTTGTTCGATGATGTGTTAAATCATCATACGTCTCTGCCAACACATGGTACATGGTAAATGAATAACCTCTTCAAATTACATTTAAAAGGGAGTAAATGCAGCGGCAGTCGAGATGAATTAATCAAAACAACTAAAGGTAATTCAATTCTGCTGGTGAATGTGAAAATCACAGTGCAGTCCATTAGCTTTCACTCTCATTTCAGCTCGTCTTCACTTTGTATCGCTTCTAATTTGAAGGTGCTCGCGGCTCGAATGAGGCCCTTTATAGCAACAAGAGAAATTAACCAAGAAGCCAGAACATATCGCTAAACAGGAGAGAGGAGTGTCAGAGGGGAGAAGAAATTAAATTAACATAACACATGCATGTAACTAATTACCCAGAAAACACACTCTGTGCCCTTACAGTAAATGTCAGATAATTAAAATCTACAACCAGGGTGACAAAGTTCTAAATAGACTGTAACATATGAAGAAGGGATCTGGACAAGCAACCTTGCTGTTGTTTATATATGTTTATGTTTGAATATACTGTAAGTTTAATTTTATAATTTCATGAGAACCAATTCACTTCAGCCTCTGTCTGATTTACTTGGAGTCTAATGTGAAATGGCCCAGTAGGACAACAGGAGCCTGGAGCTACTCATCTGATGTTTTTCAGATGTTTTTGGACAGACGATGTGTTGCACATTTCACATGACATGATTCTCATTTCATTCCCGTTGTGTCGGTTGGCAGAAGTGTTCTGCAGCCCTTTAGTGTCCTGTTGTGTTCAGGCCACAGCAGACACAGAGAAGCAAATACGGAGAATAAACATGTTCTCTAGTTACACAAATCCAAACTGAAGCCACACACAGTCGAAATATCTCAATATTTGCTGTCTCCGCTTGAGTGGTCAGTTTTGTCAAAGGAGACATTCAACATTGGAAAAGGCTGACCTTGGTTTACTCTGTAAATTGGAATTGTTATCATGATCCAACAGTAGGAGGTTGCTAATTGCTTTTCAATATACTGTGATTGTTTCTTCTACTGATGTATCAGGGAATGTCCTTAAGTGTAAGTGGACATTATCCTGGCATGAAAAGACACTCTTTGTGGTTATTTTTGAATCATCTGAAAGCTGTGTTTACAAGAGATTTTTCATGAGACAACTATGTCTGTCTAATGCAAATTGTAAAAGTATATTCTCACATGTGTAAGAAGCCAAAAAGAGCCTCACTACAATTTTTCAACATCAAAAGGCAGCAGATATGGCATGAATCGAAAGACCCAGGGGTAAAGGATAAAAAAAAACACCCGAATGAAGAAGTTTAGACTAAAACTTGCACAACAATTATAGGTGCTCCTTCGTGTCATGAACAGAAACTTAATTGTTATGACAGAGACACAGAGAGAAGAGAAAGAAATGCAGTTTTTTAATACGATAAACTGAGATTAGCTGAGGTGTGTAACGTTTTAAAACAGAAGGTGTTGGCAGGTGCTTTCCTCCTCACAAATGGGCGGATGGAGAGAGAGCTGAAGCGTGAGAGGAAGAGAGACGTCGAAGATTATGAGCCGATACACATAACAGGGATCAGTCCATCTGTCCATCCTTTGGTTTCACGCTGAGGTTTAAATCTCACCAGCTGGCAGACATGTTACTCTCACCCACACACATACACACACAAACACACACACATCCACAGTGTTGTAGAGATGCAGGCCGTAAGCCAAAAAGGAGAAGAGGCTCAAACAAAATATAGTATGAACACAAATATACAACATCAACCAGCTTCTGTGAGTGCATCTGTTTATTATTAAAACACATTGTGGGACAGGTCTTTCCTATGGGGACAAAATGCACATCCCCCAACATTAATCATTCAGTTTTAGGGTGAAGACTTTGTTTAAGGTTAGGGTAAAGTTAGTTTAGCACAAGTATAGGCAAGTAGTGGTTAGGGTCAGGGTCAGGAAAGCCTCCCCCACTCTTTTCTTGTTCTTCATCTCTTTCCAAATGTTCTATTTTTCTTCTGTCTAAATTATTCTCTTCCTTTCCTGAGTTCAAGGTACTTTTATTGCTTCTTGTAAGCAAAAACTCATGGATTAAAGAAAATGCTGCACTAGCCTGAACTGGCCTGAACTAAAATAAATCAATAACTCAGTCACACTTTTATTGCTAATTCTCTCTTTTCTCGATCTACCCTCTAGGCCTCTCTGTGTCTTCGCCATTCGCTTTTCCACTTCAGTCTATCTCAGTTTCTATCTCTTCCCTCTTCCTCCATAAAATTTCTCCTTCCTTTTCTCCTCTGCTTCTTGCACTTCATCTCTTTCTCGTACCGTTTTGTCTGCCTTTCTTTCCCAACTTTCTTTTCTTCTTCACAGCCTCTTTTGTAATTTACTGTGTACTGATGACTCACCACCCTGAATAGAGTATGGCAGGGTCACCGCCGAATCACGTCATCTACTATGAATCATGCTTTTCATCTGCTTTTTGCCAAGAATTCCTTTTGTGTTAATGTTGAATGTTTGAATGCACCTACCTGAGTTCTTGCTTTTTGTAATATTCAAGGACACGTGGAGATTCTCTTCTCTCTTATGAGTAGTGAAAATGTCATGTGAATGGAGGCAAGATTATCTCGATAGAAATTAGCCTGGACTCTTTCTGGTAAACATAGGCAGCTCCTTGATATGGATTTTTGCATTGAAAAGTGAAACAAATGATGGATGGATGCTAATCTTGGTTCAGCAATTAACAAGTACATTTGGCAGTTAAATCATTTTTCAGTTGCATTTTCTCAACAGCAAAGCTGCAAGGTTTGAAATTGTTTTGAGTTTGTACTTTGGTAATAATTTCTTTATCTGAGACCACGGCTGCCAGGATTTTATAAATACAGAGATGACATCAGGAGTTCAGGCAGACTACATTCTTCAGGTCACTAAATTCCTCTGTGGTAGCTGCTGGATGTCCCCGAAGCATCTAGATGCTTTTTTTTTTCCTGTTGGTTGTTTGTGTTGCTGGCTCTCTGTAGGTTCTTTGCCTGTGTGTGAAATGTTTATAGTCCATATTTGCCACAGCCAATATACCAGTTACACAGATGTTAGCTGTAGCTGTTTCGTCTTTGCGTCATTTTTGTGTAGCTGCATCTAAAATATGCTTTGTAATGTTCAGTCAGGATTTTAAAGGTCTTTTCAGTGGGTCACAAACTTATTCACTCTTTCTTTTTTCATTCTCTCCCTTTCTCCCCTCTTCAGGTGAACTAGTCGCACCACCCTTAGCTTTACCCAGTACCTCTCCCTCCTACCTCCCTCTTCCTCAGCCTAATCCCATCATCCTCTGCCTCACCCTTTCCTCCCCCTTCTCGTAGGAACCACAAGCCACCATGCCTCTCTTCGCCTCTCCCACCCCCTCCCTCTTCCTGGTCCTCCTCTTCTTCCTCCCACTGCCTCCCTGCCAGCCGGAGTCCCAGCGCAGCGACCCCAGCAGCGACCCCGGCCTTCTGGAGATCTCGCCCTCGCCCATGTTCCCCTCCGCCTTCCCAACTTCCGTGTCTTATGGTAACAGCACCTTTTTAACCAGAAAAGAGAAGTGCGAGGAAGTCCCCGTGTGCAAACCCGGCATCCTTCTGCCCGTCTGGGAGCCCAACCGGCCCGGGCTCGGCGATCAGGTGGCCAGAGCTGCGGTCTACTTTGTGTCACTTATGTACATGTTCCTGGGAGTGTCCATCATCGCTGATCGCTTCATGGCATCCATAGAGGTCATCACATCACAGGTGAGAACGAGTGAATGGAGAAATACATGCAGGGTGTAGGACGTTGTGGGAATATGGTCATTGCCATGGGTGCATCATGTCAGTGACATCAGTATCATCTTTCACTTTAGATGTTGATTATTTTTTGTGAAGTTTTTATTGTGTGTATGATTTCTAATGTTATAACACGGAGCAGCCCTGTAGCTGATTGGTTACAGTGCAGCCACATGTTTCCGTCCTAGCCAAGGGCCCTTGTTGCATGTGAAACTCCTCTCTCCACCCATTTTAATTCAAGAAGGAAACAGGAACACATTGATTGGACTCAAATGCAGACAATAAGGTAGAGCTGGTTCAGTTCAATGGTTTTACTAATAAAATCAAAGTGACACAGTTATGGCAAAGTGAGACAAGCATGGGTCAAAAACAGTAGAGCAGTCCACTTAGGCAAACAAATCCAGAAGGGAGGAGGCAATAATTAAAAAGAGAGAGAAGACAGGCAAGGTACAGAGAAGTAACCGTAAAAATATATAGGAAACATAGGGACAAAGAAAAACTGACCCTGGGAGGGGGAGGATAACTAGACACAGGTTAAACTAATCAGGGTGGTGCAGGCAATCCAACAGGTGGGAAAACACAGAAAGGCTGGAAGTAAAGTTACACAAGACACATGAGGAACTGCAAAACCCAAAACCAGGACAGTTTCCTATCTGCCTCAGACTATCAATTGTCCAATAAAGCAGAAATGGCAACAAATCTTTAAAGCAGCAAATTTGAAGCTTGAACCAGTTCATTTTTGGCATTTTGCTTGATAAATTGGATGAATGTACTGGATGTCTTTGTGAGTAATGTTTTTACGCTTATTTAACATTCACTTTTCGCAGAGTGAATGTGATTAGGATTCAAAATTGCTTCACAAATGTCTATAATTGTATGATCAGGGGGAAATTCAGTGCTGTCAGAATTAAAGGAAGCATGTTGCTCATAAAGTCTGTATATATAAAGGAAAAGGTCTAATTTCATAACATTGTCATGTTTTATATTGTATCTACTGTGCAGTATCGTTACACTGAAAAGAGACAACAATGCAGAAATCCAACAGAAGAAAACAGGAAGCACCCGCCATCAACACGCTATTTACTGAAAGTAGTATGAAAGCATCTCAAGGCCACTCATAACGCTTCATTTAATAATGATAATAATAATAATAATACACTTTATTTGTATAGTGCCTTTCATACACGAAATGCAGCTCGAAGGGCTTTACAAAAAAAAATGACATGGACTGGATCCTTTAGTGAAAACAGACATAGACAACATAAAAACAGGAATAGAACATCATATTTATGTTGAATAATTGCATTCATTTATTTTATATACATATACTTTTATGCCAGCAATCTTTTTGTCTAGTGTAGTTTTTGTCAGATGATCTAGCTTTGCTCTTCAAATCCTCTTTAAGTTGTTCACTTTATGTGCATAGATACGATTGATACGATCACACACATCACAGCCTCTCGCCCACCTCTCGTGGATTTTGGTTCAGCTGTAACGCTGACTTACAGAGATAATGGTGCATTAAATCACCCATGTTTCCCCATCAGCTCTGAAACATCTCCATAATCGTTGGTGGCTCATTTATAGTGTTTGCAAATGGACAGAAACCATGCTGACCATGCAAGCTAAGAATAGACCTGCATCATGTTAATCCATTTATAAGGCGGTTTATGCATGTTTCCGATATAGCCATAAATCTTTCATTAGCGCTTGTTATGTTCAAGGTTAGTGAGCGTTAGATGACTACTGAGGAAGTGATGCGGCCAGTGAATGTGTTTGCATCATCATGTAATTGTCTCTTTACTGTAAAACAGGCCCAGGATCAGTTTCCTTAATGGGAATTACATAGATTTCCCCCTCCATCATTTATCCTAAATAATAGTGTACAGACGGTTAAGATTAAAGAGACAGAAAGACAGAGTTGTGTGTTTTCCCAAGACAATAATAATCATGAAGTGCAACTATTTGATGCACACACAGCTGGAACTGTACTGTAGGCTATCACTCTCAGTATATAGCAGAGTTGGTGGACGTTGGCGCAATGTGTCACAATGATTTACAGTAGATGTGAGAGTGTGTGTTTGTGTGTGTGCGTGTGCTGTCCCAGGTGGTCTGTAATGGTTCAGGTGCTGAGGTTATGCAGTCATAAGCACTGTAGAAAAATGGAGGACGGCTCCTGTGAGGTTTGAAGGAGGCTGATGTTCAGTATTAGAGAGAAGGACGAGGATATGTGAAGGTCAGCCGGAGGGAGAAAAAAGGACATGAAGGAGAGAGGAAGGACCAGGGAAAATTGATTCTTTTAAGTGCACAAAAAAATCAGTGGCAAACCTTTTCTGCTGTTCACCTCATAATGAGAACAGTACAGGTTTAATAAGATAGTTCAACATGGAAAGGACTCTAAACATTTACAGATTAGCATGCCGTTACTGATGTCAAATTTAATTTAAGGAAAAGCTCTTGAGATGCATCATTTTTAACAGGGTCCCAAAACAAACACTCACAAGAAGGAAACAGTTCGAATGGAAAAATAAGACAATAGCATAAACAGAACAGTCAGTGATAGCATTACTAAGAGAAAAGAATAAAACTTTTTTTCAATAATTCAGACGAAGAAAGAAAACAAACATGTTCAAGAAACTATTCCGATTGGACATAAAAGCTTTTTTACAAATTTCTTTAGAGACAAAGGGACCATAAAGAAGAGCAGAGCAGGACAAGGGACAAAGACTGGTTGCAATAAATGCATTTAGAAATAATGTGATACCAGTTAAATTGACTTGTCTTGTATTAAGTGGGAGCCATCTGAGTATGTTAGGGACTTTGATGCATAAAAAAGACCATCTTGATGTGAGTCTGCAGAACCTATTATATGTGACATTGAGAGAAGGAAGATGACAATTTCATGGTGTGATGGGTTGCGTATTTATTCCAGAATTACAAAGTGGGAAGAGTTGCATCTTGTGTCCTGTCTTGCAGAAGTAAAGTTAATTTAGTCTGTATGCATAGGTGACTGCTATTCAAACATGTCTGTTTGAGTGGAACCTATGAGTAACTGCTTTGAAAGTAAGCAACAAGTAAATGCAGGTTAGCAAATGCATGTTAAGCACGTCAGCTGTCAGGAAAAGACTAAGACAAATATATAAAAACAACTCTTTCTTTAACCTTTTAAACCTTTATTTAATATGTCCAGCTGAACAACTAACACATTAACATTTTATGTAATTAAGTGCATGTTTTTAATTATTTACGAAACACATCAAGGGTGAGCTAATTAATTTACTACTGCAGAGTTTTCCAGCCATTTTGAATATAATGATATTGTGAAGTTTGTGAACTCAAAGCAGTACCTGTAGTACCTTACTGTGTAGGGTACATTACGTCGAAATCTTGTATTAAAAAAAGCTCTAATAACTTGTGTTATGTTGGGAGCTCACCTGATCCTCACAACTTATTCTGGATGATTAGTAGGTTTATACAGACTGTGGAGTCTGTCATTCTAATTAGTTCTGTGAATTTGGTGACCTGACGTACCATCCCTGCATTGTTTGTCTTTAGGGTTAGTTATAGAGTTTGTCATGGGAATTAATGTACAGGCAGTCAACACAACGTTTGTGTGTGTGTGTGTGTGTGTGTGTGTGTGTGTGTTTGGGCCAACAGGAGAAGGAGGTGACCATCACGATGCCTAACGGGGAAACATCAGTGGCAACAGTACGAATCTGGAATGAAACCGTGTCCAATCTGACACTCATGGCTCTGGGCTCCAGTGCTCCGGAGATACTGCTGTCGGTTATAGAGTTACGCACACACAATCACTGCTCCTCTTTTCTCCCAGCTCCTCTTTCTTGCTTCTTCCATCCAAATCAAATATTTAATTTTTTATTCCAAAGCAAAACACTCTGCTGTATCTGTATATATATATATATTATAATATTGTGCAGAGAGCATGTTGTTAAATCAAAATTATTGATAAACATGAAACTGGCTGGCAAAACAAGCCGTGTTGTGTTTCTAAAATTTCTTTTGAAACTAACTGTCTAGCATTTGTTTGTATGCTAGTCATCTATATCAGTCTCTTCCCTACCACACACTGTATCTCTCCAGGTGTGCGGTCATGAGTTCAAGGCTGGCGAGTTGGGACCAGGAACCATCGTAGGCAGCGCCGCCTTTAACATGTTTGTGATCCTCGGGATCTGCGTTTGGACGATCCCCAAAGGCGAGTCCCGCAAGATCAAACACCTCAGGGTGTTCTTCATCACCGCCTTCTGGAGCATCTTCGCCTACATCTGGCTCTACCTCATCCTGTCTGTCATGTCGCCAGGAGTTGTGGAGGTGAGACAGACTCATTGCGGTTTAGAAAGAAAGAGGACCGACAGAATTTAGAGAGTGTGATACTGAGTGGCTCAATTCATCAGTGCAATCAGCTCAAAGGCAGCAGGAGCAGAAGTGCAGCTGCAATGCCATTTATGTCAGTCCACTGTTCGGTAATTTGGTCCCAAATGAACCCTCTTACATAAAGGTGGGTGAAATGATACAGCTGAGGTTATGCAGCTCAGGTGCAATAATGGCACTTATTTTGGCATGAAGCACTTTTTGTCATGTCAGAAACAGATCATATTAAATTAAATGTAAAATACTATCAGACGCGTATTTGAGCGTATTTGCCAGTTTATTAAATGTCACTCATATGAATGGAGGTTGGCTGAGAGGGAGACATCTTGGTTGGTTGTTGTTATGTCTTCATCATTGATTGCTCATGTACCTGCCTGTTGTTGGATACATTTCCAAGCTGAGATATTTAAAAAAATTATTTGTTTATTAAAATACCACGTTAAACTCTCACTTTTGCCTCTACTTTTGCTCACAGTAGAAGTGGTATTATTGTGCACTTGTAAATGCACCCAAATATGACTATCTCAATGCCATTTTTACCCAAATCATTTGTATTTTCTTTGTCTGGGTTTTACCTTTTGAAAAAAAAAAAGGAAACAGACGGTAATAAAGGAAATGCATTTTACATCATACTGTTAATGCTTCTAAAATATTGTGTTGTCATGAAGAAGAAGTTCAGCTCAAAAAGAAACATAATTTGCCCCTGGCAGCTTATCTGTACCGCTGTATATAAATATTTGGGGAGCTTTATTTTAATATTAATATTTCATTTTTGGTTTGCTGAGTTTTCACCTCAATGGAGTCAGCCAACACTCTTCTTCAGCTCCCTAAGCTGTGTTTAAAGGAGATGAGCTAGTGTGATTGGCATTTATGCAAAAATAATGTCTTCATGATGCTCCAACCTCTCTCTCAGTTTGTACAACATTGCACCAGAATTACACCTTTGTGTACAGTTTGCACTTACAATTGTATCTGCACCCTGTCTCGGGAACTGCGTGTCAAAAGGGAGCTTTTGATGATTTTTAATCAAACACCTGACAACATGCTAAACAAATACAATAAGGAGAATCTGTATGTGTGTGTTTTAGGTGTGGGAGGCTCTGGTCACCCTGCTGTACTTCCCAGTGTGTGTCATCCTGGCCTGGATTGCTGACCGCCGCCTGCTCTTCTACAAGTACATGGGCAAGCGTTACCGTGCTGACAAGCGCCACGGCATCGTCGTGGAGACCGAGGGAGACCTAACACCCAACAAGGGTGGCATGGAGATGATCATAGACGGCAAGATCCCACCACGAGGGGGCGCAGTAGTCGCCGCTGAGAACTGTGGGGGTGGAACTCAGGACAGCACAGCAGGCGCTGCGACCAATAACGTCGGCAACCTGCCCAACTCCAACAGCGCAATGGTCAACATAGAGAGCAACAAGGAGCTGGACGAAAGCCGCAAAGAGGTGAGAGGGGGGGGATGGATTAAAATTGAGTATGAAGAGAAATGTTCTGGAAAATGTTTAATACCAAATCTAATATTAAATACTGGCAGCTTTAGAAATCTGTATTTTAGAAATTTATTTATATAGCTGTGCTGTGGCTATGGTCCCATATAACACTGCAGATTGCAGCCAGACGTCTACAAGCTCAACTCAACCTCCATGTTGGTGTTTTAATTTCAGTTCCCACAAAACAATATCCTGTGTTATGAATGTCACTGTCAGAGGTGGGATCATCGAGTCAACACAGATTGTCAAAGATGTTTTTGCCCAACACAGTAATTATTGTACAGTTAGGTTTGACCATGCAGGGCAAACATTTATCAGACTTCAGGAAAAGTGAGGGATATCTGCCTGTGTCATGTGCACGTTAGCTCAAATCCTCATCACTGGAAAAATCTAAATATTGTTTTGGTCAGTAAACAATTATACACGCAGTTTGACTAATTGTGTAATTCAACATCAGAGTGTCTACATATAAGTTTAATTCACACATAAGCCACTGTTGTCACTGTTATCTCATATCCCTGTTTTTTTGTTGGTGAAAAATGCATTTAACATAGAAACCACAACTTCTGATGCAAAATAGTGGATAATTTCCCTGCAGAAGACAGTAAAAGTTGCTGATACAATGTTGGGGCTGTTTCCAGTTGTGATGAATGGCTGAAGTCTATATTTCTGTTTCCTCAATTGATGGGCAAGTGGGTGCTTTGTATTTTTTTTACTTTGTTATTTTTCAACTTTTGACATGATATTTAAGTTTACTCAGAAAACAGTTAACAGTCTTAAGTAGATGCAGAGGTAACGAAGACCCATTTACACCTATTAAAATCCTGCTAAAAAGAGCTATAGTTTCTTTTATATTGAGGAGAAGAGGGAGAAATGAGATTACAAGGTAATGACAGGACAGAGAAATGAGCATGTGGAAGGTTTGACAGATGAAAACACGATAATGCGGGTCAGAGAGGTCGAGGACAAGTGAGACACCGGGGGGAAAACATTCACATGACGAAAGCGAGAAGGACAGAATGAAAGAGCCGAAGGGAGATGAAAGACACAGGAGTTGGTTAACAGTGCAAACGAATGACAGGATTGTTTCTCATCCTGCTCGTTGGTTTGCATTCTCTTTTGCAGATTTTCTGAAAATTCAGCTAATTTATGCGCTACATTTGGAGGCAAACTTGGTCTTATGACAAAACAGAAATTCTTTTTTTTTTGGCCCTAATGTTGTTGGCTTCGATTACACCGATTTTATTGGCCCGCTTTCTCAAAATGTTAAATCCAGTATTGGCAAGTGAAATCAACCTGTTTTTCAACCAAAGAATATCAGAATGTTGTTGCAATTATACACAAATCTTCATATCTTGAGTCATTAAGATGAGTTTGTTAGATGTTAGAAGTTAACATACGAACATTTTTCTCACAGTTTTCCTTTAAACTCTATTGTGCTTATAGTATAACACACTGTATTCAGTGAGTTCACCCTCCAGTGCCTGCTGAATGACATTAATAAATGTTGAGTGCACTCCACCCCTGCATTGTGCTGTTCAGACTGTATAGGTAGAAACCTGGTTTGGATGTAAGAGGTAGATGAGAGCAGCGACAGTATATGGCTTCACTTCCCTCACAGATGTTTCATTGAATTAAAAGCTGTGACGCTTTCAGGAGTTAGTCTCCCATTAAAAACCGAGATGTCATCTCCTCACCGTGAAACTCACTCTCACACACACTGCACATATACACACAACTTTCCCTCCTTTTCTGACCACACACACTCTCCAAAATATCTTCAATTCACATTCTTGTCTCCTCAACAACCTGGAGTGATTTAAGGACGGGCCGAGTGTGCCTCAAGGGTTATTATGTCATTATTCATTAACTGTGTGTTTTTAATAATATATTTCACCGCATTAAAAAACAGTGTGACCTTTACTGTTGAAAACAGGCACCGTTTTCCAGAAAAAACGCCTAAATAACATACCCAAAATAAATCAGGAATAACTTCTCAACCATTTGGCCTAGATGCATAATTCTGGTCTCCTTAAAAAGGTCAGAAGCTAAGGAATATAAATCCATTGTAAATTAACATATTTATTTTACCATTACAGAGTAAATGGAGATGCAATAAAGAAAAAATAGGATATTTTTATCCTCGTATAATAAATTTCATCTGGTAAAAAAAGTTATATTTTAATGCAATAAACCATCAAAACCATCATAAGATAGATTATAACGCACCTGAATATATTTTAATACACCTGGAATGCAATTGTAACTGTAAATTTGATGAAAATAAACTAAAATACTACAGTTATCATACAATATTTTTAAAACATACCAGGCGACTGTCCATATTTTGGCAATATTTGCTATTAAATGTTGATTTATTGGGAGTTATCTTTAAAACACTATTTATGTCCATACAACCACATATTCATCAACATTCCTGTCACCAAGGCACAGCCATGCTTTATAGGCCTGTAGCTCGAGAACAGAACATCCCACAGTGATGGGGGGACATCAATCGATCTGGCTTGAGCAGACCTTTCATCTACCCTGGATATCTATGTAGCTCCTACAGGTCGGCCAGGGAATGGAAAAAACAGAAATCTTTGTTTGAAAGCGGCACTTCGCCTGCTCTGAACGTTATCAATCATCAAAACAGAAGAAAAAAAGGCAATAAATATCAAAATCACTGGTTTATTTGCAGTTGTGATAAAGTTTATCACATGACAGCTCACGGTTGCAGGTTGTTATAGTGGCACAACATGCTTTCCATCTTGGGAGAAGTGACTCTGTAAATAGAACTCAAAGAAACGATACATCTCAGTCCTCAACACACTCTAACAGGACTGAACCTGAGCCCGCTAACAAAACTTAAATCATACCGAAAACTGCTTGGCTAACACCTTAACAGAAAGGTTTTGGCTGCCCACCATTGTCCTGATAGCATATTCCCTGTGCATTGGAAGTTCCCAATATGTGATGTGTCGCTCTCATCTTTGGTATTCATGAGTGGAAACCTGCTGTCGGAGGAATCAGACGTGCAGGTTGTTCTCTCTCCCCACATCATCACCGGGGTCACATGTCCCATTAAAGTGCCTGAAACCCCTATCTATTTTGTTCTATTTGTTTGTCCTTGCATACCCTAAATTTACATAATTTAGATTTAACATATTAACATCTTTATTTGTATTCACTGTTCATTTTAAGTTACATATTCATCTGTAAATCTGCAGAGCGCCTGTTGGCTTTTATCGTGAGTGATTGAGAATGAACACATATTTAAATGAATATCGATATAATATAATAATATTAAATCCAAAATTGTTTAAACCAGTAAGCATCTTATTACATTATGCATTATGCATTAATTCTCAGTTTCACATTTTCAGCTCAAACCATGGTGTTATGGGGGGGAAAAATGCAAACCAAACAACATGTCTCTAACCAAATACTTGGCTGTAATTAAATGTCTGATCGTGAGGAGAATTAAGTGGAGTAGAGAAAATGAATGATTAATTTGGTTATTAATTAAGTGAATGTCATGTTGTATGTGGGAGGGGTGAAGCACCTTAAAATTGTTACCCTTCTTTAAGGTCAAAAGTTCATTTTTACTTACACTCTGCATCTAAAAATAATTTAATTCGACAATGAAACCAACCATATTTAAACAGAAGTTAAATCATGAAAAGGATTACAGGTTATTAGCTAGTGCTTTTCAAGTGGAAGTGAGGGAATGACTTTATTGTTGAGCTTAAAGCTGCTTGCAATCTCCGCCACAGCCACAGGGACTGAAAGTGACAAGAATCTGAATGCTTTACAGTCAGTGTTTGTATATGAACAGCTATATCATAGATATTCTCATCATGAGTGTGTCCTCTCATCTCTCCTTCAGGTGATTCGTATCCTGAAGGAGCTGAAGCAGAAATATCCTGACAAAGAGCTGGACCAGCTGATGGAGCTGGCCAACTACTACGCACTGCTGCACCAACAGAAGAGCAGAGCCTTCTACCGCATACAGGTAACACCGACACACATTATTTATAAATACTCACACAAGGTTTTCCAGACCTACAAAAGGACTTAAAGCAGTTTAAGGACTCTTTAGACTGAATTTCTGCATTTCTCTTTTTCTGCGACTCATTTCATAATCAGCTGAAACAGGACTAAGGGGTTTACAAGCATGAATTACACTTGTGTTTTCCATTTAAATTAAAACTCCAAATGTGATGCATTACATATAAGAAATTCCTGTTGTTTCTTAATGTGGAAGTTTTAAGAAAAATGACCAATGTGAAGGAAATTTGGTTTTGTAAACTTCAATTCAGTTTTTTAAGTTACTTTAAAATATGTAATTTTTCGTTCTTGACCGTACTCCTAACAATATTATTAGCAAAGACTCAACAATTCCCACCATCAGGAAACACCTGGTGACAACTCCCAGGCAGAAACCTCAAGGAGAACCACGCTTAGGGTGGGCAGCCATCTGCCTTGACCAGTTTTAACCCCTCCTCCTGTCTGTCTGTCTGAAGGCGACTCGTATGATGATCGGAGCTGGTAACGTCCTGAAGAAGCATGCAGCTGACAGCGCTCGCCGTTCAGCTGTAACCGATGAGGAGGCACCAGAAGAAGAAGACCAGGGGACGTGCAGCCGCATCTCATTTGAAAGCACCCACACTCAGTGCATGGAGAACTGCGGCGTTCTGAGACTGGCAGTGGTCTGCCAAGGTAGTGTAATCAATAAGTCATTAACTAATATTGAGTTCACCACTGATGTGGTAATAAAGTATAAAATATTTTTTCTTCAAATGAATGCTTGCATTTGAACTACATTTTTTATCTGTCTTTGATCTGTTCAAGTGTTATTCTCTGAGTGCCATTAACATTTTTCTGCAATCCAAACTTGAAGCAACAAGCCGTAGCTGCTGTGTGGTGCCTTATTTTTACACACTGGCCTGCTCTTTTATTATTGGATTAAAGCACCAGTGAAAGAAGTGCTCAGATCTTCTACTTAAAAGAGAACTCCACTGATTTAGCATCACACGTCTGGAACATTGTCAAACTCAAACAGACAGTTTGAAAAAAGCTAAATCGATGCACAGAACCATCTCTTGCATTCCGCACATTCTTCTGTGTCATCGAGTCCTGTTGCCTACATTACCCACAATGCAACTTTTCAACATTTGAGTCGGACATGCAGGTGTGTTATGCTAGTAACAGCTAATGTATCCTCAGGTTGCTGGCCTCATCCTTATATTTATTTTATTTTTTTCAAACTTGTAGCCTTCACTTGACAGAGTGGCAGTGGCTCGCTTGAGGCAGTTAGATTCACACAGCTCCCTCTGGAGCCACAAATGGCTTTGTATAGCTTTTTTCAGATTTGCAGTAGTACACCCCGAAGACCTGTAAATGGACTTTAATGTGTAAAATTGGCACAGTTCCCTCTTTAAGTAAAAGTAGAAATACCACAGCATACATTCTGCTTTCAAAAGTCTACTTTATTGTAGGGCAATTTAATCTATAACAAGGTGTTATACGTGTATAAGGCATCTTATTTTATAGCTAAACAGTAACTATATACATTTAAGTGGAGTTAAAAGTACAATGTTATCCTAAGAAAATGAAAATGTTATTTGTTTTACGTTTATGTTTCATGTTATATGTTTTAATCTCTGCAACCTTGTTAACTGTGCTGCTGCCTGTCTTGGCTAGGACGCTCTTGGAAAAGAGTTTTTAATCTCAATGAGTTTATTTCTGTTTAAATAAAGTTAAATTTAAAAATTTAATTTAAAATGTACTAGAGTTTTTTTTCACCACTGGAACAAAGTTTACAATTTCACAACAGTGATGGACATTATTTTATCAGGATGTAAAAATCATATAACATTACATCTTGTTTTAATGACACAAAAGGGTTCCTGCCATGTTTTTATACATGCTTTCTCATTTGCAATGTTTTTATGTTAGATACATTTAAATAAAACTGGTACTTTGGCGTATGCCCAGTGTTAATTTGTTTTATTTCTGCTCTTTAGGGGGTCTGGGAGAGAACACCTTCTATGTAGACTACAGGACAGAGGACGGCTCAGCCAATGCTGGGTCAGATTACGAGTACAGTGAAGGAACACTGGTATTCAAACCTGGAGAGACTCGCAAAGAGATCAAGGTGAGTGAAGAGACGAGCAGGAGGAGATGAGAGAGGAGAGATAAAGACGCGGTGGGAATGGAGAAAGAAACGGCAAAAACAAGACCTGGTCCCCGACCCCTTCATAATGTCAGGTTTGAGTAAGGGGACCGCACTATTTAAAAATGAATTGAAGATTTTTGGAGATGAGGTGAAACTTTAATGATCCCTGAGGGGAAAGCAGCCCACCATATACATAATGAAAAAGAAGATCTGTCAGTTCATCCCAAGTTTTGAGCTCAAAGTTGACTTTGTTGAAAGATTGGAACTGATACATTGAATATAAATGTTCCAGCCTCTGACAATGAATTCAAACACAGAAGCCCGCTTCAGCTGGATTTACACACTATAAGCAATGAGCTTCAGCTTCGCGGTAACCAAATCTGGGGCAGGAGGAGCTCTGGGCTGAGACGAGTTTTACTATATGGAGCTGCATAAAGATGCTGCAGGCTTCTGGCTAACCTGCAGTGTGGCTGTAAAGTCTGGAAAGATATCGGCGTAGATCAGAGCGAGTGGAAGGCGAGGGAAGAGGGATGATGAGATAAATGAGGAGAGTCCCAGCAGGAGAGGTAGAGTAAGGCTGCGGAGAAACAGAAAAAAATGCTGCAGCTAGTTATACTTCTACTAATTTCTGCTGCTGCTTTACTGTATAAACCAGAAAGGCACAAACCTTTTAGCTGTTGTGCAACAGAAACTTTGGAAAGGAAGCTTTTTACACAGAAGGGGATCTGAAAGTGTAAACATCTTTAACATTTCTTAAAACCTACTATATGTCTAAAATAATGAAAGAAAATTTACCTTTTCATCCTGGCTTTTGTACCGTTTGATTTATGATGACATCAACACCATTTGATCTTAATCTTTATTTTTAACATATATATCACATATGGCATTTATACTGGGAATGCTGGGGACACCCCATTTTGAAATGGCTGACTTTGTCCCCATCACTGTTTGTTAAAAATGTTCTGAAAATTAGCTTGCACCAAGAAATATTAACTAACAAATGAAAATGCTTTGAGAAAGGTTTATTTGCACAATGAGAAAACTGACAGCTTTATATAAATAAAGACATTTCCACCATAAATTGGAGCAGTTTCCATTTTACTGCAATTAATGTAATTATTTAATAATGAATAAATGAATCATATTACAATTTATAAAAAAGTATGGTAATAAGTAAATTATTACTTTTAAATGCATAATTAAAGAGAAAAAAGTAAAGGACAACTTACATTTCCTTTTTCAAAGTTGAAAACCATCTAGGACTTAAAATGATTCAACACGACTTCTGTAAAATATAATTTGTGTTGAGGCTGAAAATAAGGTGGGAAGTTCGATGATCAGTCCAATTGAACTGCTCTAATGTTCCCTGTCTTTGATTACATTTTACATACTTTCTTCTCTGCAATCTGAACTTGGGATCAAACAACATAGTAAAGATTTTTTTTGACTGAAAACCCAGAATAGTGTCTTTTAAAGCGCACTATGCTGTGTGAAGCATATAGGATGATTACGCGAGGTAAAGCCGAGTAATCTCTCCTCAGATTCAAAGTTTGCTGAAAGATCAAAAGAAGTGCGAGAGGAAAGTGGTGCAATAGGCTGAAGAGTCACATAAAAGATGCATGGGGAGGGTGGGACATTAAAAAAACAGACCGTATAAATTGGCCCTTAAACCATGAGTGAATCGAGTGAGTAGATTATAAAGGTCCGTGCCATGATCCATTTCATCATCAGACCAGTGGACTTCGATCACTGTGCCAGAAATGAGCAGCCGGGAAACCAATTTAACTTGAAAGTCTCACTCGTCTGCCAGAAATCCACTATCACTGCTGTATCACTTCCACAGTGTGACCATCAGCGCAGTCTTCACAGGCCGTAATCTCCACTGAATAAACAAAAAGAGATCAGGAAGATAGGGACCAATCAAAGGCCTCGTTGTCAGAACTCTTTGTTGTAACCAAGAATCATTATTGAAAAAAATCAAAAAAAGAAGACAATCATTCATTCGAGTTACAGAATGAATCTAATTTGCAACACAGTAATGAAATCAAAGTGCAGTCTACTGACGAGACTATAACAGGGCTGCCAGTTATTAACGTCTAAAGATATGAATGCAAATGATAATCAGGAGCATATGTTCTCCAGCAAACAGATTGTACGTGAATGCCTGTTGTACTGTTTATCAAACTCTTTCAATACACTGTCTTTCTTTCACTGTTCTCAGTGTCAGATGATAAATCGGTGAATCATAGTGACATAAACAGGTATTTAGTTGTCCTTTTAGGAATGTATTGTGTGCCACATAGCAATCGTCAGATAGGTTCTGGACTGGGACAAAAAAACGGCCCTGGCATTTTTGACCCAGACGGCCCACCAAAATTGGTCAGACACCCCTTACCAATAAACCATCCTTCCATTTAAGGGCTCAGATTAGGGGTGTGACGAAACACTTAGCCCATGAGATGTAACATTGCACAAGATTGGGGCCATGACAACGAGACAAGAACATATTTTAATAGGCCTACTATTTAGGAAAAAAATGTATTGATGAAATAGTTGATAGCTGGCAGGTGACAATTCAGAATATAAAAATATAATAGAATATAATGCAGCAATCTGTAGCTTATTATTGTTTTTAGACAAGTTATTTTTTTGGACAACACAGTTTTCTTCTATATTCACATTTCATTTCAGGCTTATTGTGCAAATAAACCTTTTTCATAGCATTTTTATTTGTTAATTAACATTTCTTGGTTCAAGTTTTTTTCCCAGAACATTTTTAACAAATGCTTTCAAATATTGGTGGGTAGCTTACATGTCCCCAGCGTCCCCAGTGTACATGACCCTCCCTCCCTGCTCCCTCCCTACAGGTTGAGCTACTCCATGCTTTCCGCTTCACCCCACTCTCCTCCTTCTCTCTCACCTCACTCAGCCCTGTCACTTTGTCCCTCTGCTTCACTGTCTCACGCCCCCTCCTCTGCCTGACAGTGGACACAGCTCTCCTGCAGCCCCGATAGCAAACATATCAGTTGTTTTAGCACATTTTGTGGCATCTGTCTCAAGGGGCGTAACACAAGAAACAGAGAGCAGAGGGGGTGGGGGTTAGTAACATTTGATTGGGCTGGCCTGGTGTCAGTATAGAAAATTACCCAATGGGCCACTGTCCATGTGCTATGGGACATTTTTTTTAAAAACAGTTATATAAATACATAATTTACATTACACCAGCCCCAAAGGTGCATTTGTCCAATATGCCAGATTAAAAGTCCAGACCTCTCATCAGACCAACAAGCAGACAACTACAATACCAACAAAACATCAGTGGTGTACTTTACACAAGGGCTCACTGGCCATCGGGAGTAAACCAAATATTATTAAAATGCTGAAAGCTGCAGTTGAAAATCTATTGGCATGTGCCTTGATTTACTAGCCCATAGTACATGGTTGCTGGCCCAGAGCGGATGGGGTGGGTTTTAATATGATTGGCTATGTCAGTTAATCACACACTCAGAACATAATGAAACGGTTTAAAAGCAAACCCATAGCCTCTAGCCGGGTTATTTGTGTTTCTAAAATCATGGATTAAAAAAACAACACAACGAAACACAAAGGTGGTGCTGAAAATTTGAGGGAGAATGGCAGGTGTAGCAAAGTGCCTCAAAATGATAGACTTCACTCACAAATTAGGTCGCTTACAGGTACACAGGTATAAATGACACATTAATATGATGGCTGTTTTTTGTTTGATTAGCTTAGAGACTAACCACAAATCATATCTGTTAATGGGTTAATGAAACAAAAACCCCTGAAATGATAAATGTTGGCCCTGTAATTCTGAACCTGCTGTAGCTACTGTCTAATTGAATTTATTATGTTGCCACAACGACTAATGTAGTAACAGAATAACTGAATAATGGTAAAGCCGGCCCTTGACTATTAACATCCTAACATTATGTAGGCTAGCAATATTAAATACGTTCCATTTAATTTATTTATTGCACTCAAAATGTATTTTATTGACTCATTCTGTGATGTAGTGTGCAGAAAATTCAGAGCGGGCTGACCAGGGAAACATTCCCAGGCCATTTATTAGCCCCAGTCCACGCCTGGTTCTACATATTATAATAAAATAGGGTCTACATCTTCACACACAGAAGTTCAGTTATTTTGTTTCACAGTTTGTTCAGCAATGCAATGATCTGCGAGCCCGGTTGGTTCGGCGGGATGGCACCCTATTCCGTCTGCCTGATGGTAACAGCTCGTACATGCTTTTTCCTCGGCAAACAGGACTCACAGGTCATGGTCATGCAAGTTTGCTGTTGTTCAGCAATCTTAATGGACATATTGATTATCTTATGCAGTTTGTTTTTATAATTCACTGACAATAAAAAAAATACCAGGCAATAGAATAAAAAGTTAGTATACTCTCTTATATCCTCTTGATAGGATCATAGAAGCATTTAAGTTTTCCAAGTGGCCAAAAAATGAGTTATTGCAAGATTAATGAACGAATCTCCTTAGAGGCTTGGTTGTTGAAAAAAAAGAGAGAATTACCATTTCTCAGTTGCCCTTTTCATCTCTTCACGTTGTGGAGGCTGGACTCCTGAACACATGGCGAGACAGGCTTATTCGATTACAGTGCCAACCTTATCTGATTTGGGAGCGCCCACCTGTCAGTTAATGCGTGGTGGCATGATCGGATAATAATCTCATATAGAAGACTTTTGCAACTGGATCCTCTGTTTATGCGTCTGCCTAGGGAGATGACTGGCTCTCAGCCCTGCCAGCTCTTATTATTCAGCGCAGCCATCCAAACACACAAACACTATACTCAAGCATCCAGACCAGGGTTGATATCAAATCACTTTAAATTTCAAAATAGAAAATGAAACTGTAGCTCACATAGTAATCACACAAGTCTGGGATTTTTATTTTCTTTCTGGTAGCTTTAAAAAAATCACTGCCTCTCTCCTTCTGAAGATCTTTTTTTGCTAATGCATTCTCACGTCCACATCACGCATCGCTGTAATAATTAATAAAGATGAACATAGGAAGATTTGTGGAGTGTGCTCTCCAAAATACCAAGAATATCGCTGATGCTGACGCAGGAAATGTTGCAATCATTTCTCAATCTATGCAATGTCTTGGCCACAGAAAATACCTATTGCTAATTGGCTGGCAGGTGTCTCAAGGCCCATATTAAATTGCAGATATCCATATCAATTGCTACAGTGACTCTCTCTCTGATGAACCACCTGTAGCCATGGGTTAAAGTGACCTTCAAAATTGTAAACACAGCTTCTCTTTTTGCCAGTATAAGCACAATAGTACACTTAGAAAGGTGCTATAGAAAGTACTGGACTCAGATGCCACTCCGCTACACGTAAGAGCCTTTTCCTCCGCCTTGTTTATTAATAATTTTATATATGAGGACGTATGGAACTGGTAGAATTCAATCTGTGTCTTACTATAATATATGATATTATTGTGATTAAGTGTAAGAAAGTACAGTTTTCTAGTTCTTATCATTCATACATAAAGATAATGACCGTCTGTCTCTCTGTGCGTCTCCAGATTGGTATAATCGACGATGACATATTCGAAGAGGATGAGCACTTCTTTGTGCGCCTGCTGAATCTGCGTATTGGCGACGCAGAAGGGATGTTCGAGAGTGATGAAGTAGGTGCCGCTCCCAAAGGTCGCTTGGTTGAGCCCCTGGTTGCCACTGTGACCATCTTGGATGACGACCACGCTGGCATCTTCACCTTCAGCGAGCGTATGGTGCGGGTGAGCGAGAGCGTGGGCACCATGGAGGTGACGGTGGTGCGCAACTCTGGTGCCCGCGGCACCGTCATCCTGCCGTACCACACCGAGTCAGGAAGTGCCATAGCTGGAGACGACTACGAGGAGGCCCGAGGAGAGCTGGAGTTCACCAACGACCAAACCACGTGAGTCAATCTAAACCTAATTGCTTTTTACGCTTTTTTAACACTTTCCTACATTTTTGTTTTATTTACATCTTGGAGAATCTCTGTACAACCTCCGTCTTCTTTGTTGGAAGTTCAATGCCATGGTCAATAGCATATTGACAGCTAAGGAAAAGAAAAGCAGGAAAGCTACTCTTATCATATTTTAATAATGGATAACATTACTTTGTGTAATGTAATAAGACTCACATAGTGTACCTGCAGTTTTCCTTCTTAGCTAGAAGAGTGTAAATTGGATTTACATTCATCAGGTGGAAACAAACATGACTTCACTGAATGCTTATGTTGCTCAAACCTGCTTCTCTCACCTGTAGGTGACGGTCTCTGTTACAGCTTACAGCTCTGACAGATTTCTATTTCTTACATGAATAGAAATCGTGTGGTTGTTTCTGCCAGCGACTCTCAGACAGGTCAAGTGTCACCGAGTAAATGAATCAAAAGATAGATTTCCATCCTGCTTAGAATTATTAGGATTAGAATTTATGATCACGTTCAGTCAGGCGATACACATCTTGTTCCTTTAAATGATGTATATTTTCCAGCCCCTTGCCTTCCTGCAGCGATTAATCAGATAGACTTTGGAAACAGACTTCATGTTTATACCTGGAAGAGTGGATTACAATGTTTGAGAGCTGCTGATTTATATGTTGATTAATGAGCTGGTGAAATGCCTGAAAAGATATTGCATTATTTCAAAAATACATTTGCATTTATTTATTTATAAGGATAACGCACATGAATCAACCTTTCTGTGAGCGTGCCAGTGTTAACAAGTGTTAGCAAATTTTCAACTGCAGTCCTTTAGGGAGACGTTTTGAAACAAAATGGAGTGATGGTTAAAATTTACAGAGACTCAAGACACCACAATGTCAGCAACAGCAACAAAGTAAGCATTCTCAAGACAGAACAACCGGCGACAGCAAAACATTAGTACAGCAATACAACAACAATATCCACTATTGAGTACATGTAGCCATGGAAGCAACACAAAGCAATGAAACACAGCCACATACCTAAGCCATGCAAAGCTGACCATCTGGCAAAGGACATGGGAGAAGTTAGCAGCAGGGTAGCCAGGAATAACAATAATAATGATAAAAATTAGCAATGAGCCTGTGTGTGAATGTATGGTGAGCGGCACAGTTTCTTATATCAGTTGGAAGAGTGTTACACAATTGATAAGCTGTTATAGAAAAGACAGATTTGCTGAAGGAGCCGGATATTCCCAAAGGAAGGAGCAGAGAGAAAGAGAAGTTTTTGTTCCTTTTTTTTGCCCTCTTCTTCGGTGCTGCTCTTGTTTTTTCTCCACACCCTTTACTCCTCTCCCATTCTCATGTGGTCTCCCCCATCATCTAATTTAATCCAGCCTTTTGCCCCTTCCCCCCCCTTACTGCTTTCAGCGCTGTCGTCCATTGTTTGTGCTTGCCAAACAGCAATCTTATCCATTATTCATTGAGAATGACCTAAGGGGAGATCCAGCACGTTCATGTTGAATCCTCTCTATGGTGTGTTTGTATGTCTGTGTGCGAGGTGTGTTTGGCTGTGACTTTATTTTTATTGCAATGTGTTTTGGTGTGTTCAAGTCCCTAATTGCTGGGTGATTGCAGTGTGAATGTAATGTGCTTATTTAGCCGCAAAGCCGCAAAAAGAAGAATCTGCATTAAAATGTCTTTTCCTTAATTAGTCTCTGGAGTTTGTCATGAAATTATGTGGATAAAATTGCAAATACAAAACCTGCTGCTGTTTTTTATATTAGCTCAAGTTTGATAAAGTTAAATTTCTTTCATTGTGAGTATGAAGATCTTGCAGAGCATACTGGGACATACCAGGTGATTAGTTACTGAGTGACAGGGATCTGAATTAGGTGAGGCAGGGCTGGTGAGCTGATGGATTTCAGTGTATTTCTGTGATGATGGAAAACTTTATATAATATTTTTTCAGTCTCAGCACTGCCTTGGCTCTGCTCTTAAGGGGGAAATGAATTGTAGTTTGTTCTTCTGGTAGTTAATGGTGGCCCAGTCAGCACATATATCAATATGTGTCACCTTCGTCCAAAGCCACAAACCTAGAAACCTGGAGCTGCTGGATTGACAATGTTATCGTCTTTTTCACTTCATCTACAGCCACAAACTTCCATTTTCTGCCTTCTCGGCCATTTGTGGCCTTCTTCAGCTTCTGTCTGACTACATTCAGTTGCTTAATTACCAGTGATGCACTGACAAGCCTCCAGATCCAACTCTGACTGTTAAAATCTGCTGTGACTGCAGTTCTGCAGTACTTTATGCTTCTGCAGCCAACTCAGAGTACTTTACCTCTCTGTCTTTGTTTTATGAGGAGACTCTCTCCTCTCAGAGCTCAGTGGGCTCTATCAGGAGGGCAGGTTTGGCTCCTTTTGACCACAACATGTCATTTAGAATCACAGTAAAGACCTCTGCTGGGAACTGGACATGTTGGCCCTCATCTCTCTCCATCCTTCAGTGCATCCCTGGAACCAGGAGCTTTGATTTGTTTTGTTTTTCTTTTGCTCCACACTGTCATCTTGAAACTAGATTTGTCGTGACCAGGATGCCTGGTCTTCCTGCCTCACCACTGTTTTTCTATCCTCCACTACCACAGCAAGCTTTGAAAATACCTACTATGAGTTTAGGTTCCTCTGTTTGTACATTTAATTGTCCACCAGCCATCATAACAAATTATGCATGCAATGTAAGAAGTTAGTGTGAAACAAATATCCATCCCCCTTCAGAGAAAATGGCATTTAAACTTGGTTACACATATCCCCACTGTTTACCTCATAGACTGCCTTAACACCAAATCCAAATCTTTGTCCACAATAGCCCAACTTAAGACATAACAAGTAAGCAATGTGTTTGGTCATCACACCCAAGGTCAAGGATGAAGTTAAACCTCAAAAATTTCTTTTTAATTTGTTTTTACATCCTTCCATGTGGAAATGCTGAAAAAGTGAACTGATTTATTGAGTTTATTTTCAAAATGGATTGTATGGGGGAAAAAAGATCAGACCTTACCTTTTTATGTCAACTTGTTTAGCAATGGAGGTCAGTTGTTAGATTTTACAATATAATCACTTAGATCCTTCCCCCAGGTAACTTACACACAAACTTCTAAGTGAGCTCATTCATGCTTTCTTGGCCATCATATGCCACCTACAGGATAAGAAAGCATTAGCATCAAACCTCCTCACCACTAGAAAACAGTGAACAACTGCTGAAATTTGACTTCTGCCACCTGCAGGCAAAAAGACTAAAATTTTTAAAATTAAACTTATATCATTTTACGTAATTTCATGCACAGCCTGTTAGCTAAAAGTAAATAGTTCATACACAATTAATGATACTAAATCAAATAATATAATAACTATTGACCACCAACAAGAGTTGATGTCTGTAAAACATCAACTTCTGCTTTTAAGAAGTTTGTAATTTAAACTGAATTCATTTTCATGGACAAACTGGAGAAGTATGATATAATTGTCAGTACAGTTCATAGCTTTCAGTGATCTCCTGCTGTGTCCTATTATCCTTCTATCTACGCATATTTACCTCATCTAATCATCTCCTTGCTTGATTTCTGTCGTTTTCACGCCACGTTGCTCTCCAGTCAGCGTGACTGACTATTGACTGCATCTGAATTTTCCATCTTTTTTTCATTTTTTGTCAATTATTCTTTTCTTTTCAGGTTTCCCTCCTCTGTTTCTCTCTCCCTCTTACATTTTCTCTCTCATTGCTTCTTCTTTTATGTATGAACCCTTTTCTTGTAGACATTCCTCCTCCTTCATACCTTCCTTGTTCTTTCTACCAGCAGCCTACTTCTGCTGGGGGGATTTTCTACTGTCCTTGACTTCAGTCATTCCCTGCATGCTTTATTTTCTTAGTGCGTCTTTAATACATTTTTCAATCCTTCCTTTACTTCCTCTTCCTTCTCCCTTTCTCCTTTCCTACTCTCGTACCTTTTTTTTTACATTTCCTTTCTCTCTATATCCATCTCTCCCTCTCTGTTGTCAGTGTAGATTTTCCTCTGCTCTCTGTGAGCTGGTTTCCATTGTGACATGTCAGTCTGGCAGTCCTCAGAGACACTAACAGGTCTTGTCATCATCATTTCCTCTCTTCTAATACCAAGCCATCATTCGTACCTTTGCAAATGACCGGTGTCATGTTGAAACTGTCTGACTCATTTCTTTTTTTGTCTTTTCTTTTAATACTTTTATCCAGTGGAACGTTTCTGAGAATGCAGTCTCTTATTTTAGCTCCTGCACATGCAGTATATGTCATTGTCAAATCTTTATCAGCAGATTTTGTGTTATTTTTCTTTTCTTTTATTTAAAGTTTAGAGATTTTTATAACACATTTAAATTACAAGGTGAAAAGCCGTAAAAACCCACTGTACACTACCTGCTTTGCAGCAAATAGCAGACAGACACAGTTAGAGACTAGCTATTACAGTTTTTTCCAAATTGCTTAAACACATTTCTTGAAATTATGCCTCTTTTCCTTAAAACTCTAAACACAAATCCACAACGTCTCACCCAATTCCCCAAACATCCTATTTTCAGGTTATTTGTCATGCTCTCTATGTATTTTTATTTTTAACACTTACCTGTTTTATCATGTAGCACTTTTGGTATTTGCTTAAATATAAAGTGCATTACAAATTTATTATTATTATTATTAGTAGTAGTAGTAGAAAATGAACCTCAAAACCATGCAATCTTGCTGAAAAACCAAACTTTGCCCTGAGACATAACACACAAACCCTCAAAAACACACACACACACTACAACACAGTTTTACACACTGGTGAGATAAATTTAAAACAATACTACCAACACATGTTAGTGTGCTTTACAGTAGAACAAATTATTCTGCCCCGGGATCACGTCTTTCGTCTGGGACAGGCCAGAGACTCTTGTTCTCCACCTCCTTCTCATCTCCCTACTCCTCCTCCTTCTACCTCTTCCATCTTCTTCCATCTCCGCCTACTCCTCATTTTACTCCTATCCCATCTCCTCCTCCAACTCCTTTCTGACTGCTTGTGTTTCCACCCGGGTAGCTGTGTGCTAATTGACCTCAACTTGTGCTGACTGAGTGAACAATATTCAGAGGGTGTTCTTTTTGAAAAATAGAGTTATGGTTTTGAAATTTTAGTTCAGTAGCCTAGTTATAGTGTTTAAGCAATTGAGAAAAACTGTAAACATAGTGGAGCATTTAGCAGCTAAAGCGCCAGATATTTCCCTCAGGAGTTGGAAGAGAGAGAATATTGAACTTATGTTTAAGTTATATTACAGTTTTTCTCAGTCGCTTTGGTGCATTTCTCGAAACAGGTAGTACAAACAGCACAACACAGTGCTTTACCTGCAAAGCCCGTAACTTGCTCAAAATCCTTAGTCTATCTCTCAAAAGCAAATCTTTATGTCATTGAACATATCAGTGCCGTCAGAGTGACAAGTCCTTGTGTCTTGTTTATGAACAAGATAGTCAAAATGTTTAGTCATGTTGTCAATGTTGTCTGATATAACTACAGCTAAGGTGTTGTTTACTATAATAGTACAAAATAAGACATTGCAAGAGACTGGACAGGAGACTGGATAGTCTAATGGCATTATTTTCTATGACCATGGTGCGGTGTGAAAAGGGGCCCTCTGCCACCCCTGTGAGGTTGTCTTGCAGTCCTATGTGGGGAAAGAACATTATGCAAAACACAAGATTGAGTAAGATATTCAAAAATATGTTACTGTATATACTGCATGTGTTTGTGTGCTACAATATACTGTACACTATGTATCTGTATAAAGTAGTATTTGCTTTATACTGTGAAACACAAGCGGAATACTGTCAAATGAAGCATTTTACAGAATCTCCCTTTGGGGATCAATAAAATATTACAGATTCTGATTCTGATACTGTAAGTATGCAATACTGCACTACAGTGCACATTGTTATATTGCATACCTGTTCTGTCTACGAAACGTTTGAACGATTGAAGACACGGTTGTTCTCCCAACATTTGGCTGCACCCTTCGACCAGCCTCAGCCATTGTGATTGAGAACATGGTCCACAATTGTGGCCCTTATTTCATCAGGAACTTGCCTATGCCGTTGGCCTCTTCTACCTCTTCCTCTGTTTGCCTTCCTACCCTTCCACCACGTAGCCTTACTGCTCCTCTTCTTCTTCCAATCTGTTGACCATGTTCATTTCCTTGTTGTTCTTCCATTGTCAGATATTGTAACACTGTGTTGTGCTCTGTCTATACATACTTGCTAATTGAGGTTTCATGAGATGCACCTTTGAGATATTTTAGAGAACTGGTTGATCATCATTGATCCAACACTTAACACACTCCCCTTCGTTGATGAAAGTCAAGATGCACCTGAGAGCAATTTAGAAAATATTTACAAAAAAAAGTCTGATAGACTTTATAGAAAATATGCTTGACAGATTATGACAACATGTTCAACCATTTTGCCTGTAGTGACTTATGCGATGAACTTGTGCTAAGATGTTTTGGGGAGTAAGACTATTCAACAGAGACTGGTATAATTCATTGTGATCAGCACGACATAAGCAATTGATAATGTAGGAAACAGCAGACAATTGTACTAAATCATTTGCTTCAATGTGTCAAAGCATTTGCAATATGTTCAAAGCAATGAGAAATAGGAGGTTGAACAATTAGTTTTGAGAATTTAAATTCTGATCTGAGAAATGTACTAAAGCGAGTGAGAAAAACTGTAAGTAAGTAATTATTAAAAAAAGTTCCCTCACAGTGCAGGACAAAAGAGGTTTTAAAAATCTTGTACTATCACTATACAGTAATAATCAGCATGTCAGTTGAGTGCCAACTGCATAGATGAAATTATGAATGAATCCAGCAAAGGTTTTACATGACACATGTGAGCAAATGGGATTACGTGAGAGACCCATTAGAGATTGTGCAGCATTACTATGGTTCTGCAGTATATCAAGATTGAACTACAACAAATATTAGAGTATTTTAAATATATTAGAGATATAATGTCCTGGTAATTCATATAAAGCACTTTTACATTGAGAACGAGGGGCATATCTAAATCTTAAGGACAAAACAAAACTGTACTATCATCAT
The DNA here is from genome assembly GCA_024633595.2 of Lepomis macrochirus. NCBI lineage: Eukaryota > Metazoa > Chordata > Actinopteri > Centrarchiformes > Centrarchidae > Lepomis > Lepomis macrochirus. The sequence goes on from JALXJV020000009.1 coordinate 5,554,952, forward strand.
AAAATGTGTCTTCTCATAAGACAGGTGAGGATAATTGATGATTATTTCTGTCTGAATCTTACTTTCTTTTTTATTCTTCTATTTCTGCTTGTTTTTGTAACCTTTTTAGTTTCTTCATCTGCTCCAACTTTAACTGACTTATTGACCGTGTGTTCTCTGCACATCATGCTTTCTCTGCTGTGATTTACACAGCAACTCGTCCTCATCAGAGACGACAGGAGGGAGACCTCCGTGTGGGCAGCTCTATACTCTGTGTGTGTCTGTGTGTCTGTGTGTTCATGGGCGTTAGGGGTTTGCAAGGCCAGCACGTCGATAACACAGACACCCTGTCGTGAAGACCCTGCGGGAGCGTTACGTTACCTATTGATGAAATGCTGCACTTAATTTGTGTGTCTATGACTGACAGTGCGTGGTCTGCATGTACAAGTGTGTGTATGGCTGCTCCCGTAAACATGAGATTGTATGTTTTGTTTTACAGAAATACAAAATACTACTACGTTTGTCAAAAAACTAACTATAATTCTGTCTCTTTCTTTGTGTGTGTGTGTGTGTGTGTATGTGGTTGCAGTCAGACTTTCCAGGTGAGGATAATTGATGATGAAGAATATGAAAAACATGAAAACTTCTTCATTGTGTTGGAGGAGCCACGCTGGCTTAAGAGAGGAATTTCAGGTATGTATATGCAGCATGTTTTGCTGAGTGGATTTGATTTGGTGTGATTATTTTTATTTTACCTCAAAGGAAAAAAGTTTTCAAAGGATTGTTGATCAGCCATAATTACAAGACAGCATGCACAGGGTATGGGTATTAAACCTCAATGCTGATTTTGAAACTGCATATTGATGTGGTCAGATTTATAAGTACTGAAAGCTAAAGGCTCAGAAAGTTCCTGATTTCATTCAAAATGTAAAACACAGGCTTATAGCTTGGTTTTTAGTTTGTTACAGTACTTTGTCCACTGATTCTCCCGATTATCAACTTCTGGAGCTGCAACAGTGGCTCGGACACATAGATCATGGAGGAAATTAATGCACTTAAAAAACCCTTAGTGGCTAATTGGAGCCATTTGCATCAAAATTCATATTCTTTCATGTTGTAATTCAGTCAAATATGAACACACAAACGTGAAACTCTTTCCGAAGCAATCGCTCTTTGTTGTTGTGTTATGTATAGTAAGTTCCATAAGTGTCCTTGGGTTTCATGAAAGGCACTATATAAATTTAAGTTATAATTATTGGTATTAAAAAATGTCCATGAATTTGCTTGGAAATCACAGTTTGGCAAAGTCCTTGTACAGCTGCTTGTATTTAGATAATATTTAACATTTAAGAACTTTGGCTTCGTTAGAAAAACATAAAATTAGACAAATCTAGATTTTTCAATAACCAAAATGTATTGTTTTGTTATCAGCACCAGTTTCATGGAGGGTTTCACTCTGCTTCATAATGTAATATAAAACACAAACAATAGGAATGGTGCTATTTAACAGGTTTTTTACATGGTTAGTGCAAGTTCATAATCTTTCTATTAGGTCATGTTTAAATAAGCACTGCTAAGTAGAACATTTAATTTCTTTCAAGTAATCCAAATGCTGCATATTTTGTGCGGTTTCAGTTTGTATCTGTAGTCTTGTTTTTTCTTTTGTTCAGTTTGTTTTGTTTTTAACTGCTTCAGTGACCCACTTTACCCACAAGAATCAATAAATTTCTGACTTATCTTGGACACAAAGACACACACACACACACATTCAGGGACCCATCGATTCATCCATTGCCTGTGACTACAATACCGCAAGGAGTCGACTCCTTTATTCTTTGTAATGTGGAAAGAAGAAATACAGAGAGAGAAAAGTATTTATGTGAATTTCAGAAGTTTTTCTTAGATGTTAGACAGCCCATGAAGCAGTTGCAGCAGTGTGTTATGAACAACAACAGTGGTGGGAAGAAAGATGGATATGAGAAGAGATTTTTGTTAATGGTAAACATGAAAACACGGAGAGCACAACAAAAAGGGATGGTTGGTTTGTTTGTGGAGAGAGTGTGAGAGGGTGAGCATAAGTTCAAAGAAAGAGTGAAGTGATGAACACAGGAATCTTTATCCAAGAACTCTATAAATTGTTTGTATTTGTGAGTTTGTGTTTGCAATTTCATCTTTACCGTAGAGTGTAGTTTGATGTATTACTAGATGTATTATTGTTGCTGTCTGGCTGACTGTGTGCTGAATTACTTACTGCTCTTTTTTTTTTCTTGATTATACCCCACTCCCGTCCTCTTTACAGCTCTGCTGCTCAACCAAGGTAAGACCATCTGATTCTTCTACTTTAAACCGAAGATTCAAGCTTGATTTGATTTGTCAGGAAATCTGAAGAGGGCTAAAACTAACTTTCCTTATTGTTTAATCTGATTATTATTTTCATGATTAATCAATTAATTGTTTGTTCTATATAATTTAAGAAAATAATGACAATATAAATTACAGTTTGAAATCCTTAGATGTCTTGTTTTGTCCAACCAACAGTTGATGTAAAACAGAATCATAAACTGTATAAAAGAAGTGGAAGAAGAAGTTTGTGCGCTGCCATTTTGAAGCCTCGAGTTTGGCATTTTGGCCATTGCCATCTTGGTTTTGTAGAACCAGACATGACCATATTTGGACGACAGGTTGTTCTTGCTAGCTTGGTTGACAAGGTGCATCCATGATTCACGCGTACTGTGATTAACTGGGATGATAATTTTGGCTAATGAAAAACTGGCTTAAAACAAAATATACTTGCAGGAAAATGATCAGCCGACCCCTAATAAGCTTTCTCAGTGGTGCTGGTCAAATATACACAGTTCAGTAGATACGAGTCACCTCTATCCTCATTGGCCGCTCGCCATGGTAGTGACTTGTCGATCACAAGGTAGACCCGCCCTAAAACTCACCCTGCCTTATCGTCTATTTTCGTCTAAATGGGACCATAATTGGCTAAATGAACATCATGGTGTATTCACACCATCAGGTTTGAAATAACTAGTAGGTTCAAAAGGTTGTGGAATCTCAGTAGATGTTTCAGCTGGCAGCCGTGAACCAGCTGCAGTGACTGCAACTTATTCCTTCAGGCAATTGTGCCTGTCAATATTACGTCCACAAACTTTTCTTCTTTTTGCCACTGACTTTTGGTTCAGACTTTTATATCAGGTGTCTAACAGCATCATGGAAAGGAAACTGATGAGTGACTCCTGGTGACTCCCTTTGTTTTCAACCAGAAACAGAAATCTCGCTCAAGGACAATTCTCACTCTGAAATCTCATGAGAGGTAAGTTGTTGCTGGAAGGTGATGGTGGAAAGTCAGAATTGGAGAAAGGAGTTTGTTGTGTACATAGAGGCTGCCGGCTGAAGCCATCTACTGCACGGATTCCAAGATTTTTTGTATTTTTTGTACCTACGAGTTTTGACCCTAAAATATGTGAAAAATACAGAAATGATCCTTTAATCAGCGTTGTGTGAACTCAGTTGGCGAGGGCTTGAATATAAATGTTTATGTTGATTTTGTTTTTTCACAGTAGTTCAGCCCCTTAACTTGCATAACCCATTGGAGAAAAAAATATGTTTATACAGGGTTATAGCTTGATGTCATCCTGTTTTTGCCACAGTTTCTGTGGGTTCATCAGATTTTCCCTGTAATTATCCAGAGAAAACTTGCTGAGTTTACTTTTTTGCTATTTTTCTTAACCTGGGTTTTATTTACATATTTTTGGATATCATTGCAATGAGTAGAAATCAAGTTATCAAAGTTATTTATCATTCTACAACACAAGGTTGTACAACAGAATGAAAGTCTGTAGTCCCTTCATGCTACACATAAAGATCATGACAGATGATTAAATTTATATTAGAATAGGGTAATAAAACAGTTATTAATATACAAATGTAGATAAACATATTCACCCAGGAAATAATTGTGCAGTGCATTTTTTTAATTTGCGTCAGGGAGAATGTAAGCAGCAATAATACTGTAGCCACTAATTGAATAACATCGTTAAAAAGACATCTTATGGGGCTCCTCTGCATGAGCTGATGCGTTGCATCGAGGGTCTCCAGCTCGATATTATGGATGATGACTGCAGGAAGTGCTCGCAAAGGCCAGTGATGAAATTAAAGCAGTATTCTTGTGAAAGATAAATTTTAAAAAGCTGCATTCCTTTGAAATGTCTTTTAAGTAAAGTAGTATTATCCAATATATCCATCCATACAGTCATTATTGTCAAGATAATTATTCTATATCTCTTTAACTTTTTATGATTCAGATATTTGTTTTAGTTTGCAATTCATTTGATCAGATTCTCAATTTTTTTCTGCATGTTTTCTGCTTTGCTAGGACGTTGTTTGCTCTGCACCACACTGGTGATGGCCTGCCTCACATTTCTGGCATCTCTTATAGCCTTGCTTGGGGGTGCCATGGGTATTTGTCGGTTTACATTTGGATCACAGCTTAACTGGCCTCTGTGAATCTCAGCTCAGCACAATAGAACAGTTTGGAAATAAATGCTTACAAATGGGTCGGCCCTCCACACTCTGGGCTTGATTTGAGTGCCGTCACTGTGTGCTGATGCAGATAGATCACCGTGTTTGTGGCCCTTCTTAGAAAGCCAAATGGAGTCGACATTTGCTGTGCTTTATCATATATATCATTCTATACTTTGATATTTTATTGCTTTTTATTACTCTTTCGGAGCCTTCTGGGTGGGAGGTAAAAGTAAATGTTTTTTTTATTTGTTTATAAGGAAATTGTTCTTGAATTTTTTACAAAACAGAGAGAGCAATGAGTCTAGAATGTCTGTATTGATTTTTGAAATAGGGCAGCCTTATGCTCTGTTGAAAATTAAAGTCGCACTGGAAAAGAATTTAATGCAAATTGAAGAGCGTCTCCATCCTGCTAACTGACAACCCATTGATTTGAGTTCAAATTAACTATTGAGCAGGAAGTCCTCTGAGCTCGTCACAAATCAAAATATATAAAGGACGAACAGAATTTCCTCCAAAGTGCTGTATTCAAAAGAAATGAATAAATAATAAGCCAAACATGCAGCAAGAAATTTTTTTCATTCCTTTGTGCCAAGTAAAGAATATGTACATATTAATTTCCCCGGTGTGCACAGGTCACTGACATCACATGTTTATTGTCTGATAAAGTCTTTGAAACGCTCCAAAAGCAACTGAGCACTTTTAACCTCAAATGACTGCCTAGAGGCAGTCAAGGCAGAATCCAGAGGGTCCAGGAAGATGAAACATGATGACGCTCATTGTCCTGAAGGTGACTTCTCATTCTCCTCACTCGACTGTCACAGCAGGAGAGGCAATCTCTTTTCTCTGGTGAAAGCTGAAAGATGTTGTTGCAGAGAGTGAAGCTGTGTGTGTGTGCGTGTGTGCGTGCACATGTGTGTTAATGACAGCTTGGAATAGTATCAATGAACACTGCAGAGACGAAATGCTGCTTTACTCTCAGTCTTTTCATAATTAGACATGGCCACCTTTGCAGAGGGGGGAGGGCTGTAAGCTCTGTCTGTTCTTACTTTCATACTCCTTACACCTTATTTCTGCATGTGGGTGCAGTTTGTCTTCATCCACCAGAAACTCTCTTTGTTACTCTTTATACTATGTCACTTACATTTACATTTATTCATTTAGCTGACGCTTTTATCCAAAGGGACTTACAATTGCTATACATGTTGGTCGCACGCCTCTGGAGCAACAAGGGGTTAAGTGTCTTGCTCAGGGATACGATGGAGGATGGTTCACAGTGGGGGACTGAACCCAGGTCTCTCAGACCAAAGTCATGTGTCTTATCCATTGCGCCATCACCACCCCACTTGAAATCCTAAATGCTTTGTCAAGTTAACCAGTTTTTCCAAACAATTTCTCGCTCTTTAAAATAACATATTTAGTCTTGGTTTTTTTTGTACAACTGGAGATGCGCTTCAAACTTGGCGGGACAAGAACATTTTAAAGCGTCTCCTGTGCAGTGTCAAACGCTACTGTTCTGAATCAAGTGCGCATGTGCAAGAGTTTGCAAATCTGGGTTAGGGTTACCATCTAGATGCGACGAATTACGACAGGAGCAAATGAGAAAGTCAGGTATAGTATAAAGAGCGAGAACATCCGCATTAGGAGGTGTTTGGGGTGGATCGATGGGTCAAATAAACACATGGCTTTCACTCAGGAAAAAAGGGTTTATGTCCCATGTGAAACCAAGTCAACAGTGATTAAGTTCAATAACTTACATAATACTTATTTTAATTCTGATACGTTGCTAAACCTTACCAAGTAGTAGTTGCCGTTTTTGTCTTAACTGGATTACAGACAATATAAGAACCAAAGTCTGACGCTGAATTCAAGCTGGATCGAGGATACATCATATCTATCTATACTTTGGCTGACTGATCCAGCAGGAAACACCAAACAACAAATTATCACAATTTTTTCAGTGTCTTTTATTAAGGTAAAAATGTTAATCGGGTTCTGAAACAATCGGATTTACTTTACTCACTGAATCACTGAATATCTTTGGAATTAGGATTGTTGGTCGGATAGAACAACGTTATAAATCAGAATATGACATGAAATTATGCAGAATAAACTGTCAAGCTGACATATTGCTACTGATAAATACATTATTACCTCAAACTGACTTTATAACAGGGGCATCCCATGTTCGTCTTCACTCTGGACACAAGCTACTTCAGACTCTGCCCCTTTCTCTAGGTTTTTTGATGCACAACAGTACCAATATTATGAAGAAATTGAGCATCAGGCTTTTATCACGCTTCCTGACACACCATAACCCTCCTGTTGTGTCCCAGTCAAAGTTTAATCTAATTGTCTTAAGGCTCCATGACTTTGTCCACACAGGAGATCTGAACACACAAAATACAATACAAACACCTGCTAACATCTGACTCTTGTCTTCAGTGTGAAAGAATACAATCAGCATTCATTATTTTTATACAGTCTGTGGGCTACCAAGCAGAATCTGAGGGGTCTGAAAAGTGATGCCAATGTGGTAGTGCCCTAAATCTGCTTTCTTTCTGATGGTTAGCAGGGGTCGACTCCACTGGTTGCAAAAATAAGTTTCACTGTATTTAAGCTTATGAGAAAATGACCCTATTTCTCACTTGATGTATTACCTCAGTAAACACTTTCCTAACAAGTTAATGGTTGCAGACGCTATTTTTCAAGTCTTCTTCGATACAGCACGATGTTCCTCATTTTGTAAATGATGGTCCCATTTAGGGTAAAACAGACCCTAAATCCAGCTCTACCCTCTCACCCATATATGGTCACTTCTGGTTCCAAAAATCCAAGAAGGCGACAGTCCATAAAACAAAGGGTAATGTCACTGTGTCTAGGTCCACCTCTTTTATACAGTCTATGGGCTTCACAAAGCAACCACTACTACAGCAACACTTTCACTGGCCTCCACACTGCTTTTTGCTGTTTGCTAACCCTGTTGCTAACCCTAACGGCGCATTAGAAAAAAGAGAAACTTTACTGGTAAGAGTCATTTGCTTATTTTTAGCGAGTTAATCCGTGTTAAAATACATATGAGATCATTTTAGTATGAGAAGTGTATTCCAGACCTCCACACTTCCACAGGGAACCTTTCCCCAACAGAATCTTAGAATACACACAGATATCTTCTCATGTCCCTCTCCCACGCTGCCTGAGAACACATACTTTCATGCGCACATCAACTCATGTGTTGATGCACACAAGAGATGAAGTGCAGGTCTGAATAAAATTCTGACTCCAAATCTATTATTGATAGAGGTAGAGCTTGGAAATATCTATGACATGCATTTTCGTTTCAATCCACCCTGGTGACCTCCACGTCACCTTTCCCCGCTCTTCCCTCTTTTCTTCCCACAGAGGGGGTGGAGGGGCAGATGAGTGCTGAGGAGGAGGAGGCCCGGAGGATAGCTGAGATGGGAAAGCCCATCCTGGGAGAGCACAGTCGCCTGGAGGTGGTCATCGAGGAGTCATATGAGTTCAAGGTGCACCCTTCATCTATTTATTTTCCATGTAGTTTCCTCTGGAAGAACTGCGCCCTCTTTGTGTTTTGTGCTGTAAGAAGACCTGTTCAGCTGCTCCTAGTGTAGAGTGCAGTGGCTGCCAAAAATGTGTTTATGACTTATTGATGGCAGCCCATAGCAGCTTTAAAGTTTATTACCCAACCAGGTAATTGTATTGTAATTTCTTGAAGCAGTAGTCTAATAGCAGAGTAGCAGAGCTGCAGGCAAAACATCTAAAATGTAAGCAGTATATAATTTCAAGCCTCTCCAAGTAAGATGTAACAGACTCTCTCCTAAAGTCAAAACCAGGGCAGGGTCAAACAAACAGACAGTGTTTTGGGTACTGATTCTGTGGGCAGAAAGGATTGAACTGGGTTTTTTTGGACATGTTATATAATCCACCTTTACACTCTTTTTCACACTAGTGAACCCGGGTCCTAACTCTCTCAGCAAGCACGTCTAATATAGGTTTGAATTATTGAAAATGCACGAGTTGCCCTCAATACAGCAGCTAGTTCAAGGCATGCAGAATTTAAATTCTCTCCTTTCAGGCTTCCACTGCTTTCCCCTGTGCATGAACAGCATCATCGGAGGAAGCGGACTGCGGGCAATCCAAATATTTTAAATGTTCATTGGGCTCAGGTGTATTTTAAAGCTTTATAAAAGCAACCACGCAAGCCAACATCCACTTCCTGCCACCCCAAGCACTAAAATTAGTTTAGTTTAACGTCATAGCAGCAAGTCTCACTTTACAAAAGGTCCAACACACAGAAGGATGTTACACTGCTAATCCATCTGTTTTAAATGCTCTTAAGAAAATTCAAACGATGGATTCTTAATTAAGGAAATGTTTCAGTTCCCTCATGTGTGGCTGACTAGCTCAAATGATGTTTTACTACAAGGACTGAGGGAAGTATTGTTTTACAACTCAGAGTCTCTGTGAAAAGCACAGAATAAAGGATTTAAATATCAACAAGCGCTGACAATGAACTTCTCTCAAAACATTTATCTTTTGTCACAATGAGCAGTGGAAGCTGGGCACAGGCTTTAGCTACCTTTGGTTAAAGTTACAATGAAAATGGGTGAAATTTGTGTGTGTGTGTGTCGGTGCATTTCTCAGGAAACCTCGGCCTTTTGAAGCTCTCATGGGTTTTACTTTTTCCCACTATCCCTAAATAACACACAAATGATTGCACAAATTATTTGACAATTGAAAAATTCAACTCAACAGAGGAAGCAAACATCCTTAAGCCGATTAAAAACAAACAGAGGCATGGACGTAAATAATTACATGGAGCGAGAGTATACAAAAGGAATAAGCACTAAACAAATGACATTTTAAAAAATCAAATAAATGAGAGCCCATCGTTCCATCAAACACAGTCCACTTATCCAATATTCTCATCCTCTATATGGTTAGGAAGTGAATTGACCCCCTGTGGACATATAATTGGAGTTGTCTCCTATGATTTGGGCCTAGTGAGAACCGACTGAGGATAATGCAGTTTGGTGTGATTGCCATTTAGATGTAGTACACAGGAGATTGAGACTGAGAAGCTCTGTTTGCTTGGTTTGTTTTGTAAATGAATAGGGGAACAGTGATGTGCCTTATGTTGATAGTGTCGGTGTAGGTTGCGGCTCATTGTTGTATTTTGTAGTTAAACTTGCTGAGGCGTGTTTTCCCAAAAAAAAAATCGCAGCAAAAAAAATGTCAATATTAAGTCTTCACAACATATCTGTTTATATGTATGTGTTTTTATTATTAAGCTATTTAAATATTTGGTTAGCCCAGTTTAAATTTAGTTTTTAATTAGTTTCTATCTGAAGTTGAATAAAGTGTGTTTTACAATAAGAGAAAGAGAGAAGCTTGAGTTCAGAAGCTGTACAGTCTTATATTTCTGTTTAATAAGGAAAATAAGTATATTTCCTTTCTTGACATTTTGTGACTTTATTTTGTTAATTTATTAGACTGCCAAACCTTGACTGCAACTCACCGCTCTCACACATCTCCCAGCTGAAACTAGGGGGGGAGGTCTGAGCTGTAGGACACAGGACAAGCCGGGGCTAGCTGGTTAGCATGCTACCTTCAGTAGATATCTCTGCAACACAGTACATAGATGTCTTTGACATAACATCACAACTGTTACTTCTTCCCATTCTCTTGACAATGTTATTTAATTTTTTAAATGTTTTAAACTAAAATTCTAGCCATACAATAGAAATCGTACCTTTTAAGATTTCGGTTCTCTAAGCCAAAGTCTGTGTTCTTCTCAGAAGAGCACATTAGGTCGTAGTGGTCTTCTGACTCATGACAAGTAAACTGAGCTTTTAGTTTATATCTTTAAATTATGGTAATAATATTATAATAACCTTTAAATATACAGCACTTTTCAAAACAGTGTTACAACATGCTTCACAGGTTTGAACCAGAATAAAAACAGTTCAGGAGATAATGAGGCAAATAAAATCAGACAATTAAAATTAATAGAAAAACAAAATGGAATAAAATACCCAAAAATAAAGTAAGATGAAAACAACAGTAATAATAGCAGAACAGATCATCCTGGAAATAAAGCAGTATTAAAAAGCTTATTGTTTTTAAAGACAAGTTTTTAGTGATATAAAAGATGTCACTGATTCTTTACTTAAAATGTGTCCATCATCTGAGTGTCTTTAAACTTTAGACGCAAATTTTAAAAAGACGGAAGTGCCTGATTCCTCCGACAGTGTTTCAGATATGTTGATTGTGATACAAATCTAACAAGCTCAGTCCCAACCTTTTTATATAGGGTCTATGTCAGAAACCAACGGTTGACGTCACGGACGCTACATCCATTTATATATACAGTCTATGGTCTCAACTGATTGTCACCTGCCCTTGTCTGTAATTGGTTGTTAATGAAAATTGTGTGATGTAATTCTAAATTGGCAGAGCACCGTTGACAAGCTCATTAAGAAGACCAACTTGGCGCTGGTTATCGGCACCCACTCCTGGAGGGAACAGTTCGTGGAGGCGGTCACAGTCAACGCAGGTGAGGTGTGTGTGTGTGTGTGTGTGTGTGTGTCTGGAGTGAACTAAGTGTGATCAGGGGTGTTGGACTGAGTATGTAGGGCCCTCGTGAGGAGAATGAGTGGCTGTGGATGCAGGGAGGAGCCCGTAGAGTGAGACTATGTACAGGGTCCACTATTTTGTGCTACACCTATGAGTGTGATTAATGTTAACCTGAAGTTTATCGTTTCAGTATATCCATCTGTAAAAGTTTCATCATGCTTTAAACTGCCCAAGCCCGCCCAAGTTCCACCAACGAGCTTTAAATAGTTACTTAAAATCATTAGTTTTATTATGATGTTATGCATTGTTTTAAAACAGCAGATGTAACTCCTGTTAATTTGTTTATTTCTTACTAATGTTTACATCAGATCTCTAGTTACAGTTGTGTTGTAAATGGAGGTCCTGGCCCTGTTGCAGCCTGTTAACATTTTATAATCTTAGGACTAAACTTGCCAACTACACTTCTACCTAACTAAACATCTACCCCATCTGCACCCTTTGGAAAATAACCCACTCTGTCTGTCTGTGCAGATGCTGTACGTCTCTGTTGACACTGTTTGATTTTGCACTGTCACAGAAGAAAGTTGACAATTGTCAATCAAAAATCTTTGGTCATCTGTTCAAGTTGTTTTGCTACATTTTCAAAACATGAGAGCAAGCAGATGACGTGTTGCTGCTTGTAGCTGGGGTTTTTAGTTCAACTATGTACATACATTTTACCAGCACCATCTGATATGCCTCAAAACTGACATCATAGTCACACAGGCTGCGACCAAGAGTTTAGTAAACCTAAATCTTAGTGTGACATAATTAATTTGCAAGATTGTTGTTATTGCATCATATACTGCAGGTGCCACTAATTTTGGTGGAAGCTGTTTAACATGACATACTACTGGCCACCTGAGGTCTAAGCCAGTTTTAAACCAAGTTTCTGCAGCCTTTCTACACGTAGAAAGTCAGCTCTCCCAATTAAAATCCTAAATGTTGGCCAGTATGATCATTTAAAAATGATGAAGATTTAAAAAGTTATCAGCATGAAGTTAATTGAGATAAATTCCAATTTACAGTAACTCTCTGGGCTCCCTCTTTGCCTTTCTTAGTGGCTCCTTGGCAGTGTAAGAAACAGCCACCAGCTGTAATACCGTCTACTATTATTAGTTAGCTCTTTGAGAAATGTACAGTTAATTACCTTAAGAGGAAACACTTGACGTCTAATTTTAAAGCAATGAATGTACACTGAGGGAGGGGGCATGTCACTTTTATAGGGTTTTTTTGTTAGTTCTCTTTTTACCATCCAGCCACAAAAGTCCACTTGATAGAAGATCTGTAGTGATCAAAGGTGTAAAAGAGAATGTGTCTCAATGGGACTTTCTTGTTAAAATAAAGGTTTAATAAATAAAACAAGCAGCAGAGAGTGCTCTCGCCTCTCAGGCAATATTACGGTTGCCCAGCCTTATTGGTAAAGGTTGGTGGGGCTGCAGTCTGAAAGAATACCTGGATACCAATACATGCTCAGGGGTCAGTAGATAAAACAGACATCCAACCTCATTATTTTTATTAACAGTTAATATTTTCAATAAAAGATGCTAGAATTTGTTAAGGAATGACACAACAGTAAAGCACAGTGTTCTTTGTCGTAAACATGCATTACAACATTATAAAGTATCTTCCAGAAGATACCTGAAACCAAACCTAAGCCCCTGTTAATAAAGCTTTATTCGAGTCAATAAAGTTTGCATTTGAGGTATTGTATATGTGTTGACTCAAATGACTTTAAGATCTCATTATTATGTTACAAAATTAGTAAATATTGATTAAGTCCAAAGGGTGTCATTGGAGAATAACAATGTTCAAACACTTGAACAGAATCAGTGTTCTTATTCAACCACGAACGTTTGGTGGGACTTGATTTGTAATTCAAAGCCACCACCTAGTGGAAGTAACAGTTCACTACAGACGGTAATTATTCCACTTTGGTTTGGACATGAAGGTCTGCATTTATGAAAATGCTGTTTGTATTTGAATATCAATGTGTTTCTACAATGTAATTTACATGAAACCTATCAGTCGTGCACCAGTTCAAGGTTGTTCAGACTGATCTTCCTGATTTTTGTCTAATATTCCTCCTATTTTTCTCTCCCCTCAGGGGACGGCGACGATGACGAGGAGGGTCGTGAGGAGCATCTTCCATCTTGTTACGACTACGTCATGCATTTCCTCACCGTCTTCTGGAAGGTTCTGTTTGCCTGTGTCCCGCCCACGGAGTATTGGAACGGCTGGGCCTGCTTCTTAGTCTCCATCAGCGTCATCGGCCTCCTCACAGCCGTCATCGGAGATTTGGCGTCACACTTCGGCTGCACCGTGGGGCTCCGGGACACTGTGACCGCTGTGGTGTTTGTGGCATTAGGAACTTCTATCCCAGGTGAGTGAATATCCTCTTTCACTGTGTGAGAGCAGGAAAGTGTAGAAAGTTAACATAGGGGAGATATTTAGTTGCTACCCTTTATTATCCTAATAATCATACATTTAAAAGAATAAATCACACTGCAGATATGTCATGAATTTGCGGTTTCAGAAGTACACCCTGGGGATATCCTGGTATAATGGGACCTGTTTGTCAAGAAGTTCACATCAATTAATGAGATTTAAAATTACATTTACATGAGAAAGAAGTTTCTCTGTTGAATTAACACATTTAAGGCCGTAAGTGTGGTCTTCTGAAAGTGGTACGCAATCTACATGGCCTTCTGCGTCCTACAGTATCTCTTGTTTTACCAGTTTCTCAAAGCTTTTCATCAAAAACAAAGAGAGAACAACTAGTTTCCTACGGGAGGTGTGTTATTTAGGCCTGTTCCTCATAGTACAATATGTCTGTAGTAACTTAACTGCAAGAATGTCAGTGTGAAGTTTCATCTACATTTGATCACTTTCCTGCTGTATTAAAAGCATTGCCAAGAAAAACAGCACCAAATGCCTTTTAGTGCGGCTCTTTCCAATGTTTTCTCGTCTGCATAGTGAGATAAGGCTACCTCTGGGCACAGACATGTAAAAGGAGCCCACCCGTCCTTTATAGGAGCACGCCCAGATTGAAAGAGACACAGAAGTAGTTGATTTTTGCTCTCTGTGGTCATTTTGTGTCTCTTTGTAGTCGTATGATTGACTTTTATAAATTAAATGTTAGCAGTTCAAACAGACAGTCTGGCGGAGGGACCCCATGGGCCACTGAGGTTTACATGACATAAATTTTGGCAGCTGCCTATATCTGTGAGGGCCGATATGCATCTTAATATTTATCTGCATCCACGTCTGTGTTTTGGACTGCATCCACCTCTTATGTTGCAGCTACCTTTGTTTATGTGTGAAGCTGAATGATGTACTCTCTCCACCTCTTTACCTTATCCCAGACACCTTTGCTAGCAAAGTGGCTGCGATACAGGACCAGCACGCTGATGCATCTGTTGGTAACGTCACCGGTAGCAATGCTGTCAACGTGTTCCTGGGGATCGGCGTGGCGTGGTCAGTGGCCGCCATATACTGGAAAATCAAAGGGAAGGAGTTCAAGGTGGACCCTGGGTCGCTGGCCTTTTCCGTCACACTCTTCACCATCTTTGCTTTCATCTGCATGGGTGTGCTTCTGTTTAGACGCCGACCCTCTATTGGCGGAGAGCTCGGTGGCCCGAGGATGGGCCGCATTCTAACCAGCCTGCTGTTCCTGGGTCTGTGGTTCCTCTACATCCTGTTCTCCAGCCTGGAGGCCTACTGCCACATCAACGGCTTTTAAAAAGGAAATGGAGAAAGTTCTGGAAGAATATTGCACAGCAACACACACGTATACTTTGACACTCAGTCCATACAGTCCACAGTTCAACATAAAGCAAGTCTAAGATTCATCTGTTTACTGGAGCTCATTGCAGCCTGGAGGTATCCTGACCTTTGATGTGAGGATACTAAATACTTCAGATACATGTCCACACACACACTATATGTACTCATGTGTAAACAGATCAAAACAAACACACGCACGCACAGTTACAGGCATGATGAAGGGCGAGGAGAGGAAGTGTTTGTGAGGGGTGAGAAGTGTGAATACAGAAGGTTACACAGTAAAGCAGGGAGAGATGTAGAGAGAAAGAAAGTGATTGTGATGTTGACATTTTAGGGGCGAAAAGAGAGTCAGGTCAGGATCAGTCCATACTGTAACATGACATGCCAGGTGGTTTAGGTTGGATTGGATGAGCTGTCCTGTAGGGGACAGAGGAATAAACAGAAACCTGTACACACCGGACAAAATCTATCGTTACATTGAAGGAACAACACCTTTGTTTGTCCCTCCCACCTCTCCTCTGTATCACTCATTAACTTTACTTGTACAGCTTTGCATTTCTTCACTGAGGAGATGGAGCCCTGTGTGAAAAAAAGGAGTGGAATGTTTACAATAACAACAAAATTTACAACAGTTTGTTTACTACAGGAGGTTCTTAAAAAGTGGTGATGCTTGTCTAATACACTGTATAGATAAAGGCAGTTCTCCACACGCGCTGTAAATAGTAAAAACCAGTGTACATAGAGTGTATTGTTTTCAGTAGGCAGACAGTGATGCCTACCAATGACAAAATAAGAGAGGGTGGAAAAGTTATCCCCCAGAATGCATATCCTCTAATCTGTATTGAAAGTCAGCACAGTACTGCAAAAAGAAAAGCAAAAACAACAGATTCTTCTGTGAGAAAAGCTTAATTTGTTTTTAAATTTCATGCTCAGACTGGAACGCCGCAGATCCCAAACATTAGAAAAGTGAAGACATTTTGATGAGTGTGGGACTGACGGTGGTTTCGACAACATACTAATAGGGACTCGAGTCTTAGCTGAACAAGCAAATTAATGATAAGCTGGTGAACTAAAAGTGGATAAAAGTGTTTTTAAAGAGCCATACCTCTCCGGCAGCCTGCGTTCCAGTCAGATGTCAGATGTCATACCTAAGGATTATTGTTTGCATGTGGATATGGAGCATCTTCACATAAGTCACATGTATACTATTTACAAGGGAATTCCACCTGTAAATGACATCCCTGCATTTATGTGTCTGCTCAGTGATCAGAAGCTACCAGCTGGTCCTTGATGTTAAATCTTCCTGTATAAAGCTGTGTGGTGTGTCGGCAGGCAGGAAGGAGGGGAGATGTTTGGTCCAGTGGATGCTCTCAAAGAGGAACAAAAAAAAGGAGATTTTTCTCCCAGAAAGACCAAATATGTGTTCATACACTCCCACTGTGAGGAGTGTAACTAAAAGACACTTTGTTCAAGGCTTGTGGCTCCATCCAGGTGGACTAAGATCTGAGTGCAGACAGCCATTACTGTGTCATTGTGGGTAGTGACAAACTAATCCATTACTGTGGCATGTATCCTGACAGTCTAGTCCTTTACCGTTAACGACAGCAGCATGGTCAGATAAACATGCATGGATGGTCAAACAAGACTTAACAGTGTTAGTTTCCTTTCAAGACTCCAAAGACAGTAAATCATGATTGAGTCGTTTAAAGACTTACAAAACAGATTCCAATCACCAACATTCAGTCTACTACAGCGTACTGATTAGGACACAAGATCCTAAACTCCACTTGCATTAGGATGCAGGATGTTAGTCAACACCACACTAATGCTTCAAGATAGCACCCATACAACGCCTTAAGGAACACTCTCTATAAATCTAGAATTTAAACTTTCAGTTGTACAAACTTTCCAGGCTGCACTTTATTTTTTGTACCTAAAACATACTGTGTTGTTCTTTTTTCTTTAGTTGACAAAGTGTTAGCTTGCAATACATGAAGTGAGAGTCACTGGAGGAAAACTATGAAATGTCTGAAGTTCTTATGTACCACTGCATACAGGTGAAAACACCACATTAAGTTTCTTGTCCAGTGGAAAGGGATTACTGTAATTCGTCCCACACAGCTGTGCGTAAAGCACAATATAAGTACCAGACATGCTAAAAATTTCTTCACATTTTAATGAAAAGTCTGCACATTGTTTCAAAGAACTAACTAAGGTCTATCCTATAATGTTCTCCAGACTGTTTACATGCTTTGCAGACAGCTAACATGACCACAGAAATGTGTACAATGCTGCAGTATCATTATAGGTTTAACTCAAGATTTTAGTTTCTATAGTCATAGTATCATAGCGTAAGCCGTTTTCAGTGCAAAACGCATTAGAAAACACTGGCCCTCAAGCTTTGTATGTGTTGCACCAGTATTGCATTGCAGAGTTGGAAAATACAGTAAAATGCTCACAAGTTACTGAAACTACTGGCTGCTAAATAGAAAGTAAAAATCAATCAGAGCAACAACTAGAGAGCTTCACACCGGTGACAAATACTGATCTAAATGCAGACATGCTCTGATTTGCTGTGACATTTACTCACTGACATTTCAGGTTTATTACTTTCAACAATGAGTAGCAGGAAGCTGAAGAGTCAGTGAATGAAAAAATGTCATAACAAATGTAAAGCGAGCAGTGTGCAGCATCTTAGTATGATCACATAGTAGTTAACTATTAACTTAGACCAGAAGAGTCCAGCATCATTTTCTACATAAGAAACAGTTGATTTATCCTGTGGACACATCACATTCAGTGTTATTATTACTGTAATATTCACTGCCTAATATCAGTCACATTAAACAGGACATTGTATTTTATGCTGCAGCGGCACATTTCACCCACAATGATAAGTGCTATACATGTGGAATTTGTTATAATACACGATAATATCGGAAAATTTTGATTAGTCTACCCTTAACTATACTTTGTAAACTTTCTAAAACCAATTTTGTATCTTTTCCTTGCAGATATAGCGAAGGTAGAATTTTTTTGTACTTCTAAACAATGTTTAGAATAGTATCCGTATATACCGTCGGTAGTGTAGATTACATTGTTACTGAATTTAGTGGATTAGATTTTGATATATCCCACATGAGAAAGCTCCCCTTTGAACTGCTCAAACAGTGTAGTGTAACCAAACATAATCCCATCTAATTTACCGAAGTATGTTGTCTGCTGACTTGTTTGTGTCTATGTTACTTGTATATGTATATTTCTTCTCATAAGATGATTTATTTAGATATTTATTTATTTACAAGAAGATTATTTATCTATGGATAAGCTGTGCCACAGTTCCTCGAGGCAAGCAGTTTGAAGTTTAGTTCAAGGAGTGTGGTTTTAATGTGCAATACAGAAAACAATTAAAACACATCTTATTTTGTTAGTAGCTTTGATGAGAGGTCGTTCTTATCTTTTTCTGCTCCAGTGTTTGTTGTAATCCTCCTGCCACATATATTTCTTCATTCAGTTATCTTAAAGGAGGAGGTTTTGAGTGTTAAGTAGCATGTTTACATGACGAAACATCAAGGAACATTGCTAGTATAATTGTCAGTCTCGGGTTGTCATGAGCTAATGAAGAACTTTTTGTAGATATTAAGTGGTGATGCAGGTCAGTGGTGTGTGAGGTTTGAACAGTAGCTTTACTGTAGTCAACTCACTAATCCACCAAGGTGGTACAAAGATTACACATCACACACACACAGAGGTCTGCTGAACTCCAGTATACCAGCGGGTACAGCACCGGCGGGTACAGAATGGATCAGCTCTGATGTATGTACCCAGTGTTGTCCCAGCAGCCCGGTGTGGCTCAGCACCCGAAAAACAGAACTGCCTACAATGTCCGGACAATGTTCCATGTTTCCATGAACTTCTGTACTAACTGTCTGGCTTTGGCCTTTGCTGTTCTCTAGCTAGATGTGATGCCTCCCCAGGCAGCCTCTCCTCCTCACCCACCCCTCCCCAGTGTGCGTCGGTGTTTGCTTCCCCTCCGTGTTCCTCTGCAGATGCATGCATGATGAAGAATCCCTGTGTACGTGTCTTAGCAGCATGGTCTACTGTGATGGACGTCTATCGGCATATTTTATCGGGTTGATTCCCCACAGTTAGAATCCCAAACACCAGAGGCTCTTTGTGAAATAAAATGAGCAAGTGGCAAATTCAGACTTAACCACAATTCCATACAGATATACTGAAGAGAAACACACACACAGCCACACACAGAGACATCATTTATGGACTCAGTGTCTACTGCTTATTTGTCCTGTTACCTTTAGAAGCTGTGAAAAGAGAGCTTGCTCTGTTGTGTCAAGGCTATGTCTGAAATGAGCAACATCGCAGGTCATCTTTTTGTTTGTTGGTGTATAATATTTCCGTGTCTGTGTAAGTGTTCCCCCTCTTCTTCTTCTTCTTCTTCATCTTCTTCTTACTCTTACTCCTCTTCTCCCATTTGCTATTCCCCCAGGCCTTGCTCTTCAATGTGTCTTTCTGTGAAGTTATTTCCTGTGATGATGAAAATGTCTCTCTCTGCCTGAACCTTTGTAGGGAAATAATGACCGAGTTAATACAATATCTTGTGATAGACATAGACATTTATTCAATACTGTAATAAATTATTAACTGAAGATGATATTTAAGTTTTTTTATGAAATGCGGGGAAAAAATTCTGAGAAAAAAATGACAACTTGTTTTTGAGAACATGGCATGAGGTGTAATGTGTTACTGAAAGAAAATGAAGGTCTTTAATCAGGTGAAGTTGACCTTATTGGAATATAGTTTATTTATTTTCAAGGCGTAATGTGTCTGAGTCATTTTTGCTCTAAATGAGCAGCAGTCAAACCCAACGTGGACAGAGTACGAGACAACAAACCATGAGACATTTTGCAGGTTAACCATAAAGTTCAGTCTAAGTGTGCCCTGTGCAGAAAAAATAAACATTTCTAAAATAAAATAAATAGAGCATTAGACTTGGAATGAGCAGGACTTGGAGAGGGATCCAATCCTACTTCTGACTGGGCTCTTTGACAAGTAATGTTAATAACAGTCATTTAATACGGAAGCTCTGGCTTTGGGGCCCCCTGACCTGTGTCTGGTGGGCCCATTCATCAAACACACAACATACACACATGTCCTGATCAGAAGTGCATTAGCCTATTATGACTTAATTCATTCAATTTAATTAATGCTGATCAAAAGTACTTTTGCAGAAGAATATTTATTATTGTTCCATGATGCTAACCCATGAATTAGTGAGTCAATAGACAAAAAAATAATTGGCAATATACTGTAAGTCATTTATAAAGCCAAAATGCCAAACATTCTCTGGTGTCAGCTTGTCAAATGTGAGGATTTGCTGTTTTCTCCCACAGCACTAAATCAACAGACTGACTGACTTAAACAGAGCAAAGTGTAATCAGTATACAATAACACAATAAAGAAGCGTACATAACATCATTGAAAAAAATTTAGGAACTGGTGTGAAACTACCGGTATGCAGCCCGATCTACTACAGGTTGGTTTTGGTTTGTGAGGGAAAAGTAGAAAAAGGAGCCACTCATGAGTTAAGTGGTTTGATTTGATGCAGGGACATGTTTGAATATATCTGCATTTAAGAAGAGGTCTGTAGAGCTTACATACAGAGCTGTGTTGCTATGAATATGAGCATCTTAGTGAGTAAAAGAAAGCATCACTGATCTCTAGTACGAGCATGCACTTTTTTACACTCACTGTCACAATAACTCAAGTAGCTGTACATAAAATTAACATTGTTTTTTCTTTGTTCTTTTAATGTGTAAATATTTCAGGCAATAGGGAATCCAATTTCCATACTGTCATCTTCTGGGGTTATTGTCTCCTTGAGTGTGTTCATTCCCTCAGGCCCATAGAGGAAGTCATGTAGGCCCACATGGATTACTTTGTGTCCCAGAAAACCTACTTGGGTCATACACATTAGAGGTTTTTCAAATGTTCCACATAGATAGATAGATAGACAGACAGAACGACAGATAGATAGAAATAAAGTATAAGGTATATAAGGTACATTATAATAAATTAACTAATTGATTCCTTCATAACTTTTGTTCTTGTTGTTCTTTGTTTTTGGTTCAGCATAATGCAGTAACAAAACTCAAAAGGGCAAACATGAGAGACCAGAAAAAAGTTGTCTTAAAATATCATCAAATATACTAATCAAACAGAGAGAATTAGAAATAAAAGGCCTGTCTCTAATACAAGTCTGCTTCAAATAAAGGCCTGGTACTTTCTGCAGTTGAGGTGAATAAAGAATAAAGAAAAAATCATTTGTTTTTCGTCTGCCCTTGTTTTTCTTCTGCCCTAACACATTCTGTATTCATGAATGATTAATTGGCTGCAGCCTTATCTCAAATCTCCCACCATTTTCACTAGAAATAACATCACATTTGGAATTATAATGAAGGACAAAAACAATGAACTGATTTAGGATACTTTAATTATCTTGGGTGACTTTTTTATCCACAAATTTAGCCTAAATGTAAAACACAGCCTTTATAGCAGCAAAAGACTGCTTAATGTTATTGTTGCCTTAAAATTAACCGAAGCACCTTAACCATTGTTTTATTTCTTTTTGTTTTGTTTCACTTTCTTCATGATTAACATGATCTGTTATCTTGTGTGCTTCGTCTCATGTAAGCCACAATGTCGTTCTGACTCTTCACTATGCTATATATTATTGTACAAATTTATATTCAAATTAAAACAAATGTTTAAAAAATATATTATTAATATTATGTTAAAAATGTATTTCTGATGCGTCAGTTTGGTGCCTGTATTTTGAAAGTATTCACCGGAAGTGTAAATATGCCCCTTTTACTGCTGCGGCTTTTTAGTCACACTGCGCAGATGCGGATGTCATCCGGTTGAATATCGTTGCTGGTAGTTAACCCGCAGTCAACCTGTGCGAGGGACATGCGGAATATCCGTTAATGTTCATAAGAGTGGCTATTTAGCTAATTAATTCCGTAAGAATAGTCGTCAATTGGTTAAATACCACCACGGGCTTCTGTTGAAGACGGCTGAAGTCCATCTCTGCTTGGAGTTTCATCTAATATCGACGGAACAGCGGAAGAAGGCGTTAACTAAGCTAACGCGTGCAGTCGCCATTGTTTATGAGCAGGCGGAGAGGAATGGCTTCGACTAATTCCTGGGTACAACCACTTACATATACGCACCAAACGCGTATTGTGTGTTTATCTTGATTTTTTCCCCGAAAATGTTTAATTATTATTTATTGAATGCTTAGTGGGGAAGAACGGGCAGGCTCAGTGATCCTCTTGACTGTGACGTTAAGTTAACGTTACATAAATTAGACCGATCCCGTCCCGATGTCATTTAATTGAAGCGGACAGCATTGTAACCTCAGTTTGTATCAGATAACGCAATTGTAGAGAGTTAATAAACTTCTAATTGTTCAACAAAAAAACTTGCCCGGTAAATAAATTACTAACACTATCGGGTCTTTATATAACCAGTTAATGAGGTTGGGTATCCAAATATTATAAACTAAACGTGTCTGTAAATTTATTTACCACAGCTGATTTGCGCCGTGAAAATAACCAACAGGACGTGATTTATCGTAGATTTAAAAAAAACCTGAGTATGTTTGGCGCCCTAGCAGGCGCCTGCTGAGCTACCAAACGACATGTTTTAAAGCTCTCCTTCCGGTGTTTCTGGAACAACCTCCTCCAGCTCCATAGATTAAGGTGTGTTGGTGACACTGAGATTCGACTTAAGAGCACAGAAAGGATTACTCCCCACATGAACCATAAACATCGTATAAACAAATCTGCGGCATAGTTGTTGTATTTGTAAGCTAAAATTGCTTTCGACAAAAGGATCTGCCAATTGCAATATTTATTGGCTTAAAGGTAGCAGACCATCTTCTGTTGTCTTTAACGTAGGCCAGCAGTGAACAGTTATTATAATTGATTAATCTGCATATTTTCTCAAATAAGAAAATAATCCTTTAAGTCTGTGAAAGAGATCAAAACTCCCCAATATATGCTGGTTTTATCTGTCCAAATACCAAAGGTTTTCAATTTCCCTAAATAATTTTGGAGAAATTCTCTGATGATGAATCGATTGAACTAATTGTTTCACTTCTACTCTATGTAGCCACCATGTCTCCTTCTCCCAGCAGGAAAGGAGATATGTCCTACTATTCATCCTCCCGCAGTTCGTCTCGGGCTACTGACTGTAAAGTGTACGTGGGTGACTTAGGCAACGGTGCTGCCAAAGGGGAGCTGGAGCGAGCGTTCAGTTATTATGGCCCGCTGAGAACCGTCTGGGTGGCCAGGAACCCGCCTGGGTTTGCCTTTGTGGAGTTTGAGGATCCCAGAGATGCAGAAGATGCTGTGAAAGGAATGGATGGAAAGTGAGTAATAACATGTTCCTGTAAGATTTCTGCAGCCTTTTTGTTTTGACATTTCTTGAAAACAAAAATGACCCACTTTTAACGATGTTTATTGGTTATGTTCAGCACTTAATTCGTGTTTATGTATGTGTTGCCTTGTAACAAACAAAATAAACATAGTCAAATTCTCGGGAAATGAAGAAGAACATCTAAATTAGGTTTATTTAATCATTGCAGTCTGAATGGTGACCATTTCAGGAATTAAAATGGTCTTTGACCTTCTTCTCCTAAGGGTCCTTTGTGGTTCCCGCGTTCGTGTGGAAATGTCAACAGGCATGTCACGAAAGGGCCGTGGTCGCCCCAGTCGACGCCAGTTTGACCCCAATGATCGGTGTTACCAGTGTGGGGACCGTGGCCACTATGCCTATGACTGCTACCGCTTCAGCAAGAGAGGAGGCCGTCGCAGCAGGTGAAGGAATACAGTCCGCTTTGCATGTCGTTGTGGCTAATGTGATGCAGTTTTTCAGTGCACAAGATTTTGACTTTGAGGCTATGATGCAGAAGAATATAAACTTATTTGTCCTTACATTCCAGGTCTCGCTCGCATTCTCGTTCTCGCTCCAGATCCAGGTCCCGAGGTCACCGCTATCGATCTCGCTCTCGCAGCCGAAGCCACAGCAGGTAGGTCTTCCCAGAAACGGGGACACAACATAGGAAATATTGACAGGAAATTCTTGTTCGGGTGGTTGGTCTGTGAAGAAAACATGCAGTCTAGATGAGGAAGTCTATATTTAGTAATGCAAGTATGCAGGTGCCGTCGAAAAGCAATACTCAAAAATACGGGGGAACTTGCTGTGTATTGTGTGCAGTCAGTTTTGGTGCCATGTGTCAGGGTTTTGAGAGTTAAGTTGTTGCTCACATAAATTTACTCAGTGGTTTTGGTTTAAATTTTTGTTGCTTCAAAAACAATATTCATTTGAGCTTGATTGTACTGGTGTGACCTGCATATGTAATATCATCCAACCTCAGCAAATCACATCAACCCAGGAGTGAATTGATAAGTCACTTTGCATATAAGAATGAGCTTGTCCCTTTTAAAATCTGGTTAAAAACTGTAATTGCGCAAGAGTTTTATAAACATGAATACAGTTGTTTTAATCTTTTCTCTTTTCTTAGGAGCCGTCGCCGATCTCCATCCTATTCCAGACGCAGGAGCAGGTAAGCTTGTTGAACAGTAATGAACTGTTACAGTGATATATGAGAGAGGTGTAGCTGCACCTTATCAGGGGTGTTTATCCAGTTCTGCAGCAGAATCTGTCAGAGCAGGAGAGATGATTGAAACATCCCTCAGGGCTCAATTAAGTACATGTGTAGTATTGTGTTTTTGTTGTTTTTTTTGTTTTTTCAGCCTCACTTTTGTTAAAGCCTTAAGTGTTGCCCTTCCCTCTACAACTGTTATTAACCTCACTTTATTTCCTGTAACATTAGGTCTGGCTCCCCAGCTCGCTCAAAGTCCAGGACTCCAGTGAGAAGGTGGGTTGTGTAAACCAAAGGGTTCAAATCATAATTACACAGCTTTTATCTGGAACAAACTGTTGAACTCATCGTAAACCTTTCCATCCTGGCAGCCTGATTGTAGAGTGAGACAGGCCAAGTCAAACAGTTTTTTGGCTGTGCGATATTTACACACACGCAATGATTGCTGCTGGTGTGTTGGTTTGCCTTTTCATTTGTTAAGTTCCTGTCCTCATGGGGTCAGCACCACAAAAAGCGACAAACCAGTATATTAATTTAGCTATTCACAACTTTCAGTAGTGACTTGTAACTTAGGCTAGAATTATGCTTCCAGCAGCATGTAAGGGAACATATACAGACATTCATGCAATGTGAAATTTAGCAAATGGAAAGAAAACCAGTCACAATGTGAAGAGAAGTTATCAATGTAAGTGGATATGACAGGGCTAAGTTTACTCTGTTCTCCTATAAGATTACTTTTGGCCATACTACTTATGCATACTTGACGGGCAGGTCAGTACTCCACGTTGAGAAGTGATGTGTGCACTTCTGCTCCTCAGCGGGCCTTTGCAGCCCATGATCACCCATAACACCCTTCTCTGCTTAGGTTTGCAAAGATGTTTATATGTATCTCAGCAAAAGCATAATTCCAGTGTTATCTTTCAAAGGCATAGCATGTAAATGTTCTTTTCTTTTCTCCAGCCGCTCCAGGTCTCGGTCTCGGTCTGGCTCTGCGCCCAGAAGACGCTCTGCCTCCCGATCCCGCTCGCGAACTCCGTCAGCCAACCACAAGAGGAACAGGTAAACCCCTCATTTTAGGTGTCTGTCATTCGCTGAAACTGGTTGTAGACTGTATTAATATATAGTGATTAATCCTGCCAGTTGTCAGTGTTTTACCAAGACATTCTAGACGAATGTAACACCTCAGTAGGACAAGACTCCGATAAGGTCTAGATCGATCATTATAGATTTTAGATATGACAGTTCAGACTATAACTATCTTGCGTTCCAAGACAGGGTCAGTTTTGTTCTTCTCGTTAGTCAAAGCTAGGTGCTCCATCCTAGGCAGGGAATGTCTGTTAAATAGACCCTCCTTCCACCCGGGGAGCATCATGCTGCCACCAAACGACCACCATATGACGGTGAGATGGACGACCACCGAGACCTCTCTACCTCCTCGACACAGAGAGATCTGCATCTTCTGCTTCTGCTGTTGACCAGTGGGTGGAGTGGGTGGGGTAGAGAACAGTGACATGGGCCGCCTGTCTGACGTAGGGAAGTATAAGTAGATGAAGAATTCGACCTCTCTCTTGTGCTCTCTTTTCCACCTCTTGATAGCTCTGCACTGTGTAACCTCGGCTCTTAATTGCCCCCACTTGATTTTGAAAAGAGAGCACATGGAAGACTGTCTCTGCTCAGCCATTAAACTGTTTATACTCATAGTAGCTAAAAGCAGTGAGATGCAGCTATATCCTCTGTACTCTTGCTTTCCATTGATCTCAGCCACCCTAGATGTAGCTGAATTCTAAATAAATTTATTTTGTCTGAAAGAGCAAGAGAAACATTTTTATTCATTGAATTGACAAGAGTTAAGTAACGAGAGTCACAGGTAGTATTGTAAATGGTTTTATCTTCTTAAATTTTAGTCCCCTATCCTGAATTTGGCTAGATCCAGAGAACTCTTGAGGAAAATACTAGCTGAGATCAGACGAAACGACACCATTGGTGAGACTTACGTTAAGCATCTTTGCAGCACAGTTTGTTTATTTTTCATATTTTCTTTAAAGCGTGTGGTGGGAGCTGATCACTGCACTGACACCACAGCTGATCCCAGGCCCAGGGTCTGCCAGCTGGCGGTGTGTACGTCCTGCGGGAGGGTGACTAAGCGCTGACCTGAGATCAGCCTTCGCCTGCATCTGGTGTTAGACAGCGAGAAAGAGGTCGACCTACCGACCGAACCCTCCCCACAGTGAATGGGTGACCGTCTGTTCAACCGACGCACACGCTCAGACGAGATCAGCCCATGCGCACATAGAGTTGTTCTACTAGAGCCAGCCAGCCAGCCTTCAGATCTACCAGAGGGCTGACCCACACAGATCAGAGTTCGACCACTACCTTTTTAAATCCATTACCTACCTACCAGACCCCCTACCTACCAGAGTTCTTCGGCCTCTGTCTTAGCTTCTGAAAGTGAGAGAAAGAGAGCTGACGAGAGATCAGTCTTCAAGAGCCTCCCAGCGCAGTGTCTCTCCAAGTTGTAGTCATCCGTCCTTCAGTCCTTTCATCCTTCGCTTCTCTGTACTTGTTGTTTCTGCCACTGTCTCCAAAGGTAACCAAAAATCAAACCCCCTGACAAGCTCTCTTATTCATGGTGAAAGAAAAATGCACAGGTTTGATGTAGTCTGTGAAAACTGGTAAATTTAGAGCTAAAGTTGAGCTTTTTTTTAACAAGCATGCTCAGAGTACAAATGAATTTGTGCATGTGAGAGTGTGTGGATGACTGAGTGAATAAAAAAAAGAGCAAGGCAACTTGAATTTTAATGGGCTGATATCTCTGAGGAGGCTTTGTCAGATATGTTTTTCTTCTTGTGCCATACATGTTGCAACATCATTACCATTATAGTGTTCATTTTAGTAATCAAACTCTGTACACTAATGAAATAACAACGATGACTCTCAAATGTGCACTTCTTTGCATCTGGCATGTTAGAGCTCCCTCCCTGTGTAACATGCCAGAGGCTGTTCACCTTGGAGACCTGCTGCAGATATGGGTTTAGAACGGTTTCCATTAATCCTAAATTGCTTGTCAAATCAGAAACTGTGCTGTAGTTGCAAGTGAGGTGAGAGCGACGCAACAAGTCAGGGACTTGTCATTTATTAAAATGAGTGTTTGCCCTGGGTGGGGTTCAGTTATGCATTTAGCTTTTGACCCTGGACTTGAATTTCTCAAAAATACAAAGATTGGTTGCCTTAGATGAATAAAAGACAAATAAAAAAACAATCTGTAGCTTTTGAGATTAACCTTCGTCAAACAGGTATTCAGGCAGTTATAAAATTTTAGCACCCATCCAGTCATGAACTTTCACAATTAAGATGTTGAGTAATGTGGGATTTTCCATCCTCCCCTGTGGCGAGCTAACTCCTCTCTGTTTCTGTTTCAGTCGTTCCCGTTCAGCAAGTCCAAACCGAAGTGCTACGCCAGCAGACGACTGAATGAAGAAGACTATTAATCCCCATCCCCCTAGCGCTCTGCTTAACAGACAGACCCCTCAACCCCTGCACCCTGTTGCTTTTACAGTCCTACAGCAGCTGTCTTTTGTCTAGTCCCAGTCTTTTTAAGTTGAATTTTCTTCCCAGGACTGTAGTCTTCGTGCATCAGACATAAATCAGTTTCCATTGGATAGAGATTGTATTAAATGTTGCTGCTGCTTAGGTTATCTTTGTTCTCAAAGTATTGTAATAAGTGTAAAAAGCATACAGCTCATACAGTAAATTGCTGGTACATTAAATTGCAATGGAAAATGGCACAGTTGATGCAGTTTTTGAGGGTGAGGACTTTGCATTGAAAAACTGCTTTTATTCCTTAAGGTCAAATTTGTGAACCTTTAAAATATTTTTCCCTATTGAGAATTGGCAAATTATGTGTTATTTTTATATTTTTCTCCAATTTGATTTTTGAGTTCAATTCCTGTTTAAAGTTTCTTCTCATGGTGGCATAAGGAAACAGTTGCTGGCCTGCATGCCTTTAAATCTGATGTCACATTCCTACTGTTTGTTGTTTTTGTGCTGCACTGCCCTTTTACAAACCTGATCAGCTTCACTGTGTGCTGAATAGATTTTCCCCCATGTGTTGATTTCCTGATTTGTTCTTGTGACTTCTGATTTTAAAATATACACAGAGCTTCAGTTTGATTTTTGCTGCTTAACAGTTTTGATCAGTTCCTTATGTGGTAAGATGGTGACAGTTTTATTTTTGAATAAACCTCTTCAACATACTAGTGGTCTTAATTTATTATTCTCACTATTTATTGTACATTAAATTTGCTGTGCAACATTTGATTTTGTGGAAGTTTTAGACCAGTGATTTGTTGCCATGATTTCTATTTCTATTATTTCTATTCCTTAATACCTTGATAGGCAAAGTGAGCATTTGGTACGAAGAATTTTCACCTCGGATCAATAAAATATTTGAAATTTGTTAAGATGTCTGGAAGATATCTGCAGTTTTTAATTATATTTTTTTATAAGTTGTGTAACACTGGATGTATATGCCAGTGTTTTTACTGTACTGTGCATTTCTAAAAAATATATTATTATATAGACTTAAGATATTTGTGTTTTGTGACTGATTAACTGCTACAATAGAAAAATACAAACGCCCTGAAATTTATGGAGGAATAATGGATCAATAATACTGATAATATACCATTAAAATAATAAGTTAATACACTTATATAGTTTGTAATTTATCCATTCCTTCAGGTGCTTTGTGTAGTTGTTGGATAACGACGGTTGATACTGAGAGTTAAAGCCTGTTCTCCTATTGGTCGTTCCTCAAGTCAGAAATAGACAGACAGCTGCCTGAGCCTATCACAGCACGCGATGCCTTTGTGCTGGGCGTGGACACTGGAGCCTCGTTTTTCTTGACTTTTCCGTCCATTTCAGTTGATCGTCACTACCACCATCCTTTTTAACCGGGACAACATGGCTACTGCAGCGAGCCGTTACTACAGCGAAGACGGCAGGGCAACAAAAGACAGAAAACCGACGGAATGGCCACGGTGAGTTGTTTTTTGTGTGTACGAGCCGCGCTGGAGATTATTTTAACTTACGTAACAAGCGAAGTAACAGCGTTATTCGTAGAATTTGATTCATTCAGGTTTAGCGTTGGGAAAAAAGGTGTCATGACGCCTCACGTTACCGTTCATCTTTGTGTGACGGTTGTCGCGCATAACTCTTATTTTATATGAGCTGATGTTGTATATTAGACGCGCGAGGCTAACGAGGACACATACCTAAACATTATCCGTACTTGTACCTGTGTTGTGGAGTCTGAATGGGATCATTAGAGGGCGGTTTATCCAGTTGGGCCTTGCCTCAGTCCGGCTTTGTTCTAGTACCGGTAACGTTAGCAGGATGCTAACCGTAAGCTAACCGTAACACATTGTAATGAGGGCTAGCAATCAAGTCTCCTGCTGTTTTGTGTGGGGTAAGGTTTTATTCTTATTGTATATGCAAGATTGATTAAAGTAATCTTTATTTGGATTTGGTGCGTGTTCAATCACACATTAAAACGATACACCGCTGCAACTAGCTAACATTAAGCCCTTTCCCTCAACTGCACCGAATGACCTCGAGTTCAGTGTTTTGTTTTTAATGCAAGCATGACATAAATACTAAACACAGAATACGTGACAAAATCCGTGGGTTGATTTTTCTCTGTGAATTGTTTCTATATAAGAAAAGTTACCTGTGCAAAGGTTAAAAGGATATGTTGCACCTTTTTCTTTTGTATTTTATTTGTTTATATGGCTTGGACAGTGGTCTTTGATGAATAGGAAAATTATTTTTTTTTCATGTTCTCCCTGGCCAGATGTTAAGAAAAGGAAAAAAAGGCAAATGTTTTGAGCAGTGTGTATATTCACAACAGTACATTACATTTCCCAGTAAACACCTACACTTGTTATGTCTACTACCTCGCATGCTAAATGTTTATTTTTTCATTGCAGGAAATTACATAAGATTGCAACAGAGAACAGAATCCAGTTTATTGCAAAGTACATTTTCACATACAAGCAATTTGCCTTAGTATTTTGGTGCTTACATGAACATAAATATAGAAAAAGTAAAGGGATCAAAAACGTAAAAGTAGGACTATGGAAAAACACATACAGGATATTGACAAGACTGTGCAAAATTTACAGTCTTACTGCATTAGTGTGAGTACTTTATATAAGAACTTGTTGCCTAATTGTATGCTTGTTTTGTTTTTTGAAATAGGGATATGAAGATCCACACAAGACCCTTCCTTCTGTTGTGGTGCACGTCCGGGGGCTTGTGGATGGTGTCACAGAGGCTGACCTTGTGGAAGCCTTGCAAGAATTTGGAGCAATCAGGTAAGAGGAAGACAACAGCTTAATTTTACTGAGAAAATATGTAAAAGGAAAGTGTGTCTTTCCCCAATGAGGATTAACAATACTATGTTGTCCATTACCTGGTTTTAAACAGTCCAAGGCTAGGTGCATGGCGGGTTTAGTTCCTGCAAGATAGGAAATTTAGAGTAAAATTTTAACAAGCAATTGGGTGCAAATGTAGTCTGGTTTGAGTTCACCTCATCTAACGCCTTCATTGCTTTTTGTTTTTAGCTATGTGGTGGTGATGCCCAAAAAGCGTCAGGCCCTGGTTGAGTACGAAGACATGAACGGATCATCCACAGCCGTAACCTATGCTGCAGACAACCAAGTTTACATTGCAGGCCACCCAGCCTTTATCAACTACTCCACTAGCCAGAAGATCTCCAGGCCAGGAGACTCTGATGACTCTAGAAGTGTTAACAATGTTCTTCTGCTTACCATCATGAACCCCATCTACCCCATCACCACGGTAAATGCAAAGATTTGGACCACTATGTGTCTCTTGACTAGAATTGTGGGTAGTTGCCTGTCATTCTACGATGAGATTTTGAAAAAGCTGTGCCTAGCTTTTTTTTTTTTTTTGCATAACGTAAAGGAAGTAAGATGAAAATAACTTTTTGAATTTCATTTTCTATTACAAATGAGTAGGGATTAGCAGGAACTAGGCCATAACTCTTTGTAAATCTTGGGATATCTTCAGTCCATGTTCGGGAATAGGCGTGCCCGAGCCATACTTACAAGGGGCCCCACAAATGGCAAAAATTTGTACTCGTGTGTATACTCTGGGGGCAAGTATCAACCAAAAGGTGCCATAATGATTTGTGCAAGTGGTCGTGGGATATAACATTCAGCTAGCAAGTTCATTAACATGACTACAAAAGTGCCTCATCAACTGGTCGGCATAAGAAGCAGAAACCGAACACATCCAGTGCTTCAATATTTGCTGGTCCAGCTTTTCCGTTGTGAGGATTTGCTGCTTGTCTCTGGTTTATAATGAAATAAAGTGTCTCTCCTGAGTCTGAGGTCACGTCTTGTTTTGTCCAACCAACAGTCCAAAACGTAAAGTATTTTAATTACAATTATTTAAAATGGAGAAGGAAAAAATAATCAACGGTTAAAAACTTTAGTAGTTGCTCCCCCAAACTAACCCTAAAAGTAATTGTGGATATTAATTTCTGTGAACATTAGTTTATTGTCAGACTTTTCTGAGATCAAATAGTGAGATTCATGTAGATTCCTAGCTACACTCAAAACTAAATCACTCTAAATGACAACTATCTCTACCGTTGTTTGCATGTTGAACTGAGATTACATTTACATATGCAACAATGTTGTTGTGCTTACGTTATTTATCACTTGCATCCGGTTCTGTGTAGTATGTAAATATTATTTTAACTTTGTACATTTTCACAGGATGTCCTCTACACTATCTGCAACAACTGTGGTCCCGTCCAGAGAATCGTTATCTTCAGGAAGAATGGCGTCCAGGCAATGGTCGAATATCCTTTTTCCATGGGTGTTTCTGACAGAGTCACAATCTGATTGTAGACTGCAGTATGTTGATTACTGGTGTATTTCCACAACATGACAAAATATGTTCAAACACAAATAAACACACTGGTATGTGAGGTCAGATTTAATCGCTTATGCCCCGGTACAAACAAACCTGTTAGACACAATGTTCTGAAACATGTAGGTGTGTTTCACAGATGCAAATGATAAAACACTGGTAGTTGGATAAGGAGGCATACGCACATAACAAAAGTATTTTGCGGATACCGGGCACTGATGTGCTCAAAAGAACAGATATCTGCAAACTGCTCTTCTTGGGGTTAAAAAATATATATTTTGGTGGTTGGAATGTTATATCTCTGTGGAATTGCATAGGAACAAGGGACAACATAGCTGTGTGCAGGTATTCTGTTCCTGGTTTTGGTGGCATGTTTATTTGTATGGCACATTTCAACAACAAGGCAATTCAAGTAGCTTTACATAAAATATTACGTTAACCTGACACTTGTGTCATATGTATTGTTCTTAACCCTGTCATTACATTTGACTCTGTGCAAAGCGCCCAGCGGGCCAAGGCATCACTCAACGGTGCAGATATCTACTCTGGCTGCTGCACGCTGAAGATCGAGTATGCCAAGGTATACTTGCGAAACACGGCACTGTTAAAACAAACCTGACTTATGAATAACTGTACATTTATTGTCAGGCAGGTTAACGCTTTGGTCATGAATATTCATTTAAATTGTGTTTCCTCAGCCCACTCGCCTGAATGTGTTCAAGAATGACCAAGACACCTGGGACTACACAAACCCCAATCTGGGAGGCCCAGGTAAAACCTTAAACACCGAATACATTCCCGAGCATTTGCTAAGCACCACACATGCTTTGTAGCATAGGAGCCTGGTACTGTGAAGCACCTTTACTGCCACTGTGAGGAGTTTCAGCAAGCTACTGGGAAGATGGAGGCAGCACCTTCATTTATAATGCTACTAATAAATACTATAAACATTTAAGTTATTAAAATGCATTTGAAATTGTATCGAATGTACTAATACGGTATTTTGGAAAGAACTTGTGTGGCATTATGACTGACTTGTTGCTTACCCCAACACTTGTCAATACACACTATGGTCAGGCTGTAGGAGTGAAAAGTTATGGAAAATCCATGGGCATGATGTGATAATGTTCATGTTGGATAGCTAGCTCATAACAATTGTGTACAAATAGTATTAATCATTTTAGCATGAGATCAGAAATGTAAAATGAATGCTGCCAACTATAAATATTGAAAAAATAAATATTTTAAAGCTAAATATGCTAAATGCATTGTGGTGGGGATGGCAGGAACACATTTGCAGACAGAAAGGTGATATTACTCACAAACAACATCCAAAAATTTTGTAGAATTAGTCACTTAATTGGAAGAAAGCATGTGATGTCTGGAAACTGTATGTTCTTCTAAATCTTGAGACTCTTTACCTTGTGGGATAGAGGTATTCTGGCTTTGACTCATTTGTCAAAACAGTTTAAATCAAACACTTACAATATCTCACACGGCACGCACAATAAAAATATTTATCAAATTAGGTCATAAGTATCACTTCCTAACTCATCATGGCCAAGTTTAAACAAATGGCAACGAAAAGAAAATTCAAAAATTCAAACTTAGTTTTCAAAAGTCATATGAATCACTTTAATACATCATATTTATGTTTTAGTGTGCTGTAAATATAGATAATGAAGTCTGCAGTCTGACTCAACAGTATATTCTGTTTGTACAAAGCAAAATGATGACTGGCTGTTTGCTGCATCAATTTATTTCTGTTCTATATGGACCCTGAAATGTGTGTTTACAAAGACACCAAACTTTAGAAATGTGCATCGTATTGCAGGTAATATCCTCTAAAATACAGTCATCTACCTTAATACTGTAACACTGGAAAGTGCTTTACATTAAAATTACAACACTTTGACAGCAATCAAAAGGAAAGAAATACCATTTCAAAGTGCTTTTTAAACAACACATCCATGAATCGTTGAAATAATCTATCAAAGCTTTGAATACTAAAATCATCGTTAACTGCAGCCCTAGTGAAGTGGGTTCATGTAAAGGTCCCATCATGTCTTTTAAATGTAAATATCAAAAGTTGTCGGTTGTTGTAGTAGACGCGGTATCAAATATGACTTCTCTTCAGAAGATAACAAGATTGAATCAGGATTTCTGATACATTCCAGTGTGTTTGTGGTGCAGTCAAGTTACAACAGGAGCTCCAGGACACAACAAAATTGCTGTTCAGATGTTTACATAATTCAGTCATGAAGACACAACCTTGTTGTGTGCAAAGTTTTCATTTTGCCTGCACTTGCAGTCACTGCCTTCCTCATCACATCTGTAAAATTTTGCAGGGTTTTTGGGATGAAAGAAGTGTTAAAAAATGATAAAGCTAATACAAACATACAAAAAAACGTGTATTTCAACTTTTAAAACATTTCCTCAGCACAAAGACTGATCCTGGTCTAACTTATGCCATTAAATTGTCCCATTTGTACTGAGGTCAAGAACTTATGGTCAGAGTCCCACACAGTATTACCAAAATGGGTTTGCTATAAAATAGAAAGTGCTTCTAAAAGTAGTCCAGTTGGTCAAATTAGTGTCAGACGGACGGCTTTGTCTGTAACTGATATTTTGAAATGTGATTTGTCTGAGAAGTGAGAACAGAGGCATGGACCAGCATCAGTTTAAAAAAAAAACAAAAAAAACATCATGCAACTCTAACTTCTCCTGACAAATCTCTGATCTCTGCAAGTCCACAAAAACACGCACAGGAGTATGCGCTAAGAGGGAGAGGCATATACATGCTGACAACATCATCACTCAACAACCACCATCTCAAGTATCCACTTCTTCATTGAGGACACAACCACTATCATACAGAGGGCCAAATGTCCCCTGAGATACACGGGGGGGGGGAAACGACAAGACACCACCCATCCAACATGACGATGTAGGACTGATATGGCACTCATTCCTCATCTCTGCATTCCAGCACAAGAGCCACGAAGACAACGCACACTTCTAGAGGGTGGGGAGTTTTGGGCACTGAGCTACACTTGGTCCCTACCCCTCTCCCCCTTTTCTTACCCATTTTGAGACACAAGCGAATGACACACTGAAACAGGTCAAAGCTTGCATCTACAAATCCCCCACTGTCTACACCAGATGGAGAGACTGATACCAGAGAAGACACAGCATCCACCCAAACAGAGGGTAGTGACAGTACAACAGATGATGCATACTGATACTAACCAGTCGACCAAGATCACATTTTTTTCCCCAAAACGCCTCGGCCCTTCCTGTACTGTTTTGGGCTGCGTTGCTCGTCACACTTGTTGACACGAAAACAAAAACATTCAAGCAACACACTCTCTCCGACACTTGCTGACGCTGTACCGACTGATCCAATAGACGACTCACACCTTCGAATCAAGCTGTAGCCAGTCACATTGGAGTCGACACAAGACAACTGATGAAGACACTGCTGACAACACCATCCAGCACACTGAGAGCCCAGTCAGGCCCATTTTTGATTTTACCCCCTTATGTGTTTCCTTCCACATGGAATTCAGCTTTTCTCTCTCGCTCTTTCTCCCCATCTCTTCCATCTTTTCCTCCCTCTTTTCTTCCTACATGCATCCCTGTTGAGCTATCCCTTCTTTTTTGTGCCTATTTTTTTTTTCTACTTTAATACTTTAAAGTCTCTAGAACCTGTGTAACGCCTTCCATGTGATGCAGGTTTGGCAATTTGCGGCTAAGAGGAGCCAGCTTCCCAACTGAAATGTGCTCTATGGCAGCCTACCAGTGGGCGCTAAGCGGACTATTCCAAAAAGGAACAAAAGGGATGGAAACGCCAGCCAAATGGTCAACCAACCCACCAATGGGCGTTTCAAAACCAGGAATCGATCCTGATGTGGAGACTTGTTTCCCCTCCCCTCTCCCCCAAAAGAGGAAATGGATAAGAGTATGGGATGAAATGAAATGAGTGGAGAGTGGTGGAACTACTGCAGCAAATATCCTCCTCCCACTGTTTGTAAAGATGCAGTAAGTAAAACGAGACCAGCACCACATGGCGCCAAAGCCCAGCACCCAACATCGCCACACAAGACTGACATAACCCGATGTTTTTGTTTTTATTTTTTTCCTCATAAACGGGGTTATACTTTCTCTTTCTGGAAGAGGGTGGTGGTTGTGGTTCTGTCGGAGCCTGCATTTCTAATGTCACTCAAACCTACTGTATGTCTGTTCGCCTGTATGTCCTCTTGTTCCCTCTGTTGGCAGTTTATAGCCACTGGGAATGTCATTTATGTGTGGTTTCCTGGACTTGTGTGATAGTTTCTTGGGGAATTAAATCATGTTATTAATCTGGAGAAAGGGTGTGAACTTAATATTAAATCATGTAGGATGTGCTTGATCCATGACCAACCCTGTTTTTATTACGGAACGTCACATACCTGGACAGCCAGGAGAGCTTTTCATGCACCAGCCACAGCGGCTGATTGTGTCCCAAATTTCCATGCTGCTTTTGCTATTTTGGTTGCCAAATTGCTTGTAGAAGCTGCATGAGCCTGGTTGGTCACCTGCAGAGGTACCAAGCCATCCGCATTTCAATTTATGTCTGCATTTATCCTGAAACACAATGAGGTCAGACCGGTTTGTCGTGAGTGGTTTTACTGCACTCTCTTGACATTTTAACTGGGATAACTTTACATTTGCCCAGGAAAATAATGTACGTTTTGATTAACCTGGCTTCCATTCTGATTGTGTATGATTATTGTGTACCTGTACAGATGGTGATGCAGATGGCAATGGGAGCAATGCAGGTGTGTGTGAGCGTACAAACTTTATTTTTAAATGTAGCCATTTGTGATCCTTACTAGATCATCAGCATCCCCCTCATGTTTGCCATTTCCCCCTGTTCTACTTTATATGCTAAGGGTTTCCCATTGTGGATGTTTCCAAATTAAAAGGGCTTGTTTCAGGCTTATTTACTAGAACCTAAAATCAGTCTTGCCATCTGTTACTTTCATGTCCTACCTCCCCCATTTCCTTCAGTTAATTTGAATACAGACCAAGGATGATCAGTGAGATCATTTTAGCGACTTGGTTTGATTGTTGTAGCCCGCAGTGTTACTGGGGGGGGGTATATGTGCTGATATGGCACTTGCAGGCAAGATGAAGCACTCTTGAAATGCATGCGTCTTTTCTCGAGTACTGTTAGGGTAACTTTATCAAGCACTGGACAAATTATTCATCTAGTTAATGGTGTGCAATCGGAGGCAGATTTTGGCATCAAAATGTCAGTTTACCATGATACCATATCTTAAATGTGCAGCCATCATGATGTCTTGTAAAGATTGCAGCCAGTTTTGTTTCCTGTCTTTCATATGTAGCAGTTACCTTTTTCCTTCTACCTTTTTCTCTTTTTCTTCTTTTGTCTTCCTGTTTTCATAGATGATGTAAATGCCAACCCCAACAAGCGCCAGAGACAGCCTGCTCTGCTGGGCGACCACCCTCCAGAGTACGGTAAGGCTCTCACGCCACTGGGGAACCAGAAAACACATTCAAACATACTTGTGTATATACAAAATACTGTGCTCTTCTGTACTCTGAAAAGCTCTTGTGTAGACAGTCTGGAGTATAAGAAAGAAAATGGGTCCTCCCCACAGTGGCAGCTAATAGTGCTGTGTCATATAGGGACCAAATGTCTTTCTCCAGCAGTTAAGTTTTCTAGATAAATTGTTCTCTTGAATGGACCTCGCCTTACTTGATGAGTAGTTTGTTTTCCGTTGTCTCACTCGCTGGTCTCTGTCTCGTTCTTCAGGAGGTGGTTACCACGGCTATGACGAGAGCTACGGGTCCCCACCCTATGAGGGTCGTCGTATGGGTCCACCAATGAGAGGGCGTGGAGGAAGAAGCTATGGGCCAGGCTACGGACCTCCTCCCCCTCCTCCTGGCGAGTACGGTGGCCATGCTGAGTCTCCAGTTGTCATGGTGTACGGGTTGGACCCCGTCAAGATGAACGCCGACCGTGTCTTCAATATCTTTTGTCTCTATGGGAATGTGGAGCGGGTCAGTGTCTGACAGTAGATAGTAGTGTATTATTGCTCTGAAAGGGATGGAGATGCTGTCTGCACAATATAATTTGCTCGCTCCCCAAGGTTTTATTAATGCAATTAATAATTTTTATTATTGTAAAATAATAAAACTTTTTGAAAAGGCAAACATCCATGTGAAAGACAGGCTGTGTAAGCAGATAAATGACAGCCTTGCCTACAATCACAGAATACAAAAGAACACCTGTATCATTTTACTTTGTGCAGAGAAAATGGACAATTTATTTAATTTAAGTAAAATATTTAAGTAATTTAATTTAGTAATATTTAAGTTAATTTAAGTAAAATATTTACTTACAATTTGTGTACAAGTGAATGTTTTGTCTGTGACGGGCAGGTTGCAATAAAACTGGTCTCTGCATTCTACAGGTGAAGTTCATGAAGAGTAAGCCTGGGGCAGCCATGGTGGAAATGGGAGACTGCTACGCAGTGGACCGCGCCATCACTCACCTCAACAACAACTTTCTCTTTGCACAGAGAATGAATGTGTGGTGAGTTCAATCTGTCCACTACAAATGTTTCTGTTGTCCAGAGGTAATATTTTGCTGTCAAGAGTATTGGATCTATTGAAACCTTGTGCCAATAAGACAAATTAGTTCTATTCTAGTTACGTCAATGTGCAGCAAGAGCTGTTCTAATACTTAAGGTGTTAATTGGCGAGGCTCTGCACATCCATAAACATCTCCTAACCCTTTGCAGGGCATCAGAAATGTGAGGGAGTTTTTTTTTTTTTAACGTATAACCATCCCTTCCTGCAGTGTGTCCAAGCAGCAAGCCATCGTACCTGGTCAGTGCTATGAGCTGGAAGATGGTACGAGCAGTTTCAAGGACTTCCACGGCTCTAGGAACAACCGGTTCACATCGCCAGAACAAGCGGCAAAAAACCGCATCCAGCACCCGAGCAACGTGTTGCACTTCTTCAACGCCCAGCCAGACGTCACGCCAGAGATTTTCTCTCAGGTCAGAAAGAGGGAACATGGGTGTGTGTTTGGAGGAGTGTAGGTTTATTTATTGCTGCTAATTGTATTTTATTGCATTGGAATGTGTTTATGACCAATGAAAGTAATGATACATGTACTAAAAAATAACTGTTGTAAGCTTTGACGTTGAGAATAAAAGCTTTGAGAGTGCTGTTGTAGTCCCTAATAATGTTTTTTTTTCTTTTGCAGATATGTGATGAGATTGGTGTTAAGAGCCCCGTCAACGTCAAAATGTTCACAGGAAAGAGTAAGCTGATTTGATTCTGCTTATTGATATATATTAATTTTTAAGCCCCTGAAAATTTATAAATGATTATAGTTAACATCAAACATGACTGCTGTTACATCTGAAATGCTCACCCAAATCAAGAAAGTTAACAAAGGTCGAAATAGACAAACCAATTTTGTAATTGTGGCGCCTCTTACCACCAGGTGGCGCAGCTCCCAGTGACCGCAGTGCTTCAGGTCTGCTAGAGTGGGAGTCCATTAATGATGCCATGGAGGCCCTGGCCATGATGAACCACTATCAGATGAAAAACGCAGGTATGTGTAAGACACTGCTTCACACATATTTGATTGGTCACTGCAGTGCCTTGCAAATATTTGTTTTGGTGAAAGCTGAGCCGGGTTCCAAAGTTTTGCCGGGGCCCTTTATTTTGACCTAATTCAAAAGAAAGGGCCCCATAAAAAGCAATGTAAACATTATTTTTGAGGTCATGTTTATCTTTTGCCTAATTTCTCTCTCTCCCCTCTCTCCCTCTCTAGCCGGCCCTTACCCTTACACCCTCAAACTGTGCTTCTCCACCGTTCAGCACGCCAACTGAGCACACCCTTGTAGCCAGGAAGACGACGACTGGTCCACCATTCCCATGTTCACTGGTACTTCGACCATGACTGCTTGCAACACACCTGGGGAAAATTGATTTTTTTCAAATACAGTGAATACCTTTCACAGTTGACCCCTGAAGTTAAAACTCCTCATATTTGGTATTTCAGCTGATTTAACAAATGCTAACAGGTATTTAACATTTTTGATATTTATGCCCCATCAGTACCCGTGTGTTCGATATTAAGTTGTCCTTTTTACTTTTTGTATTTTGCTTATACAGTAACCTGACGTCTGAGAAGGCATGTTTGGGAGAATTGGGTTTTATGCTCCGGTGGCTCAGTGGCAATGGACAACATGGTTTTGTAAAAGATTTGTCTTTTGGAAATTTTATTACAGCTGACTTTTTTTTTTTCTTGTGTTGTTTTAATTGCTACCTATTCAGTTCTGTGTCTCCATGTCTGAAATGCAGATGGAGAATTGTTTTGTTCTAAGAAAATAAAAAAATAATCAATTTAAAGTTGAGTTGTCCTGAATTCACTCCTTTGTGTTTCTCTTTTTGTTCAAATTTTAACTGCTTTTAGTTTGAATTCACTGTTTATCTGGAGGAAGATATGAACAGCGCCATTTAAAAGTTGATCCATCTGCATTCATCTCGCTGAAATGTTTGCAACATGTTATTTCAGAGGTGGGCACAGAGACAACGGTCTCTCACAACCATAAGTAGGATATTTGGAAGGAGTTGGCACAGTCAGAGTTTAGAAGTGTTTAAGCATTTAATAAAAACAATATAGGAACTGAGTCCTCAGCATGAGATTTGTATGTACAGTCCAGTGACAAACTACACAGCTCTTTCTTCATGTGACTAACGGCAAGAATAAATACTTTAGGTAACTGAAAATTAGGTGCAAAACATGTGGGTGTCTTCCTTTATTTTGTTATGTCAGGGGAAAGCAGGCTGACTTTACATTGGACAGAACTAGGCCAGGAAAATGAGCTTTTAGCATGTTCACTGCTATCAAAATCATTCTCATCTGTGTTCTTGAGTAGCATTGTTGGGAAGGAAATGTAAAAGGTTCAGATTACAAGTTACCTTCTTTAAAATGAAATAGTGTAACTATTTTAATTTATCAAAGTAATGTAACTTCATTTATTAATTACTTTTTGATTATTTATCTAAATTTCTAATGAATGTTTTTAACAGTTATCCACTTTCTAAATACAGCTTGAGATGCAGTTTAACTGGCTGACAGGCGGCGTTGCAAATTCAAACAGGAGAACCAATAAAAAGCATCAGAACAGCATCAAACTTTACTAGGCAGCTGTGAAAAGGCAAAAGAAGACATAGTGAAGATGAAAAACATGCAAAGAGTATTGAATTTAATTATCCATTTTTTCCAAATAACAGGTAACAGATACGTTTATTTTGTAATTAAATTTCATCATATTCATTTATTTTATGCGTGTAACCTCTAAAGCTCTTAGATGTTTACTATTTACCAAAATCCACAACAATAATAACAACAAAGTAGGTAAAATGAGCGTCACTTGCATCGGAAATAATATTCTTTACATACAATTATAAATTACTCTGACCCTACTTATTGTATCTAACGAGTCCGTTTAACTTCTGTTGATAACATCTCTGGATTGCTACACAAATACATTTTCATTACGCAAGAGTTGCAGTTGTGACGACATCATAATGTCACCACATAGATTTTTATGATGCTGTTTCTTGTGATAATGAGAAGTTACTCCTCAAACTATTTAACAACTGGAGAACCTTTTACTATTGAACAGTCAGAGGGGGTGCACCGGTCCTGGAGGTACTGCAATACCAGGTCGATGCGTGGAGTGGACGGAGCAAGCCCCTATTCCATCTCCCTGCTCCAAAAATCAATTTAATATATGGTCCCCGGGTAGGGGACGTATCAGATATTAAACTGATAAGAACAGATACTACACTTGATCTTAGCCAAAAGGCCGAGAAGCGATACTGAGAAAATGTCAGGGATAAGGAGGTGATTCCTCGCACCGGGACTCTCACTGACGGTTTTGAGTTTCTGTTTTACTTTTAACTCCACACAATAAGAGAGAAACAAAGTACACGGTAAGTAGACGAGTAAAATAATAATTTAAAAAAGCAAATAAAGGAACAAAATGTGTAATTTCAACAAAATAAGGTTGGTTCATTCGCAGCTACGCAAAACTTCCTGGTCATGTGACACAATCTCGTCCAATAGGAATTGAAAACGTGAGAACTTTGTTATTTACCGTCAGAAAGAGAGCTGTGACTTGTATATTAAACCAAAATAAATGTCATCGTAAGTATAAATGTGAAAAGAAACTTTAAAGTATATAAAAAGTCTTCTCTGAGGGTAGAAAATGTGTTTTAATATGTCATTTGACGGACTACAAACCGATCTCCAGCGCCCTCTGGTGGAGAATAGAGTGAACTACACTCTTCAAACACGCCCTGTGGTCAAAATGAGTATCTTGTGTAATATTGCATCGGCTCTGAAAGTGGGGAAACTGAAACAGCAAGTACTTTAAGCACATTTATTTAAACAGTCTATAATTTATTGCTTTGGAAAGATTTGATGTCAAGGCGCGGAAAATTGGACATTTTTAGTTTATTTACTTGTCCCTTTTTTGCAGATACGACCGCAAATTAAAAAAACGACTTTACTCCCCCGTTATTAGGCTATGTGAAGACAAAGATTCGCAAATGAAAAAAAATATGACAACAACAATTAGATTGTCTTTAGCATTTTGTATCACGAAAATATATAAACCTTTTCTGTTTCCACATGGTTTCCACATATAGAGGCAGTGTGTGGAACTGCGCATGCGCCATGCAGAAACGGTAAAGGAGTTATTAGGTATATTTCAATTAATTTTATTTGACTGTTTAACTGCGTGTTAAGTTGTGTTTCACTAAAAAAAGTAATTGATTCAGTTAAAACAGTAAAATATTAACATAGAGAATAAACAGGGAACATTTCCGAGTTGCCAGCTGTAGTAAAATGTTCAGGTAGCTGAATTATCACATCCACTAAAATCCAGTCTGTGGGCTACTCACATTCTCCTGTTATTTACATAATACAACAAATTAAATACAGTTTGACTGTGTGCCACTTTGTGTCCTCTTCAGCTCACAAAACTCAAAAGAGAACTTGTATTTTTATTTTTTTGCAATTTCAACAAACTACGGAGGTTGTTAAGTAAACTCGACATTTTAACACTCAACACGTTTTATTCACATGCAGAATGAAATAAAAATTGTATTTAAGCAGAACAAACACCTAAATTATCCAAAACCAGCGGGGTCATTAATGTCGTTGGCCAACTCTGCTAATTATTGACGCACTGTGGAAAACTGCGCCCTTTGCGTTTGGTTTTGCTGACTTTAGAGACCTGTTTTCTGCAGGTAAAGGATAAAACAAGTAAATTGTCTTACTAAACGCCGCTGTTTGTCCTCAAACGTCGTGCAACATAGATTTCTCCAGGCCGAGGCCCCTGTGGTGCCGGAGGGCAGCAGTAGTCAATCAAGTTTCTCGGCAGAGCCTCTAAACGTGGGAACCAGGTAGTTGAAGACTATGTGCACCCCTCACACTGAGGAAATGTTAATAAAGTTCTTATTAAAAATAAACTTTATTTATGTAGCACCTCTCAAAACACAGTCACAAAGTGCTTTATATTAAAACAGAGTATATTTCAAACAGAAAGAGAATGGCTGATTGTTCTTCACTTCAGTTCACTTCAAAACTTAGATATTTACATCGTATTGTAAGTTTAATCCTTTAAAGCTCAGCTACAGTAAAACTAGAGTGATACTGTGACACTAGAAAATATAGGTATAACTTTAAAACTCACTTCACTTCACATTAACTAAATCTGGACTGTATTTTGCACTTCTGTAAGAATGTTTTTGCACACTGAAACTCAAATGGGCCAAGCAATCATAAAATATGTGTATACAAGAAATGATTAGTCTTCGTGAGAATCTGATCCGCCCGGAGTATGTTGACACATTTAACTCTCAATATTAACTGTACAAAAACAGATTTGTAGAAGAATACAAATATAAACAAGATTACAAAGTTGTTTATTTGTCATTATAGCAAAACAACTATTAAACAAAGACAACAAGCAAAACCCAGATAAGCAAACATAAATATGTAGTTATTATTGACATGGAAGACCTGGATAACAAACTGTTTCCAGGTACAGATCAGATTGTGACCATACATCAGGGTACAATACTGCAAGAGTGCATGAATACTACAGTACTTTTTAAATATAACACTGTATAACACATGACCTGAATAAAAATATTAATATCATAGAGAGGAGATGCTTTTTAAAGCTTTTTAGCTACTATAGCTACTTTACATGATGCAATTCCTGGGCAGGTACACACTACTACTAATACAAATACAGTGAAAATACTCAAATCTAATCCTGTACCCAAGCCTATGCAATATAAATACTCTT
Source organism: Lepomis macrochirus (assembly GCA_024633595.2). Taxonomy (NCBI): domain Eukaryota; kingdom Metazoa; phylum Chordata; class Actinopteri; order Centrarchiformes; family Centrarchidae; genus Lepomis; species Lepomis macrochirus. Next base: position 5,599,949 of record JALXJV020000009.1, read on the forward strand.
TCCAACAACCCCCAGCTGAACCTGAGAGAGCCACACTATCAGAAAACAACAGTTAAAGTGCAGACGAGGCTACAGCTGCTCCTCGGGCTGTTTTGAGTACACAGACGAGATATAAAGTTAACTGGTACATGTTCAGAGATGCTACAAACCAGAAAAAACACATCAATATTGCATGTTATGCTGTACTGTGTATTCCATGTAAGAAAAACAGAACATATATGTGTCCATATGAAGAATACATATAATACATATAAATGGTTAATTACTCTACAAACAAACGTGTTTTCATATGTAAACTCAATATTGTTAGATAAACCAGGGCATAAGCACAGTATTTACACGTTATCAACAAAATATTGACTACAAAAGACACAAGTATAACTTTATACAGCACAAAATGGAGCGCCTTTTGCCGAGCAGTGATTTATGAGCCCAGCCGGCCACCGTACCAGGTAAGCTAGCTAAGGAGGAGTCATGAAACTTTCTTTGTTATTGAACACTATTTCATTTGTTTGGCTGTAACCCGCATATTAACCTTTGGTTCGTAGAACAGAACTGTATATCCGCTGCTTTTTGTGCGCAAGCAGCTAACTTTACCACCAAAGACTTTAGGTAAGACAGCTGTTAACAACTAGTTAGCTTTAGCTAGCGTCAGTGCAGGTAGCAGCACACTGAGCTGCAGAGACAGAAGGAAGCAGGTGAAGTTCATCAAGCTCTGTTGATTATTAAATATTCGGGACTTTGACACGATCACGTGGAGATGGTGTTAGCCATTGTCCGGTCAGCTGTCACGAAATGTAAGTGAGCGTGTATTGTGTGTTTGTTTGCAGCTGTTTTGTCGTTTGTTATTAAATAAAATGCGTCGTTTAAATGTGCACCTCGTGTTAATTATCACATTTTTCAGGTGTAACGTTGTTAGCTGCTATTAGTGCTAGTTCACAGATAAGGTAAACAAAAGCTCTGAAGTGCCATGTAGGTGAAAGGTCACCAGTGGGAGCATTAGCACTGCATTGAACATGCAGGATTGTGTTCAGCTCATTTGTTTTAATGTTGTTTTATTATACTTTACTATTTGCTGCAGATTAAACTGATTCATTTACAATTAACTTGTTATTAATTAAGTCTATCCAATGTGAGAAAACAGGGAAAAAAGCACAACTTCCAAAAGCTAAAGGTCATGTTATTAAACAGTAGTTTTTTGTGCATTATGACTCGTCGCTTATCAAAATCGTTGCTATTTAATTTTATATGGAGCGATTTGTCTCAGCTGTGCTTTCCTCCACATGACCTTTTGCTTGACAAATATATCACAATGCAGCGCTACTTGGCTTGGCACCACTCCTACTGCCCTTGGGACCATTTCTACTACACTTAACATTGATTTAGTGAATTAAAATTATTTGTATTTTCAGATTTGTTTTTAGGATAGTCTTGTTTTTATTTTAGTGCTGTGTAAAATAGCAGTTATTGTCATTAAAGATTAATCTGTCTATTATTTCTTAGATTTTTGTCTATCTATTGAAAGACACAGACCATTGCCTAAGCAATTAAACAATAATAATTATTGCAATAAAATCTTCCTCAATAAAAATATAACAGATGTTCATTAAATGTTTGACTTAATTCTTTTGAATCACAAATTCTCTTCTCCTCTGCCTATCCCTAGTTGTTTTTTTGTCATGTTTCTACTCTGTAAAGCGACTTTGAGCTTGCGAAAAGCGCTATACAAATTCAATTTATTATTATTAAATTAGCACTTTTTCTATTAAGATATTTAATTTGAGGAAAAGGGACTGAAAGTAGATTGTACTTAATTTTACTGATGCATATTTGCTGAAAAAAGATTTTATCATAATTGTTTTAAATGTTCTAACATAGACTTGTTCAATGAGCCACTGTTTGGTATCAAGTGTTTGTTCCTGGCATAAGAACAAATTTAAAACCACAATTAACCATTTGGTTTCACTCAGGAGCAGAAATCAGCCTTTTAACTTTAAAGAAAGATTGATTTGACATTTATCCTGATAATTATTGATACCGAATGATATGAAACTTCTTATTGTGATAACATTTTTGGCCGTATCGCTCAGACCATCACTTGTTCTGAGCCCAAGGCGACTTCTTGTTGAACAGTTCAACTCCAGAAAAAGGTTGATACTCAAATCATAAAATAATCCTCTGCCCTAAGCTTCAACAGTGCTCTTCCTGTTAGATAACTCATTCTGTTTGTTTTATTTATTTATTTTTCTGTTTCCCTTCTGCCAGACAGAGGGTTGTGGCTGCCCAGTCAGGCTGTTGTCAGGGCCATGTCGTCGTCGTCTACAGGTGGTCCCGTCCCTCCTTTCACCACCCTTGCCATCACTCGCCCAGCAGAGTCCATCACACACGTAGAGCTTCACCGTCCTGAGAAACGCAACGCCATGAACAAAGCTTTCTGGAGGCAAGAATCTCTCTTAAAACAAATAAACATGGCTTTTGTTATTTTATTTAAGTGCTGACATGTTTGACGTCTTAATCTGTCTGCATTAAACAAAGCCTTTTGAGGAATGTTACTAAGTTAAGTTGCTGAATAATCATTATGTGTTCAGGATGGGTGTCGACACTGACCTCCCAAAAAATTTTGACTATTGAAGATTCAGTTACATCTGATAAAATATCCATAAATGTGAAAGGACGTCCTTAAAATATTATTTCGGGAACTTAACTATATTATTAGGGCGGCACGGTGGTGCAGTAGTTAGCACTGTCGCCTCACAGCAAGAAGGTTGTGGGTTCAAACCCCTGCTCCGGCTCCTCCCACCATCCAAAGACATGCAGGCTAGGTTAATTGGTGTGTCTAAATTGTCCTTAGGTGTGAATGTGAGTGTGATATAATAATAATCCTCTTTATTTAAAGAGCAAATGTTACTTGTTACAAAGTGCTTTCACAAGGGCAGCAAATAAAACACCCAAAATCAAAACAACAAAACAATTTAAAGGAATTAAAATACAGTTAATAGAAAAACTAATTCAGCTAAAATCTATAAATGTTTGTTTTTAAGAAAGGCCTCAGGGTTGTTGATGATAGTCTGTCTGTATTTTAATAAATCCCTTTGAGCAATGTTACTGAGAGAAGTTCAGATCAGATTAATATCCATATTCCATAAATGTGAAAGCATCTCTCAGAATCTATTTCGGGAACTCAAATGTATTTTTATTTCACAACTGAGGAACACTGTAGTTTTCCTTTTTGTAAACAAAATTGTATATAAAAAGTGCAAATGTAAAACAAAAACACGCTTTCATTGATACTTAAAAATCAATATTGGATCATTGAATAAATACGTTATATACACAAGTTATTCACAAGGTATCGCCTATTTTAAAAAGCAACTAGCCTTGCACATCCTAAAGAACTGACAAGAAACATTTTAAAATACTCAATATTAAACACATGTTAAAAAGTAAACCACTTATACTAATCTTTATTTATTTAACAGTTTACCCAACACTGAAAGGATCTTTTGTTTTGTTTTTCTCCCAGTGAGATGGTGGATTGCTTTAACACGATAGCTGAAGACCCAGACTGCAGAGTGGTGGTGGTTTCTGCAGCTGGGCGGCTGTTCACTGCTGGTGGGTATCGGGCTGTTTTAGTGACGCTGCCTTCGTAGTAAAGTTGTATTTAATTCTCTGTGCTGTGTTACCGCCCAGGTATTGACCTGATGGACATGGCCGGCGACGTACTCCAACCAGAGGGCGACGACACAGCCAGGATTTCCTGGAACATCAGAAAAATAATTGCTAAATATCAAGAAACATTCTCCGTCATAGAGAAGGTGAAAGAGGACTTCAGAGTTTATCACACTGGAGGAATTATAACATTTGATCGGTCACAGACATGATTGTGAATCTGGACGCCGTCGACTATGTTGGGTTGTTGAGGTATTTTCCTGTGATCTTATTGATTACTGTTTTCGTCTTGTAGTGTCCAAAGCCTGTTGTGGTTGCTGTCCATGGAGCCTGTATTGGGGGAGGTAAGGCGTCATCGTCACGTTTATTATACTGCAACTAATAATTTAGATTTTAAATTAGATAATAATAATAATAATGACTTTATTTGTATAGGGCATTTCAGTACAGGTAACAGACTGCCTTTACAGTCAAAGCAAGCTATAAATCAGAATACACCTCATTATTTATTACTGTTTTACTTTAGACAGTGGTTTACAATATTCAACTTAAGGCCCACAGTCCTCAGACTTAAAAAACCTCTGCCCTTGACAATAATTCCCACACTTAATATTACTTTTAATATTTGATTACATTTGAATATTCTTCTATCCTAGTTTTGTGTAACCTAATATCATATGAAACGCTCCTCTCTTGAATCTGATGTTACTTGTTATTTACAACTCTGCCTCATTGCTGGATTGTAAAACCCAAACTAAACTGAGATCATCTTCAGGATACCACGATGGCCAGAAAAAGGCAGACTGAGCCGAACTTGATTTGTGAAAAAGCCCCCAATCCATCATTTTAGATAAGTCGGTGTTCTGAAAATGGTACAATTACCTGCTGTTCCAAAGATTGACCTGACTGGAGGTTGCCTACTTTAAACAGGCAGAGACAAGAAAAGTGAGTTTACACATGTCATGTTAACTGTATATGTTGTGCTCTGCGGCAGGTGTTGACCTGGTCACAGCCTGTGACATCCGCCTGTGTACCCAGGACGCCTGGTTCCAGGTAAAGGTACGTTCACGCCCATCTAATCCCATCTAAATATTTTTAAGCGTGCAGAGGCATTGTGGCTGCGGGTTGTCCATCCATCAGATTCTCGTGAATCTCAAAACTCCTTGAGGAAATTTCTTCAGATTTAGCACAAACGTCGACTCAAGGACAAACTGATTAGAATTTGGTGGTCGAAGGTCAACCGTGAGCTCAACTCACAAAACACGTTTTTGGCTGAAACTCAGGAATTGCTGACCATATTTCACAGCTTGTCGGTGACTAAATGGGTGAATGAATAGGGAGGTTTCAGATTTCACACACGTGTTGACTTGGACGACAGACGATAAACGATAACTAGCACAGTTTGGTTTTCCTCTTGTCTGTTGTCGAGCGTCATCATGTGACTGCAACCGTGGTCAGAAAAGTGATCCTGTGAGTGAGGGAGTTTTACCCATAATCCTTCATTAGTCAGTTCAGCAATGTGAGGATGCTTTAGTTATGCTGCATAACATTTGTTGTCATCTTGACCGGGCCAGGCAATATGTATGAGTTCTTTTTTTAAATTTTTCACCTGCATTCAGTACCATCAGACCCCATATTATGAAGGAGAGACTATTGCAGTTAAGAGTAAATGGTCTTTTTTTGACTGACTGACTACAAGGTGTCCGAGTAAATAAGGCTGTACTTTTCCTATTATTACTAACACAGGGGCTCCACAAGGGAGCACTATTTCCCACTATTTAATACAGCTGTTATTTATAAGAAAGGGTTGCAGCATCTATATTTTATCCCTAAACTTAGACTTTTTAATGTGGACAGATATATTGGTCCCCTTCTTCGCTCCTTTGTGGAAAGCATACTGTTTGTTCCATTGCCTGGTATTTCAGTGTCAGTGAATAATAAAAATAAACTACATAAGATAGTTAGATTCATAAGATAGGTACAGCAAACTAGCATGACGACGCCTGCCCCTTCCCTAGATTTATCACATCCCTTATTTGGCGAGTATGAGCTGTTACCATCAGGAAGAAGGTATAGGGTGCCATCTCTCGGAACCAACCAGGTTGTTTGTGACTACTAGTATTGGATTTCTTAACAAACAATGAGGTAATAACAGAGCTGAATCTTGGGGTGTCGGGGAGCTGCACTTTAGCATAACTTGCCCTGCACTCGGGGGGATGTTTGTGTTGCCAATGCAGTTGTCTGGTTGTTAGTTTGTTGTCCATTTAGCCGATACACGCCTATGGCACGGTGGTGCATTGGTTAGGTTAGGGGGTTCAAACCTTGGTCGTAAACCTCACAGTTCAGACAAAGAAGAAGGTGGAGGAACAGAGATGTGGTACAAACCAACAGTGAAAACTGTTTATTAAACTACTTAGATAAGCAAATCAATATTACGTGGGAATCAGTGAGATCAGTAATGTAGGCATGCGCATGGATGAGTGAAGAATGAAAAACAAAAGGTGACCATGCAGGAGCTGAGAGAATGAGGGGATGGAGCAGATCAGCTTTAAAAAGCTTTGCAGCTGAAACTCCCCTCCCTGATGACGTCTGGCTTCTTCCTGAAAGAGGACGACACAAGGGACCAAACTGGCCGGGCCGAGTAGACACACAGGAGCCGTCACATAGTTTTACATAGTTACAGTTTTGGGGCTCCATATAAAACAAAAAAGCTATGTGAATGAAAAAAAACTGTCAGTCATATTCAAAGTGATGTTTGCTCAAGAAAGTAAAAATTAAAACAAGAATAAAGCATTAAAAAGACATCCATAGACGTCTGTCTGTGTTAAAGGATGCAGGTGAAAAACAGATGATGTTCTGATGATACTTAGGAATCTGCTTTGCTTTACAGGAAGTTGATATTGGACTTGCAGCAGATGTTGGAACTCTCCAGAGACTCCCTAAAGTCATCGGCAGCCGCAGGTAAACAGGCAATTTTATTAATAAAGAACACAGTCTGGGGATGAGGTAATTTCTTTTATTTACTGTTAAAGTTACAGGCCACATGTATGATGTAATGTGTAAAGCATTTAAAGTGACAAATAATTAATAACCCAAAAATCAGTGATTTTTCTTAATGACAGCCATGAAAACAACAAAGCTTTGTGTTGTAGATTGCTATAATACAGCCAAAAGAATCCACACGCTGGTCTCTATTCATATCTTCATTAGGCACAAGTCAGAAAAGGTTTCTTTGGGATGTGCTTGAAAGTGTAAAAGGTATCGGAGGAATCTCTCAGCCGTAAACTTTATATTAGTCTGGGATGAGCCTCCAAAAACCAGAACTACAGAGCAGCTTCAAAACGAAAAGTTAGTTTGTGGTGAAGTTTACCGCTCAACTTTTTTCCCCTCCAACTGTACATGTTTCACTTAATAGTCCTGGACGGTCCAACATTCGCCTCCTGTCTAGACTAAAAATGTGACCAAACACACAGAGCCAGAAAGACTTAAAACTGCGTATGAATCAGAAAAAAATATTATACATTTAGGTTAAAACAGTTTACAGTAACTGCTGACATTTCAAAGAGCTGGTGTGAAGACAACATACAAAATTTACACCTATTAAGCTACAAATTCATGACTTTTAGTCTGTTGTGTCTTTAAAGTTACATGTTTAAAACCCTTTCAATGTATGCTATAAGGTCATTTTTTTGTCATGTGATTAACTTTCCCATTTTCTTCCAGTTTAGTGAATGAGTTGGCTCTGACCGCCAGGAAGATGTACGCTGATGAAGCCAAGAGCAGCGGACTGGTCAGGTACCTAAGTGCTCTCGACATCTACAGTCACACACTTCTATAGAGGTGCTTTCTTTCATTAAATAGTGTGTTCACTGAACGTGAGTTTGATTTTTAGTAGTCGGATATTGTCAGGATCATTTAGGTTTTTTGATGTTATGAAGCGGGGTCATGTTTAACCAGGGTAGATAGCCATGATAATCTGGTTATGCAGGATCACCAGTGTTGGTCTTAGTAAACATGAGACTATTCTGTTATGAGAACAAACCTATTTGTTCTGAATTCCCATATTCTGCCAGCAGGTGGCATTGTTGCATAATGGTGCCAAATCTGCTTAAAAATAGGGTTAGTCATTAATGCACAAATAATTTATTTCCACAGTGTTACTGATACTTTAGATCTAACGTCTGAATTTAATTAAGAAGCCAATCTGTTAGGGATGGATTCAACCAGAATCAAACTTTAATTTCGAAGAGCTATCACTTTAATATGTCTCTTACTTTGAAACGCTCCCCTACAGCCGAGTGTTTGCAGATAAAGAGGCCATGATGACAGGAGCTCTAAAGATGGCCGGGGAGATCGCTGGTCGCAGCCCTGTAGCGGTGCAGGGAACCAAAATCAACCTCCTCTATTCCAGAGACCACAGTGTAGCAGAGGGGCTGAACTACATGGTAAGAACATTTGTCAGCATTGCCCTACCCCAGTCACACCACGAAGCTGCCTCTTTTTAATGCAGTTAAGTTAGCACTTGATTCCATCTCGACCTTGTTTATCCTTTTCCAGGCTACCTGGAACATGAGCATGCTTCAGACTCAAGATGTGATGAAGTCAGCTCAGGCGTCCATGGAGAAGAAGAGCCCAAAGACCATAGCTTTCTCAAAACTCTAAACCTCACTGAGGCCAAGTTCAGCTGTTACAAAAGCTGCCTTCACTATGGCCTTATTGTGGGAAAGGGAAACAACATGCGACTTCGTTTATCTAGCAAATCTAATGGCATTGAGAAAGAGGTAACAAGACTTTAACAGACTGAGGGTGTAAACCACTTAGAAATATTGAGGGCAGACTGTGCCTCTTGGGGTTTGTTTCCATCTATAGTATCCTGTTGGCATTTTGATAACAGTATACTATACTTTCACATATTGATACTTATCAACACTGGATCATTAAATAAAGTGTGACAGTGAAAAAAATGGATTTTCTCAAGACGATTGAAGTAGTGCTTCAGCAGGAATGTGCACTTGAAACATGATCTAAAGCTAAACTGACTTGTCTACAGCTATGGATTTTTTTCTTGTTTGTTTAACAGCTAGTTTTGTTCTGTTCATTTGTAAATGATTAAATTAAAAGAATCTAAAGTTAGCGTTTTGAAATATCTATACTGAACACACTTGCAAATAGTTTTGCAACAGAAGCGCTATGATTCAGTCTGCAAAACTTGAGTACAAAAAGTAGATTAATAAAATGCTTTATTGATAAAACTTTACAAAATAAATTAAATATATAAAAGTAACAAATTCAACTTTAAATCACTGTTGATTCTGCTTGGCACGAAGCTTCTGTAAGGTTTTCTGTGAAGAGAGGGTAGAAAAATATTTTTTTGAAATGTTGTTTGGTGCCCGCAGTTCTCCAATAAGCATATTGTCTTTAAAAACTTTTCTCAGACACTCATTGTTTTACCTTGTGGAACTCCTTGGCCTTCAGTCGGTTTTTTGCATAAGCTTCCTGTTTACTCCTGATTGCTTTCTGATGCTTCACCTCCTCCAACTGCTCATACAGTCTGCAGAAGCATATGGTTTAGATGTAACCACGTTTTAGATTTAAAACAAAAATGACACTTTAAAAAAATCTGTTGCTGAAAGAGACTTGGACTCTAGAAACTGAAAAACATTCAGCGCCACCTCTGTTTTGGTGTGTACTAGTGCAGATCAACAACATCTACTCACTACTGACAGTGTATGGGTTAAAAATTAATTATTTAGTAGTACCTCTGAGTTCTCTGGTGCATCTTGGAAACATCCTGTTTCCTTTGCTCAGTTGTGCAGATCTTCACTTCATCCACTTTTGTGAGCCTGGAATCACTCACTGAGGGGACAAAGGAAAACTGTTATGCAGATTGTTGCAGTAGGTTAATACCTCTGCTACAGTTGTTGACAACTTTACAAGGCACTGACTTATGGATGATGTGTAGAGGAGGCTTAACATGCTCAAGAAAGACATAACATAGTACATTACAGAGTAGGGCTGAACAATTTTGGAAAATAATTTTTTCCCCCCAATATTGCGATTGCAATTTAATGTGTGATTAATTTTTAAGCTCTTGACCAACTGTATTATTAACCAAGCAATAAATCAGTGTATAGTATGAAAAGCACAATATTAGATAGATTAAACAGATTGTTTCTTGTGGGTCAGGCCTGTGCTATGATGAATTAGGTAAAATTATTATGAGCAATTATGAAACAATGAGTCATGGCATTAAATTGTATGATATATCAGGTCTGATATATCAAGCTGAGTAATTCGACAACACTGGAGTTCCCCCACAGCCTCTGATGCTGGTGAGCAGCGCCCTGCCTTTAACCAGGCTGTAACTCGGGACAGACTGGGCCTCTTTCGGACTTAGGCATTTAGTTAAACACCCGACGATTTCACCCACCACCACCACCAAGTTACCCGCGGTGGTGGCTGCTACTGTCATTCTGTGTGACATTAAAGTTTATGTAGCTTGAGCTTCTGTCAAGTTTAAGGCCATTGTACAACAAGAAGGCAAGTTACAGCGTAATGTGCAGACGAAGCATTAACTTCGTCGGGCTGCTTTACTCTTAGGTGTCATGTGACCAGAGTGTAATAGCAGCCTTTGCGATTAGAAAATCTCGTTTTATTACATGCGATAATATCGCAAATGCAATTAATCGTTCAGCCCTATATACAGAGCCAATTGTGTGTCATGGCAGTAAAAGTATTAGCATCCTAGATCGAACGCACAGTTTACAACTTTTACATTTTGGGGTAAGCATTCTTAGAAAGCATGTAAGAAATGTAATTCAGTATTTGCTTCTCATTCCACCTTAAAATTAAAGCAAATTATTAATTGGTTTCAGATAAATATAATAAGCTGCACTTAACGGAAGGAAAACGAGAGTTGTGCAGTTCCTCTTTGATTGTTGAAATAAGAGTTATATCTCAAAATACATGTGACCTGAACTTTATCCTCATTAACTTTGCAGTCATGGTAGAACAGGGTCTAACACACTGCTCTGAGTGGCTGATTGTCTATTTAGTACATCTTAGTACACAACCTATTTTTCTGACGGGTTATTCGCACTCTCAGTGGGTAAAAATACAAATGAAGTGCTCGTGTTACTTTAAGTGTCCAATGGTTTAAAGTTGAGATACCTGTAGGAGGAAGCTGGGGCCTCTTCTGCTTGATGAAGCCAGATTTCTCCGTTTGATGCTGCTCAGCCTGTTCTTCCTTTGACTTGGTATTAGTTTTGTGTTGGTGGTCTGACTTAGTCTTTGCCTTACAGGTAACTGATTTGGAGTCCTTAGCTTTAGACAGCTCTCTGGCTGTAGATGGGGCTTGGATCTCAGGTTGAGTCTTGGCAAGACTCCGTTTGGCCTTGATTTCCTCCACCCTTTGGGATGATCTCTGGAGCAAAGCTCTGCGCTTCTGCTGGCAGACCTCCTCCAGGCCTCTGCTGGGACCCCACTGAAACTCCAGGAGTGTCACTGAATGTAGGGAAGGAAAGAGTGGAAGGCTCATTTACAAAGATTTGAGATGTGTTTATTTAGTTTGAGTATTGGTTTTTTTGTTTCTGATCACATCCATTTTTAAATCCGAAGCAGCTTTCCCCATAATTCAGCAACCTCACCCATGCAGCATGCCTAACATTGTTATATTTCAGTTAGATATATTTAGTCTGCCGCGGATGTGATGTTACCTGGATGCATTTGGTTCTTGTCCTCTGGCATCTCATCAGGTAACATGGATTCTGACCCCTATAGAAGACAACAGTTGTGTTCAGAGATCAAAAAGACACCTGCTGCTGAAACAAAGTCAACATGTATAGACCATTAGTGGATTTTGGATGACATTTTCATAACGGGACAGTCACCTCTGTCTCTTGGCCTTTCTGTCCTTCCTCATCAGTGATGGTTGTGTCTTGGTCCTGCAATGTGGTGTCTGTCAGGCTCACTAGTGTTATCTCTGACTGCTCCAGGATTCCCTTCTCACTGGCAGCTTCCTGATAACAGGGAGAAATGACACACAAGATATAAAAGTAAATTAAAAAAAAGAAAAAGGTATAATCAGACAACGTAGTGCTGCCTTTGGCACCTCAATGGTCAGACAGATGATGCTTTTTCAAAGTTTATCAAGGTGAACAACAACACATACCAATATCTTCTCTGAGACAGGAATTGCATTTGTCAGGTTCGAACCCTGCTCAGACTTCAGTTCTCCGGCACAGAGGCCGCTGGATGGGACTGCATCTCCTTGTCTTCTAGAAATGCAGCTTCTATCTTCACCCACTCCATCTGGCTGCGGCACGCCCAGAGTAGGTGCATCACACAAGTTTAAAGCTGACAGACTCAGAGCTGTTAGCTCCACAACAGATTCATTGATATTGTGCTGGGACGTGATGAGCTGGGAGAAAGACTCATGCAAGGCGGGGGAAGCTTTCAAGCAGCTGGAAGGCTCCTCTGTTCTAAGGCGCTCAGGAGACTGTTCAGACTCAACAGAAGGATCATCAAACTCTTCAGAAGGTGTGGAAGCACTGCGTTCCATGTCGGATGGCTGTCCTTCAGGAGAACGAGGGACGTCGTGATCTGGCAGGTGAAAAATCATAGAGGGTTCTGCTGTTTCGTTATGGGTGACCTCAGCCAGTAGTGGGTGGAATGAGTCTGAGCCTGGAAACACTGAAAATAGGAATAACCATGGACATAACGCACAGTTAAGTTAAGGTTAGGGGAAAAAAGTAAGATAAACATGAAAATACTTGAGCTACAAACAGACTGTAGAAGGTAGATTTGTCACTCACATTACAACAGGTTGTAAAGTGAAATTAAGTTTGAAACTCCCTTCTGCTCTGTAGATATACATATTGTGCATAATGACAATATACCCCCTCTGATTTAACCACCATAAGGTCTTGGGTTATTCTGAAAATGGCTGTAATTACCTGAACATTTAAGACCTCACCTTCAGTCCTCTCCAGACCCTCGTCCATTGGACTGGTTTGGTTCTGTAGTGTCTGGTCCTGTGGATGTGGATTCACACCCGGGACGGAGGCACTGTGCAACGAGGCTTCAGGAGGCAACACTGGGTATGACTGCACACTGGCCTCAGTTGAGTGACCAAGATCCACATGGGTCCTTTCACCTACAAACAGTAGATGAGTTGATGTTATACTTTCAGAAAGCAGATGGGTTTCTGTAAATAATATCAGAGTATAATAAAGTACAGTCTAGACCTGCTCTTTTATGAAAAAGTGCTATCAGATAACTGTTGTTCTGATTTGGCACTATATAATAAAATTGAACTGAATGAGCATGTCAAACTTGACCATAGTGGACATGTGAGATAACAGAAGTCATTACATATGTTGATATAAACTGGCAGTGCAGGTAAAGTTACTGCAGTAGCACAGGGCAACTGGGTTTTATTTGAATTCAACTGTACTTACTGCATACAGAGCTACGTGATATAAGGATTCACTGACAGTCATTTCATTAATTTCCATGTATCAATTAATTGTGTAACAAAATTGACAAAGGGTCATTATCAACCTTCTATTGATTAACTTTAATTGAAGTTTTGTCCACTAATAATTTAAAACCTTAGTGGACATTTCAGTTACCCCATACAATCCAAATTACCTGAGCTTCCACTGTGCTGGCCAGCAGACTCGTCCAGCTCCCCAACCAGTGGTCTCATCCGGCTCTCCTCCCGACTTCCATCCAGCCATGTGGTCGCCTGCTCTGACGGCATCTGACCCATCAGCTGACCTGCATAAAAGTCCTGCCCACCACTCAGCCAATGAAAGCTTGACTGATGGGAGAGCCGACCAATCATCCGACTCAGAGTGGAGTCCCATCCACCTTGATCCAAGCTCACCGAAACCGGCTGACCTGGTTGCTGACCAATCATGGACGAATGAGCTGATGGATGGCCGACCAGTTGCTCCATGGCCGAGTCCCTATGATCAGCAGCGAGACAGGATGACTGATCTATCAGATGGCCAATCAGAGGTCTGAAAGAGTCCTGCTCTTGGTCCTCAGCCAGTGACGGGTCCTCGCATGGGACACGCTCGAAATTTGGATTCACTACACTGCCCCACTCCTGTAGCCATAAATAAATAAATAAATAAATAAATAAATAAATGAATGAAAGTGAAGGCTGGTACTTTGCAGAAATAATCTTATATAACTGACAAATGCAAGTTATAAGTTGCCCCTATTTCTTTCTGTAAATATACTCAGCACAAAAAGAAACGTCTTCTCTCTTACAACATGACCATGAAAAGATTCATCAAGTCTAAAACTGAATAAAGTTTCACAGACATGTGAGTAACAGAAATGGGGGGTCTTTTTTCCAGAGTCAGTAGAGAGGTCTCTTTAGTATTCTAAGTTTTTATAACTGACCTTAATTGCCTACCGTCTGCACGCTGTTAGTGTCTCAACGACCGTTCCACAGGTGCATGTTCATTAATTGTTTATGGTTCATTAAACTAGCACGGAAGACATTATTTACACCCTTTGCAATAAGGATCTGTAAAGTTATTTGGATTTTTACAGAATTATCTTTAAAACACAGTGTGCTGAAAAAGGGACATTTCTTTTTTTAATAAGTTTAGTTATTTGGACATTATAACATTCAACCGGAGTCACATTTCTTGTATGTGTACAGATTCTTGGCAACTATAGCTGATTCTGAAGAGCGAAATAAAATGGAAAATACGCCAGAGAAACAGCGTCAAACTGTTCAGAGCTGCCAGCTCAAGTAACATGATCGACTCAAAGCAGCAAACCATATACTGTACAGTTTATAATTCCTTTAAGTACAAGTTTGTTTGTTAATTGTTCAAAATTTTTATATATTTAATATTTTCTCAAGTGGCCACTGCAGTGTTACAACGTAAAATATGATTGTAGTTTGCGAGGCACTGACCAGGCCCCTCTGTGCTCCTGCTGCGTCTGAGGGAAGAGAATGACGATCAGTAGAGCCTTCATCATCCTCCTCCTCCTCTCTCCTCTCTGCAACTCGAACCAAAGACTGCTGAGAAACTAAAGAGCCATGTTCCTCCACAGATGAGCCTTCAGTGTCTGCAGATAAACAAAGGAAATAAGACACTTTATTGATGTTATAAAATATTCTGGTAGTACAGCTAATAACATCTATTTCACACGATTTGCCAGGTGTGAAAAGGACATGTAGTACAATCTTCCATCACTGAACAACTTGTACTATCTCACTTTCTAATGTGTTTCAAAGCATGGCAGCAAACAACACACATGTGATATCTCACTGCTAAATTGAAGAGAGGGGGTATTCCTGGTATAAATGTGTGCAGTTTGTGTAACATACCTGTGGTTTTCCCAGTGGTGCTAAGGGAGATGTTAAGCTCCCTAGTGTATCGGTCTATAATGCGCTGGATGCTGCTCTCATTAAATAAAGAGTCTACAGCCAGGCCATGACAGTCTGCAGCCGAGCCATCATTAATACAGACACTTTGACCAGATGGAGAGGAGACATTGAGGAAACCTGCTCCTTGTTCTGCACAACGTCTGAGGGGCGGGGATTTATCTAATGAAGAAATGGAAGATAGGGGAGAGCAGATTTAGAGTACAACAAAATTTAAACACAACTAGCACGCTGCCTAGTGTATATAAAGTATAGGTCCCATGCACAGTACCTCATATTGTCCCCTTTAAGATGCACAGACACAACAAACCACATAATGTACAGCAGCACCCAACAGGTCCAACTACCAGCAGAACTAAAGCATATTCCAACAGCTCCCATAGTAATGTTTACAATTATGAGGCACAGAGTCAAATTCTCTATTCAGTGTTGGTAAAGTGATCTAAATACTTCAGTTCCAGCTTCTGGTAAATTTTCCGATCTGCAAAAGCTGCACAGGCTACTTTTGTACTTCAAAATCAGGAACAAGACACGCTTCTGCTGTCCCTCACCAGTGTTTAAGTTTTGCTCCGGATCAGTGGTGATGTAGCTGCCGGTGGAGATGGTGGTGGAGGAGAGGCAGTCAGAATCAGGAGGCCTATGTGCAGACTGACGCACAGGAAAAGTGGAGATACACAAAACTGTAGTGATTAAAATTTCTTTTTAAGAGACAGATTATTTTTTTGTCATTTTACTTTTCAGCAGTCTTATTTTTCTAAGTTAATCATGCCATTGCCTACCCTCATGAAATGTATTTAAATTAAATACAGTTCAGGTCCAGTCATTTTACATCACTGTTCAATATGCAGATAGAAAGACACACACACACACACACACTTAAAGGACAGTCAGACTCCCTGAGCTCAGGTCAAGTGTAGAAACCCTCATGAAATGTATTTAGATTAAATACACTTCAGGTAAAGTAATTTCACATCATTGCTCAGTTTACAGACACAAACATCCACAAACAAACACACACACACACACACACACACACACACACACAGGAAAAAGCTTCTCTGGCGTAATCATAGGCTGAGGCAGATGACGCTCAGATTTGGCTAGTTTTCATCATTGATCCACAACATGTGAATCTCAGAGTATTAAAATGCAGAAAACGCTGTGCCATTATGCGATGAATTGCATGTGTCTGTACAGAATGACGTTAACACGTGGGCACAATTGAAATTGGAACTGCATAGGATAAACCACAAGTTATAGTTGTGCATCTTCAGCTGGCATTGGTTACCTCTGTGGGGGATCTGTAGCTTGTGATTCCAGGACCAGAGTAATCTGCTCCTCTTCCAGAGTCGGAGGAAAGCGGTGACAATATTCTCAGGACTGAATCTGGAAAACAATGTTCCAACCAAGAGGAAATTTCTTAATTTTCAATCTATTATTTTTTAATCAAATACAACTGTTTTTCTCATATCTGTATTCCTCATCTCACCACTCTTCACCAACCCTCTACATACCAGACTCTGAGGATTCTGGAGAGGTTCCTGCCCCTGTCAACAGCCTCTCTCTCCAGATGAGATGGTTGGATCTCGTTGAGCTCGCCCCAGAGCTGGTTGCTCTTTCAGCAGTCTGCTGCCCACTGCTGGAACAAGAGGGCGACGACTGCAGAGTCCTGTCAGAGGCCACGGATGATTCTGATTCCTCCTGCGGATCCCAGGCTACACGGTGTGAAGGAATCATCCCACTCTCCTCTGGGCCTGGAGATAAACAACAACCCAATCAACTGATATTCCTCTCCACAGCTCGATGCAGTAGTTTGGGCATGTAATGAAAATGGTCTGTTATTCATCCATTTCTAGGGCTAAGCTGACCTGCGACTTGGCTGGTGTTGACTGGCGTCTCCACTTCTTGAATTGCACTGAGCTCATGTTGTTCAGTCATCATCTCCGGGACGCCAAGCCTGACACGTGTCACCGGGGGCTTTGCTGCTCTAGGATGGAGGTGGTGTCCCGAAGGCAGGACCGATGCTGGGGCAGGTCGTGTGCCAGAAAGTCCAACGTTGCTCTGAGAAAAGGGATCTCATGGAAAAAAAAAAAAAAAAGTTCAGATTTCAATGAAACTGCAGTGTTTTCTTGTGACTTTGGCACTTCAGACCAGCAAGATATTTTCACAAGATCAAATAGAAAAGAGTAATTTAGTAAGAGAACAATCTTCGCCATTCTAAAATTATGAAACTGTCTCAAAGATGAAAAAAAAAATAAAAACACTATCTAATGTGTTAGTTACCCATGTCACCACTGCTAGATGGCGGCTGTTGAGAGGAGCCATCAATCTCTTGAGGGTCTTCAAGGTGTGATAAAGTTCCACCATTAGTCTCCTCTATAGCTCTCAGCAGAGACGCAAGTAATTTGAGGCGGGTCTGACTGATGTTCTCTGAAACCAACACTTCACTGGCAGCCTCTGGAACCGGCTGTACATGACAAATACATCAAGAAAGTTATTTTCCATGTGCTGTAATTCTGCTGCAATATTCAAAAAGGGCACATCGGCAAAGTTGCTTCACAAAATGACATGCCATAAAAAGTGGAGAGACACTAAACCAGAGTGATTAAAATCAACTCATTTTAATTTTTTCAGCAGTCTTAGTTGTATAAGTTAGTCATACTATTGCCTTGTTAGTAAAGCAGTTTATCTGTAGTGAAATGACATGAAATTTGTATTCAGTATATGAATATAATATAAATGTATACAGACTGACTGAGCTCAGTTCAAGTGTAGAAACCCTCATGAAACGTATTTAGATTAAATACAGTTCAGGTCCAGTGATTTCACATCATTGCTCAGTATACAGAAACACCCTTCCACACAAAGACACTCTGAATTACACTTTTACATACACATTCACTCCATATGGACAGACAAGCAGGCAACCCCCCCCCCCCCACACACACACACACACACTACTCAGAATTACACTTAAATACTCACTCCGCACACACACACACACACCCCCATCATTAAAGGAGTATTAGACTCCCTGAGCTCAGTTCAAGTGTAGAAACCCTCATGAAGTGTATTTAGATTAAATACAGTTCAGGTTTAGTAATTTCACATCATTGCTCAGGATACAGAAAATACAATCTGCACACCTATTACTTCTTTCTGCTGTTTTCTCTCTTTTTGATTAGATTTATGTAGAAACCAACTCATTTGTCTACTGTAACATAAATACAAAGGCAGTACATTTACTAACTTGCGCATCAGTATGAATCAGAGCCTGCAGCGTCTCTTTTTGCCGTCTCATCTGCTCCATCTCCACCTCCTGTCTCTGCCTCTCCTCTGCCTGCTGCCTCAGCTGCAGCGCCTCCCTCTGCTGCTGCAGCTCCAGTCTCTGCCTCTCCTCTGCCTGCTGCCTCAGCGCCTCCCTCTGCTGCTGCAGCTCCAGTCTCTGCCTCTCCTCTGCCTGCTGCCTCAGCGCCTCCCTCTGCTGCTGCAGCTCCAGTCTCTGCCTCTCCTCTGCCTGCTGCCTCAGCGCCTCCCTCTGCTCCAGCAGCTCCAGTCTCTGCCTCTCCTCTACCTGCTGCCTCAGCGCCTCCCTCTGCTGCTGCAGCTCCAGTCTCTGCCTCTCCTCTGCCTGCTGCTTCAGCTGCAGCGCCTCCCTCTGCTCCTGCAGCTCCAGTCTCTGCCTCTCCTCTACCTGCTGCTTCAGCCTCAGCGCCTCCCTCTGCTCCTGCACTCGCCTCTGGACTTCCTGCAGCTCTCGTCTCTGCCTTTCCATGTCATCCTCTCTGGAGCTTAAGGATCCAGTTTGCAGGGAGCTGTGCAGCAAGGTCCCTGGCTTAACAGTTGTATGCCGTGGAACCAGAGGTGCATCATGTGTGAGGCTAACGGCTTGGACAGAATCAGAGGTTGGCTGGAGAGGGATGCTGGTTGAGTGATGTGTTGTAAAATGTTTGTAAGGCAGTCGCTGTGTAGTGACCGAAGTGGGTCTCGCTCTCTTTGGAAGGTGTTCTGTTACTCTCTCCATTATTTTGTCAGTCAGCCAGGCGGTGGTAGCTGGTCTCTGCTCCCTGGAACTGTTTGAAATAGACTGTACTTCATCCGGCAGCAAATTGGTGCCAACAATCAAACTGGATCCAGCAAGACTGGGAGGTGAGGACATCGTGTCAGACTCTCTTGTGGGAACTTCCAAGGAGGTTTGTGGTTTGGCATGGGTGTCTGCCGGTACTGCACAACTTGTATGGATTTGCAGAGGAGTTGGAAGATGCACAGACGGGTGAATGAGGCCTGGAGGCATGACAGTGGGCAGCAACGATGTGGCGGTCATGTTGTAACGAATTTGTAGAGCTCGCTGGTATTCCTCCAGGCGTTGGCGAGCAACTTCTACTGACCTCTGGTGAATTCTAAAATAAATTAAAATAAAAGGTCAAGTCACTTTTATTCATACAGCCAAATATTACATACATTCCTCAAGTTTTACAAGTATGCTGTGAAGCATTCTCTATCCTAAGAACTAAAAGTAACATTACTTATGATGGTTGAGTTGTTTTGTCATCTGCTCAGAATAACTGCATGTTAAAGTGGTGTAAGTGACTGGATAATCACAAAAAAGTAGTAGGCGGCCTCAGAAACACACCTGTTTTGCTCCAGCAGCCGCTGTTGGTATTCTTTAATCCTTCTGGTGTGGTCATCTACACCTGCAGGAGGCACCAGCTGTAGAGTGCAGAGGAGGAGGTAACAATAGGTGTGTTTGAGATGATGGTGGCTGACCTTCACCGACTTCATAGTCTAACATGAGCTGCAGGTGACTGCAGGGCCGGGGTATGAAAACGGCGCTGTAAAGTCGGACACATTCTACCTGCGTGAGCTTACTGTGAGCTGAGATCAATGACTGATCTCGCGGCAATTGCAAAGAAAAATGCCGCGAGCCCAGGAAATAATGTGGTTCCAACTTGGTGCAGCCTGAGAAAAGCAACCTTGCTCCCGCGAGCTTTTAATGTCATGTGACATGGTGGCGTTTTGCAGCGCTGGTTAAAGTCTGTAAACATTAATTTGACAGGGCTCTTGAGAATGGCCTCTACTATAATTTGGACCACATAAAATTGTGAGCAGGCTTAAACATCTCTTATCTACCAGGCAGATCACTAACACAGAACGATACATTCAACAATTGTGAGTTGACATTTAAGACAATATGAGAAAGGCTACCTCAGTGGCTAGACCATGGGGGACAGAGGTGACTTCCTGGTCATGGACAGGTACTGCTGTTTGGTTAATAGGTACTTCCTGGGTCACTGCAGCCTTTAGATGTTCTCTCTCCTGCTGGGCCTCAATCAGCATCTGCTCTAGTTTGGCCTTCTGCTCTTCCAGCTCTTGGAGCAATACCACCTGCTGCTGCTTCTCCCTCTCGAGCTCCTCTTCCTGGACAAAAAAGGTTTGAAAACAGTGTCTGTTGCCAAACTTTAAACACACATTACCTATAAGGTTCATCAAAACCCACTTTTCAGCTAAGCGGCAATATTGACCATATATCCAATGTGAGTCAGTGGAAAAAAAACCTTTGAGGTTTGATTTGTCTTAAAGATAACACAAGTTGAAACTTTGCAGTTTGAAAAATAAGAGCCCACATCATAAAATCTGTCTAGTTCCTGGACCAAGGCAACAAGGTACTTCTCAGTCTGCACCTCCTTCTCCTGAGAAATGCAGTCTTCTGAGGATTTCCCCTCCCTGCAGCCCTGAATGTGGCTCCTGTGTTCATCTGCTGGATGTTGATGCAACATCCACCAACCCCCATTATGCTCAACTTTACTTTAGAGTTTTGTTTTTTTTTACTAAGGAAAGTCTTAAGATGTCTTCCTCAAAAACAGAGCAACCAAGCTTTGAAGTCTCTTCTAAAAAACCTGACTACCCTGCCCAACACACCACTGCTTTAGATAGAGGCTGGACTAATTAAGTAATGACAAACACCTGATCAATACATTTTAACCAATCACAAAAAACACATGCCATTGGAATTACAATATAAGCAGACTTTGGTTTCTTTAACTCTACAATGAATACTGATTAAGGGGATTTTGTGCACAGGTTTAGCTAGCTGCCGGTTTTAACTATTTGTTGTCAGTTAATGTAAAGAAATGGAAACATTAACACAATTAATTGTTGTGTCTGTTCCTATGCATAACTGCACAGTTGCACTGAATGATTTTGAAAGAATTATAGAAATATATGGCTGATATTGAAATTGCTAATTTTTGCAAGGATCGGTACCAAACAAAGACGTTTTCTTATGTTTGTATATGATTAGTAGGCTAGGACATCTCTGCAGCATGATAATATGTTACTTAAAACTGTATTTTGAAACACATCTAGACTTTGACAAATTTTGCAGCTGAAATTTGAAAATTGCAATAGGCCATATTGCTTTTTGGGAAAATTTCAATTAATTGTTCATCCCTACAGCATACTGCATGTTTCCAATGTCTCCACAATATGTTCGTACAATATGATCTATCAACTGACACCGGTTATAAAGGACACATAAGAGCCCAACCAATACAGGATTTTTTAAAACTGGATTTTGAAATAAAATCCATTGGGTGATTTTCTTCTTTTATCATCATATTGTATATTTTGTGAAGCTATGAGACCTCACCAAAATAACATGATATAATGCAGCTTAAAAATAAACTTTATTGTTATCTGATTTATCTGCAATTATCGGCCGATAATATTTGCATGCCAGTTCATCAGTAGGGCTAGAGCACGCATATTTAAATCTGGTTAAATATGTGTTTAACGCTCGTCTAGGAGCAGCAGCACACATTGCTCCTGACCTTTACATTTGAAATTATTCCTGCTCTGCAGCAAACAAATGGGAATCAGGATGTACCCTTTTCTTTCGTTCTTCTTCAAATTGATGAATTCTGTTGGCAAGTGCATCAGGAAGTACAATATCTGCTGCAGTTGACTGATCTGTTGCCTCCGATGCTGGTGGAATTAAATACAAAAATTATTATTATCTTGCAAAAACTAAATAGTCATCATTATCTGGAAAACAAAACTGGAAAAGTTTTTCATTACAGTACAGTCTTTCATTGCTGGTGTTTTATTACAGTTGCAGTTAAATTGCAGTTTTACCTGGTGGTGAGTGGACAAACGATTTGTCTTTCTCCTCGCTGGTCAGAGAGCCTGTGTCGATGGTTGTGTCCCTCTCTGGGATCTGATCGGTGATGGCGGTCGGTGAATCGGCTGCAGGCACGTGACTTTCGTGGTCAGTCCACTGGTTCCTCTGGCTCCTGATACGATCCAGGAGTTTCTTTAACGCTCGTCTAGGAGCAGGTTTGGAGGGCTCCACTGCAAGAAAAAAACAAAATGCTGAATGCAGTATGAATCAATTACGTCAAGATTATAATGTAAGACAAAAAGACAGATAGTTTGCAGGGCTGTAACTATAAGATACTTGTCCTTGACTGAAGAATTTACATAAATGGATAAAATATTACAATAAACATTTTTAACAAATGTAACAACCCTTAAAAACTAATGAGGTCAGGTTTTCTGTGTATCTGGTGCTTCTCTCCACCTTGAGCAGACTTTTCCTGCTCAGTGTCATGTTGTGTGTTTTCTGTTCCCGACGTGACAGTTTCATCCAGTGTGACGTCCAGCTCTTGGTCCTGGCTGCCTGTCGACAGAGCTGGCAGAGGTTCAGGCACGAGCTGGACCACCAGGTCACCTTTAACCCCTGGGATCAGACACAGTAGGTGTTTAATGAGGCTCCATTAAAACTTGACGCTATTTTACAATGCAAAAATACAAATAAAGCTTAACACATTGACAGACTGCTACCTTCTGGCTCTATATTTGGATGGTTTTAAGCTAAGCTACAATTACTGAAAACCGGTGACACATCCTTTTTACAAAATACATTCATAGCAAATTACTACACTGCTGAACAGTCCTTACTCCTCTCTCCAGTATACATGTCCTCAAAGGCAAACTCCATCTCCCTTTGGAAGTCCTCCCTCGTTTCCTGTCTCTTGTAGAGAGGCTGGAAGATCTGAGCAGGCATCTGTGACACCTGTTGTCTCCTCCTCAGCAGGTCTGTCTGCTGCAGGTGCTCCAGTTCAACAAGCAAGCTCCACGGTCCTAAAGGAGAGCATCAAAAACAGATCAGGCACAAAAAGCTGCATTTGATATATTATTAATCTTAATCATTTCTTTTCTCAAGTTACATGACACCTTGGCATTCTGATACAAGTCTATTAAACATGTTTAGTGAAAATGTATTTTTATCCTACATTTAATTATTTTCCTATGAAGGACTGCACTAGGATCTTGGATCACTGTGGTTCTGTTTTTATGTGACAAATGTGTCAAGTATACAGACAAAACATCCATTTATGCCCAGCAATACAAATCATCACTAAAATCTTTTTATCACATAAAAGGATAGTCTTTTTACTATTGTAAAAACTGTTGTCCTGCTGTTGGTCAAAAGTGTTTGCAATAGTGATACCAAGTAGAATCATATTATCTGTCAGATACACGTGAACAACTGGTTCCACCAAGTAAGTTGTACCTGCACGAGATGTTCCCTCCTCAAAGCCTCCTTCCCTCTGAGACGAGCCTTCTCAAGTTGCTCCTCTCGCCTACTCTTTTCCTCCCTCTGTAAGTCCTGCAGTCTCCTCGCCTCCAGCTCAGCTCCCTCATGGGCGTTTGGCTGCAGACACATAAACAGGTTAGACAACTCAGATAGGAGGGGGACTAAAACCATGGGCTTAAGTGCATAAAATAATCGGAGGGCTCACCTGCTCTGTGTCTCCTTCTCGGTCCACTGTGGTCTCAGGCATGTGGTAATGCGTGGCAGCAAAAGCGCTCACATCAGATTTCTTTACTACATGTGGCTTCTTGAAATCGATGTTCTGCTTGAGCAGGGAAAGACAATGTTACCTAGACTTCACCCAGAACTGTGCGACTTGTGTTCTAACACCACAGCCTTAGGAGAGAATCACTTCAGATCAAACACGTTTGATTCAAACACATTTGATTATTGCGATACGTCACAAACACATTACATTAACATTTCAGCATTCAGCAGCATACTATTTAAATGTGGCTGGGATTTCAATTTGTATTATTTTATTTAAGTAAGCACAATGAAATACAGATAATGTTTCATTTTTTGTTTAGTTTAGCTTATATGCACATCCTGCCTCTCTTAGGCTTTTTTTCCTCTCTCGCATATTTTCTAACATGGTAGCAACACAAGATCAAGCCTAAGCCAAAACAAACATGATTTGTGAATAGGCATATGAATCCACAAACAGACTAACCTGGTCCAGACTTCTAAATTAACAACCACATTTCCAATTTCTATAGCAATTCAAATAGATTAAAGAATAATGAAGAGATACCAAACAGCAATTCAGTCTGACTATCAGGCTACAAACAGACAAACATCTAAAGATGTGTCATCTTATTTTGTTAACATTGTTAATTTGGCTGATTGTTATCATAAACTAAGCTGTGACCTACAAAATCCAGGTGGTCTATTAGGCCAACTTAGAACAAGAAAACAGTGAGTAATTATTATTACAGTGAAATCTTGAAAATCACCTGAATGGGGTTTGGAGGAGGCGGTGGGAGGCTGGCTACTTTTGCTGATCTTTCCTTTTCTGCCTGTAGTGCCTTCTTCCTGGCATTGATGGACCTACAGAAAAGCAAAGCAAACTTGTTATTCTGTTAATTTGGTAATTTGAATACAATTGCCAATGCCAATGTTTGTGATGTTGCTCACCGGCTGTGCCTCTCATGGTCTTTAAGCTTCTGTGATTTGAGCTCCTTCAGGGCTTCTCGATAACGCTCTTCTGCTTTGGTGTGATTTTCC
Source organism: Lepomis macrochirus (assembly GCA_024633595.2). Lineage (NCBI taxonomy): Eukaryota > Metazoa > Chordata > Actinopteri > Centrarchiformes > Centrarchidae > Lepomis > Lepomis macrochirus. Next base: position 5,624,917 of record JALXJV020000009.1, read on the forward strand.
TCCTCTCTCTGAGCTATGGCTGTCAAGTCTGGTTCCTTTTGCATAAAATCATAATGACCACACAAAAATCGAATGATTTGTACAATGTATACATCTTCAAGTCAAACTATTATAAAGTGATGGTTTTGTTGACATTTTGGTTTAAGATGTTTTCCTTGGTTTGGCCTTTAATTATCTGTTTCAGTGTCTCCAAATTCATCTTACATCAGTGACTAAATGTCACTAAGGGCTGTAACAGTTTCATTAACAGGTGTTTAGTCATCATTCAGTACCAGAAATTTTAGTTAATACAGATACGGTATAGATTGTTGTATCGGAGCTTTAGATGTTATATTACGTTTTCTTTTGCACTCCTGTGTCCCTGACCGAGAAGCTGGAGGCTCTCCTGGTATAACATCTGCAGTGTGTGGAGTTTCTCCCTCTGCTGTCGCTCCCAGTCCTCCCTCAGCTCTTCCTCCAGCTGCTCCAGCTCACGTTGCCGTCTTTGCTCAACCTCTCTGCGGATCTGCAGCGCGATGTACCGCTGCTGCTCCCGCACCTATATGTACAAATATATATATATGCATACTCAGTCTTAAAACAACATCTGATTTTGAAAAATATCCAGAGGGGTGTTTTTCATAAAGGTGGCTCAAAAAAGAAGTATTGTTAAATGTGTGTCATAAATTATAACATCAAACTGTACTAAGACTAAGCTCCTTTATAAAAGCAAATTGAGCTGATCAGATTCACTCTAGCCTGGTTTCAGAACTGTTCGTCATGACTTTGAAACAGAGACCAGAGACAGCAAGCACAGATCCCATAAGTTCATAGTAAAATAAAAAAAGAGAGACTTAAGAGAGAGAAAATTGTGATGTCCACAGCCACAGAATACATGATATGGGGAGTAAAATATTACAGCAAAAATGAACTTAACCCCTGCCAAAAACACTTTCTTATTTTTAACAAACAGATTTCTGGGTATTTGTTTCTTTAATTTGTGATATTTCAAGAGACTAAATTGTAAAACGGCTTCTTACTATAAAAAGATTTAAAAAGTTTTGAGGTATGCTAAAGGTACAACAACCCATGTCAAAACATACTCATGATCACAGTGCAACAGTAGCATTAGGCCTGGCCTAACTGATAATCTTTTTTAATGAAACAGCCATGGTGTTAATTCTGCACGTCTGTCAGGTTATCATTAAAAAGTGGAGCAGAAAGCCTGTTGTTATTATCACCAGACATTAACGTTAACAGTTAGTTACCTGCTGTATTCGCAGTTTTCTCCTCCTTTCATGTTCCTCTCGTATTATCCGAGCCTCTTCGTTGGGGCTCAGTCTTAATTTGGCCACTTTTCTCTTCATTTTCTTCAAATGTGCTTTTGGACATTTCCCCCAAAACAAAAAAGCAGGTTAGCTTCACTGTTAGCCGTGCTAATTAACGTTGGCTAGCTTCACTGTGTTGCAGGCATTCACAGTCATCACGACTTAAAATTACATTTTAGAAAGTGAAAAGTAAAGCAAATACGAATTAATTACAGAAAGACCAAATGAGATTAAATCAAGCCCAGATGTTTTATCACCTGAAACCCATGCCAACCTGAAACAAACAAGTGAACGTTTTTGTCCTAACGTCACATCCGGTGGTTTAAACTGCCCGCCGCCGGTCCCCTTACTAATGTTTCCTACCAGAGACTAAACAAGTTCCTACTCATGTTATGTGCGTCTAAAATCATTTTTAACCCATAGTATATAAAACTAAAAACGACGACTTCATCTGCAAATTAAAACGATTTGAAAGAAAGTGACGTGAGCTCCTAAAACTACAAGCAGCTCCCGATTCCATTAGCACCGCGCTAGGGGGCAGTAGAGCCCGCTTGTATCTGTGTAAGTTAACATTAAAGGGAGCGAAGAATTAACTATTCAGGGCGCTACAGGAAAATATACTACACCCCCAGTGAATAACCGTTTGTACTTGTGATTCTAGTCAATATCAGAGGTAAGATTTACACAATTAAAAGCTAACATTTGGACATAGCTTTCGCGCTCCACGGTCATTTGTTTATCCTGTGAGATTAGCAAGGGGCTAACGCTAGCTAGCCTTGCAGGCTAAACGTAGCAATATACAAACCAATGCAGCCACAGTTCAGCCATTATAAGTAATTATTGTTTATGCTGTTACTAGGAAAAATCTACAAAGACAAGCCAGCTCATTTAACAGATAAACCAACAGGCCCCCAACGGTCCTTAAATTATAATAGTATTGATTTAGAGGTGGTGAAAAACGTTGCTGTCGATATCCAGTCCACCTATTGCCTTTTCTTTTTCAGTTGAAAACATTGGTGAATTTGTATTTGGTCTCTTTTTATTCAAATTGGTTTAAAACATTACGCACAGTTTGCAGAGTTTCACTTTGATGAATTGCTTTGTGCTCTCTCTGATCTCTCTGCTTGTCTTCCTCATATCAGCTTTGTCATCATGTCTGGTGGTCCAGCGGTGAGGGTCAGCATTGAGTCTTCCTGTGAGAAGCAGGTGCAGGAAGTGGCCCTGGATGGGACAGAGACATATGTCCCCCCTCTGTCCATGTCCCAGAACCTGGCAAAGTTGGCACAAAGGATTGACTTCAGCCAGGGATCTGACTCAGAGGAGGATGGAGGCGAAGGTGAACCCAGGGGCCGTGAGTGGGGCAAGCAGGAGCCAGAGGAAGAAGAAGGTAATGCTCAACAGAAAGCAGGGAGAATCACAGCTAGATTCTGTTAATCTGAGTGGCACCAGCTATAATTAATCCTTCATTGATATATAAGAGATCTCAGGTTGCTGCACACCTAAGTTCAATTTTAAACTGTTATTACAGGTCTCTTTGTCAGGTCCTCAAATCTAATACATTTCTGGACTATCCACAACTTTCCCCCAATAAACTGTTTATGCCCTGATGGTTTTAGTTACATGGCCCTTTATCCAGGCAGTACATTAAGTTGGTAATCTAATTTAAAAAAATAAATAAAAAGACTGCCACATCAAGATCAAGTAGGAACACAATATTAAAAAAATAAGCATAATACAAACATATTAATGTAAAGGCACTTCCCTTAACAGTCATTACTCACATCCTTGTCTGTAACACCTCCCTGTTATCACTACAGAATGCTCCAGTAGCCATGACCCTGCACAGAATTAGTGCGGATGGATGCAAAATAAAATATACTCTTATTTAATATAACAAAGTAAAATGGATTCGGTTTTCTCTGTTAGAATAAGATCTGATTGATAGTTTCCTTACACAGGCACAGTAAAATTTCAGCCATCTCTTTGGCCCTGGGACTCGGTGCGTAACAACCTGCGCAGTGCCCTGACAGAGATGTGTGTACTCTATGATGTGCTCAGCGTGGTGAAAGAGAAGAAATACATGGCCTTAGATCCTATGTCTCAGGATCCATCAGCTGGCAAGGTAAACTGCTTAATAATATCACTGATAAAATATTCATGTTTCTAAAAGACATCTGTGCACTTTCTCTTGTAAACAGTTAACAAACACATATCAATCCACTCTCCTTTCACCTTCACCTTGTGCAGACCCCCCAGGTGTTCCAGCTGATCAGCAAAAAGAAATCATTGGCCACAGCAGCACATCTCCTCCTGAAGGGAGCAGAGAAACTCAATAAGTCAGTAACCGAGAACATGGAGAACAGGAGGCAGAGGGACTTCAACTCTGAGCTGCTGCGTCTCCGCTCACAGTGGAAATTACGCAAAGTGGGCGACAAGATCCTAGGAGACCTCAGCTACCGGAGCGCAGGTGATAAGTCATCTAATGTATATTTAGTCAAATCTGGAAAAGGGTTCTTACAAAACATAGTTGTACTATTGTGTTCTACAAAGTAATGGGCAGCTGAGTCTGGGGAGGTAAAGCAGGTCGTACACGTCCACTCATCATCACAGGGTTGGCGGTTTCCCACCGTCTCTTGTTCTTGGGCAAAACACTGAAACCCAGATTCCTCCCAATGGTTGGCCAGTACCCTGCGAGGTAGCTTGCTGCCATTGTGGGTGTGTGTGAATGAGCAGCAAAAACCTTAGAGAAAAGCGCTATATAAATGTAGCCATCTAACATGAGGACACTTCTACTGCCAGACAGTATAACCCCAAGCTAACATGTATTGACTATGTATCCCTGCAGGTTCCCTTTTTCCTCACCATGGCACATTTGAGGTGATCAAGAACACAGACATTGATCTGGACAAAAAGATCCCAGAGGACTACTGCCCCCTTGATGTCCAGATCCCCAGTGATTTGGAGGGATCTGCTTATATCAAGGTGAGAGGGAAACAACACATCAGTGATTCCCCTTAGTTAGCGAGACCATGGCGTCCTGCCACAGTCTAATTTGCTCCACCAGAGTTTCAAAATGAACCAAAAATATTTTTACACATCTCATAATAACATTTCAGACCTCTAAAGTTGTGTTTTGTGGGTGCTGCTGTGAGCTCGCACGCTCACACACTTTGGCATCCGAGACGAGACAACCTCTTTTCTTTTGAGGTAACTACGGTACGTTAACAGTCTGTTTCTGTCACTTGTTTGTGAGAAGGTGATAAAGCTAGCCGCGCCTAAATTTGGAGTGCACACATATTCAAGCCTTTATGGTAAATCCACTGAAACGGACCAGAGCGAGCTGATAGGCAGTTTAGCGACTTTATACTGTCAGATTCTCTCTTTACAAAGACAAGTGTTGCAGTATCAGAGTCCCACCTGAAGAGAGACCATGAAGTCGTCATGTTACGCCAGACGTGAACCACATACAACATCATTTATCAAATTTGGACTTGATAAATTTAGTGCAAGCATACATGTGACAACGTTCGGTTTTCAAAATAAGGTGTCTTACAGTATGGCAATAACAAACAACAACAACAAAATTTTAGGGAAATTACTTATTATATTTACTATTATTTAGTTATTTTCTATTATTACTTTCTGGAAAAACATTAAAGAAGAGAATGTTGTGTACATAAATATATTAATTGACAAAACATAGAAAAACAACGATTAACCATCGCAGTCTCTTAAAATACTGTGTGAAACACTGAAACATGGATCAAAATGTCTCTCCACAATGACATGTTCTGTTAAAATACGTCTGTGGTGAATTGATTTTATCTAGGTGTATTGTCCACCACACGCTGATTAACAGTTGGAGTTAATTTAGTGGCTATCTGCATGGCATATATTTGAGTTAGTTACATAGAATTTATTTGGTGCAGCTATAACTCTTTTCATTTAGTTTTATTACAGTTTCCATACTACTGTCACCCATACACTATTTAAGATTTCAGAAACATGTAGTTCTATTAGTCAAGTGCTGTTTTTGTCTTCAGGTGTCCATCCAGAAACAAGCTCCAGACATCGGTGATCTGGGAACCGTCAACCTGTTCCGGAGACCGCAAAAAACCAAAGCTGGTATGGTTCAATACACAAAGACATGTAACTGTCTGAATCTATGTCTGTATGATTAGTAAATGTATGTCATCACCAAAATTTCCTTACTTTCTGTTCTTCCCCAACCCAAATTTTGTTGTATTTTTTTCTCTCTTCCTATTCTCCTCACCTGTTCTATCTCTGATCTCTCTCTTTTTTTTTTTTTTTTTTCCATCCAGGAACCCAGGCGTGGCATGTGAAGCTAGAGGCGGCTCAGAACGTTTTGCTCTGTAAGGAGATCTTTGCCCAGCTGTCCAGGGAAGCTGTTCAGATTAAATCCCAGATCCCTCACATTGTTGTGAAGAATCAGATCATCTCACAGCCATTCCCAGGTCAGAACGCTCATGACAACATTGGAGTGAGAAAACTTCAGCACAAATACAGTCTTGCTAGACACAATCATGAGAGGATCTATGTTTGTTGCATATTTAACTTTCAAGTACACAGACTGTGTGTTAATGTTTTGCTTTTTATGCCCCTATACTGTAAGTTAAGTACAACTACTGCCCATACCATGTTATAATAGTTTTTTATTAGTATCAAAGTGTTATTTCAGAACAATAAGAAAAAGATAAAACTACTCATAAAAAGAGGTTGTTTACAATAGTAGTTCATCTAAAGTTCAATTTCTACCCTGGGACAGATATTATTATTCCTAATATTTGCATTTGAATTACTTTGGGGGGGTGATCAAACGTTGTAAATCAAACATTTCTGCCTTTTTTTATCATCTCTGTGGCTCTGGAGTCTGTTTTGACAAACATACTTGTGCCTTGTTTGTTCCTGTAATCCTACTTTATAGGTCTGCAGCTCTCCATCTCATTGTGCCACTCAACAGGAGATAAAAAGAATCATCGGGTGTCCCCAGAGAAACCCAAACCAGACGACCATCTTTATGTACTGGAACACAATCTGCATCAAATGATGAGAGAGGTGAAATACAGGCAACCTTATACGTTTTATTTTCCTGTTGGTACTTTTGTATAAATTGCACAAGTGATAGTCTATTCTAATACTTTTTTACTTTAGTTCAGTTCAGTCTTTGTCTGGAGACGTCCTGCAACACATTTGAACGAGGATGATAGCTCCCCACGCATATCTAGCAAAATGTCATCTGTGCAAGTCTTTCCTTCATTCATAATGGTTTAATTTAATCATTTAATTGAACAACAACCTTGTCTCTGTTACAGTTCCACAAGCAACAGCTGAGCTCTGTGGTGATGCCACATCCTGCTACTGCCCCCTTCGGCCATAAACGCCAGCGCCTAGCAGGGCCGCATGCCTACGACAAAGCTGAAATCTCCAACTTGCAGCAGAATGAGGGGCTTCTGGAGAAGATCATCAAACAGGCCAAACACATCTTCCTACGTAGCAGGTAACTTTGGTTGTGCCATCTACGATTTTATCTGATCTGATCACAAAAACAATTGGCAGTGACATTGTGTCACAGCCAATACTCATTCATCTATTCAGCTGTGTATTAGCACAGGAAATACTATGTAAATGTACTGTACGTCATCCCGGCAGAAGTGCTAGGTTTATTATATCATGGTTTGCAAATAGTAAGACGTCTTGAAAATTGGTAATATTTATCAGTTGCAGTGGGAAATTCTTGCTTAGGCCACATGATATGACACTCCCTTACTTGCTCTTCACTATTTGTAATGCCAGATTTGGCCAAAAGGTGGCTTACTTTGTTTGGTAATTGTAGTTTGATCTCAAGAAAATTCATTTAGAAGCTAAAATTGTAATCCTTTTTTTAAAGTAGTGTTGACTATATAATACAGAGTGAAGGCCTGTACTAGGTATCATTTTTAGCCACTTGCTTCATAATTCAGCAGTATTGATGTTTACGTTTGTGATCACCAGGACGGCACGAACCATTGACAGCCTGGCCAGCCGAATAGAAGACCCACAGATCCAGGCTCACTGGTCCAATATCAACGATGTGTATGAATCCAGTGTTAAGGTGCTCATCACCTCTCAGGGCTACGAGCAAATCTGCAAGTAAGTGGAGGAGAAGAGAGAGGCTAAAGGAAGAACCAGAGCAGAGAGAGAGACATGCAAGAAACAGAGGAGAACCTGCTATTTATGAGCAGCTGTAGATATGTGCAGACTGTTTAATAACTTTTCAAATTATGTAAATTGAAAGCTATGAATTGTAATCGGAGACCTGTTTAGAATGTTTAACAGGTTTATTTTCAATTTTGCTTTCAGTTTTGCTTTAATGCCTTTCTAAAATTAGAAATGGCAGTGACAGACCCTTGCATGACTGTAACGTACAGGGACCAGTCTGCTTTAATAAGAGGCATTGTTCCCTCATTCTGTATTTTATTATTGCCATATGTTTGGTCTCATTTCACTTGACTGATGCGTATGATCCCTCTCAGAAAAGGCTCAATCTGTTTTGTGTGTTTAGGTCCATTCAGCTGCAGCTGAACATCGGTGTTGAGCAAATCAGAGTGGTGCACAGAGATGGACGTGTTGTCACACTGTCACACCAGGAACAGGAGCTGCAGGACTTCCTCCTCTCACAGGTATCACAGTTGCCTTCACTTATAGTAAACTGTTAACCACATACTTTGCTGGAAGCTGTATGTAGGACTGCAGTTCTGTTGCGTATTGAGCTCAAAACAGTGTGATACAAATAGTTATAGTTGTTTTCTAGTTATAACAGAGATGGGTGAGGTTGTTTATGAGGAGAAAATGCTCACAAGACCTTCTCTGTTTGTTTTTACTTTTTGAAGTCATGTGCATCCCTGCCTCCTTGTTTCCAACTTGTTGCAGATGTCGCAGCATCAGGTGCATGCTGTTCAGCAGCTGGCCAAAGTGATGGGCTGGCATGTCTTAAGCTTCAGTAACCATGTAGGCCTGGGCCCAGTGGAGAGCATTGGAAATGCCTCTGCTGTCACTGTTGCCTCTCCCAATGGAGAGTACGCCATCTCAGGTGAGATGGGTGAGGTTGTTTATGAGGAGAAAATGCCCACAAGACCTTCTCTGTTTGTTTTTTTTGTACTTATAAGCAGTCTTTCAATGGTGGCAATGTATATTCATGAAAAAAGCATGATCATACATATTGTAAAGATCCATGCAGGAAGCTCTTGTGTAGGTTCTTAAGAAAATTATACAGCAAATCAGTTTTGAAACATGTTTAAAAATCAGCTACTTGTGAAGTTTTATTGTTGCTATTATGGTGCAGTTTTCTTAGTCCACTAATTGAATTGCCAGATCCAGTGTAGCTAACTAGCTCGAAAGCTAAACAATGCTGACCTATCAGTTTCATTAGGTTTTTGGGTCAGTATCTCAGAATCAAACAGGGACTTCCCTCTAGACTCATTAATGTGCACTGACAACAGTCATGGTGGGAGAAATAATTAAGTTTTCGCTACCAAAATCAACCCTAATTGACCAGAATGTGATGCATTAGAAATCAGACCTGTTGCATTTTGTGTTAATGGGCTAAAACTTTTTTCCTGAATAAGGGCAGCAGCTCTTGAATTTCTCTCACTATTACATGTGTAGAGCTGAATCTACCTACGCCACACCCTAGTCTCTGGTGGTTGTGGAAATTTTGACAGAAGTAGGAAATCGCTCAATATGAAAGAGACAGGTTGATACAAGCTGAGGAATCAGTAAGAAAGCAAATCAAAACACATCACCTCAATCTCCTGGAATGCATCTTGTCAACATCATATATTTATGTTATCTATCATTGAAAGAGTATTCTAAGGCAGTTCAAAATAAAGTAATGCTGAATATCCTCATAACTTTAAATTACCAAGAATATTATTGACATATTTTAGTTACTAAAACAGTGTCTGTATCTGTATCTGTCTATTCAGTGCGTAACGGCCCAGAAAGCGGGTGCAAAGTTTTGGTCCAGTTCTCCCGCAGCCAGATCAAAGATCTGCCAAAGAGCGACGTCATCCAGGACACCAAGTGGTGTCACCTCAGAGGGCCGTGCAAAGAGGTCCACTGGAGCAAGATGGAGGGGCGAAACTTTGTCTACAAGATGGAGCTCCTCATGGCTGCACTGACTCCCTGTCCATAGATACGGCCTCGGCGTCATTGTTTGTACAAATTGTGACTTTTACTTTGTGTACACTATTTCCCAAATCATAGACTTTCTGAACACAGCCATAAACACCTTTCAACCTCCAGTCGTGTCTGCTGCCTGCTCTGTCTTTGATAGGTATGGAGTGTATGTATACCTCAAAACAGTTTGATATAAAATAAAAAACAGCCGGTCATTATGTATTTGTGCTGATTTCTCATGCCTTCATAAGAATAAAGCAATGAATTTGATGTTTTCTGAGGACTCCTGGTAAACACATCAATGTTTTTTTATTAGGAATGTGTTTTTGTAGCCTTTTGTTATCCTCATCACCTAATTTGAGCAACAGCATTTTTCTTTTAGTCTGATTCATCAGGTTTAAGAAAGATTCATGATGAGTGAGGTTCTATCGTCATCATCCATCCAACAGGTTTAAAATATCACAATCATATGGAATCACTTTTTTAAATGATTTTAACAGTCTTCTATGTTTTTTTGAGTTGTTGCTTTTACCTGAAAAGTAGTCTCTCCATCTATTATCACTGCATCTGAAGTCTGAGACAGACTACCTGCTGCATAATTCTAAATGTTTTTCCAAAGCCTGATTCAAGTTCTGCTGATTGCTGTGTAGAAGGCAAGCAGAGTAAAAGAAAAGGACAATGACTTTGCTTAGACAATAAATACAGTATGTATTGTTTTGCTATGGCATGTAAAATATTTACATTCAATCTAGTGTCATCAGCAGGGAGCTGTAAATGCATGTGTATTCAATACAAATTGTAAACATAGAACTTGTTGAACTAAAACAATTACTCACTTATTTTAAATACACAATACCTAAATTTAAAAAAACTAGTCCTTGTTGCAGCACTGACAAGTTTGATAAACAGCCTCTGGTGTGTTTTCATGCCCGGTGTGACTCGCAGTTAGACGTCCATCAAAGAGGCTGCAGCTCTGTTGCATCATTTTCTGCACAAAGGTTGAATTGAACTTAGTCAATACAGAAGTGTTCACACAACATACTGCTGTAACAAAGCTATAATAAAACTTTGCGGACCTTTGTCCTCTAACACACCCATTCATAGAAGCAATACATAACTTAAACCCACATTCACACCCACCAAAAAACTAGTCATACATTTCACACAATGATGCAGCAGAAAGGAATCAGCTGAGTAAACAATGAGCTTCACGTCAAACAAACCTTGTTCATACAAAAAGATGATGAAGATCCTTCATATAATATACTTGTTTAAAATGTATTTTGTCCATGATCTAGAACAGCTAATCTTTTGTAGACAATCTTTTTATTGACCCAGTTCACCAAGCTACTGGTAATAACTCCCACTGAGTTATTACAGTAGCTTGTGTGAGTGAAGTTAATTTTTATCTTGTGAGAGTTTAATCCTTAATGTAAAGGCCATCATGATGGTGTTTCATACAACCTGTGCATGTACTTAATAAACTTATTTTTCATGTTGCTTTACCTGGCATCTCTTTCCTGCGTTTCCATGCCACTATCTTCCTGTAGACCTTGTCCAGTAGCCACATTACCAGCATAAGAAGGCCAGTCAAACAGGCCAGTGCCAAGGCAGAGACAGACAGGTACTGAAGGTCCTCATACAGCACCTCTGGAAGACAAGGACACAGGAGACACAGGGGAAATATTTTCTTAGTGCAAAAAAGCCTTAGGCACAGACTACTATTTACCAGAGATGCAAACACAAAACAAATATGTTAGGAATGCAGCTTGTATGCAGAGATGAGGTAACACAGTAGCAAGAAGTAGAAGAATTATTTATTGACACTTACCATGTGTCAATAAATAATAAGAAATGATAATAAAAATCCAGTATCCAGTATATCTTACACTTTGAGTTTTTTAACGCAACAATTCCATTTCAGTTTGTAATGTTTTTCAAAGATAGAAACATATTTGTGTTGTTTACTGATGAATAACTTTGATAAACTCAAAAGTCCCTGCTTTAAGATCTGAAAGGCACATAGTATAACATATTAAGTGCAAAATGCCATTGCAGACTTTCACTACTACTAAGATGTGATCATATGATGTTTTGCAAAATGTAGCACTCTGATCGACATGCTTTAGAAATGACACACAGAATGCCAGACCACTCACCGTTCACTTTCAGGACAAAGCCAGCATCCTTGCTGCTTCCTGCTGTTTCTGTGACAGTGACCTGATAGTATCCACCATCTGCCAGGCGCAGGTCTGACAGGCCCATAGAGCCATTGTTGTAGTGCTGCACTCTGCTACTATAATCCACCGTTATGTTAGTGTACAACCCTGGCTGCCATGTTCCTATGGTGCGGCTCACCGCTCCTGACATAAAGGTCCATTGTATTGTGGGGATCCCATCGCAGGTAATATCCACTGAGAAAAACACATCCTCCTGCACTGACCTGGTGAGGCTCTTCTGGGGAGAATGGATGGAGATGGCTCCAGCTTTCAAAGCAAAAGAATTAAGAGATACAGATTATAGATTCACTGTGAAATAGATATTTGTTGAAGAAAACAAATACATACATCTATGTAATAATAATAATAATAATAACTTACATAATATAGGATATGGAGCAAAAATGTATATATGTAAAGGTAAAGATAGATTTAGCTTTGACATCAGATGGAACAAAAATATTGCACACTACATGATAAACACCTTTCACACTTAGCTAATGATCAACCTTTATCCAGATAGGACAGTAATTACAGCATACACTCTGCAACATATGACACAGTCCAGCTCAATAAAAATAAAATATATGAATTCACAGGTTTTGCCCCTCATGACACAGTTAGTCAGTGTTTTTGGCCCAACACCGTGACTCATGCATTCAATTCCATGTAAATACCATGTAAAGACATAATGTGCTATCCTGTGCTGTAGAAACAAAACTTGTTAAACAAGCTGAGAAGTACTAATTTGAATAGAAACAGTAGAACTGGCCTTGTCACTGTTTTGGCCACCCCTCATCAAATAGTTTCTCAGGAGTTTCATTGTGTGATCTGGTTCTGCTGGTGGTGTGTTTGCTTAATGAGTCAAAGGTAAAAAATTACACCTGAGATTGCCAATGCTGACTAAGAAATAAGACAGCGTGGGGAAAGTGCCTGTTCTTTTGTTCAGATATCCTATAGTTAAGCAAATTGTACCATTGTTCTGTGTGAACTAATCTATTTAATACATGCTATAAGGAGCTGTGTTAGTTTATGAGCCAATTTTATTTTATTTTATTTTTATTAAGACACTGCACATGGTATAATTATTCTGTGCAACTTGACTTGCATTTGCAAAGAATCAGATCTCTAAGGTACTGACAACAGGACATTCTGATATTTACATGTACACAGCCATTTGTATATATCAGTGTTGTGTTGATCTACTTAGCACTGGTATGCAACCTGAGAAAAGTTCTATCTTCAGTTTTAACTCTTCCCAGGTTCTCTGGTTAAGTTCCTATTGAAAGGGTTGGATCGTCATTATGTGGACTTTGTCCTGAACAAATATAGGATTGCCATATATGCATGCTCTCAAAACCAATAGTAAAATATGTTGGAATGCTTACCTAGGTGACACATATATATTGCAATGCTGAGAAACACAGCAACATCTTGTACATCCCAGAGCCTGAAATGCCACATTAGAATCCGAGACCCATTAGTCGAACTGTAGTAGAATAATCTCCTTCAGGTTATTTCACATTCTGAAGCATTCCTTTCTCTGTCTTTCTCCCTCCAAAACAGCCTTTCCTCGTTTCAAGAGTTTTCCTTTTCCTCAGTCCTTAGTACACGTCTTTGTATGGGTTTTCCTCCTTATTTTTGTTCTGTGAAGTGAAGAAGTGCTGGAGTTTCTCTCCTCTCTCAGGACTGTGCTGGATCTCTCGTCATAGCTGCGTAACTTAGTGCCAGGCAGCCCACACCTATCAGACAGGTTCAGCCAGAGATTATTAAGCTAACAAGTACTCAGTGTTCTGTGATCTCTCTCACACACACACACACAAACTCACACACAGGGGGGAAGAAAAACTGTGGAGCCAACAGATATATCCTTCTCAATTTACTTACCCCTCCCCCGTCCAACAAACTCTGACCTGTATATGCAGACACACTATCACAAAATGAAACCAGGATAGGTTGAATCATCCAGTATTCATTCTGTGACAAAACATGTCAAACAGGAAGTTTGTATTCACAGGAATACACCAAGATACACAAACCCACAGTAAACATAGTCACAATGAACTGATATTTCAATTTAGAAGGCATACTACATGCTGCTATGGCCATAGTGAATTGGGAAACAACAAGCCTTTTCATTTAAGGAGATATTAATTTGGTTGACATTGGTTGATTTAAAATTGTAAATGAGTTTGTCATTGAACGAAGCCGTTATAAAGGATGAACAATCCCCAAGTTCAAAAATGTGATGCTTTAGCCTACCAAACGGAATCAGAAATAAACCCTTGTAATTATACTCTTTCTTTTATTTATATAAATGACACTTTAATACTTGACCATTAAGCATATCATATAACAAAAAACGTGCTTTGGGAAATATTGAACTTGAATATAGCAGAGCATCAGAAAAAATACAGACTTAAGCTAACTCTAAAAATTCCAAAAGGTCTTTTGAAAAATGCTAACGGTAGCTATTCTATATCTTTTGCTGTTTTTATTTTTTTAACATAATTAAATGAGCTTGGATTTTCCTTAAAAGCTCAGAATTAATGCGCCAACAATAGATTTTGGCCATAGAAGGAAAAGCTGCTGCCTACCTAAATGTTTTCACAGGCGAAACTGACTTTTATGTTTTGTTCGTGGATTTAATTTAACAACCGGCTACGTAGCTAGCTAAAGACTGCGTAAACGTTTAACGTTACCTGATTCTACGCACGTTCGTACGTAAACTAGCTTACATCGTTATGGAAGTGCGACACACCTGAGCAGCGGAGTCGAAGACGATGTTTAGTAAGTTCATTTTTACTGACTAACTTAACATGTTTTTGTGTATACAATGATAACGTTAACTATTACCATAAGGAGAATTGAGAAGCCAACTTGTTGACGGGTTTAATTTGTTTTTTTCCGTGTGCAACCGTGTTTTTATGAAAGTTAAGCTAATGTGACATTAGCAAGTTTAAGCTAGCTGGTAAATTAGCTAGCATGTCTAAATTAATTTAGTTTTGTTTCTTGTTTATATATATTTTTTGTAGAATGAAAATTGACTTGTGTCAACACTTAAGATTCTCCTTAGGGTGGCTGTGGACGGCGGCGCTATATATTGTTTAGGCCCTTTCCAGCCGCGCTAATGGCGGGTTCAGGTTAACTTAATTAAGTTCACCTTCGTGTCCACATGATGATAAGTACGTTACTTAGCTCTATTTTGACAACTCAGTTTGTGATGGACTGAAGTGCATATGTGTCATAACTGAGTTTGTCAAGAAGTTATTTAGCACATTAAAATAACAGGCACGTACTTTCATACCTAGTTATCTGTTTTGATAAGATATTTGACCAAGAACGTGCTCTTATTCCATGGATTTTAAGTTGCTGTATAACGTTAGGGGCACAATTTTGAATAATGTCTGACATTGTTATTTATGTTGAGGTTATTGCAGTTATTACTTCACGTTTACTTTGCTTTGCAAAGCTGTTTACCCGATAACGGCTGTGATTTTTTTTGTTAGACATTGCAAGGTTAAATGTTAAACAGTCCGTTACTATTTGCCATGAATCGTTATATCTTCTGTTCTGGAGGAGCACCGGTAAATTATAACTATTTATTGATTACATTATGGGGGTTTTCTCACCTTGTGTGAGATGAAAGGCCGTTAAGTATGCAGTTAACTCTCCTCTCCACCAGAGACGGGTAGAAGAGATCTGTTTGTTGTGAAGTGAGTAGCGTTTTCCAATCGTAAAACAATCTTTCCCTCAACGTACACAAATTCGCTACACGTCATTAAGTTAAATTGAAATAATATACAAGTATAATATATATATAACATGTCTGTAGAAATAAATTTGATTTAATTTGCTGTTTCTAGTTCTCCGCTATAGATTGGTCCAAAGCGTGCCACGTGTTCAGGAAGACCCAAGAAGGCGCATTTGCGAACACTAGCTAACTATAAATGTCAACAAAAATTGCACCAGTGACACATTATGTCAAATGTACTATGTTGTCTAGTACATTGTACTGAAGTCAAATGTGTTTTAAAAAAATTTTATCTTCCAACCGTCAGTGAGAGTCCCGGTGCGAGGTATCACCTCCTTATCCCTGACATCTTCTCAGTATCGCTTCTCGGCCTTTTGGCTAAGATCAAGTGTAGTATCTGTTCTTATCAGTTTAATATCTGATACGTCCCCTACCCGGGGACCATATATTAAATTGATTTTTGGAGCAGGGAGATGGAATAGGGGCTTGCTCCGTCCACTCCACGCATCGACCTGGTATTGCAGTACCTCCAGGACCGGTGCACCCCCTCTAACTGTTCAATGAAAAAAAAAAAAAATCAACTTAAAAGTTAACCGTTGCAATCACGTTTGGTGCAGTAGTTGTTCAAGGCAGTGCTGTTCAGGGCGTTTATCAAAGTTAATGCAGTAATATATTACAGCATACCTCATCACAATTAAAAGTTTTGCACTCATAATTGTATATAAAGTAAAGCCAATCGGACTCATTATTTCGAAGGAGAGTTTTTATGTAAAAAAAATTACCTCTAATACATTGGGAGTAAGCAGAATTTTAATATTATGGCTGAATAAAGTGACATTCATTTTAACTACTTATTGTTGGATATTACACATACAAAGAATTTGCTTTGGTGACTTTGTGCATAATAATAAACATAAAATATATAAATGGGAAATTGACAAAATGCAAAGAAGAGAATCAGGGCTTGTTCCATCCATTCCATGCATCCATGCAACTTGGTATTATAGTTAGGGTGTTCTGATCGGTGGTCTCTATAAAGGACAATCAGAAGTGCTGATTAGATGATGCAATACTTATTATATATGAATGTTGAGTTGAAGGCTATCAAAATGTGCATTTGTTGTTCTCTGCCTGGTTGGGCTGTGAGTTTGGGTGGTAACGTCACAGTCATGAGTTAACCGGGTGTCGGGGAGCTGCACCTTAGTATAACTTGTATAGCACTTGTAAAGCAGTTGTCTGGTTGTTGGTCTAATGTTTGCTGTATGACACACTATGAATTTCCAAAAGGACAAATAAACATCTATCATCTATCAATTTAAGCCGCTGATACTATTACAGGATGCATATTGTTACTGTTAACTATATACACATGAATATACAGTACAGATGGGTTGTTTGCCAGTTTGTTACTCACACCTAGTTAAAAGTAATGCAGCCTAATATGAATCCTATAACAAATCTTCCCTTTAACAATTTTAGAGAGGTATTTATTCAACTGCATGATCATTTTGAAGGCTGCAGTTTGTTGTGGTGTTGAACTGTTGCGCTCTACAAAACAGCATGGCCAGTGTTGTTCACACTCCAGAGCAGTAGGTGGCAGTAGCTGGAATGTCAGTTGCTTACCAGTATTGAACAAAGAAACAGGAAGTGCTTGTAATGTGAGCGGGGGGGAGACAGTCTGGTGTGTGTGTGTTTTTATTCTTTTCTCTGAATTACAAAGGTGGATCAAACTACTTTTGATTACAATTTGATTCATCTTTGACTCACTTGAACTTGCTGTTGGGCTGTTACTCATTTGTTGGCGGTGAAAAGATACAACTAGTGATTTTAGCTTAGCTTTAGATGTGGAAATACAGCATTGCATGCTGGGAAATGTAGCCATTATTTGTCAAGTAAAATGTAAATAATCTTTTTCAGCCTTAATGTAGAAATGTGTCTTCTCCATTAAAGTACTGCAGATTCTCACACAATCTATAGCCTCTGGTTGTGGTAAATATAGATGGTTAGCACCATCAGTCAGCATGGTATGTGTGTGAAAGACCCCCTCGCCTCTGATCTGTACAACTCATACTTACCTGGCAGGGGAGATACCATGATCAAGAAGGTGGTTCACCCAGGGCGAGGCTCAGCCATTGCACTCCGGTTGAGCTGACCTCTGCGAATTCCCCAAATGTGGGAATCTCGACTGCATAATTTCTGGTAGTGGGGGACTGCGTTCGCGCTCTCCCCTGATGACATGTGAAATGAAAACTCAAAGCATATTTAACTGCTGTTGGACTGTCCAAATCAGTGATCTGAATTGAAAGTGCTCATATCTGATATTTTAAAATAGTCTGCATTGGTCAGTGCCTGCACTCAAATTTTCATTAAACACTAAATTAAAGCATAAAGTAATCAAATCGTATGTATGTTTGTGTTAAAAATAAAACAGTAAGCGTGTGTTTCTGTGTGTGTTAAAGAATATATTAGAAATAAAATGAATAAATAAAACCGTAAGCGTGTGTTAAAAAATAAAAACATGTGTATATATATATATATATATATATATATATGAATACGTCTATATATATATATATATATATATATATATATATATATATAATTGATTAAAAAATAATACATTTTTTAAAAAAAGAAAGAAATCAGTATCAAATGTAAAAACAAAATAATTACTAATTTATCAAACGATCAAATAATAATAATTTGAAAATCAATTATTCAACAATTATCAGTCTGAGGTTCAACTGGTTGTCCTCACTTCATGGCATGCTGAGACATATTTTGCAGCAATTATTTCACATTTGGGCATTTCTCACAGTAAATAGGGTAGTTTCTGTGTGTCTGATATGAATTCGAATTCGGAGTATATTTGGGAAAGTGTTTTTGTCTTAGTGTTTTATAATAATAATTCATCCAAATAACAAAGAACACATTCATTTTTATATATCAGTCCCTCCAGAAAAACGCAATTATGCGATCGCTGAATTCAATGCATAATCAGCCAAAGTCCGCATATTTATGCGGGGGTCACATTTTTTCAAATACTCTGCAATTTCGCTGCATAAATTGCTGATTTCCGCGCAAAATATGCGGGGCTTGCATGATTTCATAATCCCCGCATTTTCATCGCAAGAAAATCACATATATCTTAGCAGAAAGTTGGAAAATGTTGCGTTTACTTCACACAAGAGCAGCCATCCCCCTGTTGCCATGGGAACGTTTTGAAGTGACGTAATTACGCGACGTGAACATCATCGAAAAGCTGCAAACCTTAAATATTCCCAGCACTTTCTGTGATGTAGTATGCTTGCTTATCATTGGAAGTAATAGGAAATGACCCTACATTAAGGTAGGAGCCTAGTGAGAACAGGGTGTTGGGGGAATTACTTTTTTTCTCTTTTTCATCAAACCGCAATTTTTTGCAAGTTCCCGCAATTTTTGCAAGTTCCCGCAATTTCATCGCATAAAATTACATTAATATCCCGCATATTCCATCGCATATTTTAAGAAAACGTTCAGCGTAATCAAGGATTTTTGCCCGCAACAATCACAAAAAAACTCCGCATTTTTCTGGAAGGACTGATATATACATTTTTTTATTTCATTCATATAAATACACTTGTTGAGAACTGAATATTTCACTGCAAGCTCCTCCTTTCTGCCTCCTTGAGCCATCTCTTCACTACTGGCATGGCACTGAAGTGGTGTCTTGACCCTCCAAGCTAATGAAAAGCAACTTTGTCAGTGTGTGAACACTCAGGTTGCCTTCTCCAGTCAGTCTTTGTTAACTTCATGGCACTGAAGCCCTTCTCTTCCGATGCTGTGCATATAAGAAAAGCTCCACAATGCTCATCATCCAGAAAAAGCACTTCCAAGCATTTTTTAGGCCCTGTGGTAGCGGACTTTGATCAGCACCTTAGAATTTGGCTACTCCAATGCCATGTCTTCACCCAGTCACATCCCATGCGGTCAATCACATCGGCAAAAAGTGCTTGCTGACCGGGGCAAAGGGGGTCCCTGCAATAGCTGGCTATTTCAGCTCTCGCCTTGCTTTTGGAGAGTGAAGGCACTGTTTAAACAGCCCCTTCAGAATATTTGAATTAGAAATTATCAAAGAGGTGGTATTATTCTCATTTTCAGGTTCAAAATCTTATTTAGGGGTTGTACCAGAACAGGTTTACATGGTTTCATTTTTAAAAAAGACTGTATTTGTGTCATACTGCACATTGCTGCAGCTCCTCTTTTCTGCCTGTCTGTTGCACGCTCCGCTTTTGAGCTATAGAGTGATGTATCTTACTTGTACCATATCTTTGTTGGGAGTTGCACATGCGCAGTTCCTAGTTAAAGGGTTGGTATTATGATTTTTGGCCTTTTCCCTCTCCTTTATTGAGTTGTATATTTTTTGTGCATGTAACAAGTTTGCATAGTGAAAAAGCCCAAAGTCCAGCCCAAATGGAGTTCCTATCTCTCACAGAAAGTTCTGCTCAGAACCGCTTGAAAACAGCACGTTTGTAGTCCAGCCCTTCACTTCCTTGACTTGTGACATCACAATGCAAACGCGTCATAAAGCTTACCAAGCTAGTCTGAGCAGAGGCCCTTTGGCTCGACTCGCCTTTGTTTGGGTTTCCATTGTAGAAATGTTGTACCTGTACCTGCTTCCAGGTACTTTTTTTTTTCGGATCACCTCACCTCCATTGAGGTTCCAAGCGAGCTGAGTGATACTAAAATGTAACGTGAAGACACGACAGACTGCTGATAAGTCAGAGAGTATTCACTATTCACAGCATCATCATTGCACCCGACAGAGGCCAGCAACGGAAAGTTTATTTTACAGTTTTCGTATGGATTTTCATCACTAAATCCCCTTCTGAGAAGTTTTGAGGTGAGAAATCAGCTATGTAGATTTCGAATGTTGACAGTTTTACGAGAAGTGATGGCGGAACAAAAAATGTGCTGAATATTTTCGGAGTTGAGGAGCTCTGCAAGTGGCGGCGGAGGGAAGCCTGCGGCGACCCACGTGTGAGGCCGGCCAGCCGCCCGCTCACAGAGCCCTCTGCTCCCGCCGTGTCACACAGACCGCTGCAGCAACAATGGCAGAGGAAAACACAGCTGGAAGGTTTTCATACCGCTTATCTGTCTATACATTCTGAGGAAGGTTCAAACGTTTTAACCGTAGACTGTATATATTTTAAGAGCTGTGTGGATTGCTGGTGTGTGTGTTGCATTGAACATTACGTCGCGGCAGTTATGTGTGGCGTCGCTATCTCTGGGTACTATCTGCAATGGATAACGGAGCAGGGCCGAGTAGAGTCGGTCTATCGATTTGTGCTATGGAAGCATTTTCGGCAAGGCAGCATAAATCGTCAGAACACCAGCAACAGTTCAACGTTTAGTCCTGATGGTAAGATGTGGAACAATGATGTTGTGTGGTTGTGGACTGGTAATAACTTATGCCATTGGCTAGGTTACGGTCGCTGTCTGAAGGATTTGGTAGTTCAGTGTAGTTTAGTGACTTGTTTAAACAGACTCCTTACTCATTTTCTACTTGTGACTGTCATTCTTGGAGGACATTTGCAACTCATCAATAAAGAAAAAAGCACTCGTGGAGATCTTTCCATTCAGTTTATTGATCGGAAGTAAATTTTATAAAATAAAAAATATTAAGAAATTCGATCTTGTTTTTTGTCGACTACGTCAATTAGTTGTTGCACCCCTACTAACATTATACTTTACTTTCATGCCTTTACTCCCTCAGGTTGTTGATATATTTAGTATATAAGAAAATATATATATTTCGGTCATAAGGTGACTTATTGTTTTTACTGTACGCGTACCGGCCATGCTTACTGTCACGCAAAGTAGGGCTGTCGCAATAACCGCAAAATTGAAATACTGTGCTATTGGTCAAGCCTACCGCGGAGGATGGCAAGCACTGTAACAACCACAATGTTCAGAATGTACACTTCAGGGTGTGTTAAATTAATAAATGAGTGCTTTAAAAGTTCCACAACCGTAACAAGCTCTGTAACGGTTCAAGGATGGATTCCCATGGGCTGTACGTGACCAGACTTCAAACTCTGAAGCTGTAAGTGTTGCTGTGTTTTATCCGCGGTCTCGTTCTTATACACATATTAAGGTTAATTTAATTCAAATTCTGCCAATCGTGTCACAACGGCATGCGTCTGTTAAATTAATGCAATGAGTTGTATGTTGAGTGAGACAAGAAAAAAAATATCATGCTGCGTTCAGTGTAGGGTTGAATGATTTTGGAAAATAATCTAATTGCGATTTTTTTAACCAATATTGCGATTATGATTTAATTTGCGATTAATTTTCAAGCTCATTACCATCTGTAATATTCAAAATGGACAAGCAGTAAATCAGTGTATAGTATGATATTAGATAAATTAAACATACACTGTTCTTTCTTGTGGGTCAAACCTGTGTTATGATGAATTAGGCAGAATTATTATTATGTGCAATAAGATATATCAAATTATAATAATATGAGAAAGACAATTTGAGTCAAGTCATGGCATTAAATAATATGATATATCATCAGGTCGGCCTACCTTTTCACCACAGGGTATTATACAGTAAGCGCTCAATACAAAATCCACAGTTCAACCACCAATTAATGAGTTCTGATCTCAGTTCAAATCTCCTGGAGTACATCTTTCTGTATCCCCGTAAGCAAACTAAAAATACTCACTGGCTGTAAGCAGGCTGTAACTCTGGACAGACTGGACCTCTTTCGGACTTAGGCTTTTAGTTTGAAACGCCAATTTACAGATATTTCCTGAGCTGACTGGTGGCTGTGTGTGTTACGCAGGCGCCGATCGCCACAATACGCTTAGTTTGCTACACGCCTCTTTCTGTTGTGCATTTTTCCGTCCATCAAAGCCGCGGATGGCCCGACGACTTCACCCACCACCACCAAGTTACCCGCGGTGGCGGGTGCTACTTTCATTTCATGTGACATTAAAGTTTATGTAGCTTGAGCTTCTGTCAAGCTTAAGGACATTTTATAACAATAAGGCAAGTTACAGTGTAACGTGCAGACGAAGCATTAACTTCATCAGACCACTTTCCGCTTAGGTGTCATGTGACCAGAGTGTAATCGCCGCCTTTGCGATTAGAAAATCTCGTTTTATTACATCGCGATAATATCGCAAATGCACTTAATCATTCAGCCCTAGTTCAGTGTCCTTTCCTTTTAGAAATATAAGTCCTGACTGATTGGATTAAATCTTTTAGGCTTCCTGACTCTCTAGTTCTGCTCTTTTCCCAAAAGTGAAAATTCCTCACAGCCTGAGAAACACTGTATATGTGGGCACTTTATTTCAGTGATCTTAATTATTATAACATATAGTGTGTGTGTGTATATAGATTACTGTTGTTGCACTGTATTGTGTGTTGCACTATACAGCATGTTAAAATCCTTTTTTGCACTCCAGAGCAGTAGGTGGCAGTAGCTGGAATGTCAGTTGCCCACCATCAGTGAACAAAGAAACAGGAAGTGGATGTAATGTGAGGGGGGAGGGAAGTCTGGTGTGTGTGTTTTATTCTTTTCTCTGAATTACAAAGGTGGATCAAACTACTTTTGATTACAATATGATTCATCTTTGACTCACTTGTTCTTGCTGTTGGACTGTTACTCACTTGTTGGCGGTAAATAGATTACAACTAGTGACTTTAGGTTAGCTTTAGATGTGGAAATACAGCATTGCATGCTGGGAAATGTAGCCATTATTTGTCTAGTAAAATGTAAATTATCTTTTTCAGCCTTAATAAAGAAATGTTTCTTCTCCATTAAAGTACTGAAGATTCTCACACAACCTATAACCTCTGGTTGTGGTAAATATAGATAGTTAGCACCATCAGTCAGCATGGTATGTGTGTGAAAGACCCCCTCGCCTCTGATCTGTACAACTCATACTTACCTGGCAGGGGAGATACCATGATCAAGAAGGTGGTTCACCCAGGGCGAGGCTCAGCCATTGCACTCCGGTTGAGCTGACCTCTGCGAATTCCCCAAATGTGGGAATCTCGACTGCATAATTTCTGGTAGTGGGGGACTGCGTTCGCGCTCTCCCCTGATGACATGTGGAATGAAAACTCAAAGCGAATGTAACTGCTGTTGGACTGTCCAAATCAGTGATCTGAATTGAAAGTGCTCATATCTAATATCTTTAAAATAGTCTGCGTTGATCAGTGCCTGCATTCTCAATCTAGGCAGGCAGACTTGTCAGTGTGGCTGTTGTAGAATGATGTTAGTGCTCCCCTTGTGAGGACCTCTGGGAAGGAAGTGGAAAAAGATTGGAGCCCTAAATTTTCTCAGTCACCATCCTAAATGACAGCTAATCTAATCTAAAACCCTTACTAGTTAGCGTTAGATATTTATTATTCTGAATAGAATACTGCAGTTGAGTTGCATCTCTTGAGATCAACTGTATCCCACTTTTCCTTAAATACCAGTTATGTTCTGAAATCTACAGAATAACCCAATGTATTTTTGTATTTCATCACTTAATAAAATTCAAAACACATTATAGTACTTTGCATGGAATAATGGAATTTTACATGACTTTTCTTTGTTTTCATATTGACATTGTATATCTGCCATCAGCCATCCTGTTTTCTGAAATATCAGCACTACTAATGCAAAACACCTTTAGGTAAGTGTATTAAAGGGTTTGGTATTGATCGCTGTCAAGTAGGGCTGCACCCCTTCAGGCAAGTAGACTCAGCGTACCATTTGTTCCATTATAATCGAATCGCAATATTGTTTACAATAATCGCAATACTGACAGGAGGAAACTGGCACAGTGAACTGGGTGAGTTTGGCTTGAAGAATGATTGATTGTGTTGAACGGCAAACTGTCCTCAAATGGGATCCGTTCATACGTCTTTGGTAATCAAGGCAATGTTTGACATGGTTTTCTAAATATTTTGTACTTGCAACAGTATAGTATATGACTCTTGTTGGACAGTATTGTGTGTTCTGCTTCCCATCGTGTTAAAATCCTATGTTGCAAAATGGCCAGTGTTGTTCACACTCCAGAGCAGTAGGGGGGTAGTAGCAGGAATGTCAGTTGCCCACCAGTATTGAACAAAGAAACAGGAAGTGCTTGTAATGTGAGTGGGGGGAGGAAAGTCTGGTGTGTGTGTTTTTATTCTTTTCTCTGAATTGCAAAGGTGGATCAAACTACTTTTGATTTCAATATGATTCAGCTTTGACTCACTTGAAGTTGCTGTTGGACTGTTACTCATTTGTTGGCAGTAAATAGATACAACTGGTGATTTTAAGTTTGCTTTAGATGTGTGAATACAGCATTGCATGCTGGGAAATGTAGCCATTATTTAAATGTAAAATGTAAATTATCTTTTTTAGCTTTAATACAGAAATGTTTCTTCTGTATTAAATTCCTGCAGATTCACACACACCCTATAGCCTCTGGTTGTGGTAAATATAGATGGTTATCACCATCAGTCAGCATGGTATGTGTGTGAAAGACCCCCTCACCTCTGATCTGTACAACTCATACTTACCTGGCAGGGGAGATACCATGATCAAGAAGGTGGTTCACCCAGGGCGAGGCTCAGCCATTGCACTCCGGTTGAGCTGACCTCTGCGAATTCCCCAAATGTGGGAATCTCGACTGCATAATTTCTGGTAGTGGGGGACTGCGTTCGCGCTCTCCCCTGATGACATGTGGAATAGTAAACTAAACTTCTTTGACTTTAGTATATGTAAAGACTTTATTTAATGTGTATATGTGCACTCAATGAACACCCCCAGTTCTGAAAACAGTTTTAAGAAGATAGAAATGGTCACACAGCTAAAACAAATGCATCAAAGCTTACAATTATAGATGAGTAGTTGAACAAGGGGTGATTTGGCTTATTACAGCAGTAAATAGTTAAAACAGTGAATTAGTAATCTGAACAATATATACATACCAAAGCTCCAGACTAACTCTTTTCATCTCCATCCTGGAACCCAATTGAAAAACAATTTGAACTCATTTTGGCCGTAGGGCTGTACCCGAATATTCGACCGTTGGGTACACATTCGATTTTCAATTATGAGATTCGATTATTGAGGGTTTTTTTTTCATGCACCTGACCTCTGCTGACAGCAGTGAAAGTAATGTTCCAGTTCACATCAAAGGGAAAGCGAAATTAAGCCCTCATCTGTGTGAGACTGATGGAATTCGCGTTAGTCGAATATTTTCAACTCAAGCAAGAAATTTGTATGACGCTGAGTCGCGATAGCCTGTCAACGTTGAGGATTGTCCGTACGTCACCGACAGCTTCAGAGCATTGTGTGGAGAGGGCCAGGCAGAGCCCTCTCCATACAACACAATCCAGTCAGACTGGATTTTGCTCTGACAATTTTATATATATATATATATACATATATCTGCTATATACTACTCTCATAGTATATAGGTATACATAGCACCCAGTGCTCGATTACCACTGGCACCAGTGTTGCGTCTTACTGCTCCAATATAATCGATTACTACTGGCCACAAATTATTGATCTTGAGGCCTCAAAATAATAATTTGTGGCCATGAATTATTAATTTGAATGCCTCAAAATAGTAATTTGTGGCACAAAATAATTTAATGTCCTTGTTTTGTGGCCATGCAAGGACTCCTGTCTCAACCTGGTTGAATATGGTGCTCTGAAAGCCAATTATAGACTTGAAATATGAATAACTTAGATTTAATTTCATTTTATTTCCATCTAGGCATGAGTTATAATGATATCCTGCAATCTCTTGCGGAGAAGCACAATATCATCATTAGCAAAAGGCATGGGGTGGGGGGGTCTATTACTCTGTTGAACTGTATGTAAAGGCTTCTGATACCATTGCCTTCGCCGATGCATGGTAAAACGTCTGTCGGTATAATGCACGCTGCAGACTATATAAGGCGGTGGCAAGTGAAAGTGCAACGCGTTTTCTGTCATCTGTCCTCCAACACCGCACGCACAAATGCCATAATGAACATACCTACCTGTAAGTTCTAAGTATATTACATGATATATTAGTTAGCTAGTTCACAATGATGTTTATCAGTTTGATGCTCTGACTTAACAAGGTATGACAGCATGACAGTTTTTTAATGAGGCATGACAGTGTGCCTGCGCAAGCTTGGAGAATGACGTATGACTTATGGAATTACTATAGTCAGATGTCGCCATCCCGTTTTAATAACTAAGCAATTTTTGCAACTTTGAGCACAAAATTAAGCTATTTGTCAAAAAATATTTGGCGAACTATGTGGGTAATCAACATTGTAAGGAAATGACTCTGAAAAATATGAAATCATATAAATGTCAAAATACACTGTAGGGTGGCTTTAAACGACTTTGACAAGGGCCAAATTGTGATGGGAAGATGATCTAGAATATCTCCAAAACTGCAGCTCCTGTAGGGTTTCCTTTTCTGCATTGGCCAACAGACCAGGAACACCCTACTATCAAAAGTCATCCAAGGAAAGAAAAGTGGTGAAGCGGCAATTGGGCCATGGGGCAGCCAAGGCTCATTTATGCAGTGAAGGCTGTCACGTATGGTCTGATCAACAGACGAGCTACTGTAGGTGAAATTGCTGAAAGGGTTAATGCTGTTAAAGTTTAAGTCTAGTTAGATGGAAGACTTGTGGCCAAAAACCATGCCTCCGACATGAAAACTAGGCCAAGCAGCTCAACAAGGCACAGAAACCCAGGAACCGGGGTGCAGAAAAATGGCTGTAAAACTGTAAACTGGACAGTCTTAAAAGAGTGTGAGCTTTATTTACAATTTGCCCTTTTTAAAACAAAATTATATATTTTATAAATTGATGTCACTATAAACTGTGAGCACACATTATGCAGTTGTTAACTTGCATGAAGAGTGTAGTTTCGCTCTGTTCTCCACCAGAGTGTGATGGAGATCAGTTTGTAGTTTGTCAGTAAACATATTAACGCATTTTCTTCCCTCAGAAAAGACTTTTTATATGCTTTAAAGTTTCTTTTCACATTTATACCTCAGATGACTTTTTTGTTTAAATATACAAGTTACAACTCTCTTTCTGACAGTACATAACAGAGTTCTCATGTTTTCAATTCCTATTGGACCAGATTGTGTCACATGACCAGGAAGTGTTGTGTAGTTGCATATGAACCAACCTCATTTTGTTAAAATTACACATTTTGCTGCCTTTATTTGCCTTTTTTTTATTATTATTTTACTTATCTTCTTACTGTGTCCTTTGTTTCTATCTTACTGTGTGGAGTTAAAAGTGAAACAGAAACTCAAAACCGTCAGTGAGAGTCCTGGTGCGAGGAATCACCTCCTTATCCCTGACATTTTCTTAGTATCGCTTCTCGGCCTTTTGGCTAAGATCAAGTGTAGTATCTGTTCTTATCAGTTTAATATCTGATACGTCCCCTACCCGGGGACCATATATTAAATTGATTTTTTGGAGCAGGGAGATGGAATAGGGCTTGCTCCGTCCACTCCACGCATCGACCTGGTATTGCAGTACCTCCAGGACCGGTGCACCCCCTCTAACTGTTCAATAAAAAAAAAATTGACTTAAAAGTTAATTGGCACAAGCACACTTGGTTCAGTGGTTGTTCAAGGCACCATTATTCACTTTGTTTATCAAAGTTAATGTAATATATTATAATATACCCCATCACAATTAAAAGTTTTGCATTTATAATTGAAAATTAAAAAAAAAATTAAAAAATACCTCTAATATGTTGGGTATAAGAAGAATTTTAATATTATGGCTGAATAAAGTAACATTCATTTTAACTACTTATTGTTGGATATTATCAGAATTAGCTTTATTGCCAAGTAGGTTTACACATACAAAGAATTTGCTTTGGTGACTTTGTGCATAATAATAAACATAAAATATATAAATATAAAATTGACAAGATGCAAAGAAGAGAATAGGGGCTTGTGCATTTGTTGTTCTCTGCCTGGTTGGGCCATGAGTTTGGGTGGTAACGTCACAGTCATGAGTTAACCGGGTGTCGGGGAGCTGCACCTTAGTATAACTTGTATAGCACTTGTAAAGCAGTTGTAAAGCAGTTGTCTGGTTGTTGGTCTAATGTTTGCTGTATAACACACTGAGAATTTCCAAAAGGACAAATAAACATATATCATCTATCAATTTACGCAGCTGATACTGTTACAGGATGCATGTTGTTGCTGTTAACCATATACAGAAACATACAGTACAGATGGGTTGTTTGCCAGTTTGTTACTCACACTTAGTTAAAACTAATGCAGCCTAACATAACAATCTGATAATAAATCTTCCAGTTTTAGAAAGGTTTTATTTATTTATTCAACTGCATGATCATTTTGAAGGCTGCATTTTGTTGTGGTGTTGAACTGTTGTGTTCTACAAAACAGCATGGCCAGTGTTGTTCACACTCCAGAGCAGTAGGTGGCAGTAGCTGGAATGTCAGTTGCTTACCAGTATTGAACAAAGAAACAGGAAGTGCTTGTAATGTGAGTGGGGGGAGATAGTCTGGTATGTGTGTGTTTTTATTCATTTCTCTGAATTACAAAGGTGGATCAAACTACTTTTGATTACAATATGATTCATCTTTGACTCACTTGTTCTTGCTGTTGGGCTGTTACTCACTTGTTGGCGGTAAATAGATTACAACTAGTGACTTTAGGTTAGCTTTAAATGTGGAACTACAGCATTGCATGCTGGGAAATGTAGCCATTATTTGTCAAGTAAAATGTAAATAATCTTTTTCAGCCTTAATACAGAAATGTTTCTTCTCCATTAAAGTACTGCAGATTCTCACACAACCTATAGCCTCTGGTTGTGGTAAATATAGATGGTTAGCACCATCAGTCAGCATGGTATGTGTGTGAAAGACCCCCTCGCCTCTGATCTGTACAACTCATACTTACCTGGCAGGGGAGATACCATGATCAAGAAGGTGGTTCACCCAGGGTGAGGCTCAGCCATTGCACTCCGGTTGAGCTGACCTCTGCGAATTCCCCAAATGTGGGAATCTCGACTGCATAATTTCTGGTAGTGGGGGACTGCGTTCGCGCTCTCCCCTGATGACATGTGGAATGAAAACCCAAAGCAAATGTAACTGCTGTTGGTCTGCATTGGTCACTGTATACTTACCAGGGAGGGTAGATACCATGATCAAGTTTGTGGTTTACCCAGGGCCCTCTGTCAGAGAACAAGTTTGGGAATTAAACATTCAGCAAACTGCTTTTAAGTAGTTATTTTCAATAGTAACAGCCATGACTGGTTCCGGGAGGAATGCAGCGCGGTTTGAACTTCAAGGTACCTTGGAAATGGACAGACCTAAGTTCACCAGATATGTCATTCAGAAAGAACTCAGATTTTCCCCTACATAGTTGGAATTAGGGCTGAACGATTTTGGAAAATAATCTAATTGCGATTTTTTTAACCAATATTGCGATTTTGATTTAATGTGCGATTAATTTTTAAGCTCTTTAACTTCTGTATTATTCAAAACGGACAAGCAGTAAATCAGTGTATAGTGTGATATTAGATAGATTAAACAGACAGTTCTGTCTTGTGGGTCAGGCCTGTGTTATGATGAATTAGGTAGGATTATTATTATGAGCAATAAGATATATCAAATTATAATAATTTGAGAAAGACAATTTGTGTCAAGTCATGGCATTAAATAATATGATATAGGCTATTATCATCAGGTCGGCCTACCTTTTCACCACAGGGTATACAGTCACCGCTCAATACAAAACCCACAGTTCAACCACCAATTAATGATTCCTGATCTCAGTTCAAATCTCCTGGAGTCCATCTTTCTGTATCCCTGTAAGCAAACTAAAAATACTCAGTTTGAGGTTCAATTCATAAGTTGGCTAACTAAAATAGAACAGAGTGACACCTCTCGTGTCTAATAGACAAGCTTAGTAATTCTCCGACAACACCGGAGTCCCCCTCCTCCCCCGCAGCCTCCGATGATGTTGGCGTGCACCGGCTTTAACCAGGTTGCAACTTCGGGACAGACTGGGCCTCTTTCGGACTTAGGTGTTTTAGTTTGAAGCGCCAATTTACAGATATTTCCATGAGCTGACTGGTGGCGGTGTATGTGACATAGGCTGATACGCCACAATACGCTTACCTTAGTACATGCGTCTTTCTGTTGTGCATTTTTCCGTCCATCAAAGCCGCAGATGGCCCGACGATTTCACCCACCACCAAGTTACCCGCGGTAGCGGCTGCTACTTTCATTCCACGTGACATTAAAGTTTATGTAGCGTGAGCTTCTGTCAAGCTTAAGGCCATTTTACAACAAGAAGGCAAGTTCCAGCGTAACGTGCAGACGAAGCAATAACTTCGTCAGACTGCTTTCAGCTTGGATGTCATGTGACCAAAGTATAATCGCTGCCTTTGCGATTAGAAAATTGCGTTTTATTATATCGCGATTAAATCGCAAATTCAATTAATCGTTCAGCCCTAGTTGGAATACATCTTTTTTCCTGGGAAAAAGACTTTTGAGGTAATCTTTACCACTAATTTGTTGTTTGAGAGGTGTGTCAGTGCCTTTAACCGAATGAAAGACTCCAACCCAAGATTTGAGAACATCTCTCTGACCCCACTGTCGGAGCAGGAGCTTAAAGTTGTGACTGTTATCATGTACTCTGAAAAAGCTACTATGGAGGATATACAAACGTGACTTTCTTTCCAGTCCACTGTAAATAGAGGCATGGAGTTGAGAGATGAAGGTGGCATAAGAACCGGTGCCAGGCATTTCTGTGTCTGCCTGAGAAGAGATGAGCAATCAGAGCAACTCTTACAGCTGCCCACTATTATTCAGTTAGGATCTATCAGAGGCCATGTGTTCTATTCAGGCCAGCCCAAGACTTGTAGAAGATGTGGTTCCATGGCTCATCTGGCTGCAAACTGTGATACAAGAACTGTAAAGGTAGTGACCGTGCTACTAAAGATTGCACACAACCCATGAGGTGCAACCTCTGCAGTTCTTCAAGCCACACTTTCAGGACCTGTCCAGAATTATATGAAAACAGAATTCAGTTAATCCCTGATTTTCAAGAACAACTCTGAGAGGGTTTGGAAGAACCGCCAGATAATACCACACAAAAAAGATGACGATGAAGTTAATGACTGCCAGCTGGCATTAAGTGAAGGGGGACATCAACATATGTTGGGGCAGGTGAACGGAAAGCACAAGGAGGACGAAAAAGTCGCAATCTCACATGTTGTGAAAGACACGCAAGCTTTCTTAAGCTTGCGCTCCTGTGTGAAAGTATGACACAGGAGATGCACTTAATCAGAAAAATTGGGATGATGAGCACACAATTGCATCAGAGTCCAACAAATCACACCCACACAGCCAAAAGAACTGGACAGCCACCAAGTCAATGCCAAAGTCAACTGTCAACCTGCCCCACATACTTATCCAACCAAACAACAAGGAGCAACCCGGTGAGACTGCCACTCAAAAACAACTAGACCAGCCAACCCTGGAGCCCCAGGTATCGCGTTCAGAGAGTTGAGAGGGTTATAGATGGTAGATTATTGTTGGTAGATATAGAAGGGAAAGGAGCAAAATTCAGGGTTATAAATATTTACCGTCCTACTGAGACTCAAGACCGTCAAATAGTGTTACAGGCCATCTGAACCCTAACACACTGTGGGAGGGAAGTTATAATCGGGGGTGACTTTGACTTCATCGTTGACGTAACAGATTAAAGATCTACCTCCACAGTGAAACTTGATACTAGTTCGCATACACTCCTGAATATTATTAAGGACTGTAAAATAATGGATGCCTACAGACAAACAAACCCCTCATGGACAAATGGAAGAACTTTCTTCTGTATAGACTTTTAGTTCACCACATCAGGTGTCACACCACTCAACTGCACAATCGAACCAGTTCCTTTCTCAGATCACCACAAACACAACTGTTCTTTAGAAATTCAGGGCTCATATAGGTCCGGACCAGGGGCCGTATTACAGAAACTTCCTAACCCACAGATCCTATCCTAACTGCTCGGTAACCATGGTTATAAGGGTTAGGAACTGATTTAGGAAAAAGGCCATTACAGATTAACAGTTCCTAAATCAATATTCCTTTCCTAACTTTAGATAGGAAAAGTGTATTACAGAAGCGTCCTAACTTCGTAAAATCTTAAATAAACTCTCCTAACTTTAGGATAGCTGTTTAGCTCTCCTAACTTTTACTTTTCCACCAGGTAGTGTTTGCTAACTCGTTTAATCCACATTGTCTCTGTTTAATTGCTTTTACAAAATCAACAAAATGTCAACGGGCGGAACTTAATTGATTCTACCGATGTGTTTTATGACAAAACCCTCGTTAGTAGAAAGGCTGTTGGCGATGTAACGCTAGAGGCGTTGTCGCCCATAACGTAAAGGCTAGAGACAAGAAATAGCCTACATGAAAAACATGATGACGTTAGCCCGCAGCCTTTATTAGCCTTTCCCGAGAAGAACTATGGGTTTCTGCCGGCGTCAGTGAGGGAGCTCAGGTGGTGACCAGCGGCTTTCCTCTGCTCGTTGGACACAAAAGTTGCCTTTCTCTTCGTATCACTTGTAAATGGACTTGTTTTGTTTTTGGCAGCATTAACGCTCCGCTGGATGCCGGATATGCGGCGGTGACTGTGTCCACTATTTATCCCACTCTCTAACGTTATCTGACTCTACCCAAGCGTTATGTCGATTTGGATTTCTCGACGGTGGTTACCAACAAAGTCATCTTAATTGAAGTTCAATTGTTGTTTTTGCTCCATTTTCAGTTTGTTTCATTAAAAAAAACTACAAAATACAGCGATTAAAATTAGTTTAGCTTCGGCGACGAGAGAAAAGTGTCATCGGTTGCTAGGTAACAGACATAAAAGTTGATAACCGATGTTGGATTGCGTATTTTGGATTTGGAGTATTATAGGAAAGCACAACCTGTCCTTTCACTGTTACGCCGATGACTTGCAGATTTATTTGCCTTTAAAACCGAATGTAAGTGTTGCACTAGATTTCCTACTTAGTTGTATTTAATGATATTAACTTGTGGTTGTCACAAAATTTTCTTAATTTAAACACAGCAAAAACTGAGTGTATCATCTTCGGTTACCCAAATGGTTCAGCAGAGAATTTGGGGGCTCTGGCTCCATAACTTAAGCCTGCTGTCAGAAATTTGGGGGTTACTTTTGATTGCAACATGAAATTTGACATGCAAATCAGTAATGTTGTCAAAACAAGTTTTTTCCAGCTTCGTCATCTAAAGTTAAGCCTTTTCTTAATAGGCATGACCTAGAAAAAGTGATTCATGCCTTTATTAGTTCGAGGTTGGATTATTGTAATGCTCTTTATGTTGGTCAAAGCTTCATCTCACGACTTCAACTTGTGCAAAATGCTGCTGCTCGGTTTTTAACAAATACATCTAGGCGTGCTCACATCACTTCCGTTCTCTACACTTTACACTGGCTTCCAGTGCAATATAGAATAAATTTTAAGATTTTGCTGTTTGTTTTTAAAGCCCCTAAATGGCCTGGCCCAGGAGTACTTAACTGAGACCCACCTGTTTAGAATGGCTTTTAATATGCAGTAGTGGTGTGACACTTTTCTTTTTTTTTTTGTTATATCTATAGGCTGTTTTATTATATTTTATGATGTGAACCACTTTGGATACCTGACAGTTGTTGTAAAGCGCTGTAGAAATAAATGTTGATTGATTGAAAAATGGTGGGCTATAATAATAATAATAATAATAATAATACATTTTATTTAAGGCGCCTTTCTTGGCACTCAAGAACACCGTACAGGGATGTAAAACATTTAAAAGCAGCAAAAATAGAACATTAAAAACATTACAAAAGCAAAATTTACATCAAATGAGGTAGGCAGTTTTAAACAGATGTGTTTTGAGTTGCAACATAAAATGGGAGAATGAATCGATGTTTCTAAGGTGGGGTGGTAAAGAGTTCCAGAGACGGGGGGCAGAGCAGCTGAATGCTCTGCTCCCCATTGTGGTGAGACGAGCAGGGGGGACAGACAAGTGTATGGAGGAAGAGAATCTAAGGGAGCGGGTGGAAGTTGGACCCTGCAGGAGATCAGACAAATATGGAGCAGCAAGGTTGTGGATGGCCTTGAATGTTAACAGAAGTTGAAGTTTATGAAGGTATTTGTGTGGGAGGCCGAAAAACAGAGAGTTGCAGTAGTCCAAACAGGAGGTGACAAGACTGTGAACAAGAATGGTGGCAGTGTGGGGGGTAAGGGAGGGGCGGAGGCGATTGATGTTTCGTAGATGGAAATAGGCAGACCGGGTAATGTTGTTGTGGGACTGAAAGGATAAAGTATTATTGGTAAACCAGGTTTTTATTTCCGAGATACAGTCAGTGAGGGAGGTGGGGGGGAGAGAGGACAATGGTTTGGTCGAGAGGTAGAGCTGGATTTCATTGGCGTAGCAGTGGAATTGAATATTAAATTTGCGGAAGATATTGCCCAGGGGAAGGAGATAAATGATGAAAAGTAAGGGCTTCAGGACAGAGCCCTGGGGCACACCTGAAGTGACGGGGAGGGAGAGGATTTAAAAGACTTGAACGTTGAACAATCTGAGTGCGGCCAGAAAGATAGGATGTGAACCAAGCTAACGGAGTGTGAGTGATGCCGATAGAAGATAACCGGTTGAGGAGAACAGAGTGACAGATTGTATCAAAGGCTGCACTCAGGTCGAGGAGGATGAGAATGGTAAGTAGTCCAGAATCAGCTGCCACAAGGAGGTCATTTGTGATTTTGATAAGTGCTGTTTCATTGCTATGAAGGGAGCCGGACTGGAACTGTTCATACAGGTTATTGTGGGAAAGGTGAAGATGGAGTTGAGAGGCAACTGTTTTTTCAAGAATTTTGGAAATGAATGGTAAATTGGATATAGGACAGAAGTTATTGAAGTTAGAGGGGTTGGCGCCAATTTTTTTCAAAATCGGGGTAATGGCAGCAGTTTGAATGATGTAGGGACAGTTCCAGTGGTGAGAGAGGAATGGATAATAGCAGAGATGAGGGGAACCAGGGAGGGAAGGCAGGCTTTAACAAGTTGTGTGGGAATGGGATCAAGTTGACAGGTGGAAGGCTTGGATTTCCTGATGAGTTCTGTAATTTCTGAGGTAGTGGGATGCTGGAAGGAGGAGAATGGATGTGTGAATGGGTGAGAGTCAGCAGAGATACTGAGGTGTTGAGTAGATCCAAGGTGCTGGTGGATGTTTTAAATTTTTTCAGTGAGAAATGACATGAGAGAATTGCAGAAAGATGTTGTGTACAGGTGAGGGGGGAGAAAGTCCTTGGGTTGGGTGATATTGTTAAGTAGGAGAACAGTGACTTGGAGTTTACTTTTTTTTTCAATAATTATACTGGAGTAGTAGTGGGTTTTGGTGTTAGCAATAGAGTCCTTGTAACATAAGATGTGGTTATTGTAAATTTCTTTGTGAATAGTGAGACCAGTTTTCCTGTAGAGACGTTCAAGTTGCTGACCTTTGGCTTTCATGATACGAATATCAGGGGTGAACCAAGGGGCGGAGACGGAAAAGAAAACATCTATTTATTAATGGAGCAAGGGAATTAAGAATGCTATGGAGTCCTGTGTTGTAGTGGGAGACCAGAGCATCGGGGGTGGATAGGTTGTGAGTATCAGGAAAACAGAAGGAGTGGATACTTGAAGTGAGAGTGGCAAGATTAATGTTCTTTGTATTCCGAAATGAAATAAGACGCGATATTTTAGAAATGGAGAGAGTGAGTTTCAATGTAAATGAGAGGAGAAAATGGTCAGATATCATCAACTGTGTAAAAGAAAGTTTCATGGGTAGCCAGAAATGTACCGTATTTTCCACAGTATAGGGCGCACTGGATTATACGGCGCACTGTCAACGACTGGTCTATTTTTGAAATTTTTTCATATATAAAGCACACCGGACTATAAGGCGCATTAAGCGAAACAAAACAGTAAGATAAGTCAGTCAAACTTTATTAAAAAACAGGTGCAGGTACACCGTGAACAAGTCACCAGGTTATCACAGAGCACATAGAGACGAACAACATTGTTCAGTTAAACACGTAAAATACAACAGTCTGATACCGACAAATCAAGCCTTAGCTTTTTCACAATAACGCTTAAAATTGTTTAGTTATAACATGTAAAGTACAACAGTCCGATACCGCCAAATCAAACGTTAGCTTTTTCACAATAACTCTCAAAATTGTTCAGTTATAACACGTAAAATACAACAGTCTGATACGCCAAATCAAACGTTAGCGTATCACAATAACTCTCAAAATTGTTCTGTTATAACACGTAAAATACAACACAATACACTCACTTTTTCAGCTCATTCCTCGTCCACAAACCCCTCAAATTCTTCATCTTCAGTGTCCGAGTTAAACAGTTGGGCGATCACGGTGTCCAGCATGCCCGGATCCCTCTCGTCATTATCCGAGTCAGTGTCGTTGCTGTTAGCTGGCAGTTCAGTGATGATTCCGGCCTTCGTGAAAGCTCGGACCACAGTTGAGACTGATACCTTAGCCCAGGCATCCACGATCCATTGGCAGATAGTGGCGTAAGTCGCCCGGCGCTGTCTCCCTTGTC
Organism: Lepomis macrochirus; assembly: GCA_024633595.2. Taxonomy (NCBI): domain Eukaryota; kingdom Metazoa; phylum Chordata; class Actinopteri; order Centrarchiformes; family Centrarchidae; genus Lepomis; species Lepomis macrochirus. The sequence continues at coordinate 5,662,030 of JALXJV020000009.1, forward strand.
TTGGTGAATGTGTGTTCTCCTTCGGTCATCCACTGCTCCCACGCAGCTCGTAGTTTAACTTTGAACGCCCTGTTGACACCAATATCTAGCGGCTGGAGTTCTTTAGTTAATCCACCCAGAATGATGGCAAGATCTGATTAGTTTGCTTCACTTGGTTTTTGACAGCATCGGTGAGATGGGCTGCATGGAGTCGCAGATCAATAGGGACGAAGATTTGTGGAAAAAGCCACCCGGTCTCTTCACGTAAATTTCTCTCAGCCACTCACTCATCTTTTCCTCGTCCATCCAGCCCTTCGGGTTAGCTTTGATAATGACGCTGGCTGGAAACTTTGTGGTGCGTATAGACACCGTTCTGGTCCCTGTTTTCTCCACAGTGCGGTTCACAGGGATGTCAAAGGTGAGTGGAACCTCGTCCATGTTGGTGATGTGCTCTGGCTGGATCTTCTTTTCAGTGATCTTGTTTTTGCAGTAAGTGGCCAGCTTTTCTTCGTAATCTTTTGGCAGTTGCTGCAAGACGGTAGTTCGTGTGCGGATGGAGAGATTACGTCTTTTCATAAAACGAAAGCACCAAGAAGGCCCGCCTCGAAAGTCATTGATATTAATGTCCCGTGCTAACGCTGTTGCCTTCATTCGAATCAAGACTGTAGAGATGCTTCTACCTGCTGCTCTCTGTTCAATAACCCACTGTTCAATTTTGTCCTCTAACTGTGGCAATCTCACGTTGTTCCCGCGGAAACTCTGTGTGGTCTTCTTTACTTGGCGCAGGTCATTTTCTTGCTTCCTCCACTTCCGTACCATTGATTCATTAATGTTGAATTCTCTCGCTGCTGCTTTGTTCCCGTGTTCTACTGCATAAGTGATAGCTTTGAGTTTAAAGTCTGCGTTGTATGCATGTCTCTTGACAGGTGCCATTTTGGGTTCACACTGTAATATTATGGTGAAGCACAGTAGGCCTACTGTACGTATTACTCCGCGACGCTCATGACTACGAGCACCGTGTACTACACAAAATCGCTTCATTAAGCACTAGTCCATATATAGCTAATAACTAGTCCATTTATAGGGTGCTCATGATCGGAATATTTTGAAGAAGAAGAAAACTGTTAATGTGGAGAGTTCCTAAAATACAAATTTTTGGAAAGATTGAAAAGTCAGGCAGGTGACACAGGTTCAGGTTTTAACACGGTGGTTCTCAACCTTTTTTGGGCCAGCGCACCCCTATCCACTATCCAGATCCCTTACCGCCCCCCATCAAAAAAAGATGTTGACTATTTGCCCTGAATATATTTAGATTTTTTTAATTGTTACTATTGTTATTAAAAACATGGAAAAGATAAAGCCATGTGAAAAGTAATTGTATTTAACTAATAAGTGAATGTTCCTCCCAGAAAATGTGTATGAAGCAAGATACTGTTTTCTTGGATGGGGCACTTAATAAGTGGGGGGTATGGGGGTCCTCCCCCAGAAGATTTTGAGCATTAAACACTTAATTTCCTGCATTCTGGTGAAGATTTCTCCCCTAATTTCTGCCTTTTCTGCACCAATTTAGGGTGGAAATGTCTGAAAATTCAGGTGACAATTCAAAATATATAATTAGAATAGAATACAATGTAGTGAGGCTCTCAGGCATTTTTCCTTGCTTTTAAATATTTTTCTCCTGTAGATCAACTTATTTAATATCATCCCTGCTGAGTCAACACACATGATTCAGTCTTACCTCCCCTTTTGTGGAGAAGTAACTTATTTAAATGTGTTTATGGCCCCTTTTCATCTCAGTGATAAATTAACCCGTTTTAATTCAGTAACTGACCGGACTTTAGCTCCTGTCAGTGTTTCCTACTGAATGACAGTGTAACTGTGCTGCAGCTGTACAGCATGCTAACCTCGAAAACCCAGCTGTATTTTAACATTAACTCAGCTCTCCTTATTAGCCAGGCCCCTTACATGCTTGCAAATAACTTCTATTAGCTGGGTCTCCAACATTGGCTGCGTTGTGCACCTGTGTTCACGAGGGAGTGAGAGAGAGGGGATGTGGTCCACGATTCGCGCTGCCTGCAGCTCTGCAGTCAAATACGATTTTAAATAGGTCTGGTAAAAAAAAAATCAATATGTTGTGGTCAGTGTTGATATTGTGGCGTGCCGCCACAAATGAACATATGGGAAACACTAACTTATCTGCTCATGTTCAAAACTTTCTGCACATTCAGAATCTCTGCCACAGATCTGTGTTCTCTGACATGTAAAGAAAAAAAGAGGTTATAGGAGACTAACGTCATTAGCCTATTTAAAGAGAATTTATATTTTACTACATGCCCTTTGCATTATGTCACTGATTTGCTCAAAGTACCCCTCGCTGTCTGACAGACAAAACTGAATGAGAACGAAACTAACCGACAACACCTGTGATCACACAGAAAGCTCACAAATAATTCCACACACCTGAACTTCAGCACCTCTGATAAAGTGCTGCTAACAGTCCCCAACAGAGCGAGACAGGGCTTCCGTTTTTAACATTACATTTTAATAGCTGAATATGTCCGCTTTGGCACAAACTGTCTGCAACTCACAGCGCGAGGAGGCTTCACTCGCTGGTGTCGCAGCGAGGTTGCTTTCAGGGTGAGTCCGACAGCGGAACATCCCTCTTGTAAATGTGTAACCACTGCGATAACAAGACGTTCACGATGTATTCCTCAGAGAAATAAACACTTTCCCACCTAGAAAGAGAGCGTCGGTTTTCTAGAGTTTACACAGTAAACGCAATGTGGGTAAAATTTTAGAGATGATACTCTGAGTCCCCGTTCCCATGAAGGCAGCACGAAGCTGCGCCACAAGTAGCTGATGGAGAAAAAACCTTGTCAGTCGCAGTGGACTAAACTGGCAGGTTTTAATTTTGCAGACCACAATTTTTTTGCTAGTTCAAAGTTTGAACTCGTATTTTTGTGAATCTTAAGTGTAAACTCACCTAAGAATTTCCATCCAACAAACGCCCCCCAAAAGCAGCTCAGCGCCCCCCTTTCTAAAATATTGCTTCCAGCGCCCCCATCGTCCTCGGAACGCCCCCTGGGGGCCCGTTGAGAAACACTGGTTTAGAGTCATCAATATTTAATTACACTCAGTAGAAGTTGCAATCCTTGACATTGCATCTTCGCAGAAATAACCACATATGATCAATGTGCACAGCAAAGTTCCTGAAATGGACCTTAAGAGTTGCACGCGTAATTCAGCAAAACCCACCTCTTAGCATAAATGAATTTGGCATAACACCAGACACTTAGCACAGTAAAGGTCCCATAAGATATAGATGTGTGGAAAGAAAATCATTTATCTGTCTGTGGGGTAGATTTTACAGGTATAAAAAGTTGGAATTAAATATTTTGGGCTAAGGATTACCATGATGACTCACTGCAGTTGGTCATTGGTCACATTGGATTAAGTGCCTCTGTAAATGTGCGTGCCCTTTAAAAAAAAGTTCAACAGTTTGCAAATGAACGTTTCTGTCATTTTGCTGGTGGATGATCATGTTTTAAGACCGGTAGTTTAAAGAAATACACAATTTAGAAATTATACGTTTTCTGTCATATGCTTTTTTGTGTGTGTTAACCCAACAAACTGTTAAAATCAGGATCCACCAAACATGAACATGTACAGTGTGGCACGTACCACAAACATCAACAAAAGGATTCCATAAAACTCTGCCGCACATGATTCCAGGTACAAAAGTGTAGTCTGCACACAAATTAAACCTGTGACCCTGTCATTATTCTAATACCTTTTATTGTGTCTGTGAAGATGTAATCCAGGTCACAGTTGTCCAAGGTGGATTAAAATTAAAGGTAACTGGACTAGATATTGACCCTTGATTTGAACCCATCTTGGATACCTTTTTAGTGTGATGTTCAACAAAAACTAGCTGTAAAAAATTGTGAATGTGTGCTGTAAAGTTACTGTTACTGGTGTATATTTAAAATATCTTTGCCAACTGTATCAATGCAGAAAGAAACCTCAGGTCATCTTATTGCACTCCCAGCACCCTTTACACAGTTTAACTTACTCCCCAGATATAACAGATATAAGTTTTTTTAATCCACCAGCGACTGTTTATTTTAAACAAATTGGGACTGTGACAATGGGTGTGGTACAGTGTCCCACTTTACACCGCAAACTAATCCTATTCACAGACAGTAGTATACAACCCTCTCTACCCTACGAGTACAGCAGATAGAATGAAAGACAAACACAGCCATGCATAACAAAAGAACATAAAGCATCAGAGTACTCACAGACATCACCAACTAGATTTGAAGGTAAAGGTTGCTGTTATATCATTTGGTCTTATGGAGACGGTGGTGGAGAGCATTCAACAGGTGTGAAACTTGCTGGAGATCTGGTGACTATAAAGACTAGCATTTTATTCACATCATCTTCATACTCACCAAGCCATTCACTGAGTCCTGGTGCACGAAACATCTGCATTTGATATGTTCTCACTCTTTTGTTCAGGTTTTTACTTTAATTTGTTTTCCGTCTGTATTCATGTTCAAGTTCAAGTTCATTTTATTTATATAGCACGTTTTATAACAGCCACTGACTGACCAAAGTGCTTTACAGAATTACACAATTAAAACAATAATAACAATCATAGTAGCGCAAGATAGATAAAAGCGGTATTCATGTATGGATAACATTGTTCTTGCTGTTGCAAAATTGCCCCTGATGCAATATTAAAGCTTTACTCTACTTAGGTCCCCACTGTGCAGCACAGCCCTATCAGGTTTACTTGATAAGTGGCATTGCACGGTGGAACTCAGATGCCGTGTTTGGTGGTATCAGCACCGCTGATTGACCGCCTCAACACCAGCTGTCGGCAGCTGTTTAAAGAGACTGTGGAGGAGAATTTCCAGGCCCCTGCAGATGCCCCTTCCAACGAGCTGCTCGGATTGGAGTACCTGTTCAGCCAGAGCACGGGTGAATCTGGAAACTTCTCTCTTAGGGACATTGTCAACGATGGACCCAGTCCAGAGGAGGAGGTGGTTCAGCCCTGGCAGCCCGATCCAGAGGTAGACGAGGCATACCAGAGTGACATGGAGGCACATGATGATGTTCTGGATGCCCTCCTGCCCCACATTACGCTCAGCAGCGATGAAACCTCTATAGTTTACCCTCCAGCCTTAGTGAGTAACTGTGTGTCTGCTAGAATGAAATACAATGCACTGGTTGCTTGGAGGACACATTTTAACTTAGAACATTTGTGTGGCAATCTGTTAACAGTAGGATGCCTGCAGTCCAAACCCTCTTCCTGGCTTTCAAAAGCTAGAAATGTTCTGCTCTGTGCTGGTGGAGAGTGACCTGACAGAGGACAAGCTGTTACTTACCACTGAGCAGAGGAACAAGGTCCTTGAAGTCTGGAATGCAGTGGAGGAGCATGACAAGCAGCCGCAGCTGTTCAATCAACTGTACAGAACACCCTGGTGCAACACCCTCTGCTGCTCTGCAAAAGGGGAGGATCTTGTCAATGCTGCTGTGATACAGAGGGAAAAAGTAGCCGTTCACTACGCACCAGCACAACAGACTGACGTACACAGTGATGAAGCTGTTGTAGCTGTTCTCACCTGAAGGCTCTTGCAGCAGTCCTGAGAATAGCGCTATCTTGAGAGCATATAGGCAAATCCAGCACTGGATTTTTGTAGAGGATCCAGTCCTGTGCAAAGCAGGCATTCCTCTTCCAAAAATCACCCTCAGGACTGTGCTGGACTTCATCCGTCGCCAAGAGAGGCTCCTCAAGCTGCACACCACAAAACAGCTGTCTACTAGCACAAAGATCGCCTCCATTTTATCTTCAGACCATACCTCCAGCACTACACCAGCCAGCAGTCCTTCCTCCACCACTCTACCTCCAGATAGGGTATTTACACACACCCAGCACGGCTGTTGAAAATGTGATGAAGGGAAGGACAGAAATAAGCCTCAGCCACTACTGCCACGCGTGCTACTGCCACCGCTACCCTCTCTGCATTCATAGCAAGACCCTCAATTGCTGGCCCTTCCACAGGACCCAAAAGACTTGCCACCTCTGTACGACCCATAAGGCCTGCCACCTCCACACAGCCCATAATGCCTGCTAGTCAGACAACCATTGGGGTTGCTGGCTCATCGCACAGTACTGGCAGTCCTTCAGTCTGGTCAAGAGCTACGCTATACAAGCATAAGGGGAAGGAATACCTCTCAAAAGTAGGAGCCAAACTGTCTCAGGTGCAAAAGCTCCCCGTCTGTACACTGTGTGGCCAACCAACCCAGGGACATGAAAAATACAAAAAAAAGACTTAAAAATGATGCTCGATAAAAATGATGTCGACATCAAAAGTTCTGTACAAGAGATTGTGCAGCTACGAATGTTTCATCTTTGTTGTTGACCAGTTGGAGGAATGAGTAAATATTATGTCTAATAAATCTGTTAATGAGGTATGATTGCATTGTACAAATTGTAAATAGTTTTCCTTTTTATTACATTTCACATTTACTTTTAATCATATTCAATGATACAATTTAAATCTAGAGTAAACCGCTTTGGTGTTGTTTGCAAGTTGATCTGGAGGTAAGATTATTTATTTGTAAATAATTGCATCTCATTGGACAAATTATTAATAGTTTTAATTTTCATGTATATATTGTAAATAGTCTTCATTTTTGAGAGATTTGATTTGTAATCGTATTCATTGATAGTTTACACTGTTGTGCTGTTTGTTTCTTTTCTAAATGTTCTCCTTTTCATGGTCAATGCAACAGTTACAGTGAGTTGTGGAATATCAGTTAATGCAGCAATGGGGGTATATTTGTTTATCAACAAATAAGGACACAAATATAGGATGCCAGATTACTCGCATGAATGACGTGCCTATAGTACAGTGGTTGTCAAAGTGGAGGACGGGCCAGATACGGCCATACTGAGATACATTGCTTTGCATCAATACATAGATTTAAGTGCCAAACAGTGTCAACACGTGATTAAACAAGTATTTAATACTTAGAATAATACTGTAAAATAACCATTCAGCAGATGTGCTATGAAATCAAGAATACTATTACTTTTACAATTGGAAAACTGCTGTTATGCAGACGAAAGCCTCGCTCTCTGGGGAGAGGGAGGATCACGACCAAAGTAACTAACACCATTAACACCTCAGTACTGCCCCTGACCTTTGCAATTCTACCCCCGTGCAGCTGTAGCTCATCATGGCTGATGAGCTGCTTGTAGGCGCAAACACAGTTTCATGGTTTGGTTATTATGGACAGCCACCGGACAAGAAGAGGAGAAGAACAGTCTGGATTGGTTCCTTGGAAAAGACTGCCCACAGATTTCTGCACCAATGGATACCAACATCTCAGTATCGAGGTAACAGGTTCTACTGTGGAAGAACTGGTTTGATTTCTTTCTCACAGGTTATACACCTAGCTTTAAATTATTAAATGATACAGACAGACTCCTTGAGACTCAACACAGGAGTCAGTGTGGTTCCAAAGTTGCATTTTAACCTTAAGGGACTGACAGGTACCAGGTGCATCAGCTAGTTTGAAGCCTTTTAATTGTTCACAAGCTGATGTGATCCTTTTTCCAAGAGACTTATAAATACATATTGGATTAACAGTGTTATTTGCATATTGTATAAAAAGATTGCAGGTCCTGTGATTTGTGTAATGACTTGTATGATTTTCAGACAATATGGTGCCAGTGTTGAAAAGATTCACAGTAAAGCATTTACCAGGAAGAGAGTCTTTGAAGCAGCATCCCAGGGAGAAGCAACTAAATGGCTTGCTTGATGTGATAAGCGACTTACGAGCCCAGAATTCACAGACAAGTAGGAAGGAAGCAGTTTGTGTGACTGTGTGCTGATAGTAATTGTGTATATTTGTTTTTTGCACGTTAATTTGAAACTGTACAGCCAAGAGAAAAAATCTTAAAATAGTCCTAAAATAGTTTACAGCTGTACAACGTAATTGCATGAATTCATATTTGTGGATGCTCAAATTTTGTCCATGACTTCACATTTTGTAGACGGTCTGTGCGTGTGTTCTGCATCACATTCACTGCAAAAATCTTATCGCATGAGTTTATTTATTAGTGATTTGTAGAATAGGATTTTTGCACATGCAATGAAGAATTTAAAAATGTGTAACAGTTCTGTTTGTGTGGGAGAAAAAATATTCTACAAGTTTGAAACTCCTAAAGTATTTTTCTCTGACCTCAAATTTACAGATACATGTGACTATGTTCTACAACTACAAATTCTACTCTCACGTGTTCTGTTGTTTTGCTCCAATAATACCTTCATAGAATCCCAAAGAAAGTAAAAACATCTGGAACCTGCAGGAGGAAAGCTTTTAAAGCCTTTAAACTTGCTTTCAGTACATAAAACCTAAAGTTCACAGGATTAGGTTGATCTCACAAATCCAGCATAATTCATGTAAATGCTGCTGCATATAATTAAGGTTGTAGCCGCCAGAACAAAGCTGGTCCACCTCAGAAAACAAAATGACAATCTCACAAGAGTTATAGAGTTGTCAGGTAAATTATCACTAGATGGGTCTGATAACTGAAAAATTTGGAAACTTAAATTGTTTAACTTGCTACAAACATGTCTGGGAAAGTATTGCTGTGGGCCTACTGTCATTATCTAATTGGTTAAAACAGACCCTTAAATCCTTTAACATCAATTCATTAAGATAAAGTCATGTAAAGCATTTCTGGTGTTGATCAAGGAGTCATCTTTGACTTCAGGGTGGAGGAAGTGAATTAAAGAAAGTGGTTGTCTAGGAGGAAGACCTTTGGGTTTAGCGGGATGAAGCCTCACAGCAACACACCACACTGCATAGCTTGGACTTGTGGTTTCTAACTTCTAAGATGCCATTTAATCTTTCAGGAAATCTGTGGACCTGAAATCCACTCTTGGAGAGAATTTGGGCAAGATGTCTGCAACCACATTTTGAAATGTTTAAAATGTAAAACTCTGCTGTGCATATTACATGTGTACTATTAACTATGGATGATTAGTGCCAGAATGCACCTATTATTTGTAAACAGGCCATGTCTGTAGTATGTCTCATGATTAAGTAATCAAATTAACTGAAATAAACAGAATATATAATCAAACATTTGTTCTGACCTAAACTGATCTTCGCCATCTCTACATGTACACAACATAGTCACTCAAAAGCCTTGTGTTTGCAAACTTTATTTTGGTTAGGGGGAATGTTTGTGCAAGACATTTTATTCCTGAAGGTTAGGCAAAACTGGAATATCACATTTTCACAAAGTAGAGAAAGTAAGCCCCCCTCCACCACCGTTCACAACATGATGGAGCTTTGATAATCAAAGACAATCATAGGAATTTGAGTAAAAATAAATCTAGAGAGAGTTGTTACATACCTGTACCCCCGTTAAATATTGCCATCTGAGTCAACTAACATGAGCTACAATGTGCTTTAGTAGATTATATTCTCACAGTGCATACTGACATGTACTGTTTCTTAATACTATTGTGAGCCACACAACATTTGTTTTGGTTTTAACATCAAAACTGGGGCATACTGTGCAGACAGGAACCACTCCCTCTAGATTTTTTCCATCTCTGTTCACATCTTTTACACTTCACAAGATTTTCTTTAACCATCCAAATGAGGGCAGCAGCTCTCCTTTATGTCACCGGGTTGTTGCTTATTACTATTAGAACACAAGTTCCAAATACAAGCTTGCCAAGGCGTTTGACCGGGGTGGTTACAGAGAGGGACGCTTGGTCACTTTGGTCAGTGAGTCAGCAGCAAACAGTTCACACATCCCGACAGTGTCTAGGAATCGTGGCACACTTCAGGACTTCAGTCCATGACACAGTATCAGTAGTTACACTAAGTAGCTTGGTCCCCCATCAGAGATTAACTTCGTGCACCTTGTCAGCGTGCACACCCGTGTGCAAGTACCCAAGCTTACCATACACACACTCACTCAAGCACCCATTCACACGTTTCTCCATACTAAGCCCAGTAGAGGCACTTCATATGAAACTGTAGAACCTGACTATGTCGGGCTGTAATGAGGCAGTTCAAAATAAACTGGGCAGGTCTGTCGAATTGTTTAGTGTTGATTTAAAGTTAGGAATTTCAAACGGGCCTGGAAGGTGTCTGTCTTTAGGCCTCATGTGTCAGACCCCTGAAAATCACTCTGCCGCTTTTGTATACTGGTTTGTTATATATTTAGAATAATCTCCAAATATGGCCAGTAGAATAGACCTTACCAAATTTACCAGCACTTGAGTGTTACGCCCATCCCATAAATAGGAACTTATTTTCACTGATACAGCCCAAACATCATTACTATTCATACACACGCGCACAAATCATCCTAGTGTGTGTTAAGATTAAAGTCAATAGCAGCTTTAAGGGGCAGGCACATCAAAAATGAGAGCCATGAAAAAAAAAAAACTGCCATCAAGTATGAAGACCAAAATCCAGAAAAGCTACGGCTTGCGTCTCAGCTATCTTTCTCTGAACGTATCATCTCGCCATTTTTTCTCCCTTTTGACCTGTACTGTATTCTGACAACGATTCAAAGAATAAATGTTCTGCGCTGTGAAAGACGTTAGATTAAAGCATGAATGCAAACTTCTTACATGCCTTTGAGCTCAGGCATTTCATTTTACACTGTCTGTGTCAATATGTGTCACCTATGGCACCTAATGTGAAAAGACCTATGGCTTCAGGATGCAGTGGTCCAAAAAAATAAATTAAACTATATAAAGGATATTAAGTATAACAACTAAAACAGTCCAAATACTTTAAGATAACAGCTACAGCCCTGTTCTACATACCTATTCATTTGCTAAATACTATTCATATTTTACTCTTAAAATCATCTTAATTCCTTGATAGATAGGCAACATTTGAGACAGTAGGATAGGTGATTTATCAACAGGTATGAATAGCATTATTACCTTTTTAATATATCAATTTAAAGGCAACATCACCCATTCCCAGTGCCTATACATATTAACACTGCCCAATGATCTGACAGTAAGGTTTTAACAGATTGCAAATGAACCAGAGAAAATAAAACGTTCGCAATGAAGCCATACTTATTCCTGGCAAAGAAAGTCAGTTAAGGTAATTATTACGTAGAGGATAACTACTGTGACATTTAAGGCTTTTTCAAGAGGGCTGGAGGCTAGCAGGGCAATATATGACCAGATAACATCAACCCGAAAAAGGACAAGGAGGAGGAAATGGGTCCAGAGCTTCGTGCTAGACACATCTAGCAAAACATAACCTGCATTAAATGTTCTTAACTTTTTTTTCCTTTATAGGTAGCAGAAATACAACACAGGGTAAGGCCAGTGATTAGTAGATGATGAGCCCACCACAAGCCACACAGATTATGTCCACACCACATCAGTTCACTTGCATTACAGTAGTAAAGTGGTGAGGAAACGTGTTTGAGGGAAATTTTCCCAGCTTGCATTATTTAAAGTACTTGCACGCTTGCAAGTGATCAATTTGCTTTTCACATAATGACATACATAGGCCATTTTAATATTAATGGGATGCCATTCTGTTTCACATTAGCTGTAGACAAATAGGGGCTAATGGAGTTTCTGCTCCTTTTGCCAAATGTTAAGCATAACATTTAAAAAAAGGAATTTCTACAGTTCAAGTAGGACCATCTACAGAAATACAACAAAAACTGTAATAAAAGAAAAACTTCAAAAGCAATTCTCAAAATATCACAACCTAGAGGGCACTTTCCAAATGTAAGAAAAACTACATGAATCTCAGAAATGGATAATTTTACTTTTACTTGCCAGTGCTGGCTTTATCTTATTTTTAACTCAAAGTCTGCTTAATAGTAAAAGATAGCTGTTTTTGCACACTGTGATCATACCATGCAAAAACAACAGACCCCTCGCAGTGCAGTTCAGAAGCCATGTTGTTTTCCTGATAGGAGGTGTGGTTCTCACTTAGGCCTGTTAACAAGTGTACACCCCTCGACTCCTGGGACAAAAAACCTTATCAACAGTCTTATTAATTGCATATACATGTAACCTTATTTAAATGGATCACAAAGAGGATAAATAATTGCAAATCAAACATTACACGAGGACATCCTAAATCTTGCCTTTGGGCAGTTGTAAGGCCACAAATGCTGAAGAGTTGAGTTGTTCCATGTCAACCAAGGAAAAGCACTGTGACAATCATATGGCAAGCATATTCTCAGCTGCAAATTAATATTTTAAACACCACATATACATGAACAAAGAGCAGCACACCCATGCCAGTGATGAAAAGAGGAATTCTACCCAACAGTGGACAACAAGTTTTAAAAACCCTTCATCTGCAACAAAGGTACGACATGGCTTAAGACCTGAGGAATACTTTGAAACGTCACAACCTGGTGGGTCTACAAATCAAGCTCTGAAGCAATAAAATGTAATTGATCACTTGCAAGATCTTAAAGAATAAAACCACAGAAGCTGAGAAAAACTCGAACACACCGGGGGGGTCAGCACACGCTTTAACGGTAGCCTGGGTGATGAGTGTGGACACCGCCGCCATTGTTGGGGTCCTGAACTTGGCCCATGGCTGACCTGTGCATCTTCTCCATCACACCCATGTTCTGCTCCTGAAAGTTGGACATCTGGAAGTCCCCTCCTAAGAAATCCACATTCTGCATCACCTTCGACTGACCAGCAGGACCCTCTTTCCCTGGCCTGTATTTTGCCCCTGGGATGCGGTCTGTGGAGGCAGAAGCCTGCCCCCCCTGGAAAGCCACTGGGAGGTCCTGAGGGCCGGTTCCATTGTTACCTGCTGTGGTTGGGATGTTGCCCCACGGTGGCTGCATGTAGTGGCCATTAATGTAAGGCATAGAACCTACTGGGCAGTTAACAGGAGAGGAGGGTCGTGTTTTTTCTGCAGGGTGTTTCAGAGGAAAGGACTGTGCAGTGTTGGGTAGCTTGTGTGAATAGCTGAGGTTTCGAGATGGGAAAGCACACTCAGCTGGAGGCTCCATTCTTGGGTTCTTGCAGGGATGAGCCCCCTCAGGAGCCTGCTGCATGTGGGCCAGTTGATGTTCAGCCCAGGAACGCTGCTGCTGCTGCAGCTGCTGCAGTTGTTGTAAATGTTGCTGCTGCTGCTGCAACTGTTGTTTCTGCTGATGTAAATGGTGCTGAAGTTGTTGCTGCTGCTGCAGTTGTACCTTCTCTGGGTCTGTATGAAAGGCAGGTATACTATTAGCAGCCGTTATATTGGGCTGTGATTGGAGAGCAGCACTGGGGGTCTGAGCTGTAGCTTTGTCTAAGGGTCCCACCATGAGGCAGCTGGACACAGAGCCCAGACCCGGGTGGTGAGAGGACACCCTTGAGCTGGCGTTGATCAGCAGGTTGCGGCTGATGGGGCTGGGGTTTGCAATCTGTCCCTCACAGACAGAGGTGGTGCCCATGCCAGCCCGTGCCTGGCACAACTGGTTTATTTGGTGCACAATGCTGCTCAGGTCACCAGTCCGGTTCTGGTGCAGGCTGGCTGCCATTGACAGTGGGATGGTGGAGGTAGATACAGTTACATTTGGTGGGGCGTCTGCATCAGGGAGCTTCCTGGGCCCGTATGCCCCTGGAGGGGGCTGCTGGAGGCTATTCGGCATGGTAGGAGGTCCTGCACCAACAGCCTGGGGAAGGGGCTGTGAGCCAACTAGCCCATGGGTGTGCTGCAGGCTCGGAAGCTGAGCTGCATCAGACATGTGGCGCAGATCCTGAGTCACTCCTTGTTGTGTAAGTAAAGCTTGCGGAGGAGCCGTCTGATGCTTTAATGTCTGCATGTGAGACAGGTGCTGCTGTGGTACGACTGGTGGACAAGACTGGCTCTGTTGTTGCTGCAGGGCCTGGGGGTGAGGCACACTCTGCTGCCTCTGTATGCCTTGTGGGTGAGCCAATCTTTGCTGCTGTGAGGTCTGAACCTGGGACAAGCTCTGCTGCCGTTGCAGAGCTTGTGAATGAGCCATGTTCCTTTGCTGTAAAGCCTGTGAATGAGGCATAGTTTGAGGCTGCTGTAAAGTCATTGGGTGAGTCATGCTTTGCTGTTGCTGTAGCCTGTGGGTGAACCATGCCCTGCTTCTGTGTAGCCTGGGCCACAGGCTGAGACGGGCCCTGTAGGTGAGGAGCCGGTTGAGGAAGATTTAAAGTGCTTTGAGTGCCGTACGGCCCACTGTGAGGGTTCATGGCGGCCTTCTGAAGCTGTCGGGCTCGGCTACCGTCTGACTCTTTGATGACGCCTTTGGCAGGCGCACGGAGGACAGCCAGCAGGCCCCTACTGGAGCTGACCTGAGAGGGGTAGGGACTGTGGCGCTGGCTGGACGAGGATGTGTCAAGCCCGTTGACTGTGCGGCGTATGTGCTTCCTTTGAGGTACTTTGACACTGTTGGGGAAGATCTGGATGGTCAGAGGGTTGTTGGCAACTTTCTTAGCATAGGCATCCAACTCTGCTGGGGTTGGATAGCTGGCAGATCTCATCTTCTGTGTAGTTTCCCCTGCAAAGTGTATATGGTCAGACAACCAGAAATGCCAACAAAGCCTAACATTTGATGACACATCACTAAATACCAAAATGTACTGTAACACTTCATTGTATGACAATAAGCAACATTGAAATAAAATTTACTGCATGAGCGCCATTGTAGCTCTATCTGCTACAGCTCCCTATGAGGAGTACTCTAGCCATTGAAGCTAGCTTGGCATTTTACGGGCAACAAAAACTCACTTTGCCTCCATTAATGTTTTGCATCAAATGCATTGTGCTCTTAACAGTGAGCTGGAGTGAAAAGCTGGCACAACAGTCACTTCTTTTAGTGGCAAATAAGAAAAAACAGAATCATTCAGCCATAATTTAATCTATTTACCTTGCAGGTAGAGTTTGTTTGTTCATCACGTTTCGTGCTGTCTACACTTACTGAGAATTTCCTTTATTCAAATTATGGATAAATAATGTTGCAAACCTCACATTGTGTATACAATTCAAAGATCAACACATTGTCTGATCACTAATGCTGAGAATACTAAATTTACATTTACACTGACACTTATCCAAAGTCCACTTACAAGTTGCTATACATGTCAGAGGTCGCACGCCTCTGGAGCAACTAGGGGTTAAGTGTGTTGCTCAGGGACACTATGGTGTCTCACAGTGTATTCGAACCCGGGGTCTCTCACACCAAAGGCATACGTCTTATTGCCTACGCCATCACTACCCCACTGAAAGGAAATACAACCACGACATGGTGGAACGAAGCACTTACATTTCTGAAGTCCAGTGTTCATCTGCGTGCGGGAGAGAAGTCTGACGGTAGGGTCACCTGATGCCGGCAGACAGGCCAGCATGTCACTATTCCACTAATGCAGCATGGGACACCTTCTCCTCACCATACTGGGGGAGAAACAGGCACAAGTCAGCTGCTGACAGTCACTTACGTTGGCGTGAAATTACTTTGCTGTTGCCAATTTTCACACCCAGTACAGACTGACCTTTTGCAAATGGCAACTTGTAATAAACTGACATCATGGCTCTGTAAAAACTCACTGCATACACCCTGCAGCTAGCTAAGAGCTGAGACGGAAAAATGTTTTCGGTTTTCTTTTAACAAAACAGCACGATGGCAGGCTGCAAGCCAACCAGCCAGTTTATTCACACAGTCAAAATCACAATTTCCAGAGCGGAACATGTTTTAGTAGGTTATATTATGTAAAGCTCGATACCCAAAGCGAAGCAGTGGTCATAAATCTGGGGTAGGCAACTTTGGGAGAAACTAGCAAGAGACTATTGAATCCAGGTAGGTAGGTAGACAGGCAGGTAAGCCAGACGATCATTCATTCGCCCATGCTTATTACCGCCCGCAGAGAGCAGATTTTTCAGAGCATTTAATATATTGATTGCTGTCGGGCTATAACGAAAATTTCAACAAAAAAAGCTTCTGAAATTAAATGCCGTCCCGAGCTTTAATGTAGAAGCCAGTGGTCTTGTTGAACAAAGAGCCCAACGTGTCCAAGACAGCACTTTAACTAACAAATAAGTTTAGTAAAAAAAAACCTTTTAGAAATTATAAAGCCTGCACCATCATTAGAAGTCACCTTTAGGTATGTCAACAGTGATTGTTAACTAGTGATGAATCAAATTGGTCCAGTCGATGCTGAATCTGCAAGATGATGAGTCAGTAAACCTTTAGTAAACCTAATTACTTTTCATACTTGGATTAGGTGCCAAATTTTTATAAATGCCATAAACATTTTAAAAAATGGACATGTTTACATTTTTCAAGTCTTAAAACGATATTCACGTTTCCATATGTAAATTTGGGAATTAATATATAACAGTTTTTGCTTCATTCTTCCTCTGCTTCCAATAGAAATGAGATGGGGGACCGTAACAGAATCTATAACAGGGTCTGCAACTAACAATTAAATCTGCCAGTTATTTTCACAAGTAATTGATTAATGGTCAATAAAATGTCAGAAAACAGTGCCATTTACAATCTCCTTAACCTCAATGTGACGTTATCAAAGTCTTGTTTTGTCCTAACGTTCCAAAACCCAAAGATAATCAATTTACTATCACATAAGCAGCTTATCACATCGAAAAAGCTAGAACGAGGGGATGTTTGGTGTTTTTGCTTGAAAAATCACTGAAACAATTGATCAGTTATCAAAATAAATGTTCTAGTGAATTAACAACTGACTTTTTATTTTAGCTCCAGTGACATGGCTTGGGCCTATGTCACCAGACAACAATCAATCAAACAATTCATTAGGCTTAGATGAGAGGAATTAACACAAAGGAGCAGTGCTGACAGCGAGGACATAGGGCAGATTTAAGCAACATCCATGTCTCCATTAGCCAATAACAGAGTGTCAGATTAATGGAAAATTAAAATAATCAATGGCTGCAGCCAATGCAGACCTATAATGTAGATTTTGCTCCACGTCTCTTTCGTGGGAAGAACATTAGGGGAGGAATCTCAGTTTCCTTTTGGGTTAGTCACACATAATTTTGCAGACTCATCACAGATTTGCAGACAGTTCATGATTCATCACTTGTTCACTTCCACTGACTTGTTACAGCTGCACGATGACTGGGAAAAAAGGTTTTAGATTAAATTAATTCCCGAGATAAATGTCTTTGGCAAAGTGGCTTTTCTATTTGATCTAAATGGATTTGGCTACAAAAGTAATGCTTCTTTGCAGACTTGGGTCAACCCTTTCCGTCCTCTGTATCCCTCAGGATGACGCAGTGGAGTGACTGTTGGGAAATGAGGATCTCCGTTAACACAGAGTGGATTATGTGACCTGCAACGATTAGTGGATTAATCAATTAGTTGTCAACTATTAAATGAATCGCCAACTATTTTGATAACTGATTACTTGTTCTGAGTAATTTTTTAAATAAAAATGTGTAAATTCTCTGATATTCTGAATATTTCTATTTTCTATTCCTCCTCTGTGACAGTAAACTTAACATATTTGGGTTGTGGACCAAACAGGACATTTGAGGACGTCACGTTTAAACCATTTTCTGACATGTTACAGACCAAATAACTAATCGATTAATTGTAAAAATGCTCGACAGATTAATAGATAATGAAACTAATCTTTAGTTGCAGCCCTATTTTCTACAAACACGGGTCACACTTGGGCTGTGGCATCCTCCTCAGCTAACGCCTACTTTAACCTTTGTCAGATTATACGCCGAATTGCATATTTAATCACCTTACAGTGGGTTAAATTAAAATTACAGACAGCTAGGTAACGTTAGCCATCTGTCGAGCAATCCAGCCTTAATCTGATGTAAATTTAATACAGATCACTAACCGATCTCATAATGTAGCTGGATTATCTCAGCATGCAAACGAAAACTGGACTCACTGCAGGGCCACGACATCTCCCTTTTAGTTGAAGTATAAAAAGGTGAAATTACATCGTTCAGTAGGTTCCCTCGAGTCAAGTACCACAACAAATAAGGATCTTCTTTGTGCTTATTGTGACGAGGCCAGCTGGTTAGCAAACTTTAGCTTTTCATTGACGAGAAACGCCGACGCGAGCCGAGTCAAAGAAGGCAATACTTACTCCTCACGAATCTACGAGTAAGGAAACTTCATCTTGTGGAGATATACCGTTGATATTGGTTTTAAAGAATGAAGAGACCATCCCCGGTGTGTTGGTTATCCGTGCTCCTGTCCGGCTACGGCAGCAACATTTATCGAGCATGCGCAAAGAGCAAAGGACCCCGGTTCTGCGTTTAGGCGTCAGTTGCAAACGCCAGTGCTAAAGAAAATTTTACACCAGATATTTATCCTTGCAATTAATTTATTATTAAGTTGAGACCTGATGTCTCCCCGTTTATGTTCTTTTTATGAATCATGTATCAATAATATTTTGTTCCCGCTGTCTAACAGTGTAGTCTTATTTGTGAATGTGTGATCTATGAACTGTAAACATTTTTGATTTGGTTAGATTATGTCTTCTAGGTAAACATTATATTCATAAAGCAAAATACACGCAGTATCATATTGGCAGTTAAAAAAAAACATAGCTTTAACGACATGCAAATTTAATAGCTATTTATCTTTTCATTTTCATTTGTTTATTTATATGTTTGTTTTCTCATTTGTATGTTTCCATATACCCTGTTCTCCCTATAGACTGTAGGTATTCCCTCTTATCTTGCCTGTTAATATATTAGTGTATTAATAAAGTTTGGGAGAAAAAAACGGTACTAAAGCCATGACTAAAGTTAAAGGGCGTGGACCATGGTGTTTTTTTCCAGATTCCACTAAAAGAGCCTGTATTGAATTTTTTTTTACTTAGTAAATTTTCAAAATAATTTTTCACCACCTGGTGATTGATTTCAGAAGTGTAGGGGACACATTGAGGTTCTTCCACCAGACATTACCAAGTGAATGCAACTATTTACATACATACTATAAAAATATATAATGGCTTAAATAATAGAAAACTGACACATAATATCTCTAACCAAGACCCACGAAAATATAAATGAAACTTGCAAAGAGATTAGCTTAACATTTTCGAGTGGCCTTTTATTGTGGCCAGTCTAAGGCACAGCTGTGCAATACCCATGCTGTCTGATCAGCATCTTGATCTGCCACACCTGTGAGGTGGATGGATTATCTCAGCAAAGGAGAAGTGCTCATTAACACAGATTCTGACAGATTTGTGAACAATATTTGAGAAATAGGCCCTTTGTGTACATAGATAAAGTCTTTGAGGTCAGCTCATGATGAATGGGGGCAAAAACTAAAGTGTTACATAAATTATATAAATTTTGTTCAGTGTATATAGATTTAAACCCCTTAATATAATTTTGCATGTATGTTTGTTTTGTTGTCCATCAGCATACAGAAGCCAAATCAGGAGTCAGTGAAAAATAATAAAAACATGTCTTTAAATATACTTTGCACAATAATAAATAGCAATAACTTAATAAATGATGGCATTTTTATTTATTAGAATGACAATTAGCTAAGAGTTAACTGATTGTTACAGACAGATGACATGCAGCAAGAGCATACAGGAACTCATGGCCATTTGAGACACAGTGTTATGTGTTGTAAATAATGTTAATCCAACACAAACATGTCATATTTACACTGGACACGTGTTAAGCTAAACAAATCAATATGGTCACAGTATTTTGTCAAGTCACAACATCAGCAAAGAATGATACAAACATAAATCAACTGAGGATGAGCACAAAACAACTATATTAACAACAATAATAACAGTCCTCTCTAAGTTCTGTGTCAGTATGCTCATAGGGGCCGAGTCTTCAGCCATAAGCAAAACTGTATTTGTTGTTTCTCCTTCTTGGGATATGAGGTTCAAACTAAACATCACTGAGACACTAGTTCAGGTTTAGTGTAGCTGAGTGCAACTATACAGCGTTGAGAGGAGACAAACAGGTTCTGGCTCGGAGGATGAAATATATTTCATAGGAGGGGTCAACCGGTTCTGTCCGATAACATACCATACCTGTCGACCACCCCCAGCGTACTGTACCGGAGCTTAACATTTGGTGCTTTAGACGCCAAAACAACAAAGTATTGCAACCATTTACAAACAGCAATATTAATGATTAAAACATTAAACTTTGATAAGTTAAATAACTCTGCTAGAAGATCATTTTACATTTGATGTCACAGTTAATAAAACAAACAAAGCACAGCATGTGCAAACATTGAACAGAAAGTTCTGTGTTTCTCTGAAAAGTGTAAAAGTTTGGTTTGTTGACAATGTCAAACATGGCTTAGCATCTACAGGGATTTGTAGTATGAAATTTAAACTTCAGATAAACTATGCAGTATCTCAAGTCCTTCTGATACAAAAAAATAAAAATAAAAGACGATCTAGTCTATTTGGCCTCACTGTGTTTTGGCCTTTCGTTTTCCACAATATAAATATCTCACACAACTCCAAGCCAGTCGTTTTGACAATTACAATTTACAGTCTTTTTTTTAAGTCTTTTTTCATCTATTGATGGTGTGACACCATAATTTTTTTCAAACTTAATCAAGTTCAAAACTTATAACATCTTACATTAAAAAAACATAAACTAAATATTAAAAGAACCACATCACAAGCTAACCATATCAGCACACGATCAGAATTTGCTTTGCGTTTTCCTGCCAGCATATAAATAATAAGCCTACATATCATGCCTGATATCATGATAGTGATAGTTTGTGGAGAGTGAAACAGACAATATTTACACAATGAAAGGGCTTATTTTAAGATTGTGAGCACCTGTTACATCATAAAACTCAATCACTGAGACATAAATTAACCTGGATAACATTTGGTAGTTATAAATTACAACATGTGGTTTACAAAGAACGCTCTACAGTAAATTCAGATTATCTAGGGAATGCAGATGTGTCTAACAGTATAGAAAGATGTAAATCAAAAAAAGGCCTGCAACATATGGAATATAAAAAGTGAGGGCCTTGTTGTTTGAGAAAGCAGAACCTAAATATATAAATATCAAAGAATAGGAGTTTAACATCACACCAGTCTGCTCTCCTCTTCGTTGATATTTCATACAACTGGGCCAATATATACACGATTCAAACAAAACAAAGAAAACACAACAGAAAATGTTCCCATGTAAAAACTAAATTAAAAAAAATCTCTGAATGAGCAGCAGTGCATGCAGATATTCTGGTCCTGTATAAAGTAAGGCACCAGAGGTTTCCAAAATTCACTTGGTATACAGTAGATACGTATAAAACAACAAAATTCTTCAAGTGTATTAAAGGCAGTCTGTCAGAGTGCATACAACATGTCATGTGGAGTCGTCGGCTTTCAGGCGTGAGTACTGGTCAAACCCTGCAGCAACGGCATCTGTAGAAAAAGAACAGACTGTTAAAGGCTCTGAAACAAACCCCTATGAATTTTCAGAACTGTTTTGTCCTCAGTTTGTTTTGTTATATTAATATTGAGTAAAATGATGCATACACAAGCAAGTAAAAAATATGTTAATTTGAATTAATCTTTAAATCGAGTCAGCAAACATGTCGGCACGTAAACGGTCGGGTGACAATCGGGGTAAAATGTTGCCGATAATTTCCCCATCAAGGAGACGAAGGTGAACGAGGAGGTCAACTGCGATAATCATTCCAGTGCACAACAGCTGTGTTTGATTTGAGACAACAAAACCCAGTGCGTCAAATTCACACACTATGCAAGTACACAGTGTACACAGTGTACTGCTTCTAAGCATTAACAGAAGTATCTGAACTGAGACACAGCACTGCCTTTTCACCAATAAATCTGTATTATCAGATCTGATTCAATGTCCTAATCCCTCACGCATTTAATACCTTAGTAATGTGACACACACATTTACAATTATATTGCGTCACAAATCTTTATGATAAAGCACGCTTACCTTTGACAAATCCATTCCAGTGAGAGCATTGACTGACACAGGAAGTTCAGCCAAAAGGCGGTTCACCTCGCCCGTCACGCGGCTGCCCTGCCCACTGAGGATGACTATCTCATTGGTCTTGGCTAAGGGCGCCGCAACCTTGGAAGCAATCTGCAAAGATACAGTCGAGTGTTTACTGTAAGCAGGAAACAATCAAAATCCACCACATTAAGTTATCAGAGATCATGTGAAACATAATGCAGTCATAGTTCCATGACTTTTGAATCATCAAGATGAAGCAATTGTGGAGTAAGACTGTTGTTTTCCATCGCTTTAGCTGTGGTTTCATGTTCCACTGCCTTGAAAAACACACTAAACAAAACTTGTGTTCAAGTTTTGAATTTGGGTTAGAGGCTAAATGTTGCTATTATTAAATGTTTCAACATGGAAATACAGCTGCCAAATGTGTATAATACAGCATGCTAGTTTGAGCTTGTGTTAGCATTAAACAAACATATAAGAACAGCTTTATAGATAGTGGTAGGCAGATTTATTAAATTTAGACATAGCAGGGTGTTTCTCCGTTTCCAGTCATTTTGCTAAGCTAAGTGTCTCGTGGCAGTAGCTTCATAATACAGACAGATGTGAGCGTGGTATTGATCTTGCAGTTCATTTCGGAATGGTCAAGGTTACTCACTTTAAGTCGAGCTTTTCTACTAATGCTTGTCTCTTTTCTACCAGTGACTCTATGACATTTATGTATGTTTATGTATATTTACAGTTATGGCAAACCAACAAATCACAATCAACACCCAGATAGCACACACAAGTCTCGCCGATCTCTGCTAAAATCATACGTCTGTGTTATATTTCTTGCTCGGAAATAGCAACCGGTGTGCAGCTTTGTGTTTACAGCTTACAGCTGATGGAGTTAAGCTAAAGACTGGGTCCGGAGTTGTTGTTTTAAGTTTTCATCGGTCGTGAGGTTTCTACACGGAGCGGAAGTAGGTCTCCTCCTCTCCAAAACAAACAGCTGATTTCAACATGTAACAAACCATCTTAAAAATCACGTTCCTCCGGCGCTCAGGACGACAGACGCAAGCTGATCTGCAGCTCTTGCAACTAGAAATGTTTTAATGCCAGTCAGCGCTGGAGGTGCCCCGCTCTGCTTCCAGACCTGCCAAACTGATGTGTTTTTATGTTTGTGTTTCTTTCTCTGTGCTGGAGATCTTTAAGAACCTTATGGCTTTATCTAGTTTGTTATTGTTGTCGCTTCATTATTTTCACACACAAAAAAAGCTATTTTTGGTGGTCAAGCATATAGTTTTTCAAATGTGATGTTTATATATATAACACCCCTCATATTTTTGTAAATATCTGATTATATCTTTTCATGTGACAACACTGAAGAAATGACACTTTACAACAATGTAAATTAGTGAGTGTACAGCAGATGTCCCCTCAAAATAACACATCACACAGCATTTAATGTCTAAATGTCTAAATCACCTTTACCCTCAGCTTCTTTAGTAAGGCAGTGGTTCCCAAAGACAACCTCTGAATATGACGCTGAGCATGTGCACTCAAGTTCTTTGGTCAACCGTGGCAAGGCCTGTTCTGAGCAGAACCTGTCCTGTTGAACCGCTGTATGGTCTTGGCCACTGTGCTGCAGCTCTGTTTCAGGGTCTTGGCGGTCTTCTTATAGCCTCGGCCATCTTTATGTAGAGCAACCCCTCTTTTTTTCAGATCCTCAGAGAGGTCTTTGCCATGAGATGCCATGTTGAATTTCAAGTGACCAGTATGAGGGGCTGTAAGAGCGCTAACACCAAGACATTGTAACACTAATGAGTCACATGACACCGGGGAGGGAAAATGGCTAATTGGGCCAGTTTGGACATTTTCATTTAGAGGTGTACTCACTTTTTTGCCAGCAGTTTAGACGTTAATGGCTTTGTGACGTGTTATTTTGAGGGGACACCAAATTTACACTGTTAATACAAGCTGTACACTCACTACTTTACATTGTCATTTCTTCAGTGTTGTCACATGAAAAGATATAATCAAATATTTACAAAAAAAAGTGAGGGGTGTATCATGGATAGAGACATTAATAAATAATGATGCCTGTCTGTCAAAGTATTAACATAGGCTACATCAGCTGGTTAATTTGCGTAATCTTCACAAGGCCATGGTGGAAACGCACACAATGGACTACAAGAACCGTTTAGTTCCTTGAAAACTAGGTCGTGGGACTAAAAGCAAACTGTGCTTCTGGTGGAAACAAGGCTAAAAATGCTTCCTAGTGTGGGGATCATGCAGTAACCTAGCACTGGCTCATGCTTGTAGTAAAAAGCATTATGCAATAACAACCCAGTGAACTCTGATTGAAAGAGTTCTTACAAACTACACGGAGAAGCTGGATGTGCATTATAGAGCTTTTAAGGAACTAATCTTTGTTTTACCTTAGGCAGGGCTTCCAGGACCAGGGCAGTCTTGGCTGCCTCTCCGTACTGCTGGTAGGCCTCAGCCTTCAGTCTCATCTTCTCAGCCTCCGCTCTGCCCACTGCTTCGATGGAGCAGGCCTCCGCCTCACCAATCTTCCTGATCTTCTCTGCCTCAGCCTGGGCAATCAGCACCGTCCTCACCCTGATACACAGGAAACACACAAGTTAAAAAAAACTGATATTCGATTCATCCATCAATATCTACAATATGCTGCCTAGCTCTCAGGGCTCGAGACTAACTGCGTCCTGTCGTCATGGGGACAATATAAAATGTACTAGCGACTGATTTATCTCGGCTAATGGTGAGAATCATCTCCACCCAGCTAATGTAACTCAGCATACAGCATGAGCGTAAAGTAACCCGCGCGCACTGAGACGTAGCCAGCAGACTCGCTGGCAGAGTTTTGCATTATAAGCACAATCTGGCTCTGTTTGGGACTGTGAGCTGCAGAAGTTAACATGAGGATTTGTGCTGAGATTTCTGCCTGATCACAAGTGTTGGTTTCGGTTTACCTCCGATGAGGTGCAGCGCACTTTTCTCATGCAGTACAGTCTGAACACAGCAGAGTATTGGTCAGGTAGACTTAAAAAATATCATGAATTCTCATTAAATAAAGATGTTAGTCTTATAATATTACGATTTTCTTGCAGACATATAAGAGAACAAAGATATGTGGGAGAGATTCTGAATGTGCAGAAAGTTTTGAACATGAGCAGAAAACCTGCTGAATTGAAATTAAATAATTTATCATCAAGGTAAAAAGGTTCCCCAGCAGATAACTTTTCAGTTTTGTTTGTAAATCTTTTTCTTTGAATCAAGCAAAATAAATTTAAATTATTTTATCAGTTTTATAATCATTTATTATGTCACTAACTACTATGGAGGATAATAAAAGAAAGAGACAACATTTTGATTTTGGGACGCTTTACATTAACTTCAGGACGGTTCAAATTGTTTTTCAGTTTTTCAATTGGAGCCCTGCTAGCTCTACAGGATTTCTAATCATGCAACATTTCCAAATGTCTGATGGTGTAACTAAATGGATCCCACAGACATCTTTAAAATCATTTACGTGGCTGAAATTTGGCCAAAAGTGCAACAAAATAATGCAAGTGTTTAGCACATGGAAATGTGGTATGGTAAGAACTCTGCTGTGGGTAGTAATGACACAGGCTGGATAGACGGGTTTCAAGCCTGTGTGACAGATAACCATCCACCCTTATGTAAGTCAATACACTTCTACCAGAAGTACATAAGGGTGTTGACCTTACTGTAGAGGCGAATAAAAACTGAACAACCACAAAAATGGAAGGTAAAAGAGAATTTACTGCCCTGAAGGCTAAAATAACTTTAAATCTTTTTTTAAAAAACTGCAGAAACTGACAGATTTGTCTATCAATACCACTGACATTAAATACTCACTCAAAATGTCCTTTTTCCTGACACTTTTGATCTGTCAACAGGAAGGTATTAAGAACGTTTTGCCTGAAACCAAACAGCCCTTAACTGTGCATACGCTAACTGTGTAGCACCTAAAGAAACAAATCCTTAGTAAATATTCCTCAACATGTCTTTGAGTGGGAACTCTCAGTCAGCTGGTACTTCAACAACCAGATTATCCACCTCCTCACATGTTTTGCTGCACATAAATGGAGGCCGCTGCCACGAGTAAATCCACTTCAACACGGCATGACGGCTACGAAGCTTTCACGCAAACAACAAAGCTGTAATAATGCTAGTGGAGTGTTTTGCATTTTGCACATGACCATATAACCAGATATTTCAGAGCTACACTCTAATTAGCTACGTCATTTCTTTTAACTACAGGTGTCCGTGACCTCAGGAGGAGAAGAGGAGTGTCAACTGTGCCTAACTCTCATGTTAGTTCTCTTGCAGTTTCTACTGATTGGTGATACTGGTAAAAAAAAAAAAAAAAAAACACTGATAAAACTGGCTGAATGCCGCTTTAACTGATGTGTTGTCACTCACTTATGCCCTTCAGCCAGCTGTTGCATTTTGTAGGCCTCTGCCTCAGCGGGCCTCTTGATAGTGGCTATGAGCTCCTTGTCTGTCCGGTCAATCTCCTTCTCTTCAATGGTGATCTCTTTCTTCCTCTGCACCACCTCGATCTCAATCTCCTCCAGACGGATCTTTTGCTGCTCCTTGGCGGCCTGCAGCTCGTACGCCAACTGGGCCTCTGCTTTCTGAAAACATCAGACTGTCACATTTCTAAAGAACACAATGCTTCTTATGGCTGACCTACTGTCGGACCACTGCTTCTAGCCAAACATCTAACTGATCACCTTGACCGTAAAGTGCAAGATAAAATCTCGGCAGCCCACCTTAGTGTTGACTTCCTGGTTGAAAGAAGCTTTCTGCAGCTCCAGTTCTCGTTTGGAGTCGGCCATCTTAGTGTCAGCCTGGAATTTGACGTCCATCATCTCTTTCTTACATTCTGCTTCCTGGGAGGTGGTAAAGAAGTAAAAGCACTCTTCACTTGATTGTTCTGCACATCAGAATCAACTCCTCTGAGTCTTCCACCTGCTAGAGCCTCCTTACCCGTATCCCAGCATCCCTTTCTGCCTCAGCCACGCCGATGTCTGCATCCCTCTGGACAGCTGCAGTCTGGGTCTTCCCAAGGGAACTCAGATAATCGAGTTTGTCATATACATCCTGCAAGCGCAGACAGAGAACAGGTGAACCGATGAGCAAAGAGCTCAGCTGCCTGTAAACACTGAAGTATAATAAAGTAAGTCTGAGGAGTGAGCATTTGATTTGATTTGTAGTGAGCATTTTGACATGATCTGTTGACAACGTTGTCTGATTAGTGACTCAAGGTCTCAGCTACACTCAACAATAACATAAGAAACAGTCCAGCAGGATAGTTTTTACGAATAATATCTACACAAAGAGACAAACAGCCATCAGTATTTTGTGTCAGTTATCACAAGACAACCCACAAATGTGTGAGGCCTCCACTAATGAGCTCGACCAGGACTAATTGATGTGATAGAAATGGACTCTGGGCTTCCAGCAAAGCACCATGGTCAGCTGCTGCACCACATTTCAATTAGCTCTGATCAACAACAGTAAACTCTTTAGAGGGAGTCTCCTGCCAGTCAGTTATTAGACTGATGAAACCCAGTAGAGATGACTTCTCTAATGAGACAAAACTACACAGATTAAAAAAAACTGTTTGTGTACTGCTTAGAGAACATATGTTGGGCTCTTAATGGTCGTCTCACAGAAATGGACATAACAGAGCGCTCACAATCATGATGATGCACTTCTGAGCTGAAAGTGTGTGTGCATTAGACTCGACAAACAGAGATCTGATATTCTAATTAGTTCCAGTGGGATAATTTTCCCACACCAGAAGAAGTGGAAAGATGGATTTTACTGCAGAGCCACTGAAGATTTCAGGCAAGTGATCATTATGTGGAGCAGGAGATTTAGGAAAGTATACCGCTCGTGGATTTTAAGTCACTAGGGATGTGTCTGTATCAAATTTCTCATATTTTTGTTGCCCAAAATATCAAGGTAAATCAGTATTATAATGGTATTCATTAAACCTTCTGAAATACTATTATAAAAGCTAAAACAACAAAATGATTGAGTTTATAAGACCAAACAAAAACCATCTGTTGGTTTTCTGGACTCCACATAACATCACCAGCAGGACAGTTGTTTTTAGCAACAAATTTAAGGACAGTTAACTTGAAATTGATTTGAATTATAGTTTGTGCCTTTCGGATCTTCTCCATAAATTCAAGTTTCCACTGATAATCTAACAAAAGAATCTTTGTCAGTCACGTGAAATGCTTGCTGTCTGCACCCTCAAACAAGCTTATGTATACAGTTGCTGACTTACAGTACCTGTGCTCTTTAACAAACTAATGCTATACATTTTATTTATCCCTGATTCCCATGCTGTTCTTTCAGTGAAAAACATATCTTATCTATCCACAGTCTGATGCTGCATCAGATCTATTTTGAGTGTTGGAGCTGCAGTAATCATCAGGCACCAGGTGTTTTTAACTGTATTTCATAATCAAAAGGTAGAGTTTAGTTTGGAAAATTAGTTAAATATCAAGGAAGAAGGTGTTGGTTGGTTGGTTTTATCTTTTGCTGTGTGGCGAATTTACTCAGTGAACTGACTCCCATTAGTTCTGGGGATTTTCACAGTCAGAACTAAGCATCAACACATCCCCAGAAATGTCTTAAATCATCTTTGCTCTTGATCAGTGTGGTTCAAACAGTGTCATCTTTGGCAAAATATAGCAAAACACACATCTAGCTTCTATCTTTACACTCACACATGCTGAGCAGGCACGTGTACCGGTTTGTTCTTTGCTCAGTAGCTACATTAGCATTTTTCTTCAAGTATTGTTGTCATTGCTCTTCTGTGCTGCTGTCAGAGCATCAGGTATTACTGCCAAAGCCTCTCACAGCAACTTCAACCCACCTTAATGGTAAAGCTGAGAATCTCAATGCCCATTCTGCCCACATCGGGAGCTGCCACCTCCCTCACCAGTTTGGCAAACTGGTCCCTGTCCTGATAAATCTGCTCTACAGTCAGGGTACCTGCAAAAGACAGACGTTGTTAATATCTCCATACCACGTGTCCATGTATCACAAACACACAGTTAAGAATTAAATGAATGCCCATACCTAGAATGGAGCGCAGATGTCCCTCCAAAGTCTGCAGAACCACAGCTTTGATTTCCATGACTGATTTGCCCAGGAACTGCTCACAGGCCACAGCCAGCAAGTCCTGCTCTGTCATGACTTTCACCTAAAGAGGATGTGACGTGGCTTGTGTTATATTCTCTGTTCCACTAAACAAGTATTAAACATTTAAGTAGTAATGAAATAAATAAAAAGGACGTAGAAGTAGTAAAAAGGACGGTTTTTGGCTTTGTGACATTTCATTATTGCTAAAACAGAAACAGTTCCAGCTGTGGTGTGCTGAACTTTGTGGAGAAATGTTGTGATGCAACTTGTAACTAAACAGGTGTTAGTTGTGTAGGAGGTGTGGCTTTCAGAGATGCCATAAATTGCTGTCAATTGTTCCCATATTTCAATGGAAAAGTAAATCTATCCAGCAGTGATAAATATTTTTCTTTCTCCTAAAGCTCTTAACGGAAACCAAATAAGATAAATACAAACAAGATAAGTGATAACAAGGGCTGAGTATTATTTGAGATTTTATTTTACACTAGTGCTGAAACATTTTCTGAGTTTGGTACTAAAAGCAAAATGTAATTTATTTAAATCTTACTTAATAAACTTAAAACATGTCTTTCTTCCACTGTTTTAATTTCACAAAAGAAGCCACAGTTTTCTCTTGTTAAATGTCTTCTCAACACAAGCAGCCGTACAACAACTCTGCCTAAATAAAGAAAAAACTCTAAACAGGTTTTATTTAGATCAGGAACTATCGGTTCAGAAAATAAATTAACAAGTAAAACAGCTTGACCGTTTGTCAGATATTGATATTCTGGTGCTAGGGGACACATTTCAGTAATTAAAAGAAGTAGTAAGGATGAACATGCAGCTAAGCCCATGTGGAAACACTGGGATGTGGTCTTACCTGAGCCACCCCTGTGACAGTGATGGCTACCCCCTCTGCTGTCTCCACATCTTCACATCTGGGCTGCAGAGTCATGATCTCCAGGGTTATCCTGCAGCAAGGAGGAAAGCACATTTATTATTAGGCCTTGAGGAGACGAATACGATGTAATAAGAGCGAGATGTG
Source organism: Lepomis macrochirus (assembly GCA_024633595.2). NCBI lineage: Eukaryota > Metazoa > Chordata > Actinopteri > Centrarchiformes > Centrarchidae > Lepomis > Lepomis macrochirus. Next base: position 5,692,253 of record JALXJV020000009.1, read on the forward strand.
GAATAAAGAAATAAAATCTGTAGATGTTCAATACTGCACATCGTCAAGGAGCTGAAAATAGTTGCTCTTCCTACTGCTGGTTGCTCTTAATCTATCGAAAACATTCAGCTTTTTTATGTTTTATTATTTTACCACACTGAATTAAAGTTGATTTAATTTGCCTTTTTTTACACAGATCAACATAAAAAGTCTAAAAATACCGCTAGATACATTAAAAGCCAATATTTTGTTGATTATGGAAATTTGACTTATTCCACTTGAACTCACTCAGGGTACAAAAGTCAAAAGTGTACAATAAAATGTTAATATAAAGTCAGTATAATTTCTGTAAATAAAGTTTTCAATTACAGGATTCTTTTGAAATAACGTTTCATCAATCAGACATATTTATTTTCACCCATCACAATGAAGGCAGCGGTGCGTATCATTGAAATGAAATGTTTTCTACAATGTCTTGTCCGACCACATATTCACACCTATTCAAGAAGAAGAGTCACATTTCACCTACACACACCTGGTCAATGGCAGTGTAAAGAGGGCACGCATTTCAGCTTGAGGACATCCAAAAGTTGTGTTTATGGGGGGTTTCAGGCGCTGTTTGATCATCTGACAAGCACTTTGCCTGAGCCATACTGACCCTGATTTAACTACTATGACATAAATTTAAGAATTAAACATTACAAAAGCGCATAACTCAGGAAAGTAGGTAATGAAATATTTCACAGCCGCAACATGTGGCGGGACTGTGTATCAGGGGTGTGGAATGTGAAAATGCTGGGAAACATGTAAAACCGCTGACAACAACCACGGCAAAAATATACTTGTCTTGTGACACTGCATTTATCACTCAACACACTACACAGCTTAGAAAAGTGGGAATGTCACACAAGACACACAATGTACATTTACATCTGACGCATTTATCTTAGGCGACTTACATTTGCTATATATGTCAGAGGACGCACGCCTCTGGAGCAACTACGGGTTAAGTGTGTTGCTCAGGGACACATTTTTCAGGGAACCTGGTTCCATCACACCAAAGGCATGTGTCTTATCCACTGCTACATCACCACCACCACAACAATGTAGGCTGAAAAGGAACAAGACCTTTGAACCTTTTTAATGTTAGAAACATCTTAAACACAAAGTGTGTGTCCCATACGACACAGAATATGATAAAACAGCTTCCATCCTCTGAGTCCTTACTGACTGCCTGCCGATAATGGACTGACTTCAAGACAGCAAAAGCCCATTTCAGCTGCGGTCTGTTTAAAAACATTTTCATCCAGATGAGTTTGTGGTGAGGTGGGTTGCTGGCACAAAAAGTGTTTCAAGGAGCTACTAAAAGGCCAATTCCATTTCAAGATAATATAAATGGATTTATAGTATGGTTTATAGTATGTTGTCACCTTTGGGTGTCTGAGATGAGACACCAAGCCCAGGCCCAGCCTCCCACGACGTAGGTCTTCTCATCAGAGCCACAACAAGCACCTGAGGGAGGAAGAACAAGTCCATTAAGACACACCTCGTGTTCAATTATACATCCAACATCAAATGACATTTATTTTCTTCACATGTTCCTCTAGTCTTTGCTTTTTTTAACTTGTGAATTACAGAATAGTTTTACACTTTCAAATAAAAAAGGGAAACGAAATTTGTCTCTGGCCATACTAACCCCACTGGTGACGATGGGTCACAAGTAGATATTGCTATTTTTTATCGGGTCACAAGCCAAAAATATAAGGAACCACTGCTTGTGATAACTTGAGTGACAAACCCACAGAGACACCAAATATCACTGTGCACTAATTAGGCTAAATATTAATAATTTAACTGCCTGCTGTACCCTGTTGGACACACCTTGAATTACAGAAGCCCACATATTCAAGAGTGGATGTTTACATTCACTTTTATATTGAATTAATATTGGCTTTAAACACTCCAGTGACATTAAACTACTGTTATCTCTGTAAAACACAGCCGATAAAACTGATATATGTTTTGGCTCTAAAGCTAATAATGTTTTAGTTGTGTGTCAGTCTGGAGGCTTTGGTTTCTCTGGAGGGAGAAAACCACAACAGGAACCAGGAGACGGGTGGATGAGGAGCAAGCCCGCCCTCTTCAGCTGTAATAACATCACTGTGGGCCTTAATAAAGCGACTAAACACAGGAGCTTCCATAGTAAACAAGCGTGTTTATATCTAGTTATCTGTAGCCGCCTGTGCTCGTTAATAACGGTTCATAACGTGAACGCCTTGCTTGCTAACGACGTTAACTTGCGGTTCTTAGAAAGGTTAAGCTGTGATTAACACATTTACACGCAGTTGTGGTTCGTAGCATCAGCAGAAGACATTCATGAGTTATCGTGGTACAAGCAGGAGCGATTTGACCGTGTTTTGCCAGATAACACCTGACATCTACTAGCTAGTAAGTTAAGCTAGCTTTAGTAACCTTAGCGTTAACGTCCGATCACCTACCGGAGACCACCAGAGCTTCGTTCGGCCCCACAGTTAAGCAGCTCCCCATGTTGACTCAAGATGCCAAGAACACCCTAACGTTAGCAAACCGTTGGTTCCTTCACAGAGTCGGTGATACTGCTGTTGTCCGTTGTTTACTCCAAATCTGTGTGAAAGAGTCTTCACTTCCCGCACGACGACAGCAACAACGCAGCCCCCGCCCCACCTAACGACACCGCACTGACGTAAGTCGCGAGAGACTGTCGAGGAGAGACCGTTGCATCTTATAAAGGTTGATTAGTGGAGAATCTAGCGCTATGTTGCCTGAACCTCGCCTCGTCGACGTTGACCTATATATTCACGATTTATTTTTGTTACTTCCTTTCCGGTTGCTCTGTTTTTGTCACTGTATTTTGAAAGACCACCGGAAGTGGTAGTACGTTATTGGGTCTACAATGATGCCACCTTGACGAATTTGGTTTGTTGCAGTACCACACTATGGCCACCAGAGGGAAGCAAACACTCATGCATATAGTGCACAAACTTCACCATAAAAAATGTAAGATAATAATAATAAAAATGAAAATATCAAAAACCGATATCATTATATTATAAGCATTTAAAAATAATAGACTACAAGGAATACAATGATCTACAATAATAATAGTAAAATTATACACACAACAATAAATTATTTGTAGTTCCAAACATATTTCATGTATATATATATATATATATAGAGAGAGAGAGAGGTGGTTCAAGCGTGATTTCAGGCCTATTCCGGATTCATGACACCTCTGTCTGCCCCCATGCACTCAATCAATTTCCTCAACCCTACTGAGGAATCTTTTTCAAAATGAGGGTGGAAGGTCTGGGATTCCCAACTCCTTGAGTGTGCCACCCTCCTTCAGGCCTTGGATGAGGCTTTTACAGTACTATTTTCAGCACTTCTAAATTGATTTGAAACATGACAGACTATATTATAAATATGTTTTTAATATTAAATACATTTTGTCATCACATGTAACATTAACATTAAGCCACATGAGACACATTCATATGGATAGAAATACATACTTTAAATATAATACAAAATGCTAAATATAAAAAGTATAGTAAGCAATGAGACACAGAGGTATTGTTATGTTGTGTGTGTGTGTGTGTCCTACAGGTTTCGGAGGGAGCCGATAATCCTCTCCTTCATCTCCACAACCTGCTGCAGGTCTTTTTTGTCTGCAGCATAGCAGCTGGGATATCACACAGTACAGCAATATGTTAAAACACTGTTTATTGTACAGCGGTAGAAGCTGATCAGCTGTTTATGCAGACACCTGTTCCATCTCTGGGTCCTCAGGAGGAACAGTCTCTGCTGAGGTCTCTTGATGACTTTATTCCATCTGCAATGTTCAGTTAATTAGGATTTTCAACATTGCCAATCAGGCTTTGTAACTTTCACTAAGTCCTTTTATGTAGGAAGATGATTTACCAACGGGCTGCACGGTGGAGCAGTGGTTAGCACTGTCACCTCACAGCAAGAAGGTCATGGGTTCAAACCCCGGTTGCCCTGGCCTTTCTGTGTGGAGTTTGTTCTCCCCGTGTCTGCGTGGGTTCTCTCCGGGTGCTCCGGCTTCCTCCCACCATCCAAAGACATGCTGGCTAGGTTAATTGGTGTCTCTAAATTGTCCGTAGGTGTGAATGTTAGTGTGAGTGGTTGTGTGGCCCTGCACTGGCGACCTGTCCAGGGTGTACCCGGCCTTTCGCCCTATGCCAGCTGGGATAGGATGGGATGGATGGATAATTTACCAACACAATCTCAGTCCCTAGACAATTATGGACAGATATAGTTAGTTAATGATGGAAATATATTAAGCATTTCATTACATATAAAACATTCTCAAACCGCTAATTAATTTGATTAAAGGTTAATAGTAATTCTCAGCCAGCTGAAATGCAGCATCTAAACAGTCAAATAAGTTTGGAGCAATAATGAAAAAACAATCCTTATACAATTTTGATAAATCAATTATCATTGCAATAAAAACCACACAGTTATCTTTTCCCATAATACCTAAATGCAGTTTTGTGAATATGGTAAACATCTAAAAATGTATTCAGAATTTTATGATTCGATTTAATTAAAATTATTTTACATTAAAAATATTCAATATGCCTATAACATTATTACGTGTTGTAAATTATATTTTTTTAAGTAGGCTATTTGATAGGCTACACAATGCAAATTTACCAAATCTTACATCTTGATGAATAGACTGAGTTGCCAGTTTATTTGGTACATCTAGCTTAAAGTAATGCAGTTTAATTCTACAGTACTATTGTGGCATAATAATGTCAAATATCGCGAGCAGAGAGGGGTTGATTCAACTGAAGTCATTTTGGAGCAGCAGATTAAAGTGTCCGCACATATGGAGAGAAACCTGCGCGGTAGACCCGGAGTGCTCACAGGCCTGAGCGCAGGCGGACTGGAGTCCATGTTCATGGACCGCTGAGGTTTCGGTTTCGTTTCTGGTTCTGTCTCTCCGGCAGCGCGCAGACGGAGGCGCTTTGGGATGAAGGTGTGGCAGCTCCACCAACACACGCCACAAAAACACAAAATGTAGCTTCAACCAAGGGCGACAGTCGGATGAAGAGTGAGTAAGTAAGTGTGTTGAGATTTATTGTAAGAGTGTGTCACACTTTGGATCCTGAAGTGTTTTTCTCTTTTCTGGATCAGCTGCTCTAAAACGAAAAGAATGGGGAAGAGGAGTAATTATAGTGTCTTCCTTGTTGCAGCACCCTGTTTATTTATTTACAGCCTTCAGGTGTGTATTACGTTTACATTAATTAATAAACGAAGTCTTTAATTTACCCCTGAAGATGTTAGATTAGTGCTGACTGTGTGAATGTACCTTCTTTTTGGATGTATGCATCAGATCTGTCCACTGGATCGTCTGAAGTAAAGATAATAAAGTAGAAAAAGTTAAACATTTTAGTAAATAAATACCCTATTTTCTTTCTTGATTTGCGGTGAAGTTGCATGTATCCATGTTTTTTACCCTTTAAACGCGGGTTCGAATCGGTAGTTTGACAGCTGTCTTCGCTACACATACTAACATACACTGACTAAAGCTGCATTTAATTCACTGTTGTTTGTTTGTTCTCTGGCATCTGGATACCAGCGGCAGGTAGTTCAGGCCATGTGCTTCTCTTATGTGTGTGAATGTGTACTAAACATGTTGTGGGGACATAAATTGGTTTACACAGTCAGATTGTGGGGACTGTCCTTTTCTTATGGGGACAATATGCATATCCCCATAATGTAATTCAGAACATTTTAGGGTGAAGACTTAAGGTTAGTGTTAGGGAAGTAGAGTTTAGGGTAAGTCTCCAGGAAATTATGAAAATAATCTGGCATATAACAACAATTTTTTTTCTTCTCAGATTCAACAAACCAGACAACTAGTGAGCTTTTAGAGATGCTAGTACCTTTGGACAGAGCTAGCTGTTTCCCTCTGTTTCCAGTATTTGTGCTAAGCTAAGCTAAGCGGTTGCTGAGGGTAATTTCATATTTAGTGTCAATCTTCTCATTTAACTCTGTGCAAGAAAGCAAACAAGTGTATTTACCCAAATGTTGAACTTTAACCTTTGACCACCTCTCTTCAGGGTGCTGTCAGGATGCAGAGGGGTTTCCAGCTGGGCCTGCTGCTTCTGGTCATCCAGCTGTTCCAGGAGGGTCTGGGGAACATCCCAGCAGTCACACTGGCTGTCCTGGGATTCAATGTGTATCTTTACATGTTCCCTGCCGCTCCTCTGATGAAGGTAATTCATCACTGAAACATTAGGTGCATCTCTACTGCTACTCACTCTGCCTCTGGACTCTTTACGGGAGGTGTGTTGGACTTTTTCTTGGTTGGGACCAGAAACCTTCTGGAGTCCCAAGAAATAGTTGAGCACACAACCTAGCCTAAAAGATAAGACTTCTTTACACTTTGATTATTGTACTGATTAAATAAATGAGATATAGGGCCTGAGGTGCTCGTAGGTGGAGCACCACGGTTGTTCCCGTTGGACAGGGACATGCTGTTTCCCCTTTTTCCAGTCTTTGTGCTAAGCTAAGCTAAATGGCTGTAGCCTAAAATATTTGATGGACAAATATGAGATTGGTATTAATATTTTCATCTGAATCTCCACTAGTGGTAAATGTCTTGACTTTTTCTTACCACACCATAAGAATACTCTGTTATTCCAAGTAACAATCCTGCATTCAGATTTAACCTAAATAAAAGTATCAAAAGCATAACTATTTTCTCAATTACTCGATAAGTTATTTGGTCTATAAAATATCAGGGTAAGGTTTAAAATATTGATCAGTGTTTTCCAAAGCTCAAGATAACTTCCTCAGATGTAAAATCTCAATCTGCAAAGCAACTCCAGCTGTCAGATTAGTGGCACATATAAAGTAAAATATTTTATATATATTATTATAACATTGCAGTACAGTACAAGTACCTGAAATTTGTCAGTACAGTGCTTGAGTAAATGTATCACTGATTATAGTAAAACATGGCCGTTATTACTCCTTTCTGCCCATCCAATCGTCAGGCCTGTGTGAGCCTCCAATATGTGTACAGGGATAGAGACTGGCGTCGCCTCTTCCTCTCCCCGCTGCACCACGTCGATGACTGGCACCTCTACTTCAACATGGTGTCCTTCCTCCTGAAAGGTCTCAGGCTGGAGCGACGCCTGGGCGGAGGCTGGTTCCTCTACCTGCTGTCAGTCTTCTCTCTGCTCACCGGATTGGTCTATCTGCTGCTGCAGGCGGCGCTGACAACCCTCATGAAGCACTCTGATCTGTTAGCAGGATTCATAGACGTGTCATCGCACAGCAACGAGTGTGCTGTCGGCTTTTCAGGTGCAAACTACCTACGGTGTTGTTTTTGTTTTAACAACTGAACAAAGAATGTGTTTCTGCAGAGTGTTTCGAAACCAAGTCACACATTAGTCGATTAATCAGTTAGTTGATCATCACCAAAAGATGCTTAAAATTTTCTGGTTTCAGCCTCTAAGATGTGAATATATGCTAAACAAAACAAGACAAAGATGTCAACTTGTGCTCTGGTGAATTGTGATTTTTAGAGCGATTAATCAATTAATCAAGAAAGTCAGTGTTAGACTGAGTAAAAATTATTTTCAGTTGCAGCATTAAAACAAAAAAAGTTTTAACATGATAAAAATCTTATCTTCCTCTTAGATATCTGTCTGTTTTTGTGATGCTGTTGAAATAGCTGCCGAGTTTTTGATGCTCCTTAATATAACTGTTTCTAGGTGTCCTCTTCGCTCTGAAGGTGGTCACTAACCATTATAACCCAGGTGGCGTCACGTTTGTGTTGAATATTCGTGTGTCCAACCGCTTCGCTAGCTGGGTGGAGCTGGTGCTGATCTATCTAATTTCTCCGGGGTGAGATACTTTAGCAATTAAAGACATAATTCTGAGCAGGTTCTGAGTATGTAATCTGTTCACACTTTAGCATGAACCACATTCACGTTATTTCATTAATTAACTGTAGTACTGAAAGTTTGGAAACATGGGAACGTCTTAGAATTCAAAGTAAAAAATATTGGGACAAATAGTTTTTCTTTAAGTTTATAAATGTTTGCAGTAGCCCCCCATGTGACAGTACAGTAATTATTCATTATAGTATTTTTCATCTGTGCTCCTCTTCAGGACCTCTTTGATTGGCCACCTGGCAGGTATCCTGGTGGGTTTGCTCTACACTGTGGGTCCACTGGAGACCTTCATGAAGACAAGTGCAGGTCTGAATGTGTGTGCTGCTTTCTAGACCGTTTATATACTGTAAATGTTTGTGTTGACTGAGTCTCTTCATCCTGTAACCTAAACAAAAATCTGTGAAGAAGTTTAAATTGTGTAAAGATGAGGCAGGAGGCACTGAGGGCTTCTTCTGACAATATTGTTGTGTGACTTTGTGCACAGCTTTGACTTCAGCTTCAAGAAGACGAGAAGTTTTATTTAAACAGTTGAATCAGAAAAGCAAAACATTGTTGTCATATTTTCCTTTTCTGCTTAAACACCTACAGCCTCGGTATTAATTGGTAATATTGTGCTGTGGCTAAAAGTCTAATTTTGCTAACGCTACAATTATTGATAATGCAAGAAATACAAACAGGGACAGCATCCCTTGGTCTGCTCTTGTTGATTGGCCACTTACTCATGAGTCCCATTTTTTTATTGGTTCTTTAACACACATTGACTTGTATTCTGATCCTACAAATACAGTACTTTCTGTGTTTAATTTCATACTGTATAACTTGAAGTAACATGACAATTTTGCTGCCTTCTGGGAAGAGATATAAAAGTTTCTGCTGCCACATCACCAGACTGCAGAGCAGCTTTTTTCCCCCAAGCTATCAGACTCTTAAACTCTAGTTCATCCTGAGCACTGCTCCAGTGATTATAGTTTATTTCTGTTACCATTGACATAGTTGAATCTTTATTAACTGTTTACTGTCTGCTATGTAGCAGAAGGGAGTTACAAAACTCAATTTCACTCTACAACTTGTTGTATTGTGAAAATAAAATCTATCATCCTACCTTTAATGTTTGCTCATTTTAAATATTTAATTATAAATCATTAAACTAACTTGCTGACAGCAAATTAAGCTTTGAGGAAGGTCCAGGTCTGTTGAAATCTGTTTAACTGTGCATGCAAGTCAATGCATGATAACACTTATTATGAAATATTTCTCTGAATTTTCTTCTCCCCCCCCCTGTCAGATTTTGTGTCTTCAGGTGGAAATAATCCTCGGCCAAGTTCATACTTCAACTTTTCAGGTAAGACAGTATTTACTGACATCTAGCGGTGAGGTTGCAGATTGCACAAACTGAATACCCCTCGCTTCACCCTCCTCTTCCAAGCATGAAGGAGAAACTACACTCACCGTCCACTTTTACAGGCAAACCTTCAACATTCCTCAGCGACCTTGGTCCATATTGACATGATGGCATCACGCAGTTGCTGCAGATTTGTCGGCTGCGCATCCAGGTTGCGAATCTCCCGTTGCACCACATCCCAAAGGTGCTCTGTTGGATTGAGATGTGTTGACTGTGGAGTACAGTGAAGTGAAACCAGTTTGAGATGATTTGCGCTTTGTGACATGTGGCATTATACTGCTGGAAGTAGCCATCAGAAGATGGGCATACTGTGGTTATAAAGGGACTGACATGGTCAGTAACAATACTCATGTAGGCTGTCACGTTTAAAAGATACTCAGTTGGTGCTAAGAGTCCCAAAGTGTGCCAAGAAAACACCACCAGCCTGAACTGCTGATACAAGGCAGGATGGATCCATGCTTTCATCTTCTTTATTCCAAATTCTGACCCGACCATCTGAATGTTGCAGCTGAAATCACGGCTCATCAGACCAGGCAATGTTTTTCCAATCTTCTATTGTTCAATTTTGGTGAGCCTGTTTGACTTGTAGCCTCGGTTTCCTGTTCTTTACTGACAGGAGTGGCATCTGCTGTGTGGTTACTGTAGAACATGGCAGTGGAATATGCGGGCACAAAACATAATTATTCTGCCATATTCTACCAATAGATCCACATATATCTTACACATTGGTCCTTTAATGGGACAGTATAATATATACTGGCTTTGTTTGATCATGGTTATTCAGTAACTTAGGGTACCACTGCTGACGCTGAGAAATGTTCAAATGCTACACATAGGGGGAAGAAAATGGAAAGGAGAGCATTCATAATATACTGAAAAAACAGGGAAACACTCTGGAAAATGATTTGTACTGTTAATTAGATTGTAATCAGTGGGTCACATTAATTGGGGAACCTCTTTATTAAACTCGACCATCCTCTGTAAACATGCAAAGACTCCTCCAGGGAGGTTTATTTTATCTGTGTGAGTAACCCCATGGTGCTCCAACATCAAGTAAAGGACGTAAGTAAACAGGAAACAATGTTTTTCTTTAGTTTCTGATCTGAGTATTTTTGTAACCCCTGATCAAGAACATGTTATAAGACTACCATGTAGCTTTTGAAGGAATTCAAATCCATTGCATATTACGCTCTCATTTTCTCAAAGTTTTGAAGTGGCACCCTAAAAACAAAACCGAGGTACACAAAGCCATCCACTTTTGTGTACTGTTGGGTCTGTTTTTAATGTAATTTTATTGTTTACATGCCTGTAAATGTGTGTTTAGGTTACAGTGGAACTACACGAGGATACTCAGGAGATCCACAGCATGCAGAAGATCATGCCGCAGATGATGCATCTGAATCTGACATTGCAGGACTGACAGAGGAAGAGCAGTTAGAGATGGCGATCCGAAACAGCCTGAATGATGGAGGTAAGAGACAAAAACGACAACCAATGGAGGGAAGCTGGTGTGTGCTGAGCAAAATGTTTTATTCCTCTACAATTCATTTTGGTTTAAAGTCTGTGCAAATAAGAGCCAAATAAAATGCACACATTTAGTTATAATATCATATTTTTTAGGACGAACCAGGCAGAGACGAACTGCACGTCCAGCTTATGGTGTGCACCCCACTGCGGAGGAGGTGAGACTTGAGGAGCTCAGGCGGAGTAGATTGAGGAGGTTTGGAGAACTTTCCAACCAGGGGAGAAGAAGATTGTAATAATGACACTTTCACAATATCTCATTTAATCAGTCTCAAACAAACACTACATTGCAGCGTTGTGGTTTAATGAGCATTGTTGGGGTAGCTTCTTTCCATCACTCTGTCTACTTTGTGCTTTTGTGTTTCTCAGGACTTTCTCATTGACAACACACCAGATCTTGTCACTGCTTTATGGGTAGAAACTGATTGAAGGATTTCTCACTGAATGGCATGGGAATGTCTGTGCGCTAGAAAAAATAAATATAATGTTTTCTTTTGCAGAGGTGACATAAACACCTGACATTTACTGATCATTTTCAAAGGAAATGTTTTACGAATCCACTTGTTTGCTTTCTTGTTAAGAGTTGGATAAGTAGATTGATGACCCTCTGTCTGTACTCAATGTATGAAGCTACCACCAACAGCTGTCTAACTTAGCCTGGTTCTGTCCAACTGTAACAAAATCCAGATTAAGGGGTGTTTTGTGCCAGATTATTGCTTGCTGGGGACCAGTTGCCCGGCTAAGCAGAAACTAGAGAAAGTTACTGATCACTTGAGGGACACTTGATATGATCTGGTTACTACCATGTATGTAAATGTATATTTGCAGATTTTTAATGTACCCTTCTGCAGGCACTTTCACACTTATAATTTTATCTCACAATGCATTCTATATTCTGTTTTAATACTGCTCTCGTTACTGTTTACCTTTTAATTTTTTCATCTTCTTAAATGCCTACTTTGTTGCTGTCACCATCCATGTCACAAGATTTTCTCTGTTCTGGAAGATGCAATGTTGTTTGGTGCTTTACTTGTCCTGACTAGGGAATAGTCGAGCTCAACTTTCCTGAAAAACCGTCTGCTATTAGATAAAATGTTTAGCTCTTGGACGTAGACTTGTTTGTTGTTAAAAACAACATTTACCAGGACAAACAATGTACATACAGGTGGATTTTTCTTTTTATACCAATTATCTGCTGTTTGCTTCCTGTTGCCAACATTCAGTGTTTGTTCCCTTTTAATCTTTCTCCAACTTCAACAAAGTTTTCTCTAAACATTACCAAACCATAACAACACAGGTGGCAGAACAGAAACCAGTAATTCTTTTGGTATTAGTCATGTTGTAGTGGTTCTGTTCACATGACAGTTTTGGACAATAAAGATTTACTACTTTTCAAATTCTGCATCTTGAAATTTATTTCTCAGGTATGCTAGTGAGATTTGTAGGGATAATAACCAACGAGCTGAACGCTCAACATCTTTTATGGAGGATGTGGAGAAGATCACATGGTTATGTTTATTTATGATCATGAGATAAAAATTCTGCTAGACAACTGACTTTGTATGGTAAATGATTTTAAGTTGATTTTTTTTTAACACAAGGCCTTAAAAAGAAGTAGGTTTCTCTTATGGATTTCCTTCAACACAACACTCCTAATACAACAACAAAATTAACTATAACAATAGCTTTAAACATGACTTTAAATGAGTTTTTATTTGTATTTGCTCTTTCATTCCCCTTCTTATTTATTTCTATATGTACTGTGTGAAATTGGAAATAAACTTAATAAATACATGTTTAAAAAATATAGGTGACATATTGACAGTTTTTCGTGCTGTAGATCACATTTTAGTGCTGCATCCAACAGCAGCAACATAATCGTTCCCTTGTCCGAGGCTTTGTGCTGGCCATGAAGCTCTCTCCTTCTTCCTGCTCTCCTCTTGCTTCCTTCCCTTCTTATCCGAATCCTCCTGCTGCTGCTCTTCCTCTTCCTCCTCAGTGGAGATCCTCACATCCACTTCCTGCTGGATGATGTCATTCTCGAGTGGCCTCAGGATTGTCAAAGCAACCTTCCTCACAGATGGATGAGGAAGAGGAGGTGGTGGCGTCAGTGGGTGTCGGCACAGTGTTGAAGGCGATGAAGCCGATGAGGATGACCACCAGCGAGACCAGGTAGAGTCCAGAGAACTGAGAAGGAGCAGAGAGCGAGCAGCTTACATCTAAATGTAATTTTATGAACAAAAGTGATCCGGCGTGAGGGAACGTTTTGTGTGAGATGATGCCTTAATTGGAGCAAAGCATTTTTTGGGTCCAGTGCACAGTGGCTGTCCTTACCATTAGGTAAAGTAGACAACTGCCTTCGGCCCTAAATGAAGAGGGGCCCCTAAAAGCTATAGATTACTATTTTAATTCATAATAAACTCTGCTATAAGCCTCTGTAATAATCCATCATAATTTATGTTTTTTACTTGTTGTGTTTAAGGGTCATTTAATGGACTTTGTCCTCCAAAGTTTATAAAATTTGGATCTGCTAGCAGCTGTGGGAAAACATTGAAATTAAACTTTAACCTTAATTGTCATTCAGTAATGCTGCTGTGTCACGGTCAAATACAGTCAGGTCGTTGTGACCCAAAAGTGGTCAAAATGACCTGACTGTCATTTTTCACTTCATTGTCACTTTTGTTTCAACTACTGTTTGTTTTATTGTTTGTCTCTATGCTTGTATTAGTGTTTTATTATGTGTGTTATCACTTGCACTGCAGGTTAGCTACAGCTAGACGTCACACAGACATTAAGGCTATATCATTTGTATTTTATTTAAATGTAACAATGCCTGTTAAATTAATGAATTAAATAAATAAATGAAGGGTACATCTGGTGATATTCTAAATTTTCCTTATTGTAAACAACTGCCATAGTAACACCAAAAACCAGCAACGTGTTTTGTTTTTTTTAGAAAACTTCACTCAAACAGGAGCAAATTATGCATTTACTGGTTCTATTTTTAGCAGAGGAAGAATCTACTTTTGGTGCTATAGTGAGTAGTGATGAGGGAAAATGTCACTTAGCGCAACTGTTTGGCTCTTCTATGTGTTTTTAATAGTCTTTGAACATCAGAGAAGCTCTCGGGCAAAGACAAAGAACATATATCAAGCTGTGATACACAAAATGTTTGTAGATACATTTGTTGTGGTCTTTTCATTTGATTTAATGACATGAAGAAAACTACAGAGTAATCCTTGAAGGCTATGTTAGGGGGTAAAAATGTGTCTACTTACATTGTACTGGAAGAGGAAGACCCCACAGAAGAGACTGAAGAGGTCAGCGGTGAGCAGGGAGAGATTGACGGAGGTGGCGCTGCTCAGCTTCATCACTATAGGCATACAACTGTACAGAGTGTACATACACAACGCAAAGGCAGAGAACAGGAGCCCTGAGAGGAGAGATGCTTGTTAAAAGAACACTCCAACATTAAGGAAATATGCTTATTCACCTTTTTAAGCACAAGATCAACTTAATCTACATGTCCATTACAGAGATTTGGGACATTTTAGCACAAAGACTAGAAAAAAACTGCTTGTAAAACTACAAAGCTGTTTTATTTATGCACTGTATGTTCTGGATTAAATGTGTAGAAATAACTAACATCAAGGTTTTAGGAGTAGTTATCTTTTGCAGTTGAGCTGTTTGGTGGCAGCATGCAGCCTCTCAAAAGTCCTGTTCTAAAAAGGAAACTTCTGGTTTTCACAGTGTGAACAAAAACTCAGCTAACCAGCCACAGCATGTGAAAGGGATTTCTGCAGAGCTGAATTTTGGTGTGTGGCAAACATTTGTCTTTAGTTTTAGAGTTGTTAGTGGGCATATTTCACCTATTTTGAATAAGAAAAGCACCTGCGTGTCCCTCTGCTTTCAGTCTTTGGGGTTTGGCAAATGTATCCTGCATGGAACTTTTATACGTAATGTGTACTTGTGAAGAGATTTATAAGTAATCAACTCTGTATAACTTTGAGAAGTTTTCCCCAAACCTTGTTAAACCAGATCAGAGCTGTGATTCTGTGAGTTTGAAGTCTTTCTTTCCCTTAGTCACTAAAAATGTTGAATGCAGCTTTAAATACTGATTGATTTAATATGTGGTTATTCTGCTCCTCTGATATAAAGGGGACAGATTTAATCAGTACTGGAACCAACAGAAGTCAATATGGGGTCATGGATAATAATATTGCCCCTTCTTGTTCATCTTTGTTTTTTACGAGGGAAACTGCTTCAATTCAACTTTTCAGTTTAGTCAGAAAAAGAGCTGAGACTAATTAAATTAACAAATCTTTTTCATGTTTTGCCTTCAAAATGTTTGTGTGTGAGATGAGTACTGACCGACTTGCCAGCTCCACTGGATGTTAGCAACTTCATTACGCTCCAGTATCACCCTGAGTAAAGGACAAACAACACCAGATTAACCATAATGTTGAATGAGTCCTAAAACTGATCATCCCCACACACACTTACATCTGTATGGTGCTGATTATTGTGCCAAACAGGCCCACCATGCCCAGGAACTCCACCCTGCTCAGGTTCTTCACTGTGTATTCCTGACTCACATTAGACACGGCGTACAGCGTAGCGCTGAGCAGCACCAAACCGTCACCTAACAAGATATTCGAGGCTGAGGGGATGAGAGACAGACATCATTACTGTGGCCCAACAACTCATTGACCTGATGGTGGTGCAAAGCCCCCAGAGGCAGGTCATTAGGTTTTTGTGACTACCAAAATAAATTGACTAATCAGGGAGACAAGTAAACATTTGTTTACTTGATTGACCTGAAGACAAAAAAACTGATATTGGGGCATTCACTGCTGATGCTTCCCTTTTACTCCTAGTCCTCCATATTTAAAATATATTTTAAATTGAGATTTAAGACATTAAAATCTGTTTGATCACTTTTCTTACCATTTTGAAATGCTTTTAACTTTAAGAGAGCTAAAGAGGGTTGTTATGTTGGTGAAGAGTAGAAAACCTAACTCCATAGCCCCAGATTTTTTTTTCTCAAACTTGCAGTCTTATCAGACTTTTGTGCAGCTTCCCTTGGAGCCATAAAAGGCTTTATACAACCTCTAATACTCCCCAAGACCTGTAAACAGACTTTGATGTGTAAAATTGGCACAATTCCCCATTAAGTCTTTGAGTAGGAGTAAAGGTGGAGGATTTTTACTTTTATCTTTCACTAAAGTCCAGCTTGATACATGCCGGCCGTAATCAATCAGTGGCTAAACAAATTATAGCCTGCAGCTATTGACGAACTCAGAGTGATTAATCACTACAAGGAAGTTCTTACTGGAGCCCTGGTCCCGTCCAGCTAGCAGGTCAGCCCCACCATGGCCCCCACTCCGAGGAGACAGATGCAGACGGCTAAAGAAATTATAGCCTGCGGCTATTGACGAATTCAGAGTGATTAATCACTACAAAGAAGTTCTTACTGGAGCCCTGGTCCCGTCCAGCTAGCAGGTCAGCCCCCACCATGGCCCCCACTCCGAGGAGACAGATGCAGACGGCTACATAGTGGACCGGCCTGTAGCGTGTCTTCAAAACCCACCAGGACAGTATCATCAGGACCGGGATCACAAAGCAGTCCAGCATCTGGAGACGGGAACACACATTAAAATATCAACACAGATATCAATAAATACAACAAACATCAGCCTATTAGCAGATCTGTGAATCTCCCATTGACGTGCAATAAGAACAACACATGAATAATGAACCATGAGTTGTCATATATGCAAAATTAATAAAATGAAATGACTTGCCACAGCTCTGGCTCTGATACCTGTTTCTTTGCAAAAAATACTTCATTCATGAAACCCACACTAACATAACCTGTACCCACCTGTACACTGGTGAGGGTTGTGTACTGGTATGCTTTAACCACAGCATAGTTGGCTTCCACATCCACCAGCCCCAGCAGAAGGTACTTCCACCATCGCCTCTTCAGAATCTGTAAAATATTTCCATCCCCTGCGTTTTAAAGGAGAACACCCCTGAACTTCAGTATTTACATTTGTTTGTTTCACCACTGAGGACAGTTGTTGCTTGTGGGTAGATGAGTTGCATCTACTGTCTTTGTTTGAGTCATTCAGTATTAAGAAACTTGTGATTTCATGGCACATACAAACAATTTGATACTGTCATCTTAACTATATACTAAGTTGTATACTTTTGTGTATACCTGTCAGTTGTAGAGGAAGTACTCAGATACTTTACTTTACTTTTACTTTTACTTTTACTCATTTGGCTGACTTGAATTAAAAAAATACTAAATACTACTAAATACTAAAAGTAAAACAAAAACATTTGGTAATATTGCTACCATTTAAAAAAGGATTACTCCCATTTTACAGGTATCATCTCAGGTGTTCAGACCCTAAGTGCTGGTGTTACCTCTTCTACAGAGGAGCATAGTGGTGTAGGTTAGACTAAGCAGGGTGTAGCTGAAGAAGCTCTGCAGCATGGGTGTGTTAACATAGAAGTCTGTGGCCAGGAACTGGGAGGTGATGGCCGTCCCACAGATGAGCCCAGCCAGGCCCTGACCCATGGCCAATGTCTTGGCCAACTGCCTAAGAGAGAGGAGACACAAAAAATCTGTGAAGCTACCAGGCATATTTATTTATTTATTTTTAAGTTGTATTTTTCATTAACACCCTCTTTCAACATTCTTGAACAGTGGTAAGGAAGCCCTGAGAGGCAAAAAGAAAATTCTGGTGATCCATTTGAAAAAAAAGTTTGATCAAAATAGTTTTCTCTCCTGTGTTTATAAATAGCGAATAGATGAAAGTTCCTTTTTTGTGATTTTTTATTTTTGTCAGGATCATTAAGTTAAAGAAAACATGAATGATTTTCCAACAAATGATCATGACAAAAAACATTATTTTCACACGGAAAAAAACTTTCCCACAGGTTTCACAGAAAGTTATCAACAAAAAAACTTTTTTCACCTGTTATTAAGATATGAACTCAGAGAAGAAAACAATTTAGATCAGAGTAAGAAAATGAATCACGTTTTTCTCTCACTTGCCTCTTAGTGCTTCCGTACTGGCTACAGTGATCTTACAGGAAAAGTTTGACATTTATAGATGCATGCTTATTAGGGGTCCAAGCCCGAAGTGGGCTGGGAACCCGCGATTGCAAGGCAACGTGGTTCCCATACCACGAAGTGGCTTGCAACGTGGTTCCCATACCACGAAGTGGCTGGGAACCCTATTGTTTTCGCTAAGATTTTTATTATTATTCTTCCGTGAAGAAAACCGATACTGCGGCCTAGACCGTAACTGCTACACACTCGAAACTCATAGGGTAGGTCCAGTTTAGCGCAGCGACCGCAGGCGCAAAAATTCGCACACTTCTACTGCTAGGGGGCGCTATACGCAAGGTCAACGCGTTTGGGCTTGGACCTCTCGACTACGAAGGCGTATATCAAAAACCTTATATCCACGCGTTCGGGGGATCCAGCTGAATCTCCTGGTATAGGCCACGCCCATTTCCGCCTAAACTTTTTTCGAGCTACAGCGCGAAAACTGACATACCGGCCAAAATCATCTCCTCCGAAGCCGCAAGTCCGATCGACACGAAACTTGGCACGGATAATCTCTGGACCGAGCTCTACAAAGTTTGTAGAGGGAATTTTGATACGACTAAAAATTGTCGCAATTATACGCTAACAAATATTTGCGAAAACACTACTAGCATGAAGTGAGGGCATAACTTCGGATTGGAATGGCCGATCGACACCAAATTTGGACCACTCATTTGGGACGCCCCCCTGAGGGCCTGTGCAAAATTTGGTGCAACTCGCCCTTAGGTGGCGCTCTTTAATCCAGAAAATTAGTTCCTCTATAACCACAAGTCACATTGACATGAAACCAGTGCCGAATTGTTCAGCATGGTCCCCTGATGCCAGGCACCAAAGGGGAACCTAATGTGCCCATAGGTGGCGCTGTTATTGCAAATTAAAAATGTTTTCAAAAATCCCATTGACTTACATTCATTTTATATCTCCATAACCACAAATCCGATTGACACCAAATTTGGGTCAATTGTTACCCATGGGGCCCTCATGATACCACAACAATTTGGTGCAGATCGGCCTAAAGGTGGCGCTGTAATCGAAGCTCAAATGCCCCATTCATTTCAATGGGATTTTCAAACAAAGTACATTTTTCTTCATAACTAAGGCCAACTACATCGCACATTCATAAATCTTATGTCTACTCGTTCGGGTGATTGAGCTGAATCACGTGATGTAGGCCACGCCCATTTCCGCCTTACCTTTTCGCGCAAAATTGCAAAAACTGACAAGCCGGCCAAAATCATCTCCTCCGAAGCCGTAAGTCCGATCGACACGAAACTTGGCACGGATAATCTCTGGACCGAGCTCTACAAATTTTGTAGAGGGAATTTCGATACGACAAGAAATGTCGCAATTATACGCTAACAAACATTTGCCAAAACGCTAATAAAGGAAGTGATGTCAGATCTCAGGTTAGGAGTGGCCGATCAACACCAAACTTGAGTACCTTATATAGGAGAACCCCCTGAAGGCCTGTGCAAAATTTCATGAAATTCGCCGCTAGTTGGCGCTACCCCAAAAAAATCCCATTGACTTTACATTCATTTTATATCTCCAGAACCACAAGTCCGAATCAAACCAAATTTGGGTCAATACTTCCCCATGGGCCCCTGATGCCACCACAAAAATTTGGTGCAGTTCGGCCTAACGGTGGCGCTGTAATCGAAGCTCAAATGCCCCATTCATTTCAATGGGAATTTCAACCAAAGCACATTTTGCCTCATAACTACGGCAAAATACATCGCACATTCATACATCTTATGTCTACGTGTTTGGGGGATTGAGGTGAATCACGTGATGTAAGCCACGCCCACTCCGCCTACATTTTTATCGCGCAGTATCGCAAAAACTGACAAGCCGGCTGAAATCATCTCCTCCGAAGCCGCAAGTCCGATCGACACCAAACTTTGCACAGACCATCTCTGGACAGAGCCGAAGAAAGTTTGTACAGGGAATTTTGATTCGACAAAAAACGGCCGAATTACAGGCTAACAAATATTTGCGAAAACGCTAAAAACACGAAGTATACCATAACTCTGGCTTGGAAAGGCTGATCAACACAAAACTTGACGACCTTATCTGCCCTGCCCCCTAGAAGGGCTGTGCAAAATTTGGTGCAGTTAGCCGCTAGTTGGCGCTACCCAATAAAATTCCCATTGACTTACATTCATTTCATATCTCCATAACCACAAGTCCGATTCTAACCAAATTTGGGTCAACTGTTACCCATGGTGCCCCGATGATAACACAAACATTTGGTACAGTTCGGCCAAAAGGTGGCGCTGTAATCGAGGCTCAAATCCGGTCAGATGCCCCATTGAAATGAATGGGATTTCAAACCAGCACACTTTTTCACTAGGTTTGGAAAGGCCGATCAACACCAAACTTGGAGACCTTATCCGACATGACCTCCCGAAGGCCTGTGTCAAATTTGGTGCCAATCGGCCAAACGGTGGCGCTGTTCATCATATATCAAAAAAACTCCCATTGACTTACATACATTTTATATCTCCACAACCGCAGCTCCGATTTACACCAAATTTGGGTCACTTCTTCACTGAGGGGCCCCGATGACAGCTGAGCGATTTGGTGCAATTCGGCCAAAAGGCGGCGCCGTAATCGAAGCTCAAACGCCGTCGCTGAGCCCATTCATTTCAATGGCATTTTCGAACACGCCGCATTTCGCCTCGGTTCGGAGCGGCCTTTCGAGACCTCACTCGGGGACCTTACGCGGGACGTCGGCGGGGCGCCCGGGACGACTCGCGCGCCCTCCGCGGGGCGAAGGGGGCGACTGGCGACAGGTGGCTTGGACCCCGTTTACAACTGCTCGCAGTTCTAGTTCACTTTCTTTTTTGTTAAGAGTTAGATGAGAAAACTTAAACCACAGCCAGCAGCCGGCTAACTTAGCTTAGCACAAAGACTGAAAACGGGGAAACCCCCATCCTGGGTCTGTTTAAAGATTTTTAAAAAATCCAACTGCACCTCTGATGCATATTCTCGTTTGTTTACTCTATACAAAAACATAATGACAACTTACCTTAGGAAGGTACCAAAATTATAAAGTATGCATTATGCAAAATGAACCCTTTCAGAAACAATAATGCCTATATGATATTATTGGACTATAATTATTGATACGTTGATGCGTTCATCACTTTGACGTTGCAGCTGGTAAAGGTGTAGCTAATTTTAATTAATTTATAAAGGCTACTGTTAGGTGGCTTGAGATTTTTTTCAATGAAGTCCTATCTTAACCCATAATAATATGTCATAATTTATTTGTTGATTGTATTTTGTACCATTGATCTAAAAACTAACAAGTAACTAAAGTTCATCTAATGAATGTAGTAGAGTAAAACGTACAACATTTCCCTTGAAATGTAGTGGAGTATAAAATAGCATAAAAAGTACTTAAAATTGTGCAGTACTTGAGTAATTGTACTTAGGTTAAATTCCACCACTGTTTTTAAGACTTTCACACCAGTAACATCTAATTAAAAGTAACGATGCCACTATTTGATGCAGACTACTTGCTAAATGCAGAGAGACCTTAGCTCTAGTGAAACATCTAAAGTTGTGGGGTTCCTTCTTTATAACCTTCTAACACGTGTCTCTTCCTCTCATCTCCTCTGTCCACTCACCAGGTGAAAACTTCCTTGGGGTTAAATTTCCTGATCCTCACCATGAGTCCACTGGTTGGATTCTCAAAGCTCATGGACCCAGATGCATCCTCGGACTGTTTAGTAGCCATGTTGCCACACGAGTGTTGGAGGAATCATCTCTCAGTTTTTAACTGTTACGAGCTTTTCACTCCTTGACTTGATTGATGATTAACTGACTCAGAGGACAAAGATTACTCTTTCACTTATTTGTGTATATAATGTGTTGAAGACAGGCTGCAGCACTTTAAGATAAGAACTGATGATGAAAGATGCATTGAAAGGAGTCATCACTGCTTCCTCTTGTTTTCACCCTCATCTGTTATCTGCTGATGAGATAACAGCTCATGTTGGAAGAAAATGCTTCATTGTTGAAACTAAGTACATTTACTCTAGGTGAAATGATAACCGTTCCCTGATAGCTCTACTAGAGTTTCTTTCAGATATTAATTAATATTTTTTATTATTTTAGGCTTTTATCTATTATTAGATCTGTTCTGGCCTCACCCCACTGGCTCCACTGTCCATTATAGAATTCATTTTAAGATTTAAACATGTTGAAAAGGTTGGCACCTCAGCATATCTCAGACGAATTACTCCCCCTTGAGGTCGCTGAGGTCGAATTATCAGCAGTGTCTTGTCGTCCCTAAAATCATGCTAATAACCAAGGGTCACCGCGCCTTTTCAGCCATAGCCCCTAAACTATGGAATGAGCTAAACCCCCACGTCAAAATCACCCAGACCTTTGAAACTTGAAAATTGTGAGGTAGTGGTGTTGCCATTTTATGGTATTTTACTTCTACTCCACTGCAATTCAAAGGGAAATATTGTACTTTTTACTCCACTGCATTTATTTGAGTTTAGACTACTAGTTACTTTTCAGATTACTAATAAAAAAACATCACTGCAACTGCATATATTGGGGCAAAAACAGAAGAGAAAGGCTAAGAAGTAAGGAAACAGATGGAGAGCTATTTTAAGTAAAATAAAAATAAAAATACAATGTCAAATCAATGGCGTTCAAATGCTTTGCACCTTACATTACACTATATTAGATCAGTGGTTCTCGAACTTTTCACATCAAGGACCTCTAAAATGACAAAAGTTAGACCACTGAACCCCATTTGATAAGATTTTGTACCAGGGTCTACCATCTGATTTTTGTTTTTAGATGTTTTATTAAAGAAAATGCATGAAACCCCTAACCCAAGTAGTCATCCATTCTGTCATTATGTTACTTATGGGTGGAATTATAATGGAAATAAATTATTCCCCTTTTTGCTGTCTTAGACTAATTGCATTGTTAAAATGATATGTAAAAGATGGTATATAAAATTACGTCTTTGGTAAATTCTCATCAATTTAGGCTCTTCATTTGTTGGGTTTTTTAGCTAGAAGAAAGTTAATTTCAGTGTGCAGTTACCATGACCTAATCCTGAGCCAGCTGTAGTATCTTCTCGCGAGAGTCTGCGAGGTGATAAGTTGAAGAAACATGGCGACGTCTAATTTGTTAAAGGTAAGAAGCACTTGAATATATCATATTTCTTATATTAGTGTGCAGGTTTAAACTCACTATTTTTCAGTTTTTCACTATTAGTGTAGATATTTATTTGCACTCTTATCGTGTATATACATATCTGCGCTAATAGTGTAAATATATGCAATAAATACACAAATCGGTGCGCCTGAAGTCACAGTTGCCACCGCTGTCGTTGTTAAAGTCTAGTGTTGTGTCTAAGTCGGTTTCCCCATCGATGTGGTCCCCTCGCCTAGAACAGAACCCATCCTCGAACCGAACCTGTCTTCTTCTGTGATTCTGATCCAAACATTAGCCGTTACCCCAGTGAAGTCACCTCGGGGACGACGTAGCGTCGCCTTAAGACCCGTAACTTACCCTAAACCCAACCCTGGAGTGCATAGGGAGGGAGGGACACGGGTCCAAGGGGAAATAAACTTCGACACTAGACCTAGACGAACCTTCTCGTCCACATCACGAACGTAAAGCTTGTCATTTTGGGCTAATTGTTTAGCTAACGTGCTAGCGCCATTATTTGGGCTAACTGTTAACCGTTAGCTGACTGCACAGGTGTGACGCCAAAATCTGTGACCCATCAAATTCTGTGACCTAAATGGCAAATAACATGTTTTTTAGGGAAAATATTGAGGCTAGGGTTTAGACACAAAATCTGATGGCTCACTGGATTTGGTTCCACACCGGTGTTTTGGGTCACACAATCTGATAGGTCGCAGATTTCGGCGTTACACCTGCAATAAACCCAATCTCCTCTCAGGATGGATCTACAGTATAATAACTTTACTCGGTCTGTGTCCACAAGGCCCTTTAATCATCTATCATCTATCAAAGGAGCTGAACAGGTAATGGGTGTGCTGTCTGTGAGGTATAGACTGTTTAGGTCCCAACATTATTAGCCAGTAAAACAATTAAATAAAGTCCCTTATGCCAGCTAGTGCAGAGCCTAATAAATCCTGCAACATGTCACACACACCTTTCTCAAGCGAATGCTGCTTTAGACACCAGGAGCATTCCACTGAGACCCTACATGCAAAATTCTGCAGAAACATCCTAAAATTCAAACAAAGACTAAAAATGTGTGTAGGGCAGAATTAGGGCTTCCACAAATAATAAATACTCAAAAAAGAGCACTTTAACTTCCTGATGCACCTCAGAAGACTCCTTCCAATTCAAAGCTCTTTGTGCTAGGCCGGTATTTATCAAGCTTCTCAAAGTGCCATTTTAGTCTCAAGTGCTGAGAATTCATGAAATTTACTCCTACTTTCAAACTTAAGAATAAAAGCATGCTATCAAATTTCTTAAAGCTAAGAATCACTCTTACTCTCCCAGTTATTTAAGACAGCTCCAAGGTCTCTCAAGTAGTTAGGAGTTGCCAGTAAGGGCTTGTGATGGCACTGTAGAGACAGAAACATGAATCTTTCAGGAGAGGGAGAATTAGTTGATGCACAATTAATTAGACAGGGTCTTTGTGAGGGATGTCATTGCACCACTGACTTTACGCAGCAATACGTTTGCATCTAAATTGAAGGTTGTGATGACGCTTTGTGCATTTGATGATTGTGTCACAACCATCAATAAGCCGAATTGTCATGGGAACAATTATGGCACTTACAGCTCCACACACAAATTCCCAACAGCACCCATCCTAATCCAACAGACGCAAAGACAATTCATGCAAATAGCCGGCTTTCCAGGAGTAGTGGGTGCAATTGATGCCGCTCATATAAAGATCAACTTTTTTTATCTTCAATTTCCAATGTGTTCGTAGCCTACGTACATAATGCATTCTCTTAAAAATTCTTAATTGTCAAATGTCTGTTGAATGTAACTCCTTTTAGGTATTTAACCATTCAATGTGAATTTATCTGAGAATAATTTTAAATAAGGGAATCTCTTCAGTGATTGGTCCTTGCCTACATCATCATCCAAAATTCTTTTTGCAGCACAGCATAGTGTCGTGAATCAGCTCTAAGACTGACACTTAAGATTTAGTCCTACACTTCACTCAAATTAGGTCTAACTAATTAGGTGACTAACTTTTAAGCTCAACTTTGAGCCAAGAATTTTTTTACTCTTAAGTCAATTCATAGCAGTGTACTTATGAGTAATTCTGAGAAGCTTGTTAAATAGTCCTGAGACTAACAAATCCTGCAACATGTCATACACACCTGACACTTTTCTCAAGCCAGAACTACTTTACAAACACCAGTTAGACCAAATGATCACTCAAAGCAAAAATGCTTATTTGGAACATTGGTAGGAAGAGACAACCCCCAAAACAAACTAGATTTTTGTCTGGCCCTAAACAGAGATTATGAAGTGGCTGAATATCTATCTACTGTCAGAGATATCAAGCAGAGGCAGCTTCTTACCAAGTACAGACTCAGTGACCCTTGCAATTGAAAATGGGAGACATAAAAAGTCCTAGTTACCAAAAGTGTGTGAGAACTGTATGTCCTGAAATGTGATAAATGTAGAAGCATAAGAGAGCCATATTTTTAGAAATCCCATCTATTAATACGGTATTCTAAAGAACTTCAAGATAACAAGTAATAATAATCCTAGGAGAAGGACATACTGCAAACCTTGCTGCCAAGTATGTGTCCCTGTATCACAACCTGAAGGACAGCAAGTGACTCAACAAACTGTTGCACATAACTTTGCTGCATAAAATTTTAAATCTTGTTAAATCCTGTCTGTAGTTTGCGTTCTATCTGTACTTGTTATTTTATAACTCTTAATTGCTAAATTCAGTGGTCTTCATTGCATTTATTCTTATTATGTAATATTCAAATGTAAACTTTTTGACTTTGTTGTAAACTGCTTTACAACACTAATGCCAATAAAGCATATTAAATTTGAATTTAATTAACTGTTAACAGTGGCCACTGACCAAGTAGCTAAAAGGCTAGCAAGCAAGGTAGGCAGCTTTGACAGGCGGACTGTCCTTTGACAATTTATAATATATATAATAGTATATAATAGTCTTTATTTGTATAGCACCTTTCATACATAAAATACAGTAGCATGCATATATTTTATGCATGCTGCTGCTGTATTTTCTACATGTATGTTGAATTGCGCCACAAACACAAAACGCAGGTATTAAACCTGTAAAAAGGGTAGCAAACAGGGCTATAAAATCAAATAAATACATAAATAAAATTGTGTTTAATAAGTAAAGCATAAAGAAAAAGCATAAAAGTAGGTCTTGAGCTGCTTCTTAAAACTATCTATGGAAGTAGCTTCTCTTCTGACACTTTGGCACTTAGCTTGGCCCTGGCTGATTAATGTCAAACTGTATCAGTAAACCCAGGTGGACAGAGAGCCACAGGGTCCTGCTAAACTAGCAGGCGTGTTATTTTACAAATATTTTATTGAAAGAGATGCTGAAAGCATTAGTGGAACCATCACTTCTATTATTACAAACCTGTGTTGTGTGGACCATAATTCTCTAAACCTACACAACAAACCAATGTTTTTGATACAGTTTTAACCTGGGGTTATTTTTAACTATTCATGTAGCTCTTATTTGTTTTGAATCTGTTGCTCTATAAAGCTGGGAACTAGCTAGAGACAGCTACATTTTAACTGTGTCCAACCCCAAAAAATCCTTACAGGTATTAAGGTATCAATCATCTCATTCAATTGGCTGGGCTGATAACAGCCCTGCCACCACAGCCACAGATAACAGATTGTTTTCTTATTTGTGTCAGAGCGTTTGATTTATTGACTGCTGTCGGGGTGTAAAGAGATAGCTTTATAATGGCACATGCCCCTCACGCAATTTCTGACAATTCTGACCAGTTCTGACATCTGAGAAGTCTGATCACCCCCCTAAATATACCCAAATTATTCATGTTATAATCGTAAATCAGTCAAAAGGTTAGCTTTAGTTATATGTGAATGTTGTGTGTGTTGGAGGAACTATTTTCAAAGATAACAGAAAATTGAAAGGAAGTAGTAAAACTGAATTGCCAACTGTTAATCAATTAAGCGGTTTCTTAATGCCAAACATGATCTGGTTCCAACTTCTTTTGTTGAGGATTTGCTGCTTTTCTGTGGTATAATAACACGCTGAAAATCTCCTGGGTTCTGGACTGTTGGTTGGACAAGATCTCCAAAAATAATTATTTTCTGACATTTAAGAGACTAAAAGATTATCTGATTACTTAAACTGTATACACATTTGTCAGTAAGAAAAATAATTGTTAGTTGCAGCCTTGCGATGAAATATGTACACCATGATGCACCACAATTTTAGTGTAATAAAGCAGACAAAAATGTGGCCTCTGGAATCAGTGAGTATGTCAGTGAAAATTTGTATGAAAAGGCTTAAATGGTACAGGTTGATATTGAGTATATGTAAGCCAATCAAAAAACATTTAAAATTTTAAAGAAATACTATGTTGAAGTAATAACCTTTCTCTTCTTTTCCTTGTAAAACTTAACCAGTCGTGCCATGCAAGGCTCCCAATTTAGCCAGTTTACGCGGTGGTCAGTTACCTAAATGTACAGACTTGAACTACTTAATAACAAAAGTGATAATGAGTGTGATATGAAAATCACTTCCTAATTAAAGATGTGCTTAAGTTAATGTAAATCATCAAAAGCTGTTCGATTGCAGTAATATCTGAAAATCTGATTTAGCCTACTTAGTCTTTCTTGATCTTTATGTATGTCTTTGTGTAACTCTGCATGTCTTTGTCTTCTCTTGCTTCCTCTCCCCCAAAACCTCCCTTCTCTTTGTTGATTTTCATCCTTCCTCTTCTTCCTCCCACTCCTCCCATACCATTTCTCTCCTCCAGAACAAGGGGTCCTTGCAGTTTGAGGACAAGTGGGATCTGATGCGGCCCATCGTTCTCAAGCTGCTCAGACAGGAGGCCGTCACCAAGCAACAGTGGTTTGACTTGTTCTCGTAAGAGATGCTCTCTGCTCTGTCCCTTACGTCTTATTTAAGAAGCGGGCAAATGCAGGATCAGCTCAGCCTTAGTTTGAACGCAGAATGGCACAAGAGCCCGCCCACAAATCACGGCATACTATTTTGGTGCATTTCAGCAGCACACACATGCAATAGACAGGCTTAGTTTTTACCAACAGGTGTTGGACTTTACGTAAATCCCACACAGTGTCAGAAAATTGTAGGCCTGTTTCTCTCCCTCATAAAATGGGATTAGAAAGTCTCTTGTTTCCATGGTTTAACTGCCATAACTTGATGTAACAGTGCCTCTTATAATAGAAAGCTACGTCAGCAGCCAGTTTTTAAAGTCTCATTTATAGGGTGTCATTAAGGGTAGTCATTATGTTAGTGCATAGTTTGGAGGAGCCACACACATGCTGGGACAAAACCACTGAAAATGAAACGCTGAGGCAGGATTCACATATGTAACGTATGCAGTCACTGCCAGGCAGCAGTTGTCAGAGTTGGTGTGGAGCTCTACAAACTAAGTTACACAAGGGAACAGCTCATCCTGTCTGTGTTCGCAGTTCTGTGTCAGAACTGCGAACTAGTCTACCCTACTAAGTTTTTGTTTAAACATGAAGCTGATAGTCTACTCTGTAGTTGCAAAAGGTTCAGTGGAAGAAGAAAGTACAACAGACAACGAATCACACCAAAGTTTGTTTTGCATGGAAAGACAACGAGGTGGAACTGTACTTACAGCAACATGGCAGTCCAAAGAGACTGTGACTTGTTGTAAATACGGCAACATGCACATGGACACAGCACAAAAAGTTTTAATAAAAATACCAAAACTAAAACACTGTCTATAGCTTTGTGCATAATATAAGAGCCAATCAGGAAGCCAAACGTGAATGCGTCATCATTTTCAAAGTCCTCCTGTTTTTGCCTGTCTGCACTAAATGCTACCCCGGAGTTTTAAAACAAGAACTGGGTCGGCAGCGTTTTCAGACTTCTCTGTTTAAGGGCTTTAGATTCGCCGTTTTAGTCTGTAAGGGAGGTGCAAATATAGAAAAGGTCTGCATTTTAAAACAAAAACGTAGTCGAGTCAATGTAGCCTCAGTGACCATGGTGTTGGGTTAAAAGTAAAACCTTGTTCTGAGATGGACCCTCCACTTCTTCCTGCATGCTGTGCTCCTTGGGGCCTTGATTCTCCAAAAATGTGACTTTGAGGTTTCGAAAGTATTTTAAGCCTCCAGAGGTTTGAATTAAGCTTTGTTGCTAAGAAAACCTTATGTATTATATTTGTTGCCTGGCAACATAGGCTTTTGAAAATGGCCATTACTTGGACCTCGTTGAGTATTGCCTTTTCAGTGGCAGCAGGCGGCATGCATTACGTCACCCTCACCTTAAACATGTAAACGTGCTGTCATTCACATTTAATAATGAACTGGAATTCACATTGGTGATATCCCATTTCCTTTTTGTCTGTCCTCCAGAGATGTCCATGCTGTGTGTCTGTGGGATGACAAAGGACCAGCCAAAATCCACCAAGCCCTCAAAGAGGATATCCTAGACTTCATCAAACAAGCACAGGCTGTAAGTAGCGTGTGTATAAATAAGTGTGTTTGGGCTGGTTTATTTTTTTTATGGGGTATTTTGTTTGTTTGGAATTTAGTAAGCTCCTTTCAGACAAAAGTTACACCCTGTCATTTTAATCTGATGACACTTTAACATGTTGGTCTCATGTCTGACTAAGCACCCTGGCCAGATTAACATAAAGGCTGCAACAGCACAAGGTCAAACATGCAGAGAGAAAGGGAGAAATGTGTCTGCTTTCTAGGATCACTGTAATACATTTCAATCTTACTTGTTACTCTAAGCTAATTCTTCTCAGATCAGATCAGTCTTTAAGAACAATTTTGCCCCTTGCAGTGTGACCAGGGCAGAAGAGTGTCATACATCCTCATACCACCACTGTAATAATCTGACCAACACTCCCTGTCTATCTTTTCAATGTTCATTTTTGTTAACTGTTGAATAAATCGATATCCAGCTTAACGCTTTACATGTGAGCAAATGGAAGTAAATGGGAATTTAACAGTTCCAACTTAACGTCCCATCATACAGTGCTTGTGCTCTGTCAGATATCATAAAAAAGGCAGCAGAATTTGCTCTCTATTAACGCTTTAGATAGTATCAGTATAGAGATGACAGGACATGAGGGAGCTAGAGATGTGGCAAAGGTCCTCAGCCAGATTCAAACATGAGGCATTTCTGTTTTTATGCTTTTATATACCTGTGTGTATGAGTAATATAAAAGAGATGTTAAGGCAGACGCTGTGAAACTACAAAGTTCAGAACTGGTGAAAGTGAAAGCCGATTAGAGCAATTGTTGCAGGGAACAAAGCTGGGTTGATTTTTTTTTATCACCTCTACATTTAGCTTGACTCTGTTTTCATGGCAGCGGGTGCTGAGCCACCAGGACGACACAGCGCTGCTAAAGGCCTACATTGTAGAGTGGAGGAAGTTCTTCACCCAGTGCGACATCCTGCCCAAACCCTTCTGTCAGCTGGAGATTACACTGATGGGCAAACAGGGCAGCAACAAGAAGACAAATATGGAGGACAGCATCGTGCGCAAGGTGAGAGGAGGAGGTGGCAAACCCCACAAGTTGAGAGGTCAAGATTTGAGTCGAAAATCTGAGCAGCAACAAGCACAGAGAAGAAAAGGGTGAGGAATGAGGAGAGGTGATGAGGATACTAATAAAACATAAGAGGAAGCAGCAAGGAGGAGGAGGTGAACTAGATTAGGAAAACATGAGGGGCAGGTTGAACCCAGTGTGGTCGAGCAGGAGAGGAATAGAAACGTAAGAGGAGGGGAGATGTTACAAGAAAGAATGACCTTAAATAAATAAGCAACTAAAGAAAGTTAAGACAGGAGAAAAAAGGAGAGGAGGTGTAGAAGGCAGAAGAGATGCAGAGGATGTGAGAAGTAGCTCACATGGAGGAAAACATATTTGTAAATCAGTGTTCAAGTAGGCTGTAGTGAGTAGCTAAAGCCTAAAAATCCTCCTATGAAAGAACAGCTCAAAGTATGAATCGTGTGATATTTGTTTGATCCCTCTGAAAAAAATGATAATTTTGAGATAAAGGAGGAAACTTGTGGGTGAGGGAATATGATTCAGCTGGCAGATGGAAAAAGCTTCCTTAAAAGCACTTCATAAATAGGTTGAGCTTTACTATTCTTGGATGGCAGGACACGGAGGGTAACTTATTATTTATTCACAGTTTTGGTGCACTTGATGTGCTATTCATTGCTGCCCTTACCTTATGTTGTCCAGCTGATGCTTGACACGTGGAACGAGTCGATCTTTTGCAACATTAAGAGTCGCCTGCAGGACAGTGCCATGAAGCTGGTGCATGCTGAGAGGCAGGGGGAGGCCTTTGACTCCCAGCTGGTTATAGGAGTACGAGAGTCATACGGTAAGACAGAAATAAAATGTCTATATACAGTAGTAGTTTCTATTATAATTTTTTCCTCTGAAACATTTATGTGATTCATGCTTTACTTTTGACTAAATTTTGATGTAATAAATATATTATTTTCTTATATAATATTTGTTTCTAGTTTTGCCCATTTCCATAGAGACATGCTTTGTCCCTGATATAGCCAGCTCTGCTCTGACTGGTCAAATCTGAGAGGAGATTGACACTGTCATGTAGATCACAACCACCTGTGTGATGAATGTGTTTGTGTCTCTATATTGCTTGTTCTGCTTTGTGATGATTATTTGACAATGCGTGTTTGATGGGAACTATGAAAATAGGCGGATCTTGTCTGACCTTTTCCATAAACTAGAATAGAATCACATTAGATCAATAAATTCAGAACAACCATGCAAAATAATTCCCCCCAAAAAGGCAGACATAATAAACACATAGGAGGGTACAGAAACACGGAGATGAACACATTATTGCTAATATGTGTAGAAATACAAATTTGTATCAGTTAATGGCCCCTTTTTTGTCCTGTCCTGCCCTTTTCTCCCACCAGTGAACCTGTGTTCGAACCCAGAAGACAAGCTGCAGATCTACAGGGATAACTTTGAGAAAGCCTATCTGGACTCCACAGAGAGGTTTTACAGAACACAGGCACCGTCCTACCTGCAACAGAACGGCGTCCAGAACTACATGAAATATGTACGCTACAATAACATTGATTATTACAAGTATAAGTGTTAGTATGAAGATGCAACCATGCAAACTAGCACATCTTGTGTTTTTATAGTGCAGAACGTCATCCAAATGTTTGTCTATTTTAGTTCCAAAATGATTTTTTCTATATGGGCTAAGACATTACAAATTGCAAATGTGTAAATGAGAGTTTCACCTTAATATAGCATTAAGCTAATCTTTGTGGAAAAGTGTGAAGAGAACACCCTGTGTAAATGTATGAGAGAGTTTTAATGGTTAGTTTATTCAGGTTTTGTGTAACCTCGTGTTAATATGTGTTTCCCTGCAGGCAGACACGAAGCTGAGAGAAGAGGAGAAGAGAGCACTTAGATATTTAGAGACACGTCGTGAATGTAACTCTGTTCAAGCAGTAAGTGTGATTGACAGGATCTGATGTTTATTTTCTTTTTCTTTTTTTAGCCAGTTTACCTCATGAAGTCCTTAATTTACTTTTCTGTATTATCAGGTCATCAGATTGTAGAGCAGCATAAAAGAGCCGGACACAGACTGTATGGTTAAGACCGATTCTAATATTTGAAAATCTGATAATTATATATTTGCTTTTTTTGTAAGAATAATGTTTTTGATGAGGATCTCTAAAAACTGCTCTAATCACTATTTTTATATTAACAGTGGATTAAATTACTGTAATGTGAGAGGGCCCGCTTGTAGACCTAATGAAGAATTATCAACCGGCTTCACAAGTCCCATCACCTTTAGCTTTGAGGGTCTTTAAGTGTCTCTCAGCTATGGTTTTGGTCTCACTGCTGATTGTTTCTAGATGCAGTAGGCAGTAGTTTTCAGCTAAAAGCTCTGACACTAAAGAGACACTAAAGAGAAAAGAGTTAAAGTTAAGTTAAAGAGTAGTTGATGAAGAAAGTGGAACATTTAGCTGACAAAGAGACAGATGTTTTTCTCAACAGTTGTTAGAAACCAAAACCACAGTTCAAATAAGGATGAATACTGGACTTAAATTTGTTGGGGTGGATGCAAAGATGATTTTAAATGAATGATAATGTTGCCCCTTGTCGCCCAGCGTGCATAAATAGGGATGTGTTTAGTAACATGTTTGCCAAATTTATGAGGTGATAATATGTCAGTGTAGTGGTCAAATAATTCATTAATTAATCACAATACAATCGGTTGTAGAGTGAAACTGAGTTTGTATTTCCCTTTTGCTACGTAGCAGACAATGTACATTAAGGTATAAACAATTATAAAAATGGTAAACAGAAATAAACTTATATGGCTTTGGAGGGAGGCCTAAAGGGAGGAGGTGGTCATTTTTTATTCATATAGTTTCAAGATCTAGCCGTCTCTTGCTAGTTCTCTAACGTTGCCTACCCCTACTTTAAATGTATTCATTGCCTGTTAAGTTATTTCAAAGTTGCCCTTAAAATGAGTCTGTTTTTTTTTTCCGTTTATCCACACAGCTTATGGAGTGTTGTGTGAATGCTCTGGTGACCTCGTTCAAAGAGACAATCCTAGCTGAATGTCCAGGGATGATCAAACGCAACGAGACAGACAGTGAGTACTGCTGCACTGTTGTCACATTAATGGCATGTGTTCCTTCTAAATGTAGCATGGTAAAGTTAGCCTTGTGTGTTTTGCAAGACACAGACTCTAATGTCTGCTAGACATATTGGCATCAACATTCACTATTGCATCAGCCAGGTAGACTTTAAAAAGAGAAATAGCTTCGGTCAGTGTTGGCTGGTTTTCCTGCCAAGGGGGCCAGTACAGCTGCACAACCTGCCAATAACAGTTATAGTTTATGAGCTTTTGTCTTTTTTCCCATGACACTTTTCCTGTTTTTGATTTGCTATGTATTGTTGGCCTTTGCAATGCGGATCACGTACAGCGTTAGTAGACACCAGTCTTATCATGCCTACCACCAATTGTTGTTATTATTTCTATATAATAATTGTATATACTACTATTATTACATATATATACTTATTATTGATGATGGTATTGTTGGTAGTATCTGTCCATGAGCCTTCGAGTTTGCAAGTCGAGGAAGTTTTGGATTCAGCCGGCATGCTTCTTGTTCTGTGTTTTTTTTCTTCTTCCCGAGCAGAGCTGCACCTCATGTTTTCGCTAATGGACAAGGTTCCCAGCGGGATCGATCCCATGCTGAAAGACCTGGAAGAACATATTATCAATGCTGGACTGGCAGACATGGTGGCTGCTGCCGAGACTATCACTACTGTACGTGCATAAACGCAACACACTTCAACAATTAGTTAGCACATCTCCTCAATCTCATGTCCATTTCTTACAGTACATCATGTATACAGTATATTTATTAGAGACTATGCTACTTCAATCAACTTATTTCTAATAGTTATTCATAGTCAGAGTTATACAATTTAGAAATTTCAGTTCAATCCCCACCTCCTCCTGTTCACATGTTGTGTCCATGGGTAAGACACTTAACACTGGGTTGCACTACAGCCACTGGGGATGCTCAAGCCCATTTGTTACGTCCCTACTCGCTAGGGGAAGGGGAGACATAAACATAAGCCAGATCTACTTGGTAAAGTAGAAATGTTATTTATTAAACAAAGGTAAACAAACAGAAGTCTGAACAGAAATTGGGCAAGTGGGTGCTGCTAAACCAAAGAACAAAATATAACCAAAAGAGGTTCCTTCTAAACAAGGGATTGATAATTACAAACGAAAGGAGAACCAAAAACCTCTCTAAGTTGTTGTTTAAACAAAACACAGGGA
Organism: Lepomis macrochirus; assembly: GCA_024633595.2. Lineage (NCBI taxonomy): Eukaryota > Metazoa > Chordata > Actinopteri > Centrarchiformes > Centrarchidae > Lepomis > Lepomis macrochirus. Next base: position 5,727,321 of record JALXJV020000009.1, read on the forward strand.
GGGCAGCACCCTTAAACTAGTAATTCTAAAACAACAAATGACTAACAAAGTATAAATTGTTTCAGTAGTAGCCGGTCCCAAGCCCAGATAAATGGGGAGGGCTGCGTCAGGATGGGCAATCGTAAAAAGCACATGCCAAATGGTGTGGCTCATCAGATCTCAATGCCAGGCAGGGTAGGGCAGGGTAGGGCGTTGTCAGGTTTGCCAGCCAGATTTAAACAGATGATCCTCTGTAGTGACCCCTACGGAGAGCAGCAGAAGGAAGAAGGAAAAAGTAATCTCGCAACTCCTTAATTTGAGTCGTTTAACGTTAGTTAAAGCTTGTCGTATAATAGATTAATTTAGAGCAGGAAACTGAAATTTATTGTGAGTTACGTGCTTTCTAGGGCAGCAACATTTTGGTTGACAACTTCAGAACTCATAGAGTGAGAATATACAATATGTAGACTAAAGGCCAATTTATACTTCTACGTCAAATGTACGGAGGTAGCCGTGCTGTTGTGAGCGTTTAAACTCTGTGAGTACACCACCAAAGCAGTAGTTGGCAGTGGGGTTTCTATGTTCCACCGTGTTGACTTTTTTTCAATGGAAACAGTGGTGCCTCGAACACCCTGTTGTGTATGCAAGCGCATTGCATTTTCCTGCCTTTTTAACACGGCTGTGTTTACAAACTTGTCACAGCTGATTGGGTAACACCTGTAACACACTCACCAAATGGGAGAAAACCTAGCTTGAAGCACGTTTCGCACCGTTGCAAGTACATGTTGTTCAAACAGAAAACATTGCAAACCATTGCAAAATTTTTTGAGATTGAACTCGCCCTTGACTGAAACTGAGTGGATCATGTTGGAGTTGGGGATTATTGTTGTAGAACAGCAGTTACTTTTAGTGAAATTACTAAAACACAGAAACAAGAGGTTTGGGGGAGATTGCATGCATGACCCTTGAACTGGTTGAGGCAGAAGGAGGACAAGGTGGAAATACATAGGAGGAAATGCAATTCTATGAAGCTGATCAATCAGAGTGTTGTTCCATTTTTGGGAAGGTGCACGTTAGACTAGTAGATTCGATGCAGAAGTTAGAATTTCCTTAACAGACCAAGTTAATATTGGAGGGAACCTTTCACAACATAATGTAAAATATTTTTTTATGTGTGTGTTTGTCCAGGACTCTGAGAAGTATGTGGAGCAGTTGTTGACTTTGTTTAACCGCTTCAGTAAGCTGGTGAAGGAGGCCTTCCATGACGACCCTCGCTTCCTCACAGCTAGAGATAAGGTCTGTTTTATCCTTCTTCCAATGCGCTGCACAACTAACACTCAGCAGCAAAATCTTTCAAGGGAATTCCTCTTAATATAAACAGCATTGTTTAAACTCAGCACACTAAGTAAACCCTCTCTCCCTGAACTTTGTCTTTACTTTACCTGAAATTAGTACAACTGACTTCACAGAAAAATTAATGAAATGCCAGTTAAAGGTTGTTCAGCTAAAACAAATGACAGTCTACATGTCATGATATAAATATTCAACTAGGAGATTCTTTAATGGATCTATGCTCCATAGTATAGATCAAACTACTCATCCTTCCTCATCACATTATATTCTGGTCCATTGTTACGAAGCTTTTCTAAGAGTCCAGCAAACTCTGCAGTCTCTTGTTGCAGAAATGATCAATCAATGAATCGATTAGTTGTCTGACAGAAATTGAATTCCCCCCCCTAAGTGTAATGATTTGCTGCTTTTCTCAGTTTTGTAAATTGAATACTGTTAGTGGTTTTCAACTGTTGCTTAGACAAAATAAGTGATTTAAGGATGCCACCTTTGGGCTCTGGGAAATCATTTTCAGTGTATTTTGACCTTTTATAGAAAGGCCTCTGCTGTACTCTGTTATGACCATGGTGGTAATCACTTTTAAATTCTTTCTGTTTCCCTGCAGGCTTACAAGGCTGTTGTCAATGATGCCACAATCTTCAAACTAGAGCTGCCTCTGAAACAGAAAGGGTGAGTAGAACTGTTTTGCCTTTGTAGATGTAGAATGATTCTTAATTCTTTAATGAAATGTATGGGGTTGATTGTTATGTTGTATGTATGATGCTTTGATAATATTGTTTCACAGTCATGCCAATAAAGCTATTTGAATTGAATTGAATGACCCACTGTTAACTCTGAATGTAGTAATGCACAATGATTAAGCCTTGCCACAAAGTTGTGGTGTGTATGTGTGTGTGTTAATGTGTACTTCCCCATCAAACCAGTGTGGGAATGAAGACTCAGCCGGAGTCAAAGTGTCCTGAGCTGCTGGCAAACTACTGTGACATGTTGCTGAGGAAAACTCCTCTCAGCAAGAAACTCACCTCAGAGGAAATCGAGTTCAAACTCAAAGAAGTGGTGAGTCTCTGTCTAGTCAGCCTTGCTTTTACTTAACTGGGCTCAGCTAGCCCAGTTTAGTCCCTTTTGCCTTCTCTTTTTTCTCTATTCTCAGACTTTTCTCTTCTCTTCTTGCAGCTCTTGGTGTTGAAATACGTCCAAAATAAAGACGTGTTCATGCGTTACCACAAAGCTCACCTGACCAGACGCCTGATTCTGGACATTTCAGCAGACAGCGAGACTGAAGAAAACATGGTGGAGTGGCTGAGAGTGAGTTTCACCAGAACTGTGCTGGAGATCAAAGATACCAATATTACAGCAGAGACTCAGTACCATTGCCAAAACCACTTTCAGAAATATAAACACATCTTCTACAAAATCTTTTTTTCTATTTAACAACAAACTAACCCCTCAGATGCATCAGTGTTTAATTTCGTCTTAACAAAATGAGTTGTGCAAGAACTTAACCTAAATCTAATACTGTCTAAACCTTTTGCACTGCTCTGGTTTAGCAGTGCTGTCTACACAACAAAATATGTACAGTTAATATTACAGTGAGGAAAGGTAGGTAAAAGTAGATGATGAGGAGGAGATGACAGGCTCTTTCCTCAGTTTGTGCAAAGCAGCACCCATCCAACACATCATCGTTCAGAAAAGCCTTTGTCGGCTCTGCCAACCCTGCATGGCTTTATTGGTCGAGGTTGCTCACAGACCACTGCTGACAATTTGAAATATTTTTTAAATGAGGAAATATCTGGCCAAACAATAAGTAAACAAGACCAAAAATCTTACCAAGAATCTAATGCCTTCTGTACTTAACAATTTTTGATATTCTGTGCTACAGAAACATTTTGTTTGTTCAAAAAAAAAAAAGAAGTGTATGAAAATAGATTCTCCTTTGCTACATTGTTCTCTTTTGTCCTCCTTTGTGTTGTAGGAAGTAGGTATGCCTGCTGATTATGTGAATAAGCTGGCAAGGATGTTTCAGGACATCAAGGTCTCAGAGGACCTCAACCAGGTCTTCAAAGAGATGCACAAACACAACAAGCTGGCACTGCCAGGTACCACCCCTTCCTCCCCGAAAAACACACACATATTTACATAAAAATGATAAACCAACTTGACACAAGATCAGTGTAACATTACCACTTTCAGGTATTATGTTCCTTTTATCACTCCTTTTAAAGTAGCAACATAATCTGTGAGGATATGAACACATTACATTAGAGCAATGATACTGTTTATCAGGATTTGGATGCATTCTGGACTTTTTGAGACACCAATGACAACGTACTTGGTTGGATTGAGTGAACCGAAGGGAGTTGGTGTCTTGCTTAAAGCAGTTTTGAGGACTTTATCAAAGTTAAAAAATTCTTAATTTTTATGCACCTGTGAAACTAATAAAGAGTAACAGGGCCATCAGTGAAATATTGCTGTAGCTTAGCACCTTCGGTCCTCTCATCTACATGCTGTCCTAGAGCAAGCTGCGTTTGAGTGAATGAAGATTAATTTGACACTACTAAATTTATGGTAAATAAATAAACTATATTGCGTGGCTTATTTTGCAACCCAAACATAAATGTTTCTTTTCACGAAAGAATATATTCTCCCCTTCTCCCCTTTTCGCTTGCAGCGGACAGTGTAAACATTAAAATCTTGAACGCCGGAGCTTGGTCACGAAGCAGTGAGAAAGTTTTTGTCTCGCTGCCCACTGAGCTGGAGGACCTGATCCCTGAGGTGGAAGAGTTCTACAAGAGGAATCACAGCGGTCGCAAACTCCACTGGCATCACCTCATGTCCAACGGCATTGTGAGTACTGCATTATCTATTAAAGTAGATAATGCAGGGTTCCTGCTGCAATAAAGAGTCAGCAATCAGAATCTCAGGGAGTTAAAATGCAGCTTTCTTCGCTCTCGAAATATGGAAATTGCTTTTAGAAATAATTGGGATAAATGTTCCTTTTGTTCATGCAACCTCTCCTTCTCTTCTCCCTCAACCTTATCTTCCTCATATTCATCCTCACTTCTCTGCTATTATTCTCTCCTCCTTATTGTTTCTTTACCATCTCTTTGGATTTCCAACGCTGTTCGACCATCCAACAAACAGTTCTGATGGTCTATACTGTCAGCATTACAGTGAAACTGAATTTAATGAATTGAAGAAAGAGATGGGAGGGAGCGGGCAGTAATTTTAGCTGCAGTCCTGAGTATTTTCTCTAATGCATTCTTTCTGGCAGGCTACCAAATCGAACAGTTGCTGTCTTACCAGTAAGAGGACACTCTGCTCCTATCACCTTCCCTACATTCTCCTTTGTTTCTCCTCTTGCTCAGATCACCTTTAAAAACGCGGTGGGTCAGTACGACCTGGAGGTGACGACGTTCCAGCTGGCGGTGTTATTCGCCTGGAACCAAAGACCCAGAGAGAGAATCAGCTTTGAGAACCTCAAACTGGCCACAGAGCTGCCTGACGCAGAGCTACGTCGTACACTCTGGGTCAGATATAAATGCTTTATTTCAAACCACCAAATTACATTACGTACTAAGTATACAGGATTTAGATATTTACTGAGGTTAACTTCATTCTTTGTCACGTGTGGGTAACAAGATACCTAATAAAGCTGAGATGGAACATTTGGATGCCTGCAAGTAGGTTCTAGTACTGGATTAGTTTATCAAAAAATCAGACACCATCTTCAGGATCTTTTTTTCATCTACAGTAACAACAGCAGGAGTCAGAGAAGTTAAAGAGCACATAATGACAGGTATTAAATTATGCAGGAACAACGCAGTCATGTTTTGCAGTCCTCTGTAGGTGTTACAGATAATCAGAGTAGGAGATAATTGAGTAGGAGAGTCAGTCAGAGTCAGAGTGCATCAGACAGTGTGGATAGTGGTACCATAATGAAAAGGGACTGTATGGATGGTTGGCAGCATCTGTAGGGAGGCAAACACACACACACGCACGTTGGAAGTTTTTATGCAAACTGATGCTGTTTCATATCTTAAACTTGACTACTTCTGCTCTCGCCTCTATGTGCAGTCTCTGGTGGCCTTCCCCAAGCTGAAGAGACAGGTGTTGTCTTATGACCCTCCAGTTAGCTCGCCCAAAGACTTCACAGACAGCACGCTCTTCTACGTCAACCAGGAGTTTTCACTCATGTATGTTATAGTGCTTTTAAAAGTTAGAAAATTGTTATATACTTCCTGTCTCAAAGCAAAGTACTTTTTTTCACTAAAAACTTGTGATGCCGATAAAAGTAGAACTTTGTCCCTATTGGTCCACAGTTTCATTCAGCTAAAGTATGTGTTATAAACAAGTGTATATGCAAAAGGTTTCAATGATATATGAAGTTTCATGATTAAATATGAAATTGTAAGTATGTACTGCACATATATGATATTCTTACTCCCAAATATATTAATTGTTAACAGATCTCAAATAATCATAAATGACTGTTAAACTTTTAAATATTTAGGATATTGATCATCTGTGTCTTTGTGTCTGTTTTTTTCTCAGAAAAAACTCCAAGGTCCAGAAGCGGGGAAAGATCAATCTGATTGGTCGGCTGCAGCTGACCACAGAGCGAATGAGAGAAGAGGAGAATGAAGGAATTGTTCAGCTCAGAATACTCAGAACTCAGGTATGAAAATATAACCCTCACAATAGGCCTCATGCAAGAACACTTTCATATTCTTGTGTAAACTTTTTCTTCCTTTTTTTTTTTTTTGCACGGTGGGCTCACACAAGTGTGCCACGTCAGATTCAGCAAATGCCCCTAAGTTCAGATAACTTGACTGCGTAAACATGATGAATTTGTTTTGTGCATGAGTTCATGAAAATTGTAATGTCAGCATAATTAACACCACAATAACACTGTAAAAGGCTACTCGTCCTGTCGCATTTGTCAGGAAGGTGTCCGTTCGTGAAAATGACATTAAAGATTAAAAAGAAGAACTTACGAGTTCGGAGATTGAATTGATTGGAATGTCTATCATTTTTAACAGCGTCAGCGGTGGAATTAAGGGAATAGAGTTGAATCGGTGTGTCTGTCTGCCAAGTTTTGGCTCTAACAAGATTCACATTTGCATAAGCACATTTCATGGTGAACCAAACCGCCAAAATAACCATGAATCGGTTTTGCCAAGATATTAGCACACTCCCTTTCAAGGGCCTGACGTGCTGTGGCATCTAAAAGACTACTCTTCCAGCTGACCCTGTTAATTACAGTGACAAATTAACCTTCAATTAGTGCATCATTTAAGTCAGTTTGCAGTTTGAGATGTATGATAATTATAATAATTGTAGCAGCGGGTGTCGAGTCGGAACATGGGAGCAGTAGGTTGTTTCCAGCTCCAGACTTTTTGTGACAAATCGTTGTGAAGATCAGCTGAAGATTAAATGAGTCTAAGCAGTCTAAATTAGACAAATCAAGTGGGAATCTTAAGTACGGCCCCTCCAACATGGCTCAGCAAGTAGTAGATTATGTTCTCTCATTGAATGCATGTTTGGAGGAACAATGACACGGACCCAAAACCTTTTTCAATGTACTTATGGGCATGTCAGAATTGGATTTGGATACTTGAAAAACAGTGAATCTGTTCTTTAAATCCTTCTTGTCATAGACTTGGATGTAGAAGGAGCTAAATTAGACTTTTGACTGCTTTTAGACTCTTAAGGCTTTAATAAATTTGTCTAGTGTTCCCAGCATGTCTGATACAATGACAGCCAGTATAATGAAGCCAGGACAGGAGGGGTGAGCTTGTGCATATGGTCATACGACAGTTTGTAGAGCTTCTAAAAGTGCAACATTTTATTTTCTTATCGACCAGGAGGCCATAATCCAAATCATGAAGATGAGGAAGAGGATCAGCAACGCTCAGCTGCAGACGGAGCTTGTGGAGATCCTGAAGAACATGTTCCTGCCTCAGAAGAAGATGATCAAGGAGCAGATCGAGTGGCTCATCGAACAAAAGTACATAAAGAGGGACGAGACAGACATCAACACCTTCATCTACATGGCCTAGGCAGCGAGGAAGGGAGCACTTTCATTGCTCTGTTTTTTTACTCCTAGCCTGCGACCGGCGCTTGACCTGCAAGAGGAGAGGGACAAGGAACAAAAAGGATGTGTTTGACAAAAAGGAGAGCGGTGATGATGAGTAGTAGTGAGTCTGCTGATGGACAAGGAGGAGCCTTTTCAACAAAATTCTGGATATTTTATGTGTTTGTGAGACACCAGTGTGTCTTTTCGAGGCGTAGAGTTGCGACGTTGGACTGTTTGTGTGTCTCTGCTGCCCTCTAGTGTCGATCAGAGGAGAAGTACTGCAGCGTGCGCTGTCTGCAAGCAGCTCCAATGAGAAAAAAATAGTGACATTATAAAATTAAATACTTCCTGCCTTACTTTCATCAGCAAGGGACTGCAAAAGAGGAGGAGGAGCAGTGAGGAGTGAAGGGAGGACAAATTATATCAATCCTTTGCTTTCACTTAATGCCACAGTTGGCATCTTAGCGGCAGCCATTTTGCATCCCTCCTATTCTACATTTGTCTTATTTTTAAACTGGGAATGCAAAAAGCAGTGAGTGAAAGCTGAGGAGGAGCGGACACGGAGGGGAGATTAGTTTAAACTACCGAGGAGTATTTTGCCAAATTGTGTGTGTGTGTTTGGATGCATGGTGTGAATCTGGTCTTTTAGATGTGTGTATGTGAGTATGTGCACTTTCAACAGCATGCTGCTTTATGTTTTTTGTTTTTGTTCAGTGGAGGATCTGTCACACTTTGTGGTTGTGTTTGAGGTTGGGAAATCAAGACCAGTCATTATTTAAATGCTGATATTTAGTTATTCTTTTTAACCCCTGTGGCAACAGGTGAACAAGTATTGTCTGGAGACTCTTGTCTGTGTTACAAAATAATCATTCTTCAAACTATTTATTTGGCGTGTAAAGACCCGTGATCTGGACATTGTGAGATTAAAAACCAGCTGAATGCATCAAAGAGGGAAATGTCTAGAACTGTGACCAGTACTGCAGAAAACTAGAAACCCAACACACTTAAATAGACTAGAAGGTCCATTACTGAATTATCACCTCATTAATCCACGTAGTGTCATTCTTCACACAATGACAGCAGATAAAGGTTTCATATGAATGAGCTGCTGTTTTTACCCTCCAATGAGATCGTGTCTGAGCTGTTTTAGAGTTCATATGGCCATCATGATGTGTGTGTTGCGTTTTCTTCTCCCTTTCTGCCCAAAGGAACAGATCCAACAGACACCACATATTCAGACGGAAATGTCACTCATTATCGAAGTGAATCTGTTGAAACAAAGCAGCCGTTTGGTGCAACAGGTTTTGGCTTTTTGAATTCCCCATACGGTTTTTATTCTCAGTCTCAATGGAGAAGCTATAAACAGCAATCACTACAATTTTGTTTTATTCCCGATGGCCAGATATGTATTTAGGGTGTGTAGTCGAATCCAGTCTACTGTAAGAAATGGAGGTCAAAATCCAAGAACTTGTTCCAGCATTCACCTGAAGCCGGTGTGACGTTTCAGAAGTCTGACCGATGTTAACTGGTGTTAAACTATATTTTCTGGCCCATCAGATTCTATAATGATGATCATAATAATTTAGAGAAGGGGTTTTCAAACTCTGAGACTACGGGTCTCCACTCAGACAAAGCTTGGGAAACGGCCCCCACCACATCTGTAGTTTACTCAGTAAGTTTCGCTCAATTACTGGATGCCTAAGGGATCATGATCATATTATTTGATCTCATAGACACTCAACATTTGAGCCAAAATAGCCTAATACTGCTATTTGACATACCTTCTGTCTACACCAAATACTTTTTAAAAAGGTCTGGTCTAAGGCATTTATTAGTTTCTGACTCTACTGACATCTACTCTGAGCTCTCACACATGTAGGCTGTTCTATGTGATCTCCTTTCGATAACGAAGGCAATAAGTAATGTAATATTGTTTCACTTACATTCACTGAGCCTCCCCTGGAACTGTTTCCCCCCCTAGGGAGGCTGCACTTGAAACCCCTGATATAGAGCACCTTTCAAAACAGAGTTTGTGCTTTACATAGAATTAAAGTAAAAAAATCCAAAAATTAAAACAAAAATAAATTAAATAATTGCATCAAATACCACTTCCATTACTCACTTTCATCTGTAAGATGTACATGATTGAAGTATAAACAATTCTGCAACATAATGACATCATTAATTTAATGTCTTTTGTAAGACAGTGTCACTTTTAAATTGGTAAAAATTTACTGAACCAACGGACATTAACTTCTTGTTTTTTACTTGAATAATGGAATAATGATATCAGTCGCAAAGTTGTTTCTGTTCTGCAGTGTATTCTTTCTTCCTTCCTCTGTGATCGGACTGGGATCAGATATTAGCTGCTGTAACAGCGCTTTTATACCTCAGCAGACAAAGTGCTTTGCAATTTGCATCTCAGTTGTGCACACACACTCATGGCGGTGGAACAGGTTTGCAAGGCACTGATTGGCCAAAAAACTGGGGTTGATTGTCTTGTTCAAAGCCATGTGGACAGAAGGATTAACCTGCAGAAAACAGACCACCTGCTCTACCTCCTGAGCCACAGCTGCTCAGGGTCACATGGTTTGTTAGCTGTTACCTAAAACAGTGACCTCATTGTATTTACATAGGTTGATCAGAGCGGGCAGTAGAGCCAGTATTAACTTATCACAGATTTATCAGTGTGTTTGTCAGCCAAGCCCAAAACATAACAAGAAATTGCTGCACAGAAATACAAAAGGTATTTTTGGAAGCATTTTAGAAACATATTCTTTCACTTATGCAGTTTATCACCAGAGGGCTGCAAAATGTCCTGTTCAGTACATACTGTATTTTTTTAAATCAAAACAAAAACAGCAACACAAATAACATTGTGAATTGGCTTAGTCAGATAGCCGAAGCTTCAAGGTTTGATGGTGGCTTTGCGAGAACTGTGGTTTTTGTGTTTTCTTTTTTTTGAGAGGGGTGATGGCTTACTGGGACTGCATACAGTTTGGCAGAGAGTTTACAATTAATCAGTCTGAACCTATCCTTAAAGGGTTTTATTCCAAAATGACATTTTTAATCTCAATATCTATATAAAGTGGAATCATGACTTACCTTAACCTTGTTAACCTGGTAGTTCAGGTGAGAGACATCAGACAAAAAGACAAAAGTGAAATTGGTAGAGATCAGTAGAAATGACGATGCAGCCTTCTTTTACTGATTGTGTTTCTCACAGCTTTTATTCTTCAAAGCCTCAGACATTTTTATCTGCTGAAATTCTCTAGCGTTTTCTTCTGAGACATATACAGGGAATTGACAAGTGGTGTTTGTGTGTGTCCTCTGAGGGCTGAATTGCTATTAAAAACATATTTGAAAGTGCTAAAGCAACGGAAATACTGTCACATCAACATTTACATACTATTGATTCTCACATTTGCAGGGTTATGTGACTGCTGCTTAGACATTTAAAATAATTTATTTTTTAAATAATTCCTACAGCAGCTCCTCCACATGTTCAGCGCTGCCAGTGAAAACAAGTTCTGCTTTAGAAACGCAGTGAATTAGAAAGAGAAAAAAAAGCTTCTGATCCCAAAAAAAATTGACACTGCTTTAAAAAAAAAGATGTCTCCGTTTAAACTAATTTGTCCCCCTCAGTCGTAAAAATACAGCTATGATTTAACTTGGTCAATAATATTAGAGCTGTAAAGAAGGTGAAAGGCAATAGTGAATGTGTGGGATTGAACTTTTTGTATTTATTCTATATTTATGAAGAATGTTTTGTTTTTGGACATGTTGCTTTAGTGCATATCCATAGTGCTGACCCTCACTCTCTGTTTCAACTCCACTTCTAAGATACGAAAACAGTTTTTAGCCTACTTTAATTCACTTTCCACTTTAATAAGTCAATTCATTCTTGCAGTTTGCCAAAATGCAAAAACAGCTTTTCACTCTCTGTGACTTGGAGACTGGGATGTTGGTAATAATGAGATTTACATTTTACACACTTCCTTGCAAAAAAAAAAAAAGAGTTAACTCTTTTCTGACGTGTCTGCCTGGTTGAGATGAAACAAACTCCTCAAAAAATTATGCAGTTTTATTCTCTATGCACAGACCTGGCTCAGTTAGTATTTTGCATGTGATTTCCTGTTTCTAAACTTTTAAACATCCTTGAGTACGTGGAGTACAGTGAAATGATGAATGTCACTACTTCTTACTTTCATTTCACTTATTCAACAGCTTCCACTCATTTGGTTTTCCCCAGCAAATTTAAACAAGAGCTAAAAATAATATCCCTACGTATTGACACAAAAAAATATTTTGGGGTGGATTTTTCCTATAATAATTAGATTTTTCCCTCCTGTCTTTTTTTTGCTTGTGATTCAGTGTGAACACCAGGCCTTGGACATTTCCAGATGCTTTGAGGTTTATTTTGTCTTTTTTGAAACCAGATGTGTTTAGCATTTTCTGGTGCTTTAACAATCACAGTAACTTTGTTTGAGAGACTGTTTTAGGGGTGTTATTGTGTTAAATATAATCCATGGTTGTGAAAAACCTGAAAAATTTCAGTGTTTTCGCACAGTTTGCCGCTGGTGCACCATTAGACTGAAATATGTCAGCTACTATTGTCAGACATTCATGTCTCCCAAAGGGTAAATTATAAAATATTTTTTTCCCTGGCCTCTCAATCTGACGCCCCCCACCAGTTCTAAGTTTGAATTTGACATATACTTCAGTTTTCTTTTTTATGTGGTTTGGTGATCATTTTTAATGCTGCCTTAATCCACAGCTTCCTATAGTTTTGTGCAACAAGCTTCAATGGGGTCTTCAAGTATATTCAAACAGTTAGAAATACAGTATGTGTGAGTCCGAGCCGACTGTAAAGCTCTCAGACCAGAGAGCTTTAAACAATCTAAACAGAAAATATATTTAAATTTTTCTAACCACGTAATTGCAGCAGACAAAGGTATCACTTCCCTCCTTGTTTTTTTTAAAAAACAGGTATTTTACTGCCCTTTTTATTAGACATTCTGCATTTTATTATGTTAAACAATAGTCAGATCTGTTCTGTCCAATCAATAATCAGTATTAGCTGGTGAAACTGTCATTTTATCCTGTTTCACAAACATCTGGTTTAACTTTAGTTGAGGTTAAAGGAGATGAAAATGTTTTTTAGGCTGTGGAGTGGACTGTGATTGCTGTGTTTTTCTCATTTGAAACCGTGTATTCGCCCATCATCCCCGTCTGCACAGGAGGGGCAGACTTACCTGTAGCCTTGCATAATGACAAAACTTGAACTAAACACAATCAGTCGCAGCCTCAACCAGCTGAATGTTTGCCACTACATCAAATAAAGAGACATTAAACTATGTGTTGCTGGAGTGGGAGGAGAGTGGTTCAACTATTTTCATGTGCTGTGTTGTTTTGCTTGTTTCAAATATTTTTTTAAATTGAATAATTTATTTCCTGGCAAAATAAAGACCGCTGTAAAGACAGATATTTCAGTTTACTTTGTTTCTTTCACTTCCAAACAACCTAAGTGGTGGGCGGACAAAGATTTTGTGATTTTGTATCAAAGAGTCTTTCTCTCTAGCTTCAAGTTACTGAAAATGGTTTGTGATAACTGTTCATCATGTTATCTTGCATGCATTCTTACAATAAAAAATAAGTGGCATACATAAACATTATAGTGTTAAGACTTGGTTTAAGGAAGTTCCAGTTCACACACGAAAGTTGGAGTAAACAGAAGAACCCAAATCTCCTTTCCTGTCTTCTTTCTTTTTTAAAATTAGAATTTAAATCAGAGCAGGATAATGACAGACACAATTCTGGACATGCAGCACCAGTTTTAAATTGTCAGGGACAACATAAAGAAAAATAAATGCATTTATATTTGTATTTTTTAATGCAGTTCTTCCCCAGCCAAAAAGTCTGTTATTAGAACGAATAGATACACAACCTTGCAATCCAAATAAATTAGCTGACTAGCAACTGCAACTGCATATTAACACATTTGATCGCACCTTTTTCCCAGTAAGGTGCAGCTAGGTGCCAGTGATAAGAGTTGTAAAGCCTGTAGTAAAAACTCGTGTTACATTCATGGGGTTTCGTGGGTCAGCGATTTTGAGGCCACTAAAAAACGTGAGAGGGCTGCACGCGAGTGCCAAAAATAACGGATTGTTCCTTTAAAAAGATGCACGTTTCAACTTTTTTCGGACCTGCAGGGTGGACACGTTTTTCTCGCGTGGTTCACAGTTGGTTAAACTGTTATGTATTTTATTTGAGTAATTTCACGATAAGATTGAATGTTGATATTTTAAATATTTATGTGTTACAACGCATGTATGCAAACATTTTTCTCGTAACCGGGAACGTTTGGTTCGCTCTACACCCCCATAAAGCAGTGGTATCGTCCGCTCCCCCGGAAAACGCCGGGCGACAGCCAAAACCCCTGCGAAGGAGAAGTGGAGCAGATTTATAAGCCAACAACTAACTGTAGAAAGTAAGTGTTTAGAAGTATCTAAATGACTTCTCGTAGTTTTGAATATTTACACAAACAACTCATTTTTACTTCAGTTGAATCTGGTTCAGGTTGATTTCATGAGCCTTTGACGCGTGTGTTGACAAATTAGCTAACGTTAGCAGTTAGCTAGCTCTGACAACCGCAGTGCTCCGCTAACATTAGCTAGTAAACAAAAGAAGTCTCCAAGCAGCGAAGGTTGAACACTGGACGAATGTAAAACTAACATTGTCATTAAAGTTTATGTGGCGTTTATTCGAATATCAGATGCGAGGTCTGGTTACGATTTTGTGATTACGTTAACGTTGGTCATCCTAACCTCGTTAGCCGCGTTAAGCTAGCATCAACCGAAGAGTCATATGGCTGTTTATTTAATGATATATTAGGTTAAAACATTCGCCAGACCCCTTTTAAAATGTTAGATTCAGCACTTAAATGTGATGATTTGTTAACCCGATGGTATGTGGTTTAAACAATAACTAAAAAAAGCTCCACCTTTTTAATTTCGACTGAAAGTAGGTAACTTATACAACACTTGGTTTATTTCATATTTCAGTCAGTAAAGTACATTTATATGCATTTAAATAAGCAACATCCTCTGCTACAGCCTGCAACATTTGCCTTGCACTTAATTTAACAAACACAGATAACGTTACCCAGTATTCGTGTTTAGTTATTTAGGTTTAAACCTCGCCCTAATTAACATCACAAATCGAGTAAGCATCGTATAACCTCTGTTTTGCTCTAATCAATGGTTTGTGTCAACGATATATTAGACCAGCCTGTCATTTGCTTTATATGAAGCGTTTATATGAAGTCTGTTCACGGCCATCACGGCACCGGAGAAAAATAAATCTGGTGACGCAGCAGTCGGTTTACTTGGTAAGGTTATGTCACAGATAATCGCAGAGTACAAGCTGAACCGACCATGGGTCGTGTTTTTTAATGCGTTTTTTCCTCATTCAACATATCATCTTCTTCCAAAATTACTTAGATGATGAAAACGCTGACATTTGGGGAATTATGAGTCATGCTCGTGACAACTGCCAGCATATTTTTTTAAATGATTGCAAGAGCAAATCTGGATTGGAAATCTCTTGTTAACCTGCTTTATACAGCATGGTTCTAGATATTAATCTCCAAAAATCACTTTTGTTGTATTGGCCGTTTTATTTAAAGTTGTTACACATGCAGTGCTACGACATATGCTACCTGTCTATGCATTTTGAGTCTGTTTTTCATGGGTCAAAATAAGGTACATTTTAATACTTGCACATACAATAATATTGACAAGAGTTTTGGGGGAAGGGCCTGTTTTTGACAGTGCCCCCTGTGCACTAAGCCAGGTTCATAAAAAATCGTTCTCCCTGTTTTGGTGTGGAGCAACCAGAAAACTGACTGACTGATGTTGTTTCTAGACAGACAACAGTACTCTGTGAACAAACAGCCACTACTTTTGCACAAAGTACAGGATTCTGGCAATATAAGGGTCATCCAAAAAAGCCACACCAGGTTCACCAGCTTTTGTTACAACACAATGTGACCTCATCTGGTAACAGGCTGCTTTGGATAATGAAATGTGTGAAAGCACATATTCCTGGTAAATTACATTTGAACTGTGAACTGGTTTTGTACTGTTTACATCACTATCGTCATTACAGAGGATACAATTAATTGTTCTCACTGTTATAATTTCCCAGAGTTGTGATTTGCTATATCATTGTATACTAAACATCTATGCCGTTTTATACTCAAGGATCTGTTACCCCTTGTTTTTTTTAAACCTTATTTTTTGTCTTCTAACTGTAGTGTTTTGCGTATGTAAACATCTGCATACTTTAAGCCACATAGTTTAGTGATAATGGCAGCAGACATGCATATCATAAATATGTTTTAATATAGATTAATTCATATTGCTTGTGGTGATTGTGTCTACTCATAGGAACAATCCGGGCCATTTGGCAGACAGCAGTACAACATCAGGAACACTGGACAAGCTTGTAAGTACTTGTTCGTATTTAAGTGTAGCGGACAAAGATATTGCACATTTACACAGTGATAATACTGTTAAACGTATTGGCAGAATAATATCTCAGTCTTAATGTCTAACCTCTTAGTGGATTAAGGCTTATCAAAGTGTTGTACAGAGACCTTTTTACCTGAGTATTGGATTTCTTTTATTCTAGAATCACTTAGATCTTAATGGACAAGGCAGTCGTAGGTACACAGGTATGACCTTCCTCCTGCACATTTTGTCCTGATCCTGTTGTGTAGGTGGATGTGTTGCCTCACTAACATTTGACCCCCTCCTCCCAAATGTAGCCCAGCTAGTGAAGCCTATTAAAGGTTCAGTGATGCCTGTGAAGAAGAAGAGAAAGCTCCCCGAAGCAGATGATAATGAGCAAAAGTGTAAAATTACAAGGTAAACACACAGGCGTTCGCTCACACTATAACATGTGTCCATCCTCTCGCTCAGTGTGGTGTGTTTTGTACCATATTGGTTTAACCTCAAGTGCAATTTATACTTCTGCGTCAAATAGACTGCTCGGTCCACTTGGTCGATAACATTTGAAAAGGCTACACCAGCCACACATATCCAATTTTACCCCCATTCACGTTAGCGGCGCGCTAAACCGGAAGTTAGCCTGCTCGGGCGGCAAAAGTCAACACAGTGGACGCTGTAGCGCTACTACCAACTAGCGTTTTGGGGTGTAATTGCAGATTGACAGACACATTAGTATAAATGCCTGGCTATGTGCGTAACTAGACCATACGCAGGAGTATAAATGAAGCTAAAGGAACAAACACACAAAACTTTATTTGCTTGGACTTCTTCCTTGTTGTCTGGATGCTATTTGCACCAGAAGTTTGCCCTAACCTGTCGTGACTATATGTGAGAAATAGGGCTGAACGATTTTGGAAAATAATCTAATTGCGATTTTTTTAACCAATATTGCGATTTCGATTTAATGTGCGATTATTTTTTAAGCTCTTTAACTTCTGTATTATTCAAAACGGACAAGCAGTAAATCAGTGTATAGTATGATATTAGATAGATTAAACAGACTGTTCTTTGCGGCTCAGGCCTGTGTTATGATGAATTAGGTAGAATTATTATTATGAGCAATAAGATATATCAAATTATAATAATTTGAGAAAGACAATTTGAGTCAAGTCATGGCATTAAATAATATGATATAGGCTATTATCATCAGGTCGGCCTACCTTTTCACCACAGGGTATTATACAGTAAGCTCAATACAAAACCCACAGTTCAACCACCAATTAATGAGTCCTGATCTCAGTTCAAATCTCCTGGAGTCCATCTTTCTGTATCCCCGTAAGCAAACTAAAAATACTCAGTTTGAGGTTCAATTCATAAGTTGGCTAACTAAAATAGAACAGAGTGACACCTCTCGTGTCTAATAGACAAGCTTAGTAATTCTCCGACAACACCGGGTCCCCTCCTCCCCGCAGCCTCCGATGATGTTGAGCGGCGACCGGCTTTAACCAGGCTGCAACTTCGGGACAGACTGGGTCTCTTTCGGACTGAGGCGTTTAGTTTGAAACGCCAATTTACAGATATTTCCTGAGCTGACTGGTGGCTGTGTGTGTGGCGCAGGCCGATCGCCACAATACGCTTACCTTAATACACGCGTCTTTCTGTTGTGCATTTTTCCGTCCATCAAAGCCGCGGAGGGCCCAACGAATTCAGCCCACCACCATGTTACCAGCGGTGGCGCTGCTACTTTCATTCCATGTGACATTAAAGTTTATGTAGCTGAGCTTCTGTCAAGCTTAAGGCCATTTTACAACAAGAAGGCAAGTTTCCAGCGTAACGTGCAGACGAAGCATTAACTTCGTCAGACTGCTTTCCGCTTGGGTGTCATGTGACCAGAGTGTAATCGCCGCCTTTGCGATTAGAAAATTGCGTTTTATTAAATCGCGATTAAATCGCAAATTCAATTAATCGTTCAGCCCTAGTGAGAAATATTAAAATGTTAACAACCTAAATCAGTGATTGAACTTTTCCTTCCAACATGAGATGATTTTTTTTTTTTTTTTTAATTTTTGAACCTAATCTTTTGGTCTGTGTTGTAGTTTCACGCGACCTCAAATCCGCGGTGCCAGGCCAATCACTGAGAAGCTGTTCTCCATTAAGAAGTGCCTGGCCTGGTTCAACGAGTACGCTGGCCCTGACAAGGTTGTGGGTCCAGAGGCCATGGAGAAATTCTGTAAAGACATTGGAGTGGAACCAGAGAATGTGAGTCCCCATGACACTTAGATTCACGTTTCCTATCCCTGCCGTGGATCAGTCACATCCAGCTGAAAGTTAACTTGGAACTAAATTTACTCTTACCTCAGATGTGTTATTTATGAAACGTCCTACCCTGATCAAAGAGAAGACGATGCTGTTTTACTACAACACATCATATTTTTCAACAGTTGCAGCTTGGAGTTATTAAATTATGGTGAAAATTATGAAATTTCTATAGGTTTTGCATGTACAAGTTATTTACCTATACATGCAAGAAGACTGTGCCAAAATAAATGAATAGCTTCTATCTATCCTATCAGCCCGTTTAGTGATGCTGCTTACATACATCGTAGAACAAATCCAGCAATGTTGCCCTTTCTGTGATTTGGGGAAAGTCTATTTCTGTATTGTCACCCAACATCCAGAATCAGACCTCAAGATGGGCCAGAATTGCTGATAAAAGTGATGTGCAATTCATTGTGCTATCAGCAGCTGCAGTCCTTTATTTGTAAATTTGCCCCTCAAAGTTTTACTAAACCGACTTTTTGGAACAGACCTTTTGAGGTGCATCCTGCTGGTTTTTGATGACACACAGCCATTGATTTTTTTTTTAATTTTCTTTTCTTGAGCTGCACTGCAGGTTTTTCCATGATATTTTTATTCATACAACTTCTAATATTAAAATTGTTTTCTTTTTGGAAAATACACATCTGAATTTGCATGTTTAAAACTTGTGTTGTGCTTGTTTTGCTGACCTTTTGTTTTTTTAAACAGTCAAGAGCCTAACTGTGTGCTCTCTCTATACAGACAGATGGATTGAAGACCCTGTGCACATGCATCAGTGTTGATTAAATGATTTTGATCTTTCTTCCAGATTATCATGTTAGTTTTAGCCTGGCATCTAGAAGCAGCAAGTATGGGGTTCTTCACAAAAGATGAGTGGCTCAGGGGAATGACGTTATTACAGTAAGAACTTTTCATTTTAACTTTTAGTTTGATGTTGCTTAAAATGGAAAGAGAATTTGACATCATGTTGTTCTCATTACCAACATTAAATTTATTACCTCATGAATATAAGAGCTACACTCTTGGCATCCATTTTACCACAGTGTGTGTATTTACATGTGGTCCTTTACCCACTTGCAGGTGTGACTGTACAGAGAGGTTACAGAGCAAGCTGGATTACCTGCGTGCTGAGCTCAACGACTCTGTAGTCTTCAAAAACATCTACAGATATGCCTTTGACTTCGCCAGAGTGAGTTTGCTGGTTTTTTGTTTGCCTTTGTTTTGTCAGAGTAACTTCACTAAAAATCGTGTTTTCGCTGCCCCCCAGTGGTTAAACTTGCTGCAGTGACGTACAGGTGTGCGAGATTGAGATTTTAATACAGTGACTGTGCGGCCTTGCTTTCCAATGGTCAGATTAACCATCAGTCACAGGAGTGATCAAGACAGAGTCTGAAATTGTCACAACAGTGGTGTCACCACCCGCTCACTGCTGTTGTGCTTTTGTCCTGTCCTTAGGATAAGGACCAGAGGAGTTTGGACATGGATACGGCCAAATCCATGCTGGCATTGCTGCTGGGGAGAACGTGGCCGCTCTTCCCAGTCTTCCACCAGTTCCTGGAGGTAAATGCCTCGGCTCTTGTTTGTTTGGATATATCAGAGAAATGTGCATTGCAATAATTAATTTTAGATGTAATGAAAGCCTGTACAAGGACTGTAGATTGTAGATGGATACTTCTTAATCCTTTTTGGCAACTACAATACCAACACAAAACAAAACACCAGTATTACCCAATATTAAACTCAGGAACAAGCAAAACAAGTGTGTAATTGCATGTCAATCTCTCTTTTATACACTCTGTGTTTCACCCCCACCCCCCCTTTGCCTCTCCCACAGCAGTCAAAGTACAAGGGGATGAATAAGGACCAGTGGTATAACGTTCTGGAGTTCAGCAGGACCATAAACACAGACCTCAGTAACTACGATGAAGATGGAGCTTGTGAGTAAAAAAAGTAACTCACTGAAGTGCAATTTATACTTCTGCATGAAATCGACGGCGTAGCCTCTGCGTGGCACCCTATGCTACGCCGTCACCTTTGGCGAAGCCTGACGTGCACCATCTCAAATTTTAACTACACGTCGAGTCGACGCGGGCCGTAAGCACTGTGATTGGTCGGCTGTGTAGCCTCCGAGCCGACAGAAGTGCCTGTGCTTTGAAGGAACTTTTACTAGCGGTCAAAACGGCGACTGTAACACGGTGGATCAATATATTTGACCGTCACAACCTGAGCGAAATGACTCTCTTCTTTAGCAGAAGTGTGATCCATTCGGTCGATAACATTTGAAAAGGCTACACCAGCTGCACATATATTTTACCCCCATTCATGTTAGCAGAGGGCTAAACCGGATGTTAGCCTGCTTGGCTGGCAAAAGTCAACACAGTGGACGCTGTAGCGCTACCACCAACTGGTGTTTGGGGGTGTAATTGCAGATTGATGGACACGGACGCACAAGTACAAATGCCTTTCTAGACCCTACGCAGAACTATAAATCAAGCTTTACACTGAGCTTTTAGTCACACCAGAAAATGGCACAGTGAAATTAATTTACACCTCCTAGCAAAATATTCCTATAATAAATGTGACTTAAGCTCTTCAAAAATATATCAACATATTATGGTTTACAAAGACACCATGTGGAGATGCAGGAACTTGGGTTGCTTGTGTTTTTGTCAAGTTTTTAATGTCTGCGTGATTGTAGAGAGTTACTGTTACTAAATGAAACAACACCCTTCCCACTGTTGCGCTGTATCTTAAAGGGGATGATAGAGGAAGCACAGTTCCTGTGGGGAATATAATCATAATACACCCATGAAGTGTTGCAACTGTGCTATTAACTGGTGAAATCTGACACTGAACTATTAATCGAAACCTTCTCCCGTTAACCCTTTGCAGCAGGTAACAATTCAGCTTTAGTGAGTTGTTGAGTTTCCACTGTTTGTTGTGGCTATTTCTACTTGTGGATACAGAGAGGGAGTCTCCTGGTGTTGCCTCTCATTCAGCAGCGCAAGGGTTATGTGACACTGGATGACGCAGCACAGCTAATATGATAGCTTCCTCCTTTTAGACTCTGGTTCTCTTCCTTCCCTCCAAAGGTCAGCGTTGCCATGATGCTTTACAGACCTTACCCTTGTAAGACATAAATACAGTGCTAAAATATATGGTTATCAGAGTTGTTGCTGATTCATGTATCAGCATTTGCTGATATATTCCCAAATGTCTCAACTTTTCTAAATCAGTTCTAAAGATGTAGAATCACAGATGCATATAGTTAGCGGCTAGTTTATGTTATTATTTTGCTGTCAGTGTAAATTGTTAGTATAACAAGTATAACACAAGCACAGTGTGTTAAGCACAGCTTATGTTACATACATTTAAAAAAATAAATCAAGTTTAGCCATCTAAAAGGTGCAGGAACTGTATTAATCTAATTCATGGTCTTTTGTCTGCAGGGCCAGTGCTACTAGACGAGTTTGTGGAGTGGCAGAAAGGCTGGTCAGCATCATAGCTAACAACGTCGCAAAATCGGGAGAGAAAACAGAAAACCAAGAAGACGGGATGAATCTATTAATCGTGTCAGAAAAAGGAAAAACTGCGGTTTCAGATATAACCAACACTTCGATAGTCCCCAACAATTCACACACATAAATATGGACTACAGAATCATCCCTACGGACTCCGGGTACACTCACATCCCATCAGAGATTGTCTCTGCGAAATGTCAGACAACTGTGGTCAAGTGGCCTTTCTCTCACGGAGTAGACTTTTTATAGTGTTAATTTGAAGAGAAGAAAATGTGGGGGGAACGTTGTGGAATAATAGAAAAACAAATGAACTGAGAGAAGAGCTGTGGAATTTATGTTTTCTTGATTATTATTTTTTTCCCATTTTGTGTCTTGTTTGTAGATGTTTTCACAGTAATAAAAAGGAAACAAAAAGTAATTCAAGCTGCTTCTTAATAATTGGTACAACCTATGGGTTCTTTCACCAAACTTTAAAGCACACATACGTATCACAGTAATTTGTAATGCATGCAGTATCTAGGCATCCTGAAGATGACATTTTTGAAGACTGATTGTCAATGAAAGTGTTTTTAGCTCACCATCTGTTAAGTTGAGGCAAATCACATTATCCAGGTAGATATTAACTCTTAATTGCTTCCTAATGTTGAGTTACAAACCAAATTTATGTATTTATATCAACAATATTGTAAATATTTAATGATTATGATTAATTTTTTTTAAGGTAAAGGTAGTTAATTTTAAGTAATTGACCGCATTAAAGGATAAGGCTGCCTCAGTACTTTGTGGCTCTCAGCCCTTAAGCCCATTGGCTCCTACTAAAGATGGAACAGCCCTTTAAACTCCTCTGATGTGGATTATTTTGTCCCCTCTCTGTA
Source organism: Lepomis macrochirus (assembly GCA_024633595.2). Taxonomy (NCBI): domain Eukaryota; kingdom Metazoa; phylum Chordata; class Actinopteri; order Centrarchiformes; family Centrarchidae; genus Lepomis; species Lepomis macrochirus. The sequence continues at coordinate 5,749,954 of JALXJV020000009.1, forward strand.
GTGTCTTAAATCTCCATATGGAACTTTGGCCCATCTGTCTCCTCCCCTCCTGTTTGTCTCGTGTCCATCGGGCCTGCTGAGGCGGCGGCCATAATGGTGTTGAGACGTCTCAGGGACAGGGAGCGCTGATTGAGTCGAGGGGCGGGGCCAGGCTCATTGTGGGTGGGGTCTGGAAGGTGGCTGTATCGCTGGCCGTCCTCGTCGTATTGGTACAGGCGAATGATGCGGCTGCGACGCCCCGGGCAGGGTGTAACTGCTGATTGCTCTCCTTCTCCGCCTCCTCCAGTGATTCCATTTTTCATTGTATCCTCCTGTTTTCTGCTGCCTGCCTCATCTTCCGTTTCTGCCAACAGTTGTTTAGAATCGCTGCAAATGTCTGTCTCTCCATCGTCGTCTCTATTCTTTTCGATCCCACTACTGTCTTTCTCCTCTCTCCATCCTCCTTCCTCCCTCTTCTCATCTCTTCCTTTCTTGTCACCGCCCACCTCCTCCTCCCGTCCTCCCTTTTCCTCATTCTCATTCCTCCTATTCTCCTGCTCTCCTGCCTCCTCCACCCCTTCCTCCCGTCTCCTTTCCTTCTTTTCCTCACTGCTCTCCCTTCCATCTTCCTCATCTCCGTCCTTATTGCACTCATTCTCATTTGTTTCAGTTTGACTCCCTCCATCTTCTCCTAATAAATAGAAACCACTGAACTCTCTTTCCTCCTCTGCCTCCCCAGCACATCCTTTATTCTTTTCCTCCTGACTTCTTCCTGCCACTTCCTCCTCTATCCTTCTCTTCTCCTCTTTCATGTAGTCACATCCCTCCAGATAGGCAGTGGTTTCCTCCTCTCGTTTGTTCCGAAAGCTTCTCTGAGGTTTGGCAGGTGGGAATGAGGCTGTCGACGAAATCGTTGTCTCCATGCTTACACAATTCACAGGTTGTTCCATCTGAAAGGCCTGGTTGTCGTACATTGGCGACAGGGTTACTGTGTTCACCTCAGGGCCATGGTTTGGTCTGTCAGTTTGGTATCGCTGCTGTAGGGATCGCAACCTCGTTGTGACTGCCCCTAAACACCTAAGAGGAAATGGTGCAGTAGGAGTTTGTAAATATAATTTACACACTATCTTCACAATTGACTTTGCAATTGACTTTTTTTTTTTTTTAGATGTTTTTATTGGCAGTGAATAGGAAGACTTGACAAATTAGTGTTCAAAGCTGCTCTTAACTAACTACAGCAAAATTTCAAGTGTAAATCATAAATGATGGCTATTGCAGTGAAGAAAGTGACGTTCCAACTAACTGAGATACTACAGATTTAAATCAGATTGTCTTCTCTGATAACTGCTCTTGTTTTGTGCTTTTGTAATTTTTATCTTTTTGTTTTGTTGTGTGCAACCCTAGAGACTGGCAGGGCTGGTAAACATGCACACCTGCTTGCAAAACAATCCCCTCTTCCTGGCATTTTGAGCTGCCGGTGTGCAAGGTATCTTGTTTTGGCTGAAATCAAGTTTAAATCAAGTATATCATAATCACAACACTAACATATCATAATTTAGAATGTTTTGCGTGACTTCTTTCAGCCCATTTATTACAAAATGTATATATCTGCAGACCACAGCTTTCATATTTTCCTATGCTGCTATGACTTTAAGTGTATTTTCTTTCTGTTTTAGGCATCCATTGGTCTTGAAAATCACTTAGCAGACTTTTAAAACATGTTTTGAGTTATGTAACCAATGACCGTGAACCTGAACGCACCTGAGAACATGAGTCCTGCTGAGTGCTCCAGCGCTGAAGCCCAGCACAAACGTCAGCAGCACTGATGCTGCCACAGCTCCTGCAAACTGCCCATCTGAAACACCTGCTTGCTTCCCCTCCACAGATCCAACATCCCTCCTGTTCCTGAATGCACCACAGCTGTTGTGTTCGCTGTGTTCATGGTCCTTTTGATTGTCATGACCAACATGGAGCTCGTATGGCCACATTGTGGTTCCTCCTGTGTGCTGCAGGAGGCAGTAGTACAGGCCACTGTGAAGGATGCTGGTGTTGGGGACCACCAGGCTTCCGTCATGGTGCATGAAGACAGGATCCAGTTTACTGTGAATACTAGGAGTTTTGAGTTCTCCAAAGGGGGTGTGCCAGAACTGGACCACACCTAGAAATGAGTTACAAAGCTTTAGATATATGCTGATGGTGTGGCAGCCATGCAGAAACTAAAATTAATGAATGAGTGATATTCTATATTTTACCCAAACAAAGTTCAGGAAAGAAAGTATTGAGAGACAGACTACTCATTGGTAGTTTTGGTCTGTGTCTGAAATCTCTTGTATTGACAACATAGTGGACTATATTAATGTGATAATTTATGCTCTGGCCTCACAAATGTCCACAATTGAGGGGAAAAAAAGCAGAGTCCAATGTTGGTGCATGTATGCTGACAGATGGTGACTCATAAGTGTACAATCTCAGTTGGCTGCTCACTATTGAGTATTTATTATATTGGGAGTAGTAAATTAGTGAATAAGTGAGGGATTTGATGACTAAGGAAAATATGGATCACCTTTAAAAGAAAATGGGACTCAAAGAAAACTACCAGATGTAAATGCAACAATTGTTTTTGCCTCTTGATGGATATTTAGCGTTTTGCTCATATATGCTGATCTTTAGTAACATGTAAATAGGCATGTTGTTGGTTTCCCTTCCTAAGTAAGAAAACATTCTGTAAAATCTTATGATTCCTATTTATATGCATTCTTACTATATCTAGGGCAGGAAAATAACTCTTTTCCTCTCTGCAGATGACACATGTCGTCATCATCATAAGTATTTAACTGTAGTTGGTGTTTCATCAGAATCGGATCAATCTGAATTTGAAAAAAGGATCGGAGGACAGCTTTCCCAGGACTCCTAATGAACCAGTCCTGACACTGAGTGGATTATTTGGGTGAAGTAAAGTTCATTGAATTCCTCAGGGGTGGAGGCAGGGCTCCCTCTGTACTGTCTTCTTTGTTTGTGTTGATCCTCTTTATTCACCTGCGTTCTTTCCATCTCCACAGTTTAAAACCAGCTCTACCTCCGGATGACCTTTGACCCTGCAGGTTGGTGTGACAGTCAGCGTACCCTGGCCAATCGCTGCTCTTGCTGTATTTGCTGAGCCAGCCAGAAAAGCTGTGAAAGTTAACCACCTGGTTAACATTTTGGACCTGCACAAGAAATGAGTCGAATGTGTTATAATGGTTCAAGTGCAGTAAATGACTGAGACTGTGACAGCTGGATTCACATCAGGACTGCAGGTAACAACAGAATAAAAAAAACTACCTCCTCAAAACCGCACACAGACAGAATTACAGACAAACCAGTAAAGAAAGTGGAGCGTCTAGAAGCTAAAGGGACAGATATTCTTCTCATTGGAGATCAAATCGTAACAAAAGGAGATTGACTATTGGACTTACATTGGTCATTTTGCTCCATAGTTGTTCGATGAGTAAATAGACAGTTGTTTGTTAAAATGTCTGCCAAAACATTTTCATAAAGCTTTAATATATCACAATTTCGGCTTGTTTAGCTGCCCTCAAGTGGCCAAAAAATCAATTAATGCAGCTTTAAGTGTAACAGTACACCATAATAAGTGACCATGTGATGCTGTCAAAGTATCTCACAGATCTGTAACTGTTGAAAGGGGCTGAATTTGTCATTTTATTATTTTTTTAAAGTTCAAATTCACTCAAATGTTAACTATTTGTTTACTAAACATGATTATTTTTGAGAAATATGAGGAAGGTTTCACAAGTCATACACACACATAAAAGCATCTGTAGAAGTCAGTGCAAACAGTACTGAGAGAGGAGACTGTTTTTCAATATTTGCCTTTCAGTAAAGATCTCTTTATTTTGTTGTCGATATAATGTTGTTTAAGTTAGTTTGTGAATCTTCACAGTGCAGCTCATGGAACGAAAACTAAACCTAAAGCATTAACAGTACAGCTTGCAATTTAATGTGTGATCTGAGGTAATGTAACAGATGAAATATGAGAGATACTTAGCTGCATCCTTTATATGATGACCCTCAGTCCTCTCCATGTACAGAATGAGTCTGTGATATTTTACCTGTGACAGCTTGTATAATTTCTTCTTAATGCAGCTGTGTTTTCCTTTTTGGCTATGAATACACACTGTCTGATGAATGTCTTGGTGTTGCAGTCTCCTCTGGCAAAGTGTAAAGTGCAGTTTCTCACATGACACTGTGGAGGTCTTCTCCTGTGATGATGTTAAAGATTAATAGCATCACAGAGACTGTGGCGTTGTTTTATAAAGCCACCTGCTTTCTACACAGCAGCAGCTTCCAAACTGTAAAGCTTGTGGAGGGCAAACAGCTTGGTCAAATAGATGCTGCTGTCCACCTCCATTAAAGTGCCTTTAAGTTGCTAATCTAGGACATTTCCTGTGCTCTACTGGCAACCAGTGGGAACTGCAAAAACATCAGCCTCATTTCCATTTAACTAAGCGTATTCTGAAAGAGCTGCTGTTGCTAATGCTGCTCACAGCACGCCTCCAGTGAAGACACTGTTGTGCTGGCAGCTCTGTTAGCCACAGTGGGTCTTGGAGCTAAATGCAAACCTTGACATGCTAACATGATGATGTTTAGCACATATGTTTTTACATGTTCACCTGGATATATTAGTATGTTGGAATGCTAACCTATGCTAATTAGCACAAAACACAAAGGACAGTTGAGGCTGAAGGTAATGTCATTAGTTTTGCAATAATATTGGAAAATTAAAACTTGATGATATTGCTAAATCCAAAGTATGAATCTAACACCAAAAAAAAATTAACCTGTGGGGAACATAAATATCTGAACCAAGTTTCATGACATTCCATCCAACATTTCACTTTAAACCACAAATTTCCACGTCATGCTGGCATGAAATGGATAGTCAGAATCACCATAGTCAGAATACATCGTCTGTAGATGTTGAGATATTTCAACAAATGAATACATACATTAATAAATAAATTTAAGAGGCCAGGGTTCTCCAGAGTCAGTAGGATTCCTCATGTGGGGACCATGAATATCTGAAAAAAAGTGTCATGCAATCTAACCCTGGCTGGAAGTGCTATCTAAAGCTGCTAGTATGGCTAAAAATGTATTTGTGCTCATCGGATCTGGCTTTTGTCTGGCATATTTAGTTCCTGACAGAAAGAAATCTAACCCTATTGTCTTCTTCACGAGGGATTTGTTGCCTCTCATTATCAAATGAATGTGAGAGTAAGGCTCTGACAAGCTTATTGAGTTTAAAACTGGAAGTTAAAACTTTCTTCAAAAGAATTTGCTCTTAGCTGAGATGGCGGGGATCATTTCATATAACATTGCATATTTCTGTAGTTGATTTTGTAAAAAACAGACTCCCTCTTAAATCTGGCACGTGCTGATGCAGACTTCACTTTCCCAAAACATGTTGGCACAATGAAAATGAACTGAATAAATCAAGTCCCTGGGCTGAATGTTTTATCTTTTACAATAGATGCTAATTTATTTTGGAGTAAAAAAGGTATTAAGGTGTTAAATGTAACATTACATTTACTCATTTGGCAGACACTTTTATCCAAAGCGATTTACATTTGAGGAACAACATACAACAATCTAGTAATAAGTCAAATTATCCCAAAAGCTAATTGCTACATAAGGAATCCCCCAGCAGCCTGCTTGTAGCTAATGTCTAAACTTCTAACTAATTTGTATACTAAAAGGGATAACTAATTTGTGTTCTTGCTCTTTCTATCTTTGTGCAGGATTTGCATTTATGAATACGTTTTTGTAGTAGCAAGGACCCACTGGTCTTTTTGTCATTATGCGTATGTTTTATGATACTTTCATGCTGCAGATATATGCAGAGGGATGAAATATGAACACTTAGGCTACTGTCTGTTTTTTTTAGACAGGCTTTGCTTTGAGCATCAGAGAGCAGTCACACCCAAATTAGTTATCCCTGTAATTACTAGAGCACCCACCAGAGGTCAGTCATGTTTGACAAAAAAACAAACAAAAACTAAAGTCCTTCCAACATCATTTATGTTACTTTTTTCCTAGGTTTACAGTTAAATCCTTCTGTGCTGTATACATCTTGTTTGTTTCTTGGGAGTGTACTCAAACATTATCGTGTATGTGCTGTCCCTAAATAAATGAATAGATTCATAAATGCTTTTTAGATGTTTATATTATGTCGATTTTTAACCACAAGCTATTTAATTTAAAAGTGGACATAACACTGCACTCTGAGCTGTTGTATTGCAGTAGGCAATGCCATGGTTAAGATCTCATTCTGGATAAAATGGTCAGACAATGCTTCTGTTAACATGTACATTGCTTACAAAGGGCTTCATAAATTAATAGGTGCAATATTGATTGTTTTAAGTCTGCATAACTCGATTATTGGAATTTGTCCGTGCCGCACTTGAAGGCATCAGCGAATCTCGCTCGAGCCTTCAGATGAACGAAAACGGGTTGGACGTTTGGAGCTCCTCCTGTGTGTCTGGTTTTACTTTGAGTCTTGTAAACCACCTAAACTGCAGCCGAAAAGCTCCGTACATCACCGACTTGACAACACGAGGAGGGAACTAAAAACACCGAAATCCCCCTGGAAGAAGAGAGTGAGGGAGCCGCCAAGGGAGCTGACATTCAACCAAACATATTTCCAGGTAAAGTCTAATTAGTTAAAGCTAACTTAGCGCTTGAAATGGCTTTCCATCTCAAATCTTCCATCTGTCAGCCGTTTGGTCTGTTTTCTAGCTCAGAACAATTAAATATAGTTTATAGAATAAGTTTTTAACACATTTATTTTTTACGCTGAAATGATTCATATGTTAACGGTTTCGTTTTCCTCGTCTTCACAAAAGGATGAAAAATGTTTGGAAACAAATCGACAGAAATCAAGTTCGCGCGCGTAAACAATTACACTTCCGCAACAACAAAGTAAAATAAGTCACGTCGGAGGGTTAGTAAGATTTTAATTGTTTTTGATAGAACATTTTTGAATCCATGGTGAAGAAACTGTATCAATCCTTTACTGCCGCCCGCCACTGAACAAGCTTTCACGCCTCATCTGAATTGTAACCGCACACAAATTAACTGAATTGATATTTAGTGTGAGTTTGGTGGATCGACAGTAGGCTAACGTTACACTGCAAACAACAATAATAATAATTACGTTCTATCACAAAAAAATGATTAGAAGCACCTGTGAGGAGTTAATTGTTTACCAATTTCCGGTATGATTGTTGACGTACTCTGGGTTGCTTCACACAGCTGAAAAGTGCTTGAAGTTCATATACAAAATATGTCTAAAAGTTATCTAGTTATGTAGTTTTAGCAAAGTGCACAGCTCCATTGGGGTACGTTGAATATGTTCATGCTGATAATGTCACACATCCTCTAAAATGCCCACATTTAAAACAACTGCAGTGGGCTGTTCTTCCATATCTGCGGTGTTATGTTTACTGGTGCCCACATGAAACCACACCCATCATGTTTGGACGATTTTCCTCAGTCCTTGCATCATAGTCAAACATTTGTGTCTGAAGATAACACTGGGGATATTTAAATGTTCATCTTAATTAACTTGTCTGTTGTTTTAACATCAAGAAACATTATTTTTACAGCATGATATCAGTCACTTGTGTTTGAGAGATTACCGGTTGGAAACCGTCAAAGGAGGCAAACAGTTTTAACTACTGTCATTTAAAAGGCCAAGCCAAAATTACTTTGGCCCATCCAAAATTGAAATTTAGGTGCTGGTTATTTGTAGATAACACTCTGGGTATTTAAATGTTCATCTTAATTAAATTGTCTGTTGTTTTAACATCAAGAAACATAAAATGAATCAAATGTGTTTGTTAGTTACCTTCCACAGAATGAAATCAGTCACTTGTGTTTGAGACTACCAGGTCGGAAACCGTTTTGTCTTCTGTCATTAAATGGCCTATTCAAAACTAAACTCCTGGAGTTGTGCATTGGCAAACTTGTTTTTTTTTTAAGTAGATTGAGGTAGCATACTGTTAGATGTAGGATTATCTAAACTATTTCAGGATTAATGCCCATTATAAATAAAATACTCACTTCAAAAAGTAGATGCAAATACTACACCTCAGAAGGATGGACCATCAGTTCAGATTGCTAGATAAAATCATATTCTAATTGCAATATAATTTTCCTCAATAGCAATATAGCAAATGTTCAGAAAATGTTTGATTTAAAGTCATTTGAATCATGGAAAAATTAGCACTCAATTTCCTATTAAAATATTTATATTGTTGAGGAAAAGGGACTTAATTTTACTCATGGAATATTTGTTAAAGATTTTATCATAATTGTTTTTTTAACGTTCTACCTCAGATTTGTTAAGTGATCCACTGTTTGACATCATGTTCGTTCTGACCATAAAGAAAAGTTTAAAATCACAATTAACCATCTGGTTTGTTTCAGTCAGGGGCAAAAATCAGCTTTTAAACTTGAAAGAAAAAATTGATTTGACATTTATCATGATAATTATCGATATCGACTGATACAAAATGTTTTATCGTGAAGATTTTTGGCCATATCACCCAGCCCTATTTCATAAACAGCTGTTATGCTCCGTGACCCCTTACCCCCCCCCCCACCCCCACCTCCACCCATACACTCACTCACTCACACATGCACACACGCTCTCTTTTGTCTGCTCTGTTCAGTATCTGCTGCCTTTAATTGACACTGATATGATTACTGACCGGCCTGATGTGTCCAATAAACAGTCCCTATGGGAACCAGCATCCTGGCAGCTAGTGGTGGAGGAAGTATTCAGATTACTAATACCACACTGTGAAAATACTGCAAGAAAAAGTCCTGCATTCAAAACATTATTTAAGTATTGATCCATTAAATGTACTTTAAAATTTAAAAAGTGAACTTCAGGCAGTATTTGTTGTTTTTACACATAGAATACAAAACATTCATCAAGCTCTTGAAGTGTTTGCTCTTTGTCAGTCAGATGTTGGCGTGTTGTCTGTAAATGTTTTTTACAGCTTGGTTCAGGCATGACAGAACAGAAGAAAGAAAGAAAGACAGAAGAAAGAGCCAACTGCTCTGCAAACTGTATCACTGTTGGAAAACAGCAGTGAGTTGAAAAGTTTAATGATAGTTAGTGAGGCATTTCAAAAATTGTTTTGCAGATGAAGCCTTAAAGAGGTGATATTATGCTCATTTTCAGGTTCAGAATTATATTTACGGGTTGAACCAGAACAGGTCCTACATGGTTTCATTTTCAAAAAACACCATATTTTTGTCATACGACACATTGCTGCAGCTCCTCTTTTCACCCTGTGTGAACACTACGTTTTAGCTAGAGAGTGATGCATCTCACTTCCACACTTTCTTGGGAGTTGCACATGCGCAGTTAAGGCCTACCAGCCAATCAGAAGTAGAAAAAGGCGAGTCGCGAGTGTACACATGGCTTTGGTTCAGCTGTATTTGTTCCCTTTACCAGCTTAGCAACATGGACTAGAGCAAGAGTTTCAGAGTGGTGAGTTATTAATCTGTAACAAGTGTCTTTCATCCATAAAGTTTTAACTGAGCTCTGTCTTTACATCACAATAACAACGTTATGTCCATCGACTGGCTGGAGAGTAGCTAGTGTTTGGAAGGGAGAGGAGAGGCAGTGGGTGGACGTCTTGTCACTGTGCGCGCAGCACAGAGTGTTTTCCACCTGTGTTTTTGAGGGCGCTAGGCGAGGATTATGATTTGCATTTTGCTGTGACGTCACAGCAAAGCGGAAGAAAAGGCTGGACTACAAACACGGCAGTTCAGAGCAGTGTTTTCTGTGGCGATGGGAACTCCCTCTGGGGTGCTCTTTGGGCTTTTTCACTCTGCAAACCTATTACATGCTTAAAAAGGTATATAACAATAAAGGAGAGAGAAAAAAACAAAAAGCATAATATGACTTTAAAGCTGGGGTTAGCAATTTATTTCAGAAGCACTGAGCTGTAAAATACTTTTAACAACTCTAAAAATCCTCCTGACAAAGTAAAATTCATGATGTTGAAGTTAAACAATTTTGTTTTCTTTGAGCACTGGAGATGTGAAAAAATGTATCACAGTGATCTTAATCATGCAAAGAAGACGAGCGTTATTTCTTTTCATGGTAGCCTGATGCTTCAGCCTTGTGTCAAATATTAATCTCTCACGCCTCTCCACAGGCGTGCCCCAAGGCTCAGTACTAGGGCCCCTTCTCTTCTCAATTTACACCACCTCACTTGGGCCGATCATTCGCTCACACGGCTTCTCTTACCACTGCTACGCAGACGATACGCAACTCTTTCTATCCTTCCCGCCAGACGATCCCACTGTCTCGGCGCGGATTACAGACTGTCTCTCAGACATATCTACATGGATGAAGGCCTGCCACCTTCAACTAAACCTCTCCAAGACTGAACTCTTGGTCATTCCAGCAATCCATTTACCATAACATCGAGCTACAAATTGACTCCTCAACCATCACTCAAACCAAGGTGGTGAGAAACTTGGGTGTCTTGATTGATGATCAGCTGTCCTTTTCAGACCATGTCGCTGCTGTCTCTAAGTCATGCCGCTTTGCTCTATACAACATAAGGAAAATCAGGCCCTACCTCACTCAGTATGCCACCCAGCTTCTGGTACAGGCCATGGTTATCTCTCGCCTCGACTATTGCAACGCTGCCCTAGCAGGTCTTCCAGCTTGTGCTGTGAAACCCTTACAAATGGTTCAGAACGCAGCAGCTGCCTGGTCTTTGATCAGCCCAAAAGGACTCATGTCACTCCATTACTCAGTGACCTTCACTGGCTTCCCGTGGCCTCCAGAATCAAATTCAAGTCACTAATGCTTGCATACAGAGTGGCCATCGGGTCTGCACCCATCTACCTAAACTCCATTATACAAACCTACGCTCCTTCTCGCCGCTCACGCTCCTCCAATGAACGGCTCTGGCTCTGCCAGCCCTTCACACAAAGCTTATCCCAGTCCCGGCTGTTCGCGATCTGATGACACCACGATGGTGGAACGAGCTACCACACGCCATCAGAGCAGGGGCGTCCCTCCCTAACTTCAAGAAGCTCTTGAAAACTCATCTCTTCCAAGAACACTTCCTCTTATAACACCTCTAACTAACTAACCTCTAACATGCACTTCCTGTGCTCTTCTTCTTCTATCCCTACAATTATCTTGTATTGACTGCACTTTTTGTTCTGATTGCACTTTCTGTTAACTCTTACTTCCTTCCCTAGGTATTTACCCATTGATGTGATATGTACTATGAGCTCTTACTAGGATTTATTGCTGCTCTTACTAGTATGTATTATCAGTTGTTAGATCTGTATTTGATGCTCTGTTGATACTTGTAAGTTGTTCCTCAAATGTAAGTCGCTTTGGATAAAAGCGTCTGCCAAATGAGTAAATGTAAATGTAATCTAACGGCATTGAAGTCAGACTTGTGCCATGTTTGAAAGTGTAACAGAAATGTTTACAGAGTAAAACACTAAGTAGTGAACTAAACAATGAAACCAGACCTACAGCTCTAAAACAAACCCCTTTAACCTATGCCATACAAACAGTTTCATTGATAAATACTAAAAAAAATGATACTGAAGAATGAACCTGAATGATATTAACAATAAGATGTACAGATTTCTGTGAGAGAATGTAACTGAAACCAAAGACCTCCCTCCATCTCCATTACAAACAGCCAATATATGCTGTCTTCAGTGAGTCGATCTGGACAGATCACACACCAGGTTAAAGGAAAATATAAATAAAATATAAATCTTTTTTGTGTCTTTATGAAAACTGTCACTGTTTTAAAAAAATAACTGTAGAGGCCTCCCCTGTCCCCATCCCAAACAAGCAAACACAGACACTGCTTCCTCTTTCTGTTGTGTCACTGTATTTTAAAGGAAGCTGCTATTAGGACTTCTGTCACCAGATCAGGCACTTAAAGCTACACACACACACATGCACACTTGCACACACACGTACGCTGGAGGTATGCAACTTTCATCATGTGTTTGCTTAGCTTTGCTGGAGATCTGTGGTCAAACAAGACTGTCCGAGTTTCTGTTCGTCATCCTGTCACATGACTGGAGGGATAGGTTATGTAATGTAAGTTTGACTAACTTGGCTGAAGTACAAACATTTATTGTTTTCTATAAAATCAGTAAACTTGTGTCATATTTGCAATATCTTCATCTTCAAACACCTTCCATCGTCATAAAAGCTGCTTTTTCCTTTGGGCAATTTTAATGCAAATCGTGCTTCCACTGGTTTTTGTTTCAGCTTTTTGCTGATTAGTTGAATCCATGCATCCAAAACTGTTGGTTGTTTTTGAAAGTATGTATTTTGCTTCTACTTCCTGTTGTTTTTGAAGAAAGATGACAGGAGATAAATGTGTTGAAATTGCTTGACCTTGCATTTTGGTATATAATATAAGCACAATTGAGGGGGGGCGGCAAAAAGCTATGTAAACCTGTGTGTTTCTGTCTGTGCAGGGGGATGGTGGTACCGTACGAGGGCCAGTCATACTCTGCACTGAGGAGGCAGTGCCAGCAGAATGGACGCCTGTTTGAAGACCCTCTGTTCCCCACAACCGACCAGTCTCTGTTCTACCAGAGGAACCAAATCGGGGAGAGTCACCTGGAAAAGGCCTAAGGTGAGGAAAAATAAATGGTATGTTAAATAGGAATCTTCATGTCTCAAAGAACATAAGAGACTTTCAGAAATGCTCCCGATTTGTCTTTTAGCCCTCCACATTGTCTGCTTCACAGAAACACTTAGTGTGTGGTTTCAACCGAAACTGTAGCCGCAAACCTCCCTGTTTATCCCATTAGACAAACAATAACACTTGACATACTGCAAAGTCGAAGGCACAGCAATTACTGCACCACAGATTGTTTAGTGAGCTGATAAGCTGATTCATAATGGAGACAGAGAGAGACAGGAAATGGTAGGTTGAAAAGGGGGGATGGTGGTCATGAGACAAGTACAAAGGAGAGCATGCACATAAAGAGAGGAGGTTACATGGACTAAATCGAGAGAGGAATTTATGGAATCTACCCCACTGAAAACCCACTCCAGTACCCAGGAATTGGTGTGTGTGTGTGTGTGTGTGTTCATGTGGTGTTTGCTCTCCGAATAACTAGGGTTGGGTATCGTTTCAATTTTATCTAATCTGATTCCGATTCTACTAACTGAATCCAGTTATTATGGAATCTCAGTTCTGATCCCAAGCACCACAAATTTGTCACCGCCCGGGAACATTCTTCCACTTTCTCCCTGCTCTACTTCCCCTTCATGGCTAAAGTGAAACGAGTTTCTGTAGCAGAGGGGCATCATTTGTTTACCTTCAATATTAAAGGTGAATGTGAGCTCACCTGTGTTTCGCACCTGAACGTGAGACTGTTAGCGTTAGCTGTATCTGCGGCCACAGTGCGTTCCTTCAGATTCAGTGATGCCGTTTTGTAGTAAGCTTTATATTTTGGAGGTGCTTCCTCCCTTGCATGAAATCTCCTCACACTGCAGGGTTTTTTTAGTGAACCTAAGCCAAACTTTGGAGTGTTTGCTGCAGTCCACCATGGTCCAGGAATGTAAACAGAAGGACTCTCTTCTTCAGGCTTTGTTGATGCACTGCGAAACAACTGACATGTTAGGTCTGCGTAGCAGGTCCTGGCAGATGAGTGACGCTTTTATTATCTGTAAAATGCTCACTGTAGTTCACTCGGGAGCGAGACTGAAATATGCAAAAAGTAAGGATCCGATAAGCAGAATCAAAATGCATGTGTCTTATCAAATCTCGGGTTCTTGGAAATTTGGTACAGATTCCAACTTGGAACCGGTTCTCCATACCTTTTTTATATTTTCTGACTTCAGTTTGTGTGTGTGGTTGTATCAGAACTACAGGCTCTATGGGACTGAAATATGATGTAATATATGGCTCAGAAAGTTCTAATCCAAGGTTTGGCTGGACTAAATTTTGGATTTGTAAAATTGGAGATTCGATTGTGTTGTAGAAAAGAAACACAGGCTTTTAATTGAGTGATCACCATGTTACAACATATTTTACTTCAAATGTTGCTGTGAAAGTTAAATATGATGGAATTATTGGGATGGTATTATTATGATCTCTTGTACCCTATAGAATAGCTACTGATTAATATATAAGACAATAAATTAAGTTGATCTAAACTGACTTTAATGTCCCCTTTAAACACATTTTAATACAAGACACTGTCTGTACTGAAGTAAACAGAATGTGTTATTAATATGAGCAATAAACGGAAAACTCACTGAAACTTTGTCAAGATAAACAAGGAACAAACATCACAGTGAGCTCTCAGTATCAAAGATGCAGATAAAAACAAGACATGGAGATTTGCTAAGCACTAATCTTGTCAAACCTGCTGTGGTTCAGTTTGTACTTCTTCAGCTGAATTTTGCTGCTTTGTAGCCTAATCCATCACTTTGGTTGCAACTGTAAACAGGTTGCATCTGTTACTATTACTTTAAATAGTTGTTTCAGTCTTCCTTTGAACGTCTGTCAAGCATTTATTTTAAAGTATGGGGCATCTGGTCCCTGTCACTACAGTAAAAGCTAACATGGATATTTCTTCTGTCTATAAAAGTCCAATGGTCAGTTTTTATGTATAATTAATAATCATTTTGAGCGATTAGATATCAGTGTTTTCACAGGGTGGATAACTGATTTAATCAAACATCTCAACAGATGGCCTGCGTCTAGAATAAACACTGAACATGTTTGATATCTTTTGCCTAAACAGCCAAACTTGACCTTGCTCAGAGACTTTGTCACCCTCTACATTCCACTGAACCATATTTGTTTTAAGGAATGTTTTTATGCAGTGCAACAGTAACTGCTGCGTCTCGTTTGTTAACATGATGAGGAAATATGATGCTCATTATAGAGTTATTGCTTAATGGCTTTCCAGCTTCTATCAGCTGCTGTTTACTCTGTAAAGACATGCATTAAGACACAAACATTGCCAAAGCACTGAAAAACATAATTGAGATACACATGATTCTGTCAGTTCTCTGCTTCATTTGCAGTTTCAAATATTCCTACCTGAGAGTATGAGTTTGAAGTTGTTGTTTTTTTTGAAGAAAGGGTAAATATAAAGTCCCAAAACAGGGCTTTCTTTAGCTGTAATTCTGTCAATTCACATTAAAATAAACGTTGGTTTGTCTCTTTCAAGTTTATTCCAGTTCATTTAGGTGAGTGACGTCAACCAATTGAAGACTGGACTTTTTTATTATGTGAATTACAGTTTATTTATTTTTTCATTCAACCTAATTTCATTGCAAGTCTGATTTCCACTATGATTTAGAACATTTTCCCTTCTCCTTCTTCCAGAACTCAGTATACAGTTTAAAAACGCACCCAACTCAAGCCTGTACTGTATGCACACAATATGCTTTTACTGTCAATCATTGATGATCTGAGCTGATAAATAATTAAACAGGAAAGTTAAAGCACTTTGATCGATCAATATTAGAGAGAGAGAGAGAAATTCATGATGTTTCACCCAAAACTACTGATGAACCTTCCTGATACCGTGTAAGAGCAAAAATGTGCTTAAATAGCTTTTAGATTTATAGTGAAAATATTCTTCTTTCTGCTGATACTGTATTTTTAAGGCTAATAGCCTACAGCAGATAATATCAGCAGGCACTGACTAATGTTAAATCAGTGAGTAGTGGATAAAAGGCAAAAATTAAATTGAACCCCTCTGCAGCTGGTGTCTATGTTCACGTGTGGAGGAGAAGGTCCACTGTGCAACACCGCTGTACAGCCAGAGTGGATAAAGTGTTTTCTGGAGTTACAACTCCAACAACAATACATCTTCTCTCTGATCATCAGTTTCAGGAGTCACATTCTCCAGTTAAACTTTATTTCATATCTGATCAATAATTTAAGCTTGTAAACATAAATATTATATATTTTTTACATTTGACCTATAATTGAATTCATCGACACACTTTTGCAATTAGACATGAACTGTTAAATCATTATTAATTTTGGTCATAATATTTTCAATTAATATATAATGACTTTTTCCATCTTATATCTTGCTGATCTTCTGTTTCTATCCAGAGCTCTCAGTTTGTCTGGGATCAGGTCTGCTTTCTTTCCCCAGAGTCAAAACTAAACATGTAGAAGAAGCGTTTTTATGCTCCATAAATCTGGAACAAACTCCCAGGAAACTGCAGGTCTGCTGAAACTCTCAGATCTTTTAAATCAAGACTGAAGACTTTTCTTTTTACCACTGCCTTTAATTAAACAGTGCACTGTAACTTTGACTGTCCTCTTTTATCCTGTTTTTATTTTCTATTTAACTCTTTTAAATCTTTTAAAATTCCTTTTTATTTTTTATGGAAACACTTTGAATTGCCTTATTGTTGAAATGTGCTTAACAAATTGCCTGCATTGCCTTATATCAGCATCACATATGTTAATAATGTTTCTAATGTTCTGATATATGTGTATATTTTAGGGAGGAATGAGGAGAATAAAGGAAAGGAGAACCAACCAGGATATTTCTACACTCTTGTATATATGTGTCTTGATAGTACTGTATATTTGTGCATACACATTATGTATGCACAAAATAATGACCTCTAATTTTCAGAATGCACACAGCGCAGGGATTTTTTTTCCTGGTTTCTTTATATACATCCAAAGTTTCAGTTCAGTAAAGTCAAATGACTTTACTCAAGGAAATACAACAATATACTCTACCAGGTAGATGGTACAACGGTAGATTATATCTAAAAGAATATTCTGACATTTTGGATAATACACCTGTTTGCTTTCTGGTGGCGAGTCAGCACCGGGTTAGCTTAGCATGAACACTGGAAACATGGGAAAATAGCAGGCCTGGCTTTGTCAAAATCTGCTTGCTCACATCTCTGAAGCTCAAGAGGGAACATGTTGTATCTTGTTTTTTAAAAACCTGTTCCAAACACGATGTTGCATGTTAATGAGTTTTATGTAAGCCATGTATATGTCTGTCTGATCAGTGGTCTTGCTGGGTGTGTGCCACTGGTTTATCCTAGCCCTATCATTTGTCTGCTGTCCTGTTAGCCTCTTATACTCTTTGTGGTTTTGGTTTGCTTTGAGCAATCAGAAGTGATTTCTACTTTAACTGGAGGGTGTGGTTACCCTGTCTTTACCTAATGACGGTTGAGTGAGTGCTCTGGCTAACGCCCTGCTTCACATTCATCTATACCTGCACAGTAAGACCATGTGCCTCTACTGGTGGTCACTATGCCATGTGTTGAATTCTTTGTAGCCTGGAAGAATTCTATTGATCTGTGCAAAGGATTGTCTCTCCTCCATATGTTGCATTGATAAGTCGGGGGGGGGGGTACAGATTATTTGAAAGAAAAAATAAAAAGCTTAACATTCATTACAATCATCTTTATATTTCCAGGACTTATGCAGCAACCCCCATCTGTTTGTGAACGGCATTAGTGCCCATGACCTGCACCAAGGCCAGCTGGGAAACTGCTGGTTTGTAGCTGCCTGCTCCAGTCTGGCCTCCAGAGAAGCACTATGGAAGAAGGTGAGACAAAAACACAGTGTTTTTTTTTTGTTGCAGCTGGTTTTGTAACGCTGGTTTTGTCAAAGAAAATGCAAATTTTCCCCAGGGCAACACGACACACAATATTTACATAAGAATCCATCACAAGACCAGCTCTTGAACACACACAAAATCACACAAGATTGCAGAAAAACACAATAACACAAATAATTAAATAAAACAACTAGCTCCAAAAATACAGCATCCTAATGGAATAAGTAATATTTTATGGCATTGCTAAGTGCAACAAGTCAGTTAAACTAATAGTAAAATGGCTGAGCCAAAGCCGGTGGAGCAGGATACATGCACGCTGTGTGTGTAGGGTGTGTATGTGCGTTGATGGGTGTGGACATGTGCGCATGCAAGTATATGGCTGCTGGATTTGTGTGACTGGGTGTGTGTTTACTGTAGATGTGTGTGTACTGTGGCACTTTGTATAATCCAAGTGATTTTCTTATGGATTACTGCCCTTTTTTGCGCACAAACACATTCACACACGCACGCTCACACCTTATTCTTATTTCTTTTTCATACGCTTAGACACTGTGTACAATAATGCATTGTTCACTAGTTGTCATGAATTGGGTTAAAGGCCTCTTTAAAACACAGCCAGTTTTCATCTTAAAATACATCACTTAACCTATCATACATACTGTTGTGTAGGGCTGGGCGGTATATCGGTATAATAAGGTATGCTGATATAATTTCAAGAGATATAAAATTAGACAATAACATTTATACTGCTATAGGTTGATGTTGAGTTAATTAATATGTTTCTGTAAAGTCCTGCCAGCGTTTGCTCGTCTCTCTCCCTCACCGCACAGCCCCGCCCCTCCCTCTGTGTCTGCACCTATGGTCTGCACGCAGCAGTCTACTCACTATGTCTCTAACAACATGGTGGGAGACACAGTGCTGAAGAACTGGCTTGGAAAAGAAAAAAAAAACCTGTTCATTCAGTGTTTCCCACACATTCACTTTGTGAACGGGGCACGCTGACATGTTTGCAGCAGACAATGTGTCAGTGTGAAGAGAACTGAAGGAGGCAGATTCAATAAATCAGTGGCACTTAAGATGGAAAATCAAGTATAATTAAAATAGTTTACTTAGCAGAAAATACCGATATACATTTTATACCGGAATTCTGCCTAACAGTACCGATATGACTTTTTTTTGTCCATATTGCCCAGCCCTACTGTGTGTGTGTGTGTGTTGTGTGTGTGTTTTATAATTAGGAATTTAAATCTAAACAATGATGCGAGTCAGATGTCTCTTATTAACATGACTCACTATGAAATGATTATTATCACACTATTGAATTTGTTTCACAGCTTACTAACAAAGAGACTTGAAACAAAGATTGTAATTAAAATGATTTCCTCACGAACTAAAGGGATTTGCAGAGATTCATCCGGTTAATGTTTTGAGCTGGATGCTGCTGCTTTCATCTTTCATCCATAAGGTGGCGCCAGTAACCTTTATTAACAACCCCGTTATTCAGAAATGAAACAGCTGCATATACCAATAGATTTTCTCTCAGTTGGAGTTGAATATATCTGTTATAATAATATAACAAAGCATTATTTATATATAACTTCATAAATATATCTCCAATAAACTATTTAAAGACCACTTATGTTTCAATTTAATCTGAAATAAACAGTGCTCAGACAACACACTTGTTTTACAGCATATAATCCAAAAGGTAAATAGTAGGTTCAGTCCCTTTTCACTATCTTTCTGTTGGACAGATAAAGATGTGAGCCAATCGGGCCTGTAGCTCTTCCTGTTAGATGAACATATTATAAACTTGGTAAGGGTGCATTATTAGAGTCATGGTTGTGTGTGTGTGTGTGTGTGTGTGCGCGCACTTGAGCATTGTGTGTTTTTCCACTGTTGGTTACCTCATTCCTCCTGTCTCTGAGGTCCTCTGCAGCTCTCAGTTTTCCATCAGCTGAAGGGAAACTAAAGTCTGTTTTAAGGTCGTGGCCTTAAGGTGTCATTGCGTCAGCGGAGCAGCCAGTTGTCTTGACACCCATCAGTGGTCCAAAAAACAAACACAGGTTCTAAAAACACTTATGAAGCCTCTAGTGTGATTAATGAAAATTGTACATGCAGTTGAACAACATTGTTATTCCAAAGTGAAGTCAAAATAAGTTAGTTTTTAAAATACTCCCATTTAAAACATGTGTGGACAAAATAAATTTTAAAAAAGCATATTTGATGTGTGCCATGTGTAGAGGTATTTCTTAAAGTTATAATGCTTAGGATTGCTATTGTTTACATATAGGCAACAGTGGTTCACTTATTTAGTAATGTTAAAATGCACAACAACTAATATAGTAAATCATGGATCATTTTCTTTGCTAAACATAAGAAGACCTCTCTATTTTATAAAGTGCAAAAATTGGCTGGGTCTAACTCGTTATGTAAAACTTAAAATGAATCTTTAAATATATAATATCTCATTTAAAATAAAATTCATACATAGTTTATTCATTTTATTTTCCAAATTTGTTTCCAGAACCTAAATTTGACAAAAATCACAAATAATAAAACAAAACAAAAATATCACTCAAAATCCACATACTGTCTTTTATCCCATGCTTTCAACCACAAATGCTAATTCCATCCATCCATCTATCCATCCATACATCCATCCATACATCCATCCATCGTCAACCGCTTATCCTGCGGACAGGGTCACGGAGGGGTGGAGCCAATCCCAGCTGACATCAGGTGAAATGCGGGGTACACCCTGGACAGGTCGCCAGTCCATCACAGGGCCACACACAGACAAACAACCAGGCACACGCACACCTAAGGACAATTTAGAGTCACCAATCAAGCTAGTCCGCGAGTCTTTGGACAGTGGAAAGAAGCCGGAGCACCCAGAGAGAACCCACGCGGACATGGGGAGGACATGCAAACTCCACACAGAAAGGCCGGGACGACAGGGGTTTTAACCCACCCACCCAATACTTTATTTTATTAATTGTCAGCAAAGCCTGCAAAGATGACCTTTCTGTCTCTGCTGAAGCAGTTCTGGCTCTCTAACTCATCACTAATGAAAATGCTATTTTTAGTGTAAAAAAAATTGCAGGAGAGGTGACAGCATATTACTGTCAATATTTGGCTCCAGTAAGATGGAGGGTTTTAACTGTAAACAAAATAGAAACGATTGTGACTTATGAGTGGAAATTTTAGCTGTAACCATGAAATGCTGAAAGACCGAAGGAGAAACGCAGCATTTTATGATAATGCATTTGCCATCCAAGCATTGACTGTCAGCAGTTATTTATGTCGAACGACGCAGTGATGGGGTCGGTCAGGATTTAACAGTAATTGACTAATTACAGATTTCTCACAGATTCCAAGTGAATAAAAGTCCAAAGCATCATTAAATCTGTTGGGACAGTGTTATTGTAAGCAAAATCCGCTTTTACTGGTAAACCAAATACTTCTCAAGAAGATTATCAGTTTTTTTATTTAAAAACCAAATGAGGTGGATGGTAATAATCAAATCACATTTTAGTAGTTCCTATAGTTGTTTACATTTCACAGATAAGCCTATCATTCCACATGTTATTTGGGGTGAAGCACACTGTTTTAATATTTGGGTGTTTTCATGTTCTGTAACTTCACTGCTTCACAGGCTGTTTAATCTCTCTGCTGCTTTAAAAGGCAGTGAGAGGTACTCATGTCATTGTTACTAAAATTCGTCCTGACTCAACTTGCTGATTTTGTATTGGCGGGCATTATGGCGCTTGTATTTGTGCGATTGTTTAAACTTAAAACAGGATAGGATTTCATCTAACTAAACCTTTTTGTTTAGAATAACAATTATATTGTTTTGATAACAATTATATATCCTTTAAAAAACTTTTTAAAGTTTAAAAACTTTGTAGTATTTTCATCTCAGTGTCTTCTCTTGCAATCTAACCAGTGCCTCCCTCTTTTTGTTATTTTTTTTACTGATGCCACTTTAAATCAAAAACAACCAAAGAAGAATACGAAATTTTAACCACAGCCTCAACACAACAGTAAAAACTCTTTTGTTCTGGTAAATCATTTCTCTTCTTCCTGCTTCACTGATCCTTTTTCTCTCTATTTTGTCTCTCTCATCCTCTTTTACTTTTTCTAATCTTTTCATGCTGGCGATAACTGAGTAACTGTGTTTACTACAAAGCAAGAGATGAAAGAATCATAATCAAAATATGGATCACTTTGTTTCCCATAGAACACCTGCAAATACATTCTCTCCTCCTAAATCGAGGGTATAAATCACAAAGCCCCTTTGAGTGCAGATTTCTAAATTTGGGGGTTTATTTATAAACCTGACTTCCCTCCCTCCCTCCTCCCTCGCCTCGTCATCTGTCCAGTAACACCAATAATAATCAGCACCAGTGAGAACACACAGACAGCTTTCAGTCGATTTTTAATAGATGGCACTCCATTGATCTTTGTTTTGTGTCAGGCCGACAGTCATGCAGTGTGAATATTTGATATTCCATTCACCGCTACTTGTTTTGAATGTAGCGGTCTATACTGTGAGCAGTAACATTCTTCAGAAACACAATACAACAACAGGAAAAACAGTAACAACTCAAAAAGCAAGTCACTCTTTACACATTTTATTTAAAGCTTAAGTGATTAAATTTTGACATGGCTGCTGAGGTGACGTTAAAAGTTTGCTCTTTGTGCTAAAATGTTAGTTGGACTATAGCAAATTAATAAAGAGGTTTTAAAACAATCTTGTTACTGTACAATTACAACAGATTAATCAGTGGGACTCAGAAGTGAAAGAAACGTCATTCAGCTGTGGTGTGATGTTTTTCAAAGGTCAAGCATTGAACCAAATATTGCAGTGATTCTCCAGTAATCTAACAGGACTCTACTGGCAAAAAGTGAAGAGTCAGTTGTCTGTTGTAAACTCCACTGAGCAACTAAGATTTGCTGCCTGCGCCCCATCCTTGAAAGCAAACAGGAAGTACATGACCTTCCTGACCCTGGCCAGCTCCGCAATCCTTTCGCCGAACTCCTGCATGTCCGCCTCCAGCCATTTGAGTGGCGAATCCTCCGGGTCGCCGGCGTTTCGCCAAAACGTTCCGATCGGCTCCAGTAGCTGACGGGTCATCAGGTTGGTGAGGTCCGGGGTCCAGTGCTGGGAAATACCAGTGATGGTGACACGACCGTAGGCGATGAGGGAGAAGTACCAGCGGGAGAAGTTCAGCTCCTGGGTGGGGAAGTCCAGCCGATACACGGACTCATGGGGAAGAAGCAGACGTTCGCCATCCTGACGCTTCTGCCCTGACCGCTGCAAAGACGACACACGGAGACGCATCATCTGCAGAGGAAAATAATAGAACACAGAAAGAGATAAGTGAAATGGAAATTGAGGTGCGTTAGAAAAGAAGTGTGTCAAATCTGTCAGATTTTTTTATCCAACACACCAACTTTTTATTTTGTAGGTTTGCTGCAGCTGCTTTCAAATAAGACCAAGAACAGGAGGCCTTGAAATGGGTACTGATGTGAAGGAATTTATGCTACATTTTTTGCAATATCAACACAAGTTTAATCTAGATCTGCTAGAAAGCATTCAGACTGACAAATGCCAAACCAAGAAACATGTTTTTAGAAGCTCTGTCTGCCTGAAATTGGAAGCACATCTACTATTTTTAGGTCTTTACACAGATTTTGATAAATGTCAAATCGTTATTTCTGTCAAGTGTAAAGGCTAATTTTTGCTCCTGAGTGAAAGTTTAAGAAAGCAGTAGGTTAATTGTGGTTAAAAAAGTGGATCACTTCTCTTTCACTTCTCTTCCCTTGTTCGTGTAAAAGCTACTTGGAAATAAAGCTGTTTCTGAAATAAAGCTGTTTCTGAAATAAAGCTGTTTCTGATTCTTCTGATTACTCATTGTGGATCACTGTGTGCTGGTTGATGTCAGACAATATTTTCCAAATTTATATGAAGCCTAAAATGTGCTATGGAAAAGGTGAAGCAATCTGAATGCCTTCCAAAGACACCTTATTTAGCTTTTTCTTGTGGAAACCAAAGAAAGATGTGTATAAACTGTATGAGCCTGGAAGCAGGAAGTGAAACTTTTATGCAATGCAACTGCCAGTGTTATTTTCATTATTGATTTTAACGTGATTATTTTACTCGAGTAAGCATTTATTGTTTTGGCAAAAAAAAGGCGAAAAATTAATTTCCCACAGCCCAGTATCACTTAGTTACATGACTTGTTATATCCAAAACCCAAAGATCAGTTATCAAAATAATTGCTGATTAATTTTATTTTGACTCACTAATCAATTAGTCGACTAATTGTTGTAGCTCTACACCTCACTTAAGCTCTCAGTGCAGCAAAGGTGCATTTCCATTTAAAAAAAATGGTCACAAAAGCCCAGGAGCTGTTGACCTCCACTGTTGCTGCCAGACGGTCAGTTACATCCGATGGAAAGAAAATAGTTTTTGAGGCAGAGTGCCAGGCTAGTACTAATGTGTTTTAACTCTTCTGATGAGTAGACCTATTGATTATCACACCAGGGACATTCAAAGCACCAGGCACAAAAAGTTTAAATATAAGTACATGGGTAACTATTGTAGATAAATGACATTGTTGAAAAACATGCATCTTCAAAAAACTTTTAAAAAGCTGGTCCACATTAAAAATAAAATGCCACATTCAATATTAGTGATATTAGAAACAACCCTACAATGTGCAAATTAGATTTAATGTTTGTATACCAATCACATTTTCTTAAATTAAAAACAAAACACACGTATTGTGATAACAGATCATGTAGCTGCAGGTGAGAAGTCACATCAAAGTGAGAACCTCACCTCCGTCAGTGCAGTGTCTTCTTTAAATGTCAGCACCAGGGTGTTGGAGGGATCCTTAGCATCATCCATGTCCGACTTCAGGGTTATAATCCTGGGTTAAGGAGACACCGATACCTGCCTGTCTGTATGAATGCTATGGTAGAGTTTCTGATTTCTCGCTTTCCCTCTTTCTCTCTCTATATATATATATATACATATATATTTTTTTTCTCATAGGCTCCTTTGTCGTCACTGTCTCCCCTCCCCTTTCCAACTATTTCCATCACAGTGTTGCAGTTTCTCCTCCCTCCTGCCCACAGGGTAGTTTGGTTAGGATGCATTGATTGGCATGCCACATAGAGAGAGAGGGTAGGGGAGAGCATGGTGGATGAGATCAATGCGGGGGGGAAAAAAAGCATCAGTCAGAATAATTAGTTGTCTTCGTGTGTATTCAAACCTGATACATGACATATCTCCAGAGGTTTAAACTAAAAAAATTAATTGAAAAACTAAACTAAAACCTGGCACGTTATCTTAGGATACTATGGATCAAGTTTCAAATGTGTTAATATCAATGAAAATAATCTTAAGCTTTTTAAAAAAAAAAAAATTTCAAAGGCATCAAGCAGGTGGGTGATGTGTGAGGGTGCTAGGCAACAGGAGGCGCTGATGACGTACAAGAGGGAACTCTGGGAGTTTCCTGAGGGCTTCTGGGAGCTCGACTGGTCTTGGCTCAACGGATCAGTTATTTATTTATATCATTCACTTCACTGAGGATTGTTACGGGGGCGTGTGTGTGTGTGTCTGTCAGTGGATGTCAGTGTTAATGTGTCGTCAGTAGGGATCTTAGCTCAGGATATGTGGATGTTATTTCCTTGATATATTCCCTTGTTAAAAACTTTAAATCCTCTGTCGCTCATGGTAATTATAGATGCGGAAGGTTAATTAAGGGGAGACAAGTGGATAACCTGACTTTCAACTTTTTAGGGACTAACAAATGGACATGTACAGTTCTTGAGTTTATTTTATTTCTGATTATATACAGATGGTCTTTTAAAGAATCTGGAATAAAGCGTTCTCGCTTTATTCCAGATCAAAATGCTTTTGATGGGATTTTAATGGGAAAATTCATCTCAGTTTTGTGTGGCTGTCCAGTCGGTTTTGCAGGTAAATATAGTCAATTAAAGCAATAAATCGCTCAGTGCGCGCTTGATTTACAGAGAAAGCAGAGTTCTTCTGCTCGCGGAGCCACCCGGCAGTGCATATATGTACCGGGACGTGTTGCATGTGATCTTCTGATGCCGGCACCGTGATGTGATGATGACGATGCTAACCAAAGTTACACAATGTTGCCATGCAAATTAATTCCTGCATTTGACAATTTGTTTTTCACTGGTAGTTATATCATCAGAAAATGTCTTATCAAATAAATGTACATACTGCAGCAACACACCTCTACAAAGAGGTCAACGATCAAAACTCACATTATATTTTGAAGGAAAGCTTAGCTTTGACAAGATGAAGTCCAAGCTTGTGTGTTCTTTCTGTATTTACCAGGTGATTCCTGACTGGAAGGACCAGGAGTGGGATGACAACAAACCAGAGTCCTACGCCGGGATCTTCCACTTCCATTTCTGGCGGTTTGGTGAATGGGTGGATGTGGTGATAGATGACCAGCTGCCCACGGTGAACGGAGAGCTGGTGTACTGCCACTCCAACGACAGCAACGAGTTCTGGAGCTCGCTGGTGGAGAAGGCCTACGCCAAGTAAGCACTTCCACTATGTGTGTCTCACTGCGTTCATATCCCAATTCAAATACAAAAGCAAAAACATTGTTCAGCTCTAGTTTAAAGCTATGAAAATGTTATTAAAAAGCATAATATTATATAAAATGACTAAAACTGGCAACAGATCTTTGCCTATCAAGGTTAGTTCTGTGAAACAGATACACTGTTTTACAAGACTTATAATTACATTAATAAAACATTTACATCTGCTTACAGGTACATTATAGTGTATTATAAACCATTACAGTTTTTTATACATCTTATAAATGCTATATATGAGGACTTAAAGTACATATGTAATAAATCAAATCAGTGGCAGTGGCATTAGGTTTTAAATGGAGGTAGGCAGGTGGGTGTAACGTGTGTCTTTTGGAAAGGTTCAGGTCAGGCTCCATCCACACTACTGCGTTTCCGAATTAAAACGGAGACCTTCTGCCACGTTTGCAACTCCCATCCAGACTAAAACTACGAAAACGAAGACCTAAAACAGAGTTTGGAAGTTTGGAAACGCTGCCGACCTCGTTTTTGCGTTTCAAAACTCCAGAGGGCGTTTAAGTGAAGACTGGCCAAAACGGAGGACTTAAGAAACGATGACACAACCGCTCACGCTCGGCTGTCTGAGTCTTGCAAAGCAGAAACACAATGCTACTGACCGGGTTTTTGACATGGTGTTTTTATTAAAATATTATGTACTATGCAAATAACACTCATCTGCCTACACTTGTAGGCTGCTCTGCATGTCGCCGTTTACTTTGTAGTGACTCCCAGTCTGTTTTCTGACGCCACACTCTCGTGTTACATTCAGTAACAATCCCAGCTCGTTATTGGTTCATGGATGCTTCGTCTTTATTTATTTATTCTTTTGCCAAATCTTCTGTAACTACGGAATAGACCATCTGCTTCATGTTTACACTGGCACGCACATGCCCAGTGTACCTGAACGGGGCCCTAGCTGTGTGTTTTTATTCGTTTTAATGTAGACGGAGATAAACTCCATAACGCAGCTAAAATGCTGGTGTAGACGGAGATTGTATTTGTTTTAATTCTCCGTTTGTAAACTTAAACGGAGTAATGTGGATGGGGCCTCAGAAGAGGCCATATCGGTTCCTCACTCTTCCCACTACAGCTATATGGGATTCAAACAGGCAGTGATGTTATGCTGTCAGCAGGGAACACAGCACATTCTTGTATTATTCTTAGGATAAAGATTAAAGTCCCAGAGAGCCAACTAATAAGAATCAACATCAGAATATAGCCTTGATGTTCATTTTATACCCTTCTTGTGTGTTTCTAGAATGTGTGGATGCTACGAGGCGCTGGATGGCGGCAACACGGCTGACGCTCTTGTGGATTTCACCGGGGGCGTGTCGGAGCCAGTGGACTTGATAGAGAGTGGGTTCAAAGAAGATGAAGAGAAACGCAATGAGCTGTTCGAGAGAGTCTTGAAAGTCCACAACAGAGGGGGCCTCATCAGCTGCTCGATCCGGGTGAGGAGAAGGCAAACACAAACCCACGACTGAAAGATTAAATAAATTCATTTAGGAATGACTGAATCAGTGCTGTCACTTGCCGTGTCGTTGCAGGCAACCAGCGCAGCGGACATGGAGGCCAGGCTGGACTGCGGCCTGGTGAAGGGCCATGCCTACGCGGTGACGGATGTCCGCAGGGTGAGGCTGGGCGAAGGTCTGCTGGCCTTCTTCAGGTCAGAGAAACTCACCATGATCCGCATGAGAAACCCTTGGGGAGAGAGAGTGGAACGGGCCCTGGAGTGACAGGTGAGGAAAAAGAGGTGTGGTGTACAGGGAGGTTTAACAGGAGAAGGGAAATGATTAATTAATTAAAGAAATACATCAAGAAAGAGTCATTTTCAGACTCAGGCTCTATTAGCCTAAGAGGTGCGCAAATAAAGTTTGAAATGAAAGTTTTTCATTGATGAAACTATTTGACACGGGTTGAGGTATTTAGTATTTAGATCCTTTTACCTAAGTAAAAAAACCTGTACAACAACTGAAAAATACATTATTACATGTTTAAGTCATTCAATCAAAATCTTACTTGAAGTTTTATCAGCTAAAAGTAATTTTGCAGTAAACTGTCTCCTGTAACTTGTAGCTATTGCTGTCAATTAAATGTAGGGGAATAATAAGTACAATATTGTTTTCTGACATATAGTGAAACACTCAAGTAAAGTACAGGTACCTCAAAATTGTATTTGACCAAATTAACTTACTATCCACCACTTTCTTTATGTTTTTACTTAAATTAAGGGTACAGAAACTCTTTTAACCATACTAACCACCCAAGTTAAGGTTAATTAAAAGGTTTTACACCTTGGCTACGATATATTAACCTGTTCATTTAGATTGTAAAACAACCTTTGAAACTTTTAGATTAATTTGAACCAAAGAACATACTTTCTACACATTGTAGATCCTGTGTGATTGAAGATTTCAAATTTTTTAAAATCTGTCGAGAAAAAAACTACAATAACCACATTTTCAACTACATTCACATTTTATTATTAGAAGAAGATTAATGTCCTTTTTCTGACTGTTTGCAGCTCTGAAGAGTGGAAGAAGGTCAGTAAGAGCGAGAGGGAAAAGATCGGTGTCACTGTCCAAGATGATGGAGAGTTCTGGTGAGTTTAGTGCAACGCTTCTGCCTGTTTACCGACATAACGTGCCTAACGTCATTTTCCTCATTCCTCCTCGTTCATCATAAATGATCATACAATATGTTATGTTATTCACCCTTCTCTCTCTCTTTTTCTGTCTTCCTGCAGGATGACATTTGATGACTTTATCGCTAACTTCACAGACCTCATCCTGTGTCGTCTCATCAACACATCCTACCTGAGTTTCCATAAGACCTGGGAGGAGGCCGTGTTACGGGGCTCCTGGCGCCGCAATGACAACCCTCTTCTCAACCGAGCCGGCGGCTGCACCAACAACAAGCAGTCCTTCCTCCAGAACCCACAGGTGTTATTTTCTCTCATTTATTCATAATTTCTCAGATGTGGTGTTAGGCGAGACTATGTATTTTGCAAAAGTGACCGCTCATGTGTGGAAGAAAGAGTGAGCTCTAACAAAATGCGTGAATTTGTTTTCTCTGTGTTGCAGTATGTGTTTGACGTGAAGAAGCCAGAGGACGAGGTACTGATCTGTCTGCAGCAGAAAGACCGCAGAGCCACACTACGAGAGGGACGAGGAGAAAACCTGGCTATTGGCTTCGATATACACCGGGTCAGCTTGTGTGTGTGTGTGTGTGTGTGTGTGTTATTAAAAAATATTTATATCCTTTATAAAGGTGGGATTTATTGCAGATCTTTTGTATCAGAAGACATAAATTTTAGCTGACGCAGTTTTATTAAAATTAGGCCAATTATTATTTTGAAAGGCTCACTGGGCCTACAGTCAAACCCTGGGTCACGGAGGGGGTGGGATGTTGATCAGCCTGCAAATCACCCACCCAAACAAGCAGCGAAGGGAGGCTTCGGCAGACTGCAGCACGTGGTAGAAATAAGATAGAGCTCAGCGAGGAAAAGGCAAGCGCTCTATTGAGAGTAACCATGCCAACGGCTTCTGTGCGATACAAGAGACGTTTATAGAAAAAAGGAAAGAATAAAAGAACTTTGGCGCTACACAACTGTAGCCATTTTAACTTTAAACTAAACTTTAAATCAAAAGTATAGGCTACATCTTTACCTGACAGCCCTTCATCTAGTTTTGCCGGAGTGCTCTGCCATGTAAATTCCCTCCTGTTGATGTCCTGATAACTATTTAGATTCTGGAAACTCACAAACAGCGAGGATCAGTCTCCCTTTCAATGATTTGTGCTGTGCGTCGCATACAAAAAGACAATTCAACTTCGGCAGCTGGTGTGCGTGAGATGAGCATGACCACGACAGTTTCACAGGAACGCACCCGCTTGTTGTTACGCCTTGTGCTCGACCACTTCCCTTCACTCTAACAGGGAAACTTGCCACTGAACATAGACGGTTTATGTTGCTCCCTCATAAAAGAAAAATGTTTTTGCTGACACCTGTTCAGAAAAAAAAACGAGAAAACTAGACTCTGATGGTAACTTGTTTTACCAAGCTAGAGGGTAATACCCTGGCAATGGCAAAAAGCTTTGGTTTCGTATTTGATTTGATTACATTAATGTTTAAATTGGGATTAACTATATGTGAAGTGTGTTTGTGTTTGTAAAGGGCCAGTTTCCAGTGGCATGCACACATCAGAGTGGAATTGATTTACCATTTCTGTCTCCACCACGCATATCTACATAAATTACAAAGATTAAAATAATATATTAAAATAATATATTTTATTGGAAAGATAAAGAAAAAATAACGAATAACAATAAACATAACAAAAACAAAATTAATAAATAACAATAAACTTAACATAACCTGTACCTCCCAAAAGTAAGCTACATGAAAACATTCATAAAATACAACTTCATACAACTGATTCCAGAGCTGTGGGGGTTGGAGAGGGAGAGGTTTTGCTGAAAGCCTGTAAATAAACTGTGTGAAAACTGCTGTTGTCTCTCTTTGTTCAGGTGGAGTTAAACAGGATCTACCGGATGCATGTCACCCAGCAGAAGGTTGGTGGGAGCATCTACATCAACTCAAGGTCTGTGTTTACACGCATCGAGATGACAGAGGGCCGGTACGTCATCATACCCACAACCTTTGACCCCGGCCTAGAGGGAGAGTTCCTGCTCCGCGTCTTCACTGACGTGCCATCTGACTGCAAGTAAGGACACGTTGGGCTTGGTTTAGTTTGAACTGAGCTTCGTTTTTTTCTGTGTGACAGTTTCTGAGTTTGTTGTTCAGCTGCATTATTGGATAGAAAGTGATTAAAATCTTGAAATGGAAAATAGAAAAGCTTGAAAGCATTTTTAATTGATGAATAACAAACTGTGGTGGCCAAAATTATAGGCGGTGTAATTTTTTTCTGTTGTTCAAGTAGCACAGAGTTGTAAAAACCATCATCTCTGCTGTTATTGGATTGTTTCGGGTTGTTGGTGAGCCAACTGAATCGTCATTACACAACTGCCAGGAAAATATTGTTTTAAAAGTTCAAAGCAATGTGTTTTATCACTAATCTTAAGAGTTTCTCCTATATCGTCCACTAAGTAGCTACTTTTACACTTAGGATGTTTTGTGAATACTGTTCCAGGTCTGCAGCAGGTTTAAGGTAAACCCCTGTTCCTGTCTCTGTCTGTCCTGTAGGGAGCTGATTCTAGATGAGCCTCCACAGACATGCTGGTCCGGGTTATGTGGTTATCCCTCTCTGGTCACTCAGGTCCACATACTGAACGCTAGTGGACTCGCAGGACAAGACTCGGATGGAGGTAGATTTAAGTTTTTCATGAGTCATAAACAACAACTCAGACACTTCACAGCATATTCACCACATACATACCAGAATACTGACTCAAAATTACTACAGAGTTTAATTAAATTTAACTTTATAAGCTTCATACTCACAAAACATGTTTTCTTTTGTATTATTCTGCGTTTCTGTGGCGCTCTGTACATCTTATTTTTAAGTGTTCTGGTAACCCACACCTTTTACTTTCTTGGTAATTACTAAAATTATTTGTGTCACTTTTAAAACTCACCTGCTATCAGCTGAAGCAGCTCTGGCACTATGTTGGTTTTTGCCGTTAGATGGCAGCAGCTGCTTTGTAATGCCAGTAGCTGGCAACATCTTCTTCGACCGTTGTGTGTAATGAGTTCAGTTTTAAACAAAAAAATGATGCCCAACTGTGTCTGCATTTTTTTCCACATCTTAATTTTACAGTCATGTAAACATGCAGCAGCCTATTTTAACCTCTGCTGTATTTAATTCATGGTTTTCAGTCACTTGACATGCGTGGTGACCTGGAGGGCAACTTAACAGGCCAACATAGTGACTAACACCGTGACTCCCCCGCAGAGACAAATCAAATTTTATTTGGATCACCTTTCCACCTAAGAAAAGGAAATATATGAACACAAACTGCAAATCTTGGGCACTTGCAGTCAATATAACGTTACAGTATC
This sequence comes from Lepomis macrochirus, assembly GCA_024633595.2. Lineage (NCBI taxonomy): Eukaryota > Metazoa > Chordata > Actinopteri > Centrarchiformes > Centrarchidae > Lepomis > Lepomis macrochirus. The sequence continues at coordinate 5,782,256 of JALXJV020000009.1, forward strand.
CGCTGCCACATTTCTACCGTTAAAAACCGCCAAATCCCTGCCGCCGCTTGACTGCGGTAATGTTTACTTTTACCTTACGGGGAATCCCTTACCTAAGACAGCCCAGGCTTGCCTCCTCCTCGATTAGTGGATCCTAAAGCACAACAACCATCCAGGATTTTGACAACGCAAAATCAACAGACTCAAAGTAACAGTGTATCACTTGCTTCCTGGTTGGCGGGCAGCGGAAAATAAAGTCTTTTTTGCTCGCCAAGGGAGCGTTTTCCTTGGAATGTGACATCCTGTGAAAACTATGAATAAGTTAGCTAGAATGCTATGGTGATATGATAAATCTGTTTACACAGTGACATTGTAAGGACATGAACAAAACGTCCCCATAATTATTACATTTTAGGGAGAGGACTTGGTTTAAGGTCTGGGTTATGTTTAGGCAAGTAGTGGTCATGGTTAGGGTAAGGAATTAACGTAAGTCAATGCAATGTCCTTTGAAACATTGACTGTGTGTGTGTCTCTAGTGTCGGACCCCTACGTGATAATTCGTTGTGAAGGAGAGAAAGTTCGTTCACCGGTGCATAAAAACACATGCAGCCCCGTCTTCGACACCAAGGGGCTCTTCTACAGGAAGAAAGCTAACCAGCCAATCAGCATCGAGGTTTGTGTGTGTGTGTTGTGTGTGTGTTGTGTGTGTCAAGTAAGGCTGACAGAAAATCGTGTGGATTTGTGTTGTCACATCAAAGCAGTGAATTCCTCTCTCGCTGCGTCTCTCAGATCTACAACCACAACGTGTTGAGGGATACCTTCATGGGTCAGGTGACGTTGCCAGTTGAGCAAGGCAATTTCCAGCAGACGCTCCACCTGAGGGACAAGGGCGACCGCCGCGACAATGACCTCCCTGGAACCCTCACTGTTGCCATACTTACCAGCAACGAGCTCAAGAACATCTGAGACAGACCACGAGAACCGTCCAGTCAGGGTTGATTCAGGTGTCCGATTTAAAGTTTACCAAAACAAAAGTTTACCACTAAATGTGCGTGTGCCTATAAGAGTAAATATTTGTCAGGAGCAGAGGGTAGGTCTGTAGAGAACATCAGGAGGAGGTAATGAAAATTACAAAATCAAGAAACCTGATTCTCTTGCTGTGTTTTGTCTTGATGCCCATAAATGTCTGTTTACAAAATGATTTACAGTACCTGGTGTATCTGAATATCCTGAAAACATTTCAGTCTATTTGCTTATAAACATTGTTTACTGCTCTTTAGGTTACCATTTCATCTTCTAGGATGTTATATCTGTCAACCACTCCTTAGTAATACTTTTTTACTGTTTAATTTTTAATTTACCTGAATTTTAATCATATTTGTGCCTTTTTATATTGTCTCTTTGCATCGCCATGTGTTTCTTAAATCTTGTCTCAATGCCTTTCATGTCTTAAATATAATAAATGCACTTTACAGACATTAATTCAACAGCCTGAACAGTCTGTTACTACACAGTTGCAATCTGTGAACCCAAATTTAATTCCTGCACCCTTCACCACCTACTGATGGGCCTGAGGGCGACACCACCCCACTGGGAGAGTGAAATCCTCTAATGGGGCAACTGTGGATTAATATCGAACCCAAAGGCAATTGATTATGGATAATTTTCTGGGGCAACCCAATTGGAAGTTAAAAGGCATTTTACTGTGCAAAGGAGGTTTGGACACATTAAATTTCCAGCGAAAGATGCAGTTTGGTTCTAAATTAAGTTAATGTGCCGTGTCAAATAAGTTGAGATCCCAACGCTCTTGCTATCAGGTCGCAAAGAAGAAAACTGGAGCCTTTCTCCCTTTAGTAACAACAGTGAGTGAGAAAAGGGAAGTGCAACTTACATCCATCTGCAAAACACAGAGCTTAACAATGCTATAAGCAATATTTTGAATAATGATTAAAAGAAAGATATTTGGATATTTGAAAGATAAGATGATTGAAAATCGGGATATCTTATTGATATTGAAGATGAATAAATTTAATTGATCTTCTGATTGTAAAATAAGTACTGAGATGTGTGTATGGTCTTATTACTATTAGTCATTGGGAGAGAAGGGTCAGCAAGAGAGCACGGAGAGACCAACTGTCGTTCGTGTGGAACAACCTTACAGAGAGAGGCGTGCAGCTGAAAGAACATCTGCCGGATCACCAGAGAGGCGTGCAGTAGAGAGAACATCCAAGGTGAAGCGGAGCTGCCTGGTGACCTGCTAAAGAAAGCCAAAGTCACTTATCCGCAGACATCCTAAGGGAGAAGCGGGGGAGAGAGCAACTGAAAGGAGCAGTCAAGCTGTATTCAGGAGCGGCGCCGAATATCCAACCAGTCTGCAACTCATCCCTGACCGAGTCAGGGAGGCTTTGAGGAAGAGACGACTCGAGACGACAAAGACGAAGGAGATGGCGGCGGTGGCGGCATCAGACGATAACCTACAGCAGCCGCGCAGGATGGAGAAGATAGAAAGTCCCAATGGTGAAGAATTAGAAAACCAGACTCCGAAGGTGGAGCTGAAGATACAGGGTCATGCTGTATGGGGATGGGCTCCAAACCTGGAGTCCTGTAACCCCTGGACACCTCGAGATATACTGCCCAAGGGTTACGGCAGGGGCATCGGCTGAGGTGCCACAGATGCTGAGCCGGATGCTTGAGACAAAGGGAAGAGAGTGAGGATCCAGAATTCCAAACGCCCTTAGATGTGGTGCATCAGAAGGCCCATAGGAAAAAGGGAGATCACTGGTGAGGAAGTCATGAAGTAGAGCGCTATATGCAGCACAAGAGGATCGTCTTTGTCTGGATCGAAATGAGGGATGTAGTAGTAGTATACTTTATTATCCTCGAAAGGAAATTTGTTTTGGACTGCATGATGTGACACCCAGAGGAAGGGTGGTCCCAGAAGAATCCATGGTGGAAATGGTGCAGGCCGTACATGAAGCGCTGGGCCATGCAGGCAACACGCCTACACGGAAGGAGTTGGAGAAGCAACAACTTTGGGATCCTGGAGGCCAGGTTCAACATGTCCCTGGCGAGTATGAAGTATGTGGTCAATACATTGCAGGTCGTAGGGGAAAGAGGGTGGATGGCCTCACCACGAAGAGCACCATGACACTGCTGTGGAAGAAGAAGGGAATCCAAATTGTTGAGCAGCTCAAGCCAATTTCAAGCTAGAAGAGAACCAGGAACCAAAAATGGCCAATAACACACAAAACCTACCAACCTACGTCAGAGTGACCACTGTCTATGGGGTGGTTGCCCTAAGAGGAACGACCTCAGGACTCTGGGCAGGCAGAGAACTGAGAAAGCTGAGATGTGCGAAAGAAGCAGTCCTGTTGGAAGAGGTGATATTTGGCTCCAGGGCTAATCAGTCAGGTGCTATTTCAGAGTAAGCAGGGCTGGCAATCGGAAGAAGACAGAAGATAGGCGAATCTCTTCGATACCAGTCTATTTACATTTCTTGGGTAGTATAACTGCATATGTGAAAAGGGTTGTAAGGTTAAAGCATCCAGACCTGCCATCATTAGAAGTCACCGCATGCCTTCCTTGTTTGCTCTGCCTTTTGTCATGTTTGTCAGATTACGTTTGTTTTTGGTTTTTACCTCGGTCTTCTGTAATATAACGCTATTTTGTTTCATGTTATTTCATGTCATTACACATCCTACTTTGCATGACGCTGCTTTACTCCTATAAGCTCCTAATCCTGTTCAGCTGTCCATGTTTTTTTGCTTTCTCCTGTTCTCAGTTTACATATTGTGTGTTTTCTTGTTGTTATAAGCACAAGTACAGAAGCAGAAACTGCATTCAAGTTCTGAGCACGAGGTTCATTCAAAGGATTTTAAAGGGTATATTATGTATTTATTTATATATCATGTAATTCAAAGTCATATTAGGCATACAGCATGCGTCTTTTAAACAATTTTATATGACCTCTTTGAATCTGTGTTAATCATTTTGTTTTGCAAAGGAATACGTTTGGATCAAAGTGAAATTTTCCAAGTCATAAATGTTCCATCACCTCTTTCTTACCTTGCATTCAACACACCATTTTGGTGGGTGTAGCAGCCACCAAACATAACATTGATTATTTCTGTCCTTGCCTGCAAGAGTAATTTTTTTGTGCAACTTTATTTTATACACTCCTGTCATGTGTAAAGTTTTGGTAATGGCTTATTGTGTGGAAGAAATCCTAGAACTTAGAACTAGTCTTAGGCAAAACTTGAAATAGTTTGTGTTGTGCTCCTGTCTCCAGTTTGATTAACATTTATTCTGAAAAAAGGTAATTTCAAATTTGCCCATTTTGTGACTTATTTTATGCCCTCAAACCCCCTTTGGGTGACTAGGACTCATGACCTCAGTATTTCTAAAATCCTTACAGTGAGTGCATTTAACCACGTGGCTAAAATCCAAAACAGCAAGAATCATGCAAGTACATCAACTTTATCAGGAATGCTGTTGTGCCACATTTACAAACAAGAGATAAAGAAAAATGGGGCCATGGTGCTGTCTAAAGTTTTCAATCTAGAGTTTCTGCTGTCCTGATGGTGACGAGAGTCGTCCCATCATTGTGGAGCCAGGACCACAAAAAGTGGTGATTTTGTTGACCTGTAGCTGGAGCCACCTTGTTGTGAGGGAGTAGCTGAACACAGTGGATAGGCAGGTTGTAAATAGAGTGGTGGTTTAGCTACTTATGCTTTATTCTGATATAAGAAGCTCATTTTTCTCTTTAGTTTCTGGGCCATTTTCTCACTGCAATATTTAAGTATTTATCAGATTAGTTTCAGATACGAACAGTTTCAATTTCAGTTAGATTTATGGATAGATGTAAATAGGTGTAAAATGTGCATCATCAGCTCATTTCTTAGTTGAGAAAAGATTAACCTAATTATGTGGTTTGTAAGTGTGCAGTGGGGAGTTTTTCCAGCCTGTTTTTGTGCATGACAGAAACTGTTGTGTGCAGGTCTGAGATGCTTTTGCCAGCATCACCAAGCTTAGTCTTTGTTGTTCTTAGAAAAGTGATTTCTTAACCACACCTTCCTCTGCAAGATATAAAGCTCACAGAGAAGAGTCTACTTTCAAGTAGAAAGACAGTCTGCAACGTCAGTTATTATCACAAACATCCTGCAACAAAACAAACTTCAAGCACTGCCTTCTCATCAGTGGTAAGTAATGAATAACCAGTGTCTTCAAAAGTTTTGCAAAGTTTTATCTAAATTGAGGCCTTCACAAATCAGTAAATTACAATGGGGACAAGGAAATGAGTATCTTTAATGTTTTATATTACAAACACTACAGTGAATTCTGCTGAAAAAAGAACTTAATTATTTCATTCTCCAAAACCAAAGCAAACTTGATAATATTTTTAAACGAATACAGTAACTAAAATGTATAATTTTTTGGCTGTATAAAACACTTAGCACAATATTGTTCCATTGCAGTTTCAATTCCTCCTTGCTCTACGCTTTTTTTCAGCTGGGGCCGACCATGCTGGCAGCCTTAACTCTAGCCTCCCTGAGCGTCTTGGTGTGGGCGACTGACCTCTGCCCCCCCAGCCTGTCAATGTCTCCACAACCTGACCACAATTTTATGTACGGAGAAAGGACTGGACCAGATCCCTGAGCTGCCGGATGTAGCAGAAAACCTGTACATCTCATACAACAAGATACAGGAAATACCCAGGCGTGGGCTGGAGAAGCTGCAAGTATGAAACATAAAGCAGTCTGGAAGCTGTGCTTTGTGTGATGCTTTAGAAAAGGATCCATCACTGTGGCATATTGGTTAGGGACTCCCCAAACTTATAGACCACAGCAGGAGAGTGCCGGGTTAAAGTGTTTGTTAGACACATAGAAAGCCACTTTGTCTCTGTGTCTGTTAGCTTGTGTTTAGAGATTTCTGCCCTTAAGTGAAAAAAATAAATCCTTTCTTGCGAGAGTAAGATCAGAAGATAACACGATTTCGTATTTGTGTTACAGAAAGCAGCATGCTAGCTTAGCAAAACAAAAATGACCATAACAGAATTCCACAATCAATTGTTTGAAATTCTGCTTTTCAAAACCAAATTTCTGTCCCGTAGGCTAATCTCTTTTTTTAAAACATAGGCTTCCAAGACACTTAAAGATGTTGTATTACCTTACAGTAGTACGTTTATATTGATATTTCTAACAAGAATATGTCTTCTCTCCTTCCTGGATATTCTCTAGGTCCTGGACCTGACTAAGAATCAGCTGAATGTTTCCCTCTACCCAATTTGGCCCAAAATGACAAAGCTGTCTAAGCTCTTCCTACGACACAATAACCTGAAGTTTGTACACCCTGGTCAGTTCCTGAACTGCCCTGATCTCCTCTTACTGGACCTGAGTGAGAACCAGATCAAATATCTACCAATCGGATTCCTCCGTGGTTTAGCTAATCTGAAGACGCTGAATGTGAACTTTAACCACATTCAAATGTTACAGGTCGGTGGATTGGAAGGAGCCTTCAACCTCACTGAACTCTACTTTAGCCATAATAATATAACTGAGATAGAGAAAGATGTGTTCAAGAACTCAAGTGTGTTGGAGAAACTTGTTCTGTCCAGAAACAGAATCAAAAGTTTGGGCGAGGCCAGCTTCAGAGGAGCGACGGGTCTTAAACACCTTGATCTGAGTGGCAACAGGTTGGTCACTGTTCCAGCTGAGGCACTGAGGGATGTAACCCACCTCAAGATTCTGCATCTACAGATGAACAGCCTCGTCAGCCTTCAAGAGGATTGCTTCTCCTCTCTGAGCCAGTTGGTTCATCTAGATTTGAGCAACAACAAGCTGACCACTCTGTCTGACGGTTCCCTGAGAGGTCTGATCATGCTGAGGGAGCTGGACCTCAATCACAACCTCATAGATTCTCTTCCCTCAAAAGTCTTCAACGACCTGATCAGCCTGGAGTTACTTGATCTGTACAGGAACAAACTGACATCTCTTCCTCTTGAAGTATTCAGTAACTTGAACAACCTGGAAGAACTGCTGCTGGAGAGCAATCAGATCGGTGACATACCAGTTGGTGTATTTGATTCGCTGTCCAAACTTAATGACCTACATCTGTCAAACAACCGCATCCACAAGCTCCACCCTCCTGTATTCAACAAGCTCAAGTCACTGCAGAACCTGTACTTGGAGCGCAACGCTCTGAGGCACCTCTCCAAAGGCCTTTTCCACAAGATGAGCGACATCAAGGAGATACACCTCGATGACAACCACATCAAGTCTCTACATCTCTCAGTCTTCCACGGCTTGGTGAGACTTAATTCGCTGAGTCTCTCTTGCAACAATCTCTCTTCTCTACACCTGGATCAGTTCAGAGACCTTAGCGGTTTAAAAGATTTAAAACTAGATGGAAACCAAATATGTAACCTCTCCACAAGCCTGTTCATGAATCTAACAAATCTTACAACACTGGAGCTGGACAACAACTGTATCTCAGAGCTGTCTCCTGATGTCTTTGTGGGGTTGATCCGCCTTAAAGAGCTCAAGTTGAGCTTTAATCAGCTCCACGACATCCCACTCAACACCTTCCATCTCCTCCACAACCTCCGCAGGCTTCTGCTAAAAAATAACAGCCTGGATAGTTTACACCCTCAGCTCTTTGCCCGACTGTCGAAGCTAACAGAACTTAACTTGGATGGAAACAAGCTGGATCAGCTGCATCCTGATGTGTTTCAAGGACTTACAAACCTCCAGAAATTGAGTTTGAAGTCCAACCAGCTCAGAGCACTGGAGACTAAGACTTTGGAGCCTTTAAAAAACCTTGGTGCTGTCTACCTGTCAGGTAATTTATGGAACTGCACCTGTGCACATATTCACTACATCTGCAGCTGGGTCAACATGCACAGAGACAAGCTCAGAGACCAGCCCATCTGCTCCTCCTCTTTGCCAAACTCCAATTCTTTTTCTTTACCTTTTACTGAGGATAGGCCGCTCTCGCAGGCAGCATTGTCTCCCCTGTTGTTACAAGATCATTGCGTTAAAAGTGCTGCAGCTGGCTCAACGTTTTCATTTCCTCTGGAAATGCTGAATCTGCTCACCATATGTGTCTTAGCCCTTAACCCACTATGACATCCTTTGAAGTGGTTTGCAAGTCTGTGCTTGGCTTTTATGTATTTGCACCCCAGTCTCAGTACACTGTAAGCTTTTAGCTTTTATAATTCAGGGAACATTTGAACTGGAGCTTATCTATAGATATCACCTTGAGGTCAATAAGTGTGATTATGTGTCTGAGCAGTGGGTTTGCAACCCACCCACAGGAAAACTTTGACACAATTATTAATTGCAAACACCAGACGGATACAATACCCATTCTTGGGATTTAGGAATTTGAACCCTGAACCTTTGGACTTACTGATTGAGCCACTGGTGAGAATTGGAGGAAAAAGTTGAGGTAATGAAATTACATGTCTTAGACTGATATTTTTATTATAAGTTTAACCTTAAAACCCTTAAAACAGTCAAAATGTTGATAAAATCTGAAATAAATCACACATTGTTCTCATTCTGCTGGTTTTTGGGTGTGTTGTCAATTTTTTTGGTGCCGTTTGTTCAAACACTGAGCAAAAAAGAAAATCTTGTGCATATTGTACAAGTTATAGCAAGATATTGTTTGTTCTAACAATCCTTTGAAACACTTGATCTCGGCCATGTAGAGAATGATATAGATGTTAATTAATTTATCATATTCTGAAAATTATAGCGTGACTGGCTTCTGAATTGAACGAAGACTGCAGTGAGGTGAACATCTGCCACATATCAGTAGGACGTACGGGTGATTGTCTTAGTTTAAACTTACATTTCCTTTAATAAGCCACGCCCACTTTAACAAATCTTTACCAAATTTTATGCATCAACTGAGTAGTGACCTCAGATTTTACAATATGAATCAATCCACTCAGCGAATTACAAGGTATAAACTTTTTTGCAAGAGTAGTGCCCCCTAGTGGAAGAATATCCCAGGACTGCTGACTGAGAAGTTTGGACCTAGCATCTGAACAGACTCTACAAGTTTGGAGATAGCTTAAGCCAATTTTGTAAAATTGTATGAGGAAAAAAAACATATTGACATAACAAATTCTTCCATAGATGATCCTGCAAAAGTTTTGGGTCGATTGGCCAAAATAGGTGTTGACATTTTTTTTCCCAGCAGAAGACAATTGGGGCAAAAATTGGAGATAAATCCAGAGATCAAAATGATGAAATAACTATGACTCGAAACAAAGCTGTTCAAGTTAATTGGAAAAATGTAAAGTTGACACCATGAGCTCAATGAATGGCAATTTTTTTGCCTGAGTAGTAGGTGGAATTTGCAACCCACCTGCCTGGTGAGTTTTCTAAAGGGTTATTTTGCTGCATGAGCACTGTTAGCGGAGAAAAAGAAGCTTAGCTGCTTGGATCCCTGATAATTTACTTGACCATAAAATCTGGGGATAAGGGATCAACTTAAATTTTGACTCACCATAAAACGACGCTATTCTAGCGATTTACATCAGTGCCTTGTTTTGGATCTTGATGATATAAAGCGTTAATGGTCTTACTTTAACGCTGCGAGAGTTGAGCATGTGCTCATAAAAATTGTGAAAACTGGCTTGATGTTTATGAATTGTTGAGTGTTTGTGCATTTGAGAGTCAAAAAGAGCGGTTTAAGATCTTCTTCCAATGCATTATTAAAGCCAAAACAATAAAAACCTCATACTGTTTAATTTTCAGTGTTTATCGTTTGACTCAGTCACAAAGTTAAGATATAACAAATAAAGATAAGAGAAGTCACTGATAAAACATGATTATAAAATAACAGTTTTGGTATTGTTGTATTGTAAAAGAACAGAAGGCATCTTCATTTCCAAAATCTCACTGTTACATGTCATTTATCTTTTGGAGATTATCTGAAACAATGTTTGGAAAAAATACAGGAAAGCACTCTTCAAGTTTGTTAAATATCAGTCTTAAAACTTACACAAGGTTCTTTAACAATCCTGAAAAAAGATCATTCAAGTGTCAGTCACACATTTATAGTCTATAGTAGATCAGGAATATAATTTAACGGATGCCTGCAAAATGCTGCTAAATTTCACTTGTGGCTGCCGGTAATATATTATGTGCCACCCATAGACCGTATATAAAAAAGGTGCCACCTCTAGTAAAACATGGAAAATAATGAAAATGTCTTGTAAACATTTAAATCCATTTGCCACACTGATCACTATGTCAAAACATTTCATTTAAACGGACAGTTTAAGTATTTGTTATAGAAGCCTACACTTCCGATCTTTAATGGTCTGTCTAAAGTCTAACTCGGTTGGCTTTTTGTTGTAATACTCAGCTGCAAGAGTATTATGGGTTGATTTTATGCCAGTCCTTCTGTATAACAAGGTGAAAAAAGTTGGGAAGCTGACTGTAAGCTTCAAAAACTTTCATCCGGACTTTTCTGGACATCTGCCAGCAAACTCTGCTTACAAAGAGCTTAAAGGTTCTGGTTTGATGCGGGTCCCTCCAGTGATACCATGATTCTCTAGCAATGCACATTTTCAGTTATTCTCACAGATACATGCTGCATTTTGTTTTTCCTGTGTCTATGTCTGTGTTTTCATTTAGGGTGACATGTTCCTTTTAAAAACACACCAAATACCTTTGATTGCTCTCATTAGTTTTTAATGTTTCCGTCCAGCAATTCTTTCTTACCAGCACTCCTTAAAGTGCTGTTTTAAGAGTACCTTTTTCAAGCTGTTGTACCTGTTTCACTCACAGTCTGTCTGAATAACAGTGTCACATTTGCCATGATAGTATACACAGTAATAATCTCCACCTTTTCCACTCCAACCAAAGATTGTTAATTTATCTGTTCACTCATCTGAACTCCACGCTGCATCTATCCACACCACTTTCCTTGAGGATGTCTTCACAGTGAAACAATACAAATCTGGAAAAAACCCAACTTTATAAATCACCAAAACCCAAATTCACTGCAAACTCTCCCTTTATTCTTCAACAGCTACAGGGAAGCTTCTCCCATCCACTCTTGCACCAGGGCAGGTGAGTCATCACAGTTTAGCTTCAGACGTAGAAACACTTGTGGTCCTTCAGGTTCCTCAGGTACGAGAAACTCTTCCCACACTTGTCGCACATGAACTGTTTCTCGCCGGTGTGTATCTGTTGGTGGGCTTTCAGGCTGTTGCCCTGGTTGAAGCTGCGTCCGCACGTGTCGCAGCTGAACGGCTTCTCTCCAGTGTGGATTCGCTGGTGTCTGTTCAGGTTGCCCGTGTTGCTGAAACTTTTCCCACATGTGTCACAGCTGAATGGTTTCTCTCCTGTGTGGACAACCTTTGGAGAGGAAGATTAAAGAAAACTGGAATCATTTTCAGATGGAGATGGATTTAGAATTTTAAAAGTCTTGTATAGAGATTTACACCACATTGGGCCTCATGCAAGAACATTTTCATATTCTCATCCTAAACCTCTCATCCTTTTTTTGAGAGTTTCGATTACACAAGTGCTCTAAGTCGGATCCAAACTGTCTTAACCGGCCAAATTTGTTATACATCGCTTGTTTCAGCCTGATGAATGCCACCTATTTAGGAGTAGGTGCGCGGCCGTCCCTGTTTGAGTGAAACTTTCATTCATAAAAATGTCACCAAACAGTAAAAAAGAAGAGTTTCACACCGCAGAGCTTCAGGAACCGAAATAAGAGAGGAATCAACGAGACGAGACAAGTCGTTCAGATATTAGACAAGAGAATATTACAGCCTTCAAGAGGTGAGGTCGGGTGCAACAGATTTGACATAAAACTTTACCAAAATGGTCAATTTTAGTGTTTTTTATTCTTAATTTATTCAACCAGAAAGTTAAATGTTGACAGGAAGTGATCTGTGTCATCACTATTTAGTTCAACCATAAGTGGTGTTAAGCTTTCCTTTGACAAATGCATAACCAAAGTAATTATATTTGAGGTTTTATAATTAATTGTTAATACTTCTGTGTCATCTCAACATCAGCTAGCAAGTATCTGTTTTCATAGAAATGTTTTTTTACTAAATAAAAAACAAAAATCAATGCAAACCTACCTGATGTGATTTAAGGCTGCTGTGCTGTGTAAACATGCGACCGCAGATGTCGCAGGAGAAGGGCCTCTCACCGCTGTGCGTCTTCAGGTGAATCTTCAGGTAACTGGACGACTTGAAACTCTTCCCGCAGAGCTCGCAGCTGTGAGGCCTGTCCACCGTGTGGTGCTGCTGGTGTGAGCGCAGGTCGGTGATGGAGCTGAGCCTCCGGCTGCAGAGCACGCACGTACACGGAATACTCGCCGCGTGCGTCTGGAGGTGTTTGCGAAGAGAGTCCACGCAGGCCACCGTAGTGCCGCATGCTACGCATGCGAGCGGGTTCTCCCCTGAGTGAGAGGTCTTCTGGTGCATCTTCAGGGCACTCTTCTGGATGAAACATTTGCCACAGGTCTCACAGCTGAAGGGACGCTCACCAGTGTGTATCCGCTGATGGCCTTTCAAAGTGTCGGCCTGGTTGAAGCTCTTGCCACAGGTGTCGCACCTGAACGGCTTTTCCCCTGTGTGTATGCGCAGGTGGCGCTGTAGGTTACCTTGTATTGTGAAGCTTTTGTTGCAGTACTGGCAGTTATAGGCCCGCTCTCCCGTGTGGACCATCTGATGCATTTTCAGTCCGTGGGCTCGGTAGAAGCTCTTACCGCACTCTTCACAGCGAAACGGGCGGACCTCAGCGTGGAGACGCTGGTGGTTCCTCAGGAGCTGCTTCAGGGTGAAACCCTTCCCACAAACATCACAGGTGTGTGGTCTCTCACCTGTGCGTGGGAGCAATTAGTATTTTAAGAATATGGCATAATCAATACCGTTGTGTCTGCTGGGTATATAAATATATTTCCTATGTTTAAATGGACTCTTGTACAGTATTATAACAGATTTTGTTAGAAATGTAACTTAAAGCTGAACACTCACCTGTGTGAAGCAGCATGTGCGCATTGAGGCTCCGCTGGAATGAAAAGCCCCTGTCACACTGAGAGCAGTGGAAAGGCTTCTCTGCGTTCGCCCCGTGTACTGCCTGGTGGGCTTTGAGCTGCAGCAGCTTAGTGAAGGTTTTCCTGCAGTGTTTGCAGCTCAGGGGCTGCTGGTTCTGACTCTCCTTTTTCGCTCGACCTCGATGAGACTTGGGCTTTACAACGCGTTTAGGTCTGGCGGCGTATCCTGGGTCCCTGTCATCTGGATCTTCTGGCTCCAACTGACAGAAACATTTTACAAATAGTATATTAATTTCCTTTAACCCACTTTTCCTTTTGTTCATTTTGGCCAGTAGCCAGAAGCCTTAACATAAACTGTCACACTCACATTCACATAGATGCCATTCTTATTTTGGAAAGACCTGTAGACCTTGTATGCATGTTCAGTCATTTACATAATAAAGGGAGACATTAACAGGCAAAAAGCAATAAAAATAACATAAACCACAGATAAACAGACAAAAAACACAAAATGAATGTTGGATCCCTGAAATCAACCTGGTAGTCTGGGTCGTCGCCATCATCCTGGCCCGGATCATCTCTGTACTGACCGGAATCAGAAGACGCCTGGTCAGCCAACGCCTCCAATCCTTCCTCCTTTATAATCACAGGCTGGACGCTGTCCTGAGAGGAAGACAGAATATGGACAGATTTTAGAATCATAACACAAACGCACAATGTCTGGGTGTGAAAATAAAAAGATGCAGACACAGATTTTTGTGTACTTTTGTGTGTTTTTCATGGTTCAGTCCAGGCCTCTTAACTCCAGTTAGTAGAAAACTTGATAAAACATACAATAGACAATAGTGTGCTCTCAACTTTGACTCAACAAGACAATGCCCTCGTGCACAAAGCACAAAAACAGCTAAATAAATAAATGATTTTCCCAGTTTGATTTGAAAGAACTTGACCGGCCGGCACACAGTCCTGACTTCAACCTCATCCAACACCTTTGGGATGAACTGCAACATCGACTGTGAGCCACACCTGATAACCAAACATCAGTGTTGGATCTCATTGTGGTTCAGAAATCTTACAGGAAGCCTTCACTGAAGAGTGGAGGTGTTCAACAGTCACATTTGGGTGTAATGGCCAGGGGTCTTAAAACTTTTGAACCAGAACCAACCAATAAAACAATACAAAAAATTTAAAAACACAATTTAAATGTCATCCTTTGATATTTTAGTGGGCTATATTTCTTTAGAAATCCATCCTATTCATGCTCTCTGCTTCATGATTAAAATGTGGGAAAGAGAGACCAGTATAAAACCCAGTCCAACCAAAGATGTCAGATCACATACGTACACACGCCAGGTTTTTACCTCGTATGTTCGGCCTTTCCACAGGTGAATTATGGGCGATCTCTTCACTCCAGCATCACCACTAGCCACGACTGTGAAAATTAAAAAAGAATCACCAGATTAAGTACAATTGGGACAAATAAAAAGAGAGCTCGAGCAAAGACAGTGGAGACACAGCACACTACGGCGTCACCTTCTTAACTCTACAACAGCAAACCGCTCTCATGATAATACAGTGTTAGAAGGAGGACAAACTGCTTCCTAACATTTCTATCGTCAGTGACTTATGGCTGTTAATGTCAGAGGAGCTTGTGAAAGAAAAACGATCTAAATGAGTGAGCAGACAATCTACAGGCCTTTTGATTCACACTGTCTTTACATAATGAAGTTTAAGCTTCAAAAAAAAAAAATTACTGTTGTTCTCATTTGTACAGTGGTAGAAGTATTCATATATTTTACTTAAATAAAAGGTAGTAATACAAGAGTGTAACTTACAAATACAGCATTGAAAATCTTATTTATGTCAAACTACAAAAGTACAAGAATCACACTTCCTTAAAGTACCAAAAGTAAAATGAACTCATTATGCAGAATGACCCATCTCAAAATTATATATATTATAAATAGTGATGCATTTACTTAAATGTTGCAGCTGGTAAAGGTGGAGCTAATTATAATTTCTTTATATCCTACTAACAGATTCATTATTTGATTTATATTTTATATTAATTATCTGATTTCACCTAGCAGTGACTAACTAGTAAAAGTAGCATGAATACTCAAATACAGTACCACAAATTTGTACTTAGTGCCACTCTAGAGTAAAAGAACTTTGCTCGGCACTTTCCTTCCCTTAGTTTTGCCAACATGTACAAACGTTACTTATAAGCAACACAACAAATTCCCCACTCGATGTTTGATGAAGAGTCACAGCACAGTGAAGGTTAAACTCGTCACCTCTGCGACTCTTCCTCCCTGAGCGCTGGCTCTGGAGGGTCTCTCCTTCTGCTGCTGCTTCCTTCGGTGAGCTGCCTCCGTCCGTCAGCTCCTCCGCCTCCTTCTGGCCTCCGTTGCCCTCCAGCACCAGCTTCAGCTCCTTCTCTGCCACCTCCAGCCTTCTCCTCAGGTCCTCGAGCTCTGCAAAACCCTGTTTAGCCTACGGAGCGAAGACAAACTTTAAGCTTTAAAATAGAAATCATGTTCTGAGTTTCCACTGAGATGATATAAACTTGTGAAACATCAGAGATGTTGTTTGTGCTGTGGTGGCTACGTGTTTAATGGTCATAACATTTTGAATCGCTGCTATTTTTATTTTTATGATAAACTTTCTCAAGGAAGCTCAATCATCTCTACTCAGAAATGTCACCTCACATCATAGACATCTTATTTCAACTGTTTTTTTTTGCCTATCACACTATTTATTCTTGGTGTCTGCAAAATTCAGGTTCAACACTTGCATGGGCATTGACCAATACTGTGGAACATCTAATGCTTAACCAATCTGACGATTAACTGATTAGTCAACCTATTTGATCATCGATGAATCTAAAAACAAAAACGCCAAAACATTTACTTAAATGTCAGAATTGACATTACTGTGACAAATTTGGCTTTTAGGCTATTGGTCGTAAGAAATAAGCAATCTGAGGGACTTTTTTGTGATGGAAATTTTTATATTATAGAGCAAGGATTGACTGATTATTTAATGCCCCTGCAGAATCTAACAGTGCCCAATGCAGAGAAGAGCTGAATAGTGAGACTAAATGTGAAAAATGAACTGCGTGCCGTGTACAGATTTATTCCAAACATGAATTAGAAACTAACTTCAGCATCAGGAAACACGTTGTAATGAAAGGTCATGATATAATGAAATCATTTTTCTGATCATAATAATAGATGCGGTTGATCTTCCCACTGCAACAGGCCCTCGTACACAACACAGTGAGATGACGTACTTCTGACCGCAGAAGAGAAGAGCATTCGTGGAAAAGCTGACAGATCTTCTCCACAGCCTCTCGAGCCAGAGACGTCATGAAAACACGGAACTGAATCACCTGACGTCAAAGGCAGAAACACAATAAATTAATACTTACAGTATATAGTCTCATAGCAAAGGGTGAAATATGAAGTCATTTCAGACAATCAGGGACAGCAATACTTAAATATTGTGATTATCTTGTTCCTGACTTCTTACTATTAACTGTATGATGGCTCATTGATGGTAAAAAGTACATTTCTTTTTAACTGTTTTATCAGTTTAAGAAAAACATACTAAGGCTCTGCTAGTTACAACTTAACAAATGTAAACAAAGACTTGCTCACATCTCTCTTTCATATGATTATAAAAGGAATATCTGCATGTTTTGTACACAATTTGAAGACAGTACATTACATAGGCTGTTAAATGACAAAGTTAGGTGTTAGATGATGAATGAGAGTCCTTCCCCTGTGGGGAATAAGCCAACAATATAATACACAATTCAGATCCATTACTTATGCAAAAATAATAATACCACAATGTAAAAATACACTTAAGTGAAAGTCCAAGATTCACAAAAGAAGCAATCTGAAGAAATGTTGGTCCCTCTCTGCAGCTGTATGTGGAGTTAAAGTATAAAGTAGCAAAAAATACTATAAAGCAGGTCAACCTCAAAATTAAACATGAACAGTAAATGTACACAGTTACTTCAAACCATTAGTTAAAGAGAAGGTTTGCATGCTTCAGCTTATTGAGCTAAGAAGTACTCAGATCTTTAACTAAAGTATAAGTAGCAATACCACAGTGTAAAAAACTGAGCCTAAGCACTACTCAAAACTTTACTTGAGAAAAATAAGACAGTATTAGACATTTCAGAATCATTTATATTACTGGATTAATATTATTATTATTAATGCATTAATGTGTACGTCACTTTAATGCTGCAGCTGGTAAAGGTGGGGCTCATTTTAATTGCTTTATATCCTTTAATAATACATTATATGTTATCAGTTGATTGCGTTTTAATAATCTAAATATGAAAAGTAACTAAAGTCTCACATACTTGCAGTTAAGTATTTAGTAGCATTCAATGGAAATACTCAAGTACAAGTAGCTCAAAAATTGTACTTGTACCTACAGTTCTTGATTGAATGTATGTGTGTGTGTATGTTCTGTAAAATGATAACTGATTAATTGATCCTGGTCCTGCAGGTGAATCGTTCACGTTGGGTGAAACGTCTGTAGACATACAGCAGATAGATAAGCCTGGGCCTGCTGGCCTTCTCAAAATGGCGATCAAAGATGGACTCTTCTCTGCTGGTGTGCTACCTTGATCAACCAGACCTACACATTTATATTTAATTTAACCTCAATATGCGCTCCTCGCAGCGTAGCAGCCCGGCGCTGAGTGGTTATTTGAGTTTAGTCTTTAAAAACTAACTAAAGCAGCAAGCTACCTCTTCTATTTCTATGATCAGCTGGTTGTTTAGGAGGGAGCATCAACAGAGGAGGATGTTTATTATTTTTTTAAGGAACACACCGAGACAACAGCTATCAGCAAACGTACCTTTCCGTCCGCGGACCCAGGTGTGTTTTCAGTCGTGCATGAAGACACTTCTGCATGTGTTGAATCGGAGCCGCCGATAACTTTGGTCATTTCTGCAACAGTCGCGTTGACCATTATTTCCAAAACGGCGCCCACCTGCGCCTCCAGATCTGACATTCTGACAAATTATATATGTCCGCTAAAAATGTTGTTTAAGATCTGGAATTTTGTAATGAAATAAAGAGCTTTTTGGTGCTACAATATTTCGTTGCGGTGAATGAAAACTCGTAGCAACACGGATTTTCCTCTTCCCAGTTTATGTTCTTCAAAATAAAAGCACACGTTATTTCAACGGTCCTATTTATTCAGTTTTTTAGCTAAAGGTAATGGAACAAGGAGGTAGTCTTTGTAAGTGTGATCACGAATTCCTCCATCTTAATGCTACAGTAGGAGTATAAAAAGTGCATGCAAGTTTTCTAAAGTTTTCTATTTTAAAATTTTAACCGGATGTGTTAGTATGACAAGTGTGTCTGGCTTGACGCTGGTGAGGTTCACAGTTTACGTGAATGCGTCGTATCACTGCCCTCTAGCGGCCAAAGTGCGGAGCTGCAACACTAACTGGGGCTGACACCGTGCAATAAATATGGTTCGATTATTTATAGTGTGTTTATAACAAATAACAACATGGCCACCAGGGCCCTGTTTCAGAAAGCAGGCTTAACAAACTCTGAGCTTATCCCAGAGGTCTGAGTTGATTGTGCCTGAGGTGGGAAATTCTGAATTTTCGGTTCCAGAGCAGCTGATCAGAATTAGTTCAATCAACTCTGAGATGGAAGCGCGTGCGTGGGGATGAAAAAAACCATCAATAATGGAGCTCCGATACTACGATTCACCATGGCAACGGGTAAATAAAGGCAGGGCCTCCATTTTAATCGGGTGGAGCTATAAATATGAATGCGTGCCGACACGGACCATGATTGGCTCTAAAACGCAGGAGTGGAAGAAGGATTAATGGTTAACATTATTAGGCTACTATAGCGTTGCTCATTCGTCATTAATGAATGATAAAAGTGCTACAGACCCTTACATTCCATTTTAATGGAAGGCTATATTTATTAAGCTGTAACCCGACAGGACTAAATGGCAATCACCTTACCTAATTATGAAAATGGGTAGGCTATAGATTAAATATAAGACGCATATGAGAGATTAGCCTACTGTTCATTGATCAGTTTTGAACAGTGATTACTGCAGTAATTTACTACACAGTAAGTGTTTTCAGTGCGACTGTCCACAGAGTCACTCTCGCTGCTCTCGCTATCTGAAACAAAAACTCAGACTTTTCCTCATCTCAGGCTTAACATACTCAGAATTTTCACTAATCCCGCTTTCTGAAACGGGCCCAGTAACAGTTAAACTATATTAACAAAGTTGTTAAATAATAGCTTTTTGCTATGGAGGCTAGTTGACTACTGACATGTAGAATCGTTGGGTGTTTACTGCCCTCTGGTGGTCACACTGAAGTACTACATCAAGGGAACAAGTAAAGTCACACAAGATAGCATAGAGAGACTTCCAGGTCAATACTTTCAAAATAAATCTATGGGCAAACGGCTTTAATATTGTCATGTATCGCTTCGGCTAGTCTTAGTCATAAGGATAGAATTATTCGTAAAAATGTTAATAGTATGTATGTAGTCTTTTATTAAAGACTTCAAAGCCTTGAGCAATATAATGCATTCAAACCATAATGTTAAACAAACAGCCCTGCAATACATACAAAACTTTAGAATGTTGTTTAAAAATATAATTTAATATAAATATAATAATAATTAGATTAATGTATTACGAAAATCTGAAATCCGAAGTTAATTGTTTCAGCCGTGACTCTGGTGGTGCATTTAGAAATACAGATCTTTTGCTGTCTTCCTGTGGTCACAGTTGGGAAATACAACAACGCAAAAGGTCAAGTCAAGTCAGGCACGATAACACTTGCTTAAGAACGTGTTGTATTTTACAGGATGCCTCTGGATTGTTTGTAAAGTGTAATGTGGAGGAATGGCATGTGAAACCACGGCAGCATATTCAAAAGCTATCACCTGGAAAGCTGTTTATTTACATTGATAATTTACTTGAAAAGAAAAATCTCTGAATCTTTGAAGAGAATGACAAGATTTTTTTTGTTTTATTCAGACATTTATTTTAATGTGCTTTGCTGATTTGAACATATTATGTAATATATTCCAGTACTGAAGCAAAACTGAATATATGAAGAATTATATGATTTAAATAAACCTTTATTTAAACACAAAATCATTTTATATGTCTTTACTTGAGGACACTTCGAAGTTTACAACTGCACATTTCAAGCTTGTGGCTGGAGTTTAGTTATGAAAAAATTTTGAGGAATTTTCTCTTGTAATTCAGCTTACAATTTGCTATTAGATGTGTAGTTGGTGGTTTGGTTTTAGTTCTACATCAGTTCGTGTCTTGGCTCTAGTTAAAGCTCTGTGCAGCTGTTCTGTATTTCTTTTACATATCCGGTGTGTTTTGTCTTGACAGAAATATCAATTTAAGATAAACCAGTGAGTCTACTATTGTTATTCTTACCGAGGGGTGCTCAGTTTCAGGAAGCAGCAAGTGCACTCCCTAACATTTTCTGGTATTTCTCAGAACAGTTGTGTCTCTTGAGCAGCCTTGAGTCTGAAAATCCGAGTCCACAGCTGCTGCAGGAATACGGTCTCTCTCCTGTGTGGACCTGCATGTGAAACTTCACGTGTCCAAGCTGCCTGAACCTCATCCCGCAAACTTCACACTCGTAGGGCTTCTCCCCCGTGTGGATCCGTGAGTGTCTGAGGTAGTTGGTGTATATCCTGAAGGCCTTGCCGCACAGCTCGCATATATAAGGTTTCTCCCCCGAGTGCTGCAGTTTGTGGGACTTCAGAGACTGCAGGATGATGAACCTCTTCCCACACTTCACAACCGAACGGCCGTTCTCCCGAGTGGATCCGTTGATGGTATTCGTACGTAGCTTTGTAGAAAAAGGACTTCCCACATGTGTCGCAGTTGTATTGCATCGGACCTGTGTGAATGACCTCGTGTCTTTTTAGCATACTCTCGGTGTCAAAGCTCTTGCGGCAGGTCTTGCAGCTGAATGGCGTCACATCTACAGTCGTTCGGTCCCGTCGGTAGATAACTCTGCGGTTACCTCGCTCTCGAGTTCGCCTTCTGATGACCTGCCCGTGTGTCTCGTCGTGAGTTACTTTCTGGTGTTTCTGAAGCTGGCAGTTGTAAAGAAAAGTCTTTCCACACAGGTCACACATGAACGACTTTGAGGCACCGTGAAGAAGCATGTGTGCTTTCAGCTTGTTGTCCTGAATGAAACTCTTCCCGCAGACTTTACATTTGAACGGCGTTACACCAGTGTGGATACGAATGTGTCTGTTCAGGTTGTGCTGGAGGGTGAAGCCCGCTCCCGCACGTCTCACATGTAAACATCTTCCCTCTGTGGACCGACTGGTGCGTCCTTAGCGATTTCCTTTTTACAAAAGCTTTGCCACAGACCGTGCATTTGTAAGGATGTTCACCAGTGTGAATGCTTTTATGGCACTGCAGCGTGAACGCGTACCTGAAACTCTCCCCGCACTCTGAGCACTTGTGCGGCTTTTCAACAGTGTGCACGACCTGATGAGCTTTGAGGTTGCGTTTAGTTTTGAAGCCCTTCCCACAGGTGGAGCAGATGAATGGCCTCGTGTCTGTGTGTACAAGCTGGTGAGCCTTCAGGCGCATTTTTGTTTTAAACGTCTTCTCGCAGAGCTCGCATGCGAAGGTAGCAAACTTCCTCTCCTCGTGCCCGCAGCAGGTGGAGCTCAAAAGTCGACGCATTCCTGAATTTTCTCGGGCACTGGTCGCAGGCGAAAGGCCTCTGGTCTTTGTGAGTGTTCATGTGCTTCATCAGATGAAACTGCCGGTTGAAGCTCTTGTTGCAGACGTCGCACACAAAGACCTTCCCTTTCCTCCTGACTCCTGCTTCCTGTGTGCTTTGGCTGCCAGTACTTTTGGATTTTGCTGTGTTTATTGTTGTACAATCGTCCGCGGTGTCTAGACAGGAGTGGAGGAGATAAAAGCCAGAGAAACATTTAGAGAAACAGGACTACACACGTAAAAACTGGAATTCTATATCAATCTGGATTACTAAATCTCACCTTGTCTGCCGGCTGTTGACGACTGAGCTTCAGAGTTCCCGATCCTTTGTTGCTTCTCCACCATCTAAACAGGAAATAAATGATAAAGAAGAAACAAGGACACATTAGATATTGCTGTAGTCAAACTAAAAATACAATAAGTGTTCTGTTCCCTAGTAATAATAAACTGTGTGGATCAAACTTTCCTCCAAAACTACATAGGGCTGGACAATAAGACAATAACAATAATTATTGCGTTATCATTTTTTTCCAATAACAATATAACAAATGTTCAATAAATATTCAATAAATGTTTAATTTTATTCAAATGAATCATGCACGAATAAGAACTTCATAGATACTTCATATTAGGACTTCTTCAACACATAATTATTTTGAATGTTCTACCTCAGGTTTGTAAAGTGATCCACTGTTTGGCATCGAAGTAACCATCAGATTTCTTCAACTTTCACTTAGGAGCAAAAATCAGCCTTTAAACTAACGATTTGATATTTATCGGGATAATTATTGATTGATTTTTGGCCATATTGTCTAGTCCTAAAATTACAAGGAAATAATATTTTCTGGTGATGTGAAATCATAACGTTTCAGAGAATATAAATAAAAAAACACTCTTTTTTAAGAATGGCAAAAACTGTAACCACCTTCTGTGTTCTTTAAAGAGTTGATGTGTTTCTTATGAAAGAAATATTTATGGAAAATTTATGGAAAGTGTTTTTTTTACTGTTGTTGACATATTTATATTTGTATTATATATAAAGTTTTGTCTAAAAATAGTAATTTTTCCTCGCAAAACATGGGAGTAGCTGTTCTACCGCTGCCCCTGTTTGTCAGTTTGTAACCAACCGGGGCAGCAGTAGACCACAGAGTTAAAAAATTACTATTTTTGTCAAGGGAGACTGGTGGCCTAACAAGAGCGATACAGCGACTGGACTAATTAAAATAATGTCACATAGACACGAAAACGTGGGAGAACAAGGTCCAGGTTTAAAATACCACAGTTACCCTTTAATATGTTGTGGTGAGTTTTTTGCTTTTATGGAAACTTACCAGCATCATGTCCACCTTGCATCCCAGCAGCAGGCGATGCTTCTCCCTCTGACAATTGATCTGTCTTTCTTAGTAACTTTCCAAAGGGCTTCAAGGTAAACATCAAACCGCTCTGCTCGAACAGGACTGGGCAGCCGTTCAGGACGTTTTCTCTCCACATTCTGGCATTTTCAAAGTTTCTGGTCACAGTCTTCAGCTCGCTCTCCAGCCGTCCCACTTCGGCCTTCAGGGTCTTGTTGTCGTTGTGCAGCGTTGAGGACAGCTGGAAGAAGACGGCGTTGATTTTTCTCGTTGCCTCCCGTGCCAGCATTTCCACAATGCTGTCAAAATCTGGCTGTGAGGATTAAAATAAAGAAATAAAGCAGTTTTAAAATATCTATTAGGCTTCAGGAGGTCTGACACAAGTCTCCTGTTAGTACCAGCTGCTCAAACACAATCTGTCCCTACAAATGGTTTACATTTTCATATAAACTGGTGTTCTACTTGCTGGAAGTACCATTAAGAAAAAAAGTACTTGTGTGAAGATAACATTAGTTTTAACTTCTTTATTAACATTAGGCTAGTTTAATTTCAGTGGTTGGGCTCTTCCAAAGGACAAGTCTAATCTGAAGGACTGTGAGATGATTGACGTAAAAATTCTGCATCACAGATGTTTACCTTTTTTTAATCATTATCTAACTGCTGGCTTTTTTTGTAAAATATAATTTAATAAGACCTCACCACAAAATAAATTACTCTGTAGTGGAATTACTAACATTTTATTTAATTTTAACAAAGCATTGCATTTTGTATTTTAAATTTCTCGATTTTTAATGGAAAGCCATGTGAAAGTATCTACAGTAGTAGCTATATTTACCAGATACATATGACATAAATAAAATACTTTAGTATAAGGTAACGTTAACTGACCTCTAGCACTAAATGAAAATACTTAGTACAAACAGCTCCGAATTGACTTGCAGGTTAGATTTTATTTTAGAAATGCATCGACTTTTTAGACATTTAATTACTAACGCACGGTTTACCAGACTCCATTAATACAAAACAATAATGAAAAAGACCATAATAAGAACAAAAATCTTAATATTTATATGCCAACGTCTTTGGTCCCCGGAACTTTTAGCTAGCTGCTCTTTGTGATGACAGTCCGCCATCTTTGTTTCCATCCTCTTGATTTCGTCTCTTGGGCTCCATCTCCCCCAACTACTGTTTCTGACCCGTTGTAACTGACCGTGTCCGCGGTCACCGACGCGTGCATGAACAGTGCGTCCGAAATACAAACCGCTGACTCACCTTACGCCTTTCATTTTGTTTTGTGGAATTTTCTTCATATGGATTTCCGACAACATCAATGGCGGTCTTAATGGCGGTCTCCATGATGGATTTGGTTTCTGAGTAAAACACTAAATTCTCTGTCATTTTACCTTCAAAGTTAACAGCTGACTTGTAACATCGCAGAGAAACAACAGCGCAGTTTGCGCCACTGATTCCGGAAATGGAAGTAAAACAGGTTTTTTGAAAAAATATTTCAAAATAAAACACTCGCCCAGTTGCAAATATCCTTTAATCTGAACAACGAACGAAAATACATAATGAACACATAAGTCATTTAACAATTAAATGTTTGTTTGAAAATAATTACATGTTAATTTGCATTCCTTAGGGTTATTAGGAATTCACAAAACATAAATACAAAATGGTAAATTAAATCTTTCAAAATACCAAAAAAATGCTATTCAAAAATGTCAGCAATCTTCACTTTAATATTAACTCTACTGAACAGAGTTATTTTTAGTCCTAATATACACCTTGAAAACATGAAGCAGGCACCTTTGCTGCATTTTATTATCTTCAAAACATTTAGAGGTATCTTACCTCAACACCACTTTATGGGGATTCACATGTGTAACTGATGTGTAAATGGCCTCAGTGTTTTATAAAGCTAAAACAGTAGTATCTGTGTTTCCAATGTTTTTAAAAGCAGTTATTGAAACAAAAAGAAAAACGTACTCTAAATGCCGAATGAACAATGCTATCCTCTACTGTGAATACTCAGAATGAGATGAGACTTGCAACTATTTTTATTATCAATATGTTCATTTCTTTTGATGAAGCCATCAACTCTAGCATTTCAAGAGGAATTACAAAGGAATTATCAGAGCCCTCGAGTTGAAACTCCTTAGTTGACAGCCAAAACAAAAGCTATCAGAAGACAAGCATCTCTTTGCCACAAGCAAATCGTTTGTATTTTACTTAATGATCGCAACAACTGACCTTATTTGCTGTATCAGGTCTCATAAACAGATTATTTTTTATCAGTGTCACTCTTGTCCAGCAATGCTTTGCAATGTGTTTTTTTTCTTTTTTGTTTTAACCACAGAGCCAGACACAAGTTAATGTTTGTTTCCCTTAACACAAAAAAACACAGCTGTTTGGGCTTTCTGGCGTACGACGTGTATCACCTATGAGCCGTCACAGCTGTGCTTCTTGAGCTGCCTTGAATCGGAGAAGCCCCGGCCACACTGCTGACAGGAGTAGAGCTTCTGCCCGGTGTGCACCTGCATGTGGGACTTCAGCTGATTTGACTGATGAAACTTCTTGTGACAGTACAAACATTCAAACTGCTTGTCACCACTGTGGATCCGCAAGTGTCTGTAGAAGTTTCCGTCCGTTCTGAAGGCCTTGCCGCACTGGTCGCACTTGTACGGTTTTTCACCAGTGTGAATCCTCTCGTGCTGCTTCAGACTACCGGCATGGAAGAATCTCTTCCCGCACACATCGCAAACAAAAGGCTTCTCCCCCGTGTGGCTTCTCTGATGATAGCTGTAAGAGTATTTGTTATGGAAAGACTTCCCACATATGTTGCAGTTGAACTCCTTGTGCTCACTGTGGCCTCTTTCATGAAGTTTGAGGGAACCTGCGGCGCTGAAGCCTTTCAGACATATTTTGCAACTGAACGGTTTTTCAGACTTGTTTTGCCTTCTAGTCTGTAAAAATCTTTGTGAGCCGTCAGTTTCCACGTTCCTATCAGCATGCACGTACCTCTGGTGTATCAACAGCCTGCAGTTGAAGAGGAAGGTCTTTCCGCACAGATCGCACATGAAAGGTTTTCTGGCACCGTGGATGAGCATGTGGGACTTCAGCTTGTTGTTGTCTGAGAAACTCTTTCCACACTCCTGGCAGTTGAACGGCTTCTCTCCTGTGTGAATGCGAAGGTGCCTCTTGAGGTTGTTGTTCAGGCTGAACCTCGCTCCACATATGTGACATGTGAATGGTTTCTCCCCAGTGTGGACGACGCTGTGTCTCTTCAGAGCAGTGCCGGTCCTGTACGACCTGTTGCACACAGGGCATATGAACGGCGTGATGCCCGTGTGTTTCCTCTTATGCACAGTCAGGGAGTGAGCATACTTGAAAGTCTCGTCGCACATTGGGCATTTGTATTTTTTGGTGTTCGTGTGAACCATCTGATGAAAGCGAAGGGTGTCTTTACTCTTGAATTCCTTCCCACATGTTGCACAGCTGAACGGTCTTTCTTCCGAGTGTACGGCCATGTGACATTTCATATGGACCGACGTCTTGAAAGTCTTGTCACAATGCTGGCACTTCAACATTTGCTTCCACTTCTCGTGGCGTATCAGATGGTTTTCCAGAGACTGCTGAATTCTGAATGTCTTCCCACACTGATCGCAGGTAAACGGCTTTGGTGGTTTCAACAGCTGGTGACGCTTGAGGTGATTTTGAAGCGACAGTTCTTTTCGGTACGATCTTTTACACTGAGGACATGGGAAGGGCAAGGGGGCTTTACTTGCCTCGTGACGCAAAAGGTGATTTTCCAGAGACTTCTTTTCAAGGAAACTTCTGCCACACTGATCACAAGGAAAAGGCTTATTGTGGACCTTCATGTGCTTCTTCAAATCACTTTTCCAATGAAAACTGATGTCACAAAGCTCACAGGAGAACTGCTTCACTGTCCGCAACTCTGTCTTTTTCAGCCGTCTTCCCTGCACTCCACCTGGCTTGATTGTTTTCTCTTCAGTGCTGTTGTCGGTGGAAACTGTAAAAGGAGAGGAACGATTTACAAAACGTGCCAATATTGTTTAAAATGTACCCTTCAATAGTTACTTTCTGTATTCTCTATTTATTCAATTTTCTTCGCAGACTTTGTTGTGTTCACATTCTGTAAGAAGCAGCAAGTCTAATCTCTCTAATCATACCTTCTTCAATTTTATAAGTTGGTCTCCTCGTCCTCCTCGTTCTCCTTAAAGGTGCCTCTTCGACAGATTTCTGTGATGCAAAAGGAAATAATTTGAGTTTAACATTAGAAAGTTTGTTGCACACAATGACGTGCAACAAACACCCCGACAGTGAAAGGTGTCCTTAGCATTACACTTTCTATTTATGAAGAAACACAACACTAGGAACACTACAGGTTACATGTTATGGCTCAGTCTGTTGTTTAAAGACAAACAGAACAAACAGCCTGTTTCTAATAAACATCACTGATATGTACACAGACAATCTGACAGGTCCAAAATCAGTATCTTCTGAAGAAAATAAAAAATAAAAGCACAGAAAAAGGTTGGAGCTTTGTAAGACATTTTTGCTTCCAAACAAATCTAGGTCTGGAGAGTTGAATCAAAAGCAGCATCGAAACACAACCTTTTCCTGTGCAGAGTCGACACCACTGACAGTGCTGGAGACTGGACTGGGAACGTCTTGAGGTGCAGACCCCGGCGAGGCTGCTGGTGAAAGGATGCACTGTGTTGTTTCCATCATTTCAGAGACAGCTGTCGATGGCGTCGAAGGGTGGGTGACAACTTGGCTGGAAACCAACAGCACGGTGGGAGGGCCGCTGACTCTGCCAACAAACAACATCGGGGCTACTGCAGGTTGAGGGACAGTAGCAGATACAGCGGTGGAGCTGGGAACAGCTTCAGAGTTTCCTGCTGAAACCAGAGGAGGGTTGGAGGTGGACTCCTTCACAGCAGGACTGTTTGAGACCGACAACTCCGGTGATCCTGTGTGGAGTCAAAGACACAGAGAGACTAATGTCAGCCTCACTTCATTAATTAGTGTTCACCATCAGAACATGTCACAAAAACATTACAGTACTGGCTTATGATATCAAGAATTTATCTATGTGGAATAAGGCAGCATCTAACAATTATTCTCACTGTTGATTATTTTATTGATTAATTGATTAGTTGTTTGGTCTATATAATGTCAGAAAATTATCAATACGATCAGTGTTTCCCAAGATAACATCCTCAAATGTCTTGATTTGTCCACAACCAAAATACTCAGTTTACTGTCATTGAAGAGTAAAGTAACCAAAAGATTTAAGAAGATGGTAGGAGATCATTTCTCTTTTTTTTTTTACAAACTAAATGATTAATGGATTATTAAAATAGTTGGCGATTAATTTAATAGTTGACAAGTAATAGATTATTCTTAATCATTGCAGCTATCATGTAGAAATTAATGACATGGGACAGGCAGAAAATAAATAAATTGTACTCAATTGTCTCTTAAGATATTGAGCATAACAGATTGTAGACTAATCAATTAATCAACAAGTGACATGTTAATTGATAATGGA
Organism: Lepomis macrochirus; assembly: GCA_024633595.2. Taxonomy (NCBI): domain Eukaryota; kingdom Metazoa; phylum Chordata; class Actinopteri; order Centrarchiformes; family Centrarchidae; genus Lepomis; species Lepomis macrochirus. The sequence continues at coordinate 5,810,988 of JALXJV020000009.1, forward strand.
TTTATTGTTTACTAAAAGCATTATAGTCTGCACGCACAGTTTAAAGTCAACCTTCATGACTTTGTTGAACCCTAATCCATAAACATTTCCCCCCAGCTCACAGTTGATGTTTTTAAACTAAACCTAACTGACTCGTGTGATCATCAGACCGATCGATCGGTTGATTGATGCCTGCTTCTCACCCATCAGTGAGCCGTGGCGCGGGCCTCCCGGTGTCTTGTTGCTGCCTTCACTGATGCTCTTCAGCTCCTTCTCCAGCTGCTCCATCTCTCTGCCCAGCTGACCCACTCTGGCCTCCAGCTCCTGCTCCAGCTGCCCGGCTTTCCTCTGCAGCACGTCCTCCAGCTGCTCCACTTTGGCCCGCAGAGCCTCGTTCTCCTCGAACAGCTCCGAGGAGAACTCTGTGAACACTTTGTGGATCTGAACCACCAGACACTTCTCTATCTCCTGGACTTCACCGAACTTCGCCTCTTCCCACTCCGTGTTTGGCGCCTCTGCCGCCCAGACATCCCTGCAAACAGACACGGTCGCCTGGATGGCGACTTCCACGATCGACGCCACTTCGCTGCCGAACCTCGCCTCCATTTTTCTTCTTTAATAACTCAGCCCGCTTTCTCCGCCAGGTCGTGGCGCATTGTTTAAACTAAAATTGTAACTTAAATCACACTCAGCTGGACTTTAAACAGAACAACTGTCTTTCTTCCGTATGAAAGTAACGCTGTCCTACATGGCGGCCTGTGCGACCCTTAAAAGCATCCGTGTTGCGTATCCGCATCCGGTGTCACGACTACATGTCAAAATAAAAGCTCCAAATTTAAAAAAAATCTTTATTGCAAAGAGACGACTACAGTTTACAGTTTACATACACTCACTGGCCACTTTATTAGGTACACCTGTTCAATTGCTTGTCAACACAAATAGCCAATCAGACAATCACATGACAGCAACTCAAATCTCAAATTATCTCAAACTGGTTTTTTGAACATAAAAATGGGTTCACTGCACTCCAATCCACAGTCACCAGATCTCAATCCAACAGAGCACTTCTGGGATGTGGAGATTCGCATCATGGATGTGCAGCCGACAAATCTGCAGCAGCTGTGTGATGCTATCATGTTAATATGGACTAAAGTGTCTGAGGAATGTTTCCAACACCTTGTTGAAAGCATGCCACGAAGAATTAATGCAGTTCTGAAGGCAAAGGGTACCTAATAAAGTGGCCAGTGAGTGTTTACAAAACAGCTTAGGCTACAAATATATGAGACAAATAATAAAAACTAAAGCTTTGCTAAGGGTAACCTATTTTCCATGAAGATATTAAAAGAGGACCATATTTGACAGTTTTCACAGCTCTTTTGTTGTTGGATTAAAAAATTAAACTGATATAATGCACAGCTTCATAGAGAAGTTGGAGAAGTACAAAATAGTTTTTTTTACCGCTGATTTTTCATTTATGAATGTGGAATATTACCATTACAAATACACAATTATTATAAAGTACTTTTTTCATTATTTTGACTTTTATAAATGCAAAATACCATTTACCACACTTTCTATAAAAAGGATATTAACCCAAACCCAAACAAAACACATTTTTTTTACTTCCTTTTGTTTTATGGCAGATTGCAACCATGACTTTAAAGGTGCATACCGCCATATACTGAACTGGTGTGTGTAGCATGAATTTGGTTTGATGGAACTACTTTATGTCATCATATGGAAGCCCATTTCCGCCAGTAAAATAAAAAATAAAATGAAAACTTAGCCTGGAGAAAAAAATAAAATATCAAATTAAGTCAAAATTATGAGATACTAAGTCAAAATTATGAGATACTAAGTCATAATTATGAGATACTAAGTCAAAATTATGAGATACTAAGTCATAATTATGAGATACTAAGTCATAATTATGAGATACTAAGTCATAATTATGAGATACTAAGTCAAAATTATGAGATACTAAGTCATAATTATGAGATACTAAGTCAAAATTATGAGATACTAAGTCATAATTATGAGATACTAAGTCAAAATCATGAGATACTAAGTCATAATTATGAGATACTAAGTCAAAATTACTACTTATGGTGTATAAGACATCCATAAACTCAAATGTCTTCTTATTTTTAAGGAGTATACTGACATCTTTTGTAGAATTCACTTTATCATAAAAGAAGACACCTTTTGTTGCTACCAAACCTCACTTTGTTGACTTTGCCAAACTATCTGCTTCACAAAAAGACACACAACATTTATTTCAATATCGCAATTTGTATTTATCAAGTCAAACAACTGTACAGAGCCAATGATTCACAGTTGGTTCTGATCATTTCATACATTATTGCTTCAGGAGAGAAACAATAGTAGCAAATATTCAGTTTTCACAAGTCAACACTGGATTCTCTCTCTCTTTATTTCTGTTTGTTTGAATCTACAGGGAGCACCTGAGGGGCAGGTGCATTTTTCTACAGAAAAATGAAAATTGATGTCAGAACGTACTTCGTGTGATTGGCTTGAATCGTCCTAATGTGGAAAATCCCACTGATTGGGAGCTCTAAAACAGTAAAGAACACAAGACAGTCTTTGCCAAGACTTTCTGACCCTATTTGGTCTTTGTAGTTGCTAAAATTTTTGCTAGACAAAAAATACCAACTGCATAAAATAATCAAATTAGTTTCTAACTAATCCTGATGTTTTATACTCTAATTGTGTTAGCCTAACAGATATTAAGTACCTCACTAATCCTCACTAATTGTAAAGCTGTGGACTGATATGATCCTTAAGGACAGCTTTAAATGGGAAGAGATAAACAGAAACTATTATGAGTGTAAATGTAACTGGATTTAAAAACAACTGTGCTTTCTTTGTGCTAAAGAAGACACGGTCTAAAGCAGTTTCATCTCAATTTGTGCTCATGAATTATTCTCCTCAACATCCAACAAAAATGCAGAGACTCCCAAAATGTTATATGTATATATATATATATTGATTATATGATTAAATATGATTTTACCGATAAATAATTTGGTCCATAAAACATGAAGTCAGAACAACTTCATGTAGCTCAATATGACATTTTCTATTGTCTTGTTTTGTCTGACCAACTGTCCACAACCAAAAGATATAAAGTTTATATATTATATAATATTATATAATATTTGAACTCGGGCCTCAGCCTTGTACATGGGGTGCCCGCCCTACCAGTTGAGCTAAACCGTGCCCTACTTTGCACCAAATGTGGCAAGAATGACAACAACTGATCCTGAAATGGCCTTGAATGAAAATTTTCTTCTACTTCTTTCTTCTGATAACTCTTAACTTTTCTGGATCTGACGTCCCTCTCCCCAACACCACTGACCACCCAGCTTCAACTCTGCAACAGGCCAACATCCCTAGTGCAAAGAAAAAGTTGCATGGAGTCTCAGTTCATTGCAACCATGGACATCATTGTAACCCCGTAATTGTTCTCTCTGCTAAAGTAAAAATTACACCTTCAGTCTAACTGCCAAAAACTAACTTAATTTTCTTACTATGCTTTAATCTATATTTTTATTTTATGATCTACATGCTGTTTAAAAAAGGTATTTTAGAGAGAGCAGGAGAAAACACTAATCTGCATCCATTTGACACATTTTCAACCACAAACACTTGTTTTCCAGTGAGAACAAAAGACACAGACTATAAATACATTAATGATAAACCAAAAGGTATTTTATTCGTCATTTCATCTCGGCCGACAGACTGAGGTTGATGTGAACAGAACAGCACAGACACACACAGACAGGCAGGGTACCCACGAGCTCACCCAAACCATTAATGTTCAGATTGTTGTACTTCGGTCTGTCATGATGTTAACCATGCTGACTTTCACACATCTGATTGCTTCTGCTGTCAGCATGGTTCAAATATCATTACATTTTGTAATGTTATCCGTTAACGAGTTAGCTGTACCCTGCATGTTTTGTCTTGTGTGTATCTACAAAGTGTGTCAGTTTATTCTGCTGTTAAGATTCATAATCCGACAGCAGAGGACTGTACTGTGTCACTTTCCACATGGAAGATTTGCTCATTCAAAATTCACCTCTTTTAACTCTCACTTTGTTTGTTGTGTCCAACATGCATGTACATGATTGCATTGATCTGGCATTCACACCTAATTTAGATGCATAAAGTGTGTTGAAATAAAACAAGATTAAAGAAAGTTACAGATCTCAAGACATGTTTCATGATAAACATAAACCAGACCAACAGGTCAGGACAGAATTTATAATCCTGAATAAGGTACAACCTAAAGAAAACCAGGAACAGCCAAATGTAATAAAACCTCAATATTACACTTTTAAAAAAACAGAAAAAATTATAAACCTGGCAAATATACGCTTCTGTAAAAAATAAAACAAATTCTGTGTGGGATTCTTGAGCTCTACAGCCGTGTAAATTACCTGCACAAAGAGGAAGATGTAAACTTTTAAAGTCCAACTGATTCATCATATTTATCAATACGTTTTTGCAAACAAAAATAATGTCTGTATTTTAATATTATAATTTATCGTCAAAGGTATTTGGGGAAATGTAAGAAATGCTGCTTTTGTTGCAGCAGCTTGAAGGGCATGTCTTCGTTTGATTGACAGATGCTGGCAGGTTTAGCTCAGGCACCAACAGCTCAGGGAAGATGCTGTGCTCTGCACAATAACGGAGGTGAGGAAGTTAACCTGATGTACATTTACTAAACCAACCAGTAAATCTTCATCCTTGAAGTCTTGAAAACACTTCTGATAAAGTATAAAGTATAGCTTTGTGACACCTGCTGATGTTTGTTTTTGAGTGTGGAAGGGCTAATTGTTGCCCCTTGTGGCTGTTGGGCAAAAAAAACTTACTGACTTGGACCAAGTTCAAAGTCTGTGGCTCTTTTGTTGTGTAGCAGGTTGCTGTCTTGCTCAGTGTGACCGTCTGCCTATGATATAGCAGTAACGTAACAACAAAACACCAATTTGACTGGCTTACGGAGGCAGAGACGAATTGATGCAAAAATAGAGGGCACCATCGTGAGACCAAAAAATAAACATTTCTGTCTTTTGGTTTCGGATTTTTTTCTGAAAGGAGAACCTGGGACATGTTATTTACACAACAGATATGTCGCTGTAGCAGCGACTTCAGCTGGACTTTAACCAAGAGAATAAAAAACACCAGAACTGAAATAACTGTTTTCATACAGTAGCAGTGATATTGAAACAGCATTCCCATTTGAAAGGATTTTAAAAAGGATTTTAAATGTTAATCTAACGCATATCTGACCAGGACGCTCCTACTGGGTCAGGAAAGTAACTTTACTTCCCCAAATCCTCCAAGTGCGTTTACAAATTATTAGACTTTTCCTTTTTTTGTCCATGTTTCCCTGTCATTTATGGCTTTGTGGTGAGTTTGTAGGAGATTTAACATAAACGGTGTGAGGATGCAGTGACAGAGGGCTGCAAAGACAAGCTTCTTTTGACGAGTGATTTCTCTCCAGGCAAAACATGCAATCTCACAACTTACAGACAATTTAACCCTTTTTTTCTGAATATTTGGTCAGTCTGATATCCTGGCTCTCGACGGTGTGTCAATTCATTTATCCATTCCTGTCTAATTCAACACTGATGGGATGTTGATCAGGACAGTTTGATGACCTCTCTTACTCTGGAACATGTTTATAACCTTTGACATTTTAAACCTGCTGAGTTATAATCTTCTCTGTGTGTGTGTGCGTGTGTGTGTTGTGGATCGGACGTGTCTGGAAGACTGAGGTGGCGTCTGAGGGGACAAACATATTAACATGTGAAGCACACGGTAAGCACACACTAACATAAATAACCTGAGAGCTATGGAGACCCTGGGAGCGGAGAGCAGCAGCAGCACACACACATACACACACACACGCGCACACACACTCACACAAAAAGATATTTAGAATTTTGTATAAAAAAGGATGCAACGGATTTGTGTGAATAAATCAAAGATAATATCAAAAGAGTATTTTGATGTTGTAAGAGAATAAAAGAGTAGATGAGACCTATTTTCAGCCCGAGGGCTTCATTCGTTAAAATCACGCCAGGCTCAGATTTTGTGCTTATGACCAAAGTCAAACATGTAATTTATGGAAAATTGATCCTGATGATAAAAAGAGCAGATTTAACCAATTTCCTATCAAAACATAAAACCTCAACAGTTACCCAAAATATGAGTGTTATAATATTTTTGCTGTTTCATCTTAAACATTCCTTAAAGTTAATTTAGACAACATTTTAACGAATGAGGCCCCTGGGAACCAGAATCTACCAAGTCTATTTTTTAAATCACTTTCTGTTGAATGTTCACTAGAGAAATTCTTTAGAAATTATTCCCTAAATAAATGATAATATAAACATAAATGTAGGGAAGCTGTTTTGTTTGCTCTTCGTTTGCAGATTTTAACATTAACTGTAAGAAAATTTCAAGCTATTTTTGTGTGTTGTTGTGATCTTTCCTAAGGTCAAGATTTGGCCATCCTAAAGATGGATGTATTTCTATGACTTTCTGAGCAATGATTAAAAATGTCTGCTTTCCCCTTGCATTACTGATTGCTTTGAAGACCATCTCCCTGGTCGGCCATCTACTCTTCTCTTGTCTTAAATCATCATCATCTTGCCACCTTCCCAGAATCAGCACAGTACTGTAGCTGTTTATCAGCGCTGATTCATCCATGGTGAGTTTGGATGAATGTGGTTTAGTGCTGTTTGGTATTAAACTAAAACCAGTTTCATTTCCACATTTTCTCACGACCAGACCTCAAGACGGATCGGCCAAAGTGGAGAACACTTTAACAAAAAGGTTTCCCTAAATTTGAACGTCTGTTAAACATTTTGGACACTTTCAATTTCCGAGGACTAATAAGACATAGTGTAGGATGTCTCAACTTACAGACAGACAGATAGATACAGTAGATAGGACTGACAGACAAGAAATACATACAGATACATCTCATAGAAAAAACAAACATGGAACAGAATGAGCTACGTTTTATCGCACTACCAGCAGTCAGTAACAGCCTTTGAGTTAACATGATGCGCGTCCCGTCTCTCTCTTACGTTAACGCTGCCAGGGGTTCAGCAGCACGAAACTCTCTCGGAAGTAGTTCTCTGAAACAGCCACCAGGGGCGTCCGCGAGGCATCAGTGACTGTGTGTTCTCGCAGAGACACAGAAGATAAGAGAGAGAGAGAGAGAAAGATGTCTCCTGCCCCAAATCCGTCCTGTCCGTCCTATCAGTGAGCCTGGGTCAATCCTTCTGTCCTGTTTGTCACTTTCCGTCCAAACACAACCGCTTTGTTGACAGTGTTGGAGGCGGAGAGACGGAGGGGGACGTTCACTACCAGTCTACGGCCCCACCTCCTATCCGGAGTTCATACGCTTCGATCCAATCCGTCACCCGGCTCACTTTTTCTTACTCGACTTTTCTGAGCGCTTTGTTTCCGACTTTCCGGCCCGATCTGACCTCTCGGACCGTTCCCCTCTCTCCCTCTCCTTTTCTCTCTCTTTCTCCCTTTCTTTTTCTGCCCGTTCAATCCGCTCGGCCCGGTCCGAGCGCTCGCCACCTCGCTCCGACCTGTTGTCTGCCTTGCTGCCATCACGGCGTGTGCCCTCGTCGGTGGATGAGGTAGTTGGTTGGGGCTGACCCCATTTGGCAATCTCCTCGTGCTCTGAAATACTGGCGGTGATGTTGGTCACCCATGCTTTGAGGTCGTCCTGCAAGGGGAGAGAGGGATCACAGACATTTACTGTTTATGTCCCTGTATGCCACTGAAATGGGTCACATAACTTTAGGTATCCCTACAAAACAAAACCACTACTGCAGCTTTTTGGAGATGTAATTAGAAACACAGGGATCTCTTACCTCATCTTTTGCATGAAACAAAAACTCGCTGCCGTCCTTCGTTCTGCAAAAAGAGGAGAGAACTTCAAACAGTGCATTGCAAAACCTGTTTGGTGGATAACTTAAAAAAACATCTGTAAATGTAAAACATGACTCAAATGCTATTTGTGATTGATTTAAGGGATACTACTATGCAAAGGCATGGAATTTGGTCATGTCCCTACCAACATCCAGCGACTACTGAATTGTCCCTTGCAATAATTTGGATCAATATATTTTTAATATAACCACTGTTGTTCATAAGTGTCTAGTCAGTGTATTTGGTATACAAATGTGTACCAGACCTCGTTCTCTACTAGAGTCCAATGTGTTTTGGAAGATTAGATAGGAGAAAGTACTGCGGTATTATCATGTTAGACCTCCAAAAAGCATTTGATACTGTAGATCATGTCATTATACTAACCGGGTTAAGAGCTTTAGGATTTAAAAATTTAACCATAAAATAGATTAGCCTGTAGGAGGTAGGAAAAATCTGGTGGATGTGGACCTAGGCTCCTTGAATGTGGGGTCCCGCAGGGAAGGTCCATTGCCTTTTTGTTATTTTTTAATGATATGAAATTTGGCTGCTGATGCCATCCTTTTCTATGCAGATGATTCTGCATTATTGGTAAAAAGTCCTGAGTTCAGAATTAATTCATGGCACACAAATGAAACTGGTGCAGTTGATCCTTAAACGTCAGTCTAGGACACATCTTTTTCCAGCTAATTTTATCAGCCTTAGATGATTGAGAGTGGAGGACAGAGTTGTGCAGATTAAAATGTGTCTAACACAGAGACTTGTTCAAAGTGATTCCAAAGTACCCATGCAACTACTTTACTGGGATTAGAGAATACTATAATTACAGCACAAGACGGAGTACAACTGGTTTGGTTCCCTTTAGTTTCAAGAGCTGTTTGTGGGAGTTTGTACCTTCCTGTACTCAGCTGCCATTCTGTGGGATGGGCTACCAATGAGCATCAGGATGACCATCTCTTATTAGCTTATTATATTGGTTTGGTTTGTACCATGTCAGTGTGAACATAAACCAGACAAAAACCTTGGTCAGGATCAAATGTATGGAACTAAGGTATTGGTCAAGTGGCAAAAAATGGATCCTACATTTCCCATAATGCAGCTCAATAACATCTTTCATTACAGCCTCTGTGCCTGGTGAATGTCTTTAAACTCCACACCACCTGTTTGTGTGGAAGACTTTCCAACAATCATTTGTAGTCACAAGGCCATTTGAGAAAGCTGTTATATAATCTTTTTTTTGAGCCTCTTAAAAGGACCCTCCAGAACAACTGAAGTGATTATTTTACTGTTTTGAGAGGCTGAGAAGTACTCCTCGTGACTAGTAAACTAAATGTGATGAATAATGTTATTGGAGTGCCTCTTTTAAACAACTTGAAATGTTTTACTGTAAAATATCAAACTGAGAACCAGAAATTTAGCTTTGTTATTGGTGAAAAAAGTGTGTTAAAATTAAAACTAAAACTAACATTTAAACATTTTCCTGTGACTGAAGACTTTGGTACACTATTAACTGTCCTTGTGTAGTTACTTTCAGAACCTAACTACATTATTAGCTTATGCACTAGTAAGGAAACTGCCAACTGTAAAAAATGTACACATTTAGCACTGTAGGAAATAGGATTAGCTAAATGATAGTGAACTTTGCTTATTGACTGCCCTTTCCAAAGGTCAAGTCAGTCAAGACTAGTTACTGTTGGTTGACACAAACTCATGAGTCAAAGATCAAAGTTGAACTAGATGTGAATGCTTCATATTGATTTGTTGTGATGAGCAAATCTCTTTAGCACACTGATTGAATCTCGTGACATATTATGTTGTCACAAATGATGGTGTGTCTGGGCTGAAAAATGGGAAAACTGATGACAAAATCTGTGATGAGTTTAATATTTAACACAGTTTCACATAAACATTACAACTGTTCCTAAAAAAGTACACTGTAAGCAATTGCTGTAAATTTACAGCCAATTTTCAACACTAAAATACTGTTTTCATGTTAAACAGTTTTGTACTGTAGTTATCAATGCATTGTGGGCTGCTTAACTTGGAGCAACAGGACAGAGGCCCTAAACAGTATGTTGATGTTTTAAATTACAGGAAACTACAGTATTTTTTAGAAACTAAGTGTTGGGGGGATTTCGAGCATGGTCAGAAGTTTGATACAACATCAGTCTTTTAATTGAGGTACTACTTCTGTTTTCTTTAAAAAATACAATAATTTGCCATCAACTCCTGGAGGGACTTCAGGAACCATCATTTGGATATGAGATTTTCCAGAAGAGGATGCACAATTTAGATGACGTGAATGCTACACACCATCGAAAGTGTTTTTCAACAACAACATCCATCGGGTCTTGCATCTACAAATTAAACGGTAATTAAAATCTTATTCATATTGCCAAGAATGTTTGATGCTCAAGAGCTTGTCTTGCTAGGGATTTGAACATGTCATTTATCAGTGAGTGTTAGATTTGAATGGCCAAAACAAAATTACTTTTGGGTATTTTTTTGTTTAATTTTGCTAACATTAGCATTGTCTGCATCTGAGAAACAACACTTGTTAACCGGTAAGAGAGGCAACCAGCAGATGAAGGCAGCAGGAAAATATAATTTACATACTGGAATAATTAGCCTACATCTTGCCTGGTGATTAAGGATTTATATCAACCAAACCATAAGATTATTGGAACATCGGCTAACCGAAATGGTTTTGGTGAGTTTTATTTTGTTTTGTCGACTTAATAATGAAGTGTGTTTTACAAACAGTTAACAAGAAAAATTAAGCTAATTGTAGTTCAGTCAAAGAGAGACATTTAAGTCCTCCCAAGGCTTTGCATGTAAGCTAATAAATTACCTCAATGTTGTCACACAGTTGCTAAATTGCATTATGGATGGAATAAGTATAATGTTTTAAAAAGTATTTCACATGTCTTCTTTTCTCTACTATGACTGCGGAACATTTGAAAAGCAAATGATCAAGCTTGTGCCTACATTATCCACAATGCAACTTGACCACAGAGTGACATCACTGGAGGCAATTTATCAGCTTATGTGCAGTTTCCACCGAACCACGAAAGGGTTCATTGTACTTTTAGACATTTGCAGAACTCCCCAAGACCTGTAAAAAATAAAATTGTTACCCTTTAAATTTTGAATCCCAAATCTATTTAGCAGTTTGACTGTAGGTACTTCACAAGCCTACCATATTCACCTCTAGGTTACTCTCACCTAGTGTTTACCTATTATTGACCTTTTTATAATTTTTCTTATAAAAAAATCTTCTTAAAAATCTTATTATGGTATGCATAATGTATTTGTTCCCTAAAGGTGTCTGCCACTGCAGCTGACATTGAGACAACTCTCAGTCTTCCTGCAAGTCCTCGCCTGATACTGCCTGGTATACATTTCATTTATATTAATTGATACTGATTGAATTGACACATTATATATCATATCATCTTGAGTTTACAAATGTTTACACAAAGTAACATGCATTCCCATGTTGCTATGTTTTGAAGTTTCAGGTGCAACAGGGCAAGTCACAATTAAAGATTAGATGATCACCTTTGAGGGCATCACACCAACATTTGCAACCAGACTTGCTGCTGTTTTGCAATCTACTACATATTCAATCTTCAATATCAAGATGAGGCAGCCTGCACTCTGGAATTCATTCAGAGGTAAAACCCCTTAATTACCTGTCATCATTATATGGATATATACAATGAAATTAATGTTTGTATTTTTGCATAAAATGGTATTAGTACTGTACATTTCAAGCCACAACACACACATTTCTTGATGTCACTTCTATGTCATTCAAGTCAAATCGAGTCATTCACTCTATTTGTACAATGAAGAACTACAAAAAACAGTTAATTGCATTAAATTGAATGTACACAAAACAGTATGTTGTTGCAACCCCACTCTGATCTTAAACTATTTTGATTTTAGGCGCTTCATTGGTATAAATCCAGAGAGAGGGACAAAGGCCAAAATGGGCAAGGTTGTCTCCAAGAAGAAAGGTGTGATCGTCCAGAAGAAGTCTTCTGCTGTCAATACACGTGTGGCCATGCTGCTGAAGAATCTCCTCGACTTTGAATGGAACTTCATATAGATCGGTGAGCTCTTTAATCTCACTCTCTTTGTTTTGACTGTTCTGGCATTGCCACATTAAGACACAGGAGATCTGGTATTATTACTTTATAAGCATTATCTTGGAGTGCATACTGTACATTCCTGATTGTATAATTTATTTATTAATATGATTATGATTGTTTGTTGTTGTTTGACAGTGGCAACACTGGAATAATGCTGCTGAGTGGAACAGCGGCTACCAAAGTGATGGTCATCTCTCCTGGATCCACAATACTAAGACGTAAAAACACAACCCTACCTCACCAAGACTATTTTAAGAGGTAAAACACAAGCCTACCTCACAGGACAATTTTAAGAGGTAACCTGCTAAGTCTAGCTCGCAGTGGCACAGGTGCCTTACAATTTCATCCCTAAATGTTTTTATGTATGCTTATGATGCATATTGTTAAAATGTTCTACTGTACTGTAATAGTTTCAAAATGTTCTTAAGTTATTACATTGCACTGCGTAATATCATTCCGCCTGCTGCACCCATAGTACTGCAGCAAAATTCCTTGATTATGACGCAGAAATGAGAGCTAGAGAGATGGTTCCTGGCAATATTGGCCTAGAAAATCGCTAATTTTTTAATTTTTCGTTGGTCTTAGTACTCAATGTAACTACAGAAGCGTAGAGTTTTAAATAGGAAAAGTCTTGAAACTTTGGTCATTTTGTTGAGAGAGATGCTAACAGTCTAATCAGATTCAATGATCTATGTGAAGATATGCTAAAAGTGCTACCGCAAGACTGAATGGATTCTAAAATGGTAAAGCTCAACCGTTTAACTCTAGGGGAGTTGGAAAATGACCCTATTTCCAATAAAGTGGAGTGTTCCTTTAATGTTTTTTAATAGTCTTTAAGTTTATTGCCATAGTGTAAAGCAGACACTACTAGGCTGTTTCTGTTTGCCACTAGAAATGTCTTCTCAGCGTTGTCAAACAGGGTTTATTGTCCTTTTTTCAATTTTTTAAATTCATGTTGACATTGACATTGCTCTTTGAAATAAAGATATTTGATTTTGAAGTTTGGACTTTGCATAATGTTCACAATAATGCATATCTTAAGCGACTCAGTTTTAGGAAACTGATAAATTTAGTTACTGTTTTATCTATTGTGTCTGTCTACAGTAAACTGTGATAAGTTAAAGTAACAACCTAAACAATATTATTGTAATTTCCAAATCACAGAAATATGCTGCATTTATTTTTTTCCTGTATTAGACTGTGAAATCATTTTACAGTTTGACTACAGAAATATACTGTATTTCTGGTTTACAGACTACTACTGTAAAATGACAGTATATTGCTGGCGTCTTTGCTGCCAGCTCTTTACTGTAAATTAAGGCAATGCAGAAAAATACTGTTTTTCTGGTTTACAGACTACTACCGTAAAGTCATTTTACGTATGAATACCGTAAAAATAACAGTATACTGCTGGCGTCTTTGCTGCCAGCTCTTTACTGTAAATTATAGCAATACAGAAAAATACTGTTTTTCTGGTTTACAGACTACTACCGTAAAGTCATTTTACGTATGAATACCGTAAAAATAACGGTAAACTGCTGGCGTCTCTGCTGCCAGCTCTTTACTGTTATTTTACAGGAAAATTTGTTACAGTGTACTGAATAAAACTATGAAAACAGCTCCTCACTTGAGTGTGAAGACGTTCTTCTTCTTCTTGTAGCCGTTGGTGACATCGCAGTGGCAGTGGGAGAGGTTGAGCAGCGGCTCGTTGTTGTAGGGCGTGGTGGTGTTCTTGGCATCCTTGTAGAAACCCATCTCCCCTTTGTTCAGCACGCAGTACAGGTTGACCCATGACCTGCTGTGGTGTGGGAAGGCGGGAGGTGTGAGGGGAGGGAGAGTGGAGTAGGAGAGGAAGTGGAGGGGAGGAGTACGGGGGAAGGTAGGGAGGTGGTGGTTGGGTAGGGGGGAGATGGGAGGAGTCAGGAAGAGCTGCAGAGTCGCTCTCGCTAAGCTAACACCTCACTCACCTGACCAGAGCAGACAGGTAGGTAGGCGGGATGGACCGGCGCCAAGAAGGGAGGAGGAAACACACTGCTGAACAAACACAGACGAAAGGACGGACAGACGGACGGACGGACGGAGGAGGTTGGGATGGAGGGATGGGGAGGGAGGCTACGTACAGTTTGCGTGTCTCTGTGTGTGGGGCTCATATATGACTTACCTTGGAGGAGACGAGAGGACCAGCCAGTAGCACCGAGGAAGAGAGGAGAAAAGAGGGAGAGTTTGGTTAAATGGCATTTTGGCAACAACACAGCTTATACGACAAACTCCTAGTCATGCTTCTTTTCCCTCTGTGAGCGTGTTTACATGCACACAGCATTCCAATTAATAGCTTACATCCAATATATAGGTGTTATTCAGAGCAATGTGTCTGTGTGCAGCTTAATATCCCGAAATACCTCTGTGAACAAACTGATCTCAGACAGGAGAACACCAACAGTGCATGTGATAAGGTGTCTACTCTGCTAATATTAGCATTACCATCCATTATGGTTACGCTGCAAAGACGTTTTGAGCTTCAGAAAAAAATAGGTCTTGGCCGTGGAAAAGAAGAAGATGTAAATGAAAAAACATTAATATTTGATACTCCCACTACAGAACATGTTTATTTTATCTGAATAATTATAATAATAACATATAATAATTAATAATTTGTAATAACAAGTTTAAAATCTCATCTTATGTTGGAACACGACAAGTTGACCTAGAGTCAAGAATTTTGTTTTGTTGTCAACCAATATTTTTCAGGTATTCCACAACAAGAAGTGCTGTCTAAAGGCCCTTTTATTTTTGTTTATTTTATTTACCAGGGACAATGCACATTATACAACATTGCGGTTAGACTCTAAATGTAAATGTACCATAGTTAGCTAAAAAGCAAATTTTCATCTGTAGTCCCTGAGCAGGTTCTATCTAATTAGTGCCCAATACTGTCAGTACACTGCTTCAACAAGTACTGCAAGAGAAATACAATATATTATAATACATTGCAAATGTGAGAGAAGTTTATAAAAACAAATTAGTGCCAAATATAATCAGTATTGTTCGCGATTTTTGGCTGAAATATTTGGTTAACAAATAAGTCAATAAGAAAAGATTGTCCCAAATGGCCCTGTGAGGCAACTTCATACTGCTGCTACAACTAAAACTGGCTGAAGCAAGACTGGCCTCGCCCTCTTTCTCACAAACTCCTCTTTTTGATGCATAGGAGTGCTGGCTGTGGGGTCAAAGCATGTTTTTTTTTCTTACGTTTTCAAGACACAAGAGCAGATGGTGACCTGACTTGCAGCTGGGTTTGTTTTGTTTTTTCAGGTTGACATTGTAGCAATAGGATTCCCCAGGCTTTCATCACACAGTCTGCGACCACAGTTTTATTAGACCCATCTAGTACTGTGTAACATGTGCACCATAAGCCTCATAGGAGCTGCAACTGTTGAATTGGAACAAAATAATATTTTTTTATCTGTGTTGTTCAGATTTTACTGTCCTTTACAGTAGTAGATATTAATATGGACAGAAAAAATCAGTAACAGGTTTCTGCTTCTCAGAAAGACTGGTGAAAGAAACCCTCAATTAGAAACTGAATAATGCCAACTCTAAGTTGATACAGATTTTTAGAACTATTATAATCCACAATATGCAGTTAGTTCTTTATTCAGTTCATCGGGGTAATATAAAGAGCGCCCACCATTCATATGCACTGGTTCCTTTAATAAGGAACACTTGGTTATCCTGAATAATACCAGAATATTAATGTGCACATAAACATACTCGGTGCCTCGTCATGTAACAGAGACAGGTTGAATCTCAATCCTTCCCCACAGCTGTTTCTTCTCTTTCTCAGTATTGACTGAAGCAAAAGGCCTGTGGGCCCACCCCACAGATCTTCTCCTCCAATCAAAGCGGAATTAAGCAAAAAGAGAGCATACAATAAGCCAAATGAGGAGCTTGTTTGGAGATTCACACTTGTCCAGATTTAAGCCATTCAGTATTATGCTTTACCTTGCCATGTACATAACAGGGCATGTACATATGAGACATTCATCCATTGCCTTGGGTGGCCACGTGTGTGGGACTCATCCATAGCTGGAAGGGGATGAGCTTTTAGCTGTGCGTGGTCAGCCCAGCCACAAGAGGGCAGTGCAGAGAGAGACTTTTCCGTTGGTATCTCTCTGGAGGAAGCAGGGTGGTCATCTGTGGAGGCCAGGTAGTGTGTGTGCAGGTGTGTGTGTGTTTGTGTGTAGGCTAAGTGACTGGACACAAGGCAGTGTACGCCATCAACAGCTCCATCAACCTCCACGCCCACAGCATTCATCTGCCAGCCACTCAGTCTGTTAGCCAGCCAACCATTTCTGTTTTGCTTTATTCTGTGGGCTCGTGTTAGATCAGGAGGCAACGTAAGCATCATGCGTGATGTTTTTCACATGCGGCAAGATTTCTGCAGGTTGTTGTTTTAATTCATGTAACTGTTGTCTTCACATTCTGATCCTGATGATCAGAGATGACATACATCAAATATTCAGAAGCTCCAGCCTGATATGAGAATAACCTAGTGTATGAAGCGTGTCCTGGTGCCTCTATCAATGAGATACTCTCACGTTTAGATTTCTGCCATTGTATGACTGCAATTTCTGAATTGTGGATGAAACCAGCTAACAAACTAGCAGTGCCACTGAATAATCTAACAGTAGCAATGCATTTATAAAAGGTATTATAATAGATTATGATGGATTGATAGCACAACACTGCAACTGTTTTCAAACAGCTCTTACTATGTTTTGGAAGCGAAGACGAAGCTAAACAACAAATAGTGATGCATAACTTCTCCACTGCTAGCCTTGTCCATTCTATAGCAATCTTAATAATGTGACTTTCTGTGTATTTCTGTCAATTTCAGAAAACAGTAAGATGACAGAGGCTGACAAAAGAACCCTTATTTCTGCTTTGCAGAATGTAGAACTTTTTCTTTCGTGTTACTTAGTAAACAAAATAGGTCATCACTAAAATGTCATTACATCCCTTGAATCTAAACATGTGCAAACCTTAATGTATGCATGCTTCTTAAGACATACAGTTCTTCTGCTGAGAAAATCCAAAGCTTAGCTGAGCATAGCCTATATGATGTTGAAACCAATGAGGCATCGAGTGTCATCTGCGTCGGAGACAGTCATGCATCTGCTCAACATGTCAGACACAGTGTCAGCGCGGTGGGTGAGCTTGTTAGCTTAGCATGCTAGAGTCATGCCCCTGTCATCATTGTTGAATAAGTAAATGGCGGGGGCAGTGATGTCACGAGTAACAGACAGCGGAGCTACGATGTGTGCTGCATTCAACATGAGTCAAACAGTTTTTAAAAATACTTTCTTAAAGGATGGGATTTGCAACAATTGAGAGAAAAGACCAGAACGTTTAGATTTAGCAACAGGCAAAAGTCCTGTTGGAATCATTTTATGTGAAAAGTAACTTCACAATATGTTAATTGCTCTTTTGTGGTAAATCGCACCCGTCTTACAATTAAACTGTAAGCATTACTTCCAAGTTCTATTTGACCATGCAAATTTCCTAAAATCTGATACTCATGACACCAGTGTCCATCCTCCTTCTCCCCAACTTCTATCATCTGCTTGTCCACTGCTATGATCATTATGACCCTGAACACCCACCTATTGGTGCTCTTCTTCAGGCTCTCGATGTCCAGCTTGCGGAAAAGAAACCCTTCATGGTGTGCCGTATGTGTTGGCGGCTGGGGGACTGCCGGGCTGCTCTGGGCCGGAGCAGACCTGGACCGCCGCGTCGTATCTCCTGGCTCTTTGGGTCGTGGTCGGCGCCGTGGTTTGGGTCTGTCCCGAGCTCGAGGCCGGTCGGGACGGGAAGACTTTTCTGGTACCCCATTAGGCAGGCGGGGCACCTCACCACGGGCCTGAGGAGGGGTGATGGAGTCAGTAAGAATTTGGTTCAGGGTTTTAAATTAATAATCTCTGTAAGTCTTGTATTTGGATGAAATGCACCACACACAAATCTCCAAACCTGTGCTGCTTCTCTTTCTTGCAGCTGCTCTACAATTTCTGCCATGGTGGACCTTTTTTCTCTGTAGAAAAAAAATGCATTTTAGGTCTAAATATCATCATCATGATTCATCATATATCATAATTGTTCTGCATTTCTTTCCTGGAAAATGGTCCAACTGTAATGCCCAACATATATACTATACATTATAGTGCTCAGCAGAAATACAAACTAAATTCCAACTCCCAAAAATGTATTAAAAAATATTTAAGTAAACATCCAGTGTGCTGTATAACCTGCTCCTGGAGTACACATATAAAAATGAGACAATTACTACATTTTCTACATAAAACACAAGACAAGACAAACAACACAACCTAAAAGGCACCTCAGTACACTCAAAGTCTCACCCTCCTCCTGAGCGTCTGTCTGAGTGCTCCTTCCCGGTGTCATGCTCACTGGATTCTTGTCTCTCTGTTCGGTGTCGGTCCCTCTCTCTCCGTCGGCCCTCGTGTCCCCCGTGTCCCCCGTGTCCCCCATGGCCCTCCTGCTCGCTGGACGTTTGTCTCTCCAGCGTCCGTTTGTCCCGCCTCTCTGCATGTTCTCTCCACACCTCCTGAGGCAGCTCGTCCCTGCGTGCCTGGATCAGCTGCTCGCTGGACAGCTGCCGTACTATCCTGTGGTCCCTGTGCAAAGTGTGGGTCTGAACCTGGGGTTCAGCCTGACCTAACGGGTCAGTCCTGGACCCCCGAGGCCCTCTGGTGGGCTCACTGTGCAGACGCTCCCGGCCCGGCTCCTGGAGCACCACCTCGGCCATCACAGCCACCTCCGCTCTCTCTGTCCCTATCTCTCCCATCATCATCTCTCTTTCCCTCCCCCTCTCCCTCGCTTTCTCCAGCCGGCTGGCCACGAGCAGCGGAGTCACAGCATCATCCAAGTGTTTGATTTTGGGTTGCCGTAGATACGGGGACGATTTCACCTCCAGCGTCCTAGCTGCCTGTGGTGGCTGGAGGTGACTCATTGCCTTTGTTGCTTGGTCTTTCACGGCGCTGGCGCTCTCTCGCGCCTGGTTGGCTGAGACTAGCATGGCAGCCGTGGCAACTGAGGCAATCGAGGCAGGTGCAGGCTGGCCCAGTCCTGCGGCCACACCCACTACTCCACTGCGCCGTGCCTCCAGGGTGTGGCGGTAGCTGGAGCCGTTCATCACAGGGGTGTAGTTAGCAACTGTGGACCCCAGCCGACGGGCCACAGATGAAGGAGAGGGTGTAGGCGTGGCAGGTGAGGGTGAGGGAGGAGAGCTGGCTTCGTTCTGTTCATAGATGGTCTGTCTTGTGACGGGGGAGATCGGGAGGCGGGGGAGGACGGACGGACTGGGTAAGGCATCTTGGGGGTCCAGGAAGACTTTACGACCCAGCAGAGGAGTCGGGGGTAGTTTGCTTTGCTCTGCTTTCAACTTTTCTACCTGCAGAAAGAAAACAGAATCAGCTATCAAATCAAACTTTGAGACCAAGTCGCTTGGGGCTTTGCCGTGAGTGAGTTTAGCAGACAAGTTTATGAAACTTACAACTTAGAAAAATGTCTCTTATTGTGGCCAGATTGTGTATTTACACAATAATGATAATGATGACGCTGATCTTACCGTGGTGAGTCGTCGCAGTGAACTGAATCGCTCTTCCCAGGTAGCAGCGGCTTTGCGGAAGGCTTCATGTCGACGAATCAACTGCTCTACCTCGTCTACACTGCCGCCCAGCTCCTTGCTGTTGATGAACGGCTCCTGAGCGGTCAGCCAAGCCTCTGCCACCACTGCCTCCTGGGCAAACTGGTGAACCTCCAACACTAATGGGAGAAGAAACAAAAACAATATTCAAAAGCAAATAAAAAAAATATTTTCTCCTCCTTGAGCATTGTATGTGTATTTTTATGTGTATCTCTGTGTGCTTGTACATCTGTCTATATTTCTGAAAGATTGTTGGCCTGTGTGTGTGTGTGTGTACTTACATTGCTGTAGGAAATCCCAGTGCTTGTCCCACTTCTCAGACAGCTCATGTTGCTTGGCAACCACCTTGTCCAGCTTCTCCTTGATCTGAGAATCAAAATCAAAAATATCGGTGCTGTTCTTCAAGCTAAATCAGAATCACAGCGTGACTGTGGTCTGAGTCAGAATTTGTGCTAAAACTGTCTGTCTTAAAATGGAAACCCAAAAAGATGCCCTTATAAAGCTTGCTAATTTGTTTGCTAAAAGGAAAAAAACTCCTTCTTTTCCACAGCAGTTTGAGTGATAGCGACACCCGAATTTGAACATACTCAAAATCACTGCATGTGTAGACGAAAATGCATATTTTGCTAGTTAATTTAGGTGCCCATACTCTTTTGAAAATCAGATTTGAGGAGTTTTCCATGAATTTAAAGTACTTTTTGGTGAAATTCAAGGTCTTGTGTTTCATCCTGATTTGTTGGTTTTCATCAGGATGTGAAGTCTTTGAAGGCAAGCCATTCCACTTTTTGTTTCAAGGCTTTATTTTAGATTTGTAGAGGCATTTTAGTGCAGTTGAATTTATATAATTATTATTGCTGCTTTCACTTCAGTTTCCTTATCAGATCTCCTGATCTCACCTCTTCAGCTGCTGGGTTTCTAGCAGCCAGCAGGGTTTTGCCCATCTCGATACACTCCAGGGTGCTCCGGCTGCGAGCCTCCACTTCACTCTTCAGACTCTGGTGATAATTCATCAGCACCTCTACTGAGGACACATCCCTGCGGGAACCACAGAGCACACAGACATTTTGCTCACCACTATACAAACACCAACACTTGTTTAGTTTTAGTTTAGTTTAGTTTAGGTCTAACGTGTGGCTAGTACACTATAGCATATGGTCTCACTCTGACTATACCATATTAAAGTATTGTCTAGCTATCCGAGACTAAGCTAAATTAAACAAAAAGGTGAGTTTGTGGTTGTTGGCAGCCTCTTGTCCACACAGGACGCATAGCGTGACCTGCTGTTGTAGAGTGCGAATTACTCTGGACGTTTGTGAGAAAATCTTTAGCACAATCATAGAAGAAAGATTGTGCCAAAAGTCACAGGATTTTTTTTGTAGGATATGCTGTTTTTTGTACTGGTAAGATATTCTTATTTGTCTCTGAAGCATTTTGTATTTACAAAACAAAATGCATATGTTTGTTAGTGGTGTTTTGTATTTGCAAACCAGTCCGTGTTAGTGAATCGTAGGACATTTGTAAAACTTGTTTGTTTTGGCAGGAAATTAGCTCCATAGTGCTGATCATGAGTTAAATATCACAGCAGCACAATTACCTGTTCTGTTTAAGATCTGTTTAGTAGAAAGAAGCATTTTTTTTGGAAATTTCAGATGTGAAAACAGGGATGAGTAACTGCTACAATTTGGTAAATACTGCTGTTGATGCTGTGAGCAGTTTTAAAAATAGTTGGCTAATTATTAGCACAGATCACAAATTGCAATGGGTTATCAAAATGCCAGTTATTCTTTGCTGAAAACAGGTTTTGGTACTCTTATATACAATATTTAGGTCCTACTGTTCTTCTCTCCGACCACACATTTTCTTTACTCTGTACACTGGTAAAAAGGTCAAATCCTATTTGGTACAAAACACACAGTATGCTTTAACTAGAATTCCACTCCCTCTGGTCATTATAGTTTTACCTACTTTTATACAACCTTGATTAAAAAAACTCATATTGTGTTCCTGCTCTTGTAGTATAGATACCTGGGCTTCTCTCCTGTCCCTATCTGACAGATGATCGAGTCCATCCACATGATCTGATCTCGAACCATGCCGAAGAACCTCAGCTTGTCTGTCTCAGTGGTAATCTGTACTCGACACTCCTCGCAGGACGTAAGCAGCTCTTTCCAGTACTGCATCACTTCGTGCTCGCGGCATGCAATGGCTTCGGCCTTTTCGCCGGCGTACACCGTCCTCAGCTGGGCCGCACTCTCCTGCAGCTGACGCACCTGGCAGAGTGGGAGAACAGATATCAGGAAAATGAAAGCTGAACAAGGAACAAACACAAATGAAAAAATGGAAAGAGAAAGACTTTGTTTTCCAGGTGACGCACAAAACACAGCTGCTCTGACAGCTGTGTTTTGTGCATTTAGTCAGGGCCAAATAGTACGTGCTCTGTCACTGGAGTTGAAGCAGAGCAGCTGTGATTTTGCATTGTTCTTCAGTAAAATGTATCATTGTTTCTGTTCCCCAGGTGCATGACAGAGATTAGATGAAGCAAAATTAAATGCAAAGTAAGACGGTCGTTTTGCCAAGATTCAGACTTACCAAATAACTAAAAATAACAAATAAATAAGTCTTTACAATCAATATATATTCAATTCAACTTTTTGCATCAAAATTCCAACCATACATGTAACAACATACATACATAAACTGTAGAAGATAAAAAACAGAATGGAGTAAATATCAGTGTACCAGGTTTTAGAGTGAATGAACAGACATGAAAACAATAATATTAATCATTAATGCTATTTTACGGATTAAAAATGATCACCTCCACCTCATGGCTATAAGAATGTGAGCATAGCATTTGCTGAACAAACATTTGCTAGGAAATTACATGTGAAAAATTTAAAGGCAAATGACCACTGAAGCAAGTACTTATAAATACATGCTGTGTGTTCATATGCATGTTGCTTTACTTGTGTGACCAGCAGCTGTATGTCCTGTTCAAAGCTGTGCAGGAGTCTCTGCAGGGTAGTGGTGTTGGCAGTGCTTCCCTGCCGAGCCCGAACCTCCGGCAGCCTTCGATGTTTGTCCTCAATCTGGGCCAAAACCTGAAAAAAAGAAGATGAAACATATGTATTTTGTGTGCACTTCTGTGTGCTCTGTGGGTTAAGGAATGCTCATAAATCTTGGGTTTATAAAATATTTCAATACCATATAAATATACTCCAGAATACTTTTCATAACTACGATGCTTTTACACTAGCAGTTTCTTGTCACATTGCATCATAGAATTAGGGCAAATTCTCCTTCCACTAAAAATACCTTCTGAGTAACAGTGAATGGTTTTCTTGCTTTGAAGGACCCTGGTGCATAATCAGCAGCTCATTTACATTTTCTTTTCTTTTCTCAGGTTTTTTGAGCTGTTCTCAACACAATGACTGTCTTGGTTATAGTAAACTGTGGTGAACAGTGTCTTCATGCACCAGAAAACACTAAAACATTAGATGCATGAAGACATTAAATCTGGGCGAAAGCAGTCTAAATCAAATCTAAATTGGACTATCCGGTATAAAACACTAACACACTATATCATATCTATGTACTGTCTTGTGTCTCAGCTGTGTTCATCAGGTATCTTACCTCTCTGCAGTCAGAGAAAAACTTGTGAAGCTGGTGTGAGGCGGCGAGCATCTGCGCCCGGGTCTCCATGAGCTCCAGGAGGTCGGCCCAGGCCTCATTCACTCCATCCTTCCATTCAGCGATGGTGGCGGCCTCTGAGTGACCATAGTCAATGAGCTCGTCCACCATCTGGTTGACGGCCGTCACTCTCTCCTGACCCACACTGCCCGTCTCTGATGCAAACTCTGTAAACTTCTCCTGCAGGACCTGGAGGTGTGACAGGAGTGGTGGTAATATAAGAAGAATTGAAAAGAGGACAAATGATTTAGAAATGTCTCGTTTTATATTGTTATTAAATGAACATCTATTACTCCCTATATGCTGAACAGAAGCAGATTTACTAGCTGCTGTAAATGAACAAAACTATTGTTAAACTATTTTGAAACATTTTCACACACCATCATGTCACTGTCCAATTAACAGTTGTAACTTGATGCAACAAGCAATCAAACGAGACCAGTGTTGTTTCTGATTTCATCACGTGACTAAGAAAACATGTCTCTTAAACCACCGTGCACCAGCTGTCGACACACTTACAGTGACATGCTCAAAGTCTTGACCCAGTTCGGGCGAGCTGGCGACCACCTCCCTCTGAGCAATCCACTGCTCTAGCTCGTCCACCTCCCTGTTGAGCTGGTAAAGCCAGTACTGCTGCTCCAAACGGCTTTTTCTCTCCTCCACCAGGTCCTTCAGAGACACGTACAGACGGTCGATCTGTGACTGACGCTTACTGATCTGCTCGCTGTGGAAAAGGGGCAAGATACTGTGTCAGGGCAAGTATAAAAGTATTGGGGTACTGTAGCAGTTATTAGCAGAAACTTTCTGTGGCTAGACAGCAAGATGCGAAGGAGAAAACACAAGACAAGAAAAGCTGCTTGCAGTTTTGAGAGCTAATTTTAATACATGATTAAAAATATTGTCTTTACCAGTCATATAACTCCTGACCAAAACATGCTACATACAAAAAAGCATACATTTTAATTCAATGCATGTGATAAAGTTAAACTTAAAGTTAAAGTTAAACATAAAAACTAAAGAGTTTTAAAGACAACAATGTATTTTATATGGTTAACTTTGGCAACTGACTCAAATACTTTCTATTGTGGTCTTAATGCAGAAAATTAAAACAATTCCTGTTATTTATTTTGAGGTGACAGAAAATCTCAGTTAGACTGTGTGCGTGTGTGAGTTTATGTGTTTACATGCTCACCAGTCTGGATGCCCCATCTCCAGCAGCTGTCGACATTGCTGTGACAGCAGGCCGATGGTCTCTGCGTAGTCCTCGATGGTCTGTTCCAGGACCAAGTGCTTCTTCAGCAGCTGCAGTGTGCTCGGCTCGTCCTGGTGGAAGGAGGAAACGACACACACAAGGAAATAAATAATACACACACAGCACAAATGTTTAATCCTGCCTCTAAGTATAAGTCTATGTAAAGAAAGAGTCACGTTGTGATTAGCTATTTGTTATAATTAAGTAGTTAAAATGCTAATGATTTTATGGGTAAATGATTCCCTGATGATAAACACTACATGCAGTGATTCTGAAACAGATTTATTTATTGTTTTTATTGAAATTC
The DNA here is from genome assembly GCA_024633595.2 of Lepomis macrochirus. Classification (NCBI taxonomy): domain Eukaryota; kingdom Metazoa; phylum Chordata; class Actinopteri; order Centrarchiformes; family Centrarchidae; genus Lepomis; species Lepomis macrochirus. Next base: position 5,836,079 of record JALXJV020000009.1, read on the forward strand.
CCAGCAACTTCAGTCAGTAACTCGCACACACACCTTCCCCTTCTCCTCATTCATCATGTGCAGCTCTTGCTCGCTCAGCCAGGCTTCCACCTCTGCCGTGTCAAAGTAGTACTGCTGGGCCTGGTACATGGCGTCCAGGACCAGCTGCCTTCTCTCGGTCTCGGCCCAGAGCAGAGCCCACAGCTGGGCCAGCTGGTCATGTCCCGCCCTGGCACAGTCGGCCTCTGGGCTGCGTATGGAAGCGATAATTCCCGCCCTCTCCAGCACGTCCTCAATCCTGCTCCTGTGGCCCTGTAGCTCTCTCTGAAGTGTCTGGAGCAGAGGCAGAGGGCAATAACAAAAAAAGGAAGGTGGCTGTTTAGATCTTTTTTATGTTATTTGAATCAGTTCAATGGTAATAAGATTCAAATAATGAATTTTTGGATTGCAGGTGTAAAATAGGAACAATACATTTTAAGGTAGGTATGTATACAGAGAGTTAAATTAGGGGTTTACACATCATGTTCATCTATCTCATATTATCTGTCCATATTTCTGTGACTTGAGCATGATTTATTGAAATTAGGGTGGTGACAGTGTATCAACGGGGAGCCACACTTCAGATAAGTATGAGGTTACAGCTGAGTCACTACTTATTTTGAGCTTTTCTTACCTGGTTCTTTTTCATGAGCTGCTGGACTGCCTGCAGACTGGAGCCGTGCTCCTGAGACATGGCCATCGGGAGGCGCTCCTGGATCCACAACTACCACCAGACAATATGACAGTATATGAATATATTTACTCTATGAGTTTGTGGGTCTGCATCTCACCTCATGTTTCTGTTTTTGTGTGTGCATCTTTAATAGATTTAATAAAAACCTGTCCACATAGTATCACATAACATATTTAGAACGAATGAATTCAAAATTAATCTTTTTTGTTAACAATATACATGACAGTGAAGTGAAAATGTTACCAGAGAATTTATAAATATCCAGCTAAATCTCATTAATAATGAAATCTAGTTTAGTTATACAGCTATCTGAAGAAACTTTTAAAGAATCTGGAGTACAACAGGGTTGAACAATAAGTTCTCAAAATATTTAAGCTTTTCATTTTTCATGTGCATGCTCAAAGTCTGCAAATAAAGACATGAAAACATGAGTGTCAATAATAAATCCATTAAGTGTCCAGGCTGTAACATTACGACAGCCTGTATGTGTACACTACTTATTAATATGTTTGCCCAGTTACACTGTGGGGACTTTTTTTCCTCTTTGGAACAAAATGCATGTCGTCAAAATATAAATCATTACATTTTTGGGATTGTTTTAAATATAAGGTAAGGGTAACTGTTAGGGTAAGGCATATAGTGGTTATGTTTAAAGGTTAAGTCTCCAGGAAACAAATGCAAGTTAATGAAATATCTTTTTAAGTATTAAGTATGTGAGTGTTGGCAGATAACCATCAAACTCACAATCTCATCCTCCAGGTCTCGTCCGACTTGGTGAACTTCTTTGGCCGCCAGCAGGATGCGTCGTCTCTCCTTCAGTGGCTCGATCAGACGCACCATCCTGGCCTCCACAACGGCCTGACGCCCAGCAACTGTCTCTTTGATCTGCGTCTGCTGTGGGATGGAGGCCACCTGCACCTGGAGCTGCCCCACCTCCTTATACCACTCCTCCATCTGGGTCTCCATGGTCTGAGTGGGAGAAGGAGGAGCAGGATTGTGGAGGAGAGGGAGTGTAGAGTGGAAGTTTAATAAGACGTACGGAAGAAAAGAAGATGTGTTGATTAGGAGAGAGGGAAGGATGTAGGAGGAAGAAAGAATTAATTGGGTGGAGGTATAAGAAACATGTTGTCATGGGAGACAAGACAAAGATGGGATGAGTGGGATGTGAGGAATATGACAGAAATGCAAAAATGTGTAGTTTGTCGTTTTGACTGTCAGGCAAGAGAGAATTCACACGTTTAATAATATTTTTATCGCTTAAATTTCTGACAAATTTTAAAGAACTTCATTAATTTAAAGTTAGAAATAAAAAATAGCTAAAAAGCTAAAAAGCTTATCCTTTCAGATTTAAGAAGAACATTATTGGGTAGCAAAGACGATTATTATTGCCTGAAATTAAAGCATTCGGGTAAATAAGTATTAGAATAAATAATAACAATAAAATTAATAATAATTATAATCTCTGTGTCCATTAAGTTTTAAGAATTTTCTAATCATTACTTAAATATGTTCTTTGTTCGGTTAATTATTTAGTGGATGGACAAAAAATTGGTGAAAATAACCCGAAAGAACAGCGAAAGAAGAACTGATAGATATGAAGTGTAGTGAAGTTTACTGTACCCCTTGCCTGGATGGATGCTGGGTAGTGGAGTTTGGTTTGGAGTTAGGATGATGTGGTAAAGCAGTGTAATGGCGGCCTGTTAAAGGAAGCTGTGAGCAGAATGCTGTGGGAGAGGAGAGTGAGACATGTCGGGTGAAATGATGAAGTAATTAAAGGATGAATCTGTGTGTCAGCCCATGTCACATCTGCCTGCTGTTTGCTCGTATTGCAAGACTCTTAACTCCTCCAAACCTTCGCTGTTGGAGGGCAAGTGAAGAGTTACACCCCAATATCAGATCAGAAAAGGACATGGATTTTTATGTTATTGGTCAGGTTAAGGGCATATTCGAGTGAAGTAGTTGTGTCACTGTACTGTACTTGTGTATGGCAAAATCACTGTCAGCATAGTTGTAGCCTCTATTGAAAGGTTTGCTGTTGCAATCAAAAAGAAAACACTGCACTGTTCAATTCAAAAGAAAATCAAATGAAATGGACAAAATGAGTTCTGCGGACATTTTAAGGATTCTCACTGCAGTCATTTATCAATTTTCAATGTAGTTTCTCATATTTTACTTTAACAATCAGAGAGTTTAATGATTCTCCATGTGTTAGAAACGATCAAATGGCCAGACACGTCATGTAATAATTAAAAAGATTTTTAATGCTTGAGGCATCGCCATCCGATAAAACCCCACATGCTCTTCTTCTCTCCTGAAGAGACTTTAAACTCCAGAATAAAGGCCGGAGGGTGGGGGATTGAAAAGGGTAGTAACAGTTGGGGTCAAAAGGAAGCTCTTAGGTAATGTTTTGATTTTATGTTTGTTATGTTTTGATTAATGGTGAATGGACAGCGCTTTTCAAAGGCACAAAGTACTTTACAATGGCTCACATTCATCCCCATCCCTCACAAACCGATGACCTTTTTTAAACACTGTAGTTGCCACTACAGAGGTGTTATCAATTAATCTAAGAATATAACGTACAAACCACCTACTCAGAGTTTAGTATTTAATTAATATAGTGCACTTAAAGGTGGAGTATGCAATGTATTTTTGTCAAATTCAGCGAATGTCTCCTCATGGTCCGCTAAATGTCTGTCTCACATGTGCGATGAAAGAAATTCTGTAAATGGGAAACAAACAAAGTGGCCCGCACACTACCCCGCCACAATATTTTAGCTGTGCCCACCATGATAGTGTTAACTATACTAGTATCGCTTTTTGGAGCTAATGTGCTGGCTCTGGGACAATCTTGTCCTCTCTTCATATCAACTTCATGTTAGCTTCTCAGCAGCAACTGTAACGACAGCATGCTAACCCACAACTCTCTAACGTTGGTAACATTACTTGCTGTGTCATTGTTCATTCTGTATCATGGTATTTGTCATGTTGTTGGATATCTCCAGAATCACATACACCACCTTTAACATGATTCAATGCTAATATGTACATAAACTGAATTAGCATGTCCTATAGTTAAATAACAAAACAAGGACAAACTGTGTCCAATCAATCACAAAATAATTAGCTTATCAAAGAACGCAGAAATCTATTTAGTTGGCTAACAATAATAAAGTTTAGCAGATTTTGTCATCAGTATTCATAAAATACTAATCAATAATTTCCAATCATCTGTATTTGTAAAATGATCTTGGGATGAAACTCTTATGGAAAGCTCACGGGGTTGGCACGAATGCTGATGGTTTATGATGTTCAAAAAACACTAATTAAAAACTGATGTTGACGTGAAAGTAAAAAAGCCTGACTTCTTAGAAATGAGATGAAAAGCTCAACAGAAAGCATTTCAGGCCGGAAATGTAGGAAATGTTATTGCCAGTTATTTCCAAACATGATGTTTTGTTCAAATATTAATGAGATGAGGCCATCACTGTGTGGCGATAACGTAAACAATGAGTCATTCTGAGATGGTTGTAGAGTAAAGAAGGAGAGCTACAGAATCAGGTCACCCTGGCATAAGAACATTCGTATTCAAGACATTTTACCACTGTACCTAGAAAATGTATAATTATAATAACTATAAATTATGTTTTGAGCCCAATACTGCACAAACGCTGCGATCATTAATCATATGAACTTTTTCTACAGCTAGCATTACAGAAGACCACAGACTCAATTTTCTCTATTTGGCTGCTGGTTAGACAAAAAGGCCTACAACCAAAAAACAACTAGAGAAGTAGTGCTATTATATAACTGGCCTTTCGAATCCTCCCCAAAATAGATCCATGTTTAAAAAAAGAAGCAAGGGGTAAACTTCATTTGGTATCACTGTACTTTTAATTAGGAATGAAAATGTCTTTGTAATGACATCTGTAGCCTAGAGCTGACTAACTTATGGCATACATAACTATTGTTATAGTAAATACGTATAAAAACATGAAGTCCTATAATTCTTATAAAATAATAACCAGTTTTAGGCTTCTAGGTCTCTCGAATGAATGAACAGGTCAAAAAGTAGTCCTATCGTTCCTACGTACCTGTAGTTTTTTCAGCTGCTTGTTGACAGTGGTGAGGTCCTGTGCCTGGTCCACATAAACCAGTTGACCCTCCAGCTGGCCCAGTCTCTGGTCCAGGCTTTCGTAGCTCTGCACCAGCAGGTCAGCTTTGTTGGCCTCAAAGAGCTGGCGGGCTTTGGCCTGGGTGGTGCTCTCCAGATCCTGCCAGCACTCCCTGATCTGCTCCAACTTCTTCCGGACCACTGGGCTGAGCTCCGGCTTCTCCTGGATCAGCTGCTGGCCCTCCTGGATGGACGGGAGGAAGGAGAAGCACAGAGGGAGAGATGAGACAGGGGTGAGTCTTTTGTGTTTTAATAAGAAGGGTTTATTAACAGCGATAATGACATGTAGATCATGTATAACTTAACAGTTGAACATGTAGAGCAGAGTCACAGGCATGTCCAAATATAAGACTTCAGGTAAATATTGAAAACAAAACGCACTTGAGCTACTAAATTTCACACCATAATCACACAACCTGTTTTGAGAATATGGTCACTGAGTAAGATAACTAGCACCTTAATCAGTGAAGCTATTTATGTCTCTACACCTAGGGAGTATTAACATAAACTCAGACTCTTTAAGCATATTTTTATGTAAATTACTTTTTCCTCATCATTATGCAAGTTTATACCAAAAGATACTCCAAAATCTAATCAGATCATCTGCTCTGGAAGAATGTTGTTTCTACTATGTTTTTCTTCAGCTGTGGTGTCCACAAGTGTTTATATTCCAATAAGCAGACTGTACAATCAAAGAACAAAATATTACATAAAAAAAAATAAAAATAAACAGCAATAGAGGGTGTAAAATCAACAACAGAGAGGGAACAATGACACCATCTTTTGCAAATGGAATCGATACCATTTTCAAGGGCTGCAGCTAATTATCAATTTCACTATCAATTAATTTAATGATCAAATAAGCAATTTTTCAAGCACAATGTCTCTGGTTTCAGCTTCTCAAATTCTTTCTTCTATTATTCTTCCTAAATAGTAATGTCAATATTTTGGGGTTTTGGACTGTTGATTCTAAAGACTGAAATATTTATGGAAATAATTGGTCATATATGTAAAAGGAGGCATAAATCCAGAGTCTGGGTCCCTTTTCTCTGTTTCACCACATCAACGAATATTCACTGAATCTTGTGTTTGCGATAATTATGTGCAAGCACTGTGGAACTGGGTTAGGAGGGGTGTTTGTGTGTGTGTGTGTGTGAGGGGATTAAACCTTGTTGTCTTAAAATGCCTCATAAATTACCTCACACTCCCCTTCCCCCTTCTCTCTTACCCTCTGTCCTGCATTTTACAAATTTCTGCCCCCTTTTTGTACCTCATCCTGTTCTGAGCACCCTTTTAGGACAGACACACACACACACACACACACACACACACACACACCATTCCTTATGGACACCTGCTCCCTTCCTTTCTTCCTCCCCCACAGTGAAATCCTTCCTCTATGCAATTGAAATTTATCTGTTACAGCCCCTGTTTGTATGTGTGTCTGTTAGAGGGAGAAAGACAGTTATAAGGGAAACAAACAAAGAAAAAGCATCACATCAAAACAAACTAAGCAAAGACAGAAAAACTGCCAAACATTCAAGTAATGTATCAATATGGCTGTTAATAAAATTATATTTTAATTTAATAAATAAATGCTCCGTGAGCCTGTACATCAGCACAGCGGTGCTTTGAACTAAATGCTATTGTCGGCATGCTAATATGCTCATATTAAGCATGTAACGTTTGCAAATTAGCACAAAACACTACTGAGGCTGAGGGGAATGTCATTAGTTTTGCAAGTATGTGGTCACGACTTGATGATAGTGCTAAATTAAAAGTCAGAAGATCACAAAAGTAATTATGATTCATCCTCTGGGGACAATAAAAACCTGTATAAAAATAGCATGGCAATCCATTTAGTCACTGAAAGTGCTAGTCGACCAACCGTCCAACAGACTGACATCCATGACATGGCTATAAAATATTTATAGTAGATTTTAATAGAATATTGTCAATGTTAAAAGTATTTTAAATTACTAGTTGTCACAATACTGTAGTCTGCGTATAATTAGCTCCTAACATTTAAATTTTACAACATTTTTTGTTTGTTCACCTCTATTGTTTGTAAATAAAAACCATGGCAAGTACCAATTTTTTTAGGGAAATATACCAAATACACATTATAAAATGGTGTTTCATAAACCTGTAGAACTTGAAATTACAAGATATTTTGAAACTTCAGGAACAATTAAGTTAATGGCCTGTTTGACTGACAACTGGTTATTCTGATCCATTACATTTCCCAGCATTAGGTGCTCGGCAGGTGGTAATTTTAGATTTTGCCAAGGCATTTCACCAAGACCGTAAAATAACTAAGTGACTCACCATCCACAGAGGACATCATCCCGCCTGACTCACTCAGGTTATGATACAATCTACAGACACAGACCTTCCAAACCCCCGGACAAGCTGTGTGAAAATGGTTGAGGAAATCTCTGGTTGGTCTGGTCTCTGGCCATATAACAGTAATATTAAAAACATCATAGGTTTAAAGTCTCTGCCAAAACTATCACTTACCCTCCAGAGCTTAAAATACCAATGTCATAGCTCAGGAATTTATTTGCTTCAATCACTGAACTCTACTTGGCTATATTTGGGACAGGCCTTAAAATGCTATCAAATTGTTTATTTAAACCAGTAGGAATGTTACTTGTAAAACATGTAAAAATAAGGGTTATTGAATAAACATATCAATAACATACTGTATCATTCATCTGATCTAGATCACAAAGTCAACGCATCTAGGGCAACCAATCTCATGTACAGAGAGAGAGGGAGAGAGACCCATATCAAAATACTGGTAGCCTACCTTAGAAAGTATGAAAGCTGAAGGTTACCATAGTTATTTCAGCCTTTATTTGCAATTAGAGTGTGCAAAAGATTTTAACAAATCAGTTCTACGTGTAAAAATAATCCAGTACATCACATCATACAGAAAATATCATACATGGAAAACACTGTTTATGGTAATATGTTGCACCACATACTCTATACAAAGTGGTAATAATTGCTAGAATCTCTGATATTTTAAAAATACCACATTTATTATATTCTACAATATCTTGCAAATGCATTACTAAAGGTATGGTGAATGATCAGATAACCCTACAAGGAAAATATATTTCTATTGAATAAATATCATGACTTGAACTTGTATTTCCTACATTAAATGAAGGTTTCTATCAAAATACATGCAAACAGTAATGGATTAAACTTCTGAATCACCTGCGTACAAGCAGGAGTAGAATAAGATGAAGAAAAAATGTTTAATTGTTTTCCTCAAACTAGGGCAAAAAGTTTCTATGATAGATTTGTTCCAGTCAGAAATGATGTGCATCTCTCATGTATAAATGTGTTTATACGTTAACACACATAGAACATAGAGACGAATTAAAAGCTGCACAGCAGGCTGCACTACATGTCTCTTTGTCCTGTAACTTCCAGTGTTACGTCAGCATTCATTCTGGTGTAGCGTTTCCCTGCTGATGCACGCCGTCCTCTGCTGTAAGTGGGAGAGCTGCGCGGGCTCAAGTAGCTTCACCCACAGGCTGAGAGCTGCTACCCACACATACTCAGTCTGCAGTTCAAAGAGCATCATGATGTTGCACTGCTCACACACACAGTATCTCCAGAGATCCCACAGCAACCTGATCCGAAACAATGTGAAGGAAAATCCAGCACATAACAGCTGTATTTTCTTTTTAGTTTGACTTCACACATCGAGATCAGTTTAGTCAGCCAGTGTAAAACAGTAGTTATTCTATTGTCATTAGAATAATCATGGCATGAGCTTAGAGACAGGACTCTTTACATTACAAACTGGGTGCAGGGAGTTTGACAGACATTGGTGTTTATCAGGTAGGGTGGGTCTACTGAAAGATGCTATTGAGTTGCAATATGGGAATTGAAGGATCAAGTGTTTTTGGGGCTTGGCCCACACCTGGGACTAAAAGTCAGGGTATCTCTGCCTCTGCTGTATTGATTCTGCTGTATTGATCTTCTTTTAATCTGTCTCTTGCAAGTGGCCCAACTTTATAGAAGTGTAATTCAAAGTCATTGGGTGAATTTAACCATTTAAAGTGGTAAACGTGTTGCTTGTGAAATGTGGTCAGTACTGTCTTTTTCTTTTTCTATTAACAATGTTTGAGTTTCTTAACATATTACTACATTTTACATGTCCATCTGGTGATGGAAGTAAATCTTCACTAAAAAACTTAATTGGTCTTTTATCAAATACTTTTAATGATTCAGTAGGTAAGATTTAGTGACATCTAGTGGTGAGGATTGCAAATTGCAACCTGTGGCTCACGTGCATTCACATGGCCCCATGTCCTGAGTTGTAAGTCATTCTTCTAAATTCAGTGTGTTCATATGCTCTTTAGTCAAATTGTTGAATCACCATGGATGCCACTACTAAGATGTGTATAATCAATATCAGAGCACATAAACATGCAGACATCTAGTTCACTTTACATGGACAGCAAACCAACCGTTATAACCATATTACAAATTACATGTTTGCAAAATATATATATACAATAATGATTTTGCAGGTATCAAAGTTCTGTATACTTCTTTATGTGCCATGTACACTTTATTTCTCTTTTTGATTATTCCAACCCCACATGAATTGCTCACCATTCCCTTTCCAAGCATGCAGGAGAAGCTACGGTGGACGACACGCTCTTTCAGCTCCTGTGCTAAATAACACGTTATCCTCCATTTGTCAAAATTTCTCTTCTTTTATTACTTCTAATAAACCAGACAACAATTACTACTACTATTACAACTACTAACGTTACTTTTTCTTCTTCTTTGTACCTACTCAATATAGTGGCAAAACATGCTCTGTAGCATCATTGTCCATTTGGGCTACTGTAGAAACATGGCGACGTCCACGTAAGAAGACCTGCAGTGTATGTAGATAGAAATGGCTCATTCTAAGGTAATAAAAACATAATGGTTCATTTTGTAAGGTCTTGGATATTATATTGCATTCCTGTCAATAGATCCTCCTAAACACACATTGAACCTTTAAAGCACCCCTCACATTTTTGTAAATATTTGATTATATCTTTTCATGTGAGACCACTGAAGAAATGACACTGTGCTGCAATGTAAAGTAGTGAGTGTACAGCTATGTAAATTTGCTGTCCCCTCATAATAAGACATCACACAGCCATTAATCTCTAAATCGCTGGCAACAAATGTGAGTACACCCCTAAGTGAAAATTGGGCCCTAAGTGTCAATATTTTGTGTGGCCACCATTATTTGTCCAGCACTGCTTTAACCCTTTTGGGCATGGAGTTCACCAGAGCTTCACAAGTTGCCACTAGAGTCCTCTTCCATTCCTCCATGACGACATCACAGAGCTGGTAGATGTTGGAGAACTTGTGCTTCTCCACTTTGTTTGAGGATGCCCCACAGATACTCAATAGGGTTTAGATCTGGAGACATGCTTGGCTAATCTATCACCTTTTACCCTCAGCTTCTTTAGCAAGGTAGTGGAAGCCTTAGAGGTGTGTTTGGCGTCGTTATCATGTTGGAATACTTCCCTGCGACCCAGTCTTTGAAGAGAGGGGATCATGCTCAGCTTCAGTATGTCACAGTACATGTTGGCATTCATGGTTCCATCAATGAACTGTGGCTCCCCAGTGCCAGCAGCACTCATGCAGCCCCTGACCATGACACTTCTACAACCATGGTTGACTGTAGGCAAGAGACACTTGTCTTTGTCCTCCTCACCTGGTTGCCACCACACACACTTGACACCATCTGAGCCAAAGTTTATCTTGGTCTCATCAGACCACAGCACATGGTTCCAGTAATCCATGTCTTCAGTCTGCTTGTCTTCTGCAAACTGTTTACGGGCTTTCCTGTGCATCATCTTTAGAAGAGGCTTCTTTCTGGGACGACAGCTATGCAGACCAATTTGATGCAGTGTGCGGCGCATGGTCTGAGCACTGACAGCCTGATCCCCCAACCCCTTCAACCTCTGCAGCATTGCTGGTAGCACTCATACATCTGTTTCCCAAAGACAATGTGCACTCAACTTCTTGGCTCGACGGTGGTGAGGCCTGTTCTATGTAGAACCTGTCCTGTTGAACCGCTGTATGGTCTTGGCCACCGTGCTGCAGCTCTGTTTCAGGGTCTTTGCAATCTTCTTATAGCCTAGGCCATCTTTATGCAGAGCAACCACTCTTTTTTTCAGATCCTCATGAGGTGCCATGTTGAATTTCAAGTGACCAGTATGAGGGAGTGTGAGAGCGCTAACACGAAATTTAACACACCTGCTCCCCATTCACACCTGAGACCTTGTAACACTAAAGAGTCACATGACACCGGGAAGGGGAAAATGGCTAATTGGGCCTAATTTGGACATTTTCATTTAGGGGTGTACTCACTTTTGTTGCCAGCAGTTTAGACATTAATGGCTGTGTGATGTGTTATTTTGAGGGGACACCAAATTTACACTGTTATACAAGCTGTACACTCACTACTTTACATTGTTGCAAAGTGTCATTTCTTCAGTGTTGTCACATAAAAAGATATAATCAAACATTGTGAGGGGTGTACTCACTTTTGTGATAATAAAAAATGGTTAAACTGATGTGATTGAATACTAAAAGAATATATGAACCCGCACGAAATTGCGCAAAAACAAAATCAAGCAGAAGAAACAGGCAAAGTGAAGAAGAAAAAGAAGAATAAGAGTCCTGAAAGACAGTGTGAGAGGACTCCTGACAGAAGACTGACGCAGTAACAGATGGGTTGTCCTCATTCTGCTGTCTGGTCTGTATATTACAGCAGACATCTGCTCCGGGGCGTCACTGCTGACACTCTGCTGGTCAGTGTGTCTGTCACACTCAGGCTACTGCAGCTACCGCGCCAATATTTACTCCACTTGTCAAAAATCTGCTCGTACGACCAAACAGCAACAATAATGTTCCAGGTAATAGCACTCACTTTCTAAATGAGTAATTGGTGACATTTTTCAGATTAAAACTCTATTCTGTTCATAGAGTAAAACTCAGCAACTGGTGGCATGATTTCCACTTGTTAGCAAAACGCTAGAGGAAACAAATGGAAGTAAAACTAATGTTAACATCCAAGACAACAGTCAGTTTTTTGGCCTAGAGTAGGTTTACAGATTTAACAAGACAAATTTTCACCAAACACAAAGTGTAAAATATTACGAACACGACATGTCAATCGCAGATAGGCCTACAAGCAGTTTGATCTGGCTAACAGAGTAGAAATATGCACTTACTGTACACACGTGCGCACGCACACGCACACACACACACACACACACAGTCATGTATCCATCAATTCAAAGGACAAAGGACTTTACACTGACCTTACACTATTGGGACTTGTGTTTAGCCCCCAAAAAGGAAAGAGAGTCCCCACAGTGTGACTGTGTAAACAAATTAATGTCCCCACAACACAAACATGACAGATGACATCTTTTATCCAAAAGGTGCCCAGCTAGAGGCGGAGATGAGCGCTGATGTCCCATCTACCTAAAAAGGTGCCCTCTTCTCTTCCCATGTGCTGCTGTAAAAGCATCACTTTGACTGGAGGAAGAGAAGCACTGAACATGTTTTATTTTGTTTTTTGCTTTTGTCAACCCCCCTGAGTGTGTCTGTCTGTACTGAGAGCTTCAGAAAGCTCAGAGTGCTCTACGGTTTGGGAGGTATAGGACAAAACACTCTGTTGGGATTCCTTTCATTTCGCTGCACTTGCTATATGAACTTAATGCAAGAAAAGAAAGAGGAAAAAACACTGTGCGCTTTTTTACTCAGTTTAAAAGCAATAATAAGAATTTGACCAGAAAATGAAATGTTCACCATTTATGGGTTATACTTAAAACCAGAAGTCTTCAGAAGACAAAATAAACAAAATTTTGCAGAAAAGAAAGCAAACAGATTAAGGTTTTAACTCTTCTGGTGTGCATGAAGGGCAGTCAAGGGGGAGCTGTCTTTGAAGGATAAGTGTCTTGACAGCAGGGTTGCAGTGCAGGCAGAGGACGCTCCTATATAGTATCACTGAGAGACATATTGAGGTCAGAATCAGAAACTAGATGATGACTGGGTGTGGATGCCGCAGTTTTTGAGGAAACACTATTGCAACACCTCTTAGTTGTTGAATGCTAGAAAATAATTGTTGCGGTGTCTTTGATATAAATCCAATGTGTTCTATTTTTAGCAGTAAGTAAAGCAGCAGATACCCCATGTAATAAACTTTGGGAAATTACTACTAATTACCTACTGCAGCAATATCTCAAATACACTGGATTCTAATGTCTGTAAAAATGTAGCTAACTTCAATGTAGAGAGATTTTAGGAGGGCTACTACAGCCCTATAGTTTCAAATCAGAGGAGCCTTTCAGCCTTCTGTATTCCCCAGCATCACTATCTCAGTTCAGTGTAGTTCTTTATGCTTTGCATGAATGCTGCATGAACAGTGATGCCAAAGTATCTAAATAAAACTGGAATTGATTGAAGAATAAAAATACAACAGCAGATCTCCGTCTCAGTTTACCATTTGCTCTCAGAGAGAGTGCTGGTATCATCACTGCTCCATTGATGTTCTCACCACACTTACCTCCACACCCGCCTACAAGCACACCTACGCACAGTCCCTCTTTTACGCACACACTTTCTCCTGTACTGCAGAGCCAGCACAAAACTACAGGTCAGAGCTTAATGCACACAGGGCTTTGTGTGTGAGGCAGTTGCATAATATAGTAATATCAAAAAGAGATAGATTTGATATGTTGCTAGTTTTTAAAATAATTTTATTAACTTAGCTCTAGTGATAACTATACTGTAACCGTTACGTGTTATATACAGCTTGTATGTTAACGTAATTAAACAACCAGCTAAACTCAATTTTGATCTTCATGTTCGACAGGTGAAAATTTATGAGTGAAACTGAAATAAACGAAAGGCAGAAAATACTTATGTCTCTTTGACAACAAAGTTGCTGTATGGCTACAAAACAGCTGGCCAATAAGAGGTAACACTAGCCATAAACCAAATTACATGTAAATTATGTGTTACCATTAGCATCTAGTCTAACTTTATCACAAATTAGCATCTCTGCCACACCAGAATGAATTCCTGTTAATTATGTGTATTTACAACTAACATTGTACACACAGAAAGTAAACCTAGGTCACTACATAATGTAGTGTAATGTCAAATAATGTATTAAACAACTTAAAAACTTACAGCCATTGCTTTCGAGGGAGAAAGACACCTGCAAATCTAAACTGAGGTTTCCAACTCCACAATGCAGGGCATGTCTGTTGCAGTATCAAAATAAAGGTAGATCTTTCAAAATAAAAGTTCAATACAAACCAGTTTTACTGATTATAAATCAGAGGGCAGAACAGTTGGTAATTCTAACATCAGTGCAGAAAGAAACATCTCAACAATCGTACCATAGTTTTTGCTACAGAAACTAAAGATGCTTGTGATTCCGACATTTCATCTAGCACCACAAACACGCAAACATTTCAAACACATGAAGTCCAGATTATGACAAAAGACCATCAGCCTTAGCCATAAATTCAGACAAATGCTAATTGGATATGGAAACACAGTAACATTAGCAGGCTAACATGCCAAATGTTACAATATTACCATGATAACTTTTAGCATGTAACATTTAATGTAGACATGCTACCATTAACATTTGCTGTGTTTTGGTGGAACTCCTAATGTTAGTATGTTAGCTGCATGCATGGCCCAGCCCAAGTAAAGCTGAGCTGATCAAGTCTGCCATTGCAGAGCTGAGCCTGACAAGCTGAGGTTAATATATCCAAAAGTGCAAACTGTATACAGGATTTAAGAAAACACATAGCGTCACCTTCAGGCCAAACTTTTGTCCACTATTAGTAAGGATATAAATTGTTTCTCTATTCAATAATTTTGTTTTGACTCATGGGGCGACTAGTGTTTAGTAGTGTCAACTGTTATCTATGCTGACTGTGTGCAAACCAATGACTGGTATATAAAAAGACATGACAGCTCCCCAAAATGAAGCCAAAACATCTTGTTTGCCCCCTGGCGGCTGGCTGCATTTTAGCAGATGGGAGATGGCCCAAACTGGTGCTTTCTGTCATTTTAGGTAGTTCTTATGACGGTGATGCATGTTCAAGTGTTAATATTTCTGATAAGTTTGGTTATTTGATGCTATAAAAATCAGGTTTCACAACATGAAACAGCATAAAAGAAGCAGTCACAGAGACACAACACCAAACAAATGTTTTAACATTCAAATACTATATTTAAATATCAAGCCTGTTCACACTATTCATTCCAAACTATTCATCTCTTTACTTGTGTGTGATACAAAACAGAGAGAGAGTGGGATCAGGACAGCAGAGGCTGAGTTTGCTAATCATAATGAGTTAATGAGGCCAATTAATTATCAAGCATAATGGGAGAGAAGAGGACAGGAATCAAGCGCTTACTGGATTTAGGCTAGCAACTGCATGGGGAGGAAGCCATTTTCACTATGCACTCACACCCCCCCCCCGCATACCCTCATACACAAACAAACACAGCCTGCTGCAACTGAAGCAAATCACCCAAACAGCCAGCAGCTTCTATTTGGTCTAAATCACTGCAGAGTTACATTTCAGACATTAGAAACTGACTAGGCACGTCTTTGCGTGCAAACTAGTGTTACACTGATTTCTAGCTCTGTAAATGAAAATAATAGGATCTATTTTTGGTTAGAAACCAGAAACCTGAACAAGTGGCTCAACAAAATGTATCTTTGCATCTGGTCATAAACCTTCTTTGAGCTTTGGTATAAATGTTTTCGCTCAGGTCATTCATTCATTCACAAACTTTTCATGTTATGATCCGCATGTTTTCAGATATGTTTAAGGAAGCCCAGTCATCCTGCAGCGACAGAACAGCAGAGTTATTGATTAAACAATGCATTACACATTCAGAACACTGCAAACCTCAGCTTATTAGATTTGGCCCTCTATTCTACACTACATTAACACCTACTGTTGAAGGCTGAATCTCAACGCTCCAAAGCAGACATGTTTCCTGTCCCGTGCTTAAAGGGGATAGGATTGAGCTTGGGAGAGAGAGAGAAAGAGGGGGAGAGCAGGAATGACCTTCACACATGAGCTGTATGAAGAGAGGAGGGAAGACAGGGAGAAGGGGAGAGGGGATTGGACAGTGGTTACCTGTTAAGCGGCGCAAGCACAGGAAGCTGCTCCAGCTGCTGCTTGATGTCACAACCGAAACTGACACAAGATGCATCAATAATATAAAAAAAATCATCCTCTGCTTGGGTCTCCCCATCACAGACACTCACTGATGAAAGATTGTTGTTTTAATCTTCATTTATGTGCTCTTTTCACATAGTTACATCCTCTCAGACTCCCACAAGATGTCCCACACTGACAAACACAGACGCCGTTGATGGTGTCTTGCTCAGTCAATAGCTACTGAGGCAAGACTACTGAGTTTTCCAGGAAGACAGTGATCTTGGGACATTATTCACTGAGCTTTTATACAGGCAACACCACCTGAATGACAGATGTGAAACAGGAACTTGGCCAATGCAACAAGTGTAAACTCAAATTTCTTCAGTCTACAGGATATGAGGACTATTACAGTGGTAGGGTGGCGATGGCTCTGTGAATAAGACACATGCCTTTCATGTGGGAGACCTGGGTTTGATCCCAATGTGACACATCCACCAATGTGTTCGTGAGCAAGACACTTAACCCCCTGTTGTTCCAGAGGCATGGGACGTCTGACATGTATATAGAAATTGTAAGTGACTTTGGACAAAAGCATCAGCTAAATGAGTAAATGCAATGTTTATACCAAATCTGCAAGAACGAACAGTTTGTGCAAGGTAGCGCTCAGATTGAAGAGCCACCCAAGACAGCTAACTAGGACGCTATGGACTGAATCGGAAACCAAACATTATAATCTGATCTTTATAACCTAGTATCCACAGTCCTCTGTGATATATTCTGTTGGGCTGGAGATTTGTTACCTAGACCCCAGGAGGATTGGAGCGTAGAACTTCTCCACTGTCATAATTTCCACTTCCCGACATTGCCAGAATCCCATCGGATGAGCAATGTGGAGGTCAGCAGCTCCCTTCATTAGAGATAAAGGCCTTACTCTGCACAATGTTGACCTTGTCCTTTTTGGTGTGAAAACCCTTTAGGATGCAATCCCACCTACAGTTCTTGTGAGAAGGCACAGTACAAAATATTACTATAATTTTCTCGTTTCTTTAAATACTACCTACACAATTAACCATCAACCAAGGCACATATAAGAGTGGTCATAACTGGGGTAGGGGTAGAAAATTTGGTGGAATCAAAAACAAATCTGATTTGATAATGATGGACATTGTAAGACCTTGTGTCTCTGTCTGTTCCATGTTTTTATGAACAAATCAATACATCACTAATGTCATGTTATGCTTTGACCCTGATGTTAGCTTTTAGGTAGCTACAGGCAGTACAAAGCTCTGTGCTTAAGGGTGTGTTGATGAGGAAAAGAGGTGGAGACAGATACCTTTAAGAGACTTTGATGTACAGTTCGCTTTCACTGAAGAGGAAGGGTTTGGCTATCAAAGACTCTCTGAGACATTTAAGTTGAACAGATCAAATTCAGTTCCCTGGTAAAAGCTCATCCACATGGTTTACACATACTGTACATGCTGAAATACAGATACACATACTGATGGCTGATGCTACCCTAAAAACAGACTTCTTTATGGCACAGAGAGGTTCTTACCCGATTACAAAAATAGACTCTCAGAGGACACAAGCTGAGTGAAACAACCAGGACACAAGATGCAGAGTGTTTGGACAGAATGTACAACAATGAGCTCTGAAATTTTACAGCTAATGCAATTCATATTTCAACCCAGTGACGTTTGTTTGATATTTTTAAAAAATCTTTTTTGCCTGTTTAACTTTATGTTAATTTCTTTTTGTGTTTTAATTTACTTTGTTCACTTCTTTAGGTTTTTTTTAGAAAAAAATAAACATATAATCAAGTTCAGGAACTCAGCTGCAGCACAGTGCAGAGGAACAGAAAAGTGTTTCTAGCCAGCAATGTGTACAAATCCTTATCAGTATTGTCGTGATAAGAAGCCAAATCATATGACCTTTATCTTGCAAAAAAGATTTAAGCTGCTAAGCAATGGCCTAGGTGCAGGTTTGTGGGATGGACATGGTTGCCTGTATGTATCACTTCAGAAGCTAAACCCTGTCTATCTGCCAACAGCTAGACGGCCTGGTGTGACTACAGTCTGCTACTGAAGAGCATGAGCTGGGACCAGAAGAGATGGATGCACACACCAATACATGTTTGTACTTCTATATTTGTGAGGATCACATTCACATAATACTGTAGATTGTAACCTAATTTTATCCTCAATGTTGAGCCAAAATGTCATCAATTTCCAAAAGTCCACAATATACAAACACAACATGTCTTTTTTAGGCCAATTCTTCTATCTGCATTGTGATGTTTCTTTTGCCATATTTTATTTATTTAACCTTTATTTAACCAGCAAGTCCCTTGAGACTGATCTCTTTTCTGAGGGAGACCTGGCCAAGAAGGCATGCCAGTTACAATTTAGACAGACATATACACACTTATAAATATACACACACACACACACACACACACACATATACTGTATATAGAGAGAGATCTCACTGTTGTTTGTGTAGTGTGAGATATGACAAGTTTTGAGTAGGTTGTTGCTGTTTTTTACTGTCAGCCAAATTACATACTTTCAACTGAAGATGCAAACAAAGAAATGCACTCAGCAATATTCTGATACTTCAGCTCGTGGGAGTAAAAACCACAATGGACTCCTTTATACATCAGAGCAACAGCAGATTTCATAGGTGCACTTTTGAACTGTTGTACAAAGTAACTGTATATAAAACAAAATATTATCATTTGCAGGGGAAAAAAGCAAATAAAACAAGAAACTATAATGTTTTCACCTCCCATCTTCTCCTCTGTCTCTGTCATTCTCTCTCTCTCTCCTCATGTAAGCATTTTCCAGTAACCCAACTCTGCCTTCAGAGAAGCACATGACCTATGAATCTATAATGGAAACAGCTCGGCACTCTCAGGCCTCGCAGAGCTGCTCTCTCTACATTTTATATTATTACACACCAGTCAGCCAATTTCGCCACATCATATGCCCACATAATAGACATGCTCACACATGCTAACATGCACAAGGCTACACACATATACACATTTATTCTCACACACCAACTTCACAATGCTAACTATAGAAAAATAAAACAGACAGGCATAAAGTAATTAGACATAATGAGCAGTTTATAGGCCAGTAGTGGGTGGAGCTGCCTACCTGTACAGCCAACAACCATAATGTTACAGTGATCAGCGAGCTGATTGGACAAGGACGAGTGAGATGATGTAATACCTCAATTTCACTGGTTTATTTTAAGCTTTTCTGTTCTGACTGTTCAAGGCCATTTTCAGCAGAAAATCACCAGCAAAGATTGTTTTGTTTTGAGGAGCTCACATTCACTTCAATGCACTGACCATTGGGAGCTAATCCATTGGTTTAACCTGAATGATCGACAATGTCATACAAGGTACCTGCACCCGTGTCAAGGGCTGCAACTAACAATTACTTTCATTACCAATCGATCTGCCAATCATTTATTTGATTGTTTACATGTTTGCTTTATTAAAGCATTGTGAACTAGTGAAAAATACCCAATCACCACCACCAACAATCCAAAAGCTAAAGAAATTCAGTTTACTATAATGTAAGACAAGGAAAAGCAGCACATCCTCTCATTTAAGAAGCTGCATCAAATGGTCGGCATTTATGTTAGAGAATTAGGCTACTTAATGGATTGAACATTTGCTTATTAATTTTCTGTGTTTCAACTGATCTACTAATCATTCCAGCTCTAGTGTCAACTGATTCAAAGGTTGTCTTACAGTGTGTGCACAGATAACACATACAGACAGTGTGCCTTGGCTCCATCACTCTGCTCCCACCAGGGGAGCTCAGTTTCCTGCAGAGGATGAAACTACAGAGGATCAAGCCATTATGCTATAGTCAGCTGTATGCACCATCAAGAATCAGAGTTTTAAATACTGCAATACACTCAGTATTGCAATATTTAAGTAAGTTTTCAGATAGTAGCATAGGTGCTAAGCTTTACGATAATTCATGTAGTGTTTCTTCACAAGAAACAGTAGCTCTTTGGCTTTCTTCAGAACAGATGTACTGCCAGGAGTTGTTTATACCATACACAGATAAAACTGCAGCCTGTTAACTTCACAGTCACACGTTTGATTTTCTACAACAGCTCATATGGGTTCATCAGCGTCCGTCCATGTGTCCTGTCAAAACTCGTTCAGCAGCCACTCACTGTTACTTGCTCTGAATACTCTGAAGGCTCATCATACACAATCTGTAATAGCAGGCACGGTGAGACTGCTGAATGCTAGCCACCAACTGTCAATGTAATCTGATGACCTGAAACAGCATCAGGATGTCAGAAGGGCACATGTGGATTAGTGAATTAGAGACATACTGAGCTTTAGCATCAATTAGCCTTTTATAGCCTTAGTTTAATTGACTTTACTTTGTGGGGGTTGTAGCATTAAACAAGTAAACCCTGCCAGGACAAAGACTGTCATGTGAGAATCGTCGCCAGTCCTTTGGAGGGAATATAGACACGAGCAACCATTCACACTCACATCTAAGGGCAATTTACAGTCACCAATTAACCTAACCTGCATGTCTTTGGACGCAGACACTGGGAGAACATGCAAACTCCACACAGAGATGCCTGGGATGACCAAGGTTTGAACCCAAGACCTTCTTGCTGTGAGGACACAGGTCTAACCGCTGTACCACTGTGCCGCCTATGTGAACTGTATCATCTTGTATATATTTCCCTTACATTGTGTCTAAATTTCAGTTTATTCTGATGCATGCACACAATCTGTGATTCATTTAGCAGAAGAAGTGCTCAGAAATCTATTGACAGCATACTGTAGATAGCAACATAACATCTAAGCCATCTGTAGTATTATAACACGAGCAAGTGTCATTCAATTATCGCCTTCAATGCCCCTCACAGGCCAAACACACACAACGCTATGTGTGACCTAAAAACAGGACTACAAATCAGTGATGAGTTACAGGCAGCCTGAGGGAACGTAGCACTGAACTAACAGTTCTACGGACTAGCGCTGATTTTACACATCCGGATTCACGTCACTGCAGCCAGTCATACGTGTGAACACAACAGCCCAAAGTCAAGCCGGTGAAACTTGGATGTGCAGCTGGGAAAACACTGACTAACCCAATTACGCCTGTGTCGACTGCAGCTTTAGACAAGAGGCTGATGTGCTGTATAAATCTCCTTAATATGAAACAGATCCTATTGGGATACAGAGCAGTGGTGAAGGTTACAGCTCCCCTCTCTATTTAAAACCTCTCTGTGATACTTTTTGCCCTTGCCACTGGCTTTGTTACGCTTTCATTAAGTTAATTTAGCGCTTTAGTGTTAAGTACAAAGACTACTTGTATAAAACAGTTCAAAATTAATTTGACATTGGGTAATGACAGGCTGTGCAAGTTTGATGATTGATGTCCAAGCTTTGTTTACATCAGTGATGTCTGTCTAAAGGACAACAAACATAAAATTATATAAATAAATGTTCAACTCCAGTGACCAAACTTTTCTTTTATCTTTCAAACACAGCTAATATAACCACTCATCATAGCCCTAAAATCAACATCGTCATCTTGCTAACCATTAACACAGTAGGCTAGCTGGCATCTACAGTATACATCAACATTATTGAATATAAAGATATGTACCCTTCCATTTGTCCTTCTACTTTCTATTCATCTCCTGATGTGAGGTGCTTTTTAAACTGTAGACTCGGTAGAAAAATAGCTTTAATGTCTACATGACCTTCTTACCTATAGGGGATAGACAAAATAATCCAAACACTTGATGGCTATAGACTTTATCTGACACTTATGCGATTCCAAGAAGCCAAACAAAAGAAAACTCACTCAGAACCAGAATGACCCTGTAAACTTTCAAGCAACAGAAAAAAAGTACCAAAACTGTGTCTGCGAGGAGGCAATCATTTAGAAGACTGGCAGCACTTACCTTTTCAATTTTATCCAGCCATTCCTTATTCTGGGCCAACTCGGCCATGAAGGCCTGGTGCTTCAGCCATTTCTTATGAAGGTTCTGGGTCTCGTCTCGACTGCTGTCCCTCGCCATTAGCATCTTCTCACACACCCAGTCCCCCAGCTGGTCAAAGAGAGGCAAGGAGAGAATGAGACGCAGAGAAAGAGGTGTCAATACTAGGTGAGCAAACATACTGTAAATAACTGTCGGTGTGCATAAACTGATACCTCATTTAAAAAAAGGCACTCACATACACATACACACTTAGACAACATTATCATAATTCCCACATGTACATTTTCATTAGCTCCTGTTATGTGAAAACCAGAACAGAATCGCGTCCTGTAGGTAAACACACCAGCAACACAAACAGTGGGAAATACAAGGTCAAACATACAGACATGAATATTTAATGACGCACAGAAGGCACATGTAGGCAGACACACGTGTACCAACAAACATGGCCGCAAGAATTCACATGTACAAACAATACAGCAGATCACAGTCTCCACAGCATCAAGACACACCCACAAAGTAAACAAGCTACACACCTTCACTCTCCATCACAGAGTAAAATCTACACATATTGTCTGTGTGAGATAAACACACAGAGGAAACACCTCATGTCTGCGCTGATACCATCACCAACATATCCAGGTCAGCATCAGCACCCTCATCAACCTGCATGCAACATTTCCACCTACACCTCCGTCCCTCTCTCGTAACCCAACTGTAAAGCAAATAACCCGTTTACCAGCGGTGTTTAACAGGAACAGCACGCGGGATTGTGGCAGCTGCAGGCAGCTGCTGGCATCCGCATCCTCGCTTGTCTGCCGTCAAACACATGCAAAGACGCTCTCCACCGCAGAGCCAGATGGAGACAGAGAATGAGGAGAGGAAGGCAAGGAGAGGGAGAGCTAGATAGAAAGAGGGGCGCCTTCTGGAGAGCCGAACACGAGAGAGCGACACAAAAGGTGTGCTGAGAGGAAAATGCCAAGCATTAGGGTAAATAACAACAATACTGGCTGAAGAGACTGGAGACTTCAAACAGAGGCTGCGCTCCCTTCTCTCCTCTCCTCTCCACTCTCTCTCTCTCTCTCTCTCTCCTTTCTGTGGTATTGAGGATTCGCTGTACTCTCAACCAGGAGAGAGAGAAGGGCCGGGGGCAGATCAGTGACGAGCGAGAGGGCAAGAATGAGGATGACTGAGAGAAGAAAATCAGCCTCCCAAAAAACAATAAAATGGCAGGCAGCTGAGCCGGTGCATGGACGCCCCTCCCCTGCCTCACACCTTCAGCGAGTGGGCAAGTGAGAGAGCGAGCAGGCTGCCCGGCTGGTTGGAGGAGAGATGGAGTGGAGGAGATGGAGAGGGAGGAGCAAAAGACTGGGATTAGGATGGGGAGAAAAGGGGGGGGGATGCAGGCAGCGCCTCCAGGCTCACCGGTCATGGCTAATGATGCTGAGTTGGAGTAGGTGGAGGGGAGAGGTGGGCTTTAAATGTGTCAAAGCAGGAGGGTGGATGAGTGTGAAGGGAAAGAGAGACTAAAATACAAGAGAAGAAATATTTTTTTTTGAACTGAAGCATGCCGGTCTCCTCTAGCAGCCAAGCTCACGACTCATCTACAGCTGCTTTTGTTTTATCCTTCCACTCCCTCACTACACACACACCACCCCCCTCTACCATCCCTCTTCTTCTCTATGCAGCAGTCCCAGGCAGCTGTACTCTCTGTCTCCAGCTTGCCTGACGCTGCTGCAGTGGTAAAGCAGAGAGGAAAGAGAGAGGGAGAGATAGTAGAGGTTTAGTCAGAGAAAAAGAGGAAATAGTGGGAAGAGAGAGACGGGTAGTACAGGATTGGAAGGAGCAGTGATTTATCCTGAATAATGCCTTTGCAGTTTAGATTTACTGCTCCTCTTTCCTTTTAAGGATGGTTTTCTGTCCAAAGCCCCACCCCTCTGTTTGTCACTTTGTCACCTCTTCCTGGACCCATCACACACATCACAGACAGTACAGACAGGTAAAGACATGCTGGCTAACATGAGTAAACACATTACACACACATCAATGCAGAGGCAAACAAGAGTGTGTGCATTCTCACACGTATCAGGATTGTGCAAATACATGTGCATGAACACACACACATATACAGGTCTCATGACCGCAGAGGTCATGGAGGGTCACAGACTGATGCCCCCCTAGAGACTGTAAATTAATTGAATGAAGTAAGAGGAGGAGGGGAGTGGTTGTGTGTGTTGTGGCAGTGGTGTGGGGAAGCCTAAAGAGTGAATGAGGGAGGGGGAGGAGGAGATGGACAAGTTTGTGACGTAGGAAATGACACAAAAGAGGAGGGGTGTGAGGACAATGAAAGAGGGAAGAGGAGGGACAGAGGAGGATTCATAGCTCCTTCATCACGTCATCAGACTTCACCATTTTCATGTATTTAAATCGCTGATTTCAGATTTAGCCCAATGGCAATGGGGCAATGGATAAGACACATGGCTTTGGTGTGAGAGACCAGGGTTCAATTCCCCAGAGCAACACATCCACCAATGTGTCCCTGACTAAGACACTTAACCCCTTGTTTCTCCAGAGGTGTGCAACCTCTGATAAAAAATAGCAATTGAAAGTTGCTTTGGATAAAAGCGTCAGCCTAATGAATAAATGTCAATGTAATTGACCACGGCACCCAAGTGCACGCCACCCCATATGTGTAACAGCTGGTGAGAATGTGTGAAGCAAAATGATTAATTAATAAATAAATCAAGTAGTTGACAATGTATCAACAATTTTGATAGTCAATTAAGTGTTCAAATGTTTTTCTGTTTGTTATTATTTTCAATCATTAATTGAATCAGTTTGGACCATCAGACAGACAAAATAATTTAAAGGTGTTTCTTTGCCATCGGTAAAAAAATTGCTTAATTAGTTTTAAAAATAATAATTACTTGCAGAACCAAAACTGATTTTTTAATAAAGTTGTAAAGTTTTTAAAAATATAGGGTAACCAAATTCCAACCTGGCTGTAGATTTCCCTTCTTTTAAAGCACTGGATCTCAGGGCATGGTTTGGAATAAGACTAAAAATATGTTTCCCATCTTAGTGCTTCAGGGCTTTTTCAAGGTATTCCTTCAAGGCCTAAACATTTAGTTTAGTGTTTTTGTAGAACAGCTTACATATCACATCTTTTTAGTGTTTAAAATTTTAAATTAAGTAAGGACCAGGACAAGTACTACAGTACAGAGCTAGCCCACTGCAGATAGTGTATGAAGAAAACTTTCAGAAGACAAAATGTTCAAGGACATAGATTTGACTCAATATCCAAAACACCGGTAAACAAATTGTTTATCCTCAGCCCACAATAACTTCTCCAAGGTATCAATCCATAATATCTGACCTGACAGAAGAAAAGCACAAACAAGGTGAAAACTGGAAATAATGCATACAGAGGGACTTTGCATGTGTTACATCTATTATGGAGACACATTGTGTTTAGCAATGCAGCCTTTGGGCATACACCTGCTCTTTTTCTGAAACAGAGTGGGAGGGGAATCTGGGTAAAAAGCTACAGTATGATCTCTAACTGAGTTCACCTCTTTAATACCCTTTAGTCCTGAAGATGGAGTAGTACTGTAGATAAAGAGAAAGAGACAAGGTCAAGGGGGACTTTTAAGATTATATAACAGTGTTTTCCCCCTGGTATTTTTAGACTCTGGTTGTTCTTGGTTATAAAAAATGTGTCCCTGAATTTATTTATTAACCTTAGTTTCTGAATACATCTTTAGGACAAACTAAGTCATTTAAAGAGAGGCAAAGCATTACTCAGACTTGTTTATGTCTTACATTTATTTTTTTCTCCCATGTACTTTTATTGATCTTTGAGGGGAAACTGGTTGTTCTATGCATTTAACCCATCCTAAGTAAGAGCAGTGGGCAGCCAGGGAGCAGTTCAGCCTTGCTCAGGGGATGCAAATGAGCAGCAGGTTGGATTTGGATCCCAGGCAGCTGCGGTAAGGACTTTCGCCTTTTTATATGGTGCACGTGCTTTATATATATGTCTACATATGACACAGAGTCTGTGAACTTCTTGATTCCTTAAATCCCTTAAATTGAGAGCCCATGTGATTTTTTTTTCTCTGTGTACTGCTGGTGTAATCTAATCCAAATTCAAACATACGCTAACATAATAAACACAATACAAAAATAAAATGCAAAAACAATAAAACATTGTATATACGGTAATAATAGTAGAGGGATAAGAGGAGAGTAAGGGAAGTATTTCTGAAAGAGCAGCTCCATCTATGGAGTGTCTTATAACTACAACTGTTAATTATGGTGTACCTTTAAACATAAGTCTATACCACAAAGTAAAGTGCACCTTATTCCAGCCTGAACACAGATGACTTCCTGTAGTATCTCATGCACTTACTGACTACTTACCACCACTGCAATATGTTTGCAACATGACTATCTACAGTTGTCATAAATCTCCCCTTGAAGACCAGACCAAAGATAGAAAGTGTAGATGTGATAATTTTGTGTACAGCAAAAATACCTGAGCGTGTAAAGCTTAGTGTAAATGTGTTGGCAAGTGGATGGAAAGCAGCAGTGAGGAAACACGTGGCTGCAGCCTCGACCGAGCAGATGAACACGCCCTGACAACTGAGAGCTCAGGTTCCTACAGACTGACGCAGTGTCACTCTACCACTTTAGGCTACACACACATGCACAGTCGGGCAAAAACTCCTCATGCATACTGTATTTCTAAAGACACGCATACAACATATGAGCAGACAGATAGATACTGTATGGCTGTCACACACACACACCTGCACGCCCAGACACTCATGAACACAGTGAGATAGACTCTTCCTTCTTTGAATTAGTGATGAGGAGCTGTGCTGATGAATTATTCACCAGAGCCAAAGAGAGAAAGTTGCTGAAACTGAAACATGGTTTTGGCCCAGAAAGAAGCCTGTGACTCTGCAGGGTGAGAGAGCAAAAACTGCAGGAGCGAGCAGAGGTGAGCCGTGTAGTGTACATGTTTTGTTATCTGTGCATGTTTTTGCACAGCACTTCTCAGAAATCATGCAATCATGTCAGTAAAACAGTATGTATGGTTCTGGTATAATTACCCAATGATATGTAGGTACTGTCAGATTCACAGATGTAGATCATCATCTTATGACAAACTGCTAAAAGGCTTTAATATTGAAATCAAGTGATTCCATCGCAAACTAGATACAAGCTAGCTGGAACTTTTGCTAACATGACATTATGACAGTGGCAATAAATCACAAGATGGTTAAATCTTATTAGAGTCGAAATGATTGTGACTTTGGACTGATAATTTAAACCTACATTCATTCATTTTCCTATATTCATTCAAAGGTTCAGTGTGTAATATTTAGGTGGATTTACTGACAGAAATGCAATATAATATCCACAACTATGTTTTCAGTGATGTATAAAGACCTTACATAATGAACTGTTATGTTTTTTACTACCTTAGAATGAACTATTTCCATCTACATGCACCACGTGTTCCCTTACGAAGACGTCGCCATGTTGTACAACCATGTTTCTAAAGACAGATAAACCTCTATACAGAGCGTGTTTTGTCACTTTGTTGGATCCATACGAAGAAGAAGTAGTAGTAGTAATAGTAGTAGTAGTCATTGGGTTTGTTAGAAGTAAGTAGAGAAGTGAAATTTGGCACAAATGGAGGAGCGGTGACGCTGGTTGCATTTTGCAACCCTAACCACTAGATGCCTCTAAAACTTACACACTGAACCTTCCATGTTTTGATTATGGTCATTGCCTAGAAATCTTAAACATACACATATAGGCAAAACTTTTTAAATAGAAATGACAGGATATTTAAACATCAGCTATGACTATGTCAAAACAAAACTACACAGTAGAACCTGCAGTGAAACTTTCTTTTCACTCTCATATTCAACAAAGAGGTCAAAGGGGTCAAACTTTAGTGATGAAGCTACATTGATTCCTGGGTAATGAAGTTCTTTGTTATCTTAATTAATAGTTATCTTGTGCTGCCACTAGAGACCGTCAAAATGTAAAAGAGATTGATTGAAAATGCTCTTTAACACAAGTACACATCAGACTTTCTTGAGAATTCAACCAGTAAAAGTCTGTTGGCCTCCTACCTCATGACAGTCCTGAAGAAACCTTTGAAGTCCCCACTGGTCGTTCAGTTTTTCCAGCCACTGCTGAGCCAGCTCGCGGTTTTGGTTTCCCCTGAAAGAGACAGGCAATTTAGTTTAAGTTACATTAACATAAAGTTCTAAAAACATATCTAAGTGTGTGCATGTCTGTTTCTGTTTATTTTACACTCTCTTTAATGAGATTTCTGAAAATCAAAACTAATTTTCTGACCAATTTCTGATTCATACAAGCATTTTAAAAGCTATAAAAGCTACGGAGGACTTGTAATGATATTTGTAGATAACATCAAACAAGAACAGTTGTCATTTGTACATATATCAAAAAGTAACTTAATTAATGTAAAAACTGTGAAATGTAACACATTTATTTGTCCCCATGGGAGAAAAAATACTGTTAAAGTAAATTAAATCTAAAAACCAAATGGTTCTTTGCATGACTATTGTTGGACACATAGACAAAAAACCCAACCAACCCCCACCCACCACACACATACACACAACACCACCACTTCAGCTATCACACAGATTTCATGGTCATGTGTCAGTTCTGGACTAAACAGACCGAGCTTTGTTTCTGTGTTTTGTTTCATTCATACTTGAGGGTCTCTTTGCTTCGAATTCTTTAGCTGCTGTTATTCTTTTTACTATTGTTGTATTGTGTTTGGCCAGCTGCTTAGATCTTTGTGCATTAAAATCAGCTCAATGGACAGCTTGGGACTGTGCCTGGTGCTGCAGTTTGTCTAAACAGAACCAAAACTAACATGAACTGAAACTTGATGGAGGTTTCCAACATTTGATGCAGGAAAACAAAACTACTGAGAATGTTTTACATTTACTCCCGATTCTTCGTATTATTTTCCTTCTTCTCTAACTTCACAGTCAGAAAACTTGGACATATTGTTGCTATAGACAAAACTATTTGTACTGTTCCTTAAATTATAACGTAATAAAAATACTGCTAAACACTGACAGATATTGTCTTCTGCTTTAGGGCTTTGGCCTCGAGTTTGTTTGTGGTACCTGTTGGCGAGCGTGTCAATGCGTTCCCTGATGCGTTCAGAGTAGATGTTACTCTGGCTGATCAGGCTCTCTCCGGCCTCGATCACAGCTTTGATCCTGTGCAGGTTCAGCTCCATGGTGGTGGTAAAGTCCTTGTGTTTCTTTATGGCAGCTTCGACTGTTTCCACCGTCGTGGGTAGCTCCACGTGAGCAAGGGCAGACTCCTGCAAAATAAGGATGTAATAAAAGGGTAAAGAATACACAGACAGGTATCAGAAAAACACTGAAGTCTTTTTTCAAGCCAAAATATCAGAATTTCTTAGTTTCAGTATCTGAAATGTGAGGAAGTGTTGTCTTGTGTCATATTAAACTGAATATTTTTAGGTTTTTGGACTGCTAGTCAGACAAAACAAATAATTTGAAATACATTTGTTTTCCTAATTATCATTTTATCGACTATATGATTAATCAATCAGTCTGTTTGCATTTGTCCCTCCAAGAGAATGTAGCTGCAGTAGTCCTGAAAAACTAAAGCTGTTGTATGACTTAAGTTCAGAAAATGTCAAAAGATGGTGTTTTGAAACTACTCAAACAAATCATATGGTTGCAAATGGCCTCTGGATACAGACAAATTAAATTAAATTAAGGGAGAAACATCTGGGAGATGCAGGCAGAGATCTATGGCCTGGAACATCTTATATACATATTATAGACATAAAAAAATGTTGCTCTGTCTAAATCAACCCCCCTGGGCTAATAAGGAGAGCTGGTTCCTGGTAAAGTCCTATTATGAAACAAAAAGAGACGTTCTGGCATGCACGCACGCATTTCAGATTAGAAAAACAAACCTCTGTGAGAGGTCAGCAAGACAGACTGCAAATCAGCAAATAAAAAATACTTTGAAACATTATGACATCAAAGGGATAATCATCATTCAGCTAAGGGAAAACTACTGACAATGTCTAAATCTACTTTAAAAAGATACTGACGATTTAAATTGGTTTCCACAAAATTCTGTCTCTCTGTAATTTCTGATGATTTGTGCCAATTGAAAATGAGATGGGATATTACTTTAAAAATTGCACTATTTGAATTATGATGCTAATTATTTATGCCACAAAAGTGCAACATAATAGTCTATATTTAATATACTGTACATCATATGTAATACAATCCCAATTTGTTCATGATACTTCTGCATTGTTTAAATTCAGGTAGATCCAGGTATCATTTTTGCAAGCCAAATATTTTAGCAAGTATAATTTTAACTTACACAGGCCTATAAACATCATCTTACTGCATACTAAAACAGACACAGACACATACACAGATTTGAGTGGCTGCTCATCCTCCTACATGTATAATGAAGCTTATAATGAAGCTTGTGTTCTAATATCACATAACACAGGGACACCCTGCAAAAAGACACCTGCTGACACACACACAAACACTGTCTCTTGCTCTTCCTTTCTCTCTGTCTCACGCTTTCTCCATCTCAGAGCTGACTTTGGCAGGGCTAAACTGACCACACCCAGTCCAGTTGACACTACACTGCAGTCAGAAAGCAGCAGATTCAGACGTGTTCATAAAGACACTGAGATGTTTAGGTGATGTGAGATGATGTTCATTATCACGTTTGTTGACTCACATCGCATGTTATTTCATATTTCAAGGGATGTAAGTCTGTGCTACTGTTCCACTCTGTACTAGCCATGTATCTTTTTACTGCCCCTCCCTTTGACACATTGACAGTGCTATTTGAGCTGAATATTCTTTTTCTCTTCTGATTTTTTTTTGCGCAGTGTATTGCTTCTTCTGGCCTGCCACCATCAGAAAAAAGATAAGAAAGTAATAGATGAAAAGAGAAAAATGAGCACAGCAATGGAGATTTGTCTCTGCCTCAGTTGCAGCCACACAAGCTCATCTTAAAGGTGCAATCTAAAAGCATGTCATACATGTTTACTTGCATACAGCAGCTGTTTTTACCTGGCTGTCAAGCATAATGTAACATAACTTGAGTTGTTAAAGTTAAACAGATTTCTGTGATGCAGTGAGGTTGGAGCCCATAAAAGAGGCTCTGCTAAGGGGTACATAGAAAATGTTCTTCATTACTGTACTATTTGTTGTGATTTTACTGTAACTGGATGTAGTGTATTACATAGAAATCCAGTCACAGTACAAAATCACAACAAATAGTACAGTCATAAACATCAAGGTCTATACAGCTTTTTCATGTCACCTGCTAATGGCCATATTTCACATTGTAAAAACTTTGGCACGTTGCATGATTACCAACAGCCATTATGATTCCTCTCTTAGGGACCATGGACATCTGTACCACATTTCAGGGAAATCCATCTAAAAGCTGTCGAGCAATTTAAAATTTAAAAAAGTTTTGAACAACAATGATACTGCCATCCTAAAGCAGTACCGATATGAAGGCTAAAACAGCTGAAAGAGATGCCCAGAGATGCTCCTTGTAAACTCTAACCACCTGCTCAGTCTTTGTTTGTCTCACCTGGTTGTTGAGGAAAGACTCGGCCTGTTTGACATCTCGCAGGAACAGATGGAAAATGTGAGCCTGGACCAGAACCTCTCTCCTGCTCTCCCACATCTCCAGCAGCTTGTTCCAGCCGACATCGAGCTTCTGGAGCCACTGCTGCAGGGCCGCCTGAGGGAGAGGAGCCTCCTCAGACTCCAGCAGCTCGTTCATGGCCTGGAGGCGCTCGTAGTCCTCTTCATACCTACGGAAAACAACAACAGAGTTATTCTCTGAACACCTGATGTACTTTTAAGACCTCTTAGGAAGGCCTTTTGTTGTCCTCCAATAACCCACCGTCCAATCTCCTCCTTTAGGGCAGCGTGTTTGTTGATCAGTTTTTCTGCCTCTTCCAGGTCGTTGGGCAGCTGGTCTGAAGCGGCGGACGTCTGCGTCTGGACCAACCAGGTGAGGAACGAGTCCAGGTCCTGACAGTATGGGGAGAGGAACATGATTTACATCTAATCCATTCCATAGTTAGACTATACTACAGAACTTTGTGCAGACTGAATAATCTGCTGAAATACTTTAAAGTGATTATGCCTCAGGCAGCTTTATTTATATACCACATTTAAAACACAGAGGCAATCCAAAGTGCTTTACATTGGCAAAGAAAAGCATTACAATGATATTCAAAACAATATGTAATAAAAAACAATGAATTTACTCTTTTAAAATGAGATCATATTAAATAAAATACAGTTACAGAAAGTTGTGAGTTGCTCCTAATTCAACAAAGGAACTAAAAGTGACTATTAATCCACTATCGCCATACATAGGGTCTTTTTGTATGCGTTCCTTTCATGCCTTTTGTTTCCAGATTACCAGCTGTGTCAAGACTGCATAGCTTGCAGCAGATACAGTGTTTTTCTGGTAACATTTACTTCATTCTCAATGTCTGTTGTGGCAATATAAAACCCAGCCACGCATACATTTTAATTTGTTGGCTGAAATATATATATATATATGTATATATATATATATCTTGAGCCCTCCCTTTAGGCCTTTCTCTGATGCCACTCCCCCCAAAATACTATTTCATGGCTGTAAGTGCACGAGTGTACGCAGGAGGAAAACATTTAGCTGTAGCAATGATAAAAGTAGATTACTGAGTAAAGAGCAAAAGTACAATTTTAAAAAGGAATGTGAAAAGTTACTGTTCCTAAAAACTCCCCAACTTTTTTACTCAATAAAAATCATAAAAATACTAGCTTTAACTTTAAGCTAACTTAAATCTTTAACTTAACTGACCAATAACTAAGTTCTATTGCTGTCTAGAACAAGATTACCAGAGCATACTGTGTCTCGGTACTGCTTACATAATTCCTGGGGCGCCGTAACCTGTGTACCTGTATGAAGCTCTGCAGCCTGCTAGCCACCATCAGCGAGTCCTCACAGCCCTGCAAAGTGCGTTTCAGCTCCTCCCACTCCACACTGATGCCATCGAACGGTACGAGAATCTCCATGGCCCGACTTGGGTGGCTGGTGGCGAGATGCTCTGCGTCTTCCTACATCACCAAATAGAGGCAGCATTATCGTAACTCTTTGTGGAAGTTTAAGACAAGGGTTAAGATGATTTTTTAAAAACATGTTATCTATTCATAGGAATAAATGCCCAATATGTAAATGCTCTGTGTTTGTATTGCGCCTTTCTAGTCTTTTCGACCACCCAAGCACCTTTTCACTGCATCTGCATTCACCATTCACTCACATTCATACACTGAGCCTAAGTGCTCAAACAGAAACTAACATTCACACACATTCATACAGCCACCAGAGGCAATTAGGGGTTCAGTATCTTGCCCAAGGACACTTCGACATGCAGCCTGGCAACCCGCTCTACCTCCTGAGTCACAGTAACCCACACTACTGATGCATTAATCATAAATATATAAACATAAAAATGAACAGGTAGTGAATATTAACAATTACAGGTGTCATGGCTAACAAGACATGAGAGTGAAAAGCTAAAAATTGTCAGAAGTGTAAAGTCAAGTATCTAATGTGACCACCCCTGTTGGGGCTGTCCTGTGTAACTTTCTTGTGTTTACATTCATTAGGTAAATCGTGAACACCTGAGGGCCCCATTGTGTGCCGATTACTTAAGCCTGGCAGTCGTGCTGTGTCTCTCTCTCTCTCTTCTTTCCTCCATCATCGCAGGGGCGCCCACCTTCAAGAATGTGGCTGAGGCTGTTTTAAATTCTCTGTTATTTTATTTCGATACTTCAACACTTCTACATATACTTTCACTCACTCACTCAACAAACTGCTTTGTTTATGTGTCTCCATATTTTTCACGGTCCAAGAGCCAGATTGTGACACTAAGCATCAACATTTTATATAGAGTCAGTGTAGTGTGATTTAATTGCCTACCTGTAGATGCAGTAGTTTGGGCTCCAGGACAGACAGGGCTCCTTCCATCGTGGACAGGCGTCTCTGCAGAGACAGGACTCCTCCAAGGTCACTGCCCATGTACTGAGTGGCGTCGATGGCTTTTCTCTTATCCTGGATCTGGGACTTGATCTCGGCACACTCCAGCAGGTAGTTCTGCAGGCGTAACATCGAGTCCAGCTGATCTTTCTTCTGCTCAACCAGCTCCACAATGCTGTTCCACCTGGTACGATGCGAAAGACAGGATAGAGTGATACTGAAAGTGTAGTTTGAGAAGGATGAAGAGAGGGGAGTGTGGTACTGTGAAGGAGAAATGTGCAATAGTGAAGATAGTCGTGATTTATTGGGACATTTGACACCTATAGTATATCATTAACTCTTATGTCAAAATAAATTTGTTTTAGTCATGTATATTTACCTTCCAATATTCAACAACATAGTTTTCTGAACATAAACTCAGTTTGGGTCATTTGAGTCAAGTTTAAAGCATTGTTAATTTTCCTTCCTTCATACAGCAATATGGTTTAAAAAAAGCATAAACTACCAGGTTTTAATGCCAATCCTCAATCGCAAAAATACAGCAGATGTGAAATTATGTA
The DNA here is from genome assembly GCA_024633595.2 of Lepomis macrochirus. Classification (NCBI taxonomy): domain Eukaryota; kingdom Metazoa; phylum Chordata; class Actinopteri; order Centrarchiformes; family Centrarchidae; genus Lepomis; species Lepomis macrochirus. The sequence goes on from JALXJV020000009.1 coordinate 5,870,915, forward strand.
TCAACTGAAAAATATCACAGCTGATTCAAACCACCAATCATACGTATGTAAAAACGTCTCTTCTAAGAGAAATGCTCTGTTTCCGTCTGCTCTGTCAACTGAAATGTGAAAGCGAAATGTTTTAAACATGAATGCAGAGCTTTCTTATTTTTTTGTTGCCCTCAGTGTTAATCTTGATGATTAATACATGCTAATCTCATTGTTATGATGTTACAATATGAACTGTTACGATTCATGTGAGACAGTTGATTGTGTTTGCTCCCTGCTCTCTGCTGTGGTTTCAGTCCAGGCCTCGTCTGCTTACCATATCGTCACACAATATGTTGTCCTGATTCTGCTCCAGACCAGCAGGTCTCAATACACTCCCATCCAGCCAAGGAACACACACTCACACGCATGCACACACACATCATACTTGTGACTGTAATGAGGTAATGGCAGAGACGCTGAGAGGCAGACAGAGTGCTCAGCAGGGAGGCAGGAAAACAGCTCGGTGACACTGACCTCAGAGCTACAAAAGTCTTATAGGTGAAACATGGTGTTGGTGGTGATCGTTGGGGGTATGTGTGTGTGATGGGGGTCGCTGCTTCACAAAATGAAACATACATACAGAGCAGTAGTAATGTGTAAGTTTACTTTAATCATTTGTTATACTGTATGTACTTATATATGAAATAAAGGATAACCATGACTAAAGGCTAAAATACATCTTGATGATTTTAAGTCAAAATATTACAGAAATTACAAAAATAGAGTAATACTACCACCAGTAATAATAATAATACTGTAGACAGAAGCATTTAATCTCAACATTAATAAATAATAACACACTTTACATTCATGACTCACAACTTGGGTTTTGTTAGTAGTCTTGTTATCTCTTGATTCGCTGTTTAATAATAAAAAATGGCTAACAAAAGATATCAGATATTAGAAATAAATTTGAAAGGTAGAAAATGACGAAGGATAAAACTGACTGAGCTGTGAACATAGTGCCTTAGTGGTACACACATTACTACAACTGTATGTGCTGTATGGAGTGAAAATATTTAACTAATGCTAAAGTTAGTTCGAATTTTCAATTTACACTAGACAAATGTATTTTTATACCACCGAGGATTACTGGTGTTTCATTGTATCTAATAAACAAAGTTAAAGGGAATTTAAACACAATAACCCTAATACTGTGTGTAGTGTTCATACCTGAGGACAGCAAAGATATCATCGAGTTAAGGTCTTAAAACTCAAACTGAATTTTAATAACTATTACCAGAGAAGGCAATGAGGAAACAGAAGTGTTTATTTGGTATATTTTTGCTTTCGGGTGGCCTTGTCTTAACTGAGGCAGCCAGCACAGATGGCCGCCCTGAGACCGACACCATGTGCCAAGGTCACAAGACTCATGGACACCGGGCCGCCATGGACTCTGCTGCCAGACGTAACAGTGGTCAGTGAATATGACTGAGACGGACGTTAGCATAAATAAACATGTCGGCCGAACAGAGAGAAAAAGAGAGACACCGGTGCAGCACACACTTAGAAGAGATACATGCTGCTATTTTACATTTACATCTCTGAACTCATACTGAGAGAGTAAGTAGGAGCCTCTTACTAAGTCGGCGACTGACAGAACATGAGGCGCTCGTCAAAAAAAAATTGTAAGAGATGAATTCCTCTGAATAATAACACAATCCTAAGAAATTTCTCCTCCCCTATTCTCTCTCTGCCTTGTCAGTCCGCCTGCGTCTCCTCCCACCTACGCCTCCCCCCTCCCTCCCGGGAGTAAATAGGACAGAGATCCAATAAACCAATGCATTATTTAACAGACAGGGGGCTCAGTTCACAGGTTGCTTTCCACATACACTACAGTATTTGAGCATTATTACATTAATTTGTTTCAAAGACATAGATTTACTGAAAATTGTAAATCAATGTGTTCCCTAATCTTTAAGTTCTTTAGTGCTTTGCTTAACACTTTGACAACAGCGATTACTAGTTACAGGCTCATGACTGAAATAAAGATTTCTGTTAATACCAATCTGATGGCTTTGTAGTTGCAATCAGTACCAGTGTTACTTTAATATCTGTGTTAATGAGAGTAAAAAGACGAAGTGTATTAGTATTAGTGAAGCAGAACTGCTGGCTAAGCATGAGTGTGTTTTGTAACGTTGTTCTAATTGTTAATATCAATAGCAGTAAATGTGGTAATTGTGATAGTCATACAAGGAGCATTAGTTTAAGATGTTGCTGTTGGGAGGTCAATTTAGTTTCAGTACCTGGAGTTGAGGTGGTCCTGACAACCCCTGACCTCTGTAGAAGACGGATGACCACCATCCAGGAGCTGCTGTACTATCTGGTTAACATCCAGGATCCTTCCCATCAGGCTGTTCATCTCCTGGTCCAGGCTCTCAAACCTACCACAGAATAGCATTGTGGGATACGATGGGACAGTCAGTCGGTTATTGTTGCAATGGCTAAAAACTTTGACCTCTTTGCTTTTCCTTTTCCTCACCTGTGTGCCACCACCTCCACGTCCTCCAGTTTCTCTGGGATCTCCATCTTGTCCAGCCACTGCTCTTTCTCATCAATCCACAGCTCACAGGCATTGACCTCGCTGAACATGCGGTAGACGGCGAGGGCATCGTGAAGCCACTGCTGTCTGAGTACCGCCACCTCAACCACCTCGGTATACAGCTGCTCCACCTCTCCCATACGCATCTGCACCTCCTGCAGAGAGAGGAGGGGAGAAGGAGTCAGGAGGGGAGACAGAAAGACAGGAGGTGAGTTAAATAAAAGATAAAGAAGGACAAAATATTTAATGCCAAAAAAGTTAAACATCCTTTCCCACCTCCTGGTCACGGTACCGCATAGGCAGCGCCACCATGTGTTTGCGCAGTGCCACTACATGCACACGATGCTTGTCTATGGCCTCGCTGACCCCTCTGTGTTTCTTCAGCAGGGACTGGGTGGAGTACTCATCATGTCCAAAGTCTTCACTGGAGACCAGGCGGTAAGCGTCCTGCAGCCACGCTACCAGGTCGTCCGTCTCTGTGGAGAACTGAAAAAAGTGGAGCGCCTCCTGTAGGTGACCAAGACGCTGCGCGGCCTGGTCCTCCAGCCTCTTCCACTCGCCCTTCACCTCCATGATGCGCTCCTGGATCCCTGCTGTGCCAAAGCTTTTCTCACTCAGGATCTGCTTTCCTCGCTTCATGGTGTTCTGGAGGAGCAGGGCAGGATGCACAGATAACAGAGCCACTACAAATTATTTCACACTGTTTGCAGTAGAGTAGAATATTAGACAACATTTTAACTTTAATGTGTATTTTAAAGTAGAAGTATGGTGTTTATTATTATTAGTTTTTAAAATGACAGATAATTAGCCATTGTGAGGCTTTGTATGTTCTTTAATAAGCATGTTCTTCATCAATGTCTTCATATTTTATAAACATGCATCCAAATAGAATGTAATATATAATATGTTCATGTGTCCATGCTCTGGAGGATGGACCGAAACGTTTTGTAAGAAATCTTTGAATCTTTGGAACTGACAAACACAACAGAAAAGGGATGAGAAGAACAAGAAAACATACACATCAACACATAAGTCCTATGACTTCTGATATGTTTTAGAACTCTGCAGAAAACCTGGACCTGTAATATTAGACCAAAAGTGTTTCACAATACCACCAAGTACTTGGAGAGACTGGCTATTGTTTTAATTCATGTGTAATGTACATAATCAGCCTTGTCAATGATAGCTTACCTATACACCATACCAGAATTAGTTTTGGCACACTCATATTTTTGATAAATATCACCGGTTGTTCAGTCATTTACAGTACAGTACAGTACAGTTTGTAAGGAGCTCACCTGCCTGTTGAGGAAGTACAAGTTTGCAAACAAGAAAAACACGATTTTAAATAATAAGTAAATAATGTTTAAAAAACAGGTAGGGTGATATATTTTTATACAAAAAATGCTGTATTTGCACTATACTATAAATTATTTTAGTAGGTAAAGTTGAGGTGGGTTTTTTGCAGGTGAGCTCAAAAAGTAATTTACATGCTAATGCATACATAGATACATACTGTACATACAAGTACATAAAGGTCCAAACAAAACTCCAGACATTGTGGGTATTCCAGATCTTGATTCTCACACACACAGATAAAAACACAAAACACACCTGCAGCAGTGACCTGTGAGCCAGCAGTTCTCCAGCCAGAGTCTTGTGTTTTTGTAGTAACTTCAGCACACTGCTCAGGTCCTTCCCATAACCCTGAGCTCCGAGGATGGAGCTCTTCTCCCTGATCCAGGCCTCTGACTCCTCCAGCTCCTAACAGGAGAACAAACAGACAAACAAGATTTACATTTTTACATTTAAACAAATGAAAATTTTAAAAAGAAGAAAACCTTTAGGTTTTATATCATATTTCTAAAAAACAAAAAGTAAGAAAGCGTAAAAGGTGAAGTCAATGGAAGAAAAAGAGAAAACTATGTAAAGGAAAAAGTTAGAAACGTGCTCCCCTGTAGTCCCTAAAGTCCATCTAACACTGACCACAGTCTGTTTCTGAGAACCTCCCAAAATGGTGAAGGGGAACTGGCTAAATGAATCAGTAATGTGATATAATCAGTGATTCAGCAGTGACTCACTGAACAAAGAAATCCGCTATTCTCATTATATAATCATTACTTTGATAGTTCATTCTAAAAGCTTATTCAGTACCATTAATAACTCATTTATCACATCTGTGTTATCAAAGTGATGGACAGCTTTTTCAGAAGATTGACGCAGGCCATGTCTGACACAAGGATGTGGACTGCCGAATGAGACGAAGTGATGCTTATAACAAAGCACTAAAGAAACATATATGAAAACATGCTGTTGGATTTGTGATTGTATCTGTCGTTCTTCAACAGGTTAGAGGGTGGGTCTATAAAAGGACATCTTGACACTTGACAAACATTTTTATTGTATGAGAGTAACTTATCGGACTATGACGATGTTGTTGCAAAGCCTTTGCCAGAAATAGACATGGATAAAATTATAACAGATTAATTAAAACAATCTATGACCTCTAGGTCTGTATAGCTTTAAAGCTGCTGAAGCAGGTTTGGGCTGCTTCTTTGGAAATCGAAAAAAAGGACTGATGCCCCCTCAAATTTCTATAGTTTGCCCTAATGGCCATACTCGAAGGTGGAGTTAAATGCCGGTTGTCATATAAAGAGGCGTGACACAAAAATCCTTTAAATATCGATGCACATTTTAAGTCCCTCCTGGAAGCCATTCATAGAGTTGCACTCGGTTGTGCACATAAAAAGTTCCAGAGGTAGTAAAGAGTAAAGAATCAATAAAATAATGTAAGGAAGTTTAACCTCGGTGTGTAGAGGGAGCAGGTTTCTGTGTGAAGCATCTAACAAGCATTTCAGATTGGGTATACTGACCCCTTACCTTGCTGGGAATAATTAAAACAACATAATCCCGCCGTCTGCATCACCCTTCGACCCATCCTACCTGAAAGAAGGCCCACAGTTGTCTCGACTCCTCAAGCTCTGCATGTCTTTTAGTTGCCAGTTGTTTCAGTTCCTCCAGACAAGAAGAGACATGGTTGACACGATTACAAATCACCTGTGGGTCACACGGTTGGTAACCTGGGAGACAACAAAACCAGGTTAATGACCATGACAAAAATACACAATAGATACAGCACTTTCTAACAGTGGTGTGCTCTGAGCTGGACTACCTAAAAAACATGCACAGTACTGAGAAGATCACCTTACTGATATCAAGTAACAAAAATCTATTTTCCAGCTGTCTCAAGGTCAAATATGTCTTCATCTGACTAAATGGAATCAATACAGGGTCATCGCTTCCTCTTTGCTTTATTTAGTCTGTTTATGACAGATAACAAGCACTAGGGGAAAGTTCATGGAACAGTTCAGAAACAATTGTTGCCTCCTTCATTACAAACAAAATTACTCTTTTATTTTATTGTTATATTTATTATTATATTTATTATTATAACAAGCCCGTAACATATAATATAAACTAAACCAACAAAATAGTTCAGTCACCAACTCTAAGACATGTAAAGTTCAATTTCTCAGAAATTGAACATTACAAGTTTATCAAAGGTTGCATTTTAAGTTTGTAGGTGATCTTGTTATTGTGCACACTCAGTAACTCTTCATGTATCAAATCCAATAATCGTTTTTTCTAAACGTTTAATGGCCTTGGGTTTTAAAAACTGAACTTTTTCAACTAAATGTAAATGCTCCGTATTTGTATAGCGCCTTTCTAGTCTTTTCGACCACTCAAAGCGCTTTTACACTACCTCTCATTCACCATTCACACACTGAGCCTAAGTGCTCAAACAGAAATTAACATTCACACACTGGCAGAACAGCCGCCAGGGTCAATTCAGGGTTCAGTATCTTGCCCAGGAGGAGCTGGGGATTGAACCGCCGACCTCCCGATTAACGAGGGACCTGCGCTACCTCCTGAGCCACAGCTACCCAAGTTCATTAGTATTTGTCATCCTGCAGTTTTTTGACAAGATCAATTAAAAACTTCATTTCGAGTTGTCTTTTCATGCCTGGTTTCATTACAGGCAACACAAACGTAAAACCTTGAAACAAAAAGACTTTAGTTATAATGTGAAGGTAAAGATGTATAAAATAAAATACTTCATCAGGACTATACACATAAGATACGTGTGTGTTAAAAAGGCTGCCACCACTTTGATTGTTCTGCCTCCCCTCTCAGAATGGTACGTTCTGTCTCCCCAGAGAATTTCACTACAGGAAGACAACAGGAGTTCCAGTCGTTGGACTAATTAAGTCCCGTGTACCCTCTATAGTGGTGAATTTGAGAGCAGCGGTGTTGAGTGTCTCGACCCTCTCAGCCTGCACTGCAATGTCGGCTTCCTGCAGACTGTGTTTCTGCAGCAGGTCATCCACCTCCAGAAGATGCTTCCCAAAGTCCTTCGACAGCAGCTGAACCTGAGAAAGAGCCGGAGATGGAGTGATGAGAAGACGTGAGGTGGACGGATGACAGGGAATACTTGTGATGGTATTAAACATCAGGATGTCTTACATTGTCATTACATTTCACTCTCTTCTCTTCTACTGTATTTATTTTGCCTTCATTTCTTTTTATGAATCAAAAAACATGCAAACATATTCTGCAAACTACAAACTATGCACTACTGCCTTTCTCTATCTCCACTATTTCTTTCCACTGTTTTTACTTTCAGCTAGACAAGGCAACTGGAGAAACATGAGTGTTCAACCAAAAAAAATCCCACTCCCTCCCATCAGGCTTTCCTCTGAAGCCACTCCCCCAGTGTACACAGGTAGACAGTTGTGGTTCTGTCTGTCTCTCACAGCCTCCAGTACCTGTGTCTCCTCCATCCAGTCTATCATGTAGACCATGTCCTGAAAAGTCTTCTGCAGGGCCAGGTTCTTCTCCAGCCGGGTCCTTCTCCCAGCCACCAACTCCTTTAGCAGACTCCACTGGCCCAGTATGTTCTCCTTTCGTGCCGAGATACGCCGGATGTCGTAGTAACCTTCTGCTTCCATCTCTGAGGCAAGTTCCACCACCACGCCAATTCGCTCTTCATACGAGGCTATGTCCGCCTCAATGGCCTCGTGTTTCTTCATTGCTGCCTCAACTGCTGGTAGGTCATAACCAAAATTGTCCTGTAGACGGAGAGAAGTACAAAAAAATGGTGTAAGGTGTGCAGACAAGGGAAAGAAAGTGGGGAGACAAAAGGAGAAGTGAAAAGGGGGCAAAAAGATGAATTTAATTAAAATTAACCATTGAAAGTATGATAACCAAAGAAGAACCTTAACTTACAGGACAGTAGTACAGGACACATGAACACAGGGTGATTTTACAGTCATTTCATCTGAATAAAACAATATTCTCTATTATGATTTGTGATATGTATTTTTTGATATGATATTGTACTTTAGATAAAATTTAATTAGAATCTCAGTAAAGATGCTATTAATAAGCAAATATTTTTCATTTAAAAAGTTAAACCACCGGAGTCCTGAGTATAATAAAAGTCGTTCATTACTGTATTGAAGGAAAGCCTTTGTTGGGGTGCAAATGGGAAAAATTGATGGCTTAAAAAATTAAACAGGATGTAAAGGGAACTGAAACTGCCCAGCCAAACCAAATTATAGCATCTTTTTCTTCAACGCAGTCAAAAGAAATACCCTCTTGCTTATTGCTTATTTTCTATTATGTCTTCACTGGAGGAAGCATGTTTACATTACATCTGCATCAGTATAGATGAGTTGAAGTTGGTGTATCGTGTGCCCTTGAGATTCCTACCTGCGATACAAGTCTCTGGTTCTCATTGAGCCAAGCTTGTCTCATGGTGGTTTTGTGGTCAAAGCACTGAGCCAACAGCTCAAGCTTCTCCTGACGAATCAGTTCCTTGCGCAGAGCCACGCCCCTCTCATGTTCCGCCTTCTCCAGCCTCTCCCAGGCCTGGTCAGGAAATGGCAACAGTTTAATAGTAGTAATGTAATAGAAAAGGTATAATAAGATAAAGCATATATCTGGTAAAACTGTCATGAGTCAGTTTAAGGTGAAAACAAAGTTTGACTGCAGGTTTTCTCACTGTCAAACATTTTTCCTACGCTTGTACCACTTGCCACTTGATTGTTGAGTAACAGGTGAAATAATGTATATATAAGGTAACATAAAAACAACACAGCTGGTGGATATACGACCTTGTTGATGTCTGAGATGAGCTTCCCATCATGAGGCACATAGGGTTTCTGGTTGTTGGCTCTGAGTTTGCTTTGGATGGTGAAGAGAAGAACCTCAAGATTCCCCTTCTCCTGAAACCTGAGCGTGAGAACACTTCAGTTAGTGATGCTGTTTCACAATATGGCCTCTTCTCTTTCAACAGTCCCCTCTGTGTAGGACACGATAAAAGTAATTCCAATTCATTAATGCTTGCTGACAGCGACGACTGAGGACTCCTGGTAAAAGGCTCACTCTGCTACCCTGCTGTCCAATGTCACGGCCATTCACTACTCCATCTAATGTATAAACACCTGGGTACGAACCAATATAATGACATTTTATGAACAAGCGAGAGTCCCTCAATAGAAAAGTAGTATTTTTTTTTTACATAAGACAATCAGGATCTTGATTTATAAAATTAAAAATATGTGATTTTGAATTTCAGTGTGCACATGAGCTCTTTTGTCAGTATTCTATGGCTAGAAGTAACAATTCATTTATTACTGATTTACCTTCTGATTATTTTCTTAATTTCTTAATTTTTAGACAATTATTTTAGACGAAAAATTATACTTTTCCAGAGTCCAAGGTGATATCTACAAATGTCTTGTTTTTTTTGACCAATAGTCCAGTTACTTATCATACAAAAATGACTGATTAATCAGTTATTAAAAATAGTTGCTGATGACTTTTCTGTCGGTCAACTAATCGTTTAATCGACTAATTGCTTCAGTGCTAATGTCATCATTATTTTGTGAAACTGCTACATTACATTTATAAAAGTTTTCATGTTTCAGCTTCAAATAAAAAAGTACACAGTTCTTTGTGGGATTTAGCAAGTTGTATGATCGTTGGAAATCTTTCAAATCCTGCTGGATGAATTAAAACTGGGTGTTCATAAAGACTGTTTTTTGGAAATGCTGTAAACAGCTTTATGCTACTGGCAGCACATCTCAAAATGAATTGTAGGCTCATTAAACACTATATGCAAGTGCTGGACTGCATTTGTGGAATCACTATCACATTGTGTATGTGTGTCTGCAGTGTGTTTGCATGTTAGATAAGTCACAAGTCAACTGTTGGCTGCTAGTATTGGACACAAACACTTCACTCAACTGGACATCAAGCTGGAGTGTAACAAGACATATTGTATCATAGTCTGTGTGTGTGTGTGTGTGTGTGCGTTGTGCGTGTGTTTGTGTGTCTGTGGGTATCATCATAGCTGCCTGTGAACTCCCAGTGCCTGTGAGGCCGTGAGTGAAGTACTGGGCTCTGGGATGCTAACACTGATCCTGATGATGCTGGACAAAATGCTCACGGCTCAGTGGCTCTGCAGTGGCTCTGTGTTCCAGTGCGTTTCATGCATGTTTGCATGTACACACACACACACACACACACACACACACACACACACACACACACACGATCGACTCCTACTGAGACTTGTTTGATACCAGCCAACACAAATCAGGATAGGGCAATTCTCACTTTCAGAGATCTATTTGGTAATGCACTTCTATATGAACCTTAGCGCAAACAACGAAACCTAAGAACAGTTTCTAACCACATGCCATCACTCTGATGGACAGTTAAATTGAGAATATAGTGCTAGAAATTATTCCTATACAATAACCGACAACACTGTTTTCAAATGTGTACATAAAAACACATTCTCACATTTGAGAAGCTGGAAATTATTAATCCATTGATGCTGTGGTTGTAGATAAATGTTCTATGTATCAACTTATTGGTTGAACAATCTCAAAATTAAAGCTTCTTGAACCATGATCAGTCAGAGTAGCACACATTAACCATGTCTCCAGTAGTATTTACAAGCAGTGTGAAGTAGATGTTCTGGAATATAAGGTATGCATGAAGGCATATGCATGCATGAAAAGGCAAAAATGGCATTAAAATAACAAGATGCCATTTTAAAAATTCATTAAACATACTTGATGGGCTTCTCTATGGTGCAGTAGGTTGTGAAAGCCTGCAGCTGCTGCTGAACTCCGGTTAGCGAGTTGGCAAACTTCTGGTTGCTGATGACCGCAATGGTCTTTTCTATCCAGTCCAACAGGTCTGATGCCAGAGCCTCATACCGGTTGATGATCTTCTCCGCCTCAATACAGTTGTCTAGCACCTGAGTCAGACAGACGGAAGAAGGTTGGGATTTTTATGAATTGCTACTTGTGTTTTAGCTTCCAACAATGCAGGTCCTTCAACTTTCATTCAGTGTCTGTGTATGTGTGTATTTGTTACCTTGCCAACCCTCTTGCCCTCCACAATAAGAGCCTTCATCTTGGAAAAGTAGTGGTAGTAGGAGACGACATAGGTGATGATGGACTTTTCGTCTGGGTTCTCTGTGTTCACATCTGAACCACAGGGAGGTGGTGAAGACAAATAAATAAAGCCACACAGTAACTATTTCTCTCAGTGTGTAAAAAAACACTTTTATGGCACTATTATGGATACTGCTCTGATGTAATGTGGTTTGACTGACATTAACCTAAAACCAGTTGAACATTCTCACCTTCAGGGTCCAGGAGTTTGGTGAGGCCCAGCTGCTGCTCAGCGATGTTGAAGGCTTGCTGGAGGTTATGGGTTGCATTGGACCGTGTCAACTTGTGGAACTCTATCAGGTCAGGTCTGGAGGGCAGATGAAGACGATGATGTGTCATGTCTGTATGGCTCTAATCCTAAAATTATATGTCTTTCCACCCCATCTTGGTCTGTTCATCTAAATAAATGTGCATGTTTTTTGTTTTTGTCATTGCAGTTGTTGGTTATGTTTTTATATCAAAATCCCATTACTTTAATTCATGAAAAAGTGGAAAATCCAACAATTTCTGGAGTAAAAAAAGCCAAAACAAAATAACCTTGCAAACTTTTCCAAATTTTTTTTATCTACTATTGTCATCATGTAAAATGTGCAACTTCCCATTGTTAAAATAGTAGCATGCTATGGAGACGTTTTTAAAATACCACCTACCTGTGTCTGTGTATGAGGGCATTGAAGGCAAGGCCGTCTCTCCAGCAGGTGGTGAAATTCTGGATGTTGACCTCAGAGTACCTGGAGCATGGAGAAATGTTTTGTAAATGTAATCCAAGGAGCACCAATGTATTAACACAGACATACTGACTTGGTACATTACGTAAATGATCATTAAATTCACTGCTGCAGCTTACAGTTTCCTGTATTTTCATTTCATTGCTCACCCTGCAGTCTTCATCTGGCACCAGAGCAGCAGGGCATCCTTGGCAGAGCGAGTTTCTCGGTTGTCCTCTGTCTCTATTTTAATCACCTGGATCTGAAAAACAACACAGCAAAGCAGCAGTTCAGTGTTTGAAGAACACACACTGTAGCACAGACACTACACCTTCTGTCAGACCAGATATAAAGTTAATGCACCCCGCTGTCTTCTTTTTTGGAAACATACATTCACATTTTAGGCATTTATCTGTCCCTTACAGAAGACTTCTACTAGTGTGTTATTTAGCAAACAGTGAGTGCATTACATTTATTCATTTTAGCTGACGCTTTTATCCAAAGCGACTTACAATTGCTATATATGTCAGAGGTTGCACGCTTCTGGAGCAACTAGGGGTTAAGTATCTTGCTCAGGGACACAATGGTGGATGGATCACAGTGGGGATTTGAACCTGGGTCTCTCCACACCAAAGAAATAGTTTTACCTACTGCGCCATCACCACCCCCCAGTAACTGAGGCTTTGTCCAAAATCACTTCCTGTTCATTGCATAGTACACTGCACTGACTGTCCACCATTATTTATTTATTGTTTATTTTACAGGGACATATGCATGAGTCTTGCTTTATACAGTATACAAAGTAGATGTCATGCATAGTCATGACTACTTCGCAACCTCTGTGCCTGGTCAGGCTTTCAAAGTTAAAACAGAAATGACAGAGTACTGAGTTTAAAATTTTACAACCAGTGGCAAAATTTTAAATGTGAATGTATACTATATAGTGGTCTCAACAATTCCTACAATGGGGGGGGGATAGTGTCCACGTGCACTACTTTCTGCTAACAATCCCACAATGCAATGCATTATATCTTAGAGTCGTGCAATATTACACTTTTTAGTGATGATCATGATTGTTTTTGTGTCCAGAGAGCTAATATCTATTATATAGGGAGCAATGAATGAGTTAATGAAGGAGTTAGTGACCAAGGCCGTCTGGCTAACATTTGCAAGCTAGCTAGCAAAGTCATCTTAGTTATAAGCTACCTGCCATGCTCCAATCTCGAGTCAGATCATTTTTCTATTTTCTATGCTAAAACTATGCAGTTTAATAGATCATAAACAGTGATTATATCGTGATTAAAATGTTAATAGTTAGCATGTTTAAGATTTGTCTAACTGTGACAAAGTTTGGCAGAGTTATCACCTGTCACCTTAAGTCCTACCCACAAAGGCTCTGAATGGCTCAGGTGTTTCTCCAACCAGGGAAACAGCCATGAGAGCAACACCAGACTTATTGCTGTACTGAAATTTGGGTGGAAACTCAGAGGTCAGAGGTCTGGAACCAGTCTAGAGACAAGGTCAGAGTTGCATTGCCATGAAAGTATTCCTGAACCCTCAAAAGAACACAGAGCGAGAGAGAATTAAAAGTAAAAACAGACAAGAGCAATAAGAGCTGAGGGTTTCAGTACAAGGAAGTGCAGAGCCATTACAGCGCCTGATGATAGGTGACAGTGACAGCTATTCAACCAATCCCACCACAGTGACATGATCCAAGGTAATTGGGGACATGACACCCTGGAATCAGCTGCTACCCATGTTGTTTGGCACAAAATTGTGCACAAGTACACAAACACACAGTCTTGCATGTAAAAACACAAAATTACAATGCATAAACAAGCATGAAAAAGATGAACACAAGTGCTCACAATCACCAATAGAGACTAGATGAGGTTTAGGATTACACTGAATCCTAAACCACTGAAGTCTGTCTCTTTATCCTGATTACTTTAGTTGTTTAACATATTTAAACATATATAAATATATATTAAACATATTAATGTTTAATGGGCTATATGTTGTTTTTTAAATGATATGAATCACTTTTTTATTGCCTGCGTGTGAAGGGGTTATAACCTCACAAATAATTATCCACTTGCCCGTTTTTTCTGTTACCTCTGACAGCCAGCATGCCTAACTCTATGTGAAGTCACTGGGTCGGATTTTTCATGAAATTCCTTGGCTGAAAGTGAATGCTCGCTCCAGAGACTCTTGCCTATTGATTCTGATTCTTACATACAGCATCAACACCACAGCTGACGAGATGGAGTTGCTAAAACCAAAAAAACAACCAACAAACTAACATTACTGCAAAGCATGTGAAGCACACTGTGATTTTGTGTTTTAGGTGGCTCAAGTTAGATAACGTTAGCTTCCGGCTAACGGAAAACAAGTTGCTAACGTTATCCGGTGCAAAATAACCTATAGTTGTATGCGTTTACATATAACTTCACCAGATAACATGATCTATATTACTATCCTGTGTACCAGGCCTACAAGAAATTATGTAACAGTACAAAGCAAATGTGGAGCAATTGGTTTATACTAGCCTATAGTGATACAAGGCAGGGGCAGCCAGCTAATGTTAACAGCCACTGCTGTTTGCTTCATGACGTTCAATTTAGATTTATTGTTGTTTTACCGATACTCAGGTACGCAGCTTTGCCACTGTCTCAGTCACTGTAACTAACGTAACCCACATAGTATACAATAATGCAACATAACTGTGCAGGACAACAACACAATGGAAGAACATTCACTACAGTAACGTTACTTACTGCGGTCTAACTGTTATAAAGTGTGGCAACAATCTCATTTATAATATTCAGTCTAGCTCACTAACCGTTTCGTTATCAATATATTTAACTCTGCTCACATTGCTGAGCCTCTCTGAGATAAACAAATAGTGACTGAAAAGTGGCAGGCGAGCTAATGCCGATGTATCACGTCGGCTAAATGCGGTCAATGTATCGTTATCATGTAAAGAGCATGGATTAGTTCAATGTCAAGCAGGTGAAAATATTACTGTAACGCTGCAGTGTGAGTTTCCTTGAGTTTCCACTACTTTGAGTGAAGCTCATGAGCAGAATTTGCTCGCTCATGAGTTCGAGCACATGCCTGGTTGCAATCTAAAAACCGTGCCCCTAACGCTGAAAACTACATAATACCCCTTTAACTGGTCACACCTTCACAAATTAGAAGCGCTGCATCTCTACAGGCTGGCAATTTGTTTTTACATTTTACATACAGATGGATTGAATGATTAATAAGTAAATTAAACGAATACATTATTCATTAAAAATATACCAGTTAGCCGTCTGCGTTAACTCCATTATTCTTTCTTTGATGTCAAAAAAGACTAAGAAAAGACAACATTTTGATGCTTAAGACAACGTGCCAGATAAACCCACCGGGAATGTATGAAATATTACAAACATTTCACCAATATTGAATACACAATCTACAGCTTTACAATAACCCAAGAGCGCAATACGATGTGCATTCAGTAAAACATGAATCTACATATCATGTCAAGTATACAGTGAAGCTACATCACTGTGTCTCGATTCAGACTCATTATAAACGGCAAGAGAATTGGCAGTTTGTTAGGTAAGCAAATGCACAAACAAACAAATACTGCAAACAACACAAGGACACCCAGTCAACCATATACAACACTATAACTGAAGTAACTGCAGTTATTATTTGTGTATGGTTCTGTAAATACATTAGGATTACCTCTTCCTTTTCCTGTCAATCCTTTCTTTCCTCCTCCTTCTCTCTGTCCCTCCCTCTCTCTCTCTCTTCCTGCCTGTATGCAGTTACTGCAGTGGTTTGGCCCTACCATGCTGACTGGACAAAGCAAACTCTCACTTTCACCACAGAGGAAGGGAGGAACAGGGAAAAGAGGGGGAGATGAAGTGAGATACGTGCAAGACGGAAAGATAACTGGAAGCTGATCGGACAACATTAACATCAGCCAACCCTATACAATTTACTATCCTTCTGACATTATTCTTAGCACTTAAATGTTTGATTAAATTAAGTTACTGATTATACATATAAACAGGCCTTAAAAAATCCCTGGACTAGACCACTTGCAAACTATAAAATCAACTGTTGATTGGCCTAAAGCTGATGAGTCTACAAAATCTACTACTGTAATTTAAATAGTAATGTGTTCCATAAGCAGCCAGGTCTCACAAATGCAAACTGAGAACATGACCAAAACCATTGTGGTTCAATATTCAAACAATGCAATTTTTACACTATCTTCACATAAGTTTTACAGAGATGACTGATTTGCATAATATGTGCCAGTTTGAAACATAACCAAAATGTATCTGATTAATAAATCAAAATCAAGTTTTATTGGAATTTCTGGAATTTCTTTGCTGTGCACCTTGGTGTTTGTCATTTTTTAGATTTATTCATAATAATTTAATGGCTTTTCTCAGTTCAAACTCCAGCATTAAACCTTTCTCCATGGTCTGTTGACGCTGTGTGTATTTTATTTTCATTTCTGTTTTGTCTCCTTACCTGCAAATGTCTTTTTGCAAGGTTTTTACTAGCTAATTCTAAATATTATTATTATTGTAATAATTATTATAACCTTTATTTAACCAAGCCAAGACAGGCAGCAGCACAATTAACAGGATTGCAGACATTAAAAAATACATAAATAATACACTTATCTGTCTAATAATTAATAATAACAAATAATGGCAAATAAAGCAGGTGTGTGAAAAGACGTGTATACCAAAAATCTGATTTTTATTTTAACCTTTTGCAAATCCACAGAAATGTGACTACTGATGGTGAACACTGCCTGAAGGTCACAATGTATATACCACCACATCACTGCTTGTTGTTTCCCATAAGCCTACCATCCTTTCCCTTCGTCCTCATTTCTTTCATAATTACTCTCTCTCTACACACACACACACGCACACGCATACGCACATGCACACACACACACACACACACACACACACACACACACACACACACTCCTGAACACCAGTCTTTTGCATTGCTCTCCTTTCTCATCACATGCAAAATTGAAGAGGCCATCGACTGGTGGCTCTTGGGAGCAGGCGAGCGGGACGACAGCAACGCTCACAGCTAATGGTGGCAAAGCTAGTAGTCAGCTAAGACTACTGTAGCCTAAATTGTACAGGTAAAGCTGCTTAGCTAGACTCAAATCACAACAAAATACAAAACAGGCAATAACTGAATGAACTGCTACTTAAGCTGTACTACAGCTATTACATAATTTTGTGGAGCAACAATGAGAAACTAAATCTAAACTGTGTTTGTTTCTACACAGTCTGATTAACTGAACTGATTGAGAAATGTCGTTAGGAAAAAAACCAAACACTCATGATTGAGTGACTCACAATGATTTTAAGAAAGTATCACACCTTGCATAAAAAACAGACCACAAACTCCGACGTGCACACTTACATGTCAATGATGTCCATGAACTAAAAACATCACGCAACATATTAACATTTACACTGAAATTATGAATCCAGTCAGCCATATTGCACACACAGAACATTCATCCTCACTAGAACGGCTTGCAGAGGGTCACTCGATAGTCTCCTAGCAGTGCTGTTAAATGTGCTCTGTGGTAGGTAGCCAAGCCTTGCATGACAATACTGAGGCCCAGGAGACAGCTACAAGGCAACTGAGCACCGTGAACGTTGCAGAAGGGTCTGAATAATGCTAAACAAGCATTTTTTTTTGCCAAAGTCACGCTGTAGCACTGAAGCGGAATAAACAGGAGCTGTGGGCTTCTGCTGTACTTACATGGCAGGACCTGATCCTGTATCATGCTATGGTCTGGAAACCGTTGTATGTGTGTGAGTGTGAGTGTGTGTGTGAGTTTGTGCGATAGTATCTGCATGTCAGGACGTGAGTATACAGGTGTGTGCCTGTGACTAGATAGATATATTTACAGACTGAAAGAGCGTGTATGTCAGAGAGCAAGTGCAATGTTTGTGTGTATGTCCTTGTTGAAGAGCAGACTGGAAGGCGACTGCTACCTCTAGCCCTAAGTCACATTCAGGCTTTAGCCACCAAATACTGCTGTTGCTGTCGCACGCTGATGATGCGGCAGCTGTGACAGCCTTCCCCAAACAGAACCGCTGGCAGCTCATCCTAAATGAAGCCACTGCTGATTACAGCATACTTGTGCTTCAGTAAGTAGCATGACAACAAGGGCCAGCATCTCAGTGCACTAACAGAGAAGCTCAGATTTAAGCCTTGGTATCCCACGGGAAAAATCAAATATTTGAAAGTTAGTCAATTATTTTTTTTGAGGATCAGTTTTAAATACTGCAAGGATTATTGCAACAACCAACCACGGTGAGTTATTGGATTAAGAGTTGTTTATTATTATAAAGATAAAAAAGACAAAGGATATGGGTGAAAGAATGAATTAGCATACGTGGGTAGCAGGTATTGTCCGTGATACAGAGAGAGTGGGAGTTAGTAAAATTATTTTGTAATGTAAAAACAGCTGCCTGCTCTGCCAGCCTCCTGCTCTCATAAGCTGGAATTGGATGTCGAGATATTTACAGGCTAGCATTCTGGCTGGTGTGTTAATGCGTCTTTGAGTAGTTCACACATTGGCGAGCCTCGACTGATCATTGATTTGCCCCCGATCACTGCTCGATGGTAAGCAAGCTTTACCAACATCAGCCTTAAAATCCTGTAGTAGGAGCTAGGCTTTGGGTAACCAACTTTATTGTGTCTTGTGTGAAAAACTTTGCACACTGTGCGACATAATGTCACACTGGCGTTGCAATTATATTTGACTGACTATGACAATGTGAGTTTGTTTGGTTGCTGAAACGCCAGCTCCTCTTCTGTTGTATTTCAGCCAATGTAGCTTCTCGAGAAGTGCTGTCGTATTAGACTGCACTTGCTGTTACCACTGTAACATCTGGTGTCGCCAAATCAACCAGAATTGAAATCTTAAGGATAATTTATTATTATGACAATAACTAAAATCTGGTGACCAAAGACAACCAAAATAATTTTTTGCTCATTGCCAAAGAAAGTATATTTGGCCGTGACTCCAAGTAACATTTCCCACAAATAGCCACTATGATAAAGAAAGTGCTGAGTTGTTTTATATGTGTTTGTCTTTACCTGAAAGCGTAGGATGATGGTCCAGATAAGGCCCAGGGTGAGGCGGTGGTTTCCATCCACAATGTCATGGGAACCAACATTTTCCAGGTGAACCCTCTGTTCTTTAAGAAACTGGAGAGCTTTGTCAACGTTCTCCAGGCAGTGGATCCGCATCCGACCACGTGTCGGCCTCGGCTGGGTGAAAACAGATTGATAATTGATAATTAAGCCCTTATTATTGAAGTAGTACATGCAGCATCAATGTAGCATTAACATACATTATTGCCAAAAGCATATGCAGCCATCAGTTTGGATTTTACTTCAAATTTACTTTAAAAAAAGAGTAAAAACAGGACTAGAGGTTAAGCTTTAAGAGTTTATGAAAACAACAGAAAGAATGCCGACAAATTTGTATTGGGGACAAATAATTTATCATATTAATCCTCCTCAGTAAAGCAAAGTAATGGCAGTAAGTTCAGAACATCCAGTTCCACTCTGTACAGTACTGTGGAAAACTGCACTCCACAGAAATGATTTCCTCAGAAAATCAGTTCCACTTTACACAGTGTGTTTACACTTGGTGTAGGTTAAGTAACACAAAACATCTGTAATTAACAAAAGATTACAAAATAACTGTGACATGCAATCTTTTATGGAGAAGCAGAAGTTAATGTTGTCATGTTTGCAAAAATAAGTAGCTAGGTAACACGGCTAATTTCTCAATAATGTATTGATGTACAGAAAGGCTGCATACAGCACCATTAACTCTCCTATGATCGATTAATTAATTTATACCACAAAGCCCATTATTGCAGAATTTGCCATAATGAGAGTGTGTTCCTACCAGCAACTCTCCACTGAGGACCTCCAGAAGTCTGGTGAGCATGTATCCATCCTTCAGGTCGTTGTAGAGGTCAGATATGCGACAGGACACTCTGGCCAGATGGGAGTTTACCCACTTGGTAAAAGTCTTCTTCTGAACCGCATCTCGTTCGTCTACAGGAAATAAAATAATAAGCTCTAGAACAATCTAGGTCCTGGTGAAAAACATTGCTATCTTTTGATTGGGATAGTTAAGATAATACTGAATAGCATTAGGTAACATAGGCATCAATCTTCTGAGGGGCTTACCTGATTTGATGTGAATTCTGTGTTTAGGGGAGATGGATTTTTATTACCAATGTAACACTGCTTTACCTCTAAATTATATTAATTGGTGTGGCAACCAACTAATAACATTGTTTTTTGTGATTTTTGATCTGTACTGTACTGTACTAAAAAGCAAACCTTAGTCATGGTAAAACATTTTCAAAACTAAAATACAAAAAAGAAAAGAATCAATACCACATACTTAATGTAGGTGTATTTATACACCCACTGATGCAGGCTGGATGTGAGTAAGCATGTGTGACTTCTGACCTGCCAGGGCCTTGATGCGGGAACACTCAAACAGCTTGGAGCTTGTACACTCCGTCTCCCAGAACCCCGAGCCGATTGGTCGATTGTTGTTGTTGAGCTGGCGCTGGGCTTCCGCGTTGTCCAGATCTGGGGAGGCATTAGCCATCGCGCCCGACGCCCTGCAACACACACACATAAATTAATGATACATCGTTACGGGCCTGTTTATACAATTTATAGACATAACGCACACATGCACATCTATGTAAAGGACAGCAAGAAAGGTGGCGAGGACAGGTGCCATTGCTGCTTCTGTGTTCATGTCCTATGTAACCATTAAACACATCCCCACGGGCGAAAGGCATTTCACACATCTTAATTAAACTCTGATTGACTTCACACAACTCATCTGACACCTTTAAATCGATATTTCACCAAACAGGTTCACTGAAACAAATTCAGATTTGTGATTCACATGGGGGGGAAAATATGATACAGGCGCCACAACGTTCCCAATTTAATTAGAAGTGTTTAAAGTGCACAAATAATCTTTCAGCAGAAAACTATGGAGTCCATAAATAACAGCACCCAACCATTCATGAATGATGCAGCACCTGTCCTTGGCATCAGAGCATTTTACAAAAGAGAAGCTCAAAATAAAAACTCTGATGATTCAAAGGATGGTGGGAGACGGAGAGTAAAAATTATTTTTCTCTCTCATCTCTCCTGTCTCTGCCATTGACAGCTGAAAACCAGAGGATAAAAATAACTTCTAAACTTAACCAAGACATCACACAGTACAGGGTGAGAGGTAAGAAATGTAAATGTTCAAAACATCAAAATGATAACAAAAAGACTTCCAATCAGTTCAATTTTCTGATATTCATCAGTTTCAACCGCATTCATTTGAAGAGCTGATTGAACAGTTTGATATCCACATCAGATTTCCTTCATATTTTAACAAAAAACATTGGATATTCACCTTGAGCTGTATTCACAAAGTATCCTGCTAATCTAAAAGTAGCTTTTCAGTGGACAATGTGGGTAAAACTGTAATGTGTGACATTACAGCCCTAACTTTAACCCTCTCATGCATGAATTATTAAAAACAGTATATCGATTTTTTACTCAAAATTGGGCTAATATACAAATCCATTTAATTTTTTTCTGTTTTGTTTTTAGAATAATTTAACTGTCCACGTATGTAGAAACCATGCCACAAAGGAATAAAATGCCACACCTGACAGTATGAAATATTATGTTTTCATGTCATGTTATGCTCAGTCGCAGCCCTGAGACTGTGGAATGAATTGCCTCTGTTGTTAATGTTAGACTGGCCCCAAGCCTTCTGGTTTTTAAATCGCGACTTAAAACACATTTTTATTCCTTCGCTTTTAATCTGGCATGAGAACTGTATGTTGTATTTGTCTGGTGTTGTGTTACATGTGGAAACCCAGTAGCATGTTTTTATCCTTAAACTTAATGCTAAATCATCGCATTTTTAACACATCAACATTCAACATGTAGCCGATTAGTTTTAGTTAAAACTGATTACTTTACAGTTACAACTTACTCTTATTTTGTGGAAAGGCTCCAAAGCAGTCAAAAGTTGCAATTTAATGCTGTAATATGCAAGCTTGCATTGTTATTAATGCTCATATATTTGTTAAATGTCTGTTTTATTATAATATAATACAATTTATCACATCTTTTAAAAATTAGAATAGATAAACTAGCTGGTTACAGAAATCAAACTTTATGCAATGTGACTCCGACGTTGCATGATGTCCACATACCGGTGTGTGTACAGTTGGTTTTTGCTGCATAAAAACTACATTTTACTCTAAATTTATTAGCAGGTTTTATAAAACATAAAACTGTTAATAATATTCTACTGTACATACTACTATTTTTTTTAAACCTTATTAACCTCCTTGAATAAAAGTTTTTCACAGAAATGCCAGTGGCATTAAGCACATGGCCATCCCAGTCGCGATCTTGGATTGATGAGGTCATCAAATAATAAATATTTGGAAAACAAGAGAGTAACCACTGTTAAAATGTTGCTATCAATCAACTGACACTGTCCTCATATGACTTGGAGAACATAACCATGATGTAGAAACCCAAAATGGAGTTAAAATAACTGTCCACAAATGTGGACACCATGCATGAAAGGGTTAAGAACCCTCAGTTTTTAGGCTAAAAGTAATTCACAAAACCTTTTAGCACTAAAAGTAGCTCCTAAGTCAGAGAGAAGTAAGAGGTATGAGGTAAGAGGTTAAAATACAATGATAATGAACTTTTTGAACAATCGAAATAATCCAATAACAGCACAGATGACAGTTTGCACTCCGCTACTAGGACAGTTTGCAGCACTGACTCAAACAAAAATGTGTTATTTAGAGCCCAATTTGACATTTCATTATGCACTTTACATAGGAAATGCAATAAATAAATAACGTATATAAATGCAGGCAATTTCATGGCCATCACTGTAGAATGATCACATCAATTGTTGTTTTGGCAGCTGGACAAAACATCATATGCTGATGTTTTTTGATGGCAGAGATATAATGTATTTAAGTTAATACTTATCATTTTGTGTACATAAGACAAAACTTTCTGAATATGGCCCTTGGTGTAAACAATACGCTTCAGGCACTGCACACTTGTGTTTGAGGTATCCAAAAATTCAGAGCAGACATAAAAATCAGCAGACTGGTGGAAATTTAAACTCCTTGTCCTCTTGTGCTAGAAAAACCTGGCAGTTAACAAATTTGAACTGTGTTTTTAGTAGACACTTTCTCCTTGGCAGATATTTTACTAATTTCCTCAGACTGTAGCTAAAAGAAACAATGTGTCTGTATAAGCAGCATTTTACACTTCCTTTCTTGTATTACACCGATCCCTTTAAAAATATATCTATAATGTTTGTTTTGTCTAGTCAGTGTATGTCATGTAAACTACAGATGGTCTCTATAATTTGTTAATGTACAGAACACTATATTTAGCCACACGTTTTAGGTAGAATGTAAGTGTTTTGAACATAAATATGGACAGCGAAAAGGTGGATTATGCTGCAGGAGTGTTTTTATTCCCACTGTGAAAACTCATCACTGTCATATTAGTTGTTATCTGTTCCTCCCCCATTTTTCTTTGTGGTACACATGTGATGGATGTAAAATACATGCAATGGTTTCTCCTGGTAAAGAGCAGATGTGCCCACAGGACATAAAATATGCCATTTGGTGCTCTTCTCCAAAGCTGCTTACAAAGTAAAAATACATGTTTGTATGTGTGTCGTGTGCTTATATTGCAGGTTTACATTCATTAAACCTAGATCCAAGGATTTTTATCATTATGATTATGTTTGATTGATTAATTGGGATTTTAAGTAAAAGATTAAAAATGAAAGTGTGATTGAGACTGCTGTGCCGAGTTTAGGGTTTTCTCCATCTAATTCTCTGCCTCAACCTTTTTGCTGTAAATCTCTGTGAAGCTCTTTGTCTTCCTGTCATCCCACCCCTTTTCTGGCCTCTCCCTCCCTCTTCACTGCAACAAAAGTCCAAGCTCACAGATGTCACTATACCTAAACCACTGAAGAACAACATAGCCATATCGAGTAAATGTCAGCATGCCCCGCAAGACAAAGAGGAGGGGTAGTTGTACATGCACTTAGCCATTCTCCCTGGAGAGAATAACAGCAAAACATTACAGTGCTTTGTATCTGGTGATGAAGCAGATAGAGGACTGCACAAAAAACCAACAGAAATGAAACCTACAGCTCAGTTGTATTTATAGGCCAACTGAATAAATATAGTGAAAACTATAGAGCTTGTTTGCAGCTATATAAAGGTGCTATTATCTTCTGTGCCATTCTGTCAAGGAAGCAAATACTTTTTTACAAAAAAACCCCTATAATTTAATTAGTTCAACCAATTGGGGAACAGAAACGGCAGGCCTGGCTGTGTGTCCGACATGAATGCATGATAATAGTGGAAGGAGGGGGAGAAATTGTTTCAGTATAGTGTAAGCTGTAGTACATAGAAGTGTTAGTTTAGTATAGTTTCTTTAAGATGCATCGTATAGTGTAATGGTAACTGAGCGTCCTGGGTTTGCCTAACTGTAGCCAAAGTTAATAAGAAAAACAATAAATATAAATAATACATTTTTAGAAAATTTTGTTGTAACAAACCACTCAAAATAAAATAAAAAAGAATTCTATCTCATCAATCGCCCCTCCTTGTTTCCTGACAAGATGGTGGTGAAGATAACAAAAAAAGGGATTTATTCATCTTCTATTGTGCATAACTCCAAGATGAGACCAAATTTTTCTATGGATGTCAGTTAGTGAGCCACGACAAAAGGCCAAAATGAGGCAATTGACTCTGTAAACCATGTGTTTAGCCTATAGCTGATTGCTGGAATTGCCTTTGGCTATGTTGTAACGTATACCGTAAAAACTTAAAGTCTTAACAACAGAAAAACAGGCTCAGTCAATAAAATCATTTAAAAATGTTTTTGAATAACCACAACAAAGAGAGATCCTACAGTCATTGATGTGGACAAAAATATAAGGATTAAAATTAAAATTAAAATTATTACATTAGTTTATATGCTACAGTTTGTGTCAGTAAATCTGCATAGTAACTTCTTCTGTGTTTGATATCTTCCTACATGATTGCTGAATGTTGAATACATTTCCTCTTAAATGTCACTAAAACATTGTCTGCTCTCCAACTCCCTTGTATCTGTACTGATTAGCTCAACATGACTTGGTCTATTTTGTCTTAAAGTCTCAGATGAGTGGCAGCTGATGGTGTGATCTCAGATGTTGCAAATGAGCTAGCCCCATGTTTAACGTCCCTAAATCCCTGTACATTTGTCACCCACATCCCCCGTGCGGCAAAATCATTCGCCAGCATTTCCTCACAGAGAGTAAGAGCCTAGAACAAGGTTGGTTGCACACAATAAACTGAGCTGACTTATATCTACCAACCATGGAGCTAGCAAAGGTTCACCACACACACAAACACACACACATTACTCTGCTACAGATAGGAGGAAGCACAGGAGAATAAAACAAGGGAGGCTAATCTGAGAAAGCATTGGTGTTATTTTCACCATGTTGTCACTTAAATACATGACAACATTGCTGTCTCGGCTATTAAATGACTGTACTGATATATGGTAGAAAAAGACAGTCGTAGTAGAGGACATTCGTAATACTGTAAGACATTATAAGATACATTATGATTATAATACAAAAGAGAAAATCAACTAAGTGAAATATGTATTAAAACTAGGGATGTCCCGATCCGGGATCCCGGTCCGAGTCATTTGATTTTGAGTATCTACCGATACAGAGTCCCGATCCGATACTTCTATAATACTTAAAAAAAGAATAAAGAAGAGCGAAAAACAGATCCAGTATGTTCCTTATTTTCTATTTAATTCACCTTAATTTAACGTTCAACAACTCTGTTAAACAGAGCACTTCTGTAAGGTACCTTGAACAATCAAGTAATAAATAACATTAATTCTTCACATTTGGACTTTAGAGCAACAGTAAATATAAAATAAGTCTAAGATAAAAACAAATAGCACCTCAACTTAAAATACCTGGCAGGCATGTAAACAAATACAAAAATAAAAGTGCCACAGTGTTTGCAAAGCACATCTATAAATACACATATATACATTTATATCCGAGTCCTGATCGGGAGGTAACATCCGATTCTGATCGAGTCTGAAACAACGTGATCGGCCCGATTTCCGATCTCGTGATCGGATCTGGACATCCCTAGTTAAAACCTACATTTCGATAACAGAGGAAAAATAATATCTGTATGAGAACAGCAAGTCTACATCAGTCAAACTGTTATGACAGTCAAAATACTATGTGTGTGTGTCTGTGTGTGTCCTCTGTTCTCCTTGCCGTGATCCTTGCCTAACCTCAGCCACCTGGTGTCTTTCAATCAATCAGACTTGCAGCTTGCAGGGCTGCTCTGATGTGTATTTGTGTGTGTGCGCACATGTGTGTGTGGGTTATCACCTTTATTCTAATAATCAGACTCAGCTGTTGAGGAATCAGCCAGCCCCAGGCAAGAGAGTCGAGACTGTGTCTGACAATAACACACACATACACACACACGCACTTCTGGCTATCCATTTTCTGCTCTATAAGTAACAGCAGCAGTGAGACGCTTCATGATTTGCCTCCAGAGACTGAACAGAGCCTGCGGGAAATCTCAGAAGGTGGAGATAAACACAAAGAAAAAAGTGACCACACATTGAACTTGATTTTATCTGCATTCAGCAGAGTATGAATGTAAAACCTGCACGTTTCAAATTGAGAATGTCAAGAGTTAAAGTATTCTGATATTTTAGTTGTGAGCTTCTCACTCACATAAGCACCAAATGTTGATACGAAAGTACCTCAAAGCCATTTCCAGCAATTTCTATATTACACTACCGCCATATTGGGGGATTTAAAGAATGGTCAAAATAGAAGGAGCAGATGCTGGGATGTCCTGACTCATAGCCTCTAGTATGGGTCAATCTTCAAAAAAGCTGCATCCTACCTTCCTCAAGGCTTTCTGTTAAAAGTTTCAAGTCTAAAGGCAATACCAAAATAAACCTGACATCATAAGAATTACTTTTTGCAGACTTTAAAAAGCTCAATCATGAGCCACAGAAACATTAAACATTAGTTTTCAAACGCTATATAGTATTCCACATGATGAGTACACTGAACTTTATGTGTATAATCTATGGAGTTGCATATCTGATGGGTAATCTCTGAGAATAACTAAGTCAGTGGTAAAACCCCAAACTTCTGTCTAGAAAAGCAAAGATGTCAAGGCTCTTATTCTAATGTATCTTTGTGAAGAACAACATACTTTTAAAATGAGAACATATATAGGATACTAAAGAGGTACATTTTTCACGTTTCCCTTAAATGCAGCACACCAGAAAGCTGATATAAATTAACAAGGGGTGGAAAACCTGGGATCCAACATGTACGTAGGTAATATTATGTAAATTCCATGTTATTATTTCACTACGGTCAAACAAAAATCAGACAGTGTTCCTGCACCTATATCATTTATGACTCTTAACTGCTACAATGATAGAACCATAAATGGACAGATATGAAAATGGATTGTCATCTGCTTATGTAATTGTTTATTTAATATTTTTATTTTTATTTAAAAGCTCAGGCAATGCTTTTTGGGCTTCAGTGAGTCAGATACAGAATATGTATAGCTGGCACTAGATGTTGTCCACATATCAGCAGCTGCAACCTTAAAAACAACAGCTTTGAATATAATAATAATAATAAAGATTTATTCATATAGCATTAGTGGGGATTTCTTATCCCTTCAAAAAACTGCAGGCAAAAGTTACTTCCATAAAGGTTGAAAAAAAAGACTATCATCTGTCTTGATTAGTGTCAAAAATAAAGTGCTGAGTAATGCTGCTGTTTATGGGAAGATGAACAGTATTCAACACCTGAAACCAGAAAGCATCACTAAAATGATGGGAAGTGATGGGAGTAAATCTGCTGCTGAAAGCTTTCATTTACCCCAGCCCATTTATCCCGCTCATAAATACAGTATACTTGTTGTCTTCACTGAATGTGAAGAAATATTATTCATTTAAATTCATGACAGTTCATCTGCTGATTCAGAGATTATCTAATCTCTAAGACTATCTTTGTGGTATTTAAAGGAAAATAGATAACAAGTCAGATAATCTTCCCGCTAAACAATACTTGGTCAAACACTAAACCTGGAGCAGGAAACACTAGGACGAACACAGTATCAGGATAAAGGGTTGTTTCTGGATCTTTTTGTGCTTTCCCAATCTGGAAAGGGATCTAGTTCTGGTTCTGAGGTGCGTCTTGTTGGACTCCACGTGGGTTAGAGAGTTCATGTGTTTCAGTCTGCTGTTCCAACATTGAAGGATCAAATGTTTAAACAGTGGTAGCCTCTCTGATCTCTCCATGGAGGCAGAAGAAAGAGCAGGGATCACCTCTGTGTGTGTCCTGTCTGGTAGGTCTTTACATCAAAAAAATCCTTTCATGCTCAATAAGAGATTTTTTTGTTAGGGAAAAGATAAGAGGATTAAATGATCAGTCGATCAAGAAAATTAATCAGCTACCATTTTAATAATTTTTCAAGCAGAAATGTTAAACATACTCTTTGGATTTGCTGGATTTTGTTATCATTATTGATAGTAAACTAAAATATATTTGAAATAAGAAATTTCCTGAGCACAGCAACAACAATCAGGTGCTGGTAGATAACAGGATAAGTCTATGAAACGCGCTGCTCATAATAAAGGTAGTAAAGTCACATCAGTTTTTCATAAAATATAGTTGAATTTTGGCCTGTTCATCGGACAAGACAAGCAATTCGAATAACCTGGAAATCTGTTATTTTATATGTATATTAACATTTTATAGATAAAATGGATATTTGATAAATTGAAAAAATAATCAGCAAATTAAGCAATCGTTGTTAGTTGCAGCCCTAGAAGAGATGATGTTCATGTGAAGGGCAGAACTTCAGACTCGTCATGGCACACCCACACTTTCTGATTGACAATCCAACTCTAGTAAAGACAGGACAGCCACAAAGAGCGCTTTGCATCAGAGATGTCTTCTCATCGCTCACTTTTAGGACAGAATCTAGATCACTCCTGGTGGACCTGAAACCTGACCTCACCTTGATTTATAGGACAGCATCTAAAAAGAAATGTTCTATATTCAGAGTGGCCATCTTTGTTTTCCCCCCAGGTGGTTTGAGTGTGTTTTGTGTAAGTCTACTTCAGCTCTGTCACTGCTCTTTCAGCTGTTGTTCGCTTTACTTTGAATTTTCATAATGCAGACTCTTACCTGTCTGTTTTAGTGACACAGCTGGAAGCTGTGATGCTGCAGATCAGCCTTGCTGAACTTAAATTACTATTTTCTTATAGATGTGGGAGTATTATTAGTATTACAAAAATATTTAAAACATAAACGTTTGCATTACACAGCATAATTTTACAGGTGGAACTACTGATTGTCATTATACAATAATCTCTCAATTCTTTTTTAAATTTCATTTATTATTTTTTTAGTCTATATACATCAGGAAGTAATGAAAAAGCCCATCATAATATCCTAGAGGCCAGAATGAATAAATTAATAAATTGCTTGTTTTGTTCAAGCAACAGGCCAAAATTCAAAATATTCAATTTACAACAATATTAAACAAGAGAAAAGCAACAAATTCTCTCATTTAAGAGGAAAGAATCAGAGAATATTTGGTATTTGCGCTTGATAAATGACTTATTAATCGATTATCAAAATTATTCCTGATTAATTTTGTACTGATTTACGATTAAATCAATAACCTAGTAGTGTCGGCACTACTGTATATATACACGTGTGTGTGTGTTTGCCGAACTGTCAGTCGTTATGCTCTCTCCTCTAAACCACTCAGTGTTATTATTGCCCTCTCTCCCCAGCTATGCTATCACCATTGGTAACCACAATAAATCAATGTTACACCAATGGTGTAATGAAAGCGTCAGTGCCCCGCCTCCCTGCTCTCTCCTTTTATTATCCTTCACACTTTTTCAGCTGTCCTCTCCCTGCATTCCCACTCCTCCCTCTGTCCTAACCTCCAGTGATCTCAGTCTGGACCTCCACAACTTGTGTTTTGGTTATTAGCATTTGGCATGATGCCTCCATACCACCAGAGAGTGACAATACTGTAATCTTTTCAGTACAGGGGGATGCCAAACATCAGGTGCCCTTGAAACAAGCACTTAACCCCCAAATGCTGCAGAGAAGCTGTTTAGTCGCCAACACTATTGTGTTCAGTGGCCAAAGACTAGTGGTCCTGAGCAGCTAATGGTTGTTGCACTGTTGGCTTCTTTAGGATGAATATTTATTTAGTTATAGTATATAGTATAGTATAGTGTAGTAATATTTAAATAATTTGCATAGGTGCATTTCCAAATAGATGCACATTAGAAGAAAAACTGCATTTTCTAAGAATGTAAACCATAAGCCCATCTCAGGTCTTTAGCAGCTACTGATATTTTGGTAATGAAAACTGTGTTTTCTAATCTTGTGCAAACCTCTAGAACTAGTTTGTAAAACGTGTTATTTGACCACATTGGAATTCAAAACTGTTTCTTGTTGCCTCAAACAGCCACACTGCAAGGCGGAGTAAAAAGCAGGCTGTCAGAAAGACGGGGTGAGACGCGATATCGGATTACCATGGTGAAGACTGAAAATGTGCTAAAAACTGTAAAGCCTCTCTAATAATAAGAACAAGGGCAATTAAATAAGCCCATAAATGTGGACATCTAAACGTAAACAGGATGATTTAAAAGCAGATGTGGCATTGGGAACACTAATTTATGGTAAATATATTAAATTAATCTATACATTTCTAACCCCCAACTGCGAGCCAGCTCCAGTTCACCTTAACATGGCCGAAAACATACTAGTCTCACTTCTTCCTCACACTCTCACACATTTCTATATCAGATCCCGTGTACCTCCCACTCTATGATAAATTCTTCAGACATGATAATGATTTAAGTGACAAAGTCCTTTGTTTGAACGGATCATATTGCAGCACCAATTCAAGAACCACCTGATGTATGTTACAGACTCTTTCAGATGCGATTGGTGAGATAAGAGGCTATAGAGAGTGAGAAATACACAGGGTGACGGTGCGGAAGAGAAATGTTATAGAGAAACGGAAAGGCCGACATGGAAGAAGAAAAGTGAAAAAAGCGAGAATAAAGGAAAAAGAAAGAATTCGAAGGATCAAGAGAGACAGGAGGGCATATCACCCAAAAGATGAAGAGAGCGAGAAAGAGAGGGAAAGTGAGAGACAGCTGCCAGTGTTAATCAGTCAAGTGCAGCAGCTCTGTGTCTCTGTTTCTCTAAAGCTTAATGGGGACCAGACCCTCAGTGTACTTTCCCCTTTTAAATCACACACACACACAAACACACCGCAGTCCTCATCAGTATCGTCACATGCAGATCAAAACGTCTGTGGGACATTTATGATGACCTCTGCTATCTACCTGACACGTCATCTGCCAATTGACAGTTGTAAAGAGCATGCTTGGCTTCTTGAACTTCTATTGATTGATCCAATGATCAGGTATCAATTAAATTCACTTTGAAGAGGCTGAGGAAAGTCATTGAGGTTCCCTGATACAAGGAATGAACATGTTGTACGTACATGAATTAAGCATGTACTTACTTGTTAAATAATTGTTTTGTAAAGATTTTAATGTATTGTAAAAATAATAGTAAATAATTTCTTCCCCTACCCCATATCAAGGTGTATTCTTTTACTGTATATCAGTATGAATTCTTCACAATTTATCCACCAATGTCACTAAAAATCAATGTCTGTATGCACTGAAGTAAATACATGGCATCTGTTGACTGATGTTAAACATTAAACAGCAGGGCACAACACGTGAATACTGTGTAGCCTCAGTTGCTTTTTGGCTTTTTCTTTCTTTTAATTGTGTTATATACCTTTTTTGTGCATGTAATAGGTTTGCAATGTGAAAACGCCCAAAGTCCAACTCCAAGAGAGTTACCAACTTCCACAAAAAATACTGCTCCCAAATTGCCTGAAAACAGCTCCATTGTAGTCCAGCATTGCCAAATTACCTCTATGCCAGGGGTATTCAATTAGAATTCCAGTTAAGTCCAGTTAGACAAAATTTCCCGAAGCAAAGGTCCGGAACATCATACCGACTAACTTGCGTTATCATTCAGGGCCATAGTTGAATCAACACATATGTTTTTAGTCAACAACTGAGAATATTTCAACAATATTCAGTTTTCACTTCAAACTGGAGGGATAATAAATAGTAAATACTCTAATTATAAATTATAAATTTAAGTAAACTAAAATAAAGTGCCTATTTTTTTTTATTTTAGAATAAATGAAATAAAAAGGGTAGCTTGAAGTGATAAAGTGTAGTCTTAACCAATTTTACACTCAACACATCAAATGAACAGCTGTAATGCCTCCTCTTCTCTTTCATTCCCTCTTATAAACACTTTCCCACTTTCTCTTGTTCAGTTAGAAACATGAGCTCTTGCTTGTCCTGCCAGCTAGGATTGGAGATATATGAGATATTCTGGTTTTGAACTGCCCGTGGTAGGAATGTAAAAATCTCGACATTGTAGTGAAATGTCTTTTCTCTTTCGCCTCCTCTCTCCGTGTGCAGTGTTTCCCATACGTTCATATATTTGTGGCGGCCCGCCACAATATCAATGCTGACCGCCACAGATTGATTTTCATTTTTTAAAATAAGCTATTTGAAAATGTATTTGATTGCAGAGCGCCGTAGCGCATTCGCGCAGCACGTCCTCTTGCTCGTCCCTGAACACCCTGTTGTGTACACAAGCGCACTGAATTTTCCCACCTTTTTAACGCCGTTGTGTTTACAAAATTGTTGCAGCTGATTGGGTAACACCTGAGACACGCCCACCAAACGGGAGCAAACATACCTCGAAGCCCAGTGCAGAACGTTGCGCAACGTTGCAAGGAAACATGTTCAATCGGAAAATGTTGCAAAGCGGTGCAAAACGTTTTGAGATTGAACTCACCCCTGGTTACCAGCTCGTCAGGACCCGCCCTACACTCCTTCTGATTGGCTAGTAGTTCTCAATTAGGAACTGCGCATGCGCAACTCCAATTAAAGATCAAATAGAAGTAAGATATTTCACTCTGAAGCTAAAACAGAGCTGTCAACACACAGTGAGTGAAAAGCGGAGCAATGTGCAGTATGACATAAATATGGTGCTTTTAAAAAAATTAAACCATGTAAACCTATTCTGTTACAACCCCTAAATAAAATTATGAACCTAAAATGAGCCTAATATGACCACTTTAAATGTGTAATAGATATTTTTTCTCTGGAAGTCTTTTACCAAACTGCTGTTTTCTGAGGTTTATAGAAAACCAAATAGTACTCATTTAGGGTTTGGGTCACTATGTTCATTAGAGTATTAGAAATCTACACAGTAAAAACATTATGTTTGATTAGTCATTTGAACATGGACAGATCGGTACAGTCTCGGATGAGTTTCAGATGGAGGGTGCCAACTATTGAGAAAGCTCTGTTGCCCCAGGTCTAGTGCGTGGTCTTGAGTGGTGGAGACAGGAGGTTGGCATCAGAGGAGCAGAGGCTGTAGGAAGGAGTGTGGTGGTGGTGTTGGTTATGGAGGGCTTTGTGAGTGAGGAGAAGGACTTTGAATTGGATCCATTGTGGGAAAGGGAGCCAGTGGAGGTTCCAGAGGAAAGGGGAGCAGCAGAGTTCTGGACATGCTGGAGTTTATTTACGACTTTGGATGGTGTGCCGTAAAAAATGCTGATGCGGTACTTAATTCTGGATGTGATGAAGGCATGAATCAAGCAGCAGAAAGGAGAGTGATGAGCGGAGACAAGCTTTGTTTTTAAGGTTGAAAGGGCAGTTTTGGTGTTTTGATTGATGTGGTGTTCAAAGCAGAGGTTGCTGTCTAAAATGACTTAGTGGTTCAAACCAGCCTTTTTTAGTTCAGACCTGAACTGCTGGTGCTGACTAAACAAACGCTCTCTGGTCTTGGACAGCAGTTAAGTGAACTTAGGTGAAGCGGTTAATTTGGGTGTGGACAAAATTCGAACCAATAACAGGAAGCATATACTATTGTATATGTCATTTTATTGGTTGAATCCTGTTTTCGTGACTGGTGAGCATGTTTGCTACCAAGATGTCGAATAGCAGGGGACAAACCTGGAAGAAATTTTTTGCCTTCTGAATATTTGGGCTGAAGAGAATGTTTTTCCATTACTAGAGAAGGCTCAAGAACACTGAGGTATTTAAAATATTAAGTGACAAAATTAAGAAGAATGGATTCCCTAACCCTAACCCTAATGGATGAACTGTTGAGCAGTGCTGTGTGAAAGCTAAAGAAACTGCATTAACAATTCATTATGGTACTGTAATCAAGGCTGTAGAATTTAGAAGGGACATGTTCCTATTAATATCCAGCAACTACTGAATTGTCCCTATCGATACCTTTGATCAAAACAATTAAATATAACCATGTCCAAAACACAAACGGTTAACAGCTCTATGAGTCCAATGCTTTTTGAAAAGATATATATCCTCGCCTATCACATACATACCATTTTTAGACCCTCAACACTTTTTAAACTGGTAGATATTTGTATTGTCCCCACAAACAGTGACAGGAATTATCCCCGCTTGTCAATAATCGAATGATATTTCCACCACTTGGCTTTTGTTTACAATTTCAGGACCGTTTGAGTGTTTGCCTTTGTGAATGCATCATCCTCGCATTGGTTTGATTCAGAAACCGGACCTTAAGGTGTGAACCAGCTCGCAGAGGTTGCAGTGTGTGGCGAGGGAGACAGGGTGGAGTTATCAATGGGTAGGTGAAGTTTTGAGTGGTTATGGTGAGGGATTTGTGACCGATGATGATCAAGTCTTTAGTTCGAGGACGTTTTCCTGCATCCATGATTTAATTTCAGTGAGGCTGTTGGTCAGAGTGTAAGGAGTTACAGGGGTGATGAATTTAGTGCTGGATGTCATCAGTGTGACTGGAGGTGGAGACCACAATGGCATATGATGTTACCAATAGGGCCATGGAGGATCAACAGGAGAGAGCCAAGCACCGAACCCTGGGAGACGCCTTGTAATAGAGGAGGGGGTGGAGGAGCTGCAGTTGTTGATGGTGATGAACTGTTTGTGAGCTATGACCTTAGCCAGGAGAGGACAGTACCAGTAATGTTGAGGGAGAATTTGAGGCAGGAGAGAAAAATGGTGTGGTTATGGTGTCAAAAGCTGCAGTGTGGTCAAGGAGGATGAGAACGCTGAGGAGGCCAGATTCTGAGGAGAGGAGGAGGTCGTTTGAGGAGGGCTGTTGCTGTGCTGTTAGTGGAAACCAGATTCAAACGTTTCGAAAAGGTTGCTGGAAATGAGGTGGACTTGAATTGGAACACATTCTAGTATTTTTAACAAAAAGGGGAGCTCACGCCCTCAAACTGAAAACTAATGTCAGAAATTTTCCAAATATTTGTCAAATATAATGTTGACAAATATACTGTGAAGCTGCCTAAAGGCATCCACAAACAATATAACTCTGTTGTTTAGAGTTTTGCTTCCATGTTCCTGTTCTTAATATTTTTCTAACTCTGTTTTCTGCTTTGCTGTCTTTTATCAGAGCTGTGGTGAAGTTTGCTCCTCCTGTGCCATTTCTTGCTGATCTGTCAAAAACAAAGCAGCCGGAAATGTACAAACTGCATGCCAATGTAACCACTAGCCATTAGATTAAGATTAAAATATACATTGAATGCCTGATGTCTGCTGGCATGAGCTCCACTATAAGAACACAAGATAACCTTAAATTGAACCATTATTCAGACCCATATCTAAAACCTAGATTTTCTGACAGGGATGGATGCTCTCTCTCTCTCTCTCTCTCTCTCTCTCAATCACACACACACACACACACACACACACTGGATCCTTCTCTGTGACGTCACGCAGTACGCACATTACACACTGCACTGAGTCACTTCCACTCACTTCACCTTAGCAGAGTGAAACAACTTCTGCAAGCAAGAGCACCAGCCGACGCCCAGTTCTGAGTTGGCAAGACCACAAGTCTTAATCGAAACAGTCATCTTGTGGTCTGATAAACAACAGAGCAGCAGAGAGCCTCATTGTCCCAGAGATGCTGTCTCTCATCCAGACAAGACAGGGATGACAACAAGAAAGGTGTCAAAAAGAACTCTATCCTGTAACAGAGCTGGGCAACATATTGTAGTGTATATTCAGTAACCATTGGAGTTTTACACACACACACATGCATATTATTAAGGTTATTATGTATGTGTAGTAATATGAGGGTATTATTAAAAACTATTTCAAGGCCAATGGGTCAATTTGAACCAAATGTTGAATATAACAGATTTATTTCTGTCTTTTACAAATATTTGTGTGAAAAATTCACTATTTGGTAAACGGCTGAACACCACAGACACACTACAACCCCCTGTAGGTGTAGGACAGAAGTTAACGTCTGTAAAGTTCAATTAACCCGCAGAGAAATGGGTGAGGGAATCAAACATGCTCAATAAATGTCACAAAACGTACCGACAGTATTGTTAGCTTTTAAGAGCTGTTTGCTATTACAGATATGAAATTACTGAATTAAATTAATAAAATGATTACAGCCTTTGCTCATTGTGACAGCATTAAAAAATAAAACATTTGCCTGTCTTCCTCTTTTCTTTCTTGTTCACCCCCTCCAACACCACACACGTTCACACACGCACACACGCACACGCGCGCACACACACACACACCTTGCACCAACAAACCAAAGCTAATTAACCCACAACTGCATGCACACCTCTGTATGAGCTCCCTACAGTGGCTCTAGATATTTAGCCTACCACAAATAGAGACTGTTCTTTACAGCCAATGATTGTCTCAATGCAAAACTGAAGTAGTAGTCACTTTTCACTGCAGCTGTGATCAAACACAGCTCATTAAGAATTGACAGGCTACCGTGCATCTGCTTCTTGTGTTGCTAAAGCAAGCTATGCTGCTGTTGACCTTGTCTCACTAAAACATAAGAATAATCTAAATTAAATCAACCCTCTACCGAACAGCAAAATCCCCTCAGGATTCAAGAATAACTGATACCTCAAAGGACAGAAATGCCAAAGTAATGTGAGGTCACATAGTGAGACCAGAGACACACTTCCCGTAGGAATAGCCTATGTAGAGATTTGTCGCTTGGGAAGTTATGTAGCTACTGGAATTGGGGCACAGTTTGCCAAAAGGCCGCATAACCTAACGTAAATATCTGTTATTTAAAGTTATCAGTTATAAAGAAGACCAAACAACGTGCAACAACATGCCATATAGCCCATACACTATAGGCCGCTATTCTGCTTCTTAACCCACATATTTCCTTTCAAATTAGACAAACAGCTCTGACAGGCATCATAAACACCTTTCCAGGCATGCATCATGTAACGCATGTGGTTGAAAAAAGACATGAAACAGCGCGTCCCCAGCCGGATCACTGCGGTACCCTGCACCCAAATGCAGGCCGGCGTCCCTTCAAAAAAAGGAAAAAGCACCGTGCACCTCGGCTCCACGCTCTCATGCAGGGAATGACAAAATAAAACGACATCCCATGGAGAAAGGAACCACCCTGTCGCTCTTCTATCTGCCTTACCTACAGCTTCACTGTCAGTTTTTTGGATTGGTTTTGTCCTCCTCTTATACCAAGACGTCGTTGGGCTGGATCGATGAGGAGAGCGGTTTATCAATGGAGGAGACTGACGCTCCGCTTTTATTCCAGCAGGGTCTTCCCTCGTTTAGTCCTTATAACAGAAGGAAACGGTTCGTCAGGGTAATTACAAAAGCAGACCAGTCTCTATCGTGGAAACACAACGCCTTGGCGCATAAAAAGGGCGCTGTGTGTGCCTGCAGCGGTGACCGCCGGCCGGGAGATGCTGTCGGTGCTGAGGATGCGAG
Source organism: Lepomis macrochirus (assembly GCA_024633595.2). Lineage (NCBI taxonomy): Eukaryota > Metazoa > Chordata > Actinopteri > Centrarchiformes > Centrarchidae > Lepomis > Lepomis macrochirus. The sequence continues at coordinate 5,908,870 of JALXJV020000009.1, forward strand.
CCGGTGGAGGGTGATGATGATATCCATAGAGGTCCCCGTTTCCACCTGACACAACCTCTCCTTCCTCCTCCTCCTCCTCCTCCTCCTCTTCTTCTCCGCTGGTGATGCTGGAGAGAAATATCAGCATTAGTGCGGCGAGCTGAGAGAGAGGTAGGCTAAGGGAGAGGGAGAGAGGGAGGGAGAGAGAGAGAGAGAGAGAGAGAGAGAGAGAGAGAGAGGTTACATTTAAGCCAGAAGCCACAAGGGGCCGTGTTTTACTGACATTTTACAGAAGCAGTTTAAAAGAAAAGAAAAAAGTCTAATAGGCTAGCTACTATTGTTAGATATAGGAACCACAAAAAAGTAGGCGACTGTGTTCTGTTACAGTGTTTGTACTCATTTTGACCCAGATTAATGGCTGTTAAAGTACCTAACTCACTAAAGTTACCAACTAACTAATATCTGAGTCATTAACGTTAGGCTACACGATGGTTTAAGCCCTTTTATAAGCTTCAGTTTCACGAAGAAGAAGTGGGCGGGGCTTCTGCTGTCAAGCCAATCAAAAACAAAAAAAGCTAATGGTATAATTTCAGCTGGTGCATGTAGTCATAAGTTTCTTGTATGCTAAAATATGCTTATTAATGTAGTGATTAGTGCCAGGACTTGGCTAATTCAGGTTTTCCCAACATTTTGTTGACCTAAATGTCGTCATATTGAAATGAACTGTCCAATTACCACCAAACTATAGAATTTACACTCACCCTAAAAAAAATACACATGCAATTCAATCTCAACTTTTATTTATTTAGAAAGTATAAATGCTCCCAAGCTTTTCTTCTGATACAGATAAGCCAAGCCGAGTGATGTTTGACCAGTATTTCTTTGATCATTTTCACAAAAAAAATCTTCTTTTGACCAACAAACGCCATGAAAAACTGAAATAAACATAATTACAAATACAGTCAATTTCAGGATAAAATATAATATAAACACAAACAATATCAGTTCAAAGAAAATAAACACACACCTGTGCGCCGTCTGCACAGAAATTTAGGAGCCATCTCTAATGTCGCAATTTAATCTTCTGGAACTCTCTTTTCTTTTTTAGCTTCTGATATCTTTACCATCACTTATTCTTAATTGATCGTGTTGGCCCAGACCCTTCATTTAGTGTAATTCACAAGTTTAACAGTAGGTGTCACTGTCACTCAAGTGAAACCAAATTACACTTGAAAAAACATAATTCTGAACTTAAGTACACAGTAAGAGAGTACTTTTTATTGCGACTGCTACAGAGAGTCTCTGCACACTTTAAAAGTTAAAATATCACACACACACACACACGCACACACACACACACACACACACACACACACACACAGGACAGAGCTGGGTACGAGTGAGAGGGTGTAGAGCCAGAATATTTTCAGAACTAGGTTAATTAAGGTTTTTTTTGATCATTTTGATCAGTGGAAAGACTGACCAAGATGTCTTTGGTGAGTTTTATTTTGTTTCTGTTGAGTTTAAATGAAATGTGTTTTGCGATAAGTTAACAAGGAAATTAGTTCAGCAAAAGAGAAAAGCTTGAATTTAGAAGATATACTGTTGTATTTTTCAGTTTGAAAATGGAAATAGCTGTAAGAATATTTCCTTTCTTGACATTCTGTGAGTAAATTTTGTTTATTTATTCAACTCAAAAAGCTAAGAGAGCTGGTAAAATGCAGCAAATTCGCTGCTGGCAGACATTTCACACTGACGGGGCAACTTACATTTTCCCAGGAATAGCCTCAGACTAGAAGAAATTTGTGGTTCATTGTCTTGCATTGGCTTCAGACAAGGTGGTTAATTTGATTGGGCGCCCAAGATGCCACCCCAAAATTCCTGGCACTGTCAATTGCTTCTGGTTCCCTGAAGGATGTATTTGGTCTGTCATTTGTTCTCACTACTATTTTTGGATGGAAATTTCAAAGATGAGAGAAAAATGAAGATGAAAATTTTAAATATTTACGGGCAAACACAGCAGTACATGCTAACCTCATTCAATACTTAACCTCCCCTACAATTATCCAGTTCAAATCTTTGTTTTGAATTGGTACATATCTCTACATCTCGACATGCATCTAACTTTCGAATTATTTAGGTTTCTTTGGAAATTTAGTATCTGATTAAATTGTATGCATCTTTTAGGCAACTGGATTAGGACATATTAACAGTGCTGGTATTGAGTTGAAATAATGTAATTAAATGTACCATAATTATATCATTACATTTAGCTGTGTATTGGTGTCTAAATGATCCTATTTTCAATCATGAATAGGCCTGAACGGACTAATTTTTATCTACTATTCAAGATCTCTAATGATCGGCAGAAAAACATATTCGTATCATATCATATTCATATGCAAAATAACATATTCAACATTTTCCTTCTAGTTATTTTATCTAGGTTTTGAATAATTTTGTTTTGCATATGAATCAGCTATTGTGAGCTGAGAACCAACACTGTTTTATAAATCTTATTTTTTGCATTAGAAACACTGCAGGATTTAATGAGATAAAAACTTATTATCTGAGGAAATAATAAAGTTCCAGAAACAATGGGGACCTCATATTCCTGCTCAAGAGTAGAAAAGCAATGTTTTCAATGAAAACACTTACTGTCAAAGTGAGTCTGTTTTGAAAGCCCTGAGGAGATGTTTTTTGAAACATTTTTATAAAAGAAGCATAAATAACAGGTCAGACACCACATTACAAACACAACTTGTGTAGCCTATATCAAAGAACTGGTTTCACCTTTTCTCCACATTCAAACCCTCAAGAGCCCTCTGCCATAGTTCTGACCCTACACCATCTCATAACTTTGAACATTTTCATTGCAGTAACTATTCACAAGTCTTAATGTCAGAATGGACACTCGCCTTATATAGAAGCCACAAACTTTTAATATAAGAGAGGACTTGATTATCATATTTTGATTAAAACAAATTGCCAACTTTTCACTAAGATCTGGTTTGACTCACAGTCAACAAAGTGTAGCCTACTGGATCGATGAGTCTCACTTCACCGTGGCTTTAACAGGACAGTGAGAGCAGCAGGGCTCCTTTAACTCTCCATGTGGAAGGAGGAGTCTGAGCTGCGGAAGCGCCTCTTTTCCTGTCACCTAGAAGAGGCGTTTCTACACGTCAGATGTGATTTTTAAGTGAAAGTACCATCTGCATCGGACACAGTTTGACCACCAAGTTGTTGCTGTGTCGTGGATCTCGTTTATTGCAAATAATGTCGGATTCCGTCAAAAACGTCGCGATATTTGGAGCCACGGGAATGACCGGGCTGGCGACCCTGCCGCTAGCGGTGGCTGCAGGTGAGGAAAGACAAAACAATATAATAGATCATATTTCTTTGCCCTTTGCTGTGCAAACTGTGTGCTGGGGAAACACGGGGGCTCTTCATGGGATCCGACATGGTTCCCGACATGGTTCCTACAATAACATTACATTTGTATTCAACTTCAAGTAGGCTATTCAGCACAGTGAATATAAGTTTTTAGTCAGTTTAACGTTATACTGTGTTAGTCCTGATATATGGCCTGGGTCAGCTCAGTTATCTGCTGTCCTTTAGGCGTCCAAAAGCGGGATATACATGAGATTATGGGAATCTGTCAATGAGTGCATTACTACTGTTAATAATAATTTAGCTTTATCAAATGATTGATGATAACAGAAATGATTCACATTAAAAGAAAAAGGTTTAGGCTCCACAAGGTCAAGTTGTCCACAGTAACAGCAAGGTATTTGGTCAAAATATAGTGAAATGTGACCTAATTTAATTCGCATGTTTAAAGATTATGTATAATAATCTGATTTATTAAATTAAATTAATTTCCGAAGTGGAACATTTTTCTTAATCTCATGTTGCAGTGATTGATGTAGGTCTATTTGTCATTTATACATTCGCATTTGAAGGGCTTACACATGCCTGCTGTCATGATTTTCAAAAACATGAACTGTAGACACATGATTCATTTGATTCAGCAGCATTTTCATTTCCTTCTCCCTCCTCAGCATGGGGCAAAAAACCTGAGTCATGTTTGACGTTGCTGGTCACTATTCTGCTGAGTCACAGTGAGAGCTGATAGTAGAAGCTGTTAACTATCTCGCCTGTGCAGGAAGGGTGGGATCACGTTCATGTAGTTGGTGAAGTTATAATCTGTCCAGTCTAAAGGAGTTGAAATCATGTCTTCCTGTTGAATTTTAATATAAACCTTTCTGTGTTTATAACACAGGCCACTGCACCATAACTAATTAGGTAAAAGTGACAGTTTCAGTATGAAGGTGTAGGTGGAATGGTCTAATCCCTGCTCCTTTTATTGTAGTCCCTAGATAAAAGTGAGTCTGCCCCTGCACAGTGTTAACATATACTTGAAATGTAATTAGGCAGAACACAACTTTTAAGACAATTCTTTGATGTTTAGGAATATCATGGTGATGATGGTGTGAGTACCTTTTTCTGCTGCATCCCCGCTGACCTGTTTAATTTCCATGCGTCTTCCCAGGATACAATGTGACGGTGCTGGTGCGGGACCCTTCCAAGCTGCCCGCCGACCACAAGGCGTCCAGAGTGGAAGTGGGAGACGTACTTAATAAAGAGGATGTGAAGAAGACCCTGGAAGGCCAGGACGCTGTTATTGTCATCCTGGGTACCAGGAACGACCTCAGTAAGGCACCATAGTTTAAAGAAAAAATTATGAGAGAAAAAATTCACATTTATAAATATACTCAGCAAAAAAGAAACATCCTCTCACTTAACTGCTTTTATTTTCAGCGAACTTAACATGTGTTAATATTTGTATAACCATAAAAAGGTCTATCAGCTAAGGCATGAACTGAATAATGTTTCACAGACAGGTAACAGAAATGGAAAAATGTGCTAACAAAGGGGGGCTAAAAAGGTCTGTTAAGTGTTCTTAGTGTTTTAACGGTGCCCTTAATTGCCTACTGTCAGTACATCAGTTCCACAGGTGAATGTTCATTGATTGTTTATGATTAATTGAACAAGCATCAAAAACATTGAAACGTTGAACATTAAAAACAGCCTTTACAATAAAGATCTGTAAACTAATTTGGATTTTTACAGAATTATCTTTAAAATACAGTGTCCTGAAAAAGGGGCTTTTTTGTTGCTGAGTTTAAATATCTATCCCAGAAGTGGCATTGCAGTCAGTTTGTAGTTTCCAACATTTTTTAAAATTCCTTTTGCAGTGCCTTTGGCATTCACTGATTCTTTGATGTTCGTACACAGTTTGGATTTTTCTATGTGGTTGTGAAATTGCTGATCCAAACTTGCAGCATTTCTTTAGCTTTTACTGCTTTGGGCTCCTGTTACATGTTTAAACAACTGGTCAGTGTAGGTGTAGATTTTTCTTTGCAGTGAAACTTCATTTCAGAGGATTGCAGTTTTTCATGCTGTAATATGTAAAACATTCACTAGAGGTCGCCGTAAGACTTTTACAACATTTAACCCTACGTGACATCATCCTATCAGTGTAACAAAATCTAAAAGGCAATATATATAAAATTTTCAAAATGGCAACATAATAAGGAAAATGTGCATGGATTTCTCCAGGCCAACAATTCCATGATTCAATAAATGTCTAATTGTAGATAAGCTTAAACACAACATGGATACAAGATGGGGTTCACAAAAAGGTCAAATATCTGGACTTTATTAATCAAAAGCAGCAACACTTAAATACTCTATTTACTAAACATGAACACATTTTAAGGTCTAACCCTCATGTTTTCATGTCTGTAGTTTACTCTCTACTAGAGGAGCTTTCTGGAATACAGTGAAGCAAAGTGGAAATACTGGACATGAGTAAAGTGTCTCAAAGCAGTTTTTGAATATTTAGTTACTTTCCACCTCAGTGTGAATCTGTGATCTGATCTGTGTCATCAGGCCCGACCACCATGATGTCCGAAGGCACCAAGAACATTGTTGAATCCATGAAAGCCCGTGGGATCCGCAAAGTGATCGGCTGCATGTCAGGTACAACTCACTGTGGATGAAGTTGTCAAAGTTTATAGTTTATGAGTCTTATGAAAAGTTCTTTGAAAAATATTTTTTCAGTGTTGTATAACATTAAAACAATTAAGAGAAATGTACATATTTTACTTTAAGATATATAGATTTGTCTGACACTTATTTAATTGCCCTTTTATGCTCAGAGTGACAATACAACACAAACTAAATCCTTTTTCTTCACATGCGTTTGTTCAATGTGTTAATTGCATCCTTCTCTCCTCCCCACTCATCCTATTAATTACTGCATACATATCCCATTTTCTTCTCTCCACTCATTTTCTTCATCTTTATCCTTGTTCCTCCCAGCCTTCTTGCTGTGGGATCGCTCCAAAGTCCCGCCCCGTTTGGTTCCTGTGACAGAGGACCATGACAGGATGTACACAGTGCTGAAAACATCGGGACTGGACTACGTGGCCGTCATGCCGCCCCACATTGCTGGTCAGTAGGAAGTAAAACCTAAGAGCTTTATTCAACACAGAAGTGAAAAAAAACCTTCAAATATTATTGCTTGCATAAAGTTCTGCAGATAGCTGGGGATAATGGGTCATAAAACTTGCACTTGTTAGGAGTTATATGAGGCTTTGATAAAAAAAATAAATAAATAAAATAATAAAATAATAAAAAAGCATTTTAGACTGTGTAAGACTCTAGACATCACTCTGTGTGAATTTGCTCCAAAGCAAAGTTAACAGTGTAGTCAGTCTTTAAATATTAAATATAAAATATGTTAAACACAGAAGAAAACCTCAGCAACACCTCAGAGACACTGTAGATTCAACTCCTTTGTTCAAAATGAAATTTGGCCACTGATTTGAACATTTCTGTCTTGATTGTATTTTTGAACATTTTAATCTTAAATATTAATCAAGCATAAAATTTAATGTTTACCTGCTTCATTTGTCTTACGGTGAGATTTGTCTCTCTATCAAATCTTTATTAACTGTAGCTAGAGAGAGCTTTAATGCGTGTTCCTGTATTTTATATAAATGTTGTTTCCCTCTCGCTCCCTCCAGACGACCTTCCCCTGACAGAGCGTTACATGACGGCGGAGAACATGCTAAAGGGAAGAGCCATCTCTAAACACGACCTGGGACATTTCTTCGTCAAATGTCTGTCCACCTCAGAGTGGGATGGCAAGACTGTCGGTGTGTGGGGAGAGTATAAATAATCCTGATCTGCGCCCTGCTGATGCCCTCCGGACAGTGAAGGGGTTTAAATCTCTTCTTGTAACTGATCACAATTCTTTATATCCACCAAAATAAACTAAAGAGAAAATATCTTTTGTGCTTGAAGATAAATGAAGAAATAATGTATAGTGTGTTGTGATAAACCACTAACGCTTTATTGTTTTGACCTTTTATGATCATACTTTATACTAATTTCAATTTTGTTATCAGACACCACGAGGATACATTTTTAAAACAAGTGCCAAACATGTACTACTGCTTTAGCTGTTTAGTTCTGACTTTTCACATCAACAATCTACATATTGAATTTTCGGCATGTGATGTTGCTGCTCTGATTTACAGTTGGCTCCTTTTTATAGCTGTTGACAATAAAATACTTTATTGTACAACATGTTGTGCTGAAAGAGTAAATGTCATGTGAATGAGCAGAGCTGCGGGCTACTTGTTGCTGGAGTGACAAAACAACAACAACAACAACAACAACAATAATAAATTGTATAATACTATTCTATATAGTCATTTACATTACACGTTACAAAAGAAGAGAAAATTAGTGATAGAGTAGATCATAGGTGGATAGTGTACTGCTGATCTCAAATGTAAGTACTGATATCAGTTAAAAGATGTGAGACTACTTCTATCTTAAACTACAAGTAAAAGTAACTCTTTCATTAAGATTTGGTCACTGAAAACATTTCAGTGTAAACTGCCTCTATGAATGCTAACTGCAAAGCAGGTAAAATATATTCTTTAACAGACACATCATGATTCTCCCCTGACTAAATTAAGCACTTGATGAAAGTCAACTGGTTTTAGAATGAAAGAAAAGGACATATGAAAAAGTTTATTAATTATATTAATGACTATAATAAAAAGTGAAACAACAACTATGCAGTTATAAAATGATACAGGCAAGGATACAATGTGTCTATGAATAAACACTATTGGATGCAGATTTATAAAGCATGTATGCTGTAAAACATATTTATAGGATTCCTAAATTTTGTGCAGTAGACTCTCACCCCTGTCACTTACCATGCATGCATCCATGCATGTAAAGTGGTCCAGCAGATTTTTACAGCAAATAAAGGAACACTGTGTTGAATTTCTTGAATATGAGTTATTTCTGTCCCTAGATGTGAATCTACATGTGGATGACAGCTTGTCCTTTTACAGGACATGCTGTTGGGCCACTCTTATCATTTGGTGTTTCTTTCTTTGGGGATATCTGGTATGGATTTTGGTATGAAAATACGTGCGGAACCACTCGTCTAGTGTATCTGTCTTTTCACCTCATGTGAGTCTGTCCTATAAAAAAGGTCAACCGGTCAGTCAGATGAGTGGCGTGTGTAACTGTTGTGCAACTCCCCCTCAAAAAAAAGTGTCAAGTGCACAAAGGGCAGGCAGCACAATCCCGGTAACCTGTAAAATCTTCAAAATAAAACTATCCTATTAGAAGTTTCATATTAATTTTCAGTTTAATAACTGTAGCATGTTATTTCTCCGTACATCACATAAATACAGCAATTCCAGTCCCAATCCCTCCCACAGAAATATCAAATGTTTTGACATTTGATATATCTGTAGTTATATTGGCAGCTTAACATAATGTTTTCTGATTTTTACACAGATACTACAATTACTTGGCTGTATAAATATTTAATTGCTAAATCACACTCTATATGCAAATTTAATTAAAAATGTCATTTTTTGATAACAACTGTTTTTGATAACATACTGTTATGTTCATAATGTTATAACAGTCTATTTGTACACATGTACTGTACATAGTAATAAAGTGTTTTCTGCTTTTCACAATATGTATGTTAAGTATGTAAAAATGTGAAATTTAAAAGTACATCAGCTCAGAAATAAGATATCGTGTAGAGCACAACCATATTTTTGACATAGGCCTACTGTAATTCTAATACTTGTGGAAATATCCAGAAATATATTGTGGTTCTGCTTGCAGGTAGGTCTGCGTTTTCTGAGTGCCCTTCTAGTTAGTGTTTAAAAAGAGTATTTCTATATATCTATCTAGATATATAAAACATGGTGGGGTGGGTGGTGGTATCTCTGAGTAGGCCTATTTGAGTGAGTAAAGTAAACCAACAAAAACTGCATCACGATATGTTACCAAATTGGGAAAATACCTTAATCGTTGTAAAATAGCCAAATTCATAAAATTGCAGATGCAAAACCAAAGCACTCCTGGTTATATTTCAAAAAAGTTTTGTCATATGTTCGCTAGTTTTGAGTTTTGTTTTGAAAGCAACTACAGGAAGTTGTGTTATGTTCTGGCAGCTTTATGTTTTTTCTCTTCCGTCCAATACACGGGCCGAGGAGGAGTCAAAGCTGTTTTTCAAAGTTTCAGTTTTTCGTGTGGCGAAATGTCGAGTGGTGGAATTTAAATCGAAACAGTAAGCCAGCAAGTGGTGTTGGTGGTTTACGACAGCAGAAGTCGTGTCTACTTGACCGTTTCGTTTTCCTTCTTGACGACTGTTGCTCTCAGGTAAATGATTATTTCTCTGCCTGCAAACATTCATTAATTATCATTAATTATAGGCTTGTTAAAATTACTTTTCCTGTGGACGTGCACATGTGTATGACCCGCACATTTTAATTTGTGCCTTTCTCTGATGTTATTGTATTGAAATAGTAGCCTAACGTTGGTGCGACGTGCAGCCTGCATTGTTAAATCTCTCTGATTGGTTTGATTTATTGATCGATTCAGTATTAGTTCAACATTTGGCATGTTCTTACAGTAACTTTAACTGAAACGTGAGAGAAGACATGCTGACTCGAAACTTAATTCAGTAATTGTTAGTGTTTTACATAGCAGTTGAATTTGTATCCCTCTTATGTCGGTGATGTAATCATTTAGGAATTATTGCTATGCAAATTTAACAAGCTTGACAATCCGCTCTGGAATGATTGATCATCGCAGAAGTAAATTAACAGGTTTATATATTGTATGACTTGTGATGTTAATATATTTGTCATATAAATAGTTAAAAGTGTGTTTTATGCGGTTTTGTAACGTAAAATGATTGTGACGGTATGTGACGTACACAAACTTCACTACCCATCATGCCTTTCGATGCATCCAGCCCCCAACTGCTAACGTTTTGGCGTGAAACTCAAATCACGGGCGGGAGAAGACCGAGGCAGTCGGTTAGCAGCGAAACATTTTGAGTTTGGAACCAAAATCATAGTTTTAAATTGTTTTTAATCGCGGACTTAACTTCTGAATGAGTTGAGTTTTTTGTGGGGTCGAAGAGGAGGCAAGATAACGACGTACCAACGGTGTCGACTAAACTTAACGAGGAGAGACGGGAAGTGATTCAACAGGTCGGCTTTACTTTTAAAACTGGGTTTAAAGTTTACCATCTAACTTAACCTAGGTTAGTGGTTTAACTGCTTTATACTCGCTTTCGTCTCGTTAATCTAGATAATTGAAGTTAATTTTACGTTTTCTTTAAAAGTTAATTTACTCTGTTAACTTTTTTCTTTTTCCCTCCTACACGATGAAACTAATGTTACAACCCCCAACCCACATTTTGCTGACTGGATGTTCATAGAAAAAAAATTACTTTTAGGTAACATGGTTGTTTTAATGTTAATTTGAAGGTATCATAATCGTGTTTTCAACAGTAATCCACATCAAACTATCTCTATTAATTACTTTTTGCCAAATCGTATAACGTTACAATTGTAAAAAAATACGAAGCAACGTAAATCAGCTTTAACACACCTAATGTTAAGATTAATGAAGTTGGAAATAACTTTCTGATCATGCTTTTTTCAAATGTTTAATTATTTACTAACGTTAGATCCCTCGCTAACTTAGCTGTCTGATAAGTTGGTTTAAAGGTGGATTTTTGCTCCTGAGTGAAAGTTGAAGAAACCAGATGATTAATTGTGGATTTAAACTTTGACTCTTTATGGTCAGAACAAACACTTGATGCCAAACAGTGGATCACTTAACAAATCTGAGGCAGAACATTTAAAAACAATGATGTTAAAACCTTTTTTTCAAAAAAATATTCATGAGTAAAATTAAGTGAAGTCTGTTTTCCTTCCCCTTTCCTCAACAAAATAAATATCTTAACAGAACAATTAAGCTCTAATTCATTCGTGATTCAAACTAATTAAATCAAACATTTATTGAACATTTATGTTATTATTGAGGAAAATCATATTGTAGTAATTATCATTATTGTTTTATTGATTAAAATTGGTTTATTGATTAAAATTGGAAAAACAGTCCTAAAAGACATAATGATTAATAACAGAGATTCCTAATCATTGATAAGCCTTAATATGTATTTTTACTAGATGCTTAATGAATTTACTATTGAGTGGCTGCTTATTTTCTCACAGATTTACATTTATCACGTCAGCATTTTGATATTACTCCGTTCTTCTGTAGTACAAGCGTTTTTGAATAATAAAACTTCCTCATTCCGTTACTAAGAACAACTCTGAGAAACTATCATCTACAAAATGTGAACTGTAGATGCTTTTTGGGGTCAACTTAACGGTTTGTGTCTTCCTCTACAGTTTAAAGATGATCATGAAGGGGCAGAAGAGGAAACTCCCACCAGAGGACATTGAGATTTCAGATAGGACTAGCCCCCTCTGGGAGAGCCAGCGCCAGTTTGTGTTCTCTGTTTCCTTGAACAAGTATCAGCGTGGCCAGGAGCTACCTGAACCCAGTCTGCGGCGGTCTGTTCTAATAGCCAACACACTGCGGCAGGTCAGCCTGGAGGAGTCTGGTGCGGCCTCTGTAGCCATGGAGGTGTCACAACCACATTGTAGCTCTTCATCTTCAACCCAGGAGAGTAATTTTACTGGAGTTGCTGCAGCTAAACATCAGTCTGCAGTGATGTTTGCTAACAGCCACTCAACTCTTGCCAGCTGCCCTCTGGTTTCTTTAAATAACTTATCAAATTGTGCCGTAAATAGGTCACCAGCAAGCTGCCAGCCGAGTGTCCCCCTGTCTGTAGAAGATGAGGATTGGGGATCGATGTCCGCAGATCCTGATTTCTCCCTTTCAGCTGCCATCTCATCCATTCTCACTGCACTTGACTCTACCATTGACGGGAGCCCACAGGCAGCACCACGGACACCTCTCAGGTCCTTGGAGAACCTTTCGGGGCCCTCTGAGGGTGGTGGTGCATGGGTGAAACAGGGAGTCAGAGGTCATGGGGGAAGCTGGGAGCAGCAGGAAGAGAGCAGCGTGGAGGTGATGAGGTCCAGCTACCTCAGTGAGCTCACTGTGGAGGATCTGTTCCAGGATATAGACACGTCCCTGCTGGAAAGGGACATGGGAGTACTTGGGCTCAGAGGCAGTGGAGGTGGATACCTGACCGGGGATGACCTTTTACGGTACCTGCCGCCTTTCTCCTCCTCCTCGAACCCCTTCTCTCTCTCCCTCAACCAGAGTATGAAATGCCTGCCTTCGTTCTCCTCATTCAGCCCGTTGTCTTCCTCATCCTCCTCTTCACCATCTCTTTCTTCACCACCCTTCTCTAGTCAGAATCATGTGAGAGAAGGACTTGAGCTGGAGCATCTGATGGAGATCCTGGTGGAGTCCTGATAGTCCCACTGTCATCATACTGTAAGAATTTTAACAGGAGGTAACCTGAACACCAGTAGGTAGTGAACAAAAACTGAATTCACAAGGCAAAGGCCTGGATTGTTAAACACAATATTCACTTTGTTGTTTCTATATATTGCTCAAGAAATAGTGTATGATGGGAAAGTAGTAAGAAATGTTGATGCCCAAGGCAGAAATGCTACATGAGAAGTAGCTGATGTATCTGGCAGCTTTTTGTGTAACATGAAGGCTTTTGGAAGTCAAGTCACTGTGAAAATGCAGCGGACTGAACGTTGGGGCGACACATGGGATAAATCCCTTTTTTAAAGTGTACAATGTTAATGTGAGTTGTGAGAAAATGTGATTTGGCTGGTGTTGGAAGGAGGATGGTTGAAACACTAATATTATAGGTCACCTCTTCTGTGAAGAAATCCTTTAAGGGGCATGATATCAGGTGCTAAGAGATCAGGTCAGGATTTCAAAGAGTAGGAGCACCCAGAAAAATTGTGTCTTTGCATATTTATGATAAAGTGGTTTAGCCAGAAGAAATCCAAAAGAATCAGTATTTTGTTCAGTTACAAAAAAATTCAAATGTATCATTCTTAGAGTTTGTCTTTAACTGGGTGTTTTTTCTTTGTATTCCTCAGTTTATCATCAGTGCTGTTTCAGTAGATACAACAGCACCATTGCATTTTGTCAATGTATCCTGCATTAGCAGTAGTGAAAAAAGGCATTTTCAACCTACTGGCTGTTTACACATGTCCGATCTGAAGGCTGAAAAGACTAAAACTAAAAGTTTTCTCTGAAATGTTTCCTTTCAGACAGTCTGAATGCAGCTCAGGAAACACATGGTTGTTCTATGATGGCTAAATGCAGAGTCCAGCTCAGAAGGAGTATTTCATGTCTTTTAATAGGTGCTTTTATTCAAAGAGCCTCTGCAGCACTCTGATTGTATACAAAACATCCTGGGTTTTTATGTGATAGTGCAAAACCACTTTGTGTCTCATTAAAGTCACAGCCACTTCACAACAGCTTCTGTTGTACAGCTGTGATATTATTGATCAGTCCCAGTGGGAGTCCAGCATCGAGCTTTGAGCCACATTGGCTGGATGGTTGTTCACTCAACAGTTTCTGCTTGTTTTAGTGGAGTTCAGATGTTTTGTATGGTTATTGCACTTTTGTTATTAATATGCATTTCTAAATCTCAGTCATGTGAGCATGTGGTTTACTCTGTATTTAGTAGCAATGGCAATGTTACATTTGGCCAAATGATTCCCTTTTAACCCATAAGGTTGAGTCATTTTAAATGTTCGGTTAATGTTTTTTTGTTTTTAAAAAAAAACACTTAGGAAGTGTGTTTTTAACTGTAACTTAACCCGCTATAGATGTTGATCAGCATTTAATCAAACACTGCTGAAATGCATGATGGGAAATGCTGAGTTTTTCTTTTTTTTGAGGAAGCATATGATGCCTGTTTGTCAGGTTTGTGTACATTCATCCGGTTTATGGATCAAAGTTGCTTTCTATGCAAAGGTCCTTTCTGAATATCTGGGCTTCAGTCTCTATTTATAAATGGCACATTTTGTTAACAAGATGAGTAATTTAATGTCAAACCATACTTGACTATTCACTAATGATATATTAACATACCGTCATGGCAGTTATTTACGTTAATTTTCTGTACAAATATTTTAACGGTTATGTTTTGAAAGTCAGGGCAGAATGCTCATAAAGACTAGACTTCTTTTAAAAGAAGGCAAATGTTTGTTTTTAATAAAATGTGAAAAACAAATCATGCTGCATTGTCATTGTTAAAGCATCACAGTGCTGAATGTAGTGCGTTACATAAAGCTACGAAAAGAGTGGGAAAATGCATAAACTGCACTTTCGTGGCTTTAACGTCATCTGATACTGTTAAAAAGCTGCAGCGGTGCGTTTAGAGAATCAGAAAAGAGCAACCACCAATGTTTCAATTATTGTCACTTTCTGCGCCTCCTACCGTGTAGAAGACAGTGTTGGTCATTTGGGTATTGTCATTATCGCACCTGGACAGAAAACTACAAATAATAGAAATGTGGAGTTATCAGTTACTTAAATCTGAACAAAATAGACTCAGTCTTGTTTTGGTTCCAGCCAGATCCCTTAAAGACCAGGACAAACACTACCTTTGTGACTTAACATCACCTGTTGGCAGCTTCACCCACAGGCACACACCAGTGTAAATAAGACAAATTCTGAATATCTGTAAAAGGGGAACGCTTGATGGACAACACAGGACAGGCATGTAAACTCTTTTGGATGATTCTATGGTATAAACCAACTCGCTGAAGACAAGCATGAGATTGTTCTTTTTTTAATTTATGGTAGTCTAATGTGAATACATGTTAAACTGATTAAACTACAACAACATACACACCAACGTAAACAGACAATTTTACAATATCAGGATATAATTAGCCTGTTTGTTTGACTACAACTTCAACGGTAAAAGAAAAACTGAACATGAAAAGGTGAGGTAAGCGATTCTAATCAAACACGTGTTTTTGGCAAATACTCAAGGTCCGCCAGCTGTCCATTGTGTGTCGTGTGGTTTGCTCTATATAAAAATGGTATTTGTCATGGTATTGGATTTTCCCCCCAGAAACACTTACCTCACCTTTAAAGTGCATTTCTATGGTGGATAAAATCCAGAGTGGAAATCACACGGAACAGGTCGTGTTTAACAACTAACATTTGGTTTTACATTCAAATGAATTACGCCCTTAATCACCACAATGAAAACACTTTTTTCTTATCATCAGTCCCTCTACTCCAACCCTTTGACCCTATATATTACTGTAATGGAGGTGTAGTAACATGTGCTACATACATGTAGACACCAGGGGGAAGCACCATAAAGCAGGACAGCCCTTGTCCTGAGGCAAACACAGTGCTTATTGTACTCTTCAAGGCAGACCCAGATACAGGAAAGTTACTACTTTCACACAGGAAATCTGAAACACGAGTTAACTAGTTCACGCCCCCAGAGTTTGAAATGCTCAGCGTAGGCCCTCATTTGACCTTTATTTGAGGATGTGATCAAAAGGTTTAGCAGATTCACTTGTCACTTCACTGGAGATCATTCATGCTTGAGAAGATTCATCAAAGTGTTGCAAAAGTAAGTAAAGGCCATTCCTGGATATAAATATGAGTGGACGGTTTGGTCAGTGGTCTGGAGGCGTTTTGGCTATAATGTGCATATGTTAAATATAAAGAGAAGGAGCTGAACAATGCACCCAAATAAAAGCAAATGGATTTAAAGGTGTAAAAGTTGAAATTGCATCACCAAGATTTAGTTTCAGCACAATTATTTACAATATTTGTTAGTCATGAACAAGAAAAAATACATGCAAGACAAAAGTGATCCGAAAACAACTAATCGTATCAAAAGTCAGAGCCCTTCATGCGCTATCCTGAGGCTGTAAACGCACCAGCCGAGCCTGTACGATGAACACAACACAGTTACAGCAGTGTTGAGAAGGGAAAAACAACATCTGTGCCTTTTAACCCAGGCAGGTTGCTGTAGTCAAGTTAAGATAGTCCTTTCGTATGTGCAGAAAGTGGTGTAGTAACCACTCAGTCACAAAGGCTGAATCTTAAAACTCATCTCAATTCCTCATTATTATTATTGTTATAAGGCTCTCTCCTCAGGGTGTTTTTAACAAGGAGACAGACAAAATGAAAAAATTAAGACAACAATTCAGATTCAGCTGACCAGTCTGGGTGTTTATCACTGGTTCAAGACCAAGGGGTCGCCAGAGGTAGAGCTTCTTTTTTATTTATCTGCCTTCTCACAGCTCAGCCTTTGTTGATGCTGTTGTATGAGGGCTGAGATGCCGGCTCCAGGGGCTTGCTGGCCTCTATTTCTGTCAGGTAAGGGCGGGTTTGAGCTTCATCTTCGTTCTCCACGATGGGCTCCCTGTCTTCGTCCGACTCCTCACAGCGCGGCAGCTGCAGGACAGTGGTCAGGCCGTGCAGGTCCGCCATTTTGTGGAAGGTGCGCAGCAGGAGGTACATCATCATCAGACCAACAAACAGGTAGACTGGAGGAGGGGCAGAAGAGACAGAAAGCCATTTCTTCAACAGAACAATGTGCTGCAATCTACTTTTGCATAATAAAGTCATTACATGAAGCTGACTTTTCAATATTTCTCAAGTATCGAATGAATCCGACTGCACCAACATCCCATACATGAGGTGGCTTGGTGAATGTAATGGCAACCTCAAATTGAAACAGCTAAAGCATCCGACTCTTACCCCAATAGGTTTTATCACATCTGATAACCCTTTCTGCTCTACTCTAAGCATAATAGGTACTCTCTATAGGCTTTAAAACCTTATTAAAAAACAAACTTCTTTCAAAAGCAACCAATGCTTCTGATATAATTTTATTTGTTTCATAAAATTCTTTGCAAGTTGGATTAATTTACAATAAGGAACACAGTAAAGTGTTGTTTACTTATAGACAGTCAACAGATTCATTTATGGGGAACAGACATAAGTGGCCTCATGTTGCTGGTGTTGGCAAAGGTTAACAAATATGTGCTCAGCATGAGTTACTTCTGCTCTGATTCTTTGCCTTAAAGTCACATGTCTGCACTAAACTATAATAGACCATACAGTAGTCTCTGACTATACAAGTAGGCCAGCTCTTCAAGAGAAACGGTGTAGGATTATAGAAGCCTCTGCTCCATAACTTTACGGTGACTGTGGGAAATACACAGTAAGTGGTGCAGGGGGAATCCCAGGTCAGCTCTTGCTGGTTATATATGATTGGCTTTGCTCCTATATGTTTTTCCATCTGCAGGTTTCAGGAAGTGAAATTTAGGACAATATGATTGAATTCAACCCACCTGGTATTAGATTTAAAGGACAATGCATAAAGATAATCACTCATTAGATCACCTATATTGAATTACTGTACTTAAATCAAACAGTTCCTGTAGTACCTGCAAACCTTTAAACTTTAACTTCATGTCATACTGCTCTTGTGGTGAAAAACAGAGCTTGACAAGTTCGAAGAACTTTGACCCTGTCCAAACTCCAAACAACCAAAATCTTTGCCCTTTAGCAACACTAGTAGTGCTGTGCTGTCATGGAAAAGCCTTGGAACAGCAGTTTTGAACCTCAATAATATGATGAGGAAGTTTCACCATGTTTGGGGCCTTTGCGTTGCACAACTTCAGAATGACAATTCATTTTATATGGCGATAATGTAGAAATGCTAACATAACATAATCATGGCTGGTAATAAATTAAACGTAGTGTGCGAATATGTTAAATTTAGCCATTTCAAGCTGCTATTAATAACATTATGGGGTAAATTCTGCAGTTATCTCAGAAATAACCCTTTGACATATTTGTCTTGAGAACACAAGAGTTTTTAGTTCCTTCTGCTGCTGGATTAATAAAAAAATACACTTATTAGAAGTTGACTCTCATTTTCATTTACTGCTACAGCAGGGAACTTTCTTTTTTTCTAAGAACACATTTACATATTATCAGTTTTAGAACACAGCACTTCAGCTGTGGAAGCACCAGTTTCAGGAAACGTCACATCATCAGGCTGTGAAAACAATAGGCTACATCTTGCAGGGGATCATTAGTCCTCCTCAGAACCTGCAGGGGCTGTTCGGGTTAATCTGATTGGACCCGACCTACATCATTATTTAACACAGCCTGTAGGGTGGGAAATCAACATGGCTGCTCTGTGTGAACTGCTGGGCCTCCTTCTAACTGAAGTCAAGGGATTAGCTGAGGACAAGGCACAGAGGAAAACACAGCAATTTCCATTGTGCCCACCAGGGTCTCTTGGAACATAAAATCAAACATTAAATCCTCCAAAATTAAGACTATAGGGGGAAGAAGGTGTATATCAGCAGAAAATTTGTGGTCTAACAAAATGCTCATGTCCTAAATTGCTGCAGAAACCCAAAGGTAATCACCAACAACTGTTTTAACATAGAAATTACGGTGATATGCAGCATACATTCATTTTATTCAGTCCTGAATGCAGCAGACAGCATTCATCTCAATAAGTTGTTCTAAATGTTTGTCGGATATTCACTCTCTCTGACTGACACACCACAGAGAAACTAAACAGCATGGCTACTTTTAGACAAAAAGGTCATTCCGGTCCTGATTCAATTATAGAGAAAACACCCACACAGAAACTGAAAACAAGTGTGTGATTATGAAAATAACCTCCATCATATGACAGTGATGTCTCATCTAAACATCAACAAATAACCACTGGGATCCAGCACAAAGTTTTATGAAGAAGCTCATTTACAATTAACATCTGAATCATATCTTTGGGAATGCCCCCAAATGGTTTCCACACTAAGACATTATAATTTTCTGTCCACCTTGTCAGGCCAACACACTCGGTTAGTCGATATCGCTCAAAGATCTTCGATACCGTATCGATACCTCGAGACGGTACTGACTTTTTTCGATACCTATTTTATTGGTATAAAATTTGCATATTTTCTCAACATACTGAGAACCATTGTTGTTTGTATAAAGTAACTTAATTATCACATTATTATCATTAATAGTTTATTTTAATAATTGTTACTTTAAAAATACTACAGCTCGTCGAAAACCAAGATATATTTTCTATGTAACATCGGCCTATATTGTGTTTTTGTTGTTTTATTCCTCTCTCTTTAGTTTTATAATGTAATTTTATTGTCTATTAATTATATATTTTTATTGTTTATATGTGAATTTGTGCTCTGGCACCATGGCAACATAAACATTCATGGCAACAGGCCTGAGAGAAAGAGAGAGAAATCTCTCATCTGATGGAAACAAGTTTCTGCCTCTACATATCAAAGTTTCCTCCTCACTAGAGGAAGAGGAGTCCAGGCGACAACTATCACAATAGAAAGTAAACTCAGCCGCGCGTCTTTAATCCACTGCAGCAAAGTCGCAGACATCAGCCCAAGGATCGCTACGTGAAGTCACTTCCGCCAGCTGCACATACAGGTCCGTGTGCGTTGATGGACTGAGCCTTCAGAAACACTTGGAAAAAATGTAGCGTGTTTGGAAGCTACCGCGCTGCTCGGTCAATAAAAGAGCTTTGATTTGATTCAGAAAACAGCGACGCTGCCACCAAGCTACTGAGAAATGTAGTTAAACTAGTAGCGACGCTGCTGCCCGACGCCGCTCGTACGGTGGGCGTGTTGAAGCAGCTCGGTGGCAGCAGGGCGCTGAGACGATGATGCACCGGCTCTGTCTTGTTGCAGCAAAAACGGAGCGACTTTCTGCTCTTAAGTTTATTCCACGCACAATCAAAGGCTTCACCAGGTTTGTCGTCTCGTCTTTTGGCAGCAATTATCTTATGTCGCAAATATTGTCGCGCTGTTGCATCAAGCCACACTTTTGATTTTTTTCACCGTCTTTTACATCCACGTCTCTGTGCGTCACCGCCGCGAGCTAGTGTTTACATCACTACAGCCAATTACAATCACTTTTAGATGTGGGCACATCAAGAATGCTGCGTGCTGATTGGCTCATTGGCGTTAAGAGCACCTTTAGGTATCGAACTTTGGTACCGAAAGACAAGACATTTTTTGATACTCGGTGGTATTGAAGCAATTCGGTCGGTGCCTAAAAAAGTATTGAACTCGATACCCAGCCCTACTCATGGTACTTGTTTGCAATTTTTGAAAGAGTCTTAGTTTAGCAGGCCAATGTTATTTTAAATAATACCACTACACATTTATTCGGTTGCTGTTTTAGAAATGACATGCTCCCCAAAATTAGACAACATAAAATGCTGCATTTTAAACATTTTAAAGCTGGCACTGGCACACAGGCATCACTTTCAGTTCTAGAAGTAGCTTTGCAGTGTGGATAAAGTACGTGAATAACCATCATGTCTGGGTGAAAGAGATGACTCACAAGATGTTGCTAAAATTGATAAAATCAGCTTCTAATATGGGAAATTAAAGTTTGTTAGGCTAGACAACCACACCTCTTCAAACCTCACCCTGAAACATGGCATCCCACAGACGACTTCACCTATGACTGCACACGGTTCTATTACCATTATCGAGTTTGCAGATGACACAATGGTGGTTGGCCTCATCAGTGACAATGACTAATATGCAGACAGGGAGGGACAATCTGGCCCTCAAAACCAAGAAAACCAAAGATCTCATTGTGGACTTACGAAAGACCAAAGGTGGCACACACACACACACACACACACATCTGTATCAATAGGACCGAGGTTGAGCATGTCTCCAGCTTCAAGGTCCTGGGTGTCCACATCTCTGAGGGCCTCTTTTGGCCACAACTCATGAAGGCTCCCCAGCATCTCCACTTTCAGAGAGAACCGAGAAAGTCCATATGTCTCCTCTGACAGTTCTACCATTGCACCATGAAGAACATCATTACTTCCTGCATCCCAGTATGTTATGGTAACTGCCATGCTCCAGGACCAACAGGTGCAGGAACTGCCTCTCCCTTCCCTGGCCTTATATTGCTCTGCACTTTACTACTTTTTGTGCATCTGGTTAAGGCTGCACCCAGATATATGATTTTCAATGTTCAAATATTTCATTTTTTCCCTCCGCATGCCTGACCTCTGCTCACAGCTGTGAATATAACACTCACACACACTTCACATCAAAGGGAACACAAAAAATTGAAATTGAGTGATGACAATGGCAGTTTGACAGTTACATGGTTTATTAATTTTACAATTACTTAAGTCATCAGAGATCAAAACAGTCAAATAACCTACATTATAAAGTTAATCAGTAAACTGTTGGCTGCAACAAAAACAAACAACATAATGAACACATTTAAATAATAATAGCCACCTGACTAAACTATTCCTGTATTCTGCTACTCTCAGCTCCGGTTTCCCCTGCTCTGCACAGAAGGCACAACCTGGTTCTGCACAGTCTTCCCCTCTGCCTCGCTCTTCCCCAGCTCAGTATCCAATCCCTTTAAACCTGCAATAAATATTCCTGTTTTATCTAACACCAGTGTCCTCCCTCTCTTAGTTAGGTTTACTAGCCTAGCTGTAACAAAGTACAAAGTTTTGGTAATAATATCTTGCAGTTTTGGTTAGCATATGCTGTGAGAATAAAGAAACTCAGTGCTCTCTCTCTCTCTCTCTCTCTCACACACACAGAAATGCATACATAGACTTACATATTTATGGCCACCGTTATTTCTACCCCCTTCAATACTCCCTCAGTCATGTCATTGCCAGAACTTCTTGGGCATTCATCTCTCTGCTGCTGTTCTGATATCAAATAAATAGCGCTAGCTCTTGAAATTACAGCCTGCTAATCAACAGACGTCACAATCAGAAAATCAGTGTAATGCAACTGTTGAGCGTTGACTGTACTTGGGTTTTGGACAAAAGAATACATTTAAAGACATCACATTTATTACTTTTAGTCTTTTCCTTTAAATTTCATAGATCAAATGATCAATCTAAAAATAATCCACTGATCAATTGACAATGAAAACAATTGTTTGTTGCAGCCCTACAGTAGTTGGTTGGAGATATTTTGGGATTAAGGCTGTGCAATATAGCTATCATTTGACGATGGAAAAATGTCTATTATTTACAAATCTACTCTCGTTTATATCGTTGTGTCGCAAATTCCACACTTTACAGTAATATTTTGCTGAGGGTGTAGCGCTTTGCACCATGGTGAAGTTAGTTTTACGTTGGAATTCGGCATTTATCGAATGTCCAATTTGTCCAAAAGGAAAAGTAATGTCCAAAGTAAAACGCTGTGTTTCACTGAATATTCAAAAAATGTTCTTTATGGGGACATACAGTATATTGTTATTAGGACATAAAATGACCTACATCGAGATATTAATTTTTTGTCATATCGCATAGCCCTATATGGGAGTATTTCATCAGACATCTGATCTAAACACACTGAACTTCAGTAAGGAAGTCAAGAAGCTGTTGTTGCAAAGTTGGATTAACTTACAATGAGTGACACAAGTATAGATTGCTTACAGACAGCAAACAGACCAATTCAGAGAGCAGTTTCATTTGAGGAACAGACAGAAATATTCTAAAGTTGGTGGCAAAGACATAAACAAAATAGGCTCAACATTTGTTATTTCTGCTCTGATTCTTTTTCTTCAAAAAAAGCTATGTGTTTTTCTTTTGTCACATGTATGCACTTAACTGCCCCACATAAACACAGAGTGCAGGTCCTGGACAATAGTCCCTTAATGTACAAGTAGGCCAACTCTTCAAGAGATTACAGAGGCCTCTGTGCCATAACTTTACAGTGACTGTGGGGAATGTCCAATGAGTAGTGCAGGGGAAATCATAAGGCAAACAGGTCAGCACTTGCTTGTGTTTGCTGATGCAGGTTTCAGGAAGCCAAATTCAGAGAGCTGTTTAAATTATAAGGAACATTCCTGTCATGCCCTGGCTTATTACAGAGAAAAAGAGAAGCAGTGAGAGGTGCTATTTCTCACATCAGAGGTGAGAATGTTGACATGCATGTATGGATGAAAAAGGTCAGCTTCTCCCCTCAGAGCAAGAAGACAAAACAAACCTGCTGTCATCCATTCCTCTCTTGATATGAAGTCTTAGTTTAAAACCAGTTTTTCAGGACATTGCATCTCATTTCCTTGCGTAACAAAAAAACAACTTATTTTCTCTTGAAAGAAGAAGATGATGGAAAGTTTCTGCAGCAGATAGATAAGAATCTTCGGTGAGATTGGTCTAATTATCGGTCATCTCTGGCTCTGTGCCTCTGCAGGCCACTACACTTTCAGATCAAACAGAGATATTCAGGACACACTGCTGTGTTTCTTAGCAGATTACCACCCTCTGATCAGCAATGGACTAGGGTGAAACCATTATCACTACAGTGCATGGCATCACCTGCATGTGCATGACAAATTAAATGGGAACCCACTCTGGGCAAACACCACAGGTACGTTTAATGTGAACATGGACATCATTTACCAAAGCTACCATTGATCAAAATGCTAAATAGTAGCCTAAGTGGTGCTTTTCTTCTTTTGCGGATAACACGCTTCACAATTTGCCTCGCATTTACCCATTCACTCTCTCACACACACACACACACTCTCTCACAACGGCAAAGCTGCCAAGCAAGGCACTTCGACATGTGGACAGGAGGAGCCAGCAAACAAACAAACAGGGCTGCATTTAAAACTAATTTGCCAGACCTGCCTGACTCCAAGCTCAGTAAATAGAAGTAATTATAAACGCCACGGTGTCCCGGACCATGACAGACCACACCTTCTTATCAAACATACAGTGCAGGTGATCAAACCTTAGAAGAGGATGGGTGTGAGCCTGGTGCTGTGATTGTGTGACTGTGGAAAACATTCAGACTTAACTTTTCGTGAGTTGTTAAGTTATTAAAGTTATGGAACTGAAGCAGAAAAATCTGCCTCTAAAAAGGACACGTCACACTTGTATGAGCAGGAAAAACTGGCTGCAGGTTTTGGAAATGAGTACATACAAAGACACACCAGACACAAGTACAGATTCCACTAGTAGGCCTATGAAGATACAAACATATTGATTAGGGACGTAATAACAACAGCAGCACTCACCCATGACAGAGACCTGGTACAGTGGCCTGTACTTCTGCCCAGGCTGCATCCCTGGAACGAAATCCCCCAGTCCGATGGTGCACAGCGAGATGAAACTGAAGTAGATACCGTCAAAGAACGACCAGGACTTCTCCAATGAGCTGAACACAGCCGCCGGCGCTACAAAGAAGCACAACACCACCACAACCAGCAGCAACAGGAAGTGGACAAAAGTGGCCGGACGAGGCTCCATGCCCGAACGCTGCAGGAGGCAGACGGGAGCGAGGACCAGTGGGTACATGAGCCTCTGGACGCAGGCGTTGAGCACCAGCATGGTGAAGGGGACTCCTATCAGAGCGTAGATGATAGAGAAAGCTTTTCCGGCGTCAGACAGAGGAGTAGCGTGACCATAACCTGGAGATTCAGGAAGAGGACAGATATGTTGGAGAGTGGAGACAGTGAAGAACAGGATCACTGTTAAAATGGTGATACATTCCCAAATGTAGGAGGAGCACTGGGTAGCTTTAGCAACCAAATACATGCTTTCATGCTTTTATGTTTTGATAAGATAAATACGAATATCCTCTCTGGTGAACAATAAAGTTGTATTTTATTTTTAATGGTATACAACGCGCTCCTTTAGTCAGATGGTTTGGATAGCCTGTGTGTAACCTGAGTACTGTCTGAGAGGCAGAACAGGGTATCAAAAGGGACATTTACAACAAGAGGTAAGTGCGAATCTATGTTTTTGTCATTTAAGCTTTTTACCGTGTGCAAACAGTGGCAACGGCAGACAACTTAGATAAGTGCATCTCTATTCATTAATTCAAGAGTTTCCCTCCCAGGTAAAAATACTGTACCTGTAAGACAAGTGGTAACAGTAGCACATGACTAGTACTTTTGGGATGCAGCCAAAAGAACTGAAAAACAGCAGCTGTGGTCAGTATCAGGGAACTAATGCTGGGAGGTAGAAAATAAAACCCCCGGCTCTTAGCACAAACTACTCACAGAATATCTGCCAACAGACATTCTCCACAGCAGCACTGAAACTATTTTAACTGAAATGAGCCTCTGACTGGACGAGATCTCAGCTCTGTGTCCTCTGACACAAAAGTGATTTACAATAACAATTCAGCATATAATTATAACGAAAACAATACAGATGCAGTTTAGAAACATAACAAAAAAGCCCAATCAACTCCCAAACTGATCCAGGACTAACCAGAGTCAGGTGATGAGGCCAGACGAGGGAGTTAAAAATCTGTGAAAAAGTAGGTTTGTACAAGATCATATGATATCATTTGATGTGCAGTTGTCTGTTTGCAGTAAGGTTATAGATACTGGATCTTAATAGAGCTACGCTGGATATACGGTTTCTAGGATAAATAACCTCACTCAAGGTGGAAGATTTCAGTAAAGACTTTAGAGCTTTGAAGAACTATCCAAAATGTTTTTGTGACAGCGACCGAACAGCCATTTGTGGTAAGAACCTGATAGTGCTATCACAATGGGCCGCCTGACCCTTTGGGCCCCTACGCCTGTTCAGTAATTGATCCATGTTAGAAAGTATCTTAGGGAGGAGGGAAACTTAGTTTAAACATTAATGCCCATTATTATTCTTCATTTAATCAAGCCAGTGTCGTCAATCACATGTTACTATAGCTCAGTGGCCATTCAGTTTCAACGTGGAATGACAAGAAACCATTTGTAACAACTGTTTACATATCTTTGAACAATCAAATTGTCAAACACATCATGCTAACATAATTAGTCTGCAAGACCCCTTCCTCTCGTAAACTGCCCAGGTCCAAAGTGCTCAACGGTCACAACAATAAACATTACAGACAAAGACTAAGAATAACTTGGGTCTTATTTTCACACTTTTGGCCACCATTTCTGCTGGTCAAGGTAGCATTTTAATATAATCATTGCTGAGATAGAGGATTCAGTGAGCACAAAAGGACTAAAGCACAGCAGTGAGATGATCAGTTCTCCCCGTTGTAAACTTCCACAGTCTGATTTTGCAGAACAACTTTATAGTTTCACTTTAATGTACTGTACCTTTGTGTGTTCACAGAAAAAAAGGCTTAGATAATAAACTGGTGGGGTTTTTTTTCTTTTTTTACAACCTGCGTGATCATCTCACTTTCACATCTTTTTTTTGTTTTTTCGCTCCATCCTCTTTCAGTTTTCCCTTTTTTCATAACAGATGCATGGACATGATTTCTGTAATTATAGTTTTGTGGCAAATTTCAAAGCTGAAATGCTTAAAATATTAGGCAAATATGATATACATTCTACCAGGAAAATGATGGCTCTAAAACAAGAGGCTTTTCAATTCTTTTGATTATTTTTCCCATAATGTCTTAACATTATGCTTTACCAAAACATGTGACTGAATAAAGCATGGTTTTCACTGCACCCTTTTTGATGTCACTGATAAGTCATATTTTTAGTGTGTTGAATTTGTGTAATTAAACAGCACATTCCACATGGATAAAAATATCTGTAGAGGCTGCTACTGAAACCAGGCTAACGTTATAGTGCTCAGTCAGTGTATTTGAATGTGTCCTGATGTAAATAAGCTGGATCCAACATACAGCACAAAGTATTCATCTACATTTCATGATACTAAGGCTTTAGGCTTATTTCTCAGACTTTAAAAAGCTCCAGCCAGAAGACATTTTACAACTGTTATTACAGGCTGAGTAGTGCTTCTCATGATGAATAAACTGAACTTGAGCAAAATCTGTGAAGTACCCCTTTATAATCAGAGACACTTGGTCCTTTGTGGGACTTGCAAGTTTTACATGCTTAAAGATCACTAAACCAATAAAACAGTTATATTAGTATCATACACTGCAGCGAAATATTGCACGTTTAACCTTAAAACAGATATAACCCTACTATAAAGTGCTCTGCGTCCACGTACAGTTCCACCAATTCAGCATTTAACTGCTTCTATTTAAAATCTTTATAGAAGATGGAACAAATGAGTTTTCAGTCCACATTTTGGAACGCTAAACCATCAGCCAGAGGGTAAGAGCTCATATACAAAGCAAAGCATGTGAAGTGGATCATTCACTATTTTCTGTGTCTAAGCACACACTTTTTATATATTACTGAAGAGAATGGTGTTCTTTCATCACTGCAGCCTTCATAGTGGTCTGCACAAGAGGAATTAGCTTAGACTTTTAGACTTAGGCTGTAATTGTACTGACAGGTTACATACCAGGCTTGAATCCTGATTAAATTCTCAAAAACTAACTGATTCTCTGATGAGATCTTTCACAGTATGTTATTTTTTGTCTGCTAAATTGTCAGTGACTGCCCTCATTAACAAACTTTGCCTCGTAATTCAACAATAAAAGACCCATGAACCCCTAACTCATATGCTAAAGAGTCTTCCTTTTTTGTGTATAGCTATAGATTATTCAGGAAAATTAACAGGAAATTATCTGATTAAGTATTGAGTAAAACCTAGGTATTTCCCATGGCTTTGGGTTTTCCCGAGGTATGTTTGTGTTATCTCTGACTGTAAGCTGCACCGCTGAAACTTGTCTTTCACATCCATGACATATGGCAAAACAACAAAATAAACAGTATTGGACTTTTCAGGTGTTTTTTCTCCAATCAACAAAAGGTCTCTGTATTAGCGTTTTTGTTTTGTTAGTTGACGCGAGTTTGGAGCAAAAACGCCACCTGGTGAAGTCTCTCGCTAAAACAAAACTT
This sequence comes from Lepomis macrochirus, assembly GCA_024633595.2. Classification (NCBI taxonomy): domain Eukaryota; kingdom Metazoa; phylum Chordata; class Actinopteri; order Centrarchiformes; family Centrarchidae; genus Lepomis; species Lepomis macrochirus. The sequence goes on from JALXJV020000009.1 coordinate 5,937,064, forward strand.
CTTTTGTGGTTTTATTTGAACTCACCGACTGTGGTGACCAAAGTGTTGGCGAAGAACATAGAGGATGCCAGGTCCCAGTTTGAATTAACGGTGGAGTTTCTGAGGACGAAGACGCCGTACTTGTTTGCCGTCAGCACTTTGACCAGAAAAAGTTCGAGGGACGCGGCGTCGACGCAGCTCTGGTTCAGAAACTCCTGCTTCAGGGCTTCCATGTCTTGTCGCAGCTTGTCCTCCACAGGCCGCTCGATGCTGGAGAAAACCAGAGCTCCGAAGAGAAGATAGATGATATAAAAGAGTATGAAGCCTGTAAGCAGGAGCCACCTGCCTACAGAATACATGTCTTGTTTTACTCCTGGATTAACATCAGTGGAGCTGCTGCCGACCGCGTCCCTCTTTCTATCTATAACTGCTTTCTTGTCTTTTCTTCTGTGTGAGAACTTTTCTGGGGGGCTGTCCTAATTGAACTTGAACCCCTCCTTGTCAACGCATCCTCCTCCCACAGCAGAAACAGGAGGGTGTGTTTAGCTCTGAGTCCTGGAAGTAAGCTACATCCAGGAAGCGCGTTCCAGTGCATGTTTTCATCACATGCTTCTGTCACTACAGAAGTTTTGGATTATTGTGCTGGTAGTTACTGTAGATGTCTTTTCTCAATTCTAGATTTTTAAAAAATGAATTTTCCCATGTTATTGTTAAGATAACCAGAAAGTGACATTTCTCCTTGCCTGTCTTGTAAGAGCCACTGGCAAAATTTAAGTTTATTATCAGGGTAATTTATCTTTATATTAATCTTATTTTCCATTATTTCATATTTCAATTAAGGTTTTTTTCTTTGTCTCCTCTAAAACAAAGAAAGATAAGTGCAGATTGTTATATACTGTATATGTGTGATATGTATGTTTTATGTTATATATTTTATTGTTGATTGCTGCTTTTAGCCTTTACAGGATTTTTAGGTTTCCTTCTACATGATTTCTCAACCAGATGTGGCCAACACCCTTTCTGTGATGTGGTCCTTCTCTGGCTCTGTCGCGGCCACACTCAGGTTGAGTCATCATTATCATTCTGTATGGTACTTGGCCCAGTTGAAAGTGGAAGATGCGGGCTTGAAGTCAGATGCTGTCATGGTTCCTTGTAAATCCACATCTGTAGATCCTGAACATGACTACATGAAAACAGGTCAAATCTGCTAAATAATTTTACTTATTCATGTACCAATAGAAGTAACTGCTCAATAGTGGCTTTGTGAGATAAGACTCAGTGTCCACCAGAGGTTTTTCTATCACTGAGCCTCAAACTGACCTTTTATGAACTCACGTCTAGGTTAGTGAAAAAAATCCCATGATGTTTATGGTGGCCTTTCCCACAGCCTTTTATGCCACTCACAAGAAAACAGTTTTATAGCACAAACAGAGAGCTGTTGCAAAATTTGGTATGAAAATGGCAAATGTATGGATGTTAAGTAAGTATGAGCTTAGTAGTGAGTATGATTATGTGCTGGACTATTTCTTAGCTTAATGAAGCTTACATTCTAGTTTATAGGAAGTTCAGAGCTAAATCGCTGAGCCGTCAGGCTGTAACCATGCACGTGTTTTCACAGACAGAGGTTGCTAGGCACACTAAAATACCCACCATGCTGTTAGTTTCTCCTGGTAGAAATTGCTGTCTTGTTTATGGTGTTTATGTAAAGGGCGGCTGATTCATGCAGTGTAAACATTAAGGTCAGGGCAGTCTACTGCCCATAGGCCTTTTCTCTACTACACAGTACAAAGCTCTGTTATCATGGTGTGGCAGGCAGACAGCTGCTCTGACTCAGCAAATAAAGTGCTTAACTCTCTGTGGACCACAGAGCTGCTGCACTCGGGAGAGATGTCGGCTTTTTATTAAAATGTGTACAGTGTTCAGCCAATCGATGTGGTGGAACATCCTGAACAATACTGCAGGACAACCACCAATAGCAATCATATCTATAGAGATAAACTTAAGCCATGTTCACACAAACATGTGTGAAATAATCCTGCACATGTAAACGTGCATTATAACATGTTACACAACATGTGGTTTGCTTAACAACCCACAGTTAAAGATGTCACAATGCGCTCTTTCATCTTTTTGTTTGCCTCTGTGTATTGATAATCAGGTGGTGATAGCGATTGTTTGTCTAAAGTTAAACAAGTAGGCTTGTGACCAGGATGTTTCTACCAGCTTAGCAGCTGTTTTTCAAACTCTTTGAACCACTTTCTATCCAGTTTGGTTCATAGCATGCTATTTTGCTGTGACTGTTTCCCCAAATCTTCTAGAGTAGGTGCATCAGTCAGCAGTCGAAGTAATCCAGCAAATGTTTATGGCATTTCACATATACATGATGCTACAGCAGGAAATGCATAGCTCTTTGGTCATGAGTCTGCAAAAATCAACCTTATACAACGTCTGAATACTGAATGAGCAGGATTGTATATCTTTTGTATATGTTAATGCAGGTCTGAAACCAGATTTAAAACTAGACTTTAAAAGCTATTGAAAAAAACAGATTGAAATGATTCAGGGTTTAAATGAACAATTTTAGACAAATGTGCTGCCTTGACCAATGATTTTCACTCTCTTGTGAAGTGCTTTCCAGTTTGTTAAATGTTGGGTCTTCATCTCTATATTATTTCATTTAAAAAAGATAACTCTATTTAGGAAGTACATGTTCGTTCCACAACATATACAAAATACAGTTTATCAGATTCTAAAATGTTCCTCTGTTTCAGGCAATAGTTTTTCTTGCTTATCAGTTGGTGGATATCTCATCTAAAATTAACCCGTCACATACTTCTGAATGTCATGAGGAAGTGCGCAGCCATCACACAGTATCATTTTATTACATCAGTTAACAAGGCGACAACTCCTTCTCCCATTTGAACAGATCAGAAAATATTCATCTTCTTTTTCAGGAATTTGAAGTTTGCACAAATGGCAGACACGCAAACACATGATTGTTTCTGAACATCATCACAAATGACTGAGTTGACAAGTGAAATATACAACGTAGAGCGAAATAAAGGGAACAGCATGTCTAAATTAAAAATACAGTACAGTGCATCATTGACGTGGTCATAATGTGAACAATATTCTCATAAAAATATTGTTTTGTTGGCAGCGAGATTCAAGTTTTGCCTGTGAAGTGGACTCAACTATGAGCGTACTGAAAGAGAGAGAGGCAGACAGGAAGCCAGACAGAAAGGCAAAGAAAAAAAGAGAGAAACATCACATGCCAAGAATTTAGTTTGAATCCACTTCAGTGTGTCAAGAGGCAACGTTTCCCCCTGAATGTGTCTGCTTCGCTTCTGTAACCTCGTGAACATTGGCACTTTCATTGGTGTTCCTGTTGGCACTAACTGGAAGACAAACTTGTTGATCTGAAGAACCAAAATTATTTTAAGATCCATTCCTGTCATTGGCTTTTCTGTAACAAATACACAATGAAAGCACATGTGTCACTTTGCAAAATTATCACATCTGGACGCATATTTGCTCTCCAGTGTGATCACATGATGTTCTGTTACTTCTGTCATTCAGAAACAAAGGGCTGACAAAAGGCTGAACATCTGTAGAGATAAGTTGGTGTCTGTGCAGACTTTATGCAGGTTTCTGTGCAGGTGGAAAACTGAATTGGGGGGAGATGTTATAGTATGTTTCAATATTATTGAAAATTTCCAGCAGCTGTAAGGTCAACCCAGCCCGTCAAAGTAGTGACAGCAAAAAAGAGCCTGTTTTTTTTTTCTCTAACAAAACAAAATCACTATTTCAGGGAAGCAGGCTGAAGTTTTATGTGGCCTTCATGTCATATGGATATGATTGTGTTTGTAAGTATAACTTTGTATACATATAGTTTTTATGAAAGATCCAATTCATCAGACTTGGCACTGAATAATACAGAATTGCGTGAAGGCGAACATGAATGCCTCCTTCACTGAGACTAATTCAATGCTAGTGTGGAAAATAGAAATGATTTCTTTTTTACACCCAAAGGGTATCATAAAATGCAGCACGGTACTAAATAACAGTTATTTCTGTGTCAGTAATGTAATTTAAATGATTGTAAACAGAAATTTGTTGCACTTATTGCTCTCTTCCATTTCCGCATGATATGAACACATCAATTCTACAAACTTTTCTGGCAGAGCTGCTCTAGAAGAAGAAAAAAAATCTCATTGGTTAAGTTAGACGACTCTTGGGAGTCGAAGAGACAAAATTCTGGATAAGACATCGTCTCATATCTTGCAAAAGGCAAAAGATAAGAGAAAGGGAAGTGGGGGAAATATGCATTCACAAAAAATGATCAAGGTTAGCTAGATACAGGAGCCCAGCAGACTTTTCATGTTTAAATTAGCCATAGTTGCCTATATCAATACAGATTAGTAAGCTAGTAAGCAAGCGTGCTGACATTCCAAAATCATAAATGTAATGGTCATGAATTAACCCAGGAAATGTGATATTTAAAAAAAATTTCACTGAGGTTAAAACAATGAGACAATTTCTGCCAAAAGAGAAGCTCTGATATGAGAATATTTCTATTTAGGTACAATTTTAGTCTTCCTTTAAGACAATAAAATAACAGGAAGGAAATTTTCAGGATTAGAGTGGTGAAGTTATAATATTCTTGACTCCTATTCCAAAGTTGTGACGTACTCCAGGTTGTCACCCTCCAAACAATCTTTGACAACCTAATGTCATTGGGGTCAAAAAAGAAATTTAAAATGGGAAGCGGGTGGTGGTGGTGGTGAACAAGGTGACATGTGTAATGAAAAGACTCTACCAGTATGCATCAGCAGGAGCTGGAGGAGACAACTTCTGAAACACAACTGAAGTGAGTAGCTCCATTCTCATCCAGTTTACGTCTTCTCACTGGCTCAGGCTTAAATAACCACGGATTGTGCAAAGAGCTGAAAGCTCATTCAGTATTTGACTAGCAGATAGCACACATGATGTGAATCCAGAGTCTTTATAAACCAGTTGTTTGTCTGCTCTGCCCTGGTCGGGGTAAAACACACAGTCGGGTTGATCACAGTCCAACCAGAGCTGAACCCTCAAAAATTACTCCATGATGTTTCTATTGTAATCATACGACAGCCGTCGCTTAGCGACAGCGTTCTGAGCATGGTGATTGGCTGATGGGAGTCCAGGGGAGAGACGGCGATTGGCTGTCCGGGGAGCAGGTCTGCTTTCCTGCAAAAATAAGAATAACTGATTATTATTTGAAGTCATACATTAAGTAAAAAATCTAAACATCCTCTGGTTCAATATTAGGTTTTTTCCCCTGTTATTGTAAGTGGAAGATTTTTGTGCTTTGGATAGTTGGTTGAGCAAAGCAACTATATAAAGGTTTTGAGAAACTGGCATGGACATTCTTAATTAATTTCTCACAATTTATTGACTGATTTATAATCCATTAATAAAAAAATAGACTGATTGGAAATGAAAATAATTGTTAGTTACAGTCCTTTACTTTGCAAATGCAACTGATTACTTTGCAATTCCTTACTGTAACTTACTAGGTAACAGAAATAGTTACTATTTACTGTTAAGAAGGCTTACAGTTAGATGTCAGGAACAGCCGCCTCCGTTTAGTATCCAAAGATATGTTTAAATAAAAGTTGATAAAAGTCGTCTGTCTGGCTGTTATGAGGTTATGTGCGTCAATTAATATGTTAGTATATTCATATTTTGTGCCGTCATTGTAAATATAAGTTAGTGTTGCCTGTTTTAATATCTGGAGTAACTAGATGGCAATATGTAGCTTAGTAGATTGTGCCAATAAAAGATTAATTAACTTGTAATTTACCTCAATATTCCTTATTATTGTAAATGAGCATTAACATACGTATGCATCTACTGTGTATTTCTTTGAGTGAGAATTAGTTAAGATTCAGAGATGAAACAATAAAAAGGAACCTTTTACACAGTGGGGGTATTTCCGGCTCTGTAACCCTGCAGGACCTACATTTGCATATTTTGCAGGTGCTCTGTAGTTTTCTCACATGGTTTGGTTCAACTGTGAAACCAACCAGCCTGGTCTGTTCATTTATCTGCCACTGTGAAGTGTGAGGAGTGTTTTGCATGTAAAAGCGGTCACTTCATTTGAATGAAGCTGCAGTTTTCAAGGCCATCAGTCAAAGAACACTATCAGTTCATTTTACATGCTGTTAAGGCTGCCTTGACAAACACAATTTGTTGACACTGAAGCTTCCCAAAGTGAAATTGAACGTTAAGTGCTCTGTGTTAATTATTATGTGTAGAGAACATGAGTGCGTGTAGAGCATTTACTGTTTCATTGGAAACATTATAACAGAGAGCTGAACACTGACACATGTCACCCTAAAACAGACTTTGTTTCTTTCTAAAAACTGCTGCACTGCCATTCCTTTGTTTGTCAGTAGGAATGATTAAAGTCTTTGCTCACAGTGTGTGGCTGCTCCAGGTGTAAAGTCTTCAGCAGCAGGTCATGAGACACGCCATTAGCTCTCTTGTATCTCTGGCAAATCATTTTGTTCAAGTCATGGAAGCTGTCCAACAGTCTGCAGGATCAAACATGAACAACACACAGTGGAAGAAATGATTAAATGGAAGGACAGAGTGACAGATGTTAATTTGTTTTAAATGATTGCTTTCTTCAATACAATATCAGACACCGACTGTGTGTAAAACATACCATAATATTTTTTTAGTATATCAGCAGTAACTTCAGCTTCACATGATGAGTAGGTGGCGTGTAGAAATGTCAAAGACAGACTGACTTCATTTACAGAGAAATGTTTTAAAGCTGAATGATCAATAAGTGAGGACACTGTGAAGGACTTAAACCTGCAGTGTGGAACTTCTGTCTCCCCCTTCTGATAGTGAGAGTAATTACACCATTGAGTTGCAGCTGTTGCTACGCTGGTCCCCCGTCAGCTCTGGCAAATCAATCATTGCTGGTTAGCATAAAATTAGATTAAAAACTAGTAGTTTGCCAGCACAGGAACCTCACCACAGACACCAGAATTAAAACCTCTGCTATACTGCGAATACAGAGAGATTTATCTTGTGGTGAGAGGCTTAACCAGCACTGTGTAAACTCAGCAAGGGCTGATGTAATGGATGTTCATTTATATGTAAAATCCCCACACTCTAGCATTAAATAAATCCTTTCTTATACAAACTCTATGATGAACCTTTAGAATCAGTCATGTCGATGTCAGTAGGACATTTCTTGAAGAATTAATGTGTCACTTGATACTGATGTGAGCAGTTTATGAAGTATTTAGTTTATGAAACTGATGATACTAATGGTAACAGGCTGCGCCAACACACAAATGTTAATATTTCAACAACCATATTGGTTAAACCACAATGTGTATCAAAAAAAATACAGCTTACACACTTAATCAATTCATGTGTATTTTTCATAACTGGGGTCTACATGTCACTATATTAACCACTTTGTGGCCATAATTTGTTACATTTTCAAAAAAAACAACATAGTAATTGATCCCTACGTAACATCACAAACCACTTTAATTCCAACATAAATTTTACAATAAAACATCAAATGACGTCTCTGTTTAAAATGTATTTCTTTCCATAGACTCCTGGTTCCACTGCACAACTCTGGCTTAGATGAAACAGTGTTGCACATGCAGAAATGGTCACTACTTTGACTGGCATCTCTAAGACAAAGAAAATTCACAAAACATGACCCAAGTGTCATAGTTAATCTCTACTTAGGCAGTAATCACTAGAACTAGCATTGTTGCACACTGGTGATACACTTCATAATTATATATTATTAAACAACTGCTCTTGAATGAATAACTATCCATTGAAAATGTATTATTTCATCCCATTACGCTGCATAGTGATCAATTTTAGTGGTTTAATAAAGATAAAATATTCCACATTAGGAAACAGATATTTTCCTCCAGTGTAATCTTCGTTAAACTGCTCAGCTGTTGCACACTTGCAGGCTAACTAGCTGTACCGTGCTTCATGCCATATCAGATTTGCAATAAATACAAGCTTCTGAAAGGAAATAATGCTCAATGTCATTTTTCCAGAGCTGATTAAATGCACACTATGTAGGATTTTTCTGTGAGCTCTGATATGCTATTAAAAATTGGAAGAATGTGTCAACACAGCCAGTAATGCTGCAGCAGATCAATTGATATACAGTAAATCACGATAATCCTGTTACGTTAACAGACATAGTTGAGACGGTTTACCTACCCCTGGTCCTGGCTGGCTTTGCTTCTTAGGAGCTGTGTCAGTGTGGGAATAGTATCGAGGTCACAGGAGTCACTTAAGGACGAACCAGGCAGCGAGGGGAAAGCTCCAGCAAAGAGAGCCGCCTACAGAAGACACACAGAGATCTTATTAGTTCCTCCAACATCAGAGAGTCAGAAGATTTCAAGAATTGTGTTTTTTTAACCTGAGCAGTTAAACAGAATACTCATAGAATAACTGGAAAAATAAAAATGTGTAAACATGCCACCCATGAGACAGGAAGCATCAATAATCCAGAAAGATTTTTTGCAGCCCTCTTCAGTTCATCACATATGAAGTTTATACTTGATTTTCTTAAAAGCGCTTTGTGGCACTATGAGCATATGAAACTGTTTTCTCCCAACACTCTCCTTCCCTGCAGCTTTGGGTAGAGCTCATTATTCATCTGCATCTTTTCACTGCGGTTAATGTCCACGGGGAGACTCTTCTTGCAGTTCCAGCGTCTTTTTAAAAAACATTTTTAAGAAAAAACACTGAGCACTTAGCCTGGTCTAATGTAAGTCATGTCAAATACTGAGTCATGTTAAGTCTAAAAACTTCATCTCCCAGAGCTATGTCAGCATAAGCTGTGTTTCCATGGTAAAAAATTATGGCACATAATTACTTCTGCCAAGAAGGTTTTAGTTTAGATCAAGCCAAGAAACAAATGTTTAGACTTCCTTCAGATTTAATCAACACCTGCATCCAATATTTAAAATAAATTAAGTAAATAAGGTGTTGATTAATGTGTGTAAGAGTCTACAGCAACACTAGAGGCTCTATGAGGCTGTATGGCAGGGCTTTGAGTTGAATGCTAATTTCACAATGACAAAGCTAACATCTTACTGATGTGTGGAAGGTTTAATTTTTACCATGTTCATATCTTAACATGTGAGCAATGTTTTCTAGTTAGCGCTAAATACAAAGTACAGCTAAGGCATTTCATTCAAAACCACAAAGGCAACCTCATGGTGGCGCTAGAAGAAAAGTAAGAGAATGATCAAAACAATTAGGATACATCATCTAAAAGCTACAAATATCTTTACAATATTTTGTGCTGTCCACTAGATATTGAAATATTTAATCTGATGTAAAGTGGTGGACCAACCAGGTCTCTTTGTCTAGTTTTTTTCCTTTTCTTTTATTGTATGACTTAACTGATGTTAACAAGTGATTCAGGACTTCCAAAGATACTTTATCTACTAGCTCTTAGTGTAAACTAAGATACAAAGCAGACTGGACTTAAATTAAGGGAAGACAGTAGGTGATTAGAGCTATAATTATTACAAGGGTGCAGGAAGGGTGAAAAATCACTGACATGCTCTCTGGACGGATTTAAAACACTAACTAATGTAATATTTAAATCACCTCCCCTAGAGAAACAAATAAATGGGACTTCAGACTTACAGTATATCTAAAGTTTTACAGTGAGCCTCTGTAAATATATTTGTACAAACAGGCAAAAAAGAGCTTAGGACTTTTTCTGGTTTAGCAAAGTGGATATTCACTTGCAGGAGTGGACTTTTGTTTTCGGTGTGACGTACATGCAGATTAAACGATATACCACAGTCTCTAAAGTGACAAATATAATTATTTAATGAAATAAATAATGATCACATTATTTTTGACTCATTTAGGGTATAGAGGAGTTGCAGCTGCCTTGATAAACACGGCCTAGATTCATAAACAGAAAGATATTCCATATACTGTATGTTTATCATTGTTATTGATTTACTTTGAGTCTCAGCAGCCTTGCAGCCAGCAGACATCCTGTCAACACATTTAGTGAGAGGAAGTTGTCATGGGAGCCCAAATTAGTAACACAAAGACTTTAAAGCAATCGCAGTAACTCAACCTCAAACACCTTGAGTTGATTCTTTATTTCAAAGATTCTTACGGCACAGTGACTGCAAGGGTTTAGCTGAGCTAGTAGGAATGAAAGCCTGAAAACAGTTGTTGTTTGTGGATCATTATTTCAATTTAAGGTTTTTTTTCTGTGGAGAAAAGAGATCCTATTAAATACACTACAATGGCACCACTGATGTGTCTGAGACACACCTGTTTTATTAAAGCAATCTTAAAGCAATATTTTAGCACTTTTACTTACTTTACTTTTACTACAGGTTCAGGAGCAATTCTGCCGCCAACATTAGTTGCCTTCTGCAGTTACCACTGGCACTTTGGGACCTTCGATTTTCTGTCTCTCAATTTCAGTCTGACTCATCCTTAAAAAAATACAGTCCAGACTCAAACTGAGCCTGAGGGTGGAATCTTTGTCTGAACAGAAGGCCAGCTAAAACCCCAAATTATGAGCCATTTGCTACCAAAAATATATGTGTTTGAATCAAAAGCTGAGCCAGATCTGGCCAAGCAATATGATTATTCATATGAATATAACACCTCTTACTAACTAACCTCTAACATGCACTTCCTGTGCTCTTCTTCTTCTTCTATCCCTACAATTATCTTGTATTGACTGCACTTTTTGTTCTGATTGCACTTTCTGTTAACTATTACTTCCTTTCCTAGGTATCTACCCATTGATGTGATATGTACTATGAGCTCTTACTAGTATTTATTGCTGCTCTTATTGTCAGTTGTAGATCTATATTTGATGCTCTGTTGATACTTGTAAGTTGTTCCTCAAATTGAAGTCGCTTTGGATAAAAGCGTCTGCCAAATGAGTAAATGTAAATGTAATGAATATGAAGTTACTTAACAAAATAGTACTGGTAATTTCCCAGTGTAAAGTTCAGGTTCTTCCTAATAAAATACAAGGGCGTCTGTGAAGTCACCATTTTGTACCAACATTCAACAGGAATTCACCACAGAGATACAACTAACAACTAACTAACTAGTATGTTCATGAATTATCAAAAAGTGGCTACTGTAAGTATACGCACCTGTCTTTGTCTCACACACCTGTATTAGAGGAATTAATAGCTGATGTAGAAGTAGATAAAGCAGGCTGAGTTGAATTTTAAGACTGTATTCCAAAAACATTTATCTTTACTAAATTGGTCAAAGAGTAGACAAAAATGATGTGGAAAGCCGAGTGCACGGATTAGTAGACTGAATGCATGGTTTATCAGTTTTTGCATGTTTTATTAAACTGTGCTGGTTTTACAAATCAAAGCCTGGTGTTGGGCAGTAAAAAGGCACATGTGAAAAAAATGGTATAAAGCCTTCTATGGCTCCAGATAGAGCACAGTGAAATCTAATAAATTAATTCAAGTGAGTCAGCATCGGTTGGGGTTTGAAAGAAAAAGTCCGGAGGCGTGGAGTTAGAAAGAAGTGAGTTTACCAGACCTCAGTAGCCCACTCCTCATCTCTGCTTGAGGTTAACAGCTCAAGGCTACATTAACCGCCACTAACACAACATAACTGAATCTCATACTAAAATATTGCCAATCAGGCTGCCTTTGTGGGTACGGTAGACGCCAGGTGTTGACGAGATAGAAAAATGTTTGTGATTAAAAGATGACATCTCTGGTTTTGCTGCATTGATTTTTTCAACTGACCATTGTGATAAGATTGTGATGATGTTATATGACTGCAATGCTGACTTAGTACTCGTTTAATCTGTACACTCAATTTGCGCAGACAGATTTCTACAAGATTTTTTTTCTACCATATGATCCACAGGGGACTCAATAACAACACAAATATCTCTTGGAACGCACTCAGCATCATAGGTCAGTGATACAGCAGTCATAACCAGGCGTTCACAAGCCAGTCATTTCCAAAAGCAGCTTGGCTACAATGACACAACGCTGATGAATCACATGAACTAATAATAGAGAGTGTGTCTGTGAATTCTCAGAGAAATTGAATTGGATGCAATTGAAACAGAAAGAAGATTTGAGGGTGAATTTCTACTTAAAGAAAGCCACCTCAAAGAGGCTGAGCGTAGAAGTGTACCAATACCAGATTCTGATTGGTCAAGAGTCTGTCTCTGCTCTCCTCTGCTGCGCTGGTCGGCCACCACTGTCCCACGACATTGTGACGTTCATCTGATGAATCCAGAGGAAAGGCTGTCCAGGTGTTGTCTGATTGGTGGAACGAGCTGCTTGCCCAGCCTGGTGTCCAGTGGGTCGACTCCCCAGTGATGGCACGGCTTCCAAGTTCTGTTTTCAAACACACACGTGGTTAATAATACAGTGTACAGTTTCTGTCGTAGATGTCCCTGTAGTGCAGTGAAGCTGTCATGTTTCCAGCCGGCTTTGCCCTCATTCAGATGACCTGGATGCGCGACGGACTAAACCTACATTGCATTGAAGCGGTTGGATATATTTGTGTAATAGCAAGAAAAGCTGATGTCTAACAATAGGCAACAACTTATCACACACAAATGAACTGTGTCCAAGCAAAAGAAGATAAGATTAATTATTAGGATTACCACATAAAGGGTCATCTCACCCAAATGAGCAATCACACTAACTCCGAGGGATATCTGCCACTCACAATGTTATTTTTAAATGTCTACTTACTATAAAACTATAATAGCAAACTTTGATAAAACCTTTTAAAGAATATTATTAAAGCCCAAGATGAATGTCATAGTATGAGCAATACTTCAGAAGTGCTATGTAGTTACCAAAACCTAAAACCCTGAGCTGGGGTATCAGAATGGGTATCAGAAGGGAAAAAGTGGGATCGTAGCATCCCTAAAACCTGGTCTCTTTTCAGCGGCAGTGTATAACGGGATGCCTTAATTATTATATTATTATCATAAGGAGTCTTTTTGTTTGTGTGTTTGACTTAATCATACTGTGACATCTCACCACAAGGAAACATTTCAGTGAATATTTGTCTCGCTTTGATGCCTGCTGCCTTCATGCCTTCCTACATTAACTTCCATTGCTCAGACGTTGCATGAAGTGTCTATCAGACATCGTCTTTGGGTGTGTATATGTTTGTGTGGCTTTCTCTTTCACCCGTTGGCCCATAACCTGAGGCTGAAAGGAGCTTAGAGTCCCAGGCCCTGTTTGCCTCCTCCTCCCTCCCTTAACCCAACTCTGAATGATTAATACCATGTAGCAAGACTGAGAGATTGGTTAGGAATTCAGGTCAGGACAGACTGGAGTCTCACTTCAACTGCAGGGCAAAATGGTGCTTAGCAGGGCAAGAAACGACTCTCCATGTTTATCACAAGATTAAAAGTGTTATTGGTCAAATAATTTAATGTTTCATGCAATTTAGTTATGTTCTTGTCCAGTATCCAGATCTACAATAAGTAACCTACCTGTAGTTTTATATGTTTCAGGCAGTTTACTGCAAATCACATGTATATTACTTCACAACTACATTGTTGTGTTTTGTTTAGATTCCAAGCACGACTTGCCTTCTCTTCATTTCTGTATAATATGAAAAATGATTTAGCAGACTCTTCAAACTTGATTAAAGTGTAATCCATTACTTTGAATATAAAGTCTGCATTAGTCTGCATGCACTGGTTACATTAGGGGTTAACTCTATAATGTAACTTTGACATTGACTTTTGACATTTGACTATTAATGCAGACTTGATTTTTACAGTGACATTAAAGCAATACCTCAAGTTCAAGTTTATTTATGTAGCACATTTAAGAACAACCTTGTTGAACTAGTGTTTTCCAGGTTCAAGACACACAGCAAATATACACAGTAGAAAAGGTCAATGTCAATACTCAACAGTGTTTGAAGGCCAATGAATAGAAGTGGGTCTTTAGCAAGGATTTGAAAGTGTCAGCAATCCGAGCAATTCTTATTTCAATAGGTAAACTGTTCCAAAGATTAGGAGCAGCTACTGAAAAGGCTGGGTCACCTTTAGTTTTTAACCTGGATCAGGGGACATCAAGAAGCATCTGATTGGATGAAATCAGTGCTTTGACAGGAGTGTGGGTATGTGAAAGTTCTGATAAATAAGATCAAGGAAAAATTATATTCCATTTAAAATTTTAAAAACAAGCAATAAAATCTTGAAATCAATCCTAAAGCACAGGAAGCCAGTGGAGCGAGGCTAAAACGGGGATAATACCTGCCTTAACGCATTTCAAATGATCAAAGTTTATATATGGAGTGCAGTTAAAGGGTTTCACCTAAATTACAAAAAACATATTTCTGCCTCGACACTTTAAAACTGACACTTTTCACTGGAATTCAACCAAAGAAATAGTCTCTATGAAAACTGTAGATAAAACCTGCGGATTACCCAGAGGCATTATTGGCAAACCTGTGCAAATTAATCCAAAACAATCTGCATGGCCACTAAAGGTGCGAAAATATATTTAATTTGGGTGAAGGGACCCTTTAGGAGTTAAAGTTTCTCCTAATTAAATCCCCACTGATAAATCTTCAGCATGTTCAAATAATCGCAGAAATGTTTTTAGTTGGATGAACTGAGAAGAAATGAATGAGTAATCCCCGGCTTAGCCTCGCTAGGCCCTGCAGTGGAAACTGGGCTTAGGTGATTAGCAGAGTGCATAATGAGGGAACATAAGGACTGATTAACACTGACTGTTAGAGAAAAACAAAAAGACAAAAAGTCTCCAAGATGCATGTGTGTCTGCGTCATGAGTATGTTGACTACCTAAGAGCTGATTTTATATTGTCAGATTATTATTTTAGTCATTCAGTTGACATTCTTGCTCAGAGCGCCATGAATGACATTATTTTTTTACTATATTTTCTATTCAGTGGTTTTTGCTTTAAAGGACCATACCAGTGTGTTTGTGAGTTTTAGCTCTTTCACAACAAACCATACATACTTGATTACACAGTTTTAGATTGTGTCAGCCATTAAGTTTCACTCCTTTCCATAAGTTAGCGGAAGGAGCTGCTGGTTTCAGGATTAGCTTCCCACCATTCTGTATTACCATTTCAAAATGTTCTTCAAACTACATTCCCAATGTTAATTCACATAGAAACATGTAAATCTCCATGTTAATTGAATAATTATAAAGGTTATAAAGGTGTTATGGCTTCCAGTTTTAATTATCTCAACTTTGTTTCAAGGAAATCATGTTTTTGTTTGTCATTTTGTCATGGCGGATAGTGGCGCACAAACAGAATTCAAACTTGCTCAAATGAACCTTGGGAGGCGTAGTTAACTAATCTTTTTTATGTCCACTGGCTTGCACCTTCAACTTTTCTTTATCAAAGAAACAAATATTTTCTAACGCAGTTGTTCATCTTTTGTACTTTAATTGGGAGAGTTTGATGTCGATCAAAGCCGCAGATGTGTCCAACTGTGGATCACAAAACATTTTCAATGGGAAAATGAATGAGATCTTTACTTCCAGAGAGACAGGCGTCCGAAATAGCACCTCCCACACGCAACTCTAAAGAGTCAGCATACTCTCGAAACTTGCTCAGGATGTGTTTTCCATACCATGAAGTCTGCAGTGTCGTTTGCCAGTGTTACATCATAATTGCATCTAAAGCAGCTTAAGTGTAGATTGATTTTAAAAATCTCCACTTGATAACCTCATAATAATACTGTAGCTGCTAATCCATACTGTAAAATCCATTCAAATTTATGACAGCATGTTTTGAAGATTATGATGATGAGATGATTAACTGTGACATGGATTCAAAGTCATAGAGTGATTTGAAGAAAATGGGCAAAAACACGGAAACCCATTGCCCTTTTAAAACAGAGTTTGTGTATATGCATTCCTGAAACTCTACAAAAGGTTAAAAATGCACCAATCCTCTGAAACTCTCCAGCAACAACCCAGAAAGTGCAGATATTTTTGTCTTAAATCTGTACTTTAAAATACTCTGCTCTGCTTCTGAAGCCTTTTAATGTCAGCCTTGTCAACTTTAACCAAAAGATCCTCTGTCCCATGTCTATGGCAACCAGAAAAGTGCCTAAAGGGGGCAGAGAGAAACTAAAAGAGAAAGAAAGAGAAGGAGGGGAAGGCCAGCCATGTAGAGAGAGAGACAGAAAATAACAAATAGCCAGAAAACTCACCAACACTGTCTCTGCTCCCACAAGGCACTGAGGCAGACATATTGGATCCCTCGCTCCAGGCCAGCTCTCCCTCAGCCTGCATAAATACTCCAAACTCATCTTCCTCCTCCTCTTTCTTCCCCTCCTCAGTGGCCACGGTGGAGCCCCTCTCCTCCTTGCACTGCTCCTCCAGCTCTCTCCCGTGCCTCCTCTTCTCTCCTTGGCCTCCTTCTCCGTCTCCTGCCGTCACTCCGACCCCTTCCTTCTCCGCCTCCAGACAGGGCAGGCCGGTTGCCATGGATCCCAGTGGGGGCAATGAGGAGGCAGGATTAGCCAAAGAGAGTGTGGGAGAGGTGGAGGGATCAGCACAGGCAATGTTAGTGGCATTAGGGCTGGTCTCAGCAGTTGCTTCAACATTGGTGATGCTTGTTTGTCCACAGGTGTTTTCTACCTGTATCTTCCCTCCCCTGCATCCGTCTGCAGACTCTTGTAACCGCCAGTTTTCTTTTAATGCACAGTTTATCATAACTTCTTTATTATCATCTTCCTGCGTGGAAATGTCATTTATGTCATCCGCAGTGTGTTGTTCTTCGTCCTTAACACCTTTGCCATCGCCATCATTCGCCTCACTGCAGGTGCACTCTCTCCTCCAAATCTCCCCAGCTTCACCCCTTTCCTCTGGATTTACTCTCTCCCCTATATTCTCTTCTTGTGACTTCTCTTCTCTATTTCCCCACACAATCTCATCTCTAAGCTGTGCTCCGTTCAACTCAGTTTTACTAAAGTTGCAACTGTTTTCTGTTCTGATCCTTCTGTCTATCTCGAGAGGTGAAGATGAAGCTCTTCTCTCATCTAGCTGATTGCTGTTTTGCCCATTTTTAAAGAAAAACTGAGGTTTTCTGTTCTCGTTCACAGTGTTCTTCTCCTCAGCCACACAGTTCAGCTCTTTTTGATCACATCTGCAAACATCTAGTTCTTCTTCACCCATGATCCCAGGGTCTGCTACCCCTTGTTGATACCCCTCTAGGTGATCTTCTTTGCTGTTCCTTTGCTCGCTCCGAACACCACAAGTCTCATGGTCAGCATTGCAGGTGCTGCCCTCTACCGGAGAGGAGGGCTCAGGTGAGACCGCAGTGCTGATGGAGCCAGGCCAAGCAGAGACAGAGACGTCCTCATAGTGTTTGGAGTCAACCGAGAATTCAGCCAAAGTCTGATTGATGCTCCCTTTGTCCTCTTCAACATCCACACCCTCCATGTCTTCCTCTGATTCTTGATGTGTATCCACATGATCAGAAAATCCATTTACATTAGCCTCTATTTCTTCACAGAGGGTTTCACTTGGTTTTCCGTCCTCAAAATATCTGTCATGCCTTGATGTAAAGTCATCAGTCACTTGGCCAGAATGGTGATGACTGAAATCATTGTTTCCGGTACGTATTTTCATAACCTCTGAGTTTGCATCCTCCTCTTTCACTGAACATTTGTCCTTGCTGTGAGAGGTGTGTGTCTTCAGCTCCTCGTTGCTCTCGCCTTTTCTAATCTCTTTAACATCACAGCTGCGGTGAGATTCTGGGTGACAGTGGTTGGATTCTAGGTCAGGATCTTGTACAACCAAAACAGAGCTAGATGACTCTAACTTGCAGAGGTCTTCCTTCTCCTCCTCCTCACTCTTTTGCCTCTCCTTTCTCATACCCTTAACCTCACTGTTCAGCCTGTTTGGGACACTTCTTCTCGGACTTTCACCTCCCTCGTGTTCATCCTGGCTGTCCCTCCTCTGTACTTCCTGTCCACACTGAATACATGTTTTGGGAGAAGCATTGTGGCAGCATCTGGGACTTCTGAATGCTACCTCTTTCTCCTGTTTGGCTCTCCTGGTATCCTGCTGTGGGCTGGGAAACTGGCCCTGTGGGCCTCCTTTGTCTTGCTCTTCCTGCCTTTCTTCCAGAGTGATTTCTCCAGCAGGATCCTCCCTGCTACACTGCTGCCTCTCTCTGCTAACGCCTGTTTTCTCCCGGCATGCTGCATTACAGGACTTTCTCCACCTCCGGCCTGATCTCACTCTAACCCGGTTTGCTCCAGTCTGTGCTGGCGGAGTTGGCGCATGGTCCCTCCTCCCGGCTGGGGTATCTCTGCTTCCTCCTCCTCCTGTCTTCCCTCTCAGCCATCCCCCTACCACACTGGAGGCTGAAGTGGTAGTCACACCAGAACCGGGCTTAGCTGTCGAGTACAAACAGCTCCCTTTCTCAGTCCGGAGAAAGAGGCATTGAGTCTGTGTCTTCCCGCAGCCCTCTGAGGTCTTAAGAGTTGCAACGGTGACCAAAGCGCCAATCCCGGCCTGCCCTGCATCCAGCCCCAAAGGAAGCCCGTACCCCATGCGACCCCACTCCCCGCTCAGGTATACATCTGCAGGCCTGTGGCAGGAAGTTGAACCACGGCCTGCAGGGGGAGCTGTGTGGGCTTGTCCTCCACCAAGGAGCCCACCAGCCCTCCGGCGGTTCTTGGAGCACAGGGCCCAGGCACGGAGGCCCCTGATCAGCGGCAGGTCACCTAGGCCCAGCTCCAGTCGGCTGGGGAAGGGCAGAGAAGCTCTGGAGCACTTCTGGAGCATCTCACGGCTGGAGCCTGACACATTCAGACAGGGGTAGTTGTTGTTGTTATTCTGCTGGAGCATGGTGCTGGTTATTGGCCTCATCTATGTTTTTTTGGTTTGTCCTCACTTATCCTTTGTTAAAATCCAGCCTGTCAGGTGAGAGGGAACGCTGGCACGATCAAGAGTGTGTTCTTGATTCACAACATGACAGCTCAAAAGGTAAAAAGATTATAGTTAGGGGAAAAAAAGCTAAAATAATCTCTAGAATTTCTTACTGATTCATCCGGACTGAGGAGGAATTATTTGCTGGACCCTGCAAGAGAGAGATGAATCTCTTGCTAATCTCATGTTTTAACAGTTCATTCTGACAACATAGTTTTTGGACAAAAAAACGACAAACAGAATCAGTCGTTTTCCTCACAGCAAGGTGAAGTTGTGCTTCTGCTTTCCTTTATTACTCCTTAACTTTGAGAGTCTCCTAAAGAAGAAAAGAAACACCCGGGTCAGACGTCCAGCTGTCAGAGCCGATGATAGAGAGGATAATGAGAAGTTTGTTTTCTTCCAGACCGATGCTCAGTGACGCCGTCTTCACAGCCCTCCCTGTCGGCTGGTCTCTCGTCACTGAGGACTGACTCAGCTGTCACAAAACAACCTGCAGTTGAGTGGGACAAAACAAGGAAATTAAAGATTCACAGTTGAAAAAATTTGATGTGCACTCAAAAAGAAACAGTAGATTTATGAGTTAGCTGTTTGATACAATTAAAATAGTAAGAATCATGCCAGGAGCAAACACAATTCAATACTTTATTTTATTTGTCTGATTAGTTAAGAAAGCAATTAGAGTAGATCTAATGAAAATGAAAATATGAGAAATGTATAATTTATAATTCCACACAGAGAATGAATTTCATCTCACTTTGGTTTAGCTCACTGGATTACAGCTATCCTGTTTGTGGGGGTTTGAGTCTGTCAAAGGTCATACATTTGAAACCAAGTGGCTTCTTTTCGTACTACTCCTACACAAACAGGCCTTATATTTTTTTATATAAAAAGGTGCATTCACACCATGTCCATCTTGTTGCCAATTAGATCAGTTGTTGCATCAGCCATACAGAATCATCAAACGGACTAAAAATAAAACACAGGTGGCCACAAACCCTTAAATCCACTCCTGATTCCGACATAGCTTAAAGGATTTACCCAAAGTGAAGCAATAAACCATCACATAAGCGACAAAAATAGATTTGGGCCACGCATTTCACACTTACCCTACTCATATTGGAACAATGTGAACCACTATGATGAAGATGAAACACGTCAAACCACACACTGTACCAGCAAAACCAGTATCCCCAGCCAACGTGCCCTGAAAGGGATGCCCGGGGAAAGGTTTTATTGTTTCTCACCTCATTCAATTCTTCAGCGTCTCCTTTTTACACTTGAATTAAGGGTCCTTCACTCCTTCACTGTCTCTGTTTCCTTGTTGTTTACAGGCGAAGCCTATTCAACCCTCATCGGGCTCTGGAGCATCCTTTAGTGGGATCAGAGCCACCACATCCTTCCAGCCGGCCTGTACCGCTGGAGCTACAGCGCAAAAATCAAACATGCATTCAGTTGTGTCCCATCGTCTAAATTAGAGCCGAACACCACAGTGAACCTTTTTCAGTCTCTCTCCAGTCTCGTTCGGCCATTGCGCATCATCTCAGCCACAGCGACTCGGCATCGTGCGTCGCCGCATCTTACCGCAGTAGCCTCGGGTGCGCTCAGCGAGCAGGATGACGGAGAGCTAATTTGACTTGCAGCCCACTCACCTATAGGAGGGGTGATTCGTGCCACACAGAGGCAGGGGTAGGTGAGGAGAGCGGAAGTGTATGCAGGGTTATTAATGCCAGACCAAGGGAAACATCTTTTAAAAATAATAAGACAAAAGACATCATAGGTACTGCATAGACCTTGAGCTTTTCATGTAATACACAAGAGTCATAGTGGTGAAATATGTTTAATATTTCCAACTGGGTGAAAAATATTTTGTTGGCTGTACAATCGAAAATATTTTTGACCTATTTGACTTGGCATCAGATACACTTTTGTGCGTTTTTAAAAAAATATTTATGTAAAATGAGAGTTTATTTATTGCCCCCCCCAAACCCCCAGTATCATTCGTTGCCAGTGTCATTGTCATTGGTGTCAGTATATTGCCACCAGGTGTCAGCAAACATGAGGAGATAAACACAGGGATGTCGATTAATAGATTAATCAGACAATGAGAATCTCTGTGTGCAAGGTGGAAGCAGAAAATGCTGTGTGGTGACTTCTGTTTACAGCAACAGTTATGTTAAAGATATTAAAAGCCAATCAGCAGCTTCACTCCAACAATGCCTACCTGAAGACAAAACAGCAAATTGAAGATGGGTGAGACTCATGTAAGCTCAGATGGCAAGCCAACCACTTGATCCTGGAATTGGTTAGCCTATGTTTAAATGTCCAAAGACGAGCATGAAGATCAACTTCATTCACTACCAATAGCGCCATATGACGTTATGTTATATGAAAATGGTACAGTCAGGAAATGTACTTTAATTGACCCTTCGCTAAGCCACATACCCCTAATTACTGTAGCTAAGTCCAACAAACTGTCAGATCTGTCAGTTTTAATTTTTTTTAGATTTGACCTTTATTTAACCAGGTGAGTCTCATTGAAATTAAAATCTCTTTTGCAAGAAAGACCTGGCCAAGATGCAGCATAAAAGAACACAAAGAACAGTTTCCAACATATGAAAGACATCAATACACATAAATTCAACACAAGCCCCTGTGCAGAATAAGGCAGAATACAACTTTATAAACAGCAACACTGACCACCATGTTCACCTGCTCCATATCCTTCAGAGTTGAAACAAACTGTCTATAAGGAATAAAGGCAGTCAGTTTCAACGTGTTCTGAAAAAGGTTCCAAGCTTTTACCACGGCACTGCCACGGCACTTCCTGGAGAAATGTTGTGTAATTTTTGGAAAAAGCAATCTCAGAAAGAAGCAGACAGTTTTGCAGTTGGACTGTGCATTTGAAGGTTGTATTCAGGTTGTCAAACTGACTCTAAAGCTTACTGTGTAAAAGTGAACCACCGCATTACCTCACTATTGAGAACGAGGACAACGATATTAGGGATCAACACTGTTCCTGTACAGCTGAGTAGGTCTCTATTCACTATTACAATCATTAAAAAGCAGAACAGTAGGGCTATATAATGTTTCATTGAAGTTAGGTAGCGTTAGCTAACTAACATTACATTAGGAACAATCCACAGCCTACATTTTTCTGGATTTGTTTTAGGATTTGGAAAGGGAATAAATCATATTTCTCTTTTCACCCTCTCTGTGTAGAGATTGTAACTATTACAAGTGCCCCAGGAACAGCTTTGGCCGTATCTTGGAAAAATACAGAAAAAAAGCTAGAAAATGAAGCCTTTTGCATATGAGTCAGGGGTGCGCAGCCATGAAAGTGTCAGACCTCAGTTAGAGCCAGTACAATACTGTGCTGCGATAGACCAGTTGCATATTCAGGGCGTGGCTTTGCAAAGCGTCAATTATCAAAATAAAACTAATGTCACTTACAACATCACCACACTTTTTATGTGCTGTAGTATTTGGACACATAATATTTTGCTTTTTAGTTGCAATAACTAAAAGGCTTAAAAGTGCTGCTGCTTAAAAAGGTCTCATCTTATGTTCTCTGTAAGGAAAGTCTGTGCTGTCAGAAATGAGATATAATGTTATGCGTTCTCTTGAAAATAATTATACCTGGTGATGCTGCAGGCTCCTGCTGCTCACTTCACTACGCTCCTCTTGTGGCATTGTTCGCTCCTCATATACCGTTAATGTCCCTTCACATACACTCACCCTTGTAGTCTACGTCGCACAGCATCATCACAGCAGTAGATAAGTAGATTGAGAACGCACGCACGCGCGCGCGCGCGCAAACACACACACACACACACACACACGGGGAAGACGTCATGTGCGGGTGTACATAGTTTATCACTCTTCCCTCTGTTTTTCTACTTTTTTCCCAAAGACTCATTCATATACTTTTGTGTCTCCACAGCAGAAAACTAGTTTCTTTCTCTCTCCTTTTTTGTTGACTGATAAAGGCTTAATGTAAAGCTGAGAACCATATGTTCCCTTAAAACATTTTTTGTTGCTGTCCTTACAGTCAGTGCCTTCAGTTCTGTTTTTAAATCAAGAGAATAAAGAGAAAAGTAAATAGTCCTGCAGTATTTTCTATGTGATGATGAGAATAATCCTTATGCACATCCATGTGCTCCTGTGTGAGCGATTCACGAGAAGCCATGAAAAATGCCATGGTATAGAGCGAACAACGACACAGCAAATAATTTAAGCTATTGTGGAATACCAAACTGATGCTACAGTTGCTGACAGCAATACTCACAATTCTCCTGCTACTATAGCTAACATTACAATGACAGCATGTCTTGGTGAACTAGAAAGTAAGCTGAATGTCCATTGACAAGTTATTTAACATTACCTGACACGCATGGATGGAATAGTGTTGTGGGGTCCTTCTCTGTGGGGGGTACCAATATCACAAATTTTACAATGCGACACACATACTCTTTAAGAAATTTTTACCTATTTTTGTCCTCTTATTTCCATACCCCAGTGTGTTTACTAGCAAAAGAAATTAACATTAAATATTCTTTTTGTGTGAATATTACTTTATTGATGTAACAGTTTAACCAGCATCCTCTTCAATGCAGCTTTGACAAAAAACACTTGGCACTGAAACCCTTATAATGAAGGACTTGATTAAACCAGAAAGGTAAAAATCTCTATACACTACTAGTGCGCATTACCTTGACATGTCACTACTCTCGTCCTAGCTTTTTAAACATCTATTTCTCACCTGTAGAACAAGCATAGTGTCAAAAGTTGTTAATGAAAATATGTGGGAGGATTTCGCCATGCATTTTATCTACCAAACAAGTAAAATAAAAGTAAAGTACAAAGTATTCATTCTTAAATGCTTTACATCCATTTGGAAAGCTAGCTCATTATTTTGAAAAAATCTGTTGGTTGCATCCTGTAAAACTGTGATCTTGTAGGTACATGGCTGAGTCGCTTATAAAATCGGTAGTTTTCAAAAATAAGTTTTCATTTAATGCCAGAAACATTACAGTAGTTGATTTTTTCTCAAATGGTAGGTACTGCATTTGCAAATGAAACTTACATGTCTCAATGTGGTGACAATAAAATAGATATCTAAAAGAGAGCACGAAGCTCCACTTCAAAGCAATTTACACTTTAAATGGAGGACACACTCTTGAAAAATAAGGGGTAAAGACACTTAATGAAAATGCTTTTATTAATCTGTCAATCGTTTTAACATCCAAAGTTATTTTGTTATATCTTCAAAAATATTCATATAATAATGTGCCTCGGTGCCTTGTCCTTGATCCGCCCTCTTATGTCTTTAGAGGACATATTTTTTTGCGTGATTGCTTTTGTACAAGATCAAGGCTCACCACTCTTCAGCCAGTCTGTCATTGTAGCAAGCCTTATAGTAACATAATTTTTAAAGGGCTAATTTTAAGTGTCAAGAAAAAACTGTTTAGAGTTTTACCTTATTTTGTTAAAGCACCCAACAGCACCCCTCACCCCCCCCAGTTGTCTCCCAGCACGCTGTTGATGTTTTGAGACTCAACACAGTTCACAGCTGAGTTTCAAAAATCTGCATCAGTCAGGCAGTGCATCTTTAAGCTAATTCTTCAAACACAATATATACAGCAGTGTCTCATGGCAGTGTACAGTAAAATCAATACATTAGCAGCAGGGTGGCCTAAATGTTTGAGAGCAAGCTGTAACCAGGTCACAGGTTTGATCCCCACAGCAGAAAAAGAGTCCAGAGTGTCTCTGGGTAACAGCACCAGTTAAATGCTTAAAATATAAACTATTTCAGAAAATGAGAAACGCCTATAATTTCAAAATGCTCACACTTTTCGTTCAAGACAAATAAAATAGATAATCAGGTCAAAAAATAGCATTTCAACTCCTGGCTCTGGTGAATATGAAAATAATTACATTTCGTATTGAATGGGATACTGCTTCAAAAAAAGCTATTATATAGATGTATTTACATAAATATTACTCTGGCCTGTACTGTAGTGGTTCAAAAAGAATTACTTTGGAAATAATCATAAGATCATGGTTAAATCCTTGATGGTGATGTGAGTAAATGACTCATTCCAGCCCATTTTGAACACACAAACAACAATAAATAATGTTTACATTCAGAGAGAAACCTTTAAAACCAAACAAAATCTGATAAATAATTAAGACTAAACTAAAAACATTCACAGGACAGAAACAAAAATCGTCACATTTAAAATGAAAAAAAGAAGCATATATTACTCTGTTGCTGTAATAATGACAATAATGCTGATTGATGATGCTTTTCATCACATTCATACCTCACCTATTAAAATATAAAATAAAGACTTTTACTTAGTCAAGGTTTGACAAGTTGCAGGCTTAGCTTGCAAAAACACTGCAACCTCACCAAAGAAAAACAAAAAAATTAAAAGACATTTAAGATATCATTACAGCATCCTCAGTATTCCGACAATTGGTGAGTTGTTGTCGTGGTTGTCGAAGATTCACCTGTTTGAGTTTCAGTGGCTACCATTTGCCGAGTGATTCTGGTGGTCTTGGTCATCATGGTTACAGTTCCCTTCTCGGCGGAGGAGACCTGGTGCTCTTCGGACATTTCCTGGGTGGTGAAGTCGACCCCTGAAGTGTGAAGGCAGAAAGACCCGGAGACGTCAGCCTCACCTCCCAACTCCCCCTTCCGCTGGGCCTGAGGAGAGCCCTCTGGGGTTATTTGAAGGAAGCCTGGGGTAGGAGGAGAGGAAACAAGCAGAGGCAAGTAGAGGAATGGAAGAGCGGAGGATAGGTGAAGAAGTGAAGACGGAAAGGAAACTTAGTCTTACGTAGCAGAGACAAAACAAGAGATTATATTTTATAATTTATAGAATAAAAACACACAAAACAACACACTTCAAAGGTAATAATAAGGAAAATTATCTTAAATGTAGTGCATAGAGTAAATGATATGCTAATATAGTGAAATAATGATGAATTTAAATTGAATAAAACATACATATAAAGCTTATAAATAATATGAACATTATTGTTAATTAAAGATGATTTTTAAAGGAGTACTCTAATGATTTAACATTGCACTTCCATATAGTTCCATGTAGCAGATCCTGCAACTCCCCCAACCCCCCAAAATGGCTTAAATCAATGCAACAGAGACTTAGATATACTGACTTTTAGTGTTTAATATGGTGTTTCCCAGGCAGGGAAGACCCATATCTTTCAGACTCAACATCGGTATTCTCAGAGCCAGAGATGACCCAGGATATTTTTTGGGACTTGACTAACCATGACCACTTAACTGACTTTTAACTCAATAAATTCACTATAACTATATGACAATATAAACAAGGATTGAAATAATTTACTGCTCTTTAACAAGTACTTGATAAAAAGCTTGAAGTCTCTTTATCCTTACCTGTAGAGTGTGGCTTCAGGTTGAACTTAGGGACCTTGAACCAGGGGGAAGACTCTCTTTCCTCAGACACCCTGCTTTTGCTCTCCACTTCACTCCAAGCCTGGACCTTTGTTGAGCTGAACTCCATGGTAAAACTAGCGGGTGACGCTGAGCTGTCTCTGTCCAGCATATCTGTTCTGGCATGAGATGACACCACGTCCTCCATGAGCTCTTCACTAAAACCTGCGAAGGCCATCTTGCCTGATTTTACTTTAAGCCCTTTAGTGTCTTCCCACACCTCTTTTGGTGATAAATCTTTTCCTAGTTGCCCACTCTTTCTTTCCGTGTCTTCCTCCCCTGCAGCCATCTTGCCATATGGAGAGGTGAACTCCACCTTTGGAAGTTTGATTTTACCACTGAATGTCCCTTTACTGTCCTTGGAGCCTTTGTGAGGACTTGCATCTTGTTCACCGTTGAGACTTGAACTTGAACCTTTGCCCTTGAGAGTGACGTCACACGACCCTGATTTGCCGGGAGAAAATGACACTGTGGGCATTTTCACCCCCCCCTCCATCGAGTTTTCGTCTCCCTCCCACTCTCCCCCTGTGCTCACATTAGCTGATTTATCTTTGGACTTCTTTTTGATCTTGGGCATTTTCACTTTGACATCCCCTGTTTCAGCCTCAAATGTTGTCTCCTCTTGTAGGGGGCCTTTGCACGCAGTGGGCTCATCTGTTTGAGGAGGATTTACCAAGACAAAAACAGCTTTCTTTACTTTGGGCATTTTAGGGCCTTCATACTGAATTTCTGGCCCATGCATATTCATTCTTCCCTCTGGAGAGGAGATGGAGGGTAATGGGACACCAAATTTAGGGATTTTGATATTCTTGCTCTTTTCTGTTTTGTTATCATCTTCAGCCTGTGATGTGCCAATATCAAATTCTATGTCTGGAATCCTGGGGACTTTGATTTCTGCTCTGGATGATGAGAGGCCACCCTCTCCCCCTGTGCCTAAGTTGGCTGAGCCTTGTACACTTGGTAATGTAACCTCTGGCACTGAGATGTCAATACGATCTTTGTCCTCTTTATGTCCGTTGTGGGTTTCAACTTCAACTTCATACTCAAATCTGTCTTTAACCTTGCATTTGTGTTTCATTTGACCACCTAACTCCTCTTCGCCACAGTTTTTGCATGTTTTTGCTTCTGCTGTTGCATTTCTGTCAGCTTTCTTTTTTGGCATTCCGATCTTGAATTTTGTTCCTTTGACTTTAGGCCCCTTTACTTTTCTGGCTCCTGCTGTGTTGATATCCAAGTCAGGTAGTTCAACTTTTTTTCTGTCCTTCTTGCCCTCTCCTCTGTGAAGTCCTAAATCGAGCTCCAGGTCTCCTTTTGGACCCTGGATATTTATTGTTGGAATCTTGAGTTTCAGCCCTTTGTGCTCTCCCTCAACATGCAACTCAGCCTCCCCTTGAGCCTCTGTGTCTTTTTTAGGTTTACTACTTTTCACATCGATGTCCAGATTTCGTGATGTGACTTGCGGCACTTTAATTTTCCCTCCTGCCTCAGCAGTTGGTAAGTTGATCTCTACTTCATCTAATTTATACTTTGGCACTGATATACCCCCCTTTGAAAGTTTAACATCTGGACCTTTGAACTTTCCTGTTGTAACTTCCAGGTCTACATCAGGTGCTTCAATATCTTTACTTTTACCTTTAGGAAGTGAAATATCCACTTTTGGCATCTTGATATGTGGAAGCTTGATGGTTCCTCCCTCTCCCTCC
Source organism: Lepomis macrochirus (assembly GCA_024633595.2). Classification (NCBI taxonomy): domain Eukaryota; kingdom Metazoa; phylum Chordata; class Actinopteri; order Centrarchiformes; family Centrarchidae; genus Lepomis; species Lepomis macrochirus. Next base: position 5,965,221 of record JALXJV020000009.1, read on the forward strand.
ACTTTAACTTCTGGTGTGTCAATATTTGCTTTTCCTTTAGGGATAGATATGTCCACATTAGGCATCTTATACTGTCCCCCATCGCCCTTAACCTCTACCTCCAGACCTTCAATTGAAGGTTTTCCTTTAGGAAGAGATATGTCAACTTGTGGCATCTTGAACTTCCCTCCCTCATCCTTAATTTCAACTTCAGTCTTTCCTTTTGGCAATGAAATGTCTACTGATGGCATTGTCATATGTGGAATTTTTGATTTACCTCCCTCAATCTCCAGCTCTGCTCCTTCAATTTTGCCAAATTTTCCTTTGGGCAGAGAGATATCAACATCTGGCATTTTCATGTGAGGCATTTTGAACTTTCCTCTGGTACCTCCCTCTATTTCAACATCTGGGCCTTCGATCTTTCCTTTGGGCAAAGAGATATCAACATCTGGCATTTTCATGTGAGGCATTTTGAACTTTCCTCCAGTACGTCCCTCTATTTCAACGTCTGGGCCTTCTATCTTCCCTTTGGGCAGAGATATATCAACATCTGGCATTTTCAAGTGAGGCATTTTGACCTTTCCTCCAGCACCTCCCTCTATTTCAACATCTGGGCCTTCGATCTTTCCTTTGGGCAGAGAGATATCAACCTCTGGCATTTTCATGTGAGGCATTTTGAACTTTCCTCCAGTACCTCCCTCTATTTCAACGTCTGGGCCTTCGATCTTTCCTTTGGGCAGAGAGATATCAACATTTGGCATTTTCAAGTGAGGCATTTTAAACTTTCCTCCAGTACCTCCCTCTATTTCAACGTCTGGGCCTTCGATCTTTCCTTTGGGCAGAGATATATCAATATTTGGCGTTTTCATGTGAGGCATTTTAAACTTTCCTCCGGTACCTCCCTGTATTTCAACGTCTGGGCCTTCGATCTTTCCTTTGGGCAGAGAGATATCAACATTTGGCATTTTCAAGTGAGGCATTTTAAACTTTCCTCCAGTACCTCCCTCTATTTCAACTTCTGGGCCTTCGATCTTTCCTTTGGGCAGAGAGATATCAACATTTGGCATTTTCAAGTGAGGCATTTTAAACTTTCCTCCAGTACCTCCCTCTATTTCAACTTCTGGGCCTTCGATCTTTCCTTTGGGCAGAGAGATATCAACATCTGGCATTTTCATGTGAGGCATTTTGAACTTTCCTCCGGCACCTCCCTCTATTTCAACGTCTGGGCCTTCAATCTTTCCTTTGGGCAGAGATATATCAACCTCTGGCATTTTCATGTGAGGCATTTTAAACTTTCCTCCGGCACCTCCCTCTATGTCAACGTCTGGGCCTTCGATCTTTCCTTTGGGCAGAGAGATATCAACCTCTGGCATTTTCAAGTGAGGCATTTTGAACTTTCCTCCGGTACCTCCCTCTATTTCAATGTCTGGGCCTTCGATCTTTCCTTTGGGCAGAGATATATCAACATCTGGCATTTTCATGTGAGGCATTTTAAACTTTCCTCCGGTACCTCCCTCTATGTCAACGTCTGGGCCTTCGATCTTTCCTTTGGGCAGAGAGATATCAACATTTGGCATTTTCAAGTGAGGCATTTTAAACTTTCCTCCGGTACCTCCCTCTATTTCAACTTCTGGGCCTTCGATCTTTCCTTTGGGCAGAGAGATATCAACATTTGGCATTTTCAAGTGAGGCATTTTAAACTTTCCTCCAGTACCTCCCTCTATTTCAACTTCTGGGCCTTCGATCTTTCCTTTGGGCAGAGAGATATCAACATTTGGCATTTTCAAGTGAGGCATTTTAAACTTTCCTCCAGTACCTCCCTGTATTTCAACTTCTGGGCCTTCGATCTTTCCTTTGGGCAGAGAGATATCAACATCTGGCATTTTCAAGTGAGGCATTTTGAACTTTCCTCCGGCACCTCCCTCTATTTCAACGTCTGGGCCTTCAATCTTTCCTTTGGGCAGAGATATATCAACATCTGGCATTTTCATGTGAGGCATTTTAAACTTTCCTCCGGTACCTCCCTCTATGTCAACGTCTGGGCCTTCGATCTTTCCTTTGGGCAGAGAGATATCAACCTCTGGCATTTTCATGTGAGGCATTTTAAACTTTCCTCCATTACCTCCCTCTATTTCAACGCCTGGGCCTTCGATCTTTCCTTTGGGCAGAGAGATATCAACATCTGGCATTTTCAAGTGAGGCATTTTGAACTTTCCTCTGGTACCTCCCTCTATTTCAACATCTGGGCTTTCGATCTTTCCTTTCGGCAGAGAGATATCAACCTCTGGCATTTTCATGTGCGGCAATTTGAACTTTCCTCCAGTACCTCCCTCTATTTCAACGTCTGGGCCTTCAATATTTCCTTTCGGCAGTGAAATATTAACAGAGGGCATGGTGAGATGTGGCATTGTGAATTTTGTTCCTCCTCCCTTAAAATTTCCTTCCACATCTGGTGTATCAACCTCAGCAGTTTTCATTTTTGGCAGGCTAATGTCAACATGTGGCATTTTGACATGTGGCATCTTCAACTTTCCTCCTCCCTCAATTTCAACATCTGATCCCTCTAACTTACCAGTCATTCCTTTGGGGAGAGATTTGTCAATGTTCGGCATTTTGATACCAGGCATTCTGAATCCCACCCCCTCTCCTTCTACATCAACATCTGGAGCATCAATTTTTCCAGTTTTTGCTTTTGGCAAGGTTATGTCAACATTAGGAATTTTGACATGAGGCATCTTAAATTTGCCACCTCCATCAACATCTATTTCAATGTCTGGTGCATCAAGATCCCCAGATTTCCCTTTGGGAAGGGACACATCTATTGATGGCATTGTTATGTGAGGCATTTTGAATTTGCCTTCACCTCCTTTTAGTTTAACCTCTGGTCCTTCAATCTTTGGTGGCTTTCCTTTAGGCAGCGAAATATCCACATCAGGCACACTGATGTTTGGCATCTTGAATTTACCTCCTTCTCCATCAACCTTTGCATCATGCTTTACTTTCGGCAGGGACACATCCAGATCTATTTTGGGGACTGAAACGTCAATAGTTGGCATTTTGGGAATTTTGAGGTTTCCCTCATAACCTCTAATATCAGCTTCGGAGACATCAACTTCTGCTTTGGGAAGAAGAATCTCAGTCTCTGGTGTTTTAGCTGCTGGTAGTGACAGCTCGACAGAGGGCATCTTGACCTTGGCCTTAGCGTCATGGTAACCACTTAGTTTACCTAAATCTTTTTCTTTAGAGCCGAATCCTGGCATGGAGAACTTTGGGAGTTCGATATTGAAGTCTGGTGCATGAAAGCCACCTTTCTCCTCCACATTTGCTTCCAGTTTAGTATTACCATCTCCCTCTGGGAGTTGAACTTTAGGTGATGATATTTTAAACTTGGGGAATTTCACTTTGTATTTTGATTTATCACCTGGGCTCTCAACATTGATTTCCGGTTTAGAAATGTCAATGCCCCCCTTTTTCACTTTAACATCCACATCAGGGCAAGACACAGATACATTTGCATCTTTTTTGGATATACCAAATGAGGGCATTTTGAATTTAGGTTTTTTCACCTTGACTTTTCCATCCCCATCAAACTCTACTGATGGTGCCCTAATCTCTCCTTGTGGCGGGCTAAGGGAAATGCCTCCTTTGGGCCCTTTTCCTGATATTTGACTATCACCGCTTTTGGACTTTCCACCAAACCTGGGAAGAGAGAAACTGGGGACTTTGAGGGAGACATCAGGTAGATCAAAGCTGCCCCCTGAAGAAGGCCTCCCTCCCTCTGCTTTCAGAAGCTCCACTTCCACATCGTCACCTTTAGGTTTGTTTAGGCCAAAGTCTAGATCCACCTTTGGAGCTGAAATGTCAACTGTTGGTATTTTTACATTAGGAAGTTTGAGAGATCCACTTGGACCTTCTACACTACCTCTCCCAATGTCAGCGCCCTTAACTTTCAACTTGCCTGGGTTAATATCTCCTTTGAGACCAGTCATCTCCAAATCTCCTGATGCATCAGGACCACTGGTGTCTACTTTGAGGGTTTTGTCTTTCAGACCAGAGGGGAGGCTGAGGTCAAGATCAAATTTGGGGAGATTTATGTCAAGAGTTGGCATGTGGATTCCACCGCCTTTTTTACCAGATAGGTCAACTTTTGGCGCTTCAAACTTTTCCTTTCCAGACGGTCCTTCAATATTGATATCTCCCTCTACTTTTCCCACTGGAACTGAAATGTCAACAGCTGGCATAGTTCCTCCCTTCATTTCTGGTCCTTCCACTTTGAAATTGCCTTCTGGTAGGTTCATCTTTGGAAGTGAAACATCAAATTTAGGCATGTTGAATTTGCCTCCTTTTACTTTGGGACCCTCGATATTGAGGTCAGCTTCAGCCCTTCCTTCAGGTAAGGAAATATCAACACTTGGGATGTTGATGTTTCTGCCTTTAAGTTCAGGACCTTCTATGTTGACTTGTGGTCCCTTTGCTTTAATTTTAGGAAGAGAGATATCAACAGAGGGCATATGAAACTTGCCTCCTTTTCCAACATGTCCTTTAATTTCCATTTCTCCTTCTGTCTTTCCTTTGGGGAGTGAAATATCAATGTCTGGTATCTCAATCTTCCCTGCCTTGATATCTGGGCCTTTTACTTTGACATCACCCTCTGGGAGACTCACTTTTGGTAAAGACACATCAAATTTTGGCAGTTTAAATTTACCCCCCTTAACCTCAGGGCCCTCAACATCAAGGTCACCCTCAACTTTTCCTTTGGGTAGTGAAATGTCAACAGTTGGTAAGTTAAACTTTCCTCCTTGAACATCTGGACCCTCAAGGCTGATATCTACCTCTGGAGACTTCATTTTAGGGAGTGACACGTCACCCTTAAGTTCAGGCCCTTTGATATTAGGAAGTGAGATATCAAATGAGGGCATATGAAACTTGCCTCCTTTAGCACCGTGCCCATCAATGTCAATATCCACGTCTGCCTTTCCTTTTGGGAGTGAAATATCAACTGTTGGCATTTCCACATTGGCTTCTGGCAGGTTCATCTTTGGAAGTGAAACGTCAAATTTGGGCATTTTGAATTTGCCTCCTTTTACCTCAGGACCCTCAATACTGAGGTCACCCTCAACTTTTCCTTTGGGTATTGAAATGTCAACAGTTGGCAAGTTAAACTTTACTCCTTTAACATCTGGACCCTCGAGATTGATATCTACCTCTCGAGACTTCATTTTAGGGAGTGACATGTCACCCTTAAGTTCCGTCCCTTTGATATTAGGAAGTGAGATATCAAGTGAGGGCATATGAAACTTGCCTCCTTTAGCACCGTGCCCATCAATGTCAATATCCACGTCTGCCTTTCCTTTTGGGAGCGAAATATCAACTGTTGGCATTTCCACATTGGCTTCTGGCAGGTTCATCTTTGGAAGTGAAACGTCAAATTTGGGCATTTTGAATTTGCCTCCTTTTACCTTAGGACCCTCAATACTGAGGTCAGCATCAGCCTTTCCTTTGGGGAGTGAAAGGTCAATGTCTGGCAAGTCAAACTTTCCCCCTTTAACTTCAGGACCCTTGAGGCTGACGTCTACTTCTGGAGACTTAATTTTAGGCATTGACATTTCACCTTTGACTTCAGGTCCTTCAATATCAACATCAACTCCTTTTGCTTTAATTTTAGGAAGAGAGATATCAAGTGAGGGCATATGAAACTTGCCGCCTTTAGCACCGTGCCCATCAATGTCAATATCCATGTCTGGCTTTCCTTTTGGAAGTGAAATATTAACAGTTGGCATTTCAATTTTTCCTTTCATATCTGGTCCTTCCACATTGGCATCAACCTTTGGGAGACTCACTTTTGGTAAAGTGACATCAAATTTCGGCAGTTTGAATTTCCCGCCTTTCATTTCAAGGCCTTCAACATTTACGTCACCCTCAACTTTTCCTTTGGGAAGTGAAATGTCAACAGATGGGATGTTGACCTTTCCTCCTTTAACATCAGGACCTTCCAGGTTGATATCTACATCAGGTGATTTTATTTTGGGCAGAGAAACATCAAGTGATGGCATGTTTAGCTTTCCACCTTTAACGTCAGGACCATGAATATTTATCTCTGGTCCCTTAGCTTTCATTTTAGGAAGAGAGATATCAACCGTGGGCAAATGAAACTTGCCTCCTTTGCCAGCATGTCCTTCAGTTTCCCCTCCTGCTTTTCCTTTGGGGAGGGAAATGTCAATATCTGGCATTTCAATCTTTCCTCCCTTGATTTCTGGGCCTTTTATTTTGACATCACTCTCGGGGAGATTCACTTTTGGCAATGCCACATTAAATTTTGGCTTTTTAAATTTGCCTCCTTTTATGTCAGGGCCTTCAACATTTAGGTCACCTTCAACTTTTCCTTCTGGAAATGAAACGTCACCTTTAAGTTCAGGCCCTTCAATATCAACATCAACTCCCTTTGCTTTTATTTTAGGAAGAGCGATATCAACCGAGGGCATGTGAAACTTGCCTCCTTTAACCACATGTCTCTCAATGTCAACATCTCCCTTTACCTTTCCTTTTGGAAGTGACATATCAACAGTGGCCATTTCTACATTCCCCTCTGGCAGGTTCATCTTTGGAAGCGAAACGTCAAATTTGGGTATTTTGAATTTACCTCCTTTTACCTCAGGGCCCTCAATAGTGAGATCAGCATCAGCCTTTCCTTTGGGAAGTGAAATATCAACAGCTGGCAAGTTAAATTTTCCTCCTTTAACATCCGGACCCTCAAGGCTTATATCTATATCTGGAGATTTTATTTTGGGCAGAGAAACATCAAGTGATGGCATATTTAGCTTTCCACCTTTAACTTCAGGGTCATCAATATTTATCTCTGGTCCCTTAGATTTCATTTTAGGAAGAGATATATCAACAGAGGGCATATGGAACTTTCCTCCTTTGCCAGAATGACCTTCAATTTCAATTTCTCCTCCTGCTTTTCCTTTGGGGAGGGAAATGTCAATGTCTGGCATTTCAATCTTCCCTCCCTTGACATCTGGGCCTTTTAGTTTGACATCACTCTCGGGAAGATTCACTTTTGGCAATGCCACATTAAATTTTGGCTTTTTAAATTTGCCTCCTTTTATGTCAGGGCCTTCAACATTTAGGTCACCCTCAACTTTTCCTTCTGGAAACGAAATGTCACCTTTTAGTTCAGGCCCTTCAATATCAACATCAACTCCCTTTGTTTTCATTTTAGGAAGAGAGATATCAACAGAGGGCATATGAAACTTGCCTCCTTTGCCAGAATAACCTTCAATTTCAATTTCTCCTCCTGCCTTCCCTTTGGGGAGTGAAATATCAATGGCTGGCATTTCAATCTTCCCTCCCTTGATGTCTGGGCCTTTAATTTTGACATCACTCTCTGGGAGACTCACTTTTGGCAATGACACATTAAATTTTGGCATTTTAAATTTGCCTCCTTTTATGTCAGGGCCTTCAACATTTAGGTCACCTTCAACTTTTCCTTTGGGGAGTGAAACATCAACAGTTGGCAAGTTAAACTTTCCTCCTTTAACATCCTCAAGACTGATGTCAACCTCTGGAGACTTAATTTTAGGGAACGACATGTCACCTTTAAGTTCAGGTCCTTCAATATCAACATCAACTCCCTTTGCTTTTATTTTAGGAAGAGCTATGTCAACCGAGGGCATGTGAAACTTGCCTCCTTTAGCACCATGTCCCTCAATGTCAACATCTCCCTTTACCTTTCCTTTTGGAAGTGAAATATCAAACGTTGGCAATTCCACATTCCCCTCTGGCAGGTTCATCTTTGGAAGTGAAACATCAAATTTGGGCATCTTGAACTTGCCTCCTTTTACCTCAGGGCCCTCAATACTGAGGTCAGCTTCAGCCTTTCCTTCAGGGAGTGAAAGGTCAATGTCTCCTGCTTTTCCTTTGGGGAGGGAAATATCAATGTCTGGCATCTCAATCTTCCTGCCCTTGATCTCAGGCCCTTTTAACTTAACATCACCCTCTGGAAAATGTACTCTTGGTAATGGTAATGAAAGATCAATTTCAGGCATTTTGATGTTTCCTCCTTTTCCTTCAGGACCTTCAATATTTATGCCAACTTCACCTTTTGCTTTTGGAAGAGAAATGTCAACAGCTGGCATTTTGAAATGTCCTCCTTTAACATCTGGACCCTCAAGGCTGACATCTACCTCTGGAGATTTTATTTTAGGTGCTGAGACATCAAGTGATGGCATATTGAACTTTCCTCCTTGAACATCAGGCCCTTCAATATCAACACTGATTTCCTTAGGTTTTATTTTAGGAAGAGTGATATCGATTGAAGGCATGTGAAACTTTCCTCCTTTAACCCCATGTTCTTCAATATCAACATCTCCCTCTATTTTTCCTTTTGGAAGTGAAATATCAGTTTCCATTTTTCCTTTAATCTTTGGTCCTTCCAGTTTGACATTGCCCTCTGGCATGTTCATCTTTGGAAGTGTAATGCCAAATTTTGGCATTTTGAGTTTAGCTGTCTCCCCTGCAGGACCTTCAACATTTATGTCAGCTTTAACATTTCCTTTAGGAAGTCCAACATTATAGGATGGTATCTCAATATTCCCATCTTTTCCAGAGTGAATGTCAATATCAATGTCTCCCTGTGCATGTCCTTGACGAAGCGAGAGGTCGATTTTTGGCATTTCAAACTTACCACCTTTAACTTTGGGCCCTTGAAAATTCACATCTCCCTCTGGGAATTTTATAGTAGGGAGGGCAATGTCTACAGATGGGAGGCTGCCTTTGCCTGCTCTTCCTTCACCTTCTAATGTTCCTTGAGGGGGTGAGATGTCAATAGTTGGCATTTTTATTTCTCCACCTTTGATTTGTGGCCCCTCAATGTTGATATCACGTCGCTTTGATTTTATTTTAGGGAGAGAAACATCAACTGAGGGCATATGAAAATGTCCTCCTTTACCTTTAGTTTGTATGTCACCCTCTACTTTCCCCTTTGGAAGAGAGATATCAACTGAGGGTCCCTCAAGACCAATATTTCCTTCAGGCATCTTCATCTTGGGTAGCGTTACATCAAATGTAGGCATCTTAAACTTGCCTTCTTTTCCTGAGGATCCTTCAATATCTATCTCACCCTCTACTTTTCCTTTTGGAAGAGAGATATCAGCTGTAGGCGTGTTTATTTTCCCTCTTTTAATCTCACTTCCCTTTAGGTTTAAATCTGCCCCTGGTGTGTTAACCTTAAACTCAGGACCTTCAATATCAATGTCACCTCCTTGTGATTTGATCTTTGGTAGTGACACATCAAAAGAAGGAATCTGGAACTTTCCTCCTTTGGCTTCAGGACCTTTGAGCTTTACCTCCCCCTCAGGTGATTTCATTGCAGGAAGAGAGATGTCGAGTGATGGCATGTTGATCTTTGCTCCTCCTTTGAATTCAGGTCCTTTAATATCAACCTCTGCCTCCTTGGTTTTCATCTTTGGGAGTGATATGTCAAAGGTAGGCATCTTGAATTGTCCTTCCTTCCCAGCGTTCCCTTCTACTTCAGTGTCTCCTTCTATTTTGCTTCTGGGCAGAGAAATGTCAAGTGTGGGCATTTCAAATTTACCACCTTTCACTTCTGGGCCTTCGAGGTTGACTTCCAGCTCACCTGTCTTCATTTTAGGGAGGGAGATGTCAAATGATGGTAACTGAAAATTTCCTCCTCCTTCAATATCTGTTGTTCCTGCTTTGCCTTTGGGAAGGGTCAGGTCTACTTTGGGTAACTTGAAATGATCCTCCACCTCTTGTCCTTTAATATTTACATCTCCTTCTGGTGACTTCATTTTTGGAAAAGATATGTCAAAATCAGGCATTTTGAACTTTCCATCTCCACCAACATAATACTCCATGTCCACATCTTCACCCTTTGTTTTCACATTTGGGAGAGAGATGTCAACAGAGGGTAGACTAAATTTTCCTCCACCTTCTGGACCTTCAATATCTACATTGGGTGATCCCATCTTTGGTAACGACATGCCAATCTTTGGCATGGAGATTTTGGGCCCTTTAAAGGTGCCCTCCACCTCGTCAGGAATTCTGTGTCTGGTGTCCAGTTCCAAATCAACATCAGGCACAGAGATGTCACTAGCAGGAATTTTGATTGCTGTCTTCCCAGGTCCTCCGTACTCTGGAAGTGAGACGTCGATGTCAGTCTTTCCCTTCACATTTGGTAAAGAAATATCAATAGAAGGCATTTGAATAGATGCAGCTTTTCCTGATATGTCGCCTTCCATCTTTGGTTTGGTGATACTTGCTTCGGGGAGACCAATCTCACCACCTCCTTTGATTTCTACTTTTGGAGGTATTATATCAGTGTGAGGCACTTTTAACCCTTTGGCTTTTACCTTGATATCACCATCTATCTCATCTGAAAGACGTGAGAGTCTAACTTTGGGTAGTTTCAACTTCGGCATTCTTAGCTTTGCATCTCCTTTGCCTACGTCTACATCAAGTTTTCCTACAGCTGCATCAACTCCTCCTTTGATGTCGATTTCAGGAGCTTTGATTTCTGCCTTTCCCTTCACAGCAGGCAGAGACGACTCGGTTTTACCTGAAGGGAGTGCAAACTCCACATCAGGCGCGTTAATCTTAACCCCTTCCTTCGCCACATTCACATCTTTATTACCAGGCAAGCTGAACTCCACTGATGGTGGCTGGATGTTCACACTTGGGGGCTTTAGCTCCACAGATCCCATTTCCAAAGCTGAGCCTGACTTTGTGTGCTTGCTCTTAGGAAAGGTGATTCCAAACTTGTGTCCTTTTCCTTTGGTTTTCAGTTTAGCTTCAGTTATCTCAGATGGAGAGACTTGTCCCTCTAATCGTCCTATCTCCACTTTTCCTCCTGTCTCTGCTCCAGCATAGCCCTTTGTTTTCAAATGGGGAAATCTGTGTCAACCATATTAAAAAGCAAGGAGAGAAAAAGGAAAAGACATTGTAATACAAGCCAAAAATATATAAAATAATTTACAATCATATTTAGAACATTACTATCTGTAATCTTCTTATATCTTATTTGGATCTTTGACTCCATGATACTGTGATGATCACCACATCAGCCAACACTATGAACCAACCAATACTAGACCCATGGCACAGCCAAGCCACAGCAATACTGCTATTTGTTGTAACACAGGTGTTAAATTGGTTTAGCTCTGGCTCATAGGTCAATGATCGGATGGGGCCTTTGATAGAAATAAGGTCAGTCAGAAAAGAAAGCTCAGGAATTGGATTAAGTGCCATGGAGCTTAGGAATATCACTTCCCACGGCAATTGTCCACTAAAAAAACAAAAAAAACAAAGAAACACAGAAATAACACAAACAAGGCCAACCTGATCCTCCTCTTTGCCTTTGCTGCAGCTGTTGCTCCTCCTGTTTCAACCTTTGCGCTCCTCCTCTGTTTGAATTTGGGGAGAGAAAACTCCACATCCACGTCACTCATCTCTAGCCTGGGGGGCGTTCCCTCTATCACCAGCTCTTCTCTGCGCTTCTCTTTCAGCCTCTTCAGACCAAAACGACCACCTCTCTTCTTCTTGACCTTGAACGGCTTGGATCCCTTCACACTCTGAAATACACATAAAGACACATGAATGATAATAGGGTCAGTCAACAATATTTGAGTTTGATACTGTCTGTTCAGGTGCTGGCTTTATGTGGGTTAAACTATTTAACAGCTGAAAAAGTATGGAAAGAATGAATAAGCTTTAAATCTAATTGGAGGCTCTAAGTATTTTTATGATTTATAAACAATAGATCCAGAATTTAAGTTACAATTTAATTTGATTGTTGAAACAAACTATCAAAGTCTTTTAATGAGATATTTATCAAAGTTTGATTATTACAAACAGCACATTTAAAACTTTTAGTTTAGCCTGCACCACATAAATATAGAAAATATTTGATTACCATTTTGGCCATCTTGGCTTTGGGACCTTTGACCTCTATGCTGGGAACTCGAGGCCGCACAGTGACCTCTGCTCCAGGGATGGTCCTCTTCAGCTGGAAGCTGACCTTATATGGCTCCGCACACTGAAGGATCTTCAGAGCGTCTTCATACTTCACGTTGTCGAAGTAGACCTTGGCACTCAGCAGCTGGTCACCTTCACACAGAGAACATTATGAATTCATGTGTCCAGTGTTTAAACCTGGCAAAGTACTTTAAACTTCCACCTCTGCATCTCAGTATACACTTTTATCGAGTTGGGGTCAAAAATATTAAATCTAAAATCAATTTGATGTACATGTGGTATTTACTCTTCCTGGGGAAATGGTAGTACAGCAGTATCCTGCATCCAGTGGTGGGTAGAGAATACCACTGTATTTAAAACAATTGCACTGATGTACAGCCATTTGTAATAACTAGGCTACTACAAGGTCACTGTAGGATCAGCTGTGGTCCATTAGCATGAGCTGCTAGCACTGATTAGCCATACCAACAGAGGAATATTCAAAAAAATGTTAGCTCATTTAAAGGTGAATGTCCATTTGCCCCCTTTTTACTGCCCTCCAGTGGTCACAGCAGGGAACTACGTCAAAGCAGACACAATAACATAGATACACTTCTGTAAGAAATTGAAAGTAATAATCTCGAAGATTTTCATCAAAGTTCAAGAGCGAAACAAGTGCTTAGTTTGAAGTCTGACTGCATTGGACTTTATGACAAAATTACCCTACTTCTTACTTGATTTATTACCTCAGGTAACACTTTTTTAATGAGTTTATGGTCTCAATTGCTAGTTTCAAGTCTTCTTCAAAATAGTAGGATTTTAATTTTGTAAATTATGGTTCCATTTACAGGAAAATAGATGATAAAGCAGGGTATGCTTTACAGTGTGTCTACCACGACGACCTGTCAGTAAAGATAGAGATGAATCGTATCCATGGCACTGTGTACATTTCACTAGTAGTGAATTTGTTTTTTGGGTGCTGTCTGTGTGTTCTTGTTCTCCAGTCATAATGATTTGAAATTACAGCCCCTCTTTAGAATAACTGAAGTAGAAATGATCATGAAACAGAAATAATAATGAAGCAATTCGTTCTCTAGTGGTGACAGTTGAAACAGACAGACTAGTTGCTGTCTGTTTTGATGTACTGACCTCAGACCAGCGTCTACAACCAGAGCTCACTGTTTGAGTTGTGATCTGTGATCAGTATTGCTAAAAATGACTTGCTGTAACACCTTGCTGCCCACCTCAGCCAGTATCTGAGATATGAAAGAAGCTATTCCTGTTCTATTTAACAGCTTTGCAGTTGTAAATCTACAAAACAAAATGTAAAACTAATATTAAGGTTTGTCCATGCATGGCATTCACCTCCTTCAGAGATATTATTTCTATATATTTGAGTACATGTTTTCATTTTATTTCTTGTTTGGATTATGTTAATTTTAAAGCACTGAGTGTGTTTCCTAAAAGTGCTCTAAATGAGATGGTACCTTCCTGTAGACTGAGATGTTTAGCGGCTGGTGAGTCTTTTAGAACATCTTTAACAAAGATCCCTCGCTGTCCTCCACCGGTCACACTGTAGCCGCTGGCTCCAGCCTCCGCCTCTGTCTCCACCACGATTTCCACTGACTGAGTGACTTCCTCCACACTCTGAAACACGAGCACACACGCACACACGCGCACACTTTTAATATCTCCAAGAACAAACTGTGGATGATCTCAAACTCAGTTATGAAAATGGTTATAGTTGTAGCTGTAATATTTTTGATTCATACCTGAAGATGAAACCTCTGATTTTCCAGATGTTGTAGCAAAGAGACAACTGACCAGGATAACAAAATATCTAATGGTTTTGTCAATCAAAGACTAGGTCAACTAGACAATTCAGTCAGTATTTCTCCAACCCCTCACTGTCTTAAATTACACAAGTTTTAAAGGCAAGTGTTTTTTTTGTATACTGCCTGATCCTAATCAGCAGGAACACTGTATATTCACCCTGTTTGGCTAAATTATAAATAATGAATTTAAAACGTGGGAGACAAACACAACAGCTACTCTGAAGTCCACAAATTAGAAATCGTTACCTATCAACACCGTTTAGGCTCTAATGTGCAAAGTTACATTATGCATCTTTAAAGACAGGCATCACATAAGAAATGTGCGTCTTGTATTTGACTTTTCTCTTTGCTGGGTAGATTAAAATAGTTTTCAGTGCACGAAGGCTTCAACACTGTTTTATATCTTGTTGCACTGTACAGTTATTTGTCACTTCACACTTTACTTCTGAATCCATTTTATCCATTAAGCTGTCATGGAGGAAAGGTCACTCTCTTCTTAAAAGACATCCACTTTTCCAGTGACTGACCAAAGGAAATAACTTGTAAATGACTTATAAGGGAAAAAGTGACCTGTACTTTATCAACCACTGGAGTGGTTTTGTGTGCATTGTCATCCATCGCTTTTAACAACAAAGTGATTTGTGATCAACGACTGATACAAACAAAATATTTCAGCCTGGAAAGTTACATTAACAGTGTTTATCAAACTGCTGTTTACTTCGTCTGTGGGCTCTGAGTCCATCTCTGGTTGGGCCAGTTGGCAGGTCGACTCTCTCAGATGACTTCTCTTCTGACTCAACACCTGCTTCAGCTCTGCATGAAGCTTCTCTTTCTGCACCTGCAGACAACAGGTGACAAAAACACGGGGTGAGATACTAATGTAGGTGGATGTCATGATATCAAAAGAACAACACAAAATCAACCAAACTATGGTTGAAAATTGCTGTTTGCTATTATGCATGCTACCTGTGTCAACATAATAACTTAATTTGATTTGTTAGTTACACAAAAGAGAATGCTAAAAATTAATTTTGAAAAGTGAATTTAGAACAGTGTCCTACATTTGAAAGATTAGAGAAAAAATATTCACAGATTTTTAGAAAGCTATTTATTTTAAATTAATATATGTAATAAAAGATCTAGGCAACCTTATTATTAATAGTGTCAGGCTGTGATGGGGATGGTGGATATTAATGGAAATATGTATTATTATATTATTATATTAATAGTTGTTACAGATATGTTTCAATGTGTAACTGTGGTCTTTTTCATGTGTGGATAAAACCTCCAGCTTCTATTGTTTCAGCATGTCTGTTAGCTATACACTGACATTTCTGTTTGAACCAGCAGGCGTTGCTGTCTCACGATGAGCAGCAGCAACACTTTGTTTGTCACAAAAACTCTTAAAGTGCTAACATGCTACTTTTTAGTCCATGAATGTGGGTCAGAGTATTTACAGCCAGGACACCTGCGGCTGGTTTTAGAGCTGCCACATTCATGTTTTTTGTTGTTGACTTTGCGTCCAGCAGCTGGCGGTCACCTGCTGCAGCGTTAAAAGGCCACGACTGGCATCTGTGCTGAGCTGGGAGAAATGAAAGGTTGTTTATGTGGTGGACAATGACCTCAGCAGACCGGGCCTGGACTATTGTGATCCAGTTTGTATGGGTCTGGTGGCTGCTGGGGTCATATTTTGTTGGTGTTGGTCAAAATTAAAGGAATAGTTCACATTTTGGGAATTATATTGGCTTTCTTTCTGAAAGTTACATAAGAGATTGACACCACTCTCATAAGTATAGGTTAAACATGAAGCTGCAGACTGTTAGCGTAGCTTAGCAACAGGCTTGGTCCACAGGTAACAATCTCCACCTACCAGCACCACTAAAACTCACTAATTAAAATGTTAGGCTATATCTTGTTTGTTTAATATGTACAAAGTCAAAGTGTAAAGACAATACGTTGTGGTGTTACAGGTAGTTGTGTGGTGAACTATTTCTTGGCTAGGAGCAGTGACCTTCCTGGAATTTGTCATTCCTCTGAGGTTTTCAGGAAACCAGTATCTGGTTGGAGACTCCATTAAGCTACTGCTTCCGGCAAAGCAGCTAAATGTCAAATAAGTGGTCTAATTTTCAGGTTCAGAATTTTACTTAGGAGTTGTACCAGAATAGGCTTAATAAAAGAAACACCATATGTCTGTCATACTGCAAGTTGCTGCAGCTACTAAGTGAAGCATCTCACTTCTATGTAATCTGTGTTGGGAGTTGCACATGTGCTGTATGTGTGGCGGATGTTTTGTCACTGTGTGTGTTTCTCCACCAGTGTTTTTGAGGGCTTGCCACACCAGCCACTAGGCAAGCGTTATGACGTGTGTTACATGCAGTTCGGAAGCAGTGTTTTCTGTGGGAGATGGGAACTCCCTTTGGGGTGGACTTTGGGCTTTTTCACTTTGCACAACAATTGCAAAAAAACAGATATAACACACTAAAGGAAAGGGAAAAGCCAAAAAGCTTTATATGACCTCTTTAAAGGAAGACTACTTTTTATTACTTTTATCACCACCAAAGGTTTGTGTGCTTTTTGCCAAGTGTGTGTGTGTGTTTGCGTGTCTCACCACTCTCTCGGGGCTCTCCTGTTCGTCTGTGGAGCCGCTGTGGTGAGGGTTGCGTTGTGGGGCGGAGGGGGATCTGTTAGAGGGGGGCGACCGCCTCTTGTCTTTTACCTGCCCATACAGTAGCAGATCGTGTTAAGTCACCGTGAAGCGTTCATGCAGCAACACATTTCAGTGTGATTTTACCCTTTACCTCCACTAACAAGATTATTTGTGCCTCCACAGCAGCTTTTTACTGCAGCACCTGGGATACTGGTGTGGGAAAATCTAAAGAACGGGGCTTAATGGGAATTTCTCTATTTATTCCTACAGCCACTGACATCCTTGGCTCCAGTGATGCTACTCAACAGAAGGAAAATGGTTGTATCAGGAAACTCCAGGCTCCCAGATGGGAATATATGCTACACTGTGCATGTGAGGAAAAAAAGGAAATACGAGCTGTGCGTTTGTTGTACTCTGAGGTATTCTGTATGCCGACCATGCATTGCTGCTACCAATCCTCTGAACTTGAAGATGAGTTCATGACACCCCACCTAATACAATCCCACAGATAAAACAGTTACTGACAGCTAAACTTCAGTCAGAGCACAGAGGCAGTAAAAATGACAACAGGGCTTTTATCTCTGAGGAAACTAAACTCATCATCATTGTCTGCAGATGACTGATGGCCTGCTTCTTCTATGACTGAATTTATTTTAACTCGCTATGATACTTCATGATCTGGGATGAAGTTCTCTTAGAGGAGAGAGGCGGAAATAAATCTTGGGGGCAAATAAATGTTTATTTCATCCAGAATCTTTACTACTGTTATTATCATGTGTTTGTATTTGTGTTTTAGTCCCCTGACCTCAACTATATGTTTTTAAATTTTTTTGTTGGACTGAATCAAACTGAACCTGATTATGGTTCTTTTACCTTTTACCTCCTTCCTGGAGGAAACATGTCCCAGCCTGCCATATCTCTTTCCTCTACTTGTTACATAAACTCTCACATAGTTAACCTTGTAAAAACATCCTGTTTTAGTATTTCACCTGTTGTCAGGCTACCATGACCTCTGCTACATAGCAACTAAATATGTCTGGCTCAGATTGTGAGCTGAATTGCTAAAATAACTATATTTGAAGTGCTATAATTATTCCTTTTATGTTTTTCAAAAAGATGGTTTCTTTTTAATTTCTTACACACAGTGGTCAGATCAGTTACTGTGTTGAAATCAATGAAAATACACTTTTTCTTATGATTTACCTTTGTCGTTGACAATGCATGCAAACAAACACTTGACACTTGTACGCACGCACGCACACACACACACACACACACACACACACACACTGGGGCGCTGCTAAGGATTTTGGGCCCCATGAAAAAAATCTTGACAGGGCCCCCAACACAGCTGAGACTTTTTTCCTATTAATTTTACATAAAATCATGCGCTTTTATGGTATTTTGACTATCATTCTCTATATATTTAGGTCAATCAGACAATTGAACTCCATCCCATGTCCACACCTCGTAACTTGTCCTCTGTAATACTGCACTACTTCAGTACTGTATAATGTATATACTGTGCATAGCTGTACATGTGTCATATATAGTGTATTCACATATATTTATATTTGTATGTATGTATTGTACATATTTGTACTGTACAATGGCAATGACAATAAAGTTAATCTAATCTAACCTAATATTTTTAACATGACAGTTAAAATGTAACGGAAACACTGAGCACTCTTAATACAATGAAATGTATTTATATTTATTTGCTTCAACACGGATACTGAAATTTCAAAATAAAACTCTTCAATTTAAAAAACAGGAATTACAATCTGTGGTGAAAAAAATCTCAGCAAGAAAACACCACCATAAAACAAAATGGCCATATAAAATTTCTAATAATTTAAGCAGAACTTGCATGTACTATATATAATACCAGCAGCAGCAGCAACTCATTCTGTTTGGAACGAGGCATGATTTTGACATAGTGCGTTTGACTGCTTTGAACGTTTAACTAAAACTGTGTATTGTTATTTTTTCCAGCGTTTTCTTGACCTAACATGGGGAGAAAATTGAGTTCCCTTATCATGCACTTTTAACACTAGAACGGCCACCAGCAGTCATTTTAACTGCAACATTCAAACGTATGGTAATTATCTTTAACACTAGAACGAACAAGGCATCATTTTGACCGTTTTGAAATTTGCATAGTCATTAACTTTGTCTAAATAAATCACAAAGCCTTGCTGCTCCCTGACCTTTCCTAAAACGACATGAATTTTCATTAAAACTAGCTTGCAAGACAGGTGCAACAGCGTGGACCGCAGCAGGATGCTGAAAGTGGGCGGAGCCTCGTACAAAGATGCCGACACCGGCTGGATACAATTTGGGCGGACTGAACCATTTTATGATAATCGAGAGGGGGAGAGGGGCCCACGGACGTTTGTGTTTCCTAAACAAATACATTTTTTTGACACCAGGAAACAGCAAATAGAATAATTTTAAGTTAATAATTTTACCATCAAATATATTTTTTTAGCACCACAATTTTATTGGGGGCTTCTCTGGGCCCCCTCTTAGTCATGGGCCCCGAGAATCGTCATCCTTAACCCCCCCTTTACGGCGCCCCAGCACACACACACACACACACACACACACACACACACACACACACACACACACACACACACACACACACACACACACACACACACACACACACTTTCAGCAGCCAGTGAAATCATAAAGCTAGAATGATTTAATACCCTGTATATGAGGTTAACTGCACAGTGAACTATAATGTACAATTCTCTTCATACAGTGTAATAATGCCCTACATTTAAACACATGAGATTAGAGCAACATCACATTCTCAGTAAAGTGAATTCTTGTGCAGCAACAAACAGTAACATCTGTCAACACTCATTTTAGTCACTTAAAAGAATCGCTCTACTGCGCTAAAGTGTCGGCTGTGTATTCAGGGCTGAAGTGCATTGTGTTATTACTGTGTGGAGGACAGATGGTGCTTTTAAAAGGGATTGAGAACACAAATAAAACATGTACCATCTCCTTCTCCATGAATACTAGACCGTTGTTGTAGCTTGTCATGTGGATCATCATCATTTCATTTATTTTATTTTGATTTGGATGCGGAACACCAATACACCACACCTTAGCAATTCTGTTCACTTTGGTACTACAGCTGGTTTATGTTTGCATGAGCAGAAGGAGGTCCGTGTTTACTTACGGCTGGATCTCTGGTCTGGCTGAAAACATGGCTGTCCTCTTGGTCTCTGTCAGAGTCTGAAAGAGGAAAAAACAACTCAAGTTATTTTGGTTTTTGTGCATTCGTTCATCATATCACATTTGAGAGTCTTGACAGGCAACATAAAAAGCTGCAATGAACTAAACCGGCTGAATTACAGTAATTTAACTGACTGTCCTGTAAATAAAAGCAAATAAACAGGGATTCAATTAAATGGCAAAATGAGGTACAAAGACAAAGGAATAGTGCTACTTAATCTTTATCCCATGATGGGTTAAATGTACACGTGGTTCACTTAGATGATTTGTTTTATCTTTTTTCTCATACAATGTTTGTTCATTTTCACATGTTCTATCTTATTTGTTTAGTCTGTCCCTGTGTTGCATATGATTATCTACCCCAACGACTAAGCTATGAGCTTAGAAAGCTTAAGAAAGTGCAACGTCAGATGTTTATGTCAGACTTGTTCACATTAAAATTTACGTGTCTGCTATAGCGGCATGGCCGTCAGTGTGAAGCTTCTGGAATGGCAGTCTTAACATTCTTTCCGTAGCCTTGGTCGTGCCCCTCTTCAGGCTACCCGAGCCTAAACCATTTAATCGCTACACTTAGACACTCTTAACCCAATGGTACTACTCGTACAGCCCCAAAACATCCACGACAGCAGTGACATTTTCATAAACAAAAAATACTATACGAACACTTTTGCAAAATATATCAAATTTTGTACCTATCAAACGCCCAAATTTGCTTTGTAAGATTAAGTCTAATTATATGTCACTCCTAGAAAACAGAAAGAAGAAGAAGAAGAAGAAGAAGAAGAAGAAGAAGAAGAAGAAGAAGAAGAAGAAGAAGGATTGTTACATATGGAGAAGCTATTTGGGTCTTGAGAGCAGAAACCAGTAGAAAATCAAGTCAAACTCCTGCAACATCAACCAGTCCACCAAAACTAAATCTGAGTCAGGTGATTAAAGCGATGCCAGGAGCCAAATAGTGAACTCTTTAACATAAAGAGTGCAAACAAAGACAGATACCCAGAATTCTGCTGCTATGATGCTCAAGTTTAGAGAATTAACACATGGTATGATGTTAGTTCTTCTTTGCAGTGATGCTGCATGTTCCTAACTTTTCTTTCTTTTCTTCTTTAGACAATGCAAATGCATTGTGCAACCACTGTATAAAAGCCATATTAGCAAAAAGAATAATTTCGCACTGATTTAGGGCATGCCGGGGTGTAATTGGTGCAACCAAATACAGTAAAACTGACCAAATTGCTGACCAGATTCCATGGCTGGCTGTCTGATGCTTTGATGTCCACTCAGACATTTGCGGTTGCCAGGTTGGCAACTGTTTTCAAACACATTTGATATTCATCTCCACAGAGGGCTGATGTGAGCTATAAAAGCAGTAATGATGCCATCAGGAAATTCTAGACCCCGTACATAGGCACTCTCTATGGTCCCCTCCCAGCATCCATGGCTATTCATTTTAGGATTTTAGCATTTAGCATGTGGGTCCTCCTTACACACAGGCCCTGTATACTCAGTCCCCTTCCTCCCCTAGTCCTGCACCCCTGACTGTGCCCCCTGCTAATCTTATTCTTCACAGTCCTGCCTTCATGTGATCATGTGTTTTAACTGCCTTAGCTTAGCTGTGTGTGTGTGTCTGTGCAGGGGAGAAAGCCCATCTGTGTGTGTGAATTTGTAGGTGTTGGTTTGGATATATAGAGTGTCAGCGTGGCTGTCGTGCCTGTTTGGGTGGGTTGGAGGTATCTGGTTTCTAGGAGGTCACAGGAACACATAACACACATTCACTGCTGCCCGACCGTCAGTGTAACAGTCACAGAGGAGCAGCGACATGCATTAATGGAATAGAACAAGTTTTGGAGAGATAGATCCTTTACACCTGAACTGATATGCTGAGAACAGAGATATCAAAAGTATCCCCGTCCCCCTGGTAGATGAATGACCCTGCTGCTCCTACAGTAATGATGAAATATAAGACATACATAACACAGTGGCCCCATGTTTAGATTATGACCAATAATTTTTTCATTCTGTGAAGGTTTGATGCTTTTGTTAAACATTTAATTTAAAACTCACACATCTGCAAATTAAAAGTGGTATGGACTTATGGTGCTTGTGGATGACAAAAAAATCTAATTCTCTGACCCAGTCTTATGTAGTTTAGCTATTTCAACTTTTGTTTTGACTAACAAATTCAGTTTTAGTCACATGCTTGTCAAACAGAGATGTTCAGCTTGCGGTGTTGAAATCAAGGCTTTCCAACTGTTATTTCTGAGCTGAGTGACTGACATTGTATCAGCAGCAACAACAGGTGCAACTGCTACACTGCTGCACTAATGTCCTGAGAGTGGTCTTTGTTTCATTAACCTACAGCTGAAGACAACAGTGACAGTAATGTGCAGGAAAATGGTGTTGTCATTTGTACATATTTCTGTTTACAAAATCTTGTTAGTTATCAAAGTGGCAGTTTTTAGTTTTCAGTCACAATTGTTTTTTAATCAAAATAAAGTTTTCTGAGCTCTGAGCATATACACCGTAATCAAAGCTGTAAAGGAAAACAGAATATTTCTGTTTAAGTAAAAATATGATTATCAGCTTGCGGTGCTTTTAAACCGCAGCTCTGTGTGACAGACAGACCGCAGCAGGTGGAGGAGGTGGCACTCCCTGGACGGAGCACAGGAATGGAGGGATGGCAGAAGAGGAGGAGGAGATGAAGATTTGAAATGCCTGACAGCCCAGTCTTATTATAGATCGGACTCACACATCTGCAGGTCTCCACATGCCTGATGACTGCCTCAATCAACATGGACCTTCAGCCTTCTGTGTATGTAGTATAGTGGAGCGGGAGAACACAAAATCCAAAATGAATAAACGATTTAAACATTTTGTAATCTCTATCTGGAGGTGTGGACAGGAAATGCTTGTGTCTATTAAAATATCTTAACGCTGTCCTAACCTTACTTACTGTACCTACATTTGTAAATTACAAATCTACCATTGCTTTAACTTTCTGTATTGAACGTCTTCTTTAATTATGTTTAGACCAAATTAATTTAAAACCATTATCCAATTAATCAAAATTATAAAACCAGCTGGAATCGGTTAAATGTTGCTGTTGGCTAAATGTGAATGTAGTTCGACTATATAATCATTAGATTGTGCATAGTGAGCTTCTGCATCACTTTCCATCTTAGTAAGCATGTGCAGGCAATGGCATCCCTCCTGTGATTCTGCTGTTGCTCTCCACTGCAACATTCAATTTGCCCGGCTCATCTAAACCAAAGAGTCTTTGTCTGTTGAAACCATCAGCCTTCAGAGAGCTAACCAACATAGCTGTGCCACGAAAAAAATCCAAGGGGCTTGTGAAAAGCAGATAAATGAAAGAATAACAAATAAACAAGTTCTTATTTCAGCTGTCAAGTTGTTTGTTCTCTAACAGTGGCACAGATCAAAATCAAAGACACAGACAATCACACATCCAGTCTGGGAGTTTACATGAGCAGTGATGAACAAACAGGCCTCAGATCAGATCAAAGTGCTTTGTGTCCTGTACAAAAGTAAGAACCAAGTCAAAATGACCAAAGCCGTGAAAATATATCAGGAGGCTAAACCAAAAAAGACACATACGCTATATTTTCAAGCAAGTTAAAAGTCACATTGTTTTCTAAAGATTCTATAAATAATTTAAAACTAAAAAACATCTTTTCAATTGGTACAAAATTACAAAATTTTGAATTCTTAATAATGTTCTGGGTAAAAATCAGAGCACCCTGCTAATATGATCCAGGGCAGCTACTATGCAGCTAAAGCGTCTCAGCTCTTGCTGCCTGACTGCTCCATGCGAATGGGCTAAATTTGAAGATCAGAGAACAAACCAGAAAGCTAAAGAGCTTGTTGGTGCTGTCAGCCACTCTGCAGTTTGTCTAACAGGAGCTGGATTAAGTTGTCTCGAGAGATGATGCGGTTGGGTTTGTTAGTGAGGTCATAGAGTGGAAAAGACAGCTTAAACACGGTCTGACAGCAACATTCAACTTGAGCACAGTTTGCGCAAAAGGCTTTGTCACATCAAAATAAGGAAATGCTTTTTTACTTTCTCTGTCAGTTTTACATGTCATCATTCTGTGAGAATTAAGTAAATATTCACACCACTGACATTTCTCCCTTAATGTTAGTTAGTGAGAAGGACCAGCCCGGCAATCTAGCTCACTTTTGTTCCAGAGCATCACATCTTCAGAGCCACACCACCAATCTCAAATGTGTTTCGTTTCAGTAAATGGTTTTCAGAACTGTCACCTCTATGGTTAAAGTGGCTTTAATCAGTATTTGTTAGATTAACAACATGTGAAAATAATGTGAAATGTGAAACTGGTGATGAACCTGCAGAGAATTATCACCATCTGCAACTCTCCTCAGCTTCACGGAGCTTTATAATGAGTTTCAGCTCATTGTTAAGCTGCCAATGCCACCACCTAAAACCAGCTCTTTCTCCTATATATGCACATCGGCACACAGTACAGGTAAGACAACTTGAAGACTTGCTTAAGATTAAAGTAAGGTTTGATGTTACAGTGTTAATTGCAGGACTGTGATGATATGCTAGTCTACTGGGTGAAAGTCTGACGCACTGCATGCCAATCCACCACCCTGACCTCTACATTCTCCCTTTCAGCCTCACTGAAGGGAACACTCTTTCCTGCATTGGCACATTGGCATATGCACAGGGACAATAAACTCTGTGTGTGCGCAAGGTCACACTCCTCGTACACACGACTGTCTGCCTTGTTTGTCAAGCAGAATATCAACTGTAAGTTACTTTGTCATCAATCAAAGAACTACAAGAAGCCACTTGTCAGGAAATCTCAACCATAGTGAAGTCTTCTTCTGGTGAGGTCTTTAAAAGCATGACTGATAGCTGTGACCCCTCAGAACGGTCCAGACATCTGTCAGAGAGTGTGATGGTGTGATGTGAGCTGAATAGGTTTTGTTGTCCTGCACTGTCCTGCTCTGAATTATAGCAGCAGCCTTGTGAAACCGACCCTGCTGTTCTAATCCTGTTCAGA
Organism: Lepomis macrochirus; assembly: GCA_024633595.2. NCBI lineage: Eukaryota > Metazoa > Chordata > Actinopteri > Centrarchiformes > Centrarchidae > Lepomis > Lepomis macrochirus. Next base: position 5,989,961 of record JALXJV020000009.1, read on the forward strand.
GGCTGCTCTGAGCCTATTAGAGATGGACAAGTTAATGATGTTATAGTTGGCTCAGTAATGGCAGCACTCGAGCATCAGGTGTCCACCCAAAGAAAACAACCACCTATCTGCACTTTATAAAGCTGATAACAGTCTTTGACATAATACACCACAGCAGTGATGCAGCGCACGAGAGACAGCTGAGGATGTGAGTTTGTGATTTATTTGCGGGCTGAGGTATTATCAGCGGAGGCCAGATATAGACAAAAATAGGTTTTCTCCTCACGCACTTACACAAGAGTACACACACAGAGGAAATACCGCAACACTTTTTCACAATTGGTGGCAGCCTGAGTACATAACAAAAACCTCATTGGATCTAATTTTAGGTCAACTACAAGACCAGAGGAGGGAAATGTTTTCTATTCCAACAGCAGTATATTGCTGTTTTATTGTTAAATTAATCTATTGTAAACTATTTCTTTGCCTACATTTCCCCAAAACGTTAAAACTATTCCTTTTTCTCTACATTTATTTAATGTATGTAGCCAGAGAACAATTTTTACATACCACTGCAATACAATGCATGCATGGAGTCACAAATACATACTAAAATCAATGAGGAAAGATCAATTAGGTTGTCTAAAAAAACAGAATGAGGATCACAGTTGTCCTTATAGAGCATTATCACAACAATCGATTATTTTAAGTAACATAGACACCATTATGATTGGACAGATATGATGATATGAAGAATTTATGAATGAGAGGAACTTGTTGGACAATGGAGGAGATGGAGAAGGTTCAGAAATAGCAAAAAAAACAATCATCAACAGCAGCATATGAGCAAAATGTTACAAAAAAAGAGACTGAAAAGTAAAAGGTTGTGGTGGTCGGATTGTTGTAATTTGTAAATGATGCAAAACAATCAAAGAATTAAACAGGAAATGAACAGAGTTAATACAATGAACTCAGCAGCCTTGTGAGATAAAGAAAAGACAAGAGGGAGAAGATATCAGTGTGTCTGCAAGCTTGCATGATTACAGCTCATGCAGGCAACTTCCTTCATTGATTTTATTTTATTTTTCACAAAGACAAATGAAGCACAATCGCCATCATGTCATCATCATAAGGTCTCCATGGCAATCTCTGCCCAAAAGGTGCAGAAGACTCCAACATAAACAAACACAAATTGTCAGTAACCAGCCATTTAGGCAGTTGTGGTGTTATTTGTAGAAGCTCTGGGGCTTCTATGTCCACCAATATACAATCAAGGTGAAAGGAATTTCACTTCTGTCAACAGTTTTTAGGAGGGAATTTTTTATTAGTAGCTGCAGAATTATTCACATTAAACTGTTTACAGAGAGGGCTGTGTATTATCTAAACTAACATGGATACTGTTTTTGGAAAGACACTCCACTGGTTTAACTTTCGAGATAAAGGTCAGTTTACTTATCATGAAGAGTTCAACTCTTGCACACTGGGGGGCGTGAAGTTTGAATGACGTGAGCACTTGCTATTGATTATATTAAGTGAAATGTAGGATTTAGTGTTTTTGGAGTTTGACCAAGTCAGCACATTTCGGCCTTCAGTTTTGCTCACTCCGTTTTTAATCGGTCTCACAACTTTATGGAAGTGTAGCGATAAATCAGCAAAGCCATGTACAAATAAGGTTCAATCCAAGCCACAGTAAGTCAAGGAGAAGCATTCGTGCCACACTCTCAGTTCTACCCAAAATACAGCAACAATGTAAAAGCAAAATGGGTTAGATACTAAAACTACACCACCTCTTCTGCTGAAACCTGAGGGCTCTTTGGTGGTACTCTATGAGCAAAGCAGGTGTTAAAAGTGGTTGAAGTGGCCTGATAGCTTGATTTCCGAAGCAGTAGCAGCATTAATGCATCTTGCACGGCCATCCCTTTGTTGCTCAGTGTCTGTACTCTGTATTTGTATCATTTAGTTTTAAATCAGCATAAGAATGTTTTATTTTCTGAAATATTGCTTTGAACATTTGAAACAGTCAAACATTCAAACAGTCAGACATTGTAAAATGGTGTACAGGGATGTAACAGGGTGTTCAGGAGGCGCATGCAAGCACACTGTAATAATATGATGGACAAAGTGTGCTTTTCCACTTCAGCAGCAGAAGGAAGAGAAAGCCTGCGGAGCTCAGGGCACTGACACTGCCAGGGCTTCGACTCCCACTGTGGCCATCCATGCTGAACATTAAGGAAGTGTTGCTGCTGGGAGTCACTTTAGATAAAAGCGTCCACCAAAGAGCGTAATGTCCAAACCCCTTCAAGATTAGTGAGTTAGATCTCAGCGTGTCTCTGGGCTGTTTGAGACATCAGATGGACAAAGCAAGACACACCCGCTGACGTAAGCCTCTGGACTGTAAAATGCCTCCGTGTAAACAGGAAATAGAGATTTTTGACAGATACACACAGTGAGAGACACACATGGCTCGGGTCACTTGAGAATAAAACATCGTCACAGGCTATGACCTGTATATCTCACTTTTGGAATAGATATATATTTAAATTGAGTCTATATATTTATTTTTAATATTAAATGACATGTGCTCTTGAATCACTTGTTTACATCGGTCTTTCTTCCTGAAAAATCCTCACAGTTCTCTGTGTACACTGAGGGAAGTTCACACTTGTATGTACGTCCAGCAGTGTTTCCTCATGAGGTCTCCCTCCCGAACTGCCCAATCAACTCTTGACCCAACTTCCTGGTCTAAAATTAACCACACCCACAACCGTGACCACCACCACCCAAAGTCTGTCGCCAGGAAGCTGCTATCATCATCCATCATTTTATTTTTGACGTTATTTATTCCTGCCACTTTTTTGTTTTCCAGAGCAACATGTCACCTTAAAATACCAGATTTTTATAGCGTCCACAATAACAAAATGCAACCAGAGTTTGACACCTAAGACTTAAGCATCAGACTCAGACCTGTGATTCCTGTCACAGTCTGTACCAAAAGAATTAGTGGCAGGGGATTGGCAGGTACCATTACTATTATGCAGAGACATCAACAACTTTAACTACCATATGGACAAACATATTAAAGCATGCTCTAATATGCTGAAACTGTACGAAGATAGAAAAGTTTCCAAAAACTTCCCAAAAGAAAATCATGAACTAAAACTTCTACTTATAAAAGTAGCCAATTTTCTGTACAGACAATTAACTTGCATCCAAGTTTTTATTCAGGGAACACAATATTAAAGTTGTTAAATAAATGATTATAATAAAATATCTATATAATAAAAGATCTTAAGGTAGAGTAACAGTACAACAGACTGAGAAGCTTTCGTTTTACAATTCAAAAGTGTGTACTATAATAGTTTCACAGTATTTATCCCATTTTGTTGCCATCTGAATTGTTCATGGACCACTCAGTTCACTGATGCCTGTTGACGATCTGCTAATGCTGTCATGGTCAATGGAATATCAGTGTCACTTAGCTGACACTGCAAAAGATTGAAGTCAAGCTCAGTACTTTCACAGAAGTATATAAGTCCTGTTCATGTCTTCTCTTTGATACAGTTGGACAATAAATCAAGTTGAAAGCAATAAATCATTATCACCAGAAAACAGTAAATCATCCTAAACCAGTCTACCTAAACTGGGGGAGATATGTATTTCAAGCAGAATGGGAATATATTTTGATAACAAAGTCAAGAAAAACATCTAACCAGCAACGCCCTTGTACAAAGGAAAGCAGAATCTGCCTTTTAGATTAGTTTGGTATTGCTATTAAATCACAAAGTTTGATATAATATAAAAACTGATATCTGTTGCTCAAAACCCACCCAGTGCATGCATTATGTAACCCGGTGTGTTTTGGCTACAGCCACCTGTGAACCCACTTTGAGCCAACATACCAGGCTGGTGGGCGAGCTTTGCGATGGAGCTGGAACTGGGGGGCAAACAGATCCAATGACAATCACACTGCAGCTGTCGCTGGTGTGTAACATTAAGACAGGGGCTATTTGAAAAAAACGGCGTCCTGCCACCAGCAGCTTTGTCAGCTCTGCTCTGCAGCATTAAGGTATTTTAACTTATTTCTGACTGGGACACTCTTTCATTACAACAGAAAAGTATAGGTGCCATGTTACGGTACTCGTGGTGTTGTGCAAGTGTTGTAGGCCCCACCCATCTGGCACTCCTAAAGGTTTAAATAACAGCGAATAATATTTTCAAGTGTTATTTGACCCAGGTCTCATTACAAAACACTCTTATAACTTGGAGTCATAGTGACATGCCACACTGCAAATAGTTACCATAAACCTCAGTGAATACTTGAGTGTTTGTAACCAGCAACTGGCATGTTGGAGTAAACACAAGTGGCAGCTGTCTTACTAAAACTGTCTTTGCATTTAAACAGTGCGCTATTGTTATGCTCTCCAAAGTCAGCTATGTGGAGTCTGCAGGCTGCTACATAAACTATTTTGCTCTCAGCAGCTCCTGAGCTACCAAATGTTTAAAGCAATATTTCAGAAAATAAAACGATCCCAGGCCGATTTAAAACAAAATTATACAAACACAGAGTACAGACACAGAGAAACAAAGGCATGGCCGCTGAGGATGGATTAACATTGCTACTACTCCATAAAGTGAGCTATCAGACCCCTTCAACCATGACTTCTAACACCTGCTTTCCTCTCAGCACACAGCACCATCAGGGAGCCCTCGGGTATCAGCAGACTGCGTTGTGTCTTCAGCACAGAGACTTTATTAAACCACATCCATCCAGCCTACCTTAATTCTCAGCCTCAGCGTGTCTCCTCCAGTGGTTCATAGGTGACAGACCTCCACCTGCAGCAGCACAGCTTAAATCTCAGCCTCTCTTTCTTTCTTATTGTCCTATGACTACCTCGATCATTCACTTCCTGTCTGCCCTCAGCTGCTCTCCTTCACTTGTTCTTGTTCTTCTTGTTGGTATTTTTAGTCTTTACCCCTCTCTTTTTCTAGGCCTTTGCCCCTTGTCACCAACCAGCCTGTTGCTCCCCTCACTGAAACCTCAGGCCTGGACCGGACCCATGGCATCTCTAGGAGGGACGCATCCAGCCATGTGATTGGCTGAAAGGGCAGAGAGATGCCCCCATATTAGGGCAGAAACAGGCGGGGCTGCAATAAAGGAGGGAGGAGAAGAAGATAACAAAGTTTGTGACATAGTAGAGTGTCTGTCTAAGAAGTGACTGCTGACTGTTTCTCTTTCTGTCTCTCTGCAGCATGTTTCCACATTAAAACCATGCAAACTTGTCATGGTTTTTTGAAATCAGTCATTATCTGTGAGTTGATCAGTCTGACAATTCAATGACAAAAACAGAGCCATACTAGGTCACTTGTGTGGTGGCCAGCAAGGGCAACTGTGCTACAATAGCTCAAAACATTTCCATTTGGAGAAACATGCTGCAGCTTCAACAACAATGGAAATGTGAGAAAGGCAAAAATTAAATTAAATTAGCAGTAAATATGCTGCAAAAAGATCCGCATTCTCTTTTAGATTTGGCACTTTTACAGTAGTATAGTGCTTAGTGCTCCCCCCAGAGTCCTGGAGATCTGTTTTCAGGGTTTGTTTGTCTTTGATTTTGCGGGCTTTTCATATTTGCAACATGTTTCCATGCTAAAATAAATTAGAAAACAAAATTCTAGCCAAAATAAACTAGAAAACAGGCTGTAACAAAATCCCAATGGTCTTTAAATGCCTGGATGAACTTTCCAACAAGTGATTGTTGTTGAGAAGTTATTTTTATCCCGAATGTCTGAAAATATCAACGGTGGGCCTTGGATCTTGTTTTAGAGAAAGTGTGATGCCTCCTTTCAGGAGAGCAGCCACTGTTGTTAGTGGAACAATATCTGTGTGTCTTCTGTATTCTGTCTGCATTTCAGCACATCAGTGTGTATCCGTCAGTACATTTCTGTAGTTTTTTTCCTCCGTTTTTACAGATGATTTGTAGTAGGCTAAACCATCTGGCTGCAAAGCTGTGGTAAGTATGAAAAGACTTGACACAACAGACCCCAGGCCAGAGACACGCAGGAGGCCCCAACCTGTCCCACTTAGGACATGACAAGAGAGGACAGGAGAAGTTACTACAAATGATGTTTTTGCATGTTGTGGTTGTTTTGCCACTTTGTAGTTGTTTTGTGCCTGTTGTGGTTGTGGTTGTTTTGCAGCTCTTTATTGTCATGTTGCATGTATTCATAGTTGTTTGCATATTTTAGTAGCTTCCTCTACTATGAGGTCAGAGTTTACCCATTGGTGTTTAATGTTTCGCACAAAGACAGTGCAGCATGGTGGATGCTGGACAACATGAGGGCTTGATCCTCAGGAATTAAATCCATATATATCCAGGTTCATATTCAGCACCCAGAGAAAATATTCAAGGTGGCACTAATGCACCATAACAAAGCAAGACTGACACAACTCCATGCTCACTGAGGTGAAATGAAGTGTACAGGTGCTCACTATAGTGGAAGTAATTCAGCTGGATAAAAGTGGCACTGTAAAGTAAATCCCAAACTCAACTGTATCAAGCATAGTTGCCTGCAGAATTTACCCCTAAATGACTGTTAAGTGGGAAAAATTTACATTTAGCTGACGCTTTTATCCAAAGCGACTTACATATGCCATTTATGTCAGAGGTTGCACGCCTCTGGAGCAACAAGGGGTTAAGTGTCTTGCTCGGGGACACATTGGTAGATGTGTCACAGTGGGGAGACTACCACACCAAAGGAATGCATCTTATCCACTGCACCATCACCACCCCCTCTATTTCATATTTATGAAGCCTATTACTAACTAAAGTTTACTCTTCAAAGAAGATGTTATAGGTGCTGGAAGTCACGAAAAAATAATTTAATATTCAGCATGATACAATAAAAAAATAATTCTGATGAGGTGATGAATTGACAACTGATCCACTTATTTAGTCAGTAGAAATTAAAATAATACTCTTCTCATCTCTGCATCTCTGCTTCTATGTGCAATGGTGCAATCACAGTTTGAAAGACTGGCAGGGACTGACCTCTCATTCAGGAAATACTGATTGCTTATATTCTTGTTTATATAGCCGCATAGATAAATAACAAAAGCAGCAGAGAAGGAGGGATACTGCTTGGCTGCAGTGAGTGCAAGCACATTAATAGAGTTGTTTGTGTTTGATGAAAGCTTTATTATTTACTACTTGCGAACTGCCCACAGTTTGGACTTACAATGTTCATTATTTCCTGTCCTAGGTTCTGTCCTTTCTCCCGCAGCATGCAAGTACATTTCTTCTGGCAAAATGATGGCCGCATCTTCAGGTTAGGAACTAATCAAAATGGTCAGTTGTCCTGCCTTTTTCTTTTGGACGTTTTTGGGAGAAAAGGACAAATTAATTGAAAAAAATTATTGACCGATGACGAATTACAGGTCTAGTCTTAGTGAAAATGGATGTGACTAGATGAACTAAAAGTTCTACTTATAATTGTTTTGACTTAGCTTTTTAGGTCAGCTAATGAAGTTCATGAATGTTACCTTTACCTTTAGTTAGAACTAGACAACTTACAACTTTCTCATTCTTATTAGTACATGAAGTTTGGTAACCTCACATAAATCCCATCATCACAGCTCCACCAAATTATAACCTGAGAAGTCTGATTAACCAAAAAACACCTGCTTAGGTGTGCCGGTCCTTTAAGCCTCTATCGAGGCCCCAGAAAATTATAAACCACAATAAACTGTGGACTACTGAACCCTACCACTCAACTCATAACCCACCCATGGATCCAGTAAAGCAAGGTCCAGCCCTGTACCTGGCCCATAGCCCTACAGATGACTGATGGATTTGTCTGTTGCCAGCAAGCCGTGCAGAGGTGGGGTGGAAGGGGGGTTGCTGTCAGCACAGATCAGGCAGCCAACACTATGTCAGCTATCATTGTCATTGTTGCAGTCCAGCCCGCGCACAAAGACAGGATTTAGATACAGGGGAGGCCTGGGACCCTGAAACAAGGGCTGGGCTCGACAGAGGCAGGATTGAGGGTGAGAGAGATGGAGAGAGAGAAAGCTGGGGGCGAGGTATGCATATCACTGTTATGGCAACTCATTTATTTTGGTGATTTTCATATTTTCACATTTTTCAGAGAAACATCTTGGAAGTATAAGATTTATACTTGACAACAGTGACGTGCTTACAGCACATAATGTTGAATAGTAGCTAGGCAGATATCTGTAAATCATGTGATATTTGTGACGTGTGAGGATGGTTAGGAGAGACAGACAAGGGAGAGCTGAGGAAGAGATGGAGGGAGGGGTGGGGTGTGTTGACAGGTGAGGAGGAGGAGTGAGGGAGGATGGGCAGCTCAGTTGGCATTGGGCACGAGGTCCCACAGACCATAGCTATGCCACTGGAGCAGGCTGTGTGTGTGGGCGAGTATTACTAATGTTGTGGGGACATAAATCTGTTTACACAGTCACATTGTGGAGACTTCTCTTCGAAATCCCTGTGACATAATTAATCGTCTTATGGTGAAAAATTCAATTTAAGGCTAGGGTTGGGTTTAAGCAGTTAGTGGTTATGGTTAGGCCAAGTCTCCAGGGAATGATGTGAGTCTATGTACTGTACCTAGAAGTGATGGAAATACAACTTATGTGTTATGGTGAAAACATGCCTGGTCTGAGAGGGCGAGGATATCTACCACTTCTTCAGAGACTATTAACTTTAATTTGTGCCTCAGTGGTCAAAAGGAATCGTAATTTCTGACCTGTTAGAACATTTCTTTAATAAATTATACATCATGATATGTCAGTATTTGTTCTAATCAATTGTTTAACCTCCGTTATAGTGGGTCAAAAGTGTATAGTATGGTGCCTTCAAATGGATCCTGTGAAATAAAATGTTTAACTAATTAATTTAAAGTTAAGTACATGCTTACCATTCAGTCAAGTCAAGTCGTTGAGATTAGGTTAGTAGGAGAGGCAATTTTAATCACCTTGTCCCCTTCTCAAAAAGAGGGTTTGTCATTACAGACATTTAAAAAGTAACTTGGCTTCAACCATCACCAACCATGAACAAAACTACCACATGCTGATGTTGTACGTGATTTTCATGATTAAATACAACTTGAAAGCACCATTATCCATTACACTGACAGTAAATGACTCAAAGAAAATGTTAAAAGTTTAAAGAGGTGGTATTATGCTTTTTGGATTTTTCCCTCTCCTTTACTGAGTTAATTAGCCTTTTGTGCATGTAATAGGTTTGCGAAGTGAAAAAGCCCAAAGTCCAGCCCAAAGGGAGTTCCCATCTCCCACAGAAAACTCTGCTCTGAACTGCTTGAAAACAACTCGTTTGTAGTCCAGCCAAAATGTGCCTCATATAATGCTCGCCAAGTGGCTACTCTCACACGCCATCAAAAACACTGGTGGAAAAACACTGAGCTGCAGCACACACCTCTCCTCTTCCTTCCAAACACTAGCTACCCTCCAGGCAGTCAATTGACGTAAAGTTGTTACTGTGATGTAGAGACAGAGCTCAGTTAAAACTTTATGGATGAAAAATACTTGCAACTCACCACTCTGAAACTCTTGCTCCAGTCTATGTTGCCAAGCTGGTCGGCAACATGTAGCCTACAGCTGAATTGAAGCTGTTTACCAGCTTCTTACTGACCCGCCCTTCTCTGTTTCTGATTGGCTAGTAGTCCTTAATTAGGAACTGCATATGTGCACCTCCCAACAAAGATCATTTAGAGACAAGATGTATCACTCCATAGCTAAAACAAAGCCTTCAACATCGGGTGAAAAGAGGAGCTGCAGCAATGTGCAGTATGAAAATATGCCGTTTTTTGAAAATTAAACCATGTAAACCTGTTCTGGTACAACCCCTAAATAAGATTTTTAACCTGAAAATGAGCATAATACCACCTCTTTAACCATCCAACAAGCATGTCTGAAGAAGAATATTAGCAGCTTAACAGGCACACACACACACACACACACAGACACACACAGACACACACACAGACACACACACACACACACACACACACACACACACACACACACACACAGGAAGGAGATTGCCTCTGCTAAGCTTAAACCCATCAGCTCGAGCAGATAAACTAAACAGTAACTATAAACTTTCCAGTGACACAATGCTCACTTCCTTTCGCCTTGACCTGCAACTGAACGACCTTTCCGTGTGCTGATCTGACTTATGGGTATTTATAGAAATGAATGTCAGGAGTTTTTTTCTCTCACTGTAAATATATATACCTGTGGTTTATTGTATGGATTTCATAAAATATTAATGTAGTGGGCATGTAATTACTTGAGATGTTGTAGATTTGTCTTGTCTCAAGTGTCTGACATGGTGTCTAGCAAGTAAATTAATTAAGAAGAAAGTATGAACATTTCCAATTAAACAGCAGTAATCGTTGTTGTCGTTTTGCAACTTTAAACATAGTTTTAAAATAATTAACATATCATTTACCCTTGAGATGAATTATTCTTGATTTTTTATCAAAACCTGATCATTGGTGGTGTTGATTTCATGTATGATGATGAAAATTGAATTTATACAGCTGGCCAAATAAAATGCTTAGGGCATGTAGATATCTGAGAGAAAATACTTTTGTTACTTGTGTCCCTGTGTTAAATCATCCAATTTTGTACAACATGTTCTAGCGCAAGAATAAATAAAGACGAGATGCAGAGAGAGCAGCAGTCATGAAACATAATTACGTGAAGCAGGACACATCACCTCATCAGATTTTGATCTGATCACATTATCACACATGACAACATATTATTTATCATCACAATGATTTACAATAAGCTGTAGGGCAGATTCAGGTGACCAACTATTAGCCATCAACAAATACTGAACATACTACGACAACAAAAATCACCATCTGGTCTACTACCTACCAAACAATAAATATTGTACAAGCAATGCATTCAATGTAGTATCCTGACAAATGAACAATAGATGGGACTGAAACTGGTCCATTTTCATACAATATGTTATTATAAGTCTAGACTATAAGAGACTGACTTCAGATTGAACGTTGAGTTCCTCAATCAATTCAGTCCCTCACATTATCAAAAATTCCCCCCAAATATTAGGAGGGTTTAAGTGGCTTCTCAATATTTTGATAACCACACAACATATCATAAAAGCAACTACTCTTAAATGTAGTAAATCTTGTACCAAGAGTTGAGCATTGAGCCGCTTCTGCACACTTCCTCATTAGGTCATTCCAGGTACTTGCATCAGCTAAAGACCTGGTAGTAAATGCTGCTTCACACCAGACAAACGTGGTCCATCAAAATTGCATGCAGTGAGCATATTTTAAAATAAGTAAAAATATAATGAAAAGTATGTTTCCCACCATAAATGTTTTACATGAAGGAGAAACAGCAAAAAACTACAAAAGCAGTAGTTCGAGGCTGAAGAAAGAAAAGGGCTGATCATGGAGGATGATGGGTGTGGACATCTACCTCCAGTTGTGTCAGCTCATGTCAGACTGTTGTGCTTTTTCCATATAGGGTTACTTATTTATATGTTTGTATCTTTTTTCTCTTAAAACCAGAAAATTTTATGAAGTTTTTTTTGCTTTATAAATAAAGATTATTATTATAATATAATTTTGAAGTAATGCATAAATGTTAAAACTGTTTGAACTGCCTTGGAGTCTAATCATAGCCATTTTCTATGTGACAATTAGGAGAAAATGGAAATGTTTTTGACATATAATCTAATTAACAATAATATGACAATAATTTTCCATTTCTTTGTACCCACTAAATTGTACTACTGTTGTTTTACAAACTATTGTGCTTCTGTAGGGAGGTTGTGTTGCTCCATACAGTGGAGTAAGACAGTTATTCATCCTGACCTGCATTGGAGGAAGGCGTCCAGGTGACTCTGAATATTCCACGCAGACACTCACACATGGTCCACAGCAGGAAGCCGAGGGAGGAAACACACCGAAGGGGCAGCCCACACACGGGCAGTGGGGCTGGGAGAGCTGTGCGGCAGAACTGGGGTCGGCAGGTAGATGTCTGAGGCAATCCGGGGGTCGGTTTGACTGTTTGGGCCCACGGGAGACCAAGCTGTCCAGTGTGGATAACAGAGCAGAGGGGGAGGGGGGATCAACAGAAAGATAGACAGAAAGAGAGAAAGATAGACGAAGAGAGGGACTGTCTCATCATTACGTGTACATATCAACATATGGACCACTGAACTTTCTTTTTCTTCCGCAAACCACCACAGAGTGAGAGATAAACATTGGGTATGTATGTGTGAGTGAGGGAGAGGCGACAGCAGCGAGACGGGACAGAATAGGGGTGTATTAGCGCTAGTGGACAGTCAGCAGTTTGCTCCAGCCCTCTGTAAAGCCCTGCTCCATTGTTTGTGGTGCTGGAGGTTTAGCTGTGGCCCAGCAGGGCCTTGTTACTGGGCTTAGAGGGACTGGACACTGGATACCAGTCAGACATAACTACAGCCAACGTACCTCGAATTGGGCAACACAACCTCTGCTGATCAGAAAATTAATTTAATGGTTAAAGCTGGGTTTATTCTATATTTTTTTCTTGTTTTCAATAAATCTCATGAAAAGACCAAAAGTACTTTTCAACTTCCCTGTCCTGTCTGTGGCTCTCAGTCCCAAGCCACTTTGTTTACACTAAAGACGTAGATCTTTGAAAAACTCTCACCAACTTTCAAAGACTCATTTCCTAAAACAGCTGGTAGCTTTTAGTACAAAAATAACAAGAGTAAATGGTGCATTTTGAGGGACTATTTTCAGCTGTGGATTAATCCACATTTGGTGCCGCAGTGAGAATTTATGGCAGCCGGACGGGACTGAGTCAAAGTTTTTTGGACAATAACGGAGCTCTATCGCACAGAAAAAGAAGAGTTTTTAGTAGGATCAGTTCATTGTTGCTTTAGATGTTTTCATATTGACAATAAGAAAAGTTATCTGTCTGTGTTACATTTCATGTCATGATTGCTTACACTCATACAAAATGTAATTATTTAGATACTTTTTCTGAAGCTGTATTTTATTTTGTAGTTTTGGTACTTTGATACAGTCTAAAACTAAAATACTGGAAAAGTCTTCTTTACATATTACACATAAAGACATCCTGATGGATTTTTTGTCATTGATGACTTTTATTCATACATGAAGTTTAAAATATACTATACAGTAGCTAGCTTTGGGGGGAAATGCTCTGTGATGGTTGGAAACAGGCATGATAATGTTAGAGATATGCAAACCCAACAGTCATTAAGATGCAAGTTGTGAGAGGGGTTTGGATCCTAGATTCTTTTCAGTGGAGATCATTCATAGGAAACTGATCTCACAGCAAATTCACAAATAATTTTTTACACAGTGAAAGGTCTTCTGACTGTAAGATCTATTCAAATGGTGACACTTTGGACTAAACCAGGCAGATTTCTGACACTCAACAAAAATAAACAATATAATAACCACAGCCAAAATTACATACATAAACATAAAGCAAAATAGTTTAACTGAACAAAACTAAAACTTAAACAAGCAAATTGTGCAAAGTTATACTACATTCACTGATATTTGTAGTTATGTTACTAAAAATAAGTTTGCTACATTGCTTTAATCGAATATTATGCGAATACATGCTTAATTTACTTAATGTGTTTGTAATCATCAGTTGATTTCTCAACATTTATACATTTATTATGCATTATTATCATTATATCGGATTATTTCAACATGTCCAAAGACATCAAAGGGTGGAATGTGGGAAATCATTGGTGCCTCAGTGGCCTCGGTGAGTGTCATGTAAGTCACCCACCTACCTAAAGTTAACAAATGAAAGTTTGAAATAGTCATGTTTGCTGTTTTTGCGGTGGAAAATGACAGGATCTTTGTGTGCTTCCATGGAGGCCATCTCTAGCTACAGGACATGTGATAATTTGACCTGTGAGACTGATGGTGATGATGTAATACTTGCGAGAAACAGGAAGCCATGGGTTTGTCTACGATGGCTGCCCGTCTTTGGAGCCTGTTAGTCCAACACCATTTCTAGGACAAGTCGTTACCTCTGTCTCCATCCCCGGTTGTGTCTCCTGCTTATGTCACAGCCCTTTCCTCTGCCTCTGTCTAATCAGAGGAGACCAGACCAGTACTCACCCTGAGCCCTCTTCATCACACCAAGTGCAGCTCTGTCCCACAGCATGTCTCATCCTGTTAGAGGGTATATCGTGTTGATGCTGCATCATGAGCTCAAGAGTTAAACAATCACATGTTCCCAGTATGATAAGACTCATTTCTATATATATGTCTTGCACAGTTGCAATAAGCTATAGACCTTTGTGCTGCATTTTCAGCATTATAAGAGATAACTAGGTAAGTATAACTATAAATAGGTCTTGACTAGGTAATTTTTCAAGCCCAACCTTAACCGCACTGCAGATGCCAAGGATGGATTTTGTTTACTATTTTTTTTGGCATTTTGCCCTTTCATTGGATATGAGTAGTAGAGACAGACAGGAACATAAATAATGGATGATTCTGCAGAACCCTGGAATATGTTCAGCACCAAGATTTCCAGTCTGTAACAGAACACAAACTCTGTTCTCCTGCCATACTTTATGCCCGCCCAATACCCAGATGTCCACACCATTATTGCTACATAAAGGGCATGTTACCTTCTTCATGAAGGTAAAATTTTAGCATTGGTCATAAATTGACATTTGTGGAATTGTCCACTATAGATATGATTCTAGGGAGTACTGAGCTCTTCTTAGATCCCGAACATAATATGCATGTACATTAGTATTAATTTCAGAATAGAGCTGAAGCTGATTGGGAATTCTGGACTTGGACTCCAAATTAAACGACTGAACAATTCACCTCAATTCAGTTAAGTTATATTTATAAAGGCCAATTTATAACAAAAGTCATCTCATTGCACTTTTCATTAAAGAGCAGGTCTAGACTGTACAGAAACCCAACAGTTTCCACCATGGGCAAGCACTTGTCGACAGAGGCAGTGATAAACTTCCTTTTAAGAGGCAGAAGCCTTGAGTAGAACCATGGCTCAGGGTGGAAGACTGGTTGGGTCGAGGCAGTTGGCCGTTTTATTTTCCACACAGAAAATACAAATGGTAAAAGTAGCATTGGTGCAGAAAATAAGTCATGGGACTGATAATCATAGTAATATTAATGATTTTAACAGTAGAACTACATGTTGTGTAGGAAGAAGAGGGCAGCAAGTGACTCGCAGCCACAGATCCAGACTCCAGAGGCAAGAACACCTGCAGAAACTGATTGGAAAAGAGAAGAGATGTACGAGAAAGTACACGACAAAGGGAGAGGGAAGAAGTAGAGATGGCTTGTTTATGCTCACCAGAACTACATGTGTTTTCTGATCTGATGCCACTATTGACAGGACACCATCTCTTATCAGATATTTCAAATTTTGACCTGTTTTGACTTGTTGATTACCAAATTTGTTAGGATTCATACTTCAGTTTCATCCCATTTACTATCCAATAGAAGAAATATTTTACAGAGACATTGCATTTCAAGTGCTGCTAATCTGTCTAAAAAAATATATTTCATCATTTAATATCTCCAAAATGTCAAGGCAACTTCTGTAACAGTGTTATTTTTTTTCAAAAATTGAATAAATCAAATACATTCCGTTCAAAGCAACAAAGTCTGAATTTATTTTGTGCCATTAATCATAGTAAGAGTAACTTTTAAAAAAAGGTTTGAACTCTTATTTCACAAACATGTGATTTCTACCCCACAGAGAGCGTGTGATGCTTCATCGGGTCTCAGGGCTCATGACTAAATGTCGTTTCTGTACTTATTAGAAACTATGTTTGTCTGCTACATGCCTCTGTTAATCCTTACAAAGTGCAGAGTAGTTGAGAGCTGAGTCATCGAAGATGGAGCCAGCATGCGTGCACGTGCACGTGCACACACACACACACACAGCCAAAGCCCTGAGAATCTTGTGGGTTTAACAGAAAGTGACTCAGAAGGATCATACAGGTTTTTTTGCCCACTCACAGCTCAGACTGTCAAGATTAAAAATGTTGCCAACAGCACACATCTACTTTCCCACTGTTCAGACAGATGAATAATTTCTTTTAGCCGTGAATTGAACTATTACCGAAGACACAACATAATTTTTCTGTCAGAGAGGCCACCAGAGGGGGAGCAGGTACGCAAACAAACCAGAGCACATTTATGAACGTTGTTTACTGGACATATCTCACGGTGGTTTCAGGATTATGACACAGAGTACCTACAGTAAGGAATTTCCCTGTGTTGTAAGAGCATCCGCCTTCCATGTGTCCAAAATTCAACAGTGCCTACAATAATAGATTTAACCAGTTTGCTTATAATTTGTTCTTCCCTTGTTCCATTCTTTCTTCTTTTCCTTCTGTCCATTCCTTTTCTAGGGATGGTGATGTCAGTCTATTGGTCAGATAACCACTTTTGATTTTGTATTAAACATGGCCCTTTAGCACAACCAGGAGGCTGACATTCATGGTTACGGTTTAAATGTTTAAACAACTATTGGATGGATTGCAATGAAATTTGATACAGACATTCCTGCTCCCAACAGGAAAGAATAACTTTGATGATCCACTGACCTTTCCTCTAGCACCATCATTAGGTAAAAATGTGTCCAATAATTTAGTTGATGACTAAATACCTACAAAACTAACAGCATTCCCTTCAGCCTCAGCTGTCATTGTGAGGATGTTGGCATGCTTATGCCTGCAGTAAGATAGCTCAAGTACAGCCTCACAGAGTCGCTAGCATGGCTGTAGACTCCTTTTATGCTTCTTTCTTTTGTTCCATCCTTTTATCCATCCTACCTTTCCTTTTGCTCTCCTGCCCTCTTCTTTATTAAGTGATCCGAGAGCAGCAAAGTTCCCCCTAACTTCAGATACAAGGTTTTCTGTAACTACATGATCATCTTCGACACTTAAAAACATTTTACTGCCTTTATTTGTCTTTCACTTATCTTCCCACTGTGGTGTTCCCAGCATCACCACGTTGGATTTGTGACAGGTTTTATGAAGAGGCGTTCATAGAGAGGCCATTTTGGAAAACAGCTTTTGGCAACCATCTTTGGTGCTTCAGAAAAAATATCTTGTATGAGTTTCAAACCTTGAATGCGTCACACTGGTTGGCGCCAACCCTTCAGAGCCATTACCGGCCAATTGAATTAATCTAATCACACAGGAAAGAACTGAGAAATGATCTAAATTAGTTGTATACATTCACAGGCACAGGGGTATGAGAGGAGGGGCAGAGAGCTGAGAAACAGTTTTATTTCCTTTATCTGTGAGGTAATGTTTGTAGTCGTGTTGCAGAACCTGACCAGCTGAGGAGAAAAACAAAAAGTTTTCCAGTCTGTCCACTATTTCTACAATGACTGTTGTGACTACATGCTAATGTACAGGACAGTATAGGTCAGTGGTTCTCAACCTTTTTTGGGCCAGCGCCCCCCTAACCACTATCCAGATCTCTTACCGCCAAAAAAAAAGTTGTTGACTACTTGCCCTGAATATATTTTGATTTTTTTTATTGTTACTATTGTTATTAAAAACATGGAAAAGGTAACAAAAGCCAGGTGAAAAGTAATTATATTTAACTAATAAGTGAATGTTCGTCCCAGAAACTGTGTATGAAGCAAAATACTGTTTTCTTGGATGGGGCACTTAATAAGTGGGGGGTCTGGGGGTCCTCCCCCAGAAGATTTTGAGCATTAAACACTTAATTTCCTGCATTCTGGTGAAGATTTCTCCCCTAATTTCTGCCTTTTCTGCACCAATTTAGGGTGGAAATGTCAAAAAATTCAGGTGACAATTCAAAATATACAATTATAATAGAATACAATGTAGTGAGCCTCTCAGTTATTTTTTCTTGCTTTTAAATATTTTTTCTCCTGTAGATCAACTTATTTAATATCATCCCTGCTGAGTCAACAAACATGATTAAGTCGTACCTCCTCTTTTGTGGGAAGTAACCTATTTAAATGTGTTTATGGTCCCTTTTCATCTCAGTGATAAATGAATCCGTTTTAATTCAGTAAATGACCGGACTTTAGCTCCTGTCAGTGTTTCCTACAGAATGACAACTGTGCAACTGTGCTGCAGCTGTACAGCTAACCTCGAAAACCCAGCTGTATTTTAACATTAAATTAGCTCTCTTCATCAGCCAGGCTCCTTACATGCTTACTAATAACTTCTATTAGCTGTGTCTCCGACATTGGCTGCGCAGTGCACCTGTGTTAACGAGGGAGAGAGAGAGAGAGAGAGGGACGAGCGAGAGGATGAGCTCCAGCGACTGCGCTGCCTGCAGCTCTGCAGTCACATACGATTTTAAATAGGCCTGGTAAATAAAATAAAAATAAAAAATAAATATGTTAGTGGTCAGCTATTGTGATGGGTCAGCCACAAATAAATGAACATATAGGAAACACTGTAACTTATCTGCTCATGTTCAAAACTTTCTGCACATTCAGAATCTCTCCCACAGATCTGTGTTCTCTGACATGTAAAGAAAAAAAAGAGGTTATAGGAGACTAACGTCATTAGCTTATTTAAAGAGAATTCATAATATTTTACTGCATTATGTTACTGATTCGCTTCCCCTCGCCGTCTGACAGACAAAACTGAATGAGATGAAACTAACCAACAACACCTGTGATCTCACAGAAAGCTCACGAATAATTCCACACAGCTTAGGCTAACTTCAGCACCTCTGATAAAGTGCCGCTAACAGTCCCCAACAGAGCGAGACAGGGCTTCAGTTTTTAACGTTACATTTTTATAGCCTACTGAAACTACCTACATGTCCGCTTTGGCACAAACTGTCTGCAACTCACAGCGCGAGGAGGGTGGATGTCGCAGCGAAGTTGCTTTCAGGGTGAGTCCGACAGCAGAATATCCCTCTTAAACACTTTCCCACCTAGAAAGAGAGCGTCGGTTTTCTAGAGTTTACACAGTAAAAACAATGTGGGTAAAATTTTAGAGATGATACTCTGACTTCCCGTTCCCCTGAAGGCTGCACGAAGCTGCACAACAAGTTGCTGATGGAGAAAAAATGCACAGTCTCGTCCCGTCGCAGTGGACTAAACTGGCAGGTTTTAATGTTGCAGACCACAATTTTTTGTAAGTAGTTCAAAGTTTAAACTCGTATTGTTGTGAATCTTAAGTGTAAACTGACCTTAGAATTTCCATCCAACAAACGCCCCCCAAAAGCAGCTCAGCGCCCCCCTTTCTAAAATATTGCTTTCAGCGCCCCCCATCGTCCTTGGAACGCCCCTTGGGGGGCGGTACCGCCCCCGTTGAGAAACACTGGTATAGGTAAATTATACCAATGACAATAAGACCCAGACAGTACATTGAATTAATTTTCCTTTAATATTTCTCTTGCATTGGTCAATATTTTGTCTAAAAAGTTCTGTAGTAGCATCAAGTTTATTTATATAAAAGTTTAATGACAATAATTAAAACCCACAATATAAACTCTTCTGTATATTTATGCAGTATAAACAAATCTTCCTCTGTAATATACAGTAAATCCAGTCTAATGTCCCCATGTAATGCTGCAGTTCTTCTCCTGGCTGCTGTAGTTTTTATCCGACGCTGCCTGGGGAAGAAAGGGAGTGATGGTTCTTTAATTAATACCAATACTAAAGCATACAGTTTCAGACAAATTAGACTTTCTAACAGACCTAAAGTTACATGTAACTCATAATAAGAGACAGCCTCTCTTTTATTTCTCTCTCAGACTGCAGTTTATTCAGTTCTGTCACAGACTGGACTGATCACTTGCATTGCATCCAGACTGCCAAAATCCTACATTTACACCTGCAGATTTATATTTTATGTATTTGTTGGCCCACCACCACCACCGCTCTCTTCATGGGACAACTTCATCTAAAATACTAGTATAATTACTTTGAGTATTAGCAGCAGCATCAGAGTTTCTTACATTTCTTTGACTCGTTAAAAACACATTTTTTATTAATGTCAATTAATGGATTATTATAGTGGAAGATTTACAGCTTTGTATATGTGCAGGCCTGATGATTCATCAAATGAGAAACTTGTGGCCCTTAATTAAAAGGACTTGCTCATGTTCTACTTCACCTGTTATGGTAGTAATCTATTAACAAAGTGTCATGGATTTCTCATTTTATTACAAGCCTTCAGATAAGACACCAGTTAAAGTGATTTTTTCAAAACTTATAAAAACATATGACTATAAAGTTTGCCTTATTAGTGGTAGCAAAGTCAGGTATATTCCATCATCCACCCTTCATGACATAACATCCAACCAGTTCTGACATTGTAGTGGAGCCCCACGACACCAGGCGGGTACGATCAGAACCCGCCATGTTAAGGGACGGGGCTCCACTGTTTACTGTTCGCACCCTCGTCACCACATCTGTCTACTGACAAGACACTGTGGTAATTAAAGTGCGGATATCTTTGTTTTCTCCTCCTTTTCACACAGCTAAATCCCAACACCGTCCCGCTCATCATCACATTCACCTCTAGTCCAATTGTCTAACTTCTGAAGTGAGTTTAAGAAGTTATTTTGTATGTTTTCTCTCTTCTCATCTACACACTGCCATATATTTTGTCATATTTGGTCTCGTATTTGGATTGTTTTGTGCCAAATTTGTACTGGAGCTGGAGTAGTAATTTTAAATTAAATATTGAAAGCCATTCTCCTTTTGGAAGTAATTTTTTTTCTAATAAAGAAAACAAGAAGAGATTTAGACAAAGGCAGTAAAAATACCATTTGAAGCTCTAATTTTCTCTGCTTCATTATGTTTTGAATTTTTCATTTCACTTCTCACTTTAATTAATGCTCTGGTTCTCCTTGTCTCTTTAGTCACGTGAATCGATTATCTATAATGTTTGTCTTCCTTCATATTGTTTGTTTGTCGTTGCTTTGTGTGATATGTCAATAAGCTGCTTGTTCAATGATTGCATCTCTACTTATTGTGTTTTTGAAATGATTTCATGATGTCTCTTTCGATTCTTTATCCCCGGCAGGTTCTACATTTCTTCTGTGAGACGGCATGCTGACACAAACAGTAGGACTTTATACAAGTATACTTTGTTCCTTCCTGCAGCACCTTGGAGCTGAAACGTCTGCATTAGGAGTAACACAAACACAACATATACAATCTGTCCCAACACTGCATTGTGAAGGAACTTTTTAAAACCTCCATTAAGGGTACTATGACACGGGATCCCATAGGCCATGTTAGGGTCATTTGCTGAGCTAAAGTTAACCAAAGGTGACTTCCAACACAGTAGGTCAGACTCTCCTCTCTGTCTGCTCGGTTGACTGTCTGATGCAGCTGACTTGATAAGGATGCACACTCTGCAATCCATTAGGGTTTGAATTAAGTTAACTTAGGTAAACATAGTCCACAGTCTTGTTTCAATAAACAATGCTGTGTAAGACATCCTGAGATCTTATTCTCCATACAAGAGTTTACCTGCTCATCAGAACATGCATTGTAAATTATTTATAGTGTTTCCAGTTTTACTGGGTGGTCCTAAAGGCACACACGCACTCGTGCACACATACACAGACGCACGCACACACACGTACACTGAAAGTCCCCTGGCAGCAGAGGCTCTTTCCATTACAGCACTAGTTGGGTGGTGCAGCTTGGGGCTGCAGTGATAAGTGCAGATGTGAATAAACTGAATGTTTACTGACCCAACAGAGATGAAGTGTTCTTTTGGTTTGTTGAACAGTGAGCAGCAAAATCACAGCGATGTATTGTTTTATCTACAGGTTTTACATTTGTAGACGCCTCTTGTCTGTCTTATTGCCATTCTTTATTTGTTATGTATCACAAATATAGACTTACTTTGTTTTTTACTATTAACATGTTATTTTGTTTCCTGTTAGATAGCAGGATATCTAACAGGAATATTAAGTAAAAATGTTGTGGAAAATTTGACAATGGACCAAAAACAAATCATCAGCTTTGAATGTGGCCATTTATAAACCACTTAATTTTTATTTCTCATTCAGATTCAAAACAGATATTGCTGTGGGCCACACTCATTTCAGCTTTGATAGATTTGCTCATTTTTAATCGCTGGCAAAACATTTTTTAATGTTCGTCCCTGCAAATTGTATCCCTGCAACAACTTGTGCACCTCATAGTGTTTTGGAGAAATTTCCATCAAATGCTGCCAGCTCCAGTTAGGCCAGTGTCAAGAACTTAATCTTCAACCCGCCTCTCTCTCTCACACACACACACACACACACACACACACACACACACACACACACACACTTTGTGGGTCATTTGATGGGTGGTGGCTGGATGGTTTTGAATGTTTAACAGGGAGACAGAAATAACCTCCTGGGTTGGGCCCTGCTGCGTTCCACGACCCCTGACGACACTGAATAGTTTACATTCTGGAAAGGGATGTGTGTGTGACCAGGTTTAGCTATATTTGTGAAGAACAGCACTTGGCAGCCCAATATTCTTGTTAATTTCCTCAAACTGAAAACAGTTATGAGATTCAGAGATGGATAGAAAGAGAGACGTGTGCAACGTGAATGGATTGTAACCTTGTGAATCTTATCATAGATTCTGTAAACTTGGGTTACAACACCGTGCGGCCTGCTCCGGGTCAGTAGGTGTGTATTTATCAAAACCGCACTGGTCTGCAATCAGCAGAGACTGGGTGTGTTAGATTCTCTGATTTAGACACACCCATAAACAGAGGACCACAGCTGCACTCTGAGTTTTGACATGAGTTAAAGTGTTTTCTCACACACTTTGGTCTAGGCTTTTAAAGAAACTTTTTTGCAGGTCCCTGTACAGAGATAAAAATGTTGGGCGTATGTAATTCCATTGATAACAAGTAGTGTAAGCTTTTTGTGAGATTTGAGCGACACCTCTCAGGCTTTTCTGATGACATTTTGGGGCTTTAATTTATGTAAGCTCACATGTTTGGCCTGATTCTACTGGACTCCAATTTCTCCTTGAATCCTTAAAGAGCATCTGAGAGACAATGTGAAGTGAGACAAGAGGAAAGCTTGAACACTGTATGACAGTCAGAGGAGCCTGCCATTTTAAACTTGCACCAATACTGCACACAAGTGTTAGAAATCTGCTACTGCAACAAACAACCTCCCACCGCAAATGATAAGAAGAAGGTGGAAAATAAAAATAGAAAACATTTGATATTAAAATTTTGAATGTGTGCAAAAAAACCCATTTACATTTAAAAAAGTTACTATAGTTTTAGGTGAAGGCTTCTCTCTTTACATTGTATTTTATATGTTATTTAGAAGAAGAGAATCAAAGCTTGTGCAATCGGTTTTATTTCTAGGTCTGGGCTTTTCATACTGCCTTCAAGTGCTCCTTGTAAGTTAAATTTGTTACAAAAGTTTTGTACCTTAAGCGAAATATGACAAAGAGCTGCTTGGCCTGCAGGAGTAAATTGAAGAGGAGACACGCATGGTTTGTAAATTATATATTTGTATGACTTATACATGGAAGGCAGAATTTTGTGATTTATGTGGTTTCCTAATTTATTGATTGAATTAATACAAAAGTGCATAACCAAATCAATTGACGGAAAACATAACATGATTTACCTGTTACCATAAATTCAAATAGCTAAAGCCCAATATTGCAGTATTTCAGAACATTTCTTTAAAGTGTGGAAAACAGTTTAATTTGTAGAATTGTCCATGAATGAAGAGGTGTATAGGCTAAGTCATTTATCATGAATTATTAGCCTACTTTTAGGATAGTAAGATGAGTTGAAAAGATAAGATTTGTACAGACTTGGTAAATCTGAAACAGACAATTTTTTTTAAACTCCTAAAGATCAAAGATATCAAGACATGAATATGTGTGAATGGACTGAGAACAAAGGTGATCTTATGAAGACATAGGCTACGATAATATTAAACGTCTGGTAGGCCTGTATGATATAGGCTATAGGCTATGTAAAGATTTAGCACATGAGCGAACATGATGTCGCCTACCTCTGCCTGGTGAAAGACAGCAGACCGGCGGGACATGGGGACATCAGCGGGTCTTTAATCTGGGCGGTGGCGCTGAAACTACAGGGACAGACAGCAGTTTGATAGAGGAGACAATTCAACAATAATTATTGTAACATAACCGCCTACTTACCTCAAATAGCAGGCCACGGGACTACTGTGTCAGACACATGGTGGGTTATTTAATAGGCTTCTGCCCAACAAGTAGCCTAACTTTAATTAGCCTATCACTTTAATTCTGAACTAACTTGACAAACTGACTGACTGCGCGCAGCAGCCAGTTATGTCTCACTCAGAAACTCATTCTGAACTATGTTGTAGGCCTATGTCTATTAATAGCCCGCAAGAATTGAATTTAGATAAGGTCAGCTGTAACGTACACGCCTTATATAGTACAGCACTTGTCGACGCGTTAATCCACGATAAACCGCTGAATGGGGAGTTAGAGACTAATCGTTTAAAACTAATTTTCTTATTAAAAATAAACATTTGAATTGAAATGTAACTGATCTTGTATCATCATACTCTTCTGAAATAGCCGCTCTGGTTTGGAGCTATGCCTGGAAACTTTGCAGCCTCACCCAAAGAAAGTCACAGCCTTGCGCACCGAAGAGGAGGAGGCATCTCCGCGCAGGACGAAATATAGATGTTGCTGGTCCATGATTTCAGGTGGCTTCAAACATGATTTCATCAAAACAATATTCTGTATCAAAGCTAACAAAAACCTCTCTCCAGTCCAGCAGTGACATACAGGGCTGTGCCGCCATGTTCGCCCTACTGACCGGTCGCGGCTCCTCCTCCGCTCCGCTGTGGGCAGATGGAGGCTTATATGAATGTATAGAGACAGAGCCCAGCAGGTCTTTTGTGTTGAGTCTGACAGCTACACAGGAGAAACAATATCACAGCAGGCGGACAGAGGACAGCCCAGCTGCCCCGGTACTGTCATGATAATAAGAATAATAAGAAGAAGCATTTAAGAAGAATACCAGCATATTAAGTAAGACATTTACATTGTTCTTCTGAACTGTTCTTGAGTGTTCTCTATTTTCTAGACGTTAGAGTAATTTTCTATGCTGGCCTCAGATTCTTGACAAAAAATACTGACACTTTTCAAGTCGTGGAGGAGCAGGTGAAGCAGCAGCATGAAATGTCAAGAGTGTCAACACTGAGACAGTCAGTTCCCCAAAGATGAGGCATGTCTTCTCCTGCCATCCAGGTCCCCGATAATCCCTGGTTGGACATTTGAGCAGTGTGACTGTCCAACAAGAACTGTATGTAACAGTCCCGTCAAACAGAGGCTCTGTTGTGGTTTCAATGGGGTTGAATTTGGAGTCATGATAATGATTCAACTAATTTATACATTATGGGGCAGTTTCCCAGACAGAGATTAAGGCTAGTCCTAGACTGAAAAGTCCTTTTAACTTAGACCGACAGAAATCTGCTTTCTTGGTCATGTTGTAAATTAGTCCTAGATTTTGCCTAGTCCTGGATAAATTAAGCTGATTTCTTGAGGGGAGATTAGAGATACTTCAGGACAAAATTGAGTCTTAAATTAAACCACCCAGGAGGCAGGTTTAACTTCAGATTAAAGTTTGTTAAAGAAGACAAATGGATTAATTTGAGAATGTCAATGAAGAACAACCAATACAACCAGCTAGGCAAGTTCTTGCTGACAGAAGCGACCCATTGGAATGCTTTGATGAAATTAGTTGTCAAGATCATTTTCGATTGCGTAAAGTAAATGCTGTGGAGCTTATTTCACTTTTGGAACCCTGGCTTTCATCTGTTACCCAAAGACGGCCTGAAGCAGCTCGTCTGCACGTGTTCATAACTTTATGATTTTTGCATTTGGCACCTTTCACAGAGAAACTGGGAACTTGTGTGGTGTCAGTGTACCTACAGTATGTAAAGTCATTCACAGAATATGCATGGCTATTTGTGAATTGAGAAGACATTATATAAACTTCTCTGATGCTACGACCCAGGCAAACTACATGGTACAATTCTATGAATATGGGAACTTCCCAGGAGTCATAGGCTGCATAGACCGAACACCTCTTCTCCAGCTGCTGAGGAATACTTCAACTTGTGTTCATGAAATTCAATAGCCAGCTTTTCGTGGATTGTGACTCTTTTGTTTTGGTGACTAGTACTGGCAAACACTGCCACTCTAGCTTCTGAGGATGTGGAGGGTAAATTACGTTGCAGCGCTTCAGTTATGTCTCTTTGACTTTCTCCTTCAAACAAGAACAGTTCATATATAATCAAATAAATGCACATTAAATGAGAATTTTTTCACATCAAATGAAAGAGAATGAAACACAAATAAAGTGTGAAAGGAGTGTAAGGAATTTCAAAATATACCCATTGTGATATGTGTGTGTGATCCCTCATCTGAACTGTCTAGATGGTCATCGTCTTGTGTGTTCTCCAAGCTTGTTGGATCAATTTTTCTGGTCAGTAAGTCACCCAACTGATCAGTATCTTTATTTGCAGGTCCTCCACCAGTCTTAAACCTCTCTCTTCAGGCTTCTGCAGCAATTTTTTTGGGTAGATTTTTTATATTCTTCCTCAAAACCTGTATTGAATATAATAACGTAGTGTCAATCCATTGATATCACAAAACAGTGATAAAATACAGTGATCAAGGTGATAAAAGTTGACAAGTCTTACCTGAAGCTGTTGCATTGTTCTTGTGGATGTTTGTTCATTTTCATTAAATTCATTACAGATGGATTTCTATGCATTCCTTTTCTTTAATTCCACAGCAGATGTGTGCTGTTGGTCTTCAATGACCGGATGTCTTGATACTATTGTCTTTAAAAGAGTTTTCTCATGCTCACTGAAGTTTTTTGATCAGTCTCGTCTGCTGCCATTGTTTTCCTTGAATTTATCTCTCCAGTTCCTTATGTTTTAGGTTTTTCTGGGTCTATTCCATGTTTTATAGGCAATCTCACTCCAGCTAATTAAGGCTAGCACAGGTGGTTTAATTAATCTTGTTTACTTTAGTTCAAGACTTCATAGTCCAGGTGTTCTTAATTTGTAATTAGTCTGTGTTTCAGAAAGCCATTTATTGAGCAGTGATTAACTATTCTAGATTAAAGCCTCTTGGCCTAATTTAAACACTGTCTGGGAAACCGCCCCAAAGAGCGATGAAGTCCATTTTGTCATATAAAGTAAATCTTATTATTATTATTATCCATAGCTCCTAACCGGCATTTCATTATGTGTATCAGAGGGCACATGAAGAACTTCAAACAGAGAGGAACATGTTCGATTCGAAGACATTTATTTAGAGTTGATTCTTTAAAAAGAGGCAGGCAATGATGACATGTGTACACAATAACTGCTCCACAGCTTATACAGGATGCTGCTACTAGTAAACACGCTTCTTTGTACAGTTGCCATAACAACCATCTCTTCACTTATTTTCAATCACTCCACATAGTGGAAATTAAATTAGTTCATCCTCATTTACTGCTGCCGCAAACTGTCAATCTATTGTATGCAGTGCTGACTTTAGTATGAAATTAGTTTACTTTAGAAGCAGTCCTGAATACTGAGCGTGGAATTTAAAAAGCCTCATCTTGTTTACAGAGCCCACCAGATGGAACAGCAATTATTTCAGATTCCAGCAAACTAAAATGATCAATTAAGGAAACAAACTTTACTTCCTGAGATGAGCAGGGATAAAATAAATCCCATTGAGGTTGAAGTTGTATAAAGGAAATTAATTGTGATTGATAATTAAAACTAGAAAAGTGATCAATGATTAGATCATTTAACATAGGTGGCTATGGGAGCCGGTAAAAAAAAACACTGTGCCTCAGCATGAAACTGACCTGAATGGACAACAGAAACAGCGCCCCCTACTGCTACTAGCTACCACAGAAAAGCATTTTACCTTGGCTTATGTAGTTTCAATCCCAGGTCAGCTTTGATAGAAATAGCGAGATAAAAGAGATAAAAATATATTCTTATTTTGTAAGTTATTATTCTTCCTTCAAAAAAATATTTAAAAAAAATCAGACACTCATGAACGTCCCATGACAGCGTAAGACTGGCAGTACTGGGCAGTCTACTGGTTTGATGGTACATTACTCTCTGGTCAAATAGGAGTTTGGCACAAAAGCTGTGATAAGCCAGGTTTTTCCCTTTGGTACTTTGCAAACAGGGAAACGCTGCTCTGCTAAGAGGTTGCCTGATTTTTCAGCTCAAGAGTTTCCAAGTTCAGAATGTGAACAACTGTTTCAGCTGACTAGAGGAAAACCAATGATAATCTGAATACTAAAATAATTGTGCTAATATGACATTGCAAAATGTACTGAACAGAAGCGTCCAGCTGTGAAACATTGATGTAGACTTTGTAATACTGGCTGTTAACTAACACAGGTCTTTGACGTTTGAGTGCTGGGTGAGAGGAGTGCTGTATTCAGAGTCCCAGTCCCTCTCAAACACAGCCTTCAGCTGTGATTGGACGGTTGGCTCCAGTGACTGTGATGCAGTCTGGTTGACAACCAATGCTGAGCCAGCTGTGCTCACAAAGTAGTCACCTGACCAGTTAGACGTACCTAAACACAGAAAAAAACGTATTTGTTATTTTAGCCCAGTTATCCCTTTTTTCTTAAAGACAAGGCTGACTAGATAGGTGATACATATTGAGATGGGATAATTATTATTTTCATAATTAATTAATCCTTTGATTGATTAAGCTATAAAATGTTTTTAACTTGTTTTTGCTTGTTTTTAACCCCCCCCCCATGTATTTAGCTTACAATAACATGCATTACCATAACAAGTATTTTGATCTCAGTGTTTTGATGATAAAATTAATCTGTTCTTAAAATGACTGTGAACACAAACACTTTTCTGTATTCACCATCACGAATAAACTTTCACAGCTTAATATGTTAAAACAGCAACTGAAAAACAAGTTACTTACAACACATACTGGTATCCAGTTGTGTTTTACATAAACGATGTAGTGTGTGCACTGCAGCCTCACCTATGTAGGCTATCTTGTCAGTCACCATGTACTTATTGTGGTTTACTCTTGCATAGGGAATCTCCTTCTGCTTGGAGCTGGCAGGCACCACAAACAGCCTCTGGATAAGGAAAACAAGAGGTCATCAGGTTATTGTTTTTACTATAGTATAGGTATCCTAATATGTACAACTTCCCTTCTCAGCGGAAGAAGGCACATGACCACGGCCGGATCTACTTACCACCTGGATGTCAAGTTTGCTCTTGAGGTCATAAACTGAGGCCAGAGACTTCAGGAAGGGAAACATGGCCGGTTGGGTGCTGGCCCAGCAGCTGATCAGCAGTCGCACTTTGATCCGCTTCTCGTACCCCACTCGCCTCAGCTGTGTATCAATGTCTGCCCAGTACCTGCAGGGGGCACCACATTCAGCGTCTGATTCATAAGGTGCGTTCAAGATGACTGCGGCTGACTTTCGATTGTCTAACGTGAGCTGCAGGTGACTGCAGGGCCGGGGTATAAAAACACCGCCGTCAAGTTGGACACATTCTACCTGCATCAGCTTATTGTTAACTGAGATCAATGACTGATCTTGCGGCATTTGCAGAGAAAAATGCCGCAAGACCAGGCAACAATGTGATTCCAACTTTGTGAAGCCGGAGAAAAGACACTGCTGCCTTGCTCCTGCGAGGTTTTAATGTCATGTGACATGGTGACGTTTTGCAGCACCGGCAAAAGTTGGACCCAATTTCTAACCATCATGCCTTAAGTCCAGCATGAATCACGTTAAGTCAGCGCTGCACAGCGCCGCATGAAGTCAAACACACCTATAGATTGTACAAAAGAAGCGGAAGTAGCCACTGTGATGTCACCTGTGACCGTGCGGACTGACGTTTTGAGGATTCTCCATGGCACTGTATGCTAACAGCTGAGTGTAAATGGCACGACACTCTTCACAAAGGACACGACTTTAGGTTACCTTTGGGTTTAAAGGATGCTCAGCAAAGGATGAAATGAAACAATGATAAAAGAAGACACCCTGACAGTCTACAGCCATGCTAGCGGCTCTGTGAGGCTGTATGAGCAGGTATGATGTTTACCATGTTCATCTTCTTAGTTTAGCGTGTTAGCATGCTAATTCACGCTAAACACAAAGCTGGAGCTGATGGGAATGCCGTTAGTTTCACATACAAATTAAAATTTTGACTTGATGTGAATGAAAAGTTAGGGTACAGCCAAAGCAATTATAATTTATCTTGAGATGGGGGAGGCATGAACCAATAGTACAATAGTTGTTGACATATTTCAGTCTGGATCATAGCCGTGGACTGACAGACCAACCACCATACATAGAGCCACGCTGCTAACATGGCTAAAAATCTTACCCACATTACCTTCAGCAGTTCCTATGTGTTTTACTAAGTATAAAACCTAATTCTGACTCTTCCTCCCTGTGGTTATATTTCACAAGTCTCTGAGCAAATGTACCTTTTAGGATGTGAAAACTCCATGGTGGGCAGGTAGTTCATGACAGCGATGTAGATGAAGCTCTGGGCGTCTTCCATCACACTGAGGATGGACTGAAGGTCTGGAGTCCTGCCGGCTGCACAGAAGGACGGAGGGGAACTCTGACAGAGAGCGAGGACAGACGAGAAAAACAGAAAAGATATCTGGTAAATTATTTGTTAATTATAAACAACATACATTACCATCAACAGAAGATTAACTAAGGGACAGTAGTGGTCAATAGAATTACACTGATGTAAGTACGTGGTGAATGGACAGCACTGGGCAGTGGGGTGGCAGGGAATTCAGGTCACATGACAACCTTGGTCTCAAAGACTCTTCACACTCATCTATTGTAAAAGGAATGGTCTTGTAGATATGCCGCCACTTGACATAAGAGTTGACATAACCATTCATCGATGTTCTTTATAGTGTGGTATTACAAATTTCTTTAACACAGTGTTCTTCCTGTTAACATGCTGTGCTATGTCTCTCACCGACAGGTAGACGTTGGACGGCGTGTTGTTGAGTGGCAGCTGGAGGGGTGTGTCCTTGTTGTAGAGGGTGGAGAAGCTGGTGGGCCAGGGTGATGGGATTGACCGACTCTCCCCCAGGAACCAATAGGCTTCAAAGATCTTACCCAGGTCTGCAGCCAAGCAGCTGCAGTTGTAGACGACAGCTCCCAGCTCCTTCACCTAAAGACAAACAGGGGAATTTTAAAATTGGGGGACTGAGTGAGTGAAACTACCTAATTTTACTACATATTTATATCAGACTATATTTTCCATACTTTTCTGAACTTAATTTGCATTTAATTGAACTGGTAATTCCTGAGATTTAAAAATGTTGAGACATTTCATAAGGAATTTTCCCTTTGGTGTTTGCAGACATACAGAAACAGAAGTTTGATGGGATGTCGGTGCATTATCAGAAAACAGGATGTTCATGGCAGTGAAAACCCAGCAAAATGAATACTAAATATAAAGAAATATTTGATAAGGAAAGCTAACATTGAGATGTGGTTTCCGACAAATTTTAACTATTCTTTCAGCCAGGTACGTCACCGAATGTTCGAGTCAACACAAGATCTTCTTCCTCTTAAAAACAGAAACAAATTAGTTCTGCTTGCAACCTTTCATTCAGTTTAGCAGATATTGCCTGGAACAAGAAAACTGAATTCTAGGTTAAAATGTATTTTACTTCCTCCCATGATTACTGTGTAAAACACTGATTCTGTTTACATTCACACATACAGGATAAAATATATGTTTGAGAACCAGGTTACTTATGTGACTTGATTCTGACTGATAACCTGTGAGAAAGTATGTGTGTGTACCTGTGTGAGGGACCTCCAGTCCATGTTGGCACTCCCAATGTAAATGTGTTTCTTGTCCACAACCCAGAACTTTGTGTGGAGGACGCCTGAGGTAAGCTCCCTCATGTTAACTGTCCTGATATCGGCTCCTGAAACACACACACACATTTTTGCCTGAATAAGAAAAGTTATGCTCAAAAGATTGCCTTGTGTCACGTGTTACTGACAGCAGTGAATTAGCTGTAGTTTAATAATACTTTAATAATAATGTTCTGCTACATAGTGCAGAGCCAAAAGTACAAAGAAATACATTTTAAGACTGATGTTTTTGGGCAGAGGCTACTGACAATCAATATCTAAAATGTAGCCATTTTAATGCAAATATATTTTAAAGAATCAGTGTTTACAGTGTGCTGAACACAAGCATTTATAATGAAACTAAAACTGAACCTAGCCTAATGGTTAGGCACATGCCACATAACTGCAACGTTCACACTTCAACTCTGCCCATTAACCCACTGTTTCCTGTCTGTCTACACTGTCAGCTTTCAAATGAAAGCAAAATGCAAAATAGAAAACAAACAAACTTAACCCCCTTCTATAATATTAATAATATTAAATTATTGCCTTAGTAACCAAAAAACATTACAGGCTCAGGGTTAATATAAAGTCAATCAAACATCAGACATAAGTTTGACACTCTCACGCTGGTAGAAAGAAAACAACAGTCAGAGTGTCACCTGAGTCTTTGAGCAGTGCGAGGTCGTCTTGTGGTTGGCTGCCCTGTGGTGTGTTGACTGCGATACGAACGGACACCTTCCCTGAAAGCTCAGCTAGTGTCTTCAGGATGGTCTCACCCTGTGCACACAGAAAGAAAATTATCAAACGCTGGAAATGTTATTGACACAACTGTAATCAAAAAGAAAACAATTTTCTTGTTTTATATAGTTTAAATAATAATAATAATAATAATAATAATAATAATAATAATAATAATAATAATAATAATAAGAAGAAGAAGAAGAAGAAGAAGAAGAAGAAGAAGAAGAAGAAGAAGAAGAAGAAGAAGAAGAAGTTTGGCAATGTTTTCCTTTTTCTATTAAACTAATCTTTTGTAAGTAAAACTCTTCTTGACAGTTTCAGCTGACCTGATTGGCGGTCGGCTCTTGAGTGCCAGTGTCTTTGTTAGTGAGCGTCCAATAGAAGGAGGCGATGTCGATACTGCTGCGAGCCTCCGCCATCAGGTTGAGCCAGGCCTGGAAGATGGAGGGGTGAGTGATGCTTGAATTAAACTCCAGCCCTTCAGGGATGCTCTCCACCAGAACGATCCTGACACAGGGAAAGAGAGGAAATGGTTTGAAGATGATGATTAATATCTGTGAACCTGATTCTGGCTCTGGTTTGAACAATTATTCAGCCAGCTCAATATATTGGTAGATATTAATTTATCACAGGTATATGACACACTGTATATATGTCAGCTGATAAGTAACAAGATCTTCATGTATCTATGTTTGTCAAGTTTATCAACTTGCTTGCATAGATAGATAGATAGATAGATAGATAGATAGATAGATAGATAGATAGATAGATAGATAGATAGATAGATAGATAGATAGATAGATAGATAGATAGATAGATAGATAGATAGATAGATAGATACCTGCCCCTACCACATCCCAGCATCCTCCACACACACGGTGCAAAGAGAAAGTGAAGTAAGGACAACTTGCAGATAAGTACATAGTTTATTTTACTGATATTTTAGATTTGTTTTAAGTGAGTCATATCGTCATCGCAAAAGTGAACGATGTAATTATATATTGCAGATATCGCATTTGGCAGATTTTCCTCATTTGGTGCAGGCCGATCAGACTCACAAATCCAGTACTGGTTAGGCTAAACTACAGAGCTGATTCTGTGAAAAGTTACGCTAACAGTAATGAGGGCAGAATTCTCTCACACAAAAACATTATTTTAGATTCATCAACTTTAACCATGTGTAGGGAATGACAGTAACAAGATGCAGAAGCAATCAGATGCAGAATCCTACACAAGCTGTGAACTCTGAACTGACAGATCAGTCTGCACACGTCTTTTGAGTTTGCGCTCTGTTTATCAGTATTGAACAGTGATACAGTTTATAACAGCAGTCCCTGTGCGTGCAGATGTTTGCTTACCTGCAGGGGTCTGTGCAGGACTCAGCCTGGGGCAGACAGAGGCTGCTGCTCGGGGCATGATGGGAGGAGGAAACCCTCGGTAACAGAAGGTTGTAGATGGCCGTGGCTGCCAGCAGCACAGTAGCCACAGTGGCCAGAGCTATCACACATCTGGAATACTGAAAGGGGACGCAACACTTAAAAACTCTGGCTGTTGATCACCGCTGAGAAAATAAATATTTATCTCTGAATGTGTGTATTTCTTTGTGAGCTGTGACAACTGCTTTGTAAAGTGCTAAAGTAAATACATAGAATGTATTGAGTCTTTAACATACCAGCTGTGCATTCCTGTTGGATTCTTGCCTCCTCCTCTCAACATCCACCAGCTACCGGCATCAGAAGAACACAATAATGAGCAGCAGCATTGATTGAAAAACAAAAAGCCTATCCTCAAAGCAGAATCGTACAATACAGAACAAAACCATTAGGAGTGCACACATTATTTTTGTATATTGAGCACGTCATCTTTTAGCTCATACTGTCAGAATAAAGCCGCAAGATTTATAAGATGTGAACAATGAATCCTCACAATAAAGAAGCTTTACCCAGTTTATGTTTTGTTACTAATTTGAACAACTAATCAAACCCAAGCTAAAGTGGAAAGTATTCATAAATGACGGATTCATTTTCGTTTTTTCAACTAATTGATTCAGTTAACTAAAGCACCTTACCTGGTTATAAGCCATGTCCGTCTTCATTTTCAAAGAGAGAATGATGATGATGTTCTGCGGCTCTGAGACCAAACAGAGGAACAAAACACGCAATGTTACATAATGTGTCCATGTTTCTGTATGGTACTGTGTGGTATGACGCACTCAAACACACTGATAGGTACCAACCAGGGTAGAATTGGGGATTTAACCCAATTTTGAAGAAAGATATAAAACAAATTTGACAATCAAATCATTTAAGAAAAGGGGGTAGGGGGCGATATAGTCTCTGTTTGGGTAAAAGATACCCATTAATGTGTACTTAAAGTAGCTACATAGCTGTCAAACATAGCAATCTCAAACACCATTGTCTCTCCTCTGCAGTAACCTTTACAGACTTGACAAAGAGAAGGTTCTAGATTTTTTCATTGGCACAGACAGAGAATAACCTGCACAGCTCATCTCTAGCACAAAGACAGACATGCAGCAGTCGGACGGGGCTGCTTGCATAGCTGTGTGCATAGCACCAAAACCATCCTGGCGTCAAAAAAACTCTTTACTGGAATCTGAGGTCTTGTGATGTTTGATTGCTTAAAAGAGAGAGGAAGTATGGAAGCCTAAATAGCGACAGTAGCTGTGTGACTCAGTAAAGTTTCAGTATTTCTGAGCTGAGCAGAAAAGTCAGTTTCTCCTCACAGAAACACGTTAATCATTACATTAGCTGGAATAGGATCGTACAATACACTGGACTGTTAAATGAAAGCATTTTGGTTTGGTAAACTCTTCACATAGACATGTTAGGGCATGTTTAATCATGTAAATGGAGGAAACTTCAACATGCAACACTTTGCTGTTGAGTGACTGGCTTTTCTTGTAATTGATTTCAAAAAAGGCACTCCTATCCATCAGTGAGCAAAACATGCATTCTGTTTCAGTTTGATGCTGCTATGTTTGTTTGTTTTAGCTGACGAACAGATCCCACATCAGAGGAAATCAATAAGAAAGAAATATAATTACATGAAAACTCACAGAAGACAGTTCAGATTTAAGCTACTGTGTTATACTGAAATGCAAACAATGCAGGGTTATACCAAAACTGAGTCTGGAATAAGGAAGAGAGACATTTTGAAACTGTTTTTTTTTAATCTACATGCCTCTTGGTCATAGTGTTGGATCAATATTCTGATAAGGGAAGTATTTTCAAGGCCTTATGGTATGAAACACTTGAAGGCTGTAACACAGTCCACTCAGATTTTTCAGTGCCACTTGTGAAACATTATGAAAATGTTATTCTTCTTGCATTGTGCTTTAAAAGCAGGTCTTTATTACCTCTTGTAGAATCAGTGGCATCTTTCAAATCACTTATGCTGTCAGGTATTTTGTTCCATTTTGTATTATTTTCAAATTGCCTTTTTCAGGCACGATTGTTTTTAACCATGTAAAAACCCTGTTTTGAAATGATTATTATTATTATTATCTCTAGGTTATATAGCATTCAGTCAACAAAGTGACCAGATGTTTTAGGTCTGACTTGAGCATGACATTACTGCTGGGAAGTTGGCAGAGGACAAAGACGGCTTGTTTTTCTGCGCAGAGGAACAAATCACATTAGAGAAAACTACTTAAGTGGGGAACAAGTGACTCAAAAGTTTTGGCTCCAGTTGTAAAAGTGAGGATGCGTCAGAAAAGATTACTTTAATTCTTAAATTACCCAAAGGAATAACAAGAGCTACACACTTATTTTGTGATCTATAACAGGAATGTATAGCTAGTAGAAGGCTAAAAGCATGCCTGTGGGTAAAGTCGGCCACTCTGCATTAGGTTAAGAAATTACTGATCTAAAGTGAGGTAAAGGACATTATGCAAATTAATTATAACGCAATCTACTGTGTTACAATATCATAATTCCTTTAAATAAATCGTCCATTTTCACTGAACCCTGATTTTGGTTTACCGAGCAGACGAAGAGCCGCTGACAGTGCAAAACAACAAAAACAACTCACTCACTTTCAGAGGAGCAAAACTGTCGACCCACCTGTTATCAGTCGTCCAGGTTGATTAAAATCCCGCGTATAGCAACGTCGACGTTCGTTCTTCACACACAATCACATTTAGGATTTGTTGTTCCACTGTTAAATACACGAAAGACAAAGAAAGTGCCCGTTCACAGCGTAGTTAAAGGACTGAAAACAGACCGGGACAGTGAGAGGGGGAGATCATGTGATCCATGTCGGACAGCCAATTGGAAGGGAGCATTCCACGTGACGGAGCGCAGGCGAGTTACAGTACTGCAGTTCTCCGTTTTAACCACAAGAGGGCGATATGCATCCATGGCAGCGACACAAAGCAGGCGCTGTCTGGATCCTCGACATAGTTAGTTAGTCCTATATGCTGGGGCGCCGTAAAGGGGGGGTAAAGGATGACGATTCTCGGGGCCCATGACTAAGAGGGGGCCCAGAGAAGCCCCCAATAAAATTGTGGTGCTAAAAAAATATATTTGATGGTAAAATTATTAACTTAAAATTATTCTATTTGCTGTTTCCTGGTGTCAAAAAAATGTATTTGTTTAGGAAACACAAACGTCCGTGGGCCCCTCTCCCCCCTCTCGATTATCATAAAATGGTTCAGTCCGCCCAAATTGTATCCAGCCGGTGTCGGCATCTTTGTACGAGGCTCCGCCCACTTTCAGCATCCTGCTGCGGTCCACGCTGTTGCACCTGTCTTGCAAGCTAGTTTTAATGAAAATTCATGTCGTTTTAGGAAAGGTCAGGGAGCAGCAAGGCTTTGTGATTTATTTAGACAAAGTTAATGACTATGCAAATTTCAAAACGGTCAAAATGATGCCTTGTTCGTTCTAGTGTTAAAGATAATTACCATACGTTTGAATGTTGCGGTTAAAATGACTGCTGGTGGCCGTTCTAGTGTTAAAAGTGCATGATAAGGGAACTCAATTTTCTCCCCATGTTAGGTCAAGAAAACGCTGGAAAAAATAACAATACACAGTTTTAGTTAAACGTTCAAAGCAGTCAAACGCACTATGTCAAAATCATGCCTCGTTCCAAACAGAATGAGTTGCTGCTGCTGCTGGTATTATATATAGTACATGCAAGTTCTGCTTAAATTATTAGAAATTTTATATGGCCATTTTGTTTTATGGTGGTGTTTTCTTGCTGAGATTTTTTTCACCACAGATTGTAATTCCTGTTTTTTAAATTGAAGAGTTTTATTTTGAAATTTCAGTATCAGTGTTGAAGCAAATAAATATAAATACATTTCATTGTATTAAGAGTGCTCAGTGTTTCCGTTACATTTTAACTGTCATGTTAAAAATATTAGGTTAGATTAGATTAACTTTATTGTCATTGCCATTGTACAGTACAAATATGTACAATACATACATACAAATATAAATATATGTGAATACACTATATATGACACATGTACAGCTATGCACAGTATATACATTATACAGTACTGAAGTAGTGCAGTATTACAGAGGACAAGTTACGGGTGTGGACATGGGATGGAGTTCAATTGTCTGATTGACCTAAATATATGAGAATGATAGTCAAAATACCATAAAAGCGCGCATGATTTTATGTAAATTAATAGGAAAAAAGTCTCAGCTGTGTTGGGGGCCCTGTCAAGATTTTTTTCATGGGGCCCAAAATCCTTAGCAGCGCCCCAGCCTATATGGCCACGTTATATGATAATAACCTGCTTAAAGTTAAATTGGCTTCGGTAGGAAGAGATGTTTTATAAAAACCCAGTCCAGTGGGCAGGAACAGGATCTTACCTGACCTCTGACCTGACCAACAGGATGAAGTGCAAGTAGGACAGGTAGGAAGAGCACAAAGACAAAGCTTAACTTTTCAGGGTAACCCCTCAAGTAGCAATGTTATGAGATACTGGTGGTGTTGCACAGACTAAAGATGAACCATGAGGAAAGATTAAAGTCAGCACAGCTTGGCAGTTTAGGGACACAAGCTAAAAAAGCAGCAGTCGGTTAAAGAAATGCAGTCAATAAGCAGTAAGATCTAACGTTATGAGACCAACCCGCTGGAAGTAAAGTGGTTATGAGGCCTGAAATATGGAAGCATAAGTACAAATTGAGAGTTAAAGCAATAAAAATGAGATTATTCCAGCGAAAAGGCGATAAGAAAAGGCCATACAACCTGCTGACTTCTTTGGAACTAGACAGACTGGAGCCCAGTGTACTGAGAACAGAGAGCAGGGGATGGAACATGGTTTAATGAGATCAGAAAGAAGAAGAAGAGAGTCCATTTACAATTTAATAAGTCATCAGAAGCACCATAAAGTCCACTCTGACATGTATAGAAAGTCAATGAAGTGAAACTAAATTTGGTAAAATATGGTAAGTTTCTGTTTTAGTTAAGATTACCTGAAGCATTCTAAACCATTTGAAGACTTTTATGAGGCTGGTAGTGCCCGGTAAGGCCAGACAACACCAGCCAAGGACAGAAAAGAATGAATGTGTTGATTAAAACAGAGGGTAGGATCAAGTAAAACACCAAGATTCTTGGCTTTAGTGTTGGGAGATCACACAGTTGTTGAGAGTTACTTGATCAACCTGGTGCCTGTTTGGAGCAGGGCATGTGTTTTGTGGTGTTATTTTTTTTTGGGTAGGATGTTGTTTTCATAATTTCAATTTCATACTTTTGGGGTTACAGTACTTTGGGCATACATATGTAAATACTATGATGACATGTGCTGACACAGTCAGATTAATACAAATAGGCGCTGGTCAACTTTTAAAGGCAAGCTATGCAATTGAACTGAAGCAACTGCAATTGTTTTCTGCTTGAAACCTGCAAACAGCCCCATTTTTTTTAGAGATTTCATAATTCTTGATTTACTGTATTCTCCCATTAGTCACTATAAAAAATTGTCTGTGTGATAACATAAATATGGATGGACTTTTTTTTTTCAAACTTCTTTTACCGCAGGTTTATGTAGTGTTCGTTTGCTGCATCTAGCTTGTTCGTTTAGTTTAGTCTGCGCTGTGCTTCTATCCAACTATCCACCTCCTCATAAGTCCTGCATTGTCCCAATATATCAGAGGCTAGTTTTGGTCGATGGTCTGGAATGTTGTTAGTTTATCTGTGTAACAGAGGGTATATATAGTGTCTAACGTACATACTTGTCTTTCTCTCTTTATAGCTTCTATTAAGCCTCATTCAACTTTTAACCAGCTGAGATGACAAGCAAGACACAGACAAAGGTGTTTGCACAGCTACAAGTGGAGAGGTGAGAAATACTAATTCCTAAAAACGAGAATTTGTTTTTTCAGATTATACTGATATCACTCTGGATGCTGGAAAGTATGGCTGTCAAACTGTTTTATAGTTTAAAAGTAAATACGGGAGTTTGCACATGTACATTAAACATTCTGACAAGATAAACATTTACATTTTTCACCAAATAAGACAGTTAGGAGCAGCAGTGCACATATTTTTCTTCCTACATTTTGTTATGGGAATGATGCATCACATGACAAACTGAATGACCTGACGTGCAGGAGAGTTTGTGACCAGTTTTTCAACAGAGTTACAATCTCTTCTCTGATAAAATGTGTTTATTCCCTGAGATGTTTTTGACTCATTTGCCTTCATCACTCATCAATACAGTCACTTAATTATTCATGTTAATTATTCATTAACATCCCACTGGTGAAAAAAATTGGGTGAATAAACAGTATATTGGAGAAGGTTGTCATGTCATATTTAGATGAGTTTTGCCGTCTGCCATGCTGGATGTTGTTAGGATGGAGTTTATCATCTTATTTTAAATGTTTACACCTAAAACAATCTATTTTGAAGTGTGTCTGTTCAGCCCTTCACATAAT
The DNA here is from genome assembly GCA_024633595.2 of Lepomis macrochirus. Taxonomy (NCBI): domain Eukaryota; kingdom Metazoa; phylum Chordata; class Actinopteri; order Centrarchiformes; family Centrarchidae; genus Lepomis; species Lepomis macrochirus. The sequence goes on from JALXJV020000009.1 coordinate 6,030,567, forward strand.
AATCATGATAATACAACATTTCTCATGATTAAGATGTATCTATAACAAATATTTCTCATGTGATATTTTGATCTCACTTTAACCAAAACATGGACACTTTTATCTGACGGCATATTTTCATGTAACATAATGCATTTGTCCACATTTACTGTACATTTACTCTAGCAAGGAACACACCATCAACATGTACGTTTAAATGATCTATTGAAAAAGAGGAGATGGGTTAGGAGGGAATTTATGGAGAGTGGCATCATTGAGGTGTGGTCGTGCTCGTGAAACTCTGCTAGATAGCGACAAATAAAGACAGAGCAGAGACACGATATTTGACGTCAGAAATGTAAATGATCACGACTGCTCTATGCTGTTCAAATCAATCAGTTCTACTGGAAATATCAATTAATCTAGAGTTTGAGTGCCAGCTCTGTAACTCAAATAAGTGAAGCCAAAGGTGTTATGATTATAACTCAACGGGGGGCGCCATAGTTCAAGGACAGACTTTGGGAACGCTTTGGACATGGGTGATAGTTGGAATTGGAGACTGCAGAGAGGATAATAGAGAAGAGACATAGAGTGTAGTTTATGTCCTCCAACAGCTCTGAGAACGGAGTGACGGGGAGAGGAATATCCATTAAAGATCGGAGTGTGCCTTTAAAAGGTGTGCTCAAATTTGTCTTTGTTAGTGGTGAAACCTGCCGTTTGATAAGAGAGAAAGAGCCAGACTGAAAGAATTTCCAAATTATCACACACACACACACGCAATCACGCGCACTTCCCCTCCCCATTTTATATTATTATTTTGTAGCACTATTAACATTTGCACTACAAACAGCGTCACTGTTGATTAAGATATGTTTAAGTGTGTTTATTCCCACTTTGAGGTGCGTGTCATGTGTGGCTGTGTATGTGCGTGTAACCATGGAGAGTCACCCAGAATATCCTAGACAGTTTTATTTTTTTACAACAACTGAGGCAGAGTTATGGCGAGGTTATAAAAAAGCCAACGTGCTTCACTTCCGTAGTACAGATCCATTCTGTCCTCTCCTAGTTAGTGACGCTTTGACAGTTAACTACAAACATAACAAATGCATTTCTCAATTCTTGTGAACAATAAGGCCCATTTGTCTTTCCTGAATTAGTTGTCCAAAAAGAATGTTGTTATGTTTGTAAGCTGCACATTTTGTACATGTACGACGTAAAAAAAGTGAAAATCCAGCATAACCTGGTGAAAATAACAGAGCAATTATTGTCACTTGTTTTTTTAAGGAGAAAAACTACTTCAACAAATATGTTTATAATGTGACAGGTTACTTTGTCAGGTGAGTAATGTCATGTAAAATGAGTAAGTTTGCAACTTGTACCATCACTGCTTTAATTATATACTCCTCAGCTAATAATGCTAAAACTCCTTTTTCAATTTTCAACTTCCTGAATCGCCATAAGTGGGCTTTTAGCAGATTAATGTACTATAAAGGCTCCTCTTGGAAGTCCATTTTCCCAGAGTAGGTGTGTTTGTGTCCCTGTGATACTGCATCAGGGCTGAACCCAGTGAGTCACTGGCCAGCTGCTGAACTCAACTGTGCCGCTGCTTCTCACTGCTAACATCACTTCCTGTTTTTAATCACTAGTTCTGCTTAAATACACTTTTTACCCCAATGACTTTCCCCCTTTGTTTTCATTTTCCCACAACGTTCTCAGTTATCTTCAAGTGCTTGCAGTGTATTTCCACTCCCTTTGTCACTGCTGTGCCATGATGTGCAATCTTAGGAGCACACAGGATCCTTGAGAAAGATTCAGTGGGTCATCTAATCCACAACATATTCTGCCACCATGGATGTTGGGTCCAAATACTGTTGTGCTTCTGTGTTTGCGTAAATTGAAAATGCTTTGGAACCAGTGCTACAAAAAAGGAAAAAGAAAAGACAATACAAGGGAACAGCAGATAAAGCAAAAGATTCCATGCAAAGCTTGTTTGCACATGTGCGGAAATATGTGATATTATTTTTCTTTTACTCATTGAAGAATCTCTCTAAGGTTTGAGTCTGCTATTTATGGCTGTGTGGGCCATAAAAACTCTGACATCACCAAACCAGGCTGGTAACAGCCGGTGACCCTGTGGTGGCAAAACAGTTTTATAGTAGCTTTGTCATTCAGACCTGAGCACTGACTTTTTGCTAATCTCTTCTTACAGTACATTTGCTCTTTTTCTTCTGTAATATTTCTTTATTTTATTGTTCTGCATACTACAAAGTATTCTACTAAATTTCAAATATTTTCAATATCTTCCAACTGCAACTTTGATGATTTTCATAGTTAAGTTAAGTGGACTATAAGCTCTTCTATTGGGTGATACTGTAAGTTTAAACCAAAACAGTTTTTATTAGTCCCTGCAAAGGTTTCAAATTAGTAGTGCTGAAACAATTAGTCATTGATCAATCAATTGATCAACAGAAAATTCATTGATGTTAAGAAAATAATGTTGAGAATCAATCCATTATTTAAGTGATTTATGCTTTTCTTTCTCTCAATAGTTAATAGAAGATCTTTAGATTTGCGCATGTTGGTCAGGGAAAACAGGACATTTGGACAACTGATTAACTGACCCAATTTCAAATTTGCCTGCAAAACAAATAATGGGTTCCCTAATTGTTTCTTTAGATCAGATTAGAAAGCTTTATTAATCCCCAATGGGTAAACTCAATTGCCACCAGATCATATCAAACAACAAACAACATAAACAACCAGTAGGTGCACCCAGGACTAGAAATGAAAACAATACACCCATTAAAAGCCTTCTGAAGCCTGATAAGAGCTGACGGGTTGGAGCTTCTCCAACTCTTTTTTCACCCTGCTTTGCAGTAACTCAATTTGAACGAACATGTACATCCCATTTTCTAATCCAGGGTCATTAAAATAGTATTTTTGTCCCATATTGCAGAGATCCACTGTAGAATCTGTCTAACAGGCTTAGGAACCATGCTGTTGAATAAAAAACTACTTATTTCCCAACGGAGCTAAAAGTCACAGGTTCACGCCCACAGGTTAGTACCTGAAGTAATACTGACTCATATCTTCCTGCTTTGCACTGTGCTTCATTATTAGTCATCTACTATTGATCTGTTGTCCTCTTGGATGTTCTTTTTTCCCCGCTCAGTCTCTCTTTGTCTCATACGCACACACACACGCACGTCATTGTGCCACTGACTTCATGTGGACCTGTCATTGACATAAGGCATTCCCTAGCCCCTCACCTTATTCCCAATTGGGGACACACCTTTGTCCCCAACGGACAAACTGTCCCCAATCAACCGGTCTTTAGTCTGAAATGTTTCCCTAAAGGTAGCATAAGTCAGAACCCCCCCCGCCTCCCGAACACACACACACATCTTCCAGGATCCTATGAAAGCCAGTCATTTGTGCAGTTAAAGGATGTAGAGAAGGAAGTGGAACGACTGCTTAAGCTGCTGAAACTTACCCAACCCATTCACCACCCGAGCAGCTGACTGACTGACAGTTTTATTGAGAAGCTACACAACTCACTGGCTAGCTATTTGACTTGTTAACGGGCTAACCCCTAACTCCAACCTTACTGATCACAATGACTGTACATGCCTAACCAAACCTTAACTCAAATCTCATTCTAATCATAAACCCTAAAAACAAGTCCTACCCCTCAAACAGACAAATGTCCTCACTGTCCAAACTGTCTTCACTCAGGGTCTAAATATTAAAATTGGTTCTCAAAAACAAAAATAGGTACAAGAACACACACACACGCACGCACACACGCACACACGCACACACACACACACACACACACAGACTACATGGACCACACCCAGCTCTACAAGTGCAGTGTGCCACAACAAAACATTCTTTTAAGTCAGAGTTGCTCAACTCATGACGTGATCATTTTTTATGAACTTCTACACAGATGAAAATCTAGACCAATCTCTGCTCAGTCGTTACAAAAATATGTTGGCATGTCAACAAATATTATTTCTTCTTTATAAATAACTTTGCATCCACCTCAGACCAATGCAGGTCCAAGCTTGAAATAAATGCAACATTAAACAAACTTAAACAAAGAACTCTCTCCTCATTACAAATCTTTGTATATTATTGATTTGTATGTTCACTGTGTTCCTGGGTAAGACTCTGATGCTGATACGACACCTTAGTGGATAAAGTAGGAGTAAATAAAATAACAAGAAATCAATTTAAGCCAGTTTGTTCTGTTCACCCTCCACCTCTCAGCTGGACTCAGTGGACTCAGGCGGGGGAGTGTGGGGGAGGTATGTGGGTGACAATGGTGAGACAGCAGGACAAGAGAACAGGCTGTTCAGCTACAGGTGAAGGCTAATAGATAGCCCAGATACTGGTCTAAGGGGTCAAAGACTATTGTGGAAGGTAGTTACACTCTTAACATGATGAGGATTTGTTGTTTTAAACACTTCCAGCGTCTAGTTTTACTTTTCATTGGCAAATATTTCCAGAACAACTTGGACTGTTAACTGTCAGCAGGTTGTTGGGGCAGTTAAGTGGCTGGAAGGGCAGTTGTTAGGTTTTGGGTGTAGTTAAGAGGTGGTAGCTGTAGTGTGAAGGGATGAGGTTAGGGTTGGAACAAGTTTAGATATATAGTTAGGAGAAGATGAGAGCAGTACACGTAAAGTGAGGGAAAAGTCTTTTATTCCAGTAAATGTGGATACTTAGGTGTTTTTATAGTTCTTGTAGCAATAAAAGGCCAGAGCAGACTATAACTACCTAACAACAGGTACTAACTTTGTGTATTTGGCGGCGTGCGTGTGTGTGTGTGTGTGTGTGTGTGACAGCTCAAACTCAGACCAATTTAAAAAACTTGTTAAAACCTCTTTTTTATTTGACTCCCTCCAACGCCCCTGTTGTCTGTGACTCTACATCCACAAAGAAGAGTGAGTGAGTCTGTGTCTTTTTGTGTCCACTTACGTCTTTCCATTGACTTTTTACGGAATTGTGCCATTTTTAAAATTCACCTTGAGTTCAGTCTGAAGTGATGGCAGAACCATTTAGTACACATAACGGTCAGTAATTATTATTATTATTTTTTTACATTTGTGGTGCATTGTGTTTTCCAAAAATGTGAGGTGCAGCAGGTATCACTCAAAACCCCTTTAAACAAACTGAAAACAGCTTAAAAGTGTCTCTTATCGTCAAGAAGGTGGTAGAGAATTAAAAACACTTGATACGTAGCTTTGCTTATTTTGTCTGTGTTGCATTGATCTGAATAACCAATCATGAACCACCCTGACCCAAAACAACAAGCTGCTTTAGAAAAAAAAGTAGAATTCAGTGACTTTTACTTTGATTTGCAGTTTGTTCTGAGGTTTAACCACAGATGTCTGCAACTATAGCATCACGTGTCTGATTATCAAGATCAATTTTTCTGAGTCGTGACTTGCTGCCAACCTCCGCTCTGACAGATGTACATGTATTCCTCTTGCTTTAAAATTTCAGCGTGGACAGTTTTTATAATACGATCTGAATGTGGGAGCGATAATTTTGAGGCCTTTTAGCCACCTTAGTGTGGACATGGCATGAAGTGGACTTTGGGGGCTGTTTGTGTGTGTGTCCGTGCTACCAGGCTACGTGGGTAGTACAGATCAGATAGAGCAGGTAACTGATTACCCAGTCCGGTCGAACCAGGGCTATGTGTGGGAAGAGGAGGGGAGAAGAAGAGGGAGGTGGTGGATCCTGAGGTATATCTTTATATCTGCATTAGTTTAACTCTTAAAGCTTCCAACCCTAAACTTTACACCCTGACCATGAATGCGCAGGATTTCCTCTGCATTGTTGTGTTTAAAGCATGCTTTTGTTCCGTTAAGACAAAAGAAAAACAGACTGTGGGAGCAAAGCTCTTTAAGAAGGTGAAGATTCAGCGGTTTGGATAAACAAGATTTGGCCACTGACGGTTTCAAATAACAACCTGCAGTTTGGTTTGAAATGACACAAGTAATTTATTTCGTTAAAATGTAGTTATCCCATGTCAGAGATGAAAATGAGACACTAGGAAAAGATGATGACGCAATGATTCAAATACCATCAAGATAAAAAAACGGGGAAAATAGTCTCTGAAAGTTAAAAAATAAATGAGATGAGAGGGAAGCATTTAAAACCAAATTTTTTTACGAGTGCACCATTACATCAGGATTGCAGTGTTTGTTGTTTGTTTACTTTATTTATACCCGTAGGTAAATTTGTTTTACAGTGCAATGAGAGATACTATGGCATCCAGTACAAAAAACACACAACACAGGACACTACACAACACATAAGGACAAATAAATAAATAAATACACTCAAAAAAAAATAAATAAATAAAATAAAATAAATAAACTTCGTGAAATGCTCTCCTAAAAAAAAGTGCTCTCAAGAGCATTTCATATGATCTCTTTAAATATCATAATATAAAAATAAAATCATAAAACCCCTAGTACATAACTGAAAAAACATCTCTACAATTTGTTAAGCAGTGTGGACAGTGCTTGGCTGTACATGTTTGTAATGCATCCATGAGTGTTACTAAATAGTTTCATATATATCATAGTGTCAGCTACAGACAAACTGATTTCTTGACTCTTTAACTGCTTGATTAAATTCCTGATGTAAATCTCACATCATTGTCTCCTGTCCCGCTGTCTAGAATGAGGAAGTGAAGCTAAAGTGCTGAGGTTAAAGGTGAAATTGATTGTCATGGAAACCTCTTTTAGGTCAGTATCAGGGGGCTTATCAGTGCACTCTAAACTTCTCTGCCTGACAGCACCGAGATCAATAAGAATCACCTTCACATTCCAGCTCGCTCGATTTTAGGAGTACGAATAATCTATGCAAATTATCATATTGCGATACATGTTGATGATTTATTATCGACTGAAGGTATTTAGAGGGTTAAAACATGTCCACTTGTACAACTAACTGGAAGTTACATCACTTACCGTATTTCAGCAGGGAAAGGAATTTCCAGATCAATAAACCACAGCTGAACAACTGCAGCTACTACTGCTGTTACTGCTTCTTCTAATGCTAGAATTCAAACTGCAATTTCAAATACTGCTGCGTACTACTGATGTTACTCATTGTTAAGAACTTCCTATTTCTGATACAGTTAGTATGTAAAAAATTCTACGTTCAAATATTCAATTAAAGTACTGAAGTATCAGCGAAATAAGTATAGTAGTAGCCAATATGAAAAAGGTCATCTTTCATTAATTATTAATGCATTGTAAGCAGTATTGTAATGTAGCTTGTTAAACTGATGATGCATGTACAAACATGTACATATTTTCCCATGTTATCCTTAAATAAATATAAAAAAATAAACATTTAAGTAAGTCCAAAGTTGCTAAACATTTGGAAGTAAAACACAGAAATAAATACACTTACCATCTGCCTCACTACTATTGCAAATGCTGCTTCTACTGCTGCTAATAGTAATACCAATGTGTTTACTATTGCTGTTCCTCATGCTCCCAGTACTATCAACCCCTGCTATTACTATGGTGCTACTTCTTCTGTTCTAAACCAATAGGTTTACTATTACAACCACTGGTGCTACTATTACCTTTCCTGCTTCTGCTACTTATATCGCTTTGATTACTTCCTCCTCTGTACACAAAAACTACGACTACTACTGCCAATGCACATACGAAAGTTTTCTCATTACCCCTAATACCACTGCTACTGTTACTAATTCAGTATAATAACTACTGCTAATACCTCTGTCACTACTATCATGGTCAATCCCCTACAACTTCTACAATGCATTTTACCTTTACTGAATCTACTGCATGTCTACTACAAATACTGTTTATCATTAAAGCACGTGTTTGTGAGTCTTGAGTAGGTTAACACTATGTAGTGATGTGTATTGCTTGTTTAGCTTGAACTACTACTACGCTGACATCAGTTCCAGTCAGCTCTTGTAACGTGCTAATCAAGTACTAAACCTGTGGACTGAACACTGACAGATCTCCAGGCTTCAACAGGTGTTTTTTCATCTTCTGTATGTTTTTTCCTTTTCCTTCTTCATGCTCATTTACTTCCTTCAGTTCACTGACATGACTATTGAAAATAAACAATAATACTAATATATTCAAGTGTAGACAACAAAACTCCAGTCTGTCTCGGGCTTTCTCTGCCCCCACCCCCCAAAAGTCACTCTGCCTTCCCCTCTTATCAATGTGAATCCTGGCCAACCCCCACCCACCCCACCTGTAGCGCCAGGCAACTTTGCCACTGTTACTCATTAACCAGGACTTCCTTTTATCCAACCCAGACAACCCCTAGGTCACTGCCCGACCCAGAGCGCGCTCAGTTTCAGAGGCCACTCTTAGCTTACTGCTGATATTATGCTCTGTTGTTCCCAAATATATAATCAAATACACAACTACAGTATGAGGAAATAGTAAAATCTCATTAGAAATGTGTGGAAATTGTATTTTTAAGCTTGCTTTCCTGTTTAGTGAGACTGACCCACAATGAGAGCTGTAGTTCTCGCTTTATCCACACTGTCACAGCAGCAGCACAGGACTAATGGATCTGACTAATGGCAAAGTGGAGTGTTGATGACTCACTCGTCTCAATTTGGGCTTTGATATCAGGGAATATTTTAATATGTTATAGGACCTTCAAAATGGTGAGATGTGTGAGACAGAGAGAGAGTGTGAGAGAGGTAGGGGAGAGAACACACATTAGCATTACAATGTGTGACACTCATTGGCTTCTGAATAACTGTATAGACTCACGTCCCCTAACTTTTACACAATGGTTTGCTTTTCATATTATAGATGATAGGGATTATATACTGCCACTCTTTCAATGTCAACGCTAACTGAAAATGTCTGGGCTGCCATAGCAGATTGATTGTATATTAAATTAGATTGTTGAAATGTACTTGAGCTGGTACCTCACTTCATGTAGAGATGTCCTTGAAAAAGGTTTTCTTTTGTCATTGCTGGAAATGAACATCATTTCAAACATCATAGAAATTATACCTACTATATGTACTGTATTTATTGAATTTAGTTATTAACGCGTAGCCACAAGTTCTTAGCCACTGTTACCTGAGAGTTGAGCACCTCCACTGTAGCCTGGCACAAGCACACATGCATTATGTCACATGAAAGCCCGCAACTACACGTGCACTTGTAGATAGTTAGGTGTGCAGTGGTGTGCAACACGCTGTGAAGAGATGCCGCCGTGGATAAAGACCCTCCCTCCATTACCGTCTGTCATTTTGACTGCCGACTGAACTGTTCGATGTTAATGAGGATTTGCTTGACTCGGCCAGGTATTGCTGCATGTATAAAGCTCTGTCCATAGTAGATTCTCCACCACATTATTTCTCTATAGTTGGAGAATACTACATAGTATATAGTACACGTTTTAATTTATTTAATAAAATAGGCAAGTAATGCCATTTGTTCCTTTAGTGTATTTTATTGCGGTAGCTAGAAGTTGAAATATTAGTGACAATGTAGATCTCATGCTTTCGCTTGATAAGATTTAGTTTCTGCTCAATGCCTTAACGATAAAGAATTATGTTAAAATAAAGAACCTGGGCGAGGGCAGGAGGCAGGGCTGACCAATCATTAATGCAGCAGGTATGCCCCATGTCGTTATCAGCTGGCAGACAGCCAAGCCCCAAGCCAAAAAACAACAAAAAAATGGCTTATCAGTCGAAGTCGACCCTGCTCTTGACTGCTCAGGCCTTGAGACCTGAGAGTGAACCAGGGAAACTCTGACATGGGTTTGAACCACTGACATAAAAGGATATGTTGTGAAACAAATGAGGCCTCTGGCACTGCCACATGTAAGAGTGGACAAAATGGACAAATGTGCGTATAGTCCAGTATAGTCCAGTGCAGTCAGTAATAAGACTAAATCAACAGACAGTATTGTGGAATGCCAAACTGTTATTTTATCGTGAGAATATATTTTAAATTAGTTTTTATCTGCACCTGGATCTAGAACTGCACCATAATTGTACATACTGCTTTATTTTGTTCTTCTTGATTTTATACTAACAAACAACTACAAACAAAACCTCTCTGACAAAACTAGAACTCAAAGTTCATCCGTTCAGTTACTATTTGTTTCTTAATTCATTTATAATTGTGCATAACAGTAGCTCAATATTCCCATATATTTTAATTGCTGAGCAGTTGAATTAATGTATACTGTATATACAAACCTAAATAATTGTAGTATATACTATACAGTAGCCACGGGTATCAGAAATGTGTTGTTTATATCCAAAACCAACAATGAATTGATTCACATTACAAATATTGTCTTTGTAGCACCGTGCTTCTCAGACCTTTTCATGTCAAGGTTCCCTAAACTGACACAAATTAGACCACGGACCCGTATTTGATAATATTTTGTTTCAGGGTTGCCCATCTGAAATCTGATTTTTGCTTTTAGATGTTTAATCAATTAAACTTTTAGATGTTTAATTAATTAAGTGTATGAAGTCAGTCATACATTCTGTCATTGTGTTACTTAAGGATGGAATAGTAGTGAAAAAAAAATGATTCCCCTTTTGCTGGGGATGCCCTGAAACCACCTCCAGGACCCCTGGTGTAGCAGGCGTCTGATATGTCTTTTTCCTCTATTCCACAGCGCTCCATTGTCATCCATTAAAACACACAAATTATCACACTGTGGCACTGAGTGACATGTTCCTTTATTACCATGAACACATACTGTAATTTATTTTGACCCAGTCTCAGATACACCACCAAAGTTTCCAGCTGGGTTAGAAAATGACTGTGCCCTTTTAAAAAATGCAGCTTTGTATTTGTGAGCTGTTTAAAAAGATGTATATTGTCTTCAGCAGGAACAGTGGGTTTGGTGTTGAGTGCCACATGATGCAATGAAACAGTGTTCCATTAAGTTGGCTGTTTGGGGTTACAACATCTCTGCACCACAGTAGCGCTGTGTTGTACCTGTTGCTTATGAATTACACCATATGTTGTAAGTTTTTGCCTTAGATTTTGTATACGTATGAAGTCATGTGGATATGTGAAATGTTGAAATCATCTTATGTGTTTCTGTGCAAACCTTTGTTAGAATCATCATGATTTTTGTCTTCGATTAGACACAACCATCCCCACCCATGCACACACTCACACATCCACAGTCTTACCCTTCTTCTCTCACCCTTGTCGATCAAACAAGGGTGGGGTTGGGGCAGGGTCACTGTGAGGCTTCCAACTGATCCCATCAAAACCCATCGGCTGTGGTTGGTGTTTGTGTGTTTGCACAGTGGTAAAAACCTGAAAGAACCCCCTCCTCCTCCTCCTCCTCTTTCTCCTCTATAAACCCTCCCCTTTACCCAGAATCTCCCAGGACACCCAGGTGTGACTGGACACACACACACACACACACACACACACACACACACACACACACTGGACACACACAAACAATTTAGGATTAAAAAAATACTCCACACATCACTTTTTCATTAAGCCTTATGTATGTTTATATCTGTGTTCACGTCATGCAGGTGAATATGAAATTGTATCCCGCTCTGTTTGCCTCATAGTATATGTGAAGTGTGCGTGAGTGTGTGTGTGTGTGTGGGCTGAGACCCCCGTCCCCTGCACTGACAGATAGAGCCGGCGCTATTAGCTCAGTGCCAGGTGAGTCTGTGAGTAAACAGAACACACAATAGATCCAGCCCATCTCCTCCTGACAGCCTGGCTCTGTCAAAGCCAGCCATTGTTCTGCACAACCTGTGTGTGTGTGTGTGTATGTGAAAGAGTGATCTAACTAGGAATATACACCACTGTATACAGATAGAGACACACACACACACACCCATACACCCTGACATGGACAATACATACATTAACTCACATGGAGTGAAGTGTACCGTACGTGTGTGTAAAGGTGCAGCTAGTTTCAAGCATCAGTCCCTATTGAGGCTTAGGTAGACACAAGATGCAGGACATAGTATAAATGTTCATGTTTTGAAATGTAAAAGAATGAACAATTTTCACTGTTGGACAAAAATTCATACACACTTTTTATTTAAAAGGATACTTACTTAATTAAAGTCTGTGTTTGGCAGAACGTTTACACCTTAAAGGAGTGCATTTATTTTAAACATTCTACAATAGATGATACAATATGAGGATAAAACCGTTGAGATGTACCTTATTGATTTTGAGTGTGGTCCATAACACATGCACACAAATCTGAGAGTGGATTTAAAAGTCACCTTGTAGCAAAATATTTCAATGTTTTAATGCCAGTGTAAAAGGGCAAGTTTCCTTGTGAACAAATGTTCCTGTTTACTTTCAGTGTTTCTTAGGTAACTGCATTATGTGTATCTTTGAGGTCTAACAATTATACACATTTGTAAAGCTAATTTTTTATAAAAACTTGCAAAACCTGCATTCTTTGCATCCATGTTTACTTGCTAAACTGGCATTCAGACCCAAAACTGCCCAACGTTAAAACAACTGGGGGGGCTGCATTCGGGGAGGTATGTGGTTTAAGGTACCGGTGAGACAATTATGATGCAGGAAGTCCAGTTGGAGTTGGAGTAACAGATTAATGCATTTATGCACATAGGACAAGTTAGCCTTTAAGCGTTTCTGCTTTAAGATGTCGTAGTATAAAGAATGACAATGGGAGCAGGTCAGGACGGGTGGATGGGTCGAACACAGGACTTTTACCCAAGAGACTGCTGTTCGTGTCCCTTGTGAAATCCAAAATCAATGTTGACTTCTTGTTATAATCAGTTTTATTTTAACCCGGTTCATGATTGTTTCCTAAACCTAACCGAGTACTTTTGGTTTACTATTTGCATTTCTTAATGCATTACCGCCAACTGTCGATCACTGAAATATTATCAAACTATTGGCAGCGGTGTGTATCGGCACCCACAAGCAAACAGGGACCCACACATAAAAACATGGCTCCATAATGCTATTAGTCATCAAAAACTCAATAGGCTACCTTTAAGTGAGTTGGATTTTCTTGGTAAATGGAAGCTAACCAATACCCAGTTGAGAGTAAGTATATCACCATTAAATATAACATTTAATATATGTATTTCAATCATATTCTCCGATCATGTGACATCAACAAAAAAACACATTTTTACATCATATCCTAGTGAATGACTTGTTGATGTTGTACATTTATTTATGAAAATTAAAACTAAGAACACTTTGGTTAAAGTTTGAGAAAGGAAGAAGAAAGTTTTGCTCATAGTTTATTTTTCAGTTCATCCGTCACAAAGCCACAATGTTTCGTAACTATCACATCCGGCTCATATCAAATGACTTACTTGTGAAATCAGGCTCCTGTTTTGGGCTGCATTTGAACTGGTCGTTTACTGGTAGATGTTCATTTCATCAAGTAAAAAACTGCAAAATAATAACAAAACATCATGGTGCAGACTTTTATTGCATGACAAATATGGAATGTATCAACAATCATTGTCTTGTGAGGGGTTTTGTGACTCAGAGGTTCACTGAGGAGTACTGTGACAATCCCTAAACATTAAAAGTGCAGCACCTGATGAGATTATCTGTGGCAGTTTGTACAGAGGAGAGAACATCCGTGACTGAGGTTAACATCCCTGCCCCTCCTTAGCTGTTCTCCTCCTCCCAGCCACCATATTGTGCAAACACACCATGTAAACAGCTGGGAAGAGCATGTGTGATTATGAGTGTGTGTGGGCCCTATACTGTATACGTGTGTAAGGGAGAGAGAGAAAGAACGACTGTGAGAAAGAATATTAAAAAAAAATAAAAGACACAAAAAAAGAAAGCAAGAAAGAGAGAAGATCACAAGGATTAAAAGTGAGAGATAGTGAGGCAGAAACACAGAGGCCTTTGTCTCTCTTATCCTCTCCTCATAGGTGTCTCACACTTTAACCCCATGACTTCTTCACCTCTCAAACCCCCAAACCCCCACCTCCCTCCTCTTCTCCCTCCACACCCTACCCTATTCATCCCTCCATCTCAGCATCCCTCCGCCCTGCACTCCATCCCAGTGCAAACACTCCGCGGCGCAGTGGGAACAAAGCATGGATGAATAATGGCAGTCAAATGTCACCGTTTCTTCATGGCTGCCGCCTCCTCCCTTCGCTCTCTGCCAGAGCCGATCCCGAGGTTGATCATTAACCAGCCGGCACAGCACCTGAACCTGGAACAATGAACAGAAAGAGGAAGGAGGGGAGGGAGCGTAGAGAAGGTGCAGGCTGTATAGAGAGAGAATAAAACTATAAACCAGGAAACGTTGTTATATAGAAGTACTAAAAGTCTGATGGTGACAGACAAACATTAATTTTTGCTGCCAGGTGCAGTAGGAAAATCCAAAGTAATACTATTGAAGCCACTATTTTATGATGTGATCTGACATTTTTGCTAAGAAGTTGCTGTTTGAGCTCTGTCTTAGTATGGTAAACATCAGACACTGTATTTCTTTTGGTGTCTCAATTATTGTCATGAAAAGGTTTGCCGTGGGGACATGCACGTGTCTTGAAAATGTTTCTTTCATTGCTACTTTCCACTCATTGATTTGGTGTTCTCGCTCTCCACATGTGTCACCTGAGATCACCTTTTAGTCAAACATTTTTGTTTATTTTCTTTATTGTAGTCAGGTCTCAGATCTTCTTCTTTTGCTTTTGCCTCACACAAGTGTTTATGTAAATACAGATGGAGTTTGTTTCAGGCAGTTCTTTAAAAGTTAGTTTGACATTGCTTTATTGGTTGGTCTGCATCTAAATCACCATATAACTGTTTAAAGAGACTTAAATTGATAGTCTTGCTATAACAATATATCAATGTGAAAACAATGTGATATTGATAATGAATTTTCACCAGAATCTTCTGCAGTTGTCCTCGGCTTTATGGCGCTTTCGTGTTTCAGCACGTTGTTTTGCCCACTATTTTTCTTAAACACTTTTACGATGAGGCTACATCCACACTAATACGAGTTTTAAAACAAAAAACGTCCATCTCCGTCCCCAGCAGCGCTTTAGCTGCAGTTCAGAGTTTATCTCAGGAGTTGACTTTAAATGTATTGTCCTACGGGAAGATGTGGTGGGTTTTTAGTAAACTTTCCAATCTGCCTTTTGTTTTATCAACATTAAAATGTTTTCTGTTATTTCATCATGTTGTAAACAAGTTGTAGATATACCAAATACTGGTTTTAAGATATACATATATGAATATTACTAACTAATTACTAACACTTTTTTGTGGAGTTTTTTGTGACTTTTTCTCTCTGAAGACTCCAATGTTCCTTCATCTTTCCCCTCTTTCTCCACACTGTAAACCAGCAGCAACACATACAGTTTTAACAGTATGGTTCCTCTCATTATACTGCTGTTATAATAATGAAAACAACAAATATTATGCTCTCATTTCTCCCTTACCTTCACCTTTTTGTCACTCTTATTTGTCCGCCCGATGCAGGCTCCTTCCTCCATCTCTACTTTCTTCACTATAAATACCTCCGTGTGTTCTCTCTCACTCTCTCTCTGGCCTCTAGTTAACACTGGTACCTTTGTACGGCTAACATGCCAGATGAGACTAAAATTAAATGCAACCCTTTAATTGCAGCTTGTGCCCTGCTATGTGTGAGGGGTGAGGAGGATTTACCGAGAGGAAATGATATTTTTAGGCCACGATTTAGGACTGAAGACTTGTTACTGTTTAATGAGAGAGAAAAATAATCAAGACGTTTCAAATAATCAAAACCCTAGAGGGCTTTAGGAAGGAGCCACAATTGGCCTGTGTTGAGAATATGAAATCAGTTAAGGAGTAACAATGTTCCAGAAACCTAGTAATTACTAAGTATTTGTGTTTTTTTGTTTTTATGCTTTTAGAACGTGCTGCTTTTAAATAATCAGTCAGAGTGTTTAAATAAAACCTCATTTGCTTTCTGTCATAATGGGATTTCTTAATCTTGTCCACAGCTAATTCATATATTGTAGGTGATTATATTCTCCGTGATGAGATTTTCATTCCTTATCCATGCTCTTTACATACGAAGTGAAGCCTTCAGCTGTTTGTGTTCAATGAAGTATGCTGTTACAAGTCATATATCACTCTATCTTCTTGTGCCATAAAGTAAAGATTTTCCCTCAAACTTTAAAGTTATGATCTATAAATATTTTGTTGTAGTTAAAACAGTTTTAGATGATATTTATGGTTGGCATTTTGTCAGCAATAGTCATTCAACGAATTTACATTCAATTACTACCTATTTATATAGTAGTTTTTATTGTTTGTGGTGGAGTCTGCCATTTCCACGCTGTATTATAATTGTCATCACACGCATAAGGGTCTATTTGGTTGCACTCTTAACAGATGGATCAACTTGCTTTTACTTTGCTTTTGCTCAAAGTTTGTAACCCTAACCCTGAGTCATCAGTGCGCATGTGTAGATGTGTGTGTGTGTGTGGTGGCAGAAGAGATGTTTCACTGGTGTTATGCCGAGTTGTCTGCAACTTGTGGGACTTTAGGATAATTTATCACCATTGATGAACCACACTAAGAATATTATATCGTTTTTAAACAGCCGTCTACATGAAATAGACCCGCGAGGAACTGCGACATGCATGCAATTGTCGGCAGCATGGCATACACGCCAAACTCTGCACAAGACCGGTTAATGGCAGGAGAGACGTTTCAAATAAGAGATGGTCAACTATAAATAAAGATATAGCATATAGATGTTGTAATGGTGTTTGTTATGTTTATGTAAACAAATAATTCATAAATATTATGTTAAAAGCAATATTTTTATTTCACAGTCAGTATAGTAATAGTAGGTATAATAATTAATGTCTGATGATTAATGTGTAAGGTGTTTATTTATGTTAAAGTGATACATATAAGTCATTTAAGAACAAGTCAAATGGTCTGAGTTAGTGGACTAAAAATAACTTATATTCTGATCTGTAGGTTTTTTCCTTTTAAGAAGTCAGAGGGCTCTTTGAGTCGTAGTGGTTTTATAGAGAACCACCATGGTAACCAAAGACCTTTAAAGAACCTTCCTCTTTGTGGGCGTATGAGAAGAGACAGGGGAGGAGATGTGGAGGAGCTGGGTGAGACGAGTGGGGTGATGGTGTTCGGCCAGTAGACGAGGGGAGGAGTAGAGTGAATGGGATAGAGGTACAGGCAGAGGAGGGGGCCACTCTGTAAATAAGATTTCTGATTCATGGAGCGGATGTTTTGAAGGAAACAGACTGAGGATGTAGCTGCATTAACTGTACCCTCTGGGTCTCTCTCCCTCTCTGTTTTTACTGTGGAAATGAACTGAACTGGATCTGTTCTGTTTAGCTTTGACTGGAACCTCACCTGTACCTGGAGCAGGACACATTCTCCATTGATACAGTTCATTTCCCTCTGTCTCCATGCAAACCTCACTGGCAGAGTAACAGGTAGTTGACTTCCAAAATCTCCCACTCATTACTCTTGCTTTACCGCCTTCAGACTCACAGCTAAAGCCAGCTCTCGTCCCTGTAAAACAAAAATATCATTAAAAGGTGAAAGACGAGGAATGGATTTAAATGTCAGTCACCACTTAGGGTGTGTTTGCTTGTCAACAGTTTGTTAATCTATGGCAGAGGCCCCTGAAACAAGCTGTGAGCCAATTTCATCTGAAGACTCATGAAGTCCAGTATTTCTGAGGATCCTTCAGTGTGACTCAGTCTGTTCAATTTGTAACCCAAACTGAAGATCCCTAGCCATGCAATAGAAGAAGATGTTAGTTTAAATGTAAAACAAAAACTGATTTTCTGCAAAATTAATACAAAAATTTGATTAATGTAATAGATCTGGTTCAGCCAAACACATAAAAATTCTTCCTTGAATTTAATGGAATCAACTGATCTTTTTTAGCCTTTAAAACAAAAAGTAGATACCCCTGATTTTGTATAGGTCTGGTACTGCAGTAATAGTATTTATTATAAATATCTTTAAGATATTTGAGCAGAAAAGGTGGCAGTACTCGTGAGGAGACTTCTTATGCTCATGTTCTAGATCCTAATTTTTCTTCTTCCACTAGAGTATGGCTTTGCTTGATTCATAGTTCAAAAATATACTTATTTATGCGTATACTGGCCCTTCATGCAGCCCACCAGCTCAACCTCTGTCGGAAGCAATCTGTTTCGGCTCCTGTCTTTTTAAGGTGCCCCTCCCTAAAAGCCCACTTACTTCTGATTGGCCAACTTCCAGAAGCCTCCCGAGGGGCACCACGCAGTGCTTCTGATCACCGTAACAATGCTCACTGTTTACAGTTTTGGTAAAACTGGTTCACGTTTGTGGAAAAAATATCTTTTCTTTATGCTGTTTCCTGGTAGACATACGGTATAGTTTTACTTTTTGTTAGTGGCTGCTGATAAGTGTATCTGTTGTTTGCGTTAGTTCATTTAGCTGTGAAGCTGTCTTATTATCTGACTGTGCTCGGAGAACCATGGGGGCAGCTTCATCACCCAAACTTGGAGCAGAGCAGCCAGAGGACATCAGAGGGAGAACCAGAAAATGTGGGATGGCTGTGCAAAGATTATATTAGTTTCCTGACATCTGATGGTTGTGCAGCAACATTCTATCTTATTCATAGTTTTCAGTCACGTGACATGCGTGGTCACCTGGAGGGCAAAACAACAGACCAAGATAGCGGCTCACACCGGACTCCCTCGTAGAGACGCCGCTGTTAAATTTTATTTGGACCACCTCTCAACTCAAGAAAAATATAGATATGGACACAAATGTCAGGTGTTGGCTGAGATGCTCACAAGTCTTTGAGCTAGAGTCCAAGTCAGGTCTCAAGTCTCTGAGCTAGAGTCCAAGTCAAGTCTCAAGTCTCTGAGCAAGAGTCCAAGTCAAGTCTCAAGTCTCTCATGATTATTACAAATGTTGTATCACTCTCAAAACAATAAACTGTAACCTGTTTTTCACAGAGCACAACTATAATGTGCAATGCCATCAATTACAGCTACCGTAAGTCAACACACCCTGCAGACTCTCGTGTAATGTTACAACTAAATAAAACTGTAAGGTTAGGCTAAATGATCAACAATAAACCTGTGATCTCTTTCCAGCCAACGGCAGCAATTAACGTGATGGCAGGCAGCGGGGTAAATGATTACGTTAATCGACCACCACAAAGTTTGGCAAGTAAACAAACGCTTGTTCATCATTTTATAACATTTCATAACCATGACTAGCATAGAAGTCTAACAACAAACACCCACTCGGGTTCAGAACAGGGGAGCCATTCCTCCCGATCATGACTTTCCAGGTATCTCCATCATTGCCCACATGCGCGTTGAAGTCTCCCAGCAGAACTAAGAGTCCCCTACTGGAGCCGCATACAGAACTCCATTCAGTGTCTCCAAGAAGGCCGAGTACTCTAAACTGCTGTTTGGTGCATATGGACAAACAACAGTCAGAGTTTCCCCCCCCCACTACCCGAAGGTGTAGGGATGCGACCCTCTCCTTCGCCGGAGTAAACTCGAACGTAGCGGTGCTCAGCCGGGGACTTGTGAGTATCCCCATAGCTGTCTGGCGCCTCACACCTTGAGCAACTCCAGAGAAGAATAGTGTCCATCCCCTATCAAGGAGCACGGTTCCAGAACTGAGACTGTGCGTGGAGGTCAGCCCCACCAGATCTAACTGGTAGTGCTCCATCTCCAGCACAAGTTCCGGCTCCTTCCTCCACAGAGAGGTGACGTTACACGTCCCCAGAGCCACCCTCTCCTGCCAGGATCTGGTCCGTCGAAGCCCCTGACCTTCATTGCCACATGGGTGGCTGTGTGCATTTCACCATGAATTAAGTGTTTTGATACTACAGAATTTATATAACAACCAGATTTATATTCAAAAAAAGACATGGAAATATCATTTTATACAATATAGACCCTTTAAAACATTTCACACCATAAATAGAAGAAGCTGCGGGTTCACATACTATATATTTACTCTAGTTTTTCTGTTTATTTACTGTAATATTTATTTAAACTATTATTAGAGAGAACAAGGAAAAAAATCATCTGTCTCCCCTGTGGTGAAATGATCTTTCCTTTCCACTCAGACCAGATTCACTCAGTCTCCTGTCTTGCTACTGAATTACATCCATTCACCCGCATCAAGGTAACATTAGCTTTTATTGAGAACTTTTTCAAATATAACTGAGGATATATCTGGATGTTTCAGTGTATACCACACGCTTATCATGGCAATTATACTGTCCATTATTTTCATTTTGGCATCGTTTGTGCTTTAAGTGTCCATTTTTATTTTCAGTGTTTGCCTTGCTTTTGAAAAGCTTCACTTCTAATCCAAAATATAGGAGATGCCTTAACTTAACAACAACTAATATAATTAGCCTGCCAGCTATTTTCTAGTATTCATGTACAGGGAGATGAGGGATGTGCATTGGGAGACCTTCCAGTGTTTTAACAAAGTGCAGTAAGGTATTTTGACAGCAGACATATTCAGAGCAAACAAATTATGAAATGGATCAGGCTTTATATACCTGATTCAGATCCAAAAAATACCTGGATCTGCAAATTGGCTCAATTCAGTAAAGCAACAGCATGAACACACACTGAATGCGGGACATTATGCTGCAGTGTGTAAATGCATTTTTTTAAGTTATAAAGAATAACATGAGGGGAATCTGGAGGTCCAAACTGTTAATAATATTAGGCAACGTTAGGAAAAAGGCTCAAACGTACATCCTATTATTTAAAACTAGTTTTGCCATCTTGGTCATTTGTTATCTATTATTTTGCTAATCCTGAAATATAAGTTTATTAAACCTGTTCACTGTGAACTGCATCAAAATGTTAGCAACAGTATTATGACAGTAGAATATATCCAGTCTAATTTGGTGGGTCAACTGAGGTGTGTGTTTCTTCTGAGCTGTCTGAGAACTGGTCTGACCTCTTTAGCTTCAACCAGGTCCTTTTAAAACGGACTCTCGCCTTTCTATTTATCCTGCTATTTATGTCCAAATGTGGGGAGAGTGTGTGTCACTGTTTATGTGTTTGTACCATAGGTTTGTACGTTTAGTGCATGTATGCATATCTCAGTCAGTGTGTTCAGTCTGTGTGTGTCTACACATGTAAATATATGTTCCTGACATGTACCTGCACTTGTACCTCTGTGTTGTCACTGTATTGCTGTTTGAGTGGGTCTGCATCTTCACTTATTTGTATGTGTGTTTTTGTTTTCTCAGTGTAAACCAGTAGAAGGGAAGGGAAACCGGTGGTGGAGGGAAAAGTCAATGAATGGTGGTGTTATTTATTTGGTTTGGCGGACTGCACCTTTAGCAGTGAAAAATCACCCGCCGTATCACTAATTCCGTCCTGTGTGCCTCTGCCTGAAACAGTATGAGCCTGTGTGTGTGTGAGAGAGAAAAAGAGGGTAAGTGAGTAAGTGTGTGTGTGTGTATATGTATTATCTATTTATGGTATGTATGTGAGAGAGGTTGTGTGCATGTGTGTATGTATGTGGGAAGCAGAATTTCAACAGCTACATGTAAAATCTCCAGTCTCAGACCTGAGCTGCTGAACTGTACAGCTCAGAAATTCTAAATGTTTTCATTTGTCACATACCGAAGCTCACATATCTCTCTTTTGATTGACAGAAGTCAGATCCATCAGGGTCAATTCTTACTTTCCCAACCTTTTGATTGGCTCAAAGGTCAGCAGAGCTCCATTAAGACGAAGGCTGTAGTTGTTAGAATGTTTATATAAGGCAATATACCTGTTATTTATATATTACCTAAAATGCACAGTGACGATGATTCACAGCTACTGTTACTTGTAGCAAGTTAGATTTACAAAAGTAAATCAGTTTAAGTTTTTTTTTTAACCACAACATCTGTTTGATCATTTTAAGAGAATTTGCATACATGAGAGTTATATAATGGTCACATTACTATTAGTGACTCTTGAACAGGTTCTAAATAAACGCTGCAGAATATTTGAACCACTTTTATGTTTGAATCATCTTTGTGTCTTTTGAATATAATGCGGTGATATGACAATATACATTTGGGGGAACCCTGCCTGCAGAAGTGGGGGGTGCTAACCACATCTCATTATCAATACAGTTGCTATGTGACAATAGCAGATGTTTGTTTAAAAAATTGCTTATGAAGAATAATTTCACAAACATGCAATGATTTTGTTTGGGATTTGCCAACTTTATGCTGTGGGAAATCCAAAAAGCATGGCTGTAAGACTCATTGTGGACATGTGGCCCAATCAGACAGACCCCCAATGTGGATCACCTGTGTCACTTTGAGGCCTGAATAGGGTACAACTATGTTAACCAACAGGCTCAGCTCAAAATAATTTGTCATGTTGTTTGCATAGCTGTTATTTTCTATAATAT
The DNA here is from genome assembly GCA_024633595.2 of Lepomis macrochirus. Classification (NCBI taxonomy): domain Eukaryota; kingdom Metazoa; phylum Chordata; class Actinopteri; order Centrarchiformes; family Centrarchidae; genus Lepomis; species Lepomis macrochirus. The sequence continues at coordinate 6,052,982 of JALXJV020000009.1, forward strand.
CCAGTGTCATATCCAACGACCATCTCCTCCTTACCCCTGCCATTTTAAAAATCAACTGCTATGCCTGAGTGTTTATTTAATTTATTTAATCTGTCTTGACACCTTCTCTACCAAGTCATGTAATTCTTTTAAATAGACGACAAGTTTTAATTAACTGTCTTTAAAACAAACAAGCTCTAGGGTGTTGTATTTGGCTTCTGTGAGCCTCATTCAACTTCAAACAAAGCCCAGATGGAGGAAAAGGGAGGCAGGTGCTTGTCAGATGATAAATGGTTAATTTCAAAAGCTAATTTAAAAACTGCTGTTCATCTTTTTTTTGTTGTCTTTTCATGTGATGTGGCAGAGAATGATGATTAGTGCCTCTATCACAGGCCGTATATGTAAATGTGTTAAAAACTGACTAATGGCCCTTTGAAATATTGCACACCATTTATTTGAATGTTTAATATAAGTTCTTAACATATTTTGCTTTCAATAGCAGGTGTTACACTTTGTCCGCTGAGTATGAAACTTGAGTACATCTTCCCTATTTCTCAAAGCTTATCTTAAGTTTTAGCAAAAACAAAGCCACAACCAGTATGTATTATTATATAAGTATAAATATATCACCTCTTTTATTTAAAAACAATATTTATTATAATCAAACGTAATATTTTAGGGCAATTGAAAGGTTTTCAACCTTGAGTGTTGATCCCTGTGAAAATTCCACCTGCCTCCACTTCCATAATTTATGGATGAAACCAGTGAAGAAAAAAAAACTCTTTGATGGAAACATTTTTAACGATGGGAAGGGCTCCAAGATATCCCATAACCTTCTATCATTAGAGTCTATAAAAAAGCAGTCTGACCAGTTCTGTCCCAATGCTGGTCTGTTTGCTCTGAAGCAGCACCTACTCGCTGCTCTGCATGACTAAATAAACGGTTTCATTGAACCCTTGAACATTCACTACCTCTCATGTTCTGGGTTTAAATAAGTTTATCTTTGATTTAAGATATTCTAAATGTAAATATATATGATGAAATGTATATGAGAATTTTTCCATTATTGTTTATTCTTCTTTGTTCATTATTGTGAGTTGATATAGACATAAACTCAACTGTTCACACTGACTGATGAGGTCTATAATGCAAAAGTCACTTCTACAATTATGTCAACTATTTGTTAACTCTGTCTTCTAAAAATTACACTTCTGTCCTACTAATTAATAAAACAGCTTTCTGAAACAAACTAAACTTTTAATTCATCTTGGATTACTTTTTTATTTTATCAAAGTAATAAGGCAACATTTTTAATGAACAAATCATTAAAAGTGCAAAACGTTCACATTGAACTTAGCTGCAAAATGTTCTCTGACAGTGTATTTTATTTGTTTTCATTACAGTATCCGCTTGTATTGGTACTGCAAGCATGATTAATGTTTTTGTGCCAACTCAGAGTACTTAGTAAAGACAAGGAAACAATTGTTGTCTTGGTCAGATGAAGAAAAAGTCAACAGTGACACGAGACAGCACAGTGTTTACTTTGTGAAAATCCAAAACCTTTCTCTACACTTTACTAAAGTGAACACGAACACCAGTGTTCATTGCCTGATGTCCTTGCTATGAGGTCTATATGGTGCAGCAGCATAGCATTAATATGAGACAGAGTTGTATTGTCTACAAAACTCTTTCAATTCAAGTAGAACTGAAATGGGACAGCCGTCTCATCTGAAAATAAGAAATAATATTCATATTAAAAAGCTGACAAGTCTTTCCAGGAATGCTGAATAATGCGAGCAGTCAATGTGCCACAGCGCTTTACAAAAACAAAACATTAAAATTATTCTTATATTAATGTAAACCTTTTTGGGAAAAAACATTTAGCTTTCTCTTTGTTTATCTGGAAGTGGCATTCTTAAGGTATGGCTTGATTGACAAGCATCTGTGTCATATTGTATCATTTAGTTTAAAGCAAATGCCTCATCAAGTCAGTTTTCTTTTTACAGTCACAATATCACAAGTCACAAATTTGCTTCTGGGGGCTTTATAATCTGTACAACATATTTTACGTTCTTATACATGTAGGCACTAAAGTATACATTACTTTTAAATTAGCATGTAGTATGGTATTGTCACACCCTGTGTACACGATTCAGTTAAAAGGCAGTTGTCCTCTGGAGTGTGGAAATACTTCAATGTGAAATACCTTCAAATGTGGTTTAAAAACTACATCTATATCCATAAGTAGAACAGCATTCTTTTCTTCATTCCTGGAAAGATCACATTTTCTGCAGATGCCTGGTTTTAGTGTGGCGACAGCGATACGCTCAGTGACTGCATGCCCTGTTCTGAATGAGCCTATAGATACAGGGGCTTCTGGCTAAACTGAGGTTGAGGAGAAATTACGATGAGGCGAAATGCAGCCTTTATGAAAGAAACATTGACTGCACTTGATTGCCTGAGATGATGGAGTTTGGACAGAGAGCGGAGTCACTGCAGCTCCATCTGGATAAATGCGTTAGGAGAAGACAGGAGGGGGAAGTAAAAAGCATTAGACCATGGTAAAGAGATGTGGGCATATGAGAAACACTTGCTATTGCGCATAGGCACTCGTGCAAGCATGCAAATACACACAAACACAAGCACACACTATGTGGTCTATGGAATTAAGAAAGGGAAAAGAGGTGGAGACAGAAAGAGGAAGAAGCAGAGAAGCAGAATGCGAGAGAAAGAGTGATGTGCTGCAAGTGTGTGTGTGTGAGTCATGCATGAGTACACATTGTTAGCACGGTGAAAATCCTCACAGGTTCCTGGAAGGAATTAGAAAGGCTGACGTGACACCAGGATGCAAGACTGCTCTGCACGACTGGTCCCACCCCTCTGCTGATCCATGTCAGGGTGTGTGTGTGTTTTCATCCCTTGGCTCAACACTTTTTTTAATGGTTCGCTCCACCTGAAACAAAGTCTGCGCATTTAAACATAGTGGAAGAAGTACTCAGATAATTTAAGTACCAATAGCACAATGTAAATATCTTCCTTTACAATTTGAAGTCCTGCATTCAGTAAATAACTACTTCAAAGTAAATCATTCTTTTTAAACTGGGTATCAAATAGTTATCCCCTGTAGTCATGTAAAAAATAAAAAGGTGTATGAAGCGTATTCCACTATCAACCTACACGTGTAATTAGTGATAAACAGCAAAGAGTATGGCATTAAGTGGATTATGTTGCAGGAATTGTTTGAGAATCCATTGTAATGACTGTGAAACAAAGCTGACTGCAGCTGGTCTCCCCACGAATGACCAAGCTGCAAGCCTTTCAGAGACAACCTTAAAACCAGCAGGGTTCTTGTGTTTAGTTTTAAAAAGATTAAAGAAATAAGTATTAGCCATGAAATTATCATGTATCAAGGAAGAGAAAATGGTGGCAGTCTCATTATATTTTGCAGACGAGAAGAAGAGAATTTGTATTTCAACTTTGACCGTAGCCCTTATTGAATTTGCGGCAATTTTTGACCGATCTGTGTACTACTTTGGTCCAAAGTTAAATGAATCCAACTGATTTTGGTGACATTTTCTGTTGCGCCATTAGCTAGTAAATATTTTTATAAGTATTGCCTAATTTGATTTATTATCAAAATACCAACAAAACTTTCCCATCAGCCTCAGCTGTACTGTGTTTAGTACTAATTAGCAAATGTTAGCATGCTAGCAAACTAAACTTATATGGTGAACATGATAAATATTGTACATATTAAACATCAGCATGTTAGTATTATTATTGTAGGATGTTAACATTTAGCATTTAGCTCAAAGCATCACTGTAGAGCCTCAGCGCTAATATGGCTGTAGACTCTTAGTCTCAGTAAAACCAGCATTTGAAGAGTTTACTGTTTCATTTTAGCCTACAGATAAGTGCTTTTCATAAGATGGCTAAACTGTGATAATCTGACTGCTCATATTTCTTCCCTGTTGAATTTTCAAAATCTCAGATACCTTCACATGTACATTTAAATGAATGTAGTATTTATAGTAGTTGTGTTTTTTTAATGTGATTAGGCCACATTAGATTCATTTAAAATTAATTTACAAAGCGATTTACTCTGTGAGGTGTTATACAATATAAAATGACATGGTATTTCACTGCATTTATTAATGTACTCATTAATAACTGGAACTTTTCACTACTTTGATTGTGTTTTTTATTGCGTTTTCCATGTCCCAGGTTGCCCCCACCACTGCACAGAAACCCTGCCCTCCCAGCAGGCTTCCTCCATGTTGATTTGATCTTTATTTGGCCTTTTTACCGCAGCTCTTTGAATAAAGCTACTCAGCGTGTTTACGGGAAGTACACAGCGCAACATCACAACCGGCCCCCTCATGCTTCCAAACTGAGACTTTCCAAATTGGTTTTCACAAAACCTGCCAATTTACAGGGACGAGTTTAGAAAATCTCTCTCTCTCTCTCTCTCTTCAGGACAACCCCCCATTAGAAGTTGTGGCCCAAAAGAAGGTGATTCTAAATTTAAACCTGCAAAAAGGTAGCTTTGTAAACCCCAAGGTGGCTTCACAGGGGAAAGAGGGAGAGAGAGGTCTAGAGGGGGAAATGGGGGAGGAAAGCTGCAGAGAGTGATTAAGGAAGGGAAAGAGTGTAGAGAAAGATAGTTCAGCAGACTGGAGAGGACATGACAGAGATGAGTATTAGTAATTTAATGATTTTGACAGAACCTTTTTTCTGAGATCACCTCACAATAGGTCACATAAGGCAAAAACAGGTCGCCTCATGTATGACGGATAGGGGGAACAGAATAGATATGATGAATCAGGAAAGTTTTTGAATTTGAATTTTTCCATGGGAATTTTGAAGTGTTCCATGGGAGGTGGGGTGATTTCAGCATCACCTGCCCTGGTCAGTGATTTTTATGCTGTCCACAGTGCATACTGGATGTGAGTACTTTTTCACCCCAGCCCAGTTATAATTGGAATAACCTACGTTTAAAAAAAAAATAAAAGTCACTGGTTCTTTTGTAATTTAAATCTCAAGAGGGGCAACGTCCTCATATTTTGATCTCTGAGCTTTTTCCGCAGGAAGAGCTGCTCTACTTTATTTATTTTTAACCAGCTCATTGTGAAATCTCACTTTTGTGTGCAAATAGAGGAAGAAGATTAGCGTCATATGGAAACATGCTAATGGCAACATTTAGGCTTAGGCCTGTTTGGGAACCAATGTGAAGACGGAGAACAAGATTTATGGACTTTTATTCATGATGGACATTAGAGATTTAGATCACACTAATATCTAAACATGTTTTATGTCTGTGTTTGACTGTGTTAGTGACTCAGTGAAGGAGTATGGACTCAAATTCACCTCATTATCTTTGCTATGTCTGTTACAAGTCGTATCCTGTGATTTCTTAATAGTAAAAATACTGTCTAGAATTAAATTAGAGAGGAGCGCAATGAAAATTTCGTTCTCCATCTCCCCCATAATGTTAATCACATCCAAATGGGGATGAACACGATCATAATTCTCACAAGATCAATTTATATTATACTGGTCTGGTCTTGAAAGAAGTGATGTCCATATTAAGCACTTCAGCAGTGCACAATTTACATTTAGCATATGAAGAAATATGAATATATGAAGAAAGAATAGAATAGTTATGTCTCAATTTTAATCAACCGGGAATTCAAACAGGTAACATAAGGGCTCACATTCCACTTGTGATTTATACGTACAACTGTGACCTGAATCGGATGTATAACACTTCATGTTCATCCGACTTACATTTGTAACTACAGTGATTTTGGCTGTGAGCTCTGCCAATATGCAGCAGAACCCACAGCAGTGCTGTGGCTGTATGCTTCCTTCTTTCTTTTAACGAAAACATTGATTTTTTTCTAATTTCAGTTACTTAGCCTTGTGCTGCTTTGATATTGGAATCAATATTTTTTAAACAGTTGTTATCAAAGGCAATACGAAGGTTATTGCAGAATAACAACATTAATAATAAACGTCATGTCTAGAATGAATCATAAATTCATCATAAAACACAATATCATAAGTCATTTATGGAACAACTTTGAGTGTTAAGTGTATTTTCATATTGCATATATTACAATAGTGATAAGGAGACTACTTGTATTTTTGCACAAGGTTAAAATGCATAATGTGGACCTGCACTGTCCCTGGTTTGAATCTAGGTGAGGACCTTACTTTCATGTCATCCCCCTCTATGTTTGCTCTCTTAAAGGCAAAATGCCAAAAAAAGTATTTTAAAAAGCCTAATTACCTTCAAGGTGAAATTACACTGTTGCAACACCGAAGTGCAACAAGATACAGTAACAAAAACAATGCAGAAGCAAAATGTGTGAAGTGTTAAAACTGTCAGTTTGGACATCAGAACATGCTGGTGGCAGAAATGAACAAGTGGCACAGAACACAAGTTAGAGACAGAAACAGCAAAGGAGAGAGAGAGGGTCCAGGGAGGGAGAGAAATTCCCAGTGCCGTGGCCTAGGAGCTGCTGGACGGGCGGCGTTCTCTCCGGCCCATGAAAGGTGTGATTGTCCCACGGCTTCCCAGAGCCAGGAAAGTTCCCCCAGCAGCGGTCGGCGGCCCCTCTATCTGCCAGGAACGCAGGGCGAAAGAGAGAAATCCAGCGCCGGTTATGTCAGATACCACGCCGGGGCAGGAGGAGGGGGAGGAGAAGGGATGGGGTGTAAAAAAAAAGAAGAAGCTTCTTTTCAATGTGTGTTATAAATACTTTAGAGAAACACACACACACACATACACATTGAGGGGACACAGGACACACACACAGGAGGACAGCGGGGCCCTAAATGAGGCTGTCGGCTAGGCGCGTCTGAATGAAAAGAAGGGCAGCTCTCAATGTGTTTATTTTGACAGGAGGGAGTGAGAGTGGAGGGGGAGGTGGGGAGAAGGGAGGGTCTACCGAAGGAGACAGAAATGGAGAGATGAGAAAAGAAAGAAAGAGACAGAGAAGAGAAGCTAGAAGTATTTCAGGCTCGGACATTCTTTCACTTTCAATAACAAAGTTTCAGTGAAGTGAGGCATAGTTTGTAAAGGAAGCCTCAGCCATGTTTTTTAAAGGTGATTTCAATGGAAATATGCAAATATTTTGACCCGGGGGGGTGTTAAGGAATACGTATTCTTACTTAGATAGTTTACTCTGCGTCTCGCTCAATGATAAAGGTGGCTCATGGGTGGGGTGGGGCCTGGAGGGGTGGAGGAGTGATATGACACTAAAGATGGCTCCAGGCCCTAATGACTATTCGAAAGCACCAAAGGATGACCCAGAGGCTAACTGACCCTGCTCTGCTTCAGTACAGCAGACTTCGGCTGCTTTAACGTGGCAGTTATTAGATTTTTATTTGGAGAAAAGGTGGATTTTCACACATTTAGCAGAGCATCATTTCACTTCACAGCATTTGTTTTTATTTAAGACAGACATTACCGATGCTCTTATCTTTACTATCAACATGTAAATGTATCATCCATCATAAATGATGCAGGCATCCTTTGAATCATTCAAATGTGGACCAGTTATGTGATAGATATGGCTGTTCGAACTGTGAGTTTGTGACCTTTGATTGCACCGCCTTCAAAAGTTCAGATAGATGGATGATAGATGAAATTTGTGAAGCTGCTGTTACAAGTGACCAAATTTTTGGGTCAAATTTAGTGTGTAATTAGCTAGAAGTAAAATATTTGAATGTAACTTTTCTACAAGGCAGAACACTGAACTTGCCTCATTTAGATAGTGTTGGATGAGAAACATTACTGTAGCCTTTGTACATCTTGAACAGCCGTGCTTTGAGTCAATGTGACAAAGTTGTTGCTGAATTGCATGATGGGATATTGAGGCTGCTGTCTGTAGAGAACTTAACTTACTTCAATAACCTTTTGATTTAGTTTGTTTTGTTTTTTTCTGTGGGAAAGACCCCAAAACCTGACATTTATATATCAAGGTGTGGTGTGTTGTTTCTGTCTATACGTAAGTACTCTGCCATGAGAGATATTCAGGTTAGTTTGACATTGTTTTGTTGTAGGGATGTGCCCATTGTAAAATTTTGATTGCGGTTGATTATCATAATAAAACAGTGTTTCATGCGGAATGAGTCTCCTGCAGCCTGTGCAGCTTTGTGCTTGCTCTTGCTTCAAGTGTTTCATAAAGCATCAGTGACAGCAGCCTTAGCTCACTCTGTCAGAACAACAATGACCGAAGTCATTGACTTTTGAGGAAGCCATCCACATCGTGAAACCAGTGTAAGTTTATGTCTTTTGTTGTCCTCCCTTGTTCCTTGTGATTGATATGTATAAAGCACAAAATCTTTCAGCATCCTTAAAAGGAATTAGAGCTGAAATCTGAAATCACTCCCCATTTACCAAGTACATTAGTGCACTATATTTTCTATCTATCAAAAGTGTTCAAACATTTTCATTCACAGAATTCATTGATCTGTTAAAACAACGGCATTGTCATTTAGATTGTGGTGTCCATTACATATGTCCATTACACCTTTAATCAAATTTAAAGTTAGAAAAAACATCCATATGCATTATGTAGTAAAAGAGTAACACTCAAAAAGCTAATCTCATCGGGACTGTGTGGGTGTGGTTCTGTCCGATTTGATTGATAGTGCAGCCAACATGAGCAAACAACCCCATAACATTCTGAATCAAATGGTGATTGGTGCACGAAAATGCGTGACATCGCATTCTTTCAGCTGACCCTGCCCACTTCAAACCAGTGCCGAAAACAAACAAAAACACAAATAAATGAATATCTGAAATAAGATTTTTTTTATAACTTTGGCACAAAATAGTCTTTATTAATAGTCTTCATGTAGGACTTCATCTCTAATACTAAGAGGCTGATGAGAAAATAAGTTTTAAGGGTTGTTACGAAAAAGTTAACCCACCTGTTCAGATCTGGTCAGATTGCTGTCATGGCTTTTATGTAAACTGTGACTTGGTAGATTTGGGAGATTGTTCTGTTATGAGAACAGCAGGTTCAGTTGACATGCACATAGTGCAATGGATCAACATTGATGGATGAGTAAATTACTTTATGTTACCATGTAAGGAAACACATGGTTCATGAGTGTAAAAACTCATTTGAGTGCTTATTAAACTAATGAGTTATTATTATTTACAGATCAGTGAAAGAATGAGTAAGGGGTGATATTAGATGCAGTATAGAAATATATACAACCTAATCCTGCACACACATAAGGCTGCACTAGATCAAAAAGTGCAGAAAACACACATGAAGAGTTTCTTAATAACTCTTAATTATAGCTCTGATTCATTTCTACGGTGTCTGCAGTGGCTCAAACTGTGCGGTGCTGTGTGTTTAGCTTTTGCTGTGAAAATAAGTGGAGCTTGTATACTTGAGCGTGAGAGGCTGTCAAGCTCTCCTCAAGGAGCCCTGTTCAGCAACACACACACTCAAGCACACACAAACACACACTCACGCAAAGTCCAGAGCCAGCAGACATAGTAGCACTCATTCATCCTCTGGCAGCAGCCGTCTCCCCACCCCCCCGTTGGCCTTCAATCCTTCCCCCTGCTTTTTGCATCCCTTTACCCTCCTCCTTCTCCTCTTCATCATTCCCCTCCTCAGACCATGTCCATTTTGGGGTTTGGGAAGGTAGAAAAACAGTCTGACGGATGAACAGACAGGATGGATACATCCACAACACAACTTGGCCATTAAAGGCACCAGCATGCGCCAAGCCATATTAGCCTGTGTCCACCAGCGAGCTGTCGCAACAATCCGGCCTTGTTTTTACTGGTTTTCAGTGGAAAGGACACACTGCTGCACTGCACACAACACTGCTAAAGGCAGCATGTATTTGTAATGGTGATTCAGGGCATCATCCGTCTGGATCTTGAGGACTGATTCAACCTGCTGAGGTGTCCTTGAGCAAGACACTGAATCCTGTCCAGCTCCAGCAGTGTTGTTTAGTAGCTGGGACTATTCTCCGTGAGGAAGTTTAGGAAACAAAATAAAGAATTTCCCTATAGAGAGAAAGTTTGGCACTGAGAAAGATCTTCAGCTTTAGTTCAGTAGACATCACTGCTAACCCACCAAATTATACAAGTCTGTGTATAACATGACATTCACATGCCATTAAAAGGACAATACAAGACTCAAATCCAGGTTTGTAGTAAACCTGTATTAACTCTGAAGCACTTTACTGTATGCTACAATATATTTACCCTGTAATGAGAATTTCCCAGATGAGCAGTAAGTAACAGGTTTGTGTTAAACCAGGCCAGGAGCCAGTTTAGGTAACATGTGGGCTCTTCCACAGAAACAGTAAAGGGGGTATTCTTCTCTCTGCCTCTTGTGTGTGGGTGTTAACTTTAACCCCCTGACCATCGTGGCAGCACAATGGGTGCTAGAGTGCCGCTAATCTGCCCCAGATGGGTATTGCAGTAGCCTCTCAGTTAATGTGTGCGTGTTGCTGTTAATTGGTCCTGGCCAGGGGGTCCCTGATTGGAGGTGGTGGAAAAACAAGTGAGCTGCAGTAAGATGTCAGTGAAAGTGAAAGGGACTTTCAGATTTCTCTATAACATGTCAGTCAGTGGAGGCGTGTGTGTGTGTGTGTGTGTGTGTGTGTGTGTGTGTCTTCAAACACACAGATCATTCACATGTATTAATCTAAACACATTTCTGCAGTCTCTAATAATACTGGAGATGTAGTGATCAGACTGTGCATTTCTAAATGAGTAATTAAAATTATTTGCTGTTGTAAACTACTATTCTTTTATCAGCATTTATTTCAACATATAAATTAAATGTTTTCAATAATAAATGAATAATTAATTAATATTGATTTTAACTAAATTCTAACAAAAAGCAAACAAACGAATTTCCCCTATAAATAGTACCAAAAGTCATACAGATATCCTTGGAAAATATTAAAATACAACGGATCCATAAAATAAAGCGTTATCTTTATGTCGTGTCATGTAAAAACAACAATTTAGTTGATTTGAACATTTTCAAAAGAAGTTTTCATTTCCTAAAAGAGCAATCAGTTAGGCTTCAATAGAAAACCAATACAAACTTTACAGAAATAAAAAGATGTGCTTGAAAGAAACATTAACTGCTAAACAAATCTGTCCTCAGCCTGATCCATCTGGTGTTTCCACTTATTTTGGCTCATTCTTTGTTTGATGTTGGCAATGCTGTGCATCAAATTTCCTCATGGTATCAAATTGCATTGACTCCAAAGCATCATAAAGGTTTGAGTTGTCCTTGCCCGTGTAAAATTAACAAACATCAAACATCTGTAAATGCCCAGACAGTCCTGAGATGAGGTCTCAAAATTTCCAAATTGCCTGTAAACTTGTGTAAACAGGTGCAAAGTCCTTGCATACCTGTGTACATGTACAAGACTTTTACATTTATTCACCACTTTTTATGTTGTGTTTAAGTTGTAAGTGTCCTGTTACCTGGAGTAGCACTGATATTAATGTTTATACTAATGAGCTTTTTAAACATTTTTATAAGTGCTTTTTCTTTACAACCACAGTGTTGTAAACTGTGAATACTTTGTGGTTAATGAATTTGTGAATTGATTTGTAGCATCTTGCTCGGCCCTAACAGCAGTTGTTAAGGGAGGAGAGAATCAGTCACTTTCTCCGTCCAAATCTTCCCAGCTGGTCAGAGGATTCAAACCTGCTTCTCTAATTTCTCGGGTACATTCGCCTCCACGGCACTACAAGCCATGCCCCAGCTGTTATATTGCCCCTACTTACATGTGTGTGTGTCCAGCTGTACACACACACAGCTAATGAACTCTAAGTGCTTGGCTGCAGTTGTCACAGTGGTGCGACTGTCTCAGTGTCATCAGTCAAAGGCCACAAAACAGCCTGATTTTAGTTCATTCTGGTCTGAAGCAGCAAGCAGAAGAGAACAGATTCAAAGAAGACGACAAAATAACAAAATAAAAACAGAGTCACAGTGCCCAAGGCCAATGAATCTCTTACTGAATCCTAGTTCACCCAGCTCCAGGTGCAGATTTAACCCTGATGTTCTATTCGGGCTCTTTAACAGGTCAAAAAACAGGGTTAACATTGTTTTTAACATGCATTCTATCGGTTTGATACTTCATGAATTGTCTGCAGACATGACTGATGACAAAAAATATCCATTACTTCTGTCTGGCGTCTCAGGAACCCAGCTAAATTAACAAAAATTATGAAACACCCCCCTGTTATCAACAATATTGTCATCTGGCTGGGGTGTCAAAAAGGGGGGGGGATCACATTTTATTTAATTTCCAGCCCTGCACTGTATATTCTGAGCATGCAAAGATGAACTAATGGTTGTTAAAAATCAGTTTCTCTGATGATAAACAACAGACACATAGGTAGGTAGAATTGAAATACACCCAAACTTGGAATATACAGGCAAGCAGTCACATATACACAAACACACACATCCACTCAAACACAAAGATATGCACACAGATAAATGTACAAACTTAAGCATCCATTCCTGGCAGGAAACCAGTAATAGGTGGGGTGCTTTTAAAGTGCACACCTGTGATGACTGATAAGATAACTGCAGCACCTAATGAGTGTGTGTGATGGTCATATGTGTGTGTACTCTCTCATGCACCTGTATACTGTATAATATATTAGTGTATGTGTTTTTGTTGTGTCTGTGGCTGAAAAGTCATATTTATTTTGTTCCTCTCTGTGAAGACAAACTGCGCTGTCGGCCTCTGAGCCATCACTCTCAGGAGCTCATTGTGCCTCCACTGTATGTATTACACAAATGAAAAGCCACTCAAAGCAAATTTGATTTTCAACTTGTAAGATATTAAACAATCAAAGATTTTCTGTGCTGTAAACAAATATTAAATCTCTGATTCGCAGCAAATATTTGCAGCAAATAATCAGTGTCATGAGGATATTTACCAAGTCATGGCAGTCTTCCTCGCCACTATGCTGCTTCCTCGCACACAGATCAAATCGAAGCCCAGTTTTATTTATATTTGGTTTACTTGAGTAGACAAAAGGAAGTGTTTGTCTCTGTAAATGCTGTGTGTCAATTTTGGGAATTATTAGGGGTCATTTTTGCCCTAAAGCCACATCAAACAGGCACTTGAGCTGCTTATGGACTCAGAAACCTTCAATTAATGTTAGTAAAAGAACTTTATAAAGACTGCTCATTGCTGTGTGTTAAGAAGAAGAAGAGATGAGATAAAATGTTGGAGCAGGGATTGTTTGTAATATAATTCAGGTGTTTTACTTGGAATAGGGCCTAAAATACACCTTTCTCTCTCTAAAACATTTTTACTTTTATTTCATAGTTGACAGAGTAGAGATATCGGGAAATACAGGGAGCGAGTGTGGCATGACATGCAAAAATATTTGGAAATGAGCCCAAGTTGCTTCAGTCATTGTATGCGCTTAAACCATCAAGCTGCCAGACAGCCCCTGATTTATGTCATTTTTTAATTTATCAAAAGGGAAGAATAAACATCAAAACCTGCATATATAAAATACTGTAAATCGTCTATCATACATGCTGGACTCACAGCAGTCAGAAATGGCAGCTGTCAATGTAAATATTTGTCACTGTAAGTAGAGCTCAAAGATATTGCTGTTACATATTAGCCCTCAATATACTTTCATAATATAATAACAAATGGAATCAATACATTTGATGTCATGTGTGGTTTTTGTCTTTGAAAACCAAAAATGTTAAATAATTGTATTTTTCTACAGAGAACAGAACAGATTTTTAAATATATATTTTTAATTCAATATATATCTAAAATCTGCACAAAATAGTCTTAACTGATTTAATTTAGCGAGTGAGAGTGAATCGGCCTATTATCTCATTTATATTGAAAATAGTTATAATTTCACATCACAAAAAATCACTATGGAGGGTTGCAATGGTCTGTCTGACTTAATCTCTGTTATTGTCTGTCTCCCTATCTCTTTGCCCAAACTTCCCCTACTGTTGCTTGTTTCTTTTTCTCTTCAGCTGAAACTGTTTTTGTAGATCAGGGTAGGCTGGCAAGCTTCTAAATGTCACAGAAAAAGCTGGCAGGACCTCAACCAGATGAAATGCAATTTTTAGACAACTTAGTGTTTCATGTGTGTTTCTTTGATACAGGGATAGAAAAACAAACACAAAAACTGAACAAATAAAGTAAAATCTCACTCGAGGAAGAAATTAGAGTCGGACTCGGCCAAATTAATTTCAAGCTGAGAATCAAAGTCCTGGTTCTCACCCAGTCTGTCCCAAACCTCCAGAGCAAAGTCAGGTTTACATGTCCGAGCACAGCCAGATTCAACAGAGCAGTCTGACACATCGCTCCATCAGATTCAGTTTGGAATTGGCAAAGGATGGACACCCTGTCTTCATCCATCTGTGAGCCAGAGACAAACACAGTATCTGACATGCTCAGTGTGTCTTTATGTGTCTTTATGTGTGTGCACACATGTGTATTTGTATGTCTCAATGTCTGTGATTTACAAGGCAGCAGACAGTAGTGGCTGTCATGTCAATTCAAGAAGTGTTGTCTTAAAGTCTAGCCAGTAGCACACACACGCGCACACACATGCTCACACACACACGCACACACGCACACACACACGCACGCACACTGTGTGTTTGACCCGACACATGTGCTCCAGATGTTGGTGAACATTCCTGAAGGTCTCATCACACTTGTAGACATTTTATGTCTCTTCACACCATCCTGACGCTGTCACAGCCCAGATCTTGGATTGTTCAGATTGAAAGCAGCTATGAGGACAGAACTTCCCCTCTGCTTCAGGACTCAAACACTAGCCAATAGCATGTTAGATTCCTTGTCTAAAAGCATTACAATTGTGGCTGGATATGATATCTGGAAGCTTGCTCTCACTCACAACGCATGCAGAGACGCATGCAGAGACACACTGGTGACCGATGCTAGTGCACATGGGTTTCAGCTTCCTCGACAGCGTGTCCGCCTCCCATACCCGAGGAGACTGGTTCAAGTCAGGACTTTGCAGTACAACTCACGGCCGGTCACACTAGCACAGTGTTTTGATGTGCTATTGAAGTCAGCTTATGTAGTATTAAGAGCAAGAAGTAGGGAGGAGGTCGTAGTGGTTGAATGGATGTGGTTGGAACACAGGGCTTTCTGCCAGGAGACCGCTTTTCGTTTCCCATGTGAAACCAAAAGTCAACGTTGACTTATTTTTAAGTTGCGTACATAACTCACGTTATGTAACTTAAAGGTTCAGTGTGTACGTTTTAGTGGCATCTAGTCAATTTGTCCAAATTTCTCTTCTTTTCTTACTTCTAATAAACCAGTCTACTATTACTACTCTTAACATTACTACTTCTACTTCTTCTTCTTTGTACATATTCAAGATAGTGACAAAACACACTCTGTATAGCCGTTTGGCCGTTTGGGCTACTGTAGAAACATGGCGACGTCCATCCAAGAGGACTCAAATATGTAAATAGAAATGACTCATTCTCATGTTAACTCAAGTTAACAACTGTTCATTATGTCAGGTCTTTATACACCACTGAAAACATAGTTATTGATATTATATTGCATTTCTGTCAATAGATCCTCCTAAATATTACACACTGAACCTTTAAAGGGTTAGGGCTACGCTTACTTAAGTAATTAAGTAAGTAAGTAATAAGTACATAACTAATGTACTTATTTTAACCCAAACAATGATATTTTCCTAAACCTGACCTAAAGTAGTCTTGTTGCCTAAACCTAACCAAACTGTGACCGTTTCACAGCGTTTACTTCATGTTCACAGCAAGCTTTATTTTGAAAATCTAACCAGACATAGCATATTTATCATTACTAACTTGACTGCAGGGCCATGCACATGCAAACTAATACTAAGGGGTACCTACAGTGTCACTCTTTGAAGCATACACTGGAGTATTTGACTTGAGCTGGAAGCGAGAATGTGTTTAATCTGCGGGTAATCAAACACTCCCAACTACCACCTCCTTTCACAAAGGTCCACAAGAGACCGTTTTTCAGCAGCATTTCAAAAAGTAGAAACAAAATGTTACTAATTTCACATGGTGAATATTCTGACTGATTTCAACTGATGTCAAACTAATGTTTTTTCTCAACACATACACCATGTCATTTGTGCCAAATTGTGAAATCCAAATTAATTTGCAAATGGACTAACTCTGTAGTGATTAGCTGTAAACTATGTAGCAATGGACAATCGTGTATGTGTGTTTGTTTAGCTCAGAACTCATCCGGAAACTCTTTGTGTCATTTCACTGTCTCTGCTTCTTCCTCCTGTCTCTGTATTTAGGAAGCAGATTCATAGGGCCCAGGGATAATCTGAACATTTAGCGCAAGCTGAAACATTTAAAATGTTTAACTTGTGCAGATCCGTCTTCAAGTACGACACACAGAGGAGCGGCTGTGGCTCAGGAGGTAGAGCGGGTTGGCCGTTAATCGGAAGGTCGACGGTTTAATCCCCAGCTCCCCCAGGCTGCGTGTCGAAGTGTCCTTGGGCAAGACACTGAACCCTGAATTGCCCCTGGCGGCTGTTGTGAATGTGTCTGATGTTAGTTTCCGTTTGAGCACTTAGGCTCAGTGTGTGAATGCAGATGAGTGGTCGAAAAGACTAGAAAGGCGCTATACAAGTACAGAGCACAGGCCGGAGTTGTATCAAATTGTGTCTTTCTAATGACCTTGGATGCAATAATGCTCCCTCTGAAATTTATGTCGTACAGGTAGAGTTATGCATCTCATTGAAGTGTCCAGCTTCACATTAATATCAATACAGGGCAATGCCTAGCTCAAGGGTGCCTCAGCAGTGTAACCTTGACACAGTGATTACGGTTAGTTTGCATATTGAAGTGGACCTGTGTGATATCCCACAAGTCTGGGAAGTGAAGGTGATTTTGTGGATCAACAAACCGTGTGGGGGTTTCCCCTACATCGCTGCTTGCCAAGCTCAGCGCCCGACATCATAAAATCCAAGCTGAGGCTCTCCACAGACACAAAGAGGAGAAAGCAGTACAAAGTCCTGAGGAAATTGTACCTCACACCTCCACCACTGCAGATCCAAACATCCTGAAACTATAGAGGAGAAGCAGGAGTCTGACCGTAACACAGCCACTATATTAACCTCTGATATGACAGATAGATTCTTATCACTGGAGGCTTGGTGTAAGCAGACACCACACCAAACAATGCTGTAATACTTTTCTAAACCTCATGACTTTTATTTTGAAATCCACAGTGTATTGTGTAACTGAGTGGAAGCCCAGCAGGTGCTCTGTGTCTAATCGTAATAGAGACAATGTTACTCACTGAAATTAGGATAAGATAAGGTGAAACTTTATGGTCCTTGAAAGGAAACTGTGTCAGAGCAAACACACACATGATGCAGCAAAGAAAAAAAATCCAAATGAATCATGAAATTTATCAGGAAGAAGAAACAGAACAGGAAATATGATAAAAAAATACATCAGGAATTTAGAAATGGAGGTATCATATAAGCATCAATTAAGTACTCAAGATGGATATGCAAGAAAAATGAATTCATTTCTGAATTTCTTCAGTGCATTTTAACTGTTTTATAAAACATTAACATTCGCATACATAACAAAGGTCAAGGAAAGAGCATCATCTGAGACCGTGACTCTGGGATTAGAACCAGCAACCTTTTCCAGATACCTGCCCCCTGACCTTTAATCTGCTGTTATTGCCGCTTAGTTCAACGGAGGAGAGTCTGCCTGCTGTCATTTTTTCCCCTGCCATGCATCTGTTGCGTCCCTGGGTCGATGGTCCTGTTTTGATCGATACTGCCCCCCCCCACCCCCCCCCCTACACACACACACACACACACACACACACACACACACACACACACACACACACACACACACACACACACACACACAAACCATCAGGTTAAATGCAATCAGCCGCCTCCTCTGTGTTCGTCTCTCAGGCCAGCGGTTTTATCTCGGGCCTCTTTGCAACACCCACGGCCGACAGAGCAAAGTCCAACAGCTTATCTGTGCCTCTGCTGGCCAGTGGCGCTCAGTCTGTCTGTCTGTCTGAATGACATACTAAATGACTGTCTCTCTCTTCTTTGCTAGTTGCAGCTCTGCTTGTCTGATTGTCCCTCGTCTTTTTTTATTTATTTACAGCTTTTTGTCCATGTGCCCCATCAAACTCTCTCTCCATCTTTGTTAGCTAATCTACAACTTGGTCTCATACAGACTCTCTGACTGACTCACTCATTGAATTGCTGCATTTTAAATGATATTTTGTGTTGTTTTAATATTATATAACTATATTTGGGTATTTTGGTAAAGTTTAAGTATTGTTTTAGATAGTTATAATTCCATTATTGAGCTGCACTTTACCGGTTACAAGTGCAAGTACAAATAATTCACCATTATGATTATAAGTGCAATATTTAGGGCTACAACTAATGAAGATTTACCAATCATTAATATTTTTCCTACAAAATGAAAAATCCAATTTTTTCTGATCCCATGATAACTTTGAATTTTGCAAATTCTCACATTTGAGATGCTATAAGCATTTAAAAAATGACAAACGATTCATTTCTGTTTATTGACTAATTATTTAAAGTTGCGTGATTTAGGCCTCACTATTCACATTGAAATCCTGCTTATCTGAAAACCTTTCATACAGTTTTAGACTAATAATTGTAAAGTTAATGTGAGATCAGACTTAGCTCCTTATGACTGTTTGACTGACATAGCCTATAGACTACCTTTTTTTTTGTTTTCTTTCCGAGCTGCAGCTTTTACCTGGCTTAATGTTAACTGCCAAACTTTCTCTCAACCTCCCTAAAGCTACATCTGACTGTTTACAGAATGTCATACTGACTCTTTTTCTGACTGTATCACTTATTGAATTGCATTATTTTATATGTTATATATATTGAAGTCATTTATGTATAACACACTTTTTTGGCTCTGAAAACGGCAAATTCGCTGTGAGATCAGGCTCACAGCGAATTTGCCGTAAGACTGATAGTCTTACAACCTAACTAACTGATCTGTCTGTCTGTCTGTCATCTAACCCATATATTTTTCCAAAGGGAGAGTATAGCCTGAGGGCTGAACTGTAAGTGCTCCCTTCTTTCTCTCACTTTCTCTCCCTTCATTCCCTCCCTCTCCTCGGGCAATAACAAGTGCAAACAATAGATCCACCTAACAGGATCCAGGATGCACAGCCTCATTTGCATTGCACATCTTGAAAACATGCAACACCCATTTATCTTTTCTTTCTTTCTTTCTTTCTTTCTTTCTTTCTTTCTTTCTTTCTTTCTTTCTTTCTTTCTTTCTTTCTATTATGTTATTATTGTTATATTTTATATTTGTTTGGTAAAACACAGTTTGAGTCTGTTTGTCCACAGAGCGTGCAGCATTTTAAACTATCAAGAATGACTATAATGATGATAAAGATGAAATTAAGATTAGATATAAACTACAGCATCAGCAGAAAATACATATTATTCTTGCATGAAATGCTTATATTTCAACACATAAGCTCTTTGTGCAGGTGTGCATGCTCGCACGCTACTGGATTTGCTGTCACCAGCAGTACAATCCTAGGGCAACTTCATCAAGTGTTCAACAGGAGGAAGTGAGAAACTTTTGCACCTCAGGAGACAAATATTGTTTTACTGAATGTGACTGCAGCGTCACCCCCACACAGGTCTAAAAGCCACCTTTAATCTCTTTAAAGCTTCTTTCAGACCTTCAAAGCCAACAATTATGTGACACAAAGTAATTCGATGTTTCATAATATCTTAGCTATGGGAAGCCTTTCACACAAAAACTGTTTGCTGTCACTTCACACCTTCATCTGTCATCTGATGACATGACAGAAATCTCATTACAAAAATATTCAGAACTCTGTTCTTTATAAAAGCCAAATCAACTTAAGGTCTTCTTAAATTGGTAGAATTACACGAGTGATTGAATACGGATTACTAAACCTGAGAAAATAGATTCAGTAAATGTAAGCCAAGTGAATCATATTGACAGTGATAACAGTCATTACAGCTAAGAGAAGCCAGTACTGAAGCCAGAATGCTCAGGGATTAAAACCATTTTGGACGATTCTGCACCTCACAATTTATGCCAGTGCTGCTATTGCAAGTAAATAACACGCCCTTTATCTAGTGAACTGGAAAATCTTTTCTTGCACGTGCAAAAAATTGGGGTTCACATCCTGTCACAGACCTTTTTTAAACAATTTCTTTCCTTAAACTTCACTACATGTTTGTGTTGCCAAATCCTAACAAAGTTGATTTGCTATTACCACACACGGTTGCCATGTGCAGATATTATAAAAACAGAACATTTTTATTACGTTACCATTAGATTTACAGTAAAACTTTGTCGCTGAATGTAATCCGAGGATGTCAATTTGGGGAATCATCCAGTATTGATGTTCTTAACTGGTGATAAGGTTAAGAACTGAGACATGAGACATTGTGGCTGCTTACCTTGAGCTAATCAAAAACAACTGCAGGACTGATGTGGATGCTAATCTTCATCATGGTGAACATTGTATTATTGTTATCATGGAAAAAAACTGAGACTCATCTAGAAAATGCAGAACCAGAGCAGAGAGAAAGTCATACTGGGAGATACATGGGGTTCTGAATTAAATCGAAGAAGATTGGTGTGTCGTTCTGGAGGGCGACGTATTGTGTCATTGTACTGCCAGACATAAGTATACCGCACTGACATTACAGTATGTTCAGTACGTCCTGTGTTCAGCTCTAGACATTTCCTGACTCTTTCAGACCTCCAGTCTGCTCTCTCCTTGACACCCTAGTTTTCTTCTTCCCCAGGATAAAGGTGGTTATGTGATTTTTCCAGAATCGCATAACCCACCTTTAAATCTCTACATTTAAGAAAAACATGAGTGATTCCTGCACAAAACAGTCACGACAATGCGTGAATATGACACAAATCCCAGAAACTTTAAACAAAATCATATCTTCAGCTGAGGTTATTAGGGCCATTTGTGAGAGGAGATTAATTTATTGTGACATCCAGACTGTTATCAGCAGCTGGTATCTATTTTCTAAGAGTCTCGCATTTGGAAACTGGGTCAGCTGAGGGTTACAGATTACATCCAAGAGGTTACAAACGTAAGGGTCACACTTAAGCTTTTCCCCCTTTGTTGCTGAAATTGTTCCACTCTAACTGCTGCATTGTTGCTCCTTCAAAACGCCAAGCCACAGTATGTTATCTGTGGATAGACTCTAATCTCCTCATGAGAAGCCTGGACTGAATGTGACCACTATCAGCGTGGTCACCTGATTACTGTGAGGGGACGTATCAGAGTGACATTTTAGAGTCAGCCAGGTTAGTCATACCTGGAGCAGTCTGGTGTGTGTGTGTGTGTGTGTGCGTATGTCTAACTATGTCTTTGTAGCTGTGGAGACCATATCAGACGGGTGCTCGCCTATCTTATCAAACAAACTGCTCTGATGGGACTATTGTGTATGCAAGGTGAGGAACTAGCTTAGATTCCCACTCAGAGTATAGACCAGTGACCATTTCTTTCAGGTGTGTGTGTGTATGTGTGTGTGCGTGTGTCTGCATGTGTGCATGTGTTGTGTTCTTTCAGAGGCCCATGTATTGATGTTGTATCATAAAAACGGTGAAATCATTAAAAAAAATGCTTGTTTCTGCAGCAACGGGTTCCATTGTGTGTTCTTTAGCACCGTGACTTATTGATTGAAACAGAAATTAAACAGCGAGGCTAACATGTTTTGTGTATGTGTGTGTGTGCATGAGTTTGTGTGTTGCTGCAGCCTAAGTGTTTGAAGCCTCTGGGCTCATGGTTGCAGGGCTTGACGTGACAGAGAAGAAAAGGCTGCGACAAATACGTGACTCTGACAACACAGAACTGGGTTGAGCAACTGCCAGCAGAGAGACAGACAGACATGCAGACAGACAGGTGGACAGGACGCCTGGGGAGCAGGAGGCCCGGGAAGGGTGACTGCAGGAACCAAGATCAATAAATTTACTTTGTCTTTTCATGCAAATGTAAAGACATGGAACCGTCTCTATGTCACTTTAATATCAGTATGTAAACTGCGCAGAATGTTTTCATCTTATTTTATCGTGATAGTTTGCAACATTTTCTTGTGCATCAATTCTACATCTTATTCTGTTGATTTTATACAATAGTTATTCTGCAGGTTTCCATACTTTAAGTGCTGTTTAGTTGCCCTTTCAAACTCTTCTGGCATGTACAGTAAGTGATATATTTTGTGATTACAGTTATTTTGGGATAAACAGAAAATGACCCGATTGGACAGGGGAGGCCGAGCTGCCGAGCAGAAGCAGTAAAGATTAAAGAGCAAAATATTCCCCTTGTACTTTCTCCCTGTTTTTGTTTTGTTGACTGGCTGATAATTTTTCTAGTGCAGGGTCAGAGGCAGGTCAGTAGTTTTTGGAGTGGCCCGGGATCTTGCTGTGTGTGTGCTCCCAGGCTGATGGCCTGTGCAGAGGTCTGCTTTGAGGCTCTCAGTGTGATCCAGTCATGTTTAGTCTACCAGTCCTACATGTCACACACCACAGTCATTTGGTCAGGAGCTGTTTCAACAAGACGCTGCTATTCCTGCAGCACCGCCTCGCCAGCCAGGTGAAAAAAAAGGAGTTGTGATTGATTGATTGATTGACTGGGACGAATCATTGAGGTACTGCCTGATGTAGAAACTTATATTTCCCTGGTTTTCTTGACTGATGTTTGCACACAGGTGAAGAATCATATGCTGCAAAATATGTCTAGAATATTACTAAACCTTTGGATGACATTTTGATTTCAATATTCCTAACACTGAAAAGAAAAACAAATGCACCATTTCACCCCACATTTTTGCCTTTTTAATAAGAAAAATGAAACATGAATCATTTAAATCACATTTAAACCAACATAAAGAACAACAACAAAAAACAATATATTATATCAGCACACTTTCAAAGTTTGAAAAGCAACATAGCTTAAATAAAAGACATTTCTCTTTGAAACTAAAATATGTTCCACAAAGGACATCATGTGACCTGAAACTTCTGCGTCCTCTGCTGTTTATCAGAATAATCCTTCAATAGATTGTCGATACATTGATCTCCTATCATTTAAAGAAAAGGCACTTTTTGGACAGCGAGGGCTATTTGACACCCTTTAACATTGTTACACTGATCCCATTGAGCTGATGCATTGACAGTGTGTGGCGGGGGGGTGGGGGTTGGGGGGGGGATTCCAAAGTATTGTTGTAACACATACAAACACACACACTATCAGCCCACCTGACCATTGGGAGCTCCATAGTGCAAAGTACTGTATGTAAATCCTCCCATAGTGCATCTCTCCTCCCCTCCACTTAGTAACTGACTGAACTCCCCCACACACCTCACCAGCTATCTGGTCAAAATGTTACAGTCCGTTGAGAAGTATTTGGCTTTAATGCTCTCATATAAGTAACAACAGAAAATGGTTGTGGACAATGAAAAATAAAAACGTGCTTTTTAAATTTTTTTACCACAGTTACTTTGCCTCTTCTGTTTCCTCTGTGCACCAGCAAGGACAAAATGGCGTTTTTTTTCTTCATATCAATCAAAATAACAAAACATTTTTTGAAAGTACAGACTTCATGAGCCACATTTACATTGATGGATGCCTGATTTGACAGAAATGACAGAATGTAGTGTGAAATGCTGTAACACACAAAAAAACTGTCTCCCACTGCAGTAACACCTGCCTGAAGCAGTAACCTGAAACGTGCCTCCTTCTCTTCGTCTTTGGATTTAAAAAAAACTCACATTTGGGTTGTAACTGGTCAACAGAGCGCTATACAAGATATATTAAAATTTATTCCCATCATAAATAAATGCAAATATCCTTTTCCCCCCACATTACCTCTATTTACATTTTGTACAAGGCCAATTTCACCACATGCAGTGCTCCTGCGACAGGCAAAGACAGCATCTGACTTCTGTATTGACTTAGATACAGATGAGTCAAATGTCTTCATCATCAGTAAAGACTTCTTATCATCCAGCTTCACTTCTCTGTCCTCCGCATAACCAACCAGTCTCCATGTTCGGCAGAGTTGGTGAAAGAAAAAAACTGTTCTTTGGTCCCTCAAACACGGCAGCCATTTTAGATGTGAGTCTCTTCCAAGGCCACTGGACGAGAGCCAGAGAGGGAGAGAGAAAGAAAGAGGAAGATAAAGAGAGCATGGGTGTCCATTTTAGAAAAGGCAGAAAGAAAGAGAAGTCTCCATCTTGGCTCACCTCTACAGACAGGTGTGTGTCCATATTAGGAGGCATTGAGCACCGAGCGGCTGTACAGAGTTTGGTAGTAAGCACCTGAGTCCATGGCGGCTGGCCCTGGACTGTCATAGATCTGCTTGGCCCCAACAGGGGAGCCACCAGTGTAGCTGTTGTAGGCCATCACCTGGTCCTGGTAGGACTTGAGGTCCATCTTCTGCTCGTTGGACATGAGGTTGGTGATGGAGAAAGGGTGGTTGAAGTTGTAGTGGGGGTCCAGAGACTTCAGGGCGTCACTTTGTAGGTCCATGTGTTGCTGCATGGAGCTGGGCAGGAGGTGGGCGCTACCAGCCAAAGACTGGGAGTGGATTAGTGGGTTGGAAGAGGAGGTGGCTGAGAGGGACAAGGAGGATGAAGGGATGGCGGATGAGGTGGAGGAAGAAGGAGGAAGGGGGGCAGGCGGGCTATGGAGGTGTGAGGAGGACAGTGGAGGGCAGTCTAGTGGAACCAGGGAGTTTCGGGGATGCGGCTGGTCATCTGAGGAGCCAGGGTGGGAGTTGTCTGAATGGGCAGAGTCAGCTCCCTCTGATCCTCCTGTGGGGCTGCGGTCCTCCATCAGATGATCACCACTGTGGCCTCCTTTCCCTGAGCCCGCCTCCTGGCTCTTGCCTCCTTTCTTTGCCATCTTCTCCTCTATCTTGAAGCGCTTCTGGCGCCTCAGGTAGCAGCCGTTCTCAAACATGTTGCCCGACTGTGGGTGCAGAGTCCAGTAAGAGCCTTTGCCTGGCTTGTCGGGCGAGCGGGCCACCTTCACAAAGCAGTCGTTGAAGGAGAGCGAGTGGCGGATGGAATTCTGCCAGCGCTGCTGGTTCTCACGGTAGTAGGGGAACAGGTCCATGATCCACTGGTAGATCTCGTTCAGAGTGAGCATCTTGCTGCCGCTCTGCTGGATCGCCATAGTGATGAGGGAGATGTAGGAGTATGGTGGCTTTGCATGGGTCAGGGAGCGTCGGTATGGCTTCGGGGGAATCTCCTTGGGCCCGGCCCGGCTCAGGGTTGCAGTGGATGGGTATCCCAGTTGGCTCATGGACTGGCCCATGTTTTGGTAGTGGGACAAGGAGCCCAGTGAGCCTGGAGCAGCGGGGCCCAGCTGGGTTAAAGGGCCCGCACTAAGGGATGAAGCCACCGGGGAGAGGGACATGTGGCCGGGCCCGGAGCCCATGGAGGCCAAAGGAGAACTGCTGAGGCTGGAGCTTGGGTACGCCATGTTCATGCCTGCAGGGGAACCGGTGGCTGGGTTTAAGCTCATATAACTGTTCATGGTGCCCATGGAGCCCATGGAGCCCAGGCCAGAGTTCATGGTGCCGGGAGAAGAATACATCTGGAGGCAACGAGGAACATAAAAACATCTGATTATTCACAAGAAAACACAGCAGTGGTAGAGGAAAGATGACATACAGGCAACAACAGTTAACAGCCTGTGTAAATTATAGAACATAATTAACTAATTTTGACCCTTTAATTTGAAATCATTAAGGAAACAAATAGCATAAACAGTCCTGTAGCATGGTATTATTAAAATACTAAAAAACGAATGTGTAAATGTGAAAGCAAAGGTTTGACTCTTTTTAAAAAATGACTCCTTATCAATGCACAATGAAGCTCTCAGTGCGCGGAGAGAGGACATGGATTTCACACAGCCATGTTAACCTGAAAATGCGTAAAAGCGCGTCATGGTGCTTCTTAGTTCAGACGGCCTACGGCTTCCATGGAAAAAACAAGTAATGTTGTATGTTCACTATTTAACTGGAGAAATTTGAATCTTTACTGTTCTGTTTTTTTTGTGTTTTTTAAGAATGGATAATTTCTTGTTAAATTTCTGAAAAGGCCTTGGACCTGAAGTAAAAGTAGGCTATTTAATATGCAAAAAAAGAAATCTGCGGGGGATAGAAAGCATCTCGGCCCGCTTACTGATCTTTGGTTAAATATTATCGCTCTTTCTTCTTGGTAATTTCATCAGGTCGAGGCGAGGTGAGAACTGAAGCTGCTGATGGAATTAACCCTAACTGAATTAGTGAGGGAAAAGTCTTGTTACATTTACACCTGAATTGTCGCAGCACGTTGGTGGCTACACAAAGAAATAAATCCTATTGATGAGCAAGTTAGAACAGGAATATTTAGAATTTTAATATTTACTTACATTCGACTACACACATAAATAATTAAATTAAAAATGTCAAATCCAACTAACAATGTAGTGGATTATAATACATCTTAATACCTGAAATACCTGTTGCTATTTTTATCTGTTTTGATTTGATTTGATTTTGAATATTATTTGTAATATGTTCCAATTGGGATTTTTGCAGAAGAAAAAAATGTTAATTATTTTTGCTACTTTTTAGCATTTTAGCTTGTAATTCTTATACTCCTGTAAGGAAATGTGCGCCTTGATAGCATTGTTACTTTATTAAAGTTCCTTTAACGAGTAGGCCTACTCCTACATATTTTCATAAGAGTTTAAGATTTTATTGTAAAATCTTTATAATATATTTTAGAGTTTAGCCTAACATACGATTACAGCTCCATGTGCTGAATATGTAGGCAAATAAAAATTTGTCAGCTCTTCTTCTCTTCCAAGAAAAACATTAGACATTTCCCGCTGAATAAGAAAAACAGTGTGATTTATTTATTGTTATGTGTGTTTTTACCTCGCTGGCCTCGCTGTAGAAAGTATTCCACTCTGGTAAATCATGGGCTTCCATCTTCACAGAGCTCAACATCCCAAACACACGTAATTGGAGGAGAAATACTTAACTATGACCGTATTTTTTGAAATATCAAAAAGTAAACATAAAATCCTTCACAAAGTTGGAAGTTTTCGGCAAAAATCCAAACAGAAAGTTGTTTCCCCTTTGCCAAGAAAGAGGGAGAAAATATCGAGAGTGGAAAATGTGTGTGGTAAAAAAATGCGACGTGATGCGACGGTCTGTTCCTGGGAATAGTAAAGTCAATATTTCTTATTTGTCAGTCATCCATTGTTTCATAACCTTAATCTTATTATGGCTCGGCAGATGTTGACTTCTTCTGGCCCGTTTTTTTCTGTCCACCAGGGGCCTCGGGACGCAGCGTGTGGCAGGCGGAGGTGTAGTGCGCAAATACAGTAGAGAAACCTGGCCGTCCTCCTCTTATAAGGTGCCGGCTTGTCCCGCCCCGCTCCTGACATTTGAATACCGTGTTAGGATCCAGGAAGGGCCCCGCAAAAAGGCCGATGTGGCCCCCTGGCGTGCTGTATATTGGCCCTGCGGCAGCACCGGGGCCACCCGGACGAATGACTCATAATCCTTCAGTGACAGAGCTGAGTGGATTTTTTTTAATGTAGCAGTGAAGTTCATAAGGGTGAGATGTTAAAATGGCCAAAAGTATATGATCAAACAGGTTATGAAATAATGTTGTTCTTTAAATAGTTGAAATAATTTACCCGAAATACAATCATATCATTTACTTGGGGTGGCGAGGCACTTTTGTGACGTGTGTAACTGTACGTGTGTAGTGAGGGGCGTGAAAGTCGTTAATTCCGTCGGCTATCACTTCTCTGGGGCTGTGAACTTTTTAACACATTCTCTGCAGGCTTAATTGTAACAACCGCCAACTTGTTTCAGATTCTGGGATTTGATAGTCAAATATGTCCTTGTTGTCACGAAGAAAAAAAATCACGATTATTAGGGAAATATTTGACTATCAAATGAAGGCATCAGAACAACTTGATCCTAATCAGAAACATTATAGAACAGCAAACCCCCTAAGTTCCAGCCACCACCCTCCTTCTCAGACGAAATGTAAACGTCACATGTTAGGCTACTTCAACACCTAAAGTTAGGTAAAATAAAATCAATAACTTATATCAATAACACACCATCATACCAAGGAAATTGTTCCTGGATAAATGGTGCATAAAGGAAGCTCTTTGAGTAAACATATCTATTATATTTCGCATTTAAGTTCTTAAATTTGTTTGTTCCATGTGTATTTAATGGATGCTCTTGTGCGCAATCTGTTCGTCGGCCGACATTTAGCCCGGCTAAATGTGACAGACCTACTTCCCTGAGATCTTCTTGGACAACTGATTTTTTTTCTCCAAAGACGCATTCGCGACACGACGCCACACAGAAATACAATAAATAATGTAATCCTGGTGTAATGCATTGGGCCGGACTCCTGTGTTGTGGAATACACATCGGCCTCGGTGCAGACGGAGGCCTGTGAATGTCAATGCTTCTGCCTAATGGCCGGTCAATGGAGATGTAATTGATGCGCAGGCAGGAGGTCGACAGGATTAGACTGTGAGAAAAGATCCAGAGGAAATAAGAAATAACAGGAAGGTAGGCTATATCAGCGTGCAGATGCACCAAGAGTAGGCTAAGTGTTGAAGTAGAGAAGAACAATGTCGGGCAACATCTGGATACATTTTATATCGCTGCAAGTTTTTACAACATGATGTGTTATATCTCTTGCGTCCACCTGAAGGCTGCTGCCTTCACGAAACCTGTGTCTTCACGATACTTTATTGTATCTGTAACGATGGTTATTTCCCTTCAATAATAAACCACAGCACGGGCTGTTTTCTTAATATTTACCACCGAACCATCATGTTTCCCATCGTCCTATTCCAGCTGCAGCTTTGTGTGATATTGCCAATCAGACTCTCTACAGGCCATCACCTGTATACTCAGGGCTTATCGCCTGTTTGCAAAACGCTGTCAAGTCGATTAACACGTGGAATGAGGTGACACCTCAGTGTCTGTAATGATGTAATTAAGCCTGACAGAGATTATCTTTTTTTCATCTGGACGGTGATGTAGATAAAACGGCCCGACCTCCAGCTTCTGATCATAATCATTCAAAAAAACTATAGCCTAGCTTGACAAATAGAGGTAGGAGCTATAGTTTGATGTAGGCCTATATGATTTCGAAAATAGAAGAGGTAGGCCTAGATGATATGAATTTCGTGGATTTTCGTCCATCACATGGAAATGAAAGGTTTCACACAATGCACTTTATTCTGGTTTATATCTGAGCTACTTTATCCAGTTTGACAGCAGAATAGCCCACCAATTCCTACAGCAGCAAGGAAGCATAATGTCTTTACCTACAGACCAAGCAAAACTCCTTCAGAAAGTTTCAGACGATAAAATATGAGAGGATAAATAAAATGATAGCATACTTAACTTGTTTACAATAAGAGATAAGTTTATTAGGCAACATTTGGGTGGTGATTCATATATTTTTGTTAAATTGTTAATAGGCAAAGTTTTATTGTAATTGGTATAGGCCTACCTTTATTCTATGTTGCTGCCTTGAACTAGTGGGGCATCTGATAACCTGAATTTTCAACACAGCACCACATTCATTCAAGTTGCTCTGGACCTGTTCTGGATGGAGATTTGTACAATGAAGAACTTCTCAGATGTGGATGAGCGTTGTGCTTTGCAGGGTGCCATCTACTCCACTTACTTCCAAAGAATTAGAAAATAAACCGAGATAAAAAAGTTGTTTTGATAAGTGGTTTCATTGCCTGTTATCGCTTAATCGTGCAACATATCTTCAGATGGATGCTCTGTCAACCTGGTTTATTGACGTACTTCACACACTTGCTGAAGGATGAACTCTGTATTTTGGCTGTAACGCACCAATCTTCCAGCCATGCCTCTTAATCAGCATCCTTGATTGGTGTATTGTTCCTTTAAGCTCCCATTTTTTCCCCAACACACATTTAGCCATATCCTCTCTCCGCGGGCCGTTTTTCATGCCAATGAGCCAATCCACCGTCCATTAACACCTCTTTAATTGGTTTAACAATTGCTGTAATGAGCTGACACTAATGGAGGAAACGGCAGATCGCTCTACCAGGAGCACGGCGGCTGTACTCTGGGGAGGAATAATTAAACGCCCCGCTCTTCATAGTAAAAATGAGCAGCGTCATCATTAAGAGTTTATCACTTTAAACCGCATCGAAGCTGACTACACCTTTTTAAACCGGCGTTGGTTTTAAGTAGACAGAATTTCTAATGCAGCACTTAATACCGGTAGACTCGTCGTGTTTACACATCATATGAAGAGCTTCCCAGCCTCGTTAAGGCTCTACAGCCGTGATCTTGTCCTGTATCTCAAAAAGATGATCCAAATATCAAGATGTCCCAGCGGCCTTCACTGAGGTCAAGAGGATAAGAGCGCCATCTTGTGGCCACTGCAAAACAAAACAGAAAGAATGTTTTTTTCTTTCTGTTAGTGAAACTGAAGACAGATGCTCATACCTGGAGTTTTCTCTTGTTAGAACAAACAACCCACTGCCGTGGTAGGTTGTAACACATGTTGGGGTAACATGTAACAATAATCTCTCACTATAATAGACTATGTCTGATATGTACATTTGTCTATAGAACAAATTTACTTAAAAGTAGGCTATACTTAATAACTACTGCTACAATGAATTTAATTAAATAACACATTTGTACATGATTAGGACTACCAAAAAAGAGCAGTGTGTCTGTGTGTGTCAATGTGTGTATATTCTAAATCAGACTGAGTGCTTAAAATGGGCCTTTACTCACTGTTACACAGTAACAGCACTTTTACATTTTACACTTTAGCTTACTGGGACTTTTTTTGCACATTGGCACTTCTCACAAGTTGCCTGTACACTTATCTGCCCTCTCCACCAGTGGAGACGGAGTATGGAAAAGATTAAAAGCAGACACCACATGTAAACAACATATCAATGGGAGGTACTGGTCACAGAGCTGATAAATGAATGCTGGTAACACTGGAGTGCAGGCATGGTGGGCTCAGAGACTACAAAGGGCACATTGTAAAATATTAAAAGAAAGTCCCTAGTTGTATGTATAGGAGATGATTGTAACACTTATTAAAGAAGTGTTACAACCTACCCCACCCATGTTATTCATTGTTTAGCTAGCTTTATTAGCATAGTGGTTTGAAATTAGAAAGGAAAAAATGCATCACATGTTGCCTAAAGCATAGACATATAAAGGCCCCTGCCGAGCAGGCTAACTTCCGGTTTAGCCCTCCGCTAACGTAAATGGGGGTACTAAAATTGTATACGTGCGGCTGGTGTAGCCTTTTCAAATGCTACCGATCGTATCACGTATAGCGAAGCTAGTCATTTCACTCGGGTTGCAATGGTGAAATACATTGATTCACTGTGTTACAGCTGCCGTTTTGGCCGCTAGTAAAAGTTACTTCAAAGCGCGGGGTACTTCTGGTCGGCTCGGAGGCATTGCGAGGCTACCCAGCCGACCAATCACAGTGCTTACGGTCCGCGTCGACTCGACGGCCCAATCCCAATGTCCACCCTCATAGACTCACTGACTGTGAGGCGCGTTCTCGGTGAGTCCCTGAGGGCTAGGGCTCTTTTGTGGACATTTTGAGCACTTTTTAGACCCTTTTCGTAAGTCCGCATTTCTGCAGACTTCGCCTGAGGGAATTGCCCACAGTTCATAGCGGTATGACGTGAAACACGGGGGTAAGCCAGGGTTACCGGGGGAAGCCCGGAAGCGAGAGAAAAATCATGGCAAATTCGCCTATATAGGAGAAGAAGAAGAAAACGGTAAACAAACAAGCATTGAGAAGTATCTTATGTGAGACAGTATCAAAAGCATTGCTCAAGTCTAGAAGGACAAGTATGGATAAAAGCCCAGAGTCAGCTGCCAACAATAGATCATTGGTTATTCTGACAAGAGCAGTCTCAGTGCTATGGTGGGGACGAAAGCCAGATTGAAATTGTTCATACAAGTTATTATTAGAAAGATGTTCATGAATTTGAACTGCAATACACTTTTCCACTACCTTAGAGATAAATGGTAAATTTGAGATTGGACGAAAATGATCAAAATTAAGTGGATCACCCCCTGGTTTCTTAAGAATGGGAGTAATAATAGCAGATTTAAGAGATGAAGATACAGAACCAGAAACAAGTGAAGCATGAACAATTTTAGTAATCAATGGTGACGGGGCTGGTAAACAAGCTTTCACTAAAGGAGTAGGTAGAGGGTCTAACTGACAAGTCGAGGATTTAGATTTACCTATCAGACCCACTATCTCTGAAGTAGTTGGTAGTGTAAAGTTAAAGAAAACAGAGTGGGGAGTTGTGTGAGTGATAGAGTGACAGGAGTCATTGTGAAGAGTACCAGCAAGTAGGGTTAACTGCTGATGTACATTTTCAACCTTAGAAGTCAAAAAAAGTCAGTGGAATACATATCAGATGGCAGAGAATCAGGTGGTTGCAGAATATTGTTTACCACCAAGAAAAGAGACCTGGAATTCCCATTACTAACTCCAATTATGTTGGAGTAGTAATCAGATTTAGCCTTGGACAGTGCATTTTTATAATTTCGAATATGTTCAGCATACATTTCTTTATGAACAATAAGGCCCGGCCTGACATACAACCGCTCTAACCTATGGCCTTTAGTTTTAAGTTCAAGTAGTTCAGGTGTAAACCAAGGAGCTGAGTGTACAAATGAAACAGTTTGAGTTCTCACAGGTGCGAATTCAGTCCATCACTGTAGTATGTAACTAGTTCATCAACAGCAGATAAATCCATTTTACTGGAGAAGATGGCAAGTTCATCAGCAAGAGTAGGCACATGTGATCAAACGACACAGGTTTACTTTAAAAACTGCCAATTTGGCACAAAAGGACACCAGCAGGTGATCTGATATGGACAGATCAGAAACAGTACAATTATAAGGTGTTATACCAGAACAGCAAACAAGATCAAGAATATGCCCCTTAGTATGAGTGGGCAGTGTGTTAATTTGTTGCATACCAAAGAAATTCAAACATGATAAAAATTCACATGTAAATGCATTACTGACACTGTCTATATGAATGTTAAAATCACCCAGAATGATTACATTTGGAGACATGGAAGATAGATAAGTCAAAAGTTCAGATAGTTCAGTTAATAAGGCATTACTGCTCTTGGGAGGGCGGTAAATAGTTGCGAGGATGGTAGGAATTGGACCATTGATTTTTAAGGCAGTTGTTTCAAAAGAAGAATATGTAGATAAAGTTAACTGAGATACTTTCAATTCCTGTTTACCGCATTTTGAGCCCTTGCAGCCTCTTGCACTCAATTAACTTACCAAGTGATGTCAGTAAAGTCTGTGAGGGTTAAGGGCTTAGAAACATTTTAATCCAACTAAAGTCAAAGAATTTTATCTGCAGTACTAAACAAAATATAGTCTTGGTCAAAAAATGTACTTTCTTACCTCAAAATCATTTTTTTCTCTATATATTCTGAATGTACCTGTTTCCAGACTTGACAAAGAGCTTGTCTCATCGGGAAAGAAGTAGGTAAATATTGAAATGATCACCTAACTCCTTATCTTATCTCTAATTGGTGGAATTGGTGTTGTTACAACTCTCCCCATGTTACAACCTTACCCGGTCTTCCTTACATAAAAAGAAGAAATCACCAAGATTTAGCTGAATAATTACCACCCTTTTCCATGATACAAAGTTAAATACATGTATATTTTGAATAAAGTAAAATTAATTAAAAGAAAATGTACATGTACTTGTACTATTCTTGGATGTAAGATTTTTTTTTCCATTTAAGTCAGCTGTGAAAATCACTTGAGATAAGTGACTTCCTTTGCTTTAATTGTTTCCTGTTACGTTTATCTTAATACTTGACTGTGACGCGTTTTAAAGCCATGTCCACATTAAAAAAACAGATTCCCTTTATTCTTTGCTTCGAAACAGTCAATCTAACACACACTGTCTGAATCAGCACCAGCATATGCATTTACCATATTTGTCATTATATAATGTAAACGCCTCAGGTCATTAAAATGTCACTGTCCTGATTGTAGGTATGGTCCTGTGGGAACAGCTGCTGTCCCTTTGCAGGCTAGCAGGCTAACACTAAGTTACCGTTGATACATTAAGCAACATTCAGAAAACAGGGTCCAGAAAAGTTTTTATAAGCATAATAATAATACTTCAAATAAGAAAGTTATGAAAAGTTTTAACAGAAGGGTCTTGATTTGTTTAATGAAGTTTTCAAATAAGTTATTAACATGAGTAAATCTCAGTGAAACAGAAAAACAAGTGCAAGTTTCCATGTCATTTATTCCTGGTTTTTATTTTGTACATGAAGCTGCAATAAAACCAACATATCTAAAAATGACACATGAATGAAAAGAGACCATACCCAAACACTGAATGGCCGGCTGACTTTACAAAAGCTTCAGATAAAAGCAAAAGCCGTCTGATGGCGATCGAAGGGAAACAGAATCAGGTTAATCATTGACTAGACAATAATAAAAAAAGCCATTGCACTCCTACTTCCCCTGAGGTTCCCAGACAGACAAACAGACGGTTAACATTTTTAAAAGGCACTTAACAAGGGATTGCATGGTGTCAGTATCAGTGCATATCAAACTTAAAATTCCACTTTTTCAAAGATATTTCTCTATAACAGACCTGATCTGTGGGATATTCTCTCAATATACGTAGAAGACCTATACAGTATCTGCTGTATACTCTAGACTTTTATATGTAAAGTACAGTAGACCACATAGGCCTGTAAACTGTGTTGGCTTGTTGAAGAAAACTGGTTAAGACCTGGCAATGAAATATAGCAATATGTTTTCCCCATAAAACATTTACATCCAGAAATATCCGCTTGGGCATAAAATGACCTTTGGTTTGTCTGTGCTTCTGAAGTACATACTGCACCATAAAGAGAGAATCCACGAAAAATCTTGTTGCAATGTGTTATTATAATAATATTGGACTGTTCAATTTAGGAATAAAATCCCTGCACATTTTTTTGCAATATGCATTGATAATGATGGTCATCCACATTTGTTCCACTGACTATGAATGGAAAGCAAACTCAAAAGTCTGTGAGGTTGTCGGTTTACCTCAAAATAAGATAATTAAGATTATTTAATTGCAACGGTGATGATTTCAAAACCGTAAATATACTTTTCCACTCAATAAAAGCTTATCAAGTGATACGTGATAAGAAGGTTGTTTTGAAGAACATTTCTGCTTTTAGGTGGATTCTCACTTTAAAAAACAAAAGGTTTAAGAAATGATACACAATTAATTACATATTCCAAACTGTTGCATATACTATGATGAAGGATTGCACATACACACTATTATAGATCTATAGAGTATATAACATTTAACATTCTAGTATAAAATATAGTCCTAGGCCTATCAATAGATATCTTTTCATATACATTCGGGTAAAGTGTAGGCTGGGCTGGATCTTGTATGAAAGCAATATTTAAATACAGTCAAACACAAAGTCTCTGTGGCTGGTCGATCCTTTGACAGATTAACTGGTTGTTTCTACACAGCAAACATTCTCCTTTCTCTGAGTCAAAGTCAGCTTTATTTAAAGCTGATGGAAAACAAATGCACAGACGCACACAGACTGAAATGTCACTACTGGCATTATGTTCACATCTCATGTCAGTTAGATGTGTTTTAGTAGAGATTTTTTCCATTTATTTGAAAAAAAAATCTGATTGTGTGCAAGGACAGAATTAAAATACAAAAACAATAAATCTGTATTTCAAACTTAAGATACTGTTCATCATCTTGTCAATATCATTTGTCAG
Source organism: Lepomis macrochirus (assembly GCA_024633595.2). NCBI lineage: Eukaryota > Metazoa > Chordata > Actinopteri > Centrarchiformes > Centrarchidae > Lepomis > Lepomis macrochirus. The sequence goes on from JALXJV020000009.1 coordinate 6,088,965, forward strand.
TTTAATGTAATTTGTATTTATGGAAGCACAAATATTTAATTTAGACAAAGCACTGACTGAGAAATTGTCATTTTGTCAGAGATGGTTCCAATTTGTTTCGACTCAGAACAGCCTGTACTTTACTGTGAAGGGTCTGATGTCCATGTCCTGTTGCCGGCCAACAGTTTGTTCATCAACAAGAAAAAAAGATACAGAACAACCGTGGCTTCTGTTTTGGTATTTCAACATTTGTGATGGATTTGTCAAAACAAGTTTTTGTGCTTTCTTGTGCAAACACAATATTGAGTGTACCATTACAATAAACCCTGGAACATGGCTACGTTCTGTGAGTCTGAGAAGAGTTATTTGAAACAGCAAAATTCTGCTAACAAGCTACCATTAGCAGCTATTCTAGCTACCTTCAGCAAATAAAACCAATGCCAATTATATATTATACCCTGGTGGCCATATAGAGGAAAAGAGACATTTCAGTGGTCCTGTTGGCACTGGTTGTTTCTTAAAGTGCATATTCAAGTTGGTGTAAATATTATTTATTTGATTACGCCATCTTTCAAATTATTGTAACGGTGATGTCAGTTTTTGATTTTCAACAATATTTCTGCTGTTTGCTGCTTTGAGCATTTGACATTAGATTGTTTCCCACAGTTGATGAGGTTGAGCTGGCACAGGATGCACTGGAAACTTGAATGTGATATAATGAACTTAAATTTTTCACATTCACGTTACATCAGAGCTATAGGATTTAGGTTGAAAATTGTCAAACTTTGCTTAGAAAAAGTAAAAAAATAACGTGTTAAGCATAACTTTAGTCTGATATCTAGCCAAGTCTGATAACGTTGACAGAAGTGGGTGGTGTGAGTGAGTAGAGTTAAAACCTGTGTAATGGTGATTTTCTGTGTTGCTGCTCTTCTGGATCTCTCAGTGGTCCTGTGCACTCCTTCTGGTGTTTGATACAAGTCTGGGGTGACAAAAAGCAAACAAATAAACAACATGAAAATACATCACATAAGAGCTGTGTGGTTTACATTATGCAAACTGTATACATAATACATGGAACATACAACAATTAGAGTTACAACAACTGTAAAACAATGCCTCTTGTCATACAACATAATTTATGCAAATGCTTTACTTGAGAATGGAGTAAACTAAGGTGCCTTATTGTATAATTGCCTCACAAGGCAAACTGCTGCCGGATCTCAGACTAGGGGTGGTCAAATATCTGTAGACCTGCCTGTTGCTGTATTGGGTCCTGGTTTCCATGAAAATCACGTCTCTCTCTCTTTCTTGACAGTGACGTCTCCACTTCCAGCTGCAGCTCCACTGGCGGATCCACCCCCGGCCCCAGATGCACCTGCAGCTCCAGACCCGGGCCCAGCTCCAGGTGCAGCAGCCGATGCAGCTCCTGCTCCAGCAGTGCCCAGTATGGTGGAGACCTCTCCCTGCATAAAGGCCCAAGGGGGACTATTGAGAGAGTTATCCAATGGACAGCGATCTCCGCTGGGACAGTACACCTCCCCATCACCTCGCCGGCTCTGGATGTACACTCTGGTGCAGGGGAAGCAGAACCTGAATTTGGTGGAGGTAGACAAGATAGGTTATTACAAGTTTCAGTGAGAAGTAAATAAACTAGTAGATATTTCAGTCCGTAAAATGTAAAAACTGTAAAAAGTATTTTATTTATGATAACATAAAGTAAGAAACAAGGCAATGCTCAAACAAAATTCAAACTAATCCACAAATTGTTGCAGGCTTTTCACTATACAATACCACCACAGATAAAAACAATGTAACATACAAACCTATGTCCTGGCACTGATGGACACTGAACAAAGTGTGTGTCCTCCAGTCTCTCATGACACAAGGTGCAGGACAGAGTGTTTCCGGTTGAATGGGTGTTGGCAGCAGATGCTGATCCCAGCTCAGAGGCGCCACTGTGGGGCAACGCTGCAGCAGTGGTGGCCGCCTCTGCTGAGCTGCTGGATCCCAGGGGCTCCCCGCCAGACCTCGCGGCTAGAGGGCGTGGCTGCCTGGCTGGGGATGAGGCAGGCTTGGGGCTCGTCTGGCTCACACCTCCAGCCATGGAGGAGGATGAAGAAGGAAGGCCTGTACTCTTGCTGGTGCTGCTGCCAGCCACAGCAGTGTGGACCTGTGTTTGTATCTTCGGCTGGTTCTGGGATGAACTAAGCTCTCGCTCCAGCTCTGGAGTGATAAACGGGGCTATCCCCATCCCTATCCCCAGCTGTCTGCGGCTCATCTCAGCCAGCACCGGGGCAGGGAAGATCATGGGGTTGGTCATGGGGGCCGTCCTGGCGGTCAGACCTGCTGGCATGCCCGCAAGTAGCCCATGGGGAATCCCTGCAATACTTTGAGTTACTAGACTAGGCGGGATGGCAGCACCTATCATGGGTCTCCGGCTGCTGCTGGGGCTCTGACGGTTCACTTCTTGAAGTGGCTGGCCCTCACGGTGTAACCCGTTCGGCGGCACCCGAATAGTTGACCCGGTACTTTCTCCTCTTCCACCTCTGTCAAAACGGTCGTTATGCGGCCTGCCTCCATCTGCCACCGCATCACCTCTGCCAGATGTGCTGTGTTTATTTGGAGAGGGACCAGGTGACCTGACGCTGCCGTCCTGCATCCCGTGAGTTCGTTTCAGCTGTCGGGCGCTTGCAATCAGGAATTCAATCTGATTAGCTCCCTCGTAGTTCACACAGCCACGACACACCACTTCGCTGAAGTCCCACACCACAGTCCACGGCATCTTTGGCAGGTCGCACAGGTAGCACCACTGGCGCCTGGAGGAGGAGGGGGACGACATGGCTTGCTAGCAAGCTAGCTAACCTGAGCGGAGTCAACGAGCCAGCTAGCTTGCTAACGCGCTAGCAGACGTTAGCTGTGTTAACCTATTTATCTTTGACAGGTGCACGCCCTCTCTTTGCTAACGACTTTCTACTTTAACCGGCTTTAAACCGCTTCAGAAGAATGTTACATATTCTACAAATATCAAATTAGATACAACTTTTAGGTTTTAGGGTCTTTTTTTTCATATGTTTGTTTTGTTTACCCACGTCGGCCTGCTCTTGGTGTTTGCTGCTGTCAACTGCTTCACAGACGGACGTTGGGACGTTACGTAACCCCTGGAGATGCATTATGGGTGATTGAGTTTCCTTACCTTGTTTTGTCCATGTCAACCAACTAACCGTGGCTGATTTTGGAACTACAACCAAACTGACACGGAAGTGAAGTAATTAAAGGTCACAGTTCATTTGGTGTCAACACATGTGCGTCCTCTGTAGCCATGCTTTTTGAGATAAAAAAACGTTTAATTTGAGTTCTTTGTGGTTATTTTGAAATATAAAAATGCCAAGGGACATATCGCCTTCATCAAGCGAAGATGAAGCAGACAATCACACTACAAAATCACCCGTAAAGCAAAAAGACTCCGGTAAGTTCACACGCGTTGGATGCACAAAGCTGGAGTTAGTTGGCTGATAGCTAATAGTTCAGTTAAAACAGCTTTATAAAGGCAGTTTCATTTATAATGCAAGCACGTAATAATACATTATACAGTATGTTGTGACTGGCGTAGCCCCAGATATTTAGAGTTTGACGCACTTTTCTCAACAGAAAGAAACATTGTCATGTGTTAGACTAGATAGCCTATATTATAAGTAACGTTAAATTGAAGTTCTGACTCAAAAATATGCTTTTGCCAAATATGCATTTGCCAAAGCGTTGGCTTTTTGTCTTTGTTTCATCCAATATTTAAGCCAAGAAGCAATAACAGTACAATTACAATATAAAGTTTAAAATATTTGTGTTTAATACAATAAGTATTTGGCACCATAGAAAATCTTTCACGTAGGATGCACACACAAGGAAGGCGATATTGATATTCGATTTTTATGTTCTTCCGCGGGGCCGTGGTCTGTATTTCAAATGCTCTGTGTTATTTTATTGATGAAATGATGAATTTGTGCTCCACAGATAAGAAGACCACCAGGTACCAGTGTCCTGCTGACTTTGTGCCTTTCTGCCATAAGCCATGCAGCAGCACTCTTACAGAGAGTCTGAAGAACAACAAGGATGAGTTATGGCTCATAAAAGCGCCAGCCAACTTTAATCCAGAATGGTGGGTACACTCTGTTTCCTTGTCTCTGGCTCATGCATAGTCAAAATGTACAAGAACTTAATCAGAAATGTGTTTTGTGAAAGGCACAAAAACCTAACTGCTTCCAAATAATCTCTCAATTTGAGTAATAAACTTGTTTTAATGCCACAGCAAAGGTTTGCATTACTAACCCAGTCTAAAAACATGCAAGTTAACTGGTGACTCTAAATTGCCCATAGGTGTGAATGGTTGTTTGTGTTTATGTGTCAGTCCAGGGTGTACCTTGCCTCTTACCCAATGTCAGGTGGTATTTGCTCTAGCCCGAAACCACCCTGCAAAGGCTAAACGGTTTTAGATAATTCATGGAATAATATTAGCAACATTTGCCGTCATACTAGACCAGTAAATAAGGCAAGATTTTTCCACTAGAGTTAAATAGTCTCACTTGAAAGAATCTCTGTAGCAAATTATGTGGTAGAATAAAATACTTAAGACAGACTGATATGAAGTAACTGGCAGGGTAGTGTGTGTTGGAGCCAGCAGGTGGAGCTGGAGACGGGCTTCGTGCTGAAATTCAATAGCAGTCTGACAAAATGATGGAGTTTGGTGTAGACGTCTTAAATTGTGTAAACTTTTTCTGGCATGCTTTGTGATAATGATGCCTAAACCAACCTCTCCTCCCTTCATTCAGTTTCAGTGGCATCAAGGTACCACTCTCAGGTCTCCAGACCCTGAAGGTTCCTGCTGCTGCAGGTGCAGCCAAAACAGTGAGTGGCCAGCAGATCTACAGCATCCTGGCATCCAACCATGGTACCTCAGAGCTCTGCTTGCTCACCAGTGACAAGCAGTCGTCAGATGGCATGGTTTTTGGTCCCAGTTTTTCAGGCCTGCTAAATGTGTGTGAGAGCTATGGAGACAGCAGCGCCAACCAGGCACCCCAGGTCATCCCTGCAGCTCCAGCACCCTCTATACCACCGGGGCTGAAACAGCGATTCCACCCCTTCGGCAGTAAGACCCCCACGCTGACCTGCGTGGCAGAGAGTGAAGCGGATGGAGCTGCCTTCGGGCCCTCATCTACAACTCTCCGACCCCTGGTAGTCAAACGATTCATAGAAGAAACATGGCAGAAGGATGAGGAGGAGGAAGGTAGGAAAAAGAAGAAGAAAAAGAAGGAAAAGCGAATAAAGACAGAGCAAGACGAGGAGGTTGAGAAGCTGATGAGAGTGAAAGTGGAACCTGTAGGTGAAAATCAGGATGAAGTGATGATGGAGCTCCCCTTTGAGGGGGAAGACATTTTGGAGGAGAAGAGGAAGAAGAAGAAGAAAAAGAAGGATCGGGAGCGAGAGGAGGTGGAGGAGGGCGTGGAGCCCAGTGTGAGGGTGAAGGAGGAAGCAGTAATAGTGAAATGTGAACCAATAGACACTTTGTATGGTGATGTAGTGGAGGGCTCAGGAAAAAAGAAGAAAAAGAAGAAGAAAAGCAAAACTGATGACGACTAGTATGTTGTCAGTTTGATGTTTAATTTTGTTCATTTGTTTATTTTTGACCTTATGAACCTGACTTGAAGCCAATTTACTACTCATTTACTCAGTTTTATTAATAGATTGCATAATACAAGGCTTTCTTTGGCAGAACATTGCATTCAGAAAAAAAGAACACATCCTGAGTCAATTGACCAGTGACACAAATTATGAAGTGGATTCATCACAGCGTCTTTAAGGCCAGTGTTCCTATAATTTTGAGCTCAGAAAGTGACAGTTTTACTCACAAAGAATGTATGCAGCCGCAGGCATCATGGGTAGTAAGAGTGTACATAGGGGGAATTTCTGCCAGTGTCTGTCAAATTGTGGGAGACTTTATGGGATTAAGCTCACACGGTGTTGCTATGTTTGTGTACATATTTACACAACCAGGCTGGTGACGTCGCTGGTTTGGCAGCAGGATCAGAAATCCAGAGGTGATATAAAGCCAGAATGGTTCATTGTCACATAATGTTGTTTTTATTTTTTGAGGATACATTTGTCTACAGGAAAACACATGTTACAAAATCAAAAGTAATTAAAGGAAATTAAATGAAAAAGCTTGTTCCTGTTTTTTATCTGGCTGGTGTTCCAGTACAGCACAACATTTTCCTCTCATGCCTTGTTAGAGCAGTGATTTCATCCAGAAGGAATGAAACCCGTACTTGTGTTGTAACTCGGCATTTGAATTGTGCAACAGTGTACAATTAGCAGTCCAGATCTGTTAATTTCAAATTTTCAGAAAAAGAAATATGTTTTTAGTGGAAGCTGTCATTGGGGAAGGAACACAAAATGTCAGTACGCAGTGTACTACTATGAAGTGTGTTGATAGTAGCTTCAGTTGCACATAAAAATCTGTCAAGTATTTTGTATCTTCCATCAAATAGATCCAGTGCAGAGTTTCATGATGATCTTTGATCTTTTCAGTGGTTTTTCAACTCTACTGTGACTCAAACTATGCAGAAAACTTTATGGCTATAATCTGTTGGCATGTTGAAAGTCATATTTAAACCATACTGCCTGTCGGCGCTACATTTTGGCATCAAAATATAGTGGTTGATCCCAAGTCTATAAATCTCTACATATCCAATGCCAGTAGAAATTCCTTTCAATTATATGCAACAAAGAAATAAGCAGTGGTGACAGGGAGATGGCGCCACACTCCAGCTAGTTTCCTATGTGGAGGCTCAGCCTGCAGCCTCTGAACAACCTCTGATCTTATTATTTATATAGTACCATTTATTTTCACTAATGTAACACAGATCCTCTGTTGCTGGTCAGGTACACACAAAGAAAGGATTTATAATTTTCCGATGGCACCGAATCATCAAATCTCACTGACACTGAGGTGAAAAATCTCAGTCCAGGCTCTGCGTCCTCCCCTCCTCCCTCCCTTCACTGCTTCCCTCTCCTTGCTCTGCACCAGAGTATGGTCCTGTTTCTTAATGAGCTCAGGCACCTCTGGCGCTATTACGCTCTCACCATCTGTAGTAACCCTCTGCACATGCTGCAAGGCTGTATTGATCCAGCCTCGTGTGCATTCCCCCTTTTTTTATTGTTTACCAGCTTTACTCCTTCTAATGGGTCAGCTGGACCCAAAGTGAACAAAACCATGTTAGAGTTAAAAAATGAAACCTTAACATACCAAAGAGAATTGTTAAAATAGTCTTAATACTCACTCATCATCAAATTTTTGGGTTAGCAGGCAGCCATTACAGCAGAGCGCCACAGATGTCAGATGTTGGATCAAGCATTTCCCTGTGAGTCACGTCTAATGCCAGACTTCTGTGTATCCTCACAGGTATGTTGAATGTGTGTGTCTGCTTCAGTGCTAGAGTCTGCAGGCTTGAGTGCATATGTCTGTGTAACTGAAAGAGAGAGAGAGAGAATGTGTGTAGATGCCTGAGTGTCAAGTCAGTGAAATGAAAAATGTTTACTCTGTTGAATAAATCTCCTTAACAAACTTACTTTAAATACAAAATTTGTAATTATTTTCTTCTATTTTTATCCTGACATTTCCTTCTTTCCTTCCTACTTTTCCTTCCTTGAAAATTTTAATCAGAGCTATTTATTTCATGTTAAACCAGTAAGAACAATTAAGAATTCCTCTCTCTGTGATTTCCCCTCGCTTCCCACTTTTGAATGATCCAGTTCTGTGTTATGTCCTATAGTCTGCATTAAAACAGCACCATGTTCATCTGAACCAGTTCCAGACCCGCCCTGACCCATAATCCAATACATAGTCTACACACACACAGTTATAACTGCTAAATTTGTTACTTAAGCTCAACTAAAACAATCAATATAGCCTAAATTAAGCAGATGTGTAATAGTAAACAGCTTAAATTAAATAAACAGACAATAATCATCAGTAATCTTTTTCCACATAAAATGGTTACCTGTTACACAGATAAATTGTGGATACAAAATAATTTCTTTTTTTCTTGTCTTGTCTTGTGCATGTAATGAATTGGAGTCATAAAGCTGTTGGGTAACTTGGCTCAAGTTGAAGCATTTTCAACAGGCATTTTCAACTTTGCTTAAAGAAAAAACAGGGACTGGAGCACAATGATTGATTTGCGGCCCTTAATTGTGTAAACAGACAAATGTTTCAAAACTGCTGTGTTTTCATCTGAGTCCAAATGGGGCGTCGTTGCTTAAATTTGTGCTGCCCTGAGTGATTTCACTTGAGGTTTTGCATCATTCCACCTCTAAAAGTTGCTTTATGTTCGGCCTTAACAGACCTTTATTCACTTCAATCCAATCCTGGTTGCTGCTCGGTCCTACACCAGCACCCGGTTTCATTAGGAAATACATTAAATTAATTTAGACTGATACTTTGAAAATAATTAAAATTTAAATGTAGCTGCATTTGTCAGCCTATTGACATCGAGCCATATCGGAAACCCTGACAAAACACACAGTTCTGTCATTGAGTCTAAGCTTATTTCACAATAGAAATGAAAAGATTTGCCAGTCAGAGATTCAACAAAAACATCAAGTGAAGGGCTAATATGGTATTGCATTATCACTTGGTTTTAGTCTCGACAATGAAAGCCTTTTTATACACCTGTTTAAATAATCGCTGAAGAACTGGTATTCATTAACAACTTGATCAACTCCCTGTAGACTACAATATGAGATAGCCATTATGCAGTATGTAGGGCAGTAAAGGTGTTCCTTATTGCTCCTGTAGAATACTGTATGAGCTGAATGAGCTGGTTGGCCAGGTCTGTTGGAGAATACAATTTATACATCTTGTTATGCAGTTTCTGCCGTTTTCTGTGTCTTTCATTGTGGTTGCATCATTAGTCTGACTGTGTGTGTGGCAATGTGGTCAAGAGGATGCATCAGTTTCTCATCTATTTTTTGTCACATTTAGAGTTCTAATTTCATCTGAAATTCCCAGGAGGATGCAGTCACAGAATTTAAATGTCCTCCAATTTGGAAATGACTTTCCTTCTTTTTGGGTTTCTCCTACTTTGCTGCACACAGAAGCTCTGACTGGGTCCTCATTTACACCTTCTTCACTACATTTACCAAGGAACAAAAAAAATAACTGGGTTCTTTTTATAGAAGCAAGATAATGACCAGTAGGTTCAAATTCACTCCTCTGCGTGTGTGTGTTTGTGGGGGGTCTCTTGTCTCCTTAACAGTGTCTGCTGAAGTGCCATTAAGCCATAAGGTTCGATAGGTAACTTATATAAAAGTAACTTCTTGGCATATTTGCTGAAACTGTTACTATATACTGACATAAATATGTGAGTATGTGAGATATGTAAAAAAAATTGTCTGATTCCTTTGGCTTCTACTACTGCACCTAAAGCCATTTGCAAGAATCCACCAACCGAATCAAAACAACCACTGAGGTCCAGGAGCAGTATGCATGCTCTCACTCTGTCAAACTCAATATCTTTAGCTCATGGCTTCACAAGTTTTGCAAAAACAATGTTTGAGAATGGAAAAAACACCCAAAATAACACCCAAAATTAATCAGGTACAAGTCCTCCACCATTATGCCTATATGCATATTTCTTCATATTTGAGAGGTCAGAAACTAAGGAATATGAATCCATTGTAAGAAATGTATTTATGTTACCATTCCAGAGTAATATGGAGATGCAATAAAAGAAAAGATGAGATTTGTATCCCCGCTGTTACGTTCAGCCAGCTGGGCTGAATGCTGGAAACAGAGTTTGAAGACCCAAATGTAGAGCAGGTACTGGTGAGGTTTATTTGTAGAAACCGTGAAAACTTATAGGTACAGTTGGAAGAAGAATGTCCATGAATCCAAATGAAAGAATAATCCACAAGAAATCAGGAAACAAGAAACTTAACAGGAGACAAACTAGAGACTAAACTAGAAGCACACAAAGACTCAACACAACCACTTAAATACACAGGTGAGGGGAGAAATTAATTACACACAGGTGACTCTACTTAGATAATCAGTGACAAGCACAAATAGTAAAACATGACAAGAGAAACTAGGGCGGACTAGCTAGAAACTAAAACAGGAAGTAAAGCTAACACACACACATCGTACAAGTGACTTGCTGACAAAACCTACAGAAGCAAAGAACATAGAGACAGTAAAACAAGACTAGAAACACAGATAAACTCATAACAAGGAAACCTTGACCAATAAACAAATGATCAAAATAACATATACACATACTGCAAAGAAGAGCAAACACAATGGCAGGAATGAACACAGAAACACACCCAACCCACCCAAACCAAACACGTGACACCTGCCTTGTATAAAATCTAAAATTCAAAGGCAATATCACTATTATAAACAGCAGAAAACAATGGAAGCAACGGAATGAAACTAAAATACAACAGGTTTCAGTTTATGAAGATATATATTGGCAGTCTCAATGTTTTGGCCATATTTACTGTTTTCATGTTGACTGTACTGTGAGTTATGGTGCGTTCCATTTGACATGGGAAGTCATTCAGAATTTCGAAAGTCGGAAATTTCAAGGCCCCTTAAGTCGGATTTCTGACTTGGGAAGTTGGAACAACCGCACTACCCTGACTTTGTGATCCAAGATGGCTGCTCTGAGTATCAACAGTTAGTGAAAGCTGTACTTTGTACTGTTTGTTAGCAGTTCTGCGTACTTGTGTCTCATATATTTTTTGTACACAAAGTGCTGCCCAACTGCTGTCTGTGGACATGTTGCTACAGTGTTTAGTATGAGTAAGTACCGCTTAATGCTTTTTTTTGTTTATCAAACATGTAACAATAACTAACCTGGCTGGTTATAATCTTTGCTGGCTGGCCGAGCAAAGTTTTCTGGCTTGTTAACTGGAATGCCGCCAACTCGGGTGTGACGTCATTCCCAGCTCCGACCTTCGGCTTCCGTGGTAAATGCAACGCACCATTATACTTGTAAATGCAAAATTTCCATACAACCATGTTACAAATAATATAAATCTCCCCAAACATTGAAATATTAGTAAATACTTTGGTTACCGATCAATATTCCTATGACTGAAGAGCTCCATGCTTTACAGGCCAATAACTTCATAATAAAAGGTCCCACAGAAGTGTTTCCATCAACGTTTTTTTTGAATTATCACATTAGAAAAGGTCAATTTAAATGTCAACATTCAATGTGCTAAAAGGGAGATGAAAATACTTTTGCCGAATAAGTTCTGACGTGGCACTTGTAACTCACATCTGATTAGCTGTTTCCGCTGTTGGCGTCTTGCCAGATATTCCCATAACGTGCCAGAGAGATGGTTGGTAGCGACTTGCCGGCTTAAAACACATTCCTGAGGACCTCTCTCCAATTTTATCAATATAATTTTATAAGATCAATGGTCCTCAGGTCCATGTGACTGGTTTTGTTTCTGGCTTGGAACCCATACGTCTTGTTTATTACAGCTGTGTGCAACATCAACGGCTCACGTAACTGCGCTTGCTGTAGCCTGGTGTATTCGCTTCAAAACAGCTGATGGAAACATATTTTATTTACTTTTTCCCTCTTTTTTGCAACATTTCAAAAGTCCGCTTAAAATTCACATGACATGTGATGTGTAATATATCAAATTATTCTTCTCTGTGAGAGGGAAAGAATGCAGGCTTGTTTTTTAAGCAGTACCACAAATCAGCCATAAGGTGGCACAAAGTCAGTCCTGGAGGTCAGAGGGCAGCTGGAAAGTGATCAGAATGGTGCCGTGCTATCGGAACATGTAAACAGGAGAGTATTTGAACCAAAACTACAAAAACAACAATGGCAAGACACAATTCGTAATTTAATGTAACGTTTGTTTGTTGTTATTGGTCTTTCATGAGTTTGGGACATATAGCACTATGAGTTACACAGCTGATATTGGTAGGAGAGACTTTCTGTTTTAATTTGACTCGTTGATTGTATGTATAGGTTGAGATGAGAGATATCTGGAGGGCTGTGACTGCAGGTATGCAACATGTTTAGATAGATAATGTGTTTTGCTACAAGCTCAGTTAGTTGGTGTTTGTTTTAAATAAAAATTGGTTACCATTAGCTTTTAGGTGAGTGTCCTAGCTTTACGTAGGTGTTGTCATACGAATAGGTTGAACTCATTTTTGGACATCATCTCCATAAACAGTGTTTGGCTAGCCTCTCATCCTGCTGTTAGACATTATCCCAGCTGCCTCTGAAGCCTTAAGTGCTACTATGGGCTGTGGAATTTTGGAGAAGATGAGCCAAAGCTTGAGGGACTGGGGTCTTGGCTAGGCTCTCGCCGTGGATAACGAGTTCGAGGCGAGATGAGGTTTCGCAAGGACTGGCTCATGATCTTGTGGCTATGGAGGGAGGGGCTTAGCGAAACTACACAATACATTTTGCATTGTATGTTCAATTTTTGGTGACTTCAGCTTTAACCCTAACCTTTCCAAAAGAATGTACCTGTACTGTCCACCCTGTAGGTGCAGGTGTTTGTTCACCTGTTTTATGAAACCTGAAAAATCATTAATTGAAAACAGGAGTCTCCTCATTCCAATTTTCTCTCAAAAAATAAGGGTTTAAAGGGTGATCATGACCCCAGTTTACATTCCTCTGTGCCTGCCTAACCAGTTTGAAAAATACAATGAGTGCAGCAGTAGAGGGGGAGAGACATCTAATCATATCAGCCTGATTATGTAAGATGAATCACTATGGCTCTTTCCCAAACCTGTCCTTCCCCTCCAGCACTTCACTACAGTGTCACTTCACATGAAGTCACACCTGCAGCTGCTGGAGGATGCTTGGTTTTTAAGTGAAGCATGTAAACAAACAGTTATGCTTCCAACTGTAAAGAGAAAGCAGACATTGCAGATGCCAGCAGACACGTTTTTCACCCAGCTGTTGTGTCATATTATGAGTTGTTTCCTTGTAAAGGCATAAAATCCTCAAACCAACGTCTAATATATGCTATAATATAAATGGTGCTTTCTGATTTCTAAATGAATCCATGTGTATTGGATAAACATATTGTTTCCACTTTACATCTGGTCTTGTTTGCCTCGCTCAATCAGACTGAACTTTGATCTCTGCAGGAGTGAGGCTTGCCATGTTCCAGACCAGTCCGGAGGGTGAAAACAACCTTCAGTTCTGGAGTTATTGATTATTGCCTGTTCTTGGTGGTATACCTACATAATAAAAAAACCCAAAATGATTTCAGGCAGTAAACCAATGAAGTAGAATTTTAATGTAAGCAGGTTGGCAGGATAAATACATGAGCACAAATAAATATTTGTGTGGCTAATAAAATGAGATATTTCATATGAAGTTTAATTAATTGGAGTGTTTCTTCAATCTTTATTTACAGTCGCAGGAAAAAGTATGTGAACCCTTTTAAATTGCCTTGATTGGTCATAAAATATCAATTTTATTTATAAAGCACACTTAAAGCAACCAAGTTTGACCAAGGTGCTTCACAGGTTAAAATACAACAACAAGAAACTACTTACACAGTAAAACTACAACAATGAAACATTATAATATACAGTATACAATATATAGTGATATTAAAATTGCCAAGAATAATAACAGACTTAATTCGAAGGAAATGCCAAAGAAAACTGTGATTTAAAACGTTCGAGAGTTGGGGTGGTTCTGATCTGGACTGGCAGGTTGTTCCACAGGCTAGGGGCAGCTACATTAAAGGCTCGATCACCTCTGGTTTTAAGTCTGCTTCTGGGTACATCCAGGAGGAGGAGGTGATATGATCTGCATCTAAAGCCCAACTCACACTACACGATTTTTAGCCCGATTTGCCGCTGTCGACCTCGGTGACCATCAGGCTGTGATCGGGGGGGTAAATCAGCGGTCAATTGGCAGTCGCCAATCGTTATGTGTGAACTACTTAATGGCGCGTCACAGCGGCTTCCCGACACATTTCTGACACATCGCAGACGTCTGACAATCCATTCTTTCACTCATATTTTTTGTCTTGATGATTGCTATCTTTATAATAACAAACAACAGCTGTTTTTTCTGTATGTTTGCGTCATTTCCCGTTTCACATTTCCCGTGTTTTCTTGATCAAACGTGGTTTGGAGACCAGCGTCGGGTGACTCAGCCGCTGTCAGCTCATGTAGTGTGTGACCCCCTGTCACCGATCAGTCACAACGACTTCAAGACTCACGTCACACAACGGCAAGTTGAAAGCCAACGCTGAAAGTCGTGTAGTCTCCACAAGCCTTAAGTCACAACAACAGACAAACGTAGTCTGCTTAATCTAATACCACACAAACAAGAATGTTTTCATGTTTTTATTGAACACACCATGTAAACATTCACAGTGAAGGGTGGAAAAAGTATCTGAACATCTAGGCTAATGACTTCTCCAAAAACTAATTGGAGTCAGAAGTCATCCAACCTGGAGCCCAATCAATGAAACGAGATCGGAGGTGTTTTAAGAGTTGCCCTGACCTATAAAAAACAAACACCAATTTAAACCACTGCTGTCCAAAAAACATTGATGCACGTCTGAGGTTTGCAAAAGAGCACCTGGATATTCCACAGTGCTACTGGCAAATAATTCTGTGGCCAGATGAAAGCAAAGTTGAGTTTTTGGAAGGAACACACAATCCTATGTGTGGAGAAAAAAAATAGGCTCAGCACACCAACAACAAAACCACATGAAAATACAGGAAACATTTGATTGAGGTTATTGCTGGTAGCCTTGTAGGCTACTACTTGTTTTCGGCTTTTAGGATGTGACAGTGTTTTATATAGCAACTGATTGAAATTATAGGCTATGTATGTTCATTTAGGCATTCACACTCGGCAATTTTCTAAAAAAATACTACTACTACTAAAAATACTATGATGATCTGCACATAATCAGCAACTTTTTTTGTGTTTTATGCATGATGAATATTCAGAACTGTCGACCAAAGGAACACCTTCCCTGGAGTCACCAGTGTCTAATTTAAGTAGGAAACCCAACAACTTTTGGTTGCGTGGGAATATAAAGTTTGAGCGAATATAGGAGAAAAAAAAACTGTCAACATTTTAAGGGAAAAACTAACAAAAACTGAGAATTTTAAGCCTCATAAATAAGAATTAAAACGTCAGGGACAATCTTTTACCAAAACTTCATCGCCTCAACCTGTACTTGTCAGTTATACAGTATAAGGAGGCTCATCTAAGGTCACAGGGGTCAAATGTGAGCTGAGGCAGTGAGCTGTCTTCAGTTCCTGTTAGTCACTTTAATCTCTATCTACAGACAGTAATCTTACCCTTGCCTGTATCTACACTATAATGCATTAGACTATCCAGTGGTAATAGAATGATGCAATATACCGCTCTGTGTAATACTGTGTGTGTGTGTGTGTGTTTGTGTGTGTGTGAGTTTCTTGCTGTCTGGTCTCAGAGCAGCTTCTTTTTATGTGTCTGTGTGTGTGTAGCTGGGCGTTAGGCTGCGGTGCTGTCTGCCGAGGAGGAGGAGGATGAATAATAAATGCAGTCTTAAGTTTTGATCCAACGTGTTCAGACTACTGAGCAGAGCAGAGGTCTTTCCATGGCCCAGCCGTGCTGATGCCAATGATAAGATAGGATGGGGGTGCGCTAGTGTGGGGGAAGTGGGGGACACTTTGTAGGGTTGTAGTGGTAATGAATTGGAGAACCAATTCTCGCCTGCCTTTCCCTCCCTCTGCAGTCATCTCTCTCTCTCTCTCTCTCTCCTTCTCTTGCTTTCTTTTTCAACCAGCGCGCCTCACTCCAGCCAGCCTGCGGCAATATGAGCGTTGCCATGGAAACATGGACCTGCCAAGGACCATGGCGATGGAGAGAGAGAGAGAGGGAGCGAAACAGAGAGAGGAGGGGTGCAGCTCATTAATGTCTTAGAGCCCCCACCCCCCCTTCCACCCTCACCCAAACCCGAACACACACACACACACACACACAGACACACACCACACTCTTAAGGCATGCTGTTGAAAGAACAAACATCACAAAGAGCTCGAGCCTAAAATCCGCTGCAGAGAAACTGAAACTCTGCTGTAGCTCCTCAGTTTACCGCTCTGCTCATTTTTACATTTTTACTTTACGCCTCTTTAATAACAAACACCTCAGATGCTTCTGTTTTGCTGGTGCTAATGGGAAAACTGAATAAACAAACAAATAAATTCCCTCAAATCCTGGCTCATACCGTCCTTCTTTTGAGCCAGAGACCACAATAATTATTTATCGATCCATTTATCCATCTCTACTCATTCTGTCTTCTTCATTCCTTTACATGACTCTTTTTGTTTCTCTTCCTTATTTGCCAATTAAATCATTTAGAGAACACACAAAAAACATACTGATATCATGAGAGCATGCATTGCTCTTTACTGAACGAGTGTGTGTGTGTGCAGCTATGTGTGCTAGTGAGCCTTGCAAGTGTCTAGAAGTGTGACATGGGTCAATAACCGAATATATGAAGCTCTTCGGCAGAAACTGACATGGTTTTCTTTTTATTTTCTCTCACAATGGAGGGAGTAGAACTGCTGTTGTGTGTGTGTGTGTGTGTGTGTGTGTGTGTGTGACATTGCAGTGTAGATTTGAAAGGCTGCGGCAGCTGTCGACAGACAACGACAATCGTTACCGCACCAGCAACTTGATTGCATACTAATGTTTTGGTATGACGCATCTCGCTCTTCTCTTCCTCCCCCCTAATCAAGCCCCCTGTTTTCCAATTCCTCCCTCTTCCCACAGCCCCCCCCCCTTCTCATCTATTTTCATATGTCTCTCACTTTCTTTCTTCCAACCCTCCCTCCCACCTTGCTCTTCACATTGTGTGGCAGTGATATGGCACTGAGCTGCTGCTGGTACAAGCCACCCACCACCTCTGCAACGACAAGCAGAAATTCAACCACAGGAGACATAAATAAAGAAAAAAGAAGGAGTTACACAGATGTTGAATGTGAATTTAACAGGCAGATTGGAACTTTTGCAGTATTAAAAACAAGGGCTGCAACTAATGATTGTTTTCATTATTGATAATTTTTAAATTAATTGTTGAGTCTATGAAAATACCTTCTTAGCATTTTTCTGCAAATAGTTGTATTATTTTTCTCTATTCTTTTGATTATTTTTATATAACATCATGCATTGTTTATTCCATATTTATATATGTTTATATTTATGTCAACTGTATGTTGTATGTCTATGTGTAGCACCTTATCACCAAAGCAAATTCCTTGTATGTGTAAAACGCTACTTGGCAATAATGCTCCTTCTGATTCTGATTCTGATTCGGTTAACTGTTGTGGTTCGCTCATGGCGTACCCTGCAGCAGACAGGTGTTTTCAATGAAAAATGCTTTTAGAAAACTGCTGTTGAATATCTGACAAAGTTAGTCATTAGCTGGTGAATGTAGTGGAGCATTGAGTTGCTAAAGGACTGAATGTTTCCGTCCAGAGCTGGTCGAAACCAAAATAGAGCTTAAAGTAGAGAGACTATTGGACTTACTTTCATTAGGTGGCCAGAAACACATTTCCAGATACATTATATCGCTTTGTATATGTTTATGGCTTAAATAATAAATTGTTTGCAAACACATAAGTCAAATCAATATGTTTTCAGCTTGTTTCTACTGCCCCCAAGTGGTCACAAAATCACCAACGTTAACTTTTGGTCGGAGACGAGACGTAGCAGTGTCCAGACAATACACGATAGAACTGGATAGGACACAGAGGTTGTGTGTCAGGAATTTTAATACATGGGCAAGTTTGAACCAACAACAATGTGAATGTTTTGCAGCTTTTCTTGAGAGTTGACTTGATGATTAATGAATTGCTCATTTCCTGTTGTTCTACTGGCCAATTAATCCACTAAATGTTTCAGCTCTGTAGTGCATAAGGGATCTTTGCCTGTACAGCTGAGTCCTGGTGAAAGCTCTCTGACTCACACCTGCTAAATCCTCTGTAGTTATGATAGAAAGACGGGAAAAGACAGGGGAGATATGGATTGTTAAGCCTTGTGGGAAGTGAGACGTTAGTTACTCAATATAAGGAAGTTGGAGATAATATTTTGGTGCTCAGTGAATGTTGAATGTTTGCTTTTCTGAGGCTGAGATTAGTTGATATGGATTTTAGGATTTGCTGCTCCATTGCTCTTTCTGTCTGTCTTTTTGTTGCAGTAAAATCTTTAAAAGAACAGGTTGGAAAATGGAAAACATGATCTTTTCAGCAAATTATTTGGCCACACAAACATGTCTGCCTTTTAAAGTCAGGGAGCCTAAAGTTGTCTTTTTTCAGTAATGGGAATAGTTTTCTTTCCCTGAATCATTTCAGACCGCTGACAGACAGCAAGTCAAATGTTAGAACAGTGAACGCCGTGCGAGACAGTGTGATAGGCTGTACAGAGAATCTGTTGCTAGGCTCACTGTGAACAGACCAGTCAAGTCTGACATATGTTTTCAAAGCAGCCCTCTTAGCAGCTTGCAGCAGTTGCCATGGAAACCCCAATGCCATTTCCCCTCATTGTTTGGACCGCTCGATATCCCGAAAGCTTTTTCAGAGTCCTAGTTTATTAAAGCCTGAAAGACCGACAATGAGAGCTGGTTTTGTGCAATTTGCTGGTCTGTGCATATATTCAGCATGTATGTGTGTTTGC
The DNA here is from genome assembly GCA_024633595.2 of Lepomis macrochirus. Classification (NCBI taxonomy): domain Eukaryota; kingdom Metazoa; phylum Chordata; class Actinopteri; order Centrarchiformes; family Centrarchidae; genus Lepomis; species Lepomis macrochirus. The sequence goes on from JALXJV020000009.1 coordinate 6,107,678, forward strand.
AGGAATGCATGTGTTTGTGTAGTGCAGGATGTTTGTCTACATAAGTATTTTGAGCTTGAGGTTTCCTGTGTACACATACTGAAGGATGCTTGCCTTGTATTTGTGTGTGTGTGTGTTTATTTGTTGTGTGTGTGAGCAGGCAGTGACAAAGGAAGATATCCTTCATTTGACCTTCACAGCAGATGCAGACATGGACTGAGTCTGTGCGACGCTGAGGTGTAACCAGTGAGGCGTTTACGGTTGTAGTTTCTATTAGGTTAGATGAATATATCCTTTTTTATATCTTTTTCAGAATCAAAACCTGATTCCATAAAATCTAATTTTCCCTTGTGGCTTTTGAAACATTTTAATTTCACACATAAAATTAGGTCATGTCTGAACTGCTGACATGACTGCTTTTACAAGGTGTTCTGCATTTAAATCTAAGTGTGCTTATGCAATTAAATTTGAAACATGAAATCCCTTGGTCACTTTTTTTTACGTTTATTATTATTTTTTACATTTAACGGGGACAATGTGTAATATATGTACTGTACCAGATATAGCTAAAAGCAAATTCACATCTACAGTCCCTGGGCAGGTGCCAATACAATATATTACAATAATAAAAAAAACTAAATCCAAACTTTACATTTCATAAATATATAGATAAAAACCAACCAAATCAAGCCAAACGAGACAAACTAAAAACAGACTCAAATATACTAAACCTCCCAAACCTTCTGAGCTTAATTCATTCCATTAAAAGTTATGATATACAGTGGATAGAAAAAGTCTACACACCCCTATTAAAATGCCAGGTTTTTATGATGTAAAATAATGAGACAAAGATAAATCATGTCACAACTTTTTCCACCTTTAATGTGACCTATAATGTGAACAATTCAGTAGAAAAACAAACGGAAATCTTTGAGGGGGAAAAATGAAAAATAAAAACCCTCAAATAACCTGGTTGCATAAGTGTGCACACCCTGAGACTAATACTTTGTAGAAGCACCTTTTGATTTTAGTACAGCAGTCAGTCTTTTTGGGTAGGAGTCTTATTAGCATGGCACATCTTGACGTGGTAATATTTGCCCACTCTTCTTTGCAAAGGCGCTCCAAATCTTTCAAATAGCGAGGAGATCGTCTGTGCACAGCCCTCAGATCACTACACAGATGTTCAACTGTATTCAGGTCTTGGCTCTGGCTGGGCCATTCTAAAACGTTAATATTCTACTGGTGAAGCCATGCTTTTGTGGATTTGGATGTGTAGTTTGGGCAGTTGTAGTGCTGAACGGTGAACTTCCTCTTCACCTTCAGCTTTCTAACCGACGCCTGAATGTTTTGTGCCAAAATTGCCTGGTATTTGGAACTATTCATAATTCTCTCCACCCTGACTAAGGCTCCGGTTCCACCTGAAGAAAAACAGCCCCAAAACATGATGCTGCCACCACCATGCTTCACTGTGAGTATGGTGTTCCTTGGGTGATGTGCAGAGTTGTTTTTTCTCAGGTTCTAACTTGGCTGCAAACCATCCCATCCCAAGCCAAGCAGAACCACATCATCTGCAAAAAGCAGAGATGTAATCCTGAGGCCATTATACCGAAGACTCCATCGAGGTTCTGGCCATAAAAATCACACAGAATCGAAAGTATCCATAGGAATGTACTATGTAAGTAAGTAAGTGTGGAGGTCGGGGTGATGGATGCAGGAGACCATAGTTTGACAACCCTTTACAGATGTATAATAGATAAAAATTCTCTTACATTTACCAGACAGTAGTAAACAGTAGTTGCTATGTGCACATATTATTAAAGTGACAAAGTGACATTAGAAATGATAAAAACAGTTTGCATTGAATCCTTCTAATCTGTCTAATATTTACATTTTTGCCTGGTTACGGTGAATTAGTGGCAAGGTACAACACTGACACCCACTGAACCTCCTCACTGAAACATTTGGATGTGTATGTCTATTAAGTGTAACAAATAAAAACAAATGTTACAAAGTGCATACAGTGTATTGTGTATATCCTAGTGCCTGTACGATGCACTACATTTTCACTGACATCTGCATTATGTGAACAGTTTAGAGTGACTAAACTGTTATCTAGTTAAAGTCAACAAATTAGCAAAACCTTTGTGCTGTTAGTGTATAGTCCACTAAAAATGTAGCCTAATCCAAATAAATGCTTATAAAATGCCAATATCAAGACTATATTCTTGACTTTAAATTCTTGTTGTCAGGTCTTATCATGATGGTCTCCTTTCCTAACAGATCACTGGACAGTAAATATCATGTTTTTCCTTTTCCGGGCATTTCATTTCTTATTTCCTGATGACTTGCAGGGCCGCCTTCCCAGAGTGCCTCGTGTGTGCGAGACCTCATTTAGACTTAGGTCAGCGTTCAGGCTGCTGGATCAGAGATGAATTGGCCATCGGAGGAGGGCTGTCACTCGCCCTGAAGTCCTGCTGGGCAGCCATCTGCCTGCGGGTTGAGGCAGACGAGCCCTTCTGCCCAGAGTCCTCGAGACTGGGGGTTTGGCTTTGTAGGATTGTTCACTGGAAACAGTTATGGCAGGCAGAGTGGATTAATAACACTTTCCCCTGCCTAAGACATGCTTCAGCAATTTGCTTCGGTTGAGAGAAACTTTAACTGACACAACATTTATAGTTGCTGTGTTGAGTGTGGTCCCAGGCAAGTCAAAGCGTAGAATCCAAAATATACATTTTGCCAAAAGATACTCTTTAATATTGAAGAAGCACTAAAACTAAAAAACTAATTCCTTGAATTTAATAATGGTTCAGGCTATATGTAATGTGTAAAGTGTCATTTGTAGTAAAAAACCCAATTATCCAATCTCAGCTGGAGCTTAGAAGCCTCCTTTAGCTTATTGTAGAAGTAAATATTAAGTTAATTTGCAGTTTGTTGGACTATTGTGGTTACCTGCTTAGCTGCTCAACTATATTTAACCAGTTCTACAGCTTTTATATACATACGTAAATGAGGTTTATAAGCGATCTTATGTCTCATTTATCTCAAAGTAAACAATTAAACGGTTGTGTAAAGCAACTGCTGACAACAATACAACGGTCAGATAAATGTAATGGAGAAAAAAACAATATCCCTCTGAAATTGGATACTTCTGGTATCGGGGTCTTTCCCACACACCTGCCTGCTATCAATAATGACATGAAACCCCAAACATCTTCAAGATAAGAACTACTTAAAATGACAGACATTATTTTTGTATTTGAGGCTGTACATGGATTTTTTGTCCTCTACCATGGAGGAGGTGGGGTTTATGACCTAGACTGCAGCCAACCACCAGGGGACGATCAAGATTTTTTGGGGAGCTGCCATGTTGTCCATCTTTATATACAGTCTATGGTTCAAACACAGGACTTTCATCTAGACAGCGGATGTCCCATCAACGTATGTGTTACTTAGCTACTACTGCAACTGTTTCACAACATTAACCACGTGTTGAAAAATGTGTAAAAATGTGTAAATCAGATTTACAGAACCCGTTTCCACATTCCCTGACCTCCATCTATCTTTACACATATATAAAAATCCTGTGCTGTTCTCAGCAATTCAAAAAGGGACTGCTCTATATATTATGTAACTCAAAGAAATGGGTCAACATAACAGTCATAATGTCACTTCCTTTCATACAGAAAGTGTTATTGTCCCATCCCCATTATTTGAAAAGACTTTGAGCGTATTGTTGTTATATAATTGTAATACAGTCGATAAAATGATACAATTTTATAATGTGTTTCCTTGTAAATGTGATATGGTCGTAAAATAAAATGTATTTAATATTATCTAGCAGAATCTGTCGCCAGAGGAGAGGCACTGTTACTCTTTCTCCCTCTCTCTGTAATAATACAGTGTATTACAGTTATATTCGTTGAGTGAAACTCTCCTGTTTTGAGAAAGTCAGATGCTCCATAAGCTGACTTATGTAAAGGGGGATTAGGCAACACTGAGCGTTGCATAAATAGTTCCTTTGTATTCCAACTGTCCAACCCCACCACTGCTCCATTCTTCCATTTTCACAGAGCAAAGTATATTCACTTGACCCCTGATCTTGACAACAAGTGGCTCCCTCTGAACTGACATGATTAAATTTTTCTCGAGAGCTGCCCAGCCAGCCGTCCATGTTCCAAGACTCTGCATGGGCATTTTACTGGGGGAAGTTGAAGCTTTGAGATTAAGTAAGTGGTCTGCAACCAGACAGTGGACAAGGTGAAAAAGATGCGGCAGAGTTCAGACAAGGGTTACAGCAGTTAATCATGTATTTTGAATGAGACTACTGCGTGGTCACAGTGGGGGTCTCACACACAGAGGGTTGTCTGATCAAATATGCTAACCCAGGATTAACTTTTACAGAAACTCAGTGCAATGCCTTTTCATCTCCTCGCTAATTTGTAGCACCTCACCATGCAACTATTGCTTTTTTTTTCTTAAACAATTATCATATTTGGTCTGAGTGTGGCCTTAGAACATCATGTCAACCAAGTCCTAGTCTCACATTATTCTTGTCTGCTTTTTCACCTGCCATGTACAAAGTCTCCCGTCATTTCAGATCCCACCACTCATAAAACCTGTTCCCACTTCCCTATCAGCCCAGTAACATTTCTACTGGCCCATTTCCGATCAGCCCCTACCAGATCGTCCATTGTGCTTCTGCCTTTGTGATCCAGCCATTTTCTTTGCCTGCCCCAGTTTTGCCTGTTATGACCACCTGCCTGGAGCTTTTGGACCCAAACTGTCTGATGCAGAAGATCTCACCCGTATTTTTTGAATGTAAGGAGCCATGAATTTTTCCCAATTACATTTTCTTCATTGCATTTTGGATTGAAACCCTTAAATCTCGTCTGTCTGGCCCGGAGGAATAAAGAAAGCTTCATTTCATCCTCTTTATTTCCAAGCACTTAGCCTGATCAGATTATCATTCAGTTATTAAATGACCTGGGACTGTAATAACTTAAAAGCTGAGCAGAGGAATGCAGAGATTTAAGGTTACGTCAAGTTCACCAAATCACTAAATCGGTCTTCCAAACCCCTTCTTCTGTCGTCTTCCATTGTCCATTGTAACAATAAACTGAGGAGAGAAGGAGGTAAGAGAAGAAGACAGGGACAAGTAGAAAAGAAAAGACTGTAGCAGAACAGAAGAAAGGTTGGAGTTCAAGAAGAAAGTTCAAAGGAAGGGAGGAAAGCAACAGAAAGTGGGTAATGAAAGAAAAGGGATTAAAAAAAGGAAGATAGAAAGAAGGAAGGGAGTGAGTGAGCGTTTCTTTCAAAAGGCAATCAAGAAAAGAGGAAAGAAAATATGGAAAGATTTTTTTGGTGTATGTCTTCTGTAAAACACTTTAAAGCTCGATGTAGAAATAACTTCTTTACTATGTTTTTATCAAATGACGCCCACTAATGGAGCTTAGCATCTCCTGGTTTGAATCAGCTGCCTCATTCATGCTTCTCCATCATTGGCTCATTTACCTGCTATTTGGGTACCAGATGACTAGGAACACCCCATTTAGATTTGAAACAATTAGTCAATGAATCAGTTAGTCAATTGACAGAAAAATCCATTTTTTTAACAATCAACCATTCATATTTCATCATTCATAGATTATATTTTAAGCAAAACATAAATTCACTGGTTCCATGTTTGTTGGTCGTTTTTACCTCTATGAGTAAATGGATAATCTTTATTTTCAACCTGGGCTCTGTGAAATGGTGACCGTCATCTTTATTTAGACATTTTATAGGGTGGTTATTTATGGACGGTGATGATGGTGCAATGGATAAGGCACATTCCTTTGGTGTGAGAGACCCGGGTTTGATTCCCGCTGTGACCTATCAACCAATCTTGTTTTTCCCTGAACAAGGCATTTAACTCATCGTTGTTCCAGAGGCATGTGACCTCTGACATGCATAGCAATTGTAAGTCATTTTGGACAAAATACATTTTATTTGCATTTTTATTTGTGTTTTGGTGCTGCAATTATAACCTGAGACTTGATATGTTCATGCCATTTGCTGCTTTACCACTTCCTCCTTATGTTCTTTGCTTTTTGGAATAGCATAATTTTTAACTAAGAGAGCAGCAGAAGCAGAAGTTTTGCTGCCAAATCTTATTGTATAACCATTTGCTAGAATCAGTCATCATCACTCCCCAGTCTCTTTGTTAAAGGTCAATGTCTCTGGCAATTTAGAAGGGACAGCTGGAAGACGAGTTTTATTGACTATCCAAGCAGGAATCTTCCGGTCTGAGCCGCGAATCCAATGCGCAAGTCCCATAAACCTGCATTCTGTTGAACGGCCAGCAGGGAGCGACTCTTCTGGTTGCAAAAAGAAGTCTGGTTCCATTAGAAATAATTGAGAATGTTTCTATTTCTCAGCTGATTTATTACCTCAGTAAACACGTTCATAATAACTTTACGATTTCAATTGCTAGTTTCATGTCTTCTTCAATATAACATCATGTTCTATGTCCCATTTACAGAAAAATAGACCAAAAAGCAGAGTATATTTCAGGATGGGACTATCTGTGATTGACAAGTCGTTACTATGGTGACCTGTCAATCAGGCTAGAGTGACTTGTACCCATGGCACTGTGTAAATGTAACCAGCGCCGTTGATAAGCGTATTAGGAGTTGCCTGTTCACTGGTGAGTACATTTAATTCTAAGACTGTTGTTCACTAGACAAAATTGTCAGCTTTGTTGATGACATTTAAGGTAAATTACAGATGCACCTAACTAAAAAAGCTTACTAGCCCCACACACGGCTGTTAGCTCCATCGTCTCGTCCAAATATGGTCACGTCCAATCAGTTCCAAAAAATCAACAGCCTCGAGTTTCAAACTCGAGGCTTCAAAATGGCAGTCTAAAAATCAAGGGGTGACGTCACAATGACTATGTCCACTTTTTTATACAGTCTATATTTGCTGCTGGTGACTTTCAACAAGATTCCTGGGTGAAACTGCGTGAATGGTAAGTGGGTTTGTTTGTGCAGTTTGTAGATGCAACTAACAAATAGAATCTTTTATTTTCATCTCAATTATTTAATGGGTTTTACATGGGGTCCCCAAACCACCTAACAGCATCTATTCCCCTGGCTTTCTGAAGATTACACTTGCCCTCCGGGTTCAATGCAGCCTCCCTCTAAGTCAGACACATTTGTCATCTTATTTTGGCCCTTTATTTTTAAATCTGAAAGGCTTCAATGCTTCAGATTTGCATGTGACAACCTAACAACCAATAGCTAATAATTCCACAATGCAATAGTAAGATGGATGCTTCCTCAAAGGATGGATACAATTTTTTCAGCAATGTCTGAGCAACATATGAAAAAAATGCTTGTTTGTCCGTCAGTGTCAGATGTACAATGATCACATGTTTTACCCTCTGATCGTAAAAAATAAAAACAACGAACAAAAAAGAACTTACTTGTGTATGTTTTGTTGTTCCAGTGTGGATGTGATGTGTAGCAGCCTGAGGCAGTCAGGACAATCTGCTGTGGTTTCTCTGTTCTCTGGCTGACTTCCATACATCACGGAAAGTCTAATGTCTCCCGACAGGGTTCGCGTGATGTCTTGGGGGTCTCAAAGACAGGTGGATAATCCTCCCTGCTGGGCAGAGCTGAATGCGTTGAGAGGCTGCTACACTGTGATTAAAAATGACTCTGTAAGCTACCTGCAAACGGTTCTGCTGGCTACCACAGAGGAAAACCTTTGGTCATAAAAACAGTGGTAGTTTCTTGGTTTATATCACTATACGAAATAATTCATTCTCTAGTATTTTTTATCAGCTTTAATACAAAAAGCATCCATCAAATGTCCTGGAAAACAAGTCTTTACTTAACAATGTTGAAGAGAGTCGATAGACTACCTCCACGAAGGCTGCACAATATTCTTAATTTTTAAAAGCCATTACTGTTTCATATAATTTTTATGTGACAACATCTTTCAGATTATTCTGATGAATAACGTTTTTGTTTGTTGACAAATTCTGACAATTCTGGTAAAAATCGGTTTTGCTTTTAGCTATTTATTCTCTGTGTCCCATGATCAGATCTCGACCCATGTCTTTTTTGGTACCACCACTAGGTGGTGCCAAAGTTGTGCATTTTTTGCATTGACTTTGATTTAAAATTCTTTATAGAAATTTCGGGAGCTGCATCAAAATACAAATAGTGACAGACAGCCATGGCCTACATGTGCCAGAAATTTATATTCAAGTAACTCTTAAGAAAATATCCTCAAAACCACCCTGCTGTGCAACAAATGCTTGATCAATTCTGCAACAAATCTAATCAAAAGCTAATCACTGTGGCCCAATTTTCCACCAAAATGAATTTGTATCTATCATGTTTTTAATCTTTCTGCTAACTATCAAACACAAAACAGGATGGAAAACGTAACATCCTCAATGTATTTAATCATCTTACCATCATGAGACAGCTGCTTTTCTGTTCTTTACTGTTCTCCTACAGGTGGAGTTTAACTCTTTGGGTTTAATGTTTTCCGCACCACATACAGAGAGACGATGTAGGTTGGTTAGTTTATATTTTAATATGGAGCTAGTATTTCAGTGAATTAAGGTAACAGTGGGAGTTAAGAGCCATAATATTGACATAGAAGTGTTATGTTTCCAACATAAGTAACGACCAAAGCACCATTTTGGACCTCTGAAGAACTGTGTTATTTTCAGAGTGCAGGATATGAGTGAGGGGGGCTGCTCGTCCCTCATAAACTGTGGACAGACTAATGTGCCCTGGTGGATTTGTGTGATATGCAGGGCCAGGAGGTGGTGAAGGGTTGTTAATGTTAAAATAGAACTGCAAGTATAAACTGTGTTTCAATGCACATATATGAAATAAAAAAAACAAGACTGTGTTTCCTGTGAGATATGAAGTAAAATATTAGCTATAATGTCAAATTAATTGGATTTATACAGCATTATGTAAAGAATATATATGCTGTACATACTAGAGCAATCTGGAAGGAAGCACAGCACCATCTGGACTGCTCTCCTTCTTTTAGATACAACCATACATTTCAGCAGCTGCTGTGCATTTACCAAAAATGCTTTACTGTGGAAAACGTCTGAGAGAGTATGAATGTTTAACTCGCTACCTTATTATTTATTTCCATTGTTTGGACAGATTGAAGGAGTGTAATTATGCACATCACATAGTTGAAAGGCTATTTTAAAAAAAGCGTCAGTGAAAAACACCTGCCTGCACACTGACTCCAAGCCACAAAATGTAATTAAACACAACGTTTTGATCCAAGTCGGATTTTCGTCAGGTCAAGATGAAAGACATACTGTTCATCCTATGCTTTTTCTCTTTATATGATGCAGGGTTTTTATAGGCAACGGTTTATGACAGAAATACACAGATGTATTACGTACATGTCTTTTTTGACCAATTTGAATACTTTTATCATTTTTTAAAATATTCAGTGAGCTCATCCAACAAAAAGTTTTTCTGTCCAAAGACTGGCCCATATTAATTCTCTGTGCCATACAGCTCCATTATCATTTAAAAGTTATGAAAACACATAAATGAGTCACACTGTTGCACGTGACATGTTCCTTTATTACTATGACCACACACACTGTAGTTTATTTTGACACAGTCCCACCTACACCATCCTGCTGCCCTAAATGCTCACTAGAATACTCATTGGGGCATTCAACAGTGTGGCTTGTGTTGATTTTGTAAAATCTTAATTTATTTTGGTATAGTATAAAGCAGTGTCATTATTTTGGATTAAATTGAAACGTGGATCTCTATTTTTATAATTTATTGTTATAACCTTAATGTTTGGTGATTTAAGGGGTGATAAAGAAGGAAAATACCTGTACATTATCATTATGATGGGGAAAGGATATATATTTACAGCAGCAACCAAAAAACAGCCATTAAACACTAAACTTTTCAAAAAGTTTATTTTGAAGTATCAGCGGGTTCTTTAAAAGAACATTAAGATTAAAAAATAAATACACGAGTGGGATGCCTTGAGTTAAGGTGAAGCCTGGAGTTAAATATAACAGGGTTAATTATGAAGGTCTATAAAAGGGATGTGATATGTTATTTGTCTGTAATCAGTATTTATATGCACACACTCACACACAAAACATAGGCCTAGTTTATATTGAACCAACTTAATTTCACAGTAGCAATAGAAGAAAGACTAAAAACCTGCTCCAAGCTAAATCAGACACAGAAACTCTCCGACTTACTGCCATATCATTGCTGCTAAATGTACTTCCTCATGCAACAAACGGAGAACGTGATGTCACTATAGGGAAGTGCTTCTGCCGGCTGCACATGTCCGTGTGCGGCGGTGGTGTCACTTATATCCATCAGAAATGCTTGGGAAAATGTAGCGTGTGTGGAAGCTACCGCGCTACTCGGTCAATAAAAGAGCTTCGTTACTGAAAAGCTATTTGATTCAGAAAATAGCGACACTACCACCAAGCTACTGAGAAATGTAGTTAAACTAGTAACGGCGCTACTTGTAGCGACGCTACTGCCCAACACTGTTAACTTACCTCTTGTCATTTGTGTGAAATTGGGAAGCTATTTTCTATATGGGTTTTTGGTTGTTGGTATTTCTACCCTTACCTGTCCTGAGAAGGCTGTATGAGAGTTAGGTTAATTAATAAGACATTTATGAGTCATATGAATGTAATATGACTGATCAATAATAAAAATAATGACTAAAACGATCATTTTTGTTGTTGTTTTCAGATGGTGGTATTGTTCTTCTGTACCTTTATGTGCATGTGTACATGTTTGTCCTGTTGTAGTAACCTTTGTGTAGTCAGTGCCCAGATGTTTTAATAATAATAATTATTATAATAATAATAATACTGAAGCATTTTATGTAAGGAAGTTTGAAAGTATTGACAAACGGATGCATTGTGGCTTTTGGTCTTTTCATTGTCGACAAAAACAAAAAGATAGAATATTGCCAGCCTCATCCTCTTACTACTGTATGGAAACAAATCAAATGAAGCTTTGACCGTTTTCAGACATCTAATATTATGTTATTTTAGTGCTGGCCTAGTGTTATAGAGAACAGGAATTTCATACATGCTTACATCCTGGCCTCAACCCTTTGGGACACACAGGTCTTTCACCACCAGCCAGTTTTCTATAATAACATTAGTATTACTATGCTTGTTTCTCACTGATAACTCTGGCTGGCTAACATGTGGTGTGTCCTAAAAATATTTTGGAAATGTGATGACGAGTGTGACTTACAACCAAATGGAAGAGATCTTCCACCATCAGAAACTTTGACACTTCCGCTTTGAAGCATTACTGCTAAAACAACTGAAATTTATAAATTCACCTCTTGAGACAATGACATAATGTAATAATATAGGATAATGCTGTGTCACACTCTGCCTGTCAGCCATGGCATGTTGTGCACTTTTGAGTTTGGTCAGTTTATTATCTGTTATATTGGTCTGTTGGGTATTGGGGTTCTGTTCTGTCTTGCCTATCGTCTAGTGTTCAGTAACCTGTGTCATGTCTGTTACCCCAGTAATCCCTCTGCATGTCAGTCTCTCTGTTTTCCCCTGCTCTCACTCTGCCTGCCTGCCTCTCTGCTGTCTCTCTGCCTGCCTCGTTAGCCCTGATCCTGGTCACCTGTGTTGCTCCCGCCCTGCTCGTTAGTCCTTTTATAAGGAATATAATTTATTATTTTGTATAAATGTTTGATGTTTCTCTCATTCCCTGTCTTGTCATTGTCGTGTGTATAGGATCTGTCCCTCATTGTAAGGGTTGTAACCGGCTCTGTCTCATCTTGCTTGTTTCCTGCCTGGTCCCTGTCAGTTCTTTGGAGTTTGGATCACACACCTGTGTTTGGATTTTTCTGTTGGATCCCCTTTCTTTTCTTGGACTATGTTATTTTGGATTCACTCTGCTTAGCCACTCTGTATGTAAGTGTACTCGCCCTCAGTTTCTGGTATTAAACCTTTTGAACTATACCTGCTCCATTCTGTGTCCTGCGTTTGGGTCCACCAACCTTCTTACCCTTCTCAACCATCACAATCCTGACATGCTGTGAATATCAAATCTAAAGTCTTAGCCTCCTGAGGCTGTGTGATTCCTCTTCCCATACCTACCTGCATTCTGTTACTATTTATGATTCACAAATCTGTGAAGTTGTTGTTTATTGTGTCCCATATAATTACTATATGCTTGATAACTGAATGAACATATAACTGGTCACTGTGGAAGTCTGTCGTCTTAAGGAGCAGTATGTACATTTTTGTCTTTCCTTTCTTCCTCACATGATCTTATTCACACACTTGCAGAGACACACAGCCTCATACACTGCTCACAGTTCATATTTTTATGTTTATAGGATTACCCAGAAGCTGCCTATGTCCTCCTTATGATTATGATGCTCCTCCTGCTTATGCTATGCTGCTGTGTGGGCTGTCATCTTCAGCCCACACAGCATCTATGGATCCTGCTCTCTGAATTCATCCTGCAGCTATGGAGGATTTGGTGAATTCACAACCAAGGAAATCAAAAAACTGCACATCTGAAAGGGGGGTTGGAAATGTTGTATGACCCTCTGTTACATAGAGCCAGTAAAGTATTAATGTCACTATGTTGGAACAAAAATGTATGATCACATGTTGTGGTACTTTATTATAGAGTTGGGAAGTTTAAGGATCCACAGTGTTGTGTACAGGAGTGCACTGGATATTTTTTTTTTTTTTCTAGTTTGAAACGGTGGATGGCTCTAAATAATACAATACCCCACATATTAAGAGGAAACCCATCAAAGATGCAAAGCAGTGCAGTAGCAAATTCAAAACACATTGTTGTTGCTATTAGGAACAAAACACTGCACTATAATGATTAGTAAATTCCTCCAACATTGACCCAATCTTCTGATAGTTACTAGAGTGTAACCTTTAGTTTAGCAGAGCATGCAACAGAAGTTTAAGCTGACGGATTTTCTGTACTAAAAAGCTTGAGATTTGTGGTATATTTCTCCCCTTTAACCTGCATTAATTAGATTTTTCTTGGGGGAATTATGTAAACACAAAATGGACATCACCTTATGAAGTTGATATGGTGAACGGAAAACATGACCATTCATTTGGGGTTGTGTTTGTGTCTGCCTGATGAATGTAAGTCCAATACTCACTCTCTTTTTACTTCTCTGTTTTGGTCGTCATGAACTCCTGAGGAAAAATATCTGGCCCTTTAGCTACTGGATGCTCTACTTTCTTAACCAGCTTGTCACTAACCTTGTCAGTTTGCTACGGGGAAAGTAGCTTTCAGTAGTTTTTGTTAGTTTGTCACTGAAAACAGCTGCCTTCTGCAGTGCTAAGAACCTAAGAGAGTGAAAGACAAACAGTGAAGTTGCAGACCGTAAAAACCAAAACTCTTCTCTGTAGTGCTGAAATGAACTGGAGAGTCCTGTGATAATTCTGTGTGGGTTCATCACTACGAGCGATAATTTTCACATTACATGCAGTCATTTGATCCCTTTTTGCCATAACATGTGCTTTTATTCAGATGTCTTACCTTTAGTGCAACAAGCTCCATTTTCATTCCTGAAAAACTTTACATTTAGACACAAGGTAGAGATCCAAGAATAAAAGTAAAATAGAAAAGTGCTTTATGTAATGAAATAAGAGGCAGGATGAAATTGTAGATTGACTATATTGTTGTGGTGGTTGTAAATAAAAAGACACCGGAGAAGAAGGGAGCAGAACTTATTTGCATTCTGGTTTTGCTGCCACCCAAGGCAACAACAGTTACATATCAAGCACTGCATAGGCTTCCCTTTTGTATCGTAGAAAATGTATTTATTAAAGCATAGGCTCCAGAACAGAAACAAAAGAAAAGGAACAAAAGCTGCAAGATTGCAGAACATATTATGTACCATAAAATTGATAAAGAAATCACTGTACACGCTACAGTGCTTTTTAAAATCACAGCTTTTGCAATGCAGTTAATAGAACCTATGGTCTATATATTATTTTTTACACTTAATAAACATTCAATAAATCTCATATGCCTTCTTTTGGGAACATCTAGGAATTAGATTAATGTCAAATAAATGTGCATCTGTAAGTCTGAATTAGAAATGTTATCACAACAGAACAAACAGCATACAAAAAGTACAATCATTGTTCATTACTTAGCTCAGCTGACTGGCGTTTGGTAAATCATGGATGAAAGACGATGATGAGCAATTTAAAATAAATTAGTATTAGGATCCAAAGATTCTGTGGGACTAAGGAATTCTAATATCTCTAACATAACACTATTAATACATAGTCACTCTAATCCGATTAGTGCAATCAAATCATTAATTTCTGTGTATTTCACTTTTGAGATCACTTAAAATATTTTGTATTTTAAAGTTTCATTGTGCGAAAATGTGTCACTGTTGGGAACTGTTAAGTGAAATACTGCCTACAACTGCTGTAAGAATAGACATTTTAGATTAACAACAGGAAACATTTGAATTCAGTTTTTAACAAACAATGTTAAGGTTCACTTTTGGCTCGGTACATTTGAGTGAGAAACTTAGACTGTATGTGGACACATCCAATCACAATGACGTGTTCAGATACTGTTTTTTTACTACTAGAATTCAAGCTCTATTACCTACCTAACTACAAATTATTTTGCCAAAAATATTATATTGCATGAAGTTACAAATGACTAATATATTTAAAAGCCAATATCTTATTAAACTCAATATTGAAATCTCATATAAAATATGTTGTATTATAAAACGTTGAAAAAGATCACAAATCGTCTTTATAGCACTTGCTAAATAAGCACTTTTATTGTAACTGCTGCTGATTTTTATCATCCATTAATCTTCGCTGGTCCTAAATATGTTGTCTTTCCAAAAAGGAAAACAAAAGGGAGAATAAACTTGTGTGTTCATGTACTGATGCTCTGACAGGCTAACAAAAAGATGCATTTTGAAATCAGTATCAAATTGCAAATTGTTATTGTAAAAAGGTCTAAAAAGACCTCAGGGCAGAAATAAAGCATTTCCTTTACAAATGGAGGCACATAAACTGCTTGAAAGCAACACATTAGTTCTGAGGTGATATTATAAAATAGCAGATAATGTAATTTGCATTTTGTACTGACTGAAACTTTTGCAAGTCTCAGATTTGTTTTTTAATTTGTGTTTACCCCCTCAAAGTGAAATAAAGCCCTTTGGAAAAAACTCTTCAAGCAAACTTCCCTTCTTACTGTGGATTCAATTAGACTGTCTTGCTCAGCATGAGAATTGCCAAGGATTAAGTGATTGTGTATCGTTTCGATTCAAAACATCTGCTATTTGTGCTGGCATACGCTCCACGACTCTCATACTGGGATGTAAGGCAGGCTGTCGGAGAGGAAGAGAGAAGGGTTTGTAGATGAAAACACAAAGAAATGCAGAGACTGAAGCACAGAACAGGGAGTGGTGGGCATTATTTGGTTGATTGCTGTGAACATTAACGATGGAAATGTGTCTGGCTAAGGTAGAATATCATTGCTTCAGCATAAATATTTCACAGTTGTTGGACAGAGAAGCACAGATCTGCAGAGGAGTTCTGTTATTTGTCACTGACGCTTTTGTTGAGATGTTTTCTTCACAAAGCCCACTTGTTCAGTAAGTTTGGCACCAGAGGGGTAAGAAACTCATAACCCTTGTAGTGTTTTTGCCTGTAACTGTACAAAACGGACAACATAGTTTTAATAGGTGGGTTTATGTGATAATGTGTGCTTGCACAAGACAAATATATAGAAAATATTTTTATGTTTTTTCAGCATAACATCTCAGAGTGCTGCTATAGGGATATGAGAGTATCTTAGATTCAAAAAATTAGTAACCAACACCTTTCAACATAATAGAAGTGAAGGGTAACTTCGGTGTTTTTCAACCATATTTCCCCATGTTTTTGTTTCTATGTGCCTAATTGGGGCAACATTTTTTGGAATTGGTCCAGTATTAAACGAGCGTGCTGCAGTCGGTAGCAGTAACTCCCTTGACATAAACAGTAATTTTACCCCGCAGAACCCAGGAGTTGCTAGTGTAGTGCTGCCTCAGTTGGTTGCGTAGTTTGTATTATTGTGTGATTTTGGTGTGACTTTATATTGTTAAAAACATCAAAATCACAAATACTGTTTTTGTCAAGGAACAGAGCGACATAGCGACTGTTTCTGGTTAAATGAAAGGATCTTGCTCTTTTCAAAAAGGCCTATCTCCGTAGGAATCCCTTCCATAATGTTGTCAGACACTTCTATGAACAATCTGAGTCTGTCAGTGGAAAAAAATAGTCCTTTAGTGGATGTACTTTGATGGGGCGTCATTGTCCACAAGGATTATGTTGCAGCCCTGTCTAGCGCTCCTTCAATACTGGACCAATTTCAACAAATCTTGTCCATAGTCATATAGACACAGAAAATGGGAAAATGCAATTTAGAAAAATTTAGAGGATGTTAACATTCCACTTGTTAATGTTGTAGTGACCTCTGAAACCTTGCATGTAGGTTGTGAACAGGGTGTTTCCTAGGCGCAGTGAGGGCATTCACGGAAGCAGGGCAAAGAGACATCCAGTATGCATGGTCCCACAACATGAATAATTTGCTTTAATGCTCTCTAGGTTCAGGGTGCCCCTTTATGCCTGCCTGCATCGTGGAATTACGATGCACCAGTATTTTCTTTTAACACTGTGCACTACAGTTTATTATACATGTACTGTAACAGTATGATTTCCTTTGCTTGTTGCAGGCTTTTGTTTAATTCAGATACCCTCTAAACCTACAGGTCAACAACTCAAACATTTGGTACTCTCCTACTTACAAAAGGTGCCACCATGTCACATTAATTCTCAGAAACAAGGCCACAGCTTTATATTCCCACGGGAAAACTGGAAGATACAGTACAATGCCCATAACGGCTCAGTATGGTTACAGAAATAAAGGCTATAGAGCATTGGAAGCACATTCGCTGTGCAAGAAGCAAGCCTATCCAATTTATCTTCATTCCTACTTCCACCAGACTTCACAGGAACAACCTGGGAATTCCTATGAACATCTCCTTTGGGGTTTACTGAGATCTGTTTTTAGAGTTCAGATGAACGAGTGAACGTGTAAAAAAGTCAAAAGAACAGAAGAGGAGGGAGAGAAATCAATATGCAGCCCTCTGCAAGGAGAGGTGCACCATTAGCAGTAGCAGGTGCTTTGTTAATGCTGACAAAGACAGATAACTAGCTAGCAATAGCTATCACTAGCTCTGTGACCGAAGAAGCAGAGACATTTCCTGGACAAAACTTGATTACATGATTAATTAGAATACTTTGAGTGTGTCAATTTGTGGTGGCAGGTTTCATGATTTTTTTTTTCTGGACGTTTTTAATCATTGCAGCAGCTGAGCAACAGCTTGAGTTTGTCGTAGCCCGAGTGTCCTAGATTCAGAGAAGTCTGTGATCTATATGTTGGTACGAGGCCTACAGGAGCACAGCTACTTTATCATGGTAGCTGTCACATTGGCTCCTCTGTGGCTCACACTGAATCTGTACAGGCTTTAGCCGACTTGACAAAAGTAGGGCAACACCTTGAAGAAAAACAGTTCTGGGGATCATTGTATGGAGTATAACAGTTACTCTAAAAGGAAAATACACAAATCATAGATACCTTCAATTATACTTTAGTATAGATTAGTATATGTTTAAACACATGTGAATTGATTTTCAGCAGTCATGTTTTACACAAAAATACATTTTAACCTCTCTTACTGTGAGTTATGAAACCACTCTGAGCAACTTACCTCCTGTATCCTCAGAGGCCTTTGTGGTTCTTACACAACCGGCAAAACCTTTGTGAGCTGATCTAAGGCACATTAACATTCATCACAACACTGGAGCACATCTCAGTGGCCAAATTTGAAACCATTGTCCAGATGAGGAGAAAAGGTGAAAACACTGCGTAATCCCCTCCAGAAGATAATACACTGAGACAAGTTTTGACAGAGAAACATTTCATGGAGGCAGAGCTGTTCTGGAGGCAGAAACAATCTTATAGGTTCAGTTAATATTAAATAGGCAGAACCAAAAGGGAACTGTCACTTTGTGAGCATGCTAGCTGGCAAATGAAACTCACATTCTTATTGAAACATAAAAACTTAAAAGGGAATGGTTTTTTTTGGTCATCATTCATGACCTGTTGCCATGCCTTGTCATCCCTTGTGAAAGCTATCAGGCTTGCTAACTATCTGAATCAACATTTAACTGTCTGGTTCAGATTTGTTGTGATTACAGGCTAAATTACAGGCTCATTCGTTTATACCTAAACAAGGGAGACTGGACTTTTATGTGTGTACCCTCTACTCCTTGTTTACCACTGCCTATATTGACAGGACTGTCTGAAGACACTGCCAGTTGAGGAGATAAAGTTGGAGATTATTATACATTTATGTTTATGTATGTGTAATAAGTTTACTTTGATCTATACTGTTTAATAGAAGTGGCAACATGAGACAAAGACTGTAGAGTGCTGCTTTCACTTTTCTGATTTGAATCATTTCATTAATTTCAAAGATTTGTAGTCATGGACTATGTAGCTTTTTTTCTAAACAAAAGTATCACATCACCGTTCAAATCCACTTCAGCACGTAGTACAACAATAAGTGAACACATCACTGTTCATGTGGCCGCCACATCCTGCTGTGATTATGTCTTCAGTTCAGTGGTACGTTCAGACTGTACTGAGCTGTTAGAACTAGTTGTGTTAGATTAATGGCTCACATGTCCAGCTCAGTCTGACCTGTTTTGAAGGACGGTCTGTGATGAAGCAGGTCCCACACTGTCTGAGTCACCCTCATTTAACTAAATAGTTTGAATCCAGCCAGAGCTCTCTGCTGTATGACTCGGGTTTGGCATTTGGTCTTGAGATCTGGATTTGTTTTCTGTTGTTGAAGGTTCATCCTGGGCCACAGCAATTCACAGGTTGTTTGTTGACGTATGGTGGATGTAGAAATGAAGACAAATTGGACAGGCTGGATTCTTGCAGAGAAACAGTGCCCATTGGAAAATAAAGCTCTGACCTTGTTTCTGAGGATTAATGTGGGAATTCATGGAGACACAATGTTATGACCTTTGTACAAAATAACCTGAAACTTAAGCGCAAACTTCTTTTTGATTAATTCTGGATCATATATTTGAATTAAGAGATAATCCAAACAAAGTGTTTTTTTCATGGGTTATTTATCTTTATCTTTTAATAATAAATGAATAAATGTCACCTTATCAGGATCATAAAGGTACTTTGCCTTTAATTTGTTATATTTAAAGCTGAATTCTGAAACATTCCCAGATTTTGTGTTGCACAGTATGGGACTTTTTCATTATTGTTCAGGAGACCTGATAATTGATGGACAGACACATCTGGCTCATGGACCACTGTTTGCCAACCCCAATTTTCCTCTACTATATGTGAGCTTCCTCATCTCTCACCTACTGCTGGCTTGTTTACTGGGCTTCAGCCTAATGCTAACAACCCTGAAAAGTGTGGCTCCACAATGTGAAGTTCAAATCAACCAATGAGATTATTTTTGCTCCAACATCGCTTCAGCCTCCAAGAAAGAAAAAGCTCCAGTCTGCTCTATACAATGTGTAAAATCTCCCTTTTACATAATATGATTACAGTTCAGTACAGTACAAAGTGTATAGATAAAAATCTTGGTATTAAAATTTTGTTGTGGCAACCCTGTAAATGTGTAGTTTACATGATCTGATACATTTTAAAAATTTAGTTTTTTAAAATTTAAGTTACGTTTTGCTGCTTAGAAAACCCATGTCTTTGCTTGTCTGCAGTGACCTAACTTTCTATCATGCACACTATAAAAACACCACAGAACGCTGTGACCGTCTTGCTGGAAGCCGGAGGAACTTCTTTAGTGGCATATGGAGAAAGGTGTTTGGGAGGAAAGTGACAAGAGGTTGGTCGGACCATGCTGTGAATTGTGACTCCATTTCCCAGGGGGCTTTGCAACAACAGCTCAAAAAGCCACTAGCCGCTTAGCCGATGGCATGGAGAGGGCTGAGACAATTTGGCCAGAGGTCACAAGAGCTGATTGGCTGGTTTGTGGAATCATGGTGGATGCAGGGGTGCAGGTGTTTGTTGATCAGATGACTCTGGTGCACAGGAGGATTGTGGGTAGATGGATATGTCAGAGAATTGAACCCCACCCATTCTTAATTGTGATGCCTGACATGTGTGAAAGTGGATCAAACGCTGATTGTCTTCGATTCTTGACCTTCCCTAGCACGTTGACCCGACTAAATCGAGCACTCCTAGGAAAACTCAGAATATCGGAATGGAAGCACATTACCAGGTGCCATGTTGGATCAACTTTTACTGTTGAAACTTACCTCATAACAATGTATCTACTGCATTATCCAAAGCTTTCAAAGTACCGTTTTTGGTACTGACTTTACAAACAAATGTGTGAGGGCTTACTCCTTAAGACTAAAGATGTTAATTTGCTTCAATGGTTTATTTTACCCATAACCATGTACAAATAAACAAAACCTTTACAGCTTTGTATGGTCACACATTTAGCATTCATTGGTCCATAAGCACTCCTCACGGCGACATAAAAACACTGTTATAAGACACCGACATTGATTTCTAGCATCGGTGTCTAAACGTTGCACTGACGTCACAAATGTACCATCCATTCTAACAGTTTCATTGCAAATCAAAATAGTCACATGCAATGATTGAAAAAAATTACATTACCTCATGTCACATAGAAAGTAAGCGAAAAGTTCCATCATTTAGAAATAAGTACTGTTCAGAGATTTGCCTCTCTTTTTTTTTTTTTTTTTTAAAGTCCTAGACATTCTTTCAACAGCGTTGTTGGTCTCATTTGGGTTGTAAACATTAGTTACAGTGCCTAGCTTCATTCACCTGACTGGCTGTGTAGCATCTGTCAAGAGAATTGGTCAATCAATACTATCAATCAACTGATCGAGAGGAATTGGTCAGTAGTCAATCAATTGTACAAGGAATTTATCATGGAAGGACATGATCGTCTTTGGGCTCAGTTAGGGGCAACAGGACACCAGTGAGAGACTGGAGAACAGACTGAACATTAGATTAATATAAGACACCCTGAGAATCACAACTACGTCTCTTTCGTCTTTCATCCCTTCTTCCTATCCTCTCTCTTCCTCTATCTCTTCTTCTATGGAACGCTCATAGTCAGGTGGGCGTGGCCTCGGCGGTTGAGGAAGATGGTTGGTTGGTAGGTTGGTTTGCTGTGGCGGAAGCCGGTTGCCTTGCAACTGACTCCTTGGTGATTGGCATGAAGACAGGTTAAGGTGAAATCTGTCCTGGTAAGGTAGTATGCAGCACGTACAGTAGTATGAAAAATAGAATGTAATATGCAGCTCTGGGGAAAAATACATGAATTTAAATGCTTTCAAATGATGCTTATGTAAACAAATGGAACAAGTGCACCAAATGCAGATTAAAGGGTCAGTTCATCCAAATTGCAAAATATTTTCTCACTTAATTCTAGTGTTAATTAACTACACAAATAATAGTATTTGTATTGAGATAACTGTCTCTGAGATTTCTGTCACCAGTCCCCAAACACTGAATTTTGTTTGTTGCGTTTGTGGTTTACCCAGAGCAACGGGGACACGGTTTCTGCAAAGAAAGGTTACCAGTGATTCTTTAAATGTAAAGTTTCAATGCTCTGAGCACCACAAACTAAATTCCATTCATCTCCATTGGTTTTGGGATTGAGGCAGAAGTTTCGGAGACACATATCTCAAAACCTGGACAAACAAAACTTTTATTTTTAGGTGAGCTGACCCTTTAGGAATCAAACAACTTGAGGTATTCTTGTTTTGTTAGAGCAACTTAAAGAGCGCTTTCATTCATTTGCAAACACTTTGACATTTTGTTTTGAAAAACAAAAGCAAGTGCACCTCAGGTTTGAACACTTGGACGTCCATTCTAGATGAGTATTTATCCCCAGATCTGTCAGCATGTAACAGTAGATTGTGACAGTAGTATGTTATCGATGGAGAACATCACATGGGGCTGACGTGGTGTGCAGCAAAGGATGGCGCAGGGGAAGGCGGTAGTGGTGGACAGTGATTGGTTGATTTGGTTGGTCAGGTGACTGAGGGGGTTATGGACAGTCGAGTTGAGTCAGATCACATGATGAGGGTTTGCAGCTATAACGTCAGGAGGTTCCATCAGGAGGTATGGAAACCTGACAGGTTTTAGCTTTTGGTGGACACTGGACAGAACACCCACCCTGAACCCCGCTCTCACAGAGCCAGCGAGCACATACACTCACACACACAGAAACAGTCATGCACTCATACACACGTGAGCAGACAAACACAGGGACGCACACACATTTACTCCACATCTTCCACATTTTGCATAGACACACACAAATAAACACACAGGTTTGTTAACTTACACCCACACGTACATTCATGACAAACACACATCTGCTCCCATATTCCACATAAACCCACATACACACTACATGACTCACACAAACACACACTCTTGCCCACCCCCAGACTTGCGATGTGTTACTGTGATGATGCAGAGTGTGGTGGAAGGTGAAGAATAAGACAACGGAAGACAGGTGATGCTAAAATGAACATTTATAATGACTGCTGTTGCTGTCGCAAAATAAGAATCCTTAAAAAAAGACCTCATATATATTAGCACTAGATTGCCCACTTCACTGGTAATCCACAAGTCAAGAAACACAACTCACTAGGTTTTTTTTCTCTTTACAAACACAATGCTACAATTACATTAAATATTCAATACTCTTTAAGTCAGTTAATGAATGTTGTTAAAAGCAACCACTAAAATACTAAAAATAAAAACAAAACAATACTAATATTAATTCACCTTTTTCCAGTCGTTCCATTTTTCTTGTTGCGTTGTTATTTATTAATAGTATAATAATAATAATAGTCTGAGAAATAAATAGCTCATGTGGTGTTTTCAGGGCAATGGGGCAGGCAGCATAAATCAAGAGTGGAGCTCAGAGCAATGCAATGAAATGGTTGAGTCTAATCTCACGCAGTCACTTTAATACTTTCAAAATGTCTTGGATGTACAGGTGAAATATGGAGATATGCCACAAGTTTGGTTCTGCAGGCAGCAGGATGGTTGAGTGGCACCTGCAGAGGTTAATCATCGTTAAACTATCATTCTATGTTATGTAAACTAGGACTGTATTGCACAAAGGTTAGCAGCTCAGCTTCCTCATTATGTTGCCCAGGAAGAGCTTCATTTCTTTTTTAAAATTTTCTTTTGTCCACCCCCCTGGGTTTTTCTTCCAACCTGGAGGAGCCGAGTCGAGCCGTTTTCCATGATGATATGTCTCTAACATGACCAAGCATTTTCAATAACTATGGCTTGATGATAAAAGATACTAGCGCCACTACAACTCACTGTTAGGAAAACATCAACAAATGTACACAAACAAGCCTACGTTGAGAATGGCTTGGACTACTTCTCAAGGTTAGTATTAATATCCGATGAGCACAGGTATCTACAGAGTTTGCTAGCCAACATGGAAGCTAAACAGCGAATACAGTAGGTAAATCAACACTAATAACAACAGCACAGGTTAACACAGTAGAACTAGCATAGCCGATTATACAGGCAGACCTAACTATCCGATACAGAGTATGAGAAGTGTAATGATCGTCTACTGCGTCCACTAGTACCTCTTTATGCTGCCGGCCCCTTTCTGCTCAACACTTCTCTCTTTACAGCTCAGCAAAAATCTGACAAAAATATTTACAATGAGAGAGAAAAAAAATTTAATTGTGGAGAAACAATTGTTTAGTGTTTTTTCTTTTTTTTTGTTTGTCTGCATTTCTTGTTTTTTTTCTTCCTTTCATATGTTTTTTTTTTTGTTCTTTTTCGACTTATATCTCAGAGAATTGTCCCCAATGATGAGCAACAAACAAACAAACAAAAAAATCCAATCATATCAGCTAGCATTGCACAGTCTCAGAGGTTTTGGGGATGGAATGGAGAGTTATCGTCCAAACAGTTGGATGAACACAGAAGGGGGGTAGGAGGAGGAGGAAGAAGGTCAATAAAGTTCATGAGGGGGTGAAAGTTCAAAAAGTTCAAGAAGACAGGAGGATGGCTGCGCAGCTGACGGTGCGTAAACACTCCCCACATCACCACATGGGGGCGGTGCGTGTGTCGGCGTGCGTGGTTTGGATGTTAAACAACAACAAAAAAAATCATCATTAGAAAATGGAGTTTTTGAATCTTTCCCATCGAGAAAAATCAAATGGAGCAAGAGCGGGGGGGGGGTAGAGAGAGAAAAGGTGAGGGGGGTAGAAAGAGGGGAAGGTGAGGAGAGTGAAAGGTGCCCCCAACACTATGGCACACAATCAATGAAGTCCCACAGGCTGAAGAGATGACAGAATTAGGAAAGCAGCTGGCATGAGCGGTAGGGCTTTTTTAGGTAGGTTGAGAGGCAGGACAGTAGGTAGGTAGCCAACCTGCAGAGGGGTTAATCCTTGTCGGGTTTAGCTCTGTGGGGGGTGGTGAGGAGGAGGAGGAGGAGGAGTGGTGGTGGTGGGGGGCAAGGTGCTGTTCAGTTGAGGCGTCATGAGCGACATCATGTTATGAGGGCGGAGCATGCTGGCTTCATGGGTGCTTCCAGGATGGATGTCCGACACACAAGAACAACTCAAAGAAACGCTTGGAATGGTAGTTGTTGTTGTTGTCTTTTTTTGTTTTGTTTTTTTCCTCTCTGTTCTATTTTGGCACTCGAGAGAAGAGACTCGTGGGAGGCGGAGGAGGAAAGTGTGTGTATGTTTGGGCAAGGAGGAGGAGTGGGCAGTGAAAGTGCAAAAAAGAGGGCATGAAAAAGAGAGAGAAAGAGAGATAGAGAGAGAAAGAGAGAGTGTGTGTGTGTGTTTGCGGGAGGGGTAAACAGGCTACACACAGAAATGGCATTTTGTTAAAACTGGTCTAGGTTAGACAGAGCATACAGTACAAATCAAAACCAGGAAAAAAAATCAACAGAGAACGAGAAGGAACAGAAAAACAGTGATATGAAAAATGCAGTCTACAGTTGCTGGTGCTTTGATGGGGCCCGAGTTGGGGGAGAAAGAGGGGTGGAAAAGGGGAAGAGCGGGGTCCCATAAAATGTCTTAGAGGGTGTTTGAAAAGGTGGCAGGGTCAGTGGCGGGTGTGGGTGAGAGTGGGTTTGAGTTTGTGGAGGTGTGGGTGGAGCGGTGCCAGTGGAGGGTAGGGGCAATAAACAAAAGAGCTGAGGACTATGTCGGAAAGCCACACCCACTGAGAAGCAATGAGGTCACCTGGCGAGCAGGTGAGAGTTAAGTTTGCATTCCTCTACGCATCACAATAAAAAAAAAAGAGAAAGAAAACAACATGACTAGCCGGCTACGTCGCAACACAGACACCACGAGCACGGAGCTGGCCTAAAGCAGACAAACTCAGAGAGAGGGAGAGAGAGGAGCATGCACATCTAAATACACTGCTGAATAAACACCTACAGTACACATCTACAGTAGTCTCGCACACTGACCCCCACCTTAGCCCGGCCTGCCATGCACAATAACAGCAGAAAGTTTAGTGCAAACATGTCACTAGGAGCAGGAGTGGAAATTTAGATTTTTTTTTTTTCTTTTTTGGGAGTTTTGTAGGAAGCGGGCCATTTCCCATGACAACATCTGTCAGGATACAAAACATGACCACACTGAAAAGACTCTGGTTTCTGGGTTGCATAATAATGAATTAGAGAGTGAGAGAGGTGGACAGACTTTGGCAAAATTTCTCTTTCTTTTGTTTGATACTAAAGCCAATAAAGCATCTAACTCAGCTGGGAGGCATTTGTTGTGTGTGGTGAAGGGGTGGCAGCTCCAAAGAATCAAAGAAGCAATCGCAGAATGGACTGCATCGGTTTAATACAGAACCTGCATATGTGACAAATGTGTATTTAACATGTATATATAATATGTCATATATGTGGATTTTAATAAACTGCTTAGGCAACAACATGTTTGTTCGTGCCAGTAAAGCTATTTGAATTTAATTGAACTGAGAGAGAGAGGGAGAGAGAGAGGGAGAGAGAGAGAAGAGAAGAGGCTGGATCAGGATTCAAAACATCACCACTTTGGAAATACACTGGCAATGTTCAGTGTTGTTTCTCTCTCTGAGATCAGAGCCTTGGATTGCATATTAAGGAAGTGAAAACACAATCTGTCCCAAATTCTGCAGTGAGGCACCCAAGGGATACAGAGAGTGCAGCAGACAGTGTTTATTTTTGGGGATTTGTAGGTGAGGGAAGGAGTTTTCACCTCTCTTTCTCGCACACTCTCTTTTTATAAATCTCACCCGACCCTACTGAAACACACTGGGAGGGTCCAAAGATGCTCCATGTCATATTTGAGGTCAATAAGGTGCATATCAATGACAAGACAAGCCAGAGCTCAGAGTGTGGGGGGTAAAAGGACAGACAACAGACTTATACTGAGATCTCGACACACAGTGCATCGAGGGTTAGTAATGTTAGAGTACAAAAACACACAAAACACAGGAAAGCCTCTACTGCACGTCAATGGTCAGAGGAGTGATATGCAAACTTATGCAGAGGTGAGTACATTCATGGATAACCTCAGGCTTTATATGAAATTAAGTCCTGATTTTTATTTCTAAAGTTAGCAACTGAGAAATTTTTAGTACAAGCTCGCTCAGCAAGTAGCAAAATAGTCTTAGGTTTGTTCGAGTTTTATTTGTATCCCTTTGAGGATGGTTGGACAACTTAACGGCAAAATACTCATTCTGTTGTGACGTCACAATCAAACATTTTGTTCACGTTTGGCCGGTGGACTCAACACGATCGCATCGAAAAACAACGAACGTTTGAACGCGTGTAAAACAATATCAAAATGCTCTACCCTTATTGGCATGCAAAGATTTGTCTCAGAAAAATGAATGACACACACTGCCTAATTTTTTTTGTCACTTCTTTTTTGTTTCTTTGATTTTTTTTCCTTTTTTTTGTCCACGCTTCACTTTGATATCATGCAATATAGACGTGCAAAAAAGATAACATCTATTTCCACAAAATACATTTTCATTGTAACTATAAAAGGCTGTGTTTAAGAATGCTATCAAGTCACATTTTTTAGCATAATTATGCTAACCTATCGCTATATTGATTTGTCTAGCCCCAGAGTCATAGTGCTGTTGCATTCTGGGAAGGGTAGTTCCAAGAGGACTGGCTAACATGGCGGCCCCGCCTCTGGTGGCAGGAACAGAGAGGGCTTAAACAAACTGGTATACTGAGGCGCTGTGACCGTTAGCCTACCTAGTTCTTAAAAACGTAGACTACTCCCTTCCTATGTAAATTATAAATATGGTTCATTTGGCACTTTTCACATTTTCTTAATATAAAAGTATGTCTCCTCTTATCTAACGTGGTTAAATTCAACACATTTACAGCTTCACTCTGTAAAGACCTATTTTGGCACAGGTTTAACTTGTTCAGGTTAGAATTACAATATTATTAACTTATCGTCAGCTTATAACAGAGCGTGTATTACACTGCCACTTGACACTAGCTTCTCCAGCTAAAGGACAGATTTCGATATGTTTTGACCTTGTATTTTTAGTACATCAGTTATTATTAAATAGCAGCATTTTCCACAAACTAAAAAATGTACTCATGTAAACCTATTCATCATCTACATGTAAATCCAAAAGCTCCAATGGCAGACAGAGGATAAAGGACAGGACAAGAACACATGCCACTACGTGTATTGCTTCCAGTACTCATCACATTTTATCTCGATCCCCTAAGATTAAGAAAACTAAAGAGATTGGCCGCCGTGTAAAAGACAAACCAAAAAAGATCTTTCTAAGGTTTCATTAATGAGATGAAAATTATTCCGTCTCATAATAACCAACACAACTGGCACCTACAACAGGAACGATGCAGTTTTTCCACTGTAAAAACACTGTGCGACATTCAAACTAAGGTAGCGATGAAACTTGAAGGTTTTCAGGCAAATTGGACAACATAGTAAACCTGCAGTGGTTATGGCAAAGAATCTGCACCCATTGGCTTCCAATAGATAACATAGCAGGTTTGTCCCAAATGGAGGAAAAACTAACACAACTGTGGTTGTAAATAATAATAATTTTCATATCTTTCAATTAATTTTTATTCAAAATATTAATTGTGATGAATTGAATATTTGTTCAGTTTATAAAATTTCAGAAACGAAAAGTGCCTGTCAAAAGTTTCCAGAACCCTCTACAAATGGCTTGTTTGGTCTGACCAACAGTCCGAAACCACAACATACTCAATTTTCAATAATATAAGAAAGAAATAAGCACCAAATACTCTCATTTGGAAAGCTATAATCATTAAATCCTAATAAATTGTAAAACAATACCTGCCCATCAGTTACTGACCGCTTACAGCACAGTTCAGTTGTACAGTGGAACAAAAGCACAGTATATTCCTATGATCTTATGTGTTTTTTGCCACAAGATATCAAACATAAATCCAGTCAAACCCCATCAATGATAAAATATTCCCTCATGATATGTGTATGTTTTATGTTTGTGCAGCAAGATATTCCAAATTAACAATGTTTCTCTTCAGTGTCATAAAAATAATGCACACCGATCCAAACTACGGAAAAGAGTGCTTGTGCACTCTGCCCTGCCAGCCTTAACTACGACTTCCTCTGCAGGTGTGGTCGTTTTTCTGATGATGGTGCGTCAGGGCGCCTCTGAGCCTCAGCCGCCCGAGGAGGCAAAGAGAAGAGAGACTCAATCTGTTGTGTTTGTCAGGGCAAGCAGCAGACATGCATTGATCGTAACACCAGACATAGTCACCCATGGAGCGATGTAGTAGGAGGAGAGGGGGGTGTCGGGATGGGAGTGCACTGGAGGACTGAGGACGGGTGGGAGGGAGGGTGAGGAGAGTGTGGATGGTGTTAGATGGGAGTAAAGAAGCCTCCTTACCAAGCTGTGGAGATAAACCCTCACTGGCGCTCCAACAGAGTGACACATTCGATAGCACAGTGGAGGATTTTGGGTCGGATTGGTTTAAAAAGAATCAAAAGACATATTTTTTTGATATCTTAGAGGAGTTCCTTCCCCTCAGCAATCTGTTTAGGTCAATAAATCAAATGCACCCCCCTCCTCATTTTTGGCATTTTACATTCCGTCACACTTTGACTCCTGTTGGACTTAAGTATCTGTCCAGGGATTTGCCCATTGGATGTACAGTACATTATCAATTTCAACAGTTTATGAAAATGACACAGCTGCTATAGAAAAGTAAATTTAGAATTTGTTCCAGTCTCTTTAATCTGCTACTGGACACCTAACTCTCCCCCAACATCCCACCCTCTAATTACAAAACACTTTTCCAAGACAACAGGTAAGTAGAATCTAATTGATTCATCTTGTGACCTCAATTGATTGATCCCCTCTTCATCGACCTACTCTCTTTCTCCTCCTTCAGTATTCTGATATGACGTGCATTTCTGGTGCAGTTCTTCATATGCATTCTACATATATTTCATATATGTGTTTTTTTTCCCTGCCATACAAAAACCATCCAATCACGATGCCGTCTACAGCACACATCCGTGACCTCATAGGCCGAGAGAACCGCTCCCTCGCTTCACAGTGCATTAAGACAAAAATTCAGTGTACTCCGATTGTAAAAAAATAACACGACACAAACAAAACAATTAACAACAAAAGAAACAATAGCATCTTTAGCAGCCTCCTGGGTCTACAGTGGGCAGTAAACCTGTTACCATGGGAGACCTGCAGTTTGCCAGAGGCAGAAACAAGCTCAACTCCCTGGACATATGTTGAAAATCTCTCATGTCTGCCCTTTAACTCATCGGCAGTTGGACGGTTGCTTGATAAGGGCAAAGATCAGTGAGGCTATTTATCTCCTTTACTGATATGCACCCTGCCTTAAAATAGCAAATCTACTTGCGAGGCTTGCAGACTTAGCAGTGGAACCTGGACAAACGACGTTCCCTCCTCATGTTTCAGTGTTTTGTCTTACTCATTGTTTGCATTTCTCAGTAGTACGTTGTGAGTATTAAGTGCTCTTGCTTGATCTAGTCTGTGGTTTGTGTTCATGTAAAGGTTTGGAAGACCACAGGCTGAGCAGTAGCAGTTAGAACTAATCTCAGTTCAACTCAATTATTCATTTTGGTTACAATTTTACATTGTAGGCAAACTTTAACAGGGCGTATTATTACAGATATATAACAGCAGTGATATTTTGGAGCATGGGCTAGAATAGCCAAGCATAATAACCAGGCGTTTAAGGTTAATATAGCTGCTAAGATGTTGCACTGGTCTCACTGCAGTCTGCATCATAGATATGGTTAATTCCCTTTTTTAGCACCAAATATGGCATCATAGTATTTAGTTTCAGTGTGTACGTGTGTGTGCATGTAAGTGTGTGTTCCCTGTTCTGCTCTTTGACTGGATATATAAGGTGAACCTTCACTGTAATGATCTTAATGCCTGGGGCGGCTTTCTTACTGGACTTAAATAAGACATATATATTACACTATGTGACATTACTATTCATCTTCAATCCATTTAAATTAAAACAAGAGATTCAAATCAAAAATAGTCTCATTTACATTCATGTCAACCTGAATTCACAGATAAAAAAAAGAAACAACTGAGCTTTTTATGGGTGAACTTATTAATAAATAATGACGATGGTGATGATTCCTATCGTAATAATCACGACAATATCATTAACAGAATTATCACAGCAGACTGCAAAAAATGCCATAGATCCTGTGTGTTTGCCGCAGCTTGCACAGTATCACTCTCGTCGTTTCTAGGTTTCGCACTACGTGAGGTCATCAGCGTGCGCCTCGGCATTCAATCTCAAACACTAGAGCTGCATATGGGGGGGGCGCTACGTACCGTAACACCCCTGCAGCGCTGCACTGCTTGTGGGATACATCACAGGGTATACGGGTGTGTGTGTGTGTGTGTGTGTGTGTGCGCGCGTGTGTAAATGAAGAAACGCCCAACTCATTTTCCACCCCCCACACCTCTCCCCAATTTCACCTCACCCTTCCTTCGTCTCCCAGAAAGAGCGAAGGAGGGGGGAGGAGAGATCATAGGCGGGGGAGAGAATAAAAGGTGTTGGGGGAGTCGAGGACATTTCTTCCCTCACACACCAGGCTGAAGTTTGCAGTCTTGCTCATTATAAAAGTAGTGAGAGGGGCTTTGGGAG
Organism: Lepomis macrochirus; assembly: GCA_024633595.2. Taxonomy (NCBI): domain Eukaryota; kingdom Metazoa; phylum Chordata; class Actinopteri; order Centrarchiformes; family Centrarchidae; genus Lepomis; species Lepomis macrochirus. Next base: position 6,139,028 of record JALXJV020000009.1, read on the forward strand.
GAGGCGGGGCAAGGGGCAAATCAAAACTAGAAGAAAAACAAAAACCCTATGGGAGGGTGATGGGTGTGGGCTGCAGGGGAGGGAGGGAGAAAGGTTATTTCCATAAGGGAGTTTTGCGATAGGGGGGTGGAGGGTTTTACCCTGTAAACGCAAACCCTCCCCCCCTCTGCGCCCATGCCCTTCCCTCCCTCCCCCCACTTCCTGTAGCCTCTCAGGCAGTTGGCCTGTCTACATGGCATTCAGCTTTGTCCACACAATACACAAACGAACAAACAGACAGCTTAATTTACTAAACAAAACAATAAAACAAAACAATAAAAAATCCCGAAAGGTCAAGACGTTAAGTAATAAAACCTTATTTACATGTTACACATTTTTTTCTTGGTTTTTCAGCGTGATAACTCGCTCCTCTCTCTCCTCGTCTTCTCAGCACATTTTTGCTTCGCTTCAAAAAATTTTTTTTAATAGAGAATACTGAAAACACGCAGAAGGAAACGGCGTGGACGATTCCTTCTGACATTCTTGCTCTCCTCTCCTTTTTCCATTCTCACTCTCACTTTTTTTATACTCCTCCCCCAAGCCCCCACTCTTTTTTTCCCTCTTTTCCTCCTTGTTTCTCATTGGCTGTCAGGTTTAGCCCACCTTCTGTGGGTTGGTGGCGCGTACCCCCTGCTCGTAGGTGATTCGCTGGCTGATCAGGTACTGTGCAGCTTGCGTGGCGGCCTGGGAACCTGTGATGGTCACCTTCCTGTTCCGAGTTCCAGGGATGAACTCGCCTTTCTTAGAGATCTGGATCCTCGCACCGGTCAGCTCCTGGTACTCCACTAGCGTCTTCCCTCCTTTCCCCAAGATGGCTCCCACCAGGTTTTCTGGCACAGCGATCTCAACCACTTCCTTTGCTCCTTCTGCTAGCTTTTCTGTGGCCAGTAGAGATGATGCCACCAGTGGCGATGCAGCGCTTAAGTAGCCATTGGTGGCCCCTGTAGCAGCAGCCAGGGATCCCAGGGAGAAGCCTCCGAGACCAGCTGCTGGGTGAGCTGCGCTGGTGGTTGCATCACTGGCGTAGGATGCTAACAAATTAGCTGCAGCAGCTGCTGCTGGGTTAGCATTAGCTGCTACAGCAGCTAACACCCCTGAGGCTGCAGCGGGGTTCAGCCCCAGGCCCAGGGAGTTGGTGTTGTAGCCGTAGCTGGCCAGAGTGTTGAGGGCGGAGGTGATGGCCAGCAGATCATTGCCTGAGAGGCTGGACATGGTAGTCGGGAAAGTCCCAACACCAGCCAGGCTGGCTTGGCCTAGCAGAGAGGAAGCTGTAGCTGCTGCAGCAGCTGCTGCGGCCGGCATGACCTCAGTAGAGTTGGCGTACGGGGAGCCAGTGGGGTTAGAGTTGGCGACAGGCCCCGTGATATTGGAATAAGAGATGTTTAGGCAGGAGGAGCTCTGTGGATCCTCCTGGATCTTCTGGACGATGATCTCTACAGCTTTGCGATTCTGCTCGGGCTCCCCGCTGATGGTGACCACACGTTCCTGCAGGTTAATGCCCTCTGGCTTTTGGGACAGCTGGACCCACGCCCCAGACTGCTCCATCACTGCCTTGACTGTAGCTCCACCTTTACCGATGATCAGCCCTGCCGTGCTGTTGGGTACAATCAGCTTGGCCTGGTAGGAAGGGCAGCAGGGACGGCCGGATGGTTGTAGAAAAAGAGGAAAAAAAGAGAGAGAAATCATAGATTATTGCTTTGTGACAGATATTTTATCATAGTCATAGCAAATCTGCTTTAGCTGATACTCCAGTCAGTGTACAAAACAACCATATGTGCATCACATGAAATTACCTGAACAGAGAAATATAAGTGAATATAAATGTGTTCCTTTACTGACTGGACAATTAAATCAACTAAACTCATGAAAGGATGGTGTAGAAGAAGAAGGAGAGGCAAGATTAAATGAGCCTTCCTACAAAGACATACAAGTCACTGTTTACAGACAGCTGTTTAATGTTTTCTGCACTGCATATGTTCAATAGAGAGAGACAAAAAAGACAATGTCACACCTGTGATGTTACAATTATACAGGCAAGACAACAACTCCACTTGAATTCAAAATATGCAGTGCAATCAGAAAAAGAAGAAGAATTATGCGATAGAGATTGGGGATGAAAAATCTTTCTTTTGTCATGCAAAACACAGGCAAGTGGTGCACACATGGTTCAGCTCAAGAGTAGACTTTACAGGCAAGGTCAGCGCTGAAAAGCACTTTGTCAGGAACTGCTTTTCAGAGGTGTCCTCGACAAGGATGGGAGACAAAAGGAGCCAAAGAAAAGACGCAGAGAGAGAGAGAGAGAGAGACTGAACCATGCCTAAATACAGAGAGAGTTCCTGATGTACTCTTGCTGTGTGTGTGTGTCCTGAATTAGACAAATCTGAGATGGACGTACAGCATCATGGACTGCGCAATGACAGTGTCTCCCCTGAACACCTAACTAATCAAGAGTGTTTTCTTTTTGTACATAACAGAGAGAAAAGAGGAGAAAGAGATAAGTTGGTGAGAGAACATGAGAGCATGAAGAGGTAGAGAGAGGTAAATAGAGTGGGAGGGAAGGATGGATGAAAGAGAGAGGGAGGGAGGAATTCTAAAGAGGGTACTTGTGTGAAAAAAATAACATTGACTCCCAGAGGTCAGTGTTGCCATGGAAACACAGCTCCAGCATTCAAAGGGTAGTGAAAGGGAGTGAGGCGATGACACACACACACACACACACACACACACACACACACACACACACACACACACACACACACACACACACACACACACACACACACACACACACAAACACACACCTGTTCAAACACAGCACAGAACATTTCATTTCACATATTTATAAATTATGTAAAATTGTTATTATACTATTTTTATCATATATAAAACCATATATAATATTACTGTATCAGTCAATGACTGGACATGATGCACTGCAATTGATTTTTACTGGTGAATTGATCTATAGTACACTGCTTGCCTATGGGAGGCCATTAACCTCAAGTGATCCTGCATATCCACCCGAGCAGGCAACTGGGGAGCAACCAGTAATGTTTTTTTTTTATTATTGAATATTCTGTCGATTATTTTAAAAATTAATTTATTGAAAGTTTAGTCTACAAAATCTCAAAAAAGTAGTGACAAATAACAATTTACAATTATATAAAACTAATGAAACATATTGAATAATCTTTTATGACATGTTTAAATGTGTATTTTTGTCCAACGTGGGCTCTCTAAATGAATTACGTCAAAGACAAAAATGTATAATGGGCGAGTTCAGTCTCAAAATGTTTTGCACCCGTTTGCAACATTTGCAATGGATTGAAGGACATTTTTCCTTGCAGTGTTGTGCAGTTTTCTGCAATGGGCTTCGAGGTATGTTATCTCCCGTTTAGTGGACGTGCCACAGGTTTTACCCAATCAGCCGTGAAAAGTTTCTAAACACAACTGTGTTAAAAAGGCAGGAAAATCCAGTGCACTTGTGTACACAACAGGGTATTCAAGACACCACTGTTGAAAAAAACATTTTGCTACGTTTTGTCGGTGCTGAACTTGCCCCTAATGTATGAAGGTCTGATCAGAGGTCTGAATAAACCTGGTGTGTGAAAGATTCATTGTTACTCTGTTGAGGTAAGCAGTGAGTGACGCATCACACTCTACTGCACCAGTGAGCGCGGTGCACAATGAAAGCATCACTTTGCTGAATGGAAACAGGCTAGAGGAAGGTGATTGTGAACATTCAACAAAAAACTTCTGGTGCCACTTCTTGCAAGAAAATCTGTTATTTTGCTGTTCAGTGCAAACAAAATGATATAAATTGTTTTCACAATGTTGTTTTTCACATACAAGGACACCTGTAGGAGATGTTATTGACTTCTGCTGCGCATTAGCCGCCTAGCAAATACATGTGGGTGTGAATACGAGTGCTGTGCCTCCTCCTCTTAGCATTGATCTCACCCTCTGCAGAGCGACTCTTGACAAAAGTACCACTGCTATCTGTTGTCTGTCTGAACGTCGAATATTCATATTGAGAGCAGAATGAGGGAGTGTGGGTTGAAGAAACTAGAGGGGGGGGGGGGCTGGAGAGATAAAAAGACTTGGCCTTGATAAAGATAAGAGGACAAAAAAATGAAAGAGAGAGATGGAAGGGGGTGATCGATTCAGCAGAGAAAAGAGGATGAGATGTGCTATTTTTTGAAAATGTTTTCTGTCCTTCCATGCAGAGAGAAATAAAAGACAAGAAGGAGAAAGAAAAATCCAAAGAGAGTGGGATCAATTCAACTTACAATAGAAAAATGCGAAGGCCATTCCAATTACTTTCCTTGTCTCACCCTCTCATTTATCCCTCTCTCCTTCCGTCCCTCCCTCACTACCTCTAGTTCCTGCAGATTTAAGCCAAACAACATCAGCCTCGATGCAGCAGTTTGTTGCCACGCAGCGTTCCACGGCTCGCTCTCTGCACCGCAGCTTTCTGCGAGATGGCAGATGAATTTACATAGAAATAGAAAATTAGTAAGAGGCATGCAGGAGGGAGCCGTTAATACGAGCTCCTTCAAACCTGCAGACTGCATCAAATATTCACTTCTCACTGCTTCAAGTTGAATATTAGAGACTTATCTTTATCCTGTTCGTGTTTATTTGTGAGTCTTCTCTCTGTAGGATTAACAGGTGCAATTTTTCCCCCTTTTGTTCATTCATCTTTTCCCTCAGAACTGGTTTGTAGTCCCTTTCTATTGATTAGTGTTGTTACTGTGAAGCAGTACACAGCGAGGCTCCTTCAACACGTCTGTTTACTTCCTGCTGCTATCAGAGACTCTGCTACAATTTGCTGTCCTGCGTAGATTAATGAGAAGAGCAAAGTGCTAACAAAGTGCAAACACTGCTGGGGCTGAGTGACGATATTTTTTGTTGAGCTCTGAGGATTGGCTCCGTAGTCAAGTAACCTTTTAGGCTGATAGAAAGAACTTGAAAAAATGATAAGAATATCATTAAAAATCTTTTTCTGACATTGATTTATACAGAAAATGTACGCCAAATCACATGGAAAATAATCAAATTGATGACAAACCAATGAACTGTGTTCCACTGTTATGCATTACATTAGACCAAACTGTTCAAATGTATTTAATTGTTAACATAATTCATTAATTTGGAGAAAAATTAACGTCTTAAAACATTAACACAATATGTCATTACTATGAGATGATTCGCGGCGGATTCATAAACCTTTTTATATGGTTAATATTGCCCACTGTTTTGATCTCTTTCGCTTTCCCTAATCTGAATCAATTCACACTAGTTACTAAAAAAATATACGAACAATGATCCCATTTCTTTTTTTTCATTTCTGGTGTAGTTTAAATAAAAGCCTCTGAAAGATGGAAACATTTGTAAAGATTGTCCTCTTTTCTCCTTGATCCCCATTCTGTGATTACAGCAGGACATCAGTTTGAGCTGTTTGCGAACAATTTGCCAACAAAAATATCCGTCATTGGCATTCATCACTGACTTAAATTTCATTCAGAAGACTAATTTAGCATCTGAAAATGTTCCAGCATGTTTTTCATGCTGGTTGTTTTTTGCGGTAAGGAGATGAGCAGGAGGTGGGGGGTAAAATGGAGACGAGGGATGAAAAAACTAAGTGAGAAGCGTGCGGGGGGGATTTTACCCATGAACCCTTTTATCCGCTGCACTCTTCACTGAAACATTCACACACACACACACACACACACACACACACACACACACACACACACACACACGCATCGTGTAGGTGTAGAAGTGGGAGGATAAACAGTGGTGTACAGCGATGTCTGATCTCCCTGGCTCTAATGATCACATCTACCATCTTTATATCCAACTGGTTCTCTGCTAATGAGGTTCTCCGTTTACTTCCACTCCTCCCCTTCCTGCACTGCTTTCATTCCTCACGTTTCCCAAATTGTTGTTTTTCGCTCCCTCTGTAATTTTTGCAAATTTAAATTTGTTTTAGACCTCTTTCCATACAACCTTATAAATCTATGTCCTCCTTGTCCTTCCCTGCTTGGTGCTTCATAATGTTTTACTGCTACAATCTTCCAGTTTTTAAACCTTCATTCCTACTTCAATAAATCAAACCTCTTCTTACAAGGTCAAACAAACACACTACCACCCACACAAAACCCATTCCCAACCTGAATTGCGTTTTAATGTGAAATCATCAAGATCGGCTCACTCTAATGGCCGACTCAGCCAGGCAGCCTTCTACCTACCCACAATCCTTTGCTTCCAGAACCTCTGCCTAGCTGCCACAAAGAAGAAGATTATGTGACAGTTGGCAGCAGGCATGCAACTGCTCCTACAGTGACGGCTCTTTCATGTTTTTTTCTACATTTCCTCATCTGGTGTCTCCCTTTTTGTTTGTTTTTTTTCTCCTTGAAGAGCTTTATATCTGTTGGAGGAGAACTTTCCACAGAGGACAGGAGAGTTTGGCATCCGTCCAGCTGCTGAGTAGAACGTCCTGTTGCTGCAGCTGCTGAGTTGAGGTCGAAGGTTAAAGCCAATCTCCCGTTCATGAATACACTTAGGCAAACACTGTGAAGGAGCAAGGATGGGAAATGTTGACTACAGCAGGGATGCTGGTTTAGCAGATAAGTCCAAATCAATGTCAGCAGCAGAGGGGGGTGATCTGATTTGGAGCAACTTGGAACAAGTACAGGATTCGACTGTTAGGGGGGTTATCAATGCCAAAACTGTCAAATTTCAAAGAGCTTGTACTTTGAGCCAACAATCTTTAAATTTGACTGTTTTTATAGCAAAAAAAACAAAAGACATTCAGTGATTTCCACTTGAACAGCCTCTGAAATAACCATTATGGGTCACTAAAACCCAGACAAATAATTCTTTTACGTTTGCAGCTCTTAAGCAGCCTCATCCAACAGGCCCAGAATCTGACAATCTTCCCTTGGCATTTTCTTCATCAATTGAAATTCAGAATATAGCGCAGCTGCTTGTCATCACCATGACGAGAAAGTTGATTTCCTTGTATGCAGCTGTACTCGCTCCATCTACTTCTGTGACCTTTCTGCTCTTTACCGAACAACTACAGCATCCTCCTTCCACTCAGCAGGCTGAGACGCAGACTCTCACGCTGTCTCTCTAGTCCCGTACGCCTCATACCTTACTGAGTGAACAAACAAACTTTATTTGTCCATTTTAATACCACACTATAAATAACTTCTTCAACATCATCTAAACAACATGGATAATTAACAGAAGATAAAAATAATCAGATCATAGTGTTTGTTTTATCCTAACTGCAGTAACACGAGTAATGTGTATATGATCAGATATTATCAGGTATGTCACATCAAAGTATTAGTATATTGGTTTAAGTATAATTATTAGTTGATTTCCTTTTAGTCCTGTCAGTTAGTGTATGACTCTGCATGAGCCACGTACTGATTCACACAGCTTTTACAAGGCCTCCACCTCACCTACTGTGCCCCAAACAACCCTTTCTTTACTGTCATCATGTTGAGAAGCTACCCTTGCAACTACAGGCAGCAATGTGAAGGTACAATTGTGAAGTTACTGTAATGTCCTCACAGCCTCTGAGCAGATAGCAAGGTTGAGGGGGGCAATTGTTTGCTTTGCTTCATCAAACAAAGCATGTAAGTAATTATGTGCATGTGCAAATGTGTATATGTATTGTGTGTGTACGTGTGTGTGTTGCATAGACAGGTACTAGAGAAAGGGTGCAGAGGTCACCGAAGCATGGAAATCTGAACAATGTCTCATTTAACAAATGAGGAAACAAGCAGCCATGACAGCGCACACACACACACACACACACGCACACACACACACACACACACACACACACACACACACACACACACACACACACAGTAGTTTGTCTGGATTTAACCAGCAGCACAGATGTATTAACACACAGCTTCAGCCCGCGGTCTCTCTGGCGTCCTTTCTGTCTGTATTCTAATTTTATGAAACACAAATTTGAGCAGAAAAAGCTTTATTCCAAAAAATCCTTCTGAGCATTAATGACATTAAAGATTTTTCCATTTACCCATTGCTGGAAATGTTTCACGTGGTGAAGACAGATGATAACCAACAATCAAAATTAATTTCTTGAAAAATGAATGGCAGAGGCTTGACGTGATAAATTGTTATTATATGTTATTATTATTCAAATTTTCTCTACAAGCTTATTCACCTTGAGATTAGTTTAAAATATGGCCACCATGAGCTAAAAAAAATCATGGGATTAAATCAGGTTTGTCTTATTGTTTTTATTTAAGACCTATGTTTATGCATCAGCCCATTCCAAAGATTAACAAAATATGTGAATAAATTTATACTGCATGTAAATTTGAAAGATTTATACTTAATAATTCAAAGATTTGCATGTCAGATTGAAAAAAAATATCATTGTCACATAAGATTTGTTAAGTAGCATTAAGGATAGTTAAACTTTTTCTGCACCCAAATCTTGTAGCTGCACAATCCTTTTAAGCACTCAAATGTAATCTTTTATTTCCACACGTTGTAGCACAAGTGTTCAAAAACGTTTTTCTGAACACTAGTCACAGCAACTCAGACATAGCTTTAATCCCATTTGTAATCTACTCCTTACTAATAATAATGCATTACATTTATATATCTGCTTCCTGAAAGTTAATGCTCTCTCTGTCCTCCCTTCTCTTTCCATCTGATCTCTCCTCTTTCTTCATCTTTAATCACTCCGTCATCCCTCTATCTTTCCTTCCTTTCTTCTTCTGTCTCTCACTATGTCTGAGCTGTCATGGTGGTAATGACGAGTTGTCTTCTCCTTCAAACTTTATGTTGCATTCCATCCAGGTCACAAGGCTGACAGTCAGTGTAGTGATTGGATGTCAACATACACATGCATGCTCAGCTACACACATACACACACACACACAGTATTAAAAAGGAGCATACAATCCCATGCATGCAAAGATAAACATATAAACACACACACACAAAACAATACACACATGTTGCCTAAGATGTACTGCACACCTACATGCCCACACACAGCGAGTGGAGGACAGCGAACAACTGTTGAGGCTGCCAGGGTTTGAACTTTGAGGTCTTAAGCAGGGGACTTTAGTTTAATCTGCCTCCTCCTGATCCACAGGCTTAGTCTCCTCTCTCTCTCCTCTCTGCCTCTACTTCACTTGCTCTCCTTGTGTCGCCCTCATCACCATGTCTATCTCGATCGGTCTGTGTCATCTCTCTCTTTCTGTCTTTCTTCTTTCATTCGCTGGCCTGTCCATGAGCACAGAAACCCCCTGCAGGTTAAAAATAACTGCAAGACAGAAGAGCCAGGGTACAATGGCTGACGGTTAGGTACATGGTGTTCACTTGGATGGATACGTATACATAACATAACATTCATGTACACAGGCCCACACAATGTACATACACTTAAACGCTTATTCATACAACATGTGATTATACCACATGTTGTAACACATACACACACATGATTTCAGGGCATTTTCTGATTCATTAATCACGATCTTAAAGCACTTTGTTCTTGTTACAAAAACAATTCACACAGGAACACAACATACACTCTATGTGCACCGCAACACACATAACACACAGACATTAAGGGTAGCTTTCATCCTGTAATGCTACAGTTAAAGTGATCTCCTGAACAGATCTTCCTCTCCTGAGAACATTAATCTTGTCATCATGTACTTGTAGATGTGCACACTCATGCACACACAACATCAAATTACATAATTTTACTGTATGTCTTGTTTAAGTGCAAATATAGCAAAAGAAGCTGTTAAACATTGTGTGTGTTTCCTTTAACTGACCTTCATCGTTACATGAATGTTATACAGCAAAGACTTGTTCAACCTCTCAAAACTTTTATGGAGGCCCCAAGTTTTCCAGAGATACCAAACATGTCCGGGTGAATTTTAAGGGTGAGAGCAGACTTTCAATTAATGCATCAGAGTATTTCCATTTGACGCTGTAAGTAAAATTACCATCCAGTAATGTAACTAAAGTGAAGTTGGCATTTTTTGGAACAAGCACATGCAAAATGTACGTGGAGACAATGTTACCTTTGATGAAATAGGAATACTATATTATCCCGACAAATAGTATAGTTCTGGTTAATGTCTGATCATAGCTGAAGATGGACCTTAATCACATGTCAACTGTAGGCCTATAAGAAACTTCTCTGGAAAAATAATCTACATACATCAACATCCCATCTGTCTAATACTGAACCTAAATCACTAATGATAATATACACATGCAATTTGCAGGAGACTGAGTATTACCATACAGGAGATGTGAGCAGGAGGAATGATGAGTGTAATAATGTTCATCAAATCCCCCTCATGATGCATTGGAGGCATCTTCCATCACGACGACAAATCAGTTTCATTCTGCTGTTATATGTGAGCTGCTGTTTGACTGGAGGAATATGAATGACAACAGTTTGCTGGCAGCAGTGTCAGGAAGGTCATTAGCTTCTTACATGATGTGTCAAAATAAAAGGCTGAAAAGATTTATCCGTCGAGCACACAGTGCTGCAGGTACTTATAATTGCTGATAATGTAAAAACATAATAGAATGTCTCTTTTAAAAGGGTAAAAAAGCAAAATCTGTTTGTGTGATGAACTGTCAGATAATACAATATTTCCTCTGTCATCTCCTCTCCTCTCCTGTGATCTGTCTGTCCAGCAGCATAGAAGGAATAAGCCACCCCCCCACAGATAATATGTCTCAAAGAAAGAAAAAACAAAAGTTAAATAGCAAAAAGAAGAAAAGAATGGCAAGAACTGAGAAAGAAAGCATGATGTTGCATCGGACCTTGATTTTTCTGTGTGTGGCATTCATGTGCGTAAAACAGTGCAGTAAAATATAAATTACAGCAGAGATAATGTATGGCAGACACTCAATCATCACTATTTGGAGCAGATAAGACACACACACACAGACTGTGTTATTCTGCTGACTCAGCAGTAAGGCAGAGATTGCAAATCACAGGACTGACAGGGAAAAAAGATAAAAGTTTATGTAAGAAGTTAAGAAAGCAACATACTGTAGAAAGACTGATCAGGAGTGTAAAGCCCTGACCACGAGAACAGAATGGAGCAGATGTATTGTTAATGCACGTGTCTGCTGTTTGCTTTTCTTTTTGAATTTATGTTTGTTAAAGAGGCTGTAATTGCTATTTTTCACACAAATGACAATGTGAAAATAATGTGACAATGTTAAAGGAGTCAGCTGAATCTGCAGCTCCCCTTTACAGAGCTTTATAGCTCTTTCAGATAGGAAGCGAGTTGCGCTGGCCGCGGTAGTTCAGTGCAAAACTGCTGGATTCTGCGCAAAACTTCAACTATTTTGAACTTTGACTGTGGTGTGCGCACGAGGCGCTGGGCAGTGAGCTGTGCTGCGCTTTGCTGGACACGGCAACAAACCGCCGTGGCACAGCGCAAGCTATTGAAAATAATGGGTTTCACAGTGCAGCAGTGCGGTCGTTGCAGTCTGTCTGAAAGGCCCATTATAGTTTCAGCTCATCAGTTAGCTGTCCGGCCCAACTTCACTGTTTTGGTTCTCTCTCATAGGACCACTCTCATAGGATCATTTTCGGCCACAACAGGCAGCCCTTCCAGAGAGAGAACTCTAAAAACTCACTAACACTACCTGCTCAGCAACAAACAACAGACAGAGACTAGCTGGTGAACATAATAGAGCCAGATATTTCCCTCTGGAGTCGGTAAACATCAAAAACAGTGCTAAAAATTAATGAAAATATTGCTCTGTGTCTGCTGGATGTATAAATAACCAACATATATTTCAAAATCTCTCCTTGTTTTGTTTTTTTTGGCAGAGCAATTTGTTTATACTAAGACAAAAAGTTGTTAGAGAAAAACAAAACTCTCCAACACCACTCTACGATCACAAGTGGACCATATGTGTTTGTATTTCAACACAGAGTGGTGAAATACAGTACTCAGAATCTCCCACTTTTGCACTTTCATGCATATCATTATTCATTTTAGATAAAAAAGTTTTTTTTTAAAGAAAGTTTTAGTTAACTCTAGTTACTTATACATGAGCTGAACCTATATGGATTTGATAGGGACTTTAAAAGGATTCAAATTTGATAAAATTTTGTCGAACCAGAACCCTATTCTTTAATTAATTTGTTGATTAGCAACAGCAACACAAAACACACTTATCCTGACTGTTGGCGTGTTTGAAATCTATGGCGAACTTCCTTTGTAGGAAGACAATAACAGGAAGTAGGAAACAGGTGTTAAGGCCTGAGGTGAAAGGTTACAGGAAATGGTCCATTTCTCCCGCAGGAAGTGACTGGAGGGAGCAGCCAGGAAAACAACCAGACTACAGTGGATAAATGCTCGTGTATGTGAGCATGTTCACCATTGAGCACTGTGGTCATCACAGCTAAACAATGTCAGAGTGCTGCTGCAGTTTTCAGCCTGAATAAATGCCAGTGCGGACTAGCTTGGTCCAAAAATAGCCCCAGAATAATATCACAACAAAACCACAGGCCATTTACAGCTGATCCCACAGGGGACGCAGCTCCGGCTCTGCAGCTCACTTCCAAACACCATAATGCCACAATAACAGACGAGAGGGCATGTTTTACTGCCAATATGAATACAATATTGATTCAGTAAGTAGGTGATGCTTCACTACATATAACGCAGTAGGGGAGGTCTCCAGAGTGCTTTGGCTGTTATGTAACGTTTGCTAATGTTTATGTGCTGCTTTTCTTCAAAGATGAGCAGGTAAACAGGGATCATCACAAACTACATGCCTGGTTACCTAAACTGACTGCACAAAACACTGATGTAGTGTCTATGACAACACCTTCAGGTTAGTATTTGGGTTTATCGCTTGCCCCAAATTGTCAATATTAAAATTTGTGGCTATGCAATAGGCCGCGAGACTCTTCAGTGAAGGCAAAAATGTCCCAAAGCATATTTGCCTTGACAGTAAAGGGAGACTTTTGCAGAACAACTGCCACTGTAGGCGACAACAGGATGATGATGACCATTTTTCAAGGTTCTCCGAAGTCCTTAGAGTGTTTAACTTTTGTGATAAAACAATTTAAATGTTTATCTGTGGCATGCTGAAGCACAGTGCTATAGTACCACAAGTAAAGAGAAGTCAAAGAGCAAGAGCAAACTGTTACAGTATGTCAATGATGTCAATATAAATGTAAATCTAAAATCAGCACACAATAATCACCATAAGCTACAGGTCATACCAGACCAAGTAAGGTCCTGAGTTGGGCATGGGTGTGTTTTCTTGCTTATGAATTCAGGAGATTCGTTTTTTACTTAACTTACTTCACTTAACTTTAACTAAACTGTTGTATAACCCTGATATGAGGCTGAATATGAGTCTTGTTTTACAAGGCTTGTTTTATTGGATTTATTAGTTAGTTATTGGTTTTGAACATCTGCAACACAGATGTGTTAGCACAGTTTAAATTAGTTATCATGATGTATTAGTATTTTGTATGTTTTATAGATTAATTTGACTTGACTTGACTGCATTTGAAAACATTTTTACATTTCCTTCACATGTCAAGGAACACAAATTAATGACAAATAGGTCAAGCTATAAAAACTATGCTGAATTAGTTTATTCAGTTATCGCTCATGTTTTACTTTATTACAATAAAAATACACAGTCAGCAATCAAACTAACTACCTGAAATCAAAGCTAACAGTGAATTATGGAAGTTATCAGCACTGTATTTTACTGTATTTGATACTGTACCATGACTCCAATTCCAAATCTTGCATATTTAACAGAGGAATATAGTCCTTAACAATTTTAAGAGCATTATCACCCCTTCCAAACTATGAATATCTAATTTATGTAACGAATGTGCAACATTGTGAACAAGGTGGTGTGAAGGTGTTTTACAAGAGTGTACATGGGGATTGGGGGCGGTAACAAAAGTAAACACTGAATAATAAAAGTAACAAAATCTCTCAATAAATTCTCTTCATGCATATGTCATGTCAGACCTCATTAGAGCCGGTAAAAGAATTTATTCAGCTCATGAATCATCTTCTTCACTGGTCTGTTGTCCTGTTATGTGGCCTTGAAAGGCGTCGCGTCGTCTGTCGGTGTTGCTGCTGCTCTGTTTTTCTTTCTATCAGCAGCTGCTTTCTCCAGTGAAGCTCTCCGTCACTCTGCAGCTGTCGGCTAACAAGAGTTCAGATCAGCTTCCAGCTTTCAGTCACCCACTCAGCCGGTCTGACTCTCATTTTTGGCTCCGTTTGTCCTCTCTCTGTCCATCTATCTTTACGTCATCTTCTTCTATATTCTTCATTTTCTCCCTCTTCCTCCTAGTCTCTCATTCCAAATCTTTTTCACAACATCAGTAACGCCCATCAATCATCTCTGCTCTTTCTCTAACCCTCTTTCTCTCTCTCTCGCCCAGTCCCAGGGGTTAACCAGTAAGACCAACAGCACATGCTACAACAGCCGTGCTCTTGACAAGAAGAAGAACAAGACGACATTTTATCCACAGCCCGAAATAGTAGACGGTAGTAGAAGTAATCAGCGGCTGCATTGCTCTGGACCCCAATTCATCTTTCAGACTCACACATGTGCATGCTGGTGTATTTCTCAACATGTGTGTGTGTGTGTTGAGGTACATTCATCAGTTCAAAGTGAGTTTGTGTTGTTTTGGTTACAAAGCTGTTTCCACAATGACTGCCATGCTTTAAAAACTCTGTCAGGGTCTACTGAGACTTCTCAGCTTACAAACACCCCAAAATCTTTAAATATGTCTGTCTGTTTGAAGATCTATCTATCTATCTATCTATCTATCTATCTATCTATCTATCTATCTATCTATCTATCTATCTATCTATATTTTTTTTAACAATTGTGAGCTCGTTATGGCTGCACTACATAACTTAAAATACATACACGTTTTTCTAGAATATAAAATCAGTTCCCTTGAGTTTGATTGATGCTCAGCTGCATGCACATCTTCACATGGATGGTTGAGGCCACTGTGAGGCCATTGTGTCCAGCAGGAATGAGGAGGTTATTTTGGTGAGGGGGGTTCTTTCGGTGTGTGCGTGAATATGTGTGTATCGTCAAATGCTACACAAATCCATTTAGTCGCCTCTCTGACATGGTATAAATAGCCTAAAGAGCAACAGGGGGATTCGCCCTCTATTATAAGTGTCTAAATATCAGCAGCTATTAGCCTGCTTGTCTCGCCGCGGCTGCTCGCCTCGTCCAAAACAGCATTACTCAACTGTCAGTCAGCCTAAGGCTCAGATGCTCATGATGCAGAAAATACAAGCTGAATAAAAAAAAAACACAAAACACATATTAACTCACCAGGACAAAGCAGGTGAAAGCTGCTGTTTCAACTGTATCGATTTCCTTATTTTGTACTTTAAGATTTAAAATCGGCCAACCAGAACCTCTAAAGCTCACAGACTGACACGTTACCTCATATCTCATTTGTCTAAGTGGCACAAAATCCAGGTAAAAATGACAACTGCTGCGGTGTTGTTTGGCTCTGGGCAGTAACTTCCTGGAATCTATACTCATTTCCTGGCAACTGGAGGTTGGTGTGGAAAAACATGACTGACCTGCCCAGAGACCTGACCTCAACCACATCCCACACTTTTGGAGATGAACAGCAACACCGACTATGAGCCTTATCACTCAACATCTATGATCAACCTCACTAATGCTCCTGAGGCTGAATGGAAGCCCAGGAAGGATGCACATGCTTTTGACCATATAGCAAACCTTCACAGCCTGACAACAGTAATATTTAGAGCAAGATTTTGACATTAAACAAAACACCATATGTGCAAACACAATACAAGACTGTTATCTGCATGAGTTGAACTCTGCAGAGTGTGTGTGGGCTTGAGGATTGAGTGTGGGCGAGTTAGTGTGTATGTGTGTGTGTACAGTATTGATTAATTATGCATAAAACCCTCTTCATAACTGCACCACAGAATTGTGTACTCTGCAAAAAAAACGCTTATCACTGAGGACTGTGTGTGTACACAAGTCTGATAACTATAATTATTCACAACTATAAAGGCGTAGCGCTCCTTCCCCTCCCCCGCCTCCCAATTCTGCTTATGACAGAGAATGACAAATCGCAGCAGGGGAAAATGTACGGGAGAATAGTGTAACAACAAAACTCAGGGACTGGGAGAAAAATCTAAAACATGTGAGGACATTTAAATTTTTTTCTCCTTATAATGACTTTATTTATTTATTAATTTATTTTTGTTTTAAACCTAGTTTAAGTCTTTTAGTCAACATATTATTATTTTTCTAAAAGCCACCACCTTGTGTGTGTGTGTGCCCATAAGCCCGGTTGAATGCACTGTCTAGCAGGCCTAAACAGTCAATAGATGGAAACAATGCCAGACCTGACAAATCAATATAGAGCAATCATGAAGAGAGAATGATGATAATGACTTAAACAGATTGGGATCATAATCAATGGCTGCACTAA
This sequence comes from Lepomis macrochirus, assembly GCA_024633595.2. NCBI lineage: Eukaryota > Metazoa > Chordata > Actinopteri > Centrarchiformes > Centrarchidae > Lepomis > Lepomis macrochirus. The sequence continues at coordinate 6,155,616 of JALXJV020000009.1, forward strand.
TTGTCCTCTATTACACAGCTGGTATTGGCACTTAGATTTAGCTGTACAATCAGCAGTAGAATGAGCTTCATGTGAACTGAGGAAACACTGTTGACCGCGGAAAACATGGCGTTCAGCTTATCTGTGCATGTTCTCAGCTAAACGAATATCAACTACAGTTTGAGATGGTAAACTGTGAAGCGAAAAAGCCTCAAGGGGGCTTTTTTAAATCTTTATTTAAATAACAATGTTGTCAAATAATTTTCACATTGACATGTATACCTCCTCATTTACTGAAGAATATGAACACAAAACATCAGGATAGTGTTTCAGCTTTTCAGAGAGAAAGAATCCCTATTACACGATATACAATAGCAATGCAATAATATGATTTTTTTTTACATTACTTATAAACTTGTAAACTCATACGTCAACATCTGGATAACAAACTGTGTCACATCCTATTTGATCACTTTGTAGAAAATGTGTTGATATTGTTAAGGCCAATTAAAGCCTATTATCACTATCAATCACTATGCATGTTAATACACTCACATAACACATATAAATTCCACAGTGCGGGCCTAACTAGTGCTACCAAATGGCCGATATATGCTCCAGCTAACAGTGAGGTTAGAAGAAATAGTTTAGAGGTTGGATGGTTATGAGCAGTGACTGTGGCTACAAACAAGTGTATTGTAATGCTGCTTAAATAATATTTTGTAACAATAACATAACATAATTAAATAAACATTATTCATGTGAGGTGACAGTCCTAACTTGCTCAGTAGGATCAGTAACAACAACTCATCCTCCGGCCCTGTACGTCATAATAACTGGAGAGAGAGAGCAAGAGAGAGAGAGAAGGAGAAGGAGGGAGGGGGAGAGCGGTAGATGAAAAGGCTGAATGCTACAGGAAGTCAGTGGGATGGAAAGTTGAAGCTCCATGTTTTTCATTAAGACACTTCTCACACATAGTTGATGTGTGCGTGCGCGTGAGAGAGACGGCGAAAAAAGAGTGATCAGCGAACACTCGATCACGCTTCCTCTCTCAGCAGGAAACTGTTTCCTGTTGGCTTGTGGATGTTTAGGTTTCTGGCTCAGCGTGAGTGTGTGTGTGTGTGTGTGTGTGTGTGTGTGTGTGTGTGGCAGCCTACAGTCCATGTCACATGTGGAGTTTATATGTTCACACCTCCACACCTGGCATCCTGTCTCATGGCATGTCATTGCTCTCCCTACTCACTCTCTATTTTTTTTCTTACCTCCATTTTTCTCCCTTTTCTCTCTTTTGCCTTTAATCTTGCCTTCTCTCCTCCTTCCCCTCCGTCTTTAATACTTGTCTTCTGCCTCACCCTTTTCTAATTTCTCCTTTGTGCTTTGCGTCTCCTTGTTGCTCCTTTCTCTTTATTTTTCATTTGTCATTGCCTTTCTCCCTCCCTCCTTCATCTGTTTACCCGTCTGTATCATCTCCTGTTTTTCTTTTTTCGTTCAGCTTCACTTGAACAGAAAGTGAAGCTACTCAGCTCAGCCACAGAAACACACATCATTTGTCGCTCCAAAGACAAACACATCCCTCTCTCTCTTCCTCACACACACCTACAGCTGAGACAGAGCTGAAACACACACACACACACACACACACACATACACACATACACACATACATGTACTAATAAACACATACATTTGCAGTGAAAGCCTCAGTGTCTCTGGGTTTTCCTGGAATAGAGTAGAATAGAATAAAAGGGCTGACTGACCTGTTTGACGCGGTCTGGGTTGACGGTAGTCTGCGGCTGCAGGATGCTGACCGGCTCTGTCTTCTGGGTGCTCTGAGGCATCTCCCTCACCTTCTCAGCGATGAAGTCATGGACACCGTTCAGCGCCTCCACTGTCCCCTGGATCAGACACACCCGCTCTGTCGTCCCTGCATACACACACACACACACACACACACACAGATAGGTCAGTGCATGACGTTACACTAAAGGTACTCTGAACAGTACTTGAAAAATATACAAGGAGCTTTCTAAACAAAAAGAGGAAACAATAATACAAGCATTTTTACATCAGCGGCTGCTATGCAAATATTCAAATGAGTGCTTGTTAAGTATTTTGTAACTCTGGCACATCACTGAATTTTATTGAAGAAGAAGAAGTAGAATAAGGAGGAGCAGAGGGCGAAGAAGGATAATGATTTGTTCATGTTTATGTTGTTCAAATTGACATGTTCAAAATGTTTCCGCAGGTGGGTGGAAATGCACAGAAGGCAGGTAAATATTTGATGTTGTATGGGAAATGCTGTCCCAGTTCTGACATGAAAACTCAAAACTATTCATCTATTTTCATAATTTCTATGTGTAGTTGAAAGTGAAACCAACCCTGGCGCATTTAAAAACAAAAACAAATACAAGATGAAAAAAGATACTAGGATACTGTAATGATCCCTGCAGGGAAATTACGCTGCTGCAGCAGCAACAACAGCAAAGAGACACTGAATTATACAGAAATTGCATTGAAAACCCAAGAGGAGAACAAGTCAAATAAATAAATTATAAAACTAATAAGAAATGTGTAAATATTAGATTAGATTGCTTAAAGAGTGTTTACCACAGATTTTGGGTGAGACTGATACACAAAATACATCTTGATCAGTGCAAGACAGAGAGATAAAGCAGAGACAGACCAATGACACAAAGTCAGTCTGGACTGAAAGGTTAATGTCTGAAATGTAAATAAAGGCCAGAAAAATAGCTATTCTTGACCTCACAGGTAGAATGCAACATTCAGAAAACATCAGAGTTCATATTTCCACTGCATCGTCTTCCCCCTGAACATATCAGAAACATTCAGTTTATGTCTTTTTCCAGGACTTTATCCAATCAGGAAATTAATTCCCTTGTGACATTAAGAATAAAACATGCTGCTGTGATTTCCAAAAGGTTGTGGAGGTTCAGAGGGTTTACACTCTACCTCTTCAGCAGGAGGAACAAGGATTTATGTTCACTGAGAAAAGCATTTACTAGTTCATGTGTTTGTGTGTGTCCATGAACATACTGTATGTTGTAGTTCGTGCATTTCCTCACTACATTTTTCACAGAAAAGTGTGACACCCAATGTCTACAACATTAGAAACTGAACAACTGTATTGGGGGTCAAGAAGAAAATCTAACATAATTAAACAGTGCTCAAGTACCTTTGGAATGAAATGGTGAGAATGAGGTTTCGGCTTCACTTTGATGATGTTTGGATTCACAAAATTAGGAATCATGGTCCTTTCTTTACAAATTCTCCATTTGGGGACTCAAATTTCATAAAATACTAAAATTAACATCAGGGCTACAAGAACTTCACTGTTCACACACTGCACACGAAATCACCCTAAACACTTTTAGGTTCCATACCAGAATGTTTTCTGGTTAGAACTTTGTTACAAATCATGTGTAAATAATATTACTTGTGTTTGAGGCAGTAGTTGTTTCCCATTAATTTTCCTATAATATTAAAACCAATGAACAGACTCTTAAAACTTGTTTCACTTGTAAAATCCATTACAGTATATCATCGCTAGTGTAGTAATGCAGTATCTGCAAAAGGAATTAAAACATCTATACTGCATTACCTCATGACAATAATGTTTCTTTGTAAAAAAAAAAAAAGAAGAAGAAGAAGAAAAAAAGTAAAAAAAAGCAGTCTTAATCATCACATAATGAATTAAACCAATGGCTGCTTGGAACAATAAAACAGAGTCACACTTCTGAAACACAGCAGTTTGCAAAATCATTAGCTTGACTTTTCACAAACAAGCTAAAATATGCAGAACCACAAGAAAAGTGTGGCCTTAAAAAACAATAAATTGCAGGTTTCATTTTAAGAGAATAAATAAGTCAGTGTTGGATCCAGAGAGTAGGACCAGTGTTGAAAGACAGACAGACAGAGAGACAGAGGGTATAACAGAGGAGAATCTAGGCCAATGCAAAGCCTCTCAGTCCGGCTATATCTCAGCAACACACTGAAAGTAAATCTGTCTTTGGCTGTCCCTCTCTCTCACCCTTTTAGCATTTATTCTCTCTTTCTCTCCTCTGTTTTCCATTTTTCTTTCTCTCTTCCTCTTCCTTCCTCACAAACTTATCTCCCTTTTGTTCCCCCCATTTCCTCCTCTTCCTTTCCCCCTTCCTTCGCTCTCCCTCTCCCTTGACTCCAGTATTTAGTGCGATCTGCTCTTATCTCAGCTCAGCAGCGTGTCAGTTAGCGCTTCCTGTCTCTTCACTCTCCCTGCATTGTTGGACTGGCCTGGCTCGGCCCTCTGTGGCTGCACTGGGAGCAAAGGGATTGACAGAATGAAAAACTGTACAGTATGTGTTTATGTGGATGGGGGAGGTGATGGTACATGATTTTTTTTCAGAAACAACACTGGTCAAAGCAGGCTGCAGAGTCCAACTAAAAACAGTCTATAAAAGAGCAGCAAAAGAACAAAAGATAATACAAGTTTTGCAGTTTTGTTCTGCATTAATCAAATTTCTGCTCAAAGAAACCTTCCTAAATGTAAAAATGTTTTTTTCTCATGACTGAATTTACGATTTTCTAATACTTTTAGTGGCCTAAATTGCGTACTTGCACCAGCGGTAGATAAAAAATTGAATGTTGAGTCTACAGGGTGGGCAGTTGAAACGGCAGAGGCTAAAAATAAAACACACACAGCATATTCAGGCATTTGCAGCATTTGGCTACCTGTCCAATCTGGACTTTTGTAACGCCTGTTAGCATTATGGTGAGATTAATTCCCATGCCTATTTTTACAGTCTGTTGACAGCAGTGACAAACAGTTTCTGTTGACAGCAGCTGAATGCTTTACTTTGGCAGAGTGAGCTAAAAAAAACATTAGCATGACATTTCAGGTATAGCCACATGCTAACACTTCGTTCAACATGCCAACGCTTCGTTTATGAACATTTCAGCCTAATTCTGCATTAAATTCAGCATTAGTGAGCAGAGTGACATGACCAGTGGAGTTTGTGTGTGTGTGTGTGTTGTGTGTGTGTGCTGATACTGACGAAACTGGGCTTTGCCTCTCCCTGACAGCTGGTGCCCTCTGGGTAATCTGGACTTGTCCAATCAGAAGCAAGGATTAGCAGGCCATTGTCTTGGCATGAATGTGTGTTTCTCTTTATGTGTAGCTTGTGATTGTGTGTGCATGCATTTGTATGTGTACATGATGAGTGTAATTGTAGCAGAAAAGGCCACTCTATCACTCAAGATCACTTGGAAGCTACTGTACAGCTGTGCCACTGTAGCAAAGACCCTCTTCATTTAATTATATTTACTTAAAGACCATTAAAGATCAGTTGATATTTATATAGGCTAGTAATGATACTTTTATGCATCACGAGTGCATACACAGGTAATTAAACACTTGAACTTTGCAGAGTTAAAGTGGTATTATGGTCCATTGTAGTGTTGCAGTGGTAGCATTGCATGTCCATGCAGTAAAGGGACTGATTTCTAGTTTGGGCTCATCACTATATTTACTAAAATATACTCTTAATAGAGCAGATTGGTTTAAAAGTGGCCACTAGTGGTCAGAAAAACTCCATAACACACAAATCAGAAACACTGAAGAAAGAAATTCTTGAAAGTACACAGCACTGACAAATTACCACCTGGTAAAGCTGTTTTGGCTAATGTTTTAGCAAAAAGCTGCCAATTTATACATCCAGACATGGGGTAACATTATTATTTATTTGGAGTCATTCTCTCTACCGACTCCTGAGAAGCATATTTGGCTCATTAACTAGTCTCTAACGTTACCTGTCAGTCCTACAGTGGGTTTATCAGAGCTTGTTTGCTGAAACAACTGCTGCAGTTGGAAGTTAGGTTGATGAAAGCGCTGAGAATGAGTCAAAAATTAAAGCTGCTGTAAAACTAAAAGTATGAGCTAACCGAGGCTAAAAAGCGCCATTGAGCTGCAGAGCTGAATGATAACAGCATCTTTTATACAGCGCAAAGTAAATTACACTTATTACATAAACGTCTTATTTTAAGTAGTTGAGCTTTAAATTTATGTTCACCCAGATTTTATCTCCCTATCTACATTATCTGAAAGTCATCTCTTGCTGCAAGAAGACGCAGCAGTTCACATAAACGTGGCCCTCTTGTTGGAGGGACAACTCAGAAAATCTTTCTGGAAACAGAAAGGGAAACAAAATTAGGAAAAAATATAAATGATTATGATCATGCTTACAGGGGAAGTTTGGGTAATCTCTCCTCAATAAATATGCGTTTTATTTTGCGTTAGTTTGCTTATGACCTGATGTCTTGTTTATCCTTTAGCAACCACGCAAAGACACAACCACAGACATACAAATGCAAAACCAGCGTTAACACAAAAGAATTCCTTAATGATCAAGAGTGAGCTCAACTGGCAATAATTTCGGAACTGGTCCCACTGGTACAAGACATCACTGTGTGTGGGTGTCTTTGCACAGGACAGACTTTTGCATTTCCCCTTGTAAAATTAACTCGTCATTTGACATTTTAACGGTTGTAAGATGTTTCCAAACTTGATGTGCTGCAGCTGCTGAAGCAATATCGGCTCAATGTCGTTAAGACTCCTGCATTTAAATAAGTTTATGGGACATTTTTCATGTTGCTCATGTAGACATAGAACATAACAGGCAGAACAAAATAGGGTATAGATAACATTCCTATTCAACTCGAGCCATTTTTCCACTGCAGGAGCTTAATAAAACATAAAGTTGTCATAGGTTTCCTTTATTGTAAGGGTTTCAAACTCCATTAACCAGTATGTTACAGTACTTGGGAAAATTGGAGATGCACTAAAGGGCTAAATAATACAGGTAAACATGAAACAAGATTTTGCAAAGACCACAAATAAAGGACCTCAACAGAGACTGGAGCAAGCAAAAAGAACAAGAATCACAATTTGTAAAAGACAGAACTACGCTCCAAAGTCTAAACATTTTTAAATATTTAGGTTATAGCAACTTTCAGGTTAGGTTAAACTCCTGAGATGAAACACCTGAAACTGTGCCAGCAAGGGACTAATAATGCCAGGGGTTTCGACTTCCGCTAAGTCACAGATAACTGGTAAATATTCAGTAAAAAAACAGTAAATACTGTTTACTGTGTAGCTTGCAGCTAGTAGCCTAATGCAGCTTGCAGCTCATCTCCAGTTTGGTGTCACACTGGACAAACAGCATCAAGTAAAAAAAGTACAAGAGGTTGATGAGGATTGAAAATGAAAAGCAAACGTCTGTGAAATTCATACCGGACGTGAACTTCAGCTCGCTATTTCCACAGTGACCAAGTGACCCAACACCACTTCGTTCAACACCAGAACACTCATCATCATCATCATCATTATCATGATCCAGGCTGCGGACCCTGGCAGTTGTTTTTATTAAAGTCTAACTAGCATGACTCACTCCTTCCTCCTCTGCTCTCCTCCTCCTCCTCCTCCTCCTCCTCCTCCTCCTCCTGTCCCTGATGATCAGGGAGGCACCGGAGGCAGCAGACAGAAAGCACACTCCTCAGATTTCTCACTCACAGTAACACACAGCTACATATGCATGTGAAATATGACAATGCATAGTGTTGATGGATAAACTCCAGGATGAGGGGCAGCAGAAGGTCCCTCAGTGCTAAAAATCTAACTCAGAAAGCAACATGTGAAGAAGGATCATAACAAGAGGGAGGGGACGCATCCACCCTCTGCTGCTGCAGCTTTTTGTTGCAATTACAGCTGAACAGTCAAACTGGCCTGTGGAGTTACTCAATGTAGGAGTGAAAAGAATGGTTTGACCCCTCACACACCACTGCAGTGATGTAGTTACAGTGGCTCCTCATTGAAAAGATGTCTCTCAGCATGTTAATTGCAGCAGAGCGGTCAACCTGCATCTAGCGGCCATGATTCACTCGCTCCATCCGAGGGTGGAGAGAGCTGAGCGCTCTGGTTGATGGTAGCTGAGAATAAAGGCACATTGAAGTCACACTAGTTTCTAGTGTTTTAAAGGTCATGGCCAGGATGTAGATTTCATACTTAGTGGAATTAAACCACAAAATGAACTTTACAATGAAGTTGAGTTAAAAGTTGAAGTTGAGTGCACTACTCTCTGTGAAAACAGTGGTATGTTTTCTGTCAATCTGAAACAAAAACCCTCTTGCACCCTTCCCAACTTTGTGGAAGTGCAATAACAAATATTACAGAGAGAGTACATTTATAATTTAATCATCATCAGCAGATTATGTAGTATATAACATTGTAATATTTTTCCTGATAATGTTTCATAATTAAAAAACATTTTTTAAAGTATATTGTGTAGAATATTGAATGTATAATTTTGCGATGTGTATATATTTCTTTATGACCAAACTGAATCAAACCTTTGTACAGCAATACACAGGAGCTTGGACTGTTGTTTTTGTCTTGTATCTGCAATGAGTAAAATGACTGATGAATAAAAAATGTATTAAAATAAACAATTCTCTTAGTATATTAGTATGAGCTCATTCAGTTCTCACAGTGGGGAAAATGTCCTGCTACAGTGAATGGAAGGAAAAGATAAATCAAGGCAGCTGCAAACTTGGGCACTAAGGAATATTTGATGTAAATAAATTTAGAGGCCATGATCTAAAAATCTGGTGAAGAAATGTCAGAGCTTCCATGACCTGACAAATGCTATTCCTTCTTGGTTTATTAATGTTGTTTTTCGGTTCAGACAACTCCTAAAGGCATAACCAGTCTGGTTTCCACTACATTTGTCCTGAAAACCGCCAGCTAGTGTGAATGTCATATTTGGGTAATTCCAGCAAAGTGACCCATTTGTAAAAATAAAAAAATCACAATCCCCTGAGAGTCCTTTAAGGATCCCTGAAGTTTCCATTCTGGAGTAAGTTTCTCAAACTTTGTTAATATTTGAGACACATCAGCAGAGAATAACACAACAGACAGGAAGAAGAGACAAGATGTGACAGCATTGCCAGAGGTCTTGTGTTCACAGGTACATGATGTTCATCCCCTGCTATGCTGAGATATACAGCTTTTTCACTTCCAGCACCACTCTGATGGAAAAAAACATCAGCAGGAGAGAGAACGACAACTGATAGAAAGAGATACAGAGGTTCACACGACTTCTGTCACATCCGAAAAGCATCAAGCGAGGGGAAGGGTGAGGGAAAGACAGAGAAATGGACAGAAACTCAGAGAGGGAGAGGCAGATCGGCACAGAGTCACGACAGTAATGTCAAAATGGAGTGAGACCATACAAAGAGGGAGACCAACAGACAAGCACAGAGACAGACAGACTGGGATGCAGAGAGAGAAACCTTCGTGAAGCCTGTCACAACAACGTAACGTCAGAAAAACACAGAGTAAGAGAGACAAAAAGACGGGGTGATTCTGCAAGATGTATACAGAAATGTTGACAGATAGACCTGAACGATAGATAGATACATGCTTTGTAGGAAGCACTTCTCTAGATGCCTACAGTTTCAGATGAAAATATTAAAATGCATCTCCAAGATATAAAAAAAGCTGTCTTGCTTTCAAGTTTTTTGCTTGAAATTTAAAATTCAACCAAACACCCTTGATAACATGTCAGAAAACCAAACTCAACTTACAGAGGAACACAAACAGAATAAAATTGCTTATATAAAGGATATGAAGGATGACTTTCGTCATATATACTACATATGTGGCTGTCTAATTAATATTCATCATATATAAAGATTAAATGCAATCAAAGGGGACAGAGGAATAGATGGAATTAGAAAAAAACATTGTTCATGAAAATTAAAGCCAGGCAGAGGGACGCAGACAGACAAACAGATATATAACCATGACTTAATAATAAATAAAATAAAACATCCATCTCGTAGTGTAAAATAACCTCGCTCCATCCGAAGCTGATTAGAAGCACAGCGAGACGTGGCGGCTGGTTTAATGTAAGCTCATTAAACAGATCTCCTTAGTCTGCGGATAAGCTCAGGTTAACTGGCTACCTTTGATCAGATCTGTAGGATTAGCCGGCTGTTAGAGGTGCAGCTCAACACCTTGTTGTTCCGGAGGGTTACAGAATATATATTATGGCTTGTAGGACAACAGAATATAGAAAGACAGAGAGGACAAACAGGCAGAAGAGAACTGAGATGAAGGTCACCTGGAGAATGTGATGTTTCTATGTCCCTTCATCACAGTCTCATTTCCACTAAGTGGGAAATATGTGACAAGCCAAACATTTCACTTTCACTTCCAGTACTAAAACCTTAAAAAGTACAACACAAGTTTGGTGCAGAAAGTGCTATCTGTCCTGGTCCTGGCCTTTGGGAATGCATGTGGGACTACACTGGTCAATTACAATTGTAAAAGGAGGATATTTCCTGTTTTGTGTTGTAGGGCAGCAAAGTAGAATTCCCATAAGAAGCTATTCTGTGGCACACAGATAAACATTTAAGAAAGTTGTCTGAGGAGGCTAAAAATCTCCTTTGCTATCATAATTTTTTGTCAACTCTACTTTTTATAATGTCTATAAATGAATGTGCTAATGATGTATTTGATGCTTCAATGCTACGTGTAGTACCTCTAAATCCACGAATCACCTTCTGTCACACAATATAGAGCCCTGTTCAACCTGCTCTTACTACACTGAAACTGCCTCAGCTTCTCTGCACAATGGCCTCCCGTAATGTGGAAAAAGGAACGACCAATAGGCCTCTGTCAGTGAGAGATGGGTGAAATTATCGAATGACACCCCAATAGGCCAATGGAAATAACCACACAGACCTCAGTATCCAATTAAAAAGGTTTTATGGCCTAATGAGCAGGCCCAGCTGTAGGGACAAAAGCAGAGCGTTGACCACCCAAACAGAAGGAGACAAAAAAGAAAAGAGAGGGAAATACTCAGGTGTCATTTATTCTTGTCACTCTTATTGATTACATTGAAACACACAGAATAGCACTTAATAGCAATAAGAAAATAAAGACAGATAGATAGATAGATAGATAGATAGATAGATAGATAGATAGATAGATAGATAGATAGATAGATAGATAGATAGATAGATAGATAGATAGATAGATAGATAGATAGATAGATAGATAGATAGATAGATAGATAGATAGATAGATATTCCTTGCATAACTGCTGCTGCAAAGTTTTTGCCTGCAACTGTAAACCAGCGGAGGAGGCGGTCAGCCTCCCCTTGACTGATCCTGGTCAGTTACCTTGGCAACTGACAGTACCCCAACAATGCATACACACTTGCACATACACTCACACACAATTGTGAATATACACCAAACACACACACTCTTTCATGCAGCTGGGCAGCTGTTGGTGATGTCATGAGTTGTTTTTCCAAAAAGGAGAGAGAGGGAAAGAGAGAGGGAGAAAGAGAGAGCGAGAGAAAGCATGACTGCATGTGCTGATGTAATCAGGGGCAGTAAGGAAACTTGGACTTGTTATCTGCTGCAGACGATCAAGTCTTCACCAGAGAGGGAACAGGACAGAAAGATAGGAGGGGAGAGGAAGCGAGAGAGGAAAGATGAAAGGAAGGAAGAAAAGGATGCATGTTTAAAGAAAGATGGAAAAATGAAGGATAGGACAAAGGAGGAAAGAGGGAAAAGAGAAAAGCTGTAAAATCAAACTATGAAACAAAGAGGAAAGAAAACATCAAGAAAGAAAAGAAAGATGAAAAGAGGAAATTTGAAAAGACAAACTAAAATGTAAAGGAAAGGAAACAAGAAAGCAAACAAGATAATAAAGAAGGAAAGACTAATCTGAGCGTGGTCCAAACACTGCAGCTTATGTGGATAAAAATGTGATGGTTGCTTTGTAACGGGCTGGCAGAGAGTTCAGCTCGTCTCTCAAGCCTACAGGGCTGTAATACACACTCTCCCACTGGCTTCCACATCATTTACACCAGACAAAATCATGGTCAATTAGGAAAAATATATTAAATGCTGGAGGTACTGTGGTCACTGAGCCTGGGGTGCTGCTTTTACTGCTCTTTACTGACTTTTACTAACTTTAAAAACAACAAAACAGGAAAAACAAAAGATCTCCTGGAGTATCGACAGGCTTAGGTGCAAACAGTCTCAACCCCATATTTCCAGAATATGGGTACAGCTCATGAATGTTATTTTGAGATAACAAAACCCCTTAAAGACATTTGCTGTAAACCATGCTCACATAGCTCCACGTGGGACCTTCTGTGAAAACACAGAAAAATGTATGCAGACTTACTAATCAGCAGAATTTAAGGGGAACAAGCAACCAGATGCACAAATCCCACAAAGAACCAAAAAAGTATACTTAAACTTTTAGAATAGGGAAGCATAAAGAATCACAAAAAACAACAAGTATTTGTGGTACTTACCTACAAAACAACCCCCAACAGAACCAAAACAAACCTGCAACTTCAACAAAAGACCATTACACTGAAAAATACCAAAATCAACATATAAAGGCCCTTGGTTTACTACAGATTATTGTATTTATTCAATCATTTTTACACAATTTTACACTCCCTTTGCTTTTGTTATTGTAACACAACAGATATTTGTACCAGTTTGACACCATACGCAGCCCACTTTTTCTTCATGGAACATGTACTCAGGGAGTTGTGTTTAACAGTAATGTTAAGTTAACTGTGATTTCCTGTCTCCTCTTATCTATTTCAACATTCTACCTTCTCTCCCCTCTCTTATTCTCCTATTTTAATAATATTTAATAATAAATATTTTTTTAAAACAGCACCAGGAACTGTAAAAAACATGGTTTCCTGTCTCCCTCTCTCTCACTCAGTGTTTCTGCACACTCATTCTCCCCCTGTATCCCTCCTCTCCTCCACCCCAACCCCCTCCTCTCCCCCTTCCTTTCCTCTCCTCCTTTATCTGTCCTGAGGTCTAGCAGTGACAGAGCACTCAGTGAGAAGAATAAGGAACTCTCTCTAAAGAATAACAAAAGAAGCTGGAAGAAAAGGCAGGAATTCCTCTGCTCTGATGTAATGCTTTTCACTTGGAGAGTCCTGCTGCTCTCCGTCCAGTCTCCACCTCCATGTCCTTCACTTTCTCCAATCCACAAAGTCCCTTTGCTGGGTATCTGCCCCCTTCATAAATCCACTTCATTCATCTGAATCATGATTTAGAAGCCAAATTCAAGGAACAATGCAAAAATCTGTCAACATTCCTGGTAAAATGGATGCATATTTTGAAGTGATTAATGATTAATAATGTTAAGGTAAATGATGGCAGCAAAGTGCTACTTATTGTAAGAGTAAAGAAATGAAGCTGTCATAGCATGTAAGAGCCTTTTAATGAACTTTTGAAAGTTACAGGAGCAGCCACACACTGGCTGTAGCAGGGATTTAAACTAATGGCGTCTTTTTCTCCACTTGCTCCTAACTTCCTGTTCATTTCAACATGTTGATATGTATTCTTTGGGGAAAGAATTTACATTTTTAAATCCTTTCTGTGTATGTGTTGAAAAGTGTTAAATCCCCTTTCTACCATCCTTTCTTTCTCTGTTTCAGAGCTGGGAAAAGTTAAATGCCAAAAGAACTAAGTTTACATTAGTCTTTACTATATCAAGCGTAAATTTTTACATCATTCTCCGTAATATGTACTTGTGGCCTGGGCAGCAGCGGTATTTCTTCTAACTGGTCAGTTTTCATTTCTAATATGAGAATGAAAGCTTCCTGATACCGTGCTGTGTAGGATTCATTTTGCATTCCACATATTTAAAAACAGCCTATTCTGTTTTTATAAAACAGCCTTTTCTCACCATTTGTCTGCACTATCCACCCTCTGCTCAGCTCTTCTCCCCTGTTTCCCATCATCCTCCGCCTTCTCCCCCCATCCCTGCCTTCCTCTCTTGTCTTGTCTTTCTCTCTTTGGCAGCAGGATTGGTGTTGCCCAAGTGACCCGACCCATGCTGAGCAAACAGCTGAAAAGATGCCATGGCCGCCTCTCCTCCTCCCTCCACTTGTCCCTCTCATATCCACTCTTTTCCCTTTTGTCTTTACTCCTTAAAATGTTCCCCTCACTCATTATCTACTATTGACATCTTCTATCTTTCTTCACTCTTCCTTTTACACTTTGATTTTATAATCTCCTACCTTCATCACTTCCACCTCAACCCCTTTCCCTTTCCCCTTTTCTTCCTACTCCCTTCTTTCTTTCTCTTTCCATCACTCTGTTGTACCTGCTGTCACATTCATCTGAAAGCTGCCAGGCTGCCCTCAGCAACAAGCGAGAGTAGAAAACAGAGAGGAAATTTAACTAGAAAAAACATACAATAAGAGCCCAGGATTTGAAAAAGCACCTGGCAAAGTGCTTTTCAGTTCTTTTAAAGGCACAAAGAGACTCTCCCTCAAAATAACTTAGTGGAGCCTAAACTGATGTCTGAGAATTGATTTTTTTAATCTACAGGTTGTGAATATATTTCTGCTTGAAAATGGTTAATTTTTAAAGCATTTATTGCTTGTGAAATTCATTATTATTGAGATTTATTTCTATTGATAAAGTAGAGAATTTCTTCAAATGAAAGCATTCTCATTCCCTATGAACTTATATTATATTATGTTACATTATATTATATTATATCATGTTATATTACAGTATTTGCAAAAGCATTTTGCTATGAATGCATGTAGACACATGGATATGAGCTTTTATTAACTATTAAGAGTGAGTGAAGTCAAGACAAGTTCATTTTTTAAGTTCCTTTCTTGAGTACATTTGGTAATAATGTTTCAAGAAACACAAGAACACAAAAAAACACTAACATGCACTTGTTTTTGTCTCTTAGTAGGACATTGCATTGACTTTGATTCATCCCCTGGAGACTTATGAACATTAACCTTAACCATCCTTTTGCAAGACTCAAGCTTGTGCAGCTTTCTGTCCCTAAATGAGAATGTGAATCTCCATAATGTGGTTGTCTTATAAGATTTTTTTTGTCACCACAATGTGAGTAACATGATTAAACATGTTACATGTATATCTACAGGTGAACAGGCGTAACAAAATGTTGCAGACAAGACGTAGTTTACAAAGGAAGTGACTGTGGTGACGAGAACAGACAGCTGTAATAACGTGTTCCACTGGGTCTTCCCCATGGACAACACACACATGCACAAACAAAGGCAAACAGATGCAAAGACACACAATCTTGTCTCATGTCATTAAATAACGACACACAAGTACACACACTCACACATTTATGGAAAGAACGCAGACACACTCGCACACACTCAGCTCAGCTCTCTGGCTCTCTAGAAAGTCACACATCTCACTATGCAACCACAACCAACTATATATACACACCTAATCATCTGCATACTCATCTGTCTTCTACACACAACACACACATGCACAGCTCATTTGTGTCCTCGGAGGGCCTGCGTGGTAACTGGACCTCGTGTGAATTCCCAAACCAGTTCAACACCGTTCTGATTTTACTCACACCCCCACATACCCACACTACATAGAAACACACACACAGATGTAGACACATAAGCACAAATGCAGACTTCTCTCTCAAACACATGCACACACACACACACAAACACACACTAAATGACCGTCACTGAATAATGAAGTGACAGAAAGAGAGAGAGAATTTCTTGCTTTCCTCTCTCTCTCTTTAAGACCACAGGGCCTTCTCTCCTACACTTGCATCTATTCTTTTCTCTCTTGCTCTTGTCTGTCTCTTTTTTTCCCATTTCTTTTTTTCTGGTCCTACTCTTCTGTCTGTTCCCCTCTCTTTCAGCATTCTCTGTCTCCTTCCATCTACTTCTACTGCTTATGCAGGGACTGATTCAGGAGCTAAAACGCCTTTTAGTGTGTTCATGTTTGTGTTTCCATTGCAGCTGAACAACCAAGAAATTTAAGCAAACTAGACTGATAATTTATTGCTTTTGAGGCATAGTTTTTGGACAAGACAAGAAAAAAAACACTGACTTACTGTACTGATCTTTGTAATTTAGTACTGTGGGTTTTTTTCTGGACGTTTTCTGCTGTAACTACATTGAAAGTATTAGTAAACAAAGTTGTTTCACTCCTCTCTGCTCTTAGACTAGTTAAAAAGTTAGCTCTACAACTGTCCTCCGAACATCCACAATATTACAGGAAATTCCCATCTCGGGTCTTAATATTGACACTGACCTAGAGTATGGATGAAAGTGAAAATGAATGATTTTTGATGACGATTATCAGTAATGTCCTGATTGCTGATCAGAACAGATTTTTAAAAGTAGTGAAGTAATGCATTTTAATCTTTAAAGACATTTCACTCGGACGTTCTGCTTCAATCAGTTGCATGCCAAGGGCAGACCTCTGTTTAGCAGTCACTAACCTTAGTGTTTGTGAACTGATCATTCTGACAGACTGGACGGTGGATTTATGTCCATTTAAAAGTAGGATAGCTGTGTTTGGATTGGCAGTATGAGGCTGCAACTCACCAGATAACACACTGACCTTCTGCAGCTCTCAGAATGTAAGTGCTTTTGTGAAATCATGTACATAGTTACACACAAAAACTCACAGAGACACACACTCCACCTCTAACACTCTCCCCTGGTAGTATCTGGTGTCACACAACTGCCTTGATGGAGCCACACCTGTCTTCTTGCCCAGCACACACACACACACACATACACCACTGCTTCTGCTCTTACTGGCACTGCTGTGTGTCTCAAAGCCTCAAAGTTATCTAAACATTCCCCTCCAACCTCTGCTTCAGTGTGTATCTGTAAGGTGTGATCATATGTGTTCATTATTATATGTTCACATACGCATGAGTGTGTATCCGTGTGTGCATGCACATATGTTTTGTCCTTGTGTTTGTATGTGTGCATTTATTTTTTCAAGGCTTGAAGCGAGGCTGTGTGCTCATTTTTGTATTTTTGTCCATTATTAGCATGTGAATATCTGTCTATCTTTGGCTTGTGTGTGTATGTTTGTGCGTGTATATGTGTGTGTGTAATGTGGACAGTGTCAGCTGGCCTAAGCCTCCTCGTCCCCACCCTCTTATAGCCTCAAATCCCCCCAAATCCATCTCTGCTCCCCATGTGACTACAACTGCCCCTTTACCCTGTCAGCTGCCCCAACACTGCTGTCAGCCTCTCTTTCTCACACACACACACCTTTCCTTCATCATGTCTCTGTCCGCCTGAGGTCATTTTGTTCTCTCTCCCAGTTGGAAGATCATTTACAAATTGAAGTTTTAGTGCTACAAACATTTCTAAGGTAGAGATTATCTCATTGGGTGAGTTAAACTCCAGCTGGCAGAGCCAATTTGCATGGGGTTGTGTTGTAATTGCACACTATAAACAAATTCCAACTGTGTTTTGGGAAAATAGCATTAGAAATAACACAATTACTTTTACTTAAAAGAGTAGCGATTTAGTATTTCCCTCTCATAAAAACAAGACAAATAGATGTTGTGAGTCATCAAAATGATACAACAAAGGCCAGAGACACTCAAGACATCCATCTGTAATTCCAGCCAACATCCACATGGGACCAAAGCACAGTTTATAAAAGTGAACTTGAAGGTATGGTAGGCAACAGTGAAGAATTAGCAAGCGAGCTAAATTTAAATAGCTAAATTTGAAAATAAAGTATCCAATCGAAACTGATATTTCAATATATTGCCTATACCCCAGAAAGAAAGACGTTCAAAATAGAACACAATGTGAATAGTTATACATATTTTGTGTTGTTCCTTTGTAGTCTTCAAAGCCAACATTAAAACACAGTGAAGCAGCAGAACATTGTAATAAATACATTTTTGACATTAGTTTACATGATCAAGACAGAAGCAATTACTGTCACATCTCTCTTGCTCCATCTCTTGGTCTTTCTATACTTCGCTATATCATTCCACATACATCATTCCTCTGCTTCCTCTCATTTCCTCGCGCTCTCTCTTTCTGTCGGTCTCTCTGTCAGCTGAACGCACCCTTTGTCTTCTGATTCATGCTACTAGGAAACAAACACACACATAGCTACAGTATGTAGCCAACAGTGTGTCTGTGGAGTCGAGCTGAGCTGCTTTATGAGAATACCCGTCTCACTTTATCAGCGTTTTCACAACTTTGCAGAGAGCCGGCTATTTGAACCCGACCCTCCATACAATCCTCTCTCCCCTTAACACCCAACACCCAAATCATGTGCTATGCAGCAGGCTAATGGAGGCCCTAACTCTGGTAAATGTTGTAATGTGCACTGCTCTGCTCATTGAGTTTTACTGGACCACAAAATAATGAGAAAAAAACGTTCACAGTCTGGCTTCCCCTAAAGGAAGCAACAGATAAATGCATCCATCCATTAACCCTGTGATGTGACTTTAGTGTTAAAGGCCCATTTTATAAATTTTGGGCATGTACATTTGAGGTATATTGACATAAGTTTGACAGAAAGATGGAAAATCAGCTGTTTGTGTGATAACTTTTAGACCGATACAGTCACTCTAAGTGCAGAGAGGAGCTTTTTTTTCTAATCAAAAGTGCAAAATCTTCATGTAACATAAACAAACACAAGCACACAGACGATTGACTGCAGCACCATATGATGAATTCTATAGCGAACCAATGAGAGCTTTTAAATAGATATGGCACGTGGAACAGAGTTTGACCCTTTTGGACACACACACACACCCATAAACACACCAGCACACACACACTCAACGTTTATTCAACAAAGCTTGTCAACCATGGAGACCAGCATGCCTGGTCTTTTACATCATCATCATCATCATCATACACAATCTGGTCCCCATTTGTTACAGCTGGGACAGAGTGTGTGTGTGTGCATGTTTCTGAGTATGTTTTTGTGCTTCTGAGATCATGTATGCCCATGTGTGTGTTTGTGTGTGTGTTTGAGCTGGGACTTGGCTCTACACTGAGGACACGTAGCCTGAAAAGTGAAAACTGTGCAGAGCCTCACACAATAAAACATTCTCAACTATTTTTGAACTCTGCCGGCTTGTTCCTTCATGCACTGCTGGTAAAACCGCCTCAGAATTCATTCAAATGCACACTTGTCTTCCAACATGACATAAATCCACATTGGAAAAGCCAATAAAACTCTCTGGCTAAGGTGGAGGACTCGTACTGTAACTCTAACCCAACCTTTACACTGTGAGAAACTTGATTAACGAGAGAGCAGGAGTTGGAAGTCAGTGAGGACCGTCAGTGAGACTGCTGGCTAAGAAAAGTTGCTTCTTGAGTTCTACCCAATGTCATCTCATGTCTCCAGCATTAGTTTGGACTGGCAAAAGTAAAATGAACGTGAAAGCTGTTCGTTTTCAGTTTCATTTTATCTTAGTGAAACAGAAAAAATAGAGAATAACTAATGTCACCTACTCTGATCCCGATCAGTTAACGTCTTGTTGCATTTAAGCAGTTTAATTAACCAGCTACAGATATGTCAACTCATTAAAACCATATAATGAGATATAGGCAATAGTAGGAGATGGGGTTTAAATCATTACCAGGACATGACTGTCACACAACACCTTTTCTCCTATATTAATATGATATAATGATATAATCTCATCATGATTGTTTTACAAATCTCTGCTGCCCAAATTAACTTTTCAGAGCATGCTGTAATTAAAAGCTTAGATAGTCAATTATAAATGCAAAATTATGCAAAACATAAATTTGATTAATTTATTTTTACATACATTTGTTACCTGATATTGTAACAAATAATATTGTCACACATTTGTGCTTCACACATAAAATATTTTTGATTCAGTTTGCAACACAATATAATCAGTGATGTGATTCCACCTAATGTTAATAAATAATCATATTGAATTATCTGAGTCTATGAAATACAATAGCAAATATATAGCAAAACCTAACTATTTAAACTGTTTAAAGTCTTTCACTCTACCAACAATCAGTCATAATTCATCAGTGGACCCATGTGTAACTCACATTTAAACTTAAAGCTGTAAATGTATCGTACTTTCTCCCTAAACAACACATTCACACTCTAGACTCATCACGTATTGACGCTTGGTCGAGGTCCTTTGGCGTCACTTTTTTATCGCCCTGAGTACCCCTTTAGCACAATTTTTAGACGTTTAGGACTCCGCGGTCAAGTTAGCAATGCTTAACAACAACAAATGCAATGTCCAGTAAAGTTAGCAACAAAACAAATGCAACGTCAGTTTAGACTTTCAAAATAAAACACATTACCCACAAGCATTTTGAAACATTGACATTTTGAAACGGCACATTATCAAAGTTGTGAAACATTGCAATTTTAATTTTCACAAAAAGTACTTGGTTAGGTTTAGGCAACAAAAGTACTTGGTTATGGTTAGGAAAAGATCATGGTTTGGGTTAAAATAACTACGTACGTCAGTTAACATGTAAGTTAACTAACGTCACTAGCGTAACTTATACTTGTGTAACTTAAATAAAAAATGTTAAATGTTGACTTTTTGTTTCACACGGGACATGAACACCAATATCCTAATTCTAAGTCTCACACAGGACACGAACACTGCGGTCTCCTGGTTCAAAGTCCAGGTTCTGGCCCTCCTTTTACTCCAACAACTTATTTTCTTTGTCTCATACCTAGCTTCACCGTCAAAAACTGACGCTACAGGGCTTACCCCACTGCACTGAATTATGACGCTATTGGGGTCCCCAGTGCGTTACAAATTGACGCCAATGGATCTGGACCATGTGTCTATATGTGACAAGTCGGGGAGTAAGAACAGGTTGCCCAAAACCAAAATAGCAGATTCAGCTGGAGGACGCCCATGACTCCTGTTCAACTGCTTTTATGATATTTTTCAGTTTGAGAACATATTAAGTGTCAGGTGTTGTTTCCTCTACAATTCTCCTTCTCAGTGTAGCCAAACAGAGAAACAGTAACACAAAACCTCCGGAGAAACACTGCCAGGTCACTGAGTGCACCCCCTGAAAGCTGAGAGCAATATAACAATTTAGAATTTTTCATACTGTAAACCGTTACAGTGCAACAGTAATCTCAGTGAGAATAACAGAGGTGATACATTCTGCCGCTGGTTGGCCATGGGTCCGTGATTTAGCCAAAGATTTCACCATAAAACTGCTGGATCAGGCCGAGGAAGAGAGAGACAGGAGGTCAGGGTCCTAACATGTGTGTGTGTGCAGACTTAATAAAAACATGATGGAGCACGTATGTAATTAGAGGTAAATGACAAGAGAAGCAGGAGTAGTAGATCTCTCTCTCTCTCTCTTTGTCTCTCAGTGTTGTGTGTAAGTAGGTGGAAGAAAGTAGCAATTAGCAATCAGCTAAAACACTAATTAGCTCCCTCTCTCTTTCTCTATCTATATGCCCAGCTCTCTACAAAGTATCAGTGCGGCTGGCTGTATCTGCACCATTGCATGTGTGTACTGTGCACGCAAACTTCCTCATGAGTGTGCGTGTGTGTGTGCGTGCATGTGAGCGTGGAGGGTGGGACCTGACTGGAAGTGTGACCTCATCTTTATTAATGACAACCATATGGAACACGACTGTATGATTTACAGCACGACGTAGAAAACAACAGACGGCCACAGGCTGGAGGACGATGAAAGCAGAGTTTTACAGAATGTGGCACAACTTTATTGATGAGGTGACACACATAAAATAATTGAAAGCTGTTGGAAAAAACTCAGGCAGGAACAGAATGACAGACTGGAGTTCTCTAAGGTCGAAACTATGCAGAAAGAAAGTGAGAAAGGGATGTACTACTGCTCAAATTATTGTATTATTATTGTTATTATTATTGTGCAGCACTGTTATCAACATTTGTTGTTATTTTGCTGAAATACTGGGGTATCATTTTCTAAAATGCAGTTTGTAGCCTAATTATTTCTCTGTTTTATTTTGTTGTGATTATGTGTTGAAAGAAATAAGGACTGGATTGACAGAGCTGTTGTCAACATTCATACCAATTAAGAGTCTTTGAATAGAAGAAAGCATTGAAACAGAAAAAAAAACGAAGAAAGAAGAAGACCGTAAGATAATCACAGGGTAAATATCAACCTGTCAACACTGCTGGGTCTAAGGTCATGAAACCCATCAACCAATCAGCACCTTTGTCTACGGGTAACCATGTCATGTGACCTACTGAATGCTGGCTGTCTCTCTGGCATCTGACCATAAACAAACACACACCAACATATCTGTACAATACTTGTTACTGTGCCTGGACAGGACACACATGTATGACATGCTAAAATACATACACACACACACACACACAAACACAAACACAAACACAAACACACACACACAAACACAAACACACACACACTCACAGAGTAATGAGGCTCAGAGCTTCATAATTAAAGTGAGAGTCCAGCCGGTGTGTCAGAGAGGCGATACGACAGCTGACGGCTTTGTGGGAAATCAGACTGGAAGAGGGGGGGTTAATCATGGTTTGGAGGGGTAGGAGGTGGGGCCTATATGGGGGCGTGGGTGTTGGGAAAATGGGGGGTGGGGGGGTGTTGGGGGGGCTTTCGCTGGGGGGATTAAAAATAATGGAAGTGGGGTAGGATGGGGGATTTGGGGCAGCTGTGGAACCAGCTCTTTTATTAGGGAGGGGTGTGCGAGTGTATGTGTGTGAGACAGAGGGGTTAAGGGGTCCCAGAGGGCTACCTTTGTCCCCTTGCCAAAGATTCGGGGTCTGTAAAGACGAAAGAAACCGCAATTTCACAACTGGCTCTCTCACTCTCTCTCTTTCTCCCTCTCTATCATCAATGAAGCTCTTTGTTTGCTGCACTCACCTTCCAGCTCCTTAAAGGGAATGCCACTCCTACACAAAGCACAACTCTATAGTAAAGAAACCTGCTCCTTTAAGAACTTGCATGCACGCACGTGCACGACACACACACACACACATCCATCTGTGTCAGCAGTGTGTGTGTGTGTGTGTGTGTGTGTAAGAGAGAGAGGTACTCAGAGACATTAGCAGATTTAGACCTTTTAGATCTGACCCCTTTGTGCAACTAGAGGGACGTTGCCATGGCTTCCACCAACGCTAAGTGTCATTGTTGTGGAGGGCCAATCAGGTCAGAGCACATACGTTGCTGTATGTGTGTGGTGTTGTGTATGACACTGACTTTGATCAGCACTGCATTTGTCTGACTTCAAGTGTTTTACTAAGACATTAGTGACATTAAAGTTTTAACATCACGTCATTACAGATGAATAAGGAATTAAAACTTTTACATATTGTATTTTTACTGTACGATCACTCTGTCTGATGTAGTTTTGTAGTTTGCATATAAATAATGTCTTATGATGCCCAGTGAGCATCTCTTCCAGAAAAGCTTTACTCAGTATTCCACTGCATACACAATTTATGATGTTATTAAAAGCTGACACAGAAATTACAGCCTTCCTACCAGCGCTGCTTATTTCAGCGACTCTCAAGGACAGAAGGCGAGAGGATCTGGAAGCCGACCAAGACGGGAAGAAAGACATCTCTCTGTCTCTGTCGCACTCTTACACCTGCTAGGGAGGAGAGAGGGAGTCTGGAAGGAAGGGAAGAGGAGGCATGGGTGGGTGGGTGGGGGTGTCCTCCTGTAGCAGAGCTGTCACTTTGATTCTCATCACCAAGGCAACCGGCGTGCAGTCCCACAATCCTCTGCTTTGTCTGATGGGTGTGTGTGTGTGTGTGTGCGTATGTGTGTGGCAGCTGTCGTGCTGTGCCTCTACAAACCTGCATCACGTTCACACACATGTGCATAGACAAACACACAACCCCCCCACACACACACACACACACACATACACATACACACATACACACACATACACCAAGACCTATTGTAATGGCAGGTTGTGAAAGCAGCAAATTGCCATGGTGACACAGAGACAAATCTAGCTATGTCTGCTATTTATGGGAAAAGAGAGAGGGCATGCAATATTCTGCAGCCAAACTAGCTGAAATTGCACTGTGCATGTGTGTGTGCCGTCTCTGTACATGATAAAGATGTTTTATGAAGAGGACCCAGCCACATTGCTCACAGAGAGGAGCTTTTGTCATAAGAACTGACAGATCCGAGTAGCTGGGTGACAGGAGAGATAGAGAGAGAGAGAGAAAGAGAGAGACATCCATCAGTTGAAACTCTGCTGACTTAGACTGTGCCTGCGGCGTTGTTTTTCAAAATCTGGGGTGCAAACCGCACCAGTGGGTTGTGGACGATTTTAAAAGGCCGTCAGGGGGTCACAATGAAAACAATATTAGCCAAGTGTTGTCCTCAATCTCCCTGTCAAACAACTTCCCTGCATTTGCCAAATGTAAATTCTGCTTTTAATTTCAGAAAGTGTCTTTATTAATCTTTATTAAAAATTCACTATTGCATTGTCTGTAGGTTAATTGTGCCTGCTGCACAACAACAGTGATGCCAGCAGTTTTTAGATTTGAACTATAGTTAAGACATGCATGGTCCACATGGTCAATACAGCAAAGTTCATCAAGTACAGCTAATATCTGAATGGATGGTGGTGGCTGCTTGAGTGTGGTGAATGTAGTATAGACTGTAAAAAAAAAAGAATAAATCTAATTCATGTTGTGCATAAAAGAGCAACAGCTTTAGTATTCTGTCCCTGTGCACCAAAACACACAAGCATACAGATTTAATGACACAATTTTGCACACTTATTGCAGATGTCCACTCTCCCTCTCTCTTCTGAGGCAGATGGGGACACCCGTCCTCCCCCGTCCTCCCCCGTCCTCCCCCTGCTAGCTTGACCGGGGTCAAAGAGCCTATTGTCATACAGAGGCCTTGCCTCCACCTATTGTTTGTGACAGTTGGAAACCCTCAAAGCTTATAGAAACCTCTGCACATTCAATTGCTCCTCCTCCTCCTGCCGACCTCTTCTTTCTCCTATTTATTTCACTCTCTCTTTCACTCACCCCTTCCCATCCTCCACCCCCTCCACTCTATGTGCTGACTGGGCTCTTCAAACTTACACAGCTGGACTGGAGCAGACACACACAAGAACAAATGACAAACTTCAATAACATTATCAGTAGTGCTTTACTTTGTTCACTGAACCACATTGTTGCTTTCAAGTTTTATTTTCATATTTGTAGCATGAATTGAACCTATAGCTCTTATTGACATTGCAGCCATTCAGTAAAATAATCAGATTAGATCACATCAGTCATTAATAATCCTTGTGGGAAAACTGGACATACCGTAACATTTCCATTAAAGGCCTAGTCCCATTTAGACACCTTGCCCAAATATAGCCAGGGTGAGTTCAGTGAATGAAGCAAATAAAATCCTGGGCTATTAATTTAAATTTTTATGGTAATAATGTGTGTGAAATAAGTATATATTTATTAAAAGGTAGAAAATATCAAGAGCAGTAATCACAAGGGACTGATAAACATATTTACAAAAGTCAAAATATGATAGTCAAGAGGCTAAATTTAGTTTAAATATGGAAACTGAAATTGCAGTTCTTGTACGTCAGAATAATGTTTACTTACAGCCAAATTAGAGATTAATAATCTCTCTGACAATCTACTTTTGTTTTTATTTCATAAATATTTAAATGTGCAATTTTTTGTTTTATTGTAAACACAATTTCCAGATCAATATGTCTGGTGACCTTTGACCTGCACAGCTAGAAAACAATCTGATTTTCCTTACTTCGATTATTGTCCAACTCTAATGAAGACGCAGTCAGACCTTCTGATTGCACTTTCAGTCATAAAGGTAATTCTAAATCAGATTCAAATTGAAATATTATAAACAGTGTTCATGGAAACAAACTTAGTGACAAACTCTGCAGATTAGCTGTCAGAAGCCTTCTTGTTGGAAATGACTTTTCCACGTTTTAAACAGTCCTGGACGTGGATCAAGTGAATCGCTGCTGAATGTATTTAACAGCTTCAAACAGGAGTCCAGCTGCTTCTGAGCTGTGTGTCCTGTCAGGCTGGAGGCCTCAGTGGAGCCTGGGAGCAGCGGTGGCTCCCTCACCCACAGAGATGCACCTCAGCTGGGCACGACAGAGACAAGAGGAGCCTTTACAATGACGCTGCAGTTTGAGTGGCTGCAGGGCGCCATGATGTTGTGACTGGCAGGTGGAATCTCTTTAACTCTCTCTCTCTCTGTCTCAGATACACAAACTGCTGGATTCTCAATTCAGCACTGCGTGGGGAGGTTATGCTTCTTTTTCTACTCCTCCCCTCACTTACTTAAGCAAACAACAAACTCGCTGTCCATGTTGATTATTCTGAGTGTTGTTTTCTTATTGTTTGGAGTCTGTTTCAGACCTGACTGAGATGGCTACAAGCCGGCATTTTCTGTTGTCGCAAAAAAACCCACCCCCGCTGCTGCTTTTGCTTCCAAACCTGGTGATTTGGGAATTATTCAGGTTTTTTTAATCTGTGGATACGAGCAGCTGTTAAATACTCAAGATGCGAAAATGAGAAAAAAAGTCCTACACCGAATAAAAAACAAAATAATTATTCTAGTGCATTAAAGAAGGTGCTTTGTTTATTACAAGAGGAGAAGATGAAGCAATTTGAAATCCACATTTAGTTCAGGTTTGTTCTGGGATCAAGAAATGACTTTTCCTGTTTGGCTGTTAGCTGTTCCCTGCAGATAGCTGGTGGGATGTCTGTGTGTATCTAATATTAAAGGATCATGCTTGTAGATGTGAATCCAAGTGAATCCCATTCATCACAACAGCTCTCAGCCGGAGGTGGCACACAATGATTTATGAGGTGGAAAACGACAAATGAATAGACCCAATAAATTTGCTGGGTTTTATATAACGACAATATATATTTTCATAAAACAATAAACATTTCTAAAAAAAAATGTTAAAAATAATATTAAAGCTGATTTTGTAACACATGTTGGCATTGCCAACATTTTCTTTTGCTGAAATGACAATTCCTGTAGGAGGCATCTTGTCAATCAGAGCATCTTTATACAATCATGATGAATGCTGCTGCTCATGTTAACTACTTCTTCTTTTGTTTATTCCAAATAAACTGGATCCATAAACCACACAACAGTTGCTGCTTGTCAGAGGACTTTTCATCCCGAGGAAAAATGTTTGAAACGCAAAGATAACAGCTTTCATGAACTGAGCTGATCAATGCAGTGTTGCATTTAGATAAGTTTTTATCTAATGTAATAAGCTATAGGGATTATTCCTTTAAAAGTCATGATTAGTATACCGGTCGCTGTTCAAGAACTTCACGGGGATGAGGATGATGTCATGTCTCTTGCCTCTGCCGACAGCTTGAAGAAACACCACAAATGAGATTCAGTTTTTTTTTTAAAAATGTCCAGAATTATCTCAGCAAGTAAACGCACACACATACACGAAAACAGACTTACAGTGATCAGTGGTGATTATCCCAAGGGTGTGTGTGTTTGTGAGTGAGAGGCAGTGAAAGTGTTTTAGAGGGTTTATGACAGTCGTATTTCACTCACAGACTGCATTATCCTACCACTTCCCAAGGACACACACACACACACACACGCACGCACGCACGCACGCATACACACACACATACACACACACACACACACACTTAGTGCAGCATTGATCTGCGGGCCGGCCAGCCATATTCCTGCTGTTCTATTTATGAGCGGCTTCTCTGGGACCCTCCATACCCCCTTATTAAAAGTCTAAACACATAGGCAGCAAATGGGGGGAGAGAGAGCACTAAGCTAAAGATAAACCGATACTGGTCACCAACTTCTTAATTTCTGATGATAATTTCTGCTGTTTTGAATCCTGCAGGCTACTGAGACAGAATTACAGTCAGGTCAGGGAGAAAAGGAAATCTGAGAATGCAGAGTTACAGGAAACAGAAAAGGGAAGATGCAGGCTCCATTAAAGTAGGTGGGCCTATACTGATGTCCTGACTCAGCCCTCCGTGTGGCAGATGTGGTGCAGATTGATCAGCCATGCCTGTCTGCCAACAGCAGGGGTCTGACTGATGTGGCGCAAGAGCTGCAGAAGTGGGGAGTCACTATGTGGAGGAGAGGGGGGGTCAAGAAAAGGGGGGTGGGGGGTCAAAAGTAGCTGCTCTGCATCTGACAATCACACTAAACCTTTCCTGTCTGACATCTGTATGTTACTGATTCATATGTTGCACAAGGTTGCAGATGACATGATGGCATGAAATTAGATTTATATAACGTACCTTGTTTATATCAGACAATTTTGAACATGTAATTATGTTTTTTGGCCACTCGGGGGCAGTGGAAACACAACATTGTGAACACAACATTAACAAATGATCACCTTTAAATAAACATGTTAGCAAACATGCTAATTAAACACATCCAGTTTTTTAGCTTTGTTTTTGGTCTCTACCAACTCCTGACAGAAATGTGTCTCAGTAGCTGCAAAATGTTCCCTTATGTTCACGAGCTAGCCTCTAACTGTGTCTGTCTGCTGTTTGGTGTTGAGCAGGTAGTGTACAGTTTTGTTTCACTGACTTTTTCCACTGATAGTGAACCAAAACAATAAAGTTTTGGGCCAGACAGCTAAACAATAAGCTGAAGCTTGTGATAATGCTCTGTTGAGGGAAGCTGCAGATTCAGGTGATTATTCTCTGTAAGTTCAACACTACAAGCGATTTCTTTCACATTGCCATTTGATACACTGTTATAATAAAAATATTGATTTTAGCCACATTAAAGGAAAACTGTGGTTCATAAGGATTTGTTTGTTTTTTTACGCTATCAGATATAGTGTTTATGATAATATTGTACTAGTCAAAGTAATTGCTGAGAACACATATTGTTGCATTCTAGTTCACAACTATAAAAGCAGTGCTTTCCTACAGACTGGGTGGACAGTAAAAAACAGGACAATAAAAAGAACACCTATACAACTTAATGCATACGGCAAACAAATATTTGCCAAGCTTATAAGGTTTCATTGTTTGGTGATTTTAAGGCTGTAGTTTGTGGTGCGGTTGTACTGCATTTAATTATAATGAAAGGTGTTAGGGTCTAATTTTTTATTTTATATTTGTAGATTTGTGGTAATTCTTTTTAGATGCAGTAATGCAGTGCAAAGCAACAAGACCAAATTTCAACAATTATACAGTTTATAGGTTTAGTACAGTGTATTACCACTATTCTACTTGTTTGCTCAGTAGTTCCTTGTGCATCAGAGGTTGGTGGTTTGAGTCTGACTTTGAGGTGGTTGGCAGAGCAGTATGTCAATATATGGTATTAACCTTGCTTGAACTGAGGGGTCTCATTCTGCATGAGTTCATGTTGGAGAACATCAATAACCCTGCTAGGGTCTGGGGTTCAGCTCCCACCGGATCCTCTGAACACAGAAACACACTCAGAAAGCACTTCAGAGAGAAGCAACAAGCTTCCGCCACTTTAATCTGACCTTTTCAACTAAAGAACTAATCTTCTCCAAAGTGTGTGTCTATTTAAGGAAACATAGACTCATCTGAAAGGCTGTCATTTAATACATGTTGAATAAATATACAATGTCGCAGATGTTCCAATATGAGAATAAAGTCGTGTCTGATTTGATTGTACAAAGCTTTTCTCAACCCAAAACAAGTGCATTTAATTAAGTGGTATCAAGTCCAAAAAATGACCATCACCACATTTTATTGCTATATGAAATAAAAGATCACAGGAAAAAAAGAGAAAACTGATGGCGAAGCAACCAACCACTTTTATTTAATATACAACAAAATGGTATTTTCTCGTGCTACTGAGCTTCTTGTTTTGTAAAAGCTGATATCATTATTTTCAAACATATCTCATTGTGGATCAACAGATCAACGTCCTCTTATAAAGCTGTGCAAAAATTTAAATAACATTTCTGCTTCTTATGGAGACCTATGAGGGTGACGGAAGTGTTGTAGCTGCAGTCTGACTCTCTCTCTCTCTCTGAGTGGCACTATATGATGGTCTGTCTGTCAGCCTGCATGGCACTGACTGGTACTGAGGCATTACTCCGTCTGTCTGCCTGCTGGCTGACGTCACACAGACAAACACATATATATAAAAAAGGAGGCCCTGTTAATCTTTCATCACTGTTTCTTCAACTAGAAGTTGCAATCCAAAAATCATTCTCATCTGAATTACCATCCTCTGGACCAATAAATTCATTGCAGATACAAGCATCTCTTTATTCACATATTAAGGATTTTGTGTTTTTCTGTATTTTATGTCACTGTAAATCCAAAATGTTTGGGTTATGGACTATAAGCCAGACCAAAGGTGACATTTGTAATCAAGAGAATAACAGCTTTCATTTATTTATCACATTAATTGACATCCGTTTGATGTAATTGTGCCAGATGTAGCCAGATTGGTAGTTGTCATCTGCAGTTTCCATACAGGCTCTTGATGAAGTTAATTACGAAAAGGCAGAAAAAGTTAAGCATATACTATAAAGCAGGTTTTAGTTTTAGTGTTGTTAATGCCAAGAAAACAAATCATGAACAGTGATTATAATCAAAAATGGCTGCAGGAATCCTGGACACCAAGGCTTTCTCAGTGTATACACCATGCCAAAATGGTAGGGTTTTCTGTCTGTTCTTTATTTTGACTCAAATGTTGTTAATAAAGAGAGACACAGTGAGGGATTAAAATTTTGGCTGAGCTCTGATCAGCTGTGATGGTCGAGCTCAGACAGACTGCAGGCACTTTAACTGGCGTCAATTTGCCCCCATAATTTGACAAATTCAGACGGAACCAAAGTAGGAATCTAATTTAGTGGAAATCATCTCGTTATAACTGATAAACAGCAGACATTTGTAATGAATAAGTCGCTTAATGAAGAGGGGAAATGGCTAACAAACAGGAAATTCATTACAGCATATGAGTGTGTTTATGAGTGTGTGTGATATGTAATATTGCAGTTTTCCATCTCTCAGTCTGAGAGCTTAGAGCTGCATAAGAGGCTTAGGGCGCTGAAATCAGTAATGTTGATAAAGGCTGGGGGCAGCGTGTGCGTGTGTTTGTGTGTGTTTGTGAGTCAGGTGTGTGTTTGTCTGTTGGTTCATAAGGCCTTTTGCGACAGATGTGTGCTGGTTTTGTGTGTGTGTGTGTGTTTATGTGTGTGCAGATGGGATATTAAATACTGAAAACTGCAATCATGGCATAGGATTAAAGACAAAGCTCTAAAATGGTGGCACACTGTGACAGAGGACAGACAGAGGAGACAGAGAGCGACAGAGACAGACTGTAGAAAAAGAACAAGCGATAAAGAAAAAGAAAAAGGAAATTAACAAAAAGAGGTTGGATGGAGGGAGAGAGAGAGAGAGAGTCGTTGAGGTCGAGCAATCAGAAATCATCACATACACTAAATCCTAAATTTTAGCCTTTAAATTATTTTTGTTTTTGGCAGTTTGTGGACAACCATATATAATATAAGTGTAATATCCGGAAGTCCACATAAATTTGGCCATATATATATATATATATATATATATATATATATATATATATGACTGACTAAGTATTGAGTTCAATTATTTTCACATGTGATTCAGTGGAATTCTTCTTCCGGCATGTCTCTTTGCTTCAGACCACAGTGGAACATTTCTTTATGCTGCATCTCTGTACTTAATTAAGGTTTCCGTTACAGAGTAGGAAGAGAAGTTAACAATGACTGAATGATTTCACAATGGTTACTTTCACTGGATGTTTTTGTAACTTGTCATCCTATGAGGTCAGAACTTTGTAAGTTTAGTTCTGTTTTTTTACCTATTTTTTTACAACAAGAACTGCACATTCAAGGCTTTTGGTTCTTTTAACTGGTCCAGAAATGTTCTTTTTTAACTAAGTAATTATTAAATTTAGAGAAAAGGACTGGCACCTGGGACTGCTGCTGCAGATTACCCAGTGGAAATAATTGGTGCCACCTGAGTTCTCACCTGAACAGGAAAAAAACAAAAGGACCAAGCAATCCTTAAAAATGTTTTGGAATAAACATTACTGCTGAAACAAGTTCTAGTTCCACTGTAACAAAAATAACTGCAGAATGTTCTGCCATTTCTGCTTTCCAGCATCAGAAATATTTTCTAAGAACGCCGGTCAACACTGACATTTTTATCTCAGCATCTGTCTGCTGTAACGCTCAGTGAGACACTCACTCCAAAGGCTCTGAAATTGAGCTGTAGCCATAAAACTGCAAGAGGACAGAAGAGGGAAGCTTTGACGGCATCAATACTAATTCATTTCCAGCTTTTAGTTTGTCTTTATGGCTTTGCCTCTGTGTCCGACCGGAGGTCAGTATTTCAGCGTCTCAGCGAGGAGAAGAAGAGGAGGAAAGCGGGTCGATTCTAATTATAAAACAGGTGTCATGAATGAATATTTTATGTGGAACGGCAGCGGCTGTGTTTGATCGCTTTACAAACTGAACCAACAGATGCAACCGTTGCACAAATTTCACAAATGCTGCACTGAATTTTCTGAAATATTAGAAGTAGCAGTGACAGTGATTTTCTTTTACGGTGATTGTCTTTGATTCTACTGTTAATCTTAAAGGAAAGTATTACCTCCAAAGCTACATTAACATAGTTACATTTAATAATATTCAGGACCGATTTAGTGCAAAATTAAAAGAAAATTTAAGACCTGAGAGATTCTGGGGAGAAAGAGGGACAAAAAAACTAAAATTTGGAGACATATGAAACTTCAGCACAGTTTTTAAGGTGACTGTGATTCATATTTAAGACTGTTGGAGACCTCAGCTTCAGATATTTAAACATAAAACACTTTATAAGCACTTGCAGGCACCCTGAACAAACACAATATTCAGGATAAATACATGAAAGTTGGCTCACATTGTAGTATTCCCAAAATGTTAAACAGTTCCTTTTTCTTAATAAGTGAGAATATACAGTGATTAGAATATTTTCTTTATTCTGCCCTTGTAAACATGCAGCATTATCTTCTCTCACACAAACACACAGATAAACAGACACACAACTAGAAATGCCTTTTTGTTATTTTTTTGCTGATTGCAGCTCTGCAAATGCAGCATACAACCCTAAACCTATGTATCAAGTTATCCCAGAGAAAGAGAGAGAGAGAGAGAGAGAAGCTATATTTGGAAGCAGCACTGCCTTGTTCTGTATGGGTATGTAATAAATCTGTTGTGCCATTATAGTGAATGGTGGGTTGCACAGCGCTGTGTGTGTGTGTGTGTGTGTGTGCGTGTGTGTGTGTGAGGATGAATGGTGGCCTGTCTCGTCCCCACGTACTGCTGCTCCTTGCTAATTGGTCGTCGGCTTAAGTGCTGCTGCTGCACTATTCTCCAGATAGATGGGATGGAGGGAGAGTCGAAGGGAAGGCGGGAGAGGAAGCAAAGGGAGGGAGGTGGAGAGGGAATAATGCAACAGAGGGAGGGAGGGACAAGAGATTGATGGGTGAGATGGGGCTGGATCGAAGCATGCATGAATAAAAAGGGAAGAAAGGTCTGAGAGAAGGAGACTGAGGACAAGAAGGAAGGAGGGAGAACAGTGTGATATATGAGTGGAGGAATGTAGGCTGAGGAAAGGAGAACAGGGTAAGGCAAGGTCATGTGTTTGAAAACAGCATCTCTCTAGTTTGTATCATCTGTCCAGTCAATAAATATGAATAAATCAAATTAAAATCAATACCCCTATGAATCTATATTCTTCCCTGT
The DNA here is from genome assembly GCA_024633595.2 of Lepomis macrochirus. NCBI lineage: Eukaryota > Metazoa > Chordata > Actinopteri > Centrarchiformes > Centrarchidae > Lepomis > Lepomis macrochirus. The sequence continues at coordinate 6,189,274 of JALXJV020000009.1, forward strand.
GCTTCCTATTAATCCGCATCAGTTGGAAATTCTTGTTTTTACCTCATAGTTGTTTATATCCTGTTACGGTGATTTTCATTGTCTCTGCTGCTCACTGGATTTTCTATTTTTAGCCCCATGTTGTGTTATTCTTTTGTTTCTCCATGAACAAAAGAGCATCTCTCTTGTCACGTTAACTTTGCTGCTGCAGCAGATAAATTGCCCCCAGGGGACAATTATGGAGTTAATTTATAAAATGTTATATTTACTGTAAAAATACAAATGGGGGATTTTGTTTTTATCCTAACTTCATCTTTCAACAGTTCACAACTTTCTGTACTTAGCACTGCCAAGTAATAAGATAAATCGTGCGATAACGAGTCTGTGTGCAAGAGCTAGAGGTGCTTTATTTTAGTTTCAAACAATGACCTCATTTTGGAAAGGAACTCACATTTCTTAGCGATTGCGTTGAAATTTTAGATTTTCTTGTTGTTGGATCAAAGGAGCATCTTGTTTTGGCAACAAGCATACCTTACACCAGCCTGCACCAACAGGCGCTGCAACAACACTGGGAAGTTGCTGGGAATTTAACTGGAGGTGGGACAGCTTTTCCAATGGACAGCTTTTATTTTGAAAAGAGGAAGTTAATATGGTTAAAATTTGGGCCAAATGTGGAACCTGCAATGACAATTTTACACTTATAGATAAATACAAGACAAGTTATTTAATATTTCCCATGACATTAACACAAAATTCCCGAAACGTCAAATGACCTCTGCCAGGTTTCCATGACAGCTAGGATATGTGTGCGAATGTGTATGTGTGTGTGTGTGTGTGTGTGCATGTGTAGAAGGAAAGGGAGAGGAAAGGAGAGCAACTAATGTCTTCCGAGGAACGAGAGGAGAGAAATAAGACACTTTGGCCAAGAAATAGCAGTAACTCTCTACTCTGCTCATTAGACTGGCCCTGTTATTCCCAACACACACACACACTCACACACACACACACACACACACACACACACACACACACACACACACACACACACACCAACGGGTCCTTGCAGCAGGTGGGCCTTTTGATTTGTCACCCAGGAAGAACCGTGTCTCATTTGCATACAGATGCCCCCTTCAGAGTTTAGGAAGAGTACACACACACACACACACACACACACACACACACACACACACACACAGAGACACAAACACACACACTGCGTCTTCAGTCCTCCCTTCTAGACTGGGGCCCACACAACCCTCTCTTTCTTTTTTCTCCTTTCCTTCTTTTACTTGTCTCCCTAATCTCGTCTTTCTCTTAAGTTCTTCTCCGCTGTGCAGTTATTTAGGTGAACAAACCCCAGGAGATTGGATACTGTGTCTCTGTGTGTGTGCATGTGTGTTTCTATGAATATTTGTGTAGATTTATATGCATTTCCTCTTTGGAAGTGTGCAAACTTTCTATGGATTCATGTGCACATGTAAGATTTTTTTAACTGTATATGTTTGCGTTTCTGTCAGTATATTTATCATCGTGTTGGAGTGACTTTACACACGTTTGTGTGCATGCATGTGTGTGCATCTTGGAGGCTCTTGCACCTTGCATCTGTTCTCTCTGGCAGAGCCTTCATGAGTCTCGTGTGCTGGTGTCAAACAACGGCGGCTTGTTTGCAGACCCCAACACTGAACTGATACACACATTCACACACAGCAAGACAACAAGAATGAGAGCTGAATTTCAAACCAAATAAATACTTGGAGACCATGGTGGAGTTTAAAGTACAGCTTTGTAACTCTTCCTGCTCTGCCTGCATTTTCTTTACTTTTGTTGTAAAAGGAGGGAAAAAACTGAATTTTACAATTGCAAAAAAGTGAACATTTTAATCTGTACAAATTGAATCTTAAACGTTTTGTCTAGGGATTGATAATTATATGTCTTTACTATTTACATGTGTATTTATTTCTGAACTTCATTTCTTCAGGCTTATCTCTGGAGACTACAGCACAATTACATTATACAAACCAACACGTTTTGGGGTTTCATGCTTCTTTCTTTGTCTTCTGTCTAATTAAAATATTTATCCAGCAGCTGTGTGTGCCCCTTAACACACAGAAACCAATATGCATTTCCAACAAGAATTTCAGACTGAAGCTCTAAAACATATTTAAGAGCGGCACACTGTGTGTCCGACAAGTCTCTAGCAGAGGCGGAGAAACCTCATGCTGTGATTGGCTGGGGGGCAACGATTACATCAGACACTCCACAGGCGCTACAACAACACTGGGAAGTGGCTGGGAGTTTAACTGGAGGTAGGATTGTTAAATACAACTGCTGACGTCTTGCTTCAGAATGAGCATGTGACTCTAATTTTACCTCTGCTAGTCATTTTACTTTTTACAGAAACCCTGGAGATTGCTGAATATTATTTCAAAGGGAGAAAGGATGCATCGTAGTAATAGATTTGGGTCATTTAACATGTTTCACCACACTGAATCATTCTGCCACCTGCCAGCTTGCCGCTGAGTACACACAGCTGACCTGAATGCATATGAAGGCACTTAAATCTGGACACAACATTGTTTTTCCACAAGGTTTGAGGTTATACAAAGTGGAGGCACAGAAGGAGTCAAACCACAGAAAGACACATGCATGTTATATTTCACATGATATTCCTCTCAGTTCTGAAAATACAGAAATATATAGTTTGTCTGGATGATTAGGTGTCATTACAAACAAATTAATGTGTGGGACAAACTTGCAAACCTGCAACCTGTAAAATCTTCAATCATTATATGTAATTTATTTTACAACAGCATGCAGTCATGGCAGCTAACGCATGAATAATGGTTTTATGGTTGTGTTTAGACAACTCTAAGCACTTGGTTGAGGTTAGAAAAAGATTGTGGTCTTGGTTAAGTACTGAAAAAGTCAACGCTGACTTGAAGAATAAGATGAGACGTGTTGGCTTTTTTACTGTTACAACAAGCAACCATATTTAGGGTTACGTTAGTGTTAGGGTTACAAGAACATCATAAGGATGCTCTTGATTGCAAAACAAATAGAATGGGGAAAAAATTATGTTTTCTTTCAAACATACTAAGCAAAGTATATAAACGTATTTTATAGCACACAGGGTTTCATTTGCAGCACTTTCAAGTATGTTTAGTTAGAAACAAAATGCATGCTGCTATCCATTTCGTCTCTCCCACAGCTCAAACAAACAATCCAAACCTTCGACTCACAGCAGGACAATAAAGTTGACACCCAAACACACGCACATACACACACACACGTCACAGCCTCCCCTTCCTCACTGCTCCAGTCACGTCACGTCAGGGCAGAATTAAGAGTTTAGACAAATGCAATTTCACCTCTGATCCTGTAATCCTGATCTCTGGTGGACTGTGTGTGTGTGTGTGTGTGGTGGGGGGTGGGGGTGCAACGTGATTGCTGTCAAGGCCCATCTATCCTTGAGGATTCACAAACTCAGTCAACACAAATTTAGGGTCACACACACAGCTTTTAGAAATTCATAAACCTAGCAGGAGGTCAGCGGTTCTGATCTAAAGGAAACTCACTCAGATACTATGGATAAATGAATCAATAGATGTTCTACATACATACAATCCAAACATTTTCCTGCTCACTGTTTCTCATCCATCCACATCCATCCATGACCCCATTCATCCATATATCACTGTTCAAATGTATATTTATTGTTCTGCTGATGAAGCAAAACCTCCACCTTATAACACTTCAAGTCTGTTGAAGGTATTGGTGATCATTCCTTCAACAGATTGGTGGCATCTTACATTTCTTGTGCAGGTATTCTGATAATTGATGGAATATTTTGTTATTGTGTGTAACTGGCCACATAATGTGACAGAATGTGCAGCATGTTGAGGAAACCTAGTTAGACAAAAAAGTATTATGTTCAAAGTTTTCCATTTCTGTACTATTGCATTGAGCAATATTTTGTGCTTGCAGTGTTATTATTTCTTTTTGAGGATGCCTAAAGAAAATTAAAACGATAGTTTCCTCCATCAATCCATCCATACATCGATCCGAAGCAGCAGTGATATCGGCGTCTTACCGGGGTAGAAGTCTTTGGATTTGGACAGTTTGATGGTGGCTCCGGTCTCTTTCTGCAGCTGGACAATGGTCTGACCTCCCTTCCCGATGATCGAACCCGCTGCATAGCTGGGAATCAAAACCTTCAGGAAGTACTCGCCTTCCTCTGCAGCAGGAAACAAGAAACAGGAAGTCAGAGAGAGCTACTGCATTTTATGTTGTTTTCTACTTCAAATAAAGCCGAAAAAGAAAACTGTTACGAACAGCTACAGTATACATTTTTAGTCTGAGCCTTTGCCCTCATGCCTGCCTTTTGTTTTATGACAAATTTAGGACAATATTCAGCAATTTTACAAATTTTGTTAGAGTTAGCAAAATGCAGATATACAGGGACTTTCTTGTTGGAATGAGTGTAAACTGTGAAGTGGAAGCAAAGTGTTTGTCAGTAATCACAGTCTGACAGAACAGATGCGAGCTGGTGCCACATCACTACCCCAAAGCAGAATAATTTGTCTCTATCCTTCCTCCTCCCTCTGCTCCCTCTCAGCCGACCACGCAAGGCTTCCCGAAGCCGTATAAATCCACCCAATCACATCAAACGATGACTGATATCCATGACAACTAATTATTTCCATAATCAGATGATTCTCTGTCGCCGTTATCTCTCCCCTTTCTCTGCACGTCTATTTGCGCGAGCCTCCAAACACTCTCTTCAGATTGGTCTGATCTAATTTCAGCATCAGGCCCGAGGAATCTGGTCCTCGTCACCGCCTTGGCACGAGGGAAGGGAGCTGAGGAATACGTTGCTTGTCGGTTTTGTTATTAATGCTAATCAGATTCAACCAACGAATGTGGATGCATGGCCTCGTAAATGCATAACACCACATCCCCGCCACGACATACACACACACTCACTCATTAACATGTGCAGATAAGCTCACATAAACAAACACAAAGCAGACGAGCCCAGATTCAGATATTCGTATCATGCAAACATGGAGCTGCACCTGCATTGAGGAATATTGTGTAAACTATGGCTATGAGAGGAAGATGTTGTCTGTTTCATGTGGCCTTGTGATGACTGTTTTCATCACTGAGCTCAGCTAATTGCCACAATGGAATAAAGATGTCTTTGAGTGTCTTCACAAGCAGAAATTGGAGTCAGACTTTAATGGAAAAATACATGTGTCCATCCTGATGGTGGAAAATGATGTGGCCTTGCAACAGATGTGACGAGACATTCTTTTTTTGGGGGGCAAAATCAAATTTAAATGTCAAAATAGTTGAGTTTTCTCTCATGTCTTTCTTTTTCACCTCCTTAAGGCTGATAACAAAAGTGTCATGCTTCGGTTTGCTTTTGTCTTGAGCAAAGGTTTTCAAAGAGAGAGGCAGGTCTCCCCAGGGGGGTTACAACTGGTCCAGGGGAGGCTCAGTGAAAAAAATATTAGTTTTCAAAAGGAGATCACATAAAATTTCCTAAATGAGTGTGATTGTGGTTAAAGATGTAGTTCAGAGATACAGTAGTTTGGTAAATATATTTTTATGTTTTTGGTGTAGTCTGAAGTTCTTGGCTCAATTGTTGAGTGTCTATGGCATCAAGTAACATAATCATGATCCCTCAGGTATCTAGGACTTGAGCGAAACTAACCAAGTAAAATAAGGGGGGGTGAGGGGGTGCCCTTTTCCAAGCTTTGTCTGAGGGGAGGTCCACATTCTTAGACTTTAAAAACCTGGTCTTAACTGCACAACCTAAGAAATCATCTTGTACAAAATGCAGCTGCATTATTTGTAACGTAGAGGAGTAAAAGAGAGTATATTAGTATTATTTTAATGTATTTGCATTGTCTCTTTTAGAATTTATTTTTAAAATGTTATTTGTTTCCAGGGATCTGAATCTCCCTTTCTATTTCCCCAAATGCTGCCTCATGTATTCAAGCACTGGACATAAAATGTGCCACTGATCACAAACAAGTATAAGGTAAGTAGTGCTTTGTTACAGTGAATCAAAACAGCAAACTTAGATCACTTTCACATCTGTTCAAACAGACTTACTCAAGTGGCTTCTTACTTGCTTACAACCTCAATTACAGTTTTTCAACTTGTATTATGTAGTAAACTTATCTAAAAATACACCTTCAAAATAATTTTGACTTGTAATGGGGAGAATGGCATCTCTGTCACTGCCAAGCCGAGCCAGGAGTGCCCGGTATACCAACACTACATAATGCACTATGTGGCATTGGAATCCCAGCAGGAAACCTATTACGAGAATGGTGTAATGTTTTACGACACCACATCACACACCAAAAAGACGCTTCAGGAAGCTAGCTATAACAAGAAGCTAGCTCAGTATTCTCAGTATGGATATAATGGCTGCGAAGAGACCAAAGACATTTTTGAGGAAGCCAGGAAGAGACAATGAAAGAGGGACTGAGCAAGAGACCAGACAATAGTAAATATCGGACTACTTTTAGTTAATGGTGTGAGCTAAATGAGCTGAAAGGCTGCAAGACAGACGCTGAGCTGGCCTACTTGCTGTTGGCCTAGTAAGTAATATTGCTATGTGTGTGTTGTTAGCAAAATTAATGTGACCATAACAAATGCACATGTGCAGCTGTCTGTATTTAAGACAACGGTGAGTTACACTCACTTTAGGGGCGCCAAATTGCAAAAAACATTAGCTTTAGTATGGTTTGACATTTTTGTAATTTGCCATACTTTCCTCAGAATGGGGAACAAACTTTAGAATTTGTGCTTCGGTTTTGTGAAAAACCATAAACTGAAGCCGAAGCAGAAAAAAATGGAAAGGGCAATGCACATTTTAATCATTTGTGTTCATTCAGAATGGGGGCACATTCAGTGGCTTCACTCGGTGACCCGAATCAAGACCTAGACTGAACCTGCAAGTTTTTGGTTATAGACTGCTGCATCTTTGATAATATAGTGAAAGAGAGATAGAGAGAGAATAGACTAAACCTCACCTGTCACTGTAGTTCTCGTCCTCTCACTGTCTCTTTAAGAGAACCACTGACCTGCCCGTCGATACAAAATCACATACAATAACAGAAATATGGAGCTGCTGTGTCAGAGGTTCATCAGCAGAGATACGTGTGTGTATGAGTGCGTGTGTGATTGTGCGTTTGGGCTAGGTAGATAAAAACAAATCTGTCCCTTTCTGAAACAGATGTGCCTTTGTTTCCATGGCGATGATATCAACAGGCTCTGTGTGTAGAACCACCACACACTCGGTATCTCATTTCCTCCTCTTTAAATAGCTAAATAGCTTTCTTTAACATGAGGGTTTGTTTCTGAAACTGAAAAGTGCCACATTGCAGATTATAATAGTCCCAAGCACTGCTTTAAATAAATGCAGTAAGATGTAGTATCTTTCTCATTACAATGCCATTATGCTGAGGTTTATTTTTTATAAATTTTTTGCTCATGCCCATGATCTTGTCTTGCATGATTATATCTCTCTGTCACACCTCAGTAGGTTATTGCCTAAACTGCATTTTTTTCAGTGGTTAGAGCAGCAAAACTAAATTCCATTCACCTCCATTGGATTGGTCAGTATTTAAAATCACATATTGTCACATATTGTAAAAAATAAATTAAAGTAAAATGAAATTGACTATGCTTTGAGAAAAAGACCGTGTAAGGAATCTTAACTTTCAAAGAAATCCATAATGTTTTCGGCCTTCACACCAGCAATAACAAAGAGGAGATATTTGTTTTTTCATATTATTCTATAAAGAAACTCATCTTCTTTGAGGTTGTGAATGTAATAACAACTGCTCTATTAAGTTTCTAACATGGTTTTGAAGTGTTATGTCTCTTTAAACTGCCACTGATCCAATGTGTCTCAGCCTTCATCCCTAGCAGCATTCTCCATATTTGATAATCCAGGACACATAACCTCAGGAGGCAGATTAAAATAGGATTATTATTACAGGGGCACACTTTCTCACAAGGGCGAGGCGCCTGGTAACACTGCTGTTCTCTGTCTGCTAACCAAGCGAATAACTGGAGACACCGAACTGTAAAAAGACACATGCATACAAAATATTAAACTACCCTGCTTTATTTGTGAGGTGGACAAACCTGGTACGGCTACATAGCAGATTTATGATCCCATATAGTTACACATAGTATCATTAAATGCCTTATAATGCCGATAACAGTCCATTAATACCTTTAACACTTTTGCTGCAATAAAACAACAGTGGAACTGAGGTGTGTGTGACACCTCACTATAAATACATTTAATTAGTAAAAATAACACACCCACAAAGGTGTTTTCAGATATTCTTGCTAATCAGGCCTCTGCTGAGGTTTATATGTACAATATGTTGGCAAAGAGATGCTGCGAGTTTACTAAGGTTTAAAAAATTCTGCGCAAACTGCACTGCACTAAGATTCCTAAAGAAGTTGTCCCACCTGAACATGTACAACAGAACTACAACAGCATGGCAGTGAGGGAGACGTTAGCCAAATACATGGGAGGTGTCTGTCCCAGAGTTCTAAGAAGATGTCTGACAACACCTGCATGGGTTGAGCATGCGAGTACAGGCTTTAAATATCAATGACACAGTGAAGCCATGCTGAAACTTACACCCCCACATAGTGCCTCAAAATCCCCAACTTCCCTTCAAGCTCAATGGTGATGTTATGAAATCTCTTAAGCTAATGATTTTAAAGACCTGTAACCAATGTTGAACCCACACAGGTGCTTTCACTTATTTTGGATGATTAGATTAGACCTCTTCTCAATGTGGGTGTGAATGTACTGGACTCAACTGGGGTAATTCCACTTTCACATCATATGGGAAGAATGGTAGAGACAGAAGATATTAGAGATATGTGTTGTTTCTTTCAAACACCGGACATCTTGTCCAAGGAAACTTATTGTCTCTGTTTCCATTTGTACCAAGCTACTGTTGTGTGCTCCAAACTATTTAAGTTTGTAAAAGGATTGTAGTACAGTTTTAAGAGTATTAAATATGGGGTGGGCTCTGTTCTCATCGCTCAGTGTTCAGCCAAGTCAAAGTATGAGCACACAGACAGGAAACCTGACACTACACTGCCCTTCCTCAGCTCTGCTGGTGATGAAATACAAACTGCAGGGAGCTCAGACATGGATGCAGAGGAGATAAAAATCAACCTAATCTCAGTTTACCCACTTTTTAGTTTGTCAGAGAAGTTTCACTTCCTTTATTAAAAGCTTGTGTTATTCAGAATTCCCTGATGTGCATTAGTAAGCAAGGTACTTTCATTCTGATTTTGTGTTCAATTAAAGGCTCTTCGCCTCAGACATCTTAGTAACTGGAGCTCCAACTGACTCCAAAGTATAAACACCTACATGATAATGCTCTTCCTGTCCTCTCCTCTTCTTCTTCCTTAACATCCAACTATCTATTCACCATTCTATGATCTATCTGCTTGTCACTTCTCTCCTTCATCTTCTGACTTACGTTTTCTTAAAAGCAGAGCCATTTTGAAAACTTTGAAAATGATCAAATTAGTTGTTTAAACATTTATTAAAACATAAGAGTCTTTCAAAGCTTGTAAAGAAGTCTGATCAAAATATCAAAACCCATCCATACAATATAATTTAACTAGTTGTTTGCTTTCTACACTGGATTTAAGTTGAACACTAGTTGAAGTTGAGATTCGAGGATTTTTGTTGAATGTGCTTCACCTCCTTTTTCAGCAGTTTGTTTACAGCAGATATATTTGTCCTGCGAACATTGTGTTTTGCATGAATGTGACATAATTTGGGACCCAGCCCTAGACTCTTTGAGTCAAACTTAAGCTGCACTGCAGCACGTCACCAACCTCTTACAGTTTCATGATGACACAACTTCATTTCAGAACAGGCTCCACATGCTCATTTTTCAAATGTGAGCATGACGAGAAACTTTCTGTTGTCCGTCTTTATATTTTCACCCTTATCTTGGGAACCTCGGATGAGCTGGCTATCCCTAATTAGCTGCACAGTAGCAACAATGATGTAATGTTTGCTCTCAGCAGTACTTTGTTTTTAAGCTTGAAAAAAATGTCACATGATTGTGGCCTAAAACTGAATTCCTTTTTTCTTTCATCTCCCAAGCTTTCATCCTCCTTTACTTTCTTTTCCTTTCATATACTCCTCTTGTTCCCTTTAGTCTCGACTCCTTTCCTTTCAATAGTCCTCTCCTCTCCTCTCCTCTCCTCTCCTCTCCTCTCCTCTCCTCTCCTCTCCTCTCCTCTCCTCTCCTCTCCTCTCCTCTCCTCTCCTCTCCTCAGTGTGCTGCAGTGACCCACTTTGAGTACGAAGCCTTGGACTGACCTGCTTTATATAGAGGCTAGCTAATTATAACCAGCCTGTATTAATAAGGCAGGGGAATTGGTAAATATGAAACACACACACACACACACACACGTACGCACACACAGACACTTACAGAGTGTATCAGCAGCAAAAAACAGATACAAGCACAAACACTCACAAACACCTCTTCCACAAACAGACCATTTCCGCCGCCTCATAAACAAGCCTACACACCTTGGCAACATGACTCATCTTGTATATAAGAGGATGTAAGGAGTGACTCATGTTCATCACTTGTGTCTGTTGCATGGAAACACATGTTACCATGGCGAAATAAGTATATATCTACGCAGCATCGATCCTGTCCTTAAACAATATCCACAATTAAAATTAGACTAAGAAAAACACTCAAAATGCAATCCTTATTAACATTTCGTGAACCTCTGCATCGTTACCCTTAGCCTCTTTATCTATCTGCATCTTTGATGATCCTGATCAGTATTTGCCATTCAGAAAATATTTGAGCAACACTTCGATGTGCTAAAATTAGTTTTCCACAAAAGGAGAGTAAAAAAACAAAACAAAGTCAACCTATGTGTTTATGCACAGAAAGCCTGTGAGATACAATATCCAGCAACTCAAAGACATTTCTTTAAACTCATCTGTATCATTAAACAGCAACGCAGAGCTCCAGAGCTGAGCGTGTTAACAGGGTTATGTAACACAGATTGAATTACACTTTAGAAATAAGCTTTTAGCAGGTTTGATAACTGCCATGACTCAATTTTCATAAATATGAACTAACTTCCAGATATTGGGAAAAAAAGCTTAAAAACTGTGCTGCACTATCAGCCTCTTCCTCCCACACTGCACTATGCTGAATAACACTGTTTACAGGGACATTTTATCAACATTCCTCAATGTGTATCAGGTCTATCTGCCCTTTTTAAAACCCTCTGACATATAACAATCCACAAAAGCTTAAAAAGTGATGTAACTTTCCATTGAGCTCTTTTTAAAGCTCTTTTTGGTCTTAAAGTAAAATCTCTTAGTGTGCAACATTAAACAGCCTACACTGGAAAGTCTTCTCTTTACTATACTTTGTATATGATGTTATGACTGTGGCACTTTGATTCAAACTGGTTTGCCAAAATGCCTTATAAGTTTTGACTTTCTAAATAGAACACTTAGAAAAAATTAAAAGCAAAAAATAAAAATAACCTAAACATGAATCAAAACCAATCACTTACTTAGTTGCTTGATTTTAATATACTGTAATACAGAAAAATATACGAGTTAAGAAACTGACTTACATTATAAAACTAAATACAGTTTTTATTTAATTTTAGCGTGCATGTTTCATTCTGGAGTGAAGCTGCTTACTTATTGGAGATTGCTTGTTCACTATTTCCCCCAGTTGTAAACCTAGGAACTTCCCATTGGAGAACACAAAGGTAAATCCTTATTTTGTGAAATTATCCTGCCACTCATGTCATGTCATCCTAATACGGTGTGAACCCCGCCCACAAAGAGCACAGCTGGGTTACATTTTTACCAGTTTCAGAACAACCAAGCCACATTTATCTGCCTGTCATAGTCGCAAATTCTAATTATGTATATTTAATTATACCCCACGCTCCCTTCAGCATGTCATCCTACATCCCAGGGGTGCAGGTGATACTCACGCATGCTGATCTATCCGAGCATAATAAGCAGTCAGGGGCTCTGCTAGCCACGTCTGACCCATCAGTGTCAACACTAACCTCAAAATCCGATAGAGGTCTTATAACACTCATCCACTCAATATTCCCTCTCACTGGTCAGCAAATTGAAAGGCGATGGTAAAAAAACATCTCCACTCGGGGGTGTTTGAGCAAAATGAGTTGGTGTCTTATGAAATCATTTATTCTTTGAAAAAGAAAATAAACAGAAAAAAATACTCATTGGTTCACTTCTTAAATTCAAAATACATTTTAAAACAAGCTCCTAGAGTGGAGATATGACAACCCAAAAAACATGTCCAAGTCCAACCATAATGCCATCTATTGAGGTTTATGGCTACTTAGGCTGTCAAAATAACACAAACAATACTACTGCTGGTTAGAGGCTGTGTGCGCGACAGAAAACCTGATGTCTCAGCATGATGTCAAATTCATTGTTCCCTGCTACTATTTTCTGCACTTGTTAATATGAAGCATCATCAAAGATCCAGCATTTCAGCCCCCCCACGTGTGCAGCGACTCTTTCATGCTGACAGCATAATGAGCATGTAAACTTTCAGTCCAAATACGAACAAGAAAAACACCATAATTACAGACGTGGTGATTGTTACTGATTACTTGTTAGTGTTTTAGCTGTTGGAAAGTATGGAGGGAGTATTTTGTGGGGTTCCTTAAAGGATGCAAGACACAACAATGACCTCAATGTCATATAGAGAGCAGAAGGCTGCTGCACAAGCTCTTGGTAAGTTCAAACATAGGCTTCAGTATGTGCCACACAAATGTTTGCTGCATCGCTCGCCTAAAACCCCCTTTCCAACTGTGGAATTACGCGTGGTGGGGGTTGAACAGTTCTTATAACTTTTTCAACAGCAATTGGCAAAATGTGCAGAGGTGTGAATTTTGTCAGGGTTTAAACTTCTCTCTTAAAGTCTGTTTTCATTCTTCACACTGTCAAAGTTTAGCGTGAACAACCAAGTGAAACGCCACAAATGCCTTTGAGAAAGGACTGTTTGAAAGTGTGTACCTTAACAATTCATTGCGTCTACAAAGACACACAAAAGATATACTGGAGAGTTATTGGAGAGGTGTTGGAAGGTGGGCAATGTTAGGTAGTTTACTCGCCTGATCTCATCTCAGGCGTCACATATACGTGCTTTGACAAAACTGTGGCTATACGCAAAAACTTCTTTCTCCCATCTTACCTGAATGTTTCTCCGTTTCACCACTGCACTGATTCACTTTCATATACTTTAAGTCCACAATGATTAAAAGGGGTCAAGTAAATTGCCTTATTTAAAGTTACCTTAAAAGAGATGTTAATAATATTACTGTAGGATTTTTATAGTCCTGTTTATTTTAATTAAGACTGCTGAATGAGTGAAAAGTGTACTTTTCCTCCCATAGTTTTCTCAGCTGATCAAACTGGAAACTTTCCACTTGTGAAATTAAACATTATCACTCCACAACACAAATGTCAAACACACTGAGACACAGCTAAAGAAATTTAATTAAGAAATTAAATATCTGGCCTAGAAAATTGAGAGATTTCAATTTAAAACCACTGGTGACTACAGTTAGAGTATAATGATGTGAGAAAGAGTGTGTGTGTAGATATGGTGTGTCTGCAGCTGGGTTACCCCAGGGTTCCCTACTGGTTGCTGTGATGAGGGTCTTTGTTTGCACCATAAGCAACACATTCAAACAGACAGACAAATCCCTGCAGTTACAACACACACAGGAAGTACAGACATTTCCTTTTTGCCAAAAGGATTAGGCAAAAAAACATGCCTCTTTTTCTGTGTGTATGTGTGTGTTATGAAAATGTGACCAACCCAAAACTCCTAGAATATTTGTTATAAAAGGAACTACCAGCTGAAAGCGGCAAGGTCAGAGAGTGGACCCGAGTTACCACGTTTGGAAATGTAGAGGTCTTTCACAATAAATAATAAATGGTCCTCCAACAGGACATAACTTGATGAGTAAACAGTCCAATCTGTTGCTAAGGCCCCTGCGGACCCACCAGGCCCAGAATAGGCTCTCCATGCTGGGGGATTGGAGGCTCAAATCCTGGGATCTGGTGTCCACGGGCCTGCAGGGGCGGGTTGGGGGGTGGCTGAAGATCACAAATCCTTTCTCATGTTGTGTTACTTTTCGTCACATGCTTCGCTCTGACAAACACATCAAAAATAACCTCTTTATAGCAGAAATAGGGGACATTAATGAGTTTTAAAGAGTTATAGTTACTACATTAAAAGTGCAGTCACTTCATTTTACTATCAATGGATTCTAGGCCCAGTATATAGTGTTCTGCAGTGGTTTGTCTTTTTGAGAAAACCTACTAATTGTGTCCTTTAGAGCCCCCGAAATAAAATCAGTGAAACGCTTGTGACATCGCCTTGTACACCCAGGAAATACATGTGTTCACTGTGATCTGAGCATCACATAAAAACAGATAATAACTTTTGGCATTTTGTAGCGAACTCTGCTCAGTTCTTTCTGACTACAGGTGGTGGAAATCCAGATGTTACACACCACCTATGGAAGTCATCCAAAATTTATACTGCAGTTACATAAGTAACAAGTTTGGAGTCATAATAAATCTTTACAATTCATTGTACAACATAACACAACACATTAAAGTATTAAATGCAATACTGAAAATAATGGTCAGGTCTCAAATTCAGTATTTATACTACATGTTTCCAATTTGAATATTTAGTCATAGTTATATATAATATACATACTTTAAGATCAATTAACTAATAGAATCTTGTTTGCTATTATATATTATGGTAACAGTTTGCTAACATATTTGGACATACACTGGTCTCTAGGTGAATCCAATTAACCTATTGTCACACATCTGAGAAATTGGAAATGTTGCAGTTTTAATCATAATTAGTCAATACAATGTTGGATTTGTATATGAAGCATTCATTTACAATGATCAAAATAAAAGTTTTACTGTTTCGTGATGATATAAATGCTTTTTTAGATACGTTTCCACCTTGACAAAGCAATAAATCTTAGCAAAACTTAAATGAGATTGACAGATATCAGAAATCAGCTGTAAATATGGGCAATCAGCTGATTAATTCCAGAAATATCACAATCTTCCTTTACAAACTAAAATGGGTTAAATGTACACAAGAGGTCTTGACCAGATTCTTGCGCAGCTTTGTGTAGAAACATCAGATGTGAGTCCCACATTAGAGGCAAAATCTGAAGCATCACAGTGTGAACACATGTAGCCTCTGCCGAGGGGGGGGGGGGACACACTGGTATAGATGCCTTGACCTCTGGGGACTTGGAAAATATTCATCTCCCCTAAGCAGGGAGAGTTAAGGGGGGCAGGCTTTGTCTAACACACCCCCTCCAGTCTTCTGCTCTTTTGTTGGGAGGTAGTAATCACACACACACACACACACACAAACATGCAAAGCTCTCCAGCAGTGAGGCTCTGACCAGCTGTCTTCGGTCTGAAAGATGGCCTTCGTCCCTCATAAACACAGATAGCTCGCAGAAAGCAAACAGGAGGAAATATCTCTATCTTTAGCGTTCTCTTCGCTGCCTCTACGTGGCTGAATGTTTCACTTTTCCCACGTAGTTCATTCAATATAGATTTGACATTTTAGGCAGTGACTTTCGGTATGCAGACGGAAACCCAATTTCTTCACTATCACTAGATTCAGGAGCTGTCAGCAGTTGCCGTAAGGCCCCTAACATTCCTTTGAATAATCAAATATTTGGAGAAGAAATGAGAAAGGAGGGTACTAAAGTCTACAGGGTACATACAGCCCAATAACCTCCTTGGAGTGAGGGATTTAATTCCGAAATAGGCTATTACATATCCACATCTTGAATATTTTTTTAATTAAAACTTTGAAGTCAATATTCAAATCACAGATGAGTTCTTTAAAAAAAGAGCTATTTTTCTCTTAAAGGTATTAAGCTGACTCATAACACCAGCAGCATCCAGTACTGTGTTTTGTTTTCATGCCAGAAATCATCATTCTTAGAGAGACTGTTTTTAAAATGGAGGACATTTCAATCTGGAATTTGTTTTTTGTTTTTTTGAAAAATAAAAATGTGGCTCCTGTTATTTGACAAACGTTTGCAGCAACAATCAGAATAAATACTGAATAGCTCATAATAAAATATACAGAATAAAAGTGTTGGTCAGTGACAGATGGGTTAATACAGCCATGCATTTATTCTAAATAGAAACCCGACGATAATCTCATAAAAGAACAACATCCTGCTACAGAAATGCAGTTTGAATAGAGGTTTAGGGCGAACCAATGAAATGCCTCCATACTGAAACAATCCCTATCATCAGGCGTCTGCGTAGAAATTGAAGCAGACATGGTGGCTATGGTAACAAAGATAACTGAAGCAGCTGTCTCCTTTCTCTCCAGTGTGTGTGTGTGTGTGTGTGTGCCTGTGTGCATGAAAATCGGTGTGTATTGTTCATGGACCAAGGCTATTTCAGAGGAGGGGGCCCTTCCAGTCGTCCTCGCTGCATCGGCCCTTTCATCGCTCCCTTATCCATATTCATCGCCATCCCGCTCTCCTCTCCTATCAGAGACCAGCTAGCTGTGACCGGCGTCTCGCTCCACCAATCGCACGCCTCCCTTTGTGGGAATATTCCCACCTCTTATCCCCTTCACCCCACCCCGTACAATGGCTTCTTTTTTTTACTTTGACGCAGTGGCTTTAAAAAACAAAGAGGAAAAGGAGAGGGTGGAGGAGGAGAAGGAGAGTCACAGCTACCGCTGGCAGAGCCATGCCAATAGCGGCTACAAATCGATCGACAGCCTCGGAAACGGTTGTCGAGCTTGCGTCGTCAATGGCAGCATGCGATTGACGAAGTGGTGGGTGGAGGACGAAATGATGGGAGGATGAGGGTGAAGGAGGACAGGAGAAGGAGGGTGCAGTTGTGATGGTCTAGAGTAGAGCATGATTAGTATGGATGAGGAGGAAGGGAAGATGGAGAGAATGGAGGAGGAAGAGAGAAGAGGGCGCAGCCGAGAAACGCTCAGACTCGTGAGTGAACAAAACAGGCGTGTCGCAGAGGAGAACGCCGTGTTCTGCAAGACACCGAGGATGAAGGACGAGTGTAAACCGTGTAATTCACATTCAAGACTACGTGTATGAAAAAATCAACTATTTATTTTGTAAGAATCAATCTCAACAGTTCAAATAACTTTTTATTTATTTTTAAAAATCTTAAATTCTATGGATTCCGGCTCACATTTTTGCAGTTTTGGTGGTATTTAGGACTGAACCCCCTCTGCCGAGTGTCTATTTTTAATTGTTCAGAGCCATATGATGGGCTTCTTGCTCCTCAGCCTGGACAGCCGATCAATGTGAGGAAGGATATCCCAAAAAAGGTTGCTTCAGGAGCACCAGAAAACACTTGGATCAATAGCATCAAAGGCTCTCTCTCATGCAGCAAAGGCTCAGGACTATGTGTGTATGCTGAGTGTGTGCATGCATGTGTGTCCATCTTCAGCGCAGTACATCGTTTACACACCTCTTCACCTTTCTCATTTACCTTCTTCTCAGCTTTTTGCAACTAAAGTTAAACATAGACACAGCACACACACACACAAATCTTTCTTCATACTGCTAGTCCCCTAATGTCACTTGGCAAGGGCATTTCAAGGCCCCCCCCCCTCCTCCTTCCCAACACCGGCTTGCCAGTCCATCCATTTACTAAATTAATGTATTATATCTTACAGACAGGAGAGAAGAGAAGAGAACAGAACAGAACAGAAGAAAAAGCCTATAATATTAAGTGATGAACGGACTGACAGGTCTGTACGTCCAGGTCAGCAAACTTTTCCCTGACTGTTGGACCTGTAGGCGTCCCCGCTCGCATGTTCATTTTCTGACCACCTACATGAAAATCGAAAAAGGAACATCCAATTTATTTTGTTTGTGCTTACATAAGACTTCTTAATGGCTTATACAAGCAGTTTTTTCCCCTGAAAGCTGCATTTGTTTTGAATGGACTGAATTGGAGTCATTTCTATTAGGCTGAGAGGCTGCTGTTAGGTATTGGAGTATCAGTAAAGATACTGTAAACAGTTGATTACAAAATATCACTTTGTAGTGTCAGTGGAGAGTTTTAGCTTCACCAAACATATTACAATTACAAAATATTGCAAAGCATGCAATGTTTTATATCATTTTTTTTGGTGTATGTGTGTGTGTGTTGGGGGGATGGGGGGGTGCAACAGCAAAAAACTACAATGCTTTAACCTTTTACCATGTGTATGTCATAAATACTGTAACTCTGTAATGAACTGCTGATGCATCCCATTCACCAAAT
Source organism: Lepomis macrochirus (assembly GCA_024633595.2). NCBI lineage: Eukaryota > Metazoa > Chordata > Actinopteri > Centrarchiformes > Centrarchidae > Lepomis > Lepomis macrochirus. The sequence goes on from JALXJV020000009.1 coordinate 6,207,689, forward strand.
TATTAATATATTTAAGTTGATTTACTGTCTTATTTCCAACAGATATTAAGTAGCCCTGAATATCTCATGTCCTGAATCATTTTGACCAACTGATACCGTAAAAGCATTTAATTAAACGCCAGAGCTGTTACTGTAAACTCCCCCGAAGGCTTAATGATATTCAGATTTTCAGAATATGCTACTTAACTGGAAAAGAATCCTTCAGAAGTTCTTTTTCTCCGAATAAATGTAGTCTCATTTAAAATTTTAAAAAGTCTGGATAGTAAAAATACCAAACCCTGGTTGGCCGACAGCAGCAGATGCTTAAATTATAAAATTGCTGACAAATTTTTACTCTTTTAGACAATCATGACCAAGTCTGGCTTTGCAAAAATGATTGAAGTTCAAACCTCAAAAAACTAAATCAAATATTAAGACTGACCTTATCAAACGTCTCTGATCATACATGTAAATGATTAAAGGAAAATCTGAATTCCTCTAATGTGGGGGAGAACCCTGCTGGGTCGGGTGAGGGGTAGGGGAGGTGCTGAGATAAGAATGGGTTTGGGTTGGTGGATTAGGGGCCTGTGGGAGTGCGAGGCTGTGAACATCAGCTACTGCATCTACCTATTGATCTTCTTCTCTGCTTCTTCAAGACTATCAGCTTTTTATGAGATGCAGCTATGATTTATGACCCTCAGGGTTACAGTGGTCTCTTGTCGTCCTGTACCTGCTGTCTGACAGCTGACTAGCTCTTTCTCTACAATGATGCATCCTGCTTTCCTCACACACACACACACAAACACACACACACACACACACACACACACACACACACACACGTTTGAATAAATCCTGGACAGAAACCAGCCAGAAGTGAAAAATCAGTGAAAAAATCCAAGTCTCATCTTTGCTCGTCTTCTTTGACTAATTAAATGTCTACTCTTACTGCTCATTCACACAGATCTGAGGTGCATGAACAGAACACATCACTTTGCACAGGAATTATAACCTACATCTGGATATGTTTCTAAGCTGCAGTTGTTGGATAAAAAAACATGACTGAAAATGTATTATTATTCATAATGTTTGCTCCGATGAAGAGAAATATTTCTGATTGAAAAGCTTTATTCCTATTTTTAAAGCTTAAATTAGGTTTCAATCTACCTTTGGAAAAGGGAAACTGTTAAAACTGCAGTCATGTGCTTTTAACTCAACAGCAGCTGCACACTGCATACTGTAGCCATTAAATACCACACTCAATGAACATTTCAACAATACATCAGCAGTCATAAACCCAAATGATGATATGGCTAGCATGAGGTCAAAGGTCATCAGGACTCATCTGTGCAGTAATGTTGGGTATCATGATAAAAGAAACACTGAATTTGTATAAAAAGCATGAAAATGGATGTTATGGAACTGATAACACACAATATAAACAATATCAGCATGCATTATCCTGGATCATGAGTAGAATATGACGGTGTTACATGTTACTTTAAATCCTATTTAAATGTCAGGCCCTGCAGCAGTCAGATCTCATCATTGAAATGCCCTAAAATTAAGATGCCACTCTGCAGAATTTGGCCTTCAAGAACATGTACGTGCTGTCACTGCTGAATCAGTCCTGCATTAAAGAAGGTTAAAGTAAAGATTATAAAACAGGTAGAAAATCAACTCTTACCATGAGTCTCAGTTTCTTGGTGAGGGAAAACAATGCCTTCAGTTTCAAAAAGGGGCTGCAGGAAGGCCACTACAGAGAGAGGAAGCACATGGGTAGGGAGTGTGTGGTGTAAACTAATCATGCAGAGAAACAACCATTATTATGATCTCTTAGCAGCACTTTGACTTATTTAAATTCAGAACTGCAGCCTGCGTGTAACTTAAAAATATAAATACAAAAGCATATTCTCAGTGGAAATACACGACTTCTGGTAAAAAGCAACGGAATTAATTGTCAGTGCAAATTTTTCACGAAAGTCCTGAAACCCAGCTCTTGATTCCTCTCTGTTGTTTTTCTTAAGGGGATGTACTGAAGTGTGTGTGGGAGTGACTTGTTCATTTTCAACCAAATGTCATCCGATCATCAGCCTGATGCAGCCGGCTGAGGAAGTGTTGACCTGGCGGTGCCGCGGCTGTCCTCTCTGCCAGAGTAAAAGCTTGGTCGGCAGTGCTCATCATCATCATCATCCCAACCTTTTCATTTGTCTAAATGGACGAGCTGTCTGACTGTTAAGCAGGCAGGAGGATGGTCCCCTGAGGGCAACCCTTACATACAACGAGGAGAGGCCGTTAGTGCTCCGAATGCTGCATCGATCTGCAGCTAAACCACGCTCTCTAACCTGAAGCTCACCCCTCCTCAGCCGGACACTCTCTCTGTTTAATTATTACTCCTGAAGACGGCTGTCATGTTTCTTGGTGGGAGCTGAAGAAACTGTTAAAATGACTGTCCTGTTCTTTTCTGTCATTGCTGGAAGGGCCAGGTCCAAAAGATAAAAACTTATTGATCCTCAGGACTCTCCATGGGTCACATTAATTTTTTTTTTATTATGCCACCTGTCATTCTGCACTAAAAGGGACAGGCAACACAAACTCAACGGGTCTAAAAAGATTACCGTAACCATCATACCTGCTTGCACTAAATTTAGATATGTGTGAGTGAAATATTAATAAATCAGGCCAATAATGACACCTCAGTAGGGATATATCAGATGCCATCCAGTGATGTTGACCACCTCTATTATGATGGAGGATCCTCTCTGATCAAACCTGCGGTAAAATCTGATTTTCTTATCATATTTTATTTATTGATTGCTTTTAAAAAAAATATTCTCAGATTTGATTTATAATTCACCAGGCACTGATCATTTGACTTCAGGGATGCGCTAACATTAAGCACATTTCATTAATCTGTGTTTCAGAAGAGAGTTTTAATTTTCTCTTATAGTCTTAACATGTTTTAGAGACTTTTCTGCCCTGGCAGGAAAGATATTTAGGGCTAAACTGTTTTTCTTAACATGAAAATCGCCACATTTAAACACATTCAGCATGTCGTATCCACTGCATATGACTTCAGTCAAAGAGTATTACTAATATTATTAGTCTAATCTTAGAATTAATGGTGCAGATCACCTAAAATGTACATTTGTTTCCAAATCTTGATGAGCATCTTATTCCAAATTTGATTTTAACTCTAATCATATCTGCCACTTTATATTGGAATACATAAAGCATCCAAAATAATATTACACGTTCACACTGACAGTCAGATTTAACCATTTGCATTAAAAGTTTGGGTTGTGTAAAATTTACAAATTCTAATTAGAGCATCCTGGGGTCCTTATACATTCAAAATCTTTAGCTGCACCATCTCTTCATTGAGCACACAATGTTGTGTAAATAACACATTTAAAAGTGTAGTGTATGTCCAAATGTCCATGATGGGGTGCATGGCCAGATAGGCTTCTAATGGTTGTAATGCTGGGTGATGGGAATGCTTGGCGCATGAGAGCATGTAAACAAAAACCAAATATGGTGATTGCCATGGCGACATATCCATATTTCATCCAACCAGAGAATGATGAAGAAACATGATTGGACAATTTAGAGAAAAAAAATATCTCCCTCCTAGCTGCAGGTTATTAAAATCAGAACAGCAAAGCATGATAAAAATATACAGGCACTGGCATGCTGCAATAACACTGAGACACTGTCGCATGAGCTGCTCTGTATTCCCCTTGTTCTTTCTGGCTAGCCACGGGCCTGCTGTTAATATGAGTCCGCTTGTTTATCCGCTTGTGTAATTGTACACAAAGCAGCGATGGTGGCTGATGTGTGAGATTATCACAAGGTCATCCGTCGACGGGATGAGAGCCTGCGATCACGCACCAGCCTGATCTGGCTTTCACTTGTTTACATCCTTATTTTGGCTCCAGCATGGCCGCTGTGGCTGCGCGTAAATCTTAAAACGCCATAAAAACAATTCGGCTGATATAAAGAGGCTAAACAATCAGGATGTGCGCGAGGGGAACCGGCGGCTTCCCTCCAAATGCCCCCTTAGTCCCTTTCATTGTTTCCTTTTCATCAAAAGCGGCGGCCCATGATTTTTTTTTAATGCTGATGGAAAATGACTGTCGCTCGTCAGAAAGCGGATAAAATATCATGCCCTGTATATTTATATCACTGCCTAATTGAAGCACAGTGAATCTGTTGCTATAACATTCCACTGTGTACCTCAAGAATCAGATCAACCTGCTCTCAATTTCTCTCTGCCTGCCTCAGGACGAAGCAACATTCACCGAAACACAAACAGCTCCCGCATCCCCATCGCTGCTCTTACCTCCCGTGTTTGTGCGTTTGGTGCTGCTGGCCTCCGTCGGAGTCTCCAGTGGTCTTTTACGTGAGTCCGGGGGATCGGACTCCATGTGTGGTTGTTGATTGTGATGGTGAGGATTTGAGAAAATCCCGTTTTGCTGTACTGCTCCGCCGGCCATCATTTTCGAGCTTGCACTTGGATGCTTGGGCTGCGTTTGCGTTTAAATCCCCCCTTTTCCCGTTTTTTTTACGCAGCGTAGACGTGCAGATGAGTCCTTGCAGAAGGCGAAAGCGATTTAGGAATTGGAAAATACGCCTGTTTCTTACGGACGGGGAAGGTTAGCTGCGCGTTTCTCCGTGGTGCGCCGTGCGTACAGAGATGCTGCGCAGGGAGAGAAAGAAAGAAACGCTGGAGCGGCAGATGATCGGCTCAAAGGGGGGAAAATCCGAAACCTCTGCAGATGGAGTTTGATCTAGGCTACTAAAAACGTGCAATAGGAGCGTCAATCTTCCATCAACCTTCTGAAATGCGGGCTAGGATATGTGTGTCATTCCGCTGTAACTGGGTAAAAGAGCGTACTCATGTCAGGCAGTGCAGGATGGTGGCGCTCCTCTGCAACAGCCAGCGAAGCGAAACAATAAATAAAACAAAACAAAAAAACACACACAACCGAAAGACAAAGAGGTGAAATCAACCGAAGAAATAAGAAGGAAAGGAAAGGTCGGTGAAGCAACACTAATACAAAAAATCCGATGCGTTACTGGTAGGCTATTGTAATTTCTTTCTTCTTATGTCCTGGCTCCGATCATGAAGACACCCAGGGGTGACGGGGTGCGTGATGAGGGTCCGGAGACGCGGAGCTGGAGGAACACACAGAGAAAGAGACGTTTTTTCCTGCTCGTTCTCTCGGTGAAGATGCTGCAGTCTTGCGTTCAGAGCATCCCTTCTCTGACTGGCTGCTAGAGGGAGCGTAGGGGAGCGACTGACGTCACAATGCCTTCATTGACATCCCGTAAACTTGGATTCCCCGTGTTTTCATGTATCCAAAAAGTGAGACTTTTCTGTGTGTTGTAGGCTAGTTTTTGTTTGTTTTTTGGTCAGGAAATAGCCTAAAGCTTAATAATAACACTAAAGAAAAAGAAAGAAACTTTTTTTTGTCCAGATTGAGCAATGTTGTAGGTCTACTGAAGAAAAAATGGAAACACATGCCAATGCATTAGAATAAGCTAAAAGCCTACATCACATCAGTTGTCCATATCATAGTCAACTGTGTTTTCATGCGAAATATGAAGGCTAGGTTATAGCCTATGTACAAAATTCAAATCAAAGTACCCATAGGCTGACAGTAAAACAAATTTAGATGAGTCTTACCAAGTCCACTTCAAATAAACATTTCATCTCTTGAGGTCAAATCAACATAAAAGCCCAAAGCCGGTAGCCATGTTGAGGGCTAGTTGCTCGCGAGCGAACGAGGTTCTTTATTTTCGACGTACCATGAAGGTATCAGGAGAAAGAAAGCGAGAAAATGAGAAGGAGAGAGACGCATCGTCGAGATGCGATTGGCCGAGGCTGCATTTCTCCAGCAAAACGAAAAGGACACGGATATATTTGCCCGGTGGAGTCACATGAGGGAGGGCAGAGGATGCTGCGGCGGGTTTTTAGTCCACTATAGTCGCGGCAAATGCAATTATGGTTGAATGGAAGTCTGAATGTCCCTCTGCGGCTGTGTGGAAGTCTGTAATGCTGCCTATCAGCAGACCAAGAGTGCTCCAAACACACCTGGAGTTCTGCAGAAGAAGAGCTTGCCCACAGTTTTCTGGCTTGAATCTAAATATTAGTAATCAGCAAGTGAATTAAACTGGTGAGAGTTCAAAGAGGGTGTTTATATTAAAAAGGCACAAGTTAGCAGCATTTTTTAAAAATCCTGACACATTTTTTGTTTTTAGTTGTGTTTGTTTGCCTCATTGTTGTCCCTAAAATCTCAAAATTGACCGATTCTTGTTTACAAAGCACCTGACCAACCCTGATGACCCTTAGGCCAGACTGACGGCCTGTACCTGCAGCACAAGAAAAAACCTAATTTCACGGGTTTGATAGTTTTGCATGACCATAATGCAGTTCTGATACTGAAAACTGCCCCATGAAAGAGGAAGCATGAAACCTGAGCACTCAGCCTGTCTCACCTGTCCCCTCAGCTACTGTGTGACCCACCTGTGTGTGCTGCGCCTGACATCTCTGCGTCGCTCCGCCTGGATCTGAAGAGGGATCCTCCAGCACTGAGCTGTCTGAGAGAGCTACACCCGCCTCAGCCTCTCTCCCTCTCTCTCACACACACACTCACACATTTGGCATATTCTCACACACACTCCGAGAGACACGCAAATACCTTCTACTCCCTCTCTCCTCCTCTGTCCTCTCTGTACAGTGCTGTACAGATGCGGTGCGCCCTCAGTGTCTCCCGTAGATTGTAGTCAAGGTGACATTGTGCTGCCTGTGCATGCACACACATATACACACACCACACAGACACACAGACACACACACACACATACATACACTTACACACAGAGCAGCTATCTCACACTATTTCACATTGCCATGAGAAACCCACCAGTGAGCCAGTCTCCTGCTCTGGAAATACGTGGCAAATCCGAGGCAGATGGATCCCAAGCTGCAGTCTGAAAGAGATTCTGCAGCACAAATAGCAGGCGCTGCTCAGAGGGACAAAAGGCCTAGACGCCTGGACCTAATTGTATGAACTATGCTACACAGTCTGTGTAGCACAGTTTGAGCTGGACACATTCATTTATACATTTGGAGCATAGACAGAATATGTTGAAAGCTGAGGGTCCCACACTGCCAGGCCATCCACGCTGCTGCAGCAGCATATGGAAAAAGTGAAGTAGCCCCATAAGCAGTAAAGCACAGACTAGCAGCATTCTTGAGTTTTTATTAGGCCGGGACTATGAGCAGATGTTAGTGAGATGGTTTTGAGAGATTTGGTTCGGCAAACTACTGTTCGGCTTTGGACAGTGACCCCAAACTCTTAAAGCAGCTTTCAGAGTTGCCACAAGTTATTCTCAATACCATATGTTTAGAAGAAGCCCATTTACAGTAATACCTCGGTTTTTCCCACTGTGTAATCTGAATGCAAAAAGTTTCACTTTGCCAATAGCAGATCTTTTACTGTCATGGAATCAGTTCGGAAGAGGAGATTTTCCAATGATGTATTTTTCGTTTTGGAACCAAAGTCTGGAATTCACCGTTTCAAACTGTTTGGTAGTGACTCAAAAGCAAACGGGAAGAAGAGCTGGGACTTGAGCCAGCTGGAGTGTCAAATGTCAGACCTCTGAGATAGTAAATAGGTTCTTAGATTTGACCTAGTGCACAAAACGAGATAAACATTTAAGCAAACATTTAATCCCATCACGTCATTATCAGATAAGTAATGGAAAAAAGTTGGTACTGTTTGTTTACCTTTTAATAAATCAAATAAAGACTGTTTAAAGTCTAGTGAGGAATGAGTTCTCTCCAAGAACAAAGTTATCTTTAGCAGGTGTGGCCCACTCAAACCTGTTTCCCTGCAGTATTTAGTATGTACATACAGTATTCTATGTTTCTCTAACACTGGGTCAAAGCTGTCTGCAACTAAATGGATAATCAGGATGTAAAATCAGCTGAGTTGCGCACAGATGTTGAGCTTCTGCTCCCCCCTGCTGGTAGCCTGGTAGAAAAACTGCATATAGTGTAGTTTTAACGTCCTCTTTTGGATTTTTTTGATGCTAAAGTTTGTCCCTATCCTATAAGTTTTCTTCTTAATGGTGGACATTGGCTCATCACAGATATATTGGTTTTGGTTTGTAGTATTCTCTATGTTTGCTTAAAAAATTTAATACAATAATTGTTTTAGGCTGCATTTTGAATTATTAAAAAAATAAAGAATAGGTTCCACTGGAATTAGTTTGGAGAGGAGGAACACTTACAGCGACCAAAAACTCTTTCAATGTACTAATGGGCATGTGAGTATTGTTTGACTTGTAATGAACTCCTCTAATTTTCAACCAAATTTTCAGTTTTTTTGCTCAGAAAGTAATCCTGTATTTATTTTACTGTCAACAACAAATGCCCGGCAAATAATAAACACATTTAAGGGATCTTTTCCAAAAGATGTTTTCTACATGATTTGTTAAAAATTAATATCAGTCACCAAGATGGTTATCACAAGTTCTTTACTCTTAAATGTCAACTTCAGCCTCAACCTCAAAAATCCAGCATTGGCTGAATTTATTACATCACCCCATAGCATTCCTTTATTTATCTACATCTCTGTGTAAGAAAAACACAACAAGTCACTAGTGTACGTGAAGGACTTTTCTCTATGACCCTATGGCTGCCCCTTTTGTATAATTGTCCTTCCGCCTGGCACTCATTCAGATTTATCCCAGAAATCAATAGAAAAGTCAATGCAGAAGAGGAGGCTCAACCACTCTGTGAGATTGGATGGAGACAGATGTAATGTGTTTCTCTTTATTTTTGTAGTCACTGACCTCACTAAGCCATCATTCTAAGATTTATGACTGAAACCAACACGACCTGACTACAACAGAGGAAACTGGATTATGACCGTACTTCATTGATAAAGACTTAATTATTATTCAAAATCACTGCATATGTATTTTTAGAAACTACTGTACCAATACAGTGTGCCAGCTGTCTGGAAGCTTGCCTGACATTTCAAGGAGAGATAGTAGTTATGATTACGCTCTTCATCATTCCATATCTCAAAAGTGCAAATGATGCAGTTGTTGTACTTTTTCCTTATCACAGTGACAAAAGAAGGTCTCAAACCACTTTAATTATAATTGTAAAACAGCCAGATCACCCAAATTATACATAATGTAATTGATTAATTAAAAACATTTATCACTCACTTCTAATTGTATCTAGAAATACATTATTACATTATTATTTTTGATCTTCATCTGCCATTGCAATACAATGCAGGAGAGTGGACTCCACTCTGTGGTGCTTAAAATTTACGTTTGAATTTTTGAAAAATTAAACAGGAACATTTCTTTCCACAAACAGTGTAACTCTGGATAATACACAAAACACTGAACACCAAAAAGACAAATTGCTGTTGAAATTTGTACGAAAGTGTGTGTGTTATGGTAATTATGGACAGATGGCAGGGGCCAGGTGGGTGACCCATCATTCCACCACCTCCGGTGGAGGTTTATGAGCCTTTGCATAAATCCACGCCTTTCTCTGCACACTGTCATTAAAAAACTGCTGTGTCTCTGCATATACAAGTTTAAGAGAGGTGGTCCAACCGTTCATCATCATTCTTGGGATTCCACAGATCTACACTTTGACCCTTGATCTCCAAAACTGTAAACGTAATTTTTTATTTACCACTATAGTGAAGTTTGCTGTTGCACTGATTTTAGCCTCACTTCTTAAGCATCAGCGAGTGAGAGAAATGAGAGGGAGAGAATGAGAGAGAGAGAGAGAGAGAGAGAGATGGTGGGAGAATACAATATCACATCCTGGTTTTAAATCATTTGGACTTTCACCCCCCAAATATGAATTTCTTTCTCCTTGTGATCACCTACTGTGAATGAAGATGGACTGTATAACTGACAACCAGAATTGTTTTGCTTGATTACTTATGGTACGAAGCCAAGAGGCAGGTAAAACAGCCATTATTTCACAATGAATAGAATAGGACATTTTCCTATTAAAAATGACTCTTCCACCTCCCCTCCTGAGAGCAGTTGATGAAGAGGAAGAGCTTGTGTCTGGTCAGCTGCCTTCACAGTCATTGTTCTGCTGCAGCAGACAGATGTGCATGGACTGGCACATGGACTGCTTTCCGTGTGTGTGTGTGTGTGTGTGTGTGTGTGTGTGTGATTTTACTCCCTTTGTTTAGAGATACTGAAATAAGCCATGTTGCATTAGGTGGTGAAATTAGAGCCGCTTTCAGGATCAAATTCCATAAGCTTTATAGTTGTATCACACTGTATACAGCATCTTGGAAATCCATTTGGTAATTGGCTGTGGACGGGAAAACAAATATCTCTATATCGCAATGAGATTTTAAATGGAGATATCTCCTACAACACACATTTCCCGTGTGGAGAGAACAGCCACTGAATAAAGAGTCGGTTTTGTTTTGCCAGTTAATACAGCCATTACTTGCCTACTGCTACTGTTGATGTTATTCACTAAGTACTTGTCAATAGTAGTCAAAACTAACTCTACATGCACAATATTTTTTCTAATTTAAAATAATTTTATAATTTTACCTTCTTCTTAATTCATAGTTTTTTAACACACTATCAAAAGGCCCTAAATTTCAAAATGTATATGACTTGTACATTAAATAAATTAAGTACATTAATAAATTAAGTAAATGTACATGACACAACTAAGTAGCGTTAGAAAGAATACAAAAGTACAAAAGTGATTATATCAGAAACTAATGATGATGACAGAAATTAATGCCAAGTTTTCATACATGTTAATCCTCTAACATGGCTGATAAAATATTTAAAATATTTTGAACTCTGGACCATAACCTTATCTGGGCAGGAGAAGTGACAAACTTTAGAGCATACTGCACTCTTTGCAGATACAACAGCCAACAGTTGTATTGGGAAGTCCCTGATGTGAACGTGTACAGGACTGCGATGCAAAGTTGTAGAACCTCGACTCAACCTTTAAACTGTAAAAAAAAAAAAAAAAGCTGAAATCAGCAATAGTATCATATTATATCTTCATGATTGGTGATAGAGGCAGAGAGACTGGTGAGGAGCAAAAGGGAACCAATCAAAACGAATAATTGAAGAATAATTGCAATAAGTAAGTAAGTAAATAAATAAATATGAATAAATGATAACCTTACGCTTTTAACAGATAATTGTATCCAGGCTGTTAAAGGTGCAAGCTTGAATTAATGAATCATCAAGTTAGTGTCATTGAGTGTCAGAGATTGTAATATTTAAACTGGTTTAGGTTTAGTCTGTCAACATCTATTGGAACTGTAATATTTGTAAGCAGAAGTAAGCTTTTATAGAGACTGCGCAACAAAGTAAATTTTATTTAAATACTGTCATTGCATTACAAACAACTACACGCTTCAGCAGAGCTGTTGTACATCTATCAATACACTATAATTGTAGCTCTGCAATACCGCAGTTGCTGAAAGTAATGGTACAACCACTTACTCAACTCTGCCTCTACTACAGCTTAAACATTAATCCTCTGGATGAGTTTCATATGAAACTGAATGTAAACAGTTTGAAATAAAGTGGTGCTTGAACATGAAATGGTTATTGTGCTCTGCAAACACTGGATGGTGCTCTTTCCCAAGTTTCAGTACATAATGTCTATGTCCAAACTGCAGCACTGAGTACAGTGTTGCAATGCTTTATATGAATGAACCAAAGAAGGTTTTTCTCTGTTGTAAAATGTATTCATCAGCATAGCACTTGAGACAACACTTTTTCAGGAATGTAATACATTGTTATTTAAGAGGTTATTTTTTGAATGGTTTCATTTAAAGTAATGATTTTATAAACCAAACAGTATCTTCTGACTGTAATTTGAGTTAATATCAACATCTACAGTCTGATTAATCACTTTTTTAAAAGGAATTTTTGTAAATTATTTGAAAATTTTTAAGTGAATAGGAAAACTGTGTTCAATCAAATGAGTGATCAGATTACAATCATCAGTCTGCTATAATCTTGTAACGCTGTTCCAGTAATACAGACTGTCAGCCATCTTGTGGAGGGAAGGTAAACATGACGGTCACGTAGATGATATTCTTTTACCACTCCAGTTTATTTTTTCAGCACTGGTCTAGTCTGGGTACCGTGAGAAAGTTCTTTCCTTATTGGCTCTTCACAGAAAAAAAACCCAACTCCTGTATGGAGATGAGAGTCTCCTGTCTCCACTCACAGCGACATTACAATCAAGAGTACGTTTTCCTGTCATGATTTGACAGATGTGCTACATGCATTATATTAGAATACAAATGTACATATAGTGCATTCCTGAAAGTTTAGCGTGTCCAGGAAGAAAAACAGGATGGTCTGCACTTTTCGACGACTTGTATCTTTGTTTATTTAGTTATTAATAAAGCCTTTTTGCTGATTTACATATATTCTGATGAGGTGAAATATGTATTCACATTGTGAGATAGCATTGGTGACAGTTGAATATAAATAAAATGCCACACTTAATAACTTAATCAGCAGAACACTGCCAGTGAAGTGCTTTAAACCCCTCAAAATAAAAATAAGATTACCCTGCAAATGTACTGCAGGACTGAGCAAAATATTTCAGTCCGAAAAGTGTCTTCATATCCAGAAACATGAGACTGTAAAGCATCGTAGCCAAACAATATACTTATATCACATGCTGAAAATAAGCCTGGTTATTGGTTTAGTGATTAGATCATTCTGAATAGAAAATAAACCAAACCAGAATTACTGATCAGCAAATAGCTGGAGCTCTGGCTGAAGAGAAAAAGGAGCAGAAAAGGGAAATTTAGTTTGTAAACAATGAATGGGATGACATTTTTGCCCGTCTCACTTGCAGATGATTGAGGCTGTTTGTTTTCTCTAGCTGATGCTGTATACTTTGGACGTTCTCCTTCGTGCTTACTGGTTTACACTATTCGAGTCTAAAGACATTCTTACTGAACCTGCTTATAAACAAAGATAGCAGCTCTGCTGAGGTAAAACAGCAAAACCAGTGGGCTTCCCTCCACTCCTGCCTGGTAATATAATAGGTATAAATCCCAACAGCAGAATAGGCAGCTCTGGATTCATAGTAAGAGAGACCCGAAACATCCACACACCTTTTTCATATTGTAAATGTAGACCCGTGAAGACCTCTAGCTTAAGTTTAGAACTGTTAGCTTAGACAAACTAGATTAAACCTTTTGTGTGAATTAGTATGTAGGTGACTTTCTGAGTAGTTGGTAGGTTTATTTTTAATAGTGATTGTCTTGTCCCACTCCTGATAATAAAGAACATAAGATTATTTTTCAAAATGTTAAACTCTAGCATATCATACCCAGCTAGGATCTTCCCACGTACAAACATTTAAACCTGATTCGAAATGGACAGAAAAAGTTGATTCAAATAGACTTTACACTTAGACAAACCCAGGCTATCTGCTTCCCCCTGCCCCTAGTCTTTAATGCTAAGCTAGGCTAACCACATCCTGGCTTAAGCTCTATACTTAAAGGACACCTATTATACTGCTTTTCCAGTCCTATATTGCAGTTCTGTGACACCTGTACAGCAGCTTTGCAAGTTCAATTTTTTTTTTTTTCTTATACTGACTCTTCATGTTGACCTTCATTTCAGCCTATGTCTGAAACAAGCTTAGATGCTCCTGTCTCTTTAAAGCCCCCCCTCTCGACGCCCACTGTCCTCTGATTGGCCAAGACCTGAAGCATGTTACCAGGCTGTTGTTGTTCTGAACAGGTAGACTGAGCGTTGCCATGCCTGTTGCTGTAGGAGCAAGTGACCATATAAGGAACACTGGCTCCGTCCTGCTCCGTACTACATAGAATGGAGCCGAAAAAGCAGTTCAAAACAGAGCATTCAGAACAGGAGGAAATCTGAGGTTTTTGCTGACAGGGATTTCTTTTAAATACTTCCTCATTTTTTGAAGCTTTGGCCATGTTTAACATCCAACATTATGACATTGTAGATAACTCATAAAATGTGGAAAAGCATAGTAGGTCTCTTTTAATGCAAAGACATTAGATTCATATAAATGTTGCACTATTTATTTAAACTGAACTATGGATACACCATTCCCAACAGCAACAAAGAGGAGTGTTGCATCTCCATGCTTTGAACAAACAGAAATTCTGATGTCTTCGTCACTTCCTCAGAATCCTGTCTGACTTACAGAAAATTAATTGAATTGAATTAATTTTGAATAATATTATCAGCTGTTACACGTTCTCATGGTGCCAGTTAACCTGACAAAATTACTTTAACATCCCAAGACAACGTCATTATTATAACACTCAAAACCTTGATATATTCAATTAATTATAACAAGTCAAGATAAAACAATGTTATTTTTATATTAATTAACTAAAGGAAAATTAGCACATCATTTAAACAGTAATACATACACCATTATTTCCCTCCCTGACATATCCTGTTGAAAGCTGCCACCTTTTTCCATAAAAAAACGCCTAAAATTACATACCCAAAATGAATCAGGAATAACTCCTCAACCATTTGGCCTAGATGCATAATTCTGGTCTCCTTTGAAAAGTCAGAAGCTAAAGAATATAAATCCATTGTGTATTAATATATTTATTTTACTTTTACTGACTACATGGAGATGCAATAAAGGTGGGCATAGATTCTTTTTTTTATCTAGATTAATCTCACTGTAATCTTGAAATTAATCTGGATTAATCTAGATTAAAATGGCTCATTTGAATTCTGCTGAAGGCATTCAGAATATGTGTGCGAACGGGTTTCGAGCCCGGTCACAAGCCAGGTTTCAAGCCAGGTTTCAAGCCAGGTGGCGCATTAGACCAGGGGCTCATCTCCTGTTTCCAAAATGCATCACAAACTGCTTGAGAAAGCTGTTCTACTATGATAATTGGAGATGAAAATAAATCATGTTCAATAAGATGTGCTTGTGTGTATCGTGTGATGTGCTTTGCGTTTAGGTGGTACTTGAGACTGGAAGAACTCCTACAGTAAACTAATTCCACATTGCACAAGGTGCAAAACAACCTTAGTCTTGTCAAATTTTCCATTGAGAAGCTTCTTAAAAGTAAATTTTCCCAGAAGCAAACTCGGAGGCTTCAGAAATGTTCGTACACAAAGTGCTGTCCAACAGCTGTGGACGTGTTGCTACAGTTAGTGAGAGTACATACCACACAATGCGTTTTATAATCAACCGGCGCATCAATAACTAACCTGGCTAGTTGTAAACAAACAGCTGGCCGAGCGAGGTTGTAACTGGAACGCTGTCAACTCGGGTGTGACGTCATTCCCAGCTCCGACCTCTCAGATTGAGATTGAGAATCCCACAGTCCTTTCAGACCTTTCATTTGATACCCTGCATGTCTATATATCTCCAACAGATCGGTCACAAAATACCAAAAAACACCATATGTTCTCAAGCTTTATGTTTCCTCTCTGCAGAAAAAGACAACAGCAGGCCGGCAGCTTGTCTGTATTGCGCAATAATCAAGGTGGCGCCCGCCTAGACCAGAAGCAACAACATCGGCGCGTTTTAAAAGGCTAAAAAAAAAATTTTAATCAGTAATATCGCCCTGAGCACCGTAGCCCCCGGTACCGGGGCAACAGTTTTCAACATGATATTTTGCCTTTTTTGCCCACCCCAGGCCACCTCTCCAGTAATCAGTAGCAATTTCAATTCCAGTCTAACAACCTAGTTCATGTCTCCATCCTGAATTCTTGCTCCGTTCTCTCTTTTTAAGTTTCAGCCTAGTCCTATTTTCACTGATCTAAATCCAACCCCCATTAATTTCAGGTAGCGGCCAGAATCGCAGTCTTAATCCCAGTTCTACTTCCAGCCCCAGTCCCAGTCTAATCTCAGGTTAAATCCAAATTTCAATCTCAGTCCTCAGCTCTCTGTCTGCTTCCAGTTCCAGCCCAATTCTTAATCCCAGTTTTAATCTATCTGTCAGTCTCTAGACCTCTGCCTCCTGTTCCCGTTTCTACTTTCAGTCTTATTTAGTCTATACTACCAATCTATATAACAGTCTTAAGTCTCCAATTCCATTTCCAGTCTCAGTACCCAGACCTCAGACCCAGTCCTCAGTGCTTGTTCCTGACCCAGACTCTGATCTCAGCCTTACACTTTCAAAATTCACAGACCCTGCACTGACACAGCTGGACTCTCACTCTGTCACCACCACAGGGACTATCTGTTAACAGGAAGTGGGCTGTCTTTACTGCTTCAGGGCTCATATTATTATTTCCTATTTAGGCCTACCAATCAAATCACGGGAACAGACCACCAGCTCAGCGCACTGTCGGGAAACATCTGCAGGGGTTAGCGTTGGCTGTTGCATTTTAAGTAAACCCAAGATAACTGAATCTACTGGGTCACGATTGCTAATGTTCTGACCTGCTGACAGAAGAGGGACAAATAGAAAATATTTTAAAATGACTGATCTTTAATTTGTATAAATTCTTTAGTAGTTACTAAATTGTGATGGTTTACATTACATATCAACAAAACCAAATGTGTTGTTCGTTTTATTGACGTTTTATTTTATTTTGCCTCGTTGTTTATACGTTGTCACTGATCACTGCTGAGTCAAAAGATGGATGAGGACTTTGGTAAACACGTTTTAATGTGAAATAAGTCAAGCTGTCTCAAATAATCTCTTATTTAACTTAAAACAGGCTGTTTACTCTGCTAAATGAGGTGTGACAAAAAAATAATAAATTTGCCTAGCCAGCAGGCCCAAAAACCCCTACAAAAAAAAAAAAACACAACACATGCAAAACTAAACAAACAAGTAAACACAGAGGACACATTTGCAATTCACTCTGTTTACCAAGTCCTTAACTCAGCTCAGCTGATAAGTGGAGAACCTTTCAATATATATAATGAGTCTTTTTGCTTAGTTCAAACATTTGTAGAAGATGTGAACACACAGTACAAATTCTTTTCTTCGGGACTGTTTGTACAAAAAAGTAAAGGAGGATGAAAGGAGTTCAGCTCAGCTAATCGTACATTTCACACAACCAAGATAATGCTGAGTAAAGCCTCTTCCCATCAATAAACCAGCTTTGACTGACTGTGGCTACAAAGGAGTTACCTTATGAATGTTTATCCCTGACTTGGATAGAATGAAAACCTTTGTGAGTTTTGTGCATATGGATGTGGCTGGAAATGTAGATACATCTGCCTAGAGAAAACTACAGAAAAATGCCAGGTAGACAAGCTAACAGGATGTTTAATACTCCTGTATCACCTGTTGGACTTCCAACAGGTGAGCAGTGCTCACACTATTGATTTGAATATTTAATAGTTGTGAGTTGGGCGGGCTGAATTGTGGGAATTCGGGTGTCCTCAAAATGGTACATCACATTAATTCCTGCTTACAGTCGATACATAAAGGTTTAAAGCAATGGTTCCCAAACTTTTTGTGCAAAGTACCCCCTTCTACATATTGACCGGGTTGCTGCACTCCCAAACCCCCTCTCTCTATTTTTTTTTCTCTCACAAATCACAGCAGCACATTGTCCCTGTTACACCAGTGTGTACATGACCGAAGTCACAGCTACAGGGTTTCACTCAGTGACACTCTTTAAATCCGTTGCCCTTACCTAGTCACTGAGCTAAACACAGCATGCATCCGTCTTCTCTGTATTTTCACAGATCTCGATGTAGCGTTATATATTTACTACTTTAAAAAGCAACAGTGGCATCAAAGCTTTTTCTCAGTCTGTGATGGCTAAACTTTGCAATCAAACCACACTTCACTGTGTGCCGAACCATCACGCTGTTCTCTCACAAATTGCACTTTTTTTATAAGTTAAGTTTTCAATTCAAGTTTTTATTTCATTAAAAGTTCCATAGAAAATAATTGTTGTAGTTATTACACTATTACACCATTACATTTTTCCTGTCGCGCAGCCTTAGAGGCAGTTTATTCACCCTCAAATGTGCGCGCATCACACTTTGGGAATCGCTGGTTTAAAGTAAACTATAGGCTGTCTATGAATGTTTCAATTTTATCCTTAAAAGAGACTACCTACATTTTGTACAGACAATTCAAAATAAAACCTTTCTGAAATGTAGGCGGTGTAATGTTGGACTGTAGTTTTTCAAATCCTCCTCTGTTGTTATGTTCTCACATCAGTTCTAAGTTGTTTAAAGAACCATATGAAGGAGGTACTTCAGAGAAATAAACATAGAGACTTGAGTGTAACATTGTTTCCCTTCAGCTGGCTCAGTGTACTTAAACTCTGCAAGAGCCAGATTTGAACCTGTGCTTGTTAATGGTGCTTCCCACCATTTGATAGAATGTGGATAAGAGGAAAGCATTGTATTGTCTCCCTAATGTATTATGCTATTCCCCTTTAATAAATGTAATGTATAATACAGAATATTTAACATATATATAAAATATATATAATATAGAGTTATAGACGTACATGTTTACAACATTAACAAGGCCAGTTTTTTGACATACATCCTTATTTATATTATATACTGTATATTAAGTTAATTATTCCCATTCTCATATTTACCAGAAAGACAGTGGTGGTATATTGCACAATCATGTGATGTTAAATATGTTTTCCAGGTCACAGGGTCATGGGATAATGACATAACATTTCCTCTTCTCTCTTACCAGAAATTTGAGACACAATGAAAAACTCTTCACCATTAAGTATTCTACACATTTACTCTAGAATGGAAACTCTTTAAGGGAATTTTACGGATTTGTAAGGACTTTAACAGTTAGAGGGCTATGTTAAAAAAATAATTTCTAATTGTCAGGCAGGTGTCTTTAAAATCATACATTAGGTTAGTTAGTTAGTTTTCTGTCTTTCTTTCTACTTCTCAGTTCACTTGTATTTAAAGTGACATGTTAGATTAAATTGAGCAGAAAATATTTCCCTATTCATCATAAAAACGTTTTTTTGTGGATTAAAATTTATACCTTCCATTCCTGTGCCAGACTCTATGCAAGTGCATGTCATGATTTCTTTTTTCCTTCTCAGGTTCATTGTTAAAGAGGCAGTGAGGCAGAGGAGGAAACAATGACTGAGGTTCAACAAGACATGAGTCAGACTTCAGAACATTATGACTTCATGAAGCTAAAGCAGAAACAGCCATTGTTTCATTTCCCTTCACCACTTATCTTATCAAATAACATGTGAGTCGTGTCAATCTCCACGGATACATAGGCCTACATATGTGCATATGTTACGATACAAGCAAACTACCAGGGCTGCCAACTTTTCAGAAAACCTTGGAGTGAGAAAATACAAATTTGTGGATGGGCACTGTTCGGGGTAGCATAAGACATTTTGTACAAATGTTTGTATTTGAAGTCAGGTGCATTTTTTCAACTGATAATTTCGACCACTACGTATTATGTATTAAATATAATAGGCTCAATTAATGTGTTATCATTGTAATAATTATAACTATTTATAAAAATTCTGTAATAAAAACAAGATGATTAAAAGGGGGTTCCGGTGGTGATCTTCTCCCAGAAAAAATAGAGCATTAAACACTTTATTTCCTGGATTCTGGTGAAATTGTCTGCACCAGTTTATGGTGGAAATGTCTTCACTTAAGTAAGGGAAACACAAAATTCCGGCGGCAGGTGACAATTCAAAATATAAAAACATATTGGAATATAATGTAGCAAGGCTCTCATTAGATTAGATTAGATTTTTACTTTATTGTCCTTTGCAGGAAATTTGTTTTCACCATCTGTACATACATTTCCTCACATATACACACAAAGACATGGAAAAACATATATAACAACGTGTAAAAGTTATACGTAAATTGACACTCAAGAAACATATCTTAGCAAGTGCCCTTGTTGAGTAGTGTTACGGCAGTAGGGATAAAACTCTTGCTATAGCGAGCCCGTTTCCAGGCCAGGGATCTATATCTACGCCCTGATGGTAGCAGAGTGAAGAATGTGTTAAGAGGATGACTGATGTCGTGTACTATTATGTGCGCTTTCCGTAAAATGGCTTTCCTGTTGAGGTCCGAGAGGTTGGGGGTGATGCATTCTGTATTGCTTTCAAGTATGTATTCTGTAGTTCTGCTAATTGGATGGAGGACCCAGCTGGACCCAAGTGCTTTAATGCATGAACAGAGTGATAGATAAATAGATCCGGGGCTTTTCAAAGTATTTACAACCATTTCCCCAAGACACCGTCCTCAGTGTTTTAAACAATGTGGACAGGATGGACTCAGTGACTAAGTGAGTTAGTGAGGGACATTCACTCTAGGCCCCGACAATACAGCAATTGTACTTTATGGAAAAGCAAGTAAACACACAGACACAGCATGGCTCATTTTGTGCATGTGTTTAACTTGATGTTGCTCTTCCTGTCAGTGGACAGTGGACACTTCCAAAATTACCTCAGTAGTTGCTTCACGCCCTAGATAGACGCAGATGTGGTTTTTTTTGCTGGTAGATTATGAACTTCCTACTTTTTTTTCAATTTAGCTGATGCTTAAATCCCACGAAATAATAGGGGCTGGCCCTTTCTTACACCACGGGCTTTTGTTGGCTATTGTAGGCTACGCTGTGAAAGGGAAATGTGAGCTCCTATTGGGTCGAATTAGCTTTCAGTCGAAAGGTTAGAGTTCAGCGGCTAATCTGCATACAAGGTACACGATATCATAGTTTGTTTACTTTCAAATCGGAGTTAATACAGTGAATGACATATTAGCCACGTCTGCCGGCAAATCTGAAAGGATGCAGCAGCAGGGATTTATTGATGGAATAATGTGTTTTGGACTGAATGTTTTTACTTTCGTCTGGACCTTTCAAGATAATCGATCGGTGGATATGAGACTTCATTGTTGAGTCCCGTCAATTTTGATTGTACTAGCTGGTCTGACAGAGGCGCTGGTTATAACGTTACCCGCTGTGGTCGAATCACAAAGATTTTAGCTTTCAAACTGTGTTGTGTGCACATGACCGAAAGCTGCCGCCAGGACATTTAAAGAGGTTTAAGTGCTTGTTATTTATTATGCGTTGTTTATACAGAGGAAAGGATAATGACTTTATATTAACTTAAATAGCTCAGTTTAACTCAATGGTAAGAAACTCTGCTATAATTATAAATAACTTCACATTTGCCAACAAAAACACTAACGTTACCATGGTTATGCATTCATTCTTCTCCATCTTAGTTAGTAATATAGTAACGTTAACTTAGTTTAGCTTGTGAATTGTAAAAGTCATGCTAGTGATAGAGCGAATTAACATCTCAGCTTAATAAAAAAAAACAAATGATAAAGTGACTTGCTCTCACAAAGTGAGACGGGAGTGCAAGAAGTCGGTGGAAAAGTGAAGTCCCGGTGTAACGGTCTACTGGCTGGAAATGGCTGGATACTTCTTCATGGATTGGATTTGCGGCAGTTTAACGGCTCTGGAGCTTCATTTAGGTGACCATAGGTGTTCCCAGAGCCCTTTAAAGAGAGAGTTGCGTCAGCGGGGTTCCAAAAATGCTACATCGTCACGTGGTTCGTGGAGACCGCAGATAGTTCCCGGAAGTCCTAAGCGGGCAATTCAAAATGAGCGAGAGAAACGACAAAATGCGATTTTAAGCCATTTCTGGTAATTTATACAACAATGCGTTGATTTACAATATGTGTACAGAACACTGACACGTAAATGAAGTTACATTGCTATTTTTTTTTAAAAGAAGGACATATAGTTTTGACAATAACAGCTACAATCACCTACCTTGTGGACATTTTTTAGCAAACCTTACATTGGAAAGTCAGGTAATTCCATGGTACCAGGGCTAATTGAGCTTACTGACTAATGTAATCTTTACGACTTCAGATAGAACAGACAGGTGACTATCAATGATTGTTATATATTAATTTAATAAGTCTCCAATAAACAGAAAACAGCATGTTAAGTGGTTTGTGTCTGTCATAAAAATGAGTATGAATGTTTGGTTTCCCAGCTGACATGGAGAGGAGGAAAAAATCGTTGAATCAGGTTAACAGGAGGAGCAACCTACAATCACTAAAGAGGCTAACAATAAAATATGTATGTACTTTCTTTCCAAAAAGAAAGAACATCTTTATGTTTGTTTTATTAAAACTATGGTTCTTAAAACATCACGGCAGATGATCTTCAGGCTCCACTGAACCCCTGTGATTCTTGTACTGAGAGAGGGAGAACAAGAGAAAGATAAACCTACACATCTGTAAAGATTCATCCAGGTCATGTTTATCCAAGAAAAGTTGAATTGGGAGTATCTGGACATTTCAGAAGAAGTCCAGTTGCTCTCAATTCAGCCTTTCTTGTAAACGCCTACAGGTTTGATTGAGAAAGTTATGGATTGTTAAATTTTATAACTTCATCAACAGCTTTTGCAGCTGATGTTGGCATCGGTTGCTGTATAAGTTGTTAGTGAATGTTTTTTCAAACACTAACATGTTTCACTGCACGTTAACTTAATTCAGTTTTGCTAATACTATATAATATCACTTTTTACACGTCTTACCTTTCAAACGTGCATCCCAGATAGCATTTTCTATTGCTGCTCTGCTGCCCTGCTAGCATTTGATGCTAACTTCTGCGAACTATTCAGACACTCCATGATCCGCCATTGCTGTGGTCCATTGAAGTGAACGGAAATGACGCGACTCTCTTAAAGGGCTCTGGGTGTGCCTAACTGTAAATATCCAGTGAGGGCAGCCTGACTGTGCAACTCACAGCGGGTGAGGTGTCGGATCAGTTGCTTCGCGCCGCAAGTCGAATTTATCAAATAACCTTACGTTATTATACATTTGTTTTTCTAGCGTGAGAAAGTTGATGTGTGGCGTGAGAGCGTGTGAAAAGTGTCAATTGCGTGAGTCTCAGGCCAGTTGCGTGAGTTGGCAGCTCTGATACTACATACACGCTTAAAATCTTAACACATTGGAAAAAAAAAACATTCACAATCAGAACAGACTCCATGGTTGTTTGGCCATAAATAGAAGCTATGCTAGCAAATTACCACATTAACATACCCAACAAAAAACTACGGGAAACCTCGACCACTACCAGACTCAGCGAACATAACCTGGCTATTGGGAAAGGCCCTGGCTTCCTAGAGAGGAAAGAATATGCTCACTTTTCACATCGCAGGAAACAACACTTCCTCACAACATGTGAAAATACAAAGATCTCAGGGAAAAGTACTTCCCCCAAATAACTAAAACCTATCCCGAATTTGAGAACAAAAAAATACAGGAAAACTTCCATACCTACTAGGTGAAACATAAAAATGTGAAATAATTGCAGCTAAATATACACATGATGCAATAACCTGAGAACAACCAGTGGAAGATGTAAATAAAAGCACTGTGATGTTACTATAGCAACAATGTTATTATTGTTATAGTCTTTGTTTCTTTTCTTTTAGTGTATTGTTATGCAGTTGATTTGGCAATACGAATATTGTTCTTTCATGCCAATAAACCCTTTTGGAAAAAAAAAAAGATTCTCAGAGACTAGTGTCTGTAATGAGCTGACACTTAGCTGATAATAGCTAACATTAATTATGGCAGTTTATTATTAACAATAAAGAACTGATATAGCAATGCTGACATATGCACAATTAGGCGTGCGTTTCTAGTGTTGTTGAACTGGGGAGGAGGGGCCAAAAAAGTTGGAATGTTGTGTTCATAAACTGAAACCTACAAATCCTACTCATTCTGCCTTTGCACCAAGTCTTAACCCTCAAACAGCCCTTTGAAGAAGTATGGACTTGACCAATTCTCACTTGGTCTCACATAGAAATCCAATCTCACTTTCACACCGAGCACATGACACCACCTCCTGTGAATCTAGAAGATTGTAGCTGCCTGGTGACTCACCACTCAGTAAGGTGAGGGAAACTGTAATTTACTGAAGCAATTTCACCTTGACATGGACACGGTCTGTTTATAGCTGCAATCAGCAAGAATATATCAAGGCTTTCGACTTTTCTGTTGAAGCATCCACTTTTTAAAAATAACTCTGCCTTTTCTGCAGATACAGTACAGGACTAGTTTTTATGGTCTTGGTGCTGTTTTCTCAAAGCGATACTTACTCTTTACTTCCTTGCTTGCTTGTGAAGTTGGCAATTCACTGCATCAAATGCAAAACCTATCCCAGAGGCATTAAAACTTAAAATGACAGTTGCTGGTAACTAAATCTGGGTTACTGATTGCTAAATGATCACAAACATAGCATTAACAGCAATACTTTCTCTCAACAAAAGAAATAGCATTTACTGTGGCTTATGCCAAGTCTGGAAACCAAACAGCCTGTTTGAATCCATTGTTTCCCCACATTGAGGAAATGGGCAGCCAACAGCTAAGAATCTGTCAGTGGAAGGTTTAGAGGTCTTGCGCTTGTTGGTTGTTTCCTTTATTTTGGTTACTTTGTGAACTCCAGTCTCTACTCAACAACCAGCAACTGTGTTTGACAGCTGATCATTCTTGGAATGAAATCATTGAAGTAGGAATAGAACAAACTGACTTAGGGGTGTGGATATATAACACTTTACTTTACTGTAAGGTAGTTGCTCGGGTTATTGTGTTAGTTAAATAAACTAGCTAAATCCTCAACAACACAGCACCCGTCTCCGTCCCCCTTTACAGCACTCCAAGAAAGTGGGAGACAGGAGAAGAAGCTGTGGTTGTGTGGGAGGAGATGTCAGCCAAATCGTCTAGTAAAATGTGCCCCCTTTCTGTGGCAGTTTAATCACCTTAAAATTAATCACCCTAAAAATTATCATTAACATTGTATATGTGCCCCTGCAACCCTGTACACAGGATAAGCAGTTAACGATGGATGGATGGATTTTATATGTGTGTCATTCAATGTGGGACTTGCACAGGTCTGGTCCCAGTCTTCACTCGCTCTCACCCTGCCTTGGTCGTGGTCTTGACTTTGGTCTCAACCCCTAAGTGTGATCCTCACTATGATGATCTACACAAGCTGATGGTTGACATGGTCTTATAGAAAAAAGCCCACAAGTACCCTAAACACTTCTACAGTCATGTGATAACATTTAAAGACATTCAATGCTTGTCAGTCAGTAAATGGGGCTTTTGATCCGGACTCCTGCACAATTCACGATACATGGTTTGCATCCAAAAGCAATGAGTCTATTCAGGGGCTGGTGACCTGCTTCCTCTGCCAGGATGGAAATACGACTGAATGAGTTACTAATATGATTATAACATGCATCTTCATAATGGTTTCTGGGTCACGCTGGTGACAGTTGTAGGAGGCATAAAAGGCTCACCAATGCTACACAGATTTAGCATAAGATTGAATTATGTTTTTCTTGGGGTGGGGGTGAATGATATGTGTAAGGCATAAGAATATTTTTGTGCAAGGCACTTGAATAGCAAATGTCTTAATAGCAAACCGAAACAGGTTGCCTTTTGACATTAACTTTTAATTGTTTGTTTTGATTTCATTTCATTTAAGGTGTCCCAACGACGTTTTTCTTTTCTTAAATAGATGCATTCTTCCTGCAAATAGACAAGCTTACATTAAATCTAAATCTGCAGGGGTTTTTAAGGAAAGCTAAAACAGAAATATAACAAAGCCATTATAAGCTCAGTCAAATACCCTTCATTGCATTATGCAACTAATCAATGTATAGAGAGCAGAGGAGATTTTAGGGACAATGTACAACCTCGATTCCTGAATTTTATATTTAATCTTAATTGTACAGTTGTTGTTGTATGAAAAAAACTGAAGGGAAGATACATCCCACCACTATGTGTAACTCTTCAGGTACTATTAGCTTTATAGAGTCTTACTATATGCTCTAGTTTTCTCTCTGTTTCTGAACTGCACTCAGGCCAGGAATACATCTTAATATCCCATGAAAAAAACAGCACAATCATCCTGTATGTCCCAAAGGTGTCTCTGTATTCTTACCTGATAATAAATCACTCTCTAATAATCAGGTGAGCTGTTCGTAATGACAGCATGGCCTCTGGTTAGCTGCTATATATAGTCCCATAGCAGAGGTGACTAGTGAAGCATAGAGGGCGAGAGACTGTATTCCCTCTGAGAGTTATGTCCTTCCTCTACTTTCAAGAACACAAAGGCATGTGGGAACACTCCCTTTTCGCCCTCTTTTTCTCTCACATACATAGTGAAACACATGTACCGGTATATACAAAAATATACAGTAAACTTTAACATATGCTATATAAATTATACAAATACATTATTTTTCTTTGTAGCTTGGTTCTTTCCCCCTTTTCTCTCGCACACACCTACATACACACAGTCCTGTCTTGCATAACACAGTGGGAATGTGTCCACCCCCATGAGTAAAGGTTGAAATATAAGCTTCCCTCTAATAGTATGTCCTTCATGTCATTCATTAGGAGTCAAAGGACAAAACAAAGTGAAGAGTGAAGAAGGTGACTTTGTGATGGCAGCATCCCAGACCTGCTTTCTCTGCTGTTGCAGGAATATGCGTTTTTTGTTCTAAAGGTTGTGATTTGTAGCACGTAGTGCACCTGAACGCGGCCTGCATTTGTCAAGCTTTTTGGGATGACTTGCAGACTTCCAGTTAGAATTATACATGAGAGTTTTCTGATCTGCCACCTCAGTTATATATGTTTTGCTATGTTTAAGATCTCAGTGTGTGTGAACTATGTCGTGTAACATGTCATCCAACCCATGTAAAGGCTCCGATGTACTTGCTTTTAGTCCTTGCTTTTTTTTTTTTACGTGTTTGCGTGATGCAAAATGGCTGTCACGCGTATCCTACATTCCTTTGGCAAGTTGTTTCTTAAGAAATTAAAGGTAGCATAGGTAAATTTGAGAGACCAGCAAGAAACTGCTAAATTTTAAAAGTATCCAACAAAGAAACTCCCAACTCCTCCCATCCTTCCAAAGCCACGCCCCAAAACTAGGGGGCCAGGGACCTTTATGTTTGAGCAGAGCCGAAAATTCTGGAGAAACAGATTTGGGATGGTGTCGATGGCCCTTTGTCCGGCAATCATCTAATGTTGGCTAAAGAATTTTATTAATCACAACTGACTCCAATTTTCCCAAAAATGATATGTTAAGTGCTCTACATTTAGTCCCTATGTTAACGTCCGCAAGAAACTGTTAATTACCTCGTTTTAGTGTTACATTAAGGAATTATTATATACCTACTAGACTAGAATAGGCTTCAAATGTATATGTATCAGTTATCAGAATTCACATTGCGTGCCAGCTGTTAACATGATGCTGTGGGTAGATGCCAAATGAGGAGGACGAGCATTCCTATTCCAAGCACCACACCTGTTCCCTGTTTTTCAGCTTCACCGAGCCTGTGTACGTTCTGTGTCCTTCACCAGACCCATCTAAGTCATCTGAGCCCTCTACCTCAGCATGCAGAACACCGAAAGTACAAAGGGAGGGGAAGCAAACCCTGGAGATGGATGTCGCTAACACTGCCCTCCTCCAGAGGCTGACATATATCAGTGAGGCAAGACGTGCAAGCCAGGAGATATACAGTAGCTTTGGGAATTACATCACCATATTCCTTTAGCAGCTTCATGAGCCTGATGCCAAGAGACTGATGAAGAAGGTTTCGCTCCACCACTTACCTCCATTCTCCAGGGACATCCCCTTTGTCCACCAAGGTGCTGTATAAAGTACCTTGCCTTTTCTGGCTGGACTCTGCAGAGCATGCAAGCCTTTGTTATGCCTTCGACTGTCTCAATAGATGGCCTTTCCAAAGACTCCACCATGCAGCTAAAATGTAAAAAAACCTTTTTCCACAACATGCCTTGTTCTGGAGTGGTGATAGTTGTACTCCCGCTGTTCAGCAGTGAGATTGCTCTCTAGATAATGATGACTTTAACTTTTTTCATATTAAACCTTGTAAAATGTATAATGGTGCATTAAATTAAGCAAAAATGGCACACAGGATAATATTGCCCATTAATTTTATTAATCTCCTGTACATCTCTTACTTGAGTTGGGTCAGAATTCTAAGGATGTAACACAAACTCACGTTTCATCTGCTACAAAGACAGGGGACTTCACTCAAAGGTAGAGTAGATGGAGGTGGCAGGGTTAGTTTGCCCTGGATAAGATGGGATCCAAAGCTACTTCTTGAGCACACCCAAGCATAACTGTCAATGACATATGTTCCTATGTCCACAACTTTAAATCTGTACCTGGCATCACTCACAAGCATCAGGATAAAACTTAAGTAGCCTTTGTAGTTGTAAAAGAAATTCCCACTGTTTGCTGGGGTTTAGACTCTGACGTGTTAACCATCTATTGTCCCAACACAGATAGATCTGAACTCCACAGAAATCTTTCTGTTTTTGTTTCCACTGATCTTCATTGGTGCAAGCCACAAACTCATCCTTTAGGGCACTCCACATAGCTTTTCTCACTTTGCTGACTATGCAACCAACTGTTGACGCTTCAAGTTTGACATTCGCTGATGAGGCTTGTTAACTAATGCCTGGTAGAAAGTGAGGGGTGATGGCAAATCGCTCTGCTGAACTGACTGGCTCACTGTGTGTGTTGGGGTGTGAAATTAGCGGGCTAATCCATCATTAAACATCATGGCAGACATGAAAGGATTGATGGTGTTTCTATCAGTTTCTATCCTGCGCTTAATGAGAGAAACATACTTGTTATTATCGGGACATACTTAGATTTTAAAGCCTAGCTTAGGCTTAGCCCCCACCACTGGTCGAATTCAACTCAACTCCATTCGGCTCGCTTTTGGCCCGCCGTCTTAATGCTGCGACATAATGTTCAACGGAACACACACCTGTGACCCACAACTAGTGATGGATTTAAGTTAAAATGTTACTCAGAATGTAAAGACAGAATAGTGGTACGAAAATCTTAAAGCTGTGTTTTCTTCTGTCATTGTAGTTGGAGTTGTGAGGGGTCTGTGAGCTGACAGGCCAGCCTCCGGCAGTGGCTCGTTAGCTTCCCCATTTGTGGAGCTCCTCAACTCCAAAAATGTTTAAGCACAATTTCGTTATGCCATTAATTTTTGTATTCAAAATCTGAAGAGTTGATTTATCACCTTAAACTTCTCAGAAGTGGATTTAGTGATGAAATAGCAGACGATAATAGAAAAAATAAAAAACATTCTTTTGCTGGCCCCCATCTGGCACGCACAATGATGAAGCAGTGAATCAGTGGTCTGCTGTGTTTTTACATCACCTTTTTGGTATCGCCTTAGCTCAACTCAAAAAAAGGCAAGTAGAGTTGAGGAGAGTCAAGCAGGTACCAGTGGAAAAGTGGATTAAGAGTACTTTTTTTCTACACACAGGATTTCTGCCCTACTGAGAACACTAAATTCACTGGTCTAGTTCTGCTTGTGCTAGTTTTTTCACTGTTTACCACCGTGTTTGTGGACCGTGTGCACTGCCATGGTTCCATTGTCTACACCAGGGATCAGCTAATAGCCCAACACGGCAATACTACCTGAGAGACCTGAGTCCCCTGGATCCGGAACAGTACGTCGAACATTTCAACATTTACTGAATAACTGTGCAACGTTACATTAACACAGGCATGGCATTTTCTTTCTTTTATATGTCACTTGTGCTAGCAAGAATTCCCTGTTTTATACTCCCTGTGTTTTCTTAACCATACTTCTTTGTGACAATTAGTTAGCTACTGTAGTCAGTAGCTTTTGGCAGGGATGAGAGGGTTACTTTAAAAATTTAATCTGGTACAATTACTAATTACCAGGGCTGACCCTGTATAGTAATTGAAATAGACCTGTCAGGAACCGCGACGTGCATGCGGCTGTCAGCCACATGGCATGCATACAAAACTCGGTGAATGGCAGGTGATCAGAGAAAAATGGGTCAACAATAACACTCAGTTTCGCTGGAAATGTAGCGTGTAAGTTACAGTGACTAATGAACAGAGATTAAAGCGGACAAACCGTACTCTTAGTGGTTCTATTAGTGGGTGGGAGGATAACATTAACATACACTTGGCACTTGTTAATGTAAACACCTATAAATATCTGTGACAAGTCCCTTTCTATTTAGAGTCTATGGTCCCTCCCTAGCTTTGGGTTTTTACAGGAACATGTACATATACCTAGACTGTATAAAAAAAACATTGCATTTTCTGTTTCATGGAAACTTTCTAATTAAAGTAATCATAGGTCTCCAATCCTCCACTGTTTACTTTCGCCCAGTATGTCACATGCTACACCAGAGACAATAAAACATTGGATTTATTCTTTACCAACACCAAGAAGGCATATGATTCATCTCCTCTTCCTCCCCTGGGAAGATCAGATCACAACCTGGTCCATCTCCTGCCTACGTACAAACCTCTGGCCGGCAGGCAGCCATCTGTGCACATACAATAAAGGGATGGTCTGTAGAGGCTTGTGAAGTGTTAAAAGACTGTTTGACACAACTATGTGGGATGTACTCTGTGACGCTCATGGGGAGGACATTGACTCTGAAAAACGCTTTAAAAATAAGATGGAGAATCAGTTGCAGCAGAACAAATTTAAGTAAGGTCTGGAGAGTCTGGAAAGTCTCAAAACCATTTCAGGCAACAAGGAACTGAAACCTCGGACTATGGGGGACACAAAGTGAGTGATCTAAATATTTTCAAAAGATTTGATGGTTCATTTAGCCACCCACCCCATTTAATCCTCCCTGCTGCAACCAACAACATCATCTACACGTGCCCATCCACGGACCCACTTCATTTTGCCTATCAACTGCCAACGACTCCAGATCAATGTTGGGAAAACGAAGGAGCTGGTGGTGGATTTCTGCAGGAGCAAATACTCTCACCCTCTATTGGTGAACCTCCTGGGTACGTACATTGACATGGTAACATCATACAAGTACCTGGGTGTTCACCTGAACCATTAATTGGATTGGACTGACAGCACAACAGTATTCTACAAAAAGGGCCAGAGCAGACTGTATCTGCTAACGAGACTCAGATCCTTTGGGGTGCAGGGAGCTCTACTGAGGAATTTTTTTTGACTGGTGGCATCAACCGTTTTCTACTGCTGGGGCAGTGGCATTGCGGTGGCAGATTGGAGGAGACTTGACAGCCATTAGGAAAACTAGCTCTGTTCCTGGATGCCCCCTTGACACAGTGGTGGTGGTGGAAAATCGGAGGATAGTGGCTGATTATTTACCATGATGGAGAACTCATCCCACCCCATGCAGGATGTTCTGAGGTCACTGAGCAGCTCCTTCAGTGACAGGCTGCTGCGTCAAGGAGAGATACTGCAGGTCTTTCCTTCCTGCTGCTGTCAGACTTTAGAATCAGTCCTGCTTCCAGTAGACTACATGGACAAAACACGCACACACACGACACACACACACACACACACACAAACCAAGACAGATAATCTGTGCAATTCTGTAGATACAGCTATTTACTATTTATTCTCTTTACTTTTATTCATTGCTTGTTCATTTTTAGAGTCTGTATCTTTTGTACTTTTTGCACTATGGCCTTCTGCTGCTGTAACAATGGGGACAGCGTTGTGGGATTAATAATGAGTTTTTTAATTGAATTGAACTAAAACAGTCCCCCTCTTTAAATTTATTTCCATTCAAAGAGGCACCTTCATCCATGCTACTTACTAGCAGCCTTTTCAGCTTGCCAAACAAACACAGATGCAAAGTTTCATATGCATAATTTATTTTTCACTGACAATGTTGATAAACAATACACATTACGAAGCCTGGTTCCTCCTCTCTCGAAATGACAGACAGATGCACAATAAAAGCAATGGTATACAGAGCAGCATTTAGGGCAACACTGACAAGCTGAAAGTGTCCAAAAAAACTGCCATCATGGCAATGAACAGAGGAATGCTTTCATGCCAAGACAACATAAAACAATGGTGTTGCTGTGATCACTTAGTCACTTTCCAAATTTTCCAAATTTCCCAAAACTTTCCATTTCTAATCCAACACTGAATCGTTGGCCAGTGGAACTGCAACATGGACACTCGTCTCATCGTGAAATCAATGTCGGAAAGTTATTTAAGCCATAAAACTCCACACAAGGGACATATGTATGTCATTGTTACTTATCTGAACATACAGCAAAACATTCTGTATGTAAACACACAATTTGCTGAAATGCTATTTCCACTGATTCACAAAAACAGTAATTTAAAAAAAGGTTTTTGATTGCACATAGAGCAAACCAAGAGAAAGTTTAAAGCTCAAGCTGACAGCTACGAACGTAATTTTAGAAGTTGAAAATGCCTCTGCTCCGGCGGTCGTGTCCAGTCTGCATTTTTATGTAGAGTATTCAAAGTTCTGTTGTAGAAGCTGCCATTATATTATAGGATTCCAGCTGCTGTGAATGCTGAAAAAGCTATGTTTGGTCACTTTGTGTTGGATTTCCTGTAAAAAGCTGGAAGGACGATCAGTGTAACATCAAATAAGGAAAATATGCATAGCACAGGACATTTTTCATCTGTTTTTCCCAGGCCCTGACAGCTCTCACTTGACATAATAACCTCAGAAAGTAATCAACATATGGCAAAACATGGCAGCTAATCCAGCGTTGTTGGATTATAATGGTCAGTTATATTTACATTAAGAACAATCAGCTTCACTTTAAAAAATATGACATGCTTGCTTTAAATTTTTAATCATTGATTTTGACATAAATCACATTGCTGTTTTGAATGCTGCCACATACATTCATGGCAGCTGGCACATTTATTCTGACCTCTGGAGACAGCTTTATATGGATATGCAGTCAAGTATTTCTCGATCTCCTCATCACACTTTGGACATTACAGAGAAATGTTTCTAAATTTGTTTCCCTAATTTGAGAAACAATGCTAGCAGTGTCACTTTCATGAAGGATGAATGTAAATATCTTGCTATGGAAAACAAAAGTTTTCTTTTGATGTGCAATGTGTGTGATGAGAAACAATTTTATGAAAAAGACTATACTGTATATCATTTAGGAAATTCAGGACAGTATAAGTTAGATATGTCTAAAACAGGAATATAAATGGTATCATGTCATCTGTGGGTAACCTTTATGAAAGCGTGTAGTTAGGTTTTGTGAAGTGTGAGAGATGGTTGCCTGGCAACAGAGTTTCAGTAAAGATAAATATGTTTCACGGTTTCATCTGTTTTTGCTCTACATTGCTCTCAATATAATGTAGTATGTATGGAAATTTGACTGTCAAACTGAGTTTAACGCAGAAATGCTTTGGTTTAGGATCTTCTCTGTCATCTCAGTGGACTGAGTCCTGATTATTTAGCTGTCTGTAGTTAAAGAGACACTTCTACTCTAAAGCCTTTTTGCTGTCACAGTTTATGAGCTGAGGTACGTCATAAGGCTTATTTCCTTCAAAAAACAAATAAAACAGTAAACACATTTCCAATAAGTATTAAAAATGTTTCCTTCCATGTCTTTTTCCATATTTCAATGTGGTGCATTTGGGTGTCAAACCCCAATTTCCTACATCCACCTTTGCACAGTTTGGTGTCAATGCAGTCTGAATGCAAAGGTGTCTTCTTTCAGACCATTAACAATACTCAGCCATGCAGAGTGTGGTCTGTTTAAATAATTCCACTTAAATATTCAAGAAGGTCTTCCTACTGACTGGTATTTCTCCAAATATTTAAGTTGCCCATTAGCCACACCAGTGACATGATTGTAGCAATGTTGATCTGTTGGTTCAACACTTGACTGAAATATCTCAACAGCTACTGGATGGATTGGCATTGATTGGTAGACATTCATGGTCCATTAAGGCTGAATCCTGAGGACTTTGGGGTAGTCCCCCGACCTTTCATATAGCGCCACCAGCAGGTCAAAATGCCCTTATAAGCTAATGACTGAATCCATATCTCCCTCAGCTGTACTCTGGGATTAATAAGATAGCATATTGACATGCCAAAATAAACACACAGTGCAGCTGTGCAAACGCTGACAAACTACAGCATGAAGTAATGAAAGTTGAACCAACTCAGCATCAGAGAACTGAGCCTGACAAGCGGTCAGTCAGAGATCCATAAATGGCCACTGTACAAAGGATAAACCCTTTTGATTTATAACAAGGCTTGTCTCCCACCATCAGGCCAAACTTTATTTATTGCCCTCTAGAGGTAAGGATCAAACAATAGCAAAGTAGTCTCTCTTATTCTTTCGTTTACCCAACAATTTTGTTTTCCAGCGTGCAAGAATTTCAGTCTTACAGGAACTCCTGCTGTGGTTATTTCATCAATCTTTTCCCCATTCTGGCTTGTTAATTGCTAGTGGAAGCTTTTACCTGAAGAATCAACAGCCTCATAAATGCATCTGATTTCCACCTGTCAGGCCAGAAGACATCAGACCCTGTCAGTGTTAGGAGTCCCCTCCATCCATTGACCTGTGTAGTTTGGACCTGTATGCTCCAGGTTTTGGACCAGTATGCTCCAGGTAGAGGTTACTTCCTAACACTGAGGATGGTCATCTGTAGACACTCCTCTTTCAGAGCCACCAGTTCTGTCTTGTAGCTGCTTGTCTTGCCTACATCAGCGTACACACAAGGCTGCTTCTTTGCTGACAGCGGTGTATCCATAGTCACTGAACCAGCATTGAGTATGTCGGCGTGCGATGGTGAGGAAGAGGAGCCTCTGTGGCAAGCTGCAGACAGTAAAGCTGAGAGAGCTCGGCCCACATCATGTCTAGCCCCCTCGTTGACAAAACAGTACAAAATGGGGTCTGCAACGCAGTTAAGGCTGGTCAGTGCCAAAGATACATGGTACGCTGCAAACAAGCTCTCCTCTGAGCCGCAGTCACATGGCTTCCTTAGGAACATGACACTCCGCACCAGGAGGAGGATGTGGTATGGCCCAAAGCAGAGCAAAACAATCAGGATCAGACTCAATGCCAACCGCTTAATTTTGGCCTTTTCCTGGCGTTCTGTTGAGACATTGCAGCGCACTGCTGCTAGGATCCCGCGGTAGGCAACAAGCATGGCTGTCCATGGAGCGAGGAAGCCCAGAAATGTCCTGTAAAGGTTCATCCCCGCCACCCAGTCTTGCATGGGATATTTCTCAAAGCAGAAGGTGTGGTTGAACCGATCCTGGAAGAGCTCATCGTGGAAGAGAGGAGCAGAATTGGCTACGATCTCAATAGTCCACACCATGATGCTGACCAGGACAGCTGCAGGGAGTTCAGGAGAGGAGAGCATTATTTTGGAAATACAGACAAATAAACACAGCTGATAGAGAGTCCACAACTTTCTATTGATTTAATGACACCGTGTGGCTTGAATACCATCTGTTTTGGCCAAAAATGTTATCCATGAGGATACAGTACTTTATGGATGATATATAAACCTCACTGCCACCCATATGCAAAGTTTTCATCTAAAATATTGTTCCAATTTCCGTAACAAAATATTTTCTGAATTTCCTTTTGTATTTCAAGAAAAGATAGTCTGGGGCCTTGTTTATGAACTGTTCTTAAGGTAGGTATCATTATGTTTGATAAAAAGTAATGACTTAAGCAGACATCCTCATTTTAATTAGGTATTTATTAAAACTTCTTTTGACATGGAAGTGATCTTATCTCTATACAAACTGAATTTCCTGTTATGTCAGGCAATGTCAGATTTGAAGACGCACATCCTCTCCAAGCTCAGCAGCAGGACGGTTTGGGGAACTAATCATCAAATACAATATCTTTATCCTGCAAAAACAGGATGTGATGCAGTGTGTTGTATATCAGATTTGAAAGTACTGATTCCTGTATTATTGGGAAGTTACTTGTTTTTCATTTTTTGAATGAGAAGTACTAATGACACAATTGCACGTTTTTAACCAAGCTTATATGATGTTTGTTTGTTTTTTCTATGGAGCAACCAGAAAATGCTGTGAGCAATGATGAATAAGATTCACTCAAACATTCAAGAACAATTTTAGAAATTAGACGCCTAAATTTAGTTTTTAAAGGCTCGTGTTTACCTTCAGAATCTTGAACATAGGTAGGAGGTAATATCCATAGGCAAGAGAAGAGAGCTAGAACATTTTACTCCTTAGACCTTCATCAGGTATAGATCTAAGAAAAGTGTTCTGCAGTTCTCTCTTCTCTTCTAATCTAATCTTTAAAAGCACCATAATTTGATTTCACTAGCAAGGACCACAATCAACAGGTATGATTAGATGATTTATTGATAAACAAACGGAACATGTATGAAGTTTGCAGTAGCTGAATAGACATTCAAAAGCATTGTGGGAAGCTACGATAGGGAAATCCACCGTAGCGCCCGGGCACGACGGACCCCCCTGTAAACCTATGGCGAGGAAGAAGGAGATCAGGAGGCATGACAGAGAAAGGGGAGGGAGGGATGCAGGATACTAGAGTGAAGGGGAGGAGTTAGGCCGTGTGGGTATTTATGGAAATGCTGGCGATGACGTGATTGATGTGTGGTCCTGCTCCTGAAACTCTGTTAATGAGCACCACTTAATGGAAAGATATGCAGATATGTTATTTCAGAAGGAAAGCCCATCCTTAACCCTACATACCTGTTTTGATTCGTCGAACCTTGGCAAAGCGCAGAGGATATGCCACGGCCAGGTACCTGTCCAGTGATATACAGCAGAGGAAAGCAATGCTGACGTAGATATTAGTGTAGAAGATGAAGCCAAACAGCTTGCAGCTCTCCTGACCATGGATCCAGTCATCGTGCTGTAGGAAGTAGTCGATCCACAGGGGAAGAGTGGTGATGTAGAGGAGGTCGGCCACTGACAGGTTGATCAGGTAGATGCCAAGTTCATTGCGTTGGCGTACCTGTAGGGAGGAACGCGACGAAGGGAAGGACAGAGTGGAGAAGAAAGAAAAGACAGGAAAGAAGGAGTATGAGATGGGTGAGGATGGAAGATAAAAAGTTAAAAGAGAAAATGGATAAAGACAGCCAGAAACGTGCAATGATAGACAGAGTTAAGTGTCATTGTTTGCTCTGTGGTTTTGTATACATACAGTCAAACAGTCTGTGAAAACATAAAGTCTGTGTTTCCATTTTAGGCAAACTTGAGATAAAATAAAATGCAAACAATGTGTGTATCATCAGCTGCAAATCATTGGCCTCCTGAATGTCAAAGCATGGAACAAATGCAAAGTCTCTGAAGGACTGATTAGGTCTAAATGTATTATTGTTGTTTTATATATTCTCCAAAAAAAAAAGAACTGGACTTGATAAAATACTGCAACTCAAGGATGCACAACCACAACAAGGGCGAGGCAACAGCAAGAGAGAGAGGTGGACAAATATTTCAGAGCAGCAGTTCTACATGTCCACTTTATTGCTTCTATTAAGCTTTTGATTTGTCTTTACTTGGACTGAAATCCAGCTACTAGGACACAGCTCTGTTTCCCATGCAGTACTGATATTACAATGTTAATATATTGGCAGAACCTCCCCTGGGCCCTATGTTCAAGTTTTGGATTCAGTTTAGGTGTTGTCATTAATGAAGCTGGTGGCTCCCAGCAGAGCAGTTAATTCTGGCAAGCACGGAAGGGACTACAATACCCCTAACACCTATGACACAGTGCACCTGTGCTCCTTTGTGTCATGGGATAAATCTCGAGTGTGTTATTACACGTTTCCAGGCTCCTTGCCTGAATCCATAACCAGATGTCGTCCTGGTTCTTGCAGGACGTCTCAAAACTCTTATTGTGCTCCGAGGAACAAGAAGAATTTCCTGAGGAGCAATGAGTGAAGACACAAAAGTACAGCCTTCACGGTAATCTTTAAATGGCTGACAACGCCCCCCATTGGATAGACTGATAGATTATAGATTGATTGGACGCTGCAGCTGATCGGACTGATTTGATAGGCTACATCACAACATCACTTGAGTTTTTTGATTAACCATCAAGTTCAACCATCCACAGTAGTCTGTGTTAATTGTAGGTCTGAACAACAGAAGGACCACAAACAACTCTCTTCAGTGATTTGAAAGATTTGATGAGTCACATCATTTAAATTTTCCCTAAAACATTTAGCGTAATAAATAATAAATAATGTTCAAAAGACACCAAGATCATCAGCTTTTCAATATTGACTTCACAACCAGAATATCAACAAATACAGACACAAGTAATGAATAAATAATACATTTTTCCAGTAGATATGATTCCTGTGCACTTCATGTGACACTTCAGAGGAAAGGACATCTAATTTCTCTAAAAACATTTTTCCTTGTTTGTTCTCTCCTCCCATGGTTTCCTTGGATCTCTCCATGCATCCCCAGTGGGATGCAAGGACTAGTCGATAGCGAGGGAAACGTGGATGCAATTAAGAGACTTGGGATGTACCCATTGTGTGTCTGTGCCAAGGTTCAAACTGAACTTAAAAAGTTGGAGAAGTGGCCTTGATGCTAGGATGGAAGCAAAACTATAATCTAATGTTGAAATGTCTCACTTTTAATGACGTATGTGCTTGAAAAAATACGAGTTAGTAAACTCTCTTGAATTAAAAGTCAATAAGAATTCTTCCTTCTGCTGCCAAAGCAAACTGACAGTCTGTGGGAAGCACTGAAAATGGTTGTCGCTGTATGGGAAAATATCCCGAGTGTTCTGTTGACTATATGTAGCAAGCAGTGTCAGACATGATACACGGGAAATCTCAAATTACACAATGAAAGTGCAATCATTTTACCTTTAACGTCATATTAACCGTAACCCATTACATAACTCATTACATGGCTTTCCATATTCTTTAATTAATTTACAGAAAACAAAACAGTGTTTAATTAGCAAAAATTATGAATCCCTTAATTTCGTTCAGTTCCATTACAATTTACACACTGTCATTGTTCATTTATCTATTGTCCCTGACTACGTACTTTGTTGATGTTTTCTGGGAAGGTAAGGAACCACATCGCTATTCATAATGCCATGACATTATGGCACTATAGCGTAGTATTGCAGCATGAGGACAGTGGTGTATTTACCTTTCATTCCTTTGAGTACAAATAAACCTGTCAATCTTAATGGCTACTGAACCTGCTTACTGAATTCAAACTCATGAACTTACTTGTATGCTATTTATCTAATTGCTAATAAATATTTTTTTTTACATTGGGGGGAAGCTTTGTTCAGAGATTCATTAGATTCTGAGAACTACATATCAGGGTCTTTTTTACAAACTTGGATCAAACCACAGCCCAACTAGGTTTGAAACCCCTATATTAAAGTAACATGTTACTGGTCAACACTGGTGGCATATGGTTGTCTGTATATGTATGTGTGTGTGTGTGTGTATGTACTAGTGTACCTTACCTGCATGTAGGCAGCCCATAGGGCCATGCAGTTAGTGGGTAGCCCCAGAACAATAACTATGATGTAGAGCGTGGGCTGGAAGAACTGGTCCACCTTACTGTCCACATCACAGAACGAGATGTTGCACATTGTCCTGTGTGGAATGCTCTGGGTGTGTGCAGGTATGCGCAGGTGTGTGATGTTTGTTCAGCTAATCTCAGCTCTGAGTGTCCCTCTGTAGTTTCACTATATTCCAGCTCCAGCAGTTTGACAGTGACATGCCGACTCTGGCGTCCTGCTCGGCTACCACACGGCTGTCCAACATGGAACAACAGAAGAAAAACGAACTGTCATTTCCAGGGCATTTCATGGTTCCTGCTTAGACTGCTGTCCTTCTTGCCCAGGGGCCAGGGTTTGTCATAATCCTCTCTCACGTTTCAAAATCAGCCCCCGCCTCCCTCAGCATGGAGGAAAAGAGGAGAAGAAAGAAAAGAGCGAGGAATACAATGTAGTGAAATGAAAGCTGTCTTATTGAAGCTGTGCCAGACCTCATGCGCTAGGACAGGGCCTCATCAATCTTTTAGAGATTAGACGCCTGCCAGGTCCGCTGCAAGAAGGAGAGGTTGAACATCAGCGTGTCTAGGGGAAGGGGGTGTGTCTCAAGGTCCTGATGATGACAACTCCTCTGGGATGTTCACAATAAAACACAGGAATGACTTTACAGAGCTTCACCACTCTGGAGCCAACAGGCCGTCCATTAACTCTGGAGTCCTGAACATCTGCAAGAAAGATGGAGAGAGAGTTACATAAATGAATAAATAAGAGTTACTTTTGTGTTGTTTATATCACCTACCTAAGATTATAAAATGTAAAGAGGGCCGATTAAAACATAAAAGATTTCAAATCTAATCTAAAAGTAGTAAATTAATGAATTAATAACAATAAATAAAGAGCTATCCAAGCTATTGAATCTATAAATGCTTGTAAATGTCTTTATAATATTGCATAATTGCTTATTATTGTCTGACAGTATCATATATACTGTATGAGTTGGTTCCAGTACCTTTCGTAAGTTGTTTAAACTGTAAACATCATTCCAACAAATGGAACAACAGCATTGTTAATGTCTTGTGTATCCTTTTATACACATTTCACTGACAGTTTTGGTATATTTGCAACTAGAGTTTACAACAAAGGTTCTTTGAGTTTGAACAATGTTTGCACAGCAAGTTAAAACTCACTACAGTTAAAACTTTAACTAAACATGATGCTCTTTGTGTAGTAATTTACATTCTCCAGTACTTGTAAAAAAAGAAACAAGAATGTCTCTAGACTGCAGTTCATCCTCACTTCATTTGCCTTATCAGATGTCAAGCTTTCCACTAAACCGTGTCTTTCAGGCTTATTTCAATTTGTTTGCTGTGCTTTACATTTTGTTTGCATATACTTTAAATGCACTACAGTTTCTTGTTACAAGACTCAGACTTGCAGTTTTTAGGCATTTGGTTTGACTTTTTGACATTAAGTGGATGACACTAGTACAGAGACTTTCTACCATCTGGTATAATACAGAACATGCTGACACATCGTACAGGCACAAAAAGACCTTGCATAGAGTGTAAGCCTTCGTGTAAACATGACCTGAATATACATACAATAGAGAGAGCAGAATGGGAGCTCAGTTTCTGTTTCACTCCTCGACTTCTCACGTTCTCCACTCTGAGCTCAGCTCTGTTTATAGATCTTGGATCTGTTTGATGATGCATGTGGCTGATATGAGTTCACATATGCTTCTAATTACTTAACTTAAATATGTTCTTAAGTACTGTGAACTGCCTTCCTCCAGAGTTTATATATGTTTCAGCTCATTTTCATTTCTGTTAGTTCAATAGCTTTCAGAAATATCTGAGAAGGTTTTTCAGTCTGAAAAGCCAACTGGATGCTGCAGCTTTTACACATTTCCGTAAAATATTTATCACAGAAATGTCCCGCTAGCGCCCACCAGAGGCTGTTTTTCCTCATCTTAAGCGATACACAATGGTTCATGGTGTAAAGTTTGGTATAGAATTCAACAAGATCACCAAGAGTTCATACTCTGTGGACCATGAAAATCCACAGCAAATTTAATGACAGTGTGGCCAGTAGATGTCTGGTGTATAGTTTGTGTGGCACTAATGAAAAGTAATGCAAAAACAGAAATTGACAGTTTATTGTAATAAGTCCATTACAATTTTGTACCATGTACACCACAAATGTCTTGTTGTTTTCACATTCATGGGCTCAAATTTAGTATTGTCCCATTCTCATAAATTCATGTTTATGGTTCATGGTTGTAATGGTTATTGCCTTTTAGGGCAGTTACACTACAGTACTTTCTTGGTTTTATTTTTCTAACACCAGCAGTAGGGAGGATGGTTTCCCAAGGTGTCGGGAAGGTGGTTAGTTCAAGAATGGAGTCAGAGGAGGACGTGGACAGCCAAGCTAGAAAGGAAGATGTCATGAAAGGATTTGTAAATAAGAAGCGATGCCAGTTAGATGGAAAGGACAGATGAGACATGCTTTGTTGGGTTGATAGCTCTGACACAAACAGTCAGGATCTTCAGAGATTCACACGAGGTCCGAATGTTTGTCAGAGAAGAACTTGGAGATGTTGGTGGGTCACGATAACGAGAAAAGGGTTTATCATTGATTCTGTGTCAAAGCGGCAGCAAGATGAGAGGTGTGCTCATGTGCTCAAGGTGAGAATTAAAGAGTATGAAGATCATAGCAGTTTGAATTACTTCCTACTGTAGTTAATAACAAAAAGAAGGGAGGTACTGAAGATGTTTGTGAGGCAAGAAGACTGACAATATTCCAACAAACAGAGAAGGAGGAAAGACATTTGGTGTGTCTGACCTTTGTGGGGGAATTACCTGAAAGGATATATTTGGATCATATATATTACAGGGTGAGGTCGTGTGAGACAGCTCCATTAACATGTTTCTGTTATCAGGGATATGGACATGTTGCTGCAGTATGTTGAGGAGTCAGAAGATGTGGGTGGTGTGGGAAGAACAACTGTGAAAGGGAGGAGTGCAAAGAAGATCAGGAGCAAGTAAAGTGTTTACACTGTGTGGGATATCACCATAAGGAGTCGGCCCAATGCCTGAAAAGACTTAAGGAGATCGAACTGAGTAAGATCAGAGTAGAAGAGGGTTTGACATAAACCAATCCAAGTGACGCTGTGTTACTATAAAATAAGATAAGATATACTTTATTGTCCCCAAAGGGAAATGTGTTTTGGACTCATGCTCTCATATAGATTAGACATCTATATAGTAAGCACATTAACTTCTTCTTCCAGTGGCATTTTTTGATTGAACAACCCTGTCGGCTGCTTTCCCCACAAATGTAGCGCAACCCTTACACAACGAGATATTGCACATTACTTGAACGCACCATCCTTGATATGAATGTGCAACTGCACGGCAGGTCAGCAGCAGTTCAAGTCTAGTAACTGGCCTTATGTTGTTCAAGCCAAAAAGCGAAACCAAGAACAGAGAACAACGGAGAGAAGTGTTTCTTCAAAAGCTGTAAGTATTGCAATTATTGTGTCACAGTACTAAGATGCAAAGAACATCATTGCCCATTGTGAACTGTGTTACCAGCAAAAAGCTTTCAGCTCAATTCAACATCTAATTTATTGAAGATCTGCTAAAGCAACACAGCAATTTGAAACCTACAGAAAGACACTCTGGCCACTACTGCCAGTGATGCATGCCTGCGTTGGGAGAGAGTGACATTAATGTTTTATGTTTTGTAAAAGCACTGAATTGCCTAATGTTACTGCTCTTATAAATGCATGTGCAGAAACAGTAGTTCAAAAGTCGGGATTGACTTGCTAAATTAATTAATTAATTAATTTCAGCCAGTGGCGTAAAGAATTAAAAACAAAGTATATGTTTTGTAAAAAACAACATACTCCTTTCTGCTGTTATGAATATGGTATTAGTTCTAAAGTCAGGAGACACTTGCTTTCTTTTTTATTTTGCTAAATACTATATATACATAGCATATATTGTAGTGGAGCGTCATCTGGTTTGGAAGGCTCGATTATTCTTCCAGTAAAGTGGATTAATTTATAAATTATTTGCTGCCAAACAGGATGTAGAATGTATTATAGTAACATAATGAGTAACATAAGTAGTTACTTTTAATATACAGTAATAAGTAAAAAGTCACTAATGACAGTTTCTGAGTAATTGCAGTGTAATGCTGGAACTTACAGTAATTACCTGAGTACCTATGAGTAAGCTAGCCACAGCCTTTTGGCAATAATAACCGCAATGTCATCTATGAAAGAATGACACTTGAATACCACACATTAAAATGTTTGCATTATTGAACAAGAGTACTCTGAAATATTTAAGCAATAGCTCGCGACAGGCCGTGGTATACGCGTATTATAGCCTATCACAGTTAAGGGGCGTTGTTCAAAAACATAAAACAGTTAACAAGCGTGGCAAAAAGAAAGTAGGCTAACAGACGCACAAGCCTACAATTTGACTTTGTTTTATTTCATCCACAGACATGTATGAATACAAAAAGTAGTTCCACCAGGCTGCCGGTGGGCTGTGATGGTTGCTAAGCAACAAACTACATCAAAGGCTATAATTATTAGAACTATTTATTTATGCGTGTTGCCGTTTATTGTGCAGCCACTAAAAACTGTCCAGTGTCGTTAGATTGATTTTGGTAACTTATAATATGCTTGCACTATATTATATCTACCATAAATGGCGGAATCTCTCCTTCAGCAATAGTCTTTTGAACAGGCTATTGAAACTAAAGCTGATGATACGCGGGGCAACTTTTTGAGCAATGTTGCTAGTGGCAAGTCCAACTATGTTTTGAACGGATAGCGGCAGTGCGGGGCAGGTGGCAGAGTGGTGGGGGAAGGGGAATAAGGTAGTAATCTTTACTCCGTACCATTGACGGCTACATTGCCCTGCACGATTGCTCTGAAAGTTGCTCTGTGTATCATCAGATCTCATTTTAATATCAGGTGTAAATGTGGCGTTAGACCCACATGAAGCTGAGACTAAGCTATAACTCG
Source organism: Lepomis macrochirus (assembly GCA_024633595.2). Taxonomy (NCBI): domain Eukaryota; kingdom Metazoa; phylum Chordata; class Actinopteri; order Centrarchiformes; family Centrarchidae; genus Lepomis; species Lepomis macrochirus. Next base: position 6,252,101 of record JALXJV020000009.1, read on the forward strand.
AACTCTATTTGTGCGGAGTGATTCAGATCTGTGCATAGGAATTCGACGTCATACCCGTTATATGCGCTAATTATATCACTGCTATAAACCAATCAGATTAATTGATTTAAGCTACCCGTTTTATAAACTGAAATATTTTTCTGTCTACAGTGTATGCTAGTAACATAACTTTTACCTTTTTTTAAAAAATCAAAAAGTTAAAATGACCAAGCGTCCTCAGTTTCAAGAGTTAGTCACTTCCATAAATAAGGTGACAGAAATAATTAAAAGCAGGCGGAGGGGCTGACAGTAGTGCTGAGTGATTGTAGCTGTCCTGTCTATTATATTGCTTTGATTTACCCATTTCATTTTTACTAACTGTTTCACAGTAAGTTGACAGTGTGTAGGTGTGTTCCCTGTGTCACAGATGACAGTGTCTAAAATTAGGAAGTCATATTTAGACATTTTAGAAAATGCAAAGCTTTAAAATAATAGCATAGTTTTTAAAATATTGACTCATGTAGCCTTTCTACTTTCTTTCCATCATTTCTTTCCATCACTCTCACTGTGCAGTCTTTTATATATTAAAGAGCTTATTTGCCAAAATGTTCTGGATATCTGTGGGGACAAAAATGTTAAAATAGTTTGTATTACATAAAGTACAGTTCTTCAAGGATGTACTCTAACTGAAGGTTTGAGGTCACAGTTCACAGCTGGAGAGCAGTTCAAGAGATTTATTAGTAATTAAGAATTAGGAATGTGTGTGTGTACAATGGAGGCCTATATCAACGTGTTCTGTGCTGTCCGGTTCAACACAGCCGTGTCTGATCTGTTGCCAGAGGAGATTAGGTCAAGGCAGCCATGTAGACGTCATGCTGGCTGTCAGCGGACACACATATTTTCTCTCTAACATACCATACACACAGCTATGTTTTATATACACACATATAAACTTTACAGGACAAATTCCATACACACACATGCTCTCCATACATCTCTCTCCACCCTTCACTCACAATGGACTTTTCTTCCTGCTACACTGCCCCCATTGTTCACACTTTTGGCCCCCATGGTCTTAATGCAGGTAACTCTAAAACTCAGCCCCAAAACTCAGACTAAAACTCCCAGAGCAATGAAACTATTACTGACATAATTTGAGATATGACACGCAAGCCAAACAATCAAAGATGCTTTAAAGATTTTCTTTAATACATCAGAGCGGTGTTACGAGTCAAAGTGAAGCTGTTAATGTAAATGTAAGGTAAAGTCAAAGTCATTCAGTTAATGAAGTTAAGTTGAAGTAATGTGACTCAATACAAGTCATGTCATGAGTGAGAGTAAATTATCACCATATAATAATGTAGCCTACTGTAATGTAAGTTTTTCATAACAGAGTGAAGACAGAAAACTTATTAAACTCAAGTGTATCACTCACAAGTTTTATGTTTGGTTTGCGTTCTGATTCACCAGTAAGTTAAAAAAAAATCTGTGCTTATTGTGGGTCTGAACAGCTTTCTTCATTTATTAGGAATATTTTTTTCACAATCTGTTATTTTCGCTATTCACTTTTTTATCATGGACGAAATTCAAGTCAGAGAGTCGGCGTCTGTCTGTTAGCCAGAAACACGTTTTACATAATTTATTTTTATTTTCATGCAGTCACACCTGAGGCTGATAATATCAATTTATACAGATGAAAATAATGAATGAAAATAATGAATAAATAATATAAAGGCATTCTGCCAGTAGAAAGGATCCTGTGCCTCTGAGCTGGAGTTGTTATTCATGTGCAGTATGTTAAACAGGTAACAGCCACAAAGAGACAACTTGCTGCTCTGGCAGTGATAACTTTCTACCTTTTATTAGTATAGGCACAGTGCACATGTGTACAGACAAAACCGACAGCTCCAGCTGTGATCAGTTTCAAGTGATGCTCCAGAGGAAAGGACGTCTTATTTCTCTAAAAACATATTTCCTTATATGATTTCCTTGAGTCTCTCAGCATATGCCGGTGGGAGAGACTAATATGCAAAGAAAAGACTGAAGTGAGAAAAATGTGGATTAAGAGACTTGAGATGCACCCTCTGTGTGTATTTGTGTGTGTAGGCTTGGTCTCTGTAACTGGCCTCTACCATAACCAGCCATCCTCAGTCTGTTTTCTGCACTTTTGTCCCCTTTTGAACTAACCGCAACAGAAGGAGAGATATACTGTGACAACTCATTTTCTAAAACATTTAAAATGGGGATTTCAGAATCAGCATCACTGCTATTGAAACAGCTCAAAAACTCACAGGTTTCAACATTTCTCAGAAAGTATTTGAAAATTCCTTTCACTGTCAATCAGGTCTGTTGGTAATTCTCACTTGGATATCTAATTGGTAAAAGACTTTATTTTAAAACATTAGACAGTGTTGAGAGAACTATAGGTGTTTTTGTTTTATTTGTTTAGTAATTTTCAGTTTTGTGGTGTCGGCAAATGTGTCTGTGTGTGTCTGTGTTATTCATCTCTGCATAAACTGAATTTCCAACCCTGAGAGCAAAGACGTTTTTGGGTTTGAGGTTCGGCCCTCACTACTTACTCACCCGTTTTATAATGTTGTCATTTTCATCGTTGTGGCCATCATTTCCATCAGTTAAAACAATATTACCCTCACTAAAGTAATTGCAGAAATCTGGAAATAAGTCATTGAGAAACAAAGAGCGGTGGTGCAAGAAACATGTGTGCATACCTGAAACTTCTTTGCAAAGGAAATCTGTGTAAACAATTACACATAAGTCTAAGTAGGAAGTCTGTGTAAACTGTGATGGACATTTTGGGTCAGAATTCTACAGTTTCATTTTCTCTTCCAGATAAGGTTATCTAGCCTGGGTGTTTGTTTAAAACCATTTGACTGGTTGTTTTCTTTCTTCTAGTCTGACTTATTTTCAGTGATGACGCCATATTCAAGATCTCAGTTGTTAACTTGTGGATCATAACATTCCCTTTACCAAGAAAAATGACTAGGAAAATAAGGAATTTTTATTTACGATTTGATTTCACAGGTTAAAGTTAAAATCAGGTTAAGGTTGGGGGCAACATGTGTGTGTGGGCAGTAACTGTGTGGCTGTTGGCCAAACATTCTTGTTGCCTGTCAACAGGAATGTTTGGCAAACAGTGAAAGCAGTGGAACAGTAATGGGACACTAAAAAACATGTCAACATATCAACACACCTCTTACAACTTGGTCACGTCTAGGACACACGCACACACGTCTCAAATCTCCAACTGCTGAAACTGGATCAATACCTAAACAATGATAATCTTCAGCAGGCACGGGCAGGTTTAGGACACGTACAGCCGACACTGGTGACACAGGGGAGTTTGAAGGACTGTTACGCTCATTAAAAGCCAGCACATCTGTTTTCCCATTGAAAGTGCTGTCATTATTAATGACCTTGAAGAGTTCAGTTGAGGGTGTCTTTGATATTTGAAAGCTGGTGGCCAAACGGCTGACGTTGTTTTTTTAGCCTTGTGACCAAGCCTTCATTAACAGCATCTGTGACATCTGAGGGTCGACCCCCGAGGGTGTCATCACGCCCACATTGCACTTTCTTTGGAACAAACTGCAACAGAAGACTTGTGAAGACTTCTGAGCAGAAGCCTCACCACAGTTTGCAGTGTTCTCATCTGAAAAACTAAACAAATGAATGAAGTAAACACTAAAAAGTCTGAAAGATTGCTTTAAACGGCGACTGAGTGCTTTTTACTCCCTGCATCACCTTGAGAGTATGCACCCGTACAACTCCACTATTTCTCCAATTGGTGATATGTAATTTTCCACAAACCATGAGATAATGGTTTTGAGTGGTGCTACCAGCAGAGTAGGAGCGAGACCACACATCAATGACATCACTCCCGACATTTCCATAAATACCCACACAACACACTTGCTCTTCTTCGCTCTTGCATTCCGCACCCCTCCCGCCCAACCGTTTCTCTGTCCAATCTCCTCTTCTCCTTCTTCCTCTACATAGGGTTATATGGGGGTCCGTCGTGACCGGGCGCTATGGTGGATTTCCTTATCGTAGCTTCCTCACAACGCTTTTGAATATATATTCAGCTAATGCAAGCATCATACATCTTCTGTTTGTTTATCAATAAATCATTTAATCTATCTAGTATCCTTGCTAGTGACATGCTCTGCTAATAGACCATAGCTGAGATTAATGTACTTTAATTCAGTCAGCACCAAATGAAACGGTTCTGGGGACTCATTCAACATTCATTGATATTTATTTAGTTTATCAGATTTCAAGAAAATTCACTTCACTGAATTAAATAAATTAAGAGGCCACTGACCCAGACACCTAGACGACTAGTAAAACTTATACTGTACACCAGAGGCCCAGGTGCTGCTACATGCCCACCTATGTTAGGATACAGATTTCTGTCCATCATCACGACAACCATGCTTGCCTCTTCTACTTGTACAGTACACAGAAATGTGTGAGTTTAAATTAATTTGAAGGTCTAGAGTCAAAACTGTCAAAACCCAAGAGGCACCGCACAGATATCAAGGAGAATTGTTATTTATCCATCCATCCATCCATCCATCCATCAACCGCTTATCCTGCATACAGGGTCGTGGGGGGGCTGGAGCCTATCCCAGCTGACATTGGGTGAAAGGCGGGGTACACACCCTGGACAGGTCGCCAGTCCATCGCAGGGCCACACATAGACGGACAACCACTCACACTCACATTCACACCTAAGGACAATTTTATAGACACCAATTAACCTAGCCTGCATGTCTTTTGGATGGTGGGAGGAAGCCGGAGCACCCGGAGAGAACCCACGCAGACACGGGGAGAACATGCAAACTCCACACAGAAAGGCCGGAGCAACCGGGGTCTGAACCCACGACCTTCTAGCTGTGAGGCGACAGTGCTAACCACTGCACCACTGTTATTTATCCTTTGTATCTTATTTGTTTAACTATTCCATTCAATTTGAGTATTTCCATTTAAGCTTTGTACTAGCAATCCAAGACATATCAAAGTATTGACCATTTTTAATGATTCATGTAACCCTTTGGACTGAGAGTGACTCAAATGATGATGTGACGCTGAATATGTGGAAGGAAGGGACAAGTCATCTCATCACAATGTACTGTTCAGACCTCAGTGACAACGTGTAACTGTGATGAGATAACGCCAACCCTGAGCCAGATACAGATGCCACCTGCACAAAAATATTTAATCTAGCATCTCTTTGCACTATTCCTCACTACATTATTGCCTTGCAGTCTTGTTGTCTACAAATGTTTTGTTTATGGTGTATATGTGTACTACGCTGTCTACTTTCTTGCTGAGCTCTTGTTGTTTATGCTTGTTCTGTGGATGTATCATGAGAGCACCGATGTAAGACCGATGTTAAATTCCTTGTATGTGTACACATACTTGGCCATTAAAACTAAGATATCTTTACTCATTTGAGCGTTCATGTACTCTGATGTATGTAAGTCGCTGTGAGTCCGTCTGCAGATGGTTGAATAAACCTACAGAAAGACGAGGACGAAAGGCGTGTACAAAATTTCTGTGGTACCTGAATCATGTACATACGTAAAAAGCCTCTTGGAGCAATGTCCGACACCCAACAGGAAGTCGTTAACACACTTATAATGTCATGTTGTAAAATTTGTGAGTTTGCAGTTAACGGCATGCCGGTGGGGTGGCGGCGGAGTTCCACACTCAAATGATCAAATCTGTACCAAATTTAGTCATAGCACCACCTGCTGGCAACAGCGAAGTGACCTTTAACAAAGCAGCTACTACCCACTGACGATTAAAAGTTGTAACAGTTATTATCAGTCAACCAGTTACACACATTTTGAGTTTTTGTGGAACGGCGTGCCTGTGGTGTGGCGTCGAAAATTGATGATTCGCCATGAAACAGGAAGTTGTAATAACTTCAGTGTACATGCTCACGTCTGCATTAAAATTTGATTTGGATAATAAGAGTCCGCCCTGAATACATTCACATGCCAATTTTCACTCAAAGCCATAGCTCCACCTGCTGGCAACAGGAACTTTAACGATGCAGCCCCCAGCACATTTCACCTACATATCTGAAATTTCTGTGGCACATGTATCATATTCAGACGTACCAAAAAGCCTCTAGGAGCGATGGCATAATCCCAACAGGAAGTCAGCCATTTTGAATTGTATCTTCATTTTTGGATGATTTACAGGCTTCGTAGCTTAATGAACTCCTCCTAGAGAATTAGTCTGACCAACTTCAAATTTTCGCTGTCTACTCTAATCCTTGAAAATTAAACATTGAAAATTGAATGTACAAACTCTGAGTTTTCGTGGAACGGCGTGCCTGTGGCGTGACGTCCAACATCGGTGATTTGCCATAAAACTGGAATTTCTTGTACCTTGACTGTACATACTCAGATCTGTACCAAATCTGTACTCAGTCTCGGACTGAACATGTCTACAAGCCTATTCACTCATAGTCATAGCACCACCTGCTGGCAACCAGAAGTGACCTTAAATGAAGCAGCTCCCGCAGCATGTTTCACCTACATACGAAATTTCTGTGGCGTTAGAGTTACAGAATCTGCAACGTAGCCGCTTCACATCTCGACATGCTACACACGCGAGGGTCCAACGCTGCTTGCAGCTTTAATTATTCATGTAACTTTTTATTTGTATTTCTGTTTAAAATGGTCATCCACTCAACAAACTAAGGTACCTTGAATGTTAATATATCAGGGTTCAAGGTTACTTGTATTGTCTCTTTAAGGAGAAAACTGTATTGGATTAAAGGAAAATATATAATTTCCACTAATATCCACACATTTCAATATGGTCTGGATGTCATACATGACATTTATATATTAGCAGTGGAATTAGCTTGAAAATGTAAATCTAAATAGTAAAAATCTGCAGTGCAATTTGTTTGGCATATAAAAATAATGAAATATCTGTCACACAGTTAAATTCACATTCTGTTTTTGGGCTTGTCCCTTAAAATAATGCAGTGCTATTTTGTATATACCCAGCTGGATCTGGTGCTTTCCTCCCAGGAATTTATTCAAACTATTTGTCTATGATTGCAGTACTCCTAAGAGGGCAGTAAAGACATCCTCTGTAATTGAAAACGTCAGTTAAGTGGTTGTTGTTAAAGATCAGAGAGGAGGGTGATTTCAGCAACTCCTTCGAGGACTCAGACTGGCATACCCCTGGTCACAAGACTGCATCCCCTGGGATCAGGCTGCTGCATTTTCAAAAAAGAATAAAATCTACTGGAGGAATATTTGAGGAGGAATTTGAATGTCTGCGGGGAGAAAGAAGATCATTAGGAGAAAGTTTTAAACAGACCCCAAGGTGAGGGCAGCTCCCAAAGCATCATAGTTTAACCAGAAACCTTTAGTCTGTCAGTCAGAATTATTGTTACACTATGACGGCTGTGTTGACTAAAAGCCAGAGAGATATCCAAGTACAGGTCTCAAACATGATACAGACACAAAATAGTTTTGAAGCGAGATAATTCCAGGCTGGGAGCTACAGTTTGTCATGTTCATCTGGTGTGTTACTGATTATTACTTTTTATGTAGTCCTGGGTCCACATTTCACTTCTGGGTCAGAACTTGCATACAGAGTAGAAACATTTTTCCATATATTTGGCATATTAATTGGCGTACACTGACAGTGATGATAAATACAGTCCAGCCTTTCACCCACATCTATCATAGGCTCAGTCAATGACACCATTGAAGGGAACAGCTAAAAGAAAAGTGCAGCCTTGTAATTTTAACTAAACATAAATCACTTATAGCTATAGGTGAATATCAAAAGATCGTAAACCTTTAGGAGCAAGTGGTAAATGCTGTCAAACAGTTAAACAGTACGTTTTTTACATAAGCAACCCTCGGAGGAATGAAGAAATGGTTGAGAGCTGTTGTATTACGACATCTAACAGTTTGTGAATTCTGCAAAGCATTTAGCTCAGCAGGAGCTGTGCATGGTGTGGATGTCCTTTAGTCACTGGCCTGACAGTCATTTCAGTGATAATGTGTAGTATTATCTTTAAACTACTCAAGCTCTGTCTTTTTTCTCGCCATTTTATTACAATGGCCATGTTTCATTGTTTACATATGTATATGCCTTTATTTTTTGTAAACTTCCATTATTCACTGTTGCTCATAGCGTGTAAAGCATTCGGCATGGTGTCTGCTCTATTTCAGCATCAATAAAACTGTGATCACTATCACGGTCTCTTGAAGAAAGCTGTGGACGTGCATTTATCCAAATGACTTACACCTGTCTTCAGCTACCCGCATCTCTGAAACTTCACGTGGCCAACGTTTAAACCAGGAGGCACTGACTTGACAAGGCAAGACTCGCTTTTTCTGTTATCCTAGATTTCTGAATTCTTTTTTTGTGAAACATCCCCCTGATCCCTCGCTGACTTCCCACACATATAGAGCACACTATACTATATACGGTGCATCTGTGAACAATGTGTTCTTCTGGACAACAATTTATTCTCCTATACTTCTATTTTTGAGTGTGCACTAACCTACATTTGAACATACAGGTGTAATTTTCATATGCCATCAGGTTCTGGCAGTTTTGTAATTGAATTGAGCAGTTTGACCAGAAAAGACTCTCAGAGAAGAAAACTGATATCATGCAGAAGTTGCAGAACCAATAGAATGGCAGAGCAGTGATATTAAGTTAGCTTCTGAGAGGATAACGTGTTGTTCTGTTCCTCATGGTACAGATACGTTTGCAGAAACAGGGACAGTCTGACTAATGGAGGAAGGGGGTGGATGTGGATGTTTACTTTAGGAGCCAGTCACTGACAGCTACAGAAGGATGCAGCCACCTCCACAGTTCTCACTGAAAGCATGGAGGGTTTGAAGGGTAGGTTTCCTTTCATGTTTGTTCTCTGTTTATCATGCCTCAAGGTGGATAATCATTTCCACAACAGCCACATGTACTGCATATGCAGAATGAAACATACTGGATGAGTTAGTTTTTTTCCCCACTGATTTAAATCCCATTTAGTGGGCCAGTGTGTCATCTCACCAATATAGTTCAGCCTTTCAATAGGATCAGTTTATCTTTTTCCATTTTTGTGGGAAAAGCACATGAGCATCAGAAGTAACATGCTGTCTACACTGGAGGCTTTTGAACCACAAATCACATACAAAGACAAAACAGCTTCACATTTAATCATGTTCTACTTTTGCTTTACACACGTAACTGCAACCTTCTTTTAGATGATAAAGCAGTTTTTAAATGTCCTATAAACATGTAATTTCATTGATTTTGTGTTGGGCTGTATGAATGTACAACACACTTGGATGCCCCTATGGAGTTTGTTTCATAGAATTTTCTTGTTTCATATCTAATGTGTTATTTGAATATCTTACTGTGACAGTGTGGCCAGTGAAATTTGAGAAGTGTCTGTCAACAGTAAGTTCTGTTGCTCAGTTTTATCTGCTGCTATTTTTTACCATGGTAATTAACCTCAGTTAAATAAAGAATTACTGTTGAAGTTTCAGCTTACATCTAGTTTTGCTTTTACACCTGTCCTATGCTCTCTCTAGCTCTCTCTCTTTTCCTTTATAAAAATGTTTGTTTTTTTTAACCTTTATTTAACCAGGAAGTCCCTTGAGATTGAAACCTCTCGTCCGAGGGAAACCTGGCCAAGACGGCACACCAGTTACAAGTTAAACAGAAATACAGCATAGACAAAACAGACAAGCATTACACATAAAGGAAGGAACAGGTCACATGTGGCAGTTACATTTCTGAGTTACATGACATTTTAACATGGCCTTAAATTCATGTAATGGGACTAGATCATTTAGATGTAGCAAGTTTTGCAAGTTATTCCAAGACCAGGGAGCAAAGTAAGAGCCTTGTCTTACTTTGCTCCCTGGTCTATTTTCCCTGCTCAGTAGAAACCCTTGGAACCTGGTAAGAGAGATACCTGGTGGAGCGAAGATGAAAAGTGCTGGAATTCTGCTTAAGGAGATTATATACAGTAAATATGCTGGCAGTTTAACCAACATAGCTTTATATAGAAAAATATGCAAATAAAGTTGTCTATGTAGATTTAAGGGGCCTTCACACCTGAAAGTCCAAGGTCCAAACCAAAGTTCATGTTTTGATACATTCGGTTTGGTTTCACACTACGATTCTGCGACCACACTAAAGGACTTTGCATGACACACTTGTGTCCTGTTGTCATCATCTATATGGGCTGCGTCTCCCTATACTTGACATTGTTTGGTTTATTAAACTGTTCAGCTGGTATTTTTGACAAGAATGAATGAATAAAAATGAACATATGCATATTTGCCACTATATTATTATTATGTCATTACTATCTGCAGCACCAACTATAGTGAAGGCTAGTTCAAATTTGCAATTAAACGTCCTAGTGCGAACGTTATAACGTCGTCAACAGGAAAGAAGGAGGAGACAGCAAGCAATCCTTCTACGCCTCCGTTTCAGGAGAAACCAAAGATGTATGTGGAAATGTGCTTCTATATTGGTCGTCTGTTTGAAAAGATGATCTGTCACGGGAGATTTATAATCGTTGTCTTATTTCAATGCATTTCCCCACATGCATTTGCTTGGGTCTGCCCAAACTCAAAGTGTATATGGACCGTGACTCATAATCCAGTATGCCCACTATTCCTGTATCAAGAATAAAATTGGGAAATTGGATATTTCTTCTTTAGAAACATCTTACATTGAGTCTTTGAACAAACTAAAAGCAAGTCAAAAAACTACAAAACTAGTGCAGAAGAGGAAAAAACTCTGTGTATATCTGTTTGATATAAAGCAGCTTTGCCAGGAAAGAGCCCTGCCATCCCCTGTGCATTATCATGGAAACAAGGCCCAAATATTCAATATCAAACAAGTTCTCCATTAGGTAGATTTGTTCTTAAAACCCAGTGGTTGAATATTTAACCATTACTTCCACACAGTCAGTTGTAACCTCCCAGACTTCCTTGATGGCGCCAGACTTGTTTGCAATGAAATCTGTGTAACAAATGCAAAGCAGAAAACCAACAGAACACAGCTAGTGGAGTTTATGGGAAATATTTAGGTGGTTATATAGTACATGTTTTAACCAGCCACATCAGTAATGGTGCGCTTAAAACGCAGCTCCTCGCTCTCTCATGCTGTGATACAACACTGAAAAAGTCTAAATTTAATATGCAAATGGCTGATATGCACTCAGAAGCCAGTTTATCAGGTCCACCAAGCTGACACTATGCTTTCTAACACAACAGTCAAGCAGTAAAATTTGATTTTATCCTTAATGTTCTTATCCTTATTTTGGAGGCTGCAGTTTGTGGTGCTGTGGAATTGCATTGTGTTGCACTAAGAGGTGTTTCTAATATTTTGTCCAACTCATTTATATAATTGAGGACATGTTTCTACTAACTGCCATGCTGCAGGATTGCACTTGTTCCTCCTTTCACCAAAATAGCAAAAATTTGTTGGTTAGTTTCATGAAATTAGAGAGGTTATAATATAACAGCCATGACTGCCAACAACGTCAGTTGGCCTGCATCTCCTGCGCTCATGGCTCCAACTTTAAGACAGGCATCCCAGGGGACCCTGACTGACATAATGAGTTGGAAACAGGAGGGAGGATGGTTTGGTGTCAGCTACCATAACTGTGGTGGGAAAAGCCCCGGCATCATCCTGTCTAACCCCGCAACAATAAACACAGCGAGGAGGGAGGCAGACACGGTGACTTGGTCACTCTGAACTAAGAATTTACCCTGTGTGTGTTTATGTGCACTTTTGTACTTATATGTTTGTGAGGACTAATTTGAAATCTTAAGAGAGAGGACATATTTGGAAATAGAGGATATTTTGTCCAGTTGTCACTTCTTCAAAGAGCGGAGGGTTGGAGGATTAAGTCTCTGTTTTAGGATTAAAGGATTAGTTTGACATTTCGGAAAATACACTAATTCGCTCACTTGCCAAGACTTTAGAAGATTAGAAAATCAATACCACTCTTAAAGTATGGTCATTTTAGGGAGGAATTTCTTCACAGCAAGTATGGAGCAAAGGAATCATTACTACCATTAAAACAATCTATAAAGAGGATAAAGGCAGTTTGGAGAACTGTATGAAATATGACTACTAAACTGAGAAGTATGAATTTAAAACTAATTTAAACTAAACTGAACAAATGATGAAAAGTGAATGTGAGTTGCAGGAAATGGTGATAAGAGGGAGAAGAGAAGAATTGACAAGTGAAGGATAGAAAAAAGCAGACCACCAGGAAGCCATTGCTTAAAAAAGAGAATTTCTGTCTTCATTAATCAGAGCAATGTCAATATGAAGAAATGGGGAATGTAAATAGAGGATGAGGACCTGAAAAAGCAGGGGAAAGAAAAGGATTAGTCATGATAGAAGAATTTGAATAGGTTGAATTACACCTCAGTAGGCGAAACTGTTCATTTATGCACAGCAGCTTCCAGATGGCTGATGCTGGTTGTTTGTATTTTATTTTCCTTTTGCTTTACCTCCAGTTCTTACTGTGATTCCCCTGAGAACTGTTAATGCAAAAAGGAAAGAGACGCATAACGCACCAGTTAACACAACACTTGCAGCTGAGCTCCCAACACCTTACGATAATACTGTCCGTGTGTAACTGTGTTTTGTTGTCACATTATATTTGCTAATATGAAAGAAAGTGTGCTGTGAAAGAGGTCCTCAAAAGGTCACGTGGGATAGAGTTTGCTGAAAAAAAGATTACAATTTCTCACTCAAACACATCATCATTGCACCGCCTGGCCCCTCAAACAAGATTTCATGCATAACAGTTCCCAAAGCAATCAGCAGTGGGTTTATGTGGCTGCTATTTGTTATTTGTCAGTTGCTCTGGCAGCTGACTCGAGTCCTGAAACAGAGATATTCATGTGATAGTCACAGCAATAGCCCATTTGGCTTGCTAGCATAAACATAACATCTGTGGCAAGCTCAGACATATTGTGTCACATGAAAACAGGCCAGAGGCTGCAACACCATCGCTCATGTTACACAGAGACAAAAAGGACCGGCTGTGGCATAACTGCAGCTACAGAGGGTCGCTGACGATGCCACCAGCTACAGTCTTAAACCAGCTGCAAAATATTTCACATATCTGATTTAGACATATCAAGCTTTCAATGAAATTACCTTTATGTCAGTTATGCTATAGGAAAGTTACTGCTGTACAGAGGCACAAGATGTAGTAAAATACAATATGACGCTACTGCTGCCACCACAAACACTGGTCCAAGCAAAGTTTTAAACACTGCCTTTAGTAATGCTCTATAACACTGTAATATGAATATTAATGCAGTCTTCTTTTTTTACTTCACAGGAAATGAAAAACACAAAAGACTCTGTTGTGTCACAATGATCCTCTTCTCCCTGGTCATGGAAACTTCATATACAGCTTTTATTCGGACTTGGTGACACATTTCAGATAACTGTGAACATTTAAGAGTAAATTGATTTCTAATTATTATTATAGTATAATAATATAACAGCTGTAAACCTTTCCCACATCAGATATTGTGACAGATATTGCCACAGCAGGAAAAACATTGGTGTAACTAATAACAATGATGCCTCTGCTCCAAGTGGTGTACGAGATGTGTCGCAGTTTTCCTCTCAGTCCCTTCTAGCAACCACTTTTTCTTCCCCAGATCTCTGCATTACTCTCCCTGTCTGTCCCTGTCTCCAGACCCTGCCTTCTTCTCCCAGGCCCTGTTCTTTCCTTCAACTCCCCAGACATGCCATCCTGAAGCTGTCCACCAAATGATCTCGGACTTCCCCTCCTTTCATTGCCTGACTGCCCCATCCATCTACCCAACTGTTCCCATTTCTCTCATCAGCCCTGCGGTTACCTGGGCTACTCCACCTACCCACTCACCACATCTAACAGTTCACTTCCTTTGTTTCTTCCTAGTTCATTCCCAGTTGCCATATGGCTCTTACTCTGGTTTTTGAGCAACCTGAACCCAACTCTGACTCTGCTGTTTTACCTGGAACTGAGTCTGCCTGCCTGTCAGCTTTTCAACCAGAACTAGAACCTTCCTGTCTGCCTACCTGTACCTGAGCCTGCCAACACCTGCCTGTAAGCTTATTTACGTACAATAAACTACTGAAAGTCACCAGTCTGCCTCTTCTGTCTAATCCCCCGTTCATTTGCATCACCGACCATGACAGAATGTTTCTGTAAGCCATGCAGTATCAATAAGAGAGCATAAACAGGGCACACAAGGACGGGCACACCTAAAAGTTATTTCCTATGTGATAAAAGTCACTCATAAGTGTTTTTCAGAAATTTCATGTGTGAAAAAAATCACAAATTAAATGCAAGTGCTTTCTGAACAATAACAAAAAATTCTCCTGTGCTGTTTTTTATACATCGTTACACATTTTTAACAGTCCATATGTGAGCGGGTCTGTAGCTATCATGATAATAGCACTATTAGTAAATAATCAATTGTATTGAATCAATTGAAACATCTTCTTGATTTACCTAAATCTGAGAGGCCTGAAATAAATAAAAGTAAACAACAATGAAAAAAAGTGTAATTCCATTGTATATAACGTTTTCTATATGCTAGATTAAAAGTCAAGGGGGTCATGAAAGTCAGGAGCATTCCTTATTTGGGGACCATATAGCCAAATTATCAAATTCTTTTCTCCTCAATCACTGTGACTTTAGAATCCATCAGGTGTGTTGATGATATTGTTGCACTACTTTACACACAACACACACACACACACACACTATTGAACTATTGAAATTACTATTATATACATGATGAAATGTTAAACCCAGGTCCTGACTCAGTGTGGTCATTAAAGATCCCATTGCACTTACACACAGAGTAGGGGTTTCCCCATTGTCCTGGCAAAATTCCCGACTTGGCTTTCTCCATCTGGCCATCTAATCGTCCCACAGAGTAACTGGCTCAATGTTTTCCTCCTTCTCCACCTCAAGCTTATGTGTGGTTAGCATTCTGACACAAATGGCTGCTGCGCATCATTCAGGTGGGTGCTACATATTGGTGGTGGCTGCGGTGTCTAAGAAAAAGCTGTATAATTATAATTATTATTATTACATGTTGGAAATCATGTAACTTTTACAAGTTTGTGAATGTTCTACATTTTGCCAGTGTACCATGGGCAGAACTGCTCCAATTTAATTTGTATTTTTTCTCGGAGATTTTAGTATAATGTGGTAGTTAGAATTCAGGAATCTAAAAACTGAGGTCACAAGTTTGAGAACCCCCTCTGTAATTCTTCCAAAAGTTATGAATTATGAGCTTCAATTTATTTCACAGTTTGCTAACCATGCTGATGATATAATTTGCTACAGTTTCCCTGATCTGTCCAGCACCTTGTTTAAATTGTTACTCTTTTGTGCTGACAGACAGTTTTCACCAACAGTGCGGCTGCTGCCCAGGGTCACAGTTATTACAACGATCCATCAAGGGCCCTATCCTTTTACAGGTGACTCACAACAGACAGTGACTTCAGATTAGATTACAGTGAAGATGATTGGGTCTATCTGGACCAAACAACCAGACTGTATTATTAGAAAGGCTCAGTCTCCAGCGAGGTAATCAGTTTTTGTAATATCTTTGGAGTGAAATGCACTACTATGGCATCTGACTTCAATGTCCTCGTAGAGTGTGAGTCAGCACAGTGCAGCAGTTGTATGTCCTCAGCTGAGACCAGAACACGTCTGTCATATAGTCTCACTTGTGTCATATTTGTAAAGCTCAGCAGGAAATTGTTGCGCACTGTGTGTCATGTTGACCCGCACTGGTCCCAGCAAGGTGATTGGAACATGTCACAGGCTCTATGCTGTGTGCAATATTGCATATTACATTTTGTCTCTTTCTCCCAATCTTTCCTGTTTGTCCTCTGCACTTTGATGAGACCAATTTGTTCTCTATGCTATTCAGCAGTCCTCACTCCTTTAATGTGCATGCCATGTGCACACATGTTAGACCCTGCTACAAGTATTGCTTGTTGGTTGCTTGATGGGAACCTTATGTAAATGTGTGTATGTATTTTAAATATATGCTGCAATAGAGATGAGAAGGGGTGGAGGGATCTGTGTTTATACTGAAGACAGTAATTTTGCGACAGCATGATGCAAATCTGACCTGGAACTGCTTTGCATCACCTTGCGAACACATTACCTACTGAGGGAGTGAGTGTTGTGTGTATTCCACCAAATGGGAGCGCCACCAGAGCGGCTAGTCATATTATAGACAGACTACACCAGCATCTACATAATACACCTGTTGGACCTATGGTGACCCTAGGTGATATAAACATTACCCACTGCTGCCATGGTAATATTAAGGATGCCTGCACAGACAGTGCTAAGCCTCCTGTTGGTTACTCTGATCATAATGTCACACAGCTGCTCCTCACCTGTTTCAGTCCAGTAAAACAGTATTTAGGGCTGTAAATGTGTGGTCTAGCGACCATATAGAGGAGCTGTGAGGATGCTTTCTCTGCACAGATATTTTTTTTCTAGATATTGACATGGTCACAGAATCAATTACTACTATATCACTTTCTGTGGTAACTTAATCATAGCTCAGAAAAGTAGTAAGAGCCAATCCCCAGCTCCTCCGGGCGGCATGTTGAACTGTCCCCAAATTGCCCCCAATGGCTGTTCCAACAGTATATGAATGTGTGTGAATGGATAAATGCGACTTTGAGTGGTCGCAAAAACTAGAAAGGCGCCTATAAAAAATAGAGAGTGTGTTAATAGAAAGCAAATAGACACTGCCGAACTGAAGGCTGCACCAAAGGTCCTCAATCCTCTACTGAGAGCTGCATGGAAACACAACAAGGAACAGGCAGGACACAGACTATGATTCAATTCATAGAAATCACCAATATGGATTCCAAGAGGAAACCCATGTTTGCCCACAATGAAACTGCAAAGGCAAATGAAATGAAATATTTTAATACGTTGTTTGAAACACTTTTAAGGATGCCATGACATTTTAGATAAAGTCATTTGTAATGTTTGTGACAGCAGAATTTGTATAGATCCATGTATTGTTACCAAGGACCTTTAACTATATGTATTAACAAAGCAAGGGGGCAGGATGGGATATCTGTTTATATTTTAAGGACATTTGCTGGGACCTCACACGAACCTGGTATCAACTCGTTCAGCTCTCTATAGATACACACAGAGTGCCAGAGCAATGAAAAGGTCCTGTGGAAAATAACGATTACAGGCCAGTGGCTTTAACTTCTAATGTCATGAAATCATGACAGAGAACTATGAACAATCATTAGATGCAAAATGTAAATGCTCTGTATTTGTATAGCGCCTTTCTAGTCTTTTCGACCACTCAAAGTGCTTTTACAATACATCTGCATTCACCATTGACTCACTGAGCCTCAGTGCTCAAACAGAAACTAACATTCACACACTCTCACACTGGTGGAAAAGCCACCAGGGGCAATTCAGAGTTCAGTATCTTGCCCAGGAACACTTCGACATGCAGCCTAAAGAAGCCGGGGATTGAACCGCCGAGCTTCAGACAGGGGCAACCTGCTCTACCTCCTGAGCCACAGTCACCCTCGTAGATCATTGCCAATTTACTTGCATAAGAAATCATCTTGTTTTGAAACTCTTAGAAAGTTCTGTTACATATGCCAGACTGCTTTTAACACTTATCAAGGGATATTATCATTTCTAACATGTCCTAAGTCTGGTTCAGATGGCAGGGACGATTACAGGACACTCTTACCCTGCAAGACATTTTTGAACAGTCTACTACAGTCTACTCAAGGGAAGCAAGATTTTATTTGACACTTCTCATGTATTGAAATCTGAGTATGTACTAATGAATTCTGGAATTCACTCATCCTGTTCATTGTAAACATGTCAAGTGAAACGTATTTGCTACAGTAGATTTGGGGAACTGTTTTCCCCACTTTATCAGAATTGGGAACTAATACATGCCTTAGGACAGACCTTTTTTAAATGTATTTGGTGTAGTGTGTCGTTATGTCAAACAGCAATATTAATCTATCTTGCCTCAAATTTTGAATATCTACGGGATCAAATAATATCATCATGGCATCCACAAATTGAGTAATACTAAACAAGTAAACTAAGAGTGGTCAGGGACTGCCTTTTCCCAAATTTTGTCTGAGGCCTTAAAAGATTTGCAACAGAGCCTTGTGGACTAAATTGCTTTGTTATTTAATCTCAGGCTAGAGTTTGCATGTGTTTCCTTATTTAAAGTGTTTAATTGTGATGTTTGCAGCAATTTCCTGAATCTGAATCACTTTTTTCTTAAGGGACCCCAGACTGTTTGATTGAGTGGAGATCTATGTTAGATGCGACACCCAGATACTTCATGGCAAACTTGTAGAGGAAATAATAACAACTGTACACATAAGCTCTTGTTGATAATAGTCTGTGAAGAAAACAAAAGAAACACTTTTGTGTGCCAGTTTTTTTCACAACAGGTCACCAATGAAAAAGTGGATGACAACATGTAAGCAAACATGTAACACAACTATAATATTAGAGAAAATAATGATCGGGACAGGATGTGTTGCTATTATGGTGCTGTCCAAACACAGCATCTGTCGCCACAATACATGTTAGACAAAATGACGCTGCTGCTGAGAGCAGCAGAGAACAGCTAGAGAGTGACCGCATGATAACCGCTTCCAGCATATCATCAGCTGCTGAGCTGTGTCATGAGACTGAAGCCAGAGGACCCACGCTGTCATCATGTGGTTGTCTCACCTGTGTGTGTGTTTGTGTGTGAGGAAAGGACAGTGACTTCTGTCCATTCATTAATTAAACAAACCACTGTATGACAAAAGCCAAAAATAGTAAAATCTTATAAAATTACCACACAAACACACACAGCCTTAAGCCACACGTTTAACAGTTAGAAAAGAATGAAAACGAAAGACAGAAAGAAAGGAAAAAAGAGACAGGATGGACAGAAAGAAACAAAAAAAACAGAGATAGATAGAAATATACAGTTGCAGGAAAAAGTATGTGAACCATTGGATGAATTATGAATGCATTGGTCATAAAAGGTCGTCTGATCTTCATCTAACTCACAACAATAGACGAACAAAGTCTGCTTAAACTTTCACAAAAACAATTATATGTTTTTATGTTTTTATTGAACACACCTTTCACAGTGGACGGTGGGAAAAATATGTGAACCCCTAGGCCTCCTCCAAAAGCTAACTGGAGTCAAGAGTCAGATAACCTGGAGTCCAATCAATGAGATGAGATTGGAGTTGTTGGTTAGAGCTGCCCTGCCCAAAAAAAAAACACACACCAATTTTAATTTTGCTATTCTCATGAAGCATTGCCTGATGTGAATGAAAAATAGCTCTCGGAAGACCTAAGATTAGGAATAGTTGACTTGTATGAAGCTGGAAAGGGTTACAAAAGTATCTCTAAAAGCTGGTAAGACAAATTGTCTACACATGGAGGAAGTTCAACAGAATGCTCAATGAGGATAAGAAGAATCCTAGAGTGTCAGCTCATGAATTACAGAAACCTCTGTAACATTGCTAACATTTCTGTTGACGTCAAACAGTTCAGTTCAGTGTGCTTTATTGGCATGAATGTTTTAATTAAACAATGTTGCCAGATTAATCCAATCAAAACCATTCAATTAAGCAGTTAGAAACAAATACAAATACAACATACACTACAAATAAAAGTGAACAAGATGTAACATGGCTGAAGTTTGCAAAAAAGAACCTGAATGTTCCAGCTCTACTGGCAAAATATTCTGCAGACAGCCGGAACCAAATTTGACATGTTTGGAATGAACATACAAGCCTATGTGTGGAGGAAAAAATGCCCAGCACACCAACAACAAATCCTCATGTAAACTGTGAAGTATGGTGGAGGGGGAATCATGGTTTGGGGCTGCTTCGCTGCCTAAGGCCTTGGAAGGGCTGTTATTGTTAACCGAATAATGAATTCCAAAGTTTATCAAGAAATTTTGCAGGAGAATGTAAGGGCCTTCAGACTGCGTTTGTTTATTGTTGTGACTTACATAAAGATCAGATCACATTTTCAATTCATACGGAAATCCAAGTAATTCACATACTTGGGTTCACATACTTTTCCTGCAACTGTAAAAGAAAGAAAAATGGACAAAAGCAAAGGTTTAAAATATAGATAGAAATAAGAGAAACAAAGTCCAGTATATTTATCTCTTCTTGAATATTAACAGCATCGAATAGCTGAGACATAAAACACTAATTTTGTCACAGATGTCACTAGAAACAGACGAAGCGAGGGAAGGAAAGAATGAGAGATTCTCCTGAACCAAATGCCCACGTCATTTGCACAGACTGTCCAGTATATGTAATATTTTAATAATAATATGCAACATCTCACTATCAGAGTTTTCACAGTATTTTGCAACACAAGGAAGACATGTCACTCTCTATCCCTTCCTTTTTCTGTGACTTTCACAAGTTTCTTCAGCAGCTCCCTCTGGCAGGGGTCAGGCTGTATTTCCTCATGTGTCCTGCTCCGTCTATGTCTGTGTCTCAGGTGATCTGCATTCTTTTCATCCCTTTGTTTGCTGGCTTCACAAAACTCCCATGCACTTGCATCCTTTTATCCCATCATCCTCACCTTCCTCTACCCTTTGCTTACAGCAATATGGCTTAACTGCTCCTAATAGCACAGTAGTACAAGAGCCCGGTCCAGCAACTCTAAGCTTACGCAAATCAAGTCGGTAATCCTCAGCTTTCTTCCTTATTTCCTCCTGGTCTTGTTGTATATTAGTTTTATGCAGAAATCCAGGTTTGACAATTTCCTATAATCAAACAATATGTATATCGTCATATTGTGGGGTGGTGATGGTGCAATGGATAAGACACATGCCTTTGGTGTGAGAGCCTGGGTTCAATTCCCCACTGTGACACATCCAGCAATGTGTCCCTGAGTAAGACGCTTCAACCCTTAGCTGCTCCAGAGGCGTGCGACTTCTGATATATAGCAATTGTAAGTCACTTTGGATAAAAGCGTCAGCTAAAATGTGTAAATGTAAAATGTAAATATTACACAACCCTACACTATAGTAGTAGAGATTCTACAAGGTCGATCCTGTTCTCCAGTCAGCACCCAGCTCCTTCGTAGGCTCACACAAATCTTGGCTCAACACCAGTTCATCCTCAGGGCAGCTCACATTCCTCTCCAACACAACGCCATTAGCAATTCATTGACTTGTGTCCTGTTCAAAATTCAGACACTTGGCCCCAGAATCGTATTTTCATCCCATACCAGTCTTACTGTTTTCAGCCATATCATTCAACCAGCTCCACAGCTGAAAAAAACCTCTCTAAGACTTCCCAACAAACCACCATGACAGCCTCGGCCCAAGCATTTTCTCAGCACACCTAACAAGCTGGAATTGCTTCAAGGCATCACGTCACCTTTCAGCTGTCATTCCCCTCTTAGGTCCTCATGTCATTATAAAGCGACAAGGATAAACCAAGACAATACTGTGACTCTGTTTTGAGGTTGAATACTTGAGAAAAACAACAATTAGAATTGTCTAAATATAAAGCAGATTTTAGAGACAGTGAGAAAGGATAGAAAGTAAATGGAGAGATGCCAGTGAGCAGAAGCACAGATTAGCTCTAGGACATTTAGGCAAAGGCTTTCCTCTTACATTGCTCATTCCAAAGCTGTCTGACTTGAACGTACAGAGGGAAGAGAAAAAAGAAAAGAAAGTGGAGAAAAAGAACAGAACTGGAGATCCTGCTCAGTTTTGACATCACTCAGCAGCTGTACTTCCACACACACACGTGTTTCTCTATCCCTGTGGGGACAGCTCATTGACATAATGCATTTCCTAGCTCCTTACCCTAAACATCACAACTACCTACCTAACCTTGACCCTTATCTAACCCATGACCCTTATCCTAACTCTAATCCAAACTACATTTTTTTACATTTTTGTCAAATTCAGTGAATATCTCCACATGATCCACTAGCTGTCCTTTATGTGTGTGAGCTAAAAAAATCAGGTACTCAGCCCTAAATGGGAAACAAAGTGTTTCAGACTACTATTCTAAGTAATTGCCTAAAGACATGCAGCTTAATTTCTAGTTTGCCATGATGTTTGTTCTTATGTTAGCTTGAAAAGCGTATTTATTTCATGCAAAATGTCAATTTTGCGCGTATTGGAGAAGCCCCCAGGCCGAAATCTAAGTCAGTAAATATGTGCATGTCGGCCGGCTAATCCTACAGCTCTAGCTGGTAGGGTTAACCTCCTTTGTGTTGCAACACATTAGCAAACATCAACTGCAGTGTATCATACACACACAAAATCATCGTTTTGCGTACAATAGCCATGGTTCTTTAGCCAAGTGTGAACATTTTGCGCCTGAGATGAGAACAGGTTGCCTTTAACAGATTTTAGCAAATTAATGCAAAGCAGCTGACTTTGAACTTTCAGACTATTGAACCATCACAATACTGAAGACTGAAAAGAAAGATCAGTATGAAAACACATATTCAGTTTCTCACTTAACTTTCTTTCTACAGCATGTGTCGCTAGACCCTTTTTACTGGGCCATGTGCCACCGTATCCATGTGCAGTGCCCCAGTAAGAGTGTCAAGACCCCTTGGCGTCGTTTTTGGATGTGTAGGGCTCCGCAGTCACAGTAACGTCCGGTCAAGTTAGCAATAATTAATTAAACTACTGGTTAATGTGAAAATGCATGTTGTTACGATATGAACCATCGCAATAAACTAGTTAATGTTGAAAGCGAATGTTTACAACATTGATAGGACAAAGGCACAAGAAGAGAAAATAACTCAATGAGAGTGACTTTCGGGAACAGCAGTCAGGTAAACTTGTGTTCTCTCGTCCGAAAGTCTGATGTGAGCAGGATCATGTGTAGCCTAGCTGCAGTGAGTCAGCCCTGTCCTGCTAACCAAGCTGAGCAGTGCAACTAGGTCTGTTTTTGTCTTGCTTGCTTGTCAGATTGTGACTGAACAATATCAGAGTGAAATACAACTATTTATTACCTTTGATAAACAGCAACAGGCAACGATCTTTATAAACTGCAGCATACATCACGTGTGAACATCTCAAACTCGCACATCTGGCTGAGCAGTGCTACAGTCCGCAGCCAAACTTTATTGCATTCCAGCAACAACATTAGTGGGACCAGTCCAGACAGCACACAGATAGGTAGGTAGGTTTATGTGTCATAATTAGGCTTTGCCCCTCCCACTTAGTGTTTTCCCAGTTTTCCCTCCCCTGCTGTCTCTGTCAGTCTTGTTTTTCATGTCCTGTCTGTGTGTGTGGGGGCATGTCCGGTCCTGGCAAGTTTTAATATCTATTATTTAGAGGGGCTATGCTTAAATTTGTCAGTAGAGTAGATGCTAGATCATAAGCCAGTATGAACACAGTTGATCCAAATACAGTACCAGCACAGACCCAGTCCAGACATCTTTAGCAGGTCACACAGACCCAGATGAAATACAGGCAGCCTCAGCCAGTAGGAGCATAGTCAGAGATGTATACCCAGCAGCAGTCTTAAAAGACTTTATGAGGATTTTTCTTGAAGAGGTTTCCATTCAGGCTTATAACAGAGACAGAGTTTTTTAAAGGCAGTAGTAAGAGCAATGCAGTGTCAGGTGTGACTGTGCAGCAGTGGCAAATTGTTTACATGTCTCACAGGTAACATAGCATACATAAAATAGGTAGGTCTATGTGTGCTTATACTACGGTCAAATCTATCTCTGACATGACCAATAATAATGGTCTAAGCAAGGGAAGCTGGTAAGGAACATACTAACATATTTCATACTCTACAATCAAAAATTTACATGAGGAATGTGGGGGCCAGTGCCCCAGTAGAGATTTATGTCTAGCTACGCCCCTGTTCTAGAGCTAACTTTAGTATTTCTGCTTGAATTTCCCAAACCTTTCTATGGCTTTTCAGATTAAGCCTGCCTTTGTTCAGAATCTAAATACGTTCTTCCTTCCTGCTTTGTCACATGAATCACTGAGGAATATTTCAGGAATTCAAAGACCAGTGCCAGACTGGGTAACTTACTGTAGACTTCATATCACTCTATTTTGCAAAGTACACACTAACCCCTGTAGCCCCTCTTTCATGTGTCTCAATTCCTGATTCTATATCAGGTTCCAGGAAGCTAAACTCAATCAACCAGCTTGTTTTACATCCATAGCCTCTCTGCTGATCAGTACCCTGTTTACAACAGAAAGCCATTAAATGAAACAAAGAGAGCCTGATAAGTAACAGGATTTTCAGACAAGGTGTACCGGACATAATAACAGCAGCTTTGATCCTTTGAACACACACACTTTTACAATGCAAATACTGAAATGTAACATTTAGAAGTACTAACATAACAAACACATGCCAAAGTATAGGTTACATCATTAATAAGAGTGAATGTGATGCAAATGTTGGGGGATAACAAATGCAAAACTGTTTTAGTGTGTCCGGATGATTCCGAGGAGGAAATAATTTTCATATACAAATACACATAGACACTGTCAGCCTGACCTGTAATCATACCATAGCAACATTACAGTAAGATAGAGACTTACAGGAGTAAAGGTCTTAATGTTTCTCGCGAAAAGTGTAACCATTAAAATTACTGTTAAGTGCAGCTAGGATCAGTAGAGACTGATTCTTTGCTGCACTAAAACACACATGTTGCACAGACATTTGTTTCCACCTTTACATAGCCCCACATGGTGCATGATTCTCATCAATCAGGTGATGATTGTGTCCTGCCTGCATGGCATTTGAAAATCTACCCACGTGATTCTGTTAGTAATGCAGAGTACTGAGTTTGTTAGATTATGCACTGCAATCCTTCAATAGCAGCATGTATTTGTGTTACAATAGCTACTTTACTCAAGATGACAGATGAGCATGTATTCAGTCTCCCAAGTTAGATAGATAAAACCTTCTGTGAGTGACAACTCAAAGATGCTGAATTCAAGCGTAAGAGTTGATTTATAGTTCAGCATTGAATCTCATTGTGGGTAGAACCACTGCAACACCACATTGATGTGATTCAAATTATGTTCTGTGCACTAATGGCAAAGGTTATAGAGACAAATTGATGCTGTTTGGTTTGCTCAGAATCCCCAGAGCCATTTGCACCGACAAATTTGCTATACAAAATTTAGCTTTTTTTATTTGGTCTTTAAAAATGTAGCCACCTCTTTATTTTCAAAACCTTACAGGTTGGAAGGGAGCCAGTGCTTCCTTGTATATTTATTGCAAAAAACATTGGTGTGGGCAATGCTCATACTCACACTGCACAAACATGTCAACATGTCAGTACATTGTGGGACAGCTCTGGGGATTCCAACCAAATTGTACTTTTTTTTCATTCTGACATCCACTGACAAATATGTCATAGAAGAAAAGAAGGGAGTTGAAGAAAACATAAAAACTGAACAGGAAAGACAAAAGTACGCCTAGTACAGTGCCTGAGGAAGAGAGACAGAGGGAAAGTCGAAGGCTGCACATAGTTAATCCTAGCTGTTCATTTCATGCTCGGGTGGTCGTGCAGCCGTCCATGTTTCAAAGCCCTTGTAGGCTCAACCTGACTCCCTGCAGGGAAAATTAATGACTTCAATAAAAGTGCCACATTTTCCTGTGACGTTTCCCGCATCGAGCTTTATTGGACGAAGGTTAATTTGGCTCTGATCAAATCACCAGAGCTTGTTACTGTACGTCTGGAAAGAAATGAATGAGGCACTTTGTGTGTTTATGTGTGTGTCTGCAGATGACTAACTTCTTTCCTTTCTGCAGCAGCCAATACACAGGACATGATGTATGATACTTTTTAGCTGAGCACCTGTGTTGTTGTAGTCTACCTGAAAGGGTGGTGAATGACAGGGCAAGTTTTGTTGTTGTTTTTTCCAGAGGGTCATTTTTGTCCTCTTGATCAGATTTGTAGTGTCAGCATTTGGGATTTCTATCCCTTTTTTACCTGACCTAAAGTAAAGCATTTGCCTTGCACATGCAAACTCAATTTGGACCACTAAGCTTTGTTTGAAGTTCTTTCCCACATCTGAAACAAAAGAGGATTGTGTTGTTTTACCTCAGTTTCCCCAAACAGTCCACTGTCAACCACTAAATTCTGACCATATGTTTTAATATTTGATTCAGTGGTTTATTCAGTTGGGTTGGAATTTTTCTTCTTTGTAATTTTCTTATCAAAAACAGCTGATCAGTGATTCCTACCAATGAGTTGCAATTGATAATGACAAGGGGTACTTGGTTTCATATGTGGATATTTACAAATTTAATAAATAAAATGCCATCAGAGTGTCATCAAAGGTCATATCTGTCGATTATTTCAATAACTGGAATGTTGACTTTATCCCAAATTAGTTCCTGATGCTGTCTGATGGAAGCCAAGAAATGTCTCTATTACAGATCTAAATATTTCTTGGAATTTTTGCATCCCAAAAAACACCCAGTCTTAATTGTATTGATTATATTAACATTGCTTATCACTTACTACACTTGCAGAATAAAACCATCCCCTTGTTTGCTGTCCTACTTGTGCAGTAAGTGTCTGAAATGTTTATGTGTGGGACACAGCAGTTTGTACGCTGAGTCCTCAGCTGCTCGCTGCAACTGCGACAAATGATATTCCAGTGGAGGTTTGGATCTAGAGGTGTCAGCAGTTTTAATGACGGGTTGCAGAAAACCTCCACTCATTTCTGAGGCACTGCCTGCCAGACTAATCCCACCGGAGCTCTATGTTTGTGTGTGCATGTGAGTATGTGTGTGTGTCAGAGGCACAGAGTGGGAGTATGCATATGACTGTCTGAATTTCTGTCGAGTCGAGGGTATATGTGGTGTGTAGATGGATGAGTGTGTGTGAGACTATGTTTACTGACAGATAGGCATTAACTATAGTATACCAGCTGTCCAACAATATGCACACACACAACCCACATATACATACACACAATTATAAACAAAACCTAAACAGCAGAGACCAAACCTGATCTACTAAAATACTAATCTATGACAATGTCATAAACACAAGACACAAAATGTAACATACTTATTTTAACCCAAACACTGATGTTTTCTTAATGAGGTAGTTCTGGTACCTAAATCTAATCAAACTGCGCACCTTTTCACAAGGTTTAGTGAACATTACCACACTTTTTTGTTACTAGGATGGTGAAAGTCTGGTGTGTCTGTCACTGGGACCCTCCACTAGTCATCTATGTTCTTTTGGGAGTCATTGGCAAACAACCTATTCTGTTGTTTTCGGTATGAGGATGTGCAAGGTTAGAGTTTGGAGTTGGTAAAGGTTTTATGTCAGTGAGCATCCTCATTAGTTTACAAGTACAAACAATGTGTGTGTACTTGCCAGCACCCGTCTGCTGCCAGGATGTAGCTGCTTCCTGTGCCACTTCCTGTTTTGTCTCTACTCGTCTGATTGGTTGGCTCTATTCGGGTTAGTTGTGTCGAGTGACATGAGGGCACAGAGGGTACAAGTCTTAGAAAATATTTTTGCTCTTTGATCTCTAGCTGAAGTGGGTTAAAAATATCTGACATAAATTAAACAATCCACTGGCCCTACATACTTGTGGACAAAAATATATAAAATAAAATATATAGTACTGGAATTTAAAAGAAAATCAAAATCACAGGCTGAGTGTTAGGTCTAACTACTAAAACTAGTAAGTCATAAAAATGTGTCGTAACAGAAAAAGTGTCAAGCTTTACAATATTGAAATATGTGCATACGTATGCATAGATAAACTGAACATATAACATTTGCAAATAACCAAACAAGTTATTTTATTGATAACAATTGATGGCAACTTAAATATCATAAAATTTCATTTGACACTTTGTTCACAAGATGAGTTTGTTTATCTTAAACCATTATATATCTAATTCAGAAATAAGTGTGGAAAATCTAGTATCATCAGCAAAAGAAACGGGAACACAGATCCAGTGACCAAATCATTAATGCCAATTAGAAGCTTAGTAACTCATCATCATCATCATCATGCATCACAGCAGAAATCCATCAATTTACAATTGTTTCTGATTGGTGATATGATTTAAGAGCCTTTTTTATAGGATCAACTGTAGGGCTGAAACGATTCATCGATTAAATTGATAAAATTGATTAATAAAATGCATCGACGCAAATTCTTTGCATCAGTGCTTTGTTCCATTGTTTGTTCCAGTGCAATCCATTTCACTAAACAGCAAAGTATTTTGCAGGGACATTTATTACTTTCGCACATCGTGCTTACGCTGTGAACACGACGTGATTATAATAAAGCTGTTTGCAAAGTGGAGGAAGAGAGAGAAAATAGCGAGGGACAAAGAAGAAAGTGTCCAAAGTATGGGATTATTTCAAGAAAACAACGCTGTAATATTGCTGTCCGTCCACCGTAAAATAAACTTATGTCGCCTTGGCAACAGCACGACAGCACATGACCAGAAAGCACCGGTGTTCTGCCAGCGGACCACAAACAAGGTAACAGTAACAGCAACTTTAGCATTTAACTGAAATCATGATTGATTATTGAGTTGAAGGCTAGCCAAAGTAAGCTGCAGTCCTCAGCTGAAAATGTGCACACGTGTGTTTGTTGTTCTCCTTTTTGGACCGTGAGCTGTAACCTCACAGTCAAGAGTTAACTGGGTGTTGGGGAGCTGCACCTTTTAACTCACCTCCAGCTCTCTCTCAGACAATCCCTGCTACCTGCGTGTGCTAATCCATCCTTTCACCCATATTCTTTGTCTTTATAATTGCCATCTTTATAATATCAAACAGCTATTTCTTGTGCAGGATCGCTCATTTCCCGTTTCACATTTCATAGCTTAGCTGATCTTGTTACCGGGGGGCGCCGCCGCTGCCCAGCAGTACTTTTTAAGCGACACATCGATGAATCGTTGAAATAATCTATAGAAGCTTTGAATACCAAAATCGTCGTTAGCATCAGCCCTAATCAACAGTATAAAAACATACTGATATGAGTCTTCAAACTGTCTAAGTTTAAATGCAAAACTGTAATCCAGAGAAACCAGTATCAGAAGGCTAAACTGCACCATCAGGTTTACTCTGCTAGGACAACAAATGAGTGTTTGTTTATTAGTTTAAGAATGGCTTTTATCTGTTTTTACAAATGAACTCAAATAATACATTCATAGGTAATATATTCATTTATCCATTTCAAATTGTTTCATCCTTCTGCCATCTGATTCGCAGTTTCTCATATCTCTAGTTTATGTGAGTAGGGTCACAGTTAAGGTGGAGGACTGCACATAGTCCTGTCAAGTTTGTTTTCTCTGTTAGCTTGGTTGAGGTAATAGCTTGCAGAACATGGATTATGTTTCAGAAAGTAAATAAACTAAATATGCGGACATCAGTTACAGTACTCTGGATAAGATATCAGTATTTACCTCACTGTTGTGCCTAGACAAGATAATGAGATGAGTAGCCTTGAAGTACTGCTGGTACAAAAAGAAAATATTTAATTGAAATTTTCCTCCATTAGTTTTCTCTTTTGTTCACTTTGGATGTTTTATATATATATAATTATTTATATATATATATATATACATATATATATATATATATATATATATATATATATACATATATATATACATTTCAACTACTGAAGCAGCAACTCTGACCTTTGCATCTTCAGGTCTTTAGTAGAAGACACATCTGCCTCTCACTGTGAAAGTCTGTGTTTGCATTTACTGACTTTGATTAGCTGTAAATATCTTTGTATTAAATTGCTGAATTACACAAACTTGAGGATTAATAAATTGATATTTAAGGCTGCACATATTCTATATTTCAAATGGCTATATGTATTGTTAGAGGGGTCGTTCGTAATGACTAACACATAGAGAATTATGACTCACCTTTTCAGCTCAACGAGACGTTTTAATGTCTTTTAACTCATTTTGGTTTTCCAGACCCTAACTTTACTGTTCACTCTCACAACTCTCATCAACCTAATTTCCAGCCACAACAGGAGCTGTTTTCAAACAACCCACTGTGTCCAAGCATGGGAAACAGGGAACCCTGAGAAATTGGATCCAAATGAGAAAAAACTTTGCTGATTATAACGCTGCTGCTCTTTGGTCATTATTGTAATCAATATTTTTTACACATTATTCATCTATATTAAACGCTACTTTTCTGCCCTCTCCATCATCTACTCTGGACGCTCAGAGTTTCCTGATACCATCCGCCTGACAGTCTCTGTCAGAGAGGAAGAAACTCGGGTGCCTTTCATTCAGCCATGTGCATAAAGTTGCTCATCGGTGTCACTTTTCGTGAACCAACTAATCATAGCCTGGATGAAACAACAAGATTGACAGCAAACTTTTGAATGTTAAAATCGTTGTTCTGCTTGAATGGTTCTGATTAATGACAAGATGGTATTTAGCATTAACAAATTAGAGACAAACCACTATGTAGTGGTGTTTTTCTTGTACAATAATTGAATGAATGAAAAATAAACCCACAAAAATCAAACTGCTCTTTTGTACTAGCCGATACACACCGCAACTTGTGCAGCCTTGTTTGTCCACTGTGCCCATAAAAACAATGAATGCAGCCAGAAAGGGTATAGTTTCCTTAAGCAGAAAAGAAAGTCAGTTTAATTTTCTAATAGGGATCGATCAATATGTTTTTTTCCAGGCTGATCCCGATCCCGATTATTAGTAACCAATTAGACCGATAACCGATATGTGGAACCGATATACATTTGCTTTAAAATTGAGCAACAAAGGTAAAGTTTACAGCAGCAACGTAACAAGATAAAATCAATATCTCACCGGAAACAAGTGGAACATCCAAAGTAAACTATATTCATGACTACAAAATACTGAGTGAAGTTTAGATTGACGACAGCAGTTGGTCATTCCTCCTCCTCCTCCTCCTCCTCCTCCTCCTCCTCCTCCCTCCTCTGCTGCTGATAGAGAGAAGCTGGTTTCTCTCATCAAGAAGTTGAGTTTACAAGGATATGCTCTATTTTAAGACACGTAGCATCTCAGCTAAACAGGCCACTGACAGAGAGATTTCTTTTTAGCTTGTTTATGACAAACTAGCTATTAGCCGAGCTAGCACATGTGCTTGTGTAAAACCAAAACATAGCTGCGGTGGATGAGACAGAGCAGATTAAAATATCACTTTGTACACATTCCTGCTTGTTGTACTGGTGCAGTAACAGCCTTTTACTAGTACTGGTGGTTTTGCTGCACTTACTTACAGTAACAGCTGTAGTTATGGTCAACTTGTGTAATCTACACTGGTCTCTGCTTACTTCCCTCTGCATGCGGAGCTCTACTAAGAGAGGGAGGGAGGGCTGCAGTGTGATGGCTCGCTCGTTCTATTGGCTACGTCAGGCTATTACTCATGACTTGTACCCAATCAGCTAGTACTGTGGACAGGACATTGTACTCACTACTCTGAGGGCTCAAACAGACAGAGAGAGGCGGCTGCATTAGAGCCAAAAGTTGTGCATTTTTAAAATATTCGCTATCTGTTTTTAAAATGATTTATAATGCAGATTACTGGAAAAATGCTGAACATTGGCGCTGATAATCAACCAGAACGATTATTGGGATTACTGGGACCGATTAGATGCTTTAGTCCAGTCAAAGTGGAAGGTCTGAATTTCCAAGTTTTAATGTCCAACTTCCGACCTCAGTGTCCCGGGGATCTGTACTATGATGCAGAATTGGTTAGCGAGGTAACTTCATGTTTAACTCTGGGTTTTCAGTCAGTTCGGTTCATTACATTTAGTCATTTAACTGATGCTTTTATCCAGACACCTGTTACAAGTGTCTTACTCAAGGACACATTGTTGGATGTGTGCAGTGGGAATCAAACCCAGGTCCCCCATTGCCAGCCTGCTCCAGCGCAGTTATAAAAGTACCACCTACTCACCAGTCACTTCTATTGGAAAATGGCATCACCATTTCTAGAAGATAAAATGTTTTCTCACCCTCTGCAACTTCAGAAGAGGACACAGTCCAGCCCCTCTCTGGGAGTTGGCTGCTATGCATAGAGATGAGCCCAACTACATCTAGTAAATACCACTCCACCTCCATCATCAGTTGTGGTTCCTTCCCCACCAGAGAGGTGACATTCCACGTTAGTTTTGCGTCGTTCAAAGAATGTTCATTTGACCTAATCTTGTATATGACTCAGGAGGAACAAACAGTCTGACGGAGTAAATCGTTAATTTTCACGCATGCGTGAATATGGACTATTACGTTCACTCGTCACCTGGCAGCTGCTCCGTCAGCACAGGAAAGAGATTCACTCTCAAGTATTTGTTCACCGCTTACATGGGTCCTCCTCAGAGTCTTTCATTCATTCCACAGGCTGAGATACTGCCAGCGCCGGAGAATGAGAGGCAAGTCGGTTGTTAGGTAACAGTCACACGACTGACATTATATATCTATTTTGTTAATTACGTGACATTTAATAAAGCATAATATTACTGTCGTGGAAATTTAGATTCCTGGTGAGAGATTAGGCAAATAATGGAGTTACAACCAACCGTTGTCTTTGAAGAATTTATTTAACAAAAGAGAATAAACAGAGAAGTACTACAACAGAATCAGCTGGACCAGAGGTCTGTCTTCTAAGACAGTCCTGCTAGTGTTTACAGCTAACAGCTGATAGGAGTTCTGGGTCCGCTCAACTTCAGTGCCCTGGCCGGGGCTCTACCGGGAGCCGAATTACGTCTGATGCAGTCTCCTCTCCAAAACAAACGGACCTTGTCATTAAAGCATTAAAACACTGCCACATAGCAACACTGACGTTAGGCCTGTGGTGTGTTTATAGCTAAAAGCTAATCCAGGTCCACCGGAGAACACAATGTAAATGATTGGTTAGATAGCAAATTCACATTAATTCAGACAAAAAAGAACATGACAGTTACTTCACTTATCCCTTTAACTCATCTCAGACTACATCAGGGGGTGAGAAGAAAGAGAGAGAGGGTGTTTGTGTTGCATGTGATTGTGTGGGTGACAGACATGGAGGGGAGGAGGAGAGTATGTTTGTACATTCCCTTTTTTGACTTGATTTTGGCTAAAATAAACCAAAGAGTCATTTTTTTCATCTTGACAAGGCATATTTTCTCGGGGGTGGAAAGTTCTTGTCTTGTTAGTCTCCATATTGATATCTTTAACTTTTATGGAAGGGAGACGTCAGTTTACAGATCCGGAGGAGCCTCAGGACTATTCAAAATTCATCCAGTGGAATTCCACAGGGTTGTAAATGATGCTGCAGTGTGTTTGTGAATGTGGGACATTCACACCCCTCTTCTCACTACAACATTATTCATCCATATGTCTGATCGATATATCTGACACATACACACATATAGCCTTTTAACTTTGATGTATTTGCTTTCTTCTTTCTCCTGCAGCAATCCCATTTTTCCTGTGGGGTCATTAAAGTTTCATCTAATAATCATCAATATTCCATTACTGAAACAGTCAATAGCAGCAGACCTGATGAGAGACTGCAGGGAGAGAGACTAAGATGGGACAGAAACACAAAGAGACTGATGGAAAGAGAGGGACATATTCTCTCCTTCAACCGACACTTTTAATTTCATGTCATCATCAGACTGTCCAATTCAGATTTCATGCAGATACATCCATCCTGACTCTACCTATTGTAGTAGTTAAATAGTAGCTGAAATATTAAATATTTGTTTGCACGTCACCATGTGGTCTTAAGAGCAAGAGTTCAATTTTTAATGCCCACTAAGCTCATGTTGTAGTAGCTCATGCTTTAGGTCTTTATGACCCAAAGCTTTACGCCTGTATACTAAGAAGAGACAAAATCAAGTCAAGTCAATTTTGTTTATATAGCCCAATGTCACAAATCACAATTTGCCTGGGGCTTTACTGTAAGATAGAAAAATAACTATTTTCAAGCAGATACGTACAATTAAACAGTACCACCACAGCTAGTTCTTGTTCAGACAGACAACAGCACTGCGTAAAAAATACACAGCCCCCTCATTACAGTAATTTCAATGGGACGTTGAAGCAGACGGCCCGAGCAAAACAGCTGAAGCTGGCTAAACTTCTGGTGGAAGTGTTTTTTGCTGTTGGATTAAAAGCAACATCAGGAGAGATAATAGACATAGAATAGAGAAAAAAAGTAAGAGAACAAGAATGAAAATAGAAAGACCCGGGCTTTGACTGTGTAAGACCAAACTCATGACTTTACGTAGAGAGAGAGATTAAACAAAAAGTATACTGTAAAGTATAGTTAGCATCACCATTGGACTAGCTTCACATTTAGTGTGAGAGAGAGAGAGAGAGAGAGATAGTAGAGAGAAATAACAGAGGGAGCAATAAGAAGAAAAGTATTGATCAAGGGAAAGTAAAGCCAGGAGGGGTGAAAGGCATTAAAAAAGAGAGATGGTGGAAGTGGAAAAAGATAGAGAGATAATGTGAGAGATGGAAAAGGGAGAGAGCCAAATGGGCAGGGAGAAAGGGTTGGTAATTTTAGATCCAGTGAGAGAGAGAGCGGGAGAAGAAGAGAGAATAGATTCAAAAGAATAGGTGGAAACAAGATAATGTGAGAGGGACACAATGTGACACAACAGAGAAGAAAAGAGAAATAATAAAAAGAGTGGAGAAAGTCTTTGATCATGAGAAAAACAAAGTGAGAGCTGGGGAAAAGATAGAAAAATAAAAGAGGAGAGGAAAGTGGATCGAGAGACTGAGGTCTAATGGGAAAGAAAGAAGGAAGACAAACAGAGAGAGTAGGTGTTGCTATCGACCATCTCGAACTGCTCTAATGCTGTCCACAGGTGCTACTGTCTCCACACTGGAGACATCTCTGTGCGTGTGCATGTGTGTGTGTGTGTCTAACAGGGCTAACAGTGTTTACAGACAGACAGCAGTGACCTCATCACACCCTGGGTGCATTTAGACGTGGCGTCAGATTGTCAGCAGTTACACGAACACACATACAGCGAGACATACACACTAACACACACTTCTCATCTCTGTATCTCCCTGTCTCTTTCTTTTTTTCCTCTCTTTTGTTTAAATCTGCCTCTCGGTCTGCAGGCCATCAGCCGTATCATTTTATCAACACACAGAGATGTGCTCTATTGCGTTACATTTGGAGACTCACACTGCAATGTTCTAGGAAGGCCTTCAAAGTGTGTTGATTCAAGGATCTATTTTTTCCATTCGGAGAAATGCACCAACAAACCATGATCTACTTCACTCTGTGTGGCAACAAGTCTGGTAGCTGTTTGATTTAGAGAAAGTCCACGCTAAGAGGGGATTCAGACCAAAAACAGCCCTGTGTTAAAACAGCACATGGGGCTGCGTCGGTTTAAGATCCTCGTGAGAAAATGAAACGTAACCCGTTTTGTTACAAGGTAAACTGTGTTCATGTTACAAAGTAATCTACACTACCAGGAATCCAAGGAAGGTTAATGGAAGGTAATTGGACGGTTTCCAGCTTTATCGGCAAAGACCATCACAATGACTGTGATGGTGAAATTTACAAGCATGCTGAGCTGTGGAGTGTTTCACGGTATGCGCACAGTGGCACAGACAGTAACCGATTATTGTCACAACCACACAAACATACACACAAATGACAAACATGTTATCGCCATGCATTTAATAAGCATGGACCAGGTATAGGGACAGTGGTCTCCATCATTTTGATAGGCTACGTCATTAACAACAAGCGTCCTCCACACATGGCTCACCTTATGTCATAAAAAAAGTGAGTTTTTTTGGGCAACTTTATAATATATATTGTGACGGGTAAACGTGAGCACACGTGTCTGAAGGGAAAAGCAATGTGAGCAGATGAAAGTAGTTTGTGAGTAAAATGAGATGTAGAATTAAAATGGTGACATGAGAAAAAACCTACTAGAGTCATGTATTCTTTCAAATATTACAAAATAATAATATAAAATATGCTCATACCCTGCCACATTTACACTGTCACTCTGTGGGAAACACTGAGCCTTGTTACTGCAATTCATTTTCAGTTGGATTTTAGTACAAAAACAGCTTTGTCCAGTGGGATAACTTTGTTTGAGTGAGAGTGAGAGAGTGAAAGTTAATTAATAGTCAATGTTTTATTATGAAAATACAACTGAATGAATCCCAGGAAGAATAGCCTTAATGCTTAGCGTGTGCTACTGGGGAAACAAAAATGTGTATGCTGTCAATTTCAGTTCTTAGAAAGAAAGAAAATCAGAATCGGCCAAAATCAGAAAGCCCAGACTAAAAAAATACTAAAAATTGGAATCAACCAAGAAAATTGCAATCGGTGCATCTCAACTGAAATTCATTCATTTCTGTAACTCACAGAGATATGCACAGCTAGATACTCACCTATAATGATTCCAGTTTTGGACTAAAAATCTAATCATTTAGAGATGCTAATTATACTTAACTGTGATGCATTAGAAGCAGCTAATTATTTTCTCCTCAGTTCATGAGTGATTGATCAGTAAAATGTCAGGCCAGGTAACTATTAAAACCTCTTTCAAGAATAGGATAGAATAAATGGTTAGAGTAGAATGAGGACAGTGAGGTAAAAACACAGTTAATAGTTAACTGGTATTTCTGATGTACCGAGGAAACCGATTTTTGAGAAAACAAATAATTATCTTATCACCATGGCAAGAAACAAAGCAGAAGTTGGCAGGAGGCATTGTTGCAGATGCAAATGAGCTCTCAACTCTTGAAAACAAAGCCAGACTCGCCCACAATAAACCACACCGGCACTAAAACTCTGCTCACAGACCTCCAATTAAACGTGTACACTACTGAACTGTTCTCTATGTGTGTGTGTGTGTGTGTGTGTGTGTGTGTGTGTGGGTGGATGGGTGTGTGTGTGTGTGTGTGACTCAAACCACTGTCACTTTCACTCGCTCATGAGTCATCCCTCTAATTAAGAGACCAGAATCGTGACACCGCTCAACATCTCCAGAACAATTATCCAATTAGGCGAGCCTTGAGCATGCAGGCTGACGGTTCTCATTCAGGACTGAACAGAAACAATCTATTTGCTCATCCCCCACCCCAATGTGTGTGTGTGTTTGGTTTTAGGGAAATTGACCTGTTTGTCAAGCATTGATAACTTCCCTGGTAGATCAGTCACTACAGCACTATCTGCTGGCTACATACGTAGTCTTTTGTGTTGCTAACATTGTTTACACAACTTAATAAGACACTAATATAATTCACTTTGTTTTTCTGCCACTTAGTTGTCAGAATGTGTTTAATGCAGCTTTAGATTTAATTGGCCAAAGGCAATGGACAGCAACTTGTAAATGTGTCAGGATGGTTTTCACCTGAGACAAATGTGAAGACACTAAACTTTTTCACATAGTTGTTTGTTGTGGTAGATGCTAATCACTCTTGCCCGCCAGGGCATCACTGTTGTATAAAAACAGTTTAAAGTTGTACCGCTATAGGAAAAAAGACAGCAATCACAGCTACTGTATTTATAACAACCTGTGCAGCAGGAAATTAATACCTTCCTCATGTGTAGTACAGCAGCTACGTCAGAAAACATGCCAGTGTGGACGTAGCCTAAGACTGTAGCCATTCTAGCCCTTAATCGCAATGATTACTTAACCACAGAGGCTCTTAAGTGCTGCTTATCAGAACTCCTCTGGAGAGAAATTACATGATCGCTGCCCTCTCTCTCACATTAACCCTCCTCTGAAGATCTTTTCTTATCCTGATGTCCTCACCCTCCACCAACCATCCTTCTTCAGACTGTCTCCTACTGCCCTGCTCTCCTCTCATCCTCTTCCCCTTCTCCTCTACTCGCCAATTTTTTACTTAGTTTCCCTTTTTTCATCCATCGTTTCAGCCTCTTGTCTTTTCTTCTTTTTGCTGTTATTCTTTTCGCTTCTCTTCCTGACTCAATTTCTCTCCATTTCCTTTCCTAATCCAAATTCTTTCTAATCCATCTGTTACATTGCGAGATATTTTACAGGATCACTGATAAATTTGACTTGCTGGTGTTGCCAGATGAAATGTAATGTGATCACTGCAGTCATTAGGATTAATCCTCTGAGCACCATGGATATGTGTACCAAAATTAGTGGCAATCCATTCAATGGTTGTTGAGATATTTATGTCCGGACCACAGTAGTGGACTGATTAGCACTGCCATCCCTAGAGCCAGGTGGCTGAAAAAATAAACTACTTTAAAATCTACTATTAATTATTCAAAATATTTGTTTGGTCCATGCTCACATTTCTGCACTTTTCAACCAAATATGCCGTACATTATTTGACATCCCATTCTGTTCCAATATACAGTTTAGCACCACATATTGTTCAGAGACTTATGATGCAGTGTGCTGTGTGGATAAGGAAGTCAAACGTGTGTTTTTCTCCTAAATGTCATGCAAGGGTGAACCTATTCTTCTAAAGGTCACACCACTGTCTCACTTCTGGGAGAGACAGTGAACAAGGAAGAAGGAGGGAGATCTATCTGAGTTGGGGGGTTGTGGAGGATGAGGTGGTTGTGGTGTGTGTGTGTGTGTGTGTGTGTGTGTGTGTGTGTGTGTGTGTGTGTGATTGGTTGGGAGTGGTAAAAGGAACCGGTATGTAAGTATAGCTGGAGCTCTTAGCTAACCACAGTCATCCTTCTGCCTTCAAGGTCGGAGCTAAAACAGCACAGATTACCTTTCCTAAGAGGTCAGAAATAGTTCAATACAGAGGATAGAGGAGGTTACAGGGTGAGGAAAAGGAGAGGATGGTTTACTTATGTTATTATAAACGTTGCAATGAAATACAGAATATAAAACAGATAGTCGGTATTGCATGTAAATTCTGCATGTATTAATGTTTGTTCTTTGCAGCCAATGAAGCAAGATAATTGGTGAAAGTTGTAATCACATAAGAGAAACAAAAATAGGGGAATGAAGAGGGAAGGGGAAAGAAAAAAAGAGGACAAGCTGACCCGCTCAATCTTTCCATAGAGTTAAAGAGAGCGAGAATGGAGGAGAAAGGAGGGAAAGAGAAGAAAGCGTGCAGACATACCAAAGAGAAAAAGAGGAGATTGTAGTGATTTTAATATATCAGTGCCTACTGATTACTAAAAAGACCATTAAGGTCTGTTGAAACGTTTCCCTGCAGCTCAATAAAGCACAATGCTTTCCCAGAGATCAGGGTCTCTCTGTCTCTCTCACTGCTTGAGGTGGCTCATCTGCTCAGCAGTCAACATTACATGCGTACTCATTTGAGTACATGCGTCACAACAATAGTTCTTCATGGCTTTTTATTACCCACTAAATCTGTCTAATCATTATAAAACCTGAATGTTGTTCCTAAGTCTTCTCAACATTAATCTTAGAGAAAAAAAGTGGCTGCCATTCATTCTTGTACAGCATGAAAATCCATAGGGTGAGATAACCCATGACAGTAAGCATGAATCCATAATTTGATTTGGTCAAACTCAGTTTTTCCTCCTTAAAATTGTGTGGCATCATATCTATGCTGCATTTTGCTTCCTTCTGTTTCCTGACATATTAAGAAAAAGAAAAATCTTGCCAGGAAATAATCCTTCAAGGTCATGTCACTTTGTAAATTTTGCTCTCACACCCAAATCTTTTCATTATCTTTGCCAGCTCAAAGAGAAGTGAATTTACAACTGTGACAACTCAATGCAAACCTATGGTACGATGTGCTCAGGTGAACACTGTTCACCTCAACTGTTGGAGGTAGTCTCCTTTAAATTTCATAAATATTAAACGCAAAGCCCTTTCAGCTTAGTTCAGCACATAATAAACTACGTTCTAAAGGGTTCTTCATTGCACCAAAACTGGTTTTGCACCACCGCTCTTCTAAAAGAACAATTTTCTGCTCCCTGCACACAGTGCGATACTTGGAGGGGTTCGGTGACACAAGCGGCTTATTTAGTTGTTCAGTCTCATAATTTATTAATTGTCTGCAGTCAAAACCTCCAGTGCTTTGGCAGGGACACAAGTGCCATTTACTAACGCAATTTGACTTTGTTTTGCAACAAAATCATGGTAGAAAAACACTGCATGCTGTGTGAAGAACAGATGTCAGATGCAGAACACAAGGTGAGGTCAAAGTCGGGAAAGAGCAGAGGAGAGCTTACGTACGGCATGTTTAGGCTTGTTTTCTTACGCCCTCTAACAGTTTATTATGTATAGCGAGAATATTATGTTAAGTTACTGTATGTAGTATTTAATAAAGATCATAAACACTGAAGCAATATGTGACTGAATGTTATGGCATGTAGCTAATTCACATATGCACATAAGGCTATGTGACTATTTAGTTTACAAACGCATGTTGTGTAGGCCTAAAGCTGGTGCTCATTCATCCAACGCACAGTGCTGAAATAGCTTTCTGTAGCAGGTGACGGTTTCATTTATGCTTCTTCCTCTCTGAGTAAAGAAAACAGTAAAGAGAAGAGGCAGAAGAGTGTAAAGACACAGATGAGTGAAGGCACAGCGCTGTACTCACATTCAGGTTCCCGGATTCCTGCTGTCACCTCTCAAAACTAGCGCGTATTCATCCAGAGAAAAAGTCAACTTATTTTATTCAACCTCTGCGAAAAGCGTCCAGCAGCAGTAGTGATGGTCAGAGTAAACAGCCTCCAGAGCGCAAAACGCTGTGAACTGAGCGATAACAGCCTGCAGACTGAGACACACACGTATACACACACTCACAGAGTGAGAGAGAGAGAGAGAGAGAGAGAGAGAGAGAGAGGGAGGGAGGGAGCGTCATCGTGTCAGAATGCCGACACTCTCTTTCTGAAGTGCTACATTAACATAAAGTAAAAACAGTGTGTTGGAGTTATTTCATATCTATGCGGATATAAGAAGTTTATGAAATAGCAAAAACAAATACAATAAAAAAACATGTCTAAATAGGCTTTATTAATTATTGTGTGTGCGAACATTTAGCTATCTGTGAATAGCAACCAAGATCGATCAGCATCCCAACATTATTGTTAATGTATGGGCTGTGTGAGCGCTGTTTATGCACGTGTAGCCCTGCTGTCAAGGTAGTAAGAATAAATATGCCACGTCCGGTTACACTTTCAAAATAAAACTAGTGGGTAATATTGTGAAACATCGCAATTTGGTTAGGTTTAGGCACAAAAACTACTTGGTTAGGTTTAGGCAACAAAAATATTTGGTTGCTGCTGCTTCTGAAAACAACACTGATGAGAGCGCTGAGGTCTTATGGGCTGCAAAATCAAAACAATGTTCTTAAATTCTTTAAAACACTCTGCAGACCTAAGGAATTATTTGAGGATATGTCATAGTAATTTGGTGGTAGTCATTGTTAATATAAAAAGTGCAGCTTTAAAGTTTGGCTAGTAGTTAGGATTGGACAGACCAGGAATTAATGTAAGTCAGCACAGTTTAGTTTATGTTTGTGTTTGATGGTGTGTGTGTGTGTGTGAGTGTGTGTGTGTGTGTAATATCTAAACATAAGAAAGCCAAGCTTGCTGGTGTAAAACATATCCAAGCAATGAACTCATTATGTCACATAAACCAGCAAATTTACTCTGTGTTTATATGGAAATTGAGCAGCACAAAGTCACTTAGTGATTTTAACATACTGCAGAGAATCTGACTCTGAAGCCTTTATTTTTTATTTTCATTTATTTATGTGGTTGAGCCTACTGCTTTTCCTACACTTGATCTGTCCCTAGAAATGTTTCAAGGTGCTTCCAAACTATTCTACTAAATACTATAAAAGTCTAACTAAATCTCAAAAATGTCCTAGTGGGAAGGAAGTAAGGTGACAGCCAGTGACTCTCCAAAACAGTAGGTCAGGTTTGTCTTTCCTCTCTGCCTGTTTGGTCGACTGACTGACGCAGCTGTCTTGATAAGGATGCACTACTACCCATTTGTTAGGTAACCCAAGGTCAAGATTATCTTTATTTTGTTTCCTTACAGACAAGCTGGCTACTGGCTATAGAAAGTTTTGCATGTGCCTTGAATGACACACAAGACAAGACTTTAGGTAATCTTGGGTTAATCGATTGTCTTGATTTGGACCAATATCCAATTGAATCTTCACACATGAATAGAGGGGTGAACAATTACCTTATTTGGATACTTAGTGAATCTCTGTAGGTCTAGGACAGATAAATATCCCTAAACAGGAAGCATCCTTCACTTGCAAGGCTTGCAATATACCACAATGCTCAATGAAGCCAACAAATTAAAAAACAAAATAACAATAAGAAGATAATTTATTTGCAACTTTAAGCACCAAATACAGGATATACTCAAATAATTAAATAAAAGACATACTGTGGTTTCTTTGAATATGAAGAACAGTGACCTTTACTGTCCTTTTTTTGTATGCAGTGCTGTGACAACATTTTGATGAAGTTTACTTTTAAATCATCCTAGCATTAAGGTAAAACATTTCTAATGTTCAATATTGAAACATGTACATTCACACAAATAAGTCTAAATGTGCTGAGAGATCAGGCCCCACATACAGTGTACTGCAGGTAGTTACATTTTTTTTGATCGCTTTGGTACTATTATCACATGTGCTAAGTATGTGGTAAAATTTCACAACTCAAACTCGAAGGAGATCATAAAAAGGGTGTGTTTTCCAACTTAAAATAACATGTTCAATTGACTATGCACGACACAAAATTACACAGTAACTTTTTCACCACACCTAATCAGTGTGTCATCAAAGAAATGCCTTTCATATGAAGTAATTGTCTTTCACGATGCAGTGCTCCCAATACTTTTGATATGCTTCTCTTCTGATTTGCATAAATACATTTGAACAACACTTATTCCAACTGATCTTAATGGTTAATCACAGAACCGTGTGTTAAATCTATAGATTTGAAATTTGTTGGTCAGCTATATAAAATGTGTGTTCGTATGAACATCTGAATTACATGAAACCGTATACTCATTATTGCTGATTGATTTCATCTCGTAACCACAATTGGTCACCCAATAAAAGATGGCGTATAAACACTGGCAATTTCTTTCAATATGGAGCAGGATAGACAGCAAGGAAGAGGA
The DNA here is from genome assembly GCA_024633595.2 of Lepomis macrochirus. Taxonomy (NCBI): domain Eukaryota; kingdom Metazoa; phylum Chordata; class Actinopteri; order Centrarchiformes; family Centrarchidae; genus Lepomis; species Lepomis macrochirus. The sequence goes on from JALXJV020000009.1 coordinate 6,295,264, forward strand.
AGAGCTGGTGGATAAGGGCTCCATCAGAGAGGTGTGCATGAGCAGTAACAGAGAGGTCAGAGAGGCGGTCAAAGGGCATGTCAAATTGTTGGTCTTCAGATAGAGGGAGGCAGAACTATTGTCTCTAATGAAGTCTGGGCTATCATAGTTGATCATGTGATGAACCGAGGCCTTACTATGGCAGAGGCTGCCAGATTAGTTGAGCCAAATCTAAAAAGATCAACAGTCAATTCAATCATTCACACTTTTCAGCAAGAAAACCAATGAGTCTGGAGGATGTATACAATGCTTTGCCTTTGGATTTACAATACTGGAAATTGTAATGCATGTAAATTCATCTTCAAATTCAAATTCATTCAACATGTTCTGACAGTATGATCTATGGACAGTACATTCTTCTCTATCCATTGTTCTCTAATTGACAGAAACACGTACAGCACTATAAATGTGTTACTTTTTGATGCATCACCTTCTTATGTATATTAAAACTACACTGTAAAAAGAGCTAACCAAAATATATTTTTTAGGGCTTTATCACACATAATATTTTTACATGTTACAGAAGGAAAAATAAAGTAAAAGTAAATAACAAATTGATGATGGCAGAAATCTGTTTAGCTTCTTCAGTTTTAGGTTCTGGTTTTGTTTATGTTGGCTTACTGTCATGACTTACTGGGACACTTGAGTAGAACAACGCCATTGTCAGTGTTGTTAGAAGTACATGTGCTTTTCCAACTACAACAAGACAAAATGTCTGCTGTGTCACATGTCTTTACTGTTCACTGATCAGACCTGTTCAGTTTTCCAGTCCATTACTCAGTCTCCTGCAAAGCTTTTAGTTGACTTAGTTCAGTCATTAGCTCCCCACTATAAACAGAAGACCGTTGATCCTCCTTGTTTGCCTGATCATTAATGATGCAACACAACCATTGTGTTCTTTGTGTTCCTGCTGTTTCCGCCTGTTTCCAGTTAAGACCAGTATGCAACCATGTCATCCTTTCTGGGTAACAGCCTCAAATGAACACTTTCCTACTCTGCATGTGTACCTGCATTAACTGTAGCTTGCCAGCACCACTGAGCTGTGACAGATCATCTGAAATGGCCTCTCATTGGACTGAAGAACATTTTGGGATGTTTTGATTACATACATGATCCATTATACTGCATTACAATAGGGGATGAAATAACTTCACTAAAAGTGCCTTCCATTATCCTCACTTAAATTTCTCAGTATCTCTACTAAACTTTGACAATAAGCCAACACTGATTAATTTACAACTGCTTTACTTAGAAATTAATCTATAAACCAAAAGCAAAATGATGAAACAGACTACTGGGTTATCGGTAGGACACTAATAGAAAAAATGTCTTTTTTAATTAAGTTGTTAAGAACTTAATTCTCCACAATGTGAACATTTGTCATTTAATACAACACAAGAATAGTAAAGTAAGCTTTTTAAAACCCTGAACCTTTCCCATGATATATACTTGTAATGAAAATGTCGCCCTTACAATGTTACTCGAGTGATTTGATATATATATTTTCTCAACAGCTGCACCCATGTGTTCTCGTGCTGTACAAAAGCTTTTACGTTGAATATTTTGGTTTCTAGTCAGTCTAATGTTACACTGTGCCTGCGCAGTGTGTGTGCCATTATAATAGATACTGCGCTAACTTCAGCATGTGTCTGCCCAAATGTAGCTACACCCATCACCCTGAACCAACTCTGTTGAGACAGGTGGAGTGTCCTGAACACTGAGTAGATCCGATGTCAAACACAGGCAGAATCAGCACCATGCAGAGATGAAAGACGAAGCTTTCATCTTCATTGCTGGGCTACACACAGCATTTTTATGACTTTTTCAGGGCAACCAGGTGGACACCACAAGGTGTTTAGGTATGTTAATCTCCCATTTCAACCTATTTTATGTATAGAATGTATTGTACTCAGTCACTCAGTTGGTCTACAGCTAAGTAAGCGCCTAACTTTAATCTAGTGAAAATGAATCAGTGAAATATATCAACATCTAAACATTGGATTGGCAATAGGTCATCTGCAGGCTACTTTCTGTTTACTGGTAATCAGCAAATATGCTATCATGCTAACAGGCTAAATTAGGATGTCGAACATGTTAAACGTTATCTGCTTTGTTTTGTTTTTGGAAGCGAAAATTGAGTCCAGCCGGGATTTCTAAATTTATTGTGTGTGTTTTTGCATTGCTTTAACCAATACCGGCACTGTTACATTTAACTTTTTATGCCCTCAAACCAAGTTAGGCTGAGCAGAGACCTTTTGGCTCAACTCGCCTTTGTTTGGGTTTCCATTGTAGAAATATTGTACCTGTACCTGCTTCCAGGTACTTTTTTTCGTATCACCTCACCTCCGTCGAGGTTCCAAGCGAGCTGAAGGATACTAAAATGTAACGTGAAAACACGACAGACTGCTGATTGGTCAGAGAGAATATTCATTATTCACTGCATCATCATTGCGTGCACCAGAGGCCAGCAACAGAAAGTTTTATATTTTACAGTTTTTGTATGGAATTTCATCACTAAATCCACTTCTGAGAAGTTCTGAGGTGAGAAATCAGCTATGTAGATTTCGAATATTGAGAGTTTTACGAGAAAGGAACAAAAATGTGATGAATATTTTCGGAGTTGAGGAGCTCCGCAAGTGGCAGGAGGGGCGTGTGAGGCCGGCCAGCCGCCCGCTCACAGAGCCCTCTGCTCCCGCCGTCACACAGACCACTGCAGCAACAACAGCAGAGGAAAACACAGCTGGAAGGTTTTCATACCGCTTATCTGTCTTTACATTTGGACTAATATTGAAACGTTTTAACCATAGACTATATATATTTATATTTATATTATAAGAGCTGTGTGGATCGCTGGGGTGTGTGTCGCATTGAACATTACGTCGCGGCCGTTGTGTGTGGTGTCGCTATCTCTGGGTTCTATCTGCAATGGAAAACAGAGCAGGGCCGAGTAGAGTCGAATCATTTGCGCTATGGTAGCATTTTCAGCAAGGCAGCATAGATCGTCAGAACACCGGCAATAGTTCAACATTCTGTCCTGATGGTAGGATGTGGAACAATGATGTGTGGTTGTGGACTGGAAATAACTTATACCATCTGCTAGGTTACGGTCGCTGTCTGAAGGCTTTGATTTGGATCACACCTTGTTCCTTACGACCCGCCCTTCTCTGCTTCTGATTGGCTAGTAGTCCTTACCTGAGAACTGCGCACGTGCTCCCAACAAAGATTTTGTACAAGTAAGACGCATCACTCTGCAGCTCAAGAGCGGACCGTACAACACATAGGGTGAAAAGAGGAGCTGCAACAATGTGGAGTATGAGAAAAATATGGTGTTTTTTGAAAATTAAACCATGTAAACCTGTTCTGGTACAACCCCTAATTAAGATTTTGAACCTGAAAATGAGCATAATACCACCTCTTTAATACTAGTGGTAAGCTATATTGTTATTATTATTAATTATAATAAATACCCTAATATTGGCCCTTATCAAATCATAACCCATACACATTGTCTCATTGCCACCAATTACTTGAATCCCTTCCCAGCCCCAACCTTTGACCCATTGTGGGTGTTTGTCTGCCTCCTGCTCCCACTGTCCTCTTTTTTTGGAAACCAAAATATTATAATCCTAGTTAAAATCAGCAACATAACCGTAAGTGTAGCTCCATGACACTGAGTAAGCAGTATGGGTGCAAACAGTTTACTGGGGAAGGAAAGGCTACATTGTTGTATTTTTGCATTAGTTTGTTAAGGTTCACACTGTTTAAAGTTCAAGTAGGTCTAAACTCCTGGAAGTCAAACTGCTGTATTGACCAAGATATTACATCATGTTGAAAAACATGTGTTTTGCACAGTTCCTCAGAATAATTGAAGGCACCTGTGCTTTTGCTGTTTCTTTTTCACGTGTGAAACACAAGTACAATTCAAAGTTTAAAGATTGCAATTGTGATCTGCGCTTGCTTCCATTTCTACAGCTGTACAGATGTTTGCATAGCAGTTACACTGGAGGACAAGTGTTCTGTTACTCTAATGTGCCTCTGTAACAGCAACTGATGGAAACCTACTGTAGGCCTACATAAAAAGATTCTCATGTGGGTTTTTTCCGCTCTGCAAGACGCCCAGCAGACAAACCGCTGTTATTGAGCAACGCCCCATCCATCAACACATTGCTCAACAGGCCATCGGCCACAACTCAGACACCCTGGTGGTACGGAGAATAGACTATTAGAGACAATCTGCATTCTTGACCTTCTCCCTGAGCTTATTCTCCACTCCCTCTTTCTGAGTTTTTATTCCATTCTCTCATCTTTCTCCATTTTGCTGTTTTCGTTTTTCATCTTTCTCAGTCCTTTTCACACAGTTCTGTTCACGGCCTATTACTCATTTGTAAACCTTACACACACAAAGCAGTCACACATGATTTGAAAGTCTTGTTCATGAAGTGCTGTTGCCTCACCCAAATAATGCTCACCAAAAAACCTGTTACCAAATCTGTTTTTAGCTTTTGGGGCTCCCTCATCTCTCATGTTTCGACAGTAAAGATTGTGAAGTTCTGTCTTAACTTCTCTTATTTCACATGATGTGAAAGTAGTCCAATGGTGATGCTTTAAGAAAACTCACTATACTTATATTAGTGTATAACTGTATACTTTTCTTGAACTCGAGGTTTCATTTGTTCATTATCTTTCTCTCTCTCTCTTCTCTCTCTCTCTCTCTCTGTCATAATGTTATAAAACTGTGTCTGGAATATTAATTGATGTTTGCATTATACCAAACACAACATCTTGGCAGGTGCTGTGGTGTCAACTTAACTGCAACACGTGCACAGATGATAAACTGTGTGATGATATGATTAAGTATGTGAGCTTCTAATAAACCTCCCACAAAGCAGAATAAAATATTTGGTACTTTTCATTTTCTCATGAGAAATATTGTTTTACAAGAATTGAATTAACGACAAATTCATAAAAACATATATTTTCCCTGATTCCTTGTGTAGTGAGTATTAAACTTTTTTTTCTTAACCAAAACATGAATGGAATGATTCAATAATTCAATAATCTAATGCTTAATCATTTCAATTAAAATTTATTTTTAAACTTAAACTTTTGATGGAATACAGGATCAAATCTTTTTATTTGTAATTGTATCTCCGACTATAAGCTGCAGTCACCTGAATTTGCTGCAGAAGGCCAATTCCTATAAAATCAACAACCCAAAAACAAATGATCTTGTGTATCACTTCTGTTGTAATTCATTCAGTAGTGTCTGTGCAATTTACCTACATGAAATAACAGATCGACCAACTTCATCATCATTGTCAGTCTTAGAAGCCCAGTCCTCTTCGCCAAAGACAGCTGAAAATGTGCAAAAAAACAAAGAGGCTGTATGTTTTTTTAAAGTTGTTTTTTAGAAATAACAGCACCCAAGTATTGTTAGTACAAAAGGGAAGTGTGTATCAGAAGTATTAAATGGTATCACTTTTGTTTATACAAATCTGAATCCTCATTGCAACCTTTAAAGGAATACACCCATTTATGGGAAATATCAGCACTGCTGTGGAGGAGGCTGGAATATCCTCATTGGAAGTGAACATGGTGGTTCTGGAGAATTTCAACACCATGACAAATACCATGATACAGAGCGAATAACAGCAGGTAATTTAACTAATGTTAGCTAAGTTGTGAGTAAACAAACTGTTACTGTAAATCTAACATGCAGAGAGGACAAGACGGTCCCAGAGCCAGCACACCAGCTCCAGACAGCGATCCTCACTACTCTCCTGCTAATATAACTAACACAATAACAGCATGTCTTGGTGGACCGTGAGGCAAATTGCTAAATTTGACAAAAATACATGTATTGGATTAGAATTGCATGCCCATGTGTAGTGCATTTTTCTGTTTTAAGGACTTGATAAAAATAATCTGAGAATTCAGATAAACATTCAGGATATGGACCAGGAGCACACAGTTTAGGGCTGATTAATAGGGTTGAGTCAAAGATAGCTGCAACTCCTTAAGGTGGAGTTGCAGCTATCTTTGACTCAAGAAGCTGAAACTTGAAGTGGAGTTGAGTTAAAAATTGCTACAACTCTACCTCAAGGCTCAGGATTGTGAGCATTAATATGCTTTATATTAGGGCTAACATTTTCTTCATGACACAGCCAGATTTCAGTAAGACAAAATATTTGATAATCTTATAGTAAAGCTTCAGATGACAGAGATGTTTGTTTGTTTATCACTTTAAGCAGTGTAGTTGGGATCAGGTCTAAGAGACAGGTTGATGGCTTGGATATGTATCAGATTTTTTAGCTGTTTCTAAGGTTCCTGAGTCTGAAGATAAATAGGTATCGGTTGAGTGTGGGAGGTGATGAATTTTGCCTTTAATAATTAGATTTTTATCATTAAAGAAGCTCATGAAGTCGTTACTACTGAGGGCTATAGGAACACATGGCTACAGAGCTGAAAATAAACGTGGGGTTGTTTTTATTTTCCTCTACTAATTCTTCTATATTGGTGGAATAACTTTTATTTATTGTGATGTCAGTTATCTGTAAAGCACAACTCTCTCAAACACCTGGTAATTTTCCTAGTTGATCAACATTTCCTGCACCCGTTTTGTTCATGGCAAGCTGCAGAGATCTCTAAACAAAAGCAAAGTTAATCTGTTAGGACAACACCTAAGTGCTTAGCAATTTGTAGTTGTAGTTGAATGTTTGTGTGTAGTGTGTACTAGTAACATTAGTCCTCTAAAAGTGAAACCTCAGTAGAAAACATTTTCAGTATGTGTCCTTTCATTGTGTCAGTCCCAGAATAATAAAGTGTGTGTGTGTGGCAGCCGCAGGGTTGTAGATTTTGTGGTTGAGACCCCAGACTGTCAAAATATTCCATCCTGTGTTATTTGATTAAGTGTCTCTGAGAACATCTCAGACAATTTTCTGTTCTCACGACTCGTTTCCCATCAGAAAAATCACAAATCTGCTGCATATTCATCTGTTTTATGTTTATGTCACAAAAAAAGCCTTTTTTGAAGTGGGCATGATGGCATGATAGTTATGTGCAAAATTGAATAATAAATTCTAAAGTAGTGTATTGCTCACTTTTAATTCAAATGTACTGTTATAAAAGTGCAATAACATGTGGTTTGCAAACACTTTAAACAAATAATGTGCTTTTTACCAGCAGTATTCCCTTTACACAGTAGCAATAAAGTATTTCTTGTAAATCTCAATGTAAAAGTTAATGCAATCAAATCAAATATTAAACCAAAGTTATTTGCCACTGCCAGGCCATTACCTTTTTATAGCTTGTTAAAACAAGTCCAGAGCCATGATCATAACATCATATCAGGCACCTTCTGTGAAAAAGGTTAACATATAAATCTGTCCGCCCACTGCTGAAGTTGAATTGTCTTGAACTTTTTTTACAGCACAAATCATTGGAAGAAAGACTGATCCTCGCTGTTTGTGAGTTTCCAGAATGTATAGGACATCAATAGGAAGGAATTCGCATGGCAGAAAATACCCGCAAAACTAGATGAAGGCCTATCAGGTAAAGTTATGTAGCCTATTATTTTAACTTTAGTTAAATAAGCTACAGCTGTGTAGCACAGATAAGCTGTTGCCATGGTTACTATTCATAAGGCGTCTACCGTTTACTCATGGAGCGCTTGTCTCCCTTTCTAATCACCGGGAGCAAAGAGCAACCATGTGGGGCCAAACGATTATGTTGCGATTTTAACAACATTTCCAAGACCGACATCTTCCCCAATACTAATAAGCATGCAGTGTGTAGCTATCCACTTCGCTATGGAGTTTGATCGTTTGTCTTGCTTTTGTTTACCTACTTCTTCCACATGCTGCATCCATGTCTTTGATTTCTGCTGCTTTGTTTCCCCATCAGTCTGCTCCCTCCACTGAGCTGATATCTGCCAAATATTACTCTCTTAGGCCCAACAGAGAGAATCTTACAGTGTGACTCTATTGATCTCTTTAAATATGTAGACTACTCCATCTGCCTGTTGTCTCGGTGAAGAAAATACCAACCAGAGCAGACTGCTCTTTTTCAATGAAAATTAATAAATTATAGCCCACGTCTTAACTGATTTGCATTAAATCCACTTCACTGTTATGTCCCCTTCTTCAGCATTTAGAAGAAAAGACTATCTAGTGCTACAATGCAACCATGTCACAATCTACACTACAGTACAGTACTGTCAAAATACAAAATAGCCTCCAGTCTACAGCCCTTAGTCCGAGATAAAAATTCTCATCAAGAAAATTGTTTGTTTTCTTTTCAGATGTATTGAACACTGTCTTACCAGAAAAAAACATTGGTTATGATCTGGTATATGATGAAAACCAAAATACATGGACAAGTAGAGCCTACTGTCTTTGGTTTTAAATTGAAAGTCAGCAAAGTCCACTGAATCTCACTTTTTCTGAGCCATCTCCTGGGAAGAAGAAATTGTACATATCATAAATTCTGATGAGCTCTTTCTAAAAAAAGATATTCAAACAATGATAAAATGTGTATCTGATTATCTGAGACAGCATCACAGCTGGATGCAAGCCTAGAAATAGTTCTAGATGATGTGTTTGTGTATGTGTCAGTAGTGTAGCTGTTGGTATCTGAGGGCAATGTGAATAAACATTTGTTTGCAATAAATCTCCCATAGATTATAATTTGTATGAAAGCTGAGGAAACTGTGGAATGTGCTGCTGCTGCTGCTGCTATGTAAACTGCTTGTGTGCCCTAAGAAACAACGGTTGTTCTCGAGATGAGGTGAAACTTTAAAACCCCTATTGGGACACAAACCAAACCAAAGTGACTACTGACATGGAAGCTCGACTTGTTTCTGCTCTGATGAACTAACCCTTCCCTCTGAGGAAATCAATGCTGGACCTGGTGTCAGCAGCTCATTTGTAAATGGTGCCATTCTGGTTCCATTGTAACTGACTTCAGCGCTTGGTGGGTGTTTATGCTTTGATGCAGACAAGGGAAATGCTGGGGGCAGCCATCACTTTCAACTTTTCTCTTGTTAAAACCCCATTTAGTTAAAGACCCTTAAGCCTTCCTGTGTGAGTCACACAGCAAGGCTGATAGAAGTGAGGATGAGAGATTCAGAATGTATAACAAGATATCATCAGCGTAAAGACTAATTTTATGGTGATGGGACTTTGATTGGATGTCTGCGATGCCTGTAAGGATATATTCGGTTGTCTTGTTAAGTGTTTTGTTTAGTTCATATTTGGGTTTGAGTGCCTTCATTATTGAATTGTTAGCACTTGAGAGGCCAGAAGGTCCAATCTCTTCATCTCTTTTTGGAGGTTGTATTCTTCTGCAATTTTTTTTCGTTTTCTATGAACACATTTGTCTTTGCAGTTTCCAATAGCGTGCACATGTTGCTATTCCAGGAGTGTTAATTGGTTTCGATAAAGGATGCCCATTCTTGTTAGTAATGAGTTCTTCAAGCACCATCTCGGGGGAGGATGTAGTGGGAGTTCTGCTGAGAAAGTGATAACAATAGGTGCATGATCAGAGATGATAGTGCAATGGATGGCTAGGTCAGTTATTTTGTGAATAATAGACTTGTCAACCAAGAAATAGTCTATATGGGAGTATGATTTACTGTAAGGTGAGTGATATGAGTACTGATATTCATTTTTGCTGGGGTCATTCAGTATCCAGACAGCCAAGCCAGTCAATCCATAATCTGACATGTACTGTTTAAGTAAGGATGATGAGTGGTTAAGTTTATTGCTGAATGGTGATGATGAACAATCAATATGTGAATCTAGTACTATGTTAAAATCGTCACCTAGTATATGCGAGTCAGAAAAATGAGAGATTACTGAGAATATAGAGAAGAGTCAGAGTTGGATTAATAGATATTTGCTAGAGTTAAAATTTATTTTCTAATGGGTCCAGTGATAATGATACTGTATAACATGCCTCTGGTTCAGTCATAGTTAAATTATGGGTAAAATAAATGTTCTTACTGGTTTAAAATGGAGATGCATTGCTTTTTTGGAACTACTAACTGTTTATTTAAGTGGTTTAATATTTGTGTCCTTTTTTCAGAAGAGCTGATTCCTCTTGTGTTCTATGGTGTTACTGGTAATACCATGGGATTGTTACTGTGACAAGTGGTATTGAATTACATGATGTACAGTGAAGATGCAAGCAGGTTATGGTTGGTTATGGTATAAAGTGTGAAAACATATAGCAAAAACAAAATAAGCATGTATCATAAACAGAAACATACAAACAGGAATACAGAACATTGTTGTAATTGGGGACTGGTGGTAGAATTGAAAGGTCATGTGAAGGCTCAACTGTTTACAGGAGGACTGGAGTGGAATTGTAATATTGAGGCAGTTGATCCGTTGCTATAACATCTTTGGATTTGTTTACATAAGCATTAAGCAAAACAGATAAGGCGGAAGATGACTCTAATGGGGTAATGGATAGATACTGGGCAATAAAAGTAAAAGTTCTAAATAAAGATGCAAGTCGAGATGAGGTCAGAGTGTAAGATAGTGATAGAGAGAAACAGCAAGAATAAAAGAAGGAGAAAAAAGTAAGTAATAAAAAGAAATAACAATAATAGCCATAATAATAATTATATACATAAATACCAATATACACAGGAGCTACACATTTAACTATAACACCATTAGGTTTAGAGTCATTAGACAGTTCTGTTTTCAGTAGCTCTTTCACAGTCATTGTCACAAGAGGGCAATAGTTACTGTAGCCAGGGGGTGATATTAGGTCCTTGAATAATTTATTGTCTTTGTTTATCAGAGATCAGACTCACCCGATGGCCATTTGATCAGTTGTTGTGGTAGATGGGAAAAATAACTGTTCATTTATTTTAAACGGTTTACTTTTGAGCCTTCCCCGAGTTATTTAATGATGACTTACTCATGATTAAATTATTATTGATTTAAATTATAACATACCACCACAACTTCCAGTGTATCTAGTTAAAAGAAGTCATTAGGGAAAACATCAACACTATCACTTTTAATCACTTTTATATTTTGTATGATGTGCTATTCCAAAACCCAACAGAGTATAAAATCCATAGATTAATCCATAAAATTCATAGAACCCACATCCAAACTCTATGTCATGGGCCTCAGCCAAAGTAACACACATTATTTCCATGCCCTCAGCCCTATCAGCCCAGTTTATCTAGTCCTCTCTTGTCAGTTTGATCCTATCTTGTCTCTCTTGTTTGTCTTGTCTTGTCAGTCTAATGCCTTTATTCTTTATATGGAAATGTGCATTTATAAAGAATGACAATTTTATGTCAATTTATTTCAATTTTTATGACAATTGTATTATGTAACGCTATATAAAAAATTTAAAAAGTGATAGAACTAGTGCTACGAAGAACAGATCAGCATTTCTGACCACTGTGTTAAAAGATTTTTAACTCCCTACATATAAATGTGTTGCATCAGATCAGCATTTCTGACCACTGTGTTAAAAGTTTTTTAACTGACATATAAATGTGTTGCATCAGTTTGGGCCCAGCACTTCATTGAGGACTTGTAACACTTACTAATGATTACAGTGGAGGATCATACTCAATAACAAAAACTCAATTTATTGATTCAATAAAGCTGGAAAATAACATGATAAACAAAAAAGACCAGTTTGTAGGAGATACTGCCCGCAGTATCTGCGTGCAGAGCTGTTGTCATAGTGAAAATGTCTTGATCCAATCTGTTTGAAACAATTTTAGATTAGTTTTTGATGATATCTGCAAAACTGCAAACTTAATCTACAACAAACCTGGACAAGCACAGATATCTGCAAAACTAAAAATATAGTGTATTGCCCTGGTTAGTCAACACAGAACCTAATGAGTAAACATACTGTTAATACTTCAGGTAGGGTAATTGTAGTGTGGAGAAGAGTGAAAAGTGGAGGAGTAGAGTCATCTCCTAAATTCCCACTACTCCCTGCGCTGTGCATGACCCTGCCCTTTAGGAGAGATATAAGATAAACTACAATTACGTTCTAAATGCCAACACACTAGTACTATAGTTATCTTCTATTTTTGAAAAGGGTTAGTGTTCTCCTGGGAATCCCTAGTGCAGCCTCATGTCCCCCCTTGTCCTTTGTGTCACACATGCCCTAAAGGCTGGTGTTTATTATATTAAAGTTTATGGTATGGAATGTCTCACGCTCTTCCTTTACACTGTACACATTTTCAACTTCTTTGCCAAGAGCAAATTCTCTTCATGTTTGTGTACACTTTGTATGCGGCTGCTGTAAAAATTTGTAGCCTTAACGGGTACTTTTTATTGTTTGGTAAATGGTCTGTACTCGTATACCACCTTTCTAGTCTTTCCGACCACTCAAAGCACTTTTACACTAACAACACATTCACCTATTCATACACTGAATGGCAGATGCTAAGATGTCAACTGCCATTAGAAATGCAGATACATTCATACACATCCACCGACCGATGGAACAGCCACCAAGAGCAATTTGGGGTTCAGTATCTTGCAGGGATACTTCAACATGCAGACTGGGGGAAACTGGGGAATGAACCACCGGCCTTCTGATAAGTGGATGACCACTCCAACCCCTGAACCACAGCAGCCCCTTGGCTCGTCATTTTGTTTAATTCATATCATCTTACAGTCTGTGATTCATAAATAACTGGTTGAGCAAAACACTGTATTTTTTTTAGTAGCGCAGTTGACATTACATAACCGATAAAATTAATAAAAGTCAAAAACTGGGCATTTGAAGTTAACCTTTTAAATCCTGTTTAGGCTGTACAATGTCAAATTACCAGTCTTCCTACAAACCTCCTGACCATCTTTGACATTCATGTTTTGGTATATTGTGAGGAGCTCCAGGGTCTATAGCCCTTCATCCTAAACTAAGAGGTGTTGACAAACAGCAGGCCATCGTACCACAATACCAACGTGACCCTAACCTCGCTCACTGCCTGTTGTTCAATGAATAAACACTGGAATCTTCCTCCTTGGCTTTGATCTCAGTCTCCTCACCTGCTCTTTCCTTCAAAAACACACATTTGGACAGCTTACCTGATCACTCTTCCACCTTTATCTACAACTCATTCATTGTGTATGGTGAAGTGTTGTAACTGACTTTTGTACACTTTCCGTAACCTGACCTATTTCTGTTTCACTCAGTGACTTCTTAGGTTTCCCAGAAAATGGGCCTCGATCTGCTGAATTTGACTTCAATATGTGTGGTGTAGAGACAGGCTGCTGTAAGAGAAGAGATTGATATCTCTGCCTCTCTAGAAGGTCAGAGATTACATGTGCCTGTAATTATCGCCCATGGTACAGAATAATTATTTGAAATGGGTCAAGATCAGAATAATCTTCAAAAAATATAGCCGCAAGTGGCAATGATCAGGATCCAGGCAATATTTATCATTTGCAGAGTAAAACACCAGATGCAGATGATTTAAGAGATTAAAATTATGAAAGAATTTGGACTCTTAGCCAAACTGTTTTTGAGATAATTGCAGAAACACAAACTTTATTATTACAGCATCACTTTCAGGTCAATGAGTGTCATTATGTGCCTGAGTAGCGGGTGGAATTTTCAACTCACCTGCTAATTTTTGTTTCCAAGTTTTAAGGAGAGAGAAAAGAAGACATTTTCAGAGGATCCACAATGTTCGGTGTACATAAAATTAAAAAAAAATTCTACTGGTTTTGGGTGTATTGTCAAATATTTAGCTGATGTTTGAAGCAACACCAAGCAACATCACAGAGTACGGTCTAGACCTGCTCTTTTATCAAAAGCGCTGTGAGATAACTGTTGGAATTTGGTGCTATATGAATAAAATTGAATTGAAATGAATTTAAAAAAAAAGAAAATGTTGTGCAGACTGTACAAATTACAGCAATACGAATATCACTGCATACTCACTGTTTGACTGATCTGAAAACCCTTCAAAACACTCGATGTCTACCATCTAGAAAATGTTGGTATCAAGTTTGGTAGCATTTAAATGAGGACTTGTGGAGATATAGATGTTGTTTGATTTAGCATATTCTGAAAATAGAGTGATGGACTTCTGAATTGACCACAGGTTGGATTGAGGCAAACATTTGTCACATATCAGTGGATGTGATGAATAAACTTCAGCTCTCTAGGATGTACCACATCTGTATAAAATAATATTTCAACCTCTGTTGAACAGATAAAGGCTGAATAAAACAAAAACAAACATGTCCTCTCTTGCTGTCCCTATATTTCTTTGTTTGACTTCCAAATATAGGTGAACAGTTGTCAGCTGCTTATTTATGCATACAGAAAGAAGGTGGCACACCAGCCTCCTGCTGCAGGTCCCCGAGCAAACTGAAAGCTATTGATTACTATGCACCCATCCACATTACCCTGAGTGCAATCAGCAACTACATTGACTGTAAATAGACCACAGAATTTTCACCCCAGCATCCTTCCCCCCAATTTATCACAAATTTACCAACAAAATATTTCTATTATTAATCATTTGACCACTTTTAAGGATTGGGCACAACAGGATTGTATACAACCAATAATAAATATATACATACATACATTACATACAACATAAATCAGGGTTACCACGATTATCATTTTATCACTTTATCAGGATTGTCTCAAGATCAGGGTTCACGGGATCTTTTTCCCTTGTACCTGCCATCTTAAAGGAAGAAAAAGAGTCACCACTCAGGAGTATTTGGGTAAAAACTTTATTAGCAAAACAGAAGGCAAAGCACAGCTCAAGCTCACTTCCACAGCACAGCAAGCCTATATTACCCTTCTGTCAATCGATATAAGTGCCACAGGAATAATAATAATAACATCCATCATTGTTAGTTAAATATTAAAATAACACAGCCACTCGGATATACTGTATAATACATATATTTACTCTATAGACCTTTGCCACATTGACAGCATCTACAGGAGGGCAGCTTCAATCATGCTCATTCTCTTGCATTGTAGCGCCATCTAGTGCCTTCTCAGCACAGTTACAGCAGTAATACAATCAGAAACACAGTAACCCGGGGGGTGGAGGCAAAATGACAGGTTCTGGACAAAATAACCACTTTGTACCGTTTACAATCTCAAACAGCAGTCTGCAGTTTGGAAATCAGGTCTAGGGATGTGAAAGTGTAAGATAACAAGGCAATGGGGTTATAGTAAGAATATTAAAAGGGGACACAACTCATTTTAGGAATTCTAATACAATCTTCCCTTGCCACATTACAGAGCAGTTACTTTTTCCAAACATGCATCACTCTTTCTTGAAGTTATAAGCTAATGGACATATTCACTGACTTTAGAAAATCACATCTCGACATGGTTACATTTTGTTTTTACTACATCCTGCACAAGTTTGAAGGTTTATCTCTTTCATTTGAGGCGTCAGTAGAGAGCGGTCTATGTATCTAATATGCTCACTTTGAGTGCAGAAATTACATGCATGGCCATTTGATAGTGCATGTGTTTACCCTGTTATTTCAAATCATGTATATTACATAACAGCTCACCGTTTTGCAAACCAAGCTGCTGTTTTCATAGATAGCAGATAGAAGTATATATTTTTTCATTTTCAAGAATACATTTGTTTCCATGCATTCAGTATGATAGGAAAATCTATTAGAAAATGTTTTATTTGAGTCACCACCTAAATTGAACATTGATTCTGCATTATTTTCTGTTAATCTTAAATTCTTGTTGGGTGGGGATACTGTTCGAGTGTAGTCCAATTTACTGAGCCTGTATTGCATTAACCCATTCACGTGAAGCGAGCTTCAAGAGTCTAATTTTTATACTTAGTGGAAAATTAAAGGAAACCAATAGGTGGTGGGAACAGCAGGAAAAATACTATACCAACAGTAACCCCAAAATATAACTAAAACCCTCACCTAGCCCTAAGTGTGTATGCATTCAAACATGATAAACAAAACTGATTTGTAATTATGGAGCTAAAACCTTCAAATACATGTGTCACTTAAAACAGGTGGCATTCTCATTAAAGGGGGTCAAGATAAATACAGTTTAGGCACAGTTAGTACTAATGCTAAAATCACAGGTTTAGTGTGTTCACTGTGTTGCAGTAGTTGATTTTTGGGAACAGTTAGGATTCACTTCCTGCATGGTAACAAGTAATTTTTCTACATTCTATTACAAACAGCAGGACACTAAATAATATTACATTTATTACAGTGATACTCATCTCATCTGGTGTGACATCTGTGGGCAGGTCAAGTTGTGTGTGTTCTTTTTTAAATTTTATTTATTTATGTTTTTACTTTCCAGTAGGCACAGAGGAGATACTGCCCCCTGGTGGCAGGAGGATAAAACAGTGAGGACAGGTCAGAGAGGATGCTGGTCCCTGCCTGTGGGGATTAGAGATGTAGATGGATAGCATTGCCTAGGCCACCACCCACTGCAGGATGCTGGTGTCTTTCCCACCAGTGGAGAACAGGTGAGTGTTGTCATGCAGGAAGGCAACGTTGGTCACGTGACTGCTGTGGCCACCATACTGGTGGCTGGGAGCCTGTAAATGTGAACAAGGCAAAAGGTCAGGAGGACCAGCAGTAATTCGTGGCATATAATGATATTAGGCCAGGGACACACACACTTTGACTTTCCTATCTCAAAACCCTTCAGATTTATTATATAAGAGAAACAGTGGGCAACACAGTGATAGTGATAATAACAGGGCATCAACTAACAATTATTTTCATTGTTAATTAATCTGTTGAATATTTTCTCAATTAATCGATCAGTTGTTTGGTCCATAAAATATCATAAATCGTTGAAAAATGTCGATCTGTGTTTCCCAAAGCCTAAGATGATGTCCCCAAATCTTGTTTTGTCCACAACCCAAAGATATTCAGTTTACTGTCAGAGGAGTGAAGAGACACATTCACATTTAAGAAGCTGGAATCAAATATTTCTTAAAAATTTTGTTTTTACTTAAACCGATATTCAAATTTCTTAGCAATTCATTTAAATATCTGACAACTAAATTGATTAATTGTTGCAGCTCTAGAGAAAAGAAAGATAAAGACAAAAAAAAAATACACACTAGAAGGTCAGTTTCTGCATTGCTATCAGTTTTACGTGGAGCACAACTGTAACTCGCTTGGTTTTAGTCAAAAAAAGTCTGTAAAATAAGTTTCATTCCAAGAGAGACACAATTCTACCTTGTAACTATTTACAGCTTCCGAGTTTCTGTGCTAATGGCAGCCAGCTTGTCTGAACGGACAATTAAGTTTACAGCTCCAGCTTAAACGGCTTTGGCTGAAAACCTGAACTCGTAAAAAAAAGAGAAAAAAAAAGGCTAAAACATTCAACAGCCTAAATGTGTTAGTAAGCACAAAATAAACACCTGGTAGAAATTGTGCCCATTATAGGTCTACGGCTGAGTACTTTGTTTCTGAGCTTTCAGTGCGTCTTAGTGTTCATTAATATGTAATCACAATGTTGGCAGGGAAGAACAGTGTTGTTGCTCAGCTGTGGTGTAAAAGGGCTATGCAGAACAGAACAAATTTCAAACAGTGGACGAATCAACTATGAATGCTGCAGGTCATAAATATGTCAAAATAAAAACAGTGTTTAGACATACACACAGACACAGGTGCTGATGTGCTAATAGTGTGTAACTGAGTGGATGTGACTGACCCTTGGCTGAGAGCAGGGGAAGGAGAACAAGCACACTTTGCCAAAGTCATCGGCAGAGGCCAGCAGGGATCCGTCATGTGACCTGCACACAGCGTTGATGTCTGTGCCGTCTGCCCCGTCTGGCCAAATTCCTGAGTGACAGATCCAGAGAAAGAGCGAGAGTTAACAACAGTCAAACATTAGAATTCACTTTGTGTTCTTTCATTTCATGTTTTTTTTATGTTTCAGGCTGCAACAAAATGCACAACGCTGTGCAGTCGTTTGATCAAAAGGTCCATGTGGACCAAGGAATTTATTTTGATGTGCTACCTCTGCGTCATCTGCTTAACTCTTCCAGTGGTATCTCTTACCATTGCTATGCTGATGACATGCAGCTTTACTTCTTAAACTTAATAAGCTTACCACCTTTCAGCTTCTGTTACAAACTGGATGTCACAAAATTACCTCCCATCTTAAAATGGACAAAACTGATTGTTTTACAAAAAAGGAGGTGAGTCTTTATATTGGCCCCCCACACTAGCAACAAGCCCCTAAGAATCTTGGTATTCTTTTTTTACCAACATTTGAACTTTAAACCTCATATCACTAAGCTCATTCAGTCTGGGTTCTTTAACTTGAGAAACATTGCAAAATTCAAACCTATACCTATATCAGTCAAAACGTGAAATATGGTAGATACCCTAATTCTTGTTTAAACTACTGTAACTCCCACTTTCCTTGCATTACTCAGTCCTGTCTAGCCTGCCCTAAATCAGTGCAAAATGCAAAATTTAGAAGTTACTAGTCATCTGTCCCACATCACCTCAGTTCTTGCCTCATTGGCTTCCAGTAAAAACACAGAATTCATTTTAAAATTTGACTTATCGCCTACAAGGCCTTGCATGGCATGGCCCCAGCATTTGCTATTGGCCACTCTGATCATCTCATTAAGGCCTGTTATATACAAAAAGTGCTATATAAATAAAGAAATATTCTCTACCAACCGAACTGACAAGTCAAAATTTAAAAGAGATGACAAAAGCTCCATCCAGAGAAAGCTCAACCTTTGCAGGTTGGCACACAATATAAAATATCAGGGTGTTAAAAGTGTATTGCCCTGTGAATGCAAAAAAAAAAGTTTGGTGCAGGTTTATGCTAATTATTTTTTTGCTCTCACAGCCAATTACTCGGAGCATCAGCCAAGTAACCCTTAAATGCACGATATAAAAAAACACTACATGCATTTGGAGATTTACCTGTTGACACTAGGTACCAGGCTTTAGATGATCAAATCACAGAGGGATAAAAAAGGTGTAATTAGTTTTTAATCGACCTACCAAAGGTGTTGAAGCCCAGAGTGCAGGTGTAAGTGGCCCACTCCAGGTTGCGCACTGTGTCCATGTTGGTCACATGTTTACCACTGGATGCCTCCCCTGAAGAAAACAAAATAACGTTTGTCATGCTCTGTGATGCATGCAACAAGTCAAAATGTCACTTTAACATTTTGTTTATCTTTAAAAACAAGAGTGGCTTAAGGGCAAGCTACAAGTGTATGTGAACAGAGACAAGAGGGAGGACCTACAGAAGAGGATCTCGTAGTCTCCTGAGTTAGTGACGAGGTACTGGCTGTCTTTCGACCAGTCCAGATGGGTGATGAAGCTGGAGTGGCCCTGGCGGGGAAGGAAGGAGTTTATGTTGCTTGAATAAAGATCACACAAAGAATGACGGTTTCATTTGAAACACTCCTCTCAGTCAGTGTGTTTTACTTTTTGTTTGGATTTTCTTGTTATTCATCTAATTCTGGAGGGAAAGTACTTCAAGTAAAAGTGCCACTTGCATTACAAACTAAGTTTTTATCCAATAGTGTAAAAGTGTCTAAAAAACTGCAACTATTTATTTAATTTAACTATTTTTAAAGCTTTCAGACCACTGAGATGCAAATTGTTGTTATTTTAGGAATGTATACTTACAGTGCACTTCCCCACACGACTGTACTTTCTGCCATTCTCTGTCACAGCATAGATGTAAACAAAATTGTCATGGGAAGCAACGGCCAGGAAGTTACCGTCTAAAGGCACAAGAAGGTCAGAGTTAATACAGTACTGAAACATGACAGTTTCTGAGCTGTGTTACCACAGCTGCTGTTCACTGTCGTGTGTGTGTGTGTCTTTTATGGATCGGGTTCAGTGACATGAATGGGTTATGTTTTACCTGGTGAGTACTTGATGTCAGAAATGATCTCATTGCCATCTGTGTGCATAGAAACAAGGTCCCGGGTGTCAGTGTCCAGCACCACCCACCTGCAACACACAAAAACAAACATGTCAGAAATTCGGGACAAATGCCATTCACCAGTTCACAGGAACCAAGGCAGTGTCTTTAAATTGCTTGTTATAGTAAAACGCAAAGTAAATTATTACATTTTATTAGATGGAACAGTGAATCTTCGTCATTTTTCTAATAAATTATTTTAAAAATTACTCAGTTATTGTTGTCTGTTAATTGTAAAATAAATTAATTGACCCATTGTTTCAGCACTAGTCTGATGTAGCATGTTTCCCCAGTATGAATCTGTAAATCACCCATTGATGAAAGTGTATAACTACATAATTGTTATCAGAGTAGTTGCCACAGCTATATGGGTTGGAGTAGTATCATTCTGTATTTTAACCTCAAAAGGAAACCTATTTCCTTATAACATTTTAGTGTTAAATTCACCAAAAGGAACAAGCCACCAAATAAATATAAACTCTAAAATGCAGTAATACACAGTCTATAGCTTTAAGTGGTTGCTGCTTTAAGAAATATATTAGCTGTCATGTTGCATAATAGTTTTCGCCAGTTGTGACTGTTATGTTTGTGTTTAGTTTCTGAATTGTAACTGTGAGGCTGACCTTCCAGTCATCGTCCCCACAGCCAGAACAGTGCCACTGGGATGAAAACCGGCAGACCTCGCTGGATCCTGAGGCACAGGAGGAAGCAGAGAAGAGGATGAATGAATTTGTTTAAATAATGACTCATAATTTTGATGAGTTGATCAAATTGTCTAACCCTTTAATTCTTTGTTCTACTCTAGTACTGTCAGTTCAGTACTCTACATACCAATGTTATAATATTATTATGATGTAATGTTCAAAGAACAGTCACCTCAATGGTCTTGCTCCAGAGGGGCTGATGGGAGTTGCTGTCCCAGAGGTGAACCTGTTTATCCTGAGCGCAGGTGACAAACTGCTCCATTGAGGGATGGACGTCCAGACCCCACAACTCATCTGTGTGACCCTGTAACACATTAGGTTTTTTCTAATACACCTGAGACCTCAGAGTGCCATGTTCAAATGTATGTATGTGAGGACCTTTCACTGTAAACAAACAGTCACCTCTTCTTAAAACAGACATATGCATATTGTTTGTGTGTACCTGTACGATAGGAGTTAATGTATCGGGGAAGGCGGCTCTGATGATGGCATTCTTGGTGGTCCCTACGAAGAGCTCTCCTGGTTTCCCTTCAGCCAGTGCCCGAACAGGACCAAACGCTTCACCCACCTGGATACACACACACACACACACACACACACACACACAGCACAGACTGAAAGAAAGCTCACATGTTCCTGTTAAAGCATCTCACAATTTACAGAACAAGGTAAAGCTTAAAGACAATAGGATTAGGCCAAAAATTCATTAAGACATGCAAAACCTCATAATGTCAAGACAGAAGATGACAGAGGGAGGGCGAGTACGGGTCAAGACCAGTTCCCCACATTACGTGATACATTTTAGGGTTACGCAAAATATGGAACGAGATCATAGGTACTTCTCAAATTGATCTGAAAGATCCACATTGCCTTTAAAAACACCCACATTCAAAGACAGAGCTGAAGAGCTGAAATCAACATAAGCATCTTTATTCAACACTCAGACGATATAAAAGCAATTTACTGATATTCCCAAAATGATGGTTTTGACTAAAATCCAGAGGCCTCAATGTCCCAGACAAGACCAAGACCATCAAAAAGTGGTCTTAAGACCAGTCTCAAGACCAAAACCGGGCTCGAGTACTACAATACCAATGAAAAATAAACATTTGGTTTTAATGGTGTATTAATTTATCATAATAGAAAACTGTAGGCCTCACTGTATTCTACAAAACTTGCAACTTGATGCTTTCTTACAAGGCACACAGCAATAACACATTCGTTTCTGCTTGAATGGTCAAATATAAAGAATAGTTTTTATATATCAGTTAGTGCAACCGTAAATCTGTTAATCACATTTACTATCACGACAAACACCACCTAAATCTTTCAACTACTTTTTTGGATCCATGGAACATGGGGTAGCTTTATGTTGCCCCAAGGGGAAAACCCACTGACTGTTTACTCGTAGACATCAGTATAATGAGAGAAGACACAGGATTAAAAACATTTATGGGTCTCGCTCTAAATCCTTAAAATGAGCAGTTGGGGCTCTTTGAAATGTCAACTGGAAACTGATTTTCTCTTCAGGATTATTCTGTCATTGTGCCTTTGATGTACACCCTTTGGTGCTCTCACCTCCATCTCTGCCTGTTTTTTGTAGCTGTGGTCCCACAGCACCACCTTACGGTCCTTCCCTCCTCCAGACACCAGTGTGCCATCCTTCAGGACACAAAGAGAAAAAATCCCTCCCTCGTGGGCCCCTGACACCTGCCGGCTGATGCGGGTACCGCCTGTCAATCAGAATGCAGAAGAAATCAGGAAAAAAAAAAAAGGGAGGACACCCTGTCTTTTGTGGACGCTTTTATATTTTGAAGCTTTTCTCTAAGTGGGAAAAACAAACAGAAAACTGTACATTCCCCGTCACTCGCAATGAGCCCAAGGAACATTTCAGTTCGAAAGTTATGATAAAATTAACAACATCTTCTGGCTATGTCTTAGTTGTGATCCTGGTCCTTAGTTGTGAAACTGACAAATTGGTTTTATTTTCCTGTATCTTTACAGGTTGCGGTTCAAACATCTGATCACGTTCTTACATTAAGAGAAATGCTGCATTAACGTTGTGATACCTTTGGCCCAGACGTAGATATTTCCACTGGAGTCTCCTGTGATGGCATCCCCATTCTCAGCAAATGCCACACACAACACATACTTTGGCTTCTCGTGTTTCTAGAGAGAACAGAAGTGGGATTTTTTGTAACTCTGTTGCAGTAGACTGCTTTTCTTTTAGCTAGGTGAATGAACAAACAACAAAGTATTTTGAAGAAGGAGGCTATTATGATACATTCATGGAACAGTTGTTCCTACCTCAAACAGGCCCTGTCTCTTGCTGAGAGTGCTGCCCTCAATGGTCCAGAAGTTGATGTGAGATTTTCCACAGGTAACAATCAGGTTGGCATCCATGGGATGAAACACAGCACCCAGCACAGAGTCATTGGAGCACTGCAGAGACGGAGGCATGAAGATGCAAACACGTTCCTCTAACAGATTCATTTAATGTTCTGAGAAGAATTATATTGTCTTTTCTCCATGATGGTAATCCATACAGTTGTTAATTAAAGTTTAGAACAAAGAGTATCAATGATACAGCTGTATACTGTAAATGTAATCAGTGCCAAGGGTGAGGGTACCTTGACATCAGCCAGTTGCTTCTCCTTCTGCCAGTTCCAGACCGACAGGATGTGATCGTTGGCATCATCCACGGCGCAGAGGAAAGTGCCGCCGTTCTGAGAGGAAAAACAAAAAGACAGTTTAAATGCACTTATTAGAACTAGTACTCCTTTGTAAATCAGCAGTTAGTACCTGACTGAACTTTGCACAGTGTCAAACCCTCGTTAAACTCTACAGGATGTGAACCTTCTTACCGACTTTGAGAAAGCCAAACAGGTGACTGCTCTGTCGAACACTCCCATCCCGATCACATGGAGCGTGTTGAGGCTCACAGAGTCCCAAACACGAACATGAGGAGCCAGCAGCTTAACCGGTGACAGACAGGAGAGAACACTGTTAGACAAACTCATCTGATATGTAGAAACTAATAAGATAGATTAGATAACAGGAGCAACTACAAATGTTTTTTACATTTTCCTTTTAAACTTTTTGTTCATTATACTCTTTACTCCTCATGCTAAAATCACATATTACACAAATCAAGTTTATAAATAGGAATTTTACATCATACACACACACGAGAAACAGTTGAACTGAAGTAGGACGCAGGTGTACCTTTCCATCTTTAGAGTTCCCGGCCACTTGGCCGGTTGCTATGGTAACCATGTCAGGATGCACACTCAGGCTAAGAAGAGAAAATATAAATTACTACTTCAATTTACACTGATCATTACTCTTTTTTTTTTTTTTTTTACTTCTGGCTTTTATGTGTAAGAGTCCAGAGGAGTGTTGCACTGCAAATTCAAACAGCTGATTCAGATGAATAAAAAGCAAACCCGTTACTCTGAAAGTGGAAACACCTTTGTGTCACAACTTTCAGGATTTGGAGGATATAACTGTTTCTTTTTGGCCCCTGACTTTCATAAACAAGGAAGTTCAAGGAAGTGTCAAATATGTACATTACTGACACTTAACACCATAAAATGCTAGCATTCTAAAACAAACTTTTTTGTGATTATTAAATTTGGAAACTTGAAATTACTATATTTATTTCCATATGAATCATAGTGTCTTTGTGTTTATAAAATAAAAACACTACATAAAAACTGTAGTAGTTAACACAGGATCTTCCTCATACTAAGACGAGGAGGAGAACTCAATATGACGCCGTGGGAGAGGAGAATGCGAGTGTTTCCCTGTAAAGAAAAAAAACTGTTCCCAGCATGCCTCAAGGGGGTTTACTTTGTTTACATCCCAGTGGCTCCAGTCACAGAGCTCATTCAGATGTCAGCTAGTAATTAAGTAAACCAACAATCCCATCAATGATAAACACAGTCAGCTGCATGAGGCTACACGGCAACAAGAATGATGAGAGAAACAGAATCTGAGTGGTCTGAAACGTTTGGCTCTTTTGTCCTTGTCTAGGAGTTTGAGGAAGCTTCTTATGAATCAGCCAAATGTGAAAACTTTTAGTTTTAGGTTTGACCGAATAATAGGAGTGTACAAAATCATTTCAGTACATGGTAGAATTGCATGATCATTTGACATTTGTTAAAGGGTTGCATCAAACAAGATCAAGTCACTTCCCTGTTTAAACAAATGTTTCCATATCCGGCTGTCAGGTCAACTCTGGCTGCTTCCTGTGCCCTGTGTATTATTCTACATGTGTACTGCACACAGTGCTTGAGTAGTTAATCTTTCACCACTGTCTTTGATCAAATGTGATATGTTTACATGCACACAAGAACCAGGGTAAAATGGGAGAATCCAGGTTACACAGGAAATCTGACATGTTACTCTATTTGGACCTTAAATATCATACAATATTAATATAATACTTGGAAGACAGCTCTAATCAGCCTCCTTTTCTCACCATTTGACATCATCGTTGTGGCCCAGGTAGTGTCTCTGCTGCTGCTCCTCGGTGTTGTACAGCACCACCACAGAGGCATTGAAGTAGACGATCTCACCTGTGGGCAGCAGGTAGAGGTTGGAGCGGCAGTCACGTCCGCGGTAGCCATACCTGGTCCACTCTTAAGTTATGGAACAAGACGAATGAAAATGGACAGGACCAGCAAGAGAATATTTGATATACTTATTTTAGACATATTATTGATGCTCTTTACCAAGGTGAGTCACAATAAGATACCATGTTTACTACTCAGAATATAAAGGTTACAAGATGTATGATGAAGAAATTAGAGCTTATGACCCAAAATTGATATTTTACATTTATTGTAAAATAACTTTATCTAATTAATGAAGACTACAATGACTAAAGTTATCTATCCATCTGTCTTTTTCCAGGGGTTTCAAAGTGTAAATCACCCTGAATGTAAACATACAGCATGTGTATCATTCACCATCACCTCATGTAGTATCTTTGCCTAACGTCTCTCCCACATCTCCCTCAGTCTGAAAACCTCTGATCGAAACATCATTCATTAATTTCTTCATTTCTCAGTTTCCCTCTCCCAGTCTGAAGGATACACCCACTGCAGCTTGAGCTTGCGGTCAGGTAGCGCCACCTTCTGGTCAAGGCTGTAGCTCCCCCTCTGCTGATCGGGAACATGCATGGTGACAGGACGACCTCGGAGGAACATCCTTACATAGCCGTCCTCTGGAGGGAAAGAAAGGGGGAAGAAAATTATTGTTGGAAGGTTTAAAAAAAAAATCAACAAATGACAAGAATTCTGGCTTCTTGAAATGTAAACATCCTACATATTCTTAAGTACAGAATATGTTCAAATCCTACCAATACTTACTTAACTGACTACAGTCAAAGGTATCCTGTGTAATTCTGAACTTCATTCGCTATGTTTCCTTTAAAGTCTGACATTTGCTATTGTTTCCTGGAAAATGACTGTCTCCAGTTAAACCAATCAGAGGTAATAGAACACAGAGGGAAACATTTGGTCTTCGTTAGTTGTAACGATCAGAAGCCATTCACAGACAGAACGTGGCTCTGCAAAGCAAATCCTTCAGTATCCTTTAATCAATGTGGATGCTTTAGAAAATAAAAACTAGCCTCAGATGTTGATGGTCTCTTTAGGTCATCATTCTGAACACTTTCAAGCAATGACTGATCATTTCTTTACTACTAATTTAGTAGCTTCATAGTTACTGCTTCCTGGGCTCTTTAGTAATTATAATGGATGTTAAATATTTCTATATTTAATCCTTCAAGAGTACTTCAAGGACTCGTAAATGCTAATTGAGTTTCTCACATTAGAGGTTGCTCATCCTCTTTACAACCAATTAAAATGTGACAGTAATTGAAGCATAAGACTTAATAAATGCAGCCTTAAAGTAGACACAAAAAATTTTAACAGGGTAAAACTCCTTACCTGTATTGAGGGTGCATTCTTTGGATTTGCTGAAACAGAAAAGAGAGAAAAAAAATGATGAAATGTCTTCTTTGAATATTGTTGTGCAGCATAGGATGATTCAGGGTCTATCATCCTAAATGGAAAAAAGAAAGTTTACACTAAACACCCAAGACTTTATTCCATAACATCAGGCTCTCTTATAAGATTGAATTATTTATTCCCTGACCACTCAGTTTCACATTAACTAGACAACAGGGATCTCTGTGGAAGAGGAGCAGAACACAGAGTCAGCAAAAACACACACCCATGCATCATATGATCAAGACTTGGAAGACTGTTCTTATCCTCTTGCATTTCCTGTTTGAAATGGACTAGGTGCTTGGAAACTGTTTTCACGTATGTATTACATATTAACCGGAATGTTTAGCATACACAAAAAATAAAGTCAAAGTAAAAGGCTTTTGTTGTGTCTGCTGATAGTGTGCCAACATATTGCA
Source organism: Lepomis macrochirus (assembly GCA_024633595.2). Taxonomy (NCBI): domain Eukaryota; kingdom Metazoa; phylum Chordata; class Actinopteri; order Centrarchiformes; family Centrarchidae; genus Lepomis; species Lepomis macrochirus. Next base: position 6,322,390 of record JALXJV020000009.1, read on the forward strand.
TATTCCTTAATATATTTCCTCCTCATGGCAAAAAAGTGCCAGGTGGTGTCTGTTGTGTGCACTGTCCAGTGTGGGATGGGTACCAACAGGCAACATGATTCAAGACACAGCTCTGTTAACCTTTGATGAAAAGAGAAAATGAATACAGTCTTTCATGTGAATCTTTAAACAGGTTGGTAAAGAGAACAGCTGCTCTTGATCGAGTCAGCAGACACAAAGCAAACAGAAAAGTTCTATTATCTGTATACAAACATGGCACCATCAGTTAAAACATACAGTGAATGTAGTGCTCAGCCACACAATGTGACAGGGAGGATCAGAGGAAAGATTAGAGACAAGAGAGATGGAGAAGCATCAAGCATGTTACCAAATGTCATATAGAAAAGCAAATGGTATATATATGAAAAAGTTGGATAACTACTAATTTAAAATGACAGCTAGTGAGTCAGCCACTTTGCCAAACTCCATAAAAAAATCCGTCAATCAAAACCTGTTGCAGTCTCATCAGTTTACAGCAGCTGTAGCTGTTCCTGAATCAGCTGTCTGTCAACCAATCAGAACTGCCCAGTGAGCATTTCAGGGCATGCTGACCACAACTTTACCTGTCAGCATGCTGTCAACCAAACAGATCATTAGGATTGTTGAGCTGCTACCTCAGCTGACAGGTGAATATCACCGTGGCAACAGCAGTAAAAGTAAGGCTTGATAAGGAAATTTGAGGGCTTGGCTCTTCCTGCTCAGCAACAGGAGAGTCCGGAAAGATGTGTTTGACTTTCCTGAGTGTCTAGAAGCAGACACAGGAATGGTGAAGAGAAAACACAGAACTTTGAGAACAACTGCAGTGACTTTGGAAATTAGTCTTTAGGTGCATAGGTTCTAAATTCAGAAACAAATAGGAAGCACTGTAAATGTATACACTGAAAACATTTTACAAGACACAAAAATAGTATTTATTTACAAATTATGTAGTAAGAAACTGACTTGAGAAGAAAGTGGCGAAAATATGTTTTACTGTCAAACTGCAATACCAAATTGAAAAAAGATTAAATAACAGAAATACAGACAGGTGACAAAGAAGAGAGAAACATGAATAAATGAATGGCCAAACATAAGAAAAGCAAATGCCATATATGAAATAATAAAGTCTATGGATACTATTGGTAGCAAAATGACAAACTAAGAATAGATGCAACTTCAGGCAGTAAACTGAAACGTATAGGTACCCTGGGCTACAAGCACTGTTTCTTTTATTGTACATGCGCACAAGGATCCACATGCACGCAAGAAACAGGACAACTTAAAGCACCAGGATGAACCACGTGTCTACTTCTACTGACATTTGTTTAACAGGAAGTTACCTGAGAAAAGCCTCACAGCACTGAGACATCTCAGTGTCTCTCTGGGCTTGTCAGGTCATGTCAAGTGAAACGATTAATACATTTTTTTTTTCATAGTCGGTTTGCCACAATATGTTTTACAATAATTATTATTAAAATCAAAAGATCAGAGCTTGGATGTGTGTTTGAACATAACACAAAGCATCTGAACAAGATTAAAAGACAGACTGCAGAGTAAACAGGCGACTGATCTGAGCACCTGACTGGTGTCTCTCTAGGCAGCTGGAGGTTGACCAGGCAGGGTGTCAGCTCTTGAAAATAACCACATAAAGGCCTGTTTGTCTCTTGAAGTGAGTATTTATTTGAGTGTGAGTGTGTGTATGCGTTGTCTGCCAGAAAGATGAGGTGTGGCCCAGTTCTAGCCAATGAGAGAACAAGATTGATTCAGAGTCAGTAATTAGTGCACAGCATGCTGGGTAACTGGCAACCGGACAGGGCAAATAACTGTGGATGTGAAACCCATGCGGCTGCAGCTCTGGTCACCAGGTTTCCAGGGAGGGAATGCACAAACAGAGCATTCATTAATGTGCAGCACTGAGTGAATTGCTTTTGCCTGCCTGCACTTTGAAAACACAATTGGTTCTTCTAAGAACAAGAGGGGAATAATGAGTGGCACAGACCCTTTAGGATTCCTGAGAAATCCGGCATTATGTCATTGTTTTGTGGAAGTGCTAAGATCCAAGATCTCTGTGGAGAGCGTGCTTAAGTTTTCTTTGAATCTCAAGCTCCCCTAAAAGTTCTTGCAACCAAGAATTTTTAAATTTTTTAACTTTTTTTACTTTTCTCAGTGCAGTCTGAAAAGGCTCAGACATTAGCTTGAGCTCCGCTCATGGACACTGAGATAGCTTTGCAGGTGATTAGAACAGCATTCAACCAACATAGTAATTAATGTGCTCTCTTTCTCTAACAATAAGAGAACAAAGTACCCATCTTTCTATCTATCAGACATAAACATGAACACTCCCTGCAGCTCAGCTTTGTAAAAGCTCAGCTTTGTAAAAGCATAGGTGTCAGATTGGACCAATACAAATTCTTCTGAATAAATCTGGAGGTAAGAAACAGGCCAGACATTTACTAAATGCTGATTAAGTTAGGTTTCCAATTTTTTTAAATTGAGGCATTGAATTGGTTCTCAGTTTATATTCAAAATCCAGGGCAGCTTGCTGTCCTAATCTAAACCATTCCCTGATCTGTCTGTTTTGCAGCTGCTGGGCTGGAAGAGACAGGACTGTTTTTTTTGAAAAGGAGACTGCAAGATTTAGGATCTTTTTCAGTTATGACTTTTAAACTTACTGTGTGCCTGAACACAGTCCAAGTAATTTGTGATCCTTTACAGGTCTTTGTAATCTTGTGTTAGCTGGTTTGTTTATCATACTTTGAAGGTTGGATGTTGTAGTCTGAATGATGGGTCGTAGCCGCCTGAACTGTGGGAGCGGTGGTCATGGTCAAGTTTGAGTCCATTTCCCGGTCCATTATGACTGAAGTGGTTCAGTTAATGGACACAAATGCATCTCATGAGCTTCAGCTTTCTGCCCCATGAAACAGAGTGAACACAATATAAATGTTTTCCTTATTACTTTTGTTTGCATTAATTCAGACCTGTATGGCAAAACTTAACTTTGTACAATGCCCTTAGATTTCAAAAGGGACATTTACCTTAACTTAAAATTACATGACAAACAAAGGCAGAAATAGTGACTAGTGTTAACTGGTTTATTGCGGCAAAACCTGGTTTTAGTTGCTGAAAATGCTTCTCTGCAATCAGCATCATGGTCAATATGTTTGTTGCATGATAAGCAGGAGGTTCAATCAATGTTATCAGTGTTGTGTCAAGCTGAGAAGAATCAGTAATCAGTTTCACATCGGCATCCGCCTCCCTGTCTGTGGTCGCAATGCTGTAGGGTGTTTCAAGTTTTTGCAGTGTTTTGTGGGGATAGTCTACCAGTTTAAGAAATTTGTGAATCAATTAAAATCCCTTTGAATGACCTTTAAATTAATGTTAAACAAGTTGCTACTCACAACTCAAGACAGTGTGTGCAAACAAACCTAAAGACATCATTTTTTTGGTGAACTTCATTCTGTGATATAAAAGCATAAGCTCTGTCCTATCTGCTGTCAGAATCAATCAGATCTAACTGAACACTCAGTTAACTGGCAGAACTGCTGAGCACACTGTGACTAGTCTCCTGTCACTTCATATTCACTCATTTGTGTGAGCGGGTTTCAAAACCCGGACAGAAATGTAACATGTTTGTTTCAACCATCATTATAGAACTAGATAGAACTACTAATGACACTGCAAAAGGCGCAGAAATTAATTCATGTAAATGAATTGAAATGTGACATAATCAAACCCCTTAGGTAAGAGATCCACTTCACATCTATAAAACACTTAACAAATTACAGTTTCCATTAGCCAGATTTAAGATTTGAGCTGATGAACAATGTGAATCATCAAAAAGCTTTTTTTTTTTAAATGAACAGCAAGTTTCATATAATACAATAAAACTCACTTGTTAATTCCTACTACACAATTAAACAATGAATAATTCTTCCTAAAGTGTTATCATACAGGCCTCCTGCCATTTGATCCATGGTCCGCTAACAAAACCGGCTCTTGTTTGTGTTGTATTTATGTTACTTAGCTGCAGCCCCTCCCCAAAGCCACCCACAACCCTGCGGATGGGAAGCCTACTGCATCAAACAGTTTGCGTGACAACTGTTTCATAGAACACCACAACTTCCCCAGGCTGTCGTGCAACGGGTCCCAAAAAACTGACTGAAAATAACCAAAAACATAAGATTGTGTTTGTGTAGCCTGAATGCATTCTACAAACCAAACCGCATTTCATTGTGCAACCTATAATCTATTCAAATATTAATCAAACAACTGAGGGACTAGCTGGGTGTGACACACAAAAAAAGTACTTTTACATTGTTCCCCCCCTGAACGTCATGCAGACTTTAAAAGCACCATTCACATTTTAAAAATTACTGTTACCATTTAGCCCCCCAAAGACTAAAGTTCCAAACTTTCCTTCACAACAAAACTTAAAGACATTTACTTCATTGTTGTGGTATAAATCCGTAAAAAAACATACAATCTTCTCTTCCAAAAAGTAAGTCTTCTCTGCTCTAAGTCTCCCGCGCCCTCTGTTAATAACGGATTGTCCATTGTAAAGCAACTAGTTACCTGGTAGATTTCTTCATGGCTGCAAGGTTTCCGTAGAGCAACAGTCAACAGTGGTGAGCAGACAAAGTGGTTCCTGCCTTGTCCAACAGCCAGAACAACACACAACTTCCTCCTTCACTCAGCAAACCTTTAGCTCAGCCTGAAGACCCCATCATCCAATCAGAACGCATTTCCTGACTTTGCAGACCCATCCCCTCTGCCCGGTAACCACACCCCTTTTTACCAAGAACTGTTTGAAATCTGATCCGTCAGCAGAAAGACAGGGAAAACAGAGAGAGGGGAGAGGAAAGGACAGTATAGGAGAAGGGATGAGAGAAAAGGAAATGAAAAGGAGAGGAAACAAAGAAAAGGAAAAGAGGAATAAATAATCTATGGAGAGGAAAGGAAATGAAAGGAAAATAGAGAAGACGTGGAAAGAGGACAGTAAACAAGTAGACAGGAAAAGGAAAAGAGAAGCAGGAAGGAAGGAAGGAAGGAAGGAAGGAAGGAAGTTTTACTGTTTGAGAGAGAAAGACCTCACATGAGAAACAGCAAAAACTGGAATACAGAGGATGAAAAATGAAGAAAAGAGAGACAGGGTTTAATGACAGGCAGACTGACGAAAAGAAAAACAAGAACAATGGAAAACGTGTGTATAACCAATGATAAACTTCCTCAGTCCATGTTTTGTGTGACACGTGGATACTTCAGTGTCTGTCAGGCTCAGAGCTGTGGCATTGCAAAGACCAACAGCATGTTAACTGCAGGACGTAAATCATGGTGACATTCCAGATTCAGGCGAACAGGAAGTGCTGACTGTGGAAGTGTAACAGCGACAGATGATGATGGGACACATCAGACGACACTAATGACGATGAGGTTGTGCAGAATCCGTCTCTCTCTCTCTTTTTAAAAACACAGTCTGAATAATTGAAGCCTCTCACACATCCTGAGTGTGCTTTAAACTTCAGAAATGCTTAACAATCACTTCTCAGAGCCCCAGCAGCTCCCATACGGAGGGCTGTACATGTGCAATTCCTTCATCAAAATCAGATGCAGATGTTTATTAGATTGGGCAGCACAACCAGAAAGTCTTTTTCTCGTCCCATACAGCACAATTTTACAGTTTTTTATTCAATTTTAAGGTATGACGTATACTTAAGTATAAGGATGTGCAAACATCTTTTTGTAAAAGACAAGTCAGTTCATCGGGAAATACTTGACTTTCACAGTGATATAGCAGACACTGAAATGAATTAAGGAAAGGGACAAAATATCTTTCTGGTCCTCTTCTCCCTCTGTGCTCCTATTAAACAAAAACCTAGTGTCTTATGTCATGTTTGTAAATATTAAGATGAATAATAGAATAATACATTTATCTGACGCTTTTTATCCAAAGCGACTTACAATTGCTATACATGTCAGAGGTCACACGCCTTTGAAGGGGTTAAGTGTCTTGCTCAGGGACACATTGGTGGATGGGTCACAGTGGGGAAATGAACCCGGGTCTTTCACACCCAAGGCATGTGTCTTTTCCATTGCACCATCACCACCCCAAAACAATATTAAATAATAATAATGACAAAGTGAAGATATCAAACATATTTAACAGTTGCTGGGATTAGGTTACTTTGGCTTTGTCACTAAAAGGGTGTATTACTGTAGGTATAATGTGTATGTCCTTTCTCCATGAAAGGTTTAAAGACACTGCACCTACTGTCATGATACCTAAAGAAAAGTATAATCTAGCAGTTTCTTTCAATTTTCTGCTAATCATGAAGGCATACCTATCAATTTAATAAAGAGACAGTAAATACTGTGCATTTATTTAAGTTCAAGAAACAGAGCAGCTTTTGAAACAACAAAAAAGTACCTGTATACTTGTTTTGACCAGATTGCTGCAGCTCATTTGTTTAGTTAACATCAGAACTTTATGGGCAAAACAAACTACAGTTTGACTACAGTAAGACAATTCACAATTGTAAATGCCTTTTCTTAATACCAGTATCTTAATTATGTCATCCATCCATTGTCAGTACCTACTTCAGGGTCATGGGGGGATGGAGACTATACCAGCAGGGACAGGTTTCCATTAAACATATTCAATAATATGATATCTAAAATATGGATATTTAAACTCTAATATCTAAAATTACTTTTAAGTTAGTCTTGCTCTAACCAAACACTCCATATCTTTCTTTCTGCCAGGCACAAAATGTGTTCATACTGACTGTGATCAGACTGTGTGACGGTCTAGAAGAGAGAGTAGAAAGGTAAGACAGCTCATTATAACAATCCTAAGTAACCCACTGAACTCCTCCACTGAACTCCTCCACTCCTCCCTGCCGACCCATGATACACAAACATGTTCTCTGAGCTTGTTAGAGACAAAAAGATGACTTGGTTTTTTAGGACTTTGTTTTCGTGGCAACATAGGATATAGCATTAACGTTTTCTCTGTTACACCTACTTTTGTGCAAAATTCGGCTGATGATGCTTTTTCTAGAATCACAGGGTAGTAAGACATGTCCCAGATTTAAGGAGGTGTTCATGAATTTAGAAACACAGTGTTTAATTTACAGCATCTCGCTGGACAAAGCCGTTACCTTTTGCCTCCAGAGGAGCTGGAGGAGGTGGTTCGACTCCGACTCTCTGCTCCCAGCTCTCTCCTCACCATGGTGAGACGCTCTGTGGACATACTCTTCCTGAAGACAAGGAGACGAGAGGAAAGGAGATAAAAGAGGAGAGGATGCTTAAGAGAAACCAGTATGTTCTGACATTTATAACGTATTTTTACCCTTCTTCACCTCTACTCCACTTCACCACAGGCCACTGCTAAAAGTAAAGTAACACTCCAAGTTAATTTTCCCCATTAGCCAGTGGTCTTGTAAATAAAACTAGGGGTGACAAAATGACGAGCAGTCATTTTACTAATAAAAGGTAAATTGCTAATAATAGGTAAAATTAAAATAAGTAAAATTAAAATCACTCAAATCAGTCATCAGATTTTAGCTCTGTTTTGGCCAATGTGAAATCAAGACTATAAACAGAAAAACAAAATTAAAATAAAATATAAACATGTGCAAATAAATAAATACTAAGTGAGTACATCACATTCTGTTGTGTTGCCTCTGTTTTCAGAAACTTTTCTGCTTCAGTTTCTTTTTGTGGGATTCACAAAATTGCATCACCAGAATTTCTGTGATTTCTGTCACCACCATTACTAGTTTGCCTCTTTACATCTTACTTATGAAATTAAGTGTAAACGTTAGAATATGAAAACAATCTAAGTGAGTGTGATCTTTGTGGCAGTGTTTCTTTTTCTTTAGCATTATTTTTTACCTCTTAATGGACTGTAGCACCTCCTTCTTAGGAGAGGAAGGGGAGGAGAAGAGACGTTTCTGTTGAACGTAGCCGTTACTCAGAGGTCTGGAGGGAAGAGCCTGCAGGAGCTGACGCACTGATAGATAAAACATTTTCATTAGCGTCAGCAAAAGAGGAATTGGTAGATAACAATTTTGTAAAAAAATAAAAAAGAAGTACAGCCCAGTGTCAAAACAAAATCTGAGACTATCACTTTGTACTGTATGTGAGGTAATGCTGTCCCTGTACTATGTGACAGCAGGTGCAGTAATAACTTGCTGTGTTTATAGATCCATGTCACCAAGGACAAATCCTTAAGATTTTGTGTATTTGACGGTGAAGGTCTGAATGTGACGCTGCAGGTGTAGTGGTTAACCTGTCCTTAGTTTTGTATGAAAGGCCCACCTATAACTTTCATAGTTTTGGTGAGCCATTTCCACTGGTGACAAAGGGGAATAAAATGACAACATAATCTCAGAAGCTGCAGCGTTGAGAGAAGAGCAGCTGTAGCAGTACAGTTATTTATTTCCCAATTTAACAAGAAGAAGATAAAACAACAAGTACGTTGTTAGCATTCAACAACTACAACAACTTTGACAGCAGGGCAGTGACTAACGCTCATGAGACATGTTGTCAGTGAATGCTTGCTCAAATGTTCCTCTCAATCACAGTGGTACACAAGCATTTATCTTAGAATATGAACATAAAACAGCAAGAACATGTTTCAGCTTTATAGAAATGCTGATGAAAAATGATCACTGATGAGAAAACTAACTAGCTAGGAAAGGGTGCAGGCCTTTAGCTCTCTTTTTACCTTACTTACCCTTGGTAGCTGGTGCAGAAGCTGTGGTGGCCAGAGATCTCCTGCCAGCAGCATGGACACCTCCTGCTTGCATCCCTAGGCTCTGCTCTTCGCAGTAGCCCAAACGACGCAGGGCGTCAGCCAGAGCGGCTTTCAACAGCTGTATCTCATCCTCCTGCAGCTGCAGCTTCTGCTCCAAGTGGGAAACCCTGTCCTCCATGTCCATGTTACTGCTGGCTGACACCGTGTCATCTGAACAGGAAGAGAGATGGTTTTAGTTTAGATTTAGGTTACTAGGACTTACAGCTCGCACAAGGTCAGAATGGCCAGCTCACATGAAGAGTGGAAACATCAGCACAGACAGGGTATTCTGTAAGGTCTTAGGTTGAACTTAATTACATCCTGTAGGAGTCAAGTGCAGTACAACACACATAAAAGTAAGCCAGTTAGTACTTCATTTAAAACCATAATTACATGCACTGTCAGTAGAAAACTACAAGGAAAAAGACATCACAGTTCAGCCCACAATGTTTGACAAATGAGCTCAAAATGAAGATTAACAACTTGTATGTGAGAAGGGATTATGAAGCTGTGACTGTGCATCAGAGGGAGTGTAAGGGACTTACATTTGGACATAAACACAAAACAGCTGCTTAAGGTGAGTGTTACGGATATCTGCTACTGCTGCTTAGTGGGTCAGTGGTTTTGAGTTTCTGAGGGGGCATTCAGGAAACTTGACTGGTTTTAATAATTTAGACTCTGTATGTGAGTGTGAGTCAGAGAAGGAAAACAACACCAGATACCAGATTGTGTAGTTGTTTTGGACAGGCTGAGAGAGAAGAAAAAAGAAATAGGAGTGGAGACAGTTGCCTACAGGGAGACAAAGCTTTGTCCTCTTCATTAAATCGTTACGCATTAAGATACAAAAGGTTCCCAGTAGAGTCTTGAACCGCCAGCTGTGCTATGGAGGATTTTTGATTGCATGAACACTTGTGTTATTTTATTTGCATCACCACTCCTGCAACTTGTGTTTAGTGCTAATTAGCAAATGTTACCAAGCTAACTTGCTTAACTAAGGACACGTTCACTTGCAAAACTTTCTGAAATAGAAACGGTCACTGTACTCATCAGCAGCTGTTGACTGACCCTCACACCCTCTGTTCATTGAACTCTTTCCAGCCTAGTTGCACACCACCCTCCATGATAACATCACCAGAGGCCAGCTAGATTATCAAAGGCAAACTGCCCAGTGAGGATTATTAATCTGTGGCCCACATTAACAGATTACAACCTGATAGAGTCAAAAACAAGTTTCTGATTGGATAGCACATCTTGACTCATGTGTCCTTAATTCTTTTATTTAAGTCCTGTCCCTTCTCTGCCATGAAGCCAGCTCTGAAACAACCATACCTCCATGTTCAGAAATAATGATAATTCATCAAAAAAACAGACTTCCACCTTACATACTAACACAAGTTACCTTCTACTAAGCCCTGAAAATCAAGATTGACAGCGTGCAATCATTTAGGCTTGAATATGTTTCTCCTAAAATCATATACTTTTTAAGTACATGCTGCTTTCTTTTGATAAGTCTCCATTTTTACAAACAAATGGGATTCCTGTACATTTTCTGTTTTTAATTTCCTCACACCTGGCTTTATATTCCCAAGGGAATTTAAAATGGGAGCAGTAAAATCACAAATCAAACAATCATGTGTTGAGATGGAGTCACAGCTCCACAAAGAATATACCTTAAATTATGTGTTGCTTTCTTTACACATCCATGTGTTCAGTTTGCAAATTAATTATTTATTCAAAAGCCTGCTGTCTCTCAGAGGTATCTGCTGCCAAGATGATGTGGGTCAATATTGTTCATAAAAAACATTTTTAAAGCACTGAATCCTGTAATAAAATAACTACAGTATCAGTGACTGCTAAACATATCAGCATCAACACCTGTTTTTGTTGAAGACCTTATTGATTGTCCAATCAGATCTAGGCTACAGTTAAACCAAGCCAAAAAAATATGAAACATGTTAGTTCTATCACTGAAAGAGACAAAAGGCTAAAACAAACCTAACACACTAAAATAACTTCATCTACCATGAACTTCCTCCTCATTATTTTTAAATGCAAATGTCACACTCATCATGTGGTACACCATACACTACTAGAGCAGGAGCCAATACAATGCCCCCAACATGCATGATTTCAGCGCTGTTAGCTGAGCCGGGGGACACTGTATCACATCGTTTAGTCAAATGGGACAGGAAGCGGCCATGAGGAAAAAGCTTCAGATTTACATGCAGCAATCAATCTTATGGGAGATTTGCATGGCAGAAGTGCCCAATGGCCGAGCAGCATAATGTCAGATTATACCTCAAGCCTTTGTCATTGTTTCTCTTCTTAAGTTTCTCTAACTTCCAGCTAATTCATCTGATGTAGTAAGACAAGACTGGTTTATCCAAATGACAGTAGCCTTAGTGGAATATCAAAAATCAGCCACTTGTCAGACACCAAAAATGGAGGTTGTGCTCTGACCACAGGCTTCTGCAGCAATTGAGAAAATTTTTGCTTTTTACAGAAGAGTGCACTGTGTAGAGTGCAGATCTTCGCTAGGTGTGTCTGTGGGTGGTGAACAGGGAGTGGACGGAAGGCTGTGAATCCAGTGTGTATGCGTGATGCATGCAGAAAGTGTTTTTGTATGGTGTAAGTTGTCTTATATAAATGTATGCAATATCTACATGACAACAACAACAGCATAGTATAATTTCAGTTCAGTCAGGACGACTTACATCAAAGAAACTGATATTTGCCCTACTGTAGTTGTGTTTGTTGGTATGGCTCTGTTCTGGGATCTCCCTGCCCATCCACGCACCTACGTGGAAAGCGATGTGTCCTGACTGAAAGTCAAGTTGGGGAGCGCACCTCCCCGCCCCTCCATGTGCCTATGTGGAAAAGTCACAGTAGGGAGAGCGCCTCCCTGTATAATTTAAAGGAAACAATAAACTGGACGATAACAAACTCTAAAAAAAAATGTATTCAAGGGAGAACATTTTTTGTTCCTACAAAATAAAACCCATCCCTACTTCCCTCCCCCCTCCCAAAGAAATTATAAAAAATAAATGAATTTAAAAATGAAAAGAAAAACAATTGTCTCTCCTGACTCCCTTACAGTCAAAGATAACAAAATATGCATCATGCTTAACTTTAGTGGAGCACAACATTTTGGATACGGAATTAAACTGCAGATGCTCTGCTTCCGATAATGCTACTGATAATGCCCAGTACTGTCATAACGCATTGTAAAATAGTGACTACTGCTGAGTCTAAGCTTTACAGTAGGCTCAGCCAATAATTTCTTTTTTTTTCTAAAATTGTAAATCAGCACAACCTCAAGTGGTCCTAAAACATACAGTCAATGTGCACAGAACACACACAACCAAACACATGATCACCCGAAGCTTAGGCCTGTAGACATAATAATTACTTTAATCCTACTCAGTTTCCATTACAATTGAAAATGTGGGTTGTGTGTCCCTTTTTTGAATAGCTGCCAGTTTCTAAAAGCCTTTCATTAGTCTTCATTATAGTCTAAGGTCTGTGTCAGTCAATGATCCAATTGAAAATTAAAACTAAATGGAAATTGGCTTTTCATAATTCATTTACATTAAATATTATTCATATAGATGATTTGTACTGTAAAATGATGAAAAAAGGTGAAATTCCACAAATAAAATATTCCAGCAAATTATTTTTTATTGTCCAGGCTATGTTAGCTACTCACATAGATAGCAGAGAAACCATCATAATCAGTCATAGTAATTCAAGAGCAATCCAACTCTCGTCTGTGGGAGCAATCAAGCGCTTGTTTTTTGACAGCACTTTTTGTAGAAAAATATATCTTTCTTATTACAGAATACTGGTGAAGTTGAAAAAACAAACACGGGCTTTGGTTCTGCAAATAATGCAAATAATCAAAACACAAACTGAATCATTGCGCAAGAGACATAGGTTATAATTGAAGTAGGAGAGGACAGATTGTAGGTGGGAGGAGAAAGGAATAGAAAAAGGACTCAGAGTGAGAGAAAGAGATGGGAGTAGAGAGAAGAATGATTAATGTTTAACTAGATATGGCAATAATTTTTATCTAAACTGCTGTGACCATTAGATACACTGAACTGAACAGAGAAACAGAAAGAAGAAACGCGTGAGGAGGAAACTGGGTGAGATCAAATCTGATCCAGAAGAGACAGTTTTAAAGACTAGTTCCTGCAGTGTGTTTATACACTGCAAAAAGAATGTACATACTGTATAGTGAGGGGGTTACCTCTATTATACGTTTTAAGTTGCATTGTGAGGTGATCTGTGCATATAGTACAATAATTCTCACTAAATATTCGGATACTACATTACAAAATGGCGCCATTAGTTCACTTCATAGAACAATTATGGACTAACCACAAAAGCCTTTAATTGATGTGATGGAACACAGCGATAAATCAATGACAAGTGATGTGAATAGCTAATTAAAATGTACAGAGAAGTGGTAAACGATACCAGAAGATGAAACCAAAGGACAGCCGAGCTTGTGATGATAAACTTGCAAAAGTGACAAACATGCCTGACACCGCAGCAGAAGGTGAGTGGCTGTTAAACTGACGCATGGGCTCGGCGCATGCAGGCAGTTTATGGTGCAGACACATAGGGGAAAAAAGGGTGCTCTTCTCTTTCTTTCGGTTTGTTGCTTGAATGTTTGACTGCAAGCAAAACCATACAAATCATAATTTTTTGCTGCAATCGGGTTTCAAAAAGTATCGACTGAAGTACTGGTTTGACTGGCGACATTTCGACTCTACTCGATACTGGGCTTTAGCGATACCCATACCTAGATGCTGATATGCTACATTTTAACATGTTTAACTCGGCTGTATGAAATGTTTATTCATTACTTGATAAGTTATATGTATATACTGTATGTTTGTGTGCAGTTCTGCTGACACTGAACTAAGCCTTTAACCATGCTGTACTGAAAACAAATCCACCTATTCTGGGCATGTGGTCATAAAAGTGAAGTAAAGTGATTTGATGCTAACTTCTTGTATGTAATGTTCACAATTTTAAACTTGATTGAACTCTGTCTTACAGTCTGGTGATTAGCAGAACTCACACAGACTTAGACAGAAGCTATATAAAACATAATAAAACCGCATAAAACTTATATCTGTTAAATGTGTTAACATTTAGCATGTTTAGTTTGAGTTGTAAAAAGCTAACACTTAAAATGTTAGAGTAGCATTCGTTACATTTACAGTTGTGCTCAAAAGTTTGCATACCCTTAGAGAATTGGTAATATATGTACCATGTGTAAAGAAAACATGAGTGAGCAGGCAAAATACATATTTTATTTCTTATGGGATTAACCATAACAGTATGGCACAATCATAAAACAAAAAATGCAACAGAGAAAAATGAACCGACCCCTGTTCAAAAGTCTGCATACCATTAGTTCTTAATACTGTGTATTGCCACCTTTAGCATTAATGACAGCGTGCAGTCTTTCATAACAGTTGTCTATGAGGCTCCCAATTCTTGCAGGTTGCATTCATCTTGACTCCAGTTCATGCAAAGTCTTTGGTCATCGTGCATGAACCGCACTTCTGAGATCTCCCCAGAATGGCTCAATGATTTTAAGGTTAGGAGACTGTGATGGCCTCTCCAGAACCTTTACCTTTTTCTGCAGTAACCACTGAGCCTCAACTTAGCCTTGTGCTTTGGGTCATTGTCATGTTGGAAAGTCCAACAGCGTCCCATGTGCAGGAGAATGCAAATTGTGCGCCAGTATTTTCTGATAGCATGCTGCATTCATCTTGCCATCAATTTTCACAAGATTCCCTGTGCCTTTAGAGCTCACACCCCCCAAAACATCAGTGAGCTGCCACCATGCTTCACCGTGGGGATGGTATTCTGTTCACTATAGGCCTTGTTGACCCCTCTCCAAACATTGCACTTTTGGTTGTGACCATAAAGCTCTATTCTAGTCTTGTCAAATTACAGTGTGCCAGAAGCTGTGAGGCGTGTCCAGGTGTTGATGGGCATTTCTAACCGGGATTTTTTGTGGCACTGGCGCAGTTAAGGCTTCTTTCTGGCAACTCGTCTGTGCAGCTCATTTTTGTTCAAGTATTGTCGTATTGTTCTCCTTGCGACAACCACACCATCTTTTTCCAGAACAGCCTGTATATCTCCTCACGTTACCTGTGGGGTTTTCTTTGTATCCTGAACAATTCTTCTCACAGTTTTGGTTGAAATCTTTCTTGGTCTACCTGACTTTGGCTTGGTATCAAGAGATCCCCGAATTTTCCACTTCTTAATAAGTGACTGAACAGTATTGACTGGTATTGTCAAGGTTTTGGATAACTTTTTATATCCTTTTCCATCTTTATAAAGTTCCAATACCTTATTACGCAGGTTTTTCAACAGTTAGTGCATCCACTTGAGAGCTAACAAACTCATTGACTATTAATAAACAGACACCAATTTCAATTTACAAAGCCACAAGTGTGGGAAATTAACCTTTAATTGCCATTTTCACCTGTGTGTGTCACTTTGTGTGTCTGTAACAAGGCCAAACATCCAAGGGTATGTAAACTTTTGATCAGGGCCATTTCAGTTATTTCTGTTATTAATATTGTTTGAAAAGCAGCCAAACAACTATGTAAAAGAGGTGTCTCCATATGATCACTATCCTTAAATCAAAGACAGTTATTTTGCATGATGAGTCATATTTTCAAAATGAATGCCAAAATTTTACAACTGTACACAACTGTAACTAGTAAGCATGTTAAACATTATATACTGAAGAGCAAAGGGTGTACAGCAAGAGAAGAGAGAAAAGAGAAGAGCAAACAAAGACGGATCAGCAGGGTTCACCTTCATCACCTCCACTGTCAGGACACCTGTTTAAAAACACTGCAGAGGCTGCTACTTTTTAATTTGCCCTTGAATTATCACACACACACACACACACACTATAACAACGGTTACACCTCAGTGGTATTCCATTACTGTCCCTATAAACCAGAGGCCACATCTATTTGATATTCAGCAGACGAGACACACACATTTTACAATACAAGCTCAGACAGTAACTGTTATGTGGTTCAGTTAGAAACCAGCTGACATGAGGCTGCTACCGACAGGAAAAGGAGGAAAGAGGAAGATGCAAATGAGGAGTTGGAGTGAAGGTAGTAAAAGGAAGAATGAGAGGAGAGTGACGGAAAGATGTGGACGATGAAATGCAGAGGGGGGTTGGCTGTGTGTGTGATGCTGCCAGAGACAGACACTGGCAGAGAGGGACAACTGGATACGCAGGGCAGTAAGAAATATTGAAGGCTGCTGAAATATTCATGGTGCAGTGAAGTGATGATGAAGGTGGAGCTCGTCTTGCCTACCTGCCATCGTGCACGCTGAGCGCCTGGTCACTCCTCCTGTCAATCAACCAGTGTGTCAGTCCACAGTGCAAACACTCTGTCAGGCTGTCCACTTGCGTTAACTCTAACTCCCCTAGAGGCTTTCTGGACTCTACTCCCTCCCCTCCCCGTCTGCAATCACTCTCTCTCTTTACATACACATTCTCTAATCTCCCATCCTCTCCTGCTGAACCACTCCCTCCTCCACCTCCACTTCCTCCTGTCTCCCTTCTTCCTGGAACACTCCCTCTTCCTCCGATGATTCCCGCCCCCTTTGTTCCCCTCCTCCTCCTTCCTCTTCTTCCACTCCTATATTTCTTTCCCTCCTCCTCCTCCTCCTCCTCCTGTCTTGTTAGCTATAGGCAGACAGACCAGAGGCAGAAGGGGTGGAGCATGGCTCAGGGCCACACACACACACTGCACCAGCATCAGCATCTGTACAGCCAGGCACCACCAGGAAGAGATGCTGCAGAGCTAGCCTCTAGGATCAATGACACACACGCATGCACACACACACACACACACACACACACACACACACACACACAAAAGGTGACACAGCACTCCTGACCTACATGCCCTTACTATACATTTGCATACAAGTAAAATTCAAAATGAATAAAAGGGCCGACCGTAACGATATTCTTGTACAGTCAAATTTACATCTTCAGTAGGAACCAGTCCATTCGCAATTCCACAGACTGGGTACTGAGAGGCTAACGCAACATTGTTTTTGATATTTTTAATGGCATTTGTTGACAATTAGAAAAATATATAAAGAACACCATCCTTATCCTTTACCTTGAACTGAAAAAACACCCTATTAAAACCAATGAGAAGCTGTATGTTTATAGAGTACTATAAATTCTAGAGATCCTCTTTAAAAACCTGTTGGATAAACTACAAACAGGATGAAGATACAAGAAGATACAAGATTTTCACCAGACTAAACACTACAGCACAATCATCTAAATGTTTTTTTCTCCATCTACAGCAAACCACAGGTCTGTACAGCAGTAAAATATGCTGTGATTGACAACTCTTGTTGCTGCAACACTGCATACACTTCTTCAGCCGTCAGTCATTTCATCTCAATCTACAGCTGAAAGAGCATACTGTAGTGCACAACTATCATGCACCAGCATGCATCTATGGTACCCTTTACACTGTAAACTTGATGGCATTATGCACTGTGCTAATAAATTTTCAGGGTACACAGAGAATACTGTTGCTGTTTAAATATATATGTTTAAATAAACCAATCTTACACATCTGAAACACTAAATGGGGCTTTCAAAGGAAAAGAGTCAAGACAAATTCTATCCCCTTTTCCCAAATTAAATTCTGGATGTAAGTGTATTGTCCACGCCCTGCCGGTGACTAAATTTAATCTGAGAGTGAAATACGAAACTGCACAGAGAAAGCTGGAAGCACCAACAAAAAGCTGGACCTGTCAAACCTCCTGCAGACACAGAAGACAACAGGTCTGACAACAGCGCAGTTTACTGTGGTTTAATGATATGTGGGTGTAGATCATCGCCTGTTACTGCCATTTGGAGTTGCTGTTGTGTAATTCTGCATCATTCAGATTCAAGAAGCAATGATATACTTTTGAGGCAGGTTACTAGTTGAGAAAGGAGCAACAAAAGGAAGTTAAAAAAAAAACGAGTTGAATAAATCCTTCAGGTTTGTTTTTATGCTGCCAGGAGTCCCAGATGTGTGGAGTTTACCTCAGCAGGATCATTTAGGTAAAGACAAGAAGGTTGTAAACACTAAATAAGCTAAACTGACTCATTATATTGTAAGGCTGCAAGTAACTGCTGACTATTTTCACGATTAATGGAATAATTGTATAAAATGTCAAGATATTATGAAAAATGCTCATCACAGTTTTCCAGAGCCCAAAATGACGTCTTTGAATTACTGCGTTTGTCCAACAGTCCAAAACCCAACTCTTCATTTACTATCATAAATGACAAAGAATAGCAGCAAGATTAAACCAGCAATTTTCCACATTGTTGCCTAAAAAAAAAGACAGAAACCGTTTCATCGATTATCAAAATAGAGATCGACTCATCAATTAATCGATTAAATGCAGCTCTATTATATTGCCCTACATGACATAGAACATCTACCTGCACCTGAGTATAATACAATTTTAAAAACTATAAAAAGGGGAATGCAAACTGAATTTGGCTGAATATGTGGTGGACCAGGTGGGCCAGGAGAGCAGATCTGAACACAATACAGATCGCTGGTTCCAGTGAGAGGACAGATGGCAGAGGAAGAAATTGAGACAGGTCAAAAAGAAAAGGAAAGACAGGAGGCGGACAGACAGACACAACTAAATAATAAAAAAGGAAGAAAGAAGCTGGTTGATGCTCACTTGGCAGATGCTACACTGCTGAGATCAACAGTTCAATCAGACTTGACATGGCAAAAAAGACAGGCAAACACGGTCTACTCTGATACACAGTCTTATTATTGTCCAGTCTGCTCTGTTCTGTCTACCAGAGTCATCACCTTTCCTTCCTGATTTCTGTGTGTTATTCTCAGGTTTGGTTCACACAGGCCTATTTTCAGCATCAACTTCAGCACCTATGTACCATCACAGTTTTTAGGCATACAAACTTATACTGTCTTCCAACTCTTTCAGCACTAAGAGCTTCTTTTTCCTATAAGTCACAACCCAAAATGGCTAAAAATATGTTTGTTGCGTTGTGTCCCTCAACGCAACAGGTTGTATTATAGTGGTTCATTACAGCACAAAATCTACCCTCAAAACACTGGTTGGATCAGGAAACCTACAGAGTCTAGAGCCTTGATGGCACACAGCGACAGTAAGGGAGGTGGTCATATTGAACAGGGAGAGTTCATGCTGAAGTGCTCTTTGTAAGATGCTAAATCCCTCCAGAGAGTTTGACTTCTGACCTCTCAGCAGAGGAAGGCAAGCAAAACGACAATATTTCCTTTCCTTCTGGGCATCAATACAATATGTGAAAATGTCAGCAAACACATACAGGCCTGTTTTCCTATTATTGTGAGGACCTTCCTGAGGCATTTATGCTCTGACCATTTACCTTAACGTGAATTTAGGCCTAAATCAACCCTAAATCAAAGCTCTAAACCTAAACTCAACCCAATCAGTGTTTCTGAGGATTATCTTTCTATCCCTGTGAGAACATTTGGCACTCAGAAATACAGCAACACACCTCATTAATCCACCTGTGTGTCCCAGGAATCAGACTGTCTTTCCGACTCCCTATCTGCGAGTTTAATTTAAAGCAGAAAAGTCCTTAAATTAAACTTTATAAACTGAACTTGTCATTTCTACCAAGTAGTAAAAAAGTATGTATTTTGCTGATTTATTTAAACATAATGGAAAAAACTGCATCCTGCACTGGACAAAACACACAAAAAAAACAAACACAGGTTTAAGCAGCTGATCCCTCTCTGCAGGACCAGCTGTCACTCGACGAGCTCTTCTGGTAAACTGCAGTTGACATTAATCACTTTATTTTTTTGCGTTATTCAGGTCCTGTGAAGCTCAGTGAGCAGAACCTGTGCTTTTGTCTTACAGTTAAACTGAAATCTTTATGACTTGGAGAGCTGCAGGAGGCTTTGGATCAAGACACTCACCAAATGAAGGCACATGTTACATCTTGGATAACAAACATCACAGCTCTGATCAGACTCCCATGACCCCTCGCTGACTCTGCACCTGCCGCTCAATATGGCTGACTGTGAAGTTTAGTAGACCACAGGGACGGTATGTCCAACCCACGGACAGTACTGTCAGATACCAAATCCGTTTACATGCATTTAACTTTGCCTCAACTTTGTTTGAAGCAGCTGGAGAAACAATGACTCCCTCGTTCAGGTGACAGTGACATGTTTTAAATATCACCTACAATCCTCCATTTATTACCATAAATATGATCAGGCCTCGGCTGGCCTGGCAGCAGTAGCAGGGTATTTGCATTATATTTGTAAAGCAGGATGTGAGAGATAAAGAGACAGTAGGATATTGAATTTGCCAATGTTACCATTGGAGATCATCATGTATTCAAACCCAGAAAATGGATCATGTCCAAATGTCAAAGCTGGCAGTAGTGTTGTGATCACAACAAGGTTCTCATGAGTGATGACAAACATCATCCTTCCAGCTTTAGTCTTACAGGTGATTGTGTTTTCCACACAGTGTTTTGTAGCTGTGGACTGAGAGGAACATCATTCATATCACAGGTAAATAACACTGATGATACGTTTATTCTTAATAAAAAGGCAGATATGTTTCGCTGTCTAACCCTTAACTAGAACCAAAAAGACTACTGTCAGAATATAAGGCAGGACAAACACCTAAAAGTGCCTGGCCTAAATGTTAGCCGCAGTGTAGTACAACTCATTTCTACAATAACAAAAGGTAAAAGGAACTACAAAAAAGGACTGAATAAAATCTATAATTGAATAGTTAAACTGTTTTCTTCAGCTGCACCTTAGAAAATATATACACCACGTATCCATCCATAACACACATTTCAGAAATATTCATCTATGTTTTAAAATATTACTACAAATAAATCAATTTTAAAAATGGATGCATTGGGTTAATATTTTTATCTTCTTTCTAAAAGGAAATGAAGCCCAAAAGTCGTGAAAATAAACCACAAAATAAAGGTAGACAAAAATAAAATAGCTATCATTAAAAGAATATAAGAGATGATAATAGCCTACTGAACTGTAAATTCATAATCATATATAATGCAATCCAATTGGCTCATTTGGGCAGTCACAACACATTTTCAGCGGATAAGCAGCAGAATGAAATGATAGTCTTTCCAAATAAATAAATGTTATTATCAACACATTTTTGGGAGCCAATTTGTGTATATTTCGAAACACATTTTAGTGCACTTTCCAGAGTCATGTCAAAATCTCAATATTTGCTGTCGGATGAGGTGGACTGAGAAGCGGCTCACCGTTGTTGCAGTACTGTAGCAGCAGGTTGGTGCTGTCATACAGGCTCCCACACGAAGATATCCTCTCCGACATCCTCCCCTCTTTTCTTATTCCTTCTTCCTTTCCAGCTCTTTCTCCGCTCAGTTTGGTCCTTTGTCCTCCTTTCACCCCTCTCCGTCTTTTCTTCACGCCGTCACCCCTTCCTGTCTCCCCACCATTCATAAACAGTCAAACACAAACACCTTTACCTGCCCCAGCCCCCCCTCTCTACTCTCCCGCTCCTGCCTCACTGCCAGCGTCAAGTTACACACCACGTAACAAACTACACTTCCGGTTTTTACTTTCAAAATAAAGTCCCGTCAACGGGCACCATGAAACATAGTAGGTCAGTTCAGTTCATTTCAACGTGCTTGATTGTTTCAGTTAAACAATGTTGTCAAAGCACTTTGCAGCAAAATCAAAAAATTACATCTCAATATGACATGTCAAGAATTAGTGCTATCAAGGCCATTCAATTTAGCAGTTATAAGTTTCAAAAGTAACAAATACAGATATAACGTAAATTAGTAACAGGAATTGACAAAATGTAACCTGCTATGTAGCCAATGTTAAATGCAACAGTTCGTTGAGTCACTCGCTGTCTATCAGCTTGTGATCTTTTTATATACACTCTATGATTGCTACACAGGTACATATAGCCTACTTGGCGGCGAAGTTTGCCTTATGTCCTTCTCATAGGGTTATTCTTTAATTATTTTTATCTTCAAGTTATTTGAAATCAGTTAAGCTATTAATAGATGGATTTTCTCAAATATTACTATTATATGCTTCTTTCACATTTCAGGAGAAAATGTGTCTCTGTCCCCACCTCACTGTCATACAATGCTCACGTCTACTTTGTATTCTGTAACCAAGGCTTTTTTCATATCTCCCCTTTTCAATTGTATGGGTCTATGAGTCTGTACTTGGTAAGAAGTTGCCTCTGCTTGATCTCTCTGCAGTAGAAAGATATTCAGACGTTTGATAATCTCTATTTAGGACCAGATAACAATCTAGTTTGTGTTGTTTGTTTTTTGTGTCTTCCTCCCAATGTTCCAAATAAGCATTTATGATAAAATTAAAGTGATGATTAATTTCCACTTTCAAAATAAAGTCCTGTCGACGGGCACCATGCCATATTGTCCACGCCGCTACATACAAAGCTGCATTATTTACTGAAACAACGATGGTAATTAATTATTTTGCGTATTTAATAGTAATTGCTAATCACATACTTTTATTTTGAAAAAGAACCCATCCGTTTCCGGTAACGATCTCTTGGTGACTCTCGCTGATTTGACGAAATGTTCTCGTGTGTATCTCATAGACTGTATGTATCTCTTCCGCTGTTACTATAGAAACAGCCTCTCCACCAGCTCCGGCTCATGGTCATTGGAGGCGTGAGAGGAACAGAGGAACTGCACAAAACACATGTTTTAATGTGAATAAATCCGGAACTGCTGGAGTCAGTTGACCGAAGCTCAAGTTTCTGAAAAGAGAAAAGTGATCCCGGTGTCCTGTTCCTAAATAATTCAGTGGGAAAGTGGTGTGGTACACATGGCGAACGTGTTCGTAATTGATACCAAAGATAGACTATTATTGTAAGAGGTTTGACCCCTCCTGTTATTACTGTAGCCTTAAATCAAGCGCAGCCAATAGGCCGTCGCTTCAGTCATATCAAGACAGTAACGTATTTATTTGAGACCCTGAATGGTTTATAGCCTATGTGATAAAAGTCAGTCCTATTACGTAAATGATTTCATGACTCTTTCAGTTGACTGGGTGTCAGTCTTAAAATACTTTTTAAAAAGGTCATATTTAGGCTACACTATAATGTATCATTTATTTCAACTGTCCTTTTTGCCACCGTTGCTGGGATTTATTTTGAAATTCTTAACAGGAAGTACAACTATTATGGTATTATAATTAACTTGATACGTCTTGACATGATGTAGTTACTCATTGTGACCACTGGAGGGCAGATAACATTCATTTCAATTCAATTTTGAACGTAAAACAACAATATTTGTAAAGCTACAAATAAATTACAAAAGAACAATTCATTTCATACATGTCATTAAATAAGTAAATAAAACAGTAAAAGTATGTGTTTGTGTATGCGTGCGTGCGTGTTCAAAAATAAAACTAATATATTAGATTAAAATGTTTATAACCTTTGTAACATAACATCAAAACAGTAAACATTCAGTTCTGTTCAGTACAGTGTCCTTTATTGGCATGACTGTTTCATGTTGCCAAAGCCGTTTGCAACAAAATTTTAAAAGTTTACATTTGAACAGGACAAGTTTAATCCGATCAAGACCATTCAATGTAGCAGTTGTAAAATACAAAAAACAAAAAATAACAAATACATTTAAAATACATTAATTCTATATGAAAACCTCGTGAAAATATGTTGACAGTCATCTCCACCAGCAGAATGAATGATGAAAGCATGAACTCCAGACCGGTAACCTCAGTTTGCAAACTTTCTGGAGCTTGCTGCTAACATTAAGAAATATGTTC
Source organism: Lepomis macrochirus (assembly GCA_024633595.2). Taxonomy (NCBI): domain Eukaryota; kingdom Metazoa; phylum Chordata; class Actinopteri; order Centrarchiformes; family Centrarchidae; genus Lepomis; species Lepomis macrochirus. The sequence continues at coordinate 6,346,117 of JALXJV020000009.1, forward strand.
ATTCAATATCTGAGTTTACAAACAAAAAAGCTGTTAAATCATATGACCTCTGTAAGCTTTAAAGTATTTTTTATTTTGCCTTTTTGTTTAGATTATATTTTCTTTTCGACAACCTCTTGACCTCGCTGTTTTATTTGTGATTTATCTGTAGACTCTACTTGCTGTATATCCTGATTTTGAATAAAGATTTGCTATAAAAACAAAAAAACATCAAAAAGGAAAAAAGACCTCTAGACCGGAAAACCGATATTGAATTTGGCCTAACTCTTTATTGATATTGTTGCCGTTTTTTTGTAAGGTTAAAATGACTAAGGATTACACTCATAATAGCATTGTTATGGTCAGCTCCATCTCTGTTGTAAAAACCGATACAACACCACACTAATAACGACTAAAACAAACACTTCCAGTACAAAATTCCAAAGTAAACCAAAAGTGCGTTTTTTTTTCTTTTTGTTTATCATTTTGTAACAACAGCATATTAAATGTTGGGGATGAAAATAATAATTTAATTAAAAAATATTGAAAAAATCGTTAAGAAGATATAGGCGTTTATGTTTGGAAATGGTGACAAAGGTTTTAACCGGTAAATAGACGTTAACGGTTATTTAACGGCTCTGGAGCAAATATGACACAACCTCAAAGAAATAGATCTGTACTGCGCTTGCGCAGTCTACGTAGATTTGTTATTGTCACGTGACAGCTGACTCAAACGCCACAAACTGATGCCTCGTATTTACTAGTACCTGCTAGAAAATGATGAAATATCAAGAAATACACTTTGCTGACGTGTGGCTGAGATGGATATAAGCGACATTTCAATGCGTCCACTCGACGTACTAACACTCAACTAACACTAACGTTAGCTTTAGCATTAGCCGAAGCACCACAGCAGGAGGAAGTGGTCTGAAACAACCGACTGAACTGATAGTAAGTTTTGTTTAAGTCACCGATGCTCTGGATACATTTAACTGGGGGGATAGTTGTTATTATCACAGTTTGATGTTTTGCAAAAAAAACAAACAACATAAACTTTGTTGTTATGCTGTTGTCTGTCGATATCAACTTTTAACTTTCTCAGTGAAAACTCTTGGTCTAGAATCGAGATAGGACTTTCTAATGTTTGTTATCTACAGAAAAGGCCTGGAGCTGCTCCTTTATATTAAATCACCAGGAGCGAACGTCCAAATACATACAGGGTGAGTACACACACATTATCCTCTTATGTTAAACCACTAGGCAGAACACAAAACATCTGAGAGTTCATGTGGACTTTTGCTCATTCTTTAGTGGTATTAATGAATATTTATGGTCACACGTGTTCTCTAACTCAGTGGGTCTCAAAGTGGGGTCCAGATAGGGGTCCTTTAACTATATTTCCATCCATAAGTAACACAGTGACAGAATATATACCTATTTTGCTCATGGGTTTCATTCACTTTCTGTAATGGAACCTCTAAACGCCAAAACCCTATCATATGGATGTCTGTGGTCTAATTTGTGTTAGTTTAGTCCTTTATGTGAAAAGGTTTGAGAACAACTGCTTTATTGAATCTGACTCATGCAGACACACTTTATTCATGTAACATTGGCTCTTTTTTATACAATAGACATTAAAGATGCGTTTCAGAAGGAAGAAAACAGAAGAGCGAATTATACTGAGAGGACGATATATAAAAACAAGAAGAGTAAACCACATAGTATAGTAAAAACTCTACAGACAGCAAGTAGGTTTTAAGATGATTTTGAAGATTGGCCCTGATTTGTCTGAGTTTGTAGAGTGGATCACCTATAGTTTTCAGCCTTGACACTGGAGCACCCATCTCTGTTCTGAAAAAAAAGGGAGGCCGGTGATCAGAGGGCATATTAACTCCTTCCAAGTGTAAATTCTGTGGTAAAGCAGAAAATATTGAAAAATAATCTCACAGTTGTCTGTTTAAAGGATATTTTCAGTATGCGGAACCGACAGAGGGGATCGCACCTGGGCCTGCTGCTCCTGGGCTCCCAGCTGTTCCAGCTGGGTCTGGACAACATCCCCCCAGTCACCCTGGCTGTCCTGGGACTCAATGTCTACCTTTACCTGTTTCCAGCAGCTCCACTGTTGCAGGTAATGCACTACAACAACACTTATAATAAAAACAGAGTTTATTATTTAGACAATTCTTCAAACAAATAGAAAATGGTCATAACAAAAAATACTTAGTAGGTTCCTAGGGGAACTAGCCACTTATGCTAAGCTCTTGGCCAGAACCAGGACTTGTGTTTTGAATCCCATGTAAAGAAAGTTGTTCAGTTATGTTTTTATCATTTAAGAAATAGCCATGGTCAAGTCTTTAATTTCGGCCAAAGTCATCATTGCCTAAATCTGCTCCGTTATCGACTACTGTAACTACCTATATACCTGTCTCAGTCAGAAATCAATTTATCGGCGAGTATTAGTAAAAAAAAAAAAATGCTGCAGTTCGACTTTTAACTCACTGCAAAGAATGTGACCAGTGTTGCATGGGTTGCCTGTTTCTTATAAGATTGAATTTAAAATTATTTTAATTACCTTTAAGGCCAGACATGAGCTAACACCTTAACATATCTCTAAGTCTTTATCCGCCTATAAGCTGGGACGCAGACTAAGATCCTCTGTTAGGGCATTGATAACTTTTCCAAGGTCTAGGCTAAAAACCAAAGGATACAGGGCCTTTTTCGTCAGGGCCCCTACACTTTGGAACAGTCTTCTTCAAACTACTAAGTGATGCATAATTTATTTATGCTTTATTTATACATGGACTTACTTTAGGTTTTGTTCACTGCACACCATTGTGCGTTATTCTGTGTCTTCATTTTACATTGATTGCTGTATAGCACTTTGTTACATGTATTAAAAAGTGCTTTACAAATTAAGATATTATTATTATTTATCAGAATTTATTTTGTTTATTTTTGTCGGTAAGTAAGAAAGAAAAAAAATCCTGAAAGACTACTCTCCAAACTCTTAAGTGTAGCGACCACTCATTTATTGTCTAGATTCTTAACGTATGCTTGGCTGACAGAAAATAAATTAACAATTTTGATAACCGCGTAATTGTTAAAGTCATTTATTAATTAAAAATGCCAAAGATTTGTTGCTTTAGCCTTAGCTAATGTGACTATGTGCTGCTTTTTTTATTTAATTTATCATAGTAAAAAAGTAGTTGATGCTAGAAAATAAAATCATACGTGTTTTACTCACTGCTCCAGTCAGCACATGGACCATCTTGGAGTTACACATGCACCCTTTCCTTGTACTGTATTAAGTTGATATTTTTAGTACTAATGTGAAAAGTACTTTCTATACAATCCTTAGGCCTGTGTGAGTGTCCAGCAGGCATACTGGTTTAAAGACTGGCGCCGCCTTCTGCTGTCCCCGCTACACCACGTGGATGACTGGCATCTCTACTTCAACATGGTGTCCTTCCTTTGGAAAGGTATCAGGCTGGAGCGACGGCTGGGCGGAGCCTGGTTCGTCTACCTGCTGTCAGTCTTCTCTCTGCTCACCGGATTGGTCTATCTAGTGTTGGAGGCAGTGTTAACAGAGCTCACTCAGGACCAATCCTACAGCATGGCCTGTGCTGTTGGCTTCTCAGGTAAAGAGGAATCTACGAAACTCCCAAAAGAAATACAGTATTATTGATTTTTTTTGTAACCCTAACCCGTTGTTCTGTTTTCTAATCGTTGTTGCATCCCATCATCGATACATTCATGTTTTTATTAATATTTGTTTGGGTTTTTTGTGATCAACTTTGCGTTGCTTTTTTCTTCAGTGAAGGTAGCAAAGTGATATTACATTGATTGTGTATCAACCCATATAGCATATCTCCTCACAACACATGGCCTACAGTAATTTTTTTTAACTATAGTCCTTGATGACGTTGCCTATTCCCCTTTTTATTTATCTTAATATGATATGTGTTTCTAGGTGTCTTGTTTGCTCTGAAGGTGCTCAGTAATCATTACCACCCTGGGAACGTGACCTATGTGATGGGTTTCCCTGTGTCTAATCGCTACGCTAGCTGGGTGGAACTCGTACTGATCCACATGACATCACCTGGGTGAGTTATCAGAAATTACTTTTGCTACGGATTTTTTAGAGATACAGAGTACAACAGGCTTTGAGGTAACCGCTGTGGGTTAAAATCAAGGCCGTGACAGAGAATCTTCACAGACAGCTGAGAGGTAGTTTTCTCTCATTTGGTGGGTGTGTCAGAGGTGTTACCCAATTAACAGCAATGTCTGTAAACCCTACACCACTGTAACATTGAACTTATTTTGCAGCATTAAACACACTTGTAAAGAGTGGCTGTCATAGTTGCAACTCTTACCTGACACAACAGGGGGACCAACACAACAATGTTTCCGTTTAAATAAATATTTTGCTACGTTTTGTCGGGGTTCAGGATTCAGGATTTGCTAGCCAGACATACTGTAAAGATACCAGTGTGAACACTCTTGATGCACGTAGCAGGTCACTGCCAGGATTAATGCTTCTGTTTTCAGTGGGATAACCCATGGTTAAAGGACCAGTTCACACCATTTTAAGTTGATCTTTAGATGTTTGTTGTAGTATGACAAGCCTGTTGTATACACTACTACAGTAGTCACTTATGAGTACTCTCCACAACTCGCAAAAACTGTTCATCTCCCCAAACATTTCAGCTTAAGCCCTGATAGCATTAGATTTCATAGACCGGAGGTTGGGTCTGCAGCTGAACGTGAAAAACATCAAGATGTTTTTGACTTTCTTTAGGAAACAGCACATAAAAAAGGACTACAGTAATCCATGAGCAGCCAATCAAAGTATTGAAGTACTTAGTACATTGAACAGAATCTGTTCAGTGATTGAACAGATGGAGAGCGTTACTGCATTTTCATTTATTCAGTATTTGATGCCACTCTGTAACTATCCAGAATATGAGGAATCTACATAATGTTTTCAGTACATGTGCCAAGACAATGACTCTTCCTTCAACGTCTCTGCTCACCTCATATAATCAACAAAAAATTCAGAAGGGCAGTAAAAATCTTCCGTGACCCTTCACACAATGGTTTCCCTCTGGTCCACATCTGATATTGCAATAGGTGCACAACAAACAAGGGAAGAGGCCATTTGTTTTTCGATTTCTGGGCCCCGTCACTGAACGTTTGGAACTTTGGATATATTTGCCCACTTCCCTCCACTGACTGATGGTTAGACTCAGTTGACAGAGCGTAAAGTTGTCCTGTTAAACATGCTGCCTGATTGTATGAATTAAAGAGTCCACCAGATGGCAGAGTTTCATTAGTTTGGAGTTAATCTGTGCTCCGCTTCTTCAGGACCTCTTTTGTTGGCCACCTGGCAGGTATCCTGGTGGGTCTGCTCTACACAGTTGGACCACTGAAGGCCATCATGAAGAAGTGTGCAGGTCTGATTTTATTTGTGTGTATTTTGAGATTTTTTTTTTTATAGTTGTGTATGTGTTGACTGTGTTTCTGTGACTTTAGGCTCTTGTAACCTGTTAAAAGGCCACTGTATGCTTTTAGAAAGTTGGAAGATACAGGTTTCTCTGGAAATTTTTTTTTGTATTGTATTGTATTTTTACGTTCAGTTTTTTGTGATATATATGTGATTTGGGTCATTTGCTTGCTTCGTGGCAGCTCTTGATATCATTGACTATCAAGACAGGTTTGGCGTGACCAGCGACAATAATTGAGCAGATAGATTGAGCAGATGAAATTTTGCTTCATTATTAATCCATATATAAATCTAAATGTACATTACACATAAATAGTCTCTTTGTATGTATTTTCACCAGGGTTTGTGACATCGAACGGATATAACTCCCGGCCCAGTACATACTATGGCTCTTCAGGTACCAGAGTATTTAAATAAAGTCAACGTGTTTCCTGAATTTAATAAGTTGTTTAACTGCAGCACAGGACTGACATACGGTACCTGTGTTTGATCACTCAGTTAATAAAATGATTATGGCAGAGGAATTTATTGTCTGTGATCATTGTATGATTGTTCTTATTGTCAGCAAAACCCATGAAAAGACCAAAATCATCTAACATCTAACTGATTCTGCATTGTTTGATTTGTGTATCCAGTGTAACCGTGATATCTTCTTCCTCTGTGGAACTCCATTGTTGTCCAAAACACACTCCTTCATTACTGTGAACACACACATTGTAGTGGGTGTGTGAGCCCTTTATAAAAAAAAAATGGACAAGGAAATCTGGACCTATTTAGAGCCTATGACATTGTTGGTTTGGGTCTTTTCACAGGATTAGTTGACAATAAAAGGGATATAGAATATACTAGCTAACATTTTTTTCTTTAAATTTAAACACTTATACAATGTGCGTGTCTTCAGGCTACAGTGGCACTCGTGGAGGATACACAGGAGACTCTCAATATGCACCATATTACAGAGCAAATCCTACAGCATCTTATGCAGGTGGACTGACGGAGGAAGAGCAAATACAGGCAGCCATCAGAAACAGCCTGAATGACAGAGGTAAGGGAGGAGAGGGATAGTATTGATGAATGGGCGGTAGTCAGAGTGACCCTGAATTTTAAATGTTTCATAAACCACATAAGATACTAAAATCTAAAGTGTATTTTATTTTGTAGGACAAACCAACCAGAGAGAAGCTCCTCGTCCTTATGGTTTCCACCTCTCTGATGAGGCAACAGCTGAGGAAATCAGGCAGAGGAGACTAATGAGGTTCGACAGTTGAACTGCCGGGCAGCGGAAGGGTAGAAGGTTTAGGTTACAACACAAAAGAAGAATTTCTTCCGGAAGCTTTGTCCAAACTCTGCTGCAACAGTCTAAGGAAGAACATCCTGAATGAGGTCCACCCACACAGTCTGACACATTAAACAGCTCTGTTACTGTGTGGTGCTTTGTGTTAACATGCCTCAAGTGTTACCAAACAGTGAATGTAAGCTATGCAAAGCTACTTAGACGCTGAAGTATTCTGATTTGCAGCTTCCCATTGAGGATTTGAGATGAAAGTGAACGGGTATTTGTAATATTTCTTAGACAATGTTTATGTTGTTACGCTACTTAAAGTTGTGAAATGGGTAACAAACAAGAAATAAAATGCCTTTTAAGATGTCAAAAAACAAATTTTAAATTTGAGAAACATGAATTACATTTGTGAAAACAGACAAAAGGGTGGGGCGGCATGGTGGAGCAGTGGTTAGCACTATAGCCTCACAGCAAGAAGGTCCTAGGTTTGACCCTTGGTCGTCCCGAGCCTTACTGTGTGGAGTTTTCGTGCTCTGTCCAGGTGCTCTGGCTCCATCCTACTGTCCAGAGACATGCAAGCTAGGTAATTCATGACTCTAAATTGGCTGTGAAGGACTGGCGATCTGTCCATGATGTACCTGGTGCCAGCTGGGATTGGCTTCCGCAACGCTGTACGCGTGATAAGCGTTTGGCAATTGTTGGATGGACAAAAGTGAATCCAACCACATTAGACCAGGTCTAGATCTAGATATTATAAAAAGCTGAAAATCAGCATTTTCATTGTTCTCATGAACAGAATAAATTTGTTTAGAAACTAACCTAAAAGTGTGTTGGGACTTTTTACTGCTGTTACTAAACTTCAATGAGATGTCAAATATGAACTGGACAGTCAAAGTTTGTCCAGCCAATAGAAATCAGCCATACCAGACTGATATGCTTTTGACCTTGAGGAAAACTGAGGCTCTCTCCAATACTGTTCACGATATCCTAAATGATTCCTTTTTTCCTTTCAAAGCAAATTTTATTGGATTACTAAAACATAAAACTGTATGGGGCCAAATACTCATACATAACCATAAGCCTTGTACGAAAGCCAGATGTGTGTTCCCCGCTTTGTTGCCGAGCGCGCGTGCACGATATGCGCGTGCATGCGAACCCGCGAATCGCCGTTATCAGCTGCAGAATAGCGACAGACAGTTTCGTTCGGTCCAGCAGGGACAATTAAGCCTTTATAACTTCTCCATTGTGATTTGTGTGCGTGAGTGAATCAGGTGAGAATCTGCTTATGTTTCTTCAGCTGTAGAACAAGTTCATTTCCTGTTAACATGCATGCCCGTGTATATTTCTCTGTTTCTTATTGTAAACTTTGCCGTGTCTTTCCATGTGCTAGCTTGAATCAGTGAATGCCATTATGGGTTATGTTATAATATAGGTTATTTGAACACCAAGTGCAGCATTTATGTTAGGGATTTCACCAGATTTGTTGTCATAGTCATGGTTTATAACAGAAAAGCCTTATTTGGAAGAATTTGATTTATAAGATATTTTTCTTTGTTGGTTTCCAGAACCACACACCCATTCACTGTTGTAACCTGTCGACGGAATAAATAAAGCATCCTCTCAGAATCGATTCTCTGGCCGGAATCATTTCATCCATAGTTGTCAGACCCAAAGAACTGTTTTCCGAGGTCCCCTTCCTCACAAGCCTACTAGCATAGCTGCTTTCACAAAGGCTCAGTTGGCTCGTTTAATGGTTCATCTGTAATTAAATGTTCTTTTGAGCACAAAAAGTACTATCATACATACATCGTCTTTAGAGAAAGTATTAACAAGAACCTCAGCACCATACTACTCTGAACTTTCTAAAAAGTCACTACATGAGAGAGAAACTGGCTCTAAGCAAAGTTACAAAAGCAATGCTGAAGAAGTACATCACTGGCTCTGATTCCTCTAAAGCCCTGAGGCATTATGGGAAGTAGGGCAGCTTAAATGAAAACCCAACAAACCCAATGAGCCATCACCTCACATGGGTCTTAAACAATGCTACAGTAGATATGATGGAACTTCCCAGTCCCTAGGAAGGAGTGAAAAGGTTGTGCGTTAATTATCCAGACTCAGTAGGTGAATGCATGACTGTTCTGACAGTTGCTTTGACAGTTTGCATTATGGAGCTATTTATGTTTCAATATTATTTGTGTGAATTTTTTTTAAGCATTATCTAACACTAAGGTTAATCCTATAATGTTACATTTTGGCTTCTCTCTTCTTGCAGACTTCTTTTTGACTCATTAAACGCTGCGGTCAGAACACATTAACTTACTTACTTACACTAACTTTGGCAGCTTGGGGCTGCTCGTATCTGGCTAATTAGCGTAAAGTAACGAGCTAACGTTAAGCTAACAAGCTATATGCTGATAACTGTTAAATGTTAACACATAAATAAAATATAGGAATTTCACTCACCAAGTAGAATACGGATTTCTAGGGCTGGTCCGAATACCATTTTCTGAGCTTCGAAGCTTCGGTAGTAATGAACATCGAATATTCGAAGCTTCAGAAAAAATCAATTTGTATTATTTATATTTAAATTTTCAAAGCTGCACAATCTCTTTAGGCTGCCTGTCCGTTTGTGTTAAAAAGGCCTGTTGCTTTGAGGCTGTAGGGCATGAATATACAGTCACTGGCCAGTAGGGGGCTCACACGCTCTATTCTGCCCAGCAACACAAAAAGTGAGAGGCCAGTTTGTCTGCAGCAGGAGAATACGGCGAAACTTCACACCGCTGTTCGGTGTTAGTCTTGGTTCGGGATTGATTTATTCGTTAATAAAACCGTAAGTTTCTGTTTTGTTGCTGTATTTACTTAGCCTGTTTCTTGGGCATTTTTTAAGTCATGTATAATCTGTAGCAGACAAGCGAATGAGAAGTGTTATTTGCCATCATTGAAGTAGAAAGTACGCTACATACGATAGGATTACACAGTGTTTCTTTTGTCTTTATTGGTTAGTGTCACTGTTTATTGACACTGGACACAGGTTAGATCTGTTTAGCCACAATATACTTCAAAGGACATTGTGTGAAGTACAGAAGTAGATGTTATGCTTTAAAGATAATTATTCTCATTGCAACAAAGCCTAGTTATTGGAGCCGCTCTCTGTAAAGGCAAACCCAGAGTCCTGACCATAGACTGTCCACAGCGATTTGAATTATCCACCACAACACATGCACTATTTTTCAGTTTGCATTTTGATTATTTCCAGAAACCGTTCATCCAAACGGTTTGGGGCACCGAGACGATGACGTCGCAGTAAAATCTCAAAGTCTCCTATATTTCGCAATAGATTGATTTAGATTGATAATAAGGGTAAAAACGCAGTAAAGGGATAATCCATTTTGTTTCTATTATTCTATTTTCCACAATGCAGCTTAACCCAAAATACAAGCTCAGGCATGCACTTCTGTCTGTCCAGACAAACTCTGTTCTGCGCTGTTTTGAATACGCCTGTTGCATACTACTTTCAGTAGTCCAAGAAGTAATATATATTTATTAAGTAACTATAACGAAGTTATATGTTAAGTATTATTTCACCAGATTTTATAGTGTAAAACATATTATATGCATGGTGTGCAAAAAAAAAAAACGAATATCGAATGTCACATTTTCAAATCGAATACCAACCCACCGAACGAATATTCGAATATTCTAGTCCAGCCCTACGGATTTCCTGGAGGTTCTCTCTTTAATGAACTGCACAGCCTTCCATTATTAATTATTATTGTATTGGCTTCAGGTGGGAGACCGGAATTTTGCCGCTTGGTTGAAACAGCAGCTGACATTTCCTTCGCAATAGCAAGAAGCTGGCAGATTCCGTAGACAGTATATTACTGAACGAAGCCACCCCGCTGATTTGAATGGAGAGCAGTGAAAGCCAGTTTTGAACCAATGAAATACTACTACAAAGCTGCTTCCTGTTGGCACCAGCGTCTACTGCGCATCATCACGCAACATAAGCGTGGTTTGATGACATAGAACAGCGGCAGAAACGAGAAGCGTCCAGCTGCAGCCTGCAGCATATAATGATAGAGCTGGATACACCAATCTAGACAAACCTTCTGCTTTAGAAAGCAAAACTCTACCCAAAATAGAGAGATCCCTTTGTAGCCAACAATTAAAAATAGATTTAGATCGTTCAATTTGTGGTAAAAAGTTAAGAGAGATCCTATCCTCTTTAAATCACTATAGTGATACCCAAATATTTAACAACTTTTTTAACCTTTATCCCTTCTACTGAGAGGATATTGGAATCATGTACAGTCATTATTTCACACTTATCCTCATTAATTGTGAGACCAGATGCAAGCGAAAATAATTTTAAAGCATTTATAATAATTGGTACTTGAAGTCCATTTTGGAGGAACAGACAGGTATCATCAGCCAGCTGACTAATAAGTAAAGTATTTTCACCTATCTTTATGCCCTGTACATTCACACAATTAACAATATACAAATTAAGAAGTTCAGCAGCCATTAAAAATAAAAGAGGGAAAATAGGACACCCTTGTCTGATCCCACGGTTGACCTCAAAACGGGGGGAAGTGCCATGTGCTAGGGATACACTACTATTAATGTTAGTATGAAATGTACGTATAATATTTATGAAGTTGTCTTTAAACCCAAAATATTTTAAAGCCTCAATAATAAAGGGGTGCTCAACCATGTCAAAAGCTTTGTAAAAGTCCAAAAACGATCAATGAATCGTCATGAAATAATTCTGGGTAATCTAGAATATCTAGAACCAGACGGATATTATTGGAGATGTGCCGGCCCTTCATAAAGCCCGACTGTGTTGGAGAGATAATCTCCTCTAAACACAGTTTCAACCTTTGAGCATACAGTGCAGCAAGTAGTTTATAGTCTGAATTAAGTAAGGTTATAGGACGCCAGTTATCTACATAGAGAAGATCTTTGTTTTGTTTAGGTATTAGGGATATCAAACCTGGCTTCATGGAAACAGTTAACTCATTATGTTTGGCACATTCTTTTAAGGCTTCCACTAACGTGTTTAACATCCTCCCAAAAGGTTACATAGAATTCATAAGGAAGTCCATCTGGCCCGGGACTTTTGTTCGATGGCATTTTCCTAATGATTGACTTAATCTTAAGGACTAAGATTAAGAATCCTACTTAAAGAACAGGGAATACTTTGGGTCTATAGGTAATTACACATCTGAGCTCACAAATATGAGATGTGGAGTTCCCCAAGGCTCTATTCTGGGGCCTCTTTTGTTTAAAGTGCCCCTCCAGCCAGTTTTAACGGCCGTTTTTGGCGACCGTTCTTTCTCAAACAGAGAATGGGGGTGTGGTTAATAGTCGGACGTAACATCACCATGACAACCAACAACTGACCGGCTGGAGTGTTCACTAACGACATGCTGTGTTAACATCACTACACTGTAAAGTTTAGTCCACTTTACTGTCTGGCAGGAGCAGCTGTTATTTAGTCATGATAGAAACTAATGTGCTCGTATCAGCTGTTATCAATCACACAGTCGATGGTCCTGTCAGGCGCTGCACATGATAACTCCCGCTACATTTTATGGTGCACTTACTTTACCGCGGAGGTGGGGGGTGTCTCCGCCGATGCATTGGTAAAACGGCCGTCGGTAAAATGCATGTTACAGACTGTATACAAGACGGTGGCAGGTTAAAGTGCGACGCGTTTTTGTGAAGGACATGATAAATTGGTTAGTTCACAACGATGTTTATCGGTTTGATGCTCTGAATGAGCCCTGACAGTTTCTTCGGAGGCATGAGAGTGCGCCTGCACAAGCTTGGAGAATGACGTATGACTTATGGAATTTACTAAAGTCATACGTCACCACCCCGTTTTAACAACTAAGCAACTTTTGCAACTTTGAGCACAAAATTAAGCCATTTGTCAAAAAATATTTGGCGAACTATGTGGGTAATCAACATTGTGAGGAAGTGATTCAGAAAAATATGAAATATCATAGAAATGTCAAAATACACTGGAGGGGGCCTTTAACATTTACATGTTTCCACTGGCTCAGATTATGAAAAACAACAAAATATGTTACCATAATTATGCAGATGACGTACAGATTTACATAAGCATATCACCAGGGGACTATGATCCCATACAGGTGCTGTATGGGCCCCCGAGGGGCGGCAGTCGGCCAGAGGTTCGGCTCCCAGACTGCAGGTCATCGGCGGTCCTTTCCTGGCGGCCCCCTTCAGGAGACCGTCCGAGATCGGCACGAGGCACTGGCCACCAGCCCCGAAGAGGCTGGTAACCCGAGACATTTCTCTGTAGTGTCCGAGGTCTTTAGAGTTTCAGTGGACCCAAAGATTGCTATGGACCCGAGTACAGACTTGCTAGAGAGAGTATTTTAAGTGTACTTCTCTGTTTATTCTCTTTTCAAAATAATTGTAACTCCATTCTTTGCTCAACCCCACAGCCTGTTTTTATCTTCCGTTTAACTCTTTTAACCCTGATTGTGCACTGCACTGTAACTTTTACTATATTTTACGTTTCTTTTAAACTTTTTTATATTTTCCTGTTGCTTTTATGTTTTATGTAAAGCATTTGAATCGCCTTGTTGTTGAAATGTGCTATACAAATAAACTTGCCTTGCCTTGGCAACAGGAAGTGACACGTTTTATGCTATGATTGGCTAGTCCTAGCAGGTTGGCCATATCAACTTCAAAATGGTCCCAGAAAACCCTTAACATATTGATGAAGCCATGTTGTAAAACTTTTTACAACAGTTTAGAGTATGCAGTTCACAACTTGGCGGTGGAGTAGTGGCAAAGTTAAACTCTTCTCCATGACACAGGACATTGTTATAACTTGACTGTACATGCTCAGATCTGTACCAAATTTTACAGGTTTAATAATTTAATAAGAGTCCTGCCCTGAACACATGTACATGTCTACATTCACCTATAGTCATAACGCCACCTACTGGCTACAGGAAGTGACCTTCAACGAAGTAGCCCCAGCGTTTGACCTACGAAATTTCTGTGACACATGTATCATGTCCAGACATACCAAAAATTTACTTTGTGTTTACTAGAGATGACCTCTGGAAAAAAATAACAGTTGTTTTCCTCCAACCCTGACACATCCAGTCCACATAAGAAGTATACTGGAACAACCTTTTCATAGCCCATAGTTTTTAAGAGAAAATTAGTCCTTTGTCCGGTAATGCTTTACTTTTACATACGCTCCTCTGAACAGAATGTAGCTGAACTACCAGGATTCAAAAGTGCATATGCCTGTATGACTTTGCTTCCTTTCGTGGATTTGAACTGTACGGGAACAACAGAAAGAATACAGCTGTCCTTTCCAGCACCTGTATGCACTTGTTTGTGATATTGTTGATGGTTTAACTCCAGATGACTCAGGAGTTTGTTCCAACTCCACATTAGTTTTCCTGATGTGGAGCACAGTGGGATGCTGTTAATCACAAACTTCACAGGTCAAGCGATTATCACAATTCCTACTCATGTGTCCCATACACAAGCATTCAAAACAAATGCCTTTCTCCTTTAGACAAAGGAATTTGTCTCTGTGCTTCTTACCTTTAAATTGTTCTCTAAAGGATGAGCATGTGCACAATAATGACAAGCCTTTTTCTTGGGGCAATTTGCTGTAATTTTATCATTAGGATCTGCTAAAGTCAGTGTAGTGGCAAAACTGCTTCCTTTCATTTTGCTCTTTGACTGTAGCTTAAACTTGTTTTAAGTATTTAAGCCAGCAGCCCTTTGTGGTGGCCATGCACCCTCAATGTCTCCCAAAATTGGGTCTGACAGAATCCTTACAGGTCTCTCAAGAAATGCGACCATGTCTGAGAAATGAGCTCTGTCACTGGAGGCTTCCCAAATGTCATAAGCTTTGACTCTCCACCGTTCTTTTAGCTTGAAAGCCAATTGGAAATAACAACTTTCATGTTAGTTGGTACATCTAACTCTTGCATAAAGTGAAGTGCATTCATCACATTACAACATCCACACAGCAGTAATGCATAAGCATGGAAGGCACTGATATCCTCAGACTAGATGGTTGACCAAGATTAAGCCTGTGTATGCTCTTTATCTGTCTTTGTCTGGTGTGTATGTGCGTGTGTGTTGTCAAAAAATGTCTGTGCTTCCGGGTAGCATCTGAAGAACCAAAGATTGGTTCCTATTTATACCAAGAGCTCTAATTGGCTCTTACACACTGGCCCCTAATTGTAAATGGCAGATAGATATTACAAGTCAAACAATAGAGAGCCATGTGCAAAAAACATCAATACCCATATATATGTAAATCAACATAAATCAGACTAGCCATCTTTGATTAAGCACTGTTTAGTTGTAGGTCTCTCAATAATGTTTAAACTGAGCTATACACAGCTATGGATATTCATACTCTAGATAGACAGATAAAGAAAACAGGCACACACACAAACGTTAAATTGATTGCATCCCCAGAGCATAGCCAGCCTCAGAGTTTTTACTTTTTTCCAGAGGTTGGATTTAGTTCAGTTTGCCTACTTCAAACATGCACTGTCCACCACTTGACTAGCTCATCTACAGCAACTTGAGGGGTTGACAAGAGTACTATCATGTTCACCCCTTCAACAAATATCAAGTCAAATCTGCTCTTGCACTTTTTTATACGGTTGTCTTCTGTGCTGCTGTCACACAATCTCTCCTCTTACAGTTCTCTCTTTTGTTCTCTCCTGCATCTCAGCGTGTCTCTTTCTGCTGCTTTAGGAATTTTTCTCTCTTTGAGCTTTGATTTCTCCCCAGTGTCTGCACTCTCCTCCCGCCTTTTCTAAAACTCTCTTTTTCATTTTTTCCGTTATCTCTGCCTCCTTGTGTGCTTCTTACTGATGCTGTCTCTCTTCTCCCTTGATGTTTCTTTCTGTTTTTTGATTCGTCTCACACAATCTAGCACTGGTTTTGATCTCACTATACCTTTCTTTTCCTCAGCCTCTCTCTCTCTCTTGCTCTCTCTCTCAGACAAACTCTCAGATTGTGTCTTTCCCCCTGGGTTGTCTGCAGATCAGTGCTGGCATGTCTCTCAGTAAGCTGCTGAGTTACCAAACTCCTTGAGCAGCTATCTGGGTGACCCATTTCTGTATAAACTCACACATTTTAATGCCATGAATTGAAGTCCTGTATAATGTTTTAGAACATCAGTTCAACAATAAACGTATACTACTAGCATGTGAATATTTTTCCACTGCAAATCCAACTTTGTACTTAAAAATGGAGAACCACAGTAAGAGTATAAGAGTGTGCATATTCAGGGTTATCACTACTTTGTATCTCTCATCATTAGACACTACCATGAAATCATAAAGTACCAAGGAAGACACTTCACAGAGGGTGCCATTCTGGCATCATAGATTATCGCTGGTAGAAGGAAAGAGATGTATTCAGAGCACAATCTTTCAATGTGTCACCATCAGAAAGCTTTGGGGCAAAATTAGACAATAGCAGATGTCAGATCTACCAGCTGAAAGGCTGCACACCTCCTTTCACTTGCTCGGCATGTTTGGACCTTGGGAAGTTTCTGCACGACGCACTCGGGGAGGTCATGCAAAAAAGGTGAGTCGTGCTGTTAAGTGCAGTGCAAATTGAACTTCATCAACACACTTATTTGATTCTTCTCTCTCTGTGGTGCTCCAAAGCACATCAGAATAGATAGAGGTTCTAATTTTGTTGGTGCCTGCAAAGGATTGAAGATGCATGAACCAAACACAGACCTGAACCAGTATCTTCAAGAGCAGAGATGCAGTTGGGTATCCAACCCACCCCCACTTAACCCATATCGGTGTGGTGTAGGAATACTTCATCGGTGCAAGTCTACAGTGGTATATACTTTCAGAGAGGATTACATTGCTTGTGCTGCAGGTTACCTATTTTCTTTTTCCATTAAAGCTATCAATGGTCATATCCATAGGTTTTTCTGATATCTCATAAATCTTTATTTATCTATAGTCAATTTGGAATGTAAGTATTGTTCTTTTATTGTTCTCCTTAGTAGACTTGTTGTTTTACCATGAAGCAATTATTTTAACTTAGCTACCAGTCTGTCACATATGTAACCAGCACATGGAAATGCATTCATCTTATGGCATCTGTATACACCAATATTCCAATATTTCTGTGATGATAACTGTGGTTATATGACAATGTATATTCCAGAAACCTCTATTCATGGACATCTTTGTATTGATTTGTGTTTCAATTTCACAGTCAAGTGATGTCAAGCAAATTATGTGGTCTATGTAGATAATTGGTGGACTTTCTGGGGAAGACCTGGTCTCATTAGGAGAGACGGCATTCATCCCACTTTGGATGGAGCAGCTCTCATATCTAGAAATCTGGCTGAGCTTATTAGTGGATTAAAACCATGACAACCCAGAGATGAGACCAGGAGGCAGAGTTGCAGTCCTACATGCTTCTCTTTGCTTCCAGTAGAGCATTTACCCACCCAAAACCCCATAGTGAAGATGCCTGGACCTGACCACATAAATTAATTATGTAGTGGAGCTGTACTTAAAAACCTCATAAAAATAACACCACTGCAAAAGTACAAAAGTATTAAATGTGGATTCTTAAACATCAGATGATCTGTCATGTAAAGCTTTAGCAACTAGTAAATTAATTACTATCAAGGGTCGCGGGGTGTACGCAGGATAAGCGGTTGACAATAGATGGATGGATGGATGGATGAATAATGTAATGTTCATGTGGACGTTGAAAATGATAGCTTAGTAGCCAATTCATTGCAAAGTATACCCATAATAGTGTGTATACTTTGTGTAAAGCTGTTTTACTGCTGCAGTTACTTTTTAAAGTAATAATTCCTTAAACTGTGATGAAAAGTTGTTGTAAAAAGACAGAGCAGACAGATGCATGTTATGTCCAATTCTGAAGTGCAGTGACTTGGTCAGGGGAGTGCGACTGACTGAAAGCCATCGCTTCCACCTCCATTAAATGAAATCCTGTAGGCTGTGACTGTTGGCATTTTCTGTTTTCTAACTGTGACACTGGGCATACTTGTCAGTGTCATCATAGAAATAGATCATAAGATTGTGATTAGTATATTGCAGCTTCAGTAATAACTGGAGCATTCCCTTCGACACACAGTTCTGCTCACTTACCGAAGAAGCTCCAGTCTCTTTGCCTTTCTGTGGGACAGCAGCCTTGAGTGTCGATAGGCGATTACTTATGATATGTAACCAGTCAGTTAGTGCTGTGGTCGGGACACTGAGCAAGACTACAGAATGGTGACTGCAGAGTCAAAGTAGCACTTTTTAAAAATAATTTAACACTAACTTTGTTTTTGTTTTTTTGCAGATCTGAAAAGGATCAGTTCCATGAGTTTTGTGATCTGTTGCACCCCTAACTTTAAAGAATCCTCAGGTTATCTTTGATAAGGATGTTCTTTAATTAAAAAACAAACTTTTAGAATTGCCCTTTTTCACCTAATATTGCCAAAATCAGGCTCATCTCAAAAAGATGCAGAAGAACTAGTCTAAGGCTGCGAAATTGCAGTTCCTTATGATCTAAATAGCAGTGTCCCTACTGCCTCAGCATCCAACCGCCACTTCAGCAGACGGCGTCAGAGCAGCAGGACTCATCAATCGAAGGCTTCTGTGCTTATAGAACTAGGGTTATCATATCGTAAGCTTCATTCTATCTCACACAGACTCTGCCCTCTACTGGACTGGTACAGTGGGTGGAGCCCGATGACTGTCCGCCCTAGCTGCGACAAGTCCACCACGCCAACCTAACCCAGGCCGGCCAAAGCCCTGACCACCACATCACCTAGTGACAGAATGGTGGGACACCCCTGAGAAGGTCGCTGGACCGATAGGGGCTTGGCCTGACCATTAACACCTGGACTGCCCTAACCTCTCACTGGAACGTCAGGCACTGCCGTTGTATGTTCCCCCTCTACATCCAGTTGTCACCAGATCCTTACTTTTCAGATTCTAGGTCACACTTGCAAGCTGGATCCCGAGAAGGAGCCTAAGATATCCAAAAGATAGAAACGCACAAACGGGCACAGTAAGAGCCAAAATGCCCTTGTGCAGATCTCTTCGACACACCCCGCTGAAAAAGGAAAAGGAAAGGTAGACACTTCCACACTTCCTAGTGGAATGTCCACCCACCGCTAAGGGTAGGTCTTTACCCGCCCGTGTACAGGCTTGGGAGATTCACTCTAAAAGCCAGCTAGCCAGGCTCTTCTTGGACAGGGTTTTACTGATTGCACTATCACTGAAAAGACGAACAGCTGACTAGTGCATCGAATAGGGGCTGTGTGCTCTACATAGGATGTTAGCATAGCAAACATGGACACAACAGATGCACTCTCACCACCCTGCACCCTAAGTGGGGTAGGAAGGTAGAAAGCATCCAGATTTATTGTCCTGGACTTGAACATGCTTCTTATGTTCTTAAGAACAAAGGAGGTGTGTAGTCTCAATCCGGCTGCACTATGGACACCAAGAACCAGCATGCAGCTGGGGTGAACATTTTTAGCAGACTCGAGAGCAAGGCGCAGGGCTGTTTGAGAGGTAGCATTTTCAATGAGGACCACTCCAGACTGCAGGCCTTAATGCTCAATTCCGATTTTTTCCCCAGATCCGATTTTTTTGTTTGACAGTTCACATTATAGTTTAAATGTGGCCCATATCAGACTACAGTGTGAACTGTCCGCAGCCTGAAAGTGACCCGCATGCGCACAAGAATAACACGACACACACAGCACGCTGTTGCAGGCTACAGCAGTGAACAAGGAGCAACAGAGGTTAGCTCCAGTTAGCTCACGGGAGTCTCCCGTTTTTCGTTATCCTCTCACAGGTCTCATATTTTCCTGAATTATGACTAGTGTTCACAACTTTTTGTTCTTTTCATTGCGGTTTCTGGCGCTGTACAACACATCTGCCCTACAACTCACTCACAGTCTCCAAGTGGCGGAGACTGTCCGCGTGTGTAACGCGTCCATCCCCAAGGGTGGGCTGTCCTGTGGCTGAATTGAGAACCACAGCGGGCAGTGGGTGTTGGCAAACAGATCCACCTCTGCTCTCCAGAAGTGAGCCCAGATCTGCTGAACCACATTGTGGTGCAGTCTCCACCCGCTCGGTTGGGGGCTAGGCCTTGACATGAGGTCAGCCGCCCCCATTCTTCAGAGCCTGGGACGTGAAGGGCTTTAAGAGACAGCAGGTGTTCTGATGCCCACTTCCATAGGTTCCCTGCCAGCGCCAACAGAGGCATGGATTGGACTCTGCCCTGTCTGTTGATATCCGCGCTGGAGGAAACGCACCACCACACTAGAAACACAACCTTGTGGTGGGAATTGTTGGGCTTCTGTAAATAACTTCAGAGTATGGTCTAGACCTGCTCTTTATGAAAAGCGCTGTGAGATAACTGTTGTTGTGATTTGGCGCTATATAAATAAAATTGAATTGAATTGAATTGAACCTGGAGTGGATTGTGGATGTGTGGTGTGTGGCCCCCTCGGCTGTCCTTAGGGAGCCACAACACTCAGTGCACTCCCCTGGCAGGTCCCTCCCCATCCAGTGAGAGACTCATCTATGAAGACTGACACGGATGAAGACACCCTGCTGAGCAGCACCTGCGCTGCCAGACAGTGAGAGACCCCCAGAACAGCAGGTGCTCCTGCACTAGAGTTAAAGGGGGGGTGTCCCTGAAGGCACTAGAGCTGGTTGTGCCCCTGGTGTCTTTGAGCGCACCACAGCTTGCTGCTGTGTGGTGTCCTTGAATACCCACGGTCTGTTGATCCATGGTGTCCTTGAGCGTACCACAGTTTATTGCTCCAATGACGCCCAACGTGCAACAGTGTCACCAAGAACGCCCTGGTTCGGTTGAGCATATGTTGACAATGCGGTTGTGTGTTCTAGGAACATACACACTGTCAGTGAGCTAGCAGTGTTCCCGTGGACACTTTGTGTTGTGAGCGCACGGGGAACACAGAGTTAACTTGCATTGCTACATTGTGTCACCGTCAAGGCAGCAGCCCTTCATTCGGCAGCCGAATGAAGGGCTGATGTAGGCGACCTGTTGCGTGGTTCGGACAGCCGACTAGCAAGGAGGAAGCCCAGGTCGTACTACTGTCTTGCTCGGATACCAACAGGAGAGCGACGTAGGACGTGGGCTTCTGTCCGAGTGGTTTTGACTAGAGCAGGAAAGACCCGGGCCCTCCCACTGTTTCTCTCAAGCTTAGGAAGGAGCAGTGTGGGCCGTAGGTTGGATCATTAGCTTAGCATCAGTGAACATGCAGTTTTGTGGAGACTGAAGCTCGAACGCGCCAAGCCGAAAATGGAGGGGGTTCAGTGGAGAGGAGAATGCTCTTTCGCATTCTCACCATGGGCCGTTTTTCGAAAAGGTTGAGCTTGCTTTGGTGTCTTTGAATGCACCACGGACAGAGTTGGAACAGGCTGACCGGGCCATGAAAACACCACAGCCGCTGTGACTGTGGATGACAAATCACCCGGTGTTGACGTCAGCGTCAAGCTCACTGCTACCATGTGAAGCAGCGGCAGGGTAGACAGCCTCACCTGCTGCAACAAAACGCTATGAGCCACTTGTGGAGGAAACGAAACCAACCAAAGCAGTGAGCGATCTCTTATGTCCCGCAATACAGAGAGAGACCTGACTTTGGCTGTCTCTCTCCAGCCATAGTGGACTAGCCAAGCTGCGCTGTGGATGCTTGGTAAAAGAGATGTCGGCAGGGCGGCGTGTCTGTTTATATAACACACTTTCACTGCTGTGCAAGTCCTCGTGGGCACGCTGGGAAAGCAGAGTTACAGTAAACTGCTGCGTTGCCCAGTTTCCACGGTAAGAACAACTTGTTTCTGGTCTGTCACGTCATGAAAGTGGACCATTATGGCCGCGTGAACTCGGTGGTCAGGCTAGCGAAGTGGACGCCCAGGCCTCCCCCACCCTCTCACTCGCTTCTGACCGGGAAAGTGGCGTGGACCGCGGGGCGAGCCGTTAGCTTAGCGTCAGTGAGCGCAGCGGTGCGTTTAACACGGCTAGCTCAATGAGATGGGGTTGGTAGTCAGGAATTAGCACTTTTAAGAATGTAATGTGTTTCTAATAAACAGTTTAACATTCACAAGCATCACCACAGTGTACACAAGCAGCATGTTAGAACAGTGGCTTTGTGAACACAAGGCCCCAGGACGAACCCATAGCCTCACCCTTGGAGTTAGCTCTTTGATGAGAGAAGTTAACTATGTAATTAAGATGTTTTACTAAAAAAACGGTTTCCACATTCTCAAAAGCCTTACTGTAGTGTACACAAGCAACACACCCCCTACACCAGATGGGGGATTGCATGCGTCCTATTGGTCGGTTACGTGCACGATAAAATTTAAGTGGACAAGTGCATCTGTAGAGTCCAGTAGAGGGTGGAGCCTGTGTGAGATAGAACTAAGAAAAGGGATCATATTTCTCCTGTATTTGCTTCTCTGCAAAGACTCCCTGTAGCTGTAGAATCTGGATTTGTGGTTGCAGGCCATCCATTGCTCCCATGTTCCTACTTGACACCTGTTGCTACTGTGACAGCACAGCTGTAGGAAGTGACGCTGTGATGTGAGAGTGTAGGCAGGGATTGGCTGAGCGGACGCTGGAGGGTTTAAAGCTCCGTCCTCCCGCAGTTGCGGCCTCTCTTCGCCACACTGACACAAGCTGTCTGCAGTATTCCCCTCAGCGCCGATTGCCGTCTGTGCACGGGTAAGGAGATTGCCTAGGTGTGTTTGTTGTGGAGATCGGTGTTTGTGCGTGCTTAACAGTAAGTTAATTGCTCGCAGGCTCCTCTTCCTGGCTGTCTGTTGTTTATCCTCTTGGTTTGTTGGCGTCCTCGTGTGCGGGTGCGAGAGGATTCCCCTTCTCTGGGCATTACGTCAGTCATTCTCCGCTGCCCGGTAGGTTACAGACTGTTGCATGCAGTGTCGGGTGTGGTAATGCTGCTTCAGGAGCGCTAATCTGAGCTCCCCTCTGTGTTTTTCAGGCGCAGGATCAGCCTCAGTCTCCCCGCTGTCCTGCCTCTCAGCGACAGTTGAATTGCCTCCTAAATTGAGTTGCCGCTGATAGTTCGGCTGATCTTTAGGGCTGATTAGACTTAAGTGATTTTTAGCTGGACTCGCGTTTACGCCCTGCTCTTCTAACTTTGCTCTATTAATTTTGTTAATGGGTTGTTTTTTTTTTTTTTTTCTTTAACAAAAAATTTAGTCGTTTGCATTATTGGTTTGCTGGTTTGAATTTATTTGCCTGAATTAACTTTTGCTTTGCTTGACTTTATTTTTCTGAATTAACTTTTGCTTTGCTTGCCTTTATTTCTCTGAATTAATATTTTACTCCTTTGGAATTGTTTTCAGCTTGGGGGCTTAGTGTCAGAAGGGTTTAGGCAAGTGGCCGTTTTTTTAAAGAGAATTTTAGATGTTTATGTTAATCTAAAATAAAGAATATTTTTATATGTGAATGAAACACTGTCTCCGTCCCTCCCTCCCTAAGTAGAACTAACCTGTGTGCTTTCTATGGTAATAGTGCTGTGTGGTTAATCTTAGTTTATACTTCCTGGGGTGAAATTCCCCAGGTGGCGTAGTTGGATTAAATAATGTGTATATATAGTGCCAGGTGAGGTAGATTATGGAAAATACATCCTCATAATTCTTGGCCAAATTTCCCCACTTGGTGCTGCCACACTACAATTATTAGGGGACCGAGCCCGAGTGGGCTGGGAACCTGTGAATGCAAGGTATCACAGTTCCCAGTACCAGCAGAGCTGAGAACCCTATTGTATTCTGTCAGATTTTTGTTTATTTTTTTCTTCCATACATAAAACTGATACTGCGGCCTAGAAGGTAAGTGCTACAGAAGCGAGACTCACAGGGGTGAGTGCTGTAAAACAATGACGTCTTGAACACCAGATGGGGGGATTGTGGCAGCGTCAGCAGGCCTCTCTCCCTCCATAACGGTCACTTGGCCAGTCGCTCACTTCTGCACACTACTACCTTTTTACTTGCAAAATCGTGAAAACTGAAAAACCAAGTCCGATCGACACCAAACCTGGCACGGATAATCTCTGGATGAAGCTGGTGAAAGTTTGTAGAGGAAATTTTGATCCAACTAAAAACAATTATAGGCTAACAAATGTTTGCAAAAAAAGCTACTAACAGGAAGTGAGGTCATATCTTCAGTTTGGAATGGCCGATTGACACCAAATTTGGAGCAGTAATGTGAAACGCTCCCCTGAGGGCCTGTGCAAAATTTGGTGCAACTAACCCCTAGGTGGCGCTATTTAATCCGAAAATTATTATTTTTTTAAATATGCCCATAGGTGGCACTGTTATTGCAGATTGAAGACAAATCCCGTTGACTTACATGCATTTTATATCTCCATAACCACAAGTCCGATTGATACCAAATTTGGTACCCCCGCTTATAACTGCTTGCAGTTATAGTTTTTATTGATATTTGTATTTTTACCATTCTACTATTTTACATATCTTGGATATGGAACTTGCATTGACCTACTTTGTGTTCTCTTTATTCCTGCTCTCTCTCTCCCCCCTTTCTTTCTCAATCCAACCAGTCGAGGCAGTTGCCCGACCACCTTGAGAATTGGTTGTGCTCAAGGTTTCTGCCCGTTAAAAAGGAGTTTTTACTTGCCACTGTTGTCAAGTGCTTGCTATGGTGGGATTTGTTAGTCCTTTGTAAATAATATTATGAGGAGTAGGTCTAGACCTGCTCTAAATGAAATGTGCAATGACACCAATTATTTATACTGTTGTCTGGGAACAATTCCTCAACAGGTCAATCCCAATGCATAATCGATTATTCAGAAAGACAAAAGAGAAATGAAATACAAGAGCTCTGTTAACCAGGGCACAATGTTCTGTCCCACTAAAGTCCTCACTGGTTTATAGCTTCTGTAAAGCAAGCATTTTGATCCGTTTGTGATATCAGACAACTGAACACTCTATCTTAGTGAAGTTTCTTCACAGCTCACTTGAAGAGATCATGCAAACAGCAAGATGTGGGCCATGTTGTTCACGATACAATATCACAGAAAAGTGAGCACAGTACACCTGTCACACTTAATATAAAAATATAAAATATTTAATTATATCATTTATGTGACACTGAAGAAATGACACTTTCTGCAAGTGAGTATACAGCTTGCATAACACTGTAAATTTGCTGTCCCCTCAAAATAACACATCATTGAGCCATTAATGTCTAAACTGCTGGCAACAAAACCCTATGTGAATGTACATTTTTGTAGCAAATTGTCATTTCTTGAGCGTTGTCACATAAAAAGAAAGATATTCAAATATTTACAAAAATGTGAGTGGTGTACTCACTTTTGTGATACAATGTCTGTAAGAGCAGTCCAAATTGAGGTTGTTGAATCTTCATCAGCCCACTCAGGAGGTTCTTGTCTTTCTGTGGTGCCCCAAAGCAAAGCAGGTCAGATAGAGGGAGTAATTTTGTTGGTCTTTGCAAAGAATTGAAGATCAATTAGCCGAACACAGATCTGAACAAGTATTTTAACCAGTTGATACCCACTTGCAGGTCTAGTTATTATTACTACTATTAGTAGTACTATTACAATCATTACTTTTATTGATATGCAGTGTTACTATTACTAATATTTTACACATCAGTTATGGAACTTGGATTGTGCTACTGTGTGTTACAATAAACAATAGCACAATTAGAATTTATTATTACTAACACACCACAAATTCAGCTACTGCCCATACAGCCAATGGTCCAGCATGACATTCCAGCATCTCTGGAACTAGTCCCCAAGGTAGCCTTTCATTGTCAGCATTGTCATGGCTACCACCCACAGGTCAGTGTTCAGCAGAGCAATAAGATCCTCCAGTTGAGACTTCAAACTGGAGATGTAGGAACCATTTATGTTTATTGCTGGCATGGTATTTTATTTTTGTTTAGATATATTTATATTAGTATTTTGGACACTGGCTGGCAGTGATTAGATGCACATGGCTGTACATAGAGGGCATAGGTGACAGGAAGTGGGAGACACAGGTAGGGGAGCACTAACAGTTCTCACCAGACCACAGAGCAGCACCAAACAATTGGAAACAAGTTAAGAAACAACCGGTCCCTACTTGTGCATGATGGCAAAAGGTCAGTAAAGGTAAAGCAAAGAAAATTACCGTTACAGGAGAGGTAAAGAAAACTTCGAGTTGTTGACAACTTCACGCCCTTTGCTGTAAGTAAGTGTATTAAAACCTTCATGAGTAAAAAGCCAATACAATTCACCTGTTCAACATGCATTTTGTAAACATGTAGAAGTGTGTATTCTTTATAAATATATTCAATTCAATTCAAGCCAATTCAATTTTATTTATAGCCAAATCACAACAACAGTTATCTTACAGCTTTTCATAAAGAGCAGGTCTAGACCATACTCTGAAGTTATTTACAGAAGCCCAACAATTCCCACCAAGAGCAAGCACTAGGCTGACACAGGCAAGGAAAAACTTCCTTTTAAGAGGCAGAAACCTCGAAGCAGAACCATGGCTCAGGGTGGGCAGCCATCTGCCTCGACTGGTTGGGGTGAGGGGAGAGAGAGCAAGAGAGAGAGAGAGAGAGAGAGAGAGAGAGAGAAGGACAGAGAGAGAGAGCAGAGGGAGGCAGCCTACACAGTATACACATAGAGGTACAGACAGTAAAGGTAATGTTGCTATAGACTGAATGAAAAACGGTACAGATATAGTAATGTCAATGATAATAATAACAGTATTAATAGCAATAGGACTAGTAACAGCAGTTGCAACTGTAGCAGAGGGTGTCGAGTAGGAACACGGGGGCAGCAGGAGACTCCCAACCACAGATCCAGACTCCACAGCTCCAGAACCAGCAACACCCGTAGAAAGCGATATACATACTTACTGTATATTAACGTTTCTTCTCTAGTAACAACATGTAGTTAAACTTAAAATATTAATTTCTGTTATTGTTCTGAATTCATTCTTGTTACTATGTTCATCTTAATTATTTGATGATTCATATGTTTATTGTTGTTGTTGCACAGGAGAGTGTCTGTCATTATCTGTCAGAAAATAATCAGTCGATCTCTGCAATCTTTGTAATTTTTAGTAACTTTGGTAAGAGATTTTTCATTAGCTCTCATGATAATGAGTAAAATCATTCATCAAGAATTTGCTTTTAAAAAATCTGTGATTGTGATTCACATTGACCTCCTACCTCTGACACAGTGATAACACTCCTGTCTTTGCCTACTACAATATTTCTCAACATGTTGAACATGTTCTCAGTCCCAACTAGTGACATAATATTTAGAAATACCAAGAGCTGAATCACATTAGCACAAGAGCAGTATTTTTCTAAGAAATAATGTTCTGTCCCTCACTGGTCCTCACTGTGAGTCCTCACTGGTTTATATCTTATGGAAAGCAAGCTTATTGGCCGGGACAAGATGGGAATCATACATCTTTTATCTATAAATATGCATGAACATTTTCTTTTTTATCGGGATGGGACTTTTTTTTAACTTTGTCATGGGATTGGGATGGGACTGAATTATTTTTGTGGGATGGGATAGGAGTGAAAATCTATAGCCTACTAATTTCATTGATGCCTGCAAAAACTGGACAGGCCATCCAATCACAGACCTGAACGAATAGCTTCAAGGGCAGAGATGTAGTATGGGTATTCAACCCATCTATCCATCCATCCATCCATCCATCTTCATCTGCTTATCCAGGGTCGGGTCGCGGGGCAGCAGCTGCAGCAAGGGAACCCAAACTTCTCTTTCCCAAGCCACATTAACCAGCTCTGACTGGGGGATCCTGAGGCGTTCCCAGTCCAGTGTGGAGATATAATCTCTCCACCTAGTCCTGGGTCTTCCCCGAGGCCTTCTCCCAGCTGGACGTGCCTGGAACACCTCCCTATGGGGGGTCCAGGAGGCATCCTTACCAGATGACCAAACCACCTCAACTGCCTCCTTTTGATGCAAAGGAGCAGTGGCTCTACTCTGAGCTCCTCCCGGATGTGCTGAGCTTTTCACCCTATCTCTAAGGGAGACACCAGCCACCTGCCTGAGGAAACCCATTTCGGCTGCTTGTACCTGCGATCTCGTTCTTTCAGTCACGACCCAGCCTGCATGATCATAGGAAAGGATAGGAACGAAAATTGACCCGGCAGATCGAGAGCTTTGCCTTACTGGTTCAACTGTCTTTTCGTCACAATGGAGTGGTAAAGTAAGTGCAATACCATCCCCGCTGCTCCGATTCTTCGGCCGATCTCCTGCTCAGATATCCCTCACTTCGTGAACAAGACCCGAGGTACCTGAACTCCTTCACTTGGGGTAAGGACTCATTCCCTACCTGTAGTTGGCACCCCACTTTCCTGCTGAGGACCATGGCCTCAGATTTAGAGGTGCCAATCCTCATTCATCCGCAAAAAGCACTGACAAGAACCCAAGCCCACCGAACCACAACCCCTCCCCACCACGACTACACCTTGATATCCTGTCCATGAAAATCACAAAAAGGATTGGTGACAAAGCGCAGCCCTGGCGAAGACCAGCCCTCACCTGGAAAGAGTCCGACTTACTGCCAAGTACTCGGTCACAGCGCTCACTTTGGATGTACAAGGATTGGATTGCCCTGAGATGGGACCCCCTCACACCATACTCCCACAGCACCTCCCACAGTATCTTCTATGGGACCCGGTCATACGCCTTCTCCAGATCTACAAAACACATGTAGACTGGATGGGCATACTCCCAAGCCCACTCCAGGATCCTTGTGAGAGTAAAGAGCTGGGCTGTTGTTCCACGACCGGGACAAAAACCGCATAGTTCCTCATCAATGCGAGGTTCGACTATTGGGCGAAACCTCCTTTCCAGCACCTTGGAGTAGACTTTACCAGGGAGGCTGAGAAGTGTGATACCCCTGTAATTGGCACACACACTCTGGTCCCCCTTTTTGAACAGGGGAACCACCAGCCCAGTCTGCCGCTCCTTGGGCACTGTACACGACTTCCACGCAATGTTAAAGCTTTTAGCACACCCAAAGTTTTTAGCATTTCTGGGAGGATCTCATCAATCCCAGGGGCTTTGCCACTGTGGAGTTGTTTGACTACCTCAGTAGCTTCCACCAGGGAAATTGACGAGAATCCCCCATCAGCCTCCAGTTCTGCCTTTACTAGAGAGGGTGTGTCAGTTGGATTTAGGAGTTCCTCAAAGTGTTCCTTCCACCACCCAATTACCTCCTCAGTTGAGGTCAACAGAGTCCCATCCTTACTGTACACAGCTTGGATGGTTCCCTGCTTCCCTCTCCTGAGGTGGACAGTTCTCCAGAAGCACTTGGATGCCGACCGAAAGTCCTTCTCCATGTCTTCTCTGAACTTCCCCTTGAGGCACCTAAGACCTTGAGACCTTAGCTTCCCGCTGCGGCTTCAGTAATAGGGGCTTTGAGCATTGCCCACTTCAATGTCCCCAACCTCCACAGCGATGCCAGAAAAGCTCCGCTGAAAGTTTGAGTTGAAGATCTGCATGGACAGGGGCCTCCTCCAGATGTTCGACCCGTTTGGGCTTACCGGTATTGACCGAATTCACCAGATGGTGATCAGTTGACAGCTCCACCCTCTCTTCACCCAAGTGTCCGAAACATGTGGATTCAAATCCGATGAAATGATTACAAAATCAATCATTGATCTTCGGACTAGGGTGTTCTGGTACCACGTAAAGCATTCTGACCATATTATGCAACTCCAGAAGGAAATCATTAACATTTTATTCATCTGACATCGTAGTTTTGCAGATAAACATACCAATATATTTCTGTAAGCAAAACATAATGGGCTCATCAAAAAGTTTGCATGGCTATAGCTGAAAATACAGTATACAGTATAGTGTAGAGTCGAGCACCTTTTGTTACAACATTAAAATGCTGCTTACACCTTAATTCATCAATAATTGAACTCTTCTTTACAATGCTTAATTTTACATTGATTTAAGTACATTTTGTCAATAGGCAATGCAAGTTCAGATGTCCCTGAAGACCTTATTAAGAGCAGTCTCAGCAGGGCCGGCCTGTGGCATAGGCAACACAGGTAGTCACAGTAGGGTGCAAAATGCCAGAGGCAGCAAGAGAAAGTTTTCGATTAAGCACAAATTAACTCCGCCTAGCTGATGTGACACAGGAGATTTTAATTCGTGCATATCTCGCTGTGAGTCTGGAAGGTAATGTAACTGGTAGCCTAGAGTTTTGCAATATACATTATACATCTGCGCAATATACTGGCGTACATCTGAGCTGCACTTTATTGGAGCTGCTGAAGTTAACGTGTGGATTTATGGTGAAATTTCTGCCTGATCAGTAGTGTTTTTGGTTGGTTTCAGTTGCATGCAGTCCCAATCTGTGTCTATCAAATGGTCTAAAGGGGACAGAATATATTCCATTGGAGCAATAACGTGATGCAGAGCAGAGTAAAGGCCGGAATCAAAAATATTATGAAATCTCATTAAATGATGGCGTTAATTTTGTAATATTGCAACTATTTTCTGGACATGTCAGAGAACACAGATATGTGGGAGAGATTCTGAATGTGCAATTGAATGTGAAAAATTTGAGGACATGAGGAAAACCAGAAAACCTGCTGAAACACAGGAACTATTAAAGTTCAGGAGTTTATAACTGAATTAAAATGAATTAATTTTTCATTGAGGTGAAAAGGTCCTATGTATTTAAAGAAGTTATTTCCCCAAAGGGAGACTCAAAAGGGGAGGGAAGACTAAATATCTGTGCTGACTCACCAGGGATTTTATTAAATTTGAACAGAATGCCTGAAAGTCTTACTTACTTATTATATTGTACTAAATTTTAATATTTAAAATTGTCACCTAGGCTACCACATGAATATTGTGTTTCCCTTTTTATAGATAAAGATAAACCATAAATTGGTGCAGAAATATTCACCAGAATGCACGAAATTAACTCTTTAATGCTTAAAATTTTTTTTTTTCTTTATTTGTCCCCTCCACCATTTAAACTAAACCAGTGCTCTTGCATTTCAAGAAAATTACCCCATAAATTTATTACAATGCAAGAAAGTAGTACCTGGGTTGACACAGTTTATGGGGGGACACATTCCCAGATCCCAGGTTAGGTTCGGCCTATGGCTATGTGGAGGCATGGTCATTATGGACCATGATTATTGACTTGGCTGTTCATCTACAAAGCTAAAATTGTGAGTTTTGGCTGCTGAACTTTTTAAACAATTCCTGAGGATTGGAAGTGATGACCCCAATCACCGTGGTGGACATTTCGGATTGTGCCAAATTCAAATCTCGCCTAGGGCTCCAGCCCTGAATCTCAGTGCTGTGGTGTGTTGAAATCCTGACTGGGAGACATCAAAACAGTTTTAGTACCAAGCAGTTGTTAGTAGTAACCGTTAAAAAACATATTTTTTTTAAATTTGGGGGTTGATATGAGTCTGTAATTGCTCATTGCTCCTGTGTCTAAATAGTTTTTTTAAGAGTGGCTTGATGTCTGCAGATTTCAGGGCCAATGGGAAGAAACCTGAAAGTAGAAACATTTTGAAAAGTTGTAGAAGATCTAAGGACATGCAATTAGAAACAGATTTTTTTTTAAATAAAAAAAAGCCTGTTGGCAGAATATCAAGACAACACCCTAAAAACGGCTGGGTTATTTCATCTACCCAACCGCTGGGTTATGAAACATTTGACCCATTATGGGTTAATTATATGGAATTTGGGTTATTTTGTGCAACTCATGCGTTGAGTCAAAATCCATCAACCCAACATACATTGTTTGACCCAGCACGTGGGTTGTTTTTTGTTTCGAGTACAAAGACGCACGCTGACGTCTGACGTCATTAACCGGCAAAGGGCTCTAAGGTTTTCAGAAAACTTTAAGATGGCTACCCGATGCGAGCGAGACGAATTCACAAGAAATGCAGAAAAACTGTTTAACTTTTTAACAAAAGTCGAGCGCTGTGAAAGAAATGTTTTTCTGTTCTTTAACTTATATTTTACAACCGTGTGTGCTGTGGGAGGACCGCTTCAGGATGTAGAGGCAGTTTGGCGCGTTACTTTCATGCTAACGTTAACGGACATTAGCTCCAAAGTAACGTAACGTTGGGACTGAAGCCTTCGGCAGAGAATGCACTTTGGCCCGGTGAGTAAAAAAGTTTATCACATTTCTGCTTTGTTGTCAGGCACAGTTACATTTACAGTAAGGCTAACGTTAATCAGAAGCAAGCTGGCTCACATTGACGTAACTTAACGTTAATTTTGCATTGTTGTGAACTGCTGTCACTGTCCGTTAACGTAACTCACGTTAGTTTATATTGTGGAGACAGTCAACCTCTGCGTAATGCATGGCTAACCTTAAAAGTCTAGTTTTACTAGCTGTAACCCTAATGATTCCCCTCAGCCCTTTTATTGCAGAGACTATAGTTGCCTCGTCTGAAGTGGCTGTAACGTTAATATTTGTAAAGGAGTATTTTTCCACTGTGGTAACGTTAATGAAATCTTTTAACTGGTGAAGAATGCTCAATTTTCTTTGAAACTGTTATAATTTGTTCATTTTGAGAGATGTTTGTGGTAACGTTATGTTGAGATGTGTTACATTATTACACAAAATAGTGTGTTATTTAGCGTCTCAAGTATTAATAAGATGAAGAAAATAACAGAAGCACCTGTACATGTGATACAAATTACCAGCAGCACAACAAGCAGTTCAAAATGGTCATACAGTTGAATCAACAACTCTCCAACACAGTTTCATCTAAAACTGAACATTTTCATTTTCATGGAGAATTTATGGCAGGGATTTTGTATTACTGTATTTCTTTTAGCTAGATTTAACTAACAAACTGGTAACTTACTCTATCGCATGTTTGTGAGAAGTGTTTACATGACCATTATTTTGTAAACTTATAAAAGTTGGTGTTCATATACTGTGTGCCCAATAAGGACTATAGAGAGTGTTGCTGAAGGGATTTCATCATGTCCATAATCACCTGACTTGTGAAAGCAGCTCTTGTAATGGTAAGTGAAACGATAAAATATAGTATTTTTAAAAATCACCAATTGATGACGTTATCATTAACTGGACTACTGGGAATTCTTTGTGTTTTATCTGCTCCTGCAGGATGAAGTATTGAGTGACAATACAGCTATCCAAGGTATGTTTTTAATTTGCACATCTCTGCATAAGAGTTAGTATATTTCATAGGGCTGGTCCGAATACCATTTTTTGAGCTTCGAAGCTTCGATAGTAATGAACATCGATTATTCGAAGCTTCGAAAAATCAATTTGTATCATTTATATTTAAATTTTCGAAGCTGCACAATCTCTTTAGGCTGCCTGTCCGTTTGTGTTAAAAAGGCCATCTGTTGCTGGGAGGCTGTAGGGCATGAATATACAGTCACTGGCCAGTAGGGGGCTCACACGCTCCATTCTGCCCAGCAACACGAAAAGTGAGAGGCTTGTCTGCAGCGGAGAATACGGAGAAACTTCACACCGCTGTTAGGTGTTAGTCTTGGTTCGGGAGTGATTTGTGCGTTCATAAAACCGTAAGTTTCTGTTTTGTTGCTGTATTTACTTAGCCTGTTTCCTTGGCATTTTTTAAGTCATGTATAATCTGTAGCAGACAAGCGAATGAGAAGTTTGCCATCATTGAAGTAGAAAGTACGTACATACGATAGGATTACACAGTGTTTCTTTTGTCTTTAGATGTTATGCTTTAAAGATAATTATTATTATTTACATATTATTTGTATTCTGTTTATGGTTTCAGAAACCACAAATCTCCTCAATGCCAATAGATAAGACTGTAATTATGCACCTTAAGGAGAAAATAAAGGAAACGCTCATTGCAACAAAGCCTGGTTATTGGAGCCGCTCTCTGTAAAGGCAAACCCAGAGTCCTGACCCGACTCTCCACAGCGATTTGAATTATCCACCACAACACATGCACAATTTTTCAGTTTGCATTTTGATTATTTCCAGAAACCGTTCATCCAAACGTCTTGGGGCACGAGACGTGACGTCGCAGTAAAATCTCAAAGTCTCCTATATTTCGCAATAGATTGATTTAGATTGATAATAAGGGTAAAAAAACGCGTAAAAGGGACAATCCATTTTGTTTCTATTATTCTATTTTCCACAATGCAGCTTAACCCAAAATACAAGCTCAGGCATGCACTTCTTTCTGTCCATACAAACTCCGCTGTTCTGCGCTCTTTTGAATACTCCCGTTGCAGGAACACTTTCAGTAGTCCAAGAAGTAATATATATTTATTAAGTAACTATAACGAAGCTATATGTTAAGTATTATTTCACCAGATTTTATAGTGTAAAACATATATGCACGCTGTGCAAAAAAAAAAAAAAAAAAACGAATGTCGAATGTCACATTTTCAAATCGAATACCAGCCCACCCGAACTGAATATTCGAATATTCTAGTCCAGCCCTAATATTTCATTTGAATCATTCAAGATTATGTAGACTTGATGCATTTTATACTGCATAGATTTGAAAGAGTTGAGTTAAGGTATTTAAAGGAACATATGGGCATCATTTGATCTTACTAGGATGCTTCCTTATTAAAAGAAAATGAAGTGTCTCTTATTCCCTTAGTGTCAAACAAAATTAATCTACATACATTTATGTGTTTGAATGTCTGCAGATGTTTGCTGAGTTCCATCGTCATCATTACTGATGTTGAACCTATGGAGCCAATTCAACTGTGAGCTTGACACCACAGCTGATTGTCCTGTCCTGGTGGAGGGCCTCATACAAGGGCAAGACAGCAGAGGCACCGCTAAGATCCTTTGTTACCTCCAGGTGAGAAGATTAATTTTGCCATAGCCACAATGTAGATCACATAATGTGTGGTTATGTTAATCACTGGGTAGGTGTTCGATTTTTGATTTGGTGATTTGTGTTTCTTATAACTTAGAAAAACAAAGAGGTGGTGTGTGTGTGTGTTTGTGTGGGTGTGTGTGTGTCTGTGTGTGTGGGTGTAAGAAACACAAATCACCAAACCAAAAATCCTAAACCTACCCAGTGATTAACTAGAATACTGGGGTCCAGTCCTACTGCACTGGTTTCAAAATATCTTTGTCATGTTTGTCATGTTGTAAGTTTTGTCTTATAGGTAGTTCCAGCTGGATGGATTTATTTTTGTTATTGCTGTTGTTGCTATTAATAAATATTATTATTTTAGAATTACATTGGAATAACTGTACACTAATGGCTGATGTACTGAAAATATTTGTATAATCATAATTATCTTCTTTATCAATCTAGGAACAACATGATGTACACATGAGACACATTCTGGCCGTTCGCTCCCAGTGGGCCTGCGAGAGGATGACTGATTTCTTCAAGACCCGCAATGTAAGTCCTCAGTATACTCACACATGTCAATATCAATGAAATGTACTGTGGGAAACCAACTTTAATGCCTATCCTGGATTTGACAAACTTCACTTAGTCAAAAACTTGATAGCCTATTATATTACAAATCGCCATGGAAATTTTACAAGCAAGACCAGGTAAAGCAGCAGTGTGCAGGGTGAGATGTTGGTTTCGGTCGTTTGAAAGGCTATGTGATTAACAAGCCAGCACGCAGATCACCTGCTCCCTTGATAACATATCATGGGTGGAAAAATACAGAAAAAAGACGAGTTCTGTGTCATTTAGGCAACTTTATCAAACTTACTGCTGATGGAGAAAGCAGAGTAGACGGGGGAGGTGTAGGGGTGTGTGAGTGTGGGGAGAGGAGAAGTCAGGTGCAACGCAGGTAAATGTAGAAATGATAATATTCATGGGGATTAAAACCTGCTGTCACAGGGCTGTATAATGTGAAAAAATAAGTTTCCCTTAGTTTAGTTGAAGCTAATATGAGGTTTAAACAGTCTAGAAAAGTTACGTGGATATTGGATAATAGTTAAGGTAATTGGGGCAAAGTCATCAGACATAGCCTGACAGTATTCGGAAAATAGCTGTTCTACAAGCTGTCAAAGCATCCTGGGCTTCTAACACACCTCAGCAGTGCCACAGGCTGATTACCTCCGTACCACACTGATGCAGTAATTTGGTCTAAAACAAACACCAACAAAGTATTGAGTGCAGAAATTAACATATTTATCAGAAGCTGGACACTTATGTATTTTTACCTATTTGGACATGACTCTATGAGGTCGACTCTAAAGAAGTCTTCTAAATCTACAAAGCATTTGCAGCCCACCTACCTGACCACCTAACCCGGCTGCCTATCGGCCAGATAGGTGAGTCAGATAGGTGGGCCGCACGCATTTTCTTAGCATGTTTATTGTGATGATAGATCATCAATCGATTTATGGCTTTTTAGGTCAACTGAGGTCTCGGTCCTCTTTTAAATTGTTTATATGCCATAACCATCAAGACTCAAAAAGGAATATTTCGTTATGTACAATGAATTGTAGACTATTACAGTTCAACTTTTGAATTAGAGATGCACTGAATCTTTTCCAAATTGTAAAGCTAACTAGACTTTATCATAAAATAATCATTTCTCTAGTGAGAACCAGGAAAATTGTACTCACCATGTCTATATTTTAATTTTACTATAGTAGTCGGTAAACATTTGGTCCTTACTCACTCACACTCTCTCACTTGCTCTCTTGTATTGTTTCTTTTTTAGACTGAAACAAACATGGTGGAGTACCTCCATGAGGCCAAGGCATGCAAACCAATACCCCCACATCCTGACGCTGGGAAATGTTTAGAGTGCATTTGTTGTTCACTATAGAGCTGTTGACTGTTGGCCTGTTGAATGTTCAGTTAGTTTATTTGTAATTGTTGTTTTGCTCTGAATTGTTGTTCATTTCAACATTGTTGTTGAAATGTTTTCCTACCTGAGTGATGTGAACTGCATCCATTCCACTGTATTGATATTAATTAATTTAATGTAATTTAATAAATTTTTTCAAAGATTCCATTATGTTGTTTTATTTTTGTATTGTTTAAGTGTTTATTGCCTAATATATGCATAAATCTAGCATGTATTCTGTTCTAGGTTTGTAGTTTAACAGTTTTATAGCTATGGGTAGTCTATTGCAATTTATTTTCTTAAATTGTACTGTAAAGCGTTGGAATTAATCTGGCATATGGTTTAATTTTTGTTGAATCAATCCAGAATTGTTATTAATTTGACCCAGCATTTGGGTACACTATATAACAAATATATGTAGTTAAATCAACCCAGAATTGTAATTAATTTGACCCAGCATTTGGGTACACTATATAACAAATATATGTAGTTGAATCAACCCAGTATTGTAATTAACTTAACACAGCATTTGGGTAGAATATTTAACTCATTTGTTGGGTTAAAAATGACCAACCCATCTTACTGGGTTAAAATAACTACTGTTGGACCGGTGCAATAGTAATCCAGCGGTTGGGTTGTAAAACAGCCCAAGTTGAGTTATTTTTAACCCATCATTTTTAAGTGTGAACAGGAGGAGGATTTTCCGATGTTGTGTAACATAAGATTTTATGGTTGATTAGATTAAAGTGTGTCATGCTATTGGAACTGATTTTAATTGGCCACAAGGACCACACATATCCTGTACCTTACCTGATATTGCAACATTGACACTGTGCAAATTCATTGCAGGGCCTGGTAGATTAAAGGCAGAGGCAACTGACACAGGAAGGTTTGTTAGCCTGTTGAAAGTAGCAAACAAGCCACATGCATTGTTATTTCTTTTGGAGCCATAACTGTGAAAAATGTGTCAAAAAGCTGAAAATGTGAGACTCTCCTTCAAGGTTTCTGCTGCACAGTGACTTGGTGTCTTCTTGTTTTGAATCCTTTTGTCTGTTGTCATTGGCAGAGGGAACACAAGTGATGCAGGAAGTAAAATAGTTTAGAGCTGAACAATTGTACTCCTGACTTGTTAAGGCAAAGTCCATCTGTTTTGCGTTGACTGAATGGATAGGGAGCCATGTGTTCAGTGCCAACAATCTGCTGGATTCTCTCAACTCCTCTGACTGGTGGTAGACGGCCATGATAAACACCTTAGAATTCAGAGAGCTGACTGTATTAAACAGATAAATAATGTGAAGTTTCTACACTTCAGACTGTTGTTTTACAACATCATTGGTACCTATGTTCAGTTTCATGTTTTTCACAGTTGGATGTGCAGCCACGATATGTAGGATATTTTTCCATCAAGTCAGAGACCAAATCCTTTCAGAGTATTTTGGTGTTCTTCCTGCACATGCTTCTTACATCTTTTTTTACCCACAATTAGGGTTTGAGGCCCAGTTAGCTTTCCCATAGCATTTTACTTTCTGATTTTCCTCTCAGTCCTTACTCTTCTGTGTGAGGATGGGCGGTTAACCAGGTTATCAGATGGTGATCCAGGGTCCTATGACAGTGATGTAAATCTGATCACCATAAATTACAGTCATAATTATTTATAAGTGTCCGGGAGCTGCTCCTAATTTCTAGTACAGAAAAAACAAGATTATCACCAAAAGAATGCAGGTAGAGGCGAGAACAAGCAGCCTTACAGCTTACATTAAATTAAGAATGAGGTACTTTTGCTTGTAGAGTAGCCTATTTTATATTGTGGGTTGACTTTTGTCACTTACCTAAGTAAGAATAGGCTACTTCTGTCATTCAATTATTCCACTAGATAATTTGCTTTAGGGGACGAAGAGAAACCACAGCGTGTCATATCAGATGCTCTCAAACTTTTCCCTGCAGTGCCTTAATCTGATGAGATTTTTCCATGAGGAGGAACTCTGTGTTAAACGATTTCATATACTACTATAGAATTAGGTTACTCTGAACAGAGTGGTCTATGAAACACTGTCTCACAGTGTTCACCTCTTTGGTAAACACATTTTTAGTCTATAAAGGGCAAAACTCCACCATTAAAGACCTCTCCAAGAACCATTCTGTGGGGGAAACAGTTCAATATTTTAATTTTCTCGAATTGTAGATAATTGGGTGGAAGTGAACAGACACCCCACCCAACCCTGACCTGCTGAAAAGTATCACGTCGCTGGATCCACTCCACGTTTTTCCCTGCGCCCTTATTTAGAGCTGTGTGGGATATAAGGAGAATTAAAGGAAATAACAAGGCACAACAAAAAAGAAGGGCGTGCAGAATAACAGGAACACGTTGGTATGTGCTAACTGAATGAAGGAAAACGAGAAATCAGGACGCATTTCTCTGCTGCTGCTGCTGCTGCTGCGTTCCCGGAGCATGTATTCACCGGAGGATGCTGCATCTCCTGAACCGCTGCTATCGGCTCATAATCCGTGCGGTCTTCTCGATTGCATCTCACTGTGAATATTACAACGTATGACGGGTGGGAAACGATGGGCGATCACGCTTGTGGGGAACAAGAAATAATACTGAACGTTTAGAAGATTTACCCTAAGCATCTGCAAGGATTTTTCTGCGCGGAGTCCTGCTCAGTCGTATCGCTGCCGACTTCAGTTAGACGCAAAGGAGGTGGGGGGGGGGGGGACAGACTTTATAATCTCCTCACTGTTAAATTATTTAGGAGTATCTGTTCCTCAAGATCAACATATGCCGGTGTCTTTGTCTTGCATCTTGCGTGCACGATCTTAAAGCCAGGCTTGAAGTGGCGGTGACACGGATGAAAGCAGATGGCTAGGCTCCCCAAATTTCCTCAGAAAGGGGATGCAACATAAAATAACCCCTATAGCAAATGGTAAGAGATGATTTAGGATTTAGGAATCAGTGCAATGGCTCAAAATTGCAAAAACATTTTTTTTTGGTTTTTCTATGCTGTTTGTCTCTAAGGTTCGTTGATTTAACCCGGTAACTGAATTATCGTTGCAGCTTTCCGCACATTGCAAGCCGAGGGAGCCCTGAATTTGTGACACGTACAGCTTCTCCGGAGACTCTCCCTCCTCCTGTCCCCCCCACCACTCGGAGCCCGGACACCGGCGACTTTTTAATGGCTTATGTGTTCAGAAGATGGAGGGTTTTAATGGTGCTGAATGTGATTGTGGTTGCTGGGTTCATAACATATTGGTCTAAGTGCAACACACGCAGCGTCCAAGACTCCGGTACAGAGGCTCCGGCGGACGGGAAGAGGCCCCGGGGCAACAGGACGGCGCAGGGGCCCAGCATCAGCCACGAGGTGCTACTGACAAGACTCAGCTCGCTGGAGGACGTGGTCTACAGGCAGTTAAACGGTAAAGAGCAATGTAATATTTAAACTGAAATAACAGCCTGAATTCCCTCGACGAGCCTGTAAAAGAAGAATTCTGTTTGACTTTCCCTTGACTTTCTCTTGTGGCCCTGAAATGAAAATGTGATAAATTAATGTGTAAGGCTATGAGTTCCTTAATATTGTCCAACTCTGTAGAGCCAATTTCTGGCCTCTGAGCAAACACCTGTCACATCACATTATTTCATTTTAAGCATGTTTGAGATAATGCACTGCCTGTCAAAACTATAAATCCACTTCCTGACATGTGAAGAAAATGTCACCAACTGTTACATAATAGTTAACCTCTGCAGCTAGGTAGCAAAGATCACCACTGAAATTTTGATCTGCAATAACTTATTTGATTATAAATAAAAGTTTGGGTTTTGGCTGCAGAAATACAAGGTTATCCTACATTTATGGAAAAAGTGCAACATTTTTACTTTTCTTCCTTTTATTTTTTCCAATTGACTAAAATTAAGTCATAATATTTTCAAATCATTGTGGGCTGCTTATTTTTCCCTGAACGGCCAATGTCTTTCTTCCACCAGGGATGTCAGAGGTCAGGGTCGACAGTGGAGCGGGAGCTTTTAGGGATTTAGTGCTGTCAGGACACTTCAGCAGGATGTTTGCCAACACTGAAGCTTGAACACTTATCACGCTGAAGGAGAATCACTTTAATCACTCTGCCACAAATACACCCAGTCACACTAGAATCTCATTATGCCTTTGTGCTGGCAATAGCCGTGGCTGTAGGCATTATGTTTTCGGGTTGTCCATCTCTCTGTCCGTCCCATTTCACAGTTCGTCACACACTGTATAGGTGACACTTTTGACTCAAAGGTCATTGTGACCTCAAAATAGGATTTTAGCCATAAATTAAGAATTAATTGGCCAAATCCAGATTTTACACACATAATGATTGGGAGTTCACCATGAGTAAACAAAAACTAGCACAGTACAGGCGTTCCTCTGTCAGTGTTATCGGAATCATGTGATTGCAGCGTTTTGGAGCACACCCAGCTAATTGTGATCCTGTGAGTGAGTTTCATCTAGAATTCATTGAGAGGCTTTGATTCTAAAAATGGCAGGAGAAAAAGAAATCACTATATATTTTTTTAGATTGTTTGTTTAGATCATTCATTAATCGGTTCAACAATGTAGATTCACTGTAATCAGACTTAGTTTTTATCATCATTATAGTGATAACTTTCATTCAGCCAAAAAATACTCTTTTATTCAATTCTTTGAAATATTCACTTTATATATTATGAGTTTGGACAGACTAAACTCCAAATTGACTAGTTGGTAAAGGAACCTAGATAATTCTAGTTGTATCCCTAATTTGAGTCAGTGAACGCCTTGAAGCTTCATTAGCAGCTTGCAGCCTAGAAACTTTACCTTTTAAAAATAAATGTTTTATCGTTTATCATTTTGATGTGTATTTTTTATCACTGGGTGTACAGATACTACTGACCTTAGTAATAGTAGGAAGCCCTAAAATTGTCTCTGTACTGAAGGTATTCCATGTGAATTTGTGCCAGCACTTGTTTTAATGTGAATTCAACTCAGAGGTTCACCTCCTTTCACAGCTACTGACTACATATTGTATGTTCATGGACTGTGATGGGGAGGCAGGCTATCTGCTGTAAGCCACAGAGGGCAGTAGTAGTAGGAGGAGAGTGGCTCCGCCAGACTAAAAGATCCTGACATGTAATCTCGTAATCTTGTTTACCTCACCCAGGTCTGTCCAAATCTCTGGGCCTGATTGAGGGATTCGGGGGTCGGGGTAAAGGCGGCCTCCCTGCCACACTGTTGCCAGCTGAGGAGAGTGACGCTAAACAGCTGAGGGAAAAGTATGGCTACAACGCCTACCTCAGTGATAGAATCTCTCTGGATCGGACCATACCGGACTATCGGCCCAGCAAGTGAGTAGGCCCACATGTGAAGTAGATAACCTTAAAATTTTAATGTACCCCATGTGGTATCTAACCTTGACATAGTATTGGTTTTGCGATTTATAGTCACTTTTTGCAGCGTGCATGTAGTGTTCATTTGTAGGGCACTTCACCTGCCCATTTCAATCTTTATTTCTCTTTCACTCTTTGCCTTGTACTCTCATATTTGATGAAGTTGCACTATCATACTGGCTATCGATCTCCAGGCATGCATGCAACCACTCTCTGTCTCTCACTCTCATACACACACACACACAGACACACACACAACCGCACAGGGGCAGTCCTTGGATTAGCCCCTTAGGAAGTATAAAAGGTACACTTTGAATTGTGCTTGCATATCTTTGATGAATGTGCGGGTCTTTGTTCAGGAGTGTCTGTACATCAACTTGTGCCATTCCTAAATGCTCTGTGCAATTTATTGCATAGTGTAGACTTTTTCCACGAATGGTCCTTTAAAGAGTCTCTGTCTGGCCCACATTGCTGATTGAGCAAGTAACAGCCCCTCTATTTGAAAGTCAGCAATGACAAGAAAGCCCTCAGCCTATAGCTGCCACCAGCTGCATGTGTTTTAGGAGTGGTGGAGTGAAGGCATCAGAATCTAGCACTCTCATTTGTCACTCGGGGGGTCTTTTATGTTGCAGGGATCAAAGCGGCGTGTGAAGTGTGTTGGGGTGTGATATCTTCAGGCTTAGCAGCAGCATGTAAGCTAGAGTCTGAGGAGTCTGCTATGTTTGGCTAAAGGTCCCTTTACACTGGGCAGCTGGAGGTGTGGGTGAAACAAGAGAGAGCGAGCAAGAGAGAGAGAGAGAGAGAGATGGAAAGAAACAAGGATCAAAATGTCAAACTACAAATAGTATAAAGAAGAAACATGGTAATTTATATCGACTGAAAAGTAACAAGTAACTGCAGTTCAGAAATGTCTAAAGAAGAACCTTCAGCTGATGAGCTGGCTCTTATAGTCATATTCAGAGTCAATGAAGCTGTACTTATAATGTGTCAAGTTCACACTCTCACACTGTTCTCTTATCTGCTATACACTGCTGTTTATGCTTATTTGCACCATCCCTGTCTCCTCCTGTTCTTTCCTATTATTATCATAATATTTGTGGCATCTCTTTCCTTATATTTTCTATATCAGTGTGGTATGTTTTTCTTTTTTAACACATCCCCCTCAGACTGTTGCACCTCTGCTTGGTTTCATTTGGGAAGCTTCTTCAAACGCAGTGCCTTCTCTGCAACTGTATTCCCTTTGTTCCAAAAATAGTGTCTCTGAATGCAATATCTTTCTAACATACATCATTATTCCATCATCACGTTTGTAATATTTTGGCTTTTTCCTGCAATAAGTTAGGTATTCAAAATCTCAGGGCTTTCTGTCTAATATCTTGAAAGGGAAAAATAACAAAACTATTGATGGCACCATTGTTAATTCACTAATAACCATATTGGCATCTGTTTTTGATGGTTTCCTGCCAAAAGCCTTACAAATGCTGGATTTATTATTGAATTGCTATTAACATTTCATTTTACAAAGGGAGGAAGATTACTGCTAAAATAAGATAAGAAAAGGAGACACAAAAGTAAGATGTTCTTCTTTTCGTTTTGTCTTCTTTTCTTCCTCTCTAGTGGAAGAGGAAACGAAAAGAAGAACTCACCTCACCCTGCCTCTTTTAATATTTTGATTATTGATTAGAAAGTAAACTGAATATCTTTAGATTATATCAATAGATTATTGACAATGAAAATAATCATCAGTTAAATGTATCTGTCTGCAGATAAATCTGCAGCCGGCACATTGTGAATAAGCCAATTTAGACGGTTGAACAAAAAGCAACATATGGTTTGCCTGTCAGCCTCATCGGATAAGATGTCAGCAGCTCCATGGAGGCAGTTTGGTGTTTTACAGCAATGATGGAGGATGTGTGCAAAGCCCTGAATGCAGGCTTCACAGGCAGGCATGGAAAGTTTTTATTTTACAGATGGTGTGGGGTGTTTGTGTGTCTATGTGCAGATGCGGAAAGATCAGCTACCCTAGAGACCTCCCACAGATCGCCCTCATCTTCATCTTTGTCAACGAGGCTCTGTCGGTGATCCTGCGCTCAATCCACACAGCTGTCAATCACACTCCAGCTCACTTGCTCAAAGAAATCATCCTGGTGGACGACAACAGTGATGACGGTCAGTAAAAATGGAAGATTTCTTCTGCCAAATTTCAAATGAGGAAAGTGGCAACGTCTTTTACTCCTTCTGATTTGATGCCCTGTATCTTAAGTGAATTGCAGTATTTGCCTGTAGAGGCCAATGAAGAGGACAGAACACATGAGTGAAAGACAGGCCTCTTGGTTTAATACATGACACAGGTTCACTGACATTAAAAAGCTGAAAGCAACACTCTGTGACAGTTTTTACCTTGACTGTTTAATTTTTCTGCAAACATAAACCTACACTGTCAGAAT
Organism: Lepomis macrochirus; assembly: GCA_024633595.2. Lineage (NCBI taxonomy): Eukaryota > Metazoa > Chordata > Actinopteri > Centrarchiformes > Centrarchidae > Lepomis > Lepomis macrochirus. The sequence goes on from JALXJV020000009.1 coordinate 6,390,631, forward strand.
AATGTAAGAGATGATATAATTACATAAAACTTCTATGCAGTGGCATTGAAGGCATATTTGTAATTAGGAAATATGCTTGTTTGCTGTCCTGACAGGAGATAGATGAGAAGAGCTACAGCCAGCCGCTGTTCATCTTAACTTAGGTCAAAGACCGGAAAGAGGTGGAAACAGGCAGCCTGGTGATGTCTTACCATAACAAAATCCACGTATCAGCACCTCTGAAGCTCATTGACTATTCTGTTATATCTCTTTTGTGAAATTTGAACAAAAAAAGTAAAGTGTAAAAGACACATTTTGCTCAGGGAGTCTGCGCCAAACTATTTCTTGGCCCTGATATAGTCCAAGATATGGGTGTGGTGTCGATGCAATCTCCCAACTCTATTCAATATTTCCCAAAATGTTAAGGCCTTTTTGCAATGACTAATATTTTTTTGCCTATGGACAACAGTCCATGTTTTTTATCTAGATCGTTATCATTGCCAAAGGTAACATAATTGCTGAAGTAGCAGTTAGTTGGAATAAAAACACATTACACACTCCAAGCATAACACAGAGCCTGTCTTCATGCTTTCATGTATGACTCATGAACAATGCTAATGCGTTCATGAGTCTCTGAGGTGTTGTTATATGGGATGAAGGAATCAAACTGGTAAAATGGCTTAATTGACCAAAATAATGACAAAAGCTGTGGTCATTGCTTTTGAGGAGCAGCAGCTGAGGTGACTGATGGTGTCAAATTTTTGCAGGGCAGGCAGATAGAGGCGGAGCGCCACAATAGGATGTCACGGGAGAGATGTCGCCGTCTTATTTATTGGGCAGGGCTGCCAAGCTTGGATTTGGGAGATGAAGGGACAGAGGAGGAGACAAGGGGAGGGTAAGGAGGTGAAACCAGGCAGAGCAAAAAGGAGAGAGGAGTTATGGGAAAGATCAAGAAAGCAAAGGGTGCTGGTGCTGGAGAGAAATTAGGAAAGAAGAGATGAAACTGAAAAGAAAGAAAAGGCAGAGGAGTGAAGAGGGCTGGAGGGTTTAAAAATAAGCAAAGTGAAAAGGAGGGCGAAGGAAGAACAAAGCAACGGCGATGAAGAGGTATGAGAGAATGAAAGGAGAGGCTGAAAGAGCAACCAGGCTATTAGAGAAAGTGGCAGAAAGAGAGAAGGAACGAGAGACAGAGAGGCTCCAAGATAAATGAGGTCAGACAGAGAGGAGAGAGAGCGTACGAGCCGATGGACGGTCTCCCGGAAGAGAGAGAAGAGAGCAAAGACAAATAAAGAGGAACAGGAAGGAAGAGATGAGATAGGCAAGGCTTTAAAAATGATAAGGCTAGCGTTATTCTCTTATTTTCTACAAATATCATGAAAAACCAAAACAATGCCTTAGTCTGTCACGCAACACTTTATGATTTCCTACCTGTCTGTTTCACCCATTCTCACTGGTTTCTACTGAAGACATGAATCTTTTTTTTTAAAATTAAAGTGTCAAATATAGTGGTTTAATAATGAAAAAAATGGCAAAATCATTCCTTAAAAGATCTGGGCACTGTAGTTTTTAAGCAAATGCTATTCAAGACCGAAACTGGAAATAGTGAATTTGTTTTGGACTAGTATAAGTCACTATTAAGGTTTCAGGATTCATAGCTTGGGGCTTATTTTTGTATTTTTTTGGTATTATTCCTAGTACTGATAAAAATGACATTGTACTATAAGATCTTGCAGCTAATAAGATGTCTAAAGCAGCAAGAAACACAAACACTCACACCACTCGGTGAGTACAATTCTACCAAAACCTTTAGAAACAATGGCCAAAACTAGAATTTTCTTTAAAACACATTTGGTGCTCTAGTGAGTATTTTCAGCTACAGGGCAATGTATGAGGGATTGGCTCAAAATAAGATGCAGTGCTACATTCATCATGATGAAGGAACATTTTTTTTGAGATAAGGGGATTTTAGGGAATGGTAATTAATTAGATAAGACACAAACCTTTGCTGTGAGAGGCTGGGCTTCAATTCCCACTGCAACACTGTGTGTCCCTGGCCAAGACATTTAATCCCTACTTGCGCTATAGTTGGGTGACTTCTGACATCTTTAGCAATTGTAAGTCGCTTTGGATAAAAGCGTCAGCTAAATAAATGTAATGTAATGTCAGATAAAAAAAAAAAAGACAATGGGGGTCTTATCAAAGGAATAAGCACACAGGAAATACTTAATCAATTCATGTTGGATTTGGTCTTGGTTGTGGATAAATGGATGAAATAGCCCCTCATCACTCTCACTGCCTGCCCGAGTCACCCAGCTCCGCAGCCTTGCAGTGTACAGACCCGGGTGTGTAGGAATGGTGATGTGTGTGCAAGAGAGAGAGAAGACACAGAATGGGAAATGAGTTTGTGATTATGAAAGAAGTAAAAGAGGCAGAAAGAAAGAGACAGAAAACACAGAGAGCATGAGAAATGTGTTTTTGTGTAAGGGTGTGTATGTGATGCAGAGGAAGAAGGGTTGTGAGTGTTTAGGTCGGGGCTGATGAGTTGATTGAGAGATCAAAGGTGGCGCAGTCGATGACGCTCAGGAAGCTACAGACTCTGTTGTGTTGAGTCTGTTGGAAAAAGTCAAAACAGCACTGCAAGGAACAGAGGGAGCAGATTTATGTCATCTTTCAGTGTGTTCGTCATTTGTGTGTCTTCACTTTACATAAAAACTGATCATTGTGTACTTGCGGTGGAGCTTTTCATTTGATTGTGTATGTCTGTATCAGTGCAATCTGTGATGCTTGGCATACATCACAGTGGTTATCTTTGTCAGTCCAAGACAAGAGATAATGCGATAATTATCCTAATGAACGGGGAAATAACTGAAGCTAACTAAGTATTTGTGATGGTCTACCTCAGCTTGTACAGGTCAGTACTCATCAGCAGATATGAGTTTTTTAAGATTCTATAAACAATCTTTATTTGAACTTGTGGCATATCTGTTCTGTCAGCTGATGCAATATTATGCTTTTTGGCTTTTTCTCTACTTTACTGAGTTATATACCTTTTTTGTGCATGTAATAGGTTTGTAAAGTGAAAAAGCCCAAAGTCCAGCCCTAAAGGAGTTCCCATCTCTCACAGAAAACCCGGATCTGAACTGCCTGAAAATAGCTTGTTTATAGTCCAGCCTTTTCCCTTTCGGCTACTCCGACACGCCCTCAAAGACACCAGTGGAAAAACACTGACCTGCAGCACACACCTCATCTCCCTTCCAAACACTAACCACCCTCCAGGCAGTCAATGGACATAAAGTTGTTACTGTGATGTAGAGACAGAGCTCAGTTAAAACTTTATGGATGAAAAATTCTTTTGCTACAGATTAATAACTCACCACTCTGAAACTCTTGCTCCAGTCTGTGTTGTCAAGCTGGTCTGCAACATGTACAGCTGAACTGAAGCCTGTTTATTTCTCACTGACCCGCCCTTCTCTGCTTATGATTGGCTAGTAGTCCTTACCTAGGCACTGCACATTTGCAACTCCCAACGAAGATCATTTCCAGACAAGATGTATTACTCCATAGTTAAAATGAAGCGTTCATCACGCAGGGTGAAAAGAGTAGTTGCAGCAATGCGCAGTATGAAAACAATTATGGTGTTTTTTCAAAATTAAACAATGTAAACCTGTTCTGGTACAACCCCTAAATAAGATTTTGAACCTGAAAATGAGCAGAATACCACCTCTTTAAGGGGATATGTTGTTCAAGGACACATCAGCAGGAATGATGGACAGTCTCTAACGCCATCACGTGTTGCTTTGTTTGGTGTGTAATCTTTATTTTACGGACTGCAGAGCAGCTGAAAGGACCACTGGAGGAGTATGTGAACAAGCGCTATCCCGGTCTGGTGAAGATCGTCAGGAACCAGAAGAGAGAGGGACTGATCCGTGCCAGAATTGAGGGTTGGAAGGCGGCCACGGCTGAGGTGACGGGATTTTTTGACGCCCATGTGGAGTTCACTGCATTCTGGTGAGCAAGTCTGGCATGTGAATGGAATAAATGTTGACACCTACTTTAAAAACATGGTAGGTGTCAAGGATGTCTGGATTGCAAACTAATATTCTGAACATAAATATATTTGGATCCCCTTTTCTCCTTTCAGGTAGAGTGAACTTGGCCACATTTATGAATATTAGAACTCATTATTCCAAACCAAATAGACCCACTGAATTACAAATAATGATAACAGCAACAATAATAGACTTCATGTATCACTTTTAAAAGAAAAGTGCTTTATAGAATCACTGAAAGAGAGGACGAAGGATAGCAGGGGCAGCATACAACGAACACACAAAATGTAATTTCACACCTGAGAAGTTTCAAGATAAGGCGAGAAGGAGAAGGGTAGAGCCTGTTGAATTAGACTTGAAAGATACAGTAGGACATATAGCTCATCAAATAACAAACAAAACATAAAGCAAGCAATAAAACAGAACAATGCTCAGAGGCCTGTTTACCAAAGTACATTTCAAGGAATTGTTTAAAATTGTTTAAAAGATGAACTGATATGGCCGAGATGTAAACACTTGACTGCTTACAACATTTTTGCCACATCCTGCTGACACCTTTTTGTAGGTCTCCTGTTCTTTTTCCAGCTCAGTGTCAACTAGTCGATGTGCACAATTCAGTTCATCCAGCATAAATAGACAAACGCTGTCCACAGTTACACTGAGTTGAATCAAATAGAATTTGTAATAAAGTTGGCACAACTTAAGAGTAATAAATAAATAATTTTCTTATGCATTGTATTTTATCTTGTTGTATTGTATTACATTTTAGTGTGAAGCACTTTGTGATTTTTATTTGTGAAAGGTGCTATATAAATAAACTTACTTACTTACTTAAGGGACTTCACTGTATAACTGAAGTGGGTGAATATGTTATGCAGTCTCTCTTTTAGTTTGTGTCTGTAAATTATGTACATGTGTATGTGTATACACTCCCCCCAGGGCTGAGCCGGTACTTGCCCGAATTAAAGATGACTACAGGAGGATTATTCTGCCTTCCATCGACAACATCAAGCATGAGACTTTTGATGTGGAGCGCTATGAGAACTCAGGCCATGGCTACAACTGGGAGCTGTGGTGCATGTACATCAACCCGCCCAAACAGTGGTGGGACGACGGGGACACATCCGCTCCCATCAGGCAAGTTCACCCATATAACCATACCCAGTTTGTGTGTATCACATTAAAGTTGTTGAGGATATAGTCTTGGGATGAGTCAGGGGGTGGGGGTGTCTGACTTATGTATCAGATTGTCAGATTGTAAATAATTATAATAATTAATTATTCAATAATTAAATAATGATTATAAATAATTGGTTTTAAAAATAGGAAATTAAAATACACACGTGAACAAAAAGAGCATATTCACATACTGAACATAAATATTCAATGTCAATTGTTGTCATATTGTTATGTTTTCCTTATTGCAGGTCTCCTGCCATGATTGGCTGCTCTTTCGTGGTCAACCGCGAGTACTTTGGTGAACTCGGCCTGCTTGACTCAGGCATGGACGTCTACGGGGGGGAGAACATCGAACTGGGCATCAAGGTTTGTGTGTCACCCAGTTTCTTCTTGTTCCTGTTCCCTCTTTACCCCTGTAGGTTTAAGTGGAGCAGTGGCCACAGTAGCATGGCACAGCTGATAAATGAGGCCCCATTAAGAGTCCTGGAGGACCAGTCCTGTGTGTGCAGCTCACAGCATGGCAATGGAGATAAATAGGTCACAGGGAGTGGGAAGGTTGGGGAGTTTGTCGCTTTACATTTGGAATGACACGAGAGTCTGTTTTTGTGTTATTGAACATTTTCCATATCTCTGTCGATATACAGTATCTCACAAAAGTGAGTACACCCCTCACATTTCTGTAAATATTTGTAGTAGTGAGTGTGCAGCTTGTGTAACAGTGTAAATTTGCTGTCCCCTTAATCACACATCACACAGCCATTAATGTCTAAACCACTGGTACCAAAAGTGAGTACAAATAAATATATTCACAAACATGTGTACTCACTTTTGTGAGATATTATATGACAGAAGTGTTTTTAAACTCTTTCCACCTCTTTCTATTAGATTATTTGATGTTAACATTCAATCAAATTACTCTTTTTTTGTGAAAAGGGTCACTTGTAATGCCCTAATTATTGTTATGAGTACACAGTACTTTTTAGCCTCTCTATTTGTTTTGGTTTTATGGCCCTTTCACTGTGGTGTTCAGTCTCACCACTCAACTACCATAGGCATGTGTTTCCAGCAAAAAGCTCTTACAAAGCCGCTGTATGTTACCTGCCATGAACCAAACGGCAGACAGAAATGTGTTAGCAGCCAGATGGTGAAGGAATTGGAACATCAAGAGCCAGATATTTTTCTCAGGAGTTGGTGGAGACCAAACCAAAGCTAAAAGGAGAGTGAATACTGGGCAGAAAAAGGCAATGAAACTGCTAATGGTTCTCCATGTCTCTACCTTAGCTACCTTTATAAGGTGGGGGACATTGAGACGGGTGTGTATCTGTTAGCTTGTTTTTATGTTTTCTGCCCTGTATTGGCCCCAATTTTTTTTTGCTCGCTTTAAGTTAATTTCACTGTTCTTTAACGCCATCTATCTGCAGGTGTGGTTATGTGGTGGCAGTATGGAAGTGCTACCTTGTTCCAGGGTGGCTCACATCGCACGGACGAAGAAACCCTACCATAATAACATAGCTTTCCACACACGGCGTAATGCTCTACGCGTGGCTGAGGTCTGGATGGATGACTTCAAGTCCAATGTCTATTTGGCCTGGAACATCCCCATGGAGGTGAGAGATGGCTGTTGTTGTGGGCAACCGCTCATGCGGGGAAGATGTTGCTGGCCCCATTTGGTTCACTACTGTCACTGGTCATGCTTGTGTTTATTGGACATAAACTATTGGTGCTGTTGATAGAAATATAAGGGGAACACATGGTATTAACTCCCAATCTGCATGAAAACTACAAGAATTGCCAGAATGGCCAGATATTTACATAACGTTCTAAGACTTATACACTCTAAACAAAATACAATGTTTATTAAAGATTTATGACTAGAAATACTTGACACACACTGCTGAGCTGTATCTGAAATAAAGACTATTAATGTGGAAAAACGGCCTTGAAAAGCAAAGACATCCTATAATGACTCCTTGTGCTCTTGCAGAACCACGGAATTGATTACGGAGACATATCTGAGAGGGTTGCACTGCGGAAGCGCCTGCAGTGTAAAAACTTTGAGTGGTACCTCGACAATGTTTACCCAGAGATGAGGAAGTACAATAACACGCTGTTCTACGGTGAGGTGAGTCAACTTTCAAATTGACGTTAAGGGGCCAGACACCGGAAAGAGAAGCTTGTAAATCTAATGTTTCAAATCGAAGAAACCACTGAAAACAGAAAGATAGGTGAGACAAATACATCCTGAGGGGTTAATAAGAAAATATCTCACAAAACAAAAACACAGATAGAAAACACTCAGAGACCATATCCTTTCGCACCGTCTAAGCTGTGACATTATATAATAGTGATATATAAACAGTGATGCTGATTTATGGTTATTATTTATGGTTGCTATGATTATCATTTGGGGATATTAGGACTTTATACAAAGATTTGTGCCAGGTGAAATTGTGATCAAAGATGCCTTTTGATTTCAGATTCATAACTCTAAAGTGAACAACCTGTGTATGGATCAAGGGATTAAGGAGAACCACACAGCCACCCTGCATCCCTGTCATGGATGGGGTCCTCAGGTACAACGTGGACATCAAGCGCTCAATTAAATGGCCACAAAGGGCATCTCTCACCACTATCTTTACTCTCACCAGTGATGTGATTTACAGCTGTGTTTCTCACATTGCCTCCACTGAAATTCCATTAGGAGAGAGTTCTACTGTCAGGATAAAAATGTTTCAGTGTTGCACTTTTTGCACTGAAGCCCTGAGTCAGCTAATGTCAGTCCTGAGCCATTCAGCTTGCGGGGTATCTCTTTGTAGCTTGTGAATAGGTGTTCCAGGAAGTAAATAGGTGCCCCAGGATGCGCAGGTCTTGGCTTCAGTAGTAACATTCGGAAAGCTAGCAGAGCTAAAAATAACTTCAGTTCTGGTAGTAAATGCAGCACAGCCTTTCTACAAATAATATGCTCATTTACATTTTTTACATTTGCATTGTAACAACTTATTCCAAAATAATCTTTTTTTTAACAGTGCAGCAGTGACCTCAAGAGATTACACGTGGGATTTGTTGAGTTCTAAACCCAAACTATACCTATAACACCTGGTTTATGCACTGCAAACACATGACTCATTTTTAAGTACTCTGCATGGGTATTAACATTTCTGTAGCTGAATAACACCAGAGTCCTTACAGTGCAATGCAGGGAGAGACCCATCAAACTAGGCTGCTGTAATATTCGAAAACTGGATTGAAGCACAACTCAAAACTGACAACTTTTTATTGTAAAACCCTGTATGACAATGTGAGAAACTACACAACACATACGATCGGTCTTTGCTAGTGGCACACTGGCATAACAAAATAATTGCTTTTGTCTTTGTTGAAATTATGAAGTGCTCAGATTTAACCATCCAGTACAGAAGTGATCTCTCAAGTCTAACAAGTTTCATCATGTTGCTCTCAAGTTGCTTTTCATCCCTTCCTGTGCAAGGTGATTTCTCAGCTGTTTCCATACTAGACAATATTGGAATTTGATAAGGAAGATATTATTGAAACAACACTGTAATTAAGACTGAAAAGATGGGTGTGGTTTTACAGAAAAGTCTTAGTGCATTCACAGTACAGCACTTGGTAGAGTACAAAGACATGTTAAACCTGTCAGCACTGTTCTTTCTGTTTAAAGCAAGCAAAAAAGTAGTCTCTAGAATAAAGTTCCCTGCCAAATTCACAGACTTGCTTACCCTTGCACATCATCAAATTATAATTTCATTGCAGGGTCTGAGCCAATGTAACATATTTGATTTAGAGTTCACAAAATTCACTCATGTAGTTCTCAAGTTCAGTGTTACTACAAAGCTCAGCCCATGACTGCATGTTAGGTTCTGTATGTTTGGTCATATTAGTTCACCAAAATGCCCACTAATTCAGATTAGTGTTGTTTTAAAATTTCTAAAACAAATGTGGGTACGCGGTGGGAAACTTAGTAGTAGAGACAATGTTTGTGATCCCCTGGGCTGTTGTACATGTACTGTTTCCGTATTTCCCCTCAGTTGGGACGTTACACCAAAGAGGGTCAGCTGTTCCTGGGCCCTCTGGGTAGCACTGGCGAGGACACTCACTGTGTGGTGGATGATGAGAGCAGCAAACTTCCTCAGCTCTTAGACTGTGAGAAGGTGACCAACGTGAAGCAGAAGACATGGGATTTCACTCAGGTGAGATGAAGAAAAAAAAAAACAGTTTAAGTTAATAAAGTATTTAGTGTTTGTTCACATGAAAAGCAGAATTTCATTGATTTGTTAATGCTAAATAATGTAAACCTGACATGAATCTTGAAAAAAGCACAGAGATGAGGATGAGAATGTAATCTTTGCTATTAGCTTTACCTTGTGTGGCAATTTCAAGTGAATTTACAAACTTGCCACCAAAATGAGAAAGTATTTCTGTTAAAGTACATTCAATGTGTGTCACAACACTCTTCATTAAACTAATTTGGCATTTGTTTATGGTGTAATTACTCTAAACTGAGCCCATTTTCGAGGAAACAGGTTACCTGTTCATCATTTTTCCATTAGTCTTTCAATTTCTGTAAAACTTGACAACAACAGAACCAACACAAACTCTCCTCCTGCCCTCTAGAATGAGGCAATCATAAATCGAGCTACCGGACGCTGTCTGGAGGTGGTGCCGGCTAACGTTGCCTTCAACTACCTACTAGTGCTGCAGACCTGCTCCGGTCAGAAGTGGACCTTCAAGAACACCATGAAGCAGTAGACTGGCCAATTTCACTGGGACCAATGAGACCATTTTCAAGTGATGTCACCTGACCTCAGCTTGGCCGAGGAACAACTGATAAGGCAGAGTTTAAAAAGGTTTGCCATAATACCTGTACGTGCCACTTCTCTAGATTTGATAAGCCAAAACTGTGTTCTGTCTTATATGGGGAAAAAAAGGTTTCTATCTTCATCCACAATGTTTCTGCATTATATCATTCTGGACCATTATTATGTCTTTTAAGATGAGTACAAGAATAAAATACATGGATTAAAATTTTCAGTAATACTGTATGAACTGATCAGAATACAACTTTTTTCAACTTTTTAACTTTCCTGAAATTACAGGAATGCCTACTTATAAAATGCATACATTAACAGTGGATAAAAAATGTATGCCCAAAAGGGATTTTTATGTTCTTCTTGCAGGCCTAAACCCTGTAAATATTTATAATTTGAAGGAAAGGGCATTAACAATAAATATTCTTTGGTGTATTGGAGTTTGTTTTTGTTTTTTTGCAGTTATTGTTAATCATCTCATAAATCTCATTTTTGGTGGCTACTGGGCTAAATTGTGGTTTTATATGTCATGGATGCATTTGTCATTTTTACTTAAAGCATTCGGTTGCACCAAATGCAGTAGCGTGATTGTTAAGTACAGTATGCACATGGGGACAAAGTTTAGTTGAGGTGGGTTGATTTATTCTGTTACCCGCTGAGTGCAACTACTGCAGACAGCTAAAACTAATAGGCTGCAGCCTGAAGCACGTTTTTGGACAATGACAGGAGGAAGTGGGAAGTGTATTGATTGTGGAAATGCTGAAGGCCTTCAAGGCTGGCATTGTACTGTACTGTACATTGTACTGTACTGAGATGTATATGATGTCATATATTCAGTAATTCAATGTTATCAGTTGGATTTTCACTCCCAAGATTGTCTTCCAATAAAAAACTGGTTTCCTGGTTTAGCATGATTATTGTTTCTGAACTTAGAATAAGGGTTTTTGAATAACTGATTTGTTTTGTGTTTTGTTATAGTTGTACTCAATCAGTAGGTCAAAGTCTTCTTGTGCAAAATTGTAATTGTGATTTTTATAGAAGCTAACATATTACTGTTATTAACTTCCTATACCAATATTCATATTTTTAGTTGATGAAATGTCAAAGTATTTCATTTCTGTTTTTCTGGACTTCAAATAAGCTTGAGACTGTGGAGTAAAAGCTATCATGCTGGGCTGCTCTCCTTTTAACTGCTCCATCCATTTGCATGGTTTTGGTCAAAATGTTTTTCTCATACTGTGAGATTTGCCCTTTAAATAATTTCCAAAAATAGACTACTTCAAATTTCACCCTCAGCTCCCAGCTGCATGGCATCTGGTGCAACAGTGAACACCAACTTGGCGACGTTAGAGAGACTGTCCTATAAATGGAAAGTTATGGATTCAATCCTCTAGCACCCCTGTGACCAGTAAAAAGTGTCCTTGAACTAGACGCTGAACTCCAACTGCTTAGTCTCGCTAAGATGCTCTGGGTGAAGCATCAGCTAAACGCTTAAGATGTAAATGAAACAGGAGGAGCCTGCTGGGAGTACAAGGGCCTGTTTCTAACAGAGAGATGGAGAGGGTGGTGTGGCTCTGGAGGACAAAGCCTGCATGCTAACACAACACTGAATACTGATCAGACTCTTTAACGACAGGCCTGCTCATCTCCTCCTGGCATGAAATAGGATTAATATATGTTGGTAAAAATCCTGCTAAATGTCAGTCAACAGTTACTGTCAGTACCACCAAGAACAGTCTGATCAAATGAACATTACAGATTCTTGTTATGTTAGTCAGGTACAAGGTGGATCTTACAGGGACAGGTAATCACCTACTTTGTCAATTTTTAATTTTTTGTCAATTAAATACTTGACAAAATTAGTCAACTAAAATGATTGGATTAGATTATATCCTAATGACAACTTGACATCTTAATTTGGTATTATTACTGTGTCATTGGTTATAAGTGAAATCATTTAAGACGACAATCAGTTTCCATCTGACAGTATTGTCCTTATCAACGATGTTCTGTATCTCTCTGTGAGCAGCAGAAGCTGTTTTAATCACAGGACAGAGAATCAGTTTTATCAAAAATAATCACACCATCGTTGTGCTATATGGCACTATGTTCGGTTACTTGTGCAGGTCAGTGTCCCTGAAGCAGACCTATCCCCTCTGCTTGCTCTCTGCTTGTGTGTGTCTCTAGATCAAGAGTTATCTGTGTAAAATGACATTAGACATTATTTTTATTATTGGACAGAAACTGAGACATAAACGTTACAGCACAGCTTATGCTTTTAGTTGTGTAAACCATAATTTATTATGGTGTTTTTGTATGTATGAATGTGTGTATGTATATGGGTATGTATTTGTGTATGTCTGTGGGCAGGATCTGGACCCTGTTTCTGTAATAAAATTTTTGATTTATTGATAAGCTATAACATAATACTTTTCTATATGTCACTGCAGCTGGACTGCAGTGAATTTTTATTAAGATAAAAATGTTCAATTTGGTTTGAAATTAGATGTATGCCTTTTGAAAAGGGTTATTTTTACACTAAAACATCATTTTTTAATCATTTGGGTTAACAAAGTGAGATAACATATGGTCTATTTAGAAGTGCACTGGATCAGTATACTTGTGTCAGTACAGCTTTACCATCTCAGTGCCTAATGCTACCCTCTTGTGGTCTTATTGCGGTCACAAATAGATAATATACACTCAGTGGCCACTTTATCAGGTACAATCTAATGCAATCCAATCCAATAGATCAGTCTTGGCATAACATCAATCTTTACCAAGCTCACGATGTTCAGTTTTTGGTGACAGTGTCAGAAATGTGTTGAAGTATATTTTTATTATTGAGGTCATGATGTTGTTGTACTGAACCATATTATAGTGAGAGCCATTTTTAATATTCTGCCCCCCATATGTTTGTAAATGGGAAGGACAATATAATGTAGTCCAGTTATGTACATCACCTAACAATGACCTCAATAATAAACATATAATTGAATTTAAACATTGTGTCAGCAAAAACGCAATTGCCCTTTTAAATTTGTTTTCCTGTACTGACAGTCTGCATGTTGTTTAGGTTTTTAATTGCATCTCCATTTAGACTGCAATGGGGTGTAAATAAATACAGGAAAACATTAAAGGAACAATTCAATTTTATACCATAAAGCCCTTAAATTGTTCATAAAAGCTGACATTTACGCAGAATAAGTAACTTTGTAGTTTCTCAGTCTCTCACATTAATGACAAAGGGGTTTATTAGGTATAGTTAAGGAATCAGTCCTTAAAGCTGACAAAGTGAGACAACACTGAGCAGTTAAGTTGAGCAATTTATGTCTCATTTTATATTAACCTTGCTGCATAGTATCTGATGACTTCAAAGTTAGAGACTTTTTCCAGCATCCCAAATATTAAAAGGTTCAATCCTTGTGACTGAATGTCCTGATGACTGCTTGTGAATGAGCCAAAGTCCAGTCTGACATAAAACAAAAAACACAATTTAAAAAAAAACAGTTTTATTGCATTTATGCTTACTTCTTTGACTTTTGTACATATTTCTGTATTTACAATTTCATAATTATGCCCCTAATAAATAGTAACTGAAAGTCTTTATCTAGTCTAGATGTTTAAATATTGCACATGCGTATGTATAGTGTGCTTGTCTAATAGATATGCTATGTTATTAGCTATGTACAAAGTTACATAACAAAAACCTGTGGGATCCAACCACCATGCTACTGAAGAGACACTGTGAGTTTCCCCTCCAAAATTAAACTCTACTTCAGCGATCGAGACATGCAATCCTTCTCCAGGGGCAGGGACTGTCTGATTACAGCAAATCTGTCACCACAGTCACTGTAATTCAAATCCCAAAAAATACATTAATGAAAATAAATTTGTAAAGACAAAGTTTTTCTCAGAGAGCAAATAAATGACAAAACACTTTTCCAGTTAACCATAACATGGCAGCAGTGACCAGCTGTAAATTTGGTGGAAATGTTCCACTAATCCTATTAGATTGACAATTAAAAAAAACAAAAAAACAACAAAATTTTAAATCAGTAGGCCTTTTCAGATAAGAAAACCAAACCAGTGTAACCTACAAGTTTTTCTAGATTGTTTTTGCACAAAGTGCTCTTTATTCAGTCTCCAAAATCTATCAATAAAACCTCTCACAGGTTCAAAAGGATTTTTTTTTCTGCCATAGGCAAGAAATCTATTCCTATAAATACACTGAGTTTAAATATGTGATCACATACAAGTGCTGCTCTTCCTGCAGTGTTGGTAGATCAAAGTCAACCTTTACATAATACATAAAAATCCACATGTTTTAACATTTAAGATTGCCAGACATTGTGAGGCTGTGAGAGTGAGAAATACACAAACAATGTGATGGTAGAACAGCATGGATAATGTAACCCACTTCACCTCTAGATGGCACTCTTGTATGTACCTACAGTCCTCCTTGTAATTTTATTGGAATTGATGAGAGGTACAGTGCAAAAGCAATAACAGGAACAAACCAAATTCTACATGATAGACATATTTCTGACAAAGAATACTAGTCTGATATTGTGTTTCACTATGGAAACAGGGAAACACATCTATATCGTGTTGTCTGGTTCACCTCTGCAGAGTTCTATGGCTTTGGCAAGAGGGTTGAGAGGAAGCACTGCCTGCCTCTGACGTGTTTGTAATGAAGCAGCCGCCTTTCTATTTTTTGATTTCCTCTCCCTGCCCCTCTGTACCCGAGTGAGCAGAGAGCACCGACAGTCATGCACATACAGACATAGTGTACACCTTCAACAGACACTTGAGACACTTCAGACATGGGTTACGGTATTTACAGAAGACACTGACTTGATCGCATGCACTTGATAATATGGGTGTTTCTGACCCCTGGCTGGGTTTACATGTTGAGATGAGATTCAGTGCAGGAGTTCACAGCGTACCTCACAGGGAAACAACATGTCAAGAGCTGTCTTTACATGATTGAGTGCTGTGAGAAATTTTTCTTACCTCCCAAGTTTTTACGGAACTTGTCGTGCTTCAAAAATATTTAAAATGATTTGATTTCTATTTCTACTTCTATTTGATTCTTCAATCACACGACTGGACATTACAAAAAATTAAAATAAACCTAACATGGCGAGTGCTAAAGTATGACTTTTTTTGGCATTTTTGCTTAAAAACATGACTTAAATCATTAAAGAATGCTCAAAATAACTGATTAAGCTGTTTCAGCTATACAACCAACAAAAAGTGATAACAGATATTAGTGGAATTTAGGTTGCAGGAGAGATTCAAATTCAGATTCAAATGTGCTAAACTGTGAGTCGTGCTAAAATGGATTAAGATTACATTTTACAATAAAAAACATAAAATTGAATGTTGATCAAATAGAGGATACATGAAATGGTGCCTTAGCTCTGCACACGTTTTAAATTCACTCATACATGAAATAACTTACTGGAAAAGGAATCTGATCACAAACATTTTTTTTAAATTAGATTTCTAAAAACTGTTTTTGAGCACAGATTGTGCAGGAAACTTAAGGGGATACAACTTTTCACAGCATTAAGTTATAATTCATTAACCTGATTTGTGGATATTTAAAGGGCAAAAGAATCCACCTTAAAACACTTCAACACTGTTAAAAAAATCCTCTGTTGGTGGTGATATGCCTGCAATTCCTCAGTCAGTTACTCTCATCTCAATGCAGATGATGTGGCATCACATACATATGCAAACAACACTGAGTTTGAGTGCAGAAAAATGTATTGAAACATCAATGATGTGGTTTTGGTGTCCCTCTGGATTAAAGAGCAAACACGTCATTTAGCAATGTTCCCAACAGACATGCACGTAGAAATCAGTTCAGGTTATGTTGACTGGAAAACCTCTTGCTGTTTTGCTCTTACCCTTGTCTTCGCTCTTTCCACTACACATTAAATTAAGCACAGCTGAATGAGATGGGTTCACACCAGTTCTCTGGGGGTTGTCCAAAATCATTCTGGGAAATGTCGGATATCACCAAGTCAGGCAAAAGTAGAAGAGGCGGCCTTAGAGAAAGTGAAATTCAATCACTTGCACTAGACACCACAAATAGATGATATAACAGTGTGACCAGTTGAAAGGGTGGATTTTTCCCGCCTTTAGTAGGACACAGAAACCTCTTCTTTGCACTCTGAACAGTGTTCATCAAACACTGTCCAGGAGAACGAGAAGATCCAAAACCAAACTTTCAGAGCTTCTGTGTTCATTCATCCATAACACAAGCCTGGAATTATCATTGAACATTTTACTTGCTTGGCTACTTGGTTTGTAGGGCTGATGAACTGATGCCAGCACCTCATACCAGCCCACTGATGCAGTAGTTGAAAATAGAAAGTTGGAGAGCTGAAGTATGGTAGCACCATGGGAGCTCCAGGAGCCGCCGCCTGACACGTACAGATCCTTCTGTTTGAGTGGCCCATCATCCTTCCAGGAACTATAATAAGAGGGCAATTGTTCCCTTCCTCTCATTTCCTCTTGGGGCCCAAACTGTAGCCCTGGAAGCTCATCAGACTCCTGGTAGGTGACAGATCTCCAGACACACATGTCACATCTCGCCTACTGAAAAAAGGAGCAGCTCTGAACTCCTGCACTTAACGTTTATTTGGAGGGGATCTGTGTTTTTTTTAAACATTTCTTTTATTGCATCAGGGAAACAGACACAACTGAATATTATGTGTAATGTCAGCCCTTGAATGTCCCTGTCAGAATAAAGGGGAGGAGTCTTGTGTGACTCCTCATGCTGGCTTCACGGTTTCATTGGCGTTGAATGGAGAAGTGCCACTCGTTCAAAAAAAAACTAAGAATAATTTCAAAAATGGATTTTGTCATGATTATTTTGAGTGTTATTCCTTGCAGTTATTTTCATACCAACAGGGATATGACCTCACCCACTGGCATGCACATGCAGGCTGGCTTGCTCCCCGCTCACAGTGGGCACAGCTACTCCATGCCGTTCCTCAGCATCTGATTGGCTGCGATGAGCATGACACTGATGATGAACGCCATGGCAAAGGCGCAGATGAGGCTCTTCCTCACGCATGTCTGACGATTCTTTTTTGAGGGGTGAACTGAAAGAAATGAGAAGGAGACAAACAAAAGTATGAATATTATAAATAATAAAAAAGGGCCAGTTGAAGATCATAACGCTTATATCAATGACATGACTTTTAATTTCTCATTCTGCACCCAGAAAAACTATATAATGAAGACAAACAGAGGGTGCATTGACACTAAGGAGTTGGTTATTTTTAATGTGTTTATGCCTTTAGTTCCATTTAAACTTAAATAACACAAAATATCTGCACCAAGATGCCTAAAAGTTACAGCCTGACTGATATATTCCAGTATTACTTTATTCCCCACTTCTTTTCATAAACTCATAACATAAAGATTATCCCTAACATTTGTGTTGTGTAGTTATGAGACCTCACCAAGATAACATGACATAATGCAGTTTACAATTGTTATAAATAGTACTTTGAACAAAAGTACAGCTGATTGCTGTGTTTTATGTGTGTTGCCAATGGCTCTCTGGTGGATAAACTATGCAATGACAACACTTATAACATGGATCCATCTTCAGTCTCTCTGTTTCTTTTTTAATTGTCATTTATCAGTTGTTATAAACACCAAAACTAATTCATCTGGAAAAATCTTATGTCAGCCGATAATATTGGCACACCGATTTAACGGTCGGGCTCTACTAAAAATGCATGTCTTGCTCCTCTGTCAAGAGTTCTACTTTGTAGTTTGTTTGGAGAGGTATTTTAACTTAAACACAGAAAATCGGTTCTGGTTATTAGAAGATGGATGTTGGCATCTAATGTTTGGAAAGCCTAGCGTAACAAAATACATTGAGGACACATCTAAAGGAGACACGGACTGCAGCTAAAATTCATCTATTCTTTCATTTATCCCTGTGATGTATCAATGGCAGAGAAAGTAAAATTCAGCAGTGAGTGAAGGTACGCTCATCACACATAGCTAAAATTACAAGGGCTGAAAAAAGATATGACAAGCCAAGACAAGGTGACAAGCTGTCAAGGCTTTGCACAGTAAACAAGTTACTTATGCATTCAGGTTCACAAGCCCTCGTCCACTTCTAATTGGGCGGCGTGCCACAAAAATATACTGTAAAGTGAAATGTTCCACTATGGTTGGGAGCAAAGGAAAAAAAAAGAGGCGTGATCTCACATTAGTGTTGCCAGGCAGAATTAACAGCTCTGCTCTGGATCCCAGCTTAATGAGCAGCGGGTGACTGTGAAGTGACCAGCATGGAGGGACACTGAGGTGAGCGTCACAATTCACAGATTCAGACTGCTGATTTTACAGCAACAGACAAACATCAGAATAAAAAAGCCCAGCTATTCTGGCAGTTTTAAAGTATACAAGAGTGTGGGAATGTTTAAACTATGAAATAAATAACAAATTAGAATGGACAGTTTTAACTGAGATACTGTACACATGTAGTCATTATGAGCCTGTGACAACAGTAATAATGTCTGCTATGTCTCTAGAGGGGTTTTCTATACTCTGAAAATACAACCCTATTGATGTAATTTGAATAATTACAAAATGTGTCACTTTTGCTTAGACCTAAAATTCTAATTTTTAGGAAGCCTACGTTACAAGCTGGAGGTGTGAGGTGTGAAAGAAACAGACATTTAGGCTGTAATAATGAATGTTTGTAGCTTTACCCAGGGAATGATATTGCAGCATTTGCTGCTACTCATGTATTAAAAAATATCATTGTGTAAAAGCTGCGGTGAAACATTAAGAGGTAACAGTTTCATGATTCTTGTACAGCACTTAAATACCTGGCAGCATGATATGGCAGTGCAAGTAAATGACAGCTGACAAACATATTCACACATCAGCAGTCCTCTATGAGATAATTTTCTGGTTCAATCAACCTCCGGCACCAACCGGTAACTCAGCCTGAGCTGCGGCTGAGATGATTTTACCAGGCCACAATAATTAAGGGAGCTCGGCCAATGACCCAAGGCCACATGGCTCACACTTTCACTTGCTCTATTTTTAACTCTCAATTCAAGAAGCACTGAAGTCAACAAAAATGTTCTTGACTGCTGTTCCAAAGAAAATGCAATGTGGAAAGTGGCACAGAAATTGCTACATCTCTCTTGGCTTAGCCACTGAGGAGGTGTCATTAGCTGGCAATCTCCAGTTGAAAAAAATACTATTCCAGACTCTTGCACCATATAAAACTTGACTTGACGTGACGTTTCAGCCATTTGCCAAGGTTATGTAACTCAACACTGGCTAAATTTTGAGTAGACAATATGTTTACCAGGGTAGTTTCATCAGGAACACCATGCTCATGCTCAAGCTACTCACATTCACACCTTGAAGATCCAGTCGGCCATTGGCATAGTGTTGGAAATGATAGAGCAGGTAGTAGACTTTCTCCACTCAGTTTCAGCCTGCTGGTCTGGGAATCTACCCGGTCCAACCCTGGACACAATTCGCCTCTCCCTATATACCCCTATTGAGCCATTTACTCTGTTATTTCTTAACAAGCCAAATCATCTGCATGGGTTGAGATTATGTTTATATAATTTTTCAGTATAATTCTAATAGTTTCAATAATTTACTACAATTTAGTGTAATGTTCTTGATAGTAGTATAGCAAGGTGTCTTTAAAAACTTTGACAATCATCTCTAGAAATAGATCTGAGACAAAGAAAATGGCACTGTGAAATTAACTTTTACTTTTTTTCTCGTATGAAGAAAAAGTTTTTATTTCATTTTAAAGTATCTATTGTTTTATAAGTCATGGCGAGTTGAAGAGCATATCAAGGGAAAGACCATATTTTCAGCTTCTGGCCGGACTGTGAAGATGGGAGGAGAGTTGTGGTCAAGACATTAGTTCTCAGTCCAGTCGCCTGAACCTGCTGCCAGCCTTATAAAACACCTCCTCAGCTGCTGAAGTCACTACACCGTCACACCATCCACAAAGGATTTTCTTTAGTGAACCACTGTGGTCATGGAGGTAATGAAGTGTACACTGGTTTCTAGGCTGTTCACTTACGGCTGAATAAAAATAGCTGACCTGTAGGTAAGAAAGCAGCGTTGTAAAAGTAATATATGTTTTCTGTGGACCATCAGATGAGTAGCTGTTGAGACTGGCAACCATTGACGTCAGATTGGGAGCAAAGATTTGAGAACTGGGGTTATAGAAAGTATACCAAAATTCTGGGTAGAATTCTTTGGTGTAAAAGGACATGGGTTTATTTTTTTTCCAGTGAAAACCAAGAAATCTTGAATTTCAAATGATCAAGCCTAGATTAATTTAGTTCTTCTTCAGTTGAAACTGGATATATATACATCACCTCTTGTGCTCCAGAAAATTTTGCTGTGCTCAAAACAGCAATACCAAATACATGAGAAAATCAATAATTTGATTAATTTGAATAATTTGAAAAGATGCCTGTGCACATCACAAACATACATAATATGACCATTTTGCTAAAATAGGGGACCTTACATCTATACACCTGTATGGCAGCTGTGACATTCATGGATCAAAGTTGATTTCCACGCTTGCTTCTGGCTGCCAGGCATTCCCTGGACAGCTGCTTCTCTGCGCTTTACGCTATTGGCGCAATTTGTTCAGCAATGAATCAGTGCCTGGAGAACTTCTATGGATCAGTGGTTACATTGTTTATTGTGTTGTTTTTCAGCTCCACACCGTATCGATTCAACAGTGAGATGAAGCCAGAGGGAAATCAAGGGCCTCATATGCTACCTCATATATCAGTAAGCTGAAGCAATAACTACCAGAGTAGCATGATGAATTGTACTCAGTATGAATCTCACTGTGACACAATGTATTGATTTATCCATGACTGAGCACATTTTGGTCACCCTGTGTGGCAGGTGGTACTCATAGACCTTGGGGCCAACAGCGGTGGTCAGTCTTAATCATAAACCCAGCAGGAACATCATGTTGTCATCACTCTCCACCAGTTTTAAGACCCTGATGAAGTGATGTTGTCGGCCAAGTAAATTCCCTCTAGGACAGGCCAGATTCACATGTAAGTAGTGTTTTGGTAAAGGGCTGTTTGGTCTTTGAACATCTTTTTAGCCTACAGAGGAAATATACACAACCAGCTCAAGTGCAATGGAAGTTCACACATACAGTATTATTAATGTTGATTTATCCATTAATATTAGTGTTAATGCTGCAAACACTTCTAATGAGGACAGCTTCGCTGCATGACAAAGTAGGATGGGCCCCCATCTCTATCATGCTACAAACTGAGACCATTATTACAACCCAAATTCATGTGATTGGTGTTGGGACAAAATGGACGCCAGTGTATTTTTTAGGCTGCTTTTAAATATCATCAGACAAAGTACATGCACAGTCAGTAATATCACATAGTAAGGCATTCACATATAAATGACATTCACACAGTATGACATTTCTGCTTACACATTTATCTGAATACAGCATTAGTCAACTCTTAAAATGCTACTAGAGGGCCTGAAGTGGGTAAGAGGGGAAAGATTAATACTTAAAATTTATGTTTCAAATGTAAACATTTTCATTTACAATTTTGCCTCCCATTAATCTTCATTAAGTAACAGTCCTCATGTGTTTAGTATCAGCCAAACACGTCTGTTAACATAGTGTCCTGAGTATATGTTGGTAATACAGAACTGCCTGGACTGCATTCTGAGCCCTGTGACTCTAGGTTGTCTATAAATTGTTCTTTGTAAATTCAATTGCTTTTTAGTTTTGTTCTCTGATCAAACTTCTTTCTGTCAAGATACTCCAAAGCATAAAAGACTCATTATTTACTTACTTATTCTGAATCCAAACCAGGTGCATGAAAACAAAAATACTTTTTTCAAATAGAATTTGTTCGAAAGAAATTGAATAAGTCCTAGAAAACCCTCTACTGCTCTGGTCCATAAATCTTGGATGGCAAAGCGAGGTCATGCATATTTCATCTGCGCCACTTCTGAACTGGTGACCAGCTGACACTGGTCCCCATGAACATCCCAAATCAATAAATCAGCAGGTGCGCTGTGACTGTGTTGGCTGTAGATCTTGATGAGATAGCTCAAATTCTTCCTGACATCATGGATTACTTTCTCTCTCACTACACATACACCATAGACTGTATTTCCATTACACACACACAAACTTGCCTATATGGCCGTGTGTGAAGTTAGCTCAGGGACTTTCGCTCACCTCCCTCAAACTCTGTCTGACAGTTCCCAGAGTTTTCCTTCAGGCTCTCTTCCTCGTTGATGATGATGTTCTCAATGTCCTTCATGGTCAAGTGGTCGCGGAAGGCATAGAACAGGATGTGTTTCAGCTCCTCCAGGGTGATCCTCTGCATGTCAAACTGCAGGAGAAGAGAGATGAGAGATTTTCAAATAAGAGAGACCATTTCCTTTCACATAAATAAATTGTGCAGTATGCCTGTCAGGATAGCGTATGAACTGAACATGTACTTACTCATGTGTTCTAATGTGACACAACTCTTCTACAGTTTTATGACGAGTGTGTTTCAATAAAACAACACAAATAAAAACTCCAGCACAGTGCCAACCCTAAACTGTGCAGCACAAAATCTCTCCTTGAGTTTTTGCTGCCAAGAACCTACAATAAATAATGTGTATTGTAAGTAAAGAAAAAAGCTCAAATGCATAAATCATCATGCATGTTCTTGTAATTCTTTACCATACAGATGTCGCTCCAATGCATTCACTTTAATCAGAATGTTGCACAAAGTTGATGCGTTGATTAAATTGAATGTGCTGGATTACAGCCTTAAAGTGATTGATTTATTGTTCAGTTTGAACCTTTACACAATTCAATCCAAAAGAAGGCAAACACATACAAAGAAACACACATCACAACTAGCAAACTGATGTTTGAAGGTCTCACTGAGAGCAAGGACCAACTAAAAAGTTTTGCTTCAGAAGTTGAGATTATTATGGCCTCTAGCCTGCTTGAAAACAGCACTTCATCTAATGCTAGAGAGCAGTAATAAAAAGTGATTTTCTCTGTATCCAGGCTGCTTAAAAGCAGAAGTAAAAGGCTTCACTAGCAGGAAATGTGTGAATGTGATATAAGCCTGACTGAGAATGAATTAAATATCATCACAAAGCCCAGAAGCAGTTGAAAGGACTGCATTTCTCTGAATCACTCTGTATCTTGGCATCAACATACCACCTCAATAAACACAACTCATTGTATCAGGATAAAAAGCTCTTTTCTGCATACACCTGGTGACTGGCTCATCACAAATACTTGCTACTTTGCAATGACACAAAAGAATTAATATAAGGGAAATACACAAGAACCTGTTGTTAAAACTGACTTCTCACAGTGGGGGAAGGGCAGGTCTCCGAATGGCCGGGTAGGCTTTGGAGAGACATGGACTGGTAATTTGGCAAGTCTCAATTTATTCCTGAACTACTAAATCTATTCCTGAACTACACTCAACAAAGCAACAGAGTGGCTGCGAGGTTAAAACACTTTGTCTGTGCTGTGCTCCCACGGTCCCTGTTACAGACTGTGCCTGTTCATGCTGGGATGGGCACTACACCCCTGGTTAACAGTTTCAGTAGAGGTTAGAGAGGAATTCTGGACATTTTAGTGAGAGCAAATATAATAATTATTTTAAGACAAAGTTACAAATATGACTTGCAGCTTAATGCCCACATCACAGGACAGACTCATAGGGCTTGCAAAAAATACATCTACTTCAACATGGGAGCATGTTGACCCTAAAACTCAAATTTCAATCACTCTTATGGCCTGATCCCAGTTTTAAGGACAGTCTGGGGCATGATGTCATAGCCGAGCAATCCTGTTACAAATGAAATGTATGTTTATTTTCTTGTGACCTTTTATTTTTCAGCCTGGACGTCAGGATAAAGTATTTTCCAAGTCTGTGACAAGTCAAATCTTTCAATGCTGCTTAAAAAAAAAGATGAAAAATGGCAGACCAAGCTGAATGAATTTGCAGAGGACAAATGTAAAGCACCTGGGTGGATCTAACGGAGGACAAGGACTCATGTTGTGGTTCTCAGAAGCTAGCATGACTTTTGAAAAGGGCGTAAAAACAGAAGGACTTCTGCTCAGTTCCAATAAAGCAGCTCCAGATTGCATCAACATCGATGAAAATAAATGTTCTGGATTTTCAAAGACAAGCTGGTGACTATATTGATGGAAGCGTATGATATTTTAAGTCTTCAAAGACAAGTAAAGGTAAAATATAAGTGAAAAAAAATCTTCAATGCTGTCAATTCCTGACAGTAACAATCCACTTTTCAACACATTTTGATCTTGATTAGAAAATCCCACATTGTGTTTAAAGCTTTCAGAAATATTGTGATGAATGATGCACAACACACAGAGAGAAGGATAACATTCACTGGACTTCCTGGAAAGTCCACTGGGTAGAAAATTACATTAATCACTGCATAAATCATGCTTGGGCATGAATCACACTTACCATCAATATCATCTATTATCTCTCCACCTCAGAGTGAGCTAATGAACACTCACTCCAATCACACTTCAAATGTTAATCAGCCTCAATCAAGATTAATTATCAAAGATAATTAATAGTTGTGGGTAAACGTTTCATCTTTTGTTTGCCAGGTCGTTAATCAGAAAAGAAAGTAAATGCAAATGTTGGCAAGACAAAGGTAATACATAATAAAGGTATAAAATAATATAGTAATACATCACATATGCTTTAGTGAAAAGTAAGTGATGCCCATATGTTAGTTGTAAAAATGTGTATATGGCTGGGAAAATGCTGCTACTGTAGGTTGTTGCAGAAAAAAGTTATGAGCATTCAAACAACATATGTATAATCAAACTCGATTCACAAACAATATTACTGTAACAACCGGTACTACTACAACTACTGCTGCTACTACACTTTAAGCTACTGATACTACATGTATTAAATGTATTCTATTAGCTAATTTATCTGTTTACAGTGAATGAGATTCAATTCAATTGCAGCAGTCAAGAAAAAAAAAACATGCTGTACTGAATCAAGGCTGAGGTTATCAACGGCTGTACTATAAATTAATGTAATTATTATTAGTATTGAGAAGGAGCATGACTGACTCCATGTTTGTTGTTTCGGAAACAGATGAAATGTCCCACAAACTACAGAGCTCTATTTTTTTCTTGCCTCATCTCCCTCTGGGGAACGGGGAAAGAATGAAACGCATCCTAAACAGGCAGATCCACCTGGAGTGGTCCTGCAGCATCTGCCATGTAAAGTTACAGCCAACTCCTGTTTCACTTGTTCCCAAGGGAGACAGGTCAGCAGCCTAATTGTGTTGACTCGACCTTCGTGCAACCTTGTTGCTCCTAACGACTCCATCGCTAGCGGACATCAAGAGACTGCTGGCTTCATTTACTTGGGAAAAGAAGGATGAGCAGGAGGATACATTCATTCAATGAGCAGCACTCCAGTGGCAGATAAGAAAAAGCCACGTTATTTCTCTTTCCACACCCCAGTGAGTTGCTCAGACTACATTCACATTCAGGCATGGAGTGACCTTTATGGGAGAATGTGCTGAAAAAATGGGGAGTAGAAAAGAATGACACCTGTGGACCTTATGTGACTCTTAGAAAAAAAGATCTTTAGTAGGACACCTAGTGCTGTGTGACCTGTTTTTTTATACTGAACCCCATGCACCGAGAGGAAACCTTCAATATTCTTCTTTGTCACACAATCTTCACAGAAGTTCAGTCTAAAGTGTAATCACATGCCTCAGGCACGGGGGCATTTATTAGAAACTGTGGAAAAGTTGAAAATGTCACGTACCTTTAAGACTTGCTGTGGTTAAAGCTCACAGGGAGCCTTGAAATGAAATGACACAGAATCCCAGTGATGTAAATGTAACTCTGTCTCTAAACTGATTCACTCGTTAACCTGTATTAAAAAAGATTTGCCACAACATCGACAATATGCAGAAGACTCTATGATACTCTATGATATCTGAGATGCCAGTGGTCTGATTTACTGTTTATGCTGAATTCTAAAGAACTGCAATGGGTTTGGATTCCCACAGCCTTAACAAGCATTATGGGCTAGGAATATATTTAGCTGAATAAGAGCAGTCAGCTTCATCAACATGGGACTAGCACAGGACTTCTCATGTACGGTGCTAAAATATATGACTGTAATTTTACCATCTGTACCTGTGTTTTTATACTGTATACCATCTTACTGTATTATGTACTTTGTAAGGCTCTTTATCAGGAGAGTGTGGGGGATTGTGATGTAAGACAAATTTCCATGAGAACTTATTGCAAACACATTATCAACTAAAACTTCACCTAGGTCTCAGCAAAATTCAATAAAACTATAATTGCCACAAGTATAATCAAGCTCAATCTAAGGAGATACATCGAGAATTATTTTCTCACTCTGGGAGGAGTACAATTCTTACATTAAATCCTGACCTTTTTCGATTTTGCTCAATCGATTGTGTGCCTGTTGTCCACACTGTAAAGCGGATAAGGGGTTGAAGATGAGGAAGGGGAGTCACCCGGAAAAGAAAGCTTTGTTCTCCTCTACACTCGTAACTAAGGCGCGTTCA
The DNA here is from genome assembly GCA_024633595.2 of Lepomis macrochirus. NCBI lineage: Eukaryota > Metazoa > Chordata > Actinopteri > Centrarchiformes > Centrarchidae > Lepomis > Lepomis macrochirus. Next base: position 6,417,332 of record JALXJV020000009.1, read on the forward strand.
GCTGCTCACACACACAGGCGGTGAGAAGGTGCCAAGAGCCAGCATTCATCCATCTGCTGTGTTCAGCCCTTTGCACTGCAGCCAAATTATACAGCTACGGATAATGTTCTGCACACACTGTAGAATCCAATTATATGAATTTACTAATCTATATTTTAATGGAATGGTCTGGCGAGAATTTTGTTTTTAAATGGCAGAAATATTAATGCATTTGAAACATGCTTCAGCTGGGGAAAAGCTAGTCCTCGAAGGTCAGTGGATTTGAATGCCGAACAATGTAGTGTAGCCACAGACACACAGCTACAGACTTCCATGATCTCTGCTCTTTTCAACAAGCTCCTAATAATAATAATAATAATTGTCAATGTGAGTTGATTTTGGAAAAGTGTGAAGAGGTGTTTGGCAGGGAATGGTTGGTTTCAGTCTCCCACTGTTATTTTTGCGAGGAATCCTTACAATAACACAAAATCATAAAATAATCTGTTGAAGTGTGTTTAAATGGAAGGGAAACACAGCCCTGAAGTAGAGGAGAGGACTTTATACAATTTTGACAGCCATGGGAGACAGAGCTACGAGTGTGTTACAGACAGAAACCTTGTATCTTCACGAGGTAAACAAAGGTTTGTATGTTATAAATACAAACCTACACTGAACAAAGACACCAGGCAAGACTTCTGAAGTTGTTAGACAAGAGTCACATCCTGTGAGATAAGTTGGTCTTCTACCACAAAAACAATTAAGTCTCAAGGCTACACACCAACAACAGTGGTGACATATGATCAATTACCTATACAATTATAACATGGAGAAAATGTGTGGTAGGAAAACATAAAGTTCTCAAAAAAAAAAGCTTATCGAAGATCCCTATCTCAGCAAGTTGATTTGTCATCCAGGAGAGGATGACAGGCCTCTTCCCTCCGAACAAAATTGCATCCTCTTGCACTTTGGGAAGTTGGAGCTGTCAACTTAAAGATTTCAACATTTCCTTTAGATTTTGTGCAGACCTTGCTTGCATTACCACCTCAGGAGTTAGGGGGGAAAATGAATATTTGTACATGAACTTTAATGGGAGGTTCTATCCATCATTACAGACAGCAGCAATGAAAGTTAACAAGTTGAGGTTTTGACAGCTATAAGCCAGTAAGCACTGACCCCATCAGCTGCTGTATGGGAGAGATGTCGTAAAGTAATGACTTGTCATTACTTGATTCCTTCCAACAATCTTTGAGCTATAACTTTTAAGGACATCCTTCTTGCAAACCTTTGTGCTGTTTACGTCTGGTAATATTTATTGCAGGGACATTTATTACTTACAAAGCAGTTTTAACACATTCTTGCATTATTCACAATACAGTATCTGCTCCAGTGTTTTCCCATAACATTTCTCAGTCTCAAGAATATACTTGTTGTCCAAGTTTTACACTCTTATCTTAGTTTTTTGCTAGGTTTGCAGTTAAATTTAAAGCTTCTTTAGCCTTTTTGAGCCTTAATGTATTCCAACTGTAGGCATAGTGTGTTCTATACCTACATAGTATACAAATTTGTTCCACCACATTATCACAGTGATGCTCTTGATATGTATCTGCATCGATGTCACAAAAAAAATAAGTGATAAAATGTAAGCAAAGGTATAGCAACTGAAAATTCAATGAATACAAAGAGTACACTGTTACTGTGGCTTTTATTGGCATGTCTCGCCTAAGCTTAGTATATTCGTTATGTCCTCTCATGCTTAATGCCCTGGTTCTACATGCAGACATTCTTTTCCTTATTAAAATGAATGCTCAGCATCTTTATCGATCTCTGCCCACCTCTCCCAAAGGCCTTAAGGCTTCAGGATAAATTTATGCCTCCATTAATACTCTGTTACCCAGCCTTCAAAGGGCAAAAGATTAATTGAGAAAAAAATAAAACTTAACATGCGCCATGAGAGTCACAACAGGCAGAAAAATGAATTGGGGCTTCTATCTCAAACCAGTCATCAAAGTGTTGGAAGTGACAGAAACATTGGCCACATGGGGCACTGATGAAAATGGATCCTTTGATTCTTATGGACATACCATTACACATTCAGGCCCTGAGGAAAATAGGTCTCTAACCTCTGCACTCCAGTGGACACTTTAACATAGTCAATACCCTGTGATCAACAAAAGGTAGGCAAAAACAACTTATCATGCAGTCACACACAACATCCTCTTAAGTATCTTTGTGGCTTCTTCAGACACAAGCACACAACAGAAAACTATTATCAAAGAGGCTCAGATAAATGCTCACATCAGATATTTAACTGTCTGTGAATACTTTAGGGAAATCTATTTGAATCTCAGTACAGAAGGCAATACTCTCCCTTCAAGAGGTTCACTCACTTTACATTCACTTTTCACTTGCTGCAGGCACAATGACAGTACCAGCAGCAAATCAAAAGGTCGGCAGACTTTAGATGGCTCAACTCTGAGGCAATCTGAGGAAAGTCAGGAAAGAAGACAAACTACCTAAAACCACTGAGCAAGCTATCAATAGTCAATTACTGTAAGTATGATTAATCAAAGAGAAATTACTCTGATTAACCCCTGGAGGCCAGAGGAGCTGCCTGAGGGTCATGGCCCTCATTAGCAGGATTCAGCAGATCTATATACCCTGCCTCGTGTAATTTATCGCCTTTACTGAAATAGAACAAGGAACAGAAGAAACGGAAGGCAAGAGAGATGGTGAACAGAACAATGAGTTGAGGACAACAAGAAAAACACAGCGGGCTCAAGAGGCAGAGGGGAAAAGTGGGAAAACCAAATTAATTCTAAGCAATTTTACTTGGGGCTTTAACATTCGATTGCAGCTCAATTCAAACTTGAAAATATTCATATCAGCACACCGTTTAATTAGACCCAAAGGGTAGCAGCAGCTTTTGGCAAAAAACCCATACTAAAGTCTGGGACTGATTATATACTGTATTTCTTATCTCAAAGTGGTCAAAACTTTTGTGTTTTCAATTCGACCAAAAGCTAATTAGAGCCCAGTCCAAGCCAAGAGCGCAAGATCCGGATGGCTTGCAGAACAGGATCGAGGCATCAAACACCAGGCTGTGAAAGTAAGCTCCTTCACCTTCATACTTGTTTTCCTTTTAAACTTTCACAGAAACCACCCTGGAGTGAAGACATGATGGACATTTTTTTTCCTTTTCTTTTTTACCAAAAGCCTGAAAAACAACAGCCAAATAAAAGGCAGGGAGACACGTCGACCCACCTGTTACTTGCATATCTGAAAGCAAAATCATCTTCAGAGAAATGTCACATTAGGTGCTCTGTTTCAGTATGTCAAGGACTGCATTCATTTAGGATTCCAAAGCCTGCACTTTAAAAGCCAAGAGGAAATGTTAATTCATGCAGTAGCCTATTATGAGTTCAGCTTGTAAAAAAACACCTGAACTCCAAACATCTCATCATCAGGGAACGCTAACAAACTAAAACGCTGATGTATGATGAGTAAATCTTTTGAAGCCATACATCCATATTAACCATTCATCCTTGCTGTCTATAGCACTGATGAGACTTTGAAGTAGGTTAAACCACATCTTAGGCGACGTTAGCATACTGATCCTGTGAAATGATGAACAATGACAAAGGGCCTGTCTTTTCAATTGCATTTCACTGACAAATTATTTTCTCCATTCATCTAAATAGGAATCTACACTGTGAGCGCTTCGTAGATAAAAATTAAGAAGCTCCCCTCCAGGAAACCCAGCATGTCAATAAATGTAGTCAGAGATATTTATTTTGATTGGCAGATCGACAGATCATTAATATTCTGGGCACTCAAGAGCACAAATGATGAGTGTGTGTATGTGTGTGTGCATGCAAGTATGTGTGTTTTAAGTTAATCGACTGAGCAGAGAATGCAGTAATGTGTTGCTGACACTTCTCAGAGCTGCGTTTTGCATGACAAAGAGCTGTAATGAAGTTAGGTAGCCACGTTGACTCACATGTAATTAAATACGTGGAACATCAGGAGCATGTCATACTGTACGACAGAAAAGGGTCTTATAAATGGAGGTTTCATATGACAGCAGGCAAAAGGAGGAGACAAAGTCAGATGTGCTTCTCAGGAGGCCTGAGGTGTGTGTTCCTGCTGCTTCAGCTTCTCCACAAGCAGCAAAACTTCAAACAGCACCGTCCATGTTTTCTCAGCACTGGGAGAAGGAGCCCGACTCAACACACCAGACTTTACTACTCGGAACTCTTACCACAGTGACTGCATTTACATCCACACTGTATTCTGGATAATTGCTCAAAAGGTTTTAATCTGGATAAGCCTCTTACTGTGCACTGTATATACTCTGCTTTATTTGTGTCTGTTTATCCACAAATACAGAGTTCCTCTTGCACCCAAAGCTGATATTTGTCCTGCAGTAACCTGTCAGTTTTAATCATCACCAACAGTATCAGTGTGCCCAGAAACTTGGCGATATTATCTAAAATAATGGATACAGTATATTGGCGTGTGAACATACAGTAGTAGCAACTCTGATACTGCTGTATATTAATGGTGGCTGCAGTGGTGTATGATGTTTAAAAGTACTGTATCAAAGCCAGGAAATAGTTATAAATGCTATTTCTGTAAAGTTTATGTGTGTGTTTTTATTAAAACATTTAAGCTGCAAATTACACAGCAACAACAACAACAACAACACCACACGTTATTGACTCAGGATCCCAAGGCAGATTCAAGGGCAGTTCTGGTGTCTGTATACATCCAGCCTTACCATACATCCAAACCATCATAGGTAGTGTTACGGCTGTATGGTTTTCCTCTGTGCTGTGTCAATGTTGTCTGTCCTTCTAGTTTTGCTGCAGGAGTTCTCCAGCTAATTGCCATACGAGGTCCACCTGGCCGTCGAAGGTGGTCCTTAAAAGCTGCTGTGCAATTGTCAGAAAGGAGGCTTCTTGATTTGGGACTGCTGGTCTCACTGCCTCTCAGCTGGGGCATTTCTGTGTTATGTTGTTGTGTTTTGGTGTTCTTAATTTATTGTCTAGTTATGTTAATAAATTACCTTGATTTTGTTGTTTTAAAGGTGTTTATTTGTGTTGAGTTTGGGTCAGTTGTAGGGTATTGTTCGCCCCATGTTGCCACCAAAGGTTGGGGCGTAACAGTAGGCATACAGGACCTTGTATAAAAAAACAAAATAAAGGACTTGAACTTGCCCCGCCATTACATACAAGTGGTACTTGCATTGGACAACTGTCTGGAATTTAAATCTTCTATCCTAAACTAAATAAAAAAACAATGAGGACATTTAGAAGACTCATCTAGAGGTCATAATGAACACACTGTTCTGTCTCACGTTGAAAGTGAAGACCTCAGTTGGAGAAGACTCTGGCCAGGGATCAAAATTATGCTCTTTTGTGGCACAGCTGAGACAAATGGACTCATTTTCACTTTGATAATCCTCTGTAATTCACCTTGCAACTTCTGATCTGGAATCTGAGGATGAGCAAATTAGGTCTGAAGGTCTGATCTACTCAAAGTAGATCAGACCGTTTGATGGAGGGTTATTAGTTCTATGGAGGGGAAGGGAGGATGTGTGCATGTGTGTGCGTGGGTGTTGATTAACATCAGGCCTCTGTGCCACCTTCATTGCTATTCAAGGCCATGCCTGGCAAAGAGAACATGATTTTCTCCCTTCTCTGCCTTCCCAGCAGGCACGTGAACGCCCTTACAGCATGTTTACATCCTCATGGTGGCCGCAAATCCATCAGACCCAGCATCTGCTTGTCAGAGAAGTTCTGGCTCTTTTCAAATTACCTGCCTGGGGCAGGACTACTGACAGTCAACAGTTCTTCAGGGGGCATTTTAATTTGGATTCCAGCTATTTAGCATTTTACCTCCATTGTGACCAATGATGGTGAAAAAAGATAATAGTTTTGGATGTTTAATCAAAAGCATCATTGAGTATCCACTGGGCATATCCAAATTCTGTCACATATTTTACTCAGTCAAAGAGAGAAGGAAGTCAGTGTAACCCTCCTGTAATAGTAAGAGATGCAAATTAACATACCACATGATAACAAATTATAGTAACAGTGACAATGACACTGCTGATAATCAAATATAAAGTCTATACTGATAAAATGTTTGTCATTGTTTCCTGAGCAGGGTATAAATACAACCAAAACGGAAATCTGAATGTAGAATTACCCCATCTTAAAAAGTAAAAATGGCTGTCTAAAACACATCTTAGATTTGGGATAATTTCTTGTATATATAGAGACCTGAATTAATTTTTAATTTGATTAAATTCAACCCGTGTTGATTCTCATTAATGAATGTGCACAGCGAAGGACAGGTGTAAGGCTGCTAATAGTAGTTCTGTGCCATACCATATTTTCCATTTTAACACTAGCATCGTTTTTAAATGTTATAATAATTTTTCATATCATGATATTACATGTATTGCGATGTATTGACATACTGTATTTATGTCATGATACAGCAGAAACAAGCAAGGCTCAATGTGACAATTGTGGAGGGAGTGATACTGATCGCATGTAAGTGGTTATTAATGGTCAGTGAAACAACTAACCACAGTAACACACAGTGAAAGAAAAGCATAACAGCAAAAGGGAGCAACACACAAAAAAGCTTATCATCTCAAGCAGAAGCACGCATTGTGGACAAGAAAAAACAGAAATCATATGAGGAGCGAGCAGCAGCTGATGCGAGGTCTATGCAACCAAACACACTCAGCAGGCAATCAGGGTCAGCCTTGCATGGCCAAATGTTCCTGACATGTTATGTTGTCGGGGATATTGTTATGACAAACATCCCCCGCAACATTATAGTTTTAAGCAATTCTTCCTACCCATAGATGCTTGAATGTATCACAAATGTCCACAATTTAGTAAATTCAAATCCATTGAATCCAACATTTTGCTTTATAATATAAAATTGTAAATATAATAGAAACATTTGTTTAGAAAATAATTGTTCATCAAGTTGTAAAATTGTGTTTAGTTCACAGAGACAACATATTACATGTAAATGCAGTGTGTAGATAAGAGTAAAATTTTAAAAAAGATGCCCTTTATTAATAAATGACTTCCCATTTTTGCCATTGCCATTTTTTCTGGGTATGAGAGCAATTATAAAATATTGAATATTTTTGACCTGACAGCCATAGCAAAGAAAAAATATCAAAGAACATGTCTTACTCTCATTTTCCACAGAGTATCAGGCTAACTCTGAAGGGGCCAACACAAATATTAGCCTATTCTCACCTCTCATTGTGGCCATGTATTATTCATCATAGATGAGTTGTTTCAAAGCCATTATGAATCCAAAATTGTGCCCTGGCACAAAGGAGAGAAAAAAGGAAGATTAATGGATTTGATTTAGCTTTGATTCAACATTTATGTTTGATAATACATTTTATAAAGCTTGAAGGAGGCAGAGGTTTCATATTCACCGCCACGTGCCTTAACATTGGGAGCAGGGACTAAACAGACCTAAAAGCACAAGTCTAAAACTAGATCCTTTCACACGAAAGGTAACCTGAAAGATTTGCATTGTCTAGTCAAAGCTGTAGTAGTAATCGGTTACACAACGTGCTGTTTACTAGCAGTAGCATTTCACATTTTGAATGATGAATAATTTTCACTAACTCTTTACGTGTCAACTGAGGCTGCTATTTTGCTTTAAGCTGCTAGTTTTCCACTGGATCAGCCAGTTTGTTTAGTTCATCAGATTCAGAAAATCACTTCCTGAATTGATGAAAAGGATGGAAACCTACAGTGTTGTAAGGCCAAAGCTTTAGGAACTACTGAACATTTACATTTCAAAAGTGGCATCTGACCTTCGAGAGGGCTCGCTTTATTTGCTGTTGTCACATCAAAAGCCAAATATTTACATTATACATTTCAGTAGTCAACAGAAAAGTTTTTAAAAATAATTATTTCATGATAGTATGAGTCTTTAGAGATTGAAAAAAAATTTGTCTAAAATCAGCGAAGGAGCTTGTCACCATTTAACTTATTAGAATGCACTAAAATCATCACAATTGGAGATGCAAGAATCTGTCTAAAACAAACTAAGTGAAATTCACTTGTTTAGGGGAGTCATTGTGAGCTGAAATATCTGCTCATTAGACTTAGGGTCCCTCACACCTCTCTGGTTAGTTCTTCCTTCTGACATCTGCTCTTCAAAACAAATTTCACCTCAGATATACCAGTTTTCTAAACCTTGACACAAATCTTTGTTAAACCTGCTAAGCTGGGATCCAGTATCTTTAGCATCTAAGACAACATAATTATTTCAGAAAGTAGGCAGTACAATACCTAACTCAATGGTCTATATTGGTTTGTATATTCAGGAACAAACATACAAATAAAAGTAGAAAATGGCCACTTCCTGATGTTAGTTGAAAAGAAACCTAATAGGACTATTAATTATACACCCTATAATTAATTGTCCTATTAGTACACTGACAGAGCTGCTATGTTTCATATAAAACTTTCTAAAAAATCTATGTTATGCAATGTATAGAAACCTAACATTAAGGGAACAGTAATTTTGTTTAGTATTTGCTCTTGCTTTGTTGCATTTATTATGTTTTGAAAAAAACCCCAGGATAATCAGGGAAACACTTCTCTACCACAATATCAGTTATAACATTAACTTCATCAGATACGTAGGCATGTTAAAAGATCATACTGTATACTCTCTAAAAAATGGAAATTCAGTGGAAGTATTTTCTTCTCTAAACTTCTGAGCAGAAGCAAAACAAACCACAAACGAAAAAAAATCAGAATAATAAATAATCTTTAAGGGTGTTAAGTTTTGTGCGACTGAGACTGAAAATCAGATATAAACCATCCAACTTTGTTTTTGCATGAGGAAATACATTTTCCATTGAACATTCCTCCTGAGGGCTGTGATATCACATTCAAAGTGGGCGTTCACTAAAAAAGCATGCAGAATGATTATAGTGCAAACTGCTCTAAAATAATCTCACACCTGCTGTTCTGTCAAAAAGGTACAGATCCCTAATCAGTCTCTCGTGGCTGTCAGTTTACCTGTGGACAACATGATTGGCAGGCAAGCTCAACAACAAACACATAAGACTTTGCTCAAATTGCTTTGGAAAAATAAGAAAAAGGGAATGTGTGCTGATCAAAGTCTACACATAAAAGTCTTACTGTGTGTCACATAGAATGCAAAGCAAATTTTTCATGCGTCACAGTTACTTACAAAGTCAATGCACCGGGCCACGTGAATGGTGTGAATACACAAATTTCATGTGAGTTGAAAAATATTCAACTTGATCAAAAAATGTACGTGTATCGCTGGACTTTTCATAGTTTTGTGCGGAGAGGAACGGGTAGACTGGAGGGACAGAGCCTAAAAGGCACACAGTCACACGAAATGTCTGACGGCCCCCATCCTGTGAGTGTTGTCCATCCTCTGGCTGCTAACATAAACTCTACAACTAAACTCAACAAAGAAAACGATTAGTTAGGGTTTTGAAGAGGGGCTATCAACACATGGGAGCTAAAAAGGTGCCATAAACAAAAAACTTTGCAGGTTGTGACAGAATTGAGGAATGTGCTTGACTGTGTCCAACCTCCTTTATTTAAAAAGCTAAATGTCTTGCTCCTGCATTGGACTGTGTTCGACTGAAGACTATGAGTTGAGAAACTGGCATCTCTACACGTCTGTGATGGATTCGTCCCAGTGAGATATTTACATTTACATTTAGCTGACACTTTTATCCAAAACGCCTTACAATTGCTCTATATGTCAGAGTTCGCATGCCTCTGGAGCAACTAGGGGTTAAGTGTCTTGCACAGGGACATATTGGTGGATGTGTCACAGTGGGGAATTGAGACCAGGTCACTCACACCAAAGGCATGTGTTTTATCCACTGCTCCATCACCACCCAGTGTAAACATCAGAGTGTAAAATGATGGGCTTAGAAAGCAGCCTTTAGTTTTCATTGGGTTATAGCAAGACATAATGTTTCAGGCTGTACATAGCTGATGAAACTCTTGCATCAAGTGTCCCTGTAGATGAAATTTCTTGTCTTGTCATCTGATTGTCTATGTTATTTTTTGGAGTTTTGGAAAACAAACAACAAACCTGACACACTCCACTTTGGCATGTCCCTTTAAAAATTTTGTAGACCATTTTTAATTTTTAATGACAACATGCAGCATACAGTTCTCAAGGTGATGACAACCCTCATGAGAGTGGACATAAACTGAAAATTAAACCACCGGTCAATAAAAATCAATACACTGCTGAGAGGGCACCGACTACTTCACTTAGCCTCACCCACAGAAACACAGGCCTCCACAGAACACTGCACATTTAAAAGCCCATTTTTCAAACCATTTTACCACTGCAAATCAGACCTGCAGTGCTCAAACAATAGAAAAATGTGCATTCATGTGATGTCAAAGGTGTAACGCCAAGTGTATCAAAAACTCTGTGGACATGCTTGTGATTTTAAGAATTTAACATATAAAGGTCTTTTGGTTTATGCCGTCAACAATGCTTAATTTATCAGGATTTGTCAACATTATAAATATGATAAACTTTAAACTTCATGTATATGCTATGAGCATCAATTTGCATTTGAGGAGGAATGTATGAGCCTGTTTTCAAGATATTATTCTTTAAAGGTCTCATGTTGTAGAAAGTGAGATTCCCATTTCTTTTGTGATTATAAAGTAAGTCTAGGTTAGCGTTACATTACCAGAATAATACACATTTGCAGAATGAACCTCTCACTTATTTTTTGATTTCCAAAGGGTGTTATCAATGGGTGCAGACCAATTGGATAGACCATGACCAATCGAAGCCACGAACCATGATGTCGCACTGAACCACACATGCAAGTTGGGGCTTGGTCTGTTTTCAAGCTGGAAAAAAATGGCAGCCTCATACTGATTATGCTGCTTGTGCCACCCACATTCATGGAAATACACTGGATTTAGTTATTATTAGTTTAGACATTGGTTGGCATGTCATCCATTGCCACGGTCCTTCTTTCTGACAATTTTTACGTTTCTTTTAACACCACTCTTTCTACATCACAATGAGATTTTCAAAACTGGTGAATACCTTTTCCTCCCACCACTGTTTTTAGCAACAGTTGCTCCTGCACAAATAGAAAAAGGTAATTCATTCATGAATCACCAAAGCGAACTGCTGCAATTTTTCAGCTGAAAAAAAATTGTTGAAAAGCTGAGAGACCATGGAACGAAAGAAAAGTTCTTGTTCACTTTGACATTTAAAAGATCAAGTTATAATTTACAACAATGCAGTCAAGAAAAAAGGGATGTGTGAGACATTTCTCAAAGATTATGTCAGAAAAAGTACTTTTTTCCACAATTGACAACCAAGCTGATTAAATCCTGAATCCATAGCCTACCCCAAGTAACAAGAATAATAAACCTAATTTAAATATTCTCATTTTAATAAGGTCAGAAGATGAAGTTATTCGCAGGATAAAGTCCACTTGTGTTCTAGACCCCATCACAACCAAGCTGTTTAAATCCTGCATCCATAACCGCATCCCAAGCAAGTATAATACATTTGTTTTTTAAAAGACTAATGAAACTTAAAGTCTGAAATTCCCAGTTTTGGCGGAAAATGTAACTCTAGAACGTGAGAAACGTGAGAATCAAAGTTCTAAAAAAGTGCCTCAACACAGCTTCATAGCATAGCATAATATGAATATGACCACAATATAATATATTTCCTCACATTGCCCCTTTTTCATAACCCTCTTACTGCTACAATTTGCACAGATGATGATATTCTAAATAGATTGGCACCTTTTTCCTAATGCAGAAATTTCACATTGCTTGCCCAAGGACGTTCTTCTGCTGAAGTGGCTACATACCTCTCATGTCTCTACTCTCATGTCTCATGTACTACTCTGTTTACTGTCAAACTGTTTTGTGAAATATATTTTTACACAGTGCAATATACTTTTATACTGATTGGCAATTTGCACTTTCATTGCTTACCACATACCTCACTTTTCATTCTTATATTTATGCTTACATTTGGATTGATTATATTGTTTCCTTGTACTTATTATATTTTTTTGTACTAATTTTGTACTAATATATTTTTATCCTACTTTTATTGATGCTGCTGGTCACAGAGCTGCCAAACAAATCTTTGTTGTATGCCTACAATGAAATTTACTCTAATCTAATCTAATCTAATCTAGTGTTAAGATCCATACTCCACAGGAGCCGAGGATATCAAAATTAAAGCAGAGGGGATATAAGACTAAACATTGTGCTTCTGTAATTCTCAATGCACACTACACACTTAAATTTGTCAGACAATAAATATGTAGAGCCTGATTTGATATTCTTGGATCTTTGTCAATAGAGGGGCAAAAGTTTTGTCTGAAGGTGACATCAGAGGAAAGACCATATGATGTAAATCGAATCATTTACAGTGGACATTTTAGGATATCCGATTCAGTTGTAGTTTGTCAGACTCACTTGTACTTTACGGGGAACCCTTTACTTTACTTTAGGGGTACTGATTTTTCACATCAAAGACTGTTTCCAGATCTTGGGGAATATTGCTGAATATGTAAAAAAAAAAAAAAGTTGCATAAGCCGTTTTTGGTTCCAGAGGGAGCTGCGAGGAATCTGATAAATTACCTACAGGGAAGTGATATCAGTTGAGTCAGCGTCGGTTGGGTCTGAAGACTACAAATTTGAAAATTTCAAATCTTCATCTATGTTAAAGGCGTGTGACTCTAGGCTACAATAACCACTACTAGTGTAACACATCTGAATCTTCAACTGAACCAACGGCTGTTGCATTGTGGGTAATGTAAGCCCCAGGTTTTGACATAGAATGCGTGTAATAAAAAAGACGATATCTCTGGTTTTGCTGTATTAATTTTCATCGTGAGTCCAATAATGTTATATGAGTGCCATGTTAAATTGGTGCCGAATATATTATAGAAATAAAAAATGAATTGTGAACCGAGTAAAGTATTACATCACAACCTCATTGCTTCATGGTTATCTGACCATTTCCCTTTTTGTGCCTCCAAAATTAAATTGATATGTCATTGATATGTCGGAGTAGTGACTAAGTAGTCCCTCATCACTTCATGACATTACTTAGTCACTACTCATCTGTTACACAAACAGAGTAACTGGTCATAATCAAAGTATGTTGTTTTGGGGTCACTGTCATATAAATGATGTTCAACTTTAAAGAAAAGCTAAAAAAAGAACAATAATGATATTGTATTTTAGTAACTGAAAGAGAGAGAATAGCAGGCGCATATGTTTCTTATGTTATAAACAGTGTATCTAGAATAATAACACAAGTGTCAACATCACCCTCAACACAGTTCAAGTCACTCTGTTTTCCACAAGTGAAACCATGTGATAAATCTCAAGCAGACAGAGCACAGACTTTGTTTGACAAGTTTTGAGTTTTGACAAGTAATGGCTTATGAGTTTTCACAAGTTTTTAATTATGACAGCACTTAAACAGAATGATCTGCGTTTCTACCAGTATCATTCAGAGCTGCTGTTTCTGTCACTGTACTAAGGTCACTTGGCATAAATCACCATTTCAATGACGAGTCACAATCGTGCTCAGGGATTAATTAGTACAACATAAGTAACACCGACCTGAAAAAAGCACAGAAGAGCCACGATCTTCTAAAATGTGTATTCCATACACCTTCAATATTTATCATACACAGGAATAAAGTTTTGTAGGAAAAGTAATGTCAATCTACACAATCTGAATATAGGTGTGTATTCTAGAGATGAACTTCAACAAAAATGTAAATACAATTCATAAAATCCATTGGTGTGTTTATTATTTTTGATGCTTTTTGCTAATCATGCTGCTGGCAATTAGCAAAATACAGGCAAATAAAATTTTTGCAGTTGTTCAATTACAAACTCATAATTATCCAAAAGGGATAATTAGATACATTAACAACCAGTTCAAGAGCAGAAACGAGTGAGTAGGAAGGTGACTGTGTGACAGCGAGTGAATCATTATCCCATCACTCCATCTGGTGAGGATGTGACACTTTGCCTGACATTAGTGGAATGAGAAATTCTCTCAGCTAAGACAGGAACTGAACAGCTCTCATGGTTCAAGAGGACCGAACCAGAACGTAGCATAGGATTCATACGAGTTAGACGGGGTCTGCTTGTGTCACACTGCTGTTGAGTTGAATACTGGTCTACGCTGATGGAGATAAACTCTGACAACTTCGGCTGGGGAATATAAATACTTAATAGTAAAATCCTACAAAATGCCAGATGGAAGAAAATGTAATCTGTGAAACACTGTCAAATGCTTTGATAACTGTGAATTTTCGTGAGGGTTACACAAAACCCTTACAGCTAAATGCGTTCAGTGTTGTGTTGTTGTTGTTGTGTTCTTGTCATGATTCATGTTTTTATGGAAAAGGCTGGGTATTCAAACTGACTCAAATTATTTAGTAAAAAGGGCTGATCAGTCATAAAGCTTTGTAGGTTTGTGGATTTATTGGCTTTTTTTTCTTACTGCTTGGCTTTCTGTGATGAATGTAAAAACAATTACTGTGGTCGACTGGATGATTCTTTAAAATGAGATTATTGGGTTATTATATATCATTAAAATGATATGTGCTAAATTAATGTACTGTAGTAAAACCCATGGAATACTACATTACATATTACTATACTAAATATAACCAGATGTTGATATTGATTTCCTTTATAAAAAGTTATGCAAACCATCTCAGCATTGCAGAGTTCTGGTAAAAATGCTATAACAAAATTAGAGACTGCTTTACTTAGAGTGACTTGTTATACATATTTTATTCTTAAGCAAAGCAAGACTATTCTCAACCTGTTCATAATATATAACAGAGATATAGCTCTACTGTATATTCTCTCCAGACAAGTCGGATTATCAGGGTCAATAATGTACAACACTTGTACCTGCACTTAAAGCCCCCCCTCCAGTGTATTTTGACATTTCTATGATATTTCATATTTTTCAGAGTCATTTCCTTACAATGTTGATTACCCACATAGTTCGCCAAATATTTTTTGACAAATAGCTTAATTTTTTGCTCAAAGTTGCAAAAATTGCTTAGATGTTAAAACGAGGTGGTGACGTATGACAATAGTAATGGCGCGTTGGAGACCGGTCGGAACTGGGATTTTTCCCATTTGAAACTTCCGACTTCTGACATCAAAGCGTTCCAGGTGCATGGTGGTGCATGACGCCGAAAGTGAACGAAAATCATGGCTGACCATGACAAAGTGTACACACCAGTTGCACCCTCAGCAGTGCTTTAGGTGTTAATTAAAAGGATGGCTGTTTAACTGCAACAACTGACATAAATAGCCCATATGTTACTAGTTCTGTGTTCCCCTCTGAATATAAGTTGGTAGCCCTCAAGTCAGTCAATGTTGTAGGTTGCACTTCGTAATGTTTTGGCATTTTTAATAATAACTTTTAGGCAGAAAAGATGACTTTATGAGATTCTTTACCGTAACCAGCTACCTAATGTGCAAAACATATTTCTACATCAATGTGGATGCAGAACAGGTTTTACTATATGATCTTATATAGCCAGGAAGATAGGAACTTTCTGTAATGCGGACCGAGGTCTTTTAAGTTTGGAATGATAAGGAAAACCATTTCTGTAACACTGTGTGTTCTGTTACATAGTCTCTCTCTCTATTGTGTCTCTATATATCCTGTTGTTAGGTGGCACAAAGTAATTTCAATAGGCATGCAAGATTTGTTGATTGGGAGTCCAGTGTATTTTCTGAATTTTGATGAGTGGGACATAACGAAGCAGCAGCATGAGTTGTCCTGGTTGATGGTTTATTCAGTGTTTGCTGAACTGTTGGGTGGGCTTTTGAACAGATAGTGTTATTTTTCCTTCATGTATACTTGCATTGCTAAGATAATTTCCATTCTTCTATCATCACACACAAACATTACACTGCATGTTCTGTCCTAATGAGATTTATTAGGCCGTTTTGTAAAAATGATTGTTAAGCTAGTTTTAAGAGGACATGACACTTTTATGGTAGCCTCCCAACAGGATGTAAAGCCAAAATGCTGTATCTATTCCACCAGTCAAAAACTTAGAGACACTTTTACAACAGATATTCAAGCAGGATGACAGAACAGAAGATCGGTAGATAGAAATAGTCTAAGTCATACGTCACACTCCATTAAGAAACAAAACAAAGCATAAAAATGTAATACCTCAAGCAATTAATCGTCTGTGAGGCATGTGAAAAAATAATCATGATAAATCAAGGCTGGGGTAATTTTTTTCCTCTGCATATGCTCCACCTATCAGATGAGGTGTTTGCCGATTCCTGCTTCTAGACATGAACTCATCAGACAAGAAATGTGGGTTTGTACTTGTAGAAGTAACAAACCACAACCACCAGCCTTACTTGGGGGTTAAAAAAAAAAACTTTTAAGGCCAACAGCTCTCCTGCACAAGCCAAGGTCATTGCAGCAGCCAAATGGGGCTGGCAGCATAATCGCCCAGCCTGCACTCATACCTCCAAAGACTTGTGTCCTCACTGTGTAAACCACAGGCTCCTGCCCCAGAGAAAAAGCCCAGGTCAAACCGATGATTACATCAAGAGGATGGGCTTGCCAAGCGTTACTATCAGCGCCAAATGCCCCGTTCTTACCCTCACACCTGCTCGATTTGTCATCATTCCCATTCATGCTCTCACACTTTCTATTGTCTGCACATTCATCGCTCTCTGTCTCACTCACAGTCAGTCTATTTCACTCATGTGCTGACATTTTCTGTTGTATGTTTCTCACATTGCAGATTCCTTTGTCACTCTGAGTCTCTTCAGATTCTCAAAAACCTTTATGATGTCCAAAGGCACATCCGTCAAGATCACATATTGCAATCATCAGTCATAAAATCAATCAGACGATGTCAAATGCTGTATGTTAAGCATTTGTTTTGCACTGTCCTCGAAAAGAGGACAGAAACGGGGTGAATAATGTAAACTGAGACAAATAAAGCAGAGGTTATTTGCTTTAACATGATTCATAGAATGCATTAGTACAGAAAAGAGCGAGGAAGACTCTCTGGGCTTATCACACTTTGACCAAATACGTCAGTCCGAACCCAGCATTATTTCTTCTTCTGAGCACATGTATTCTTTTTCAGAAACATAAAATCCTCTACACTCTGAGTTGATTGTGCAAGACCATAGCTCAAAGACACACGCAGCTTTATTAAGATCATGGAGAATATGAGCTACTTCTCTGTTCGCAACATGCATTTAAATTAGTTAACCATATGTGTTTTATTTTCAGTGAAAGCTTGTGAGACGAACAACATGTGAAGATGTTTTTGTGCCTTAAAGTGCATGAAAAATTATTATCTTAACAAGGGAACCTCCTGGTAAGCCCAGAGTGCATAATTAACAACTGGCTTCAACAAGCTTAAGGAATTTTAGATATTTCTAAAATTGCCTTATTTTTTAAATACTAAAAATGTCCGTAATTCATGACATAGCAATGTGTTTTCTACCCCGCTGCTGGCTGAATGTCCTTGACTGTTAGCAAATGGAAAACCAATCTATACTCCAGTCCTTCAGTAAAGATTCTTCCTCACTTCAAAATGTCCCTTTCTGGATCACCATAATTCTATCCATAAATAATGACGCACTACTTACTACGAAGAACTGAATCACTTTTAAGTGATCAGGTATTGTATTTTAGGTGTGTGATTTTCATATCTAGTGCAGGGTGCCAAAGAATCACAGCTTGATGTGAACACCAGAATGCGATTTTTAAAAGCATACCAAGGACTGCTTATTTGAATCACGCCTGGATATAACAGTTTTCATTTAATAAAAGCTTTTCAATATTTTGGTTTGATGTCCTTGAAAAAACTAAGGCGGAAGACTTAAAATAATTATTATGATTCTTTCCCGCTCTAAAAAGCAGTGCTTATTTTTCAACTGACAAATAGCTACAGCAACAGTTTCTTCATAGCCAGTTCAATCTGTGACTCATTCAGCAAAGTTAACAGATGTGTTTAAGATAATAAAATTTTACCTGCCAGAAGATGGTATCTATTGTGCTGCCCAGGAAGCCTTCTCTCGTTTCAGACGACAGGAGTTTGGGTCCAAGGATTGTCATGAACTCGTTGAAATCAACCTGTCCATCACCTGACACAATAAAAGAAAACGAACAGCTTATTGATGGAACTTGCAACTTTTGTTAAATTAGTTGTTTGTAAATCAAACCAAACCCATCCTAAGCAATCCTGATGGTATCAAAACAAATAAAATTCACCCCAATTCAATCTTTTTTTTTGAATTGCAGGTTCTTCTGTGAACTGCAGAGCACTATCCAGGCTGCAAAGGAAAGGCAACCTTTTCTTGTTTCTGGGGCTGGATCTTAGTGTTTGTCCAGCTCTCTTACCTTGTTGTTTAGTCTCAACTGTACCATGATATACAGTGGAAATGATTCAGACAGAATGATCACAATCTTGCTTGTATCCTTTCATTGGTTTGGAGTGAGAGGCGAGGTGAAGTGAATAACAAATAATGTCCCTGTCCTGAATGACTATGACTGATGTGCCCTTGAGCAGAACACTCAGTAGTTAACAGCCTGCGGCTTGATGTGCGTAACTGCATGAAAGTGAAGCCAGGTGCTGAGAGAAAAGGATGACATAGCAGTGAACTTTTCATGGATTAAATGGGTGTATAGCCATACAGTTTGTGTGTATAGCACAGACGTAATTGCAGCCTTTTGGGGTTACTAAAATGTTTGTAGAAATTTAGTTTTTACACTCTATTTTTGGTTTTTAAATATGGACGTTGTTTTTGTTATAATCTAAAGCCAGCAAAATTCAACTCACACAGCTCAATACACCATATACTACTGAGATAAGAGATTGTTAAAAACAATGAGCTCTGATTAACTCTATCACACTGGATATGAAGCCGATCGAAGTTTACAGCTACTGTATCACTCACAACATGGAGTTCCTGCTACGCACACTGATTCCAACAGTATGGATTGGGGAGCCTCCTGAAACTGGTATTGTTGAAGCTAGTGCTAGTACAAATCAGCAAAACTTAAACAGTTTATGGATTCATATTGATGTGGCTGAGTATCCTTATCCAAATCTATTCTTTTTCCCCTTTGATTTGTAAAGTTTTAATAAGCCCAGTCAAGTATGTGCAGTCTTTCTATTTTTATTATGTATATGTTTAGATTTAGATAAAACCAAACCTACACTGGAAGGAGGAAATTATGATGAATAAAATGGTTGTAGATGGGTGAATAGACAGCTCACTCTCTTTTATATAATTCAAGTCAAAGCTTTGATCAGTAAAAGCTAAAGTGAAATAAAATCAGCAATTGCATAACAAGAGGGCTGATTTTTTTATTCTTTAAAATCCTGTTAGTTGTCTCTGATGTAAAGTAATTTTACTTTTCTTGTCTTCCCCTATGCTCTTCCTGTGTCTGGAGATGAGGCTGGCACCTTGTCAGTGGAAAGTTAACGATGCAGGACGACTCAACCAGCCCCTTCCTACTCCTCTGCTCCTGCTCTGACTGTGGCAGTCACTGTGGGGAATGCTGACACTGCACCATCAATGCCATTGACTGCATTTGTATCCATGCATATTCAGCAGGGCAAATGCAGGGCTAAGGGCCAGATGGAGCAGTGTTGAGATCGAAGGATGTCAGGACGGGAGGATGAATGGACAGTGGAGATAAGGGTGGAGTGGGCGAGTGGGTTCAAGATAAAACTCCAATTGTGTGTGTACAGGGATGTTTCCACTGAAACAAATTACTGCAAATAATGTGAAAGGGGTTGTAAAGCACATTTTCTGTATGATTCAGTCTCACCGCTTTCATTAACCCTGGTTCCAGCAGCAGGCAGCACCTGAAAAAACAACTGTATACAACCTGCCCAGCACAGCAGACAGACCGTAAGAGACAAGTTGAGTGTAAGATCTAGTAGCTATCTTTCTCAATTTGTGGAGACACAACCATTATTGTCTCACAGTTATACTGACCCAGACTGGATCATCGTTTAACCCACTTAGCATGAGTTTTAGCATGTGGGCATTAATCTTCACAAGGTGGGAAAAACATTGCCACCTGAAGTAAAATACTGTGTTTGGCTGAAACCAGAAACTTTTAAGTATTTGTGATCAACCATGATGACATTACTGAATTGGTATGCTCACTTATTTAATAACATGCCAAACTGTAAACAAAACAAAAAACATACGAGTTGATATTGAGTATTTACAGACCAAAGTACCTCCACATTTTTGTGGTTAATGAATGTTAATGTTAATTACTGAAGAAAAATGAAAAATCTTAGGTAAAGACAAGCAACCTGTATTAAAGATAATAGGGAATAAAAACTAAATGTTGGTCTCTGTTGGTATTTAGTAAATGCATGCCTATATAGCTCCAAACTTTAAGAGTTAGAGAAAGACATGTTATCAAGGTCATGAATGCCAGAAGAAAAAGAAGATTCAGGATCTATATTACGATGCTGTTATCCCGAACAAAGAAGAGTAGTCACACCTCTCCATGAAGGGCATACAGAGCTGAATAACAATCACATGGACTGGCTTGACAGCAGAGACGAGCAAGCAGATAACCTATCAGTATCTTCTAGATATCAGCTGGACATTTTGTTCAGAATTGGTGGCTGTGACAGAAGATCCAATCCTCACAGCTACCACTTATCCAAGGTAGAATCACTGTTCACTGATCTCATTCAGCCGCTAATGCTCCTCCTGTCCTCCATGCAGTGTCCCATTGATCGCTAGTCACTTTGTCAATGCATATATGAGTAGATCATTTTACAAAGTGCTCTGTAAATAACAAAAAAAAGGGACAGATTTTATGCACTTCATATTTGTCAATTTAAGAGTATATTGTGAGAACCCGTCATCACATTGTTCTTGAACTAATTTCATCCGATCAGTGTGCTAGTCATACCTCCCAGTGTTTCCTTGTAAGTGTAGATAATGAATGAATTAGGGCTACTTTTAACAATTATTTCCATTATTCTTACAATATACTTCTTGATTAAATTGATTAATAATTAAATTTAACAGTAATGTAAGAAAATGGTGAAAATGATCTTGCACATTTATTTTGCTGCAGTTGAGTTATGTACTTTAGCTCTGCTGTATGTGTTTCAGGTATCTTATTGCATGATAAACTGTCTTTAAAGCCTTTGTGTAAAAAGTTTTATTGATTATAGCACCTTTCAAGCTTTCAACGGACATATTTTTATGTTTATGTTCTCAGGATTATAGCTTTTACAAACTCAAATCCTGGATGTGAGAAAACACTCTCTTTGCTGGCCAACTGCAACTTAGTTCTGTCACTTTTTATTCGCTATCATGTAAATCAGAGAATCTTGAGTGCACAGGTCTTTCTCTACATTGGTCTGTCTGAACCTACTGGATCATATTTGAGTGAACTGTCTTTATAAAATAGAAGTTTGGCAAATTAATGACCATTAAGACAAAGGCCTTTGCAAGGCAGGCAGCCAGTCCTCTGATTCAGTAATGTCTAAATAAAGAAAATCCTGTATTTGGCTAATGACATCAGCCACTACAAACAAATTGACCTGAGTCATTTAATGGAAAAGAGGTTTTCCAAACAACAACTCCAACAAACTTAGATTCAATACACAGAGACAGAATGAACAATGAGATCCAAGTGAATAAATAAGTAAACAGCATTACACTTCACAGACTTCCTGAGACAAAAGCTGCTGTGACCTTCATCAGCTCCAAAAGTAGCCTCTTCTGCTTCTTCAAGTTGCAGCAGACGATACAACAAGACCCAGCCCTCGGGCACAAAAGCAGCTAGGTTCTCCTAAGATCCTGAAGCAGATGAGTCAGAAGAGGAATAAAGGCAGTCTAACTTTTTAAACTTTAATATTCAGCCTTGAACATTTATAGTATTTCTCTCTCCACAGTGAAACTGAAAAGCACTTATCAAAGGCTGTGATAGCAGCATGAAGAAGTTGAATATTTACCCAGTGAACTGACATTTGCATATTGCTTTTTCCTATCCCGCCTTATACAATTTTAATAATCTATCCTTAACAAAATGTCAATCAGTTAATGCAGACGGCTTTGTCTGAAACCTGGCTCTGCACAAATGCTCTGTGCAAGAATAGGGATTCCTTGTGTTTGCGCTTTTTTGCAGCTAAAAGTGTTAACAAAAGGTTCACAGGTCACAGGTGAGGATTGTGCTGCAGAAATAAAACTCAGCTGATTCAGATCTTACTGTTCTGACAACAAGAGCCAGCAGCATTCTGGATGTTATACCACCGTTTTGTGCATTTCCCCACGGATTTGGCTGCTGCAGTGACAGCATTGGTACAGTTTAGTTTAGTTCTAGTTGGACAACCAATATGAAGACCCACTTACTTTACGATAACTATCACCATGTGTGCATACGTTTTCACATATTTCTTTATTTGGGTGGTTTTCTCCTGGGGTCAGTTTCACTGTGGTGCTTTCATGTGTCAAGCAGAAACGGTGAGAGGTTAGGACTGAAATGAGTATGAAAAATGTTTTATGTATGACGGGAATATGTAATTTGTGCATGTGAACAGGCAAGACTGCATACAAAAACACTGTGATTTACTTAAGTGTTTGCCAAGTTGCCTTGTGAGACAATACACATCATGGTGTTTTTTTATAATGGAGAAACAGTGTTTTTTTTTATGAAATCCAATCTGCATCGCACAGTACATCTTTACACCTGGTCCTGTGTGTTTGTACATGTGACTCACCATCCATGTCAAGTCTCTGCATGATGATGGCCAGCTCCACCTCACTGGGCATGTAACCCAGAGAACGCATGGCCATACCCAGCTCCTGTTTGGAAATGAACCCATTTCCATCACGATCCAGTACCTTAAACGCCTCCCGGATTTCTGCAAGACAAACAGGAAATCAACTCAGCATCTATAAGACAAAGCACACCTCTCCTGCTTCCAGGTTGCATAAACATATACAGTACACTTATTCATACAGCACTGCGTGTATTAGTCTGCCAGACATCCACGTTATAATGTTGACACACTGTCCTCTGTATTTTTGTGATTCCTTTCTTTGACACTGATACACTTCTCACAACTTTGAATTCATCTTGCATTTAATGAAGTCAGTTGGCATTTCACCCTTAGCCATCGTTCATAATCATTCGCATACCTCTCTCCCTCCCTGTCTGACCCAGCTTTGGGCTGTGCCTTATGCAATTGGTCTCACACCACTGCCTCAAGTTAACAAGATCAATTCCACCCATCGATTTATTTTCTCCACCTGCTGTCACAGCCGCTGTCATCTCTGCTCATGTTTGTGATTTCACATTCTCCAATGTAACTCTTCACTGTGTTCCTTTATTCTCTTTGTCAGTTGTTTCCGCCATCATGTTTACAGTTTATTTTAAATTTTTCAATTAGTTGATCATCCAAAGTGAGATTCAAAGAGCATGTTAGCATGTTAGAGGGGTGAAGTTTGCTTAGGGGACCTTCAGGTAACGGGCCTTTAACCACTAAAAGTATTGCAGACTATCACTCTCAGTGATGCTGCCCTATACATAACCATTCCTTCTTTGTACAGTGCAGGTCCCAATAAATCTTCTCACTTCTTATTGATGCTACATACAGGTCTGTATACATGGTTTAGTCATTTGTTTTATCTACAATAAACAGTGGCAGGTTACATTCAAAGTTAACTTTATACTTTCACTACATACCATTATTAGAAGCCCAAATAGGTTGTAATATCTGCTATATCCCTTTAAAAACAACAAGTCAGGTCAATTTTATTTAAGAAACATAAAGTCATAAATTAGCCACATTTATATATATATGTATATTTTTTATCTTTCTTATCTCGATTATCATCTTGTGACCACTCATATATCTTGCAACTCCATATTTTCACTTTTATGGTGAACCATACTGTGAAACACAGCAACTGCATGAAAGCTAAAGTGCAGTGTAGCCCTACAGAAAATACCATTTATTAGTTTCCGTCGAGACTCCCCAATGCTGATTCAAGTCAGTGGTCAATGTTGAGGATGCAGTTTGTAGTGTTAACCCAGAGTTTTTTGTGACCACTATACCTCTTCACCTTCACTGTTTTCCTGGGTTTAGAATATGTCATTATGTATTTGAGTCTATATCCTGCTTACAGCATTATATGCTTTTGCTGTATTGGTGACTCATGCACCATCAATTCAAGAACAGAAAACAATAAACCACATTTGCAAAAGCAAACATATGTAACATCAATTTGAAATCAATTACCAAAAGGTGTACATGAGTTTTGAGGCAAGATAAGTCACATCAAGGTGGAAGAATGGTCACAGATAGAGATGAATTAAAAATACATAACATAATATTTATTTAAAGGTTCCCTGAGAAGTTTTAGACCTCTGGTAGTAAATACACCAACCTTTACAGAACATGGATGTAAACAATGCTAGACTTAATATACAAAATACTAAAATTTAAAAGACCTGTGGTCTGTACTGCAAAGAATATCTGGCTTATCTGTGTAATTTCAGGAGTAACACACAATCAACGTGCATTATTGTGGGGAAAATATGGAGCTCGCGCCATTGCGAAAGAACACACCCCTTTTATGCAAACGTGCAAAACTATAAATAAGTTAACACCGACTCAGCTAACCAACATTTCATTCACCGTTGTAGGCGGTCAGAGTTTGTCAACCCTGATTTTGCTTGATAACCCTGAGTAGGCTGAAATTCTTTCGTAGTACAGGCCACTGCTTTTCAAATGTTAGGCCTAAAGGATACACATAACATGGCCCCTTTAACACTATACCCTTTTTAACATGACCCTCAAGTTTATGAAAAGCTTCAATTCTCAGCAAACACTTTGTGTTGTTGTGTCAGGTGTTTTATTTTGTCCACCATCTAAGTGAATTAACTTTAAGATGAAATAAATCCCCCTGTTTGAAATGAGTTCTTGAAATCAGCATAACAGCTTGTAGTTTTAACCACGTGTTGTTTTAAATACGTGTTCTGCTGCTGAAGCTACATTTATGCTAAACTGATTCACTCTCTCAGAGACAAAAAAGCCTCACTTGTACACAGTTGAGTCAGCAGCTGGTTCATTGGCTGCTCAACGTGTGATCAAGTCCTCAGTGGAAAGAGTCAGCAGGCTTCACGGTGCTTTAATAAATGCATATTTCATAAGTGTGCCTACAGACAGGAGAGGGTGGATGGCAAGAAACGAGAGACTGACAGGCATCTGGTGTTTTTAAATAGAGGTGGAATGTCACTTCTCTGAAGAACACTATGACTGCATGTCATGCATGAGCACACTGTTGAGCACTGAATAATTTGAAACTGGAAAGTGGGTAGATGGGTTAACTCCATCCTTCCCAGGAACCACAAAGGCAGAGTTTGAGTCTTTCACGGAGCATGTAGAGGCCACACAATGCATGCAAACTGATGAATTTAGTTATGTCCAAGATTTAAAATTCAATACTTAAATGCAACACAATCGCAAAAGCACGTAAACACATTACAGGACAAAATTCAAAAGTGTACTAAAAAGTGTAAACTAAACAAAAGTGTACTAAACAAAGGGAAAAATAAAAATCATTACGAGGAAATATATTTCTTCTTTTTTTTTTAGTTTTATCTTTTTTTAGTGAATAAACACACTTAAACAGCATTTTCTGATTGTCTCAACCAAAAAACAGCCGTTACGAAATGAGTCCATCAATCACCTTAATATCTGCTGTAGTGCTGTAATTCTGAACTAGTCCGCTGGTAAATGATTTGGAATGACAAAAAAAATAAACGAAGCGTAAATTATGAATTGCCTCATGGAAAAAGACCAGTGTTTTGGCTGTCTTGACTAGATAATAAGAGGTCAAAGTCTCTGACCTGCATCAAAACAGCATGTTACTGCTTCCCCAAACAGCTGGTCCTGAGCAAATAAAGCACCATCATCATTTGTATCAATAAGAAGTCTTGATTTACAGATAATGTTATCTCGGGTGCACAAAAGGAAAAAAAAAACACACACATCAAAGGCATACAGATTATTGTCCCAGCATTAAGATGAGCGTCTCATGAATAAATCCATCAGCGACTCAGGCCTTTGTTAAGGACTTTCCTGTATCTGGATCGTGTTGGAACAGAATAACAACATGGAAACTAGGTTTATATTCAAATGGCTTAATCCATTTCAAGCACAGATGCTCTTATTCATTTATGCTTATGGCACATGGGGAATATCAAACTGCTTTTCAACTTAGAAATCAAATATTTGGCACAACAATTTTTTATCAAAAAGGACCAAAGTAACAAAAAGCCTCACAGCAAACTCAAGTCACAGAATTGTAAAGCGATAGAGTTTGTTAAATTTGTATGCTAATTATGCCTTGCAGTGTTAAATGTTTATGAGGGCATCTGGTGAGTGTGTCCTTGACTGTGTATATACATATCTGCTTGAATGAGTGGTGCCTGTTTACTTGCATTATGTAATCTGCACACTATCACATTGTACTAGATCTTTCGGATACAAGAGTGATGCTTGGCGTCAGAGACACAGCTGGCACATGTGCCAGTGTTGTCACCAGAACATTAACTTTAGAAACATAACTGCAAGTAAAAAAGCAAACATGATCACTTCATAGCTGTGAAGCACTCTAAGGTACACCCAACTATACCAAATATAATTTTCACTGACTGTGCAGACTATCTGGAATTACTGTACTGATATATTCTTTAAGACAGTGATGTACATACTGCATATTGTTCTCTTATAAATACTGTGTACCAGACATCACAGAAGGTTAAGACAATTAGACAAGATCACGCATTAAGCAAACTCACTATACTACTTGTATCACCTCAGAATTTCTGTTTTCACTAAAAAATATCTTCAACAATACCATGTCACAGCAATGTTCTGGCTTTGAATCTGGCCACAGTGTCACAGACGCCGGGTGTGCAGAGCAGGCGAGAGCCCAAACGCGTGACACTGAAAGCGGAGGTCTAATTCCAGAGTGTTTAACCCAGGCAAGACAAAAACTCACAGGCAGTGGTACTGGAATATCCAAAAATCAGGTAACGGGTAGTAACACAACATCCGACAGGACAGGGCAGACATGCGACAATGACTGGACGAGGACTAAACAGAAACACCAAACATTAATACACAGGGACTAACAAGCAGGGCGGGAGCAACACAGGTGACTGGGATCAGGGTTAGCGAGCCAGATAGACAGACGGGGAAAACAGAGAGACTGGCTGACAGGCAGATTACTGGAGGTAAACAGACATAATACAAGTACTGAACACCAAACATGTCAAAGTAAGTAGTAACAGATCAGAGTGATGAAAATAACAAACTAATCCAGATCACAACTAAACTAACAATAAAGAACACAGACCGAAACTAAGACTTGAACAGAACTCAGGGCAGACATGGGCAAAACACAGGACTACACAGACCAGGAGTAAACACTAAAGAATGAACTAAGGCACAGGACTAAGAACTAAAGACACAACCTAGGAACTAAGATACGAGACAAGACAGATATGAAGTAACTTACAGATGCGGATGAATGCAATAATAAAGGCTACGCAGAGGCTTAAAGCAGAATGAACAAAATCAGATAATAAATGAAACTGGCAACCAGACAAACAGAACCCAAGCATGATGGTAGAGAACCAGACATGAGGGACAGGACAGAGCTAAACAAGTACTAAGGCAGACACCGAGATAACAGGACAGATCAGAACCACCACACCAAAACAAACAGGAGACTGGATACAAGACCACAGATAGACAGGACTGAAACCCAAAACCCAGACGCAGAGAAAGCAAAATCAAAATACAGAGAAGGCATGGCCAAAATAATCTAACCCAGACAAGCTCAGGACAGGATCGTGACACAGACATTTTTTTGTTGCATATATCTAATAAAGCAACGTTTCACACCAACATTTGCTTACATTTAATGCTGACAATGAATTAATGAATCATTTCGCCAATACAATGTATGAAAATTGTAAAAGAAAAAAAGAAAGAAAGGAAAAAAGAAGCAAATTTAAAAATATGATAAAGAAAAAGCAACAAAATTGAGAAGCTGGAACAAGACATGTTTGTTTGAAAAATCAAGAAATTGCTGCTTTTTAAAAGTTATTGCCATACTATTAATAAGTATGTTTTCATTAGTGTGTGTTTAGTAGTGTTTTTGTTAGAACGAGACCTTTATATCTACAGAGGGAGCGGGTCCCCTCCCCATGGATAAACCAAACACTGGCTCTAGAGAATCACATAATTGTTTTAGCTGTAGTTAGATTTATTAATGAGAACCCAATGTGGGATTGGGCTATCAACATCGATTAGAAAAATGTAAATCTTAAAAAATGTTTTAATAATTCCATATTTTATGTGTAACAATTTGTTTTGTGTGTTTTCATTTATGGCATGTACGCATACATAGAATAATTATTATTTTTATTTTTTTAACCTCAGGCTAATACTGATCTGATCCGAAAACAAATGTGTCCATATTTGGCTCCTGGCACCACTATTATCTATGACTTCCGGTGTCTCAGTGGGACAGATGGAAGGGAAAACACAGTCAGCACCCTGGACAGCTCCCCAAACTCCTGCTAAGGCTGGGTACACACCAAAAGTTAATCGGTGATTTTGGGCTGATTTCCCCCCTTACGACAATCCTAGCTATGTCCCGCTTATCTTGATGGTTCTACAGATTATCTTATCAGATTCTCTCTTGGTGTGAGGTGTGTTAAGAGTGTCCAAACCTGATCGGAAGAACGTCGGAGGCGCCCTCGATCGCGAATCGTAAATAACCAACATGTTGAATATTTACGATCAGAAATCCTGATGTGTGTGGGGACAAACGTGCGCACGTTCTGGAGATTATCACGTGAAACAAAACACTATCCAATCAGAAAGCGAGATGATTGAAGACGGAAGCATAAGCATTAAGCATGCATAAAGCACAAGAAAGGCAGTCATGGCGCAGATTTTGCGAGATTTCCTGTTTTCACAGCCTAGACTCGGTTTGAAAATCTGTTCGTGTGTGGTATGCTGTCTTTGTCACATCATTGCACACCACACACTATAGGAGCAAAGTGTTAAATCTAGGATTTTTTCATATTTTCATATTTTCATATTTCATATTTTCAATTCATATTTGTGGTCTATCACATTTTGACAATCTTATAAGATGTAAAAAATCCTTTGGTGTGTACCCAGCCTAAAATAGTTTGTTGCAAGTTAGTGTGATTCTGTCTGTGTGCTGCAGTTTACCGTACAGCTTCGTGCCCAGTACCAGCCCTGTAATTAGCCAAGTCTCTCAGCCACTTGCTGGAGTTGAAACACTACAAGTGTCTACCTTGTCCAAACACAAAAACGGCAACCTGGGAACTGCTGTTTATAACTGACCATAGAGTTCGAAACAAGCTGCATAATGCTAGTGTAGTTCAGCATCTATGGTCCTACTCCCTCTCTCCTTCAAGCTCAGCACTGGTGAGTTAAGTAGACACAAACCTCCCCGCAGGCTTACTGTCGTCTGGTGCAGCTCAGCATGCGTAGTGAAAAAGAGCCTGAGTGCAGACTCCAAAGGATTTCTTCCACTGGCCTTTCACTAAACCTTTAATAAAATAGCCTATTTTAGTTATTTTCTCTTAAGCCGGTCTCCAGGACTTCTTTATTGTGAAGTCTGTCTGAAATTCAACCCGGACTACCACTGTGGATACAGACTCAGCTCAACATGTGGTGGTGTGTCTAGATGCGACTAGAATATTATGGTCACTGCTGCAGTCCGCTGTTAGACCCAGACTGGAGCTTTCACTATAGAACCATTATAACTAACTATTCCAGTACACTCTCTGGAAATTACACTGGTTTAAATTTATTTGCCAAAACATAGTTGGCAAATTTAGTATTATGAAGTTGGCTCTCAATCTTAAAGCTCCCTAAAAATGCATTCATGTCCTGCAGTTCCCAGAGTTGAATTAATATAAATTCTGGCTAATGTCCTTGCTAGCCTGAGGTCATAGAAACTTTAGTCAGCATTTTATCACAAACTGAACAGACAAGAATGAGGT
The DNA here is from genome assembly GCA_024633595.2 of Lepomis macrochirus. Taxonomy (NCBI): domain Eukaryota; kingdom Metazoa; phylum Chordata; class Actinopteri; order Centrarchiformes; family Centrarchidae; genus Lepomis; species Lepomis macrochirus. The sequence continues at coordinate 6,447,527 of JALXJV020000009.1, forward strand.
GTTTTTCACTAATCTCTTTATGTCATATCATCACGCGTAATATGTAAACCACATTCCTTATCAATAGTTATTTATAGACAGAGGCCTTCACGTAAAGATTGTGATCAATTTAATATAAACTTCAGATTCCCTTATATGCCATAAAGCCCGCAGAGCATAAAACCTGTAGTTTGTCCTTGCATTCGGTCAGAACCGGGCTATTCTCCTGCATTGTTCTACGCCTTGCCTGTGCATACATTTGTCAATGAATAAGACAAAACCTGTCAGCTCCTAAATCAACAATTGAGCTTAGAAATGATGTACAAATTGCTTTCAGCGGGCACAAAGAATGCACTCATATCATCAGGAAGTGCATCTCTGAAACAAACAGGTGTTGTATGGCATGGAATCAACAACGTTACACATTTTGATGAATAAATGACAAAGGACAAAGACGTGAGCAGTGACCATCATTGTAAATTTGGCTCATTACTTTCAGAGGGAATGGGAGATGTTGTTGTAGTGTTAATGAAGGAACCTTTGTTTCACTCTAACCGCTGTTTGGATGTAGATGCTCAAAATCTTCAAAGCCAGTCTTCAGCTGAGTGACAGCAGAGCTTTACTTTAGACTGGATATCAGAGGCTTGGAGATGCGGTCACGTATGACAGGTCTGTTCATGTTCATGCATAGTGAATAAAAACCCTAAGATCAACAACTTCTGAAGTCTGTTTCAAATAATTAAATACGAATTAACTACTAAACCGGCAAACTTCAAGTGATATTTATCCTATATTGGTTTAAAGATTAGTGATGACCGATTAATCAGTCGGCCAATATCCATCATTTGGAGATAATCGACATCGGCTGAAACCTGCTCTCACAAGGCCAATATCTAATCCTAAATTATATCAAATCTCATCTAAAACCAAAACTAGCTAGCTTTAAATATATATTGTTAAACTGTAGAGAATGTTTGCAGCTGAATGACTTCACTTATGACAAACTGTATCCTAGTCTTCCTTAAACACCAGTCAAATTCTGATATGTGCAGCATAACCTAATATATATTTCTATTTCATTAATTAATAGCACTTCCACCTTAAACAGCACATTACTGACTAGGAAAACACGTATATAAGATTCTATACATTTATTCATTTTAGCTGACGCTTTTATCCAAAGCGACTTACAATTGCTATATATGTCAGAGGTCGCACGACGGAATTATACATGACTGCTTTGTTTTGATATCTGCAATATATATTGACCTATATATCGGCCATCAGCTCTTTAAATATTGGCATTGTTAACTCTACGACTACGGGCACCACATGGAGTAAAAACACAGGCCTTGTTTCTTTTTTTGTGTTGCAAAGAATTATTACCTCAATGGCTCAGTGTGTAGTGATGCAAACTTTATGTCAATCTCATTTCCTTAATTATAATCTTCACAAAAAGCTAAATTAGTTCCACCATTTGGGAAGTGAAACTCACATTACAAAGTTTCATTTTTTTTCTCTAGAGTTGCTAGAAAATATCTGCCAGCTACAAATTAATACTGATATAAATACAGCCAGCTTGATCTGAACAACTGACTTATGTTATTGTCAAATGGTAAGGTATTATCCATACAGTAAAAAAAGCTCCTGAGAGATGAGACATTTACAGAAACACACCAGTTGACTGATTCCATACCCCAAGCCGTGTGACAGCTTGGCCTGCTGCTGCAAGGTTTTTAATGGCTCTGGACAAATACAGTAAATTGCCTCTTTAAATATTGTAAGCAAAAGTGTTGAATGTGCAGAATGTAAAGGCTGTGTAAGCTGCACAAGGGAAAAGGAATCAGTGGGGCACATAGTTGTTAATGATGCTTGAAAAGACACAAGACAGGTAAGGCTGATTCTAATGGGGTAACCCTTGTATGAAAACCTATATGTCCAGTTTGTACACTTCATTTCCTGCACGAGGATCACAAACGCTTACTCACCTAGACACAACACTGACCATAATCACCTCTACTTTATAGCAAGGCTATTTTTACAAGGTTTTTATTCCAAATCTTTACAGATTTATGCCATGTGTTTGGTAAACATGTGGATTAGTGCTTTTAACTTTATATCTAAAGGTTTTCAAAAAACATGCAGATATCTGTATATGACTGGATACATGAGGATGTTCAAGGTAAAAGGGGTCACTTTGTGTTGAAAAGTGGTGGGGATATAAGTGCTCAGATGACGTGACGATGCTCGAAAACAAGACTAAAGGATTTTTAACACTATTTTGAAGAAATACACTACAAAAACACTAAATTCAGCTGGTAGGTGACAATTCAGAAATATAAAAATATAACCAAATATAATGCAGTCATCAGCAGCTTGGTTTTTAGCTTAAGTTACTTTTTTTGGACAATGCACATTCGTTTCTTCTATTTTTAAATTGCACTGCATGTATTCTTATTGTGCAAATAAACCTTTCTAAAAGCATTTTCATTTGTTAGCTAGCAAACTATTTTCAGAACATGTTTTCAAAAAATGTGATGGGGACAAAATCACCCATTTCAAAATGTGGTGGGGACATGTCCCCAGCGTCCCCAGTGTAAGTGACACCTATATTTGAGGTACATAAAAACCATGTGGAAAAAACAATCTGAGCATTAGCTCTGTCAAAAAATTACAGATAGGGTAAAATAATAATTTTTCACATGTTTCCATTGTTGGTGCAATTGGCATGCTTTGTGGAGCTCAAACAGGAATCATAATAATAACTTATCCCTGTGGGCTCTGCAGAACCCCCACCTCTCCAATCCTCTACCACACACTGCATTCCACTGCATACTATCATGCACTACTGTACATATCTTACATTATGCACATACTGTCCACTCAATACAAATGTTCAGGCTTTCACGGCACTTCCACTGACTGTTCACATACTGTTTTAACTCCTGCTGCTGTTAAGTTCTTCAGATGCTGCTATTATTTAAGTATAGATATACATAGAAGGTGCATTTACTTCAGATACTGGTTGCACTATGCACTTTATAGTGCTCGAATCATACCATGCTCACTCCACATTACAGTAATAGATCAGTTCTGTTTCATCCAGTGTCAGTTACTGTGTTATGTTGTTTGGTGTCTTGTCTTGTACGGATTATTGTGACTGTTTTTATTACCATGGTCCAGAAGAAACTACATTTTTTTCATTTGTATACTCTATATATGAATCAATGACAATAAACAAACCACGGGCTACATCTGAGTACCTTTCTTTGCCAACAATCACTAGCAATTTCTGTTTGCACTGCAACTGAATTTTATTATTATAAGGCAAGATAATAAAAAAGTAGAATATTTGTTAGATTACTTAAAGTCAAAAGATGATTTTAAAGACTAATCATGAACACTTATCCTCAATTGACATCACAGACTTCACTGGAAAAAGATGATCCCAGCAGAATATGGATGTATGACATATTTGCACTCTGGTTTGACTGATTTAGGGCACAAAGAAAATGGATGCAATGTTTCATAGGTAAAGTGCCTTTCTGTTAAGGAATGAATGACTAGTTTCGTCCTCTCAGATCTCAGATACAGTCTATACCTCCAAGCTCCTACTGTAGGTGATACCACCACTCAACCAACATGCTGTGTATAGCAAATACTGATACAGTAATTATCGTGTTGACAAACTACAGTTTGTCGGCTTCACAGTGTTTAGTTGACCTCCTAAGAACCCTCTAACCATAAGCCGTTTCCTAAGCATCAAACAACATGAAACAAGAGTAAGAACTTAATACTCTGCAAATATCTCTATTCATATTAAAACTCTACCCTGACACAGTATCTGACTATTATCGTGTGCTGTGCAGCAAGTTTTCCAGGCAGCAGCTTAATGTTGCATCAATGGATTAATATTTTTGGAGGTCTGGGGGAGTCTAGTTTTGTTTGCCGCCTGTGAGGCTGACACTGCTGACTGTGGCAGACTGTAATTGATCAGGTTTGTGTTCTACAGGCCCAGGTGATTACTCCCAGACAGACTCCAAAACAAAGGGTTCATAAACACAGCCTAAGCTAAAGCCAGAGAGAGAAGCCAGCAGATGCGAATGGTCCTGTTGAGATAAACTACGTAGAGAATAATGCATTACTGTGCTTTCTGGGATTAAATGTGGAGGATGCTGCTGGTTTTGTAGCACGGTATTGTCTTTCAAAGTATTATTACTGACTATAAAACTGACTGGGGCGACTGACCTCATTACCTGTCCTTTAAAACCAAACCTGTCACTATTTCCTAGACTGTCTATTTACTAGTGGCCCTCCAGCATACCACATAGTTTGTGGATCTCTGAAGTAACTGGAAATGATTTCTGAAAAACAAAGCTCCATATGTGTTTGGGATTTCTGCAGTGTTTGTTCAGGCTGGTTGCCCAAAATAGTAATTTTTTTCACAGTGGCTCCCACTGTGTGACCGTCTGATCCGTCTTAACAATCACATGATACACTTCTCCTGTTGTCCTCTAGTTCTTTACCTTTGCTTATTATTTTTGTTTTCCACATACTGTACAGTCAAAGGTCCTCTAAATCCTCAACATTTTTGCTGCTTTTCTATTGCATTCAATCCTGTTCTTTAACGTTTAGTAGTTTCTAACAGTTTCCCTTAGGTTTGATTCTGCATGAAGCGTAACTAAATATAAAGCTACACTGAGTTATGTGCAGTATTATATTCCAGGTCCAAGCATTTTAGTCAAATGCTTTAGTTTTTTCTACTATACTGTTTATCTGACATTGATGTTACCTCTTGAAAATACATTAACTGTGAATAATGGTAAAACAACAGACTAAAGCTGGCTTTGGTTGAAAACACACAGCATTTACAGAGCATACTATTACTGCTTTTACCAGAAGATACAATGTGTTTAGATTATGACTTTGACAATTACTGAAATGCTACTAAATAAAACCATCAGAAACAAATTCATCAAGTATGTTTTTCATGTTAAAGTAAAAACACACAAAACATAATTTGTTAATTTCTATTTGAAGTAAAATGTTGCCAGTGATTATGGGCGTATAATGGCATGCAGCAGCAGCCAAATCACTTTAAATGGGCATTAAGCATAAAGCAGGACAGCAGTCATAAAGTTTACTGAGAAGCCTTACCATGAAGCTCCTCCACAGAGATGCTGGCCAGCACGTCGCTGTCACTGTCTGACAGCGAGCGGCTCAAGTAGTTCCCCTTGTAGAGCAGGCCTGCCGTTACATGGTGGAACGGCATCTTCTCCCTGAGAGACGACAGAAGGAAACATTTAGAAAGCGAAGGAAAGGGAGGAGCTGTTGAGATTTTCTCTCCAGAGTTTTTTGAAAGATTAATTCTGAACACAAAGATCAATTAAAAAGCTCCACACATTAGACATGTTTCTAAACAAGGTGAAAGAGCAGGCAAGTCGCATGTATGATTTTTCATGGCTATTGCAACACGAATGTTATCGGGCATTGACATTAGCCACTCACAAAGAATACATTTATGAGAATTGACGTGCAAGGTGCATAAATCCTCATTTCTTTCATGTTTGTTTTAAATCAAGTAAAAAAAAACAACATGACATGTGAGCCCATAATCAGCTACAGGGAGCTGATTTGCCCATTTGTAACATTGGGGACATTGGGGAAGCTAAAACAAATTAATGTCCATGGGGCACAGCATAAACGAGATCCATAAATGAAGCAGAACTCATTCACTAAATGGGAAGTCACACAGTGATGGAGACTCATAACTAGAGGTAAATGTAGGGAATGCATGTGTATGTGTGGGTGCATGAGAGCAGGTGCGTCTGTACTGTATGTGCAAATGTGACTGAGGCAATTAATTACGCAATAATCTGAAGCCCAAAGGCAGAGAAGGACAATAAGAGCACATAGAGCAAAGAGATTTGGGCGACTACTTCCTTCTTTCTAATTGGATTTCGTCTTGATGAGCACTTGGAGGAGATGCCTCTGAGACAGAATGAGGAGTTCAGAATGGGCTAAGGCATTACATCGAGAGCAGTTCAGAACATTGAACTGCCCTGAAGCACTGGGCTTTTTAATGTGTTTGTCTCTTTTATCAACTGAACTTTATATGATATTTCTGCAGAGTCAAGTAAGCCTCACAATCACAAAAGCTTTGATAGCACAAAGTCATCATTTAACATCTTAAAAGGGAAACATGCTCTTAGGAAAACTAGAGAAGAAGTTAAATTCATCTCTTTGGGTTGTCAGCACCGACAATAATAAACTCAAGTTTTATGAGTGTTATCCTTAGCATGACGCACACAGGCTGTTGTTCCAGGTTATTAATCAAATTAACAAATATGTTCTCTCTTGTGAAGTGTTAGACTCTTGAGTCTAATAATTCAGCTTGTAATGTTACTAGTTTCCTCCTATCTCTTACTAAACGATTATATACTACACAAGGTAAATCATCACTGCACACATACTGCTATTCAATAAGGCATAGAACATGTAAGAAAGGGTTTATAAGTCGTAACCAATGTTTTGTTTATGCAGTTAATGCTTTATCTGTACGATTTTCTGAGTTGGCTGAAAAAATCCCCTTGGCTTGCATATCCTGTAATAATCCTGTAGGATGGAAGTAAGTAAGTTGTTTTTTAAGTACTGTTATAGTGTAAATACGTTTTTTGCAATAAAAGATAAAAGTAACAGAGAGAGAATACAAACACATTAAGACCTCTTCAATGGACAGTTTAGTTATTTTGCAAAGTACATTACTTACATTTATAACTGCCGACCTGAGGCCTTTTATAAACTGAGAAACTAATGACCCTTTATAATTGACAGACTTTCTAATTAGCCATTAAATCTTCTGGCCCAGGCCCTTTGCTGCATGTCATCACCCCTCTCTCCTGCCCTTTTCTGTCTCTCTCTACTGTACTGTCAAAGGAAAGCAAAATGCCAAAGCAATCCAGTGCAAGTTATGCTGGAGGAAGATACACATCAGGGATTTTTTTACAACTTGGCAACCCCAACATGGTTCTTATCAAAAGGTGCATTATTGACACGTAAACCCAGAAGTCAGTGATTCATTAAACATGAATAAGCCATTAACATATAAACTCATGCATTACATGAAAGTGGTGTACCTTGTTTATTTTGGCATAATGGCATATATGAATAGGCAAGACACAATTACATTTCAGATTCTTAAAAAAGACTGTTATGTGTTGCAGTGTGTTCAGCAAATCAGCAAAAAAAAGTTGGATAAGGAACACGAAAACATTTAAACTGAGCCAACCAGAAGCAAAAGGAACGTCAGTTCTGTTCTTTTCAATTTTCTCAGCAGTGAAAGGAAATATGTTGGAATATATTCCAGTAATTGATATCTTTAATTTTAGTTTTTGCTACCATAAGTACCTTTTGAAGGCTTTTCAACTCCACGTCCAGCACCTACCAATGCTCATGTTTTACTGATTTTAGCTGCCAGCCATCCGTTACCTCACAAATTGAAAACTGGTCCCTACATCTTTCTTGTTTGTCAGTTTAATAAGCATGCATATCAAGACTTCTGCCCCTATGCCGAAAGCTTTTTTTATGACCAGCTTTCATCGCACATAATGTCAGGATTTTTCATTTCTTAATTCATCAATTATTCAGTCATCTCTCAGCTGTCATTATGAATATTACAATCATCCCTCTTGTCCGTTCTTTCTATATTATGGTTATGAGCCAACCCATATACTGTCAGCTGTTTGATGCAGGTGTATCCCATCCTGGGTTTGTGTTGCTGAGGACAACATAAAGAAATATTGATCAGAATGATTTACCGTGCAGGGACAGAATTTACATACATTCACTATAGTCAATTCTTCAGGAGCAGACTGCATTAAATGACTCAATCACTCGTTTTGAAAATGTGAATTCCTTTGAAAAGCAGGGACTGGAGAGAAAATCTCTGGAGGAATAAATTAAAGGCAGTAATGTTATGCTGCTCAAACTTTTGTCCTTAGGCTTTACAATGGAAAAAGTCAGCTGTGTGTGTTTTTTGTGCATAGGGGACATATGTGGATTTCATTGTGAGTCTTGATATGTTTCTGACACTTGGCTGTGCATTCTGAAGTAATTTCTTTATCCAGCTAAAAGCTAGACAGCTGAATATGTATAGGAAGTTCGAAAGCTGGACTCAGAATCAGAGGTGGAAAGTCCAAAACATTGCTACAAGTATTTTCAGTACTCGTATTAGTATAGTACTATTTCTTTTGTAATAAATGTATTTGGTGGTTGCAGTTACCACTTCCTTTATAGATAGTCTAATGAAATATGATGCATTGTTGGGAGTTTAATCGCCAGCAACAATTGGGAATATTCAGAACAGTACTGAAACAATTTAATTTTTAATAAATCAGTAATTAGTCACTTAATCGACAGAACAATACTTAGAATTTTGTTAACTAATCACTTACATAGTTAAGAAAACAATCTCTCAATACACGATCCATTTAGTAGCTGTTCTGTTCTAAATGGACCTTGTGGTGACATTGTTTTTCCAACTGAAACTTTGAAACTGCATTATTTATCAAAGCAAAATGTAATTTACTGGTTTCTAGCTTCTCAAACATGAGGACATTCTGCTTTTCTCTGCTTAAGGCTATCGCCACTTGAATATCTTTGGTTGGGAGCTGTTGGTTGAAAAAAAAAACAAGCAATTTCATGGCAAACAAAGATGCAGTAGTGTCTACAAGCACAGGAGATAAGATTTTTACTGCGATATTTTATGAAAATAAAAGGACATAATGTTTATTAATGCAGTAGCTGAGCTGTGAGATACTGTGAAACAATAAAACACCTGATATCCAACGTCTTTGGACGACAGTGTTGCACTGAGCTGTTCACAGCCTTCAGTGTCATTACACTTGATTAAATTGATCAGCGTCTTAGCTAAACAAGCTAGATTGCCCTTCAGGAGCAATGCACCATACAGTGATCACTTAAATCAGGAAGTAATCACCGGCTCAACCAAGGCCACTATTTTTTCCCCTCATCAAATCACTGTTCCTTGTATAATCAGTGATATACTGTATCGGTATAGTGGCCAGGATTCTTTGAATAGTCAGACTGACTGATTATAATGAGTCATAGAAATAACTTTAATAAAAAACAACATCACAGGATGGTACGTCACTAATTTTCTGAGCATGCTGCTTTGCCGATTTCTGCAATACCCAATTTACAATGATATAAAACCCAGGAGTCCTCCCATTTGAGAGCCCATCCACTAATAATCAAGTAATTTAAAAATCACTTTTACTCATTACCTTTAAAATGGACTGTGAAAGAGGCCTAAACAGTGTAAATTGTTTCAGTCAAGCCCTTGTATCTAGACTGACAAAACAAAGCAAGGGATGTGACTCTAAAAGCAGGACAAACCTGCCCTCGTTTTATGGGATAATAACTCAAATTTTACATCACATTGAGGCCATTAGCTAATGCTCGTATTCAAAGTAACTTTCAGTGAGTCAGTAAGTCGGGATTCAGTGTGTGGCTCAAGGGCATATGGAATTGACAGGACACGCCGTTGTTGATGCACTAGCTGTGATTGGACCTGAGGCATTAATCACAGGGAAACCTGACACTGCTTTTACTTGTGCTCCAAATTTAAGCTCAAATCTGTTTCCACACTATGGTCATCCTGTCTCCAGTCTAATAATTTCTGTGACAGTAAAAGAGGACCTATTATGGTCATTTCCAGTTCTACATTTGTATTGTGTTTATTTCACTAGAATAGCTTTGCAGGATTCAGTTTTTTAAAAACCCTTATACTGGCGCTTTCTGCCGTCCCTCAGTTCATCCTCTATCTGAAACAAGCCTTTTAGTTCCTGTGTCTTTAAGTCCCCGCTCCGCAAAGCTCACTTTCTTCTGATTAGCTAACCTGATTGGCCAGCTTCCCAGAAGCCTGCCCAGTGCTTATGGTGCGTTAAATTTGACATGGGAAGCTGAAATTCTCTAGTTCCAAGTTGAAAATTTAAACTGCCACACCCCCTTGAGTCGGATTTCCAAGTCAGGAGAGCATCACCAACATTAAACCTATTAAATCTGTTGTCTGTTGTTCTGGAAAGCTATTAACTCTGTTGCCCCCAGAAAGCACTCTGTGCTTTGAAGCCAATTTGACATAATGGCCAAACACGGGATTTAAACTTCTGGTTATGTCATATTATGCACACTGGCCCTAAAAAACTTTTTCCCATAGACTTGTAGGGCCACACAATGCAGAAGATATGTGGAAGATCAGAGTAATTTTACACCTGGAAGTTGAACCTTTTTTTCCATCATGGGCTATTGAGCAGAATTTTGCCTCTGATTGACTGGTACTCATTGCCTCCATAGTTTAGGTTGGTCAAGGTTAGCAACCTTGTTGCCAACTTGGCAACTCTGTACCACTAGTATTACAACTTTTCAGATCCTCTCAGAAACAAGCGACAAATTTACAGTAGCTACTTATTCAGATCGCCAGGGTAAAGGCATGAAATATATTCAAATTTATATTGCAATTCATTCCCATGTACGCTGCACAGATGTTGTGCCATCAGCGCCAGGGCCCCCCTCCCCTCTTACGCTGGGCGCAGACAGTCAGTGTCTGGGGTATAGGAAGAATCTCTCTCACTCTTTCTTTCTGGATTAAGATGTTACAACTCAATATTAAAATAGCCTGTTTGATCGTCTCCCTCCCTCCTCTCTTGTAGATTTTTTTCAAAGCTTTACTTCAAATATACAATGTCAGTGTGAGTTTGTAATCATTTAGCCTAAGATTTCTCTATCTACCTCCTGAATGGCTTAAGCTAAGGTGATTTAAAGCTTTATGTCAAGGAATCAACATGCAAAATAGTGTATGACGTTTAGTGGCTGTTAAAGCTAGTGTTAGCTACTTACAGGGGAAAAGAGTTTGCAACCCTGTCCAGTACTGTGAGCCCACACACCACCTCATTGTCTTGCTGGTGAGCTCAATGGCTATGTGAACTACAGTTACTTGGAAAATAAAAACTTGGAAAATAGCTATATGGGGCTCTAAATTAGATGAATTTACTGTTTATCAGATCACAAATGAGGCAATAGACACCACCTGAGCTGAGGGGCTGGATCTCACTGATTACGGTGCAAAAATACACAACTTTTCTAACTTTAGTCACTGATTTTTGGTGAAACTGGATCATATTAAATATTATGCACTTCTTCAACTCTGTGTCCTGATTAATGACCCATTATCTAGTTAACTGAGTTAGCATTGTAGTTAGTGGTTAGCTGGCCGTACTGGGAGCTCGGGGCCCCGAGAGTGTTTTGGACCACCAAAAAAAAAGAAAAGATTCTGCATGCTATCAGTCAAACTTTGTAAACAGAGCATCTGTAACTTCAACAAGATTTTTACATAAAGACCAGCACCAGATGATGTAATTACCTGATAAAAGTCCTGATAAAAATGTTGTAAGATCAGTATACAGCACGCAGAAGCTCATTTATCTTTTTAATTTGATTGATTACCATGATTAAATTGATGCATAGAGGATGGCTGCCTACGTTGATGGATTTAATGATGGTTTCTACATTGTGAAGACGATGTACAATCAGTCAGAGCAGAAAAAAAAAACATCAGCTCTGTGGTTTGTGAATGTACAAATGTGCAAATTTCTTATTTTATAAGAAAATGGTACATTTTGGAAAATAAAAACATTCAGAGCATATAGTCATGTTTTCTTTTTTAAGAGTCACCCACACTCAAAATATTTCAAGATAGCTTGATAGTAGACAAACTACTGTTTACAGCATCATTACAGTGCTTCTAAGTCTTTCCAGAGTTGTTAAGACTGGGTTGTGGCAGAACTGAACCCAATTACAGCAGATACATAAATAAAACCACCTCCACTAAAGTTGTGTACGTGCCTTACAGGGAAAGCATCGGTTGTACTGACACTTCAAGGATGAGACAAATATGACATAACTAATCAAACCACTCTGACCCTGAAGGAAGAATCAGTAAGCCACAATTAAGCTGTTGACATTAAAATGCTGCATGCCTTCAACAAACCAGCGAGAAGGCATAATGAATGCATTCTCCTTTCCAAACTTCTGTCCAGCAACTAGACATCATAGAATGTCACACCTTAACATACAACATGGAAGTGTGGTTAATGGATCAGGTTCTGGATACAATGCACAGACAGGCATCCGTTCTAAACAGTTCTAATACTGAAAAAAGGTGCATCAAAAGCTCTGAGCATCTGTCTTCCAATCACTTGTTTATGCAAAAGCATTTTAAGATGGATTATTTACCAACCAAATCTGTTCCTTAAGTGTAACAGCAAGTTATGCAACACAGACAACAAAAACAAATGTACGTGTCAAAATCTGTCCCTGTAATGTAAATAATAAGGTGAATAATATTACTTTGGATCAATAAGACATGCTTTAAGATTCTGTAAGAGCAATTTATGGTCAAATTATTTTCCAGGACTATGGACTGTGATGTAGAGGCACACAAGGCGCTTGAAAACACAGCCAGCTGTGTGCAAAGGCAATTCATCACTGCAAAACAGGAGACAAACGTTTTCTAAACTGAGAAAGGAGACAGGAGCGTCCCACAGAAGTGCCACCTCTCTGCACACAATTACCAGCTGCTTCCTGCACCAGCATAGTCTCTCTTTCTCTCCCTTGCTGATTCTTACCCATACTGATGGCTTTGGCTGTACTCAGCAGGATACTGCAGCACAACAGGCTCCCTCGCCGGACTCTCCATCATGTCCTCCATCCCGTCTCTCAAGTATGGGTTCCCCGGCAAGTCTCCATTAACCTCAGAGTGTGTCCCTGGTGGCAGTGGCATGCTGGTCAGCTCCACTGTCTGAGGATCGGGCTCTGTGACCTCCTCCTCCATCAGACTCTCAGATGCAGTAATGCCTCCAGCAGCAGCGGCAGACTTCCTGTCCACAAACCACTGAGCCCGGCCTCCACAGTTTGGGCTTGTCCCAGAACAGCGGCATCAGTTCCCAGAAACCCGTTGTTAATATTTGAGCAGTGAGAGCAGCAGGTACAACAGCTCCTCTCATGCTCCACTCCTTGGCTCCTCACTCTCCCTCCCTCCCTCCCTCCCTCCCTCCCTCCCTCTCTCACTCACTCTCCAGTGCAAACATTCCTCCACATGAGGAGGAGTGGAGGGCTCATTAATGAGTCCCAATGACAGACTCAGCCCTGCCTGCCTGTGGCTGTATTACAAAATACACAGAGAGATGCTTGAGAAAGGGAGATACAGGCAAAAGGAATGAGAGAGAGCGGCAGATACACTGACACAGACAGAGAACAAGAGAGACAGAGGGTGTAGATAGAAAGACAAATAAGGAATGACAGACCAACAGGGGCTCACAAGAAAGAAAAAGACTGGTAAAACAAGATAGACTGTGAGTATGTGTGAGCTGAAAGAACACACACATACACAGCCAATATATCCCAGTGGATTATGCTTACAGTGTACTCTGAAGGTCAAAAGAGGGATGCTGTGAAGGTACATCACACAGATAGCGACACATCTCGTGGAGAGCGCACCATGCGTAACAGCGTGCGCCACCATGTGGAATAGCGCCCGTTGGGTGCTGCGCGACAGGATGATGGTGATGGTGATGATAACGGTCGGTGGTGGGGCGGTGGGGGTCCACAGTGAGAGCTCTGCTAAACCCCTTCACAGCTCCAGTAGGCTACATCACATCCGACACACTCTTCATGTGAGCTGTTCGTCATCAGATTGACAGAAACTACATTCATCCAACTGCCACCATCATCACCAACAGGCGTTAGTGTCGGTTTGTGATTAGAAGACATTCTGCTCAGATCGTATGTTCTCTTATGATTGAACGATGCTGGTTTAAAATTAAATAAACAATCTTATATCTGTCTCTTAAAGCAGCTCGTCGTGCGTCTTCATGAACTTCATGAACCACGCATCAGTCAATTTTGTCACTGCAGTCGTTGACAAAGCTCATTGAACAAAAACGTAAAAAAGTATTACAAATAAAGTATTATAAAATATTCATTTGGCTTATTGTATAGGACGTTTCTCAGACATTGTCCGCATGATTCACCATCTTCCCAGACAAATAAAAGAATGAACACGGCAACAGATATTAACACAGACTCTCTGCAGGTTCTGAACGATCCAAACAACAGGTGTGGGCCTGCGGGGAGTGTGCAGCAGAAAAAAACAACAAACAGGCTGTAATAATCCAGTCTATTAATTCTCCATTGAAGATCATTTATTGTCTAATTTCGTCAACTTACCTTTGAAGGTATTAGTATCTGATGGTGATCAGTCAAATCCGGTTATCGACGCCCGCAATAGGATCCAGTTTCGAGACTTGAGGTGGACTCTTCAATCAGCCTCGTTGATCGATCCGGGTTTCTTGTTTTGTTCTTAGTAAATTATTCCTTTTGGTAATGCAGTGCAGTCATTTATTCCCATTGTAAAAAAAAAAGAAAAAAGATAAAAGGTCACACCTGTTGGTTTGTGTTTTTCTAATTTGAAGTCCAGCAGCGCACCGCGCATTCAATCGAGTTGCACTTTTCGCCAAACTCTCATCAATGTTTTGATTTCCTCCCTCATTCCAAGTCGTAGGCTATCCGGTTATAGCCTATTCACGGACACTTAAGTCTAATCAGGAAAAAAAACAACCTTTCACTGCACAGGTCTGTTGACTCAAAGAAAAATACACGGATTTAAGATCCACACATGGGCTATATGTGCCGTGCGTCGGTTAAGATTGATGACAGCAGCCCGGTGGCCAAAAGAGACGCTCCAACCCAAATCAATACGCAATCGAGCAGAAGATCAGCGATTGGCTGCTTCTGCTCGGATTGCCTTAATAGGTTTATTGTGCCATTTTCAACCGTGGAAATTACCTGCGTCGTTTATATAATAATAAAAAAGACAAATTCCTCAAGGACTGTTATTCCGCCTCTTCCTCAGCTCTGTTTAAAAAGTGAACAAGCAAGCCAAAACAAGATTGTATTTTCCGGTGGTAACTTTCAAAATAATAAATTCATTGCCCACCACAGACACACAACATTTAAGTATTATAGTGGCAATTATTAGTTATCTTCATATAATCTAAAATGCATTTCCCAGAGGGTTATCCTTGACTTCTTTTATCTATATTTTCAGACAGTTTCGTTATACAATTTTGTTTGAATCGTCCATTTTCCGGTAGTCTATTCTCCTCATTTCTACTTAACTTGACGAAACTCAAGCAGCCTACTTCATCAAATGGCAGCGCTTGATATTCATAATCTTTTTGAGTTCCATGACCTATTTTCTTCCTGACACACGTTCAATAACCTGAAATTAATTATAGATAACAGTTGGTGAAAAATCATAAATTTCACTTTCTTTTTTGCAAACAAAAGTTTCAACATCAAGTGTATAATGGGCTCCAAACTCGTTCTGGCAAAAAAACTCATGGATGTTATCAGTTGTAGAGTGGGAGAAACAAACTGTCAAATCATAAATCAGCTTAAAAGAAATTATTAACTGTAGTTTGTCATCATAGGGGAGAGAAACCTTAAAACGTGTTTTCTCTACTTCCCATTCCTCATGCCCCAGTTTGAACTGCTTTACACTGACTGATGTCTACTAAAGCCAGAAACATGACAAATGAGTGGGACCAGCCATAAACTCTGTGATACATGACTGAATAAATCACAGTGGTTTACCCTGACTGTCTGCAGGTAAGTTTCTTACAATTTAATACAATAGAATAAAAGGACCTGTTTTGGAACTGGTCACATTGTGGAAAGTGATGTTCAAAATAATGTCAAGAGGTGACACCTGTGCTTGCAAAATTAAATTTTACCTGCTTTTTTCAGAGGACAGTTATGAATACAAGACAAAATGATAACTGATTTGTACAAGTGGAATTGT
Organism: Lepomis macrochirus; assembly: GCA_024633595.2. Lineage (NCBI taxonomy): Eukaryota > Metazoa > Chordata > Actinopteri > Centrarchiformes > Centrarchidae > Lepomis > Lepomis macrochirus. The sequence goes on from JALXJV020000009.1 coordinate 6,463,446, forward strand.
GAATACAAGGTGTAGATAGTTTTTCATGTATTAAGATGATATATTTAATGCAGTTGTGGCCCCTGGACATTTCTACACGTTCCTACAGTATTTATGTGTGTGGACATCTGAGAGGGCAACCCTGAGCAAACCCAGCACACAGTGAAGAGTCAGCATCTCCCAGGAAGTCTGAGACTACCTACCTGGTGATCCCACATGGAAGCGAAGCAGCAGAAGATGTTTGGGAATAAGAAGCAGCTGTTGCTCTGCTCACTCTCCTCACACTGACCCTAATAACAAGCACAACAAATAGATGAACAGGTGGTTCTGCTGTGGTCAACAAGCATATCACACAAATCCCGATTTAGTAATCACTGAGCATGTTTCCTCAAAGATGTGTTACACTTTGAGGAAAGTACCTGTAAGAGTGATGACATCGTCACTTAAATAACTTGCACTTCTATTACTCAGTGTTGTTGATTAATACCATGAAGAGGATTATTTTTTAGTAAAATTTGGTTGGATAGTGAAAGATTTTTTACATGCAGCCACTGTCTCAACATCTTTTCAGTGACTATATTTAAATGTGCAGTAAGGACCATCAAAATACAATCACTGAAATAAGGCTCAAACTACGGCTATATTATTCAGGCTACATGCCTAAAAACTGCAAATCACTAAATCAGCTCTCATTATTGAGCCAGTGTTCACACACACACACACACACACACACACACACACACACACACACACACACACACACACACACACACACACACACAAAGGAATGAACTACCAAAAAAACAAAATTTAACAAAACATAACGTCTTGAAGAGGATTACTGTTAAAATAAAGAAAAGCAGAATCAGTGGAATATATTTTCTGTTAAATCCTATGAGCCAGTGGTTGATTTCTCCTGAAGGCTTCAAGGCTGATACCAGAGCTCTTCTGCACACCTACTCTCGTTCTTTATTCCCATTCCTGTCAGTACAATCAAATGAATGCCTATGTCTAACAGGGTATTGTACGCTTAACGGTGGTAATCTAGATTCAGTGTAATGTCCCCACTGGAAATGCCAGAGGACAAAAAAAGGCCCTGACAAAAATGTCACCCACCTTTTTACTGTCATGGTTACAACAATTATTTTTCACATTTTAAGGCATTTAGAGGGTTCTCACCCACTGTGACTTAGTGTGAGTCAGCATGAAGGAGTCAGACGTCTAGGGCATGTAGACATGGCTTTGTTGTGACCTTTGCTTATTGTATAGCCTCAGACATGCTGGACATATCCAGCACCCATAGTTTTCTCCACTAAATGCCTTTTATTGAGACAACACAAAGCCCACCGTATTGCAAAACAGTTGCTCACTGTGAGGGGTTATTTTTTAAGAACGTACTGGCCAGTTTGCCGACAACAACATACCACACGGATATGTAGAAAACAGCAAAGTAACTTTAGCCTGTGGATTTACACATTGTGCAGTTTATTAAGGAAGCAGACACCACAGCTAAAACAAAGCCTTGTACAGCCTGTAAAGTATGACGCAAGAGATAAAAAAGACATGTTTTAACACTTCTGTGGTTGTTCTGTTTATACAACTGTTACATTTTTTGCAGCGTACTGTACACTGTAATCAAAGCTACAGTAGGAAAAAATCCACTCCGATTCACTTGATTGTAGAGACCAATCACCCAGGTCTATTATTTAAATGCAGATTGATTTGGTCATGTGACCCGTGTGCTATAATAGGTGACATAGGAACATATTTTTGGTGGGGTTGGCAACCTTTAACTTTGTTGGCAGTTTAAATGCACTGTGATATCAACATTAGAGAGAGCTGCTGTTTAGATTTACCCAGTGGTCCTGTGGTAGCCATTTTCCATTAATTTATAGGAGCCTAAAGGACAGGAGTTGCAGGAGTATGGTTTTGTAGGAGTTTGAGTAAAACACTTAAATTGGGGTTGCCTTCATTTTTAGTTATAATGACGCCTGTTACAGGGGAAAAACATTTTCCTCATAAGAAATAATAATAAATAATACAAATGTACTTAAGTATAAGGAGACTGTACTGTAGATGAACAAGTACACTTTTGTATTTACACTTTTTATTAAAGCAATTTAGAGAAAGAATTTAAGGTATGTGCCTCATGCAGGGAACATGCAGTTATTCTGATCTTTTCCTTTCATGCAGACTTCTACTCATACAGTACACACCATGTATCACATATCCAATCTGTGCTCAGTTCCTACACCAGTTCAGCATGGGAAAGCTCATAACTATGAGGTGTGTGTATGTGCATGTATAAGTGTGACTACATGTCTGAGCCTCTATGTATGTGTGTGTGTTCTTGATGGAATGAGTCACAGTGTTCCTGCTGTGGCTTCATCTAACTTTTTCAAAGGGAATCTAATGAGTCAATAAGTCTGTTCTGGTCTTTGATGCAATGACATTAAAGTCCTCAGTGATACCGCCTGACAGCTGCTGAGGACCACAAAACTTCTGGCTGCTGAGTATAATTGTAAAGGGACAAATAGAGGAATATTCTTTTTAAAACTGAATCAACACCACTGTGATACACACGCAAGTGAACATTACATTATTATTACTGTCAAAGTTGTGATCCTGGCTGCCACATGCATTGGAATATTAGTCTCTGAAATAAAATGAGGAAACGTTAAACTATTTGTGTAATAAGTCACATTCTTTTATTTGCATTTCAAAACGCAAAAAAATATAATGGAAAACACACACATATATATATATGATATATATATATATATATATGACATCCAGTGTCTAAATCAAACCTAAAACAAGCACTGGAGATGAAAGAAAACCATCAGAGGCTATTGTAACTACTTCAAATACTGATAATGAGATTTAGATGATAGTGTCTAGTAAACTATAGAATCACAGGCTTCATATGTTGCATATGCTACAAACCAACATTTCTTGTGTCTCAAGTACATTTATAAGCCAGTAGACAAGATGCATTCAGAACTTCAGCAACAGACAACAACAGTCAACAGACCTGTGCAGCTTCAGAAAAGAAAAGGCCTCCGCAACTTTCAAGCATCAGTCTGTCTGCTTCTTCTAGCCCACAGCAATAACATAAAAATACATTAATGGCCAAAAATGCTGTGATTTTTCTGGTGCAGTGTTTCTGCTATTTTACAGTGTTATGTTATTATGTCACCTGACACTTATCCACAGGAAAACAACAAAATAGGTCCAGAAATGAAAGGTACCAAAAGCCTTTTTCATACATACTTTCCTTTATAATGATAATATTATTTTTGCAATCTTCCAAAAAATAAGAGTAGCAGGACAAAGCATGGTACTCAGCTGTGCAGACAGAGAGGTACAGGTGTGTTCTGACCAAAAGGACACAAGTGCACAAATAAAATGACAAAAGTCTCCTGGTTTGCAGCATTTCAAGCAGAACATTGGGACCAGACATGCTGTCAGATGTTTTCACTGTCCTACTTTTATTTATTTTTTTATACTTAAACTGGACCTGACCTCACACATTTTTAGTATTTCAAAGAGCTGTCATTTTTTGTAATTGCCTTTTCCCATAACCAGCTGCCCAAGGAGGGAGGGGTATGTCTTTGGTGGTTTTTTAAGTTTGAGATTTTGGCCTGGGTATATCTCTTGTTGCTGTGGATCTTTAAAGTCCAGTGAGACATTGTAACACACAGTACCATCCACCTGCATGCACCTCATCTTATTTTAAGATGTGTGACTGACTTAATTATGTTTAGCTGAAAAATACTGTAACTATTGCACATATTTACAAAACAAAAATATCCACATACTTCTGGGCTAAGCCCCCAAGATCACTCAGACATTCACACACAACAGTTGGAAGAAATATAGTGCTTGCACCTGCAATCACTCCAGCCATTTCACACAAGGGCTGTGCTTTATAGTCTGTATATGATGAATCGCCCTGCTTGCAGAAGTGGTGTTTTTCTACATTGACTGAAGCCTTTCAACATGGTGCAGGAGCTCAGAATATGTTTAGCAGAAAAATGTCAGTGACTTCATTTGTATGCTGCAACAATCATGATCCAAGCTGAAATATTGCAGAAGAAATTGGGATGGTATCTTAGATTACTTTGCCTGCTGTCCCCATCAGGAGCCTTTATTACTGTGTGTTGACATTTCCTTTACTTTCATCACACACAGCGAATCAATCAATCAATCAATCAAATTCCTCCAGCTACTATATTTGGACAATCATATTTCTGCCAAGCTATGAGATAACTGTTGTTATGATTTGGCGCTATATAAATAAAATTGAATAGAAGTGAATTGAAGCTGGCTGCTCACAGACTGAGCACACAGTTTATCCGGACAACAACCAAATGTGAGACATCTGTGCTCTGTGACTGGTCATGTGTTCAGCCATTTGCAAAGACAAAGAGATTCAGTGTTACTCTATACACACACACACACACACACACAAAAGACTCTCATGATCACTCTGACATTTGTTTTGTTTTAACAGACTTACTTTAGCTATCCATTTTTACATTAATTAATTACGTCAAATGACATAATAAACTACTACTGTATAACCCTATACACTACCAAATCTACTGTAGCAGTCAGTGCTAGTGTCACACATATAGGAAACAAAAACATTGACATGCTCCTATTGATCGCAAAGGAAACTTCATCATGGCAGGAACAAAGAAAAGGATAAAAAGGTAGGTAAATCTGCAGAGCACACTGAAGATTAAAGACCTCCTTGATTCATTATGCCAACACATTGCTCCTACTAGAGTGAAATAAATGTCCTTGTGCTTACTAATGACTGTTTGCAACTGTTTGTGAGCTTATGGTTTCTGTTTAGAGATTTGCAAGGTAGTGGGAGTATTATTTACATATAATGCACACATTTTCATCACTAGCTTTCAACATTATGAAGTAGTGCAAATTTACTGATCCAAGTAACAAGTACAGAAATCTGACATGTACAGCAATCTTCATTAATCTAATTAATGTATATATCTTTCCTTTTCTAAAACACACGTTTGGATCATGTGACTAGGTTTTGTTCTGGACCACAATTAGGATCTTATGGGTGCTCTTCCATGTTTTGTTTTTTCTTTTTTATTATAAATGGACCTGTTTATGCGCCAAATGAGAGCTGTGAGGATATTTTCCAGTTTGATGAAACCATTTGGATAACTGCCAATCTATAGAGCACTGCTCATCATGTTTTATAGGAGTTCAGGAAAATGTTAGCAACAGTACACGTAATATCTCATGTGTAGCCTCTCATCAGATTTGCATCCATAGCATAATGTGCACAAACATGTATACTTTACATATTATATAACAGTACATAACAGTTGTACTTCTAATGCAATGAGGCATAACACTATGTGTAGCAATGCAACATTATACAGCCAACCTGATGCACATTTCACCTTTGTGACATTAACAATTTTGTGATATTTCAGTAAATTATGTAAAATTGGAATTCATGTGTCTCAATTAGCAGAGCGTGATTCAGCTCTAAGGCCATGCTTTATGCTTGGCAACCTGCCTAAAATCCATACTGTATATTCAATCATGTACAGCAAAACAGAGAACTCACAGGCAGCAGAAAAAATAAATATTACAGGTAAATAAGCTTCAGCCCAAATGTCCATAACATTTTACAGCTGAAGATTGAGGTATTTTGGGCTTGTTCTACTGGGAGCAGTCCCTTGAGTAGGCCCAGAATCCACTGGAGGGTACAAAGTCACTACATCAGGGTAGCTGCTGTTGGATACAGTAATGTGGCATGTAAACATTAAACTGCTGACACTGCTACAAGCATTGTCCTAAAAACAACATTGGGGGCAGTAAACCTTCACTTCATTATTGTCTTTATGTTATGGTGAAAGTGCTTGCCTAATTACACATCCAGCTGACCCATGAGAATTAATATGAAGTTGTGATTCTGAGGAACACAAGTCCAATATCAGCCCTCTTTTTTGCTGTGGTTTGGTCTCCACCAATAAAAATATTTGAACTCTTCAGCTGCTTAATACTCCACTAGAGTGGGTTTGTCAGAGTTTTATAACTGAAAACAGTTTCTTGCTGCTGCTGAAAGAAGGTTGATGAAAACAATAGGACTAAACCATACAGTTAATATGCAATATAACCAAAATAATGACATAAATATGGCTAAAACTGATAATGATCTGTGGGTTCGTCACTACAAGTCAACCATTTACGTTACATGCTTTCTATTGATTCATGATTAGTGGAGGTTTTAAACTAATGTAATTATATTTCCCCATTGTAACACTTTAACCGGACCAGAAAAGAGCTTTGATGTGCGGCTAAAGATGTTGCAAACAACCAATCAGTGGCAGTATAGGGACACACATGCACCAACTGCGTAACAAAGTGTTACAGTTATATTTTCAACAAGAGGTTAAGTGTAAAAAACATCTCACACCTGGGTATTACACAAATTTATTTAGTGCACAAATGGCATCAGTTTTTCAGTTTTAGGGTCAGTAAAAAAATATCTTACTTAGTGCTGATTCAAGTGTCACAGGTGTTTATTTCAGTCTGTCTATGTGATGGATAATGATCAGCTCATTGTGATTCAGCTCACAGACCGACCTGGCTTCCTGCGTGCTAACCTGCCTGTGGTTCATTCATCAATCAAACTCTTTGGGCTCAGCACCACAGCAGATCACAAGACACAAAGGTTACAGGAATATATGCTTCACCTTACACCCAACAAAGATCCATCTTTTTTTCTTTAAATGTTTCATCTTGTGTGAGCAGATAAACATACTAACAAGAACAATGAAGTTCTGATGTCACTACCCGTAGAAGCTGCTTCCAGTAAAGCTAAATGCATTACTTGTTGTTTTAATCCACTATTTAGTTAAAAACAGTAAATCAATGATAATACTGAAAGAAAACATATTTACATGCACATTACTTATAACTGCAGGGCTATTGGAATCCCAAAATTTATGTTATGACCATTTTCAAACATGGTCCTCAGCTGATAATGTGAGAACATAAATAGAGGTTGACTACTCCTTGTGCTCTTTCAGCACATATATGCAAAATTGTCACTTTCATGTTTGCTGGCAATGAACATCTCGTTAATACCTTCATGCAAAAGTTACTATACATGCAGATCATGTTTTCATTCTTTGTTTTTCTATGTAAGGATCTAGTAATTTTTTATGGTGTAGTTTGAGGTGATTGGATTGTAATATAACATATATACATATACATACAAGGTGGACACAATACCAGAAACATCTTTTCTTAAGGTGCAGTCAAGTACAACACCATAACTTACACCACAACTTGTTAGTACAGAGACCAGCGCTATGTGGTTCCTTTAAGTCCACTTACATACATGTGTTAACCATGAATCCTCAATGAATGCATAGTTAGTCACAGAGTTCCACAAGGTCCTGTGCTTGGACCAATTCTATTCAGCTTATGCAGTATTTCACAAAAGTGAGTACACCCCTCACATACTACTACTACTACTACGACTACGACTACGACTACTACTACTACTACTACTACTACTAATAATAATAATAATAATAATACATTATATTACATTTTATTTCTATAACGCTTTTCAGGACACTCAAAGACACTTTACAGTAAAAAAAGAAGTTATGTTCGTTCATTTTTATTGTAAATATTTTATATCTTGATATTTGATCTTTTCATGTGACAAGACTGAACACAGCTTGTATAACAGTGTAAATTTGATGTCCCCTCAAAATAACACATCACACAGCCATTAATGTCTAAACCACTGGCAAGAAAAGTGAGTACATCCCTAAGTAAAAATCACCAAATTGGGCCCAAGATACTGTATATGCTTCCTTTAGGCAATATTATTAACACACACTTAATAAACTTCCATTGTTACGCAGATGATACCAAATTATATGCATCGATCAAGTGAGATGAAACCAATGAGTTAGCTAGACTTCAAGCATCCCTTAAGGTGAAAATCTGGATGACCTGCAATATTCTGTTGTTAATGCGAGAGACAGTAGTCAAAAACATTGTTTTTTTATGTAAACAAAAATTGTGTAAAAAAATAAAAAAAAATTTTTGAACCTTAGTTAATTCAGTGTTCAGATTTCAGTTCTTAAAAAAAGATGCAAATTAGCATATATATCATTAGATACGGCCTCATTTGCATATTTAAACATATTAATTAAGAAAACCTGTAATATAGATAAATATTGTCTTAATATAGATAATAAACTAGAACATTTTCATGGTGATGGTGGTTGATCTATTAGTTAATTTTTTTTTTTTACCTTATTCACTTGCAGTGTCCCGCCTTAAACTTGCCTTAAATATAAATATATAAATAACTGAAGTTATTGTATGTAGCCCAAACACCTCTAAAATACAGTATGGAAAGCTGTACCATATAGTGGCATTGCATTGTCCTGGCTTTCAGCAATACCATAAGGAATCTCTGAGTTATCTTTGATCAGAATAGGTCCTTTAATTTCCACGTAAAACAAACTTCAAGGACTACCTTTTTTCACCTACTTAAAATTACCAAGTTCAGGCACATCCTGTCTGAAAATTATGCAGAAAAACTTGGCCACACATTTGTTATTCCCTATTATCAGGCTGCCCAAATAAGTCCCTTATGACTTTCCAGTTCATCCAGAATGCTGAAGCATGTGTTATTTTTCCTCCTGCTCTCCTGCCTGTTAAAGGGAATTTTTCCTTGCCACTGTCACAGAGTGCTTGCTCATGGGGGAATTATTGGTTTTCTGTAAATAATATTATAAGGACATTATAGTATGGTCTAGACCTGCTCCATATAATCAAGTGCCCTGAGATAACTTCTGTTGTAATATGGAGCTATATAAATAAAATTGAAATTCAATTAAAATGAAATTTACAGCCTAAAAAGTTACCACTAAGTCAAAAACTAAGGTAATGTTTCATTTTACTTAAGGTGGTGATTATTGCGATTGTATTGTTTTGCATTGCCTTGTGTCATGTAGGTGATGTGTGTTTTAAACTGAGACCTTAACAAAAGTGAAATGCATGGATTTAGAGTAGATCAACTTATATTTTAATATTTATATAACTTAGTATCTATGGTATCAGTTTAGCCACCTGGGAAAAGTAATAATCTGATTAAAATAAATAAAAATGCACAGAAGGCTTAACCTTTAGTGGTCTTTTAATTGTTCCCCTTCATTCAATACGTTGTTAAACAGATGATATGACAGTTAATCCTGATTAAAAAAAAAGATCCAGGACAGCAGGCAATTAGCAAATATCTCTCCTAATCGCCCGGCATGCTGAACACATTTCAACACTCATTAGGACAGATTTTGTATGATTCATTGCATGGCTGTGTGATTTACCACCAGTCAGTTGTCAGGCAAGAATTCATAAGGCTATTGGAATGCAAATCTTCCTTCGAAAAGAAAGCATCAATATGCAAGGCGATGCCTTCGTTAGACGGTCATTTGGTTAATTGAGTCACTTTGTTTAAAGAGCGGATTAGCATATGAGCTAATCAAGGTCATTCCACACAGCACCTGTCTCACACAAAGCAGTGCTTGCAGGCGGAAAGAATGCTGCAGTCTAACACTTCTGGGGCAAATGTCAGTTTTGAGCCAGTTGCGTTTTTAGCAACGTACTACAACACCAGATGACAAGTGACAGAAGTGAGTGAGGAGAATAAATTAAATGAACTAATGGCGAACTCCCACAACAATGGAAGTCAGGTGTGTGTGTCTGTTGACAGAGATTTTGTGTTGCTGTCTGACAAACACAGCTGAGCTTCACTGATGCTTCAAGTGATGTGAAAAATGAATTGTGGTCCAGAAAAAAGAGGCATCAGTAGTTGGGGTAGAAAAATTCAGATCACAGACACGTTCTTCTCCTGCTACAGTACCTTAGATGTGATTGTTTTTATAACACAACATAAATAATTTACCACATTAGTGAGGAAAATAGTATTGGGAATGAAGAAATATAGAATCTAATTGGACTGATAAATGTCTCTGTAGTAATATAAGCATCAATAATATTGTGACATAAGCATTTTTCAGATGTTGGATATAAAGCAACACCAACTGCATCCACATTTTGCAGGCAGTGTCTAATGAAACAATGACCAACAAACCTATGTCTCTGCAGTGTGGCACTAGATGAGGGTCTAGGGTAATTTGTTTTTAGCTATTGATGTCATTCAGCAATTCCTTCTTTGGCCCTGGCTCCCCTCAAATCTGTTGATTTGACAGAGTCCCGACAAGCTCATCCCTGCAAGTCTGAATGCATTCATCAAATAGAGAGGCAAAGCCACACACATTGACATGGGCATCTGAAAGCACCGGCACAGACATAAAACAAACACGGGCAGTTCATCCAGTTTATAGGTCAGCCTTTTTAGACTACAGATACACATTCAGGCTAAACACATGAATTAGCAAGGATTCACACAGGTGCAGCGCAAACCCCATGGACATACACACTTGCATGCAGTTGAGCACTTGCATCAGACAGGTTTTGAGTGATTGGCCCACTAGAAAAACATAAAAATGTATTCTGTTTATAAGGGATGCCTCCATTATTTAAGGTCTCACGTGAAACTGGTGCTGATGTAGGATGGTTTAAAATCCAATTATGTAAAAATCAATAACAGATCAATCCATCCATCCTCTATGACAACTTATCCATGCAGGTTGGGGGGGCTGGAGCCAATCCCAGCTGACACTGGGCAAGAGGCAGGGTACAATCGCCAGTTCATCACAGGGCTGACACATAGAGACAAACAACCATACACACTCACAATCACACCTAGGGGTCATTTAGAGTCACCAATTAGTCAACCTTCCCCAGATCAATCTAAATTACATATAAAGCATTCCACTTGATGGTCACTGTAATAAACTATGTCCCTTTGTTACACTTTACATAAGCAAACTCTTCACACAGGTGAAACAAAAATAACAATGTTAATTAAAATTTACTCAGAATTGTAATTTGGACAACATAATTTTGGGAAGTGATAATAGACAGTCAATAAACATTAATAATAAATTAGCACCCAGCCATTTGCTGACAGTGATCCTATTAAAGGCTTTGCTTATCATGTCCAGGAGCAGTTTATGGAGATAACACACACCAGAGGGGTGCTTGGTTACAGATGGACACAATCTGAATGAGCTGAGGAATGAAGGACTGCTTGGAGCCCAGATTCTCTGGACAACTGGCCCACACAGGACACACATACACAATACAGTTGCACATGAATACACAGTTATAAACAGTAAATGAACATACATACACACAGAAGCTGAGGGGAAGAAAGGACATCGGGTAATGGTTTGAGCTGGCGGCGGTGCAGAACAGTCTGTGAACACTTTCCACTGAGGCGAACAGACATCTTCCCCATCTCTCTATCTGACAAACGCAAAATCACACATAACATCCTCCAACACATTTACCAGCTATCTGAAAAAACCATTATCACTTTCACATACCCTTGAGTTTTGGGCACATTACCATTAGTCACGCATGCAGACACACACTTGAACACATCACATTTATAAATATACAGATTATACCAGAGTCCGAGTGCTGAGCAGAAACTGACAGGCAGCGTGCCACATCGAGTCGCACACAAACTGTTTACAGCCTTGCCATCACAGGCTGACTCTGAGCTAAAAAACATCACCACCTACAGCTGCTATTTAGCAGTGTCTATAGGGGCAATGGTTGTTTCTGAGCTCAGTGGACAAACATTTCACCCTCTGGAATATAATGCTTACTTTGTCCACACATGATCCAACGATATCCTGGCAATAGAAAAAAGGAGGCTTTTGGTTTTTTACTCTTATTTCATAGGCCTCCAGAGAGGTACAATAAATATCTTGGTTTTCAAACCTAATGGGAAATGTACTTCAAAATAAATACATTCCATTTTAGATGCCAAAAAATGTCTCCTTTGTATTGGGTCCTTGCTTTCAAATGGCACTTTACAGTGCACTTAGTGAAGGAACTACAGTACAAAGGATTTTGGATGAACTGAAGCCTTTAAACTCTCCATCTGTCATTGTTCGAGCACAGCCAAGTGTGTGTGTGTTTTTAGCTTCACATATGTTTACCTAAATGCTTATTAAGAGGGTTTAAGGACTGGAATCGAGTTATTAAGATGTGTGATTTTAAAATTTGAAAAAAGAAAAAAAAAACTCAGCGCATTGTCTCAGTGCATAGTGTGTACGTATTTTACTTACATATCATACATAGACATTGCCTTCAGCAAAATCTGATGTTATCCCCTTTCTGTTCCTCTGTCAGCCATCCTCCAACACATGCACACTTCTGTTTAAGACAATTACTTTAAACTGTTTTCTGTTTAAGTTGGTCTCAATTATTAATTATTTGTCTCTTTGGTGTTAGGGGAGGATTACTTGAGGACGATAAAAACTAATTTCTTAATCAAAGACTTTCACTGCATGCATTCACATTATGAAAAACTCAGCTTCTGAAGACTGTAATCTTTATCCATAAAAATGTTTGGATGATAAAGCCATATTCTGTAACAGTGTAATGCACTACTATGTGACAATATGTAGGATGTACATATGTGACAATAAGAGATAACAGTCAGGCCATGAATATGTGATGCCATAATACACTGATCTACCATTTAGGTCATATTTTTATTCTTGCTTAATTATATATTCATTGTTGTATGTAATTCAATGATCTCCTTGCAAAATTAATTCTCTAGACTTTTTTTGACAAGGTTAAAGAGACATATTTGCTGAATGGCAACGCCTGCTATTTCACAAGCATAAATGATTTTATCAGACATTGTGCAAGTGTGACTAAAACAAGAAAACATTCCCAGTGATCTTTGATAAACATATCATGGAAATATTTCTAACTTCTATCGGTGTATAGAGCCGAACAATATATGAAAAAGCACTATTGAACAAATTCATCAATTTAATCAATTTCGGTAACTGTGCTGGGTTAAATAAGCCTACACTGCAAGAGCACTGAACATTGCAAACATACAAGAGTGCGGATGTCAGACTCATGGAACAATACTCATTTTGAATCCTACACACCCATTTTTATTATTCCGCTGTAGACTAATAACACATTTTAAAATCATTTCCATTATGTTCTTTATGCCATTAACACTTCACCTTTTGCTAATCACATAAAAGACTCTACAGCAGACATAGACTCTAGTCAAATTTCCCAAATAGGCTAATACAAATATTTTTGTTACATGTTGTATTGTGCTGTGTGTACTCTCCAAATGCAGCATCTCTGATTAAATGGTTTGACAGACATGAACATTTACATGTTTTAAATTAGATAGCTAAGACAATTAGGCAATTATCAGTGAACCCACTCACAAGGTGCTCCACTGGAAACGTATATCTCTCTCTAGTGGAGCTGACCAGCCAGGATGTGTGTTTTACTCACCAACTTTTCCAGCCTTGTGTACACAATAAAAGCAGTGTCCTTCCTGCTACATATTTTTAGTAACCCAATGTAATCCATTCTGAGGTTCTATGTAATAGCTGTTTTGCAGTACAATTTCTTCTCTCTGGCATTAGTTATTTTTTTAAAGAACAACAATGACCAAGAGCCAGAACAAGTTACTATTAGGGGGGAAATGCACATTTTACTTTATTTGCATTTTTCCCCATTTTGAGTAACATAGCCATCAATCAACTCTACCAAGGAGGCAGCCGACCAGACGGTCTTGATTTGTTATTGTTTGTTTTGATGTCTATGGTAATTACACTCATGGAAGTCAGACTTTTAGGTCCCTAAAACATCTTTCCCAACATTACCTTTGTCAGAGTGGAACATGGAACATGGAAGTTGATTCAACAGTTATATCTAAAACTAAAATCCCATAGGGGTGCTATGGGATGCCATGTCGCTTTAAGTATTTTGAGGTATAACCAGGAGAGTTGTGGACCCTGGTTTTAAATGACTTCAGTGGATGTGAATTGTTTATGCCTCCACAGCTCTGCACTGGGCTGTGTGTGCTATCTGAATATGTGATGCAGACAACAACAGCACAGGTCAAACCTTTGTCATTTTAAACTGTATGAACTTTTTCAGGGGAGGCAAGACACTTACAAGGTACAAAGCAAATTTATCATTTTAAAACACAAGGCGGTATAACAAGATAAACCTACCTCATGGACAAAAAAATAAATAAATAAAAGGAGAGAAAGAAAATATTTTGGATTTGATAACACAATTTCTTGCAGTTGCAGGCACAGTATGAAATAGTTCATGTGCCTTAACTGCCTAACTGTAGACATCTTCTTATATTAGGTTATACTAGACAATGCAAGTAATCTCTACTATGTACAAATTACATCAGAGTAAACGTAAAAAGGTACAATGGGAGCTACTTTACAGTTGTATCACTTTTGAACTTTACCTCTGCCTCCATCCTTGTTCAATTAGAGCTCTTCTGTTGGCCCAGTGAAGCCCAGAAAGCTTTGAAAATGTCAAATTCCCACTTTGCTGCCAGCGAAAAAAAAGTGAGAGAAAAGGAAAAAAAATGACAATACGATATCTGTTAGAAATGCAGTATGACACATGTGCCATAATGCACCTGTGTGTATGTGTGCTGAGTATGAAATTCACAAATGACACAGCAGAGTATTCCAAATACATTTATTGAAGTGATATATCCACACACCTGAAGTTTCTCCAAAAAGGGAGACACTGCAATATTGGAAACATTACAAAACAAACCACGTAAACGATTAAATCAGGATTTACATTCAAATAAAAACACATTTAAAATGGCCTTGATTTTTATATCTGGGTTTACTAAAATATCAGTCGAGGCTTTATTCTTCCATGCCTGACTTGAGGAGGCTTACATGAGTTAGACAGGTATGTTGTTTTTGATACTCGTAACCTTAACCTGGATGGTGGCTGAATACAAATCAGACTACATACATTTGGGGGATGAATGAATATTTTAAATGTATTGTACATTAGCAGTGTATTTATCTTTGAGGCCAGTACTGTGCGTATTTAAATAAGAGCTGGAAGATGAACTGACATAATATAAGACTTCACATTGTCTGAGAATATAGTGATTGCAATTTTTTACAGTTCAAATTTTGATTTAATAATTCTTGAACTGCATTACAAACAGTGACACAATATTATTAGCTTTAGTGCCTCTACCCATTTTATAAAATTAGAACTTCTGATTATGTTTTTTCATTCTGAAAGTAGATTATCCACCCCTAGATTTACTCTACTCAATACTGCAAAAACAGTAACCGTCATACCCAAAATGTTGCCATACTTCCAATATTAGGTTACTTAAATACCTAAAATATATTATGATGTTTGATTTTTAACTATTTTAACTATCTTCCAGGCTCTAACTGCCAAGTTAATACAACCACTGCCTACAGGAATAAGAGCAAAAGGGAAGATGTGTGGCTCCCACAGACGACACGAGGAGAAGAACTACTTCTTAAATGCTAATCATGTCCTGAGCTTTACAGCTGCTTAAGTAGAATGGAGTATAAAAAATGTTTAAATGAAATTAGGCTGGTGAAGAAGCCATGCCAGGTTCAACTTTAGCTGTGTAAGCCTTCCTAAGTGCTGCCAGATGGTTACACAAATCAAAGCCACTGATACTTATAATAATGACCTCTTCAACAAAAAAGAAGGGAGTATTAAAGATCAATGCACATATACGAATCAAAAGAAGCACTTACAGTAAATGTGAAGGGGAATATCTTTAAACCTAGTGTAAATGAACTGATTCTAGCAGGTTTTGGCTGATATTTAGGGTCAAGCCAACAAAATTAATGATCCAAATTGAAGTAAAATGAAGAGGGAGAAAGAGTTGCGTTCACATGAGATCGGCAGCTGTGGACAGTAAAAAAGCTGTCTAGCAAAAGAAAGCTTTGAAACTCGTAAGAGAATGGGAAAAGAAACATTTAACCCTACTTTTTAAAATAAGTTTTTGCTATAGAGATCAGCACTCGTTCTATTCATCCTACCTCTCTTTCTCTCTCTCTCATCCATCAGCATCCTGATATGTCTTTGGTTTTGTTGCGTCTTTGGAAACGCGTGTCTGCGGGATCAAAACCTTGCTCATGGGCTCCGAACAGAGCCCAGCTGGGAGTTTTAGCTATGTAGTCTAAGGCAGAGAAGCTCTGCTGTCCCCCACTCTCCTCGTGAGCCCGGACGAGCTCCTGGAAACGCTCATAGTCGATCCATGTCCACCACTCGCCATCTACCTTGAACTGAAAGCACACATAAAGCAGGGAGAGAGAAAATGGGAGATGAGCGATCAAAATCCATGAGGTGTTTGTGGATCTATAGGTTCAAACCTGCAGGTTTCTGAAACCCATTTATTAAGACTATTTAAGATATATATATATATATATATAATGATGCAATAATTCATTATTGGAATTCAGTATTGATTAATTTAACAACCAAAATAAAGAAACCAAGACAAATCCTAAAAAAGCCATAATCCACTGGAGGTGGCCGCAATGTGACACTAAGTCATACAATGGAAAGATGCCATTGTTGGTTCTATTCTTCAATTAGCCTTCTACAACTCCCTTTGTAATTATTTCAGCACAGATTAATCAAATTATTATTTACTATTGGAAATATATCCACATGTTTCAATAACACACGACTTCTAGCTTTGTACTTAGTCTAATCTCAAATTTCACTCTTGCATCTGTTACATTACGTTAGATTTTTAAAACTGTATTTAAAACACAGATCATTTTGCAAATGAAATTTAGAGTTTGCAAACTTTATCAGGACTTGCACATAAACTATTAATCAATAGACATTTAAGAACATTAAACTTTATTCATTCAAATGGATGCATAGGGATATCCTCAGATATAGAAAGATAAATAAAGGGACAGCCACTGCGTGAAGTAACACAGATGTAGAGAAGTGTTGCATATTCTGAATTTAAACAACAAAAATTACAGATTTGATTTTAAAAAAGCCAACAGTGATTATAGAGCTCCCCGCTCATCATCTGACACTTGCTGTTAGTGTGATTGGTTGTGGATTCACCAACTCCACCTCCTCCCTTTTCCTCACATCTCTCCTTTTCTCAATCACTGCTTCTTACTCTGCCGTCCAATTCACCATCTATCTTACTAAAGAGAAAAAAAAGAGGTAAATAAATGGACAGAAGGAGAGCGAGGAGCCGAAAAGAGTGTGTGCGTGTTTGTGTTGCAAGAGGCACACTAACTAGCAGAGAGGGAGAACAGCTTGAGTGTTTGACAGTGAGGGAAACGCCTCTAACAGCATTCTGCCTCTGTAATCCTGCTTGTTTTTCCAAACCCGCACAAAGAGTGAAGAGTGTGTCCTCTACAGTTACCAGCATGCAACAGTTCTCTCCAGATGATACAAAACCATGTTTCTCTTGTTGTCTGTATAGGTAAGGGAAGAAACAGAGAGCAAGCAAAGTAGGTATGACATAGACAGCCCTTCCTCTGAACTGTATTGCTGTTCATGGCAGCGTAGCAAAGTTTGGTCTTTAAAATGGTCCTTAATGACTTGAACTCACTGGTGGGAATTGTTTGAAGGTTTTTGACAAGCTGTAACTGGATGTAAAGTCGTCACTGGGGACGACTGTTGTTTTAGTTCACCGCATTTAGCATTTAAAAGCTCTTTCAGGTTAAGGGATGGTTTGACCGGACTCCTGTGTGTGCAATAAGGCTTGCTTCCTTGAAATTCTTAGACTTACACCAAACAGCTTCTAAAACTGTAATTCACACAGAGGGAGGGGGGAAAAAACTCAGTGACTTTCTTCTAGTCAAAATTAAACAATATGTTCACATGTAAGACTAACATTTATTAGCCAAGTTAAAGATTTTCCTGAGGGAGTAGCGGCATTAAGCATTTGAGCATTAGCTTTTATAGCCTCAGCCATTAGAGAAACGCTACCTGCACTGCTAATTTGCTAATGGGGCCTGTGGGGTGGGGTGGGGAGGGGGGAAGAACAGCGCGCCTATTGGGAGTTAATGTTTCTGGTAATGACATGGGATGATATTTGTTCAGCTGGCATCTCTGCAAACAATTTCAGTCTCTAAGCAACAAGTAACGGCACGCTGTCTGAGACGGGAACATGACAGCGTGTTGTTTTCACTAACAGCTGAGGATCAGTGAGGACAGGTTCTTCACGGAGCACCGCAGGAGGTGACAAATTACCACAAAACTAATGGAAGAAGCATCACATCTTATATCTGTCACCAAGAAATGACACTGCATGCTTTTCCTACTCCGTATGGAGTATGTGCTCTAATCTGTAAATTAGAATTCCTGTGAGAAAAAAACAGCCCAAAAGGGAGAAACTGCTATTAACATGTATGTATGTTTTTTTGTTTAGTGAAGGCCTGCTTATGCGCACACTTGTTGGAGAACCATTATTGTCTGCATTAAAGACTTTTTTCCCCCCATACGGCTATCAAATATTTCAATCAGCATTTTTTTCCCATTGTATCCACATTGTTGCACTACTTGTCATGTGATATGGATAAAAGTGAAAGTTAAACAAATGTAATGTAATGTATGCCATCTAATTGTAGTGAGACTTACAAAATGACAGCTAAATATATGTCCTACTTGGTGAACAGAGCTACATAACTGTCAAAAAAACTACAGAACTGCCAAATGGATACACAAACAACCAAAGGCAGTAGTTACATCTAAATAAAATCACCACTAACACAATTCAACCAATTGAGATGGAGCCACGGTATTCACTTTTCAACAAACAATTGGCATAGTATACGAAATATTAAAAAGTTGAACAGGATGTTTGACTGCAAAAAGGGACGACTTCAAACACAACAGCATGGGTTTGTAGGTCAAAGGGAACTTTCAGGAAGATTTTCTCTGGGAGGTTTGTGTCTTAACTGTGCGGGTTTCATTACACTGTCCTATAGGAGAAATGAGACTGAGATGGATAGAAGAGCATGGAGAATAACAGGAAGGAAAGATAGGGGAAGGGGAGAGTAAAGAGGGGAGATGAAAGAGAGAAAAGGCTGGGAGAGAAAGTAGAACGAGGTGTGAGAGATGCAGAAAAAGGGAGAAATGCCCATCAATGGGAAGATCCCATGGGTTCAAAAGGAACTAATTATGATGATGTGCCAGTGCAGGGAGGATCCATTGCTACTTGGTGCTAAAGAGTGATCTCTTGCTCTCTTCTCTCTCTCATACACACACACACACACACAAGCTCGCTCGCTCACAGAGCTCTGATGTTTTTTAAAGGACTACATCAAACAGTGATATCATCCAACTGGAACTAGAAGATCTGAGGACTGTGCAGTACACATGCAGACACACACAAAATGAGGCGGGTGTTCTTTCCTGTGATGCGTTTTAAACTCTGCTGTTACGTAAGTTAACAGTAAAACTTGAAGGACTTCATATTCTGGGATTCTCTTCCTGCTGAGGCCGTGCTGCACGAAGGCATTAGGACACTGAAGATACTCTCTGTTCACAGGAGGAACCTAAAAATCTCCCACAGATCTCAAACTCTGCTGGGTTATTGATGACTGCCAAAAAACAAGTCATTGTCACAAAAGTTGTTAATTTAAAAAAATAAAGTCATCAGTATCTGTGTTAGTCAAGGACAAACAAAATATAAAGATAAGATAACCCAGGTCACTTTTATTTATTTTTCATTCTGTTTTAATTAATTAAATGTTTTCTAATTTCTAATCTTTTAAGTAAACGTTTTCTTTCAGTTTATGCATATCTCTCTCCTATTTTATAAAGTATTTCTTTTACAATTTTACTTTTGCTCCAGTTTTATTTTACAATAATAACCATAATGCAATTTCTTGCTGGTATTTTTACATTTGAGTGTGTACTTCACCCTCGGTACTGAATAGAAATGGCATTCACACACTGACAACTTGTTCAAGTGCATGTGCATTCACATGTGCATGTAGAGATACACACAAACACACAGTGGGAGAAAAAAAGCATAATTGGAGGTATGCTTAAAAAAGCCTCAAAGGATTCATCGAGTACAAAATGCTATTCACTCGTCTCCCAGCCGCTCAGCCAGAGCTATTAGCTAAGAGGCAGATAGGTCCTGCTTCAGAGCGAGCACTAATACTGCAATCTGCGTGACCGAAAGCAGGAAAGGAAAAGAGATGAGGAGAATGTGTGTGTGAGTGTGTATATTAATAAATACTGATAGTTGTAGGTGAGGAGGTGCCACTGAATTAAGGTGTCCAAGCAGTTGCACAAATGGCCACAACAATATTTGTCTTATCGAGTGAATGATAGAGGGATGAAAAAAAGAGTGTTATTATCCCCAAGAAGGTAATGATAGTGGTGAGGATGATCTCTGTTTGCGTGTATGCATGGGTCTGTATATCAGTGTATCTGTATCAACCAGGACAGCATTTCTAAATTGAATCTCAGAATAAACAACTTATAGAACGTGTGTGTATCATTTTATAACCAGATTAAGAGTCTACAGTTGAGCTAGCGGCTCTCTGAGGCTGTACTAAATGCCAATGTTGGCTTGCTAACAAACTCACAATGTGAAACATGAATGTGGGTACCGAATTTAATGCCAATCCATTCAATAGTTACTTGTGAAAAACAAAATGTTATGGGAGCATCAAAGTCATCTGGCTTCATCGTCCAGTGACTGTGACTTCACTAAAGTCATGGTCACCGGTCGATCCCGCCCAGACGGAGCCTACCGACACCACAGAAGTAAATAAATCTGTAAGCAGTCCCATGAAAACAAAGCTTCAGTAAATAAAAACAAAGGAGGATTAGGAGTTTGGGTGCTTAAATAAACTGTGATAAGACATCAAGTACACCGATTCTGTTTATCTGTGTGTGTGTTTGACAGGGAGGTTTGGGTGCTGTCAGAAAGAGCCAAGGCAGCAATTAATCATCATTCATTAATTATTGACAGACAGTTGCTTTGGCAGAACCCTACACAGATACTTTCTGGGGTGGGTGAGCCTTAATAAACCACTCTGATGGTTGCATATTTCAAGAGGAAAGCAAACGGGAGACTAAATTATATAAATAATAAAACATAACTAAATCAAAACACCAATTTACAAACTAGGAACTGCTGTGAGCTTCTGAGCTGTGCGGAAAACTGCTTTGAATAAAAATGGAGATAAAGGATCTATGTATTTGTGTCTGAAAAGAACTGCTGCAGAATCACAACACATGCAAAGAGGATCACCAGGTACACATTATTCATTATTATGTGTGAAGGGAAGCTAATGCAGTATCCACTGTATGGGTCTGCTGATAACAGTGATAACTTCCAAATGCTAATGTGCAAAACAGCAGTAGCCATTAAGCTGCACCTAATTAAGATCCAGCAGATTGTTGTACCTAATGAACATGTATGTCACAATACAGCAGTCTACATTTTAACTAAAATAATTTTTTCATGTAGTCATGCTGCTCAGCGAGGACCCTGAAATTATGAATTTATCCTTCTACAGTATGGCCAATAACTAGGGTCCAGTAAATATGTTTCTCGTGTTTGAATTAATTATTAATACATGCAACATTAATTACATAAAATGGTTAAGCCTTTGGGCTGCATACTAGGGCTGCATCTAACAATTATTGTCATTACAGACTAATCTGTGGATTATTTTCTTGCTTAATCATATGGTCTATAAAATGTGAGAAAATAATACAAAAGACCAATATGACAACTTCCACAGTCTAAAGCTCAAAGATAGTCAACTTACTTAGCATAGATAAATCAGAAAATAGTCACGTTTGAGAAGCTGGAACCAATGAATTATTGGCACTTTCAAAAAAAAAAAAAAGGGCTCAATAGATAAAATTTAAGGGCTCACAATGTTAAACTGGTATAGGCTGCAGATATGGTATGTTAAGTTATGTATGACCCTCTGAAGGTAAGTTCTTACCTTGGTGTGTGCGATGAGTAAACAGTTGGAGTGCTCATGTTCGCAAGCGATCTCATACTGTGGCAACATGTCAGCCAGCTGCTGGACAAAGGCAACTACTTCCTGGTGCCATGGGACGTTAGCCATGGTCAGAGTGCTGGCAGAGCTTTCCCCACAGTACGTCACTCCCTGCACACACAATCAGAAACATAGCACAAAAAAGACAGGACTTTACAATCAGAGTTTCCCATACATTCAATTGTGGTGGCCCACTACAATAGCAACCCTGACCACCACATGATTTTCTTTTTTGTTTTACTATTTCAAATGGGTAAAATTGTATTTTCCCTCTCTTGCAAACACATTGACAACCGACCTGTCCGTGAAGCAAATGGAACACCACTGTCCAACCCAAGGCTGTCAATATCAGAGACGACCTTCAAAAAAGTTATTAGCAAGCATGTAAGGAGCCTAGATAGTAAGGATAGCTATGTTAACGTTAGAATACAGCTGGGTTGTCGAGGTTAGCATGCTGCACATAGCTTCTAGTCAATATCGACCTGTTTTGTACTCATTAAATCAAGATCCTTTTAATTTTAATGGTTCAACTATAATTTTAAAGTTAGAAAAACTACATCTACCTTGCAGTTTTCACTTCTTCCCACAATTTCCTGATCTGTACTGGAATTAGTTAGTAATATGTTTCTGGCCTATATTCCTATATTTAATAATATCAAACCGGTCCAGGGTCACCATAGTATGCAGTGTGATTTAAACAACACTAGCTGATTATCAATAATACAATTTGGGAGCTGACATATAATTTCATATTCAGTGGGTGAGAGACATAAAGTAGGAAGTGCAAAACCCATCTGGCCTTGGCTACAAAAATCAATCAAAACAGCAGGCTGTATGCTGAGTGTTTTCTGATCAATAGTGCCAAATTTGTAGTTACAAGTGATGAGGGGGGAGAGGCACGGAGAAGACAACAACAGCTTCCTATGGCAGAGACAAACTATAATGGGCTGAGAACAGAAAGGTGTGGTGGAGACATGAAGTGAGTTTGTCTATTTTGTCCATTTTGTATGAACTGAAGAAATCTGCAGCAGACTCCCAACCAAGTACTTACCAATACCAAAAATACAGCTGGGCCTTAACATAGATTAAGTAGTATTCTCCAATATTATTCCAAGTTTCAGTTCCTGAAAACTCATACGGCTCAAATTGCTGTGTAGTCCAACGTTATTGCTTTTCACTGACAAGCTACCACCATTACCAAGGAAATTAAACCTACACTGATCTGTGTTTATAAATCACTCTCTCTGGTGGACCTCTTGAATTGCATGCCAAAAATATTACAGATGTAGCAGATACAACAGACTTAGAATATGTGTTTTGTGCATTTAATGTTTCAGTATTTCTGAGCATCAAAATTGAATCGGCCTAAGTCTCCTAAGTCTGGAAGAAGAAAAAACGGAGAGAGAAACGGAGAAGAGCAGTACAGAGGGAGAAGAAAGCAGGGGAGTAATTTAGATTTCAGGAGTGTTTAGGGCAATAATAAATCAAATGTGGGTTGAGGACAAACACTTACTTGAAGTGCACTACCAGAAAGGGATTCTTAAAAATCCATCACAGCATTTTTGTCTTCAAATAATTCAGTGACGAGAGGGACGGTAAAGTTTGGGTAAAAGTGAGAGGGATGACATATAGCAGGCATTTACTCTTATAAACACAGCCGCAAGATGATCCTTGATGCTTTTTAACCAAAATTGTTTTTGTATCCTAAAAACAAGAATGTACAGTAGGGCTGAAATGATTCATCGATTAAATTGATTAATTCGATTACTAAAAAGCATCTGTCCACCCGAAAAGGAAACTTATGTTGCCTACTGCAACAGCACGACGGCACCTGACCAGAAAGCACCCGGTGTTATGCCAGCTGACCACAGACAAGGCAACAGTAAGAGCAACATTAGCATTTAATTGAAATCATGACTGATTGTTGAGTTGAAGGCTAACCAAAGTAAGTCGCAATCCACAACTGTAAATGTATAAGCGTGCGTTTGTTGTTCTCCGCCTGGTTGGGCTGTGAGTTTGGGTGGTAACATCACAGTCATGAGTTAACTGGGTGTCGGGGAGCTGGACCTTAGTATAACTTGTATAGCACTCGGGTGATGTTTGTGTTGGTAAAGCAGTTGTCTGGTTGTTGGTCTGATGTTTGTTGTATGACACACTATGAATTTCCGAACGGACTAATATCTATCATCTAATCAAGTTACACAGCTGATCCCATTACAGGGAGGCAGGCGCGAAGTACTTTTGCCCCAAGCAAAAGTACTTCTTAAATGATGGATCGATGAAATAATCTGTAGAAGCTTTGAGTACTACAATCATTAGCTGCAGCCCTAATGTACAGTAAACCATTTAATTGTGTACTGGAGAAATTTCTCCACAAAGAAAAAGGTTTTAAAGAATTACACTGAAGTGTCCGTGTATGCGGGAGTTTGTTCATGCATTACGCTTTTTGCAATATGTACGGCAAAAAGCTTCCCTACATAATATGGTGTGTAGCCCAGGCAGTATTACAGTTGTTTTCTAACTGCAGTGCCAAAGCCACACACAAGTACAATGTTTTGTTTGGGATTCTTAGTTACACTGTGTTACCACATTCCACTGGTGCAAGCATGCAGAATTTAAATTAGTCCTGTTTCACTCTGTTCAACATTTCTTACCAAGTTTCAATCTTTACGCACACAAATGCAAGTGCTAAGAAAAATACACACAAACACCACCTGTGTGTCAGTGTGCTGTAACAGAGCCAAGGCAGCAGCTGTGTGCTACTGTAATTCTCTGATCTGTTGGCCAGAACACTGTCTGATCCCCACCTTGGTATCTCACGGAAGAAAAACAAGAGTTACCGTCTGTGTGTGTGTGTGTGTGTGTGTGTGTTTATGTGCGTTTATGTGCATGTTTGGGGAAGTAAATGTTTGTAAGCATGTAAGCAAAAATAAACTCAAGCACCAAGCCAACCTCCAAAAGCAGCAGTAAACAAAATGCTCTGTACTGGAAATGGAAACATACACGTATAAGCCAGCCCGTCCATAATCAACCCCTGCTGTAAGGCTTTACATATCATGTGCTGTATTATATTCTTATGGTGACTAGCTACTCCCAAAACTTAAAAGCCATGATTTAATTATTTGCATTTACATTTATTTGAATAACTTTCTTAAATATTCTGGTCATTGTATGTGTACTACACAAAAAATGGAGAGACAGGCTCACTGAGCAGATTTACAGTGTACTGTTCCATCTTTGAAGATAACAAGATGCAATATAAATTTTAAATAATTTTAATTAACATAAAAGAGGTGCTAAACTGTGCAGATCTCAATTGGTTAAAAATGTTTTTTATTGTTTAGATAGAGCAAATGAAAAAGCCCTCTCTATGAGCACTTTTATGACTTGTGCAAATATTCTCTATGACTGAACTCAGCTAAGATGAATATAAATGTAAATGCTCTGTATTTGTATAGTGCCTTTGTAGTCAACCACTCAAAGCGCTTTTACACTACATTGATCGCATTTACCATTCACACACATTCATACACCGATGAACCAGCCATTGGGGGCAATTCATGGGTATAGTATCTTGCCCAAGGAGAATTCAACATGCAGCCTGTAAGATGCCGCTGAAGAAACCGCTGGTCTTCCGATTAATGGGCAACCCGCTTTATCGCCTGTGCCACAGCCATCCCTACTGAACAGTTCTGACCAGTAAAAAAAAACGATGAAATACCAGATGTTTCACCATTTCACAGGAGCCAGACATCAAAAGGTCCACCAATCTGATGGGTGATGCCAATATCCTAAATCCAAAAAGCAGAATTTATACCAAGCTATTTTGAGAGTGCCATTCACATCTATTCGAGCCTGTCCACTCAGCAGCCATAGGGGATCTCTGCCTTTAGTTGCGAAGTGCTGCCATTTCTTCAGTAATTTAACCACGTCTTGTTCCTTGCGAATTCACCGCAAACGGAAAGTAAGACAAACAGAAAGTGAACTGCATCTTCTGGGGATGTGTTTAGAGAGAAAAAGGTTGTGGCCAGGGGCAAGGAAAGAGGCGCTGGACAGAACTGATGAGGGACCTTGGTGTTATCAGCTTTTTGGATGCCTGCTGAATAAAGATCAACTATCCAGGACTCAGTATAAATCACCAAGAATGGGCAAGGCAGGATGAGGGGGTGATATGAAGAGACGGTAAGATCTTTTAGATATACAGGGGGAATGATTTATCCGTATCATTGAGGAAGTTAAGAGATTGTGGGAGATGGACAAAGAATGAAAGCCCTTCACCTGTTCATATATAATCTTTCTTTCGCCTTTAATGGAAATCATAAATGCTGATCTTCAAGGCCTCACTGTGTGTAATATACAGCTTTGCGCTCTTGCCCAATTGCTTCTCTCTCAGTAATCCATTTCCTTCCTGGGCAAGTGAGGAACCAGTGGCAGATAAGTGGTATTGATGCAATGCTAAAATGATAAATCACACTATGGACAACTATTGGATGGTGGATGGTAGATTGCACAGGCAGAATGTGTTGCGCCTTCTAAGATGATGGGCAAATAATTAATGGGTCAATAACAAAGATCTTGCTGCTGGCGACAGTGGGCACACACACCCATGCCATACATCATTTTTACAGATCCAGACTTTATCTTCATCAAATGCATGTACAACACTCATATGTCTATATACAAAGCCTGAATAAATCAAGGGGAAAACATCACAAATGCAGATGTTTCCAAATGGAAGAGAGATCACCATTATAGTTCAATGAAATAATTCAATCCTGATAGAAAAGGTCTCTTCCAGGAGGGCTCACTAATTAATTTCCTGAGAGTAAAAATAATGTGCGATGATTTTTGCACCTATAGGAGGTTTTGGTAAAAGCTCTCAACCACCATCATCAAAACAAAAATGAAGGAATATCTTTTGGATAAGCAGACTTCCACAGACTTGGAGTGTCTATGCCAAGGAGCACCGAAGCTCTTCTAGTGGCCTTTGGTGGCTTTTATTTGTCACCCATCTCTCTATATTAAATGGCTGTATATTTGAAGCTATGAGCAAATAGTCAACAGTCAACAGTATGGAAAGGTGGTTTCAGATGTCACCATTACAATGACAGTTATGGCAATAGCAAAAAATAAGTAATAAGAATTATAATAAGAATAACGAGAAGAATTTAATTTTCGCACCGGATGATAATTCTTATTTTTTGCTGTCACTTTGCGGCCACATATAAAGCTTGCTTTTATCTCCAGCTAAATTAAAACACAACAGACAGACTTAACTACCCCAATAGAAGGAAGCTCACATATCCCCCATCTTGGCATTCCTGTATTACCTCCCTGGGGATTTTCAAATACTATATAATTACTTTAGAAAAATCTTTTCGCTTTGGCTACACTGAATATGTTAATGTGAAGCAACTGTGCAGATTACTTTTTAATCTCCTACCTGTAATATTACGCAAACTACTTTTTCTTTAGAGTCCCTAAAGTTTAACTAAAGAGCAAAGGTGTATTTGAACTTTCAGCTCCAGATACCTGGGATAATTTAACTTGAAATTCCTACCTAGGTCAGCATCAACTGTGACTTTCCTAACTGCTATGTGTATTCTTTAATGTGTCTGATCATGGCTATCATTCTCTATCAGGACTTTGGTACTCCTATTATATTGTATTTCATTAAAAAAAAAAATAGATACAAGTCAGCAGTTCTTCTACTATTAAAGCCATTCCACAGATCCGATGCCAACAGTCTCCCATCAGTCAGCAGTGAGGGTTAATTTTAGAGCTGGTGATATAATGGAGCAACTCACTCTATCATACTGTCACCAGTTCATCCTGGGATGTACTAACTACTGGGTTCATGATGCTGAGGTCGATAACTTCTACAGAGCTCAGCAGCCAGAGGGGCTGTTCAGTAAAGCGATGTACTGCTCAGAGGCAGGAGGAAGGGAAGTGGGTGCAGAGAGATAAGAGAGAGACCTAGGAGATTACTTAAAGATGAAAGACAAGAAAGAGATGAGAAAGAGCAAGATTTGACACTGACAATGACCTTACCTGTGCCACTGAGAACAGTTAAATAATTGATTGTCAGGATAACGGAAAGATTTTACTGTGATTTTCTTTGTCATGAAGGTCAGACTTTGACGTAATGAAACACTTGTTGCAATTTCTAAAGACATGGTGATTAATCATTAATAACTGCAGACCTTGGTTTTCAACGGTGGGTATGAAGCACGAAAATAACAGTTATTTTTGGACTAATTGTTTAGTCTATAAAATGTCAGCAAATAATGAAAAAAATGGTGGTCTTCAGACTGGTTTGGTCCAAGTCCAAACTCCTGAGACATTCATTTCACCGTAATGTAAAAATAATGCAGCAGCATTAGAGAATTCTTGGCACTGATAAATGTCTATTGATTGGCAACAGAGGTGTCTATTCGTTGTTAACAGAGTTCTTGAACACTTATTGGTACCCATCTTTGCTTTTGTTCTTTGCTTCTTTATTTGTGTGATAAAAGGAAGCAGTGCACAAACAAAGTGAAACATGTGAGTGGTTATATTAACATCTCAGTTCCTGTGTAAAGTACTCTGTACTCACTACACAGACCCATTTGATGGGTATCTCTGATTAACTGTCCAATTCAAAGCTCCCCGCTGTCTTGTTAGTGTTATGCTCTCTGGGATAAAGTGAAATGCCACGTAGTGGTAGATCAATACAAACTCCTGCGAGCAATCTTTAATAGAAAAGCCAACAAAGTCTCGCGGAACCACTTAGATTCAGAAGTTTGTTTTTCACCCATTTACAGCACATCATGCTTAAAGCACGTTGCTGGTTACTTAAGTAGCAATAAAACATGCACAATACTACTTACACAGCATGTAAGTGGGCTAGATTAGCTTAATGTAGAGGAAAGAAATAGGAGATAGAGACAGAGGGACTTTAATTGTCGCACAGCTGGTCGAATTAATTTTTGCACAGGCGTCACAAATTGCTTTGACATTTACAGCACATGACACATTTGAGTGAAATAGCAGATTTGAACACGATAAAAACAATCGAAAGAGGCAGAGGGAAAAAGAAAAAGGGAAGTAAAAGGAGATAAGTTGAGCATGGGTGCCTCACTATCCAACAGTGTAGGCATAGGACACAGGGACCAGGTAAATTAAAGGGTAAAGGAATTAACATGCTAAGATAATTACTAGGAGAAAACCAAGTCTTCGGAGAGAATGAACCAGATGACGAATTCCTCCGTCTGCTGGCTGTGTGAATCTGATGTCTGCACAATCCTCTGTATGTTTCTGAGCCTGTTTCTGAGTTTGATTTTAATGGTATACGCTTGTCTCCAACCTGACAACTCAAGCTGAATCAGCACATCAGACTGACAACATCAACAATGTTTTTATAAAACCAAAGTCTATTTCTGTTATGGTAATTAATCTGTTTTAGTTTTTAGTTACCCCTTTAGTGCTCTCAACAGACCTGAAATGAATGTTCTTAACAAACCTGAATCACCCAACCAGTTCCTAAACAAGCACGATGATATGTCTTCCCACAAAAACAAGACATGCTTTTAAAATTTTATTTTCATTGCCTGCATGCCTCTCGCTCACAGCAACTCAGCTTTTCTAGCAACAGACTCTGTAAGCCAGTCAAATAGAACTGGATCCTGTAAATCACAGTTTAGGTATCAGATGTCCTGTGTCACCATTGTCTGTGCCAGAAACTAGCTGTCATTTTTTTCATGTTCAAACTGAGGCCCGAATCACAACAGGAAAAAAAATCCTGCGCTCCTACAGCTGGATTGGTGCTCATCTAGGCTGCAAACCTCTGCTTAGGTTTGCAGGGACATTTACGAGTTTCTATTAAAGGCATAATTCCTGCTTGAACTTTCACATACTGCTTTGTGTGGGTCATGCATGGGTGCAGAGATACTTCACTGGATAGACAATAGATGGAAAGTGCCAAACACAGTGCGTCTCCCTATACACAAAACGCACTGGGGGAAGCCTGATCGTAGGAGTGCAAAGTTGTTAGTTTTAATATGGGAACATACTGCCAGGACAGCAAGATTCCCAAAAACACTTCATTAGGGGAAAAACAAAAAACAACTACTTACATAACACACACAACCAAACACACACAAACACAATTCAGAAACTTTTGTTTGGTTTCCACACCACATGCTTCGACCCTCCGACTGCAGGAACTCCTCATTACAGTACTGCCTCCCTCATCTCATTATTTTGAGCAGAAAACTGCTGCAGTTCTCTAACAGTTCAACTGTGTTTTTGTAGTAAAAGTTACAGCAATGTTAACTTGAAGGTAGCTGTCAGTCTCTTTTTGCAATATGATCATCTGGTTGATGTGGTTTACGTGCATTTTCTCTTGAAATCAGCATTATGAAGAAAGAGCTTCCATTCTCTGCACAAACCCAGACTTCACAAATCCACTATTAATTGCTCTAATTATAGAAAATATGAGTGTGAGGTGAGCTTGCTTTATTTTTAATGGTTTGCCTTTCTGTTTACAATGCTGCAATGTTGGCTAACTGACAACTGACCTGCAGATAGTGCTAAAGTGTGGCTGATGTGAACAGCTCAATAGGCTCAATCAATAGGCTGATCGAGGCTATTACATTATGTACACTACAACAACAAAACTGCCAAACTTGTAATGCACACAAAGTAAATCGGGTCATAACTAATTCTGGTGTGTGTAGTGATCATTTATTTCCGCACCATCAGCACCATGAAGCAAAACAAACAAGTTACTCCTGCTGCTTAAGAGAAAAAAAAATCTCCTTATCAAATGCATATTTTCTTTTCTTTTTCCCCCAAAACTTAGGACTGACGTGTTAGTGCTGTCCACTGCAATTATTAAAATACAAAATAAAGATTGTTTTCCATTTTGATGCTTTCTTTCCTTTAATTTGACTGACCTGTATCGGATATGAGATAACGTTGGCTGATATTATAGGCCATGTGATATATCATTTGAACTCTACTGCTCTCCCTCATTACCAACTCTAAAGATGTCCTTGAGTAAGGACTTCACACCCAAATGCTCCTGTCTGCTACTGTTACTGGGCAGTTCCCAGGTGGGATTCTGAGTAAGTGTGAGCCGGCTGCCGAATGAGACCCTTCAGCTCAGTAAACCGGAAAAACGAGGGTTAAAGAAAATAATGCAATAGCCATGAGCAGTGTGATCCCAATGGAAACTGGACAGTGATGGAACTCTGTTACTAGGTGGTACAGGAATGAGATGTGTTCTGGCTTATAAATGAGAGGATGTGGGGAGGGTTTCCCATGTGGGAAGAGGTGCTTCATGAATGCTAACTTTGTCTGTGGAAAGCCTTTCACCTGTACTTTTGCCTTTATAGGAGGACATTTAGGATGAGCGAAGCATGTAATGGGACACACAAGGGGATGGATGAGGTGTGTCTCAGTGTGTGTATTCGGGTGTGTGTGGGGGAAAGCAGGATGAGGCCTGACAAATGAGCAGATCACCTGTTCAAACCAATTAGCTTGCACCCTGCAGTGGAATGAAAATAGATTACAACTGAATCTCAACTCAAGTTGACTTCAAAAGGTCAGAACTCTCTCTTATCTCTGCTATCTAAGGTGGAGACAATTAATTGTGCTGGCCTAATTTTTATAGAGTCTAGGCACTGTTTAAAAGAAACAGAGGATAAACTGCACCAGACAGCAAATTCAAGTGCAGTTTTTACTGGGATGAGGCAGAATGCATTATCAAAACAAAGAACAAGTATTTCCTTATGAGTTTGGTGTTTTATGCTGGCAACATGAACTAAAAAGGGGACTTTTTAAGTGTACTATATCACAATAATACAGAATAGCACGCTAAACAAAGAGTTATAAAGTGCTTAAAAAAAGCTTAGCAGCTATATGGGAAGAACTGCACTGCTGAGTCCATTAATGCCCACAGCTCATTTAGACAAGCTCACAGGCAAAAATAAATTAATACTCATACTACAGCATGATGAGAACTGTGACATGGAACATGAAGAAACAACTGAATCATAATGCAGAAGTCACACCAGGCAAAGATGCAAACATTGTGCTTTATTTTTCAGATAAGAAGCCACTACACAAGACAGGTGCTTAAAGCAGATTTATGTTTTTGGAGAATCTATTTCATGTAACACATTAACTGGCAAATAAGATGAAGAAACACGTGTGTGGAGAAAATAGAAATCAATATAACATGGTGCCACTGAGGGGCACTGAGCGCTGCTGTAGTAGGGTGACAGGTCCAAATGAATAACGGGGGAGTAGAAGTTTGTAAAGTGGAGATCGGAATGGAGGCAGAATACAGGCAGGAAGAAAGACGGCTGACTCTACAGCTTCTGCCGCAGCTGTTACTACTACGTCTACTACTGCCCATTATTATTCCTGGGATCATACCTTGATGTAATTCACTGAATAGTGAACACAGACTCAGGCGAGTTTGTCACTATGACAACCATAGCTCAGACTGCCACCAGGTGCCCCTTCCCAAACTATTAATACCATTTCTAGTAAATGACTGGGATAAGGTCAGTGTGGTACACAGCTCACCACTCCAGTGAGTTATGACACTTATCTGGTAATATCTATATGGACAGAAATTCTAGCCACATAAGCCTTGCAAGGTGTTAGGATAACAGCAGTGTAGGCACTGACTGTGGATGTCGTTAAGACAGGTCTTTCTGTTAAGGGTCTATGTCCATACATGGTTATCTGAGGGCAACTAACAATGTCCAACGCCGCAATAATTTCTTCTCTTCTCTGCAGCAAATAAAGATTCATGGTTTAACTTATTTAACAGGTGAAAAGCAACTAAATCGTCAAGTTTGCTCTGTCACTGACTATCTAATTAGTTCAGTGGCAAACTCACAAACTAATTCCCTCAGTTGAGTCATTCACTGACGGTCAAGAATTGATAACGTTAGACGAACAAAAATTCACTTGCACGCAAAATGACCCTGACGTTCTTAAGTATTTTTGACTCTTAATCATGATATTTAAAAGGATTCAATGTAGTTGTTTCATTTTAGATTAAACGAAACATTAGAAATTATACATAACTTGAAGAGAGTTCAGCTTTGAGTGTCAGGTTGTTTGTTCAGCCTGTTCCCTTGATGTATACATCAGTAAGACAAGCAAGGAAGATTTAATTTGAAATTTTTAGGTATGTCTGGGGCTGTAGAACTAATTCAATACTAATGTTTCCATTAAATTGCCATTTAATTCTAGGTGTTTACTTTCAGCTGGGAATACGGCGAGACTATATTTCAGAGACATTACTGCCCTTCCATAATGTGATTTTGGTAGACTTAAAGGATTGCAGATGATGTGTGTGCTTGTGGTAGATGATACCATGTGCTCTCTTGAAAGAATTATTGCTGCAAAAACCAGTGCTGCTGCCTAATTTGCTTTTAGAAAACGTGACAGGCTTCGCTGTTAGATGGGTTTACTCCAGTCATCCATCCCATCAAAAGCTGAGTTATGTGAAAACAAGACACCACAAGAAGAAATAAAGAAAAACAAGATCTTGTGCATGGATCAAGTGAATTATTATACTGAGAAAACTACTGATAAATAAGACATTAACTGAGCGGGGAATGAGAAAATTCAAGCAAATACGTACATATACAGATGCTGCTGAACCCTACCTTGACCTCAACAAAGTCTGGCTGGCCCAACGCAATGAGCTCCGCATAGGCCTGCATCTCCTCCACATTCCAGGCCTTCACCAGCGTCAGTCTGTACACCGTCCTCTGTTTCTGGATGGACAGACAGAAGCGGGGATTGTCAGAAAGGGTTGAAAAGTGAGGTCATAAACATGATATTGTTATAGTAATAGTGTGATGCATATGTTACGTTTCACAAGTTTTACTTTCTCTATATTCATTTTCTTTACCAACAACATTCAATAAAGACAGTCCACTTATTAATTAATCAAATTGTTTAATGAGTGAGAAAGTGTGAACATAAAAAACCTAATGCATGTAGTGTTCAACACCTTGGTATGTCCCAAAAGATTCTGAGGCACCAACACATTTGTGCAACACTTTTGTATAGATTTTTTGAGAAAAAGCCTTATCTTTATAACTGAATTCACACAGTTAAACCAGAATTAGATTAGGAGCTACAACAGTGAGTCCTGCCATAAACTAGGTGCTTGGTTTGGGATGATGGTCCAATCATCACATGAGCCATAACAACTCAACGAAGAGAACAAAGAAAAAACATAAAACACTTGATTGAACCTCATACTGTAGTTTTGTGTATAAGTCTAAAAGGTGAATTTGACCTCTTTCACATACGCATGTGCTGTATGTTATGAATTTAGGGAAGACAAGCACACGTTGCTTTTCTATGGTACACATTAGTATAAAATCACTAGTTGTTGCCTCCCAGAATTTTGCTATCACTGTAAACCTGCTGATTTATTTTAAATTTAAACTCAAATATCTATATTTCTTATCTTTTATTTAAAGTTAATGGTCATGGCAGTTTGTTGTTGCCAACATCTGTCCTCAACAGGCCACACAGCAGCAGCAACATTAATGTAAATAGGTCTTAATTATTTATTTTAAACTGAAACATTTAAGTAAAACTAATATAAAAATACTGACGTCACCAGTACAAATATTACTGACATAAAACGAGTAAAACGTTTCTTCTGTTGCTGAGTTCTGTTGTAGTTGTTGTAATGGCTTTGGAACTGTCATTATTATTGTAGTGCTTTTAAACCAGAGTTTGGTTGTGCACTGGTATCTTGGCTGGTTTTGGGCTGTTGTAGTTTGCTGACTCCTGAGACTTTTCATATTCTTGATATTCTGTTCGGTGGTAAGTTAGTGGTCTTTAACAGGAACCGATATGGCATAATTTGCTGATTAACATCTTTTAACAGCATCCGTCTTTTCAAATCCAAACCACCTTAATGAGTGAGGTTGACCCACGTGTAGCAATTCAATCTAAAGACATAGATTGAGAGGCAGTAGGTGTCAGTGTTTTATCTCCTGTTGCTTTTTGTGCATTTGTACTCATTGTTACCTTCAGTGTCTTCATGAATCTTTACATTTTTAACTCTAGTACACATGTACTGCATGCATGGCGCAGCGAATGCACGAATGACGGTGTGTTTTTGATATTTTCCGCTCACACATTGTTAAAACAACAATAAAGATTATCTAGATGATACATTTTGAATGCTTTTTTTGATACTTAATATATATACAGATTCAGACTAAGGTTAAGGCCAATAAAACCTGGTCTGGACATCACTCTTGTTCACTCAGTTAACTTTCCCTGGGTAGATTAAAGTACTGGAAACCTGCTCACAGTTGAATGGTGTATATTCAGGCTATTGTTGTTTCTGTATAGCAGGAGAAAAAGGATTATTGACAATGTGACCGAGAGGAAGAAAGGCAAGGAAAGGTTAGTAGAAGAGATGAAAGAATGGGAATGGTGAGGAAAGGAAATGAGAAATGGATGAAACAAAGAAACATGTAAGTGACAATAGAGGACGAGAGAGCAGTTTTTCCCTCACTCTCTTCCTCTCTCACAGGAAGGTTATCTATAACACTAGCCTTTTTCAGCCCAGTGGGGAAGGGGATAATTGGCCAGTCGAAGCAGGGAGGTGAGGTATTTCAAGCTGCCTCTATTCCAAATCTGACACTGAGGCAAACTCTATCAAACCCCCAGCGCACCGTCAGGGTGGCCAGGTGGAGGAGAGGAGGAAAGCTGTCAAACGGAGAACAGAGAAGGATAAGTGCTCAGTAACGATGGGGATAGAGCCCGCCATGAAATGGAGACTAAGGAATATGGAGCTAAGACAGGGAGACGGGGGGGTGATGGGAACAGAAAGAGAGCTAATTTTTGGAAACTGGAAAGCTGCACACAGAAAAAAAAAAACATAGTCAGTCACACTGCAGTGGACATCAGTGTACAAACACAGAAACACACCTACAACCCTCTGGGCCAAATATAAATATATTAATATATAATGCTAAATAACCATACATGTACGCACTCATTTTGCAGGTTTGGTGTTGCATTTTCAAGTATTAATATAAAACTTTTGGTTATGAAACTTTATTGGCTCAAGGGTTTGTTATGCAAATGTTACCTTATGCAAAAAGATACATTATTCAAAGCGTTTATAAAATATGAACTACACATCCAGCGCTCTCCGTTTCATTTTATCCATGCTTGAATATGCCAAGAGTCAAACCCTGTCCTACCACGGACATGGCCATAAATTATCATGACTCCTTCTGATTTATATCTACTCGCAAACTGACAAGAATGCGTCCGTTAAACCTGTATTCTATCAAACGGCCAGCAGGAGGCGACTCTTCTGATTGCAAAAAGAAGTCCAGTTCCATTAGAAATAATGGTAAAATGAACCTACTTCTCTCCTGATTTATTACCTTAGTAAACACTTTCATAAGCAAAGTATGCTTCGGCGTAGGATTATCTATGATCGATAAGTAGTTACCATGGCGACCTGTGAATGAGGCTAGAGTGTCGCATACTCATGCCACTGTTTAAATTTAGCCAGCACAGTTAAAAAGCTTATTGGGAGTTTCTCTGGTGAGTACATTTAGTTTTAAACCTGTTTGCTAGACAAAATTGCCAGCCCTCTTAAAATGACAGTTAACATGAATTACAGATGCAAGCTAACTCCACACAAGGCTGTTAGCTCCGTCGTTCAAATATGGTCACGTCCGGTGCCGCTGGTTGCAAAAGATCAACATGGCGGTCGCCTATCGGCTAAACTCGAGGCTTCAAAACGGCGGTCCACAAACCAACAGGTGACGACACAATGACTAAGACTACTTCTTATATACAGTCTATGTCTCTACTCAACAATGCAAATCCATCACAACGGTGCACCACTGTGAAATACTAGTAATAGTAATAGAAGTATTAATGATGGCTGCCACAACGAGCTACTGTCCTACTAAAAAATAAATCTAATTATCACTCTTAAAGCATGTAACACCAGAGAAAAGAAGCTGCATGACACTTCCATATAGTATAAGACTGAGATCAGTGCATATAATTGTTGTTGCTGACATTTTCAATACTAAGTTTGTCTGGTTGTCTGACACATCTGGTCATCCTCAGTATGTCTAACATGGTATTTTACATACATTCTACACTTTTAATCAAAAGTAATCTACAATTGCTATATAAGTCAGGTCACATAGAGCAACCAGGGGTTAAGTGTCTTGCTCAGGGACACATTAGTGGATGTGAGATAATCAAAGCTGGGATTCCCATACTAAAGTCTTATCCATTGTGCCATCACCACCCTGCTATGAGAATGCTGAGTCTTATTATTGACATTTGTTTGACACCAAGTAATTCTTTGGATTGATGGCTCCTCTGTCTGTGAAACTGTGATGCAGTATTCAAAGTAATGACATTCCAGGGAGTATGCAGTGAATGTGCCAGCAGGCAAAAGTGTCAGTCTCTGGTCAAACTTTGCTGTCACCCATCTGCCCTAAACTGGATTAACCTTTAGTCACTGAGTGGGAAAAAACAGTGACATTCACCAGCATCCTACATTAGATATGTTTACTGGCCACGGATTGTTTTGGTATATTTCATAAATGGTCAAGATAGAGAACTTGACTAAATTAAAAGGTTACCAGCATACACAATGCAAGTGTTTCTTGAAAGGCTATTGATTCTTTTAATTCTAAGATATTCCTGTTTTTTACCCACCCCTGTAGTTACCTCACCCTGTTATTTGCCTGTTGGCATGTGGTGAAAATGGGGATCTAAATGCAATCAGAGTGCAATGATCCATCGTCATTGATTTGCCTCGAGCCGTGCACTCACAGACACCTCAAGCTGAGTGGTAATGAATTTATCCATTGTTTGCTAAAGCATTAAACAAGAGGAAGCAGGAAAATTACAGATCAGTGTAAAAGACGCTCCCTCTGAGAGACTTCACAACCTACATCTTTCTCAGGGTTGTTATGTGGGTGCACTCAAGCACTATTTTTTTCCTCACTTTGGCTTTTTAGGAAACACAGAGAGAATCGATTTACACAAGGGCTTGATGCAGGCTGTGATAATGGACTTCCCCTCTGCTCACGAATGATGAAAAGGCGCACAAGGTTATTGGACACACTTTTGTAAACTGCTACTGGGGTATCTGTGGACACAGATCAAACACTTAATAGAAATGTACACCACTGGATGTTTTCATTATTTCGGTAGTGGCAGTATCATTATCAACTCTCTAAAGCCAAATTGTTAACTGTTTCAAGAATCAATTAAAAGACAAATTCCCCCCTTGAGTTAAGTGTTAAAGGTCTGACGTGCTTTCTATCATTGATTGGCATCTTCCTGTCATAGGATCTTGGTAAATATAGAGGACATCTCAAATCATGGTTTCTGAGAGGGCTCTGCACACACAGGAGGTAAGGATCTACCACTTCCAACAGTCTGGTAGTGAATTGGAGATACGAGATTGCTTTAAATTATTATAAATAATTTAACTTTTATAACTTTCCAAGAAATCAACTGTTGTGTTAAAGAGGTGGTCTTATGCTTTTTGACTTTCCCCCTCTCCTTTATTGAGTTATATACCTTTTTGTGCATGTGTTATGACCCTGGGGTCATATTTTGTTGTGTGTTTATCTCTCTGTGTACTGTCAGCTGTTCTCCTCCCTTTGTGTGTGTGTGTGTGTGTGTGTGTGTGTGTGTGAGTGAGTGTATGCAGGTACTGGAGAACAGGTGGACACACTGGATTGGTCCGGTAGAGCTGATTGGAGCCTCCTGATTGGGCACCCAGATGACAGCAGCCATCTTAAGCCCCACTGACAGGAACTTCTCTCTCTGTCTCTGCCATTCCCAACCTGAGCATGTGTACTGTGTGTTATGTTTATTAGTTGTGAGCAGAAAACTGCTGTGATTAGAGGAGTCTTCGTAAGTGAATCTGTGTAGCTTAGTTTCGAAATTCTGATTGTCGTTGAAAACTTTGTTTTGTTTGCTTTAGCCATTGCTGTTGTAAAATACAGATTTCTTTGTTGTATAGCAGGGTGTAAGAGTGAGAAGGCCTTTTGTTTGCACCATTTTTCTCCTGTTTTTATATTAGAAGCCTAGTTTAGAGCTTTGTCTTTTCTTTACTTTCTGATTTTGGTTTAGGAAAGTTTTCTTAGATTGTTTTGGTTATTGTTTTGGGCACTGCTCATCTCTGAAGCCAATAAAACTGCAAAATTGTATTTGCTGTGTTCTGGCCTCGTTTGGGGATGGGAAGAGTGGGAAGCCACACCTTTATGTTACATCCAAGACACCCCTAGACCGACGTAACACATGTAATAGGTTTGCAAAGAGAAAAGACCCAATGTCCACCCCAAAGGGAGTTCCCATCTCCCACAGAAAACTCCGCTCTGAACTGCCTGAAAACAGCTCATTTGTAGTCCAGCTATTTATTTCCCTTTGATTCCTGTGATGTCACAGGAATGAAAGATGAATGCACATCATAACGCTTGCCAAGCAGCTAGTCTGGCACGCCCTCAAAAACACCGGTGGGAAAAAACACTGACCTGCAGCACACACCTCTCCTCTCCCTTCCAAACACTAGCTACTCTGCAGGCAGTCAATGGACATGTTACTGTGATGTACAGACAGAGCTCAGTTATAACTTTATGGATGAAAGATACTTTTGTTACAGATTAATAACTCACCCCTCTGAAACTCATGCTCCAATCCATGTTGCTAAGCTGGTTGGCATCATGTACAGCTGAACCTAAGCTGTGGCTTCTCACTGACCCGCCCTTCTCTGCTTCTGGTTGGATTATAGTCCTTAACTAGGAACTGCACATGTGCAACTCCCAACAAAGATCATTTAGACAAGATGTATCACTCCATAGCAAAAAACAAAGCCTTCAACACAGGGTGAAAAGAGGAGCTGCAGCAATGTGCAGTATAACAAAAAATATGGTGTTTTTTCAAAATCAAACGATGTAAACATGATCTGGTACAACCCCTAAATAGGATTTTGAACCTGAAAATGAGCATAATACCACCTCTTTATGTTGTGTTGGAGCTTCAGTGAATTTTCAGGATATTGTTCTTTTCTTTTCAACATTGCCTCACCAATTCCCCAAATCTGGGGAAGCGGAGAAAACTTATTTCTCTGCCTGGTGCAGTACAAAGTCTTTTTTGAACAATGTTATAATAAAAGCCTGTTGATATAAAATCATATTTATTATAATAGCTGTGAGGCCAACTGCAAGTTAGAAAAATGAGCAATCTTACTTGTGGAGGATTTGTGTAATCACAAAGAATAAATATATATTTACACCATACGGTACATTCAGTGACACTCACTCTGCATGGTTCAGGCATAAATGTACAGTTTTGGTATTTTGCAACTGTACAGCAATAGTTTTACCTCATTTATACAGGTAAATTTCACTGAGTAGGTATATTCTTTTGAGCAGCACCTTACTTAACAGTAACATACAGATCAACTTCTTGTTCAGAAGCTCACCTCTCTGACCACCTGGCTGGAAGCCAAATTAGTGCTTTGGACAGCTTACCTTCTCTCCCAGGGCCCTGAGGCTGTCCAGGAAGCGGGGCCAGAAGTCCTTGAAAAGTGGACGGTCAATCTTCTTCAGACTGTCTTTGGTGCTGGCATCCACACTAACATACAACTGGGTAACTGGCACCAGGCTCCTGGAAATAACAGAAATTATGGAGGGAAAGGAGATTAAGAATGATCCAGTGTCTAATAACAGAGATAGTACAAAACTTAGAACGCATTTGAAGAAAAAAAATGAGAATAAAAGGGAAACAAAGAAAAAATTTAAAAGACTTTTTCTTGAGTTTCAGTCTGACTCAATGTCATCAAACCAATACATACTGTTGAGAACATATGAGTTTTGTCAGCTCTCTGAGAGAAGACAAAAAAACATTTAGAGCTCTAATATATACACTTATATATGTATATATATGTGTATGTATGTATATGTATGTATATATATATATATATATATATATATATATATATATATATATATATATATATATATATATATATATTATTCATTTAATTTGTACCATCAATTTCCCCATGTCTATAAATGTCCTACTTAAGTGTGCCCTTCTTTTTCCACCTTGATTCGATAACAAACATGCAATGACATGAACTCAAATGCTCTATGTAGTTGGGAAAAGCGGCAAATGTATTCCAAAGGCAGATGAAGGCAAAATGAGGAGACAGCGAATGAGAAAGCTGTGAAAAACTAGGAGAACGTCTCATCAACAATAAATAAGAAAAGACTTTAAAACACCAGAGGAGTAAACAGAACCAGAAAAGTGTAAAAGATTCATCTGACTGAGACAAGAAGAGAACTAGCCTTTCAAGTGTCATTATATGGGAGATAAACATATTTCTGTGCAAGAAAGGCAAATGCAAAGATGCAAAAATAGCCAACTATCCACATGAGCAATAAGACAAAGTCCAGAAATTCAGCACTTTCTACCTTTGGTGAATCTTCGTACAAGAAATAAACAGTGCCCCCTTTATCAAAGCACAACTGGACTAGAGATTCAATAAACTGCAACCTCTCAACTCAAACCAGGTGGCTCTGGCAGACAGGAAACAAATGGCTGATGACTGATGTCCTTGCCTTCAACCTGCTCGATGAGTATTTAGTTGACATATAAGCTTTGTCAGAGTATATCTTTATGACAACCTGCAAGGCTTCTGGACAGAGTGGCATTTCTAGATTTGAGGTTAAAGGGGGGAAAAAAAGAGTGTCTGAAATGAGGGTAAACCTCTGGACATGAAAATGTCCAAAACAGCGACATACACCGACTCTACAGTCCAGGCTGGTAATAATCTGTTTACTGTAATTTTATGGAACAATACTGATGTCAAAAGATTTGAAAGCGCAAAAAAATTGAGAAGGTACTGCTGGCTCAATTGTAGTTATGCAGTTACTCTTGTATGCTCAAATCCTCTGTTAAGCTCATGATTCTCTCCTCTCTCACGCACAAATCTGATTCTGCTCTTACAATTCTGTGCCTGTATGCTCTCAAATGTTGACTTGTAGACTGAGCAGTGCTCAGAATTTGTTTTTGTGCTCTCTCAAATCTTTTGGTGTCAATATACTGTCACATCATGTTTGTGACGTTATTTTTATGTGAAATAGTTTTTTTTTTCTCCTTTTATGTGCTTTTATGTGAGCTACTATAATTAATAATACAATAGATATCTGTTATAACTTGCTGTCTAATGCTGTTTTCTTTTTAGTGCATGGCAATGTTGCTCTATAAATACTTCTTACACTTCACAATGATTTTTTTTTCTTTTATACAAAGGGATGTCAGACAGGTATGTTGCTAAAGAGTTGTGCTGACAGAATGTAGAAGCCACAGTGCTGTAAAATATATCACTTTTCATGTTGATGCTCAAAAACCCTCCAGAAAGAAAGGTGCATGGGTGTTTGTGTATAATCTGTTGCACACACAGCCATGAGGTGGTACGTCTTTTATGATTTTTTCATACAGTTACTGTAGGAGCCTCCAGGAACTGTGCCTGTGGTGAACTCCTCTGTCAAAGAAGCGGATACAGAAAGGGGAAGACCTGAACACTGTTAAACCACAGACAGCAGAAAAGTGTGTGTAGCATACTTGTGGAAAAAGTTTTAGTTTATGAAATAAGTTTGGAGAGTTCCCAGTCACTTTAGTACAGTAAGAGTTTTTGTTGAGCCAGCAGCAAGTGGTCAAAAGAGAAAATGCAGTCAAGTGCAGGCTTCAACACTCAGCAATGATGGTTTAAGGGGCCAACATTACAGAAAAACATATACTTATCTTTAGCAGCATCTAGTCAAGCAGACAGTTTATAATTGGATTGTGCAAAGGGTTTGACATATCTGCTTCTGAAGCTTCTGATGCCACCGTCACACAACTGAAGGAACTGGGATTTTGTTTATGCTGCTCAAAGCACTGCAAGTTTAATTTGACAACGTATTGCGGATGTTTTATGTTGTGAGCACAACAAACCTCCATTCAACCACACAGCATTGGACCCTGCTTGTTAAAGCACACACAGCACTCACAACTGTGGAGACTGAACAATTGCTCTTTCCTGCTATGGAACGAAATCTAACTGCTGAGACACACTCATGCTCCCTACTTTTCAATTCATTCTCCCAGACTTCAAAGACAGAAG
The DNA here is from genome assembly GCA_024633595.2 of Lepomis macrochirus. NCBI lineage: Eukaryota > Metazoa > Chordata > Actinopteri > Centrarchiformes > Centrarchidae > Lepomis > Lepomis macrochirus. The sequence continues at coordinate 6,506,688 of JALXJV020000009.1, forward strand.
CTTGCAAGGGAAAGGCTAAAAAACTACACTACAGAAACATATTAAGCCAAAACAGATTACGTGGAATAGATATTTTGAGTGTAAGAAAGAAATAGTAACAGCCACACAAACAAGGTGTGTGTGTGTGTGTGTGTGTGTGTCAGTTTTGCACCAACCTGATTTCCTGTGGAAACTGTGCATTGGTGACGAGGAAACTGGAGATGTGCTGTGAGTGGAGGAGGCGGATGAAGGTATTGATTTCGGGGTACATGATCGGCTCACCCACGAGGGAGAGGGCACAGTGCTTGACTGCCAAGCCCTCCTCGTACCGCTCTGGCTTCACTCCAGGGACACCTGGTGGGAGAGAGGTTTTGAAGCAGATTCCACCTTTGACTTAAGCGGTGTCTCCCAACAATAAAATGGGATCACATGTGGAAGCATAAATCAAAGCACTAGAAGGTTAAAACAAACAGTCGGAAATAACAGCATGACGTCAGGGTTTGAATTGAGGTCAAACTGACTAATTAGATAAAACCAAACAGACACAAGACTTGTGGTGCTTATGAATCATAATCATTCCTGATTATGACGGTTGAATATTTTGTTGACTAGGGCTTTAAGATTTCTAAATTTACTAAAAAAAAACAATTTGGGTTTTTTTGTTATTTATAGTAAGAGTTGAAAAGACAGCTAAGAAGCATTGAACACAGTACAAAACCTCTGCAATATGCATCAAATTTTGCTCTAAATAAGATTGATTTCCTGACCCAGTAAAATGCGCGAGGAATCAATTCTAAGTTTCCATTAGTAATGGTTACTGTGGTTATGGTTGCCAAAGGAAATTATAATTGTCCTATTAAGGAAACTCCACATTTGGATCACGACCATAGGCCACCAAATTTACATAAAGATCAGATACATAGATCACGAAAAATGAATTAATGAACACAACCACCTGGGACATGACACTGAAAGAAACAGGAGAGAGATGTGAGTCTTTATTTGAATATGCAGATATACAGAATCTGTGATTTGATCAAGTCTGCTTCTGTGCGAGGAGGTAGGGGGTAAGTAACACAGATGCAGCAGCATTATATAAGCCTGCTTTCTGTTGATAGTATAAAGTATTAAATGCTGTATAACATGGCAAGATTTTGGATAAACAAATAGTAATAGCTTAGGGGGGCAGTCTTAGAGGGGTTATCGTGATATTGCTGTAGCTACAGCAGATGGCATTTAATTTAAGAGTACACGCAGTGAATCTTAAATAAATAAAACGTTGGAGTGCTGCCTTGATTTGCTTTATAAAACTGTCTGAATTATTAATAAGTTTGCAACATTTTCTACGGTCGAACCACAGAAATCAACTGTTGCTGTGTTACTACCTTTCAAGGACAAATTATATCTCACAACAGCTGCAAAGACATCAAACAACAAACTGTCCCCAAGGAGAAATCCCACTTAGCTCTGTTCATAACAACCAGCTGAGGAGCGGTACATGTGCGTTAAGACAGTTGTGAAACCTCATTAAATGTATATATCTTAGGGTGTTAGTAAAGTGAACTTCCACTACATTCTCACATAATTCTCTCCCTTGAGGTCCTTGGATCTCTCAATTAAGAAGTCTTTCAGCGAGGACATGGGGCTCAATTACAAGTTGAGTGATGATGGCTACTGACTGAGTCAAGGGAAGGTAGAGATTTTTGAAGACCTTTAATGTCCTCTGGACCTGACCTGCATTATCTTTGGTTCACCACCAACACTCACAGAAGAGAAGTCATTATCCTCTGGTTTGCAGACTTCTTCTCCCTGTTTAATTTTCTCATAAAGTGTGATTCAGGAAATACACTGAACACTTCCCGGTGGCGTTGTTTGGAAAAATCAAACAAGGACATATGTGTTTGGAAGGAAGGGTGCAGTGTAGGAGTACAGTGTGAATGACTGGGAGTGAGTCATTTTAAAAATTAAAAGTGCTGAGTTGTTGTGGCTAAGAGAATCACAGAACAAAATATTTAATTCATGCTTTGACTTAGAATATCACCAAGCAACAAATAAACCACCACAGAGTTTTTATAAAAGACGCATCCAAGCACCTGAAACCGCATTTAGGCTGTTTCACCAGAGCTCCAAGACCCAATGAAACAGACACTTTAACTTCCTGCAGAACAGTGAATCTCCCCTTACCAATAAAACATTTTCAAAGTTAAAATGATCCATTAAATGTTATATCCAGTCACAACATCCTGTGTCAACGGGAATTAAATCACTTTAAAAGCAAAATCATCTCATGGGGTCTTTCAAGTTCAATCAACACAAATAAAAAATATAATTTCACACAACACTGCTTGAATCATCTATGCATTTTGAGCCACAAATTATCACAGGCTGTGGTCTGGATTCCTACAGTCAGAAATGGAATTCTGACTCTAATTCAAACTGCAATTTTTCACATTTAAAGAGTGACGAATAACTTTGTTTAAAACTGCTATTTGATGAGACATTTTAGGCAGCAAATCATCATGTAGTCAGAGCAGAAACCAACCTGTTAATCACATTGTGGGTTTACAGAGGCACTGTCTGGCGAGCTCATTGCGCTAGACATTATTAAATGTATCACTGTCAAAGGTAAATCGAGTTGAAGGCTGCCTAATATGATTTTAAAGTGCAACTGGAAAGAAAATTATGGATGATAATAACAATATAGGCTTCACTTTGTTCTACTCTGTTTCTAATTATAATTGCAGCTTTACTTTGTAAAATCAATCAGAAAATGTGGTTTCTTTATTTGATGCACACAATGTCGTAACTGTAATCCATTTTGTGATTTTTTTTTTACTCTAAGTAACCTAAGAAGCAGCAGCTTACTGTCAACATAAGGTTATGTGTGCTATTGTTCCATTATAGTCACATCAGGAAATTACATTTTCTATGATGACATGCATTATAATACCTCGTGACTGCTCTGAGAATGATATTAGCTATAAAGTAGCCCTTTGAAGAAGATATGTCTCAAAAGCTTTTAGCATTTGGCATCTATCTCATTTCCTGAGTACAATTACTTCTGTTTTTATAATGGGATCAGCAGTGGCTTTGAGGATATAGAGGCAGCCTTCTAACTGTAAGGTCGCAAGATCAAGCCAGGCCTTAAGAATACTTCTGATGGAGATGAAGTCACACATGTTGGGGCAGCTGTGGCTCAGGAGGTAGAGCGGGTTGCCCAATAATCACAGGTTTGGGAATTTGATCCCATCCCCTGTCCACATAGCAAAGTGTCCTTGAGCAAGACACTGACTCAACCACAAATTGTTCCAGATGGTTTGCCAGCACCTTGCATGGAAGCTCACTGCCATCAGTGAGTGTGTGTCTGTGTGTGTGTGTTTTTGTGTGTGAGTGTGTCTGGGAGGTAAATTATAAAGCGCTTTGGATAAAAGCACTAAAAGCAGACATTTACCAATTAGCTACCCGTCGGCTAAGCAATGGTTGCTGTTAATGTACTGTAAATTTTGTTGAATTAAAGGTGTGCATTAAAATGAAATACACTTTTAAAATAGGCCACAGACTATGGATCCCAAGAAAAGTGTTGGTGGTCTTTAGTTGTGTGTGTGTGAGAGAGTGAGTGTGTGGTTGTGCTGACAGGGATCTGCAGGCTACATTATTTCTGAGTCTCAGCGGGCTGCAAAGCCACAGTCTTGTCACAAAAAAAAGTGCTTTGCATCGCACCTGTGAAATAATGTACATGATGTAGTTTGGATTTGCCATTTGCTTTTTGTTTTCTACTTCATATCATTGTAAATTGAATGCCTTGTCTGACTGTTGGTCAGACAAAACAAGTAATGTAAAGCAATCACCTCATAATTTCTGCAATTGTGCTGGGCATTTCTTACAATTATTTGTCATTTTATAGATTAAATGATAATTGTTTAATTAAAAAGCTTACTGATAGATTAAGCTGTAAAAATAATAAACATAAGATGCAGCAAATATTTTGTTTAAAACTGTAAAATCCATATGGGATACAAATAATTTTTCAATGCGTGCTTGTTTGCTTTAATAAATATCTGATTCATGTGTCACCACCATGTTTTGACAACATTTCCCAAAACCTCTCAAAGAAAATCTGCTCAGGGAATACTCACAGGATCATCACTAAATTCTGTTTTGACTGAGCTTTGGGCGTCCAAACAGTCATCCTGAGCCAATGCTGGTGGGAGCCAATGAAAAAGTCCCAAATGCCAACAGTATTAGTCCAATAAAAGCAGCCTAAAATGTAGGCACAGAGCTAATTCTTCTTTTACAAACCATCACATACAGTTATTTAGCTTTTATTCTGTAGAACCCTTAGTGAGGTTACTGCTCACATGTTGAAAAGTTTTGAGAAAATAAGGAGAGTGAAGTAGTACTAAATAAGCAACAGTGGAGGTGCCAGATGGGGAAATTAAAGTGTGTGTGTGTTGAAAAGTGATTGATGAGGTAGTAAAGCAAGGGTGTGATGAGACAGCAGCATTTTGATTGTCACTCTGCTTCATTACACATAGTAAGTAGCTAGTAAGGAGGCAAAGTGTGCATAACAAAGACCTTCTGTTGTGCGCTACTGTGTCCATGCTTATTTCTACGAGAATATAAGCATTGTAGCTGATTGATAAAAAAACAGATACACTGCTAGAGAAACAAAGCTGTCCGACGAGAGGGAACATGAAAGAACAGTCATATTTGCATGTGCGACCTGCTGAAGGACCGACCTCTGAACTGCCGAATCATGTTCTGGTGCTTCTCCAAGGCATCCTGAAGGATTTTCTCAGCAGGGTCCATCTTCCAGCGCCACTCTGTGCCCACAGGATTTGTGTGATGTCTGTTAGCGTGGCACATAGATAGACAGATAAGGAATAACAGCAGACATACTGTAACCACTCAGTTAGAAATGCTACCACTTGTTCACCACCTGCTGCAGCTCACTGACGACCAATTTGACAAAAAAAACAGAGTAAAAACCCATTTCACTAAGTTTAGAGGAGAATCTTTCTAACAAGGTGACAAATATCAAGACCGAAGAAATTTATTCAAAAACTGAAAGTGAAAAAAGGGCCATACGTATTCTATTCTCTCACTACAAAAACATATATAGTGAAAGAATGTATCCTACTGTAATAAATTGCACCTTCTTTGGGTGTTAAAAACACCTTCTGACTGTCTAAGTGTGATGTGTAGGTGCAACAACAGATCCTGATCGCAAATTTCAGACAGTCTGTCGCATGCATATGGACACACTCACATCACACATGCTAGCCTTGCACATCAAATGTAATTCCACCTGTTGCTACAGAGAGGTGGATGGTGAGGGCAGCTGTAACAATACATCTCTACCCTGAAATTGCTTACTTCCTGTCATCCCACATAGCTGCCTTAAGAGAGGCTGGCTTATGTGTGGTGACAGAGAAGCAGTTCACCGTAGCACATTCTGACAGCAACCTTTCAGTGCTCAACACGGCCACCTTTTTAAATGGAACTCGAGGAGAGTAAAAGGCTCAGTCTCTCACCAGTGTCATGATGAATCAGTGTCCACCTTTAGGCCTCGCAGTTGCTGGCCATTAGTCTTGTGCACATAAATCATTGACTTGTTTGCCACAGCCAGATCATCAATGACAGGGAGTAGTCATGACTAATTACATGAACAGCTTATTACGTGCTTATATTTCTTCTTGTTTAAAAGAGAAAACTTGCACAGTTACATGCAGACAATAATCCTCAAATGCTATTAAAATGTTCAATTGCCTGCCTACTTGTGGTAGATTCCCCTATGTTTCAAGTAGTCAAATGTTAGGCTCTAAAGTGTCTCTGGTTATACTCTCAAAAAACAATGTCTTTAATAACTAATTCAAGCTTTACATAATATGACAGCAGTGCACCTTTCATTGTTTTAAGGTTTTATAAAATAAGTAAAGGAATATAGCCAATGAATACCAATAAATAACAAATTGGGTCAGCACAGACTTATGGCCCTTTCAGATAGGAAGCGATTTGCGCTGCGCTGGCCGCGCAAACTATTTCAAACTTTGACCGCGGCCAGCGCGGGAGGTCGGCGAGCAGTGTGCTGTGCTTTGCTTGACAAAGCAACAAACCGCTGTGGCGCGGCGCAAGCCACTGAAAATGATGGGGTTACAGCGCAGAAGTGCTGTCGTCGCACTGAAAATTCCCAAGATTCTCCTTAATGATTTCAGGGACCAAAAACAGCCAACAGCGAATGTTTTTCTGGCTAGGTACTAAGGACCTAGGGCTGGTTTCATAAAGACATTTTACACTGGTCTATAGTATTAAGTCTTAATTTTGCTCTTAGATTAGTCCAACTTAAGTTAATGCATTTCAGTTTCATTAAAATGAAGATTGACTTATTCTAAGCATAATAATAATGACCGTATACATAACCTGTTGGGAATCTACAATAGTGAAGACAGCGTCACATGTTTTTGTTTAACCAACTATGCTGAGCCTGACTGATGTCTGCTACAGGTCTGTACTGCAATGAAAATTTAACACTAATGCAAGTCTTTTGCATTGTTATACTCTTTGCCTTTCCACTAAAATGTACTTCCAGAAGGAAAACATTTTCTGCTTGATGTGACGCAGTTGCTCAGCCGCCATGTTTTTTTGTATGCAAAAACTTTGTCAAGCAAAATATTTTTTTAGCAAATACTCTAGCAAGTATTCTTAGCAAATTTGTCTCACTTAAGATGGTAAAGCACCAGACAGCTTTGTGCAAAAGATGAATTTGATATCTGATGCAGGGTATTAGGGACTGACTATTAGTTTGATCTAAGTCATAGACAAAGTTATCTTTGTGACACTGGTTCCTGAAGCCACTCTAGTGGCTGTATTCTTCAGGTACATACCTCCAGCAGAAGACACACTTGTTAGCACAGGCGAGGCTGGGGGTAGTCTCCATGCACCGGTGGGACTCAATCCCATAGAAAGTGTGCTTGTAACAGCCTCCTCTCCCTCGCAACATAGACTAACCAACAGAGACAACAACATTCATGTGAATCATGCAATCAGTTGGTCTAAAAGTGTCATGCTTTACTGAGAAGAGTAAATGTTATTACCTTGGTCCATCGACAAAGCTTCACTCCTGAGTGACTTCCAATTAGTTTGTACCCTGGACAGAAAGAGAAAGAACAACATGTGAGGAAGAATAAGGCTGAACAGTGAACACCTCTTTGACCCGGAACCACATAGGGCAATTCCATCTGATAATTAACACATAGAGAAGTGGAGATTACATTTTCTTTGAGTGGTACATCAACAAAGCCCTGCTCAGCATCCACAAAGTCATACTCATTCACAGTCATCTGCTAGGCTACTGAACATCTCCAACAAAGCAACTAGCGGCAGCTCAAGGGCACGTCAACGGTAGAAAGGAGTGGATAGCGTTTCAAAATCCCTTTCAGCACAAAAGGCAGATAAAGTGTTTCAAATTCACTTTCTTCACCATTCTGCCTCTCTATCCTCTTATATTACCATACCACTGGCTATGAATGGCCACGTTTGGGTAAGTCCTTGCCGGCTTCTCTGGGGTTTCCATCCTCCTCTATCCTCGGTCAAAGAGAATACTTTTATCTCTATCACTTAATCTGCTCAAGAAATACCAGAACAAGATATTAGGACTGCTTCTAGGGGAATCAAAAAGTGTCAAATGTTTAAAAAGGATTTCTTCTTAAGCCATGCTGCGGCAAAACAGCCTGACGTGGAATTCAGGCGTTTGTTTTTTTTATGTACCTTGTATGTGTACTGTTATTAAATATCTAATTAAAACAGAGCAGGGAATTTGTGTCAGGGTGTATATGAGCTCTCACTGCTTTCACAGATCGCATGTTTGATGCTAGATGAGTCAAATTTAGAGAATTGTTAAACGGTGAAAATACACATTTTTAATTTACAACCTGAATTAAACAGCTTGCCATTGATCAAGCTACTTCTTTTGATAAGTAGAAGAATCGCTCTAACCCTAAATACTAAACCCTAAATATAAAAGGCATGCGCGCACAACACACACACACACACACACACACACTTCTCTTTTGCTTGAACGTCTAATGTGTGCTGCGCCCGTTTCTCTTTGGGGCCAAAACATGCTGAACAGCATAAAAACATTTTTCCATCTGATAATACCTTAAGAGCACATTTCCTCCCTCTAACCTCCCTCCTGCTAGACACACAAAAACTACATAATCCCAGGCCAACATACTGTGGAAACCACAGTAAGGATATGGACCTGCTGGGAGTTTCTTTAACCATTAATGATCTTAATGTAAGCAATGTTTTCCCTCTTGTGTTTGTTAGGGAAATTGATTTCCAATGCCTCTGTGTCCTTTAATGTGTCAGTGCAGAGGATTGAGCCAAGTGAGGGGGAGGCAGATGAAGTGAATAAAGTAAAGGTTTTTCTATATCCCCTTTATCTCTGAGAAATACCATCTGTTGAAAAAGTACAGTATGTGCTGTGAATAATTGTACTTTGTGTTCCTGTGTATTGCTTGTTGGGCAAAAATATACTAATCTTAAAATGCGCAACACTAAAATATTTCAAGCCAATAAATACCTCTCAACACCTTCACATCTTATATTGGTCCTAATGAGACAACGTGGCTCTGTTTGGAAATTCAAAATATTAAATATAAATAAAGTCATTGAAAATTGATAAACATCAGTTTCTATGATGATATTAGTGACCACCTGCTTCTCTACCAACTCTTTAAAGAGGCATTACATTTGCCACCAGAACTAATCAACTGATGACTTACAAGTTGTGTGCTCCTACAAATAACTGCTGAATAGAAACAAGTGAGGCTTTTAAATCTGTAGAGCACAAATTCAGTGTTGCCCAAGCAATCTGGGTACAACATTATTGACAATTCTGCAAACAAGTTATGCTTTGATCTGTGATACTCTGTCGTCCACTCTGAGCCGCCTGAGGGAAATAAAATGAGCAGGGAGAGAACGTGTTTAATTAAAGAGTTGGAAAATCAGCTTAATTTGTTTGGAGGGATCTGCCGTGTCTTTTTTCAGGATCCAACATGTTCTAGTTTTCCAAGAAGTCAATCTGTTGTTTAAAGCTCACTTAATGACATTCTTGTAGCAGATGTGCCAGATTTTATATCATATAAAAAATACAGCTTTTGCTATTAATTATAGTTGGCATGATAGGTGCACTAACACCGTTAACTGGTGCAAATACACACATTTCACAGAAACAGATATAAAGGTGTGTAGGTAGGTACGGTGTGCATGTTTGTGTGCAATTTATAAATTCTAGTGTCCTCAACTGTGATGATAAACTATTTTCTTAAATGTGCAGGACTATTTTAAAACTTTCTAGGATATTACACAAGAGTTTCAATAGATTTGTGACTTCCGCTTCCAATGTCATGCCAGAAAACAGGAAATACAGCCTTCTAAGACCCAATATCATTAAAACAATGCCAAAACCTTCATCCTTCATTCTTTTATTGCAAATAAAACAAACTGTCGACTGGGACTGACTGCTGCCAACATAAACACCATGAAATGGGTCAACATTTGGTCAAATGAAGTGAAGTCTTGCTCACAGAGTCCTATTTATAGAGTGTTGTGTAAGCCAACAGCGGGGAGTAACTAGCTGAAAATTACTGGCCTGTGCTATACTAGTGAATGGACTAAATTACAGATAGTAAAATGAGTCAACAACCTAGTGACATTGACTTTACATTATGGTTATCAGGGGTGAATGTGTAATCAAAGATGTTGCAGTGAGTTAATGTCTAGTCCTTAAGTGTAGGGGCCATCATTTTTCAAATGAAATATTCAGTAAAACATAGAGTATAGTCTTAAATTTGAACCGACAGAACAAAACGTCTTCTAAAGGTGACTAAGTACGTAAGTTTAACTACATGGTCTGGATGTTGAATTAAGAATTTACCACCATGTTGACACCAGCTAGGAGTAGTTCTATTGAGGTTTCAGTGTGGGAGGAGAGAGAAGTAAAACACTTTTCAACTGCACCCTGAGGACAGGAGGAGGCACAGAAGGTAATTGGACTGCAGTGCATCATTAAGTACCATTAGGCAACACACATTCCCCAGTTCCACACCTCTCCTCATGTAGCACCTCTGACCAGCTTTACCTGACCAATTTCTCTGTCACAATATTAGAAAAAAGGCTGCAAGACAGGACAGAATTTCAGCAGCTCATTAACCTTAACATAATCTAACCAGACGTTCCAACGTAATACTTCTTCCTGTGTGGTATGCCCAAGTAATTAGCATTTGAGGCCAGTAAACAGGATACTTGATGAATTACAGTACAAAACACATCTGAGGTAAACTGAGTTTAAGAAGTGACCCCTCGGTCAGTGACTTTCAGCTTGGACAAATACTTTTCAGAAATAAAATCTAAATAGAAGTCTCCAGATGCATGTTTTTTTCAGATTTACTGCTGAAAAAAAAAGCAACGACTCATGATTCATGTATTAAGTGAATTATGAGGTTACTGCCCTTATGGAAAGAGCAAGGTTAAGGATATGCTGACAAGCAGCTGGTGTGCTAGGTCTATAATGTGATTTTTATTGCATAGCAGTGCAGCTAGATAATATGAATATATTATCCACAGTGACACCCAGCAGATGTTCTTTTAGAAATGGCTAAAAAGTCATGCACCACTAGTCGAAACAGTGTCAGTTGTGGACCATACTGATGATCTCTTGATTTTTGATTCTAATTTATTGTGTGTGAGCTCTCTAATCTATGACGTTTAGTGTACTGAATCCAAATGCCCTTATTCCTCACCTTGCTTTGTCAGTGCTTCTCTAAGGGCAGGGGTGATCATCTCTCTTCTCTCCCCTTCATCTTCAATCTTCTTCACTCCGTTCAACTTGGATAGCTTCACCATATGGCCCTCTCCTTGACCGTCCTCGTTGCTCTGCACACACACAAACCTCAGAGTCAGTTGTTGTTTATAACCATGATGGTATCTATTAAAAACCAGGCTCCGTTGCTGTGCTGAGACTAGCATCTGTCACATCTATAAAATCATACACCATAATGTACCATAAATGTTATGCTGACAAAAAGAATAATCCAACTTATCTTAAAGACAAAAATAATACTAAAACCAAAGGTGTTTCAGACAACAATATTTATTATTGTCATTGTCAATACTTACTTTACTTCACCCCACTTCACAGGGACACATCCAAAAAAGCTTCCATTTTTCAAATGAATAAAAAAGAACAGAACAAATAAACACAGTAAGATACTTAGCTTTGGAGATTGCAACATTATTTAACTGGCATGCATTGATAGTTACCATCCTCTCTAGTAATTTGTTAAGTGAGAACAAAGAGACTGAAGAGGATGTTGACAGAGGACGCGAAGAAGAGGAACAGAGTGACCAAGCAAGAGGCTCTTCGTACGTTAGCAAGAACTTTTTGAAATAAGAATCTGCAAGACAGATGCTGAGCTGGCATTCTTTCTGTTGGACTAGTACAGTGTTTCCACTATATGCATTCAGGAGTGGCGGTCCGCCGCTGCTGAATCACGAACACCGCTCCTAAAATTTCCCCACGATCATTAAACTGTGCTACAAATGTTTTCACCGCACACTGTACGAGCACGGCGGCACTTAATGCTCGTCTCGCTTCCTCTCCACATTCTATGCAGAACATACGTGACAGATAGTGTTATAAGAGCAGCGTAACTCTGATTCAGGAGGTGCGTAGCGAGTGATTGTCCATGCAGCAGAAAGTGACTGTGAATGCGAGCGGAGTAAAATATTCTGGCAGTAAATGTACGGTGTCTGTTAGCTTTTCAAGACCAAGAAAAGTTGTTTCCCCACCTGCTGGAAAAGTGAAGCCAGTTAGTGCTAAGTTAGCTAACATCTCCCCTCCCCTTCAGACTGTGCAGCTGAACAGGAAACCTTCTACAGAGCTGCTATGTAACTTAACATTAGCTCAATTTATAGAAAGTAACTGGAAGCTGTATTTTATTACTGCCTACTTGTCCAATGTTGAGAACATCAGGTACAAACTTAGACTAAACTGACGTAGCCTGCAGCTCTGTCCTGTACAGACTGATTAAATTATTTTTCATTTTTCAGTCTGAAAAAGTGGTTTTGGAAAAGAAAGGACAGAGGTGACTAGAGGAGCTGAGGTTAGTAAAGCTTGTCCTGCCCCCCCCCCTGCTGAAAAAAATCCTAGAGGAAACACTGTAGTAAGTAATATTGCTATGTCTTGTGTTGTTCCACTTGCATGATGTCTTGCTCTGGTAAGTAATGTAATCATAACAAATGCATGTGTAAAGCTGTCCTTATTTACAACAGTGGTGAATTATACTCTGCTGCAGGACGCAGGACCAAAAATGAACTTCAAGAGCAACAGAAAAGGTCTATGTTCAAGGTCTATGGTCTCTGTTCAATTCAATCCAATTTTATCTATATAGCGCCAATTCATAACAGAAGTTATCTCATTGCACTTTCCATAGAGCAGGTCTAGACCGTACTCCTCATGATAATACTAAGAGATCCAACAGTTATGTAAGAAAGCTCAAAAGCCAGTTTGAATATGTAGTAACTGCCTGCCATCTGATTTGATATCTACCACTATAAGAAACTAAGTTAAAAGCAAGAAATTCCAAATAGTTCCTCTAAAGTGTCTGATGTTGGACAGAACTGAAGATCAAGGGTTGTGATTCTGCAGTCCTTACATGACTTTGTGTGTGACATAACCATGAACCATTTATAATAAAAAAGGACCATTATCCTGTGATACACAGTACAGGATTATTAAGGTCATTCAGGGGCCCAATGCATTGTAACAAAAGGTCACTATAACACCACAAGTGTTAGACTTTACCACAACAGCTGTCTTTTTTGATGCTAAAGCTTCTACAGCCTATTTGTTAGTAGGATTAACATCTTCCTTCAGGCCAAGATTACATTATTGCAGTGTACAGCATTTGTATGTAAATCTATATATCTTAGAGATATTCTGTTTACAGATGCGACAGAAGATTGATAAGTCCTGCTAGAATAGTTGCCCAGAGCATAGGAAGAGGTATTACTTTTCAGAGAGGTGTGATGTACGATATGCCTTGTTAAGTGACAGCTCCACCCAATTACTGTACCATTGCCACTGCTTCCATGGGTTCTCTTATTGTCGCCATTTCCATCTTTTCCTAATAATTGCTGCTGGATATATGTGTTTGGAGTCAGTGATCTACATTGGATGAGCTTCTGTTACTTAAAAAGCTACTTTGAAAAAACTGTAAACCTGCAGTAATTGATTGTTTTGACCACTTTGCAGCATCAACAACAAGCTGTGAACACAACAACAATATATCACCACTTTTTAAGTAGCGAACAGACAGAATTTAACATCTTTTTACACATCCAGTAGACATGAGGAATGTAAAAAATGTATTCACTCTTCTTTTAGCTTTGGTCCTTGCTCCTAACCTTAACCATATAGAGGGAAATATCTGGCTCTTAAGCTTGCAGATACTGCACTTTGTTCACTAGCTATCCTCTAAAGCCGCTTTAAGACTGCAGGCCAAAGTAACGCAAATCTGAATTTTTTGCTCATATGCGACTCATATCTGATTTCTTCCAGTTCAGATTCGGGCCACTTTCATATGTGGTCCACACCAGATAGAGGTCAACCTAAACAATTCTGCACAAGTGGGAATAAAGCCTGCAGTGTGAACATATCTTAACGGTCTGCTCATCTAATAAAAATATCTCATGTGAAAAAACATACAATGAAGACACGAAATGCATCCCACACCCAAAAAAAAACTGAATCACCAAGCTGTGTAAATATGCAGCTTATGTATTGAGTATCTGAGCATGACCTCAGGTGTTAAGGCTTCTCGATTATGTAAAAATCATGATCATGATTATTTTTGGTAAACTCTGATATCATGATTATTTAACAGGATTACTCACTTAGGAAACATGCATTTATTGAACTTTTAAAATTTAAAACTTTAAAATTATTAATATACACAAAAGTGAGCACACACCTCACATTTTTGTAAATATTTGATTATATCTTTTCATGTGACAACACTGAAGAAATTACACTTTGCTACAATGTAAAGTAATGAGTGTATTGCTTGTATAAAAGTGTAAATTTGCTGTCCCCTTACATATCACATAGCCCTTAATGTCTAAACCGCTGGCAACAAAAGTGAGTACACCCCCAAGTGAAAATGTTATAACTGGGCCCAATTAGCCATTTTCCCTCCCCAGTGACATGTGACTCACTGTTACAAGGTCTCAGGTGTGAATGGAGAGCAGGTGTGTTAAATTTGGTGTTATCGCTCTCACACTCCCTCATACTGGAAGTTCAACATGGCACCTCATGGCAAAGAACTCTGAAGATGGCCTAGGCTATAAGAAGATTGCAAAGATCCTGAAACAGGGCTGCAGCACAGTGGCCAAGACCATACAGAGGTTCAACAGGACAGGTTCCACTCAGAACAGGCCACGCCACAGTCGACCAAAGAAGTTGAGTGCACATGCGCAGCGACATATCCAGAGGTTGTCTTTGGAAAATCAACGTATGAGTTCTGCCAGCATTGCTGCAGGAGTTGAAGCGCCTGTTAGCGCTCTGATCATACGCCGCACACGGCATCAAATTGGTCTGCATGGCTGTTGTCCCAGAAGGAAGCCTCTTCTAAACATGATGCACAAGAAAGCCTGCAAACAGTTGGGAGAAAGGGCCGCAGAGCAGTATTCCAACATGATAACGACCCCAAACACACCTCCAAGACGTCCACTGCCTTGCTTAAGAATCTGACAGTAAAGGCGATGGACTGGCCAAGCATGTCTTCAGACCTAAACCCTATTAAGCATCTGTGGGGCATCCTCAAACGGAAAGTGGAGGAGCACAAGGTCTCTAACATCCACCAGCTCCGTGATGTCGTCATGGAGGAGTGGAAGAGGACTCCAGTGACAGCCTGTGAAGCTCTGGTGAACTCCATGCCCACGAGGGTTAAGGCAAAGCAGGAAAATAATGGAGGCCAAACAAAATATTGACACTTTGGGCACAATTTGGACATTTCATTTAGGGGTGTACTCACTTTTGTTGCCAGCGGTTTAGACACTATGCCTGTGTGATGTGTTATTTTGAGGGGACAGCAAATTTACACTCTTAAACAAGCGGTACACTCACTACTTTACATTGTAGCAAAGTGTCATTTCTTCAGTGTTGTCACATGAAAAGATATAATCACATATTTACAAAAAAGTGAGGAGTGTACTCACTGTTGTGAGATACTGAATGCATCACCACAAAAATCCCATATAGCCTAGCTCACCAGTGGGCTAATTAAGGTAGTGTTAAATGTCATTGGCTTAAGCTAACGATGTTGAAGTTATAGCAGTTATAACCCCCGTCATCTTGGCTTGGCTAGGCTGAGAGTAAGTTTGGGCTTTTGGAGGGGGGAGATCCACTGCTATAAAGGAAAGGGGTGCACTGGGTTTATACTACAAGACAAAAGGAGAGTGTCATTGTGTCATCATTGTGCACAGCTCTAGTATAGAGCATGTATGTTTCTACTGACATACCCGGCAATGGATTACTTTTACCTTTCACCATGTTGCAATCTAGCAGCTCTATCTGCTCTGTGCAGCAAAGGCCATTAACAGCCTCAGCCACAAGTACACTCATGACAGCAGCAGCGAACCCTCAGATGAGCAGCTGCTTTGTTTACAGTAGCGTTTAATTAGCAAATATTAGCAAATATTAGCAAACGTGGAATGTGGCCAAGTGTAATATCCAAAACGCCAGAGCTGCAATTTTTTGATAATAAAGGTTGTTTTTTGAATCACAATATCTGTCACAATGTGATTTTCTTTTTGCATATTGTTCAGCCTTAACTGACAGGGGATGAAAAAATAAGTCATCACGTTTTGTCTAAATCCTACCAAAACTTCTTCTATGGTGGAAAATAATTTGGTGTTCTGCTAGATGACATTTGGAAACATTTATCTATCTGAAAAATCTGTAGCCTGCAATTTAAACCCCAAAAGCCAGCACAAATGTCCACTTTCACTTAATGCTTCCGTGACATGCAAATTTCTGACAGCATTTGCAACATGTAGCCCACAGTGCAACAATCTGTCCCCGTGGTGTTTGCGTGCAGCCCTAGTGATTCATCTGGTCCCAGTCTCTGGTTCCCACTGCTCAGCTTTCACCCTCGCATGAGAGCTTGCAGACATCCGCATGCTTAGGCTTGTCTGGACTAACAGAACTGGGACATCTCGCAGCACCGTGTTGTGCTCTGGAACCATGACACAACATGGGGCTGATGCAGACGGACAGTGCAGCGATAACACACAGAGCAAGCAGGTGATCAAGGGACAAACATAAAAGGTACAGTACATGTGGGAGGAGAGAGATCTATATTAGTCGAATACACTCGAAAGACAAGTGTTAACTAAGTTACTCCAGTGTAGCAGTTAAGTTATTGATTATGCTTAGTATTAATTAAAATAATAATAATAATAATAATAAGGTCCATATTTCAGATAACACAAAGTATAATAAATTAGTCATTAATATTTATAAATACAAAAGACACTGATTTGTTAGCAACACTGCCGTTATACACCAAGTGGATGGCAAATAAGAAACTGCATTCTAATAAGTTCTACCTTTGTCAATGTTTTTAATAGTTGTTGACATGTTGTCATAGAGGTGGTAATATAAATACACAGACATTATTATCTGAAGTGTTTCTACAATTTTTTTGGTTTACCTCTACATATCTATATGAGGCTGACAAAATATTAGAAATGACTACCAGTATGATGCAAACTAATATATAACCACAAAACACAGTATACACCATAAGAGCAGTCTCAAAAGAATTTTTTAAATTTTAAGTGCCCCTCGAACCTTCTCGTAAATTGTTCTTGGAACTGTGTGTAACATTTAGAGCAACTTAAAACAGAATTATATTTCTTGCATTTGTACACAATACCTAGCCAGTAAAGCTGACCATACGTTATGAGTATGTTACGTGACTCACAACCTCCAATAATTACTATGACAAAACATTTTTTGAGGTAATACAACAACCCTTTAAGTCATAGCATCTTTATCTTCACGTTACTTGACAGGCACAATGCATATTGATAACATTTCTGAAAATATGCCAGTTTTCATTTGTAGTCCCCGGGCATCCCTGCTTTCTCTCTCTGGACCTGCAGTTGAAGACATCAAAGCCCGGCCTAGAAAGCTGTGCAGCCGCTCAGGTTGATGATGCGTTCCACACTAACTCCTATCTGGCAACAGTCCCGCAGCTTGAAATGGACCAGTCTGGCAGAAACAGAAACCTCCCAGGACAAAGTCTAGATGCCAATGCAGTGAACATTTGCGCAAAATCAATTTGAGAAACAATGGAAATGAAGCAGGGCACTTGGCAGAATACAAATAGACAAGACTATAGCCAAAGACTGACATAGACCAAGTTTGGGCAACATGAGCTCTGCACTCTGGCAGCCAATCACAGCGTGCCTGCCAATCTATCATCTCTGTGTTTCGTACTTTTTGAATAATGATAATAACAACAACAGCAAAAACAACAATAATAATATGTGTTATCCTTATTTCTGCCTGGTTGCAAGCACCACTGACATCAATACAGACAATCAATCCGTGCAATTTTTAGCTCTAAAGCCCTCTGCTTTTTATGAAACCCTTGGCCGCAGCAAATGACAAAGAAACACTGATGAGGAAACTTACTTATCCAAGTGACAGATGATTCGGGAACAAAAAAAGACAGCTACTGAGAGACAGATGCTTATTTGAGGGTAATGGGTTTAAGAGCATGAAATGTAACAACCAATGGAACTCATTAGTGGGAGAAAATAGCCCTAGTCTCTGGACAGCCCGGTTCAAAAACAGACTGGCTGATCGATACTGCATGTAAGAAATGTGTGTCCTCGGTCTCAGGGATAAAACATAAAAAGCATTCCTGTATTTAATAATTTAACAACATTACAAAAATGAATATCACTCTCACAGACACTGTTTTGGACTGAATTTTAAGAGAGTAAGTTTTACAATATGTTCCATCAGGATCCATAAAAAGAGGATCAATACTGACCACTGGAATAATAAAGGAAGAGAGCTTCAAGATACAAATAAGTAGCAGGGACACGCCCTCAAAAACACTGGTGGAAAAACACTGAGCTGCAGCACACATCTCTCCTCTCCCTTCCAAACACTAGCTACCCTCCAGGCAGTCAATGGGCATAAAGTTGTTACTGTGATGTAGAGACAGAGCTCAGTTAAAACTTTATGGATGAAAGATAAATGTGTTACAGATTAATAACTCACCACTCTGAAACTCTTGCTCCAGTCCATGTTGCTAATCTATAAAGGGAACTGAACCGAAGCCATGTTTACTGGCTTCTCACAAACCCGTCCTTCTCTGCTTGATTGGCTAGTAGTCCTTAACTAGGAACTGCGCATGTGCAACTCCCAACAAAGCTCACAAAGATCATGTAGAGGCAAGATGTATCACTCCATAACTAAAACAAAGCATTCAACACACAGGGTGAAAAGAGGAGCGGCAGCAGTGTGCAGTATAACAAAATTATGGTGTTTTTGAAAATTAAACCATGTAAACATGTTCTGTTACAACCCCTAAAAAGATTTTGAACCTGAAAATTAGCATATTACCACCTCTTTAAAGACTAAGAATGTAATAAAATCTGTTAAAATGTCAATCTGATGTGCAGAGAATGAACACAAATAACTTTGTTAGTGAAATGACAGCTTGGTGTTAAATGCCAGACCGGTTCACTCAGAGATGTGAGTTAGCTGCAATGGAGGGTCTCTGCTATCACCTAGTGGTAAAACACAGCCAAGGTGAG
The DNA here is from genome assembly GCA_024633595.2 of Lepomis macrochirus. Taxonomy (NCBI): domain Eukaryota; kingdom Metazoa; phylum Chordata; class Actinopteri; order Centrarchiformes; family Centrarchidae; genus Lepomis; species Lepomis macrochirus. The sequence goes on from JALXJV020000009.1 coordinate 6,525,573, forward strand.
CTTCCACCTGCATTTATGGTGAGAGGTCGATCTCTAACTCCTGTTAAATACTGCAACACAGAGTACATTTTACTAAAGTCTAAAAAAAAGCTCATTAATGGGGAGTCATAAAAAAATAGATATTAACCTTCAGCTGACTCCACACTGTAAATTAGCAAACTAACACATTCAAGTCAGGGGATTTCCTTGTTCACACTTAATTTGCAGCTTGGCTAAATACTTGTTGTCTCTTGGCAATAGCAAATGTTTCGTGTACAAAGTAATTACATCTTGCACTGCCTGCTCTGTGCGACCAAATTATGCAAAAACAACACTAATTTGTTATCGCGGACATACAGCAAAATTGTCATCCTGACATCCAAGCGGGATGATACGAGTCATCACAGCAAATAATTATACTTATGTGTGAGAAGGCAAATCAGACTAAATACTGTTAGGATACATTTACAGGAAGTGAAATGGAAGTCCATTTTTTTGTTTGACACATCACAAAAGATAGTATGGAACCCACGGCTTCCTCATAAACACTACATTAAAATGAAATGAATATTTTTAGAAGTTTCTTTAAAAGAAGTCTGGCTCCTTCCACTGTGGCAGACATAACTGCAATGTACTGAGCTTCCCGGGCTCCTCAAGTTAGAGACATCAAATCTGATGTCTCTAACTTTCCCAGGCGTGATGTATAAATGCATTCATGTAGGGCTTACAAAGAGGCCCATCCAAACCTCACAGAGCTGACACACAATATACTGTAATATTTATGTCACAAGTGAAGGGACAAGCCTGGAAGAATCTGTTGTTCCGTAGGTCTACTGCAATCCAGCACTGGTAGCACAATATTAACTTTGTCATAAAGCATTGTGCTTTAATGAGGACAAAATTCAGAAACCAGAAAGGCTCCAGTCAACTGCAATATTGTCTTAGGAATTGTCTTGACCTACTGAAAAACACACAAACATAATTTCCCCCCTGTCTGAAACAGTGTTCACTCACTCTTTTTTTTTTTTTAGAGCTGACAAAGAGGCCAAGGAGGCAAATACTCAAAATTTTTACCTGACGTCTGCCTAGAAAGAAGTTAATGTACATATAATTTCCTTTACAAGCCACAATAAAACCTGACATTTTCATTTGAGGCAGGAGTTTAGCAGTGGACATAATGCAGACAGAGATCACTTAAAAGTGGCAAGTGGTGTAAAGTAATGGCAATTATATGTATCAGGGGAAAATAGATGTATGGATTGGCAGGGCTTAATCAATCTCATTGTTTTTGCTACAAATACTGTTGTACATACATGTTGTATTGTAATGGAGTAGGGAAAATTCTATAAGAAGAAGAAGAAGGTGAAATTGTCATCAGATGATAGCCAGTGGGTTCTGAGATTAACCAGGCAACAAATATGACAGGTCTCTCTGGAAGACGGGGTTAGGGTCACCAGTGGTGTTTCCTATGATTGGTATGTTTGATATTCGTATAAAATATGAAGCTACTAAGAGGCTAAACTCAGAAGCTTTCGCTCTGATTTTAAGAACAAAAGAGGACTTCTCCACAATGACCTGCCTCTCTAAAGCATTCCCCTCACTCTCACAGATCACTTCTTTGCCACAGTCCTTACACTACAGCCTATAAGAAGAGTGATAATGCCTCTTCCTTCTCATTTTTTCTGCTTTTCTTGAGTCACTTGTTCCTCACAAGTATGTGAAGTGGGCGTCCTCGCTCTTACGCAAGCCTCAGCTTCTCGCCTGCCGGGGTCTGGTGTCTATCAGCCCATCTGCCACTTCTCCATCAATGACACCACTTTTTCTCCTTTCTCAACACACTTAGATTGGACCTCAGGTGGTGGAAGCTTAATGCCACAATGGTGCCTGCTTCTGGACCTTAATGCAGAAATGCTGAACCTGCTGCATAATGACTCAATAACCTAAACCACCTAACTGTAATACTGTGAAGCAGGAAGCTAAATACTATAACTAAGTACAGTATACATTTCTGAATGCTGCTTTTTGTTATTTTCTTTCATCATGTGTGGCTGCCTGAATGAGTGATTTTCTGAAGCTAGGTAACGGTGGAATGAAGTAACTGATGACATTTTAAGTTGCTTCTGTACAAGTTCATCAGCTAATTTAACTGTAAATGTATATGGTATATGGCTACTTATGTAATGTGCTGAAAAAGACATGCATACATGACTAAAAGTGGTGTGATTGCTGGTAGACAGATTCTGACCTTTGCTTTCTTTGCACTGTTCATGATGTTGCCCAGATCCTCCATGTCAACCACTGAAGCAGATTTTTTCTCATCTTGCAGAGTAGACTCCTCCTCATCACTGCTGGACTCAATCAGATCCTCCTGAAGCGAGAAAGAAGAAACCCTGAAACCTTGAAATATGGTTTAAAAAATAAAATAAAAGGTCAAGGAAGTGGTGAGACAGATGATAGAGTGGAAAACGTAAATGATCCTCCAGTGTAGAGAGATTCAAATATGTTCCAACCCATAAACAATTAAAAACTTGCCCATGATTAAGTGAGGGAGCCCATATGGAACACATTGTACATTGTTATCTCCTCTTGGGCGGCCCCGACTACATAAGAAAACCACATGCATGTTTATAGCGTTTCAGATGATTTCTTACAATGCCTGGCCAGTGGCGAGGCATCTGCCCTCATGTGCAGCAGCAGGGTAAAGTGCATGAGCAGTACAGACGGTAGATAAATCACAATGATCCCCTCACCACAGCTCTCAGCTACTCTTGGTTCCGGATGAATGTCACCTCTGCTGAGTGCACAGAGTGATGCAGTAAGAGGAAAAGAAATCTAAGCTAGAGTTGGCTCTGAGGTGTCTGCTACCATGACAACTGGTCATCTATGTCTGCTGTGATGAGTATGCTTAATTGTACGGAGATTCACCAGAAGTAAAAAGAGCTCAATTTCATTTCCTTGACTTTGTCTTACTGCTCATTTTTTGGCTAATTGGTTATTTTTGCATCCTTACATAATTGCTTCTCTTGCACAGAAATATTTTTATCTTTGAAGGGTAGTGCTCTTCTTGTTACAGTCAAGTGAATCTTTTACGCTTTTCTAGTTCTGTTTACTACTCTTATTTTGATGTGAAGCACTCCTAGTTTTTCACAGCTTTCTCATTCTCCACCCCCTCATTTTGCCTTCATCACCCTAAGGAATACATTTTTTTTAAATGCATCTCCTTCTGTGCACCGGGGTTCATTAAATGGATGAATGAAAATTATGTGAATAAAATGCTACAGCCTTTAGAGTCACCAGATCTCAACCCAGTTTCACACCTAGATTTTGGACCCATGTATAAGACAACACTCTGAACCACCTTCTCCATAACACCAGATGATGTAATATAAACTTTCATCTTCAAATATTGTAAGTGATCCTATATGTCCTTTTATTATGTCTGGCTATGTTTGTTTTTCTTTCTATCGTCTGTAGTACATTCTCTCTTGATCACAATGACATTGTTTGATTAAGTAAAGGTTGTATATATAAATGAGGGAATATCTTGTGGAGGAATGGTGCCCATCCCTCAAATAGATTTCTACAAACTTGGCAAGGAGCACTGAACTTTTGGCTTGTGGTGGCCCGACTCCTTACTAAGACACCTCATGTCTGTTTTTCTTTTAATTTATCACCCATCTGTATTTAATTGATGTACAAAAAAAGTTACTATTTTTGCTCAGGTATATTAACGGCCGCCAAAGTATATTTGGCGACCCATTTTTGCATTTTGCAGAGAAACACAGAGAAAGATGTTATTTGGTTATAAGATGCGGACAGGTGGATGTTTTACAAACATGGACCAGGTAAAGCAGCAGTAAAAACACCAGTGCAGATGTCATTTGGTGCCAATGTTGGTGTACATTGTTTCAATAGGCTACGTCATTAACAAGCCTCCTCTGCATGCAGCGCACCTGCTGCTGTGAAACTGATTCACGAATCAAAAAAATCCAAAGACAATTTTTTTGTCTTTATGCGACTTCATAAAACATTCTGCTGATGGAGAAAGTCAGCAGAGCAGACGCCATAAAAAAAAAAGAGAAACAGAAAGACGCGGGGCAAACCTGGCGTGTTTGAAGTAAGAGACTAAAGGTGTAGGGTGGTGTGTGTCTGGGGAAAAGCAAGGTGAGCAGATTCAGGTAGTGAGTAAAGACTAAAACAAAACGCTAAAATAAGATGGAAATAAAGCAGAATTAAAACGGGAAAAAAGCAAAAGAAATGGAAATATAACCCGCTTAGTTGTCCAAGAAAAAACATGGACTTCCAACTCACTGACATCCTCAATTTTACAATGTTTTCATTTACATGAAGTGTACCATTGGGAGACTGAAAGAGGAAACAACATGGAAACACAAAGTACACTGCCAGTATACATCCTCGTGTCGCTCATGAATGAAGCACTCAGCTCTTGGGTCAATGACAAAACATGTAACTAATACATATCATTCATCAGACCTGTAATGTAGCAGTTATGGACTTTTCAGGTGTCAAGTTTTGATCTTTAATCACTGTGTCCATGTCATGCCCCAAAAATAAGAATGTTCACAGTGACATAAAAAACACAATAGTGATATATATTATGTACTCTGCCTTTACCTCTGTGTGGTTATTCAGCAGAGCTGCCTCCTGCTCCTCCTGTCCATCTTTCCTCTTGTTCTTACAGGAACCTCCGCTCTTACAGTTCCCACTGCAGCTCTTCTTCTCACCCTTGGCCAGGGCCTGTAAGCGCTTCAGGAACTTGACCTTCCAGGCCAGGAAGTCTGCCTGGATGCTGCCATTACTGCTCTTTACCACATTACAGTCGCCCTCTCCCCTGGTCATGATCCGCATGCCACTCAGCATCCAAAGCCACTTGTCTATATTTTTACCTACCTGGTAAGGAAAAAAAGAAGTGTGGGTTGAATAACAAATAAAGTCTGGCTGTTCTTGGCTTTTGTAATCTTAAGTGAATGCTGGCCAAGATTAGGTAAGCTGCAAGTTAAATCAAGTTTGGACCTAGAATATGCATCCTATTACTGAGCTACAGCTGTCAACCTTATAGCTAAAGATATTCTTTGAATAACTGAAGCATATTATCAAGCATTATTGTTATTACTCTAATATGGAAACAGTTTCTTACTGTATTATAGTGGCCAACATAGACAGAGTTGCCAAGACCAAACACTGCATATCTGAGGCCTTTGAGGTAGGTCTTCCCGTATCTGAAGTCAGTGGACGCCTCCTCCAACCACTTACAGAACCACTCAGCGTTCGCTGTGGGCTCTCCATCGGTGTAGGTGGCCACAAGAAACACGCAGACTGACTTGTTGGTGCACTGAACGGAGAAAGGAAAGACGACTTGCCAATATGCATGTTTTCAGCAATTATCACTCCTGGAAGCTATGCTATAAATGATTACACACAGTGGATTCTGCCAACTCGCCTCCAGTACTAAAACTTCATACACGGGGCGGCAGAAACCCACTTAGATTAAATGTGAAATAAGCACACATTGTCTTGTTTGCCCTGTTAATGTATAAAAAACATAAAGGGTGAGTCTCAGTCTAACAGCGTCTAAACTGCAAACCAAATAGTGTCCTCTTGAGTGATGGCTGGCTAGTGTGTCAGTACACGGAGGATCAGCTGCATCTAAACTAGAGGTCTGCACTCATTTCCCTTGTGGAGATTTTCCATCACTGAAAACTGTATCACTGTCCTGAATGGTGATTTTCTCCCCTGCTGTGTACCAGCCAACCGATTCTCTATTCATCTCTCGTTGGACCACGTGTTGCCTGTACCCACAAAATAAAGAGGGAATACTGATGAAAATAATACTGCTTTCATCAGCTGAGCAGGATTTGCGTAACACATTTGTTGTTGTGCCTGCCATTTGAAAAATCAAATTATTGAAAAATGAAGTAAAGACTGAGCCAGAACATTACAGGACGTAAGGCTTACTGCACTGTTAAATAAATCAAAAACAGTTATGATTTATCACTTTGATTCATTCTGTTCTAATTAAGTACTGACTTTAAGTATAGATATGAAACATACACATGAAATTACATGCACATAAGACCTGGCTATGTGTACTTTTAGGGACTAAATCAACACTGTAGAACAAACTTTAAAAGAGCAGCAACAATTTAAAAAAAATCAATAATTTGACATTGTATAATGTAACTGGCTAAGTTAAGAGTTACATACCGAGAGGCAAGTCTAAAGGTGGCAGAGGTTTAGCTTCTCATTCAAGGACACTATTTCTTAAACTGACATCCTCAAGTTGAGGGCCATATGTATCTACACTCTTCTGTCTGTTTACAAGGAAAAAGCACATTCTCTTTGGACCTGGCTTACCTCTTCAGCAAGTTGATCATCTGGATCGTAGTCTTTCATGTCAATCACCTCTGCTGGTATGCCCAAAGTCTTCACCTCCTCTGCCAGCTCTTTTGCAAATACCTGAACAAATGATGAGTTTCAGCTGATGCTTATCAGGTATCTCAGATATTGTACATTCAATTTATAATGTCAGTGTGTTTTCATCCTTTTACTAATCTATCATGACTGGAATTTTACTGTTGATTATGTGCGACACATTGGTTACACGTGGTTATGGTTAACTAGATCCACCTGTGTAGCCCTGAATTACATCCTGTATCAGAGATTAATTAATTAAAATCTGTGGTCATTTTGGAGGCCACATTTAGTGGAGTTGTAACACTTCATTACATTACTGCTCTACTTTCCGAGTCTACAGTATATATATTTTCTTTGTTTAAGTTTACAGAAAGTAGTCAAGTAGAATATCATGAACACTGTTGATCTGTATCCATATAGTCTTGTCTATATGTTAACATCACAGGCCAGTGAGGATGTTTATGTTTTAACTAAACATTGTCTGTACCTTTGCAGTTCCAGTTTGTGAGCCATAGAAGATTTTAACACCTGATACGTGAACCACAGTGTCGCTGTCATTTCCATTCACAGCTTTGTAGACCAACGAGCTGACGTCTTTGGAGAAGCTTTTCTGAAAGCATACAAAGGAAGAAAAATAATGCAAACCCAGATAAATGACAGGTGATGTTGCAGGTGGAGCTCCCCTTTCATGCCAGGAAAAACACATTACAAGTTCGGGAAAAAAACTGTTTTTCCAAATCAACACTCTTAGAAATACACACAGGAAAACATGTCCATGTGAAGGTGAAGATATCGACAAGTAAGTTAGCAATTCACCTTCTTCTTCAGTGCCATCTTCAGGGAGAACCAGACCCCAAAGACAAGTGCAGCAGCTGAATACAAGTACAGCCTGTTGTGCCATATCGATATGAAATAGCTCTCACTGGGATTGGGGGCATTCTGTGAGACTGGAGGGAAAAAAAATTCAACAAATTGAGTACTCTGTTTTCAGACAAGTATACAAATGTTAACGCAGCAGCAACAAGCCAACAGGATTAAGGCCGAACCGTAGTTCACCTGCAGGAAATAAAGGGCGAGTGGAGGCTAGCAATACATGCTAGCTAACAATGACACTAACGTCTGTCGAAACATACGGTAAAGTTACTTTCCAGTTAAATAAACTCACCTTTATTATCCGATGTAGACACGCGACTTACGAAAAGCAAAATAATTACAAACAAACTCAACATCGCTGCAAATTGTATATCAAAACACACATTCCCCTGCAGCTGATGCTGTGTGCAACCATATTGTTTGACCAACACGCATGCTGGGAAGTGTAGTCCGTTTACGGCTCTGGTTGCGCACAAACTAAGCAGGACGCGACTTTCAAAGCAAAAATCGTGGGAAAAATCTATCGATTCCGAAATAATGTGGACGAGGCCTTGTTCCTTCTGCTAACTTAAAGATTCGTCGTTACGTCTGTACACCTCTGCCTAATTTTTAGCATTACTTTCAATTTCTTCACCGGAAGTGATGCTTGACGTTCAACTGGTTTAAACGTAGTGTTGAAAGTGTTCACCGGGATATTTAATGTGATAGCTATGACTGTTGGCCGGTGTATTCAGACTTATTGGTGTTTACCTTTTTATATGCAGTCTATGGTGTTTACTGCCCTAAAGGGACAATAAAGCAAATATGCAATTAGCCGTAGTAGCGTCAATACATCAACACAGATGTGATAGCATGCTAACACTTCCGGTGAATACTTTCAAAATACTAAAATGAAGAAATCAGAAACGAACACAAAAATGATAAGCCAAGTTCGTAATTCTGTACTGGAAGTTATAATTAAACGAATAGATATATAATAGAATAGAAGGGCCAGGATGCGGTGGAGGATGGAGAGGAGACGTGCCCTGTTCGCATATCTCTCTGCCTTTGAACGTTTGTCTAATCCCTTTTTTTACGCTACCTATTTATATGTAGACTTGACAGTTCACTTGTTACACCTAGATGAAAAAACGAATGCCGTTTAATAGTATTATTAAGTGTCATTGGTCTCAGCTGTAGTTTGTGTTGCTCCTTGGTTATCCTGAGAGGTGTATCTGATTTTTTGTCCATCCTGATTCATACGGTATGGGCAAGTATCCCTCAAAAACAAATTATAAAAATATATATTATAGATTTGCTAAGCTTAACATTTACTGCAGGTTTGTTTTATTAAATTACATCAGTTTTATCTACGAACGTTACCTAATAAACTGACAGGAACAGGCAATGCTTTTAATAGTTTAATCATATTGAAATGGGGCTTTCCTGCAAGTGTAAAGTGAGTTTAAGTATTCTCTTGTGGTTACAGTTGGAGAGTACAACTCCCCATTCACCATGAGTGAATAACACAAACTGATTATGGCTTCTTTTCACAAGAGGGTCCAACTGCAGACCTCCACCGTCAGGCCACTTCTGCTGCAGACCTCCTCTCTCTTTTCAAGTGAACGCTTTTAAAATAAAACCTCAAAAAGTTGTAATTACGCTCTGTTACCAATGGAGTGCACTGTACAGATCACGTAACACGTTCATGACAGACCAAGGTACGTTTTGATAGTCTGTTTTTTTGGTATAATTAACAAAGGAAAAAAACAGAAACGGGTCGTTTTCCCGTTTTTTCAATTTTGTGCAAGAAACGAAAAAAACAAAATTCAGTTTGATTTTTCGTTTTTTCGTTTTTTTAATCAAAACAAAAATAGGAAGTTTATTACTCAATATTTCCTTCCATTGGTGGGTGGGACTTCATCAGCCCCTGCTTCTGATTGGACAGTGTTCTCCATCAGTTGTGTCGGCGCTTCAGGCTGCTCTTCAAAATTAAGGTTCTCCCAAATAATTTTCATTCCTGCTGAGGTTCTCCTCTTTGCCTTAAGATGATGCAATGTCTACAGAAAATATACACTTAGATTACCGTTTATTAGTGAAAACTAATTACATAATGCAATAGATCCGCCTTCATGATTAAGAGATTAACAGTTTTTAAGAGGTGGCGATTCAGCTGTATGATCAGTTTGGAGCATGTTTGTGATGAATTAAACAAAGGTGTTTCTGTTATTTAGCCTCACAGATTAAGGCTCGTTTTAATAAATGCTGTGGACAGTAAAGTGTTCATGATATTATAAAGATCGATGACATCGAACCAACAGCACGCACACCAAATGGATTTACAGTATATGACCAGCAGGTGTCGCCCTGCTCCTCCCTCAGCTGTGATCACCTGGAGCCACTTGAGAAAACAGAACTTCATTGAGTTCATTCTGCTGTGTTTAAAGACTCATCACACCTGATCTGGTCTCGTTTTATGTCAACTCAAGCCTGCCGACATTTGAACACATTTCTGAGTAAAAAGGGTTTTGCACCTTTGTAGCCACAGATTAGCAGAATTAACCTCTGTCCATCAATACGGTGCCTGATGTGATTTTAAAAATAGCCTTGACGGCAGATGCAACCCAATAAGACCAAATAATTATATTATATTTTATTATTAAGCGTAGTTCTGGTTTAGTAAGAGACCAGTACACTGAAATGTGTCAGTCTGAGTTGATGATAAATGATCTGCGCCTTGATTTAGAACCAGGTCCGATCAAAACGTTCCCAGGACTCCTGTTATTGAAGCTGATCCACCATCTGTAAAATGTGATGGGATCAAAATCTCCTCCGCTGTGCCACAGCAGGTGAAGAGGAAGAAGTCACAGTGCCCAGTCTGAACGATCACATGTCTTCCTGCAGTGGTTTAATTATTTTGTGTATTATTGCTGAATGGGTGTTTTCTTTAATGATTTACTGTAATGATTAGAGAGGCTGCTGTCAGTCATTTAAAACGTTTCCATGCGCTTTACTCCAGTTTCACTGGACTGTGTGTGAGACCTTTAGGATGTGGAGAAGAACACAGAACATCAATTAACATTCCTGAGAGAGATTTTAGTATTTAGTTATGTTGCTGTGTCTCGTGCGTAAATCGTGCCTCGCGCGTAAAGTGGAGTAATGCGCCCCAAAATACCAAAAAACAAACAAACAGTGAAATACTTTGCCGTTGACTTGGTCAGTGGTACAGTCGCCTGAGTGACCACATCTTATTTTAAGAACAACACTCCGATAGGCGCACAGCGGTCGCAAGTGCATAATTTGCTGTTTAAAAACGTGCGCGCTTGGCGTGAAAATGACAACTGCGTCGGTTGGAAGCAATGACACTTGTGCTGTGCTGTGAGCCGCTTTGCGCAGGTGCGAGATAGGGCCAACAGAGAGCTAAACACAGCGAGTTGGGGTGGTGGAGAGCGACGATCACGAATGCGCTGTGAGAAAGAGTGCACGTTATTCTGATGGAGAACCCAAATGCCAGTGCGCCACAGTTCCGGTCGTCCCCAGGGTCAGAGCTGGGCCCGGTGCCACGAGGGGCCAGGAGGGGCTTTGCTCCCTCAGTTGTATTTTCTGTCTGATGGTGGGGACGTGAGGACAGTGATGTGTCTTGGTTTCATTCTGCATTTGCACCCCAAGAGACCAAGTTATAGCAAATGCACTCGCGCTCATCTGTGAGCTGATGTGAGTGTTGGTCTTTAAATGAGCTGAGGTCAGCCACACTGTTGGCGCGTTGCTATGGAGGCAGCAGAAAGCGATTCCACCATTGACCCCCCCCCACACACACACACACACACACACACAAAAAAAAACAGGTCTAAACTCGATGGCACTGTATTTCTCTGTTATTTTAGTTGCGCATCACTGTGACACTGTGCTGCGCATTTACGCACAAGGCACAGCAGCGTAACTTAATTGATTATTAAAATCTCCTGAAGAGCTGACAGGATCGGTCAGGAGCTAAAGTTAATAATGTTCTGTGTTCTTTTACAGATACAAAAGGTCTCACACACAGTCCAGGTTCATCCAGTGAAACTGTTTGGAGTAAAGCAGCCGTCCTCCTGATCCATCCTCCTACAGAGCGTCTAAATGATTTCTGTTTCCTCTGGAGAGTTTCCTCTGTCCTGTCATGCCAAGTTTACATCTTAAACTTTTTTTTCTTTTGCTGCTCAAATAAAACGATGTTTGATGCGACTTTATTGCGCACGTGACCGACAGCAGCCTCTCTAATCATGAAAGTAAATCGTTAAAGACAACCCTCAAACATCAATAAAATACAAAATAAAGAAACCGGTGCAGGGCAGAGATGTGACCGTCGGCCGGTTATCATAGTTTATATTAACGCAGCGCAGTGAGACTCCAGACGGTTCATAGAGGAGACAGCGTCTGTCTGCTAACAGACTGCAGTTCTGACTCTTCACTCATAAACTGCAGAGCAACACAGGCTTCATGATCACAGATGGTTTTTAGATCACGTCCACACTTCTGTCCATCTCCCCTCTCTGCTGAGTCTGCAGTTCAATCAGTTAACTGGTGTTTTTCATAATGCGCCAATTATGCGCCATTATTAGTCCTTTTATTAAGTCCTTTTTAACCATGTTCCCGGCGCACAGACCATTTTTTCTACTGGACATATCCAACTCCAGTGATCTGGAGTTGGATATGTATAAAGATTTGCCCCTCGCCATTTTTAACTGCCCTCTCAGTCACTTCATCCTGGCGCCGAGTCTGGTCAGACCGTCTGAATTGTTCTGTAACGTTCTGTTTCTGAAGCTGAGGCTACATCAGATGACTTGAACTGTGACGCGCTGGCATTTGGGTTCTCCATCATGATAATACTTAATTCTTAATAATTCTGTTTTTGGCTTTATGTTCATTGCGTTTCCATAAAGCAGCTGTTTTATTTGCAAATTCGATCAAATCTGGGCAAGTAATTATTAATAAAATATGATCTGGTTATTTAGTCCTATTGGATGCGTCAACCATCAAGGCTATTTTTCAAAATCACATCACGTACAGAGTGGATGATAGAAGCTTCAGACATAATTGTACTAAATAATAATCCATGGCTGCAAAGGTGCAAATCCTCTTTCTCTTCCTCAGGAATTTGTTCAAATGTCGGCAGACTTGAGTATAAAACTGAGCCTAACTAGGCCAGATCAGGTGTGATGAGTCTTTAAACACTGCAGAATGAACTCAAGTGGCTCCAGGTGATCACAGCTGAGGGAGGAGCAGGGCGACACCTGCTGGTCATATTTTGTAAATCCTTTTCGTGTGCGATCGATCTTTATAATATCATGAACACTTTACTGTCCACAGTATTTACTAAAATAAGCCTTAATCTGTGAGGCTAAATAACAGAAACACCTTTTTTTATTAATTACGGCTTAAAAGCACCACAAACTACATGCTCCAAACTGATCAGCTGAATCGCCACCTCTCATAAACTGTTAATCTCTTAATCTTGAAGGCGGATTTATTGCATTATGTAATTAGTTTTCGATAATAAACTGTGTATAAAAAGTGTATATTTTGTGGAGACTTTGCATCGTTTTAAGGCAAAGAGGAGAACCTCAGCAGTGATGGAAATTCTTTGGTAGAACCTTAATTTTGAAGAGCAGCCTGAAGCACAGACACAACGGATGGAGAACACCGTCCAATCAAAAGCAGGGGGCTGATGAAGTCCCACCCACCAATGAAAGGAAATATTGAGTAATAAATTTGTTTTGTCAGTAAGAAAGGAAAACGAGACATTGTGCTGAATTTGGTTTTTTGGTTTTGGTTAAAAAACGAAAAAACGAAAAATCAAGCTGAATGTTGGTTTTTCGTTTTGGGCACAAAATTTAAAAAACGGAAAAACGACCCGTTTCTGCCTTTTTCCTTTGTTAATTATACCAAAAAAACAGACTATCAAAACGTACCTTGGTCATGACAACAGTTATTTCTGTAACTTTAAATGTTGTTTAATTATTATTTTTCATGAAACTGAAATCATTTGTACATTATTTAAATTACTCTTTGTTTTTGGATGATCAAAAATCACTAAATTATTAAAATCGACTGAAGAACCAAAAGGGAACTGTTGTTGAACGTCGATGTTTCACAGCGGACACTCCTGAGAAACGCACTCAGAGCGCATCAACGACGTTGTTATCTGACAGCATTGTTTTATTTGTCAACAGCAGCTTGGACAGGGCATTCCGGCGTAACAGATATAAAAATGTCTATATTTACGCCAACAAATCAAATACGGCTGACAAATGTGGCTGTGGTGAGGATGAAAAAGGGAGGAAAGCGGTTTGAAATCGCCTGCTACAAGAATAAAGTTGTGAACTGGCGGTCAGGAGCGTGAGTAACATTAAATGTTAACTTCGACTATGTTTGAGTTATTTTTATAACTAGGTACTAAAACATCGTGTTCGCTATCTGTTAAAGCCAACGGACATTTGCTGTTTAAATTTAATCTACCAGTCTGTCGGTTTAATTCCTCTCTGCATGTCCAAACATTGTGTTTTCTTCCAGAGAGAAAGACCTGGATGAGGTTTTGCAGACACGGTCGGTTTTCGTTAATGTGTCCAAAGGTCAGGTGGCTAAGAGAGATGACTTGACTAAAGCTTTTGGAACAGATGATCTGACTGAAATTTGTAAACTGGTGAGAAATGTTTTCCTAACGTTACCTCTTGTTCGCACTGTGTCTTCACCTTCACCGGTATTCACCTTCACTTCCTCACCCTTTTATTATTCTTTTGTTTTGGACAGATCCTGAGCAAAGGAGATCTCCAAGTGTCAGACAGGGAAAGGCACTCTCAGCTGGAGATGATGTTCAAGGATATTGCGACTATCGTGGCTGAGAAGTGTGTCAACCCTGAGACCAAGAGGCCGTACACAGTCAGTTTAATTGAGGGGGCGATGAAGGACATTCACTACTCTGTGAAAACCAACAAGAGCCCTAAACAGCAGGTGAGGAGACACACTTTATCCATGTAGACTGGAATAATTAATCAGGGAATGCTTGGTGATAACATTTTCCACTACAAATGACACTGCTTTGACCACCACAAATGCATTTTCAATCTGTTGGAGACGCTGCAAAGAATTAATCCACGCTGACATAAATACATAAATCAGTGTTTCCAACACATGCCCAGATATATGAACGGCTGAACAGGTAAATCTGGCGACCCATTTCTGCATTTTGCAGAGAAACAAAGAGAGAGTTGTTATCAATCATGTTACAAGATGGAGACAAGGTGGATATTTTACAAGTCCGGACCAGGTAAAATGACAGTGAACACCTTGGTTTCGAACGCTGTGATAGGTTTCGTCATTAACAAGCCTCCTCCACATTTGGCACATGTGCGACTGCCCGGTATACTGTCATTCTGTGGGAGACAGTGTTAATACAATGTAATGTATCTTTTGTCTTTCTTTGAAGAACCTAAGTGGATCCCACTGGCATTTGAGTTGTGATGCTCAAAGCACAAAAATATATCCCTTTAAAACACTCAAAATTCACATCTCTTCCCAAATGTAACGACAATTTAAATTAGTTAAATGTTACAGGATACTTCTTATTGGTGTTTTAAACTGAAAAAAAAATCAGATGGTATAATTTGAGTATTTAGTTCAGTAGACAACAATAAGGACAGCTAAATGTTGTCTTCCAGATTTCAACATCTGCTACCCTCAAGCTTAGGTGAAATCCACCAGTGAATAAAGAAACATGCTGATCATTGGTACCTAGACTTCTTTTCCTGACTATTTTATTACAATTACAGTTGGTAGTGATGCATTTAACACTACACTTTGGAGATGGATTTTATTATTGATGACATACTCAGGTTTTAGCGTATTAAAGGGGAAACTGCCACATTTATGTTCCGTATGAAGGAGAAATCAAGTTGTGTCTTTAGTGTTTTTCCTTCACTTCATTCTGGACTTCATCACAGACAATGACAATCTTTTTGTAACCTGTGTGACAAACTGATCTGCCCTGTTGTTCTCAGGCTCTGGAAGTGATCCGGCAGCTGAAGGAGACCATGGAGATCCAGAGGGCCCACATGAGGCTGCGTTTGGTGCTGCCAGCCAAGGAAGCCAAGAGGCTGAAGGAGAAGCTGAAACCGCTCCTGCAGGTTGTGGAGAGTGAAGACTTTGATGAGGAGCTAGAAATGGTGAGGAGAGTTGAGGTTTTAAAATCACGGCGTGTCTGTGGGTGGGATTAAGCATTCTCTGCAGTCACTGAATAATATATGTCAAGTAAATCTCTTTAGTGGAGTATTACAATCAGACATCAACTCAATGAGTTTTTTCTGTTGTATCTGGTGCACACGTAATAACACTCAAATGTCCATTCTTTTTGTGTTAACTAATGCCTTTTATGTCTTTACGGCTCACATTATACTTGTTCATTCTCCTCATCCTCAGGTGTGTCTGGTGGATCCCGGCTGCTTCAGGGAGATCGACGAGCTGATCCGTTGTGAGACTAAAGGCCGAGGTTCTCTGGAGGTTCTCAGTCTGAAGGATGTGGAGGAGGGAGATGAGAAACTGTAGTAACCCAACAAGTCAGGAGTCGGCACCTTATCCACACTAACATGCAGCACACAAACTGCAAACTCATTTAAGAGACTATATTTATGATTCAGCCGGTTTCCCAGCCTCTCTATGATGAAATGATTTATCTGACTTATTATTTGCCAGATTTGCGTACTGGGTGGAATGTATTTTGGATATATGTTTGAGCATGTATACCTGAACTTGCAGGTCAGTAAATAGCTCTGGCCTGCTTTCACATATTTATTCAGTTTCTTTTCTTATATCAGTACCTGGTGACCGTTAGCAGAACTTCTCGACAAGGCTGTTTCTGCCCTTACATCAGACTTTGTGTGCCATGTAGTCATGCTCAGTATGCCAATTTTATGGATAATTTCTTTAACCCAATGATATATATTTTGTCATAATGAATGAGTTTGCTCTGTAGCAAATAAATAACAAAAATGTTTTCATTTTGGTTTATACACAGTGATTTTCCTAATATGCATATACTTGATTTGAAAACAAACTGAATCACAGTTTTCAAGCCCAAATATTTGGCAGCTTTAAGAACAGAAAAGCGTAACATCCAAACCAGTGACATTTGAAGAATTTCCATTTCAGTTAGTTGTGCCCCTTATGAATAAATGCTGTACACAGCAAAAATATAGAATTATATGGATATTATCTTGAATATTGTACCATGACTTATATTATCAGTGTTGAGAAAAGGCTACAATACAGTGTTTGTAAATATTGCTATAGGGGTAACTTACAAATGTGTTAAATGTTCCCTCAGGAGTCTTACATTGTTTTGTTTTTTCACCACAAGCTAAGCAAAAGAAAAATACAGTTTAGAGACTTGAGCAGTACATCAAATAATGTTTTCATACTCTTTTATTTCAGGGTTTTCACCAACTTTCTCACATTTGAGCAGGAGTTCAGGGTGTACAATCATCTGTAAATCAGAAATGTATGACATTTAGCTCCTCTGAGTTAAAAGAAAACAAAATCTTGTTTCAGTCATTCAAACTGATGTTTTCCTGACAGGTTTTGTGTTTGACCTCCGCTATAAACAAAGTGCACTCTCAGTTAACTGTGTTCTTTATTCTGAAAAAAATCATACTGACTGTCCCATGATATACCTGCTAAACTTTGGCATGTATTTGCAAATAGAAGTCTGAAAAGTCCAGTTTCACATCTGAACATTTCACAGCCTACTGTGAAAAATAATCAAAAATAGATGGCTACAGCATTGGTGTCAAAATAACTGCTCACCTTATTGCCTCCCCAAATGCTCTGTGCAATAATGTGTTAATACCACTATAATGCATGGCTTACGTAACCTGTAAACAAATATTTCTTAATCATTTGCAATGCTTTATTTGTGTAGAATTAATCTCAGATGTAAACATTTTTGCCACTCTTAACAAAACAGATATACAATTGCATTCCTCAAGTTTAGGGCAATGTGTTTTTGCAATACAGTATTCAGTTTTAAGATCAATATTAACTCATTCACATTTGAGCCATTACAGTGTATTTAAGGTGTCAGAGGGCTGTAATGTGTTAATGTCAGTTTAGTATCAATAATTTCACCAAGTAAAGCAAACAGACATGTGCAACTTTACAGCGATGTTGAATTGGAGAAATGTAAAACAATAACATACAGTATATACAGTGTGTTAGCTTCAATACACATGAAGAAACAGCAAAACAAGATGTAAATCTAAACACTAGCTACATGACATGTGTTTTTACTTTTCTAATGTTAAGTTCACGCATAGTTAATCCAGTGCATCATTACTCAACATATGCAGCCAAAAGTTTTCCTCTGCTGTTAAATCCATCCACAGTCATTTCATGTATTAATTACTTTCCAGTTCGATCACTCACACTCTGTCAAATATTACACCACAGTCCCCTCAGATAGGCTGTGATCTGCGTTCAAACTGGCTTTGCGTGAACGTAGTCCTGTTGATCCTGCTGAGCGGGTGACTAGCCTCGTCTTCTACGTTTGGGTTCCTGCTATCTTCAGGCTGCTGCACCTGCCTCTCACTAGTGGGGCATCTGGTGGTGAGAAACACCCCTCCCACCAGCATCAAAGCAAAGGAGATCCATCCAAGGTACAGTGCAGGTCCCCAGTCTCTTCTCAGCAACACAACACCCTCTAGTGGCTGGCTGGTGTGATGGCAGGTCCAGGCTGTGGGAACAAGCAACAGTATCCCAGACAAAACAAAGAGGACACCAGAAAACACTTTGATCTGGCCACGCATGGGGAACCACACCGCCCCGGCTGCTCCAATCACCGCAGCAAAAGCCCCGGCTCCAATGGCTGCCATGATGAGGGCTCTCCATGTCCGAAAGCTTCCAGAAAGAGACATGAGGGATTGGTAGAAAGAGCAGTGCAGGCTGCCATCGTGGGCCAGGTCCCAGTGATCCCATTCCAACCATACCCCATCCCAGTAGGCAGGCAGAGTTGCCGTAGTGTTGTCCAGGGTGCCGCTCACCTTCCACAGGGCCAGGCAGCGTGTCAGAATGGCACAAAGCCACCCTGTGAGGGCCAGACCCAGGGCAGCGAGCTCCAGCTGCCGCTCCATGACTCCGGCCTGCCTGCTCCGCCTCTTCACTGCAGACCCAACGGCCTAACCAGAAACAGCTGGCAGCAGAGTCCCACAGGGTGGGGTGTTTTTTTTAGCGAGTTTGTGCATGTGAGGCAGAGACAACATGGGCATGTGTGTGTGTGTGGGGTGTGTTTGTGTGCTGTCTGTTTTGTCTGTCTGTTCAGGAAGGGGGAAACCGGTTCTTCAACATTTATGAAAAGAAGAAAGCACGGCGTGGCTGCAGCTGGGTGGAGGAGGGAAATCCCTCTGTTTTCTCTGCCATGGTTTCAAAACAATCCCTTTCTCCCAGTTTCTGCACAGAGTGAAAAACAAAGGTTCCACTGTGCTCTGGTTTTTCAGCCACTCTGTCATGTTTCTAAGAGAAGCCACAAGGTCTTACTGATATTGGGGTTTGTGTTCTCACAGTAGCAGTGCAGCTGTCTCCCTTGATAGTGGGTGGAGAATAACAATGACACCAACTGGAACCTTATTTGATTTTAATACTTTTCTCACTGCAAAAGACTGATTCAACTGGCACATGTTTACTCCTACAGTGTTTATTTTGAATTTCAAGATGCAGATCACAAGCACACAAACTTTTAGTACAGTAAATGTTCTCTGTTTATAATTTTCACTAAATCTCCTAACATGATTAATGTAATTTTCTACTGATTATAAAATGCATACATATTCAGGTAGAGCAAAAGTTGGCAACAAAGTCCTTCAGAAGACCTATCAGCTGTTTCAAAAGATAAAAAACAAGTTAATTATTGCTGAATCAGACATACAGTGAAATGATTTCCCCAAAATGGAGATCTAAGAATTCAACTGCACATTTCATGACAAACACTGACAAATATCTGTAAATGGATGGTATTGACACCACTCTGGACAGACTTAAAGTAACTATATTTACAATAGCCAAATCCATGTGTCTCACTCCGTAGAAAAAATAAAACACATTAGAATTCATTGCAAAGCATGCCTGTAGTCTCTTCATAGTTTAACATGTTTTATATATATGGTCTGCATGTATCTATATATGACTAATCATGTTGTATCACAGTCAAATACACTTTTACTAAAGTGGTTTTCTGTGGTAAGTTTTCAGCATTGAAACACACGGGCTGATCTGTGTTCAGTACTCAGTCCTCACTTCAAACATAGTTCTTGATGGCGTAGCTGCTGTGTGCGGGTGTCCTGGCCCGTGTGTACCCACTGGAGGGGAACTGGGCCCTCTGTGGTGGGCAGCTTGTGCAAAGAATGGCTCCCCCACAGAACAGCAGCCCAAATGTCACAAAGCCTATATATATGGCTGCTCCAAGCTCCCTTTTCAGCACCTCAGGGACACGAGGGTTGTGGAAGTCCCTGATGATGGAGTTGGCCGTCCAGGAAACAGCAACTATGGTGGTGAGGGCTGCCAGGCAAAAGGTGGTCCCAGAGCTCAGCACCACCCGAGCCTTGATCTTTGGGTGGCTCAGGCAGTTGGTGCAGTGTGCTCCCAGAAGAAAGATGAGGAATCCCAAACATTCTAGCACCAGACTGATGCAGATGAGGCCACGGGCAGCCTGGAGGTCTGGTGACAGGTCCAGCAGGGCATCATAAAGCTTACACTGCAGCTGACCTGTGTACTCACTAACACAGGTCATCCACAGACCTTCCCAGAACACCTGCATGACCACCAGATGGGTGCCAATGAATGCTGTCACCTTCCACATGGGCAGAGCGCAGATCAGGATGGTCCCAGCAAAGCCTATCATGGAAAGGCTGATACCCAGCTCCTGCAGAGCCATGGGACTCCGTGCAGACTCTCTCACACCCTGGGGAACAGAAGGTGAAGAAGAATAAAAACATTTTAGATTTTTATTCAGAATGGATAGATAGTAATCTCCCTTTCATCACATCCTGACACGTTGCTGTTGGAATAAAGTGATCAGCTAAGATGGCAGTGTTCTTTCCTCTGTGATATGTTTCATTCACAACTTCTGGTCAGTTTTCATTTTGATAACTAAAAGAATAAACTTAATCTGCCTCAGTTGTTCTTATTGATTAGTTTATAACAACCCAAATCAGTTGACAGAGGAGATCACACTTATATTCATGGACACAGTCAAATACCAGAAACGTAAAGTATCATTAGCTCAGCTTTACACATCATGTCCTTCGTCTTACAGAATCTGCTCAGATAAATATGGCAAGTGTGAGGGACAGTGCACAAAGTCAATATTCCTTTATGTCCTTTAAATATATCATACAATTCAATAATATAAAACTGAAACATGTAGTTCTGCATTAGGTAAACTTAACGTATAGCTTTCCATTTCAACCTAAAAAAAGGGATATGATGAGGTATGATCAGAAAGGATAGATAAACACTAGCTATAGTGTTTACTGTCAACATGTGTGATCACATGTGATAACAGTAACTGTAGAGATGTTTTTTCCATAAGGCTGTTATGTTATTTTCTGAAAGTGATGTCATTAGATAAACATTTTGTAAATGTTTAGCCATGGAGGAAAAGAGCCACTAGGTGGCAGTCAAGGTGTATTTTGCTCTCAATTGCAAATGCAGTACTTAAAGAGAATTTAATAAGACAGATCTTTTAGATTAAAAGTAGATTATTTTGTGATACTGTGTCATGAACAAAGTAAAGGGGACAGTAATGGCTAAGGAAAGAAAAAAACATCCTTACCAACATCTTTATCAGTTTAATTTGTCAGTTTTCATATTAATGTCTAATCTTTGCATCATGGCAAGGCGTTGTTCAAGGTGCAAAGAGGAAATGTAAGGTATTCCACTATTTCACTAACAATAAAAGGTAGAATTTAAGTCTAACATCCATGTCCAAGAATTAATATTAATTTTATATTAACACCTGGGAGTTTTTTCATGTATAATATTCCATTTCCCTTGAAGTTACTGGTCTGATGAATCAGAGTACACCTTATTGATACTTATAAACATATCTACATTCTCTTGTCCTTAGAAAGTCACTGTGGAGAGAATAGTGAAAGTAAACCACTGACAAAGCAGGTGAATGCAATAATGTGGACACCATGGAGAATTTGGTCATTTTCAACATTAACGCTTCAAATATACATATAAACCAAATACAAACCATCTCACAAAATCAATTTATACCCAAATATCTAAGATTCTAAGGGGAATGATTAATATTAACTATGGTTTTAACTTTTGTGAAACCTTTATGTCATCTTTAGAGAACCCCCTTTCAGTTGCTTTAATCAAGTTCTTCCCAAGTATTTATTTTAGCAAACCTAGACAGTGTTGGTTGAAACTTAAAAAGCAGGTCATGCTTTACTGAACAGCCAACAGGATTTTAAGTCCCTGAGTCAACGTGTTTGTTTCTTGGATAGTTATCTCTGGTAAGTACCTGACAAACAGGTTATCTCAGTGTTCAGTTTGAATAACCACAGGTGCATTTTCTTAAACAGCATTTCACAAAAGTGAGTACACCCCTCACATTTTTGTAAATATTTGATTATTTTCTTTGATGAGACAACACTGATAAAATGATACTTTGCTACAATGTAAAGTAGTGAGTGTACCACTTGTATAAAAGTGTAAATTTGCTATCCCTTCAAAGCAATATATCTCACAGCCCTTAATGTCTAAACCATTGGCAGCAAAAGTGAGTCTACACCCCTGAGTGAAAATGTCCAAATTGGGCCCAAAGTGTCAATATCCAGCACTGCCTTAACCCTTTTGGGCATGGACTTCACCAATGATTCACAGGTTGCCACTAGAGTTCTCTTCCACTCCTCCATGACGACATCACGGAGCTGGTGGATGTTAGAGACCCTGCACTCCTCCATCTTCTGTTTGAAGATGCCCCACTGATGCTCAGTAGGGTTTAGATCTGAAGACATGCTTGGCTAATCTATCACCTTTACCCTCAGCTTCTTTGGCAAGGTAGTGGACGTCTTGGAGGTGTGTTTGGGGTTATTATCATGCTGGAATACGGGCCTGCGGCCCAGTTTCCGAAGGGATGATATCATGCTCTGCTTCAGTATGTCACAGTACATGTTGGCATTCATGGTTCCCTTAATGAACTGTAGCTCCCCAGTGCTGGCAGCCGGTGACACACACGCTTGACACCATCTGAACCACATAAGTTTATCTTCATCTCATCAAACCACAAGACATGGTTCCAGTAATCCATGTCACATCCATTAGTCTGCTTGTCTTAGGCTGTTTGCTTTCTTACGCATCATCTTTGGAAGACGTCTTTGGCTTCTTTCTGGGACGACAGCTGTGCAGACCAATTTGATTGTTGCATTGTTGCGCATGGTCTGAGCACTGGCAGGCTGACCCCCAAGACTTTCAACCTCTGCAGCAATGCTGGCAGCACTCATATGTTTGTTTTCCAAAGATAACCTCTGGATATGACGCTGAACATGTGCACTCGACTTCTTTGGTCGATGATGGTGAGGCCTGGTGGAACCTGTCCTGTTGCAGCTCAGTTTCAGGATCTTGGTAATCTTCTTATAACCATGAGGTGCCATGTTGAACTCCCAATGACCAGCATGAGACAGTGTGAGAGCGATAACACCAAATTTAACACACCTGCTCCCCATTCACACCTGAGACCTTGTAACACAAATGAGTCACATGACACCGTGCAAGGAAAATGGCTAATTGGGACCAATTTGGACATTTTCAATTAGGGGTGTACTCACTTTTGTTGCCAGCAGTTTAGACATTTAGGCTGTGTGATGTGTAATTTTGAGGGGACCGCAAATTTGCATAAGTAATACAAGCTGTACACTCACTACTTTAAATTGTAGCAAAGTGTTTTCCATCCATCCATCCATCGTCAACCGCTTATACTGCATACAGGTTGTGGGGGGCAGGAGCCAATCCCAGCTTACATCGGGCGAAAGGCGGGGTACACAAGGGCCAGTCTATCGCAGGGGCACACATAGACAAACAACCACATCCATTGTCCTAAGGACAATTTAGAGACACCAGTTAACCTAGCCTGCATGTCTTTGGATGGTGGGAGGAAGCCGGAGCATCCGGAGAGAACCCACGCAGACACAGAGAGAACATGTGAACTCCATACAGAAAGGCCGGGCCAACTGGGGTTTGAACCCACGGTCTTCTTGCTAATCACT
Source organism: Lepomis macrochirus (assembly GCA_024633595.2). Lineage (NCBI taxonomy): Eukaryota > Metazoa > Chordata > Actinopteri > Centrarchiformes > Centrarchidae > Lepomis > Lepomis macrochirus. The sequence continues at coordinate 6,549,140 of JALXJV020000009.1, forward strand.
GCACCACCGCGCCGCACCTCAAAATGTTTTTGTATAATCAAATATTTACAAAAAAGTTGCTCATTTTTGTGTGATACTATATACTTTGAATCATTAGGGAAAAATATCTTAAAATGAAAGGTCACTTACTGTGGAAAAAATAGAATTAAAACAAAGATATGAAGAGTACAATTACAAAATGTTTTGTTTAACTGAAACCTCCAACTTTCCCAAACATGTTATATATGTTACAATTTGACATATTAAAATGTGTCTGAGATTTAGCCTTCCATTTAGCTTAGCGTCATTAAACAACTTGGATTCTTTTAGTTTTAGTTTTGGATTTTTTAAGACTATAAAGATAATGCCACATGGTCTGAAGTCTCTTTGTAAGTATATCCATACGTATTTACTATTAATGCGCAAAAAAACATAAAAGCTTTTAAAAAAGCTGAACATAAAGTGTTACTGATCAAACACTATGATTGGGTATAACATAGTTAAAAACACATTGAAAGTTGAAAAACACCTTTTCACTGTTAATGATTCATTTGCTGAAACCATGATACACCATGATACTCTGACATCAAAGAGCTTTGCATACAATAATTAATCCAAAATAGGTTCAGGTAGATTCTCTCTCTAGTCTCTCTAGGGCAATTCAGGAATGTGATACCAGGTAAAATGCAACACAACAGGGTGTGTTCACATCAGTGAAACACCCTGTAAAACTGAACTGACATCATGTTTGTCATGAGATGTTTTGGAAGATAGTAATTCAGAGGCCATTTCCTGGATGATACAACACTGACAACATCTATGCAGTACCATGTTTGTAACGGCCCTTTTGAACAACACATAGAAGTGTAATCTGACCTGATGGCCCAATCGGCAGGACAATCATCATTTGCCTGTTCCTTCTCAAATCATTCACTGTTAGATAATTAATACATCTTATGATGTCAGTATTAGGTTCTGTTTAAACCAACGGAGGGGTGGTCTTGGAACGCTGTCAAGTGAATTCTGAAGCTGTTCATTTCTCGCACTTTAACCAATAAAAGGAAAGCATACTATTTTCATTGTTAAAAACATTTTCTCTTCCTTTTTTGGTGACTTTGCTACCAAAATGTCGATCAGCAGGCCAAACTGGAGCTCCTGAATATATGGGCTGAAGAGAATGTTTCTCAATCATCAGCGAAGCTTCATAAAAATACTGAGGCATAGAACCACAAGTATTCAGCAATAAAATGGATTCCAGCTAATTGTTGAGCAGTGATCAAAAGGGATTAGTTTAAAAAAACTGCATTAGTACTGCAACAGTGCATAAAAGCAGAGGACTGGGACAAAAATTCAGAATGGGATTTGACTCCGTCCCAGGACACCCAATTCACACAAACCACCAGACCGCTAATTTGTGGGCTAACCCTATTTGTTGATGTAATGGGTACCAAACCATATATATTTTGCCTCTGTTTTCATCTACACACATTTGGGACAAAGCATTAAAGTAGCCTAACACTGATTTTTTAAGGTAGACGATGCGGCTATGGGTGCACAGTCAAAAACTCCAGCCTAGGCTAGCTATCAAAGCACATACAGTAAGTACAGTACAAGTAATGTACAAGGCTAGACAAATAAATAAGCCATGGGTACACATTAAAGAATAGGATGAGCTATACAGAGTTTGCTCAAATGTTGAAATTTTATATTTACATACAAGCATCAGTCATATCAAAGTATGTTCAGTCACCAGTGTCCATAAAGCAAACAGCACAAATATAAACACTATATACTTAATGTTTTCTATAGGCCTAGTCTATAAAGACAGTTGCAGATCCAGGAGTATACAGGAGGCTTTCTACACACACACACACACACACACAACACACAACACAAATGCTAAAACATGTGGCCAGCTGTGTGGAAGCTCAACAGAGAACCAGAGAGAGAGATAATGCGGACCAGGTGGATTTGATTGTCCTGCTTGCTAGATTATAAAAAAAAGCTTGCTACATTATCACTGCTCCTGGCGAGCTTGTTGGGAATGATGCGGAAATAAAATGTCCATGAAGAGGATTATGAAAAAAAGATAAAAAAAAATTGATCTGAACATCTGATCGTGTACACACAACCTTAAGGATATAGGTTGAGTGCTCTACCAATTAAGCTAACCAGTGACACTAAAAACTTCACTGAAATCACCATTAAGCAACGTTCCTGCCGACTCCTGTGTTTACTGTATTGTTATCTCGAGATCACGAGATAATTATCCCGTTAACACGGGAAAACGGAGTGAAAAAAATATTTGAATTGATGGTCGCTTAGGGCTTCCATACAAACTCCCATTGGTTTGATTCAGAAGCCAGATCTTTTGGTGTGAACACACCTTTACCTATAGGCCTACAGGGGAAAATCATGCTTTGGGTTAAAATAACCAAGCCACACAACATTATGGAAAGACTATTAGAGAGACCGTTGGAGAGTTCAAGTGCGTAAAGACAAATGTAGAGGTTGCTTTTCTTCTTCAGGTGGGTAACATTAGTGTTGCAATGTTTCACAGAACCAGTCGTTCAGTAGACCTATTGTTTTGTCTGTTGTTGTGTTGTTAGCAGGAGAGTTTGATAATTACTAGAGCTGGTGAGCTGGTGAGCTGGCTCTGGGAAACCATCTTGTCATCTTTGCATGTTAGCTTCACAGCAGCAACAGTTTACTAACCCACAACTTAGCAAAATTAGTTAGTTTCATTACATGCTGATGTTGTTAGCTCTATATCATGGTATTTGTCTGTACAATGTTTGTGAAGAGTTTAATATCCACAAAAACAGAAACACAAGTTTGCCAGCACATGGTGATTCAAAATGCTATGCTATGTAATTTTACCTTATCTGTTAGCTCAGCAACAAACCTACGGCCTTCTCTTTTGTCACTGTAGTTATCTAAAAACAATCTAAACAACTAACTTGCTAGTTTTTACTGTGATGTGTTTTGAATGGTGTGTTTGTGTGCTTGCATGTTGTTCGTTTGAAGACGTTTTATTTTATAATGTTTGTTTTGCCTCAGCTAACATTACCCTCAGGGGGCAGACATCTGGATTCTGCCACTTTGCCCAGCTGTTGTTGCCTTGGCAATGCCTGTCCATTTATTCAGAAGGAGCACTGAATGGAGGGTTTTATTTGTTTGTTTAATATTAAGAAGCTTTGAATTGCATACCCCAACCCCACCTTCAGTGCATTTTTTAACAAACACTGTAGCCAGTTCTACGAAAAAGCTCAACACAGTAAAACTGGTTCAACTAGTTGAACTAGAAGATCTTCACCATGAATAATTCAAGAAAACTGCAGGATGTTTTCGAATACACTGCCTTCTGCTTAGTTATACTTTCGAGTTTGTGACCTCTTTGAATTCTAAATCATGACAATTTTGTTTCCTTTAAAGAGTGTTTCTAAGATTGCATCTCAAGAATTACTCCAAATGTGATGCTTACAACTAGTCACAGCCAAAATGCTAACTGACAAAACAAAGTAAACTCTTTGTAAACAAAAGAACAGGCACTTCACTTATTAAGAATATCATTTATTAAATGTGTTATTAAAAATCACTGATTTCAGTAAACAAAAGCTGTCTTTTGATATTGTGATTACAGATATTTATAAAATAGTTTATACAATAAATTCACAATGTATCTGTTAAAGGACAATCAAAGCTTTTGTCAATTATTAACATCCTTCTACTGCAGAGCGGAAAATTAGGTTTGATACACATTTTATATAGAATAGCTCTCATTCAGTCCAGTCATTATGCTTTTCTTGCCAGGACTGTAGTTTCACACCACATCTTTCTACTGTGTCTTTCTTTCCTCAAGAAACGCTCTCTCCTGCCTCCACCAAAGAAATCTTAATTTCCCAGAAAATCAGTTCTTACTGTTTGTCAAGTAAGAAGCTCATAATGAAGGAGGGTCACTTAAGAAAAGAAAAATTATTTGCAGTCTTTTCCAGGAGAATTGATCACTCAGACGTAGGCTTGGCTCGTTGCTGTAGACCTGGCACCGGAGTACTTGACTGGATACTCTGGGCTGTCTTTCGGCGGGCAGGAGCTACAGAGGAGGCCACCACCCAGGATGAGAAGCCCAGCTGCACCCCAGCCGATGTAGAGTGAAGCCCCCAGCTCTCTCCTCTGGGCGTCCGTCAAAATGGGATTGTAGAAATCTCTGATGATGGTGTTGGCAGACCAGCAGACAGGGACGAGGACAAGAACACCGGCAATGATGAAGACGACTCCAGCAGCAATGGCCACCTTGACCTTGGAATTTTCATTCTCAATAAAGTTGGTGCACTTGCCTCCTACGATGCCCAGGATGACACCAAAGGCAGCAGCGATGATGGAAATGACCACAAGAGCTCTGGCAGCCTGGAGGTCCTGAGGTAGAGCCAGCAAAGAATCATAGATCTTGCACTGCATCTGGCCTGTGCTCTGCATCACACAGTTCATCCACAAGCCTTCCCAGATGATCTGCGCAGTCACAATGTTGGCTCCAATGAAGGCTGTGACCTTCCACATGGGCAAGGCACACACAATGATGGTCGCCAGGAAGCCAATGATGGCCAGGATTAAGCCCAGCATCTGTCGTCCCATTGACACCATGATGAGGTCTTGTTTGAGTCGCTGAACAGGAGCAGAAAAGTTGAAGGTTTCAGGAGCAGGTCAGCTCAACTCAGGTTGAATGAAGACCGTGGCACCTTTTCTTTGGTTATAAGGCTGTCTATCTTGAAGGTGGAGTCAGAACGTCCTTCCCTTTGACCTGAAACCATTACACCAGGTACCTGCCCAACAAGATTCTTCACATTATTTGTATGTGGACTGGGAGTAGTTTCGATGAGATCAACAGTGGTCTTAAACGACTCTATGTAAATGAGGCCTGTAAAGAGGCACTAGATTCGTCATTGAAACAATGAACTGCCAGTGGCCAACCATTGATTTCGCAGTTAACCAGAGATCAGTTCCAATCATGGGTTTCTGGTTTAAAAAAAAACACCAATATGGGTGGGAGGGTCACCGGATGTCAGACGTTAACAGACGGAACTTTCATTTATGAAATGTTCCATTTTACTGCTTTTACTCAGTACTTCATTACTTCTGTTTAATCATCTCTCTCTCTCTCTCTCTCATATATATATATATATATATATATATATATATATATATATATATATATATATATATATATATATATATATATATATATATATGATTTATGAAATTGATTCATGTTTTTTTTCCAATCTGAATGAAAATATCGAATAAATTTCACAGTAAGTAGTTCACTAACCTAAACCTCTTTTTGAATTTTTAAACCGCATTCTTATTTTTACAAGGTGTGTTGTGTTACTGTGTGTATTTCAGTGATTTTAGTAAGCCTCTTACAGTTCTCAGTAAAATGACATAGTCATTAAAATTAGGTATAATATTGTTTTTTAAAAATCCTTTATTATAATTCTTATAGATTTATAATAGAAAATTGATTTTGGCTTATCTTGTTTCTTCCTCTCACTCACCAATACACAGACACAAAGAAGTGCTCTGACCTTGTAAAATGCCTGAGCTCATTTTCAGAGATCACACACCATAACATTGCAAGTAACAATACTTTGTGAAAATGACTCCACAAACAGATGTGAATATACCACAAATGCTTTATTAAAATTCTTTTGAATAATCTCAAAAATAAATTGACATTTACAAAAAAAAACGCATCATAATCATCACTCTACAAAATCTGCTCTGTATGATGAAGAAATAAATAAATTGACACTGACTTCCTTATGAAAAAACAATGCAACCTTCACAAAAATGTTGACACAATATTCTAGACATCGTGAACTGGAAATATTTTTACTTTAGTGCAAAAAATTTATCCAAAAGAAAAAATTGTAAAACATTTATAATAATCAGAGGTCACAGTGACTGTTTGAGTGAATTAATTTTAAATCACAAGAATGTATTGATACACATACCATCCTCTAGAAATACAATGTGTAGTGTTGTGCAATTTTACTTTCTATAATGGGATAACAAATTTGTGAAGGCCTCATTGCAGAAATCTCAATCTTTATCCTCTTTCTGTCCTTTCAGTTGTAATAGCTATAGTGCAGCCGAGCATTTGGTTAGTGCTACAAATGGTGTGCTTGTGTGTGCTCGGCAGGATAGGACAGCAGACACAGGGCCATAAGATATTTGCAAAATAATATCTACAGTAAATTCACAATGTATCAGTGGTAAAGTATAAGTTTCTGTCAATCATAGCTTTTATCAACCATTAACATTATTCTAGCGCAGCATAGATTTACTTAACATTCAGAGGAAAATTTAATTTGTTATAAATTTTATATTGAATAGCTCTCATTCAGTCCAGTCTGTGCTTTTGCCAGCACTGTAGTTTCATACCACATTTTTGATACTGTCTTTCTTTCCTCAAGAAAGAAACACTCTTACCTCCACCAAAGAAATCTGAATTTCTCAGAAAATTTGTTCTCACTGTATGTCAAAAAAGTGAGAAACTCACAATGAAGGAGGATCACCTAACAAAAGTAAAATAATTTGCAGTCTTTCTCAAGAGAACCGATCTCTCAGACGTAGGCTTGGCTGGTTGCTGTCGACCTGACACCAGCATACTTGACTGGATACTCTGGGCTGTCTTTGGGTGGGCAGGAGCTACAGAGGAGGCCACCGCCGAGGATGAGAAGCCCAGCTGCACCCCAGCCGATGTAGAGTGAAGCCCCCAGCTCTCTCCTCTGGGCATCGGTCAAAATGGGATTGTAGAAATCCCTGACGATGGTGTTGGCAGACCAGCAGACAGGGACGAGGACAAGAACACCGGCAATGATGAAGACGACTCCAGCAGCAATAGCCACCTTGACTTTGGAATTTTCTTCCTGCATAAAGTTGGTGCACTTGCCTCCTACGATGCCCAGGATGACACCAAAGGCAGCAGCGATGATGGAAACGATCACAAGAGCTCTGGCAGCCTGGAGGTCCTGAGGTAGAGCCAGCAAAGAATCATAGATCTTGCACTGCATCTGGCCTGTGCTCTGCATCACACAGTTCATCCACAAGCCTTCCCAGATGATCTGCGCAGTCACAATGTTGGCTCCAATGAAGGCTGTGACCTTCCACATGGGCAAGGCACACACAATGATGGTCGCCAGGAAGCCAATGATGGCCAGGATTAAGCCCAGCATCTGTCGTCCCATTGACACCATGATGAGGTCTTGTTTGAGTCGCTGAACAGGAGCAGAAAAGTTGAAGGTTTCAGGAGCAGGTCAGCTCAGCTTCGGTTGTAGAGTTGAATGAAGACCGTGGCACCTTTTCTTTGATTATAAGGGTATCTTTCTTGAAGGTGGAGTCAGAACGTCCTTCCCTTTGACCTGAAACTAGTACACCAGGTACCTGCCCAACAAGATTCTTGACATTATTTGTATGTGGACTGGGAGTAGTTTCGATGAGATCAACAGCAGTCTTAAACGAGTCTATGTAAATGAGGCCTGTAAAGAGGCACAAGATTCCTCATTGAAACAATGACCTGCCAGTGGCCAACCTTTGGTTGGGCAAGTAACTGGAAAATCTGGTCCAGTCACTGGTTTCAGATTTAAAAAAACAAAAAAACAACAACGGTGGGAGTTCACCGGATGTCAGACGTTGACAAACGGAACATCCATTTATGGTTTGATTGTCCTGATTTTACCCATTACTTCTGTTTAATCATCACTATATATTTTCCAAACGATTCTAGGAATTTATGTCTTGTCTTCATGTCTTTTATCAATCAATGTAAACATTAATGCAACCGATCAATGTTGCAGTTAATTAGATCACTACATAAATCTCTTTCATATTTTAAACCTCTCTTTATTTTTGCATGGTATGTTGTGTCTCTTTGTATTTCAGAAATTTTAGAAAATTCCTCACAGTTTACAGTACAATGACATACAGTCATTAAAATTTAATAAAATGTTTTAGAAAATCATTTAGAGGAACATACAGAAGAAAAATGATATTGGCTTATTTTGTTTCTGCTTCTTACTCAATCATACACAGACACACATAAGGGCTCATTGTAAAATGTCTGAGCTCATCTTCACAGAAAATATCTCATAACAATTCTTGTAGAATATTTTGTAAAAATGACTTGACAAACTGATATAAATATACTCGAAACATTTTATTAAAATTCTTTTAAAAATCTCAAAAGTAAAGTGGCTTTTACAGAAAACAAACATATCACAAATCATCGCTCATTACAAAGTCTGCTCTGCATAACAAGGAAATAAATATATTGACACTGACTTCCGTATGAAATACTCTTGACAGAGTATTCCTCTTCAAGACGTCATTAAGTACATTAGAGCACAAAATTAATGCAAATGAGAAAACATTTAATGAAAGACTCTTAATAATCAAAGGTCACAGTAATTTTTGAGTGAATAAATTTTAAATCCCAACATTGTATATTAATATATACCATCCTCTAGAAAAAACGTGTATTTTGGTGCAATTTTACATCCTGAAAGTATAAGAAGTTCTTGAAGCAATCATGGCAGAAATCTCAGTCTTTATCATTTTCAGTTTCTTAGTTACTAGATGAACTGTCTAGCAGAGTATGTGGTAGGTGCTCCATACGGTTTGCCAGGTAAGTATGTTCCAGTGCCTGTGTATGTGGATGGGGGAGCGTACACAGGAGCATATGCTGCCTGGTTTGTCACTGGGCCTGCGTAAGGGTACATTTGTGCCGGTGGGTAGCCTGGATATCCATACTTGGCTTCTTGAGGAGGACATGAAGTGGTTAGGATGATCCCAGCGATCAGAAGAACTGCAGCAGAGCCCCAGCCGACGTAGATGGCGGATCCGAGTTCCCTCTTCTGTGTTGTAATGACCAATGGGTTCCGAAAGTCTGCGATGGTGACAGCTGCAGACCAGCAGACAGGGATCAGGACCAGGATACCAGAAATAATGATGAGAATGCCACCCAGGATCACCACTTTGGCTTTTGATGAATCTTTTTTGACACAGCCGGTGCACTTGGCTCCATAAAACGTGATCGCGACTCCAACAAAGCAGACAACGAGGGAGATGATGACCAGGGCTCGGGCGGCTTGCAGATCAGCAGTCAGGGTCATAATAGATGACTCCAGCTTGCACTGCATCTGCCCAGTGCTCTGCATCACACAGTTCATCCAGAGACCATCCCACACTATCTGGCCTGTCACAATGTTGGCTCCAATGTAGGAAGTGACTCTCCACATGGGGACCCCAGCAGTCACCGCCACTCCAATAAGGCCTATGATGCTTAAGACCAATGCTGCCACTTCCTTTCCAATCCTCCCCATGGTGAAGAGGCTTTGTCTGCGACAGGAGAGAGAAGTGTTTCAGCGCACAGGTCTTGTTCTCTTTCGGAGTGAAGCAGCTCTCTCCCTTGTTGTTTGTCAGAGAATGTACAGGAGGAGGGCTGTACTGTCGTCAGGTGAGTTCTACTGGTCAAACAAGATTCCTCCTCCCAGAACAAAAGGAGTGGCACCCAGCTTTAAACAATTCCTTTCTTTTGTTCTTGGAAAACTCACTATCATATACAGATGTCTCTGCAGAACAGCACTTAGTGACTTCAAATATCATAAAACCAGCTCAGATTGTAAAGGATGGCAAATGATCAATGAAGTGTAGTTGTATTTTTTTTTACAAACACAAGCTCTTTACAGTGATTGGGTATCTTAACACACAACTGCAAGCACAAAAAAGTTAGTGCTTGCTCTGTTGTTCATAATAGAGAATTGCATATAGACTATGAAATGTTTTACACCATCGTGTTTGGAACAACACAACAATTGAGGAAAGGATGGAAAGATTTTGTGAGTTTCTCTTTATTCCTACAGCGAAGTGTTTTCACATGATGATATTTTTGCCACTAATTAGTTTGATCAAAACAAGCTGATGTGTTGTTTCTTTTGCTTTTATGATTTGTTACATTACTGAACTATAGCTGTTGACCATGGTGGGCTATATATAAAAAACAGAGCAGAGGTTTTTGAAACATTAGGTCAGTTAGATAATAAAAAATAGGCTAAAATCGTGGTACAAACCAAAAATAGATTAAGACTCATGACATATACAATTAAACAGTCTTTGTTGTTGCATGTCCACCAGTTGCTTGGTCCCTGATGTTGAATGTTTGGTGCCTGGCTGGTGTTGATGAACAGAAACCAGAAAGCAGATACAAAGATCAAGACACAAGATGTGGCCGAATTAAGACAATCTGCACTGCAATTAAAAAGAGACTTAGTTTCAGCGTTGATAGAATGATGAGATACAGAAAGGCAGTCAAGACAACTATTCTGTCACTTTGCACTTTAAATAAACCTACATGACCTATATTGTAGATACCCCTGCTGGGTAAACAAACTCCATGTTCCCACACCTTCCCCAGTATTGTGCACAAAAAATCTTGCCTATCTGGTCCCTGGTGCTTGCTTTTTTCATTGAATACCTTTGTTACAGAAAGTGATTTATCCTCTATCCTGTTTCCTATGGAAACTACACTGCAGTAACCTCCTTGCACATTATGGATATAATGTATCATGTCCGCTGCATTGCTGCATTATCATCTCCTCAGCTTATAATGTTTTGATTTTAATTTCTCTCCATCCTCTTTAATTTCTACAATACTCTGATATACTTCTAGCATATCAGAGTATATACTTCTACTAGTTTGTCATAACCGACCGTGATTTTCAGGAGAGAAAAATTATTGGCACTCGTTGTTAGTAAGACAGATGAATACAAAACCTGCAGAAGTAGAAGTTATTAATTAAGGAAGCTGTAATTTAACTGCCTTTATTTGTTAAGATGTTGTCACCTGAATGACAATAAAGATAAGTACTCTGTAAAACCCTTACAACAAATATCTACACAAAGTAATCATAAGCATGATACACAACCCAATTTAAGCAGCGACTATAAATAGTGGAACAATTTTAAAAGGCTCTTTCAGTTTAGACTGAGACATGAACACAAGCCAAATTCCCGTTCAGGTGTAGGCAGCCTTTGTCAAAGCAAACATTTTGACTCATCATAGCAGGAAAAGCACAGTGAAAACACTGATGATGGCTTTGTGCCATCTAGGTGTGACAGTTAACCAGCCTGCACAATCCCAGGGCTGAGGGGCTGATTACCCAGGGCCCCAATGGGGGGAGGGCCCTTGAAAATTCTGGAATGAATGAAATTTTTCAGCTTTGTCTCATTCCTTGGGAATGATTAATGCTTTAACAAACATGAAGACAATAATGTTATTTTATGCATGACACTCAAAGCAAATCTTATTTAAAGGTTCAGCGTGTAATATTTAGGAGGATATATTGACACAAATGTCTTCATGTGGTGTACAAACCTTGTATAAAGTTTTTATTACCTTAGAATGAGCCATTTCTATCTACATACACTGTGGGTCCCCATATATGGACGTCGATATGTTACACCGCCATCTTTCTACGATGGCCCGAATGGGCAAACAGCTCTACAGAGAATGTTTCGTCACTACTTTGAATACGTCCGAAGAAGAATTAGGCTACTAGAAGAACAAGTAATGGCATTAGTAGTAGTTACAGTTGACTGGTTTATTTAGGGGTGCATTCATGTTGTGTTGAAATAATCAGAATCTCTTTTTTCTTCCTTAAATCTTCATTGCAAAAAGATAAATAAAGTGTAAAAGCGACATAAAGAAGTATACAGAACTTTGATTTGTGCGAAATCATGTATTGCATATATGTATTGCCAACATGTAGGCTTATTTGTCATATGGCTATAATGGTTCATTTTCTGTCCATGTAAAGTGAACTTGGTGTCTGTGCGTTGTTCATATGCCCTGATAATCCAACACATCTTTGTAGTAGCGTCCATGTTGATTCCACATTCCGACATAAGAGCACATGAACACACACTGAAGTTGGAAGAGCGACTTCACAACTTGGGAAATGGGACCATTTGAGGAGCATGTGAATGCACCATGAGCCTCTGATTGTAATTTCCAACCGTCAACACTAGATGCCACTAAAACTTACACACGGAACCTTTTGTAGTAAGTGATTGTAGGATACAGCATGTTGAGAAATGAAGATTGAAATGTGGTGAGATTTCAAACTGTGCAGACTTAAGCACAAATCACAGATTATTATTATTCATGATTGTAATTTACACTGGGGACGCTGAAAGCATTTGTTAAAATGTTCTGAAAAATAACTTGCTGCAAGAAATGTTAACTAACCAATGAAAAGGCGGTGAGAAAGGTTTATTTGCACAATAACAAAACATGCAATTCTATGTAATTATAGAAGAAAAATGTGCATCATCCAAAAATTACAGCCGATTACTGCATTATATTCTCTCATATTTTTATATTTATGAATTGTTACCTGTCAGTGGAATTTTTTGTTTTGTTTCCCATTATATAAATAAAAACATTTCTACCATAATTTGGAGCGGAAATGCCTCTAGAATGCAGGAAATTAAGGGTTTAATGCTCCAACTTTCTGGGGGATGACCCCCTGACTTCCCGCTCATATATTTCAGCATTTCATATTTCACGTCTTGTGAACATCGTCACGCCCCTAATCTGAGCAACTTTTTGACACAAAGTGATGCCCTTGTTGACTACCCTAATCACCACCACAGTGTGTACAGTTGTTAGCTCAATTATTTGTCAACTTTTTTCAAAAGATGCGTGAGAGACAGGGACCAAGAGAGGAAGGGGGCCCACAGAGCCTGCTTGTATATAGGTTTTGAGCTACGCCACGCCCAGGGCCCTGCTGACACAACAAAATGGAATAAAGCCATTGTTTATGCTGTCAGTTGCACTTGCTTGACAAGATGCCCACTGTGAGAAAGGTCACTTTGACACATACACCAAATGCAGTCTGGTGGTAAGCTGTGATTACATGTTATATACTGTCATGCAACTATATATTTAAGCTTTGTAGGTTCATTTGGGAGGTTTTAACTATATATTCTTGATGTGGACACAGACTTCACAGTTGTCAATTTGGGTATGAAGCGGGGTTGTTGGGTGGGCAGTTCCAACACAGTAGCCCCCCTCCAATCAGCAACATTGCAGCAGCTGCCCAGCCGATATACAGTGCTGCTCCCAATTCATACCTCTGGGGTTCAATGACAAGCGGGTTGTAGAAGTTGATGATGGTGGAGTTGGCAGACCAGGAGACTGGAATGAGACAAAGCAACCCTGAGATTATGAACCAAACTCCAGCCAGGATGCAAGCCTTCGCCTTGGATCGCTCCTCCTCAATGAAATTAGTGCATTTTCCACCAGCGATTGAAAAGATCACTCCAAATATTCCAGTCAGGATGGAGATGATGATCATGGCACGAGCCGCCTGCAGGTCCTGGGGCAGGGCCAGCATTGAGTCATGCACCTTGCACTGCATCAGGCCTGTACTCTGCACCACACAGTTCATCCACATGCCCTGCCAGATGATCTGAGCTGTGATGATGTTGGCTCCAATGAAAGCAGTGACCTTCCACATGGGCAAGGCACACACCACGATCACCATGAACCAGCCAATTAAAGCCATCAACATACCAAAGATCTGAATCCCCTGAGAGACCATTTTGCCAGCTTTATTACTCTCACCTTCAAATCCAAAAAGAAAGGCAGTGGAATAATGTTTGCTTGTATTTATAGCTTGTTTTGTTAGAACACACAGAAATGAGGTTATGTGATACCATTGTCCCATTGGCTTGAAGGAGTTTACACACAAACAGAGACCCAGTGACCTTCAGCACTGCTGACTTGCTAGAAGCCAAAGCTTTAAGGTCAGGTACAAATAAAAGACACCTGAAAAACAATTAAGGAAATTTATTTAAAAATATAAGACTTCTGTAATATGGATTCAAGTTTCAGTTCTGAGCAAGAATAAAAGCTAAAAACTTTAAAATTAAAACATTTGCTGTGTTATTCTCAGTACAGCTAGGGGCAGTGTTGGACAGGTAAAGTCTCATACACTGGCAAAATTTAGGTTTAAAAATCTCATCTCAGACTTGATGATAATAATAGGACAAGGCTACTTTATAAATAACCTTATATTAGATGTGCCTATAATGTAGGGTGTATTTTGAGCGCTTTACATGCCCTATTAAAAAGTTGTTCACGTCTCAGTTACGTTTAATTGTGCTACTCTTCTTTTGTCTGCTTACACTCTCAACATTTAAAAATATATATATTTTCAGTGTAAAGCCATTAGGAGTATTGAGATTTTGTTTTTGGTTGATAATAAGTAGAATTTTGTATTACTTTTATAAAAGACTTATCATCATTTTTAGCTAGTAATTAGCTAAATTCTATGGATTTTCTTTAGCAGAGCCCTACCCCATGATTTCTTTCTGAAGCCTCCATTTTAGCTTAAGATGAAGCTCTTTCAATACCATGTTATTAAATCTAAAAGATCATCCAAAACATGAAAATTCAATGTTGATGAAAAAATGTTTATTTACAGTTTCAGACAGTCACATGAAAAACACACTTTAAAATGAAATGATATAAAAAATGACACAAATGAATGAAAAGTGGGAACAATTTATAAAAATTCAAACAACCAAAATAACGTGTCAAATGTTGTTCCAATGTGTATATTTTTTTTGTCACTCAGTTCGCATGCAGTTGTTTGGGTGTGGTCCACTTCTCTTTAGCTTGACACAGATTAAACAAATCCTAAATTGCTGTAACTCAACATGAAAGTGTCAAATAAAATTTTGATCACAATAAAATCACTGTGACATTCAAATCATACTTATTGTGACAATATGAATCAATAGTATGGACCACAAAGCAATTGATTCAAGTCTTTTTCAGTCTTGCTCTTGTCATTTGGCTTTTCCCTCCTCAGACATAGCCCTTAGGTGCAGTTGAACGGGGAGCTGAGTACTTGGCAGAGTGGTTATCCTTGGGAGGGCAGTTGGAACAGAGGAGTCCACCACCCAGGATGAGGAGGCCAGCTGAACCCCAGCCAATGAAGAGTGCAGCTCCAAGCTCCATTTTCTGAGAGCTCACCAGTAACGGGTTGTAGAAGTCCCTGATGATGGTGTTTGCCGTCCAACACACAGGTATGAGGCACATAACACCGGCAATAATGAAGACCACACCAGATGTCACGCCGATTTTGGCTTTGGGGCCCTCATCTTCCACGCAGTTGGTGCATTTGCCCCCTGCGATGGCCAGGAGGATGCCGAAGATGCCAACAAGGATAGCGATAATGATGAGGGCGCGGGCAGCCTGGAGGTCACTGGAAAGGGCCAACATTGAGTCATAAACCTTGCATTGCATCTGTCCTGTGCTCTGGACCACACAGGACATCCAGATGCCCTCCCAAGTGGTTTGTGCAGTGACAATGTTCTGACCGATGAAGGCTGTCACTTTCCACTGCGGCAAGGCGCAGACAATGATGGTCCCTATCCAGCCAATAATGCACAGGGCAGTGCCCAACATCTGAAGACCAGCTGACACCATGTCTCCTCAGGAAGTGTCTTGCACAGTTGTCCAAAAAAAGGATCCAAAAGTTGTCTCTGGAAGTCAGTAATGTCTTGCTGGAGAGATCCCCAAGAGTAAATGTTTAAGCAAGGTTGCAGTTGGTCTTTTATACTCTTAACTGTCACACAAAACTGTGACGTGATGATGACCCCCATCTCCCCACTCCCAGCCTTGGGCATGTGTAATCATGTCAGTTTTTACTCAGTTAAGTAATCAGCGCAGGTTTTGAAAAAAACACACTGACTAACACGCATTGAGATCCGTTTAGCAGGCTTTAAAAAAATACCATCAGCCACACCCTCAAAACTGTAGTATTGGTCATGTGGTAAGTACTTGTTTTTTCTTTTCATGTGTGTTCTGTTATGTACAGCGGAAACTGTGACAGAAAACACTGCTGTGCTGTTGTGAACTGAAAGAAAACAGCTTTGTTTAAGGTTACTTTGTATTTTTGAGTTTTCATAATGCTTCCTGGATTTAAATATTGTACTTTTTCAGGCTCTTAAGGATCACATAGTATTTCATTTGTGGTTTAATTGAAAGATTTCAGGGTTTTCATCAAACATTGATTATTGGTTTTTTGAAAAACAACAAAAAAAACCTTTTGTCAAGATTTTGATAATGATGTAGTTTGTTAGCCTTTGACCATTGGTCTCTGATCTTTTCAGATGTGGGATTTTCAGTTTGAGACAAAGGCAGAAAACGCAAACCACTTTTTTCCACATGTGCCCAAGTGTACAGACTGAAAATTGTACGAGTGAAAACCCATGTCAGAATATGTTGGCCTATGTATCAAAATAGAATTTTCTTCCTTACTTCACAGTTTCTTAGTTTTATGATTTAATCTTTAGTACACAAAATTTCACTACTGTGAATATTACTAAATTAGTTGAAGCCAAACTCGTGGCTCCTATTGAAGCTAACAAACATAAAT
Source organism: Lepomis macrochirus (assembly GCA_024633595.2). Lineage (NCBI taxonomy): Eukaryota > Metazoa > Chordata > Actinopteri > Centrarchiformes > Centrarchidae > Lepomis > Lepomis macrochirus. The sequence continues at coordinate 6,565,627 of JALXJV020000009.1, forward strand.
TGGGCATATTTTTAAACATTTCATTTTTAACTTATGTTGTCCTTAATTAATAAATGACTGATAATCTATAAACTACAGGATTGCAGCTGGTTGGGTAAATGCTCAAACCATTCTGGTATCAGTTCAAGTGCACAAACAAAGCAGTCAAGTACATATTACATCCACATTACATTAATTGATTACACTGATTTAAACAGGCCTACTCACACATTGGTGTAACAAAATATCATTGTTGGTACAACATAAGGACATGCCCATAAAAATATTTCTATAATGAGACCTCAAGATTTTTAATAATGATGTGATTCAATGATTGATCAGTGATTCTTTTCTTATGAGCCCTGTTTGTTCAATCCAAATAGAAGTATTTTATATGAGCATGCATGAACAGAAAACATGTACTGTATTAAAAAAAAGAGATCAAAGCTGACCTTTTTGGGATACCAGGTTTGTCTTGGGAGAAGAACGTGCACTCTGCAGTCCAGGGCTCCCACTTGATTTATCGATAGTTTTCCACTGCAGCGGGAAGACAGCAGGAGGGAGATGTTGGGGAAATGGAAAACACTATGCCAAGTGATTCCAGTTGCAAAAAGAGGGAATAGTGAGAGGGGGCAAAGAGAGGTAGAGAGAGAATCAGATTGTTTCTGAAATGAATAGAGGCAGTGTTCAAGAGCCAAAAGTGCTGTTAGGACTATAATGCCTCTATTTTATCCAAGGTAGGATCATTAAAGCTACTTCAGCCTGGCTATGGAGATTGGGTTCCACACGCAAGGAGGCAGGGAGGAATTTCCACAATTAAGAATCTGAGGAGAGATGGTTTCACGGTGAGATGAGTGCACATCCTGATAGGCCTCAGAGAGGCCACAATCACATGTCTAATGTAACTGAAAAAGTCACATATTGTAAACAAGGTACTAACACACAAACTTCAGTACCCTTACAAAGAACTAGATATATTGATTTAAACTAGATGTGTTTCATTTAAAAAATCAGATTGACAGTAAAGAAAGTCATTCAAATACTGTATGTGGAACTGAAAGCAAAGGGTGTGAAAAGTGTTAAGATTTCAATGTTCAGTTGACATACTTTACTAAAGTAATTAATGCTGAAAAACTGTAAAACTTTATTGAATTTCTAAAGTTTCCTCATTGAAGCAAATTTGGGAAAGGGAACAGTTCAAATTTTGAAGCAACAGGTGAAAGACTTGACTCCAGCAGCCATGAGAAAATGCCAAAGGGAGCTGGAGTGACAAGTGTCAGCAGGTAGTTTGAGGCAAGCCCAGACTTCACATTAACGACTTACTTTGGATCTCACTCAAATTTCCAACCCTTCAGTTGAACTAGCTGGCTCAGCCTGCATTGCAGACAAGAGTTCTAGTGTTTCAAATTACAATTAAAACACACATGTAAGACAGAAATACTACACTACAGCCATTTTAAATGTGCAGGGGGAACTAAAAGGGAGAACTTCAGATTCATAGTTTAAAAATTGGGTCGCAAAAAAAGGGAACAATATCTACAGTGTATATATGAGTGCTGAAAAGAAAAGAAAAGGTAGTGGTAGTAAGGTTTACACCGCTTTCAAAAGGTTATAAAGGTTGTATTTTTGTATTTGTCAAATATGTTAATTTCCACATTTTTGTGTTTGAGGACCACTTAATAACCAGATCACGAGAGATTTATCCTCAAATTAAATAAAAATGAATAAATAGTCCAGGCATGAGATCTGATGAAGGGATGTGCCTCTGGCTCATGAAAAGAGCAACATTCTGTGAAAATAATTGCCCTTTGTGACAATGTTTTGGTTTTTTAAAAGTAGACAAAAGTAGTTTCATGTATCAGAGGAAAAGATGTTTGTGTATCTGTTGACCATGTCTGTATTTGGCGAGTGATGTCATCACATCAAGCCCTGGGGCCATTGTTCAGGAACAGTCACAGTTTCAGTGCGTGGTTTAAGCAAGGTCTGTATCTCTGTGGGATCTTCGGTGAGAGTGTTCGGACATGACACATTATCATATGACTAACCTGAAGTCTTCAAGGGTTTGCAGAAGTGATGATTTGAATAGATCTTTTAGAGAAGATCTGGTAAAGTGCAACATCAAAAGTGCACAATATATTTACAACAAACAATATATTGTCACTTTTTGGTCTACTTTGTTCGTTTCTGTTTTCAGGACACAATGGCTCAGGTCTCTTAGAGTTGATTTTTGTTACGCTGGCGATGTAGGACTCCTTCTGTTGCAGATCTCATCTCATCTAAATGTAATATGCGCTGATAAAAGCCACACACAGCAGCTGCCGTGCACGTCAGGATATATGCCATTTTGGTTGTGAAATCAGGGAGTGTTTGTGTTTTGGCCTGGGGACATTTCAGTTCTTCATCTGTGTGCACTATTAGCAAAAGGGATCAGGTCTTTTGGGGTTTTAAACAAAACGCATCAACAACTTTTGCATCCTCATTTTTTATTAATGATGTGTAACTTCCTCCTATGTGTCGTTTACATAATCCATCACTAGATTTCACTCTATGAGCTTTAATCATTTGTACTTGGTTTTCAACATTAACGCTCATCAATGGTGAGACAAACACAATAGCAAACTCAATCTAAAGACATAAAGGTTTGTATTAAAGGTAGAGATAATTGGTCACTAAGAATATTCTAATAGTTGTTAGTATCTAGGAAAGTGTGCAGCCTACAGTAGACACCGGTATCTAATGGAAACCGGTCAGACTCGCTCCTGCTCTCACGACAGGTGAATGTTTAGCAAGATGCTGTGCAAGTGGCTACATGTATATTTCAAGGATATGCTCTAATGAAGTTGCACCTGCAGCGAATAGTAAACTCCCTGGTGTGGATACAAAACAACCCAGAATGAATTGTTACTTAAAGATAGAGATCTATGGCGATAAATCTTTTCATTTACCATAAAATACTTTAAATAATCAAATGTATGCATGCATGATCCTGTAAATATAGTATGACATTCAGTAGACTTAAACTAATTGTGGTTACAGTTTTTGTTGATCGCTTTGTCGCAAGTATGTGATAAAATTTCACAACTCTGTCATCGCACTTGTAACAATCAAACTTTCATTTAAAACTTGCCATTGTGCATTAATTTGGACTCTAAACATCTCTCGCCACACAACCATTTATTCAAAACATAAGTTTCTTGTGCAGTGTCGTGAGAAAATATGTTTAATCCCCAAAACACGACATAATGATATCTTTATGATATCATATGATATCTTTTCATTTCAGTCGGTTTAACTACCTGTGAATCCAATAACTAACAATGCGTGATACATGTTTCAAATTGGATTAGAAGTGTTGAAAGTAGTACGCTACAGTGCTGTAAAAGACAGATTACACAGTTTTTACATTAGACAATACACTTCCAAACTTTTACAGAGTCTATCATTTCCATAGCAAATATGCTATAGGTAATCAATATCCATCCTATACCAAAAAAAGAAATATGGATGGTAATCGTGTAGTGTATTGTATTGTATTATACAAACTGTAATCATTGCAGTGGTCCTTTGTGGCTCTGTTTGTTATGTAGAGCACTAGGCTACCAGCCCTAAGGTTGTGGGTTTGAATCCCACTGAGGCCACACACAGTAAAACCTCTTAGGCTGGTGGTTCTGAAGTTTTGAATCTGAACATGTCAGGCAAGTGGAATAACAATCATAGATGTATATAAAGCAACTGTTTCACTGATGATCCATTAATGAGCAAAATCATAGTAAAATATATTTAGTAGAAAATCTTATCCAAAGTTATGCATGTACTTTGAATGAATAAAACATATTTAAATGTGAAACTTGTCTTTCTACATCTTTTTGTTCAACTCAGGCAATGTCAGATGTAAGGATGTTTTTTTGTACTTAGTAGTGAAATATTACCACATATTTGTGTACCATAGCGACAAAAGAAAACTGTAATGATGGGTGGTGGATGGTGACAATTCTGTCAGAATAGAGCCTTTTGTGGAAAATGTGCTTTCAAGGGTGTTGATCAGGTGTGAAATTGTATGCTTAGTTAACTGCCACTGCATAAAGGTTAAAAATCTCCCTCGTCCTCCAACAAATACAAGTGGTTTCCAGGATGCATTAGCCAATCACGTCTGCTGTTAGGATTCAAACTGGTTTATCTGACTTGGTCTGGCAATCCCTGGAGGTGCACTGTCTTCTGGCTGTCTGGTGTTCCAAGACACAAAAATGTTTTTCCTTGGAAGTAGGAGGTGCACTGTTGCTATTAAAGGTTCCAAGTAGCAACTCCCTAATACTGAGCACTCCTAACAAAGGGACTGCTGCCAGGTGAAATAAAAAGGAAAGAGAGATGACTACATTTGATAGATATTTTAGTACCTCGTGTTTTGGGCACTGAAAAACACACCCTGTTAAGAAACCCTTTAACCAGCAATACTTTTATAATACTATAATAATAATCTATGTTTATCTGGCACTTTTCAAACTCAAGTTACAAAGTGCTTCACACAAGGCAACAATTAATATCTACAAATTATAAAATCAGAATCAAAACAGATCATTCCAGTCTGTATGATAAAAAAATTCATTAAAATCATTAGGGAAATTAAACATAATAAAAATTCAAGTAAAATCTGCATAAGCTCCACAATAAAAGAAAACATGTTGTTGACTCAGCCAACCTGATTTTTGTGTATCCAACCAGACACAACTGACATCCTAATGAAGGGTGTTGCTACTATACCTGTGTTCTGTACAAAACCACACAACACAGGTAGAATGCAATAGTGGCTCCCCCTGCCTGTAAAAACATACATTTACAGTATAATGAACATCAACAGTCTCTTGAAAGGATTGTTGTGTTAGGTTTCCTGAGTGTATCCCAGAATACACTGCATGCATACTGTATGCATTGTTCCTGACTTCCCTCTGTAATCTGAGCAAACTTTTTAACCTTCTCTTTCTACTTCTTCACTGTTGTTTTATATAAACTTTGACCCTAACCCTGAACACAAAGCCTGACTTTTATTCTGCAGTGTTATCATGTAAGCGCAGCCATCATTGGCGCTTGGTGAATTGAGGTCTTCTCTCAGTAAGCCAACACATGTAGAAATGCCTTTAAGTTGTATTATCAGAAATAATCACTCAAGCTGAAGCTGAAAAAGCTGAAAAGGCCACATTTTTTGATCAGAAAGGTGGGTAAGGCTGCCATCAAAGAGGAAAGGCTCAGTGTTACATTTAGACAAACCTATATGTTGCAATACCATAAAATACTGTAAAGCTTTGTCTATGTGTGTAGTGTTTTGAAAAAAGTTGTTGTTTAAAACCGCAATCTGAGTATAAAGCAGGAAATGTGCTTGCATTTTATCAGAAATGGTTCAGGGGGTTGGTGCATGAATTACAGGTTGTGGCCATTGTGTCTCAAGTACCAGTACTGTTTCCCCTTTTTTATTTGGTCAAAACTGAAGTCACATTGGCAAAACTCTTCCCACAATCAGTAAAACAGAAGTGTGTATGGACCAAACTGTGAATCCCTTTTCTTCGCTTTTAATGCATGCCATGACTGCTTTCTCCAAAATCCATGAACTCCATTCTCATTACTTCTCCAGCACCCGCAAAGCATTATGTATTTACGGCACATTTTTTCAAATGCTAAAACAATACTGTCCAAAACTGCTAAAAACACATTCAAAAACAGAATGATGCCCTGCCTTTCTCAGATTGAGATATGTAGAAGATCTTGGCAGAATATTTATGGAAATGTTATGTTATAGCTATATGCGTAGTGTTTTGAAAAAAAGTGTTTAAATTGCAATGTGAGTGGGAGCAACATTTGGCAGTAAGTGTGCTTGCATTTTAGCAGGATTGGTTCAAAGGGGTTGGGCACATGAATTACAGGTTGTGCCTCAAGTAGTGTGAAAGTTTTTTTTTCTGAATGTTTTTCTCGCTCACTTTGGTATTTCTCGAGTCTTCCCTAACACTTGCAAAATGTTAAGTGCATATTTCTCAACAGCAAATCTTTAAGTCATTGAACATGTCAGTGCCATCAGAATGACAAATCCTTGTGCCGTTGTTTATGAACAAGACAGTCAAAATGTCAAATCAATTTCAACAGTGGTGTGGATGTCTTCATCAATTACAGTAAGGAGACATTTACAAAAAAAAGTCTAATAGATATGTATAGAAAATATGATAGATTTAGACAATTTCTCTCTCTCTCTCTTTCTGCATGTTGTGATTTGTTGTTGTCTATTCTTATTTTCTTTATGCAACGTGGTCTGTACTAACGAACATTTCGTTCAGCTATGTACTTGAATGTGAAGAATGACAATGAAGTTTGACTTTATTTAACTTTGACTGTGACAATATGTTCAACCATTTTCAATGTAGTGACATGTGTAATGAATTGCCTAGATGTTTTGGGGGGGTAAGACTATTCAACAGAGAACCGGTATGATCCATTGTGATCAGCATGACATAGCCAGTTGATAATGTAGGAAACAGCAGACAATTTTACATAATCATTTGCATCAGTATGTCAAAGCATTTGCAATTTGCACAAAACAATAAGAAATTGCTTTTATGATGTGGCCAAGTGACGAGATGATGTTGGGGATGAACATGCAGTTTTGAGAATTTCAATTCTGATCTGAGAAAAGTACAACAATAAAGCGTATTGTACAACGCACAACAATAAAGCGACTGTGTAACAGTCATTCTTTAAGCATTATTTCTAAAACCATTAAAACTCCAAATAACACACAGAAAACCCAAAGATCACAAGTAGTATTACAGTATTTGTACAATCAGTGTGCAGTTACTGCTTCGGTGCTTATTCAAAGATGTTTGTGTGTACTTTATTTGTACAAAAACACAATTTTTAAAAGATTTTGAAGAGTTGAAAGAATTGTTTGCATTTGCAAGACATTTGCAAGATATTTTTTTGGTGTAACGTTTTGTGATTAGTGTGCTTTGCAAAAATGGACGATAGTTTTCAAAAATTGTGCCTAAGCTATCATGTGCTTTGCTACTAAAATGGTCCAAATGCTAAGGTCCCTGTCAGGTGTGTGTCTGTGTTTGTCTAGGAGGATGGATGGGTGAGCATGTGTGCACATTTGTGTTTGTGGAGGGGGTTAACCTCAGATAGGAGAGACCCTTATCCTGACCACTGACCCCAGGTGACCTCTGTTAATTAGAGGAAAGCCTTTAATGATACAGAGCTCGTCGGTCAGGCAACCTCAACAGACGTGTTGTTTTCCAACAGCAAGATATTTAGAAGACATTCCCACCTGTTGAGGCATCCTTTGAGTCATTTAGTATTCAATACGACAAAAGGCTGAGCGAGAGAGAGACTGAGCTGTGATTCAGAGTGTTGAGAAACAAGAACACTCTTTCATTTTTGAGAGAGCTGGGCCTTTTGCACCTCTCTTTGTCTTTTTTTGCTTTTACCATTTACCATTCCTAAATCCCAATCTGTATTTATGGTTTGAGGTTTGCACTGTTGTGTCCCATGGAGATTCAAAAGAGTATTATCTGTTATGTTAGGTCAAAGAATACCAAGCTGATACTCTCAATGCATTTAAGTTTATTAAACTATTTAACCATATAGCCTCCATTTGAAAAAATACCTCAAATGACTCTGACAATGAGGCCTGTTAGCTCAAACCCAGTGTGTTTTTTTTCTACCCAGAGGGATTAAGTAGCTGACCAACAAAAAACAAAGCCTGTCATTGTTGCTCTTTTTTTCTTGGATGGAGATCTCATTCAGATCGTGATTCAGCGTTCTTTTCAAGGTTGTCACATGTCACATGTAGGGATACATGTACTCTTTCTCAAATTAAAAATACTTAAAAGCAACTCTGGTACAAGCATCTTTATATAGCATATTATAACCAGAACTGAGTACATAAATGATTGCTGTAAGCATTTCTTCTGTGTGAATGTGGTTTGAACACTTTTCTCCAGAATTAATATGTGTTTAATATATTTACTTTTATCTAAGACTGTGCGGGTACTTGAAAAAAAATGTTTTCAGAAAGAATATTGATCTTTCCTGGTTTTGCCATGTGACACCAAATCCAGTTAAACAAAATGTATTTTAAATATGAAAGTGTAATTGTAGTTTGAAAGTAAACATGATGCCACCAGCTGACTCCACCTTCAGTTATCTAAGCTGTATAAAGAAGGTAGAAGCCGTTTCTTCCCTCTCACTTCTCTCTCAGTAAAAGTCTTACGCAGGCCTTGACTGAGCCAGCGGGATCCGATATCGCCTTCATCTCAGGAGGGTTGAGCTTGTGGACACAGAGGGCCTTCTATCCCACAAAGTCCTGGAAGAGAGACTCGTTCAGCTCCTTCTTCATCCCCAGCTCCAACTATGTACTCTGCAGGAGTGGAGATCCTTGGGATGATCCTGGCAGTGGCCGGGTGGCTGGGGGTAATGGTGGCCTGCGGTCTGCCCATGTGGCGGGTGGCTGCTTACATCGGTCAGAACATTGTCATCTCCCAAGTGATTTGGGAAGGCTTGTGGATGAACTGTTCAGTGCAGAGCACAGGTCAGATGCACTGCAGAGTGCACGACTCCATGCTGGGGCTGCCTGTGGACCTGCAAGCAGCGCGGGCATTGGTCATTGTCTCCATGGTACTATGCATTGTGGGCATCGGCCTATCAGTGGCAGGTGCCAAGTGCACCAACTGTAGCCGGGATGTGAGCAGTAAACCACGGCTTGTGGTGGCTGCTGGCATAACCTTTGTGGTGGCTGGACTGCTGCTGCTTGTGGCTGTGTCCTGGACCGCGCATGCCATCGTCATAGACTTTTATGACCCGCTGCTGGAGGAGACGGGGAAGAGGGAGTTTGGTAATGCTCTGTACTTTGGATGGGCTGCCTCCTGCCTGCTCATCCTAGGTGGAGCCCTGCTCTGTTGCTCCTGTCCACCCAAAGCAGCTCCAGCACCGAGTGGTGGTGGCTCCATGCCTCCCCGGATGGAATACTCACCTGTCAAGACTTTGTCAGTTAATGGATACACCAGAAGAGACTATGTCTGAATACATGACATGTGGGTGCAGCTGAAGATACAGATACCAGTGTTAGCAAATTTGTGCTCAGTATATGGATGTTTGGTGGCATAGATGTTAATGCAGCATCTTAGGCTTGGACATAAAGCATAAATCACTGATGCATGTTTCATGTTTCATGAAGTGTTTTTTGACCGTTTTTCTGTAGTGTTGGGCATCATGTGTTGCTTGTAATATTTTATTTCAAATAAAATGCGTTTTGCTTGTAGATTCTCGTTTTTTTCTAAGAAACATTCAGATGGTGTCTGATCATAAATATATTCACACGGTGTCTATGTAGATTATTTCTGATTAAAGCAAGTTTTTGCATGATTATAAATAAAAGAACAAAATGTGCTCCATGTTTTACTAATTTTAATGTATTCTAAAAAGTGGAGTTTATAATTCAGCACTTTCTTGACACAGACTCAGAAATCTATAGTCAGAAATACATGTTTAAATTAAGTGTAACATGAGTTATTTGATATGCAGACAAAAATACCAGCTGTAGAGTTCAGTAGAGTTTGACCAATAATAGCAGTACTGGCTCACATAGAAATGAGGTATTTTATGTCAATGTAAATGGAGGAAAGAAACAATGGGTGGCTTGTTTCAGAAGAGCACCTTATGCTTCCCCTCCATTGTAGCTTGTCCTTCATTTGCGAGAGTGAAACTGAGTCTGAGATAAAAGTCTCCATCTGCAAGGGGATGTAACCTGCACTGTAATTGAGTCCTACCTGAGCCACAAAGGCCCTATTGATCAGGTGGTATGCAACTGTTTTCCTCCCTCCCCAGGTGGTATTCACAAGAATAAAGAGTATCTAAATGCTCAAAATGTCACTTGAAATTAAAAAAAAATCTAATTAGCAAAACAAAAGCAGATATTGAGTGAGAAAAAGTTTCTCTGGATTTCTTGGAGACAGTTGGTGACACCACATCAGGACTGTGGGCCTGCTGCATTTAGGGGAGATATACAGTCTTGCAGGCAATTCAGTACTCCCTGTTTACAAGCAATAATGTTACATTAAAGTAGACAAAACAAAGCTACAGGTTGAAAACATTTCTTGCTTTCTTAACTTGTTTTGGCCTGAGAAATGAGGGTAAAGAGCTAAAGGATGTGCTTCTAAATACCCTGAACACTCCCTTTGAGTGACCACAGACCCTACTGGCAGGATTGTGTTACAGAGCAGCTGTGCAGTCGTGTGTTAATGGTAAGGTGCAACAGTCACATACAAAAACAAACTGCAATATCTACCTTAAAAGCACCAGCTCCCACTTCATAGGGGTTGCAACAAAACACAACAACATGATGTTGCTGCAACACAGAAACACTGACTGAACACTATACAAGTAAGGTGTGTGCAAATTTTGGAAATGAATGGCCTCAGGTATGCATTAGAAACTTTTTACATAATGTTGGGCTTTTGCACAATCATCAAATACATGCTGTGTTTAAAGGGAAGTTGTGTTTGACCGCAGCCACCACATCACCTTGGTAGAGCACCCTCTCTTTCTTTGCTATCTCTTTCTTTTTTGTAAACTGATTTACAAACCGACAAAGGTGCAGATTCAGAGTGTGATGGGGCTTCCTGGTAAAACTAACAGAGGTGTGTATTCAGTAGAGGTTGTTTTCTGTGGCACATGCAAAAGTTAAACCGAGGTTGAAACTCCTGAAGCACTATGATGTTTAGAACAAAGACACTGATTAGACCCTCCATCCTCGTGCTCTCTTATCAGTGTCCCTGTTCTGAAGGTCATAGTGCATCAGCAGTTTCAGTTTAACTTTTGCACCCAAACAATTGTTTCAGCTTCAAACACACTGGCCCATTCTCTCTCTATAAAACTGATCATCATAAACATGTTTATGTCCAGAGAGAAAATACATATGATATTCATAAATGATTATCTGCCGTTCCCGGATGTGGTCTCAAGTTATTAACTTCCGATGATAACATATGCGACTGGGAAAAGTTGTTATTCGCAGCACAAATCTGAACATTGTTACATATTGTTTTATCAACTTTATCAACTTTTGGTCTCTAAATGAAATTAATTTAAAAATTTTTTAATAAAAAAGATCTGCTTTATATGGAAAGGATTAACAATACCATCTACTTTACATTTAAGGGCAGTGTGTCAGAACATTTGCTCACTAAAGTATCCTGTCAGCCATTGTTACTGGAAAGATTCTGGGCGTTATCTCTCTCAAATATGTTTAAAAGAACTTTCAATAACTCCTCACCTACACACTGTAATATTTTCAGTCAGTATTTTTAACCCAGTATGTATTAACTTTACTGCTGGTAAGCAGTTGTGTAATTTCATACAAAAACAACAGTTAGAAAATAAAGAAAATATGATACATAACCCCTTTGGCCAGCTTATGATCTTAACACAAACTATAAAATGATAAATATTTTATGTGGTTAGATTCAACTCAGAATTCTGAACATCTGACTCATCTGTCAAAGAGGAGTAAAATGAGAAACCCATGGGAGTTGATAGTTTTCCATTTTCAATCATTGATCCACCGATCTTTACCATGTCTGTTATCCTTTAACTACACCAGACCTGGGATCCACGCACTCTGTTTACACTCCCCTCACCCAAATAGATGGGAAAGCTACAGGGGCAGAGGAAGTTGAATGACTAAGCACAGGCCAAACATATGCCAAGGCTAGTTTTTGGACAGAACACTACTTGAACTCTTCCCTGGCCAATACCCAAGTCTCCACCTTCTGCTTTAAAGAAATCTGCTACTTATATGAGCAATCAGCACTGCAGTGAACACTTGCTCAAACCACTTTTGCCTACTGAGATAGAGAAGACATCTGCTCCAACATGCCTTCAGTGGGGCTGGAGATTCTTGGAGTGACTCTGGGTTTCCTGGGATGGATTTTGGCTGCTGTATCCTGTGCTTTGCCTGCATGGAAAGTGTCAGCTTACATTGGGGCAAACATTGTCACAGCCCAAATGACCAGGGAAGGTATCTGGATGGACTGCGTGGCCCAGAGCACAGGTCATATGCATTGTAAATTCCACGATTCCATGTTGGCTCTAAGCAGAGATATTCAAGCTGCCCGCGCCCTCACTGTCACTACCATTGTGTTGAGCATTGTGGCAGTCCTAGTGGCCACGATGGGGGCAAAATGTACCAACTGCGTGGAAGAAGAGTCGACCAAGTCTCGGGTGATACAAGTTGCCGGGGTGGCCCTCATCCTGGCTTCTCTGACAGAGCTGATCCCTGTGTCGTGGTGTGCAAACAGGATCATTGTGGATTTCTACGATCCAAATGTACCTGCTCCAAGGAAGAAGGAGATAGGTGCTGCTCTGTACCTGGGATGGGCTGCAGCTGCATTTCTTCTCATTGGAGGGGGTATCCTCTGCTCCAGTTGCCCTGCGCAAACTGAGAGAAGGTATGGGCCTCCATCAAAGATGATATACTCCCAAAGCAGGTCACCCCAAGCAGTAGCCCCAAGTGGTTATGATACGACAGACTATGTCTGAACCTGCCGTTTTCTTACACATTTACCATTATGGAAAAGACTGCCTAAAGAGAACTGGAGAGGAAAGTCTGAACAACTTCTGTCTTCATGTTGAGATGGGGAAAACTCCTATATTCATGCCACGATATAATGTACTGTGTGCTTTTTTGAACAGAGCCTACGTCAAACAAACAAACAAACAAACAAAAAGCTTTGCGTGTAACTTTGAGGCTGTTGTAAACACTCAGGCTAACTATATATTGATGATGTGATTAGTCCTGTATTTTATACTCTGAAAATAATTGTATAATGAGTAATCCAATGCAGAATCATAATGCGGACATTTTTTTATCTATCTATCTATCTATCTATCTATCTATCTATCTATCTATCTATCTATCTATCTATCTATCTATCTATCTATCTATCTATCTATCTATCTATCTATCTATCTATCTATCTATCTATCTATCTATCTATCTATCTATCTATCATCTATCTATCTATCTATCTGTTTTATAAATCAATTCATAATCAAATGTTTTCATATTTGACTGATTAAAGTAAATTTGACTGAGTAAATTTTGACATTATTTTTTTTTAAATTGTCTTTTTGCGTCATTGAGGCTCAAACATTTGATACTTCAAAGTTCATATCATAACAAATGCACCCAGCAGTAACGTTTTAAATCTATATTTTGTAATGTTCATCATCAAACAAATGTTTTTGCCCTGAATTCTACTGTGACCTCAAAGTGGTCTGAACCCTCTGGTTGAGATGTCAGTATGCCTTTGGGTTGGCCAGTTGTACATTTGACTGTGCTTTTCCTAATGAAACCCATAGGGAAATTGGAACAACACATTCAAGTATGCATTCAGTAAGAAGTTTGCTCTTCACATTAACAGGGGCAAAAAAAATGTCTCATTCCACCCTGCATACACAGCGATTAGGCTGACGACTGGGAGTCTATCACAGCAGCCATCCACCTGGCTGTCTCCCACATGTCTGTTGGCTCTATGATAACAAAAACTGCTACTTTGTCAGCTTCCCCACACTCAACCCTCTGAACTGCCCTCCCAAACAATGAAGCTGTTTCAAGACGGGAGAAGGGGGACGCTTTGGGGGGCTGTCAACACTGGGTTACAGAATACTGAGGGTGGGGGGCATTTCAAGGGAGAAAGTCGCAGCCCTGAAGAATTTCAAGTGCATTCTGCAGACACTATGCAGTTATTAAGGCACATCAAACATAACACTGTTGTCAGGTGAAAGTTTCCTGCCTCTAACTCAAGTCTTTAAGTTATCCTTAAACTGAAGGGGTTCATTCTCCCGTAAATTTTAAAGGGGATTCCCCTGTCATTGGTCTTTTGACCTTTCCAAAACGGCTTTCTTTGATTTAAAAAAAATAAGCTGCAGTCAAGCTGAAAGCATAATGGAGTGAAAAACTCCAAGTTACTGAGGAACAGAAGCATGTCTGCATTTAGGTTTCAAAATATGGGAGTGTTATTTTTCCAGCAGGCGTCGGGGGGGAGCAGGAGAGAGTTAGTTCAAGCTGCTCTGTCCAACTCTTCTTACATTTGCAGGTGTAGTTACACTTTTAAGCGGAACGCTGTCCTCTGATGACATTTTCACAACAGGCCCGTCTGCCTGCGCAAAGAGCAGCTGCGCATACGCCTCTTGGATCGGGTTATGAGTTGCCAGGTCGCGGTGACAGATATGTTATGTAGTGTGTTGATACTTTATGTAGTATGTGGATTGTGTGTGTATATTGTGTTTCCTAGACGAAGGGGAAAACTTGGGTGACCTTAGACCGACGTTAACAATTAACGAGTTACTGAAACAAGAGTTATTCAGTGATTATGTAGGCCACAGCTTTCTGATAAACTGTAATGTTATACACAAATTCTGAAAGTATGATGTTTCAGTCACAACAGATTTCATGACAAAAAAAGTTTGTCAACAAAGATAAATCAGGCAAATTTTTTTTATAACATCTTCACATAAAATCTTAATACCTAACATGCAATGTTTGTGAGCCCTTTCAGCTGTAAAAGGCCTCTTTGTGACCAGGCCCATTGTGAAGCTGGCCATGTAAGCTGATAGCAGTATGTGTCCGAGTCCTGCATCCCCTTTTGGTGATGTCAGCCCTTTCAAGGACTCCTCCCCTCTACCTTATCTGCCTTATAAAGGATACTTCTAAAGTCGAGGGCAACAGATCGTCAAACACTAACAGAAGCAACGCCTGAAAGTAACTTAATTACTAGTTGGATCTCTGGTTAACTCGTCCTCCCAGGTGTGACACACATTCACCAGCAGCAGAGGAAGACGTTTCGGTATGTCTATTGGGTTGGAGTTAATAGGCATTTCCCTGTGCATTTTGGGATGGATTATTGCTATTGTGGCGTGCGCCCTCCCCATGTGGAGGGTAACGGCCTTCATCGGCAGCAACATTGTGACAGCTCAGATCATCTGGGAGGGCCTGTGGATGACTTGTGTGGTCCAGAGCACGGGCCAGATGCAGTGTAAGGTCTACGACTCCATGCTCGCCCTTTCCCAAGATCTCCAAGCTGCCCGCGCCCTCACCGTCATCTCCATTCTGTTAGCTATCCTGGCTTTGCTCATCTCCATCGCTGGGGCCAAGTGCACAAACTGCATTGATGACGAGGCATCCAAGGCCAAGGTGATGATCATCTCCGGGGTCTTCTTCATTGTTGCCGGGGTCATGCAGCTCATCCCTGTCTCCTGGTCGGCTAACACCATAATCAGGGACTTCTACAACCCTCTACTTACTGACCCTCAGCGGAGGGAGCTGGGGGCAGCAATGTACATCGGCTGGGCAGCTGCTGCCCTTCTGATTCTTGGTGGCGGACTGCTCTGTTGCTCCTGTCCACCACGTGAGACCAGATACAACCCTTCACGAATGGCTTACTCTGCCCCACGGTCTGCAGGTGGCCCAGGGTTAGAAAGGAAAGACTATGTATGAATGAAGGTCAAAGAGAAAAAGACATTATCGGATCTCAAACTTGCTCTTTACACCAAACTGAGGGTATACTAAGGAAAAGAGCTCATGGAAACAAGGAGACTCCATAATGAAGGATGTGTTTGATGTATTAATGTTACGTATCCCTGAATTAGACTTTTGTTTTTCAGAGACTGACTGAAAAAACAAGCAAAGGACAAAGGACTGGAAATAAAGTCATGTTTCCAAACCAAAAGACCTCTTTAAGGTCCTGTAACACATTTAATGATATCTTTTTATACAGTCCTCTCTTCTTAATGTTTACTACTGAATTTTTTTTATATAAAAAACACAATGAATGCTTAATGTATCACCTTTATAATAAGACACCACTGTAAACAAATTGGAAGAATTGGATGTGTAAAATAGTATGACAGCGTTATCAACAGGATTATGTGTTGTAAATACTGTAGTAAGAGTATCATTTATAAACTGCAACAGTCAACACAGGTTTTAGTGCAGTGTGGGAAGGGTGGGAATGGGGGATGGGACTATGAACATGTGTTCACCCATAACAGGTATTATATGCAACTGCAGTATATGTATCTCACAAGTGTTTTTTTAAATAAACATGATTTTTTAAAGATATTGCATGTCTTATCTTGTTTCATTTTGAAATTACCTTTTCATTTGTTTATATTTAAGATCATGCTCAATTTGGCAGCATATATAGCCTACACTCCCACATGAGTCAGTAAACCGGTAACAAAAATGACGTAGTGCGTTCTTTCCAGGTGCCAGGTGCCTTTTGTAAGAGTACCCTGACATTCAATCTTGAGGGCTACGTTACCAGCAACTGGCAACTTAACCACGCTCGCCATAAACAATTAGCCACAGGATCAGTTAACAGGCAGAGGTGAGAAGTTTGAGAAGGCTGTAGTGGAGTCGCCCCAGATAGGTTTCGTTTAGTTTTTTTACCCTTTAATCAAGAGTTATCATTGGATGCTTGGCTGAGCTTGCAATTTCTTTCCAACACCCTGTCACGTACTTATACCATTACACACATTCACTTGTGGGAGCTGCCCTGTATCACTACAGACTGGAACTGTTAAAGTGCACAATGTTTTTAGCTCAAACTCGTCCAGTGAACCAGCCTAGATTGTACCAACTCAAGGCCAGCCTGCAGGTTCCAGGATAAATCCAACTACCCTTCAGTCTTCCACTGTCCTGTTTTTACAAGCTATGTATGATCTTTATTTAATGAGCAAAGCAGCATGGTAGTTATCTAGACTGCAGCATATTCAAAACACCCATCATCCAGAGATAGACATGAGTCAAGCCTCACTCTAGTTTCAAAAACACATGCAGTCACACCTGACAAAGGCAGTGACTTGAAATATTAATGTACATCTCATAGTAAATATGGGAGAGGTCCCTTAGTGCTATCAGATTACTTTGCAACTGTTGTCTCTTGCTCCCATATCAGTGTCGCCTCTAACAAAAGGACAAGGAACTGCTTGACATCTGGTCATGATTACAGCAACTACAGATTAAAGATTTAAATTCTAGAGAGTATTCGAGAAGTGTACATTTGTCATTTACATCCCTCAATACAAAAATATTTCCTACTGCCAGGAACTTTAAGACAATATGACAAAATATTGTTCTGTTTGTACATTGGCAAAACAAGTGCATTTTTTATTTGTGTTCAGGTGAAGTCAGAATGTCTAATGCTGAGATGTATGACACGAGAAATGCATATAATGCAAACTGAACTTTTTTAAAATTGCACCATTCTTTTAAGCTACAATTATTTATTTGCTGACTAAAACAAAAACAAAAGAGAATCTTCCTAGCTCTGATCCTGAAATACAACTTTACTCAAATTATAAATAGAAATAAAACAAATTACAACACCGCTCCACATTTTAAAATCGCGACAGGTATTTGTTTAAATCCCCTTTTATTGAGTGACTAAATCACAAATGATCTGCTGCTGTAAACAGCCTGTGTAAGGTATCACATAACACTAACCAAAACTTAACTCAGAACAAACCACTAAATGTAGAGTAAATAAACTGATCTATTTCCACAGAGGCGTGACAAAGCATCATGATTGCAAAGCATGTTTCTCAGTGAGCAGCACTTCCTGTGTGCTGTTTCAATGACTTGTCTAAGACCCTCAGGCATGTTTGGTCAGTAGTAAAGCTAATCATTGATACTTACACCTTGCAGCCATCCAAAAATACACAGGCTTCCCTGTTTCTAAATTGCAGCATATCAAATGAAACACTTCATTTTTATTTGAAAAAAATTAATGTGAGGGAGAAAGAGTGAGATTTTCATGTATTGACAAGAAACAACAACCACCAAGAAAACTACTGTATAAAGGAGACAGCGGCCTAGTAAACCAAAGTATCCTGGGGCTATGATGAAACTGAATCATCAAATACTTAAACCCGGTCGGCTGGAAAAGAGAAAGAAGAAAGGAAAGGAAAGAATGCATTCTGTCTCTCCGGTCATGCTCTGCTGGCTCTGGCCAAACTCTGGTCACCTGACCGATACTGGGAAATGTGAAGGGCAGAGATGTTGCCTAGCACCTGAAGTCAGAAAGATAAAGCAAACCCCCCTCCCTGAAACAACACTGGTTCACTGTTTCCACTTGGTGGGAACAGAAATTCACTGAGGTTTCTTACCTGCAACGGCAAGAAATCTAAATCCAAATCTAAACCTTAACAGACCCACAAAGGAATTGACTCAAAAAGAATGCTTTTCTTGTAATCTTATAGAACAGATAGTTACAGAACCATAATGTGTTGTTTGTCCTACTAGTCAGTCTCTGTCAGTCTCAGTCTCTTACTACATATTCAAAATGATGATATATCATAGCCATAACGCTGAAGGACTGACGGATATTACAATCTAAGATCTCTTTTTGCAAATACAATATGCATAATCACAAGACAATTCAACAGCCCTGTAACAAGGACTACAGAGACCCTGTCTCACAGTGGTGTTGACTCTACTTCATAGTGAGTTTTACGGGTATGTAGTGTTGGATTATACTGAATGTGTAGTGTATAATGGACATATATATAATATCCTGTTTAAGTGAAATGTCTGTTAGCAGTACTTACCAATGTAAGTATGTCAGTGTAGCTCATGTCACTTTATAAATAGGCACTACTACTCTTCCAGAGTTCAGTTCAGTTAAGTAATAAATGGTTGATCCTGCCGTGTCAGAAAGCAGGAAATAAGAGGAAATGAATGAATGAGAGGAAATAATGTTGAAAATAAAGACCTGTATGCTCTTTTCTGTTTGGTGGAAAGACCACCTGCTACTCAGAGATACCAGAGCTTTGCTATGAGTCCAGTCAGAGCTCAAAGGAAATGCCAGGTGCAGAAAAAACACTCAAAAAACATATATATACTCATATATTAATTATACAAGTGTAATTGGAACTTAAGGCATTTTCTGGATAGTTTTTAAAGCAGTTTTGTGTATTGGTAATAAAACAGAAAGATATATTACTGGCATAAGCAGTAGTAAGCAGAAAAAATCTTTAACAAAACAGTTTCAGTATAAGCAGTCTGGAGATTGGCCTGGGCTGACATTAGATTCCTTAATTAAATCTAAATTATATCCTAACCCAAATGAAATTATTATCCCAGTCAGAGGAAGAAGTTCAGGACTTTATCATAAATAACTGCAGTTAAGTCGTACCTGCAATATCACTGTGTGTGTGTGTGTGTGTGTGTGTGTGTGTGTGTGTGTGTGTGTGTGTGTGTGTGTGTGTGTGTGTGTTTGTGTGTATTATGTAGCATCTGCATGTTTTTTCTGTGGAACATCTGCCCATTAGCTCATTGGGGAGGCAGATATGAGCTTATGATATGCAGATATGAGCTACATACCTGCTGATAAAGTTCCCAGGCAGAGCAAAGGATCAGTTCCCGGCCTCACATTCCAGCAGTGTCTTCTAACTAAGCATAGATAAGAAACGTGGTTGCATTTGCAGTAGAATGAATCAGGTTAAAGCCAGTTTGGGGTGAATGTAGCCCAATGTGCAAGAGAGCTAGGGGAACATATAAGGTCGTGAAATGATAAATGTGTGTCAGAGAGTAACATGAGTAACATTCTTGCCGAGAAGAGTTGAGCAAGACACATACAAAGAAATGGATGTTGGGCTGTGACACCAAAACACAAACATACTTCCAACAGATGGAGGTCTTTCAAAAAACTCCTTTTCAGTCAGATTTGTAGGTCTGAATGTTCCAACTTATAGAAGAAGCTCGTGGTTAAACACACATCCCCCGTTTTATACAAATATAAAATTCTTCCTTCCTATGTATTGCAACAAAGGAGTGGAATAAAAAAAAATCTGTCAGAATATGGCACTACATTGCCCAAATTAAAAACCAGAGAAAAATATTTTGCTGCCCTCAAGTGGTCATACTAAAAACCTACAAGAAAATTTCATTCTGTATCTAAATACATTTACCTCAAGCTGCAAACCAAGCTATAATGGTACGTGTGTACATTTGTGAAATTAAAATGTTGATATTAAAATCAACTAAAACTTATTTTACTTTATTTAACTTAACTTAATTTTGTACCCATCAGGGGCAACTAAAAAAATGGAACCATTCCTGCACAGCTGATATGATGCATGCCAAAATTGTGCCTTTTTTTAAGAGTTTATGATGAGCATTGTGGACCCTCAAAACTGAAAAAATACAGTAAAAGAGTCGAAGTCAAATAATATAACTTAATACATCAATAAATAATAGTGCCCCCCTGCAGTTCACCATCACCATCACAAAACATACTTTCATGTGGCCAGGAAGCACAGTGAGAGTAATGCTTTTCGACTTCTCCAATGCTTTCCATACCATGCAGCCCCTCTTCCTTGCAGAGAAGTTCTCAGCCGTGCAGGTGGGCCATGACATGGTAGCCTGGATTACAGACTAACTCACTGGCAGGCTGCAGTATGTCGGGCTGCAAGACGTGTTCATCAGGTGGTCTGAGGAACAGCTACCAACAGCTCAACATTGGCAAGACCATGGTGGTGGATTTCAAACAAAGCCCCCCGCCCAAACGGCTGACCAGCAGCCACAGGCTCATCCCTCACAGGTGCAACACAGATTGTCTCAGGTGCTGCTTTGTGCATACAGTTATTAGACTGTACAACAGTCCACTACCAGCAACTTGAACATAACTTATTTTACTTTATAACCAATAAGCAGAAAAAATAAAGTTGTTTTTTTTTCATTTACAGTTATAGCGCTGAAGGACAAATCTCTGTCCAGCCCATGTGGACAAAAAACATAAAAATGTACATACATTACAGTAAGGACGTTACATAATGAAGTATTTTGCACAGAAATCTTACAGCTTTTAGGAATGAAGACACACACAAATCTTCAATGAATTAAGAATTACTATTTGATCTTTGTGATCGTGTAAAACTTTAATAAAATCCAATCAAATCATTCACTAGCCTCATAAACCCCGGAACAATAATCAGTGTAAGATGATAATGTTTCTAATTATCTCAATAAACACTTAAAAGACTTTTCAATGACTGAGAGAGAGAGAGAGCACTTCCTGTAAATGCGGATTTGTGTACACAGGAGAAAAGGGTCTCTGTAGTAATGCAAATGAATGTTGAGATGACTAATAACAGCATCTGTTTCATTTTGTCATTAAGAGAAGCAAATTATTTTACCCGGGACTAAAAGAGAATAAAGGTTCCTCTTCTGATATGTTGTGTGAAAATTGTCAGCACTTATATACATTTGTAGTTTGTGATATCAGACCATTGTAATGTTTTGATAGACTATGGACAAAACAATAACTTCAGGACATTATTTTCACACATTCTAATTGCATTTCCTCTTTGGCAAGTATAATAGAGTTATATTTCATCTCCATTGCTTTGGTATCTCATAAAACTTTACCTCCCTTAGAGTGCAGGGACAAGAAAACGATAAATACACCATAGAGGAGCATTAAAATCTCATAATCTGCTCTTGTCATTTTCTTTTATTGCTACCATCTCTCTGCCACAGTGAGTTTGATCCAGTCTATGATGGATACACAGTCTTGATGACATGGTGGTGTGTGTGTGCGTGACCTGCTTTGTTCAAAACGCTGATATTCTTTGCATTGCCATTCATGACCGTTTTGCCCAATCACACAGGAGGAATGAGAATCTGGTTAAAACTACATAGCACACATTCAGCTCTGACGGCACCCCAGGGGAGAATTCATGGCCAGTCAACACTACAGACACACAGGCACACTGTGGTCTCAGAACTGTCACCAGAAAAACAACTTGTTAAGCAAGAGGCCAGAGTGGAGGGCAGGTTGGACGTACAAGGTGTCTAACTTTGACACCAGAGACCACAATCCACAAATTGTGTCCTGTCTCTCACCAACTGTAAACAGTGGTATCTTTAAACCGTGACCACAGCAGTAACAGTAAGGAACACTAAATCACTGTAGCAATAAGGGAAAAGATCTTTACTTGTAACTAATGTTTCATCCTGTTGTTAGAGATTTGTTTATTTTCTACCCACCTGTAAGCTTCTTGTTTTCATTAAGCCCACCTCTGTATATCTATCATTGCTCACACGCAAAACCTATTGCAGCTATTTTTACTCATCTTGACTCACATTTTTTGCCACGCTGTCTCATTCATTGCTTGTCAGACACTCTGGGAGTAAAGCTTTCCCTACAAGTTACAAATTATTGTAAGTTTGATTACTGAATAGATTTAAGTTAGGATCATTTAAAATATATTAACCAATGACTTATTTACAATTCTAATACTTCTAATACTATCATGTTTTCAAATAAATTCATTCAAAGCTAGGGAAATTTATTTCAGAAGTATTCCATAATCAATAAACCTAAAGCTTTGACACAAATATGACATAAATCTGGTATCTGTGGCTGTGGCAGGACTTTAATAAGCACAGCCAATCATATAATTCTGTCTGAATTAATGATTTTTACTTCAAAATTGCAGCTATCTCTTGCTAGTTTCTCCAATGTTGCCTACCCAAGCTTTAATTTTTCAGTGGAGTCTCTAAAGCTGCATTAAACTATTTTTGATCTCTAGAGCAGGGGAAACAAAACTCACAGAAATAAATACCCACAGATACAAACTCTTATTTATACATTAAGCAGACACAGAGCAGCTGGTGCTATCTACCAGTGTGCATGAATTTATAAACACACATTATAAAATTTAAAATTGGCTGGTGGTCAGTGGTGACTCATCGAGGAACAGAATCATGAGGGGATAACAAAGAAGATAGGGTGGGATTGTGGGATTGATTTTGTGGTGATAAAGTATTGTCACATTTATTTGTTGAAGACTCAATATATGCAGGGCATCTGTTTACATTTGGACCCGGTGTGATGTTCCTAAGGGAAGTAAGAACTAACCATTTATTTTGTTTTGGATGGGAAGCGTCTTGTGTTCCCCTCTAATGAGTATTTATGTTCTCAGGTTGTGTATGAGTGATGCATAATGGCAAAGATGCCTGTAATTCATCATACTTATTATACGACCAAAAAAAAAAAAAGAAACACAGGATACTTGATGCAACACACTACAAACTGCCCTGAAGGAAAGGTCAACACACTCTTTGAATATCTCTCTTTTCATGTCACTCAGACTATTTTTTAGTAGGAGAGCTTCTACACTGCTGGGACATGCAGATGATAAACACCCTCTCTTCCAAACAATATCTTCTCCTAATATTCAAAATATCAATGTAATATCATGCAAGTCTCCACCTTAAAAAAAACATGCCTTCCTCAGACATAACTTTTTTTAGTTTCATTTTCGATGGTGAGCCTTATGATTTGGTTCCCTTCTCTGTTGATGAAGTTCACAGAGCTCGTCTTCTGCTGGACACTAAAAAACCTGTGAGTCCTGATAATCTGGAAGAAGCTGATTATATTGCTAAACCCTTGACAGATATCTTTAACCTCACTCAAAATGTCATCCCAAAGATGCAGAGTGACCCTTCTTCACTTAACAATTACAGGACTATTTCCAATTAAACTGTCTTCTCTAAGGTCCTTGAAGAATTGGTAAATAATCAATTGAAGGAGATCCTGAGTACTAATAATGTTTTCTGTCAGTGCACCTGTCTGCCTTCGATATAACATGGTACCGTCTGGGCTTGTTAATGCCATGACTGACACTGGATTGTAAAAAGGCTTGTGCCACTCTTTTTATCAATGTCTCAAAGTGCTTTAAGACAGTTGACCACTCTGTTATGAAGCAACGGCTCACTATTTTGATGTCTGAGTAGTCTGTTGTCTGGTTTGACAATTACCTATCTGAAAGGACACAGTAAGTCAAATTTGATGGCCGCCCTCCGCCATCTCTGAACGTTGCTTAGGAGATCTGGGAACCTGTGGATGCTTTCTTCTCCAGTGCCCTCTCTTGTTTTAGTCGCAACTGAGTTTACTTTCTGTCTGAGCTTCTCTGTGGGCAACAGCATTATGGGGAAGGGGATCAGCCATTCATAATTCCTACTCAACTTTCATGACTGACTTTTGACCAGCTTGCTCAGGGAAAACAAGCTGCCACTAGACTTCTTTCCTGCCACCACGTCGCCAGTTCAGTGTACGGTGGAGTTCAGGATTTTTGCAACAGAGAAGGGGTGATGGGATGAAAGGAGTGTTTGCTGATCATGTTAACGATGTAATTGGAGGGGTCCTGATGAGCCATACTACCACCACACCACCACCAGTGCCGCATGCAGTTTCACTTACGTGCCACAATAATTCTCTCCCTCAGCTAGCTAGTGGATTCCGGTGCAGATTACATTATTGATTCCACCTTTGTTACCCAAGCTGGGATTCCCATGGTTCTGCCTGCTCCTATGGATGCAAATGCTCTAGATAGAAAACTCTTTGCCCGCATTACCCACATCACTACTCCCCTGAGCCTCCCACCGGCATTCTGGCCTATCTGAAGGTAACACAGCAAAATTGACTGTTGTTTTTGACTTTTCCATGAGCTTTTTCTCCCCCTCCCTAAAATTCCCTTAGCTGGGAGGACTGGGAGGGTTTAGATTCAGCACTTGTGGATTCCTGTGTTTTCTCTGTCTCCTCTTCCGGTGTGTTTGTGTGGCTTACCTCTCCTGGCACATCTCCACACATGTCTACAATCAGCTCATCAACTCTCAGTTAAGTACCCCAGTTCTCGTGCAAATAATCGGCCAGATTATTCTAATCTAATTCAGTGGTACAGTATAACTCTCAGCCAAAGATGTTTCTAGTGTACTGTTGTGTTTTTTTCTCTCCATGTCCTTGGCTAACTGGGTTTATGTCCTGTGCCTCAGGATTCCAGTGCCAGCGTCTCCGCCCAGCCATCTTCCCACACGTCGCCTCAGCTGAGTCTCCAGCTCCTCTCCCCACTCATCAGCCTGCCTGCCTCCTGCCTTCATCAGCCCTGCTAACCTCCTTCATCCATCCAGTTATTATTGCTTAATTTACACTTCCATGTTTTGGATCAAACAGGTTCTCATTCATCTCAAATTGGCTGATGCATGGCATACAACAAAAACAATATTTTTAAAAAAATTCAAAATAAAACAAACATGAGCACAATACAATGGTAAAAGTAAATTCAGTTTGATGGTTTGTTACACATCGCTATGGTTTATTGAGAAGTCATGTCATCAGTAAATGGACAGGCCTATGTACATACAAGGTAACAAGGTAAGATTACCCTAGGTGTTATTTATTTTTGTTGAACCTTCTGTTGTGTCACTAAAACAGTGAAACCTTCAGTATTGATAGTCCCATTAGTGGGACTAGCTGAAGAAGGCCTTCCTGTAACAATGAAAAATGACTCAGTAGATTTTGCCATATCAAAGCTAGAGTGTGGGAAACAAGTTCATTCTTATTATGCCTGTCACCAACATGTGAATCTCTCTGTACTCACAGTATACCAGAGTTCTGGTGTCTGCGGTGATGTTCCTGCGCTGGCTAACCAGTAGCGATGTGTTTTACACATCAAAAACATGTTAGGTTCTCCAGTCAGTGCCATTGAAGAGGAAAGTGGTGTAGATCTGGAGTTGGTCCCTGTGCGCTCTATAGTGGCTGCCCCTGCTCCGTCAAGCGATGGGTTAGATGCAGAGAATGAATTTCGCTACATGTATTTGTATGTGAAAATAAATTACCTCACCTTTTCCTTTTTTGCCAACCAATAATGACTGGTTTGCCAGAGCTGAAGAAGGAGCAATGTAGCAACAGAGCCTACATGTGATAAGCACATGTTGACAGTTTTGTGTAACTACTCACACTGTCAGAAAGGGGAGACCAAAGTTTCACACTGCAGGTTTGACACATTGCTACTGACATACAGTATGTATATCACGTTATGTGAGCTGAGATGATAGTTCCTACCTGCTAAATAAGTCTTACAATGTTTTTGTTATTGAGCAAGTCCATATTTTATTCTATTGAAGAGATCTTGTCATAAACAGAAAAATATTTGTGTGATCAGCATTATGAGTGAGACGTGACAGCTGGTGGCAGCTGGTGTCATTAAATTCAAATTTAAAACATCATTCTCAAGTCTTTCAAAAAGGGGGAAGAAATTTAGCTTTTGCTAAATGTATTGTCATTGATCTGTGGGACTTAGGTTTGTAGTTGTTTCTTGAATATCAAATCAAGAGGTCATTATAAATTAGGCCTTTACACGGCTTTTGGCCACACTTCAGCTCTACCTCTATTTCAACGATATGTAGATGTTCTTCTTGACTGCCTGTTTCAATCAATTTTTTTTAATAAATTCCTGAGATGTGATGAGATGTGTGAGATAGTGATTTTATACATTGTCAATTTTCTTACCCGTCATTCCTTTTATTTATTTATTTCTTAAGCATTTTAAACAAAATACTCTCATTTCTGCCCATATGGTTCTGTGTTGAAATTCCCAAAGCTCCAAAAAAGTAACCGGCCCTCGTCTTCTATTCAACACCACATCTTCAGCATACTTCATACATACAACATACAAATCTGACCAGATTTCAGTGCCATTCTCAAAAATCCCTGAAGCTTTGAGATAATTGCTGCATCTAGCTGGAGGTAACCTTTCATCCGTTCAAATGTCCTGTCAATTGCTGATTAGAATACTCTTTATTATTTTAGCAGGATTCTACGTATCCTACATTCTTGGGCCCATGCCTATGAAAGATGCATCTTGTCAATGGGGTCTAACTTCAATATATGTAATTTACTTTCATTTGATCTCTCTTTTTTCAAATGCTTTTCAGCTGTATCCCCCCAAATTAATCCCTGAGGGCTTTGTAGCAGGAGAAAGAGAGGCACTAAACTTTTTGTTCTGTGGACGTATCTCCCAACCTGACCAAGTATGTCTGTATGTGCTGGTGTGCAAATTTTGTATGCAAGCACACATGAATGAAAATGAATGGGTTTTCACTTTTCACTTTCTTTTTTGAGAATATTTAATGTTAAAAATGTTTGCACATGCTTAGTATGGCTGTTACAGAGGTTTGAAAAGCTGGTCAGAAGCACAGGTGCCACATTTGTTGTGATAAGGTCTGAGTCACACCACTATGTATGACAGCAAACGGCATCCTCAAGCTATAGATAACATGCATTATAATGTGGTCTTGTTGTAGGTAAAGCTCATTAAAAAGTCCCTTCATGAACAGTCAATCAAAGTGATGGACTGCTAACATCCTCCACCCCTGTTGTGATTGATTTACACTTATTATTTTAAAGGACATTTTTGATTATATTAGAGAAGATTGCAGGATGTAACAAGGGTCCAGAGCTTGACAAGAGATATGCATCATCATCTGCACTAAGAGGAAAAGTTACTGTCTTGGTTTAATGATCAATCTTTGAATTATTAATGTAGTTACTACACCAATTGCAACTTTAGCGCAGAGAGACACACATTGACACCTTATAACACCAGATACATAATTTGCTACAAATTCACATTTATTAACACGCAAACATCAACATAATATGCCCACACCGTCATTCCTAACCAGTGCAAAAAGCTAGAAGTGGTCAAAACTAATTTTATTACCATTCTTATTCTTATTATGATTATTATTGTTGTTGTTGTTATTGTTATTGTTAGAAGTAGCCTAGTATACAGTAGAACAAGTAAGGCTAGGTGTTGCCAGGCCATTGATCAATAAATATTCATAAAACATAGTGAACTTGTGGAATCAAATGCATCATGATTTTTAAGTCATAGCTATTAAAGAGAACTAAAACCAAAAAATCTGGACAGCTGCCGTTAGTGAAAGGAAGCAAAACACAAACACCATCCTTCAGGAGGTGGAGAGGGAGGGAGTGGGGGATAAAAGAGAGAGGGAGAGAGAGAGAGATTTCAGTGATCGCATTATGTGATTGCCTTCGGGACAACAGTCTGAGAAGCGGCGGACTTGCTTAATTTATCTTTTGCACAGCTGGATTTGGTTGCAGACTTTGACAGTGAAAACACAACATTTCCAAAGGTGAGGACCACATTTCTTCTTTTCCTTATGTTCTCATCATGCAGCCTTTGCCTTGGGTTTTGATTAACATTTTGTGAGCAGTACACAGCCTTTTTTTCAGTGTTTGCATTTTCTTTGTGAATAGTGATTGGGAAACGTTCATTGTAATTGTTTATTTTAGCACGATGATATGGCCGGTGGTCGGCGGGGATTATGTAAGCTTGGTAACTGCCTAGCAGAGTGATGGTAGTGATGGAATGAAAAGGACAAAGACACAAACAAATGTGAACATCTTTATAGATTTATGGATATCAATATAACAGGCTCCTGTATTCCTCGCAGTGAAACCATGCTGTGCTGTGCCAAGGTCACATATATGGGCACAGCTCTGTATTCTGTAATGCTTATAGAATAGTTGAAGGTTAGCTGAACAAGATCAGAAATGTATGATATGTAAATGTATTTTTAGGTGAAGGAGGAGTCAGTGTGATGGTCAACTTAATGTTGAGACTGAGTAACACACTGAGTAATTCTTGACCTCTGACCTTCATGTGGAGGGATGGGAAACAAGGACAAAATGATAATGATAATCATCAGGTGTTGTCGGGTATTGTCGTGAAGGTATTTCACTGTGGGATCAAGAAATTACCATTTAATTAAGATTGACATTTTAAGGTTATCAATTGTGAAAAAAGTAGCTACAATTTCAAACTTGCTGTATAGGGATGTACTTAATGAGAAAAGAAAGAAAAAAGAGAGAGAGTTAAACAACAAAAGAAACAAATTCCACAGTCATTACTCAACAAGCCGGTCACAGCATCATTATAAAGGTGCTAATTACTGGTTACAACATAAACACACACACACACAGCCTGCTAGCATTGTTATTTAAACAGAAACCTGTTGGCGACAGCATTACCCAAGCTAACTGGCTGGTGTGCATGTCTGTGTGCGTGTGTGTAGGGCTCTATATATTGTACCACAGCCAGGCCCAGCCGTGCATGTGTCTGTCAGTGGGATGAACCACAACAGACCCTTCTGACAGTGTGCAGAAAAAAGGACAAGAGGCTAAACAGACTCTGCAGGTCTGAAACACTGTCTGCTTTTCAGTGGGTATTTATTTGCATATGCATGCAAGTTTCCTGCATCTAGGTCCCTTTAATGAAAGTATCAGCAGCATAATCACAAAACAATGGGTTACTAAGATTCAACAGAAGAGCAGGGAACTGTAAGATACTGTATGCTGCCTGAATACACAGTGATGTAATGCTGAAAGCACAGGGCATGGGCAGGGCATAGCACAAAATTCTGGACCCTCTATGGACCCCTCCCCACATCCACGGCTATTTATTATATCCTTGTGGGTTCACGAGGGCCCCTGCAGATGAGTGACAAATTAAAGGAAAAACTTTAATTAAAATTAACAACACCTAACAGAACATGCATTTGTTTCCTTAAATTGTGTTCATTTAGTCAGGGTCCTCTGCTGTTTGTAGTTCACCCCTGACTTTCTGATGAAAAGGGCCTCATCCATGAAATTATAATAGACCAAAACTTTGTACTTGGAGTTTGGCATTGTTATCATGCAACATAAATATCTACTGTATGTGATATCGCACAAAACCTGAATTTCTATGCCAACAGTGTGGTGGAAAGGAAACATTTTAAAATTTTGGTAAATTGGGGAGGGGATGTGAGGATCCCTGACTTCTTATTAGGAAAGATCATTGTGTACTTTGTGATTGCCTTTCATTCAAACACTGGGAGCAGCAGTACTGTTTCCTTTGATTTCATGTTGGTTAAGTTTCTGTATATGTTGCCCTTCTCTTAAACTGTGGTGTCTCCCCTGTTGCTCTTGACTTTCTTGACATGGGGCAGATATTTCTTTTATGAAAATGCCACTACTGTACTAATGCCATATAAATGATTTGTCCATGTCATCACAGTCTGGCTGTGCCATCTAGTCTATGTTCACTGGCTTCTAAAATGTCATGCAGCCCACACTGTTCTCTGTCAGTCAAGTGTAGATCATTTGATCAGTTTAATGGTCATCATCAAATCACTGAAAATTTGTTTAACTTGTGCTGTCCTTTCAAAAACGCATATTTCCCCTTCTATGTTTTACGTTGATGGCTAAAGGGGAGTTGTCTCATTTAAGAGGAAATAGTGAACCTTGTTAAACATGGAAAAAGGCTCACTCTAATGGGAAAGGGCTTATTATCTCCAGAGTGAGTTTATACAAAAGGCATTTAGAAAGATATGGGTCCAGTTTAATTTATCATTATGAGGCAAATGTGTGTGAGTCTGTTTAATTTTTTTCTAGAGACAGAAAGAAAAAGACCAACAAAAAAATTAGAGTAGATATGGAAGATGAGCTGAAACCACGTAACAGAGACATGGATATGGTGTAGAACAAATTCAGTCACTGCCTGCTGCTGCTCCTCTGAATATATTACGTAATACAATATACTTTATTCTTAAAAAACATTTATTTAAATGACATTTTAAGATCTTTCTTTCCCTCCATATGGCTCTTATGACTCAACACTGACTGCATATATTATGAGTATTTTCTCATAATATTATACTGTGCAGCTGGTGCATATTTGCATGGCTAAAGTCATGTCAGTGTTTATTTAATTCAGAGGAACTGAATCTCAGATAATACTGTCATTACTGTGAGGTTCATTTAGTGTATGTTAAAGATCTTTTTTTGTGTCATATTAGATTTTTTGTGATTCTGGAAATGTTTAATACACAAATGTCTGGTTACAGTCTCCAGTTTGGTGGAGAATAATTTTACACAGTCAGAGCTAGCTCTCAAAGTAAATATTCAAAATTTAATATCATATAATGGCACTGTTGTGTTTCTGAACTGAAGCTGTGAAGAGCACAAACTGTACTATAGGACACATTATTACATGACTTGGACATTTGACAGTGGCAGCAACTAAGTGATATTAGTTTTCCAAGACTGATACTATTAACAGTATTATATTAAAGCAGTTACAGAGAAACGCCACCTAATTTGCACTGTTTACTGATCTTGTGGAGCACTATTGCATATGTGAAACAATTTGTACAGCTTTTGCTGTTCCAGAGGAAGCTGCCTGAAGTCAAATAAATAAAATTGTCTCATGTGATGTCATTTGAGGCTACAACTACAAATGTGAATATGAAATAAGCAGTTGGAGCCACTTTAGCCTCTACTGCTTAATAAATAACACACCTGAACAACAATGTAGGCACCGGACTGTAGAATAAAAAGATCTCTAGCTCTGCTACACCCATTTAAAGTATTTTTTACTGTCTGACAATGTTTTATGAGTTATTATAATATATTATGCTGTATTGGTAGAGTTTTTAACTTTTAAGTTGACATATGGGCTGTTTTTCATGCAGACTGCTCATTGAACTTCACACAAATCTATCTGAAACAACATCTACACTATGGCATAACACAAACACTGCTCTGTGCCCTTTTCTTGTAACCTATATTTGACCAGGATGGGTTCCGTGCAAAAGTGGAGCACTTTCATATCCATCCTATTGTCACATCAGGGATTCAGAATCAGGAATCCAGGAGTAGGGGAAACTCAATTAGAGGTCTTACTACCTAAAAAATATAGATAATCATGGAACTTTCAACAAAATCTTAAAACAATATTACATTGACATTTTTCTCTTAATTCTCTTAATTCACAAACCACTTACCACTTCACAAATAATTTGCTTTCTGTAGCAAAATGAAACTATTTTCTCTGTGTGGTCTGCAGGTATAAGACGCATCATTGCTCCAAGTGTTAAAATATACACTACATGTAGTGAATACATTAATGTATTCACTACATGTAGTGTATATTTTGTATCATGTATTTACCATGTTAATATATTCACGACATGTAGTGTTTACTATATGTTAATTAACATATAGTAAACACTACATGTCGTGAATATATTAACATGGTTTACTATATGTTAATTAACATATATTAAACACTACATGTCGTGAATATATTAACATGGTAAATACATGCAGTGTACATTGCATATCACAGGGGTACATATAATGTGATTTACACTAAAAAAGTTTTTGAAAGCAGATACCAGTATTGACTCATCAGATACTCATGGCTTAAGCCTTGCCATGATTAAGACAAATCCATCTTCCATTAATAATATATTTCATCACATATTTTTTTTGTTTAATGAATCCTCTTTTTGAGCAATATAGTCTTTTTACCTTCTTACTCTTAAATGCACAGCAGGCCATGCCTGTCACATGCCAGCCCCCAAACGTCCTGGTCAGTTAGATTAGTTACCACCAGTATTGACAGGAGGATTAGAGACAGGATTACTCTGCAGTCTTTAATGTTTCTCCCTCTGTATGCTTTGATGGCTGGAAAGCACACCCACTAATAAGAATCCCAAGTTACACAGAGAGGATGGTACAAAGTATGTTAAATACATTAATGTAAAACACATTTACAAATGATTCACAAATCTCAGCAAGCTGCAACAGATAGAGATAAAGACTGACAACCCTCCACATAATTCTAAATTAATTTACATACAGTGTTGGCCTCCACACATCTTCATGGTTCCAGCCCCACAGTTGAGTTATTTTGATCTGTATGTTTTTGTCAATGACCAAGTCGAATACTAAACAAACTTCATTAGGTCTGTTTTTAGCAGAGATTGGCTTTTTCCTGATAAGACTTCTATGTAACAATCATAAGAAGACAGTTTAAGTTATGTAGAATTAATTAAATTATTATCTCATTATCACTTTAAAATGAAGTAAACTGTATATATTTATGGACTCTGTTTTAATTCAAGATTACTTGTTAATGATTTTTGCAATGAGCTTTGCAAGAAAGTAATTTTGTCCACATTTATTGATGTTAATGGGAATTTTTTCCCTGAATGATTATTTTTTTACCCCAAAGTCACATTGGTTCTGAATTCAATCTAGCACCTTGTATTGAGTGTGAAGACGAAACAATCGCTTGTAGTTTTATGTACTTTTTTTATTTTCAGGTGGTATGTTGCAGAGGGTAAGGACTGTTTCATATTCCACCTTTTCGTGACCTCTGATGACCTCTCAGTGACTCTGTGGTGTCCTGTAAATCTTTGAGATGATCTCTCTGCAGCCAACCTGGCACACCTTTGAGTGATGAAGGCCTCTAACACATTCCTCATCCTCTTCCTCATCTACAGGACTCTGGTATTTGTCTAGAGAGACATATTACTGATGACACAGCAGTGTATGATGAGCAAGTGAAGTCTGAATGTGCTTAATGTTGAAGGAGAGACTTAATATATAAAAATATTTTCTGCTCCCTTACAATTGAAATTTGAGGGAAATTGTCTGACAGTAGCCAGTCTAGAAATTATTTGAAAACAAGAAATACATCAACATTTTTGTCCAGAAATGCATTTCAAGATAATGTATTATAATACAACAGTGCTTCCATGGCTTGCCTTCACTATTTCTCTCTTCCCCATCTTCAGCCTCTTTTCTCAGGTTTTGAGTTGTTACACTACAAAATAAATACAGACTTAAGAAAACATTTCTTTGACAGCGTCCATAAAAACATAATATAATAAGCTTTATTTAAAAAAAGATCTATTGGGAGTTGCATTTATTTGTGCGTGTGTGTGTGTGTAGTGTGTGTCAGGGGGAAGTGTGGAGGATGTGATGGAGAAATATATCCGCTACAGGAATGAATGTCTGCACCAGATGAGTACAGAACCCAGACCCAAAGGTAACCCCCTGCACAAATACACACAGACTCTTTATGATATGCATTAATGAAGGCAAAAGTAACTTTTTACACCCTGAACTAAATTAAAGGCATACAGACACTGTGCATCTCCTCTCCTTAGGTGTGTTCTGCGGTCGTATGTTTGACAAATACGCCTGCTGGTCAGATGGAAAACTAAACTCTACAGTTAAGGTGCCCTGCCCCTGGTACCTGCCCTGGTACAATCAAGGTAGGAGACCATACTAACATACTTAAACATACACACACACATTACCCTAACACAGAATATTCTCACTGTATTATTGTCTGTTATCTGCTGTGCGTTTGTGTAGTGCGTAATGGCTTTGTGTTGCGGAAGTGTGGTCCTGATGGTCAGTGGACTACCGACATCTTCAACCGCACCTGGATGGACCATTCTCAGTGCGACAAAGACAACAGTCACCATGAAGCTCAGGTACACACACACAAACACACACTTTAGGCAGACAAGAGTGAGACCTTACAAAAGGTATCTGTAAAAAGAATCTTTACATTTCTGTCCACAGTAGTCATCCACTCTTTATATATGTTGCTTGTATTTTGTACAGGAGAAGCAGATGATGATCTTAGCCTACTTCAGAGTCATGTACACAGTTGGTTACTGTGTCAGTCTGGCTAGTCTCTGTCTGGCTTTGATTATTCTGCTGTTCTTCAGGTATACCTACACCTCCACAATCTTACTACTACTTATCTTTACTGATTTTTTATTTTCCCATCTCGTTGACTTAGTTACTCTAAGGCAGTATTTAACCTTTACTGGAAAATATATGATAACAGATAATAGATCATTATAATTGTAAACCTACCATCTCCACAAACACTGTAATTGTATAAAGTCTTTAAATATAGATAGATAAAACACATTTTTTTTATCAATACAATGTTTGATGAAACATTTTGTCCAATGTAAAAAAAAATGGAATCAAAGAAACATTTCAAGTGTTGTGTAGAGTGACATTAACTGTAGTGCAAAAACAGCACAAGCCATAAGCATGAGTGCAAATATGAAAACAAACAGACCTCAGCTTAACCCTTAAACTCATATGTCTGACAAAGTTTAGCCATCAGAAAAGCAGTGTGGGGTTTTCAGAAGAGATTTATTTTTCTTAAGGTCATATTCTTCATGTAACTGTCAGGTGCTGAGCAGTCTGACTGGATGTTAAACATTGTTCTGATTTGTTTAACATCACTGTGGCATGTGTGATTTCTGCAGGAAGCTGCACTGCACAAGAAACTACATCCACACCAACTTGTTTGCATCATTCATTCTGCGAGCTGTCTCCATCCTGACCAGAGATGCTCTGCTGAGCAGAGACACTCCTGAGTTCATAAACAACAGGGACTTCTCGGAAATACTCAGTGATCAGGTTGGGGGACACACACATAAAAATAAATAAGAGACAGAGGAGGAAAGAAAGAAAGAAAGAAAGAAAAGGAGAGTAGGAAACGGGTTATTTAAATCACCAGAGTTCAGTGCCCTGAGAAACTTTCATCTTGACTTGGTATCTGCTTATGATCTTAAAAGATTTGAGACTTGATTTAAAAACATTTGGTTCTGGTTGATGCTAAGCAGAACATGAACACACAAAAAAATGTCTCAAGAACTTATTTTGTCTTCTTGAATACACACACAATAGGCAGTGTCTGGCTGCCGCGTGGCCCAGGTGCTGATGCAGTACTGTGTGGGAGCCAACTACTACTGGCTGTTGGTGGAAGGCCTGTATCTGCACAACCTACTGGTGTTGATGGTATTCCCTGAAAACCGCTACTTCTGTGGATATCTACTCATAGGCTGGGGTACACACACACACACACACACACACACATTGTAGACAAACAAGTAATCATACAGAGCTGAAATGTAAAGGATGTGTAAAAAAAACAGTGCTATACTCTTAATTACTGAACAGGTCACACAATAGGTAAATTGATTAAATGCGCTATTGTGTTTGAAACTTTTCATGCTTACATTTGTCTGTTTTGTGTCAGGCACGCCAGTGTTATTTGTGGTTCCTTGGATTATTGTACGTTACCTGTTTGAAAACACAAGGTGAGTCATATTTACTTTTGGCAGTGTGCAGGAGTTCTTTTTTTCCTTTTAATCTTATTCTTCACTGCACCTGTTCCATAGACTGAGAGTGAATTTGATTTTACACAACACACTGCAACACACATGTCTATTCAATTGCCACCTCATCCAATATTTCAGTTTTTCAGGATGCATTGTTACTTTTTGTGCTTGTAGGTGTTGGGAGATAAATGAGAACAAGGTGCACTGGTGGATAATCCGCACTCCAATCCTGCTTGCCATTCTGGTAACACGCATACATATAGAAACACTATCTAGTCAATATAAATGCAGAAAACACAGAACAGAAACATTACAGACCCGTGAGCTCCAGGTTGGCAGTTGTACATGCAATCTGTACAGTGTGTTTCCATGTGGTGCAGATGAGATGAGTTATCTGCATCGTGTTGTCTTCCTTTGACATGTGTCCTCACAGTTCCTCTTCGGGAGGAGTTGGGGGTTGCTAGGTGTCATAGTGCAGATTCAACCATGTAAACACACAAATGTAATGAAGTAGGACATTTTCTGACTTTCAGAAATCAGTCAGTGATTAAAATTCATGGGTGTCTCAGTAGCTTCCAGCCCGGACCGTTCATACAGAGTGATGGCTGGGTGGGGACAGTAGTGTGAACAAAATCACCAAAATAAGCTGTAGAACCTCATTCAAGGATGCATTAAATTAGACTGATCTGAATACATGTTGTGAATTGTCATAGTCACCTAAGTTGACTGATTAAAAATGTAAATGTTCTTGTTTTTTTTATTCTCTTTAGGTGAACACATTCATCTTTATCCGGATCATTCATATTCTTGTTTTAAAACTGAAAGCTCATCAGATGAGATACACCGACTACAAATTCAGGTAAGACTGAAAAGTCAACAGAAGGAAATACACACAAAAAAAATAAAACTCCCCCTGTCGCTGAAGTGGGCAAGACAGAAATTAGGCTAATGGTTTTCAGGTCAAGTTAATAACATGGTGAACACTGTGGGTGGGACACACCAGGAAACCTCCTTGAGCATTAAAAGATCAGAGCAGAATTAATGGAGGAGCACAGAGCCCATGTCAGCATGTTGATATCTTTACAGGACCTTGTAATATTTGACTGAGAGTCACACAGAAGCAAAG
This sequence comes from Lepomis macrochirus, assembly GCA_024633595.2. Lineage (NCBI taxonomy): Eukaryota > Metazoa > Chordata > Actinopteri > Centrarchiformes > Centrarchidae > Lepomis > Lepomis macrochirus. Next base: position 6,602,631 of record JALXJV020000009.1, read on the forward strand.
TGAACGCTTACACAGCTTTCAGATGACCTGTCTGGGGTTATGAAGTTCAGTATTTTTACTCCAAAGCCGAAAGTATGAAGAATTTCCCCTGTGGATTTTTTTTTTGTGTGTGTGTGTGTCAGTGGGACTGAGGCAGATTCTGAAACAGCACCATCTGTTATTTTAATTGTTTCAGAGTTTGCATGGCATTTAGTCACTGTGGAACTCTGGGATATAGTACTTCACTGTCCCTTCAGGGGAAGCTCTCCTCAGCCGTTATAAATATATAAAATATATGCAATAAGCTATAAAGCCAGCAACTGTAAAAACGCAAAAATATTACAATAATTACATGAATACAATGTGCAAGTAAAGCTAATTTAACTACAACATTTTTTTGATTATAGCATATATAAAAACATGTCAGTGTTTGTGTGGTGAGGCAGGTTGGAGGACCCAAATGCAGGACTCACGGCTGGCAGGTTCAGTTCAAAAGAAGGTTTATTAACAAACCAAAAGCAAGCACACTTACAACGGAGTGGCTGAATCAACAATCCAAATAAAGAGGTGATCCAACAGAAATCCAAATCCACAGAAACAGGTTGACACGACAAGCAGGGCAGGCAAACAGTACATCACGAGACAGGGATCAAGATAAACGAGGCTGGCAGAGAGGCAGCAGGGAAAACAGAGAGGCAAGCAGGCAGAGACAGACAGCAAAGGGGAACAAAGAGGAAGGCAGGCAGAGTGATAACTGGGAGAACAGAGGAACACTAGACAGGCAGACATGGGGCAAAATTAATAACCAACACAGACAGAACACATGTAACAAAATAGCAGACAAGAATCTTCAAGAACTTCAGACAATAACAGAAACCCATTATGTCCCAGTGGCATCCAGCGGATGTGGGACTAACAATTAATGGGTTCCCGGGGTGGAAAGTCAAGAAGCGACACAAGTTTAACGGAAATTTATTGTAAGAAAAAGGCAAACGGAAAACAATCTCCACTGGAGACGATTAGGGGGGACAACTAAAACAACCCCTGGCTAAAATAAGGGACTTTAATAACCATAACAAAAAATAAGGGTAGCGTCTGTAAAACAAAAGAAAAGACAAGATTAGTATTCACTATAATTAATCCACTGTCCACCTCAACGTCTGCTTCCCCGACACTGCTTCACACAGCCGATAGGTCACAGCACCCGTCGGCGACGCGACACCGACCCGACACCCAGACTGCAGCAGTCCACGCAGCAACACGATTCTCGCACAGCAGTTCTTAGTACACATGGCACAGACTCTCGACTCCTTACACCAACCTCGAGGGCTCCTTATACCTGCAGCTTAGGGATAATCAGCTGCAGCTGCGAGAATTGTCAGGGCACCTGGAGGGAGAGTGCGAGAAAGAGAGAGAACACCCAGAAAAAAAAAACAATCCCAGCACAGGACCTTATACGGGACGTAACACCCATGTAAACAGACAACCAATGACCAACTATAACACAGGGATCATAACAGACTAAACCCAAACGAGAACACAGAACCAGAACACAGAGTACCCTAGACACATGACATGACTGAAACCCAAAACACAGACTAACAGATACGGGACACAGGGCAATAGACAGGACAGAACCCAAAACTCAACATACTATAAGATGGATACTACAAGACTACAAATAAGACCGGCTGGGAACAAAAACAGAGCAGACACATCCACAGTGTGGCACATAAGACCTAATCCTCATCCTGTTTCACTTTCCTATTGCAAGGGTTTTTTCATTTTCACAGATCTGTGAACTGTGAATGAACAGTATCTCTCTTATATTGGAATTTATATTTAATGCACCTGATATAATGTTCATTCGTGTTTATTTTATTCTACTATCGATGTGAATACTCAGACTGTTCAACTAAGCTGTCGGAACAAGGGGCCGCAGTGAATCTGAAAATGTCTAACTTTAATTTTTAATCATACTTTTTCAAGAATCTTTTTCAATTAGAGGCACTTATGTGTGTGTGTGTGTGTGTGTGTGTGTGTGTGTGTGTGTGTGTGTGTGTGTGTGTGTGTGTACCTCAACGTCTTTGACAGTGAGTTTAAACCCCAAGAGACCTAAAGGCTTTTAGAAACTCAGACAGGAGGAGAAGCAGTAGAGGCCTCTTAGATTTCCCCTGACATAAACTTGACCAGCAACACACACAAACTGATGGCTATCTTGCACAAATGGACTGATTTATAAGAATAATTTCCATCAAGCAAAGCTACTTTCTTATCTCCTATTATGCTTTGCTGGAGGATGGTAACTTACTTACTTTTGTAGTTGGTCAGAGCTTGTGGGCCTTTGGGTTTGTGTACAGGGACTGACTGTCTTTTAACTGTGTTCAACAAACAAAGCAAAGCCATCTACCCTGCTGAAGTGTCTTTGAGCAAAACATTGTAGAGATGCCACATCTAAAGACACACTCCATTAATCTTTCTCTCCAGACTGGCCAAATCCACCCTGACCCTGATCCCGTTGCTGGGGATCCATGAAGTGGTCTTTGCAGTGTTGACAGAGGATCACACGGATGGCGTCCTCCGCAACATCAACCTCTTTTTCCAGCTCTTCCTCAACTCTTTCCAGGTACAGTCATGACTTTGCACATCCTGGCTAAACTCACACTCAGATTACTTTTTCTAAATAAATTCAGCAGCATTATCAAGGTGATTCAGCATTAAAAGTAATTTACCCTCTTCACAGGGTTTACTTGTAGCCATCCTCTACTGTTTTGTCAACAAGGAGGTAAGTGGTGTGTTTGTGTGTGTGTGTGTGTGTGTGTGTGTGTGGGGACAGTGATTCTCCCAATGCTATGTGGGCATTAAAAACATTTTCTACTTGAAAGCAACCAAGCATAGCCACTAGAAATGACGTTGTGTGCCCCTTCATGTCTGTATGTGTTTCAGTTTAGAGCAACTGCTCCTTTTGCGAAACAGGAAAGACTTCATTCTCAGTGATTTAACTGAGATCTTGCGTAGAAACAGATCAACAAGATTACGGTTGAAGAATGCCTTTTAAGATCTGACTGATAAGTGTACAAAAGTGACACAGCTACAATAGGAGGGATGATATCTGATCTTCTCGGCGCACATTTCTCTTAGTTAAAATGTGCCTTGATGCTCTCTGTTTACATTTTATGGTTTTTAGTAAAGAACATTGTCTTGCCCAAGGCCTTTTTGCCTTGAAATAGGTCTTCTGATGGAGTCACTGACTTTTTGTATATGGGATTGGCTCTTTATTCACTTGTCCACAAGTTGAGATGTCGCATGTTTGTACAGTTTGTATTAAAGAAATACAGTATAATCTAATAAAGTCTAGCCTCTTTCTGAATTCTTTTCCCTTTTTTATTCCTTCCCTGTTGATAAATTTACTTGTTATTATAGTACACTACTGCTACTCTCACTGTAACACATGCAGGTGCAGGCAGAGATAAAGAAGAAATGGCAGAGGTGGCAGCTGGGGATGACTGACCTGGATGACCTGAGAAACACTGGCAGCAACATACCACAGGTGGGAGGCAGTGCTGCAGCCTGTAAATGCTGTAAATGCATTTTTTTTTATTTTAATTATGTATTTTTTTTCTTGCTTTGACTCTATGTACACATGGTGCAAGTAATTTAGGAATATCTCTCTGACTATAAATGTTAATGGGGTTGTTTAAAATCTGTCATCATTTGATGCTGTCATGCATTTGCTGTTACACTAAACTCACACACAATATGTAGCTTAGCATGTTCTCATGAGTCAAAGCCACATATTTGGATTATTTGGCAATTTGTAAATCACAAAAAAGTAATAAGTAAAAGTAATGAGACATATAAATGTAGCAGCAAATTCCACAGATACTAAAGGAGGTGATGAAAATCACTGTTCAACAACTTTTAAAAGGTATACAAAGTGAAACAAACATATCTGAGTCATTTTTATAGAGATTGTGCTGTTAAAGTAATACAAGTTTTAACAGTTTATTGTAATTTTGATAAACAGATCGCTACAGTACAGTAAATCAATTGAAAAGGTTACTTTTGTTTTCTGCACCAGATTTTTGGACAAAAAAATAAACTAATGTTTTCATAAATCATTGTGCAGGTTGTTGCCAGCATACCACCATCTAGCCAGTGCCACCATCCATCTCCCTGTCTGCCGCCTGCTCATAGCCAAGAGGGCAGCCACTTCTCCGCCCAGCCCAACTCCTCTACCTCGCCTCACCCTCCTCGCCCATATACCCACCACCAGGACCAGCTGGGAGCCCGACAGCTGAAGACCTATTGCTATTTATCTGCTCATAGACAGGATGGAGGAGGAGAAGGGAATGAGGAGAAGTGCTGCGAAAGCTACTGCTGAAGCAAAATAAGGAAATATCAGTGATTAGTGCGTTCAAGCCAATTAGACTCACTGACGGACTGAGGTATCATCCACTGTCACAATTGTAGAATTGATCAGAAAACATTTCATTTACACCTAAATACCTACTTTTGGACTGTTGTACATGTTTTTCATTGACCCTGTTGAAATGTCTTAAAGCAACAGAGTGAACCTCAATCATTTCCTGGTGTAGCTGACACTGATCTCTGACCACTCTTTAAAAAGGAAAAAATGAAGAGAATATCCATTTGTGGATCATTTGAACTCATATAAGGGCTCATATCCTTCAGTGTAAATCAGCAACTGACAGGACACATCCTCTCTGATTTTATTCCCATTGAGGAAGAGTAATGAATTTCTACCGCTGAAATTGTTTTTTGTTGAAAGATGGAAATGTGCCAAACAATGTTTGATTGAACAATTTTACTGTAAAGTGGATATCATCAGTATTAAGCCAAATCTCCAGTCACTCATCTAAGGTACTATTGTTTCAAGTGTTAGTCATATCAGCTCTAAAGAATATTCATCTCATTCTACTCCCCACAGTCCTCTACAGGATGTTATAGGATAATTTCCTGTTGTATAGTTGTTTCTTAGCGCAAGTTGTTCATCTATTAGAATTACACTGTTTCTTAACTGTTGTTGTACAACTTAGTGCAATCATGTAAATTAAATACTTGAAACTTTGTCTTCATCAAACACAAAAAAACCTGCTAAACAGCACTCCAGAGATGACACTTAAACTTTCCTGAAAAGCTTGTGCTAAAAGCCTCCTTTTTCCACTGGTAATGGGGGAGGTGCCTTGTAACAGTTCAAGAGGTCTTTTGTTGAATGCTTATCTCTTTTGATGTGTATTATTTAAATTCCTGGAATTCCAAATGAAACAACTGCCGCCATCTAGTGGAAAGAGGGTGAGGGCACCCATCATATTAAATGAAGCCAAGGAGCAAGCACCAAGTAATCTGGATAATCTTGCAGAGTAAAATCAGGAACTATCATAAATCTTGAACATTAAAGTAAAACCCTGGTCTAGGTGGGGCTGTTTCCCCATATGTTTTAAGTTAATCAGACTGCCTGATTAAAAATATACTTCTTCTACTGCACAAGTTAAATTGTATTTTTTCACATTTCAATTAGTTGTGGGGCAAAAACTGAAGCCTGTCGTACCAACGCTGTCACCATGGGCTGATCTGACTGTTGTGCTCCAATCAGCTCCTGTCTGTCACGGTTGAACCAGATCACTATGTTCAACACAGGAGTTCAAACTTCCAAGAACCAAACCTGCAACTGGTGACATATTAAAGATCACTAAAGAGGGTGTGACTCCTGACAAATTCCCTTTGTTCCTGAAGAACAGCTACTGCTCCTGAAGAACAAAAAGGTCACAACTGTCAGTACTGGTGACTAAATCAGACTCTATATGACGGTACTTCACTGGTTATATAAGCTGTTGTTCGTTTAACAGCTGAAATGTACAGTAACTGTAGAAATGAAGCACAAACCTGAACTGAAGTTATTTTTTTAATTTGATATGAACATTATCACCAACAGAAATACTTCAAAGAAAGTCAAAGAAAAAGTCGTTGGAGGAATGAATGGCGGGGTAGAGGGTGTAAACCTTAAAAAAAAACACATTCAACATTGTCCCATATTACTCATCCATATTTGTGCAAGGCTCACAGCCACGTTTCATACACAGATTTAATTTTGTTAAAGAAAAAAAACCAAAAACACAAGAGCACACAATTAGGTAGCATTTTGTTTTCAACAGTATTAGCCATGTCACTTTTTGGCACAGCGGGCAGCAGACACACACACAGATGGGACGTCCGCGTTCAGTAGGGCCTCACAGCTTTTCATCGGCATTGTTCACTGGAGTATAAAAGTACGCAGCATCATCCTCTTCATAGATTATGGCCACGGTCTCACCAGCATCTGTCACTGCTGCACTGGTCTGTATGTAAGCCTGGGAGAGAGAGAGAGAGAGGAGATAATAAAAAATAAATGCACTGTTTAACATTTTCACAAACAAAACAGCATTTGTACATTTTATCTTTTTAATAAATCCACTAATTTTGTGTAAATATGTAAATCTCTTCACCCTCTCAAGCAGCTGTAGTCGCTCTTCATTCAGCAGGTTGCTTTGTCTCAGCTGGCTGACCGTGTTCTCCAGTCCCATAAGTTTCTCCAGGTGTCGGCGGTGTCGCTGCTGCAGCACTTTCACCTTCTTCTGCAGCTCAGCCACAATCGCCTCCAGCTGCTCCTTACTCAAACTATTCTTGTGGTAACTGCTCATGTCAAAAATGGAAAGAGATTATAAAAGCTGTAATACAGAAAAGAACACAGGTAAGAAAAGCATGACTACACTAAATGCTCTTTAGTAATGGAAATGGCCTGATGCTCATTTTAATTATTGGCTGTTTGCTTCATCTTTAGTTAAGATGGCATCTAAGACACTTCAACTCTAAACTCTGTGGCCTTGCTGAAAAATATTCTCCATAAATCTTACTATATTATCCCTCAGTGAAAATACAGCAGTGTCTTTGAAATTGAGAGTCAGTGCTCACCAGTGCTCCTCCAGCTGGTGATCCTGCTGTTCTATGCCGTCCTCCTCTGACTGGCTGTCGTCTCCCTCTCCCTCCTCTGTATCCAGTCTTTCCACAGTGAGAACCAAGGACGTGGGGGAAGGTGACATGTGTTTGGACACTATAGGCAAAGTAGATGAGATGGGCTTGGAGCTCAGAGCAGACGACAGCACTGTATCCGGGGAGAAGGTGAACTGGGTAGGGGTTTCACTGGGGAAAACGTTTGGTATCGTCTCAAAGTAGGCGATGACTTGAGTTTCGTGGCCTTCGTGGACGTCTGAGAACTGCTCTGTGGTGCAAGTCACATCTTCAAAAGCTGTACAGCCAAGTGTGGCGTCATTCATGACCAGCCCGTGGCCCTGAGATAAAATGGCAGCGGTGATTCCATTCACAAGCTCATCTTGCCCTTCACCAGCAGGGCACTCAGACATCACCACCACCTCTGTGTTCTCTCCACTGTTACTTAGATCATCTACTGTCTGGAATAAAGTTAGAGGGAAATTCGTCTCCATTTCAAATCTTGACGCCAGCTGGTTCCGGTCTGTCTGGAGAGAACAGTCGGATCCTACAAGATCACTCGACTCCACCAGGCTGGTTTCTCCCTGCTGCGATTGGTCAATAGTGATCTCATACAGGTGCACCGTATGCATCTCTGCAGCGTCAGCAGCCACCGTGCTGTCATGTGACACCGTTATGCTTTGATTGCTCTTAACTCGAAGCCGTTTTGGCTTCTTTTCAATGTGATCTGTGGCTTTCCGTTTCTAAAAAGAAGCAGGAGTATGTGTTTAGGAACAACATGACAGTGTTTACAGTTTAACTAAGAGCGAGTGTAGTGTTGCAAACATAACACTTATCTACTGACTTAAGGAATCTCATCATAGTTCGCCAAAGAATGGTTTGTCTGTCTACTGCACACAATCAATTCAGTCAATACATGTACAAAGTAAAACATATATTTAAAATATTTATTCTATTACATAACACAAATTTAAACTAACTTGTTAGGATAAATCCCTTCAAATGTACACGTTAAAGAACAAACACAGTCTCATGAAACAAAACTGTGTTTATGTACAGCATCTTCTTTAAGAATTCCGTATTCAGCAAAATAATGTCAATAAAATTAATTATCAATGTTGAGCAGCCCTAAAATTTCAGAACAAGTCTATGGTAGGTTTCTTTTAGTTTTACCTCTGCCTCCTGGAAGACCATAGGCACAGCATCGCTCTCAAGGTAACGGATCCCCCATCGCACCTTGAAGCACGAAGGTGCAAAATGTTCATGACAAATATATTGGTGGCGAGAGGGAGTCCAGTTCTCACGTCCCATGTTCTTCAGCCACTGCTGCAGCCGGACCGGGTCCTGTAGAGGGAACCTAGAATATGATGAAAAATACAGATGTGAAACTACTAGTCACACATGGTCAGATAAACTTTTTTTAAAAGCTGCCTCTCTAAGGTGGAAATCCGAGCATAAGAGCTGACGTTGCTATCAGGTAACTGACTGACTCTGTGGACTCATCACATTTTGGCTTGTGCCGCTAAACTCTGTACGGCGTGTAATGCAACCCATGTTTCTAATATTTTGTGTGCGGTGGACAGAATTTTTGAAACAGCTTTTGAACAAATGTATCAAAGCCACAAGGCAGCAGTTACTGCAAAGCTTGGCTACTACTTCAGAAATGTATTATTAAAACGTTTTTTTAATTTAACTTTTCTCTTTGTAAACAATTTTTTCCTTATCTGAGATCTATCGATTAAGGGTGTCTTATGTAGTACAGACTGTGAATGAATTTTCAGCCCCATGAGGCAAAATTTGATTTGTGATATTAGGCTTTATAAATAAAAACTGACTTGACTTTAGGCAGGTTTTTATTGTTGTTGTCACTATAAGTATTGTTTAATATAGCACTTCCAGTTGTAAGAATTAAGGATAAAAGTTCAAACTAAACTCTGAGTGCTGTCATCTTGCCCTAGCAAGTTGTTCTTGTCTACGGATCAACTCCAGGATTACCGATGACAGCCATCCACAAAGCCGCACGTTTCACAAGTTAAAATTTACCTTAAGGTAACGCTGCGTGTCAATAACACTCAGTCACCAAACAACCACGATTCAATCAAGACTCAAACCGTCTCAAAGGTCAAATGAAGAAGACGCGAACTCAGCAGGTCAACAAAACGCGGCGAAAAATGCTACTTAATCAGCAGTGTTGAATTTAAAATCAGCCAAAACGCAGTGTAGAAATCGACGTCGCGGGAAGACTGACTCATCGAGCACAAACAAGTAGCTTAAGATGACGCTTCCAACAGCACAACCTGAGCAGCTAAAACACACTTTAATATAACCAGCTTACTTGTAGAAGCTTTTCCTGTCGCTACCGCTCCCGGAGTCATTCTTACAGTTTGGGGCCGAACAATATTTTGGCATCTCAGGTCGGTGGTGGTGTTGTTGTTGCCGCTGTTATCTTCGTGTCCAACTAGGTTCACAACAAGGTGAAACTCGTGCTGTGTTGTCAACTCGTGGCGCATAGTTGACGAACGACGATCAGCTGTTGACACTCGTGACGTCACATAAATGCGACTGCCGCCCGTCTTTCCTCCGTTGCAAGTTATTAAATCTACAGTAAATTGTGTAATAAATTATAATTAAAATTACAGTTTTTCTCCATTGGTTTGGCTCATTTCTTGAAACAGAAATTACATTCTTAAACCTCTAAGATCATTTGGCAAAAGAGTCTTACAGTTCAGCACAACACTATAGCTCACTTGCAAAAGCTCATATCTCTCCCAAAACTGTTCACTCATGCTTCAAAACTAAATTCCTTTCCCATACAAAAAGATCCTTCTCAATTGCTTTGGCTCATTTCTTGAAACAGACCGGACGTTCTCAACACTCTTGGTGCTTTGGCCAGAATAACATGGATGGGTCGGCGCAACACCATGGTTCACCTGCAAAAGCTCATAGCTCTCCCAAAACAGTTCACTCGTGTCAAAACTGAATTTCCTTCTCACTTAAACAGTCAGTGCCCCCAAAATGCTTCCTCCCTTTGGCATTGTGTAAGCACTGCAAGTCAAAATCTTTAGATGCTTTGTCGCTATGGCAGAGGACCACTGAAATATCCCTCACGTCCACCTTTCAGTCTTAGCCCAGTCCTTCACTGACAATGTTTACTGTACTGTTTTTTGTCTATCTGCTGTCTAGATGGTGTCTTTGGGCTCCTCGGGCTCTTCCCCCTATTCCATCACCACGCACCCTTCTTCCTCCTCCTCCTCCTCCTCGAGCAGGCAGTTGCCCTTGTTCATTTACTTGGCCAGGTGCCTCCATGTTCAGAAATTGTACTGGTCCGGCATGGTCAAGCTCTTTACATACATTGACAGTAATGACAGCAACAGTCACGTGACTAAACATACTGTTTGATTGGTCATCTGAGATGTGTGAGACTCCTCATTCGTTGGTCAAGTTCTACTTTCTGTAATAAATTTATCAAATGTTCCAAGGGATTCATATATGGTATTGTATGTGATGACTTATACTATGAAATGACACTGACACGTTTTGGAGTGAACAACAATTAAACTGCAGAATGAACAATCAGTTTAGATCAACAAGATCTATTCACTTGAAAATTGTGCTAAACGTAGGCTACTTAATCATTTGCAAAGATGTACTGAGACATTGAGACATGTACTTAGACATTTTTAATTTGATGAAATAAATGAGAATTTCAATTCTGTTGTGAACAATTGCCAAGTTGTTTGGAAGTTTGTCCATGATGTTTTGAGAATGTAATTTCTGTTTCAAGAAATGAGCCAAACCAATGGAGAAAAACTGTAAAATAGCAGTCACATGTCGTAAGTGTAATTACCCGCCCAAGAACACAACAAACAAAACAAGTGTAGACAGACTTATTTTTGCATAAATAAAGACACCGACTTGCTTCTAAAATCACTGGACTGGATTTTTTTTATTCAATAATTTTCTCCAAACATTACACGGAATCTTTAAATGATACAGTATATATACATACACACCAGTGTATTTCTTTATCTAAAAAGTTGAGAGCCATTAAACAATGCAGCTGTGCGTTTTCAAGACAGGATTTCATTTTGGACGTGTACTGAAGAAATCCACATATGGGGGTAATAAGTCACCAGTAATTGAACATGTATTGGAGACTATAGTGCCATCAGGGTTTGCTTTACACCAAAGTTGGGTTGGAAAGTAGACTGTGCGGGAGCTGTCGGGTGAGTGGCACAATGACAGTCAAAGATGAAAACATGGAGAGGAGCGGTATCTGCCTCAACAGGAAGCAGTGCAGCAGTGCAAAATCAACGTTACCAGCTACATGACTGAACCAACTAAATACACCACTAATGGCAAACAGCACCTTTAAGAGTGTACCCAGAGACGATCTATTTATTTTTGGGGATCATACATGTAATCATATTTTGTATTCCTGTAAGATAAAAAAAATAAACTTGACATACTGTAGGTTTGAGAAACACTGATGGACATGCTGCTCTTAAACCAGTTAACAATGCCCTAAGCTGTGTACACAGGCCAACAGTACAATGCTAGGTTTCAGAGTCACAAGATGAGCCTTGTAAACACTGAACAATCATTTTCATTACAGATCTTTGGTACATATCAGCTATTTGATCTCATCTGCTGAGTATATCAAATATTTAAAAACCAAGCAGCTCCGAGGAGACTCATCTGAAATTCTCAGGATTGGTTTCTTACCCAGTGATGGAACACACAAGTGGGTAAATGGACAATGGAAACAGGGATTTTCCAGTTTTAACCGATAACATGAAAGAATGTACCCAGTTCTTTTGTGAAGTGGTGTAAGTGATCTTTTCCCACCTGAACTACACCACATGTTTTCAGCGTACAACTAGCGGATGTTTGTCGGGGAACGGGATCCCTTAGGCTAAGCATGAACAAGAGCATGTCCGAGCACTGGAGGGAGTGAAGTGGCTGGGATGGTTCAGGTCAGATGGGACGTCGTCAGTGTCACAGACAGATTAGCTTGGATCTCTACATCATCCCCAACTGCATTAACGTGTTGGCATACGCCATGGGTTTGACATTCGGATGAGGCTGTAAAGCAGAATGAGAGGAAGACAAACATTAGCTTTTTTAAAGCTTTGCTAGATGAGCTTTCAAATTACTCATTAATAGCCTCTTCCAATGTTGTCTTTCCCAACGAGTAGTCAAACGTGTTTCTAGTGGTTATCCCAAATGTTTTTGATAACATTTTACTTAATGTTTAAGCGCCTCTGTAATGTTATGTATCATTACAATGTAAGTTTCAGTTAATAGCTTTAACCTTCCAGAGTGATATATCTTCCACATAAGCAGTTTAGACAACTGAGTTGAACAGAACCAGTTTACACCTGTCCCTACTGTAAAGTTATGTATAGAGCAAACCCCATGTTCAAAATCTGCACAATGAAATTCATAAATTATTGCTAAACCACTGCGCATGATTACAATCATTTTTAAAAAAACATGTTAATTCATGATGACAATTACTGTAAAATTAATACAACAATTTAGAGTACAAGATACTGACCACAGCAGTGAACTGGTGAAATTCTGGCTTGAGGTCTGATCCCCTGAGGTGGATGTAAGCTCCTTTGTTTCCCATCTGATCACTGAGGGAAGGCAGATTACAACACGCAACAGTTAAAGTGAACAGCCTTAGGAACAGCTGATTCAACACAGGTTAGCCAGTACGATTACATACCAGTAGTTGGGTGCTGAGAACACGGTGATGCACTTTCCTGAGTGAGTGACCTCGTAGCCCTCAGCTTTGACCTCATGACTACGCACAACGAAGTCCAGCTTGTTCTGTTCCAGGAAGCGCTCCGTCACATCTGGCCCGAACTGACAACTCACTCCTCGCTTGCTGACTGACCGGCCATTCTGCATGAGACAGAGAAAGACAGAGATTGATTCTTAAGCTAAAATAGAAACAGACCGAGTGTAGCTCCAACACAAACCACTGGATCCTCTGACCAAAAAAAAAAAACGGATGAGATATTGGGTAGGTGGGAACTGACCTGAGGCTGTGGATCTGACCAGAGAAGATCGCACATGGGACCTGTGAATGAGCGGAGGAAGGTGTTGAAATGTACCCGTTTTCTTTTCTAGGGATGGTTTTTCTAGAGCCAGTTTAACACTGGTGGTGCTTTTGGAGTCTGAACCTACCTGAGTCTGGAGGCTGTCTGTTCCTGTCAATCTTCCTGAGGTCATCCAATGTAACACCATCTTCACTGAACAGTCCACCATGCATAACCTGAGAGGGAGAATTGCATTAGGACTGTGTGCACAGTACAAATTATCAAAGCACTGCATGATCATGGGGATGCAAAAAATCAATAACAGCAGCAACAAGATTCGGGTAAATTACGGCTGTTTGTCCCACAAAAAAATAAACATGCACACAGTCTTCAGTAACTGTCACTGCTTTTAAAGACAATTAAATATTTCATCACAAGTTGCATTGCCTGGCAAAGGTCTCTGGAAAGAACATGCATTTTAAACGCACTGATGGTAGCTAGTAGGAGTCTACTTTTTTCATATGCTTTCCTCTTCTCTATACTGCATCTCTCCAGGATAAACAAGCACGTATCTTTACTACACCGCCGCTTTGGTATGAAACCGAGACTGGACCGCTGTGAACATCAGCTGCATGGCCCTGTGACTTTTTTCGGCTCATGATGCCACTGCTTACCAGCACTTTGCTGTTAATACACTGTGCAAGAGGCAGCCACTGGAAGACCTCGCTGAACAGCTGGAACATCTGGGCTGTGTACTTGGCTTTGACCTCCCCTTCAAATCCATACATCTGGTTCATGTTGTCTGTCTCATGGTTACCTGCAGATAAAATCTTGGTTCAACAATCCTGCTTACACAACTTCACACATTAACATAAAGTCTGTAATATATAACAGTAGGAAACACATAAATTGCAAACACAAAAAAGGCTAAATAAATTAATTTAGGGCTTGTGCTTTGAGGATTATGACACAGATGTATTACGTGTGACATATTTGGCATCTCTAGATCCTACACATACATCCACAGACACTGAGCGCTCTCACCCCTTAGCAAGTGGAAGTTGTCGGGGTAGAGTAGCTTGAAGCCGAAGAGGGTAAGAATGACCTCAAGAGAGAAAGAGCCACGATCCACAAAGTCACCATTGAACAGCTGAATTCTGTGGTTAAGTATTGTGACGCACAAAGATTTTAAGCTTTTGGCTGTTTGTGTCATTTCAGACAAATGGTACAAACAAGGAGACTCCACTGAACACAAGTTTAAAAGCTAACTGGAGGCTGGCTGCGAAAAGAAAGGATACATAAGGGTTGGTCTCCGACGGTAGGCCATTCAACTTGAAGATGTTGAGGAGATCGTAGTACTGCCCATGTGTGTCACCACAAATAGTTATTTTTTCTGTCTGTTGCAAAGAAAAACATAATGCCTTAAATACAGGTCAAATAAGAGACAATAACTATACAAAACAGCCATAAAAAAATCACAGGAATATATTTTATTCACTCTCATGCTGTGAGTCTAACCGTTGTAGTTCTATTATGGGCTGATCATAGAGGTGGTAATCAAAGAATATAATTCTGCTGGTGCACTCATTGTACACATATTAGTCCTCACCTCTTTTAATGTGATTTCAACAAGACTTGGTAGTTTCGATAGAACATCTTTAACTTGCACCAAAATCTGAAAGGAGTACAAAAAGGTTTAATTAACAGATGTGGATAAGTTTCCTTATTTCAGTGTATTTCTAATGAACAAACATATTTACCTGATAAACACACTTTCTGTGCAGTTTCTTCTGGTCTTTGAACCAATCCATCATCTCCTTCATGAACGTCAATGTGACCTTCCCATCTTCAAGTTTGGGGCCTACATAGTCATCCTCAATCGCTGCAATATGAGATCATCTTAATTTCAATCTCAACTTCAAGAAGTACACTAAAAGAATTAGATGGTTAACACAATGTTCACTCCAGGCAGGGCTCGAGACTAACATTGTCCCGTCGTTCTGGGGGGAGACAGAAAATGTGTTTGGGACGAAGAGAAATATTCTCTAGGACGCCTCTGGGACGAAAGGGATTGTGTACGTGTTTATTTATTACAATCACTTAGCAAAAAAACTAAACCGCCCGAGAGCTGACTATAACAGAGCGCATCTTTGCTTGCTGTTACTATAGTCACTATCACTGGCTGGTTGCTCACCAGTTCCCGCAGTACAAGGTCATCCATCCTCTCACAAATGGCTTGCTGACCTCTAAAGCGTGCTGCGTAGGCTAAAGCGTTAAGCGCGCCACACATCAATCATCAGTGAATCAAATTTATATTCTGATAACGCCGACTAGCGGCGAGAATCATTTCCACCCAGCTAATGCAACTCGGCATTCGGCATGATAGTAAAGTAACCCTCTCAACGCCTGCGAACTGAGATGCAGCCAGCAGACTCGCTGTTCAGGTTGTGCATTATAAACATCTAAAACCTGAAGCACAATCTGGTTGGGACTGTGAGCTGCACTTTATCTGCAGAAGTTAACATGTGGATTTGTGCTGAGATTTCTGCCTGATCACAAGTGCTGGTTTGAGACAAGTGCAGTGCACTTGTCTCATTCAGTACAGTCTGAAGGGGAGCACAGCAGAATATAGGTCAGGTAGACTTTTAAAAAGTAAACAATAATAATAAAAAATATGTCTGGAGAGAGTCTGAACGTACAGAAAGTTTTGAACATGAGCAGAAAACCTGCTGAAACACAGGAGCTGTTAAAGTCCAGGAGTTTCTAACTGAGTTAAAATTAAATAATTTATCATCAAGGTAAAAAGATGCCCCAAACAGATAACTTTTCAGGTATGTTTTTAAATGTTTTTGTTTGAATCAAGCAAAATAAATATTATTTATTTTATCAATTTTTCATCATTTATTATGTCACTAAAAACTATAGAGGATAATAGCAAAGTAAAGAAACCACATTTTGATTTTGGGACGCTTTACATTAACTTCTGGACGGTTCAAAGTGTTTTTCAGGACAGTGGTGAAAAAAGTTAGTCTGGAGCCCTGACACCCAGGTTATCATTAGTTCCTGTTTTATAAGCAACAGCACAAATTTAATTAAAGCACATTATTGGAACATATTTTTTTATAAATATTTTTCCAATAACACAGGACACTTACTCATGCTCTCAATGTCCAGAGAGTCAACAACAGATTTTTTTATCTCGTCGCTGGCAATGGCTCTCTCAAAGGCCTTCTGTTTTACAATCTTGTTACATTCCTGATACTTCATCCTTGCATCCTTGTCATTTGGTCGAACCTTCACTACCTATCATCAGAACAGGAAAATTATAAGAATTAATCACACAAAGGTTAATCATCAACTGACATTAAGGCAGACACAGGAAAATGGATTCAGTGTAGCTGCAAAGAACAGGATGGAAATGGTAATAAAAATATATGACAGTTTTATTTCTTAATTATACAAACCATATATTCAGGATGGAAAATATTGCATTCCATCTGGTACTATAAATGGAGTCAGTGTTATACCTATACATTTCAGAGATCTAAAAATATATATAAACCTAGCTCTAACCTCTCATATCTTCATAAGGATTAACTCATTTTCGGTTGTCATGGTGCTTAGTGTGTTTGTGCAACAAACTGCAATGACTATGGCTGAGCTTCAGAGGTCTTTGTTGCCACAGCCCTGGTATATTTATACTGCTTATGAGAACAGCACGAACAACAATAGACTCCAAATTAGCTGTGGCATGAGTGCATTCACACTGGATCTAATTGGCATCATGACTGGATTAAAGGATGATCCCTATTTCAGGCTGTTAAGGCAACATTAAGAGCCTAACTCGTGGCGACAGATCAACGGATGGAACGTGAGAGCTCTTCGTTTGAGAGATCAGGGGGAAAACATTTAGATATACTGTACATAGTCTCTTATATGTTCTAGGTTCAGACTACATGGAAGGTGAAAAGTGTACTAATAGCCAAAGATGCTATATTTGTTACCGTTTCATAGTCCTTAAGAGCAGCCTTAAATTTGCCCAGTGCCATGTTGGAGGTGGCACGGCGGTAATATCCCTTGATGTAATTTTTGTCTATCTCCAGGGCCTTCGTCGCATCAGCCAGGGCATAGCCATAGCACTCTGTGCGTAGGTATGCCAGACTTCGGTTGCTGTAGTAGATGGCATTGGATGGATTGAGGTCCAAGGCCTCTGTGTAGTACTTGATTGCATTTTCATAGTCTTTCTCTGAAAAATAAAAATCACATCTTCACTGCAAAACACTGAGTTTGTGTCCGGGTTTGTTATTACTGGTGCAGTCAGTCAAGAGATAATTATTCCCTGACAATTCTCACAACCAATTATTTGTTAAAGTCGAGTGTCAAGTAAATACACCAAATATTTTATGATAACCACTTCTCAATTTAATCTATTGTATTCATAATTGTAACCTGAATGATTAAGATTTTGTCAGTAAGACACCATTAACTTCTATAAGACATTTTATGTTTAAAATTTTTGTGTACAAAATATTTTCTGATCCAAACTTACGTTATACAGTAAAAGCCCATAATGTAAACAATGTTTTCTTGCTGCCCTACATAAAATATGTCAAAAACATCAGCACAGAATGATTCTGCACTTCAGATGTTATTAGGCACTGTGAAAACCTTCCTGTAATTCTATAACTGTGTCAAATATTGAAGGCAGACACTGCAAACCCAGTGTTTTCTCACTCTGCCCAAAAGCCATATAGGCTTTTCTGTGTGACCTGCTGTGTGTAATGCAAAAACATGCAATGACACAAATGCTAAGTGACCAAAATCACTGCTATGACACATGCTATATTTATTCTCAATTAGAATGGCAAGATTTATTCAAATTATAGCATTTTATATTGCCTACAAAACAAAGAACGTAATTTCAGAGAGTCCATTAATAAATTCACACAGCAAATACTGAACTGCACTTATTTGTTATTCCTCACAATAACTTGGAAATCAGATACAAATAAAACACTGTTCAAAAACAGATCACGTGCTGCCTTTAACAGTAGACAACAAACCGTATAGTGTTTCAGAATTTATGTAATATTTAACTGTATAAGAAAGCAATGCTTAATTGCCACAGTTGACTAGTATGACACGATAATCTCTCCAACGTGATGAAGTAATGAGTTCGACATTGGGATAGATGGGCCATTCAAACTCCAACTGCGTATTGATTATGAGTAACGTTAATGACTAAATATCTGTACTCCTGTTATTTCATGCAGCAAGTTACACCTCAGACAACAGAAAACCTTGCACATCTTACAACATCACTCTGACTCATCACGGGCCTCTAGAGAAACTTCAACCTGACACGAAGCACGTTAAATACTCTATAGCGTAACATTAGTACATTTATATAGTATTTTGTTTTGGGACGAACTGGCGGCTTAACTGCATTTTGAAACACACAAAACAAACAGAGATTAAGTTACAGTGTGGAACAAAAGCAGAGCACTTGACTTTCGTTTTTATGCTTCTTAAATTCCTGAATCTAAACCTTCTGAAATTAACTACAATTTATTATGAAGTGGACCTATCTAACATTAGCTCAAATGTAACCGTAGTGGAGATTTAAAAAAAACAGCTAAAAAGCAAAACTACAATTAACATTTTGGGTCGAACCGAGTTTCTGCTGCTCACACGCGCCCACGGCTAACAGAACATTCTAGGAGTTACCGGAACCTTCAAACTACTGAATACACACACACTCAGACACACACACAAACACACGCGCGTGAACACACCCGAGGGCCATGCGTTTAAAACTCAGATAAAGGACAAAATCTGCGGAAGTTACAGGTGCAGATGACACGCGTGGCGTCATGGGTTAACTTCGATGCTGTTGCTGCTGACAGTGGCTGCTAGCTAGCGTTAGCCGAACCAGCTAGCTGCTGTTCCAGTTCGGAGCAGCCTAATCCAATGAATGGGGTTTACAGTCTGCATGCTCTCTCGGCAATGTTAGCTTAGCTTCACCGCCGGCTCCGGTTGGAGCGTGTAGCAACACCATTATGTCACTACTGTAATTAGTAGTCACACATCCGTCTGCTATAAAGTGCTTATAAAAAGCCACCGACTTGACAGATCTGTCAAATTACCTTTGAAGTAATTATTCGCCTTCTCCTTCAGTAGCTCTGCATCATTACCTCCCTCCGCCATCTTCTTCTCACTGCCGTATTCCAACACGTGCGCCATTGACTGGACCGTCGCAAAGGTCGCAAAAATCTTTTTTGTTTTTTGTTGGAATTGTTCAGAGTAATTTTTGAATGTAACTTTAAAGCAGATTAAAGAATTGTCATTTAATATGTTGCATCGTTATTATTATTATGGACGTGTGCCCATTCTTTATGCACTTTTTGTCAAGATATCGAGTGAATTATTATTACCATTATTATTATTATTATTATTATTATTATTATTATTATTATTATTATTATTATTATTATTATTATGTACAAGTCGGAGGTAGATTACCCTTCTGCCAAGGGAAATCATTTCTATATCATCAAGTTGATTTTATTGCTTGCAAAATCACATACTCATAAACCTAAGTTCTCCAATCACAAACCTTGCCTTGACATTTTTGAAAACAAAATCAAACAGTAGGCGACATTACAACAATCCTAAACCTTAAAGCCTCTCAAGATCTATTTACCCTGTTTAACATTGTTCAGCTCTGATTTGTGGTCTTTTTTGTCAGCCTTATGCTTCATTGTCTGTCCTTGTTTGTTTAATATGTTTATCACTCTGTTCCTCAATAAAGGCTTAAAAAAATGCCTCTTCATGTGGCAGGCCTCCCCAGGGGGGCTCCAAACAGTTTCAGTGAACTGAAGTGAAAAAATATTACATTTGTTATTACATGATTTATCAAAAGGAGATCACATCGACTCTTTATACAAAAGATGTATAATAGAGAGATATAACTATTTGAGGATTCTAAGAGGTTGACACTAATAAATTAGAAACCTTACGACAGACCTTTTTAATTTATATGATGTAGTATAATTATTTCATACTGCAATACAAGGCTATCTCAATTGTTGAGTGTCTGTGGAATCAAATAACATAATGATGATCCTATAGGCATCTAGAAGTTGAGCAAAGCTAAGCAAATAAAACAGTGGGGCCTTTTTCCCAAGCTTTGTCTGAGGGGAGGCCCTCAATCTCAGACTTATAGAAAACTCTGTTTAAAGGATACACATATCACTGCTGAAGGAAGATTACGTCTAATTGTATGGAAAACAAAAAGAAAACTGTAATTTTAGTTTATTATTTTAGTGGTAAGTGTTAAAAAATTAAATTAGCTATTTAACAATTGGGCTACACCATATTCCAAATAAGCAATAAAACGAAAGACACTTTAATACAGAGACAAAAAAGCAACTGTAAGGCAGCAGAGTCTTTCTCAAATAATAAGCCAAATGCACTTCAGGTAAGCTGTAGTCTCCTGTGTTTTATTCATGCCTGCATGTGTTGAAGTTTGTGTCTGGGGAGGGTTTTCAATACTGACTGGATACTATAGGTATCATTTATGCTGGGAACATGTCCCTACCAGTTTCTGAAATGTCTGACTTTGTCTCCATCACTTTTTGAAACCATTTGTTAAAAATGTTCTGAAAAGTAGCTTGCAACAAGAAATGTTAAATAACAAATGAAAATGCTTCGAGAAAGGTTTATTTGCACAATAAGAAAACACACAATGCAATTTAAATATAGAAGAAACAAATGTGCATTGTCCAAAAAAGTAATTTAAGCTAATAAAAACAAAATTTACATATATCTGACACTTTTATCCAAAGTGACTTACAATTACTATACATGTCAGAGGTCACACGCCTCTGGAGCAACTAGGGGTTAAGTGTCTTGCTCAGGGACACATGGTAGATGGGTCACAGTGAGGGATTGAAGCTGGGTCTCTCACACCAAAGGCATGTGTTTTATCCATTACGCCATCACCACCAAAATAAGCTACTGATTACTGCATTATATTCCATTATATACATATTTTTAAATGTAACTGCCACCTGTATTTTGTGTTTCCCTCAATATAAAAAAGACATTAACACCATAAATTGGTGCAGATTTTTTTTTAGAATGCAGTAAATGAAGTGTTTAATGCTGAAAATCTTACTCCTAACTCGTATTTTTCAGCATCGAATATTCAAAATACTGTCAAAATACCTTCTTGTCTTGTTCTCCGGACCCAAATGCATCTCCACACACCTAATCTGAGCCCTTATTTCCCCACTACTTTTCAACGCAAAGTGATGCCCTTGGATGATATGTTTTGTGTTTTACCTGTCCCATATTTCTTTGGTGTTCCTTTAGTTTAAATAAAGGCAAAGCCTGTGTGTGGGTGGTTAAGTATGAGGCAGAGACAATGACATTTAAATGATAAAGGTAGAAAATATCAAGTAGGAACAATATTTCCATTTGAGTTGAATAGTCTAGTCTAGTCCTAGTCTAGCTGAATAGAAAGTTAATCAACCAGCAGGGGTCAGCATAGACCTTCAGTGAAATACCCACGAAATAAGTGAGCAGAATGACAGGTTTGTAGGCAACCATACACTACTAATAGAGTGAACTATGTTCATGTGAGGTTAACCAGAAAAATGTTCAGAGAGTGAGTAATGTGTTACAACTGAATCATTAGTTAAAAATAGATAGCCTAAATGAATGAAGTGGGAGTCAATTTTCCCTGGCTTGTCTGGAATTAGGACTTTAATTTTGAGAGATAGCCTGTCCGCAAGCCTCAACCTAGCTGACTGAATGGCAATAATAATTAATCAAAATGTAGGCTCATGTAACACACAAGTACAGCCTCAGTGAGAATTACTTATGGTTTTCTGCCAGATGCCTCAAGGCTTGAGGATGTTGCCGGGGAAATTGACTGCCATTTGAATGCAGCAATGTTGGCCTCTGGCAACCACAGTTATGCCAATTAGGGGACAAATATGGCACAGGTGCACATCTCCACAACTTTACTCACTCACACATGGCATCTGACGCACCCCAGCCTCAAATAACTGCTTTGCAAAAACATCACGCAAATCTTAAGCAGAAACACACCATTCCTTTGCCAGAAAGTCCACACTGTCTGTTGTCAGAAAGTTCTGTGGGTCAGTGGAGTCAGGAGAGGGTGATCTGTCATGTGTACCAGAAAGGAAAAGTCAAGCATTCAAGATGTAGGTTTGTGGTTTGGAGTGTTTGGGTTTTAAATGGTTAGGGTTAGAAGTTCAACAGAATAAGAGACGTTCAAGAGAAGCATGTGACACAGAGGATACAGCCCAGTCCAGTCTGCTGCCCTGACTCACAAGCGACATCCCGCAGTGAAGAGTAAGAGGCCAAACACTTCGGTGACTCACCATGACCCCGTTGAACACTTACTTAGCCCAGAGTGTGAGTTCACTTTCTCTTAGCAAGACCATCTATGAGTTGTCTTTCTCTCTGAGCCATAACATGTCTAGGTCTGTGATGGTTTTACTAGTAGCGCTTGAGGGACGGAAAAAATAAAAAAACATGACAAGATTGACTGAGAACGAGCTGACGTTACAACCTCAGCCCCACAAGAAAGTAAACGCAGACAGTGAGTGGGAGAGACAGTGTAGGAGGGAGAGAGGTAGAGAAAATCTGGCTCGCTGGAGGAGGGAAATTGCTGTCCTCTTGGGTGTACGATGCATGAGCGTGGGCTTTGGAGGGGTCCTGAGAAAGTTAAAACAAACACAAATGGAGGAGTGCAGAGATATACGAGCAACCAGAGAAAGAGACAGATGAAGGTCAGGGGGAATGTGAGTGACGTTCCAGGGTCGCGAGCCAATGAATGTTGAGGCTGCAGTGTAAATGGAGTATATGTTACATTGGCCTAGTCCAGACCTTCTTATTATTTATTATATTGTAGCAGGTGAGTGTTTTGAACAACCCCCTTCTACCGTTATGTCAGACTTGCCTTATAGAAGCCAGAATAGCAGCAGTCCTGTTTCCCCTCCTCTGCTCCACTCCGTCCAAATAATTCACTAATGAGAGTATGACTTCAGGGGGGTCTGTGGGGGTCGCACTTATTTGAACCACATGTTTTTCTAGAGGGCAGGGCAAAGGACTTCAAGCAAAATTATAGATAAATTTCGGGGGGAAAAACTCATCCCCTTGAGCTCCACCCTTCCTCCTTTTTCTTATTACCCTCTATCTCGCTTGTGCTTGCTGGTTTTTCTGTAAGCTGACATTTTTCTGGTGATAACCCCTTTGAGTCGTCTACAAATCTCAAGGATTGCTCACATTATACAGCAGCATTACAATGTCTCTCCCCCATGTCCCAGTGGAATCTCCTGTTGATCAGTGTAGTGTAGCCGCCAGCCAGCGTGTAGATCAACATCCTGAAATGACACACCGTATGTTCACTAAAGTTATTTGCGCTACGGGGGAGTGAGGAGTTGGAAATTTCATGTAAATGGAAAAAGAAACCCGATGCATACCTGCCTAAAAAGTCTGCAGCTGGCTTTACCTTTCCACATTAAAACTGTTTTCTTGCGTGTTTCTTGGACTTTTACCCAGGCTGGTTAGGGGTGGGGACTGGAGAAGGATATAGAAAGCAATTGTGTTTATATTTTGTTGAGTGTCTGTTTACATTTCTTCTAGGGCTGTTTTAAGTATAAAATTAGGTTGTTACCTTCAGTGTCTGCAATAAAAAATCAGAGGCACTGTATGGCGTGGTGAGCAGATAAGATTTTGTTTGAATCTAAATCCAGATGAACAAAATATTTGTTTTTTGCTGTGTTTGTTTCTAAAAATTATTTTCTAGTTTTTGAATTAAACTTTACTTTTTAGAGAGCTATGAAGTTATTCAGTATAGTTAAAAGGTAGTGACTGATGCTCTAAGCTGAACATAAACCTATCTGAGTATAAGAAATGACAACCCTTTAGTTGTTTTCTATGCTTGATTTGAATGGCAAGTTTTACTATTTTTTATCCATAGTTTCATAAAACAATGACAGAGGGGTTTGACTTGTTTCTGCTCACATTTTGTTGAGATTTCTTTTTGCTGTAAGAACGGGAGAAACTGATGCTTCTTTTCACAGAGATTTACTTGTTTGGTTGTTCCCTTCATGAAAACAAATCAGACAAGGACTTTTCAGTTGACTCACCCATCCTTCATCATCAACATTCCTTTTCATTTCAGCACTTTGTAACTTTTAAGAACAAGTGGCATCTGGCTCATTTTTAGGCAGTGGCTACTGATCGATGAAGCCATGGCTCCATACCTGAGTGTTAAGCCTAGACACAAGCTAAATAGAATCAATTCTTGGTGGGGGAAATGTGATTATGGGAGGTTGTTTTTCTATTGCTGATAACTAAATTGCGATGGGAAGTGAAAGCTCAGATTCCAAAAAAATAAGATTAGGATGAAAAACAATTTTGCAGTATGAAAGAGCTGGTCTTCCCTTATTTGGACATATCTGTGGACATTATGATAATTAACCACTTTGTATTTTCTTCTCCTTTTCGGCTTTCCTTGTGTCTGTGTCATCAGGTCCGGATTTTCCCATCCACATATTCATCCAGATTCTCTCTACACACACCCCTGTCCCATTCGCCATCATTATGTCATGTATATATGCTTTCTGTGTATCCTCCTTTCTGTCTTTTTCTCATTTGAGCAGCATGATTGTTTGATGTGTGCTGGGCACAAGAACAAGGGATCAGATACACACCCCAAACAGGAAATGAGAAATTCAAGCAAATAGACCCATGTCTATACCCATGTGCCTCAGAGAGAAAGACAGATACTTGCAGGGAGGAATGTAGATTGACCAGGGCAGACGGTGGAGGATGTGAAATAGACACACTGAATCAGGAGGTTGTAAATGTTCAAGGTGAAAAGGCAGTTACACACTGTATGTGAGCATGAGGAAAGAGAGAGGAGAAACACCCAAGCATGATATTTATAGACAGTGACCACCCCAGATGCAGCTACACATCGCCCTATGACATCAACCATCCTACTGAACCAACTAAGGGTGACAAAATCTTCCATTAAACTGTAAACATGGTCTTTCCCTTTCACCTTTTTTTAATCAACAACACCTTTTCAGTGCTCATTTTCGGGCTGTGGAGGACACCAAAGCTCACTTTGAGTCAGACAGTGCAGTATTTGTTTGCTCATTTCTCCTGGATGTAACACCAGCTTTGTGACAGGCTCTGGATCGCACCCACATCCCACAGTTGTACTAATGTGCCAGACGGCAACCCTCTAGCAGTTGAGCTCATAAAACAAGAAAGAGACCTAGGATTATCTATCAAAGCGACAGTGGCGCACAAGCAGAGCAGTTGTGAGACCTGCTGCAGCTCCTTCATCTGGCAGTGCGGTTGTTGTTTTCACGCTAGTTAACGGTAGCAACGACATGTTGTGGCGGCTAGTTTATTTTACATCGCAGGCTCTGCTCCTACTGTTTATGAGCAATGAACGATCGAGCAAGTCACACATGGTCAAGCCTTCCCACAGAAAGGAACCCACATCATAAGTGACTCAGGATGTCTGGGTGCACTCTGACCATTGGATGACTATGAGACTTAAAAGGGAAGGAAGACTTCCACAGGGCTTTGCAAACAAGGTGGAAGGAGAGACTGATTGTTGAGAAACCTCAGCCTCTCCTAACTGAGCTGAATTGTCTCAAGTGGCATAAATAGCTAAGATCTGATGCGGTGAGACAGCAATAACAAACAAGCAAAGCAGCAGACAGACAACAGTGTCACAAGTGTTCAAGACAAACTGTAAATATCTGTCAGAAAAACAACATTACTTTCCCAACCACTGAATAATAGTGACTGCATACAGTACAAACTGGAACACAGATGCCTTTTAACTAATGATACACTAAAACCTTGCCATGTCAATACCAGCTGTGAAACACAAATACAGACTCAAAAACCCTGCGCAGTGTCTGAAAATATCCATTCACACATAGGCAGGCCATTCAGGATGTTGTGGGGGAGAGTTTCCTCTTCCTGTTTCTCTTACTGTTGGACTTTCCTGTCAGTTAGCATTAACTACTGACAGACTATTGGGTGCCTTCCAGACTCATCCCTGAGCCTTTTTTTTTTATCTCTAGGGAGTATGATTCCTTACTGTAAAGTATTAGTTCACATCCTGTACACTTGGGTGGCCAGGCAGTCAATTCTGGGTACTCTCTGGAGCAGACAGCCTCTTTGCACCTATTTGCAGTGCAGAGACCAGCAGGTATATATTAAAAGAAAGTGAGGACCACACTCAGTGGTGCAGTCGCATGTGTTCGTCAGGTGAAGTGAACCAAAAATCAACCACAGATTCCATCTTCCAAACTCTCAATGGACCTCCGTGGAATGCAGCAGACTTTGTGATCTGCCTCTTAATCATCACTGTGGTTAAAAAAGCCGATTACACCAAATTAATTTGTCAGGGAAGGGAGTACTCAGATGAAGGCTTGCTGTGAGTGGAGCTCTCAGGGTTCCAGTGTATTGACCGTTTATGATTCAGCAGTGCCAGAGGGCCGGACTGTGATACTGATGCTAAGATAGACTGGTTCGGAATTAGTGCCCGCTTTTGAAGTCTGGGTTCCGTTATACCAGTCCACTCCTGTTTTTTTGTCAGTATGTTGTGCACATGTGTTTATATGTAGGCTACTACACTGTAGAAGTGTGTATGTGTGCGTGTCTTTGCCAGTGGTATTGTCAAGTTTAATTTATTTGTTTTGTACTTTAAAATAGAGGCGCCTGGGGGGAGGTGTCGGAGAGGAAAATAAGCATGATTGAAAGCGGTGATGTAAAAATATAAAATGCATTTAAATTTTGAGTGTTAACAGAAAAAAATTAATTACAGGCTGGTAGGCCAGCCAATCATTTGGACCATATGAAATAGGGCTGCAACGATTCGTCGACGTTGTCGACAAAAATCGATAATAGAAATAGTCGACAATGAATTTCATTGTCGAAGTTGTCGCCAGACATGTTTTTTCCGACCGAGGCATGTCTCTTCATTACAACCTCTGCCGAAAGTCGCACATGCGCATTACCTTCTCTGCTGAGCGGTAACATAACATACAGAAATGGCGGTGTCCAACGCAGCAGCTGCGCGCACCAAAACTTCTAAAGTTTGGGAGCATTTTAGCCTGGATACGGCGAATAAAAAGATTACCTGCATGGTTTGCAAAGCAGTCCTTTCGTATCACGGCAGCACCTCGGTGATGCACGAACATTTAAAAAAGAAAGCACGTCGGACAGTTGAATGAAACGGAGTTTGACTCGCCTCGGTAAGATTTAAATAACATGGAAGTCAATACGTTTTGTTTTGGATGTATATTGTACATTCTATAAGCGTATTTTCGGTAAAAAAAAAAAAAAGAAAAAAAATAAAGGATTTAACGTTATGCCCGACTGTGCCTGACAAAAGTATTTTAAATTAAATGCATGCAGTCTGAAGAAGAGAGCCACCATGGACCCCTTTCTGCAAAAGAAGCAGACGTGCACCCCACAACAGGCGAATGCCCTCACTGAGTCAGTATTGCAGATGCTGATCTATGATATGAGGCCGCTCTCCATGCATTTTTCATTGAAGTACCCCCTTCTTCCTTGTTTACTATCATTTTCCACAGAGTTAAAGCAATCTCATGCTAAATTTTAGAAAAATTTAATAATTATCCGATTAGTCGACTAATCGTTTCAATAGTCGGTGACTAGTCGACTATTAAAATAGTCGTTAGTTGCAGCCCTAATATGAAATGTTTGTTGTGACAGCCACAGATGCTGGATCTTTTTCATTTTTATGCATTTTTATTTGATTTTTTGATTGTTGTCAGGATGTAAAGAGAATTTCAATAAATATAGCTTATCAAAAAATGCTTCTGAAATAAATTGCCTGGCCACATGTTCCAAACAACTTGAGGCAGTATTGTATGTATTGTATTCTTGGAGAGCTAACAGTAGGCCAAGATTACGCAAAATTAAACCAAATACTTTAGTAAATCTACCAGTAATTAGTTACTTTCCAACACTCATTAAAAGGGCAAAACAGTAGGTACAGAACATGAAAGCACATCATATGCCATTAAAAAGTAGTGATTAATAGTAAAGCTTAAAAGCATTGAGTTACTTTCCTGATTTAGGGGAGGCAATTTTCTTTTTCTCTTACAGCTACGGCAAAGATCTATTATTCCACTGTAGTACCATAAACTTTATAGTGTAGTACACAAATAAGGGTGATAAAGCAATTATAAGTTACCTCACCATCAATGTCATCATCATGTTTATGAACGATGTTTTTCAAATAAAATTTGTAAAGAATTTGTAAATTACTCTACGCACAAAACCGACAAAAGGCCCCATGTGCAGAAACATACACCCATACAACACAATCAGTTCCTTTTTAAATGCATTTTTCAAATAAATATTTGTTCAACTTTTTATTGCATGAACTGTATTTAAGATATTGTCACTGCAGTTTCCTCCCAAAATTGAACTAAATTTAACTAAAATTATTTTCTCTTTACACTTAACCTAAACAGTTGAACAGTTAAACAGATAGAAATATTTAAGAGATGAATAAATATTTAAGAGACACACATCAATTTATGAAAATACCATTAGATCATATGCATAGCTTCTTATATGGTCATGGTCATTTACCAAAGATTTGCCCATTTTAGCTGACTTCACCCTATAATATGACTGTGTGTGAGAGTGCATTGAATGGGAGGAGAAAAAATTAAGGATTGCATAAACCAAACACATCATTTCACCCTGCTGCCTGCTCCCAAAATGCCCCGATCACAGGAAGTGGGTGTAAAGGAATGACTCAGCTTGCTTTGACCCCCCAACTCCCTAACACCCCCACCCACTCCTTCAGGGCTGCTTTAATTAGAAAAGCAACTCATTTGTTTTTCTTCGTCTCAACACCCAGTCTGCCTCCCTCAATCTCTGCCTTTTAAAACGAGCGCATCCCAAGTTTGGTAATGAGTCATAGCTTTCTCCTCCACCCAACCCTCTCATCCACTCTTCCTCTCTCTGTGTAATTCAATTGGCCTAGATTCCGCCTTCGGTGCAGTGATGTAAAAAAACAGCTGTCACACAGATGGATGCCCTTATCATACCTGCTCAGGTGTGTCCAAGCCGCAGAATACTCACAACACGCGCAAATGCACGCTCCAACTTTTATAGTGTCATGCTGGAACGTTTATGTGTTCAGGTTTAGTTAGGCCACTCAAGGCTAACACACACACATTCGTACACCCTTGCTCATACACGTACACAAACACTCACATGTTGCTTCAAAGAATGGCGTGTCATAAACAGAGAGACTGGGAAGGAGGAATGTGTTGTTCAGTGGGGAATTCAGAGCCAGTGGGGAGAGGGAGGAGGGGTGGGGGGGCATGCTGACCTAATGTCCCTCTGAGGGGAGGCAATGGAGGAACAGGCTGTCCAGCCTTTCTCTCTGCTGTCATAACCCTTGTATGCCCATCAATACAGTTGAGAGCCCCACTGACACAAGAGGCCGGTTAATCTAAAACAGACCCTATACCCAGCTATCCTCGAAAACCTAACACCTCCCTAACCTCCAATTTATCCAATAAGAAGAGTCATGTTACCGTGTAACACAGGCAATATGTATGTGTGTACGAGAAGATGATATTTCTTCCTGTCCACTGTGTCAGTTTAACACCAGTCTGTGTGATTTGTGACTTTAGTCACACCTCTCTACCTTACTATGTGTGCATGTCTGTGCATGTGTGTGTGAGTGGATGAAGGAGGCAGTCGGATAAGTAATAGAGTGTGATTGAACTTAAGTTTACTCCCACTGTTGAGGGTCACAGCCTAAGTTCAGCCAAGCTCACTAAGGTTTGTGAAAAGCTGAAGCTCCACACTCTCTCCCAGCATGCCTCTTCCACTGGCTTCTGTAACTACATTGCTGTGTCCAAAATCATTCACTGTATACTATATAGTGCATCACATTGTGTGCCGTTTTGTAGTGTTGTCCAAATGTCTAGTTGGAAGTATTAAATGCCTTGTAGAAGACAAAAATAATCCAACAATGAAACGAAAACGTTTTATAAGTAGTGTATGATCAATGGCAATGAAATAGGATTTAATAGGGCTGCAACAACAATTGTTTTCATCTCAATTAATTTGCTGATTCTTTTCTGAATAAATTAATTGTTCAGACTATGCTATCACAGCAAATCCTAATTTCCTAACTAAATCCTAAATAACTAATCCCAAGTTGATGTCTTCAAAATGATTGTTTAGTCCTACCAAAAGTTACAAACCCAGATGTGTTCCGGTTACTCCTCATGATGAAAAATGATAAGCTGGAATTGGGTCGTTTTCCACGTTTTGCTTGAAAAATGACTGATTATCAAAATAATTGCAGGTAAATTTCTGTTGATCAAACTAATCATTCCAGCTTTAATGTCAAGTAAACGGGGTCCCTCTCAGTGACAAACCCACTGAGAATAATCACCTGACTGCAACCATACGAAGACTTTTAGGGTCTTTTAGTTCATTGTTTTGGTTTCGCCAACCGTTTTTCCAGCAGTAGGAGGTAGCTGTTTTTTTAATCAGCAAACTGATGAACCCATTGTATGCACTACCTGACCAACAGAAAACGTTACTGTAAGTCAAAGATCTAGCTAAACATCAGGATGTTTTTCTCAGCAATTGGAGGAGAACAAATCAGTGTCAACAGGAGAGTGAATGTCAGATCCTATGGTTAGCCATTAGTGTCTTTCTTTTTTAGTATTATTCTGTCCTCAAGTGACGAAAACAGAAACAATTTATGCACATTTAAAATAGCTGTTTACACATGGCTTTTAGTTTGTAATATGTGCATAAAACCACATAATGTTCAGAGTTTTTAAAAAAAGAAGAAACTCTCTTTTAAAACCTCATTACATTATAGATGCTTGTGCAATAGAGGCTGGGGCTGCTCAAGGGAATGATGGGACCCTCAAACCTCACAAATTCTCCTCCCCTTTCGCTGTTCATATCATCCACTGCGGTACGTTAAACTGCTATTTAGGGGCTGCCTCTCCTCTGGGTGCAGCATCTACATGGCCAATGTTGTCTTTTCGGACCCCAGAGTCAGATCTTGTCCTTTCTGTATTTCCCATGGAGATGGTAGCTGTTTATAGGGGTCGATTTGTCCCTGTATCCAAGGACAGAGAAAGAGATAGAGAAAGCGAGAGAGAGACTCTAAGGGGAAAGGAAATTGAGGGGCGGTACCGTGAGAAGGAGCCAGTCCAGAGATGTAATTGGTACCTTTCCTTTTTTAGAAAACATTTCTTACTTACTGAGGTCCAGCAAATGAGTCAGGGCGCAGCATGCTTTATAACCACACTCAGACACTCTCACATGGTTTATCATACTTTCCCTTTGTAGTTTTCACTTTGAAGAGGGTTTTAGTTTATCCTCTGTCTTTGATCCTCCATGTTTTAAGCTATGATGTTAGCTACTGGTTATGTGCATGACAAAGAAGCACAGCCACCATCTGGTGAAAAGGCAATGAATTATTCTCATTTGTGAATAAGATGTTTTTCCCCTGGTAATTTTTATTTTGCAGACACTAGTGGTAAAACATTTTAGCTAAATACCTAGCAAGCAGATGTGTGTGGTCTTTTATTTTATCTTTTTTCCCATTGATTCACTCTTTTACATCTGTCTTCTTCCCCTATCACGGTACGTTCAGGTGATAACTCAAGATTGTCAGGGTGTCTTCAAAGGACTTGCAGGGGTTAACAAAAACATGAGAGAGGAAAAGAGAGAAAAGAAGAGACGGAGCAAAAGATATGCTTGGCTGAGTCAGACTGTGATAAACATCTTTGCTTAAACTGCAGGTGTGAAGTGAGAGGGGCGGTGTTAAAGACAGGTGGAGTGGGGAAAACCTGTCTACTCACCGCAACCTTTTGTATATTCAGCAGTGTTGTCACACACTTCTCTGAAAACTTCTCAAAACCCCAAAAAATCTATTGGCACATTGACAATGTAAATTTCTTAGGAATCACACATTATATTAAACAATAAACAATCATATACAACATTTTATACAATCACTCAAATTCAAAATCAGTGAAACCAATTTGGTAATTTATTTGGTTGTGTGTGTGTGTGTGTGTGTGTGTGTTAATGTAAAAATGTCAAGAATGAGAGGGTATTTATGAAATATAGTAAATTAACTAAATTAAAATCAAAAAATAAAGTAAACTTTTGCTAATGTTAACAATCACAGCTCCAAAATCCTACAAGTGATTGTACTCTTTTATGTGATTATAATATGGCTTACAGACAAATTAAATGAAATAAGGTATACCTAAATAAAGGAATAGAATTGAATGAAAATAAAGATATTACACAATTGAAATCCAGGTTAGTGAAAATATAAAGGTAGCAGGCAGTCAAAATTGAAATTATAATGATTTTTGTAAATCACAAAACAGTTATAACTGGGAGTAGGAAGGCGTGTTTGTTGATGTGTGTGTTTGTGTGCGTATGGAGCACCTGGAGCAACAATGGCTTTGAGCAGCTGTGTGACTGTGAAGCAGAGCTGAGCAACAGCAGGACACCAGCGTGTGTTATTAAGGTCACAGTCAACTCCGTCTGAGTCCACAGGAATTACACCAGGCCACTTTACTGCTCCACTTTTAATGACCACTTGTGGCAAAAGATCAGTGGACATATAATTGCAAATGTAGATGTTGTAATAAGAAAGAACCCGAAATAGAATTTCAAGACCAGTGGCGTGGCGAATCAGAATACATTTAGCATGATCAGTTTTCATTGTGAGCTCGTAAAAGTGCCACAAAGAGAAAATGTTTCAGGCAGCATTACATGAAACAGAACCTTTCATTTTGTGCAGATAAAAGAAGACAAACACAGCACATGAATGCAATTAAAGGGCCTGTTATGTCAAAATTAAATGACTTATTCACGCTGATGAAGTGCAGCAAAATAATTTTTCTCTGGTTACTCATTCGGTCGTATAAACTCGGGCACGCAGATTGTGTTGGTGGTAAAAAAACACCTGCTTGACCTTGAAATGCTGCAGGCATTCATCTACTCTCTTTTCTCTAATGGGTTTAAGTGTCCCCTTTTTCCTCTTTGGATGCAGAATTTTCTGGGATGTGGCAGGAGGTGTCAGCAGTTTGTTTCATTCCCATAAAAAGCTTGAGGGCTCAAGAGGAAGCAGCTGCTGAGAAGTGAACATTGGTTAGAGGGACAAGCCTACTTAAGTTTGACTTCCCTCTGGGACTTTTACATTAACACCATGATAGATTTATGATCCTCTTGACATTCATACCCTTTGTTTGGGCATTACAGGGAAAGTAAAACAGGTGGAAGTGCAGGCATTTTTAGAAACAAATTTTAATGATCTTGTATCATCCAAAAAAACCTCATGTTTTGCTTGTTGGGGTTTGGTAATGATCTTGTTTTTCTGGAGAAAAAAAATACCTTTTAACATTCCAATTATATTTACACTGCCAAGATAAAACCGTACATTTTGTTCCTCAGCTCCATTAAAATCAAGACCTGGCAACAGATCTGTAGGAATCATCTTGAAAGGTGAGACAAAAGGGGATTCAATTATGTTGGTCATGTTTCATTTTACTTTGTTTATCTCCCTTCTGAGAGCGCTTTTCAAACAAGCGCACTCTGTGTTGGCTCACAGGAGGAAAATTCCTGTGCTTTCCAGAGGAACCTTGGGTAACGTGACCAGCTTTGGAACAAGATAGCACAGATCACTGTCACTTTATTAGCAGCACAAGCATCCCCCTTACCACTCACAAGCACAAAGCTTATGTAAGGCATTTGACGTTGATGTGCCTGAGCTGTGGCTGTGTGTCAGTGGGTTCAGTGTTTTCATGTGCATGTGTACAGTATGTGTGTTTCATTTTCCATGTAGTCACTGCCCTTAAGTCTGGGACTTACTAACGGGTCTGGACCTGCTCTCCTCACTTCCAATTGAGCCTCGTGGGCTGCCAGTAATCCCTTGAGTACTGAGGGAGAGGGGTGGGGCTGGCAGAGTGGGGGTGGACAAGGTGCTAGAAGATAGTAAAAAATGTTGGTATGGCATGCATCCCTACAGGTGAAGGCAGTGCCAAGAACAGGGCTGTGCGTTTGGGAATTGTACTGTTGGCTTAGCCATTGGTGAAGCCCAGCAGGGCTTGCTGCTCTTCTTCAGTCCGTCCATAGTCGTCCAGAGTAAACAGGAATCCACTGCTTGCCCAGAAATAGACCACACACACCTAGCACACACTTTTCCACTGGTAGATCTCTCTCCTGACGTTGGACAATCATTGCTCAGTGCACAACCTGGTGTTATAAAATTTGCTGAAATAAGCATGATGTGTGCTCTGTGGATGCTGAGCGAGGTATATCCCCATCAGCAAAGAATTACATGTAAGAGAAGTGTAGAAGGGAAAGGAGGTATGTATAGTTGGGGGCCTTCTACATCAGCATTGAACTACAGCCTTAATCTACATTGGCCTGCTCTTCTTATCCAAGTGAAGTCAGTTTTATATAAAGTAAAGTAACATTTTCAGATAAGGTTTACCTTTTATCAAAAATGTGTTGTACTTACACATTCATGGACAAAAACATGGTCAACACTAATAAGATAAAAACTGTCATTCATGTTTTCAGAGAAAGACAAGACATTCATGTCCACAACAAGCTGGGTGTATTTTAGTTTGTGCTTATTTCGTAAAATGTTCTCTCCCCTTGCCGTAATTAAAACACACACGTATGCATGCAAGCACTGACAAGTGCAATACACACACCTACACAACACAGCTCTCTGACAAGTGGAAACATTGCATGTGGTTCTATTTTGCTCGCAAAAATGTTCCACTCTGATGTGATAATTTAGCATCAATGTTTATTTCTTTTTTTTTTATATTTACAAATGCAAATTTCAAATGGTAAGTGCACTATAAAAGTATGGTAAACTGAAAAAAGTTGTGTTGGTTTTATTCCTTAAACAAATCACATAAGCTGAATTAATTCTTGAGTTGTGCAAAATGCATACCACTTCAAATGAAAGTAAAAACTTGTCTGAAATAAAAGGCAACAAACTGACCCTAATTTACTATGGTGACAAAAAAAACTGCAAATGTGTGTATAAAGTCGAAATGGCTTCCCCATAACCAACACCACAACCACATCCCCCGACCCTCACCATCTTATGACAACAAGCTGGCTGTAAATCCTGAGAGGGAGAAAACATGGTGTCATCAGTCTTACAACCACTGATATTACTCATGGCTTTGAAAACACGGAAGGCTTCATAAGGACCAGCTGACATTCAATTATGAACACAAACATAGTGACAAAACAAGCATTGTATAAATCATGTGGGTTGAAAAAACAAACAAAGCAAGTAAAACTGATGGACGGTTCAGCTGGCTGACAACTCCAGCTTCTCAGTCAGAGGGAGTTTCCCCAGGTCGGACTGTCCCTGTGGTTGTTTATTGTCCTTTATAACACTTGAAAACACCTGGCATTATCTTCCAGGGAAACCCCAACAACCACTGTTTTCCATACCTGGGATTTAGCACCTTTAACAATGACCTCTTCGAAAAGGTCTTTGAAACCAAAAGTGTTCTTTCATCATGATAATTTGGTCCTCATGTCCTTTGGCATCCTTTATCCACCTTTTTGTTTATAATAAATCAGTTAAATCCTCTTTCATGTCAAACTTACACACTTGTATACATGTATATCACTTCTTTACAGATCTGTCCCTCCAACAAATAAATTAATTCATTTCAAGACAGATACTTTTACTGCTGCGAGAAAAAAGTATATACACATAGAAAATATGATCTATAATATCTATATAAAGAAGTCCATGGTTGGATGTGCGTTCAACATGAACCACAAAGATCCTGATGACTTTAAATATTTTGTTCCCCTTGTCCACATTATTCTCGTCCTCATTATTTCTTTCACATGCCCCTCTCTGTGGTCTCAAACAGGACTTCTTCCATCTCTGTAGTATGTTTGAGGCGAGGCAGAGCAGTGTGCCATGTTCTGTTTTTAGCTACACCTGCAGGACTTCACAATCATATTGGACAGCTGCTCCACCTGAAAGTGAAAATCAACAGTACTGTGATAAATCATCTGTCCGTGTTGCTTTCACATAAAATGTTCTGTAAACATTTCAGTTCAGAAAGGAGGTTACTTTACTGTGGTATAGATACCTTGGGTTGCCTGCCCACGAAGTAAAGGATTGGCAGTGGCTCCAGTGCCTGGGGAACACAGCAGGGCTGGGCAGAGGCTCCTGGGTTGTGGTGCTTATACAGAGCCAAAATCTGTTAACAATTATATGGGGGATAGAACTCAGCTCAGAATTTCATCACCAACATGACATATGCCAAAGCAACTGTAATAGACGAAGGATTTACAAGTTTAAGTTATGAGAGTTCTTTTCTTAAAGTCAAGTCTTTGTATATTTAATTGGCTGAATTAATTTAAAAACATTTGTTAATGAATGAAAATGAATGGGTTTCCTTTATACAACTTAATAGGTGTAGAAAATAGTTCTGGTAAGTACTGTTTAAAATTATAAAATGAACATGTCATATACACGATACTGACACAAAATGTTAAATATGTGGGACTTCACCTAACAAACCCCTTTGTTCATACTCATGTGAGGCACCTGAAACACAGAGCTAGACAAAAGCGAAGCTAGAGATGTGCCAGAATCAGAATCTGTTTATTGAACAGTACAGCGTTCAAAAAAATCTGAGTGTGCAAAACCAATAGAGAAACCTGTTAGAGGGCCACAGAGGTCATCAGAGAACTGGAGTTAATCCAATAACTACTCCTCCATCCTAAAATCAAAAGCACAATGCGTGCCTAGGTGCAAAAACTTACGAAATGCACAACTCAGTTTCAGGTGCACGCTGTGGACACTGCATTGAGCATAAACCTATCTTAAGAGGCTGTACTTGTGCACCACTAAATGTTATGTCAACGCTAACATGCTGGCTCTTAGCAGGTAGGCTATAATGTATTCTATGTTCACCATGTAAGTTCATTGTGATAGCATGCTAACATTTGGTAATTATTGCTAAACACAGAGTAGCCTACATCCAAAGCTGAGGGCAATGTCATTTGTTTTGCTAGTATTTGGAGATAAACCAAAGTATTAGGCAAATAAAAATTTTGTCTTGATGATAACGCAAGAGGAAAAGTCAGAGGTACACCAATGTTGTTACGATTTATCCTTAGGGAATATCAGTGTCTGAACCAAACTTCATGGGAATCCATCCAGTAGTTGTTGATATATTTCAGTCTGGACCAAAGTCAAAGGAATATATTATTTGAATTAGGCATGTAATTAATGTCATAAACAACAGTATGTCATTAATATGTTATTTTTCTGATTAATCGAATAATTGTTTAGTCTATAAAATGTCAAAACAATGTGAAAAATACTCAAGGTCATGTGTTCCAATTTTGTGTTTTGTCCAGTCAACAGCAGCAAAATCTCACATTTGAGAATCTGGAACCAGAGAACGTTTGGATTTTTTTTCTTAATGAATGACTTAAACTATTAATCACTTCTCATAATTGTTCAATTTCTGTTGACCAACTAATCACTTATTGTTTCAGCAATAATTTAAACCCTCCCTGACTCTCACACAACACAGACTTCACCACTAGATATGTTCCACACATATGACTACTGGGGTGTGAATCAAATTGTTGTACCATGTTCAGCCATGTCATAGATGCGGATTGCAAGGTGTTGCATTATACCTGAGAATATTTGTTTTCAGCGTTCCAGATGTAGGTGCAGGACCCCATGCAGTAGTTGGCATGGTAGCCCGTTGGCTTATGTATCCACTTCCAGCCGAGATCTTTCCTGAAGTCAATGTACAAGCTCCGCACGCAACAGGTCTCTGTCTGGCTGCAAAAGATAAAACAGAGAATCATCGTAAGTGAGGGGTGTGATGGAATTTTTAGAGCTGCTGTAGAAGATACATTTTCAAAGTCAGTCATTTTTAAAGTTGTTCTAAGGATTTAATGTAAGATGACACATCCCATCAGTGTACAAATTGCAGCTGTATTTACAAAGTCTTTCCTGTCCTAAATAAGATTTACTCTGTTAACCTGAATGAAAGTCTGGGGTTTGATAATACTGCAGTCACTTCTCCGCCCGGAAGAAACCAACAAAATAAAACTTTAGTGTAAAATTTCAAATTGTCTTCCTGGGCAGCAGGGTGTTTTACCTGTCACTACCTTTTAAAGCTTCTAGTGGGTTAGCTTGCCTATTGCTGCTTTAACACCTTAAATGAAATGAATACAACAGAGCAATGTGAGGTGAAGGATTGCTTACGCTGTACAGGTGTCCTTTGTCTCCGTAGAGCGTTTTTTGCGTGAGGTGAGGTGGCTGCTGATGTTTTGTGGGATGGACATGGTCAGGATGTAGGGTGGCTGATCTGTCAGCAATTGTAATGTTGCTGTGTCTCCTCTACCACCCGCAATCCCAGAAATGGAGAAACTGAAACTGCTATCAACACTTGTCTGGCTGCATTCACAGAACAGTCGAAGTTGGAAACTCTGCTCATTCTCTGGTAAGACAGAAATGTACAACATGGAGCAATTTGAAAACTGATTAGTTATTTTATCTGTGAAAGTAAAAATCATCTGGAAATTGTCTAAGACTGCACATGGGTTGAACTCAACAAATGAACAGAGGTCAAAGTAGCACCAGATCATTAAATAAAGCTTATCTCACCGCTCCCTTTGAGCCAGTTCCGCAGGGTCTCAGTGACATCAAAGGACAGCCATTTGTCTTTCAATTCATTAGTGATGAAGCTCGAAGCAAGGTAGCGTGCAGAGGCCTCTAAACCCTGGTACAGCTCCACCCTCTGCTCTTTATCTATTGCGGGACTCTTGATGAGCATCCGTAGCTCCGCACTGGTCAGCAGGCTGGAATCCCCCACACTTTCCCGTATGTCAGAGATGCTGAATGACATCGAGACGTTTTTGGAGGTCTTGGTGTTCTCTGTGTTATTTTTTCCTGTGTGATTTTAAACAGGCGATTAATAATTAGGAGATTTCATAAAACCATTTTCGACAACCAAGAAGGCAAGAATTAATCACCACACAGATAATGACTTGAGTTTTTGGATGTATTAAGGCACAATATGTCAGGTCATGCCATATGTATTTTAGAGAGACAAATGGAAAATGGATGTCCAACTGGCATGTCATATAATCTAGTGCCTCATCCATGAGGAAGGAGAACTACTTTTACAGTAGATATGCAAATACTAGTATAGTTAATAATAATTAAATATTTTTTTAATTTATAACAGTATAATTATTGAATGCCTTAGGCATAAGACAAATGCATTTTCTGGATGGGTAGAGCAGCTGTGGTGAGGTTGAGATCATGGAGCTCTGGTGTATTTTTGATAGTTGATCGAACACAATAATGGTCTATATCGCTACACTTTATGGCAACATGTCATGGCACGAGAACACATGATTTCTGAACTAACAGAACATGACAATGAGATAAATGGGTCTCTAAGGGAACAATTAATGGACATGAGGTCCAAATAATCATGTCCTGATACTTACAAGTTCTATGAACGTTTTTCTGCAATGCACTATAATTCAAGTATTCACTTGGTTATATTTGCACACATATATACATGATTACACATTTTTAATACTGTTTTTCACAAACTTCATGAAAATTGTTTTCAGAAATGTTTTTCATCATTCTGTACACACATTAATAAAATGGAATAGCCAAATTCACAATGTTACTCAATAATCTTAACTGCAGCCAAACATTCATCTAGTCCAGCTGCTGTAAAGTTGATCATAGAGAGCGTTTTGTTTTCTCACAGTATCCCTGCCCATATTTGCAACTTTTATTCTGCCCATATCATGACAGCAGGAACATTCCCCCTGCAGAGCCTGAGAGAAAACAGAGCCAAGCTACTGAAGGCTTTAACACCATAAATCTACCAGAGTTACATTACAAAGGATTAAGTTGGGGGGAGACGTGCAAAGATAAGCACAGGAAGGCAGATGATCATGAGTGAAACACTATGAAGAAAGAAAGAATGAGAGGAGATTCGATCAGGATAAATCCAAAGAAAACCGCAAAGTGAAGAATGTACTCTCGAATATAACTCACAGTTGTGAGAGGTGGAATGGTGTGAGTGGGGGTGCAGGGAAATTGGAGATGTGTATCAATGGAGAACGGGTCTGGCCCAGGCCCAAACCTTCTACTCTGGCTCAGGCTGCCAAAGCCAGGATTCTCTGCTCTCAAGTCCGGGAATTACTCTTTGACAGCAGCTACAACCCAGCCTTGCATACTTGAGCTGCATAGTCTATCCTGGCTGTACCAGGATCCTCCATGTCATGGCTGCTTATATATCGTTTACCAGTATCGCCATCTGTGTTGTTGCTTAGGTAGTGTTTCACCCCTTGTAGTGAAGCCAAACTGAAACTGAAAAGAGCTGGTGTGGAGTGTAAAGGGAAATGAGATGACATTTTACTGGTCCCACCCAGAGAAGAGTCAAATGTTTGGTTGTAAGCGCATGAGTGGAAACACAGAGCGTCACCACAGTGTACAGTATGTGGACAGCGGTGAATTGGCAATGATCTACCAAGCAGCACCAAGCACGGAAAGTCATAGTCTCCAGCTACTTTGAGTAAACTGAGATAAATGTGTTAAGGGTTAGAGAAGTGTTTACGAAACAGGAAATTACATCACTTCCCCTTAGAAGCATATTGGCTGCAGTACCATTATTACAGTAAAGCTTTATCCTCACTTCTACTTTTGTCATTTCTGGAGGCCTATCACCGGATTGCTCATGCGATCAAAATAAAACACTTTGAGGGAACAAAGTGTAAAATGTATTCTCCATGCTTGGCTGGGAATAGGTTCTGCTCTTCCAGATAGGGGTAAAGATAGCACCCAGGCCGAAGTACTAAGATGGGTGTGGGGGGGATTTGTGTGTTGAATCAGGGCCTATCCACAGGTAAGCCGGGGACAGCTGTTGTGACAGGTAGGGAGACAACTCTGTAATTACCAGTGGGAGGAACCAGATTCCAGCAACAGGCTAAATATCTTCCTCTCTGCTCCGCCCTTCCACAGCCCTCTTGCCAATGTCTCGTTTCCCCACCTCACCCTGTTTTACATGTACTGTCCGACCCCTGTTGCTACTCTTCTTCACTGTAGGGTGGTGGCAGCTTCATTTACTCTTAAATATAATAATTATTCCCAGAGCAGCGAACTCATTTTACTCCTGAATGGCACAAAGTGGCTGGTTTCCAAAGGAGAAAAGAGCTCTCTCTAAATGAGCTAAATTACATTTGGACCAACACCACGTTAAAT
Organism: Lepomis macrochirus; assembly: GCA_024633595.2. Classification (NCBI taxonomy): domain Eukaryota; kingdom Metazoa; phylum Chordata; class Actinopteri; order Centrarchiformes; family Centrarchidae; genus Lepomis; species Lepomis macrochirus. Next base: position 6,644,106 of record JALXJV020000009.1, read on the forward strand.
TGGAGAGTTAAATTTGTGTGGGCTTCATGGGAGGGATGTGACTGCTAAATGGCTGAAGGAATTTAGTCTATTTCACCGCACAATTTCCATGATGGAGACTAAAACTATTAAGTTCTAAAATGCTCTGCACACAAATGTGCATCCCCATAGGCTGTTTTAGGGTATCAGGAAAGTGTGAGTCGTCCAATAAAAAGAACCACAAATTAAATATAGGCCTAATTTAAATAAAAAAAACAACTTGTTCTCCAGTTGGATACCATTTTAACTGATAAACACAGTCCTGTCTTTAACTTCTTGCAGAAGAGCAGAAGCTCTATTGTCTCCCACACTTCCTTGTGTGTGTGTATGTAAAAAAAATGTACAAAACATTTCTTGCTAGGTCTACACACAGGATCTTTCTCATTATGTGGAGCTTGAGTGTTGTAAGGAGCTGTGCTGAGGGTTAAGACAGTGGATGGGTGTTCTCTGGCATTCCACAGAGGTAGGAAACACATGCTCCCCATGGGCACCGCTTGCACCGGACCTGAGTCACTCAAGATCTCAGTGGCCATCAGCCTGCCTTCCTTCCTGCCAAGCTGCCCTGTCACAAACATGCTGCAAACACACTGATAATAAGCTCAGGAAACCCAGCAGAGAGAGGAGCGAAAGAGAAGGGTAAAGAGACGGGTAACCATGGGTAGAGAGACATGGAAATTAAATCGAAAATGATCAGGGAGAAAGAGATATGATGAAGAGTAACTGACAGGATAAACAAGGGAGAACCCAATGCTCAAGTTACAGGAAACCCCCAATCCCCGAGGGACAGAGAGAGAGAGAAAAAAAGAGAAAACGAAAGAGAGAGATTGAGAAATGGTGAGGGTGAAGGAGTGCATTTCATGTCCTCTCTTATCTCATTTTTCCATGTTACCGTCTGTTCTTTCTTGTTTTCATCTAAGTAGAACAAAATCATGCCCTTTATTTTGAAAGTTCCTTTGTTCTCCCTTTGGTCCGCAAGCATGGTCAATCGAGTCTTTCTTTTGATGTGGTGGATAAAAGAGGGATAGTGTGGATGCCTGCCTGATAGGGTGAGAAGTATGGGCAAGTGGAGAACAATGGAGGAGAGAAACAAAACAAAACAAAACTGTTTATTATAAGAGTTTGGGATTCATTGCACAACTACAGCCAAAAGACATTTGGCTGAAAAGTATGTGCAAGCAAGCCAAACAAACAGCGCTAATAAAGCTGTAAAAATGCTGAGGATACCACTAAAGCAACGCAGAGCATCAGACCAGATGCAACACACAGTCTGCTAACTTGTAACGCCTGTGATCTCTGAACTCTTCATGTTGCCTGAAGATGTTGGGTGAAGATCAGAAGAGGTACACATGTTTACAAACTTTATGGACTAGATTGGAATTGACACCAGTCATCGGGCAAATGCTGGTAAATTTGGGCTGTAACCTCTAAGTTTGTTTATCCCAGCGAGTGCTTTAAGGCTTATTTATGCTGAATGGTGGCGTACCCACAAAATGACAATGTGAAATGTTGGAAATACCTTACATCTTCTTTGGTTTTTAATACATTTGTATACAATAGTTCTTGTTCCAAATGGCACCAGTTGAATGCCCTATGCCATTAGCAACTGTTAATTTTTCAAAATGGAAACAATTGACGTACCTATTTTTGCTTCCATGTGTATGTTTTGAGCCATGTGCCTTAGGTGCCTGTAAATGTTGGAGCATAAATACTATTCTAATTTTCTTACATTTTAATGCTGTAATAAATTCATCAGCAACTGCCTCCAATCTTGACAATGGATGTGTGCACAGTACATTACTGATATAGCTGCTATAGAGTTATCTGGTACTCACTGGTCATGTTGAACTTGTGCAACACCTTGGCAAAGTACTCCTCCTCCTCCTGTTCTAGGGGGATGTCTAGTGGGCTCTCGGTCTGCTGCTCAATCAGCATCTCCTTGGTGCTGTTGTAGAGGGACAGCAGGGTGGTAGGGATCTCTTCATCATCTCCTGTCTGATCTGACTCAGGCTCTTTTGGCAAACGCAGTTTGCTAAGGATCTGGCTCCTAATGGCCTCAATGCGCTTTTTCTTCACCATCTCCAGGTCCAGTGTCTTACAGGTAGACATACCGCTTACATTGCCCACCGTGTATACAACCATGAGCATCAAGAACACCAGCTTCATGGCGCCAACTTCACTGTTTGCAACCACTTATGCACGTTGGTTCTCAGCAACTTTCTTTCACTGGCTGTCTCCAACCAGGAACGTTTAGGGAACAGTGAATCACTCTGTGGAGAGGTGTGAGTGATGCACTGTGTTTACCCAAGGTAGAACAATTAAAGCAGTGTGGAGAGTCCTGAAAGTTCAAAACTACTGGTGCCACTGCTGTCGCTGCTTCTGTGAAAACCACCTCACACTTGTGTCTTCTTTACATAGGGGCAGGTGGCAGAATCCGCGTAGGCAGACAGACACTGAATGATGAGCCAGCCTCTGACTCAACCACACAGGTAACACAGTGACGTCCTAGATGCTGATGTGAGTCCAAAGCATAGCTGTCAAATGCTAAAAGATCCCAGCCAAAAATGCACATAGACTCAGAAGACCTCTACAGCACTCATCAGTCCAAAATAATCTATCAACACTAAAATACAGTTCTGCCTCTGTATTCACAGATGAATTTGTGATTGATATGATTTCAAGGTTACACACACAATATTAATTGAATTCTGTCTCACTTGAAGCAGTTATATACACCTCCGTATGTCAGCTGTAGTGCTCGCCAGGCAGTCTCTCTTTACATGTCACCAGAGAATAGCCAGAGCAAATGTCAAGGACTCTTTAATGCTAAAAAAATGAGTGAGTGGTGTTGGCAGAGCCCAACTTACTGACTATCTTCATCTAAGGCTTTTCAGCTGACAAAGCTTCCTGTCCTTGATTAAGGTCTCTTCACAGATCATTGAGGACAGTTCTGTACATGGATGGGATGTCAAATATGCCCCCTCTAAATGTCTTAAATATGTCCTGTGCTTAAAATGGAAACTATTTCTCTGTTTTTGAAGCTGATCAGATTATCTTTGGCTTCTTTAACAGCCTAGATAAAACTGGGCTTTGAATCAGCCTAGAGCTAATCAAATATCCACTGTGCAGCAAAAGAATGTAGTAAAACGTAATATTTAAATAAATCACTTTCACTAACTTATTTCACACAAGTCAAGACATAAGAAATGTCCCTACAGAAAAACATCTGATAAACTGGTATCACGTCTTCTCTGACTACCTCTTTTTAGAAATAACAGCATGTGATCTGCGCACAGCTGCAGTTCACAGAAACTGCTTTCAACACATCCGACTCATGCCTTCTTCACACACAGAGCAGCTGTCTCTGTAACTGTGTCCTCATTCTCAAATACAATTTGATAGTGTATGCTCTCTGTGTATCAAGCCTGAGAGGGAAACAGCTTAAACAAATGCTATCAGTAGAAAAATAGCAAAACTTTCTGTCAATCAAACACTGTCCTCCTGTAACAAAATGTTAAGTTTGACACACCTTCTCTTTACATGTGTGTATCATCCAGAAACAGCAGCTGTAACAAGACACAGCAGCTGGAACGACAGCAGTAGCCGGAATAACAGTTCCTCTTAGCTCTCACTGTTTTGGGAATCGGAGTGTAGACTCGTCTCTGTCCTCTCTTTATCTATCCATCCATCGGTATCACCTTGTTTATGCCCTCTGCAGCTCCTTCACACCTTCCCTCTTGAGTCTCTTCTGACACGACTCCCTGTTCACACTTCTATTTGACTACCTGCCTCTCTGCCTTTCTCCCTGTGCGCTCTCTCTCTCCTGGTGCTTGTCAGAGCTTGCTGGTGACAAAGTGATTTGCGGGAGCTCCGAGCTCAGCTAACTTTTGTCTTGCGCTCACTCGCTCTGCCTCTCTCTCCCTATAACTCTTCTTTTTTTTTCTGGTTCCTGTTACTTGCCTAATAGAGCGAGGAGCTCTCCGCCCAGGAAATGAGGGTAACGGCCGCAGTGTAACACATCTGCTGTTTTACAGAGCTCTGGTGCCTGCCCTCTGTCCGGATCAGGAAGCCAGGATTGAACACACTGAATGACTGAGTTTAGAGACCTCAGCTCTAAAAGTAGAGCGCTGAAGTTCAAGGGATGGAGAGCCAACAGGGCTGGACTGTGTGGTGCACTGTCCTGCGTCTGGGTGGTTTTTAAAGGTTGGATTGTGTATTTTCAAAAGGAAAACTAGACGAAACAAACCAGTGATGGTTTCAGTCATTTTGTCTCTGTCTGAAGTATGATTCAACAGGGAAGTAAAGATTGCTATAGTATAGTCTTTGTTTTTTAGGTTTCGCCCAAAAGTGTTTCCTGTGGGTGTCTATTCCATTCACTGAGACGGTTGATGAATTAACCATTCATCAACCGCTGACAACAAATGGTGACATTTAACATAAGGAAACTCATGGTAAAAATCCCCTGAGTTACCACACTATAAACAATTTGTTCCACAGTGTCAAATACACTATGTCACTGATTACCATTAATGATAAGAGGGGGGAAAATAAGTGTGTCATCAAATGTCAACAACTATTGCTGTTGTGTTGTTCTGTACGATTTGATAGGTGTTCACTGTCACCTGGTGGTCAAAGATGGTACATGACATGTTAAATACATGTTCGGGTGATTTTCCTCTTGGTGATAACACACCAGCAAGTTTGGGGTTGACATCTCTATCATCAACCTCAAGCCATTGTTTAGTTCATCCACACTTATAGTCTTTTCACACAAAATAACTGGGCAGTACAAATGTACACAACCATTGTAACAACAATGTATACTGTATGAGGTAGAGAAGGGTCACAACAGACAAAATTACAGGTATTTCTTCCTGTATCATTTTGTCTGAGAGATACAGCAGCAAAATTAGAATTAAATTAAAGAGGTCTATGTGTATAAATAATATTTTTCTGTTTGTGTAAATGTAACGGGGTGGACCTGTATCAGCCTGATTTTGAGTGCAGTGACCAGCCTGTGACCAACAGCAGCAGACCCACCCCTGTCGTGTTTAGCTTCACCCCACGCAGGAAAACGAAGTTGAGCACACCCAGCCACAAAGAGCCTGATTCCCTTTTATTTAACTGACCCCCATTTGAACTGACTTTTTGCTTTCTAAGCTTCACCCTTGTTTTAACCCTCTTTTTATGTCTATTTACTGAAATGTGTGAATAAACTTGGAGGGTAGTTTGTTGGTGTTGTTGCCCACTTATTTTAAACACTGGTTGGTCAATTCCGAACCAAAGAGGGATGTTACACAAATGGTTTTTATTTCACACTTGCTTTGGTAAATGTCTGTTTCCTATGACAAAGTCCCACTGACTTGAACTGCATGAGTTATTCTGTGCACTCACACATTTTGCTTTCATTACAGTTAGGCACTTGATAAATCGCAGATAATGAGCATTTCTTCTTTCACTATTTTAACAAGGATGTCTGAACACAGTCGGACAAAAAAAGCTGTATAACAGAGGAAGCACATTTAGCTTTAGCAATACAATTGCTCTTGTCATGCAGTTAAAGTTTGATTCAAAATCCCAAGTGAATGCGCTGAACCATTCTCTACTTTCCATTGACATTTGCATGGGCCTATGAACACAACTCTGTGCCTTACTAACACATCTCACCAGTCTGCCATGAGGCATTTCATACCGTTCACCACAAGGCCTCAATGCCAGCACCTCAAAGTGTCTGTGTGTCTCTGAGCACAAAAGTGCAACATCTGCTTTCCCATCATTCACTGTGAAGTCCTAGCCTAAATGATTCTCGGTGTGATTTTGCAGACTCTCTAAGCCAGAAGAAATATTCACAGTTAGCAGGGAGAACAGATAGTCTGTAAATCATGTTACCACATTAGAGTCGGTCCTGTCTAAATTCCATATCTGATGAAACTATTTGGAAAACATCTCATTTATTAAATACCTGTACTGGTGTATGTGCACACATTTAAAGTACACAATAATAGTTTCAGAGAGAATGGCTTTGTGACTGTGCTGTTTTCTTGGTTGTTTCTAAATTTTTTGATGTGTTTATATTGTAAAGTTTGGTTTTGATGAAGCCCCTAATATAAGACAATTTTTGCCTTTAATGGAAACAGTAGAGAAACTATAACCTTAAGTGGGCAGAGTGCATGCAGGTAGGCAGAGGTAGGCCTAACAAAAAATACTTCTGAAACAAATTATCTACCTTTGCTTTAATATGTTTCAGTACATTCTAAGCAGTCATTGATGAAGCACTGAGATCTTTTACTCTAGTAATACAAAAGAAAGAAAGAAAGAAAATACAAAATTCAGGCTACAGAGAAAGTTGTTATCAGCAAGGCCTAAATATAGTATCCCATAAAAGAGTACCATTTATTCTAGTATTATATTATTAGGCAATTGCATAAATGCCTAAGAAACATTTTGAGATTATAGTCTACTGCATTAGCCTACTTCTGTTGGGTAGCCTATATTAAAATAGATCGTGTTTTGGATGTAAAATCGTAATCTTTAAAGCCTAATAATTTTGATCAATATGTTTATCAATATCAATGCCAATAGTCTCTTTTCACCTAAGATTAGACATTTATTGGATTTTGCAGCATACTTTCTCATATTTAAAATATTGGTAGTAGGCTTAAGTTATTACAGAATTGGTAATTGCTACCTAATTCATTTGGAATTAGCTTAGTTTTAGCTGCTTCGTCTAAACTTGCGTCTACCTCGGTCTCCTTGGTTACAACGCACAGCCTACCTATCCAGCTTTGTGAATTACTGTATGTGTGCAGTAGGATATTATTCTTGCTGTCATCTACGCAGTTTCTGAGGGGTAAGTGAAACGTTCTATTGAGCGTCCCTTTATTTCTGTGTATGAATATACGAATATCGTTTCAATGTAAGTGCATTCAAAATGGCAAGTTCTGGAGTCAGTGGACTTTGCTGAAGGGCAACCAGAAAGGGTTACCCTGGTAGTGACGGCACGTAGGACGAGGAGACAGCGGAGAGAGGGTCATAATAGGCTAACTAGTAGTAGCAGAGCTAAGGAGAGAGACCTCTGAAACCTTTACTGTAACAATATTTCATACTAACGTTACGATTTTAAGCCCAAAAGGGCTGGGAGAAACCGCTGTGCAGTAGCCTACACATGCAGCATGGACATAAACCGTCAGCATACTCGCTGCTGACTTGTCGATGAAGATCCTTTCAGATTCTGGACAGGTGAGTGTTGAGATAATGCTGGTTGTTTGAAAAAATCTACTATCTGCATGAGTTGCTTTTGTCTACAGACAGTACACATCTTATTATGGTCTGTGGAATTCTTTCTCGGGTGTTACAGGTTACAACCTTTCGAAAAATAATAAGAATCCCTTGATGAATTTGGTGTTTAGTCTACAGGGATGGAGGAAAACTGTAGCCTAAGCCTCAATGGAAATACCATAGACATGTACATTATGTTATTTTATTAGGCGCACAACTTTAGACTTTAGACTAGGTTTATGGCAATGACTTTCTCTTTTTCTAGAAATGTTAGAAATCTCATAGTGATTTAACATCTGTATTATTGAAGCATGATATTGGCGTCTTTTTGGACCTACTGGGTCATATGTTTATTATGTTATTTTCCTCCATTTATCTATTGTTGTGTTCATTATGCTATTTCCTCTATTTGTCTATTGATGTAAGGCACCAGCAAGTTTTGAGAGCATGTCTGTTCATGAATGCACTTTGTTATATTGTTTTGATGTACATTCACTGTAAATCTACATCCATTAACCAAATGGAAATATGAATGAATGTTTATAATGGTTGCCTTATTTTATGAGGTGATTGGTGTATACAATCAAGTCACCTCCTAAAAAAACATTTGCCTTTTGACAGGTGACAGCTACTAACTGCCCAATGGAGAAATATGAAAAGCTGGCCAAAATTGGTGAGGGTTCCTATGGTGTGGTGTTCAAATGCAGACACAGAGACACTGGACAGATAGTTGCCATAAAGAAGTTTGTGGAATCTGAAGATGACCCGGTCATTAAGAAGATTGCATTGCGAGAAATACGTATGCTGAAGGTGAGAAGAGATTAGTATCTCCCAATAGTATCAAGTTTGCTTACATCTAACACCACAGGTAGACACGTGCATGCACACAGGTATGCACAGACTCATTAAGTTGTTGCAATGTGTCATGCACAAGTATTTTCATATTATAGTGTTATAGTATATTAATATATAGGTCTGCTTTTAGAGACTCCATAGTTGGGGAAGACCTGTAGGTTTGATAAAACATTGAATTAAATATTTTGTCCAACATTTTGGGCTGTTAAGTGCTAACACAGTGTACATGTTCTCCATTGGCCCTGCAGCAGCTGAAACATGTGAATCTGGTAAACCTGCTGGAGGTCTTCAGGAGGAAGAGACGGCTCCACTTGGTGTTTGAGTTCTGTGAGCAGACGGTGCTCAATGAGCTGGACAAACACCCTCGAGGGTATGTCAGGGGCTACACAGTGCTTTAAACATCTGTTGCCATTTGATCTGTGGAAGTGCTGTTGAGTACGATTTGAATGTACCTGCTTACTTTCTGTGAGTTGTTTTGGGTCAGAGCAGTGAATTACGGTATAGATACTGAAGGGCCACATAGAAGGATCACTTTCCATTTTGTATCTGTACTACAATTTTGAGGCAATTGTACTTTACTTGAGGAATTCCCTTATATGTCACTTTGTACTTCCACTTCACTACATGACTACTACAAAATGTATTTGACAATTTACATACAAAATCTATAACCAGTTTATAAAATATTAAATACACATTATTAACAAGTCAAAATATGGTCCCTGTCAATGAAGTAGGCCTACAACATTAAAATGCTGCTTCAATGTCAGCACATCAGAGTATCATCAAAAAATATATACTATATGTGTATAACTGAAAGGGGCATAATTTGTTAATTACATTTTGCTAATACTACTTTTTTAACTTTTACTTAAGTACAATTTGAGTGCAGGACTTAGTTGAGTGCAGGACTTAGACGTAGTTGTAATTGGGTGTTTTGAGAAAAGGTCAGCAGAAAGGAACAGGGTGAATTACAAAGCGGGAGTCAAGACTGTTGCCAAGAGAGTTCAAAGACGTAGAAAATGGCAACAGAATGAAGGGAGGAACAAGCAAAATGTTTTAAGGAAAGTTTTCTTGCTTCATGCTTTGAGTACTCCTCATGCAAAATATGGTCACAAGATACAATTTTAGTTTATTTTTTCTCATGTTAAGTCACACAGTAAGACTAGGCCACAGTGGCTAGCAGACTATTTTTTCTTTTTCCCACAAGGCTGTGCAGCAGAAACTCTAGCTGCTCCTGAAAACAAAGGCGCCGTTGCTGTTAGAGGCAAGCCTAAGGTTACCCGGGTGACAAGAGTGATGTGTAAAGCCCCACTTCTTTTTTGAAATCGCTGGAAGAATGGATAAGGAAACTTAGTAAAAAAGGTTTTGTTTTGTTCCTCTTACAACAATCAACATAATATAGTCCTTTGTCTCTTGTCCTCTTTAGGGTACCTGAGACTCAGCTGAAAAGTATAGTGTGGCAGACTCTGCAGGCTGTTAACTTTTGCCACAAGCACAATGTCAGTATATTTTTAACCTGGTACTTAACTGAATGTTTGTTTGTCTTTTCTTTGATTCTCTCCCACAGTGTTTATTTTCCCTTCTTTTTTTGTCTTATAGAATCTGTTTGGAATTTGTTTTGGACTGTCTTAACAATTCTGTAATGCCATATGTTCAGTGCATTGAAGTTACTGGTGTCCGTAATAATTTCTTTCTCTCCACACTGGCCAAGCAGTGATCCATTTCTTATGTGACCATAGACTGTATAAAAAAAGTGGATGTAGTCATAGTGACGTCACCCGTTGGTTTGTGGACTGCTGTTTTGAAGCCTCGAGTCTGCCATTATGGCCACCGCCATGTTGATTATTTGTAAGCAGCGGCACCAGACGTGACCATATTTGGACAAGACTGTGGAGCCAACCGCTCTGTGTGGTGCAAGCTATCTTTTTTAGCTAGGTGCATCTGTCATTCACATTAACTGTCATTTTAACCGGGAAGATAACTTTAGTTAGCAAAAAAAACAAGCTTAACCAAAACATAGGCCTACTCACCAGAGAAAGTGAATAGCCAACTCCTTATAAGGTTTTTCAACAGCACTGGTTAAATTTGCACAGTGCCATGTGTACAAGTCACTGTAGCCTGATTGACAGGTCGCCATGGTAGTGACTTTTCAAACACAAGATTGTCTCGCCCTAAGCATACTCTGCTTTATGGTCTATTTTCCTCTAAATTGGACCATCATTCACTAAATGAACATTGTGCCGTGTTAAAGAAGACGTGAAACTAGCAATTGATAATTGCAAATAATCAAAGTGTTTTATAAGGTAATAAATCAGGTGAGAAATAGGGTCATTTTAATATTTGATATTATTTCTTATTGAGCTGGACTTCTTTTTTGCGACCAGGGATGTCGCCCCCCTGCTGGCTGTTCGATAGAATGCAGGTTTAAGGAACTTCTGCATTTGCCACACTTCGTAAATGCAGAGGTTCCTGCTGTGACTAGACTACAAAAGATTGGGGACAAAATGCACATCCTCATATAAACTCACACTGATTTTTACAGTATGAAAACTGTGTATTTGCATATTTTACAATGTAACTGGAAAAGACAAATGACTACAGCAACAAATAACTCCCTCAATGTACATATGGCACCAGATATTGTTTTAAGATAGCCTTTAAAAAATCTGAGCAAACACTTAAGGTTAATTAATGTTTTCTTTTTATATATTTTTATTTTCTCTAACAGTGATGCTTTATAGCTACATCATTGCATTGCACACACTCTCTCAAGCTATTAATATTATTATTAATTATTATATCAGGTAAATACTTGTGTTTGCAAGAGCATGTGGCTGCCCAGCACAACTTGAAATATTTTGTGACAAAAGTTTACCAATTTCAGAACCATGCAAAACTCAGTTTTCAGTTTCAACATATTTTCCTGGAAAACTTGAGAATTGACTGAAGCTGTCCAATAGACACCTGTTGGGAGTGGTTTGGATTATAAGCTTAATTAGAAAAATGCGCACCACTTGAACAACCATTCTAACTTGCCTAACAAGCCACAGTAAGCAAAACTCTGACTTTGTTAAGGCTTCAATTTCCCTAACAGGAATAATTTAAAGTATCAGTGACAATGCAATGCAGTATTCATTTTTAATTCTAAAGTATGTATAGGTTTCTGATCTCTTTCTATTGTTCCTCCTTATTACAACCCTTGTTCTTTGTCACTAAGAGACTGTGTATCATGTTGCCAAATCCCTGATCCTGAGCGTTTATGTTGCAGTGCATCCACCGTGATGTAAAGCCAGAGAACATCCTCCTCACCAAAAGCGGAGTCATTAAGCTCTGCGACTTTGGCTTCGCCCGCATTCTGAGTAGGTCAACCAGAGAGATGCATTTATGTGGATTTAGTGTTAATGTACCGCTAATGACTTATTCAACATGGAACCTATATCAACTCCTGCTTCTCACTTTCAATGTTTCAATGAATGCACTGCATAGGAGGACCATTCAGGCAGTTAGTGCGTCTCTGTGTGGTGTGTCACTGTTTACCCTTCCTGCCTTAGGTTTCGGTGTTATGTTACCATACGTTAACATGCAGTCATGTAGTCATTCAGCATGCCATGTAATCCCTTCCTCTACAATGTACGTGTTATTTAGTGTTCATTATTCAGTATCTAAGTGTATGCATGTCCATACAAGTTACCTCAATCTCTGTGTGTCGGTATACTCAGCAGGACCAGAGGATGACTACACAGACTACGTAGCAACCCGCTGGTACCGGGCCCCCGAGCTGCTGGTTGGGGACACTCAGTACGGGCCTCCTGTGGATGTGTGGGCTCTGGGCTGTGTCTTCGCTGAGCTGCTCCATGGTAATCCACTTTGGCCCGGGAAGTCTGACGTTGACCAGCTCTACCTCATCCGAAAAACTCTAGGTACGCTGATAAGGGGCCACATCAATGAATGCTTAAAAAAATAATCTACCTTTGGATGCATTTGCACTAACCCACACTCAAACTCATAATTATGATCACTTGTATAAACTGCATATGTCATTGCTTTCTTGACATTGTCCTTGATCAGCAGATGGATTTAAAAGTTCAGTTTTAAATTCACACAAAAATCTCACATCTTCATCTCCCATATCTTCTATCTCACAATCTTGTGGTTGGTTTGCTTTGCTTTCACGCCCAAACAAACTGCCTCAGTTAGCATGAAAGCAGGCTGAGATCTACATCTACATTTTTTAAGCGGTCTGTATTGTTTGGCTGCTTGACAGCTTTCACACTAGTCTACGCTAATTAAAACCAAACGGCTAAATGGACCACAGTTTGTGTTAACCGAACAGGTTAGGTGTGGCAGCACCCTCAAGAAACATAAAGAAGCTTTACTTTACTGAATAAGAAACCTGCTCTTGTCAGCTTGTTGAACCAGTATAGGAAGCAGGCCTTGCACTTTTATTTTGAGGAGATAACACCAAACTTGACACATACTACCCATATTTTAGATTTTAGTTCAACATTTTGAGAAGGTTTCTTGAGGAATATTTCCACCAATAGACACATTGATTGATTTTTTTGGTACTGGATGGAGATTTTTATAATCTGATTTCTGACCTCAGGTGACCTGATCCCTCGTCATCAGCAGGTTTTCCGCTCCAATGTTTTCTTCAGTGGAGTCAGTATTCCTGAACCTGACACGACGGTACGAATCCTGTTACCAGTGGAAATGTATATGTTCTTAATGGAGAGGCAACTAAGAGTGTTTGATGTGAATATGTCCTGTTTATTTTTGCTCTTAGGAGCCCTTGGAAAAGCGTTTCCATGGAGTGTCTCTTCATGCCCTCCAGGTTATGAAGGTATGTTATGTACTGTATTGTGTAATATCTCAATCATATACAGGCAAATTAACTTATCACAGACATATTGGTATGAGGGTAGTGTATGTGTTGGCTGATAAGTAACAAGAAATTGCAGTACAGAAAAGCTAAATCTAAGGTAACAGTGTTGCCACTACATATTGTCCACTGTAAAATATTCCTCTGAAGTAAATTTCTTGGTTACAATTCAAGTTCAGTTTTTTAGGTTATTAAATGAGTATCAGGCAGTGTATCATTATCTGACTAAATTCCTTATAACTTATGAATCATATCGACCTCAAAAACCCTGTATTGTGCAGGCTTCAGTGTGTATCAGAGAAATGCAAATGATGACTCAATACTCCAGGTCCAGAGCCAGTTGAAAATATATTTATCAAGGCAAAGGCAATGTTCCGAAATAGCATATATTTTTAAATGCCAAGGCTCTATGCTAAGCCTGTGCATCTCTGTCTGAGCAGTCATGCCTGGTGATGGACCCGTCTCAACGGCTGTCCTGTGAAGAGGTGTTGGAGCTGCCTTACTTCCAGGAGGAAGGAGGAGCCAACTGGGGCCGTGAGGGTGAGCGTCTGGGAAGACGTCATGACAAAGGCTCCCGACGTAGGCAGGCAGGGGTACGTATAAGACACTGTTGCTTTATGGTGTAAGAAATCATCTCATCATATCATCCCAAATTTACAGACTGTGCACCTGCTACAGTTACACATGTCCGTAGATCAATGTAATTCTACAGGTACTTACTTGCTCACTGGCGTTTACTATAGCAGAGAGCCAGACAGAAAAACAGGTGGGAGAAGTTCATGGTCTTGTTCATGGACACTTCACTAATATAGTCTCTCCACCCAAAATATTTTTAGTATAGAGTCACCTCTGTAGGCTTGAAAATGCTGCAATGGCTTGGTTTCTGCCTTTATATGGTTAGTAGAGAACAACAGATTCCTCTCTCTCTCTGAGAAACTACCTACTTTTAAACAGTCACCTTTTAAGCAGAGGAACATTTAAAATGTTCACTGCTAGACACTGATAATATCTCAAACAGGAGATAATTTAAGAGATTGACACTTTTCTCTCTCTTTTCCCCTGTCTCTCTCTCTCTAGGCTCAATACCTGCCTCAGTTACCAAACAGCAACATCTCACCAGCACCGGATGTCAAGAAACAGGTGAAGCATAAATATCACCTGCCCAACATTTAATAAAGCAACAAATTGATCTGCACGTTTGTGGCTGAACTGAGAAAGATGGACTTGTGCTTTGCTTTGTACAATAAGTTGAATACAGTCCAATATGAAGACATATTTGAAGTATATATTTTTGGAGTGACTGTAAGAAACTGTATATTAATTATATGACCACATGTCATGTTTGACATTATCACTTAAAAATCTTTACATCTTTACAGACAATAGATAGGGCATTTACAGTTGTAGGTTAGGTTACACACTTACACTACAATCACCAAAGAGTACAGTAAGTGTTAGTGCTGAAGACACCTTGCACCACATGCAATTAGTACTGAATTTTCACATCTCTAAAAAATTTTATTAAACAGTGTGCCATTATTACTTGGACAAAAATACTATAGTTTCTTGTTTTCTGGTACAATCATGACAACTGATTCTCATGTAGATTCATACTGGCTACAAAATATGTACTACATTTTTTATTAATCTATATCTGTATTAATCTATTTAGCAAGATAGTCAAGAAAGCACAACATTTAATAATATTTATTTTCTGATATATATATATATATATATATATATATATATATATATATATATATATATATATATATATATATATATCAGAAAATAAATATATATATATATATATATCAGAATATAAATATATATATATATATATATATATATATATATATATATATATATATATATATATTATTTTATTTTATTTTTTATTGTAAAAATATAAAACTTATTAGTCTATGACATATATTTAGGTTTAGATTCACATTGTAAATTTTGTACTACAGAACCAAAAAAAGTACTGAATATATAATACAGTACCAAATATAATGCTGTACACTTGTCTAATAGCATCCTTACACTGACTTATTAAGGTTTAATAAAAATCTACCATGACAGTTGAAACTCTAAGTAATTTGATGGGTTCTTAACATATTGCAGACTCAGTCTTTGACACTGATCCCCAAAGTCTGACATGTACATTTACTCTGCTGCTCAGACACAAGACAGTGATACACTGGAACATGCATCAACCCACTGACAGCCTGACACACAGCTTGACCAATCATCTGACCTTGAACTAATCAAATTACACATGTAACTCCTTGCTGTACATCACTGTCCTAAGGGCTGTCAACCAGTGAGTCTTATTATGGGGTTAAGGACCCTACAGGTGATTGATGAAATTTGGATAAAACATTCAGTATTTCTTGATTATTAATAAAATACATTCATATACAATTTTTAGTTTTTATCATGTGATTCATGCATTTTTGACATATTAAGTAAAACAGCCTTTAAAAAAATCTTTGGCAAACATTATGATGCTTATTGCTGTGTTGTCACAGGGCTCAAAGGGAAAAGGTTGGAACTCCCTTTGGGGTGGATTTTGGGCTTTTTCACTCTGCAAACCAATTACATGCACAAAAAAGATATATATCTCAATAAATTAGAGGGGGAAACTCAAAAAGCATAATTTGACCTATTTAAGGTTCTTTAATAGGAATACTGGTAACACTATTTAAATGTTGAGCAGGTGCATTTATACTTAGATAAGATGGTGGGAAAATATTGTCTCAACAGGAGTCCAGGAAATTACAAAAACAATTGTACTTCTTTCAAATGCAAATATCTGTGTGTACTGTACTGGTGTGAGCATTTATGTGACAAAAATATTTTAGAAAGCCAGTTGGGTACAAAACCAGTGGACATTATCTTCACCACTACAAGTGTAATTTTTTAACAGGCCTGCAGCACCATCAATGGCCTCTCAGTTTTGACATTGTGAGGTTATTTGCCAACATGTGTCCCTGTGGGCTCTGAGAAGACATGGCTGGAAGTGATGTCAAGGCAAACCTCAGAGTTTGCCATATGCAGGAGAAAGGAAATCAGTTTTCTTGATATACTTATAAAGTGAGGTATTTTAGAATCAAATGATCCATTTTGGGAGGTTGAAGGCTAGAAGAAAATTTGAAAACACATGAGTGTGCTGTAAAATATCATTAACCCCGGGGCGTTGCAATGATGTTGTACTTGCGAGGCACATTGGCGAAACTGCTATTCTCAGGGTTGAGATCTATGTTGTCAGGTCCTCCAGGGCAAGAAAAGGTGAAATGCTGCAGAAGTGACACCATGAAGAGGAAAATCTCCATGCGAGCGAGGGACTCACCGACACAAGATCTCTTTCCTGAAAGATAACCACAAGAAAAACTATGAGAATGAGAATATATTCTTGTGATAAATTAAAAATATTTGCAGGGACTGGGTTTATAATTTGCCTCTTAAACACATTATAGCTCAGAAAAGAGCATGACAACACTAAAATCTGCAAGTAGGTTCAATGTTCAGCAACATTTTCTGAGTGAGTGAAATGTATTAACTAAAAGCTAATAACTTACCTGCAGAGAATGGCAGGAATGCAGGATTGTTCTTAAAGTTGCCATTCTGGTCCAAGAAGTGCTGAGGATTGAAGGACCAAGGGGTCTCCCAGTATTTTTCCGATTTCAGCAAAGAGTACAACAAGGGAACAATTACTGTATCCTGTTGAGACAAAAAATATGTATCACATGGGACATTTTGTATTATCTGGAATCATTTTGCATCAGTAAAACTATGTCATGAAACCAGAATACCTTGGGAATTGTGTAACCCCGAAAAGAGATGTCATGGAGTGCATGGTGAGGGAAGCTCAAGGGGGCAATGTCCAGAAAACGCTGAATTTCATGGAGGACTGCATCTGTAAAGGGGAGGGACTTCCTGTCATCCATATAAGGACAACGTCCCTGTCCAATCACAGTGTCAATCTCCTTTTGCACGTTCTCTTCAGAATGAGAAAAAACATTTAAAGTGAGATATGCGATTCAGGAGAAATTAAATTCCATGATATAAAGCAGACCCTTAGTCTATCAAAACATTTATTTGTGAACCTACAATTAGGGTGCAAATAGAGATGTGTTTAAAAAGAAAAATCAGTTTGATTTAACATCAGGCTTGTTAAATGTGTTCCCAGTGTCCAGATGAAGCAAGTGTACACTGACTTCTGTGACCTACCCTGTATTTTTGGGTATTTGATCAGTACACTTAGTGCATATCTGATAGTTGAGCTAGTGGTTTCAGTTCCTGCCAGGAATAGATTCAACACTGTTGACACCAAATTGTCATAGTGGAACTCAGTTGTGGGAATGTCCTTTTCCTGAGGAAAATAAAACAATAACAGTTTTACTGATATGACAATACAACCTGCAATATCAAAATTCAACATGTTCAAAATGGTCTATACTGCCAAGGGTCTTTGACACTGCTCACTATTTGCAGAACTAGCTCATATTATAGGGAGTATGTGCATTTGCATGTAATAAATGCAATGAGTAAATGCCCAGAGTAAATGAAACAAACATAACTTTTAGTTTACAGAGGCTTATTTTGGTTAATGAGTTCTGACATACCTGACTGAGTCTAGTGAGGAAGCAGTCGATGTAATCTCTGGGTGAGCTGGGGTCCAGCGTGTCCTGGTGTTCCTGGATCCTTCTCATTATAAACTCTCTCAGGTCTTCAACTTCGGCAAACATGGTGTGCTGTTGACCTGGTAGCCATTCCATCAACCGAGGAAATATATTATAAAGCTGTGATGGGGAGAGGAAACAATGTATTAACTACAGCTATGTGTCCCACAGCCAGAAGTAACTGTGTCAAACGTACCTGCCAATATTTAGTATTTGGGTATTTCAGAGATAACATAAAATGCAGATATTCACTGAAAATGTGTCACCGTGGCAAAGAACATTTTCTGAACATCTGCTTGAAACCTGTATAAGGACAGCTTGTCTAATGTATTTTATAAGGTCAGATTGAATGTTGTTGAACTTCAGCAAATTGCATGTGTAGGCATGTTCAGTCTTTAATGACTCCAGAAACCTGAATGTCTGTGTTGTATATGACTTGCAGCATTCCTGTATTTGTATTTTGTTTTTCAATGCCACATCACGAGTTTTATTTCCTTGAGCTTCATAGTATTACATGTGTTCTTCAGTTTGCAGCAACTTCCACTTTCTCAGCCACACTAGATAAGTGACCATTGTGTAAGCACAAACATACATTTCATTGTGTCCTGAAATACAAAATAATGAGGGGAAAGGCTATTCTTTATCCTCCATAGAGTTCTTTATCTGCAGTAGTTGTTTCTGACTATCATATAATAAATCACAAAATGTTAAAGAAGTTTCTTTACTTACAAAATAAACTAATTGATGAGGATTTCTAAATCAAAACCTTAAAATGTTTTAATCATGTCCAATCAATTCTGTAACCTTGATTAATAATAATTACAATATTATTTATTGCTCGGGTCCTTGCAGAGTGGCTATGGTCTTCCCACGCACTAATCCACTCGCCCTCTACTTCTCTGTATCTCCTCCTTTTACCTGACCCCAGGGACTGCTGCCAAATTTCAGGATTTCTGAAATTGTCTGCAGAATACGGAGGAAGTTTTTATCGTCATAGTTGAAGCGTTGACCAAACACTAAGCAGCAGACCACATTGGACACGGTGCAGCTCATGAAGTAGGTGGGATCAAAAGGTGTGGCTGGAGAAAAAGGAGAAAGTACTAAAGTAAATTTTCAGTTTGACCATTTAAAATGCCAGCACCTGGCTTTACATCTTCTTTATATGAATGTTTGTTGTGGTCATCATTACCATTTAATACAAAATCAAAAGAACTAAATCATTTTTGCTTAATGTAGAGGTTGATTTCTTGCTCATTGCTCTCATTAGTTGGGAAAGTTTAGAGTAGATAGATGACATTTTTATAGTCTCATGGTTCCACCTTGTGGCGGTGCGATGTACAGTGGTAAATCAATCCAGGAAACCTTTGTTATTAGGTACTTTGTAATGACTGGATTTAATCATTTGTATTTGGGTTAGGTTCATTTCCCCCTTTTTCAGAAACCACACACAAATATCAACTCAAATTTCTAACATCTTTAGTTGTTTTCCATTACAAGCCATTCATTCAGCAATAAAGTTTTTTCTAACTGGAATTCTAGAACTATTTCTGATTTACAATGTCAGCTTAGAGATTACACTGATCAGCCACCACAATGTATATGTATGTCTAGAGACACATGACAGAAAGCTGCATGGAGTCAGTACTGTGGCCTCAAAGAGCTGTATGTGCAACATCTGCTCCTGCCTGAAATGTTGAATTGAACATTGATTAGGGCTGATTTGTCAACCACAAACAAACTATAAAATATAAAACACCTTGTAGATTTGTTTGGGGGGTTTTTTGTTCCAAAATGTCAAAAAGGCTACAAATCAGCAAGTAATTTTAAAGGGGCAATATGTAGTTTTCCGTGGCGGTGCGATTTTAAGATTGCAACCAGATGTGTGCCCGGGGACCAACTCCAGAGTGAGTGGAGTGTCTGGTCAAACGGCACTGTCTGGAGACTCAGCTTAGCATGTTTTTGATGGTGCAGGAAACCAGAATATTGGCACAATCCTCACGGGAAAAAAACACAGTGTGACATCAGCTATAGACAAACAGGTAGACAGCTTCACACAACATGCTGGCAACTCAAGTACACTCCCTCTGCAGCGTTACAACAATATTTTTATCATCTTGTGTTTGAACTAATCCATACTTGTTGCGTAATAATGGTGCATTTACTGCATCTAGCCAATGTGATACATCATTAGCTCTCATTTGTGTATTTTTTCTTAAATTTACTATTTATTACCCTTAAGGGTAATAAATAGTAAAACAATTGACCCCTGGTGGTCCAGCAAATGGCTATTCATTTATTAGCTGCAATAGGGCTAGTCTGATAAAGTGAACATTGCCCCTCATGTTGTCTAAGAGGTCCCCCCATTAATGTGTAATATGTATTTTCACAAATGTAAAAATACATATTTGTAAATAGTGAAATTTTTGCACATCATAGTACACATTTGTGGATTGTTTTCTGTGGGTTACAAATATTACAATCCAAAATCTTCCAGAGCTAACATGACTCTCTATATGACTCTAGCCTTTTTGATGTTCACAGTTTTCACCCAACATCCCCTGAATCACGTTTGGCCTGACAGGTTTCAACACATAAACCTTTATTGTTGTTTTGTATCCTTATGTGAAGTCTGTTTTGTGCCTGGAGCCGGTTGTTTTGTGGTGTTAGTGGACTGCATTTTGTTAGCCTGCAGTGTTTCAGGAGCACTCACAGTTCTGTGTCCTGATGACGTACCTTCATATTAAAAGCAGAATAGTGGCTTTTCCACGCAACAGAGAAAACAAACATGTGCTTAATTTCTAAGTGAGGCTACAGCCTGTTGACAATAATGCAGAGAAAATTTAATTTATTAATAAGTAATTTCACTGAAAAACTACATTTACATACAGTGGATAGAAAAAGTCTACACAGCCCTGTTAAAATGCCAGGTTCTTATGATGTAAAATAATGAGTGAGAACTTTTTCCACCTTTAATGTGACCTGTAATGTGAACAGTTCAACAGAAAAACAAACTGAAATCTCCGAGGGGGGAAAAATGAAAAATAAAAACCTTACAATAACCTGGTTGCATAAGTGTGCACACCCTCTTATAACTGGGGATGCGGCTGGGGATGATAAACCAATCACATTCAAACTCAGGATAACTAGAAGTAATTACACTCCTGCCATCATTTAAAGTGACTCTGATTAATCACAAATAAAGCTCAGCTGTTCTAGTAGGATTTTCCTGATATTTTCTTAGTTACACCTCCGAGCAAAAGCCATGGTCCACAGAGAGCTTTCAAAGCATCAGAGAGATCTCATTGTTGAAATACATAAGTCAGGAGACGGGGTACAAAAGAATTTCTAAAGCATTAGATAAACCATGGAACACAGTGAAGACAGTCATCAAGTGCAGAAAATATGGCACAACTGTGACTTTACCAAGAACTGGACATCCCTCCAAAATTGATGAAAAGAGGAAAAGAAAACTGGTCAGGGAGGCTTCTAAGAGGTGTACAGCAATATTAAAGGAACTGCAGGAATTTCTGGCAAGTACTGGCTGTGTGGTACATGTGACAACTATCTCCCATATTCTTCATATGAATGGGCTATGGGGTAGGGTGGCAAGACAGAAGCTTTTTTCTTACAAAGAAAAACATCCAAGCACAGCTGAAGTTTGCAAAAACAAACATCAAGTCCCCCAAGAGCATGTGGGAAAATGTGTTATGGTCTGATGAAACCAAGGTAGAACTTTTTGGCCATAATTTCAAAAGGTATGTTTGGTGCAAAAACAACTCTGCACATCACCCAAGGAACACAATACCCACAGTAAAGCATGGTGGTGGCAGCATCATGCTTTAGGGCTGTTTTCTTCAACTGGAACACACACAAAACCTTCAGGTGTCTGTTAGAAAGCTGAAGGTGAAGAGGAAGTTCACCCTTCAGCACTACAACTGCCCAAAGTACACATTCAAATCCACAAAAACATGGCTTCACCAGCAGAAGATTAATGTTTTGGAATGGCCCAGCCAGAGCCCAGACCTGAATCCAGTTGAACATCTGTGGGGTGATCTGAGGGCTGTGCAAAGGTGATGTCCTTGAAATCTGACAGATTTGGAGCGCTTTTGCAAAGAAGAGTGGGCAAATTTTGCCACGTCAAGATGTGCCATGCTAATAGACTCCTACCCAAAAAGACTGACTGCTGTAATAAAATCAAAAGGTGCTTCAACAAAGTATCAGTCTAAGGGTGTGCACACTTAAGCAACCAAGTTATTTGAGGGTTTTTATTTTTCCTTTTTCCCCCTCAAAGATTTAAAATTTTTTCAATTGAATTGTTCACATTAAAGGTGGAAAAAGTTCTGACATGATTTATCTTTGTCTCATTATTTTACATCATAAGAACCTGGCATTTTAACAGGGGTGTGTATACTTTTTCTATCCACTGTATGAACAGTATGTAACTTGAGCGTCTACACAAAATAGCTCCATCTATCATAATAGTGTAGATTAAAACAATTCCCTCCATTAATCAAGTAAAAAATGAGAGTAGACGATTCATCAGTGTAAATGGAGTGCCAGATTCTGATTTGCCAAACGCTTTTAAGTAATTTTTCTCTCACTTTGAAAGGTCTGAGTTCTCTGTCAATGTTTTCGTGCTTAGAGGGTTTCTTGTACCCCAGACTGATTTTATATCTGGATTGTGTCATAGCCTTATTTAAAAAGAGTGAACATAGGGAAGGCTGCTGGTCCTGATGCTATCTGTGGGCACTCTATGCGCTATTGTGCTGACCAGCTTAGGGAAAACTTCACTAAAGTTTTCCGGATGTGTGACAAAATTGGCCAGATATCTACAATCTGGAAAAGACCCACTATAATATCAATCCCAAAATTTAAAAAATCCCAAGGAACTGACACTTACATCCATTGTATAAATTCAGCAGGTTTTGGTGATTGGACATATGTCTAACACCTTTTAGCATCACCGTTTAGTTATGACAGGGCAAACCTACAAGCCAAGCATAATAACTGTCACAAATACATACCTTTGGTACTATTTATGCGGGCCACCATGTGCTTGCTCTCCTCCTGGATCCACGCTTCCATCCCCTTGCGTCCCATCCCAAAGTCTCTAAGTGTTGTCAGGGTAAAACGTCGCAACTGCTTCCACCGCTCTCCATTACTGATCGCCAAACCTTCAAACATGTAGAAATGGTAGTTAGAGGAAACTCATAATGAATCTTGCCTCCACATATGAAAAAAACAAAGAGCTCGCTGCTGCTAAGAATTATATCCTTTAAGGTGCCAGGAGCAGCAAGTTGAAAAGTTTGAGGGATTAAAAAATAAATTAAACAAAAAAAATAAATGAAAACAAATGGACACAATTTTTCCAAAAATATGCAGATTGTAATATTACTGTTGGGTGTGTTTAAAGGTTCAACAGAAACCTTTGACCAGAAAAGGTCAATCACACAATGATTTGTAGCCTGTGTTCAGGACACAGAATGTTGTACTCAATGCTTTGTCATCACTGAAGTTCCATATTACCATAGCCCTTTGTAGCTCTGAGCAGTATGGGAAGAGGTCCTCTGCCAGTGAAGTCATCTGCTTGGTCCACCAGTGCCTCCTTCACAGCATCATACCCCACCAGCACCACAACACGCTGAAGCCCCAGGTACACAGTTATCACAGGGCCATAGCTTTCACTGAGCTGGAGGTTAAACAGAGCAATAAACATGCATTTTATTGTTGTACAGGCATGCATGGGGGGGACTAAGTAAATCCACCCAGTGCACTGCAGAGAACAAATCAGATACCCTGGGACTCAAAACAAAAATCATACACAGACTTGATAGACTCTCAGCACTGTGGGGGTGGAGCTTCGTCACCGGGCCCACTACAAAGTACTAATTTATAGCACGTTATCATGACCCCGGACTCATTCCAAGAGTCCTTTGAGTCCGTCTGCGTCGCGGCTACCAGAGCTGCAGCCACTCTAGTCTGCTTGCGCGCACACCGGAAGTGTCTCTACGCTCCTGTCTGGAGAATCAGTAGAGAATACGCATCCATTTTTAAATAAAATATCATGTGCAGACCGCCAATCTTATGACAACACAGTTACGTAACATGCTTAATCATAGCACAAACACAAAAGGCAAGCACTTATCACCAAATCAACAAAATCTAATGTCAGCAAAATCAGGCAGGCAAAACGCTCTTATTCTGAAATGCTCCCTGTCGGATCTGCAGATGACGGAACGAACGCAATATGTTTTCTTCTGTTTGGTGGGCGTGTCACAGCTGTTACCCAATCAGCTGCGAAAAGTTTGTAAACACAACGGCGTTAAAAGGCAGGGAATGCATTGCGTTTGCGTACACAAAATGGTGTTCAGGGAACTATCGTTTCTGCTGAAAAAAACGTTTTGCTGCGTTTTGTCAGCGTTTCGCCTTTTGGCGCTTTCAGACACAAAGCGAAGCGAGCGTTCGGGGCGGTGAGTTTACATACAAAGCCAATACAAAGACGTGTAGAGCCGCGATTTCCTGTCGTGCAGCACGAAGCGACGCGAAGGGGGCGGTGCTGGCGACGCGAAGGCGAAGCGAGCAACGCGAAGGAATTCGCATGAGTTAAATATTTTCAACCGCGGCGCACATGCCGCCTGTGTGAGAGTCCGGGTGATATAAATATTCAGTCTATGTATATGTGATATGTAGCAGCTCTATGGTAGCAGCCAGACTGTATATAAAAAGGTAGCAGCCCAAGTCCGTCCCTCAGAATTTCCAGAGTTGTGTTAAAATGTGTAAAAAGTATCGTATTTGTTTGAAATACACGATTTATGTTTGCAATAAACGTATGCTTATGTTGGTAATTGTCATTATTGTGGTGGTTTACTATTGAAACCAGGAGTAAGTGTTTCTTTTGATAAGAACGACTGTACTGTTCAGTATCTATGACTGTATCTGTCTGTGTGCTAATCTCATAGAGGATGCATAGCACCTAGCGGACCCCCCAGATCTTACTTATTGCAGCTGATCAGCTGCAATAAGTACAAAAACGAAAACTCTGACACTTGACATGAAAAGCTGTTGGAATGCATTTCTGTAACCTTCAAGCTCACGGTTTTTATTTTCAAAATAAGATTACCTACGCAATTTAACCATACAAAGAAATCACTTGCTTCATTTGCATGTTGTGCCAAAAAATTATCTAATTAATTAAAAATTAATTAGAAAACAAAGCTAAACATTACTATGTTGGTTAGAGGCATGTAGATGGAAATAATACTATTATCACTGACTGGAAATCAAAGTTGTCAGTTGTTCTTACCTTTAGCAGAGTTTTGAATGGAGCTCTTTTGTCCAGCTGTAGAAGGTTTCCTATGAGAGGCAGGCCAGTGGGTCCCGGAGGTAAATGCATACTGCTTTTCTGACTGAAGAGCCACACCAAAGCAATGAGTAACGTTAGCCCTGCTGAAATCAACGTGACAGAGAACTCCATAATGCTCCGCGAAAGAAAATGTCTGACTATGTCCTCTGCAACTGACTGAAGGTCTAACCCTTTAGAGAGCCACTGATTGTGTAAACAGCCTACATGCTAAAGTTGTTATTGCTGCTTGTGGGGCGGGGCTGTCTTTTAGCCTGAACTGCTCATTTCCAGACTGCAGCTGAGCAGAAAAGCGTGGAAGAGAAGTTATCCAGAGTAACTCCTGTTCTATGAGTCCGGAACCAGAATAGTCTTAGTAGCTGGTTTTCAATAAAGGAAAGGGCAAAAAAGGGATAATAAAATAAAAATAAAGGACAAAAAATTACTTAGATAAAAATGTTTAGGGATTTTATTAGAAATCGTAATGCCATGGATATTGTATCATTCGAGCAATATTACAATTAAAATAGTAAAATATCAATAGTCATTCATCATTTAAGACATAGGTTCCATATCATGGTAAAACATGAAATCTTTGTTTGTGTTTGTGGACCAGTATGTGACCATAGTCAGCTCATATCTGAGAGTTGGTTTCTTGAATAGATTCAACATTGAAGTCTCCAAATTAGCAAAATGGAATAGACAGATTTACTTTTCTTAAAATTAGAATTTAAAATAGCTACCTATTTCACTCCAAAAATGAGACACATCTGTAACAGTCACACCTATGAGAAAAGTTTAGTTTCAGATGAGAGGAAGGCCAATAGGTCCTGCAAACAACTGACTAAATAGCCAAAGCAGAGCAGAGTTCAAGCCGTGCTAAGAGTATTATAGTGCAGAAAAATCCATTACACTTTGTCTTTGTATTGTCTCCTCACTGCTCAGACGATCTCTCTTAATCCTTTGTTGTTGTTGTTGCAGTTTTTCTTAGAAGCAGTCAGAATGAAACCAGGACCTGGAACAAAATGCTGCACAACACCAAGTCATTTTTTTGTATAGCTTCAGTTATAACAATCTTAAGAGTGCTTTTTCTGAAAACAAGTACTACCATTATTGAAATAAATATATATATAGCAACTAAATGATTAAGCAAATAAATAGATCAAGATTTGGAATTTGTGTTTTACAGAAGCATAATGGTCAAGAACTTTCTCTTTCAAGGAGGATTATGTGTTATGACTATTTTAAAAGAAGAAGAATATTTAATATAAAGAGAATTGCTCCAAATAGGGCAATTGTTCCACACCAGGAAGTGATTTATTGCCATTTGTATAAAAGAACTTTCATGGTATCAATGTAACCATTAATTTTTAACCAAGAATTGATTAAATTACATTTTGAGTCTGATGGGCCTGTCTGCTACAGTATATCAGCCATGTAACAGGAAACATCACCTGTACCAATAAAGCTATGTATGTTGCATAGACATCCTGGTGAGTTCTTCAAGTGATAACAGACTGTCTGAGTAGAGCTCTTCTTCTCAACGCTGCGTGACAACGATCTGGCACTTGCAAGGCAAATTGGCAAAGCTGTTGTACTCTGGAATGAGGTTTATACTGTCAGGGCCTTCAGTGCAGGAAAAGGTGAAATTCTGCAGCAGTGACACTAGAAATATAAAAAGTTCCATATGAGCCAGAGACTGGCCAGCACAGGCACTCTTCCCTGTAAAGAGACACAATTACAAACAAAGCAATGATAAAAAATGATTGATTGTGATTGTAAAGGGGCAATAAGTGAGATATAATGACCCACTAGTCATTGACACACCATACTCACAAACAAAACACTCACAAAAAACAAAGTAAAACACAGATTCATATGAGGTGACACCAGCATGTTAATATGCACATTAACTGATGATTTAACAACTGTGTTCTACCTGCAGAAAATAGCAGGAAAGCAGGATTTTTCTTAAAGTTGCCATTCTGATCTAAGAAATTTTTGGGGTTGAAGGACCAGAGAGTTGCCCATTGCTTTTCCTCTTTCAGCACAGAGTGGAACAAGGGAACAATTTACAGTGCCCTATGGAAACAAGATATCATGTTAGTGTAATAATGCATATGATATCTTTGAATCCTGAATACCTTGGGGATTGTATAACCCCTAAAGAGATGTCCTTGAGTGCATAGTGAGGGAGGCTAAAGGGGACAATGACCAGAAAACACTGCACTTCATGGATGACTGCATTTGTGAAGGGGATGGACTTCCTGTCCTCCATGCTGGGACAACGGTCTAGTCAAATCATAGCGTCAATCTTCTGCTGCATCTTCTTTACACAGGACAAAACAAAAGGTATTTCCTCTCTGTTATTGTGAATATTGTTAGGCAGGAACGGTATTATTCAGTGAATAAGATGACTGGGTCTTCCATTTGGGGAACTACCCTGTATGTTGGGGTGTTCAGTGTAATCAGTACACAAGTAGAGAGACATTTAAAAGCTTTACTGCTAGACACACTGATGACCATCTTAATTTTCTTAAAGTTAGAGAAATGCACAGGAGATAGTTTAAGTGATTTCTCTCTCTTCCCATTGTCTCTCTCTCAATAATAATAATTATTATTATTTTCTGATATATTTGATTGTAAAAATATAGAAATTATATATAATATAGAATTAATGTATGACTGTGACGTCCTATGGGGTCATGTGTGAGCGTTGCCCATCTCTCTCTCCTTCACAGGTTAAGAGCTGAGACTGAAGTAACTCTGGGAACCTGGGCTAATTACCTTGTAGAATATTTGCAATGCCTTATTCTCATTCTTAGGGATGGTGCTGCTGGGCTGAGGACTCAGACCTCCCTACTACCGTAAGTTACTACTACGCTTACTACCGTCTCTTTCCCTCGACAGGTTCCACCTTTGCCTTGGTTTCTATACATGCTGTTTTAGTTGAAGTTTCTTGCACAACACCTTTGCATACATTCATTTCTATAGAGCCATCATCTTGCCCTGACACGACTGAAACTACTGATGTTCATATCCCATACTTTATCACATTTACTATGAAACAGTCTTAATTTGGCTTATTTGAGTTCAATAATATTTTCTTAAATGTTTACTGCGGTGTGTCTCCCTTCTTGTTGAGGTCTTATGAGCCAGGTAATAACAATGACATAAATTTGGGTTGAGTACACATTGTAAATTTTGTATTACAGAACCCAAACAAGTACTGACTATGTAATACAACAGAGTAGGGGGCTCGAGTTTCAGACTCAGACTCGAGTCCAACTTAAGTCAGACACACAGTGACTTCAGACTCAACTTGAGACTCGTGTCCTCATGAGACTTGACTCGGACTCGAGGTGCAGGACTCGTGAAAAATGTTTATTTTTAAGAAAAGTCTGAGCTTACTGTTTCCTCCCTGCGTTAACTAAACGTAACACCTAGTATTAACATTACAGTTTTATTTAGTTAACTTTACACTGGGTTTGAGAGTCTGCAGGGTGTGTTGACTTACAGTAGTTAATAAACTGTTATTAATTGCATTGCACAATACATGGTTGTGCTCTGTAAGTGAAAAACAGGTTACAGTTTACAGAATTCCTTATAGCTATGCAGTTTTATAAGCAGCCTGGTTTGAACGCAGCAGGTGATTCAACACTTACAACCATGAGTGACTTGAGACTTGACTTGGACTCTAGTTCACTGACTTGAGATTTGACTTGCACTCCAGCTCAAAGAACTGTATTTCTGTAACATATAGTACAAAATATAACGCTGTATACTTGATGTAATAACATCCTTACACTGTCTTATTAACGTTTAATAAAAACCTACCATGACAGTGATTTGATGGGTTCTGTCCCTCGAGCTGTCAACCAGTGAGTCTTATTATGGGGTTAAGGACCCGACATTTGGTCAAAGATTGATTGAATTTGGATAAAACATTCAGTATTTCTTGTTTATTAATAAAATACATTCATATACAATTCTTTTTAGTTTTTATCATGTGATTCATGCATTTTTGCTCCAAAGAAAAAACCCTGCACAAAGTCCACACCATGAAGTGAGTAAACCAAACATATAATAAAAATTTAACAACCACAATTACAATAATAAAACACTGTTAGGAATATCTTGATATATTACAATATGTAGTTGATGAAATAACCTTTAACAACACATAATTACAGTATGATACAATAGCTTGTTTCAGTTTGTAGTGTGCTATTCCAAAACACCATAAGCCAAACCATATGACATGTGGTTTATATAAATTATAAACAAATTAAAAAATCATGGAGTTAATCTCTAATTTTAGATTATTATTTGTTTATTAGTATAGAAGATAAACATTGTGTATAGTGTGTATTCTGAGGACTCCAAATGCCATTGTGACATATTAAGTGAGACAGCCTTTTTAATCCTTGGTTGACACAATTTTATTTGATAAATCAATTCAGCCACAGAAACTGCATTTTGGATGTGAATATCTGACTCAGTAGACTGTAGGTGTTACATACTGTAGCTGTAATAAAAGCACTGAACAAGCTGACACATGTATAAACATGATGTCAAGGTTCTTTAATGGAAATACTGGTAACACTATTTAAATAATGAGCAGGTGCATATAAACGTAGATAAGATGGGGACGAAAATATTGTCTCAACAGGAGTCCAGGAAATTACTAAAACAGTTCTAACAAAAATCGTGTTGGTTTTTCCTTTGGCACCTCTTTCAAATGCAAATATCTGTGTGTACTGTACTGGTGTGAGCATTTATGTGACAAAAATATTTTAGAAAGCCAGTTGGGTACAAAACCAGTGGACATTATCTTCACCACTAAAAGTGTAATTTTTTTAACAGGCCTGCAGCACCATCAATGGCCTCTTAGTTTTTACATTGTGAGTGTATTTGCCGACATGTGTCCCTGTGGGCTCTGAGAAGACATGGCTGGAAGTGATGTCAAGGCAAATCTCAGAATTACATGCCCGGGAGAAAGGAAATCAATTTGCATGATATACACACAAAATGAGGTACTTTAGATTCGAATCATCCATTTTGGGATTTTGGGAGGTTGAAGGCTAGAAGAAAATTTGAAAACACATGAGTGTGCTGTAAAATATCATTAACCCCGGGGCGTTGCAATGATGTTGTACTTGCGAGGCACATTGGCGAAGCTGCTATACTCAGGGCTGAGATCTATGCTGTCAGGTCCTCCAGGGCAAGAAAAGGTGAAATGCTGCAGAAGTGACACCATGAAGAGGAAAATCTCCATGCGAGCGAGGGACTCACCGACACAAGATCTCTTTCCTGAAGGATAACCACAAGAAAAACTATGAGAATGAGAATATATTCTTGTGATAAATTAAAAATATTTGCAGGAACTGGGTCTATAATTTGCCTCTTAAACACATTCTAGCTCAGAAAAGAGCATGACAACACTAAAATCTGCAAGTAGGTTCAATGTTCAGTAACATTTTCTGAGTGAGTGAAACGTAAGTGAAATGTATTAACTAAAATCTAATAACTTACCTGCAGAGAATGGCAGGAATGCAGGATTGTTCTTAAAGTTGCCATTCTGGTCCAGGAAGTGCTGGGGATTGAAGGACCAAGGGGTCGCCCAGTGTTTTTCCGTTTTCAGCAAAGAGTGCAACAAGGGAAGAATTACTGTATCCTGTTGAGACAAAAAATATGTATCACATAGGCCATTTTGTATTATCTGGAATCATTTTGCATCAGTAAAACTATGTGTTGAAAACAGAATACCTTGGGAATTGTGTAACCCCGAAAAGAGATGTCATAGAGTGCATGGTGAGGGACGCTCATGGGGACAATATCCATTAAACGCTGAATTTCATGGAGGACTGCATCTGTAAAGGGGAGGGACTTCCTGTCCTCCATATACGGACAACGTCCCTGTCCAATCACAGTGTCAATCTCCTTTTGCATGGTCTCTTCAGAATGAGAAAAAACATTTGAAGTGAGATATGCAATTTAGGAGAAATCCAATTCCATATATAACGACACAGCAAGTAATGTAACTAACATTAAATAAATTAGCAAACATGCATGGGTAACATACACCAGACTGTACCAGAGCCCACACCCAAGCTCCCTACAGCGAGACTCAAGTATCTCCTGCTACTATAGCTAACATCACAACAACAGCATCTGCAAACTAGAAAGTAAGCTGAATGTCCGTGGGCAAGTCATTTAACATTACTAGCCAGTCTACTTTCCAGTCTAATCAAAGATCATAGCGCCATCATCTGAAATCTCTGGTTTTCTGCTTAGGAGGCCTAATAACTGTCATATTAGCAGAAACTTGATCACAACTCACAGGTCTGTGTCCTTTGTTGGTAAAAACATCTGATTTAATAAAATAGACGGAGGATGTTTGCTCTGTCATTGTTTGAGGGTGAGAGGCTATACAAACACGCAAGGGAAATGGAGATCTGTGTGGGTCCATGAGACTGTTAGCAAGGGGAGACACGTAGTACCACCAGCTGGTCCCGGAGTTTCGTCTTAATCCAGAGCTTCGTCTTAATGATGGTCGGTAAAGGCTTATTTTAGTATGCCTTGGCGACAGTTTGTCTCTGGACAATCCAAGCAACTATAAAGTTCCGTCACCACAACTGAGGACCCGTCTCTCTATCTCCCTCCTTCAGACACGCAAGGAGCAGCGGGTGCCCAAAACGCGAGGCGTCCCACATAACCAGCACGCAGAAAGCTCACTGCCAATAGAATACAGTTTTTAAAAATTCACCTCTCACTGCAAAAAACTCGTTCTGTCTGATCAAGGCCTACGTTATCAACATGCCTCCTCAATGTGCTCAACTGCTGCTGTCAACGGAATCGCAGTTGGAAACGTTTTGTTTTTTCTCTGTGACTTTATAGGCCACAACGCAACCTGCTGAGAGAAAGTCACTGGACTAGATATACTGGGGGGAAAGAAGCAGGGCACTCTGATGTGTTTGCAACGTCAGGCTACGTCAGTGAGTGAGTGAGTGAGTGAAGATAGAGAATGCTGTATAATTAAAACAGTGAAATAAGAAACAAGCTAAGTTACTACCCCCAGCCCACTTAGCAGAAAATACCGATATATATTTTATACTGGAATTCTGCCGAACAGTACCGGGATATGATTTTTTGGTCCATATCACAGCCTTACTGTGACCTACCCTGTATTTTTGGGTATTTGATCAGTACACTTAGTGCATATCTGATAGTTGAGCTAGTGGTTTCAGTTCCTGCCAGGAATAGATTCATCACTGTTGACACCAAATTTTCATAGTGGAACTCAGTTGTGGGAATATGCTTTTCCTGAAGAAAAAAAAGAAGAACAATTTTACTGGGATGACATTACAACCTGCAATATCAAAATTCAACATGTTCAAATGCAGTTCATCTTCACCAAGGGTCTTTGACACTGCTCACTATTTGCATTACTAGCTCATATCATAGGGAGTATGTGCATTTGCATGTAATAAATGTAATGAGTAAATGCCCAGAGTAAATGAAACAAACATAAATTTTAGTTTACAGAGGCTTATTTTGGTTAATGAGTTCTGACATACCTGATTGAGTCTAGTGAGGAAGCAGTCGATGTAATCTCTGGGTGAGCTGGGGTCCAGCGTGTCCTGGTGTTCCTGGACCCTTCTCATCATAAACTCTCTCAGGTCTTCAAGTTTGGCAAACATGGTGTGCTGTTGACCTGGTAGCCATTCCATCAACCGAGGAAAGATATTATAAAGCTGTGATGGGGAGAGGAAACGATGTATTAACTACAGCTATGTGTCCCACAGCCAGTAGTAACTGTGTCAAAAATATCCTGCCAACATTTGGCGTTTCAGTATTTGAGAGATAACAAAAATGCAGACCTTCACCTTAAATATATCATGGCAAAGAATAGTTTCTGAACATCTGTGTGAAAGCTGTGTGTAAGGACAGCTTGTCTAATGTATTCTATAAGGGCAGACTGAATGTTGTTGAACTTCAGCAAATTGCATGTGTGGGCATGTTCAGTCTTTGATGACTCCAGAAACCCAAACTTTTGTGTTGTATATTATATTAGTATTGTTTTTCTATGCCACACTATGAGTTGTCAAACTGGTGAAGATTTGCGTGTGCATTATGTAACTGCACTGTTAATGCCCAACGGTCAACATATGTGCTGTCAAAGTAGTGAAGATTTTATTTCCTTGAGCTTCATACTATTGCATGTGTTCTTCAGTTGCGGAAAGTTGCATTTCTAAGCCAGAGTAGGTAAGTGACCAAGGATCAAGGATCATGATGGTAAAACAATGAGGGGAAAAACCAACCGTTATCCTGCATAGAGTTCTTCACCTGCAGTAGTTATTTCTGACTATTATATATTGAATCACAAAACATTATAGAAGTTGCTTTACTAAAAAAAATAACTAATTGGGGAGGTTCCCTCAATCAAAGCCTTACACTGGGGAGGTTTTAAATGTGTCCAATCAATTGTGTAACCTTGATTAATAGTAATTATGACATTATTTATTGCTCAGGTCCTTCGAGAGTGGCTATGGTCTTCTTAACCACTAACCCCGCCATCCACTTCTCTGTATCTCCTCCTTTTACCTGACCCCAGGGACTGCTACCAAATTTCAGGACTTCTGAAATTGTCTGCAGAATACGGAGGAAGTTTTCATCCTCATAGTTGAAGCGTTGACCAAATACTAAGCAGCAGATGACGTTGGACACCGTGCAGCTCATGTAGTAGGTGGGATCAAAAGGTATGGCTGGAGAAAAAGGAGAAATTCCTCACTAAATTTTCAGTTTGACTGTTAAAATTCCAGCACCACTTGGACTATTATTTCTTTATATGAATGTTTATTGTGGTCATCATTACCATTTAATACAAAACCAAAAGCACTGAATCCTTTTTGCTTAATATAGAGGTTGATTTCTTATGAGTGGTTGCTTGCTCTTTGCTCCCTTTTTCAGAAACCACAAAAAATATAAATATAATTATTTACAATTTATTTGAGCAAGATTGTGCTCAAATAAATTGTAATAATATAATATTGAGCTCAAGATTGTGCCATAGCCTTATTTTAAAAGAGTAAACATAGGGAAGGCTGCTGGTCCTGATGTTATCTGTGGGAGCACTGTGCACTGTTGTGCTGACCAGCTTAGGGAGGTCTCACTAAAGTC
The DNA here is from genome assembly GCA_024633595.2 of Lepomis macrochirus. Classification (NCBI taxonomy): domain Eukaryota; kingdom Metazoa; phylum Chordata; class Actinopteri; order Centrarchiformes; family Centrarchidae; genus Lepomis; species Lepomis macrochirus. The sequence continues at coordinate 6,678,349 of JALXJV020000009.1, forward strand.
TTTCGGATGTGTGCCGAAATTGGCAAGACATCTACAATCTGGAAAACATTCACTATAATATCAATTCCATAATAAAAAAAATCCCAAGGAACTAAATGAGTTTAGACCTGCGCTTATATACCTTGTCATAAAAAATCTAGGAGGTTCTGGTACCATGTTCACCCCAGGGTGTCCTGCCCCCGACTCCGATCCTCTCCAGGGATCGGAGTCAGATCATGGCTGTGTCATGTTCGTCAAATGGTGTGATGATAACTTAAAATATAAAAAAATAGAATAAAGAATAGTAACTACCCAAAAGCTAGCATTATACAGTACATGGTGAGGACATTAAAATTGTCTAGGAACAGTGTTTGACTCTCAACTGAAATTCAATGTAAACAAAGAGTCGGGTGTTTAAGCCTGGACAGCAAAAAATTCAATTAATGCAGAAGCTTAACTCTTTTCATGTTTGTGATACTAATTTGTGTGATTTTTATCAATCATTCATTAAAAGTAGGGCTGTATGATATAAAAAATAGTTAATTTGTTTTGTTTTAATTACTGCTGCTTGTTGTCTCTTTGCATTGACATATGTATGCTGATCTGTTGCTTTTGACATGTAACTACCGACTGTAAGTGTTTGAGTTGAGTGTTTCCTTTTAGTCATGACAGGGCAAACCTACAAGCCAAGCACAATAACTGTCACAAATACATACCTTTGGTACTATTTATGCGGGCCACCATGTGCTTGCTCTCCTCCTGGATCCAATCTTCCATCCCCTTGCGTCCCATCCCAAAGTCTCTAAGTGTTGTCAGGGTGAAACGTCGCAACTGCTTCCACCGCTCTCCATTACTAATCACCAAACCTTCAATGTAGAAAGGGTAGTTAAAGGAAACTCATAATGAATCTTGCCTCCACATATGAAAGAAACAAAGAGCTTGCTGCTGCTAAGAATTATATCCTTTAAGGTGCCATAGAACAGCAAGTTGAAAAGTTTGAGTGATTAAAAAATAAATTAAATTTAAAAAATAATAAAAACAAATGGACACAATGTGTTTAAAGGTGCAACAGAACATATTTAAAAACTTTTGGCCAGAAAAGTTCAATCACACAATGATTTGTAGCCTGGTGTTAGGGACACAGAATGTTGTACTCAATGCTGTATCATCACTAAAGTTCCATTTTACCATAGCCGTTTGTAGCTCTGAGCAGTATAGGAAGAGGTCCTCTGCCAGTGAAGTCATCTGCTTGGTCCACCAGTGCCTCCTTCACAGCATCATACCCCACCAGCACCACAACACGCTGAAGCCCCAGGTACACAGTTATCACAGGGCCATAGCTTTCACTGAGCTGGAGGTTGAACAGAGAAAAAAACATGCATTTTATTGGTGTGCAGGCATGCATGGGGGGAAACACACCCAGTGCACTGCAGACAACAAAACAGAGATTTGTTGGGACTAGGAACAAAACATAATCATACACAGATCACAAACGCAAAACTCTGTAACTGAAACTTGGTATGAAAAGTGTATGCTTTGCTTTAAGACTTCAAGAACTCTATTTCTTTTGACAAGTAAGATTGGTAAGATCAGCTATGCAATTACCCATACAAAGAATTTTACTTGCTTCACTTGGACATTATGCCAAGAACAAATGTAGGCTAATGTTACACAACACTCAAAGCTAAAACAGAAAACAAAGCTAATAAATATTACCATGTTGGCTACAGACAAGATAATAAATACTGCATTATCACTGACTGGAAATCAAAGTTGTCAATCCCTCATTCTTACCTTTAGCAGAGTTTTGAATGGAGCTCTTTTGTCCAGCTGTAGAAGGTTTCCTATGAGAGGCAGGCCAGTGGGTCCTGGAGGTAACTGCCTACTGCTCTTCTGACCGAACAGCCACACCAAAGCAATGAGTAACGTTAGCCCTGCTGAAATTAACGTGACAGAGAATTCCATAATGCTCCACAAAAGAAAATGTTTAACTATGTCTTCTGCAACTGACTGAAGGTCTAACTCTTTATAGAGAGCCACTGATTGTGTAAACAGCCTACATATGCTAAAGCTGTTATTGCAGCATTTGGGGCGGGGCTGTCTTTTAGCCTGAACTGTATGCTCATTTGCAGACTGCAGCTGAGCAGAAAAGCAGGAAAAAAACAGTTGTTCGGGGTAAATCCTGTTCTGTGAGTACGGGCACAACCAGAACAGTTTTTGTTGCTGGTTTTCAAAGGAGGACAAAAATTGACCCATACAAATGTTGGGGGCATTTTATTAAAAATCTTTATGCCACGGATGTTGTGTCACTCTACTTCAGCAATATCACTGTTACGGCCGCTGGAAGCAGACGTGTGTTTTGGTTACTGCCCATGTGTTTTCCAGTATGCTAAGCAGATAGTACAATCCCCGGCTGAGGATTGGCTGGTGTCGGTGAAGATCTGCCTGCTCCCGCCTACATCCATCTTGATTGGAGCAGTCCCAAGACCGTCCACCAATCTGTGAGCTGTGGTTGAGGCCTTCTGCTATAAAAGCCACCATGCTGCCGTTCACGAGAGCTCTTTGTCATTACCTGTGTTGTCTCTGTGCTGATCACTGTTTTGTATTGAGCCTAAACATACGTGTATTGTTTGCTGCAGTATCACTAATGTGCCTGCTCTTGTCTGTGACTGCTATTACTGAGAGTCAGTAGTTGTTTTGTGAGAATAGTCTTTTTGTTAGCTGTTAGCTAAAGAAACTGTTGCAGCAATTTAGTTCAGAGTCAGTAGTTATTTTGTTAAGAGACACTTGAGTGAGTTTGTGTTTAACGGTGTGTCTGCAGAGTTGGGCTAGATTTTAGATTTACAGTGCCCTATGGAAACAAGATATGTTAATGTAATAATGCATTTTTTTTTCTCTAATAGATACGATATCTTTGAATCTGGAAAATGTCCAGAAAACGCTGCACTTCATGGATGACTGCATTTGTGAAGGGGAGGTACTTCCTGTCCTCCATGCTGGGACAACAGTCTAGTCAAATCATAGTGTCAATATTCTGCTGGATTTTCTTTATACAGGACAAAGTAAAAGTTATTTCCTCCCTGTTATTATGAATATTATTAGGCAGGAACAGGATTATTCACTGAATAAGATGACTGGGTCTTCCATTAGGGATGTATGTTGGGGTGTTTAGTGTAATCAGTACAGAGAGACATTCAAAATGTTCACTGCTAGACACACTGATGACAATCTTAATTTTTTTAAAGTTAGAGAAATGCACAGGAGATATTTTAAGTGATTTTTTTCTCTCACCATTTCTCTCTCTTAATAATAATAATAATAATTTTCTGATATATTTGATTGTAAAAATATAGGAATAATTAATGTATGACTGACTCCCTGTGGGATCATGTGTGGGCGTTGCCCATCTCTCTCTCCTTCGCAGGTTAAGAGCTGAGACTGAAGTAACTCTGGGAACCTGGGCTAATTGCCTTGTAGAGTATTTGTAATGCCTTATTCTCATTCTTAGGGATGGTGCTGCCGGGCTGAGGACACAGACCTCCCTACTAACTTACTACCGTAAGTTACTACTAGGCTTACTACCGTCTGTTTCCCTCGACAGGTTACACCTGTGCCTTGGTTTCTATACTGTTTTAGTTGTACTTTCTTACACATTACAACATCCTTGCACACATTGCACTGACACAACTGAAACTAATGATGTTCATACCCCATAACTTTATCACATTTACTTTGAAACAGTCTTAATTTGGCTTATTTGATTTGTTTATTGTTGATCATGCAACTAGTTTTATTTAGTTAATATAACTTTACACTGGGTTTGAGAGTCTGAGGGATGTGTGATTTACAGTAGTTTCTGTCATTAGTTTTAGACACATTAGAACATGTGGTTGTGCTCTGTTAGTGAAAAACGGATTACAGGTTTATTATTCATGCAACAGTTACAGTTTTATTTAGTTAACTTTACACTGGGTTTGAGATTCTGAGGGGTGTGTTGACTTACAGTAGTTATAAACTGTTATTAATTGCATTGCTCAATACATGGTAATGTAATGCTGTAAGTGGAAAAACAGGTTACAGTTTAAAGAATTCCTTATAGCTATGCAGTTTTATAAGCAGCCTGGATTGAACGCAGCAGGTGATTTCACACTTACAACCATGAGTGACTTGACTTGCACTCCAGCTCAAATAACTGTGTATCTCTGTAACATATAGTACAAAATATAACGCTGTATACTTGATGTAATAACATCCTTACACTGTCTTAATAACGTTTAATGAAAACCTACCATGACAGTGATTTCATGGGTTCTGTCCCACGAGCTGTCAACCAGTGAGTCTGTCATGATCCTGTCTGTGTGTCCTGTTGGGGAGTCTGAGTTTTAGTTTCTTGCCTTTAGTCTTGGTTCTTGTGTTCATTATTTTGGTCTATTGGGTTTTGGGGTCTTGTCTTGTCTATTGTCTAGTGTTTAGTAACCTGTGTCTTGTCTGTTTCCCCAGTGATTCTTCTTCTTCTTCTTCTTCTTCTTCTTGGTTTTTAACAGCGGTTGGCAACCAGCTTTTGGTGCATTACCGCCACCTTCTGCTCCGGAGTGTGAATCAGACATTAGGCTTACAATCTAGTTTCCACTAAAAAACAAAACAAAACAAAACAACAAAACAAACAAACAAACAAAAAACCCTTATAACACACACTCACATTCATTAATTTCCCTACACACTTTCCTATATCCCTATTTATCCTCATAACCTATCATATAAACCGGTTTCCCTTAAAAAAGTTAACAATATTCTAACCTGTGCTCTGTCACCTATATTCAGCACTCCATTTAATGTTAATTCCTGTACCCCTAATTCCCTCAGATTATTCCTCATTATCACTCTCTGTACCTCATACCTCCTACATCTTATAATTCTGTGCTCCACTGACTCCTCTTCCTGACACCACTCACACAAGCCTGTCTCATGTTTTCCTATCATTTTCAGTGATTTGTTTAAAGCACAATGGCCCAGCCTTAACCTTGTTATTACAGTTTCCTCTCTTCTGTGCCCACCACCTAACCTAGTTATTTTTACACTCTTTTGAATTTGATATAAATGCCTTCCTTTCTCCTCTCTGTCCCATCTTTCTTGCCACATTTGGTAAGTTTTTTCCCAGATAATACTTTTGACCTCTGTTTTACTTATTTTAATTTGCATTTCTATATTTTCCTTCTTTAATGCCCTTTTTGCCATTTCCTTTCACCCCTACATGTGCTGGAACCCACATAAATTTTACCTGTCCTCCTTGATTTGTTATCGGCTCTTAGACGGCTCTTAGAATGAAAAGACCTTAAACTCACAAGGACTGAGGATGAATCAGAGCATATCCAGTGATCCCTCTGCATCTCAGTCTCTGTTTTCCTCTGCGCTCTCTCTCTCCACCTGCCTGTGCCTCGTTACCCTGATTGCTCTCACCTGTGTTGCTCCCACCCTGCTCATTAATCCCTGTGTGTATATACCTGGTGTTTCTGTCTTGTCTTTGTTGGGTCATTGTGCCTTGTGTGCCTTCAGGTACCCTCTGTTAATGGATTCCCTGTGTCGCAGTCTGTTATTCTTCCCTGTCTCGTTGAGTTTGGATTTTTTTTGGACTTTTGCCTGTTTCATTTTGGATTACCTTGGTTTTGGACTTTATCAGCCACTCCCACTAGTAAGTGTGCTCGCCTTTTGTTTGTTAATAAACTTTTGAACTTTACTTGCTTTGTGTGTCCTGCACTGGGTCCTCCAACCTACCCTGCACTGCACCACACACCAATAAGTGTGACAGAGTCTTATTATGGGGTTAAGGACCCTACAATTGGTCACAAGATGATTGATGGAATTTGGATAAAACATTCAGTATTTCTTTCATTCATATACAATTCTTTTTAGTTTTTATCATGTGATTCATGCATTTTTGTTCCAAATAAAAAACCCTGAACAAAGTCCACACCATGAAGTGAGTAAACAAAACATATAATAAAAATTAAACAACCACAAATACAATAATAAAACACTGTTAGGAATATCTTGATATATTACAATATGTAGTTGATGAAATAACCTTTAACAACACATAATTACAGTATGATACAATAGCTTGTTTCAGTTTGTAGTGTGCTATTCCAAAACACCATAAGCCAAACCATATGACATGTGGTTTATATAAATTATAAACAAATTAAAAAATCAAGGACTTAATCTTTAATTTTAGATTATTTCTCTGTCAGTGTAGAAGATAAACATTGTGTATACTGTGTATTCTGAGGACTCCAAATGTCATAAGTGAGACAACCTTTATAATCCTTGGTTTAACAATTTTATTTGATAAATCAATTCAGCCACAGAAACTGCATTTTGGATGTGAATATTTGACTCAATAGACTGTAGGTGTAACATACTGTAGCTGTAATAAAAGCACTGAACAAGCTGACACGTATAAACATGATGTCACAGTGTTTTGTTAAGGTTCTTTAATAGCAATACTGGTAATACTATTGAGCAGGTGCATATAAACGTAGATGAGATGGGGGCGAAAATATTGTCTCAACAGGAGTCTAGGAAATTACTAAAACAGTTCTGGTTTTTCCTTTGGCACCTCTCCATCCATCGTCAACCGCTTATCCTGCTTACAGGGTCGTGGGGGGGCTGGAGCCTATCCCAGCTGACATTGGGCAAAAGGCGGGGTATACCCTGGACAGGTCGCCAGTCCATTGCAGGGCCACACAGACAGACAACCACTCACACTCACATCCGCATCTAAGGACAATTTAGTGTCACCTGCATGTCTTTGGATGGTGGGAGGAAGCTGGAGAACCCGGAGAGAACCCACGCAGACACAGGGAGAACATGCAAACTCCACACAGGAAGTTCGGGGTAACCAGGGTTTGAACCCACGACCTTCTTGCTGTGAGGCGACAGTGCTAACCACTGTACAACCATGCTTTCCCCTTTGTGAGGTTATTTGCCGACATGTGTCCCTGTGGGCTCTGAGAAGACATGGCTGGAAGTGATGTCAAGGCAAATCTCAGAATTACATGCCCGGGAGAAAGGAAATCAATTTGCATGATATACTCACAAAATGAGGTACTTTAGAATCAAATCATCCATTTTGGGATTTTGGGAGGCTGAAGGCTAGAAGAAAAAACACATGAGTGTGCTGTAAAGTATCATTAACCCCGGGGCGTTGCAATGATATTGTACTTGCGAGGCAAATTGGCGAAGCTGCTATACTCAGGGCTGAGATCTATGTTGTCAGGTCCTCCAGGGCAAGAAAAGGTGAAATGCTGCAGAAGTGACACCATGAAGAGGAAAATCTCCATGCGAGCGAGGGACTCACCGACACAAGATCTCTTTCCTGAAAGATAACCACAAGAAGAACTATGAGAATGAGAATATATTCTTGTGATAAATTAAAAATATTTGCAGGGACTGGGTTTATAATTTGCCTCTTAAACACATTATAGCTCAGAAAAGAGCATGACAACACTAAAATCTGCAAGTAGGTTCAATGTTCAGCAACATTTTCTGAGTGAGTGAAACGTAAGTGAAATGTATTAACTAAACGCTAATAACTTACCTGCAGAGAATGGCAGGAATGCAGGATTGTTCTTAAAGTTGCCATTCTGGTCCAGGAAGTGCTGGGGATTGAAGGACCAAGGGGTTGCCCAGTGTTTTTCCGTTTTCAGCAAAGAGTGCAACAAGGGAAGAATTACTGTATCCTGTTGAGACAAAAAATATGTATCACATAGGCCATTTTGTATTATCTGGAATCATTTTGCATCAGTAAAACTATGTGTTGAAAACAGAATACCTTGGGAATTGTGTAACCCCGAAAAGAGATGTCATAGAGTGCATGGTGAGGGACGCTCATGGGGACAATATCCATTAAACGCTGAATTTCATGGAGGACTGCATCTGTAAAGGGGAGGGACTTCCTGTCCTCCATATACGGACAACGTCCCTGTCCAATCACAGTGTCAATCTCCTTTTGCATGGTCTCTTCAGAATGAGAAAAAACATTTAAAGTGAGATATGCAATTTAGGAGAAATCCAATTCCATATATAACGACACAGCAAGTAATGTAACTAACATTAAATAAATTAGTAAACATGCATCGGTAACATACACCAGACTGTACCAGAGCCCACACCCAAGCTCCCTACAGCGAGACTCAAGTATCTCCTGCTACTATAGCTAACATCACAACAACAGCATCTGCAAACTAGAAAGTAAGCTGAATGTCCGTGGGCAAGTCATTTAACATTACATGACACTAGCTGACCTAACAAGGCTGGAATGGCTGTAATAGTGTGTGTGGCGTGGTTGCAAGCCACTTGGTTTCCCATTTACAGAACAAATAATTAGTAAATCAAAAAAAAATCTGACTTGATCTTTTGATCAATACTTAACTTGTTTACATAGCAAAAATTCCAAATATTAGCTGGTTCCAGCTTTAGACATGCCTGACATAGGTGTAAAGACTGAACGCTCCGGAATATAGCCATGTATTCACAAATCTGAATCAGTCTTGTCAGTCTAATCAAAGATTATAGCGCCATCATCTAAAATCTCTGGTTTTCTGCTAAGGAGGCCTAATAACTGTCATATTAGCAGAAACTTGATCACAACTCACAGGTCTGTGTATTTTGTTGGTAAAAACATCTGCTTTAATAAAATAGACAAACAGAGGACGCTTGCTCTGTCATTGTTTGAGGGTGAGAGGCTATACAAACACGCAAGGGTTAGCAAGGGGAGACACGTAGTACCACTAGCTGGTCCCGGAGTTTCGTCTTAATCCGGAGCTTCGTCTTAATGATGGTCGGTCAAGGCTTATTTTAGTATGCCTTGGCAATAGTTTGTTGCAGTCTCTGGAAAATCCAAGCAACTGTAAAGTTCCGTCACCACAACTGAGGACCCGTCTGTCCATTCATTCGATTGGACAATGGGAATAACATTGGGTGCTTTTCTGCCCAGAGTTGAATTTTTTTCAGTTGAATTTTTTTCAACTCTGGGTGCTCAGAGCCTTCCTTCAGACACGCAAGGCGCAGCAGGTGCCCAAAACGCGAGGCGTCCCACATAAACAGCGCGCAGAAAGCTCACTGCCAATAGAATACAATTTTTAAAAAGGCACCTCTCACTGCAAAAAAAGTCATTCTGTCTGATCCAGGCCTACGTCGTCAACATGCCTCCTCAATGTGCTCAACTGCTGCTGTTAACGGAATCGCGGTTGGAAACGTTTTGTTTTTTCTCTGCGACTTTATAGGTAGGGCACGCTGATGTGTTTGCAACAGAGGTAGGCTACGTCAGTGAGTGAGTGATACTTAAGATGGGGAATGTTGTATAATTAAAACAAGCTAAGTTACTTGGCAGAAAATACCGATATTTATACTGGAATTCTGCCGAACAGTACCGGGATATAACTTTTTGGTCCATATCACAGCCCTACTGTGACCTACCCTGTATTTTTGGGTATTTGATCAGTACACTTAGTGCATATCTGATAGTTGAGCTAGTGGTTTCAGTTCCTGCCAGGAATAGATTCATCACTGTTGACACCAAATTTTCATAGTGGAACTCAGTTGTGGGAATATGCTTTTCCTGAAGAAAAAAAAACAAGAACAATTTTACTGGGATGACATTACAACCTGCAATATCAAAATTCAACATGTTCAAATGTAGTTCATCTATGCACCTAGTGACACTGCTCACTATTTGCAGAACTAGCTCATATCATAGGGAGTATGTGCATTTGCATGTAATAAATGTAATGAGTAAATGCCCAGAGTAAATGAAACAAACGTAACTTTCAGTTTACAGAGGCTTATTTTGGTTAATGAGTTCTGACATACCTGACTGAGTCTAGTGAGGAAGCAGTCAATGTAATCTCTGGGTGAGCTGGGGTCCAGCGTGTCCTGGTGTTCCTGGATCCTTCTCATCATAAACTCTCTCAGGTCTTCAACTTTGGCAAATATTGTGTGCTGTTGACCTGGTAGCCATTCCATCAACCGAGGAAAGATATTATACAAGCTGTGATGGGGAGAGGAAACAATGTATTAACTACAGCTATGTGTCCCACAGCCAGTGGTAACTGTGTAATTAATCAGAACAGTTAAATGCATAAACAATTAATAAATCCAAATGACTATTCTCAAAATAAATCATCTAAATGCTAAAATAATTAAACACAAGAAATTGGCTTCAACAAATGGGGAGGTTTAAAATGTGTCCAATCAATTGTGTAACCTTGATTAATAGTAATTATGTCATTATTTATTGCTCAGGTCCTTCCAGAGTGGCTATGGTCTTCCTAACCACTAACCCCGCCATCTACTTCTCTGTATCTCCTCCTTTTACCTGACCCCAGGGACTGCTACCAAATTTCAGGATTTCTGAAATTGTCTGCAGAATACGGAGAAAGTTTTCATCCTCATAGTTGAAGCGTTGACCAAATACTAAGCAGCAGATGACGTTGGACACCGTGCAGCTCATGTAGTAGGTGGGATCAAAAGGTGTGGCTGGAGAAAAAGGAGAAATTCCTCACTAAATTTTCAGTTTGACTGTTAAAATTCCAGCACCACTTGGACTATTATTTTTTTATATGAATGTTTGTTGTAGTCATCATTACCATTTAATACAAAACCAAAAGCACTGAATCCTTTTTGCTTAATATAGAGGTTGATTTCTTATGAGTGGTTTCTTGCTCTTTGCTCCCTTTTTCAGAAACCACAAAAAAATATAAATATAATTATTTACAATTTATTTGAGCAAGTTTAAAGTCCTTTGAGGACGTATGAACAATATGTAAATTGCACATCTACACAAAAGAGCTCCATCTATCACAATAGTGTAGAAATGCAATATAACATTGGTAATCTTGAAGCAGCCTGGCAAGTAATTAAAATAATTCCGTCTGTTAATCAATGTGCAAATGAGACTAAACGATTCATCAGTGTAAATGGAGTAGATGATTCTTATTTCTAAAAAATTAGAATAAAGAATAGTAGCAACCCAAAAGCTAACATTATGAAGTACATGGTGAGGACATTAAAATTGTCTAGGAACAGTGTTTGACTCTCAACTGAAATTCAATGTAAACAAAGAGTCGGGTGTTTAAGCCTGGACAGCAAAGAATTCAATTCATGTGGAAGCTTAACTCTTTTCATGTTTGTGATACTAATTTATGTGATTTTTATCAATCATTCATTAAAATTAGAACTGTATAAAATAAAAAAACAATTAATTTGTTTTGTTTTAATTACTGCTGCTTGTTGTTTCCTTGCATTGACCTATGTATGCTGATCTGTTGCTTTTGACATGTAACTACCGCCTGTAAGTGTTTGAGTTGAGTGCTACAAGCCAAGCACAATAACTGTCACAAATACATACCTTTGGTACTATTTATGCGGGCCACCATGTGCTTGCTCTCCTCCTGGATCCACGCTTCCATCCCCTTGCGTCCCATCCCAAAGTCTCTAAGTGTTGTCAGGGTGAAACGTCGCAACTGCTTCCACCGCTCTCCATTACTAATCACCAAACCTTCAATGTAGAAAGGGTAGTTAAAGGAAACTCATAATGAATCTTGCCTCCACATATGAAAGAAACAAAGAGCTTGCTGCTGCTAAGAATTATATCCTTTAAGGTTTAAGGTTTATTTTGTAGTGTAAATCTCAAATAATTAAGAAACCAACTAGAGTTGATTGTCTGTCTTCCTCCCTGCTGGATTGGATACTTGTCACTAATCCTGATGGGATAATTAATTCAGGTGTTATGTCAGACTGTTTGTGTCTGGAAAATTAAAATCCCTAAATCTCCCCCCAGATATATTAAATTAAGACAATGTAAAAATATTAATGTTGATCATTTTATATACGACATACTTTGTATTAATTGGGATAGGTTTCAGCTAATTCCATATGTTGAAGATGCTTGGAATTTTTTCTATTCTGAGGTCACTAAAGTAATTGACAAACATGCTCCCTTTAGAACGATTTGAGTCGAAGGTAGACATTTGCCATTGATCAGCTCACATTTGATTAGTCTCTTTAAACAAAGGGATAAAGCCTGGGCCAAATGTCGCTCTTCTTCAAATGCTACAGATTGGGAAGCTTATAGATATCTTAGGAACTTATGTAAGACCAAGACAAGGAATGCAAAATTTACATATTATAGAGACAGTTTTTCAGAGGACTTTAAAATCCTAGAAAATTCTGGAATCATTTTAACCGTGTACTCAATAAAAATAACAAAAAATTAAATGAATTAAATACAAATTGATAATGCCATTATTTCGGATCCTTTACTTATTGTCTGTGCTTTTAATCAGCATTTTTCTTCGATTACTAGTTCTAAAATTGTAAATTTAAATTGTGATAGAGCTATTCCTTCCAGCATAATCTGCTCTACTGGTGAATTCAGTTTCAGGTCAATCAGGCCTGTTGATGTTTTTCATATCATTTCTGAATTAAAAGAAAGTAGCAGTGTTGGTCCTGACGGCCTCGAAGTAAGATTTATTAAGCTTGCTGCTCATGTGTTAATGCACCCACTTGCTGATTTATTCAACCTGTCGTTTTCCACTTGCACTGTTCCCTCATCTTGGAAATGTGCACGAGTTACTCCTCTGTTCATAGGTGGAGACCCATCCGATGTGAACAACTACCGACCAATTTCTATTATTTGTTGTATTGCCAAAATTTTTGAGAAATTAATTGTCAATCAATTATCACAATATCTCAATCAGTACAATATCCCATCCTCTAATCAGTCTGGCTTTAGACCTGATTTTTCAACCACCACAGCTTTTAAAGTTCACAAATGATGTGTTCTCAGCATTTGATAAAGGGCAGCATAGTGGTGCTATCTTTATTGACCTTTCCAAGGCCTTTGATATGGTTGATCCCAACCTGTTGCTCGATTAGCTTTATTCTATTGGTTTGCATCTAAATGTTTTACTCTGGTTTAATGCTTATCTTCACGGGAGGCATCAGTGTGTTGTCTTCCAGGGTTCCCAATCAGATTATTTATTGCGTGATAAGGGAGTCCCCCAAGGATCCACGTTGGGATGATTTATCAAAAGTTTGTAACAATTGCTCAGTGCATCTGTATGCTGATGTTACAGTTATTTACAATTCGGACTCAGATTTATTAAAAATACAGAATTCCTTACAAACGGATTTCAATTTGATACAAAACTGGCTTCACATAAATAAATTGGTCATAAATAAAAAGAAGTCTTGTAATATGTTGTTTGGAACAAGGCTCAATCGTCTCAGTACTTCCCATATGCATATTAATTTTGAGGATGGGTCTCTCATGGATGAAGTGGATTCTTTTAAACATCTTGGCTTTTGGATAGACCCAGAACTCAATTTCAAATTGCATATTGACTGCATTACAAAAAAAATCTATGGCTGTTTAAGTTATCTTTACTGATTAATACATTGTTTTTCATTTCAATTCAGAAAAAGAATTATTACTCAATTGATACTGCCGATTATTGATTATGCTGATATCATCTATATGAACACCACTGACACCAATCGTAGGCCTCTTAATGTTGTTTTAAATTGTCTTTGTAGATTTGTCATGAGGTGTCCATTTAACACTCATCACTGCACTATGTATGAGTCACTTAACTGGTTACAGCCTAAAGCAGGGAATTTCACTGGATAAAGTTTATTTTCAAATGTGTGTACTTTAACTGTCCTCCATACTTGAAACAATTTTTAGTTCCTTGTAGAGTTCCTTATCCACTCAGACAGATGCAACATCTCTTCTTTATTGTACGAAGAACTTTTACTGTATCCGGTCGGAAATCATATCAATATAAAGCACCATGTGACTGGAATAATCTTCATCCTACCCTAAGATCTATCAGCACTTTTCGCTGCTTCTTGTCGACTTTAGCTCTGTCTCTTAAAACTGGTTGTTCGTGTTATTAATGCCATCAGGTAACTTTGTTGGTATGTTATACATTTGGCTTACATACAATGTAATTAATAATTTGATTTGTTTTGAGCTGAATGTTTGGTATCACTAGTTATAGGATTGTTTTGGGGTTTTTTGTGGTTATTCATTCCTTGTATTAACTGAGCGTGTTGGTTGTTGGGTGTGGGCAAGAGTTGGTGTGCGAGTTATTTGTATAGGTGTATGTGTAGTTTTGTAATGTTGTGTTTTGTATTTGTTTATGATGTATTTGTGTTATAGGACCCTCTTGAAAATGAGATGCTGCATCTCAAGAGGTTATCCTTCAATAAATTCAATTCGAGGTGCCATAGAACAGCAAGTTGAAAAGTTTGGGTGATTAAAAAATAAATTAAATTAAAAAAATAATAAAAACAAATGGACACAATGTGTTTAAAGGTACAACAGAACATATTTAAAAACTTTTGGCCAGAAAAGTTCAATCACACAATGATTTGTAGCCTGGTGTTAAGGACACAGAATGTTGTACTCAATGCTGTATCATCACTAAAGTTCCATTTTACCATAGCCCTTTGTAGCTCTGAGCAGTAAAGGAAGAGGCCCTCTGCCAGTGAAGTCATCTGCTTGGTCCACCAGTGCCTCTTTCACAGCATCATACCCTACCAGCACCACAGTACGCTGAAGCCCCAGGTACACGGTTATCACAGGGCCATAGCTTTCACTGAACTGGAGGTTAAACAGAGAAAAAAACATGCATTTTATTGTTGTACAGGCATGTAAGGGGAACACACAGTGCACTGCAGAGAACAAAACAGTGCACTGCAGAGAACAGATTTGTTGGGACTAGGAACAAAAACATAATCATACACAGATCACAAACGCAAAACTCTGTAACTGAAACTTGGTATGAAAAGTGTATGCTTTGCTTTAAGACTTCAGAATCTATTTTACAAGAGAGACCTGGCCAAGGTAGCAGCCCAATCACAACAAATGCATACATAATAAACATCAAGTTACATTTTCATGATAAAAGAAGTACAAAATGTTAAAAAAAACACAATGAGACTCTCAAGAAAAATGTCTCCATCACAACATTCTTTACAGTATTTTTAAATTCATTAATGGACATAAGGGTTTCTAACTTTAACGCTTTCTGTAGATTATTCCACCCCCAAGGAGCTGAATAAGAGAAAGCAGTTCTTCCCAATTCAGTTGCAACTCGTAGCACGTTAAAAAGCAACCGCTTTGAGGAGCGTAGCTGATACTGGTACCAGAGCAGACAGAGAGGAGGTTACAGAGGTACAGTGGAAGTTTGCCAAGTATAGCTTTATAAATAAAGATATACCAGTGCTGTTGCCTACAAATTTTAAGTGATGTCCAACCAACTAAATCATAAAGAATGCAGTGATGGGTGAGGGACTTATTGTATTTGTTATGAATCGTAGTGATGCATGGTAAACTGAATCAACATGACGCAAGATGGAAGATGCAGCATGCATGTACAATATATCTCCATAATCAATTACAGACAGAAAAGTAGCTTCCGCAAGTTTCTTCTTAGCACTAAAAGTAAAACAAGATTTGTTTCTGAAATAAAAGCCAAGCTTGACTTTAGGTTTCTTGACTAAAGCAGTAATATGTTCATTGAAGGAGAGCTTATCATCTATCCATATCCCCAATACTTGTATGAAGACACTCTCTCAGTTGATTTTCCCATCTAAGGACAAGAGGACTCAGTTGTCAAGTAGTTGTGCTCGAGCTTTTGAGAAGACCATAAACTTTGTTTTCTGTGTATTTAAGACCAGTTTTAGACTCAATAATGTATTTTGCAATGCCTGAAATGCAGTCTGAAGTTCCTGCACTGCTGCTGAAATGGTGGAAGCCTGGGTGTAAACCACTGTATCATCTAGCGTATAAATGTAATTTGGCTTGAACATCTCTATCCAAATCATTTATAAAAATTGAGAACAGAATGGGTCCTAAGATTGATCCTTGAGGAACACCTTTGGTTATCTCAAGAGAATCAGATTTATAAACTTCAGCATAAACACATTGAGTATGATCTACAAGATAATTTTGGAACCATGCAACAGGCTTCTGACTTAAACCAACGTAGTTTGGTCAATAACAATCCATGATCAACTGAATCAAATGCCTTAGAAAGATCAACAGATAATGCAGCAGAGTGTTGCTTCTTATCTAAGGCCCCACTAATATAATTTGTCACAAATGTAGCAGCAGTGATAGATCAGCTATGCAATTTAACCATACAAAGAATTTTACTTGCTTCACTTGGACATTATGCCAAGAACAAATGTAGGCTAATGTTACACAACACTCAAAGCTAAAACAGAAAACAAAGCTAAACATTACCATGTTGGTTACAAACAAGTATATAATATTCTTTATTGTCCTTTTCAGGAAATTTGTTTCCACCATCTAAACCTTCAATACCCTTACATATACACATGAACATACCTAAGTAGATGGCAATAAATAAATAATGTATTA
The DNA here is from genome assembly GCA_024633595.2 of Lepomis macrochirus. Lineage (NCBI taxonomy): Eukaryota > Metazoa > Chordata > Actinopteri > Centrarchiformes > Centrarchidae > Lepomis > Lepomis macrochirus. Next base: position 6,694,781 of record JALXJV020000009.1, read on the forward strand.
CCACTGACTGGAAATCAAAGTCAAGTCAAATCCCTCATTCTTACCTTTAACAGAGTTTTGAATGGAGCTCTTTTGTCCAGCTGTAGAAGGTTTCCTATGAGAGGCAGGCCAGTTGGTCCTGGAGGTAACTGCCTACTGCTCTTCTGACCGAACAGCCACACCAAAGCAATGAGTAACGTTAGCCCTGCTGAAATCAACGTGACAGAGAACTCCATAACGCTCCACAAAAGAAAATGTTTAACTATGTCTTCTGCAACTGACTGAAGGTCTAACCCTTTATAGAGAGCCACTGATTGTGTAAACAGCCTACGTATGCTAAAGCTGTTATTGCAGCTTGTGGGGTGGGGCTGTCTTTTAGCCTGAACTGTATGCTCATTTGCAGACTGCAGCTGAGCAGAAAAGCAGGGAAAAACAAGTTGTTCGGGGTAAATCCTATTCTGTGAGTACAGGCACTACCAGAACAGTCTTTGTTGCTGGTTTTCAAAGGAGGACAAAAAATGACCCATAAAAATGTTTGGGGCATTTTATTAGAAATCTTTATGCCACAGATATTGTATCATTCTACTTGAGCAATATCACAATTAAAATAGTAAAATATTACTCATTTAAAACATAATGTTTGCATATAATGCTAAAACATGAAATCTTTGTTTCTGTTAGGGGACACAGCCTGTATGTCAGGGAATCTGACCAGTATAGCCAGCTCATATCTGAGAGACGAGCTGTTGGTTTCTTGAATAGATTCAACACTGAAGCCTCCAAATTAGCAAAATGGCAAAGACGGATTGTCCTTTTCTTAAAATTAGAATATAAAATAGCTATCTATTTTACTGCAAAAATAAGATACATCTGTAACAGTCACACCTATGAGAAAAGTTTAGTTTCAGATGAGAGGAAGGCCAGTAGGTCCTGGAAACAGCCGTCTAAACAGCCAAAGCAGAGCAGAGATCAGCCGTAAAGTATATTAATGCAAAAAATTACGTAACACTTTGTCTTTATTGTCTCCTCACTGCTCAACCGATCTCTCTTAAACCTTTGTTGTTATTGTAGTTTTTCATAGAAGCACTCAGAATGAAACCAGGACCTGGAACAAAATGCTGCACAACACAAAGTCATTCATTGTATGCCTGTCTGTTACAGTATATCAGCCATGTAACAGGAAACATCAACTGTACACATACATCACAAATTTCACAATAAAGCTATGTATGTTACATAGACATCCTGGTGAGTTCTTCAAGTAATAATAGACTGTCTGAGTAGAGCTCTTCTTCTCAACGCTGCGTGGCGATGATCTGGTACCTGCGAGGCAAATTGGCAAAGCTGCTGTACTCTGGAATGAGGTTTATACTGTCAGGGCCTTCAGTGCAGGAAAAGGTGAAAGGTGCTGCAGCAGTGACACTAGAAATATAAAAAGTTCCATACAAGCCAGGGACTCACCAGCACAGGCACTCTTCCCTGTGAAGAGACACAATTACAAACAAAGCAATGATAAAAAATGATTGATTGTGATTGTAGGGTAGGGTTGTGATTGTGAAGGGGCAATCAAATGAGTCAGATATAATAACCCACTGGTCATGGACATACCATACTCACAAACAAAACACAAACAAAAAAACAAAGTAAAACACAGATTTACATGAGGTGACATCAGCATGTTAATATGCACATTCACTGATGATTTATCAACGGTGTTCTACCTGCAGAAAATGGCAGGAAAGCAGGATTTGGCAGAATGGCAGAAGTTGCCAGAATGGCAGAAGACCCAGTCATCTTGCAAGTTGTCATGCAAGATGACTGGGTCTTCCATTAGGGGACCTACCCTGTATGTTGGGGTGTTTAATCAGTACACTGAGGGCATATCTGATGGTGGAGCTGGTGGTTTCGGTTCCTCCCAAGAACAGATTCATCACCGTAGACACTAAGTTGTCATTGAGGAACTCAGTTGTGGGAATGTCCTTTTCCTGAGAGGACAAAGTGGTGACAGACACCCACTTAGGTTTTTCACTTAAATTGGGTCATTTGAATAATCAAACAGTATTATTCTAGAAATTACATCTGTTCAATATCAGACATTCAATCGAAACTCAGAGGATGAAAGTTATATTGCTCAGTGTGGTCTCGGGTTCCCTTAACAAAAGAAATGATCCTGAAGTTCTTTCGAACCTGATTGATTCGGATGAGAAAGCAGTCAATATAGTCTCTCGGGGAGCTAGGGTCCAATGTCTCCTTGTGCTCTTGGATCTTCATCTTGATAAACTGTCTCACCTCTTTAATCTGGGCAAACACAGTGTGCTGGTGGCCAGGCAGATGCTCCATGAGCCAGGGAAAGATGTTGTACATCTGTGGTAATGAAGCACACAGCACACTGCAGCTTTGTTTCTCGAGGAATAATAATGTAGAAATGTGTTCAGTGTGTTGGGGCAATCATTCCAAAATTATATATATATACATTTGGGGAAAGTGTTACAGAATATTCTCTCTTACTATGTCTCGAAGATGATTTAAGGACTCCATTTGAAAACCAAACTAAAAAACATGGATTTTTATTTAGAGGACCATCAGCATCTGACTTTTTGGCTCCCACCTCCACTTACCATACCCCGGGGGCTGCTATTGAAACTCAGCATCTAAGCTATGATATTGAGGAGGCGTAGGAATTGCTCGTCTTCACTAATTGGACCAACCTATTATATTAATCAAGAGAAAAAATTGATGTCACAAAATCCACCTGCAATGAGAATGTTTTTCAAATGCCAAAAAAAACATTTTGCAGCTCACTCTGGAAATTTTAACAACCTTTTCAGCATTATAGCATTATTGTGTGCTACAGGCTGTGCAAACTAAACTTAACTCGAGAGATTATACAACAATGCTCTTTCTCATCAACCTGTGCAACTGAAAACACACCTTTGATTGCATTTATGCTGGCTCTCAAGTGTTGTCTCTCCTCTTGAATCCACTCCTCCATCCCCTTGCGTCCCATCCCAAAGTCTCTTAGGGTTGTTAATGTGAAACGTCGCAGCTGGCGCCAACGTTCCCCATTACTGATCCCCAAGCCTGTCAAAAGTAAATATGTGCTTGTTGACCAACTGGAGCCATGCAAGAGAAGCCAGGTAGATAGAGAGACATACAAGCATGCTGCCACTAAAAACATCACTGATTCCTTGTCAAAGATGACAGATTTGAAGTGTCTTGTGTTACCATAGCCCTTGGTAGCTTTGATCAGAAATGGCCGTGGCCCTCTGCCTGTGACATCATCTGTCTGGTCTACCAGAGCCTCCTTCACTGCGTCATATCCCACCAGAACAACTGTACGCTGCCAGCCTAGGTACAATGTTATCACAGGACCATAGGTTTCACTGAACTACAAAAATAAATGATTTGTCAAAGAAATAAACTGAATACTGATGCAAATGTAGTTATTTCTGTACCAAAGTAAATGTGCAATATTCAGAAATAATGAGGAGCCTGCTGTCAGTTATTTTCAGATTACAGGATAAATTATTATACAACCTTAAATCAATGCAAAATCAATTTGTACACAAACTCACCTTAAGAAAGCTTTTAAAAGGTTAATTTTTGTGCAGTTCTGGCGGGTTGCCTAGAAGAGGTGCAATAGGTCCTGGAGGCAAACAATACTTCCGACTGTTTTTTAAAATAAACAACCACAGGAGTGATAAGATGAGCCCTGCCAAGATCACTGTTGCAGAAAAGTCCATGGTGTCCTTTACACTTTGTTTTCTTGACTTTTCTTGCTTGTCTCTTATCTGAATATTTCTGTTTACATAACAGTTGCAGGAGCGCTGTCATTAGGCCACAGGTAAACCATGTGACTCGCCTGTGTACCTTCACCTGATTATTGCTTTTCATTGGCTAAAAGCCATTGTGAAGCCAGAGCAAACTGTTAGAACATCAGACTTGAATTACATTGACAAAAACATGTAATTCTTCTCTCTTCCCCCAGGGTTGATGTAGAAAAATTTGACCGGTATGACTGAAAGTGTATCTTTCCAGAAGCATTAACTTTAGGGAATACTTGTCATGCTGAAGTTATTTTAAATACACTATAAAACAAAGCTTTCATACTCTTCTGCCGTTAGGCTAGTTAGCTCAGTGAGCTCAGTTAGCTCAGTTACCTGGCTGGACATCAGATTTTTTTCAATCAAAACATTCTTTTCTCAGTAAAATAAATCTATTGGCATTGTTTTCTCAACCTAACATTCACGGTCTGATGAACAGTAAATTCACCAAATTCAGGTTAAAAACAACATAACACCAGACTTTTAGCCCATGAAAAGCTATAATCAGGTGAAGGTACACAGGAGAAACGAGGTGTGCCTCAAAGCTCTGTGCTTGGACCCCTCCTTTTTGAATTATCTCGACAAAGGAGAAGTGCTCACAAACACAGATTTTGACAGATTGTGAACAATATTTGAGAGAAATAGGCCTTTTGTGTACATAGAGAAAGTCTTACATCTTTGAGTTCAGCTCCTGATGAATGTGGGCAAAAACAAAAGTGCTGCATTTATAATTTTGTCTAGTGTATTTTCATCTGTGTGAAAATTTCTCTGCAGCTATGGCATCACGATCGCTGTGTCAGTTGAGTCCTTCTTGTATGTGACAAAGCAAGAGAGCAAAAACAGTTGTTCCATCAGGCCTTTCCTTTCATTCAGTGGTTTCTAATTAGCTGCTAGATGTTGATCTCAGCACATTCAGCCCATACTGTTGTAACAACTGAGATCACACACAAACACATAAACAAGTCCACATCCAGCACATACACTGTAAACCCATGAGATTATTTCTGTTTTGCAACAAAATCTCAGGTAAGCAGACATGGCCATTCAGGTTTCCAGCTCTTGTGCAAATCTGCTCCGTCATCCCTAATCTCCAAACCTTGGCCTGCTGTCTATACTATCCATCCTTGCCAGCCAACAGACAGCAGATGGATCTAAAGAGAAATACTCATGGTCATCGTGACAATAGGATTTATTTAGAGTTTACCTTTGGACTGCATTTCAGTAAGATACTGGTGTGTACACATGGGGATAATGGGGTGATTTCTGAAAGCAGGGCAAAAGGAAACCAAGCAAAGTGCCAATGAATTAGGGAGGGTGTGAAGGAGGAGAAAATCTTCACAGGGGTCACATTTAAAAAAAAAAAGAAGTATAAAATGGACACAGTGAGACAAACACAGCTATTAAAGTTGAGACAAACACTTCTTCATAAATGTCCGTGTGGCTGTCTGGGGTCATTATACTGCTCACCCAGTTAACCTCAAGTCGTCCTGTGGTATGAAAAGACTGATACAACACAGACAGACAGTGTTCAGAGAAGTAAAGGTCATTAATTATTTACCTGAGGAGCATGGGCATAAAGCCAGGAAGAACACCTTCATTTATTTGTAAAGAGATAACTGAATGAGTGATTAATTAATAACAATATCCTTTTATTACAAAGGAATACCAACACAGGGATTTTGATAAGAATAAAAGGTCTGTCAAACCCTTTTTCTCTGAGTCTAGTTAAAACTAAAAAGCAAATCCTCCACAGTCAAATGCATCAAAGTCGGAGTCTCCTTCAAAGTCGAAGCTGTTGAAGTGTGGAGAGTCAACGTCCTGGCTGCAGGCATGGAAGGAGCCTCCTGTGGGAAGCTCGGAAAAGCCCCCTGCGCCATGGGCAATCTCTGGGGCTCTGGTAGCAAGAGGAGAGGAAGGGGAGCAGGAGTTGAGGTAGCCCAGAGCAGAGGAGGCCGCTGCCCCTCCCATCAGCAGGCACACTGCCCTCACCGCCCGGGCATCAGTGCTGTTGCCATGCCGAAGACAATCTGACACACGATGAGGTGGGGCCACAGAAGCACTACGTAGAGGCCGCCGTGGTCCACTGGCTGTAGAAGTAATTAGAAGAATAATATGAACAATATGCAAAAATATATAATTAATTGGATGATTGTTTTTATTAAATACACCAAATTAGAGAAGTTACCAAGTTGTCAAATTATCAGTTTAATTTGCAGTTTAGGTTTTGAAAATTTGAACTTGTTTGCTCTTTATCCAGATTGACAGAGAGTAATTTTTCCTGCCTTTAACCATGGATCTTACTTGATCCCAAAGTCCTCCAGGTTTCCTGAATTTGTAGGGGATTACAGTGATGTCACTCATCAGCAACTAATATTGTTCCCTAAAGTGTCTGTGTGCATTTGTTTAAAGCTCCATTCAAATTGACACTGAATTAAATTGCTGTTAATGTGGCACTTCTTTGAAATTTTCAGCCTGATTGTTGTTTCACTAGTCTACACCATCTACATAGCATAAAACAACAGAGAGGTAAAACATCAAATATTATTTTTCAGATATATATCACAGGGGCTTTTCAGCCAAACTAAAACTAAAAGGCAAGTAAAGATTAGACTTAAATTCATTAGGTGGATACAAATATTCTATGGCTTTGTTGTCTGCTGGATGTGTAAGCAGAAAACTGCTAGTACACATGTCATCCATAATAACCTGATATCGACGTGTGTGTCTGTGAGTTTGTTATTTACACTCACCACATCTCCCACAGCTCAGAGAGCTACAATGTAGCCTTACTTAAGAGATCACAAACAAATAAACATAACAGCAAATTTCTCACAGATGACACAATACCTTGGTTTTGGCTTCTGTCTCTAAGGGAGCCTCCCCGTTCTGGGACTCGAGACAAAGGAGGGGTGCCCTCACCAACCCTGGGTGACCCGGGGTCTTTATCACTTGAAGAGTCGGGCAGTGGGTCTCTGTCAGTGATGCAGGGAGTGATGCTACGCTGTCTCTGAAGGGTCAAAGGTGACATGACACCCTAGAAAATGAGACAAACACAAGGTTATTATATCACAGAGATGAACAGTCTAACTGTTAATACAGAAGCCTCACATACTATGAACAACACCCAAAGAATTCCCTTTGGTTATTTGCATTTATTAAATTTTTTCCCCAGATGTTTAGAAATGTATAGTATAAACACACTACTAGAAATTAGGTGTTGAGATGGAGACATGAAAACAAGGATGAATAAAGCGAGAGCAGGACCAGACTGAAGTCAAAACTGCTGACTCACCTCTCTCACTTTCCTAATCAAATTCAGCCATAGACTGTGGAAGGTAAAATGACAAGTCATTAGATTTGAACCAGATCCAGAACTTTACAACAACAGAGAAAATGTGATTTTGTCCCAGTCTGATAGCTGTTTGCAGTAAACATGTCCCATAGGAAGTGGGACAAAGGCGGTGTGTCAATATGTCATCGTGTGTAGTTAAACATCTGATAATGAGTGGGGCAAAAGACAGTGTGTGTGTGTGTGTGTGTGTGTGTGTGTGTGTGTGTGTGTGAGGGAGGGAAAGAGAGAGAGAGGGAGAGAGAGACCCACTTGCAGTCATCAGGGTTGTCAGTGAGAAGCAGCAGGAACTTGTTCTGCGGCAGAATGAGGGCAAAGCAGCAATCCCTCCTGCCCCCTGGTGGCAACTTTGGCAGGTCAAGGATTTCTCGTCCCTCTGCAATCGACTCACAGTTTGTTTGTAGTGCTATCACCTGGTCTGGAGGGGACTCTGCATCGCGGCAGACTATCAGGCTTCCCTCTATGGTCAGCACAAGGTACCGCTCCTTCCACTGCTTAAACATGAAGCCCCCTGCAGCAAGACAAAGCAACAGAGAGAGGCATGTATGTAGGAGGTGGAATTAGTCCATTTATTATTGCTTTTATTATATTTACGATATGAGTGATAGAAGACTAACAGTTGGCTGCTGTAGATGAAAATAGATGTGAAAATCTGGACCGAGGAAGTTTTCTTTCAACAGGACTAACAGTCTACAGTCATGCTAACAGCTCTGAGGCTGGAGCCTACTTAGGGATGTTGAGTTAAATGCTAACACTAGCTTGGCAACATGTTCACATGTACAATGTTAACATGCTGATGTTTTACAGGTATAATATTGAACATGTTCACTAAAGGAAGGTTAGCATGCTGACATTTGCTATATAGCACAAAACACAAAGTAGCCTACAGCTTAGACAGATGGGAGTCTCAGTTTGCAGGTAACAAGTTATATGGCCAAAAAAAAATTACTAGGATTACCAATATTGTTGGGATTCAACCTTTGGCGACCATGAATGGCAGACCCAAATTTCATGGCAATCTATGCAATACTTGTTGATATACAGTATTTCAGTCTGGACCAAATTGGTGAATGACAGCATAACAATTCCATCCATACAGCAGTGCACATCCTTGCCGCTAGCATGGCTAAAATTTATCAGTCATCTTTGAAATTAGTGTCCATTTGCAATAATTTGCACTTTGTCAGCATAGTAGAGAACTGGTAATTGTTGTCATTCATTTTCATTCAGCACGAAAAGCAAAGATATTTTGTTGAGATACTTTCTTCAATTTCTTCCAAGCTCTAGAGTTTCCCATTAAGTATTACAGTGACCAAAATTACAAACACCTGAAATTTTGAAATGGTGTGATTCATTTATGAAGCTGTGCTTTGGACTGCACTGTATTAGATAATTACTTCTCTGTCAACAACAATTAAAAAAAATCAATTTGATCTTTGATCACTTCAATTTGCAAATATAGCATATGTAACATAGCCATAGTATTGAATGTAATTAGACTTCACACAAGGGCATTCTCTGCCAGGAAATAAACTGTAGAAAAACGTAATGTTTATCTATATATCAAAAGAATCTCACCTTTACCAGTACATCACTAATCACACATTTCACGGAAGGGCTGTTTGAAACCTGTACTGTTTCTAAAATAAATTAAAAATACAACAGCATGTAACCTGAATTCTGTATGTAAACTACACAAAGAGAGTAAAACAACAGTGCTTGGAGCAGCATTAACTTGTGAAAGTTAATAATTATAACATAAATCTCCCTGTCCTTGCAGCCAGCCATCTAGGGCAACTCAATAATGCAATGTTTGTCAACCCTCTTCATAGCTACGTTAACTGTAACTGTAGAAACAAAAGGAAAAGCTTCTGCTTTTTAAATATACTGTGAGACACACATGATGGTGTTAGATTGTAAGTGTCCCAGACAGCCGTCCATTGTGTAATAATGATAATAGATAGAGAGCACATGTTGATGGGTGTGTAAAGATTTGCTCTATTTCTCCATACAGAGGATTAGAGACTAACAGGTGGATTTTGCAAGAGAGAGAGAGAGAGATGGAGCTATAGGAGCGTTATTGCTAAGGTATTTTACCGTTAGTCACCAAAGAAGTAAAAGAAAAATTTCAAGAAGAACTGTTGACATTGCTAGTAACATTATCTTCTGCCTCAGTCCCTCGAACCACTCTCAAATCAAAATCAAAGGAGATATAAAACAGATGTATCAAAAGCACAAAGACATGAAACACTTGCTGAGTCCTGAATCCTGACTTGGCTTTGAAAATGAACATCTCGTCATTCTGTAAAAACACATGTGGGAGCAATTATATTACAGATCACTCATCTTAGAGTTGAAGTGCTGATGTGAAACAGCATTTTTCTTTTCACTCATTGTTATGTCAGCAGCCGTATGAGCTCTGTTGTTCTTAGAAGAATGACCAAAAATGTATTCCTCCTTAGTTGAAAAATAGGTTCAATACACTCAATAAAAACTGTTTTAAAAACTGTTTTTGGAAGATTTGCAAGTTTTTTTCACAATGGAGAAAAACTCTCCACATGAACTAAATAATGGCTACATCAACATCATCAACTATGATCATGCACTGTCTACTTATCAGATTGTGATAGTCAAAAGAAATCAAGGTCATATTTTATTTCAGTGAATTACATTGTTTTTCGCATTAAATGTGGGTTACTTAATGTGAAGTGTATTTTAAATGTCCATCCTATCCACCTATGTTTGCAGTTTCTACTTAATCGTGATCTGATTTAGCTTTGTTTTAGGATGAGCACAAACACGACGCAAACAACATTCAGACAGAGATACACTCTATCACCCGTTACATGAAGGCAGAGAACTGCACAGAAATTAAGGAATCAAAGGCAGCCTACCATATTTCCTCAGGAAGCCCCGATGAATGCCTGCTGTGCTCATGCCTGTGGTCATCACAGCAACAAGGGCTGAAATGAGAGGCAGAGCATTTGATGCTGAAAAATAGGGTAAGAGAGAGAGAGAAAGAGAGAGAGAGAGAAAATAATCCCCACTATTTAGGCCTTCCTTCTTTAAACCCGTGCTGTTGTGAGTGGAATTGGAGCCATCCCTGCTTATGCACACATAAACATCATAGTTTAAGTCCTAAATAATCATAACAGCAATGGATAAATCCCACCAAGAAGATCCCATGATTTTCAATCGCGGCCATCACCAGATGTCATGTTGGACTTTCCCATCCCGCTTCTCTTTTAGGAACACACTCACAGATTCAAACCTCTATGTGCAGTCCAGCACACAACATATGGGGCGATTCATAATAGCTTATCATTAAACTGTCATCAAACCTGTTTTCCAGTGTATCTCTGTGCCCTTGGATGGCATCCGAACCAGGGCTTGGATCTGCTCCCGCTCAAGCAGATTAAAACAGAGGGATTATTATTCTTGCACAGCTGGAAGCCTGTTGTCGCAGTGCTGTGGATAGGCCCAACCAAGATTTTAATCTACCCAGACCTGGGATACCCCTCCAGGCAACAACCTCCAAGATATGAACTGTTTTTCAATGTCATATATCCAAGCGGGATTAAACGGCACTCATTGTATTGGCTTGTGCTTGCTTATCACAATTACAATAACATTATGTAACAGGTCCTAAATTCACAGATAAATGGGTTATAAGGTGGTGTCCCTGTACTTAATATCACATGGGGAAATTAAGTACAGTGTGCAAGATTCAGCAGGAGATGACTAATGGATTTAAGTCAACAGAGGCAAAAAGCTAAAAAATACACACATTGATTTAAAATAAACAGGGTTGAGTTCTCTTCAGCAGTCACATCACTTCATGTGCAGTGTATACCTTTAAATCAGAATCCTTTAAACCAATCTAACTAGTTAAATTAATGCATATGCAGTTAATACATGCATATTGTATTAATTGGCACTAAAAAGCAACACACTTGACACTAATAATAGCAGTTAAGGTACTGAATAATAATGACTGGTTTAATAATAATGGTTTCATACTTGCAACAATTGAAAGGAGGTCTTGACAAACAAACAACAAATCTTCAAAGAATAGATATACCAAAATAGATAAATTCATTAAACACACAAGTCTGTAATAACCCACAAACCATCAAATATGCACCAAATCTCTCCCAAAAAATGTTTTTGAAGAGAAAGTATCTGAAATGTACCGTATGACACCAACAACCGTTGTTTTAAGCCTATTTCTGTTTTGAATGAATGTGGAAGTTAATTCTCAGTGATAATCGGTTGTGTTTGTAGTTTATTACAAATCATAAACAGAGCTTGCTATTTAAAGCCAAGTGTTAATGGAAACCTGCTTCTCATTCTTAAAGTGACTGTTATTTTTCCATCCGACAGATCTGTGCTATCAAGTGGATATTTATGAACTCTACATCTATAAAAGAAAGCAGATGTTCAAAATTTAGGAGAGTCAGACTATTAAGGGTTGGACTCATAAGGAAATTGCTCTTGCAGCAGGCTATTGAAGTAGTAGAGTAGTAAATTTATTTAAATGTATATGTTGTCATATATGAAAAGACCCAAAATGACCACTGTAAGCAGACTACTGTAAGATAATTATTTAAACAGCATTTATATAGGAATGATTCTGTCCCACGCTTTTTGATCCATATAAGCAGATGATCACTGTAAATGTCATTACTGTAAGTGGTTTTTACTGAAGGACCAAATTCCTACTCCTGTGTTAGTGTCCCTCTGCCGTGGCTCAGCACAGAAACACTGTCTGTGGAAGCACAGTTTTAAAAACATTATACACTTAAAAGATACAGTTCTTGTCTTACTCAGATTGTCAGAACCTCATATTAGTCATTTTCCAGAGAGAAAGGACTATGGATGTTTTCCCCTATCAATTACATTAATATTGCTTTAAGAAAGGATGTATTTGCACTCACTATGGACAAGAGGAACAGTATTGTTTTAAGATAGACTTTAATAAATGTGAAACTGCCCTCAAGGTATATCCTATATTAATGTATGTTTGTATTTCGGTAGCCAAAAGTGCAGATACACATATTTATATGCATTTCCTACAAGTTATACACTACAATAAAGATATGTGGTTTTAATGTAAGTGACCATCAAGCCCTGTAATTACTGTATATCTGTAAAGTATATGATATAATGTGTAGCATGAGAACTTTGCATTGGCCACCAGCAGGGGGCAGAAAAACCTTTGCCAAATTTAGGCAGTCACGTGTCATTATAGTCCTTGTGATGTATCAACAGGTTGGGGAAAGCAGTTTGGCTTCATCCAGCCTGCAGTAAAAAGAAGAAGAAGGGGTTTGCTCATTGTCAGCATCCCCGCATGGCCCTGTAGCTGGGAGAGCAGTAGGAAGGTGTTTCCCATGTCTTGAAGCCAACAGGGACTCTGCTTTGAATCTAACAGGTTATTTTGTTCTGCAGGCAATGGAGACTAAGATATTGGCACTGCAGTCTGCCTTTGTGAGAGAACATAATAACTGGTGTCCATATTTTGTTGGTAAAAGTGGTTTTGTTACTGGGAGCATGTGCTTTCAACTCTGTTAATCCACTTTGGCTTCATCTAAGAATCCATAAGTCTTTAAGTCTTCGGTGAATCAGGTTTGCAGGCTTTTGGTGTGGCTTAAACCTAAACACTGAGTCCTGCAGAGCTGGTGCCCATCCCCCTCAAAAGCCAAATAATCAGTAGCTACTTCCAGGCCCATCCAGCCCCAGAACTTTGTGTTTTTGAGTAGAACACCCCTCTTTCTTGTAGAGGACCCCCTCAGTGACCCTCTTCCCTCCCTCCCTGACTCTCTCTCTCTCTGTGCTTCTATCTGGGAGCAGTGAGAGCACCATTGCTCAAGCTCCTATTGAAAAGACAGCATATACAATGGGGTCTTTCTCACTCCCTCTCTGTCTCCATTAAAGACCCTGGGAACACAACACTGTCCACAGAGCCACTCTTAAAGGGCCAGTGGGACCCAGGTCTTCGCAACCTGAGTCCCAGCACCTCCCATCATTTTCATGGGAAAAGGAAAAAACAGGAATCTAGGCAGCAAATCAATTATTCATGAATGGTATGTGAACTCTGCAGGGCCTTCTCCCATGCAGGCAGCTAAAGTGCCAGCATCACTTCTGTCTAAACACACACAGTCACCTCAGACATCACAGTCTACAACAACACAACAAGCCCCACACTGCTGCTCCGTGCGTCTGATGGGAATCAGGGACAGCAGCATTTATTTAGTCTACATGCAGCTGATGACGCTTCAGTCTGTTGTGGCTGAAATGTTCAAACAAATCCCCAGACAAAATCCCAGTTATGTAGAGCAACAATAAATACAACAGTAATATTCTAAATATGACTTTACTGTAATACATTTTTGTCTCTTCCCTTCCCAGTCAGTTTACATCATACAGGTAAAATTAAACCAGGGTACAATTAGTAGATATCCACAAATAACAGCAGAAAGACAAGCAAATATTAACGCACCACAAAGTGAAAATGAATCTGTTAGGCTACAACCAAACAAGCGGGACAGGTTAAGCAAAGAAAGTTACTGCTCCTTAATACACAATGATTTTTTTTAACTCACCATGTCTCATTTTTACAGACTGATGTACTCTGTTATCTATCATGTTGTGATCCACACATGGGCCGAGAACAGGTCTGTCTTTGCCACAGACTGACACATATAATTTGTTTCAAGCGGGAAACGGGTGATTTACTTGGTTATTGGGTTATTTACAACCTCCGGGGGTCCGTATGTAATTAAAAAGCGAATGGGGGATTGTGTTGAGACAATCAGCATGCCGCAGGGTTTCTCACATCCTCTGAGAAAAGGAGGGAGACTCAGGAGGAGGAGGAGGAGGGTGGAAAGAACTTGAGTTGAGGAATTTGAATCCTGTTTGAAGGGGGAGAGAGGGAAGAGAAAGAGGGGAATGTCTGAGAGAGTCTGAACCGGTGGGCAGGAGAGAGAAGTTGGACGACAGACTGCAGGAAACATTGGTATGAAAATACTCCCTCGGTTGCTAGAAATAGATTGGCGTTGGACAACTTAATCCAAAGCTTAATCAGCGCCCATAAAGTTTGGAGTGCCTTTTGCTGTGCGCTTTTTGGGTAACTAAAAGTTTGGTGCAGTATTGGGATCAACTAAAACAACAGCATTGGGGGAAAATCAAGACTTTGTTTAGCGCTGATTTTTTTTACACAGTCTGTCTCCTTAAAAAGGGAACTGAAACGACGGGATCCGCTTTGTGGATAAAACACATTTTCAGCAATTGCCAGAGTCACAACGAAACTTTTTTCAGCGCACAACTTTGGATCAACTGGATCTTTGAGCTGCTGAGATGCGGTGATGGAGTCCGGCGATGTTTCCAAGATGACTGCTCTTCTCATAAAGCACATTTTCAGAGGTGATCTCCTCTCAAGAAAAAACATGAGCCCGTCTAAGTGGTCTTTGTTGATCCTCACCGTATTTTTTTCTACTTGGAGGCCAGTAAACGCCGGGACACTGACAGGTAAGGTTAATTTCCACTGAGCAGCGGCAGCAGCTTGTATACTATCTGACTGTTGTTTGTCAACTTCAGTGCGAGGAAAAACATCGTAACGAGCAATTAGCTCAGTCAGTCTTCTGACTTATTAAATCAATTTGCTTTGGGGTGGCGAGTGCAACCACAGCTGCAAGTGCGTTCAACATCTGGCCAATATGAAAGAATTCATTTCACTCATGAAAGAGCCTTTTAAAACGAGGTGATCAAAGAAAACAAATAAAAGATTAGTTGTACTGGTTCAGTCAGACTGAAAATTTTACTTCTGACTTGTATTTTAATGATTTAGTGACAGCAGGTAAAGGTTGATATAGAGTGTTTGTTGTTGCTGTTTTTCTTGACTGGCATTAAAAGTTGGAGTGCCAAAGGATCATGTTTTTGATGTCATTTCCAACATCAACCCCTTCGGCAAAATCTGTGCTCTTCTTGGGAACTCATCCAAACCAGGTACCCAGACCAGGATTCCCACCAATCCTGGCATTTCTTGTATACTGAGGAATTTTGAGAGATGTAGTCCAGGCAGGGAAAGGGCTAAAAATAAATCCTGCTGGGAAGTTAGAGAATCATACCACAATAGAAAGTCACTTCACAAGCACATAGTAGAGCAACAGAGTGAGAAACCTGCTGTTTGGTTCTATCGAAGGGTGGAAACCAGACACTTTTAAAAAATTGTGTACATATCAGGTAATTTTACATCAGGACCACAAGTGTGGAAACCCTGCCAACCATCATTCAGAAGCCCTTTTCTGCTCCAATAATAAACTTTGTTTTCAAACAATCTTCTGCTATACTGTAACCGGTGGATGAAAACAAGGAGTCCCTAAAGGGGCCTCCACCTGTCAAGCTCATGTGTTTTGACCATTATGGTCACGCTGTCTCTCTAAGAGCTGTACCTCTGCCCTCAGCAGATGAATGACCAGGATGCACAGAGATTACTAGACACCGCTGTGATTTATAAGCTCAGACTGATGGCTTCAAAGAGAGTTTTTCCTGATGTCTCAGTTCCTATTTGGATGTAGGGATGGCTGTGGTGGAGTGAGGGATGAGGAGGGGGCAAATGCTTTGGTTTGTGAGTCAGAGCCGGTCTGAGTCAGACTCAAGCAGTGAAATGATGGATGGGTTAGGGGGGCAAGAGTGGAGGAGAAAGAGTTCGGAGGGGAGGTGGCAAAATGTGTACTGATGAATCCAAAGAATGGCATGAAAAGGAGGCTAAATGAGAAAAGGGCAAAGGCGCAGCAGTGAATGGAGGGGCTGAGTTACGTAGCATTAAATAGCCAGAAACATAAAGGAGGGAGTGAGAGGAGAATAAATGCTCAGACTGTGTCGGGTATTTTTGGTATGTGCGTGTCCACTGACATTTAGCATCGGAGCAGAGAGAGAAAGTAGGAGTAGAGATGGGGTGAAAGGGATCATGAAAAAAAGTGTGGGGCATCGAGGGAATTCAGGGGACAAAAGGGAGAAGATGGAGTAGTTAAGCACAAATGAATCATTGGAGACAGGCCACACACACACACACACACACACACACACACACAGTATGGCCTGCTCTCTCTGTCTACCTCTGCATTCTCATAAAAGGTTTACAAGCTTATTATTATATGAATGCAGCTCTATGAAAGAGGAAGAAAGTAGGGCTGTTTTTGTTCAATATGGCACTGGAAAAAACAAAGTCAGGGCCACGCAGATTCTTGAAAGGGCTCAGCCAAGCTTAAAAATAAAGGGAGTAATGACTTTTAACGCCAAAAAGCACACAGAGACAGAGAAGCGGTGAAGCAGAGACTCAGTGGGCCCCTTCATTTATTGCACACTCCCAGAACAAGCTTTTTCAATGCTAGGTTGTGTATGTGTGTGTTTGTGTCTGTGGATTACTCATTTACAGAATGAAGAGTATGTTCTACTTATGAGTAAAATAGGTGCTGCCAAAGTGTGCTATTTACATTACAGGTCTGTTCTCAGAAGCTGAATTATGTGTGTTTGCGTGAGATGGTTTGCAGTGGAGTCCTCTGGGGTCACAGGGAAGGGGTAAGAGGTTGAAGGTTGGCCATGAAACTGACTAGGAGGGCGAGTTGACAAGCTTGAGAAAATCTTTACAGGCATCACCAAAACAAGTGTGATTTATGCGTGTGTTGAAATTCAAGAACACTAGCCAAGTCTGCACATTCTTATATTGTTATCTATTCTATTAAGACAAGGTGTGCAATGCTTTGTTCTGCTCTGTGGATGCGAAGCATTTTATGCTGTAGAAGAAAGAAATGGATTCCTGTAGGAGAGATCCATTCCCATCACATGTATGTACACATGTCGGTTTTAACGGAGTTCAGGGCTATGACCATTCTTTTATCTGTGAAACAGCATGCATGCCTTGCCCTCAGCATATCAGGAATACCACTCATTTCTGATGGATGTCTTAAGAAATGAGAAAAAGCAGAACCAGTTCATACTAATCATATTTCATTTCAGTTGTTGTTATGTTGAACAGATTAAAAGACATCTTGGCAGACAACCTGCAGGCCTTTTATTGGTGTCTGAGAGAAACCCTGAACATGTTTAGTGTTTGTGTTAAGCTCTCTGTGCTCTGACACTGACGGAGCAGCGAGAGCAGCAGTCCTCTAACAAGGAGCCTTTGTCCCACTATCAGCTCTGTCCTTCTCAGGTCAGCCCCTCTGTCACTAGAGGACACAAGATAACTGGACTCTGGGTTCACCTTCTGTTATCATATCTCAGCGATGGCAAAATCAAGCCTTTCCAGCATACATTAAACTTTCTTAGAACAAGCACAAGTTAAGATTTTAGTGTTGAGGCAGTTTATTTTTTTCTATAACTAGAAATATATTTCGGTTTTGTACAAAACAAGCTATTAGAAGATGAAACCTTGGGCTATGGGAACTTGAGATGGGCATTTTAACTACTACATGATTATTGGGTAATGGTAAAACTATCAATATGTTATTTAATAATTAAGATAATCATTAGTTACTTAGTAATGAATAATAATAAAAGTTAGATTAGTAATTTATCAAATAGTTGCCCCATTGTTGTAAAATAAGGCTTTAGCTGTGAAAACATTTATCATGTTGTAAATGTGGTCTGTATGTAAGGTTTATTTAATAGCCGAAAGGAAAACAAACCCCTAATCCCGCTTCTTCCTTCTCTTAATCAAAGATATGGAGTTTGAGCGGAGTCCCACTACTGTCATCTCTTCATTGGGCAAACCTGTTACAATGCACTGCACCCTGAAGGGTACAGGGGGAGAGGAAGAGGACCCCCCTGATGTGCTTTGGCTTAGGGACGGTGTGCCACTTCAGTATGCAGATACCAACCAGTTCCAAGTTCACACTGGCAGCAACAGTTGGACAATCATGAGTACACTCAGGTAGGCAGCATTTTTCTCTGCAACACTTTCTAGCTGCTTTTGCCACATCACATTTATTGATAAAGGTTTGTCTGTTGAAAAGCAGCCACACCTGGCCTAAAAATATCAGTCATGGATGGAAATTGTGATTTGATATTCTTCTTATTTATTTACTGTTCATCCACTTTTATCCTTTCACCTAGCTTAAACAGTACAGTTGCTGGATTACATCACCATGTTGACTTCCAGCCACTGTTAATCACTTAAAAATTAAGTCTGAAAGAAATTATATCCACAAGCAAAATCCCATGTGCCTCATTTTAGCTCAATGTAATTTATCCCATTCTATGATTGGATGACAGCATTTGGAAGGAAAATAATCAGGGTCTGTAAATCTTTTTGCCTCTATCTCCTTGCTTAATCACTTTGGTTTGCCACTGCTTGATCTTTATGAAACCTGTCAAATAATACCCTTTTATACACATAACAGTATTGAGAAGGTCCAGCTTCCTGACATGGGCTCCTATCAATGTGCTGTTCTATCAGAAAGCCACCAGACTTTTTCTGAGAAGGGGAGCATTCAGCTGGAGGGTGAGTTCATCTTCAGCTCCCTGACGTACACAAAGACAGCTACTACTCTGAGTGCAGCAGATTAATTTGGATAGTTAAACGAGTCGAGATCCTGATTCAGCTAATTTTTTCTCAGGCCTTCCTCATTTCTCTATGGAGCCTCAGCACATGTCTATAGTGGCCAACGTATCCCTGAGCCTGAGATGTGTTGCCCACGGACCTCCAGAGCCAGTCAGGGTCATCTGGCTGCAGGATGGGGCTCCTCTCAACTCCCTGGAAGACCCGGTGGCCCTGTCACCCTCCACACTCAACCTCACAGGTATCATCTTTCACTCTCTATTATCTATGCAGTCAAGGCCCCGTGTAGACAGCTTAGTCACACCCATTAAAACATACATCCTAAATCAACTTCTCAAGGGCTCTCACATTGCATTGATACAGCCCAATGTTTAGTAATCAGTAAGACAGTACTAAAAAATGGCCATTCCATGTTGACAGAGCGTAACGTGACATTTTCAAACTGTTTCATTATTCATTGGCTGGCTTAGCGGTGTTTCCCCTATTTCAATTGAAACAGGCCCCTCCTTCGAAAGGGTCCCAGACTAACATGCAATAATAATTCACCCACTTTTAAAATAATTACTTATTTCAATCAAGGTGTATTAGCATGGAGAAAGGGAGCAGGGATACTGAGGGGGTTACAGCATGGCAAGGCAAGGCAAGTTTATTTGTATAGCACATTTCAACAACAAGGTAATTCAAAGTGCTTTACATAAAAAATAAAAGCAAAAGGGAAATATAAAAAAAGTTTAAAAGCAATATAAAATACAAAAGAAGTTACAGTGTTACAATCAGGGTTAAAAGACTTAAATGGAAAATAAAAACAGGCTGAGGGGTTGAGCAAATAATTGAGTTACAATTATTTTGAAAAGTGAATAAACAGAGAAGTACATTTAATCTACTCTCTCTAGCTAGTCTGTACTCAGGTCCATAGCAATCTTTGGATCCATTGAAACTCCAAAAAACCTTCGGACACCACAGAGAAACCATGACATGTCTGTCAGCAGGCCACTTTGATCCAGTAATACTCTGGACTCACCTGCGTGTTTACAGGTGGACAGAGGTTCCTGCAAATCACTCGGGTGCAAGATTTAAGACCACTTCCTTCACTCTGTTCAATCTCACTCCCATAATCTTTTCACTCAATTACTTACTCATTTCTCACTGTGTAAATATTTAATTAAAAGCAATGGTAAAAAGCTAAAAACAAAGAAAAAGAAAACAGGACAGTAAAAGTATGGCCTAAAACCAGGCATTTTAAAACCATCAATTGATAATAAAGTTGATAGTAAATGTTTTATAGTGTACAATTCTTTTCTAAAATTAGGTGAAGTCATGTTATACATAATTGGGTTGAGATGCACATTAGCTTTTGAAACAGCAAATCCTCACATTTGAAAAGGTGGAACCAGAAAGAGTTAAATGATTAATCAACAATTGAAATTATCTATTTTCTTCCTTATCGATTCATCAGCTACTCGTTTCAGCACTACATAAGTCAAAAATAAGTCACTGTCAGCAGCTTGAGGCCCCAAGTAGCAAATTTTTTAAATGATTATCAACAAGATGATTTAAAAAACATTGGTTTTAATGTACTATGATTAAAGTGATTATAATGTAATGCTTCAAAAGCTACACTACAACTATCTTCTATAGTTTCAAAGGGTCCTAACTCCCCCCCTCCATGGCTTAAACAAAACCACCAAACAACCACACTGCCCAGAAAGAGCAGGCTGGCTGGCACAGTGCCAGTGGATACATTCACGACGTGCCTCGAGGTTGTGTGGTTGATGGGTAAAGGCAGAGCAGCAGGCACAAGAGGACCTATTAGTGGAAATAAAATAGATGGGCAGAGTGCATACTGAGATAAAAGAAAGGAGAGAAAGGGTTTTGTAGCTGCATGAATGCAAATCACAGCTGCCTGCCAGATAGCTAGCCTGTGTTAAGTCCAATAGTAGGGGTACAGGCAGAGCGGGCTGAGTCAGACAGAAGGAGGAAGGAGCAGGCAATACTGGCCAGTTTAAGAAACTGACTTGACTCATCAGAGTAGGCTGGCTGGTGCTGACCAGGATCCCTTTGACGGTAAGCTACATTCACGTCTCTGGAATGGACACCTGCTCTGACAGACCACAAGCTCAAACCAAGACAAACAGAAATTTAAAAAAATCTTTTATTATGTCCATAAAGAGAAATGGTATGAAGTTCATTCCAGTCATTAAGGAATCAAGGGCAACACATTTTCCTGTAACTTCATATGTCAGGTAGTTTCCATTCTCATCTGATGGCTCTTTTTATGCATTGTCAACCAGTTTTAGGGCAGAAAGCAATTGAAGAAGTTAAAACAATTTAAGTTCTTAAGTTGTTAGTATGGCGTACAAGATATGGTTTCTAGTCCTTTAAATTCAATGACTATCTGATGATATGTAGACATCAGTTGATACTTCAAATGCTGTATGTATACAAAGAAAAGCCACTGTTTCAGTACTATTCACCCAATATTGATGAGCAAACCCTAAAATTCTCTTAAAGATGAAAGTCAGCACTTCCTCATTGGCATTTTTTCATTTAAGTGCGCATATGTTTAAATCTTTTATCAAGCAAAAATGTAGAAACATTCATTGTTTTCAGATTTGATACTTTTAAGTCTTAAATCTTTGCAAACTGAATATCTTTCCATTTTAGATTGTTGGTCTGAAAGAAACAAAAGATGATTTTTATAATCAATAATGAAAGTAATAGTAGCCTTAAATCCAATATTCTGTACATAAACAAAACTATGAAAAGCACAGCATTGCACTGTACATGTCAGCCAAGGAAAGAAGTACAGGGGCTGTTATTCCCAGCTAACATTAGCACTGTTGGTCAATACTGTCTCATGAGCTCAAGAGTTCTTCCGAGTGACCGATTATGACATTCTCAGCTGGTCGGGGGGATGTTGTTTTGCAGTTTGCTGATAGGGAAGGAAAGAGACAGAAGGGTGAGTGGCGCAATTTCGAGACAGCCTGATGAGCAGTTCATTCACACACACAGCCAGTGGTCATCCCTCACTCCTCCCTCCCTCCTTTTCCTCTCTCACAACCCTTTGCTTCACCCAGCGAGGATCGTACCCCCTGTTCTTTTTCCGGCCACAACACAATGGAGGCATGGTGCCGTCGGCGCAGACCAACACACTGCGTGATTCTGTGCGAGTCTCAGTTTGTGGCTTATTGACAATGTTAGGGTGTTAGATAACAGTGATAAAACTTGAATGTCACGTTTCAGTGTGTGTGTGTGTGTGTGTGTGTGTGTGTGTGCCTGTCTTGTGTTGTGGAATGATTTGAGTGTTTGAGCATGCTATGAGTCACTTTGTGAGAGGACTCATTCTCTGTTGAATGTCAGCGTGTGTCACACTGTTTTGGCCCCTTCAGAGGAGCCCCAGCCCCTTGAAGTCAGCATCTCAGCCTTTCACACCTGGACCTCAACTCGGCCACGCTCTTTGTTCTCAAAACCTTCTCTGCAAAAAAAACTTCAATTTCACAACAAGCTACAGACACACAAAAAAAAACACAATCAGGCACTTAAACGATGTAAGTTAGAGATTCTTAAGAATGAGTAAATTTTGCTTTGTAGAAAGCATAACCCAGCTCAAACACTAAAAAGTGATACATCTAAGGCTGACAGGAGCACTATAATCAAATGTGAAAGGTTTAAAATGGCGTGTGATAGGACACACTGATACCATTTTTAACAGAACAAGATGGTGTTGGATAGAGGGGTTGTAGAGATTTTACTTGACTTATTCTTTACCTTTAAAAGCCCGTGACTGCTAGTTTGTTTTTGATGAAATGTGGCAGAAAGATGCTTGACACAGATTGAGCCAAGGCAAGTTTTCATCATTCCTGCCAGACTTGTTTTATGACAAGTAAGAGTCTGCGCTACAGTAGACCTACAGTAATTACTTGCCAAAATTATGTTTATTATCTCAAAAAGGTACTCTCACATCAACAAGCATACTAACCCCCATTCTAATCACAGTACTGTTGACTGAGAGATCACACTGCCTTATGGAAACTATTACCCTCCCACTATTCTCACTTTAGTTTGAACTATCACAGCGTTTCTCACATTAACATTATGTGCAACTCAGCATGCTGAGCAAGAATTCCTGGTTTCAAAAGACCCTGAATGTTCCCACTTCAGATGTGCATGTTGTTTCATTTTTCTGCCCAGGTCTGAACAGGACAAGCACCTTTTCTTGTGAGGCCCATAACGACAAAGGTGTGGCCACCTCTGGATCTGGTACCATCACTGGTAGGTGTCACACTATGAAAGCATAAACATCAGCCCTCTTCATTCATTTTAGACACAATTTTTCTGTTAAAATTGTTTGTTGTTGTTATATTTCTATTTTATTTTTTATTTTTGCGTCTTTCTCTCTTTCTTAAGTTCTCCCATCCCAACCTAAGAATCTGAGCGCTGTGGAGTTCAATCAGACCAGTCTCCGCTTATCATGGCAGCCTGGTTTTGGAGGGGACTACCAGATAATCGACTGCACTGTTCAGGTAAGATAAATGTGAGAGAATACCACAACTAGCTGAGAAAACTAACTTGGAAGAGCCTCCACAACTGTTTGACCTGCATGTAAAACAAATACATCACCCTCCCCTATTTGTGGGACCAGGGCCTTACCTCATGCAGCCTAATTTTAAATAAAAGAGAGCTTACTTTTCTTTTGGTCTCTTAACTCATCCTCTACCCCTCCCTGCTTTATACACGTACCACTGGATCAGGTTTCACTCTGGGAAAGTGGCCTCGTGGACTAATCTTATGTAGCACCACTCCCTCTCTCTCTGTCAGTGACTCTCTGCCACTATCCTGCTCTTTGGCTATTACAGCTCATGGCTGGAAGGAGGAGCATTTTCTCCTGGAGAACGGAGCAGAACCACCCCAAAACGTCTGGTTCTAATAAAGCTGCCCCTCATACCTCTTGCTATTCTTGCCCCTTCCCCTCAGCCCTCCCTCACCCCTTCACCCTCACAGGGGAACAAGGCGAGGGGCCGGCTTCAGCAGAACAGGGCAAAAATCTGAATTTAACGGTCCATTGTGTGGCGAAGAGAAACATGAAAGAGGCTTCAGTGTAGAAAGCAGAAAGATAGTCCTGTGCTCCACAAAGGAAGCATAAAAAAGAAAGACAGAAAAAGAAAGAAAAAATGAATGAACAAAACAAAGAAAGAGAGAAAGTCGGTTACAGAAAACAGGAAAAGGCAGTGACAGCAGGTATTGTGGGTCTGAGCCATAGATGGGGAATGCAGGCCAAAGTGTGACTCAGGGCTGAGCTGTACAATTAGATTAAACATGGTTGTTTACAGGCTGGATGGTGATTCATCAAGTCAGGAATGACTCATTCTCCTTCTCTATCACACACACACTCACACACATGTATTCCTCATTCATACAACTTAATATTCCTTGGAATCACACTAGCTAATTCACGTCATCATCCACCTAGCTAACAGCATCTGCTGTACACACAAACCTAATATGTTTGTGTGGCTGCTCATTTGGTCATTATTAAGTTCTCAGCTCTTACTGTAAAGCCCTTCCTGTGAAGTGCAGCCTGAAGCCTGCAGCAGCCACTTGATAATGAGCAATGCACCAATGGTCCAGACCAGCCAACTTTAATGTGGTTTTAAGATTGCTGAAATGAAGAATTTTTCCGACCTTGTGTTCCTCTTTAAATTTGTTTACCACAGAGAGTTTGCAGAGACAGCAGGTTTCTGCCTGTGATTTTTTGTTGATGGGTTCTGCTTTCAATGCACCTTACTGAGTCTTGTTTACGTTCAAAACAGCAATGCAGGTTGTACACCGTTTTTGGCAATTAACAATTAATGACCACCCCCCAGCACCATTATGCACAGACTCATCCAAAAACTGAAAATATTTTTGGTTGCAGAAACAGAAACATTTCCCATAATAAGCCAGTTGCCTTCCATCACAAAAAATATTGCTGTGTCTCAATTTGGATACTTCCATTAGTACACTTTCACATAGTACACTGGGAACACTATGTACTTACTTGCGTAGTGCAGGAATTTCAACAGGGTAGCGCATTGTAGCGCATGCATTTTGCCAGAATTGTCAGTGTCAACAATCTTATGCACTCAAAACAGCAAGTACAGAAGAACGCAAATTGAGAAACAACCTTAATTGTCATCGCTCTCTGCTGTTGCTCTGAACTTGTTTTTGTTACTATAATTTAAGCTTTTTCTATGGCATTACTTTAAATTATAAGCATGTTGAAAGAGATGCTTTCATTAACTCATCTACTTTATGCCCAAAATGTTCGCTTTAGATCCATTGGCACAGAAAGAACAGCGTCCTCTTCCTGTTTGCGCCATAAAGCAAGACCCACCAAATGTTGTCACACATCTGAAATCCAGTGTAAAGGCTGGTCGAGGCTGTAACAAATTTAAGTTTGTTATCTGAATGTTCTAGGCAAGACGTTCAGGAGAGTCCTTCACAAGAGGCCCAGATAAGATGATCCACAACCAGAAGATGAACATCCCACCAGCCACGCACTTCATCGAGAACCTGGAGCCCCACAGTCTCTATGCTTTCAGGGTGGCCTGTCACAGCAGCCAGGGCCAATCTGAATGGTCGCCCTGGTTGGAGATACGCACCAAAGAAGGAGGTAAGTCATCCAAGTGAAGAGATGTTTTTTTTTCATCTTGGATGTGTGTGCGCGTGGGATCAACTCCTCTGAAGTGTGCCAAGGTCAAGGCTGGCTGGCTACAGATTGAAGTCCAAGTCTCCTCCTATTCCTGTTGTGCACTGTAACAAGTGCAGGACAGGTGCTGCACATCAGCTAGCAGTGATCGATTGAGCCACTTTTTGTCTGTACCATATTCACTTGCACATAAATACCCATTCTGTCATATAGATGCATTTTTACTGCTAAAAATACCAAACTTTAAAATGTAGAAATTGTCTCAAGTATTGTTAAAATCTCAGGTGAAGTCTAAAGTACCTTAGAGCAAGTCTAGTCAAGTCACAAGTCTTCCTAGGCAAATTGCAACTCTTTCAGCTGACTGAATGCAGCCAATTAGAATGATACAGAATTTGAACATTTGCATTTAAAAAACACTAACATGCAATTTTGCATTTGCATGTTAGTGTTTTTCTTTACATGCAGTAGCTAAGACAAGTCCTTTCAATGCTAGGGCTAATCATTAAATATTAAAGATTATGGCTTTGCTTGGCCTGTCTGTTGCTTTCTTTATTTTTTACTTATTGTTCCAGGATTTTGCTAGGTTAAAATTGTTACACACTTGAGTCTTAAGTCTACAGATCTGATATAAACAGTTTTATTTTTTGCTCAGGCAGTGGTTAATGGCTATGACTGTTTGGCATTTTAATCTTGTACCGTAGCTATGATCTAATGATCTCTTATGCCTTGGGCTGTCTGATTGTTTTCTATCTTGTCTCAAATTCATGCTGTTATAATGTAGGCTCATAAAAGTGGCCCTTGCTTTTCAGTTTGTTTCAAAGTGTGTCAAGACTTATTGGCAACATAATGTTTGATAACAAGAATTCAGAGAATCGAGTTACAGTGCACTTTGCACAGTCATAATGTTCCTTCCTGTGCCTCTTTAACTTCTGGGGGTGCAGTCTGTGTCTGTGTTTATGAAGAATACCAGACACGAGTCACTGTACCTCTGCAAACCCAGTTTCAAATGTAAACTCTTGAGGTAGAAAGCTGACTGGTATTGAAGGGACGGCATTGGTGGAAACAGAGAGGGAGGGAGGGTGGACGTTAAATTCTCCTGAAAGGCTTCAGTTAGGATCGCAACGCTCTGTCCAAACTGTAATGCTAGGCTGCTGTGTGTTTGACTTTAAAGTGAGGTGGGATTTTCCATGCCAGCTCATGCTGTCTCTATCCCTGGATGAATAGGAATGGAAACAGTGTATACTAAGTGGGGTGATGCCACAGGAGAGATGAATGGGGCTTTCCATAATGGAAGCTGCTCATAATCTGAAAATACTTCAACCCAGCATTTCTCACAAATTGAAAAAGGGAGAAGTAGCACTCTTAAAATGTTACTGTAATGGATAAAGTGGTTTTGAGATAAGCTGGCTACAGTCCGGATTTTAAGTTTCAGTTCTTCATTATAACAAAGTTATAGTCATCTTTGTTTTGTTTCATTGGAAAAATCCTTTGTGTTGCCAAATGATATAATTTCCTTTGGACAATATAGTTTCATTTGTACTCTGATAGCTCTCTCTGCACTTGTCCTGATGAGTGAAAGTATGAAGTAAAACCCAGAGGATAAGATTTAGCTGGTGGTCTACAATATTTCAGGGGTCACTGAAGGTCAATGGGAGTGAGAGAATGAAGGGGAGAGGTAGACTGCTCACAGCCCAGCCATATTTTCCACATCTTTCTCTTGAGTTTCAATGTTGAAGACTGTGATAAAATTTCCATCATGCTCTATTGTAGAGCCTAAAATCTTTCTTTCTTGAGCTTTTTTCTGCTCCATTTGTTTCTAATTAATAAATTGGACAGATATGTGCTGCACTATCTCTTACATGTGTCATCCTGGCACCGACATCCCCGTTTGCTGCTCCTCTGTCTCCTCCTATATTCTTATGTTTTTCACTTCATTACAGACTCTTCTCCTGCCAATGCTTTTTTGTTCTCTTATCCATACTCCATTCCCAAGTTAGACTCGGCTAATTTGCTCTCATTTTGTTGCAGTCTTTTCCTACCTCAAATCCTACAAACACCCACTGAGGAATTTATTTCCTGCATCAATCAAGTTGAACAAGTTTTTTTTTCTGAATCCAGCCTTTTAACTTCACTCCTTCATCTCTCAAGTCTCCCCCTTCTCTGGACCTCAGATGACCTGTAATTTCTCTTTCCAGAGCACAGAACTAGCCACTGTGGGAAAATCAGAAAAAAGGGTTAATGGTGGGAGTAGGCAGGCAAGGAATGGATAGAAGAACAGGGAAACAAGGGAAGGGGGGGCGCTTTGAGAAAACACTCAATTTGCTATTTTCCCAAAGCCCACTATTTTCCCCGGAGGACAGTTGTGGGGGGGTGGGGGCGGGGGTCTGGTTGTTGGGAGAGGAAGCGAGACGACCCATGTCACCCTCCGAATCCTAAAGTTGCAAAGAGATTGTGTTTTACATATCCATTCTGTAAATGCATTTTCCTTTCACTTCCAAAAATACCTCGAGAATGCATTTTTCCAAAAAAACAAACAGGAATGAATGAAATAAGACCGGGTGTGGCAACACAAAAGTGCACTCCCTCTCCTTTTTTGTTACATCATATTATGTGTTTGTACCTCTAAAATGACGCCAAACTTACCGTCCTATGGGAGTTAGTCATGATGATGAGGCACAACACACACACACACACACACACGTCACATTTAATCCAGTTAAATACTACTGCCAGTAAAAAGGAACCACAAGCATTAAAGGACTACACTTACTAAAGACAGACAACAGTCTGCTCCACCATAAAAATTGCAATATCCTTAAAAGTTGACATTTTTGATGACACTAACATTTGTGCACTGACTGATCTGGGAAACACTGTGTTTCCTGTGTAGTGCTGAGTTTGTTTTCATTTATGGAGAACAGACTCCAGATCCCAGGGTTATGAGTACATTTTGGCTTAAGGATGACCCCTTTCCATCCATGTGTTGACCCACGTAGAGACTAACCAGACTGGGATAAGGAGATGAAGCATACAGAACAAAGGAATAGCGTTGCCTTGAAGGGGAGAAGGGGAGTGCTGCCAATGTTTGAATGATGTAAAGCATGGTTTTCTGACACTGCTTCTTCAATAGCAGTGCGCAACAGGATGTGAAACAGTAGTCTGCCATGGATGCAGATGTTAACCTCTGCTGTTGTGAACTAATTGTGGCTCAAAAGTGTTTGTTTCTCAGCCTCTTGCCAAAACAGGCCAAAGGACAAAGGGAAAACATGATGCATTTTTTTCCTCTGTAGTTATGGGTAGGTAAACTACCTATATCTTGAAACTAAAATGTTCTCAAGTCAAAAGGTTTTTTTTCTCCTTCAATGAGTTTTACGTCAACAATTAACATCTCTGTTTTCTTGAACTCATAGGTCCTTGACAAAAAAAAGAGAGAGGCATTAGCACAGACCAGGCAGTGAGGGAGAAGAAAACTTGGCAAGAAAAGAGATGGAATCATGTTGGATGGAAGGCAGGGAGAGAGAAAGAGACATGAAGAGGGGAGGAGAAAGAGAGAAAAGGAGTGGTATTGGCAACTTAAAGGTGGAGGCGGAGGCAGAGAGAGATAAAGACAGACAGATGACGGATCATAGGTGGAGATGAGCTGCTGGAACGAACCTGACTTGGAGGTTGTTTTTGCTGCCGCTGGCAGGCAGAACAGGGACCACATGTGGAAACAATCACCCTCCAAACGCTTCCTGATAACATCATGCATAGGCTGGGCCATGTTTCCCAAAGCCACACTCACTTGGTGAACGTGTGTGTGTGTGTTTGTGTGTGTGTTTGTGTGAGCGTGTGTGGGTGTCCAGTTAGTTTGTGTGACTTAGTAAGCCTGCCTAGAGAGTGAGAAGCAAAGACAAAGAGAGCCTTAACTCAAACAGTAACAAAGGAAATAAGCAGTGTCGTCTTCTTGCAAAAAGGTGAAAAGGTTCTTGGATTTTTGTTCTATACAAGGCATCAATCACACACACACACAAACACATACACACACACACACACACACAAATTCCTCATAGTATTTCTAGCATGTGCTTCAGGTTGTTTCTCCACTGGGTATTTCTGCTGCCAGCAGTCTTTTTTTTTGCTCTTTGCTCCAGAGAGCCAGAAAAGAAAAGGGCAGGCGAGAGAATAAACAGGGATGGACAGAAGAGGGAGGACAGCATGAAGGAGGGAGACACAGGCCTCAGCATGTGTCCACCAGAGTTCGGCCAGCCGTGCTGAGACAGAAAGATCACGCAGGCTTCTTAACTCAGCTAATCGTCCCTGTCTGTGCCCTTAGCTATCCTTTTTTGTCCTAATAAAGCTGACTTCCCCACATTCTCTGACATCTTCTCCCTCCAGCTGTTGTAGTTATCCACACCCTAGAGGCTCCAGGCTGTCAAAACAACACACGCCTGGCTAAACCCAAGCCCGCTGGCTCCTGTCCATCTCGGCCACAGTCACAGCACTGCCGACTCCTCACTCATATTCTAAGTCTTTTGACACGGACACTGCCACACCCTGAGCTACATGCTTACCTAACCTTACAACAACTCTACAAGTAAAACTCCATGTAACTGTGTAAGAAGTGAAATGCCTTTAAGTTCTGTTGTGTTTTGTCTTTCAGTGCCAGAACACCCTCCTGTTAACGTGACCGCAGTACTAAATGGGACCGAGGTGCTGATGACGTGGGAGGGGCCTCCAGGAAAGCTGAATGGAGAACTTCAGGGTTACATGGTGGAGTACAGCACACCTACCACACAGCAGGTCAGTGTGGGACACATACATTCACAACAAAACACACAAAAACTTGTGATGGAAAGAAAACATTCACTCTGTTTGGCACTGACTGTCCCACTCTTTTCTTTGTTGACAGCTTGTTGTCGATACTGGATTGGACACTGAGCTGTCAATCAATCTGTCCGTTCCCCTGTCCAATGTGTCTTTTCGAGTGTGTGCCTATACAGGCGGAGGGCAAGGACCCTGGACCCCCACAGAGACTCTGACACTTACTTCTGGTGAGTTACATTAAGTGTCAAAACAACCAATGAAAACATAAAAATTTAACATATTGTGTCACATGAATGATCGCTGTAATAGATTATTTAAGATTCCTTTTTTTATCTGAAACTGCATCATTTCTTAAGCAATAGTTTGATTTTAGCTCATAACTTCAGTAGTATTTTAGAATGATCGTAATACATTTTTAAAAGAATATGTCAGATGTTGTTTTATATAACTTCAACATGGATTAACGTGTTGCAAGACTTTCTCTATCTTAATCTTTCTTATATTATCTTTAATATTTATTGTTAAGAACCAAAACAAATTCCTTGAATGTATAAACCTACTTGGCAATAAAGCTGATTCTGATCATTTTAGGTTTTACCAAACAAAATATGTTGTTTTTCTCCTTAAAGTCAAAATATTGACATGAGCAATGCTTTTTTTTTTGACTCCCACAGAAATAAAAGGAAGGAGAGGTGAGTAATTACCATCTTTGGACATTTAAACTTACAAACATGCTATTCTATGACCTCTCAAAATGGTATTTAATGACACAGTGACAGTGGTAGAGGGCTCATTGTGTTCTCGCAGTTTCTTATTCTCAGCCAGTGGGTTCCTCCTTGAGTATGAAAGTGCCTTCCCATGAATCTCAGAAATAAGGAAGGAAGACAAAAAAGAGAAGACAGGGTCTCAGAGAGACAGAAAAGGGGAAGAGGGGTGTGGGGTGAATGGGAACACGCATCATAAATATTTATAACAGGCAGGAACAGGGCAGCATCTCTGTTTGCTTAGTCTAATAGAGCAAGACAGACAATTCAAACAACAAGAATGGCAGATAAAAAGAGGCAGGGAAAGTTGGGGGAGGATGAGTGTGAATGGGAGAAAAGTTGAAAACAGTGGGTGGATGTTGTGAGTGAACAGCAGTTGCAGGAGTATGTTTGGACAGCAAGAACTCAAAGTTGATGTTTTCAGAATGACAAAAAAGGAGCATATTTTTAGAGAGAAATTTTAAGATTTATCTCAGATTTACTTCACCTTACCAGTCCCACCTGACTTAACCCTCATCCGTGTCTGTCCACACCTCTCCTCTCAGTTTCATCAACACCCGAACCACCCTTTTCCTGGCACTGGTGGTATGTGGTGATGGCCATTGCCGGCTGTGTCCATAGCTGTGCTCATGGCTGTTTACGTGGCCAAGCTGCGGCGCAAGGAGACTCGCTTTGGGTGCGTAGGCTGTTACTGCTCCTCGTGGGTAGAAGGGAGGAACTCAATAGCTGTGCCAAACCAAAAAGCTTCATCTTTTTTTCAGTTCCTTGACCTAGTTGCCTCACTTCTGCAGCCATACTCAAAAATTTGTATATAGATTTCTGTTTTGAAAACCGGAAACAGTCATTCTTGGAGCAAGGCCATGCTTCAGCTGTGTTTATGCATCTGCAGAATTACCTCTAATTGTGCTGTGAATGCATTCACAGAGAGGCGTTTGAACCGATGATGGAGAGCGGAGAGCTGGTTGTCAGGTACCGTGCTCGCCGCACATACAGCCGCAGGACTACAGAAGCAACATGTGAGTTCCCCTCTCTGCCCCTGCATGTTACTCAGAAAGATGACACTTGATATTGCACCTGACAGTCCCTACAGCAGTAAGAGAAAAGTCTGCAAGCATGCCCAAACCTGTCTCTGTCCCCAGGAAAGGTAGCTAAACAAAAAAGTAGCATAATCCTCTCATGCCCTGGGCCTGGATCCAACAGTTCAACTGAAGGAAATCTTTGGCTGTGATGAGTGATCTATTCTCCACAATTCAATACTAGAATAGCTTGTTTGGTTGATCAAAGGCAGGAACACGAGCAGTTGTGAAAACGGCCTTGGAGTGTTCAATAAGCTGACATACTCCACAACAACATTGCGCCCCTTAATTTATATAAAGAACAACTAATAACTTTTATTGTGCAACAAATCTATTCATGAAGTTATACTGTACAGTCAGGTGTGAACGGCAGAATTAGATTTGACTTTGACTGATTTCAGGCATTTCACTGACAGAACAGAGGAAGGAGTTGAGACAGAAAAGGTGAAATAAAGATAACAGTAGATTGGAGAGGTTGAAGTTGTGGGAAAGGGGATACAATTACTTCAGAGAGAGAGAGAGTGACTTGACGTACCCCTCCTATGAATGAGATTTCTAACTTAAGCAACCTGTAACAACAGATGAGGTGTTGCTTGACTGCCCTGACTGGAGTAATTTCACTGTTGAGGAGTTTCAAGTCTCATCCAAGTAGAGCAATAACATTGTGCTGGTGGAACAGAAAGCAGTGGTTTGTGTACTATCACCAGCCAGCAGTCTCTGTGAGTCCTCAGATACATACTACTAAAACACAGAATACATACTCAAAATTCACACACCTGGCTAACATTCAAGCCCTGACATTGTCTGTGACAGAATATTTGTGTCGACCTCATACAAAAAAAGGCTCAGCTTGCCACAGGCACAAAGAGGGCAGGGGAATCACAAAACTGTAGAGACAAAAAAAGAAAAAAAACACATTCAGCGAGTAAAATGAGACTAGCCAAGAGAAAGAGATGTGGCGATAATGAGGACTCTGAGTGAATAGGTGAGAGCTCAGTGGGAATAAAGAAAGGGGTTAGATCGGGGGGATTTGGGCAGGATTCATGCTGCTGATGTTGACCAGTAATTCTGGCCAATTTTCAGGACAAAGTCAAACTCTTGGGCTCCTGTTTTTCATGCATTGGCTAATAGGTCACGCCAACATGTGTTGGAACATGCCTGCGGACTGAGCACATTGTTGTCCGACGCATGGCAGATTGATAGTGTAGCAGCAGCTGGAGGGGAATCTCTGAGCATGTCGTTGCCTTGTCATATCTTGGCCCAGATGTGAAAACAGCCCTAATGTCTGTAGCACAGTCTGCTCGCCACCATACAGCTCGATGACAGCCAGGTGGCTGAAGGGAGTCAGGAGTATTTAAACCAGCATAAATCCTCTGACCTCAGCTCCCCACCCCAACCTGGTCCCTTGCATGTTCACAGTCTGACACCAGAAAAAATTATCTGAGAGGAGGGAGAGCTTCCATGTCCGATATTCTCAGCACAGTGGACTCCATTGTAGTTTTGGTCTATTTTTGTATAGTTTTTGATTATTTTCTTAGCTGCATGTAAATTTAGTTTTCTGGGTTTGGTAGTTTTGTTTCAGGTTTAATTTTTATTTTGTTTACTGTTCAATTTTAATATTTTTGAAAGTATTTTCAGTATGTTTGGAACATAACTCTGAATTAAAAACAATTGGAAGAATTATTTTTTACATTAATACTAATTCAAACGTAGTGTTACCTTTATTTGCAACAAGATGAAAACTAAAAAAGATTTAATTTAAATTTTATTTTGGTTGGTTTTACAAGCAGACAGGATGGTTTTAGTTCAGTTATTTTAATTGTTTTTAAACTGGCAGTGTTTATTATGTGGTTTTACAATGTGGCTGTTTTTTCTCTCTTTTCTGTGTTATTCATTAAAGGGCTTGGGCCCCAAACACCATTAAAGTTCCTTATTTTTCTTCCTTAGTGAACAGCCTGGGCATCAGCGATGAGCTGAAGCAAAAGCTCCAAGATGTGATGGTGGACAGACATAAACTAACCCTGGGAAAGACCCTGGGAGAAGGTACAGCTCTGTTTTGTTTTTGTTTTTTTAAATATGTGTCAGTGTAATTTCTGGGAAATTGTGGAGTTTATATGATACAGTATCAGAACAGGGAGTGCCTGACAAACCTCAAGGTAAAAAAAAAGGCATTTGTAAACACTTTTATATCAGGGTTGCTACATTGTGCATAGTGAGGACTTATCTGCCATAGCACCAATGCTTGCTTTTCACTTTTCTCCAGTTATTTCCGTCTGACATTAACATGTTTTGACCCCGGGTTTAGAGTTACAGTTTACAATAAGATAACCTTAAAACCCTGTTCTCTGTAAAGTAAAGAGACTAACCATTCTTCACAGTTTAATAAGATATTTAATGCTGATGCATCTAAAATTACATCTAAACAGAGTGTCTGATTGTGATTTAATTTCTTTCTTCAGGGGAGTTTGGCTCTGTGATGGAAGGGCTGCTGACTCAGGAGGAGTCTGCTCTCAAAGTTGCTGTCAAGACTATGAAGAGTGAGTAGACAGTAAAAGTACTCAGCCATCACCACAATGAATCCCTTCATCTTGGGAACACAGGCCATTTGATAGACAGCCCTCCGGGTCAGAAATTAACATGGGGGCAACAATTTAAGTTTTTGATCAGAAAACAGACAAAGACGCAGCTTGTGGAAAATATTGGCAGAAGAAAAAAGTTGACCCCACATAAACTGTGGTGCCAAAGTAAAGACAATTGTATAAAAACTCCA
Organism: Lepomis macrochirus; assembly: GCA_024633595.2. NCBI lineage: Eukaryota > Metazoa > Chordata > Actinopteri > Centrarchiformes > Centrarchidae > Lepomis > Lepomis macrochirus. The sequence continues at coordinate 6,729,594 of JALXJV020000009.1, forward strand.
AAGTCGGTCGGGGGATGCATTTTTAGGGACTGAAAACAGTACCACCCTCTTTCTGCCAGAGCTTTCTGCCAGTTTTAAGCTGTGTTAAAATAACCTTAGTGGTAAAAACTATATTAAAACATGTATTAATCGTTGGTTTAATAAATTCTGGAGCCAAAACACCCTCTGAAGTAAAAGTTTATTTCTTACCTTGGCAACCTCTCAACCTGGCAGCATGTGCCATGAGCTATACAAAACAACATGGGCTTACCTCTGCACCGTCTCCTCTCCAGTTGCCATCTGTACCCGCTCAGAGATGGAAGATTTTCTGCGTGAAGCTGCCTGCATGAAAGAGTTTGACCACCCCAATGTCATGAGGCTTCTTGGTGAGTCAGGATTCATACTGCTCGGTGTGTCAAGCATCAGCTAATTCAAATGACAAAAATTATATTCAAAGAACAGCAATGAGTCTTCATACATAATACTGTTGAAGTTCATCAGGATACTCCACAAACCTCACTATGAATAGTTGTCATTGAAACTGCTTTCCACCAAAGGAATTAAAATTTACAGCATTTTCCGCAGATTCATTCATAGATTGGTTAGAGACAGAAATCTTCGAGATGAATATCTCAAAACCTGGACATATGAAACAATAGCTATCTGCATAACTAAAAGTTAAATGAGTACTGCCTTAGTTAATTAAAAAAAGATTAAAGTCTAAGACAGCCGTTTTGAGATTATGAGTAAAATTGTGTTCATTTCTTTATGTACAGAACATGTAGTCTTTGTGTGTAATACTTAGCTTTGGTGTTTTCACAGGTGTGTGTCTGCAGACTGTGGAGAGTGAAGGTTACCCCTCCCCTGTGGTCATCCTGCCCTATATGAAACATGGAGACCTGCACAGCTATCTGCTATACTCGAGGCTGGGAGATTGTCCTGTGGTTAGTCTGATTACAAATAATAAAGCACAGTCAGCAACATACACATATGCGCATGCAGGCAGTCACACGCATGCACACAAATAGTTTAATGGGTTCGTAGTTTAGAAGTTCACATGAATTTCTGCCGGCAAAATGGGATCCAAAGGTCAACATAGACGTAATGTATTTTTTTACAGAAAGCCCTCATCCACCCTGTTTTTGGCAGCACGTACACTCTGAGATCATAAAAACACAAGATATGTGTCTGCCGTTGCTATCTGCAGTTTTACTTATTAATGGATGAGATGTTTTTTTGGAATTGAGAAGTGCCATACGCAGTAAGTCCCTGAAGAGCTGGGTTAAGAAACACAAGCCTAATCAAAACAAGATTCGTGCAGAATGTTGAAACATTCATGAGTTCGGCAAACATTCAAAAACAGTGGTGTTGAAGCCTATCCTTCCCACAGGGGGAGGCTGTTAGTATCTGGAGCTATGATCAGTTCAGGCTGATCACAAGTCCTCAAAGTGATGGGCTTTAGTGCCCTCTACTGTGCAGAAAAGAAATGGCAGCTGTGGTGGATGTGTGACTAAAACCTCTTTGTGCTGTCCTGCAGTACCTCCCGTCTCACATGCTGGTAAAGTTTATGACTGATATTGCCCGAGGGATGGAGTACCTCAGCAGCAAGAACTTCATCCACAGAGACCTTGCTGCTCGCAACTGCATGTAAGCACAATCTCTGCTTCCACTTTTTACTCTCTGTTCCTGTATGTGTTATCATTTGCTCTTTCTCTTTCCATTTTTGTCCTGCATGCAATGGTTGGAGACAATCTTAGAAATAACTGAAAGTAGACCAAGAGGATGTTCATAAAGCAACAGAGGGGAAGTCCAAAAAATATGATACAGGAAAGGCATGCCACTCTCAAATGGGCATTTACTTAAATTGAATATAACATGCATCATATTTTATGAGATTATACTCATAAACAACTAGTAACTGTAGCTTTCAAGTAAATGTAGTGGAAAAAAGTTCAAAATCTACCTCTGAAATGTATTGAGTAGAAGTATAAGGTACCAAAAGTACTGTTAATGCTTAGCATTTTTCAGAATGCCTGTTTTCCAAAAATACAGCACTGTAACACTGTTTTTCCTCTGCCTCAGGCTGAATGAGAACATGAATGTATGTGTGGCTGACTTCGGCCTCTCCAAGAAGATCTACAATGGAGACTACTACAGGCAGGGGCGGATCTCAAAAATGCCTGTCAAATGGATCGCTATTGAAAGCTTGGCCGATCGCGTCTACACCACCAAGAGTGATGTGGTTAGTTCAACACTGTTTTTGTGTCACAGTGTGGTTTTGTTCTTGTAATAATCCCATTGTGGATCGGGAATCTGTTGAATTATGATTGAGGTTAAAGTCGTACTTCTCCTCCCAGATCTGCCTTTTGAGTATCAAAAAGCTTGGAAGGACCTGAAATGTGTTTCTAAGAGTTACAATAGATTATTTTAGTGGAGATAAATTTCCCAGAAGAAACAATCAGAACCTCTATAGAATCATCTCAAAGCACCCAGCAGCATATTGGTCATCTGTATGCTCAGTGTTTTTTAATCAGTCATCATTTCATCTATATATTTCAAAGTACACTACTTTAAGGAGAGTGGCAGCACCCAATAAAAGAACTGTATTTCAGCTGTACTTCGGCACAACAATGAGTCTTTAGAAACTACTGAGGATATCGATGGACAGTGGAGAAGTAAATGCAGCAGGAGTAGTTTAAGACGTTTCTGTAGATGTTTAGATTTTTTTCTACTGTCAAAACTGGTATCTTTTGGAACAGTTCACTGCCAAAGAAGGAAGTGCTATACAAACCTTTTACAGTCCCCTTTCCTGTCTACAAATGGTGAGTGTAATAAAAAGCAGATTTTGGGAGACTATTGCTTTAAGATTACTTTAATGTTGAAGGTATGGTCCAGAGTTAGGTATGTGGCTATTATGGTAAAGTTTAGAGTAAGCTTCCAGGAAATTAATGCACATCAATACAATGTCCTCAAAAATAACAAAAGCAGAAGAATTCCAGTCATTCTGTTAATGGGAAATATTTGCTATGTGTACTCTTCAAAACTGAAAAATAACACATTTTAATAACCTCATAAAGACAATGTTGTGATGTGTTGAGCTAAATGTATTCCATTTTCAACAGAATATACTGTACATACATATCACTACCAACATCTGCAACAGGCATTAGTCAGTAACAGCTGATAAATTCACTGCATATATGTTTGAGGGGCCCTGGTTCCCATGCACATGTGAAAGTGTAAAAAAGGATGTACATTCCTTAGTAGGTTGTGCATAAAGTAAAATGTCCAGACAAACATGGCTGTGTTATTTCTTTAGCTAATGTTTGACCAGTGCAGTTTCATGTTTGAGTAGTGTGTGCATAACCTGACTGAATTCAAAACTCCTTAACCCTTCCCATTTCTCTCTGTCTTTACTATTTCCTACTCCTTTCTTCCCTCTCTGTCTCTCTCTTAGTGGTCGTTTGGAGTCACCATGTGGGAGATTGCCACACGGGGCCAGACTCCATACCCTGGGGTCGAAAACAGTGAGATTTACGATTACTTGAGACAGGGAAACCGTCTCAAACAACCTCCAGACTGTCTGGACTGCATGTGAGTGTTGACTCCTTCACTGCACATTCCTCACAAAACACACTCAGCTGATGATAAAGTACCTTGGAAATCTATTGCCGCCTGATTCGATTAGAGGCACCTTTTTTCCACAAGGCAATTGAGGCTAAAAACAGTTCCAATCTATCTGCTTTTTAAGGGGCTCAGATGATGAAGTTTTTTCCTCCCAAGATTCTTAAATAAAACACACTTTTACTGAACCATTTTCTCTATATATAGTTTTCTCTAATTTAAAAAGCTTGCATCATTTCTGCTACTACAAATTACTACAAATTCATTTAAAAGTTCTGTAATTTCTTAATGATGTTGGATAATGATGAGGAAATTTCAAAGAAAATAATTTAGAATTTCAACGTAATTATAAAGATTGAAATGGTAAGTGGAATTTCCTAGAAAAATACAGCTATCTTGACAACTTGAAAAATAGTATTTCATTAAAAAATTTTATTTATTTATTATCAGAACATTTTGGGGGGAAAAAACGTTTATAGCCTAAGCTGGAAATAAATTGCAATCAATTAGTAGGAAGTGTGCCAATTGCACTACATTTATTCTCCATTCCAGAAAGTTTCCTAAAAAATTACACACAAAATATATTAATTTTTAGGAAGTTCAATGGCAACTATAAACCTTTAATGGAGTATACAATTAACATTTCTTCATCCTCTCCAGCTATGCCCTGATGTTCTCATGCTGGCTACTGAGCCCAAAGGATCGCCCATCATTCGAGTCCCTGTGCTGTGAGCTGGAAAAGGCCCTTGAGGATCTGCCAGATCCTCAGGATCCTGACGAGATCTTGTACGTCAATATGGATGAGTCCTCCATGGAGCTTGGAGCTGTAGGTGGCCGTGACCCCATTGGAGTGCCGTCCCCTCTCTGCCTGAAGGGCCTGGACTCTGTGACCACAGTGGAAGTCCACCAACCTAACCGCTATGTCCTCTGTCCCCAACACGAGACCAACCGAGCCCTCTCTGAGTCCCTGGAGAGCCTGGATATGCCAGTGTCGTCCTCCACAGCCACACTGCCTCTACAGCCATCATGCCACTCGACTCCCAACCCCACCCCAGCTCCCACCCCGACTGTTGAACTGCTGGAGGACAGGGAACAGTCCAGAAAAATGCCCTGGCAGTGATGGTTTCACTCTTAAAAAAATGACAAGACTGCCAAAGTGTGCCATCCTTTCACCCTAGTCCAAGAATGAGATCCAGCATCTTGCTACTGACCACAAAAAACCTAAATGTGTCCCTACATACACATTTTGCACAAAAAACACTCACACACACGCACGCAGGCACGCATGCACGCATGCACACATGCACACAAGCATGCGCGCACACACACACACTCTCCAAGGAATCGAGGGTTTGGGATTATTTCCATTATCAACCCTCCCTTTTTTTATGACCACATTTCCAAATGAGTGTAAAAGTTCATGTGTGATTAGTGTAGCAGGAGGAACACTGTTACCAACAACAGAGAGTGGGTGAACAGGTTTAGAACACATGTTGCCCACATACAGTGCAGCACAATCAGAATGAATTCCCAGTTGCTATAGCAATAAAATACCAACTACCTGTATACAGCAGAGTGATCTCCTTCATGTGATTAAGCTAAGTCAAATTTCTCTTTGAAACCAGCCCAGACACTGCCAGACTGAATCTACAAAGAAATAAACTCAGGTGCTTAAACTTTCCAGTGAGTAAGCGCTAACATGGAGGACTCACACCAGCTGAGGAGACTGTTCCTCTGACGGAGAAACCTCACCCATCTGACCCTTGCTCCCATGTAACTCGGAGCAAAAATATCTTGAGGATTGGTGGGAAAGAAGCATCAGTGTAACATATGATTGGCTGAAGATAACTGGCTGCTTTAAGGTTATATTGATGCAGATTTATGGACAGTGAGAAGAGTTTTAGGCAAAATCACAAACATTGTATTTGTGGAGCTTTTTTTTGCTTGAGTACCATAATTTTCCTACTTTGAGCTGTGTTTTTTGACAGGTGTCATAACTTCAAGTATGGTAGAATTTTCTCTCCCACAGAAAATAATGTAATCCTTCAACTATATTCACAATACCTGAAGTTAGATGACTTTTACCCAACAACAGAATGAAATATGAATTTTAAAAGAATTAAGAGAGATAACCAAAATTTGCAAAGGAAATTCCACTGCAGCCTTTAGAGACTTTTGCATGAAGCTGTTTGACTGAGGAACCTCCATCTTAATCAGAACCTACAGTTTGTATGATAGCCTTATGTAGCGTTCTACCAACCCCTGCATCCTCTATAGGGGTTGTACTGCTGTGCATTAAGCACCATGAGCCATTTACAGTTCACACATGGCAACTCTTTCCTCACAGACAGGTGAGACACCTGTGCAAGTCCTGATTCAACTAGTCTACACAGCATTGTCACAACTCAGGAACCTGAGACTGTTCAACAGGGAGATAGGTACCGGTCAAGTCAAGAGGGTACAAATAATCAGAGGCAGATGGATGGACTGAGTATAGGTACGGACATGATGGAGTTACCTAAGGCAAATGGCGGGCTAAGCTCCTCACCTTTGCTTTTGGCTCAAGCACAGTGTTATTACACATTTTGTATTTTTTAATGCTGATTTTTGTATTTCTACAACTTTGCACTAATGTTTTTATATCTATGTATGTTTGTTTATAATTTGTATATCTTTTATGCTTTTTTGTTTGGTGTTTTAATTACTTTCTGGACATTCAGTAATCCTGTAGTTGCCTCTCATGAAGTTCACATGTAACAACTTGCATATTCATAAAAGGCAGAGAAAAAAGCCTGTAAAAAGCATGGCAGGGCGTTAAACTCCATGAGCGTTTTCCGTAAATGAGCAAAGACTGGGAGACTGGGAAACGTGACTGTCATCTGACATCATCCTGCCACTCGCTTATTCTGGGAGGTTTAGCAGCGTAAATAGTCTGTTACTAGTAGTGTCGAAGAGGAGAAGACAGAAAGCAGCAGCTGAAAACCAAATGAAAGTGTGGTCATAAAAGCCTCTGCTTTCACCAGCTGCAACTTTGCATCATGCATGCACTTATTTTTATATATATGGACCATATTCCAGCACACATTTTGGGAGAACGTTTGTTTAAGTGAGACACTGTGTCTCTCAGTTGTATACATCAATGGTACTTACATATGAAACAGGATACAGGGATATGTTATACCTGTAGTGTTAATGAAATTCCTTGTTAAGATAAAGTGTGCATTTCTTTAATACGTTTGGTACTGTATACTCTGTGAGTGGTGCTGAGACTGAGGCACTGGTTTAATTTGCTCTGTACATACGTCACCAATTTCAATACAGATACACCTTCTGTATTATACCAACCAATGGGTTTGGAACATTTTGACCTTTGGACAAAAAGAGAGGAAAAAACATAACTATCTTCAGAGTGGATTCCAGCAAAAAACTGAATCTCCCTTTTCATGACTATAGTCAGTTCAGCCTTAAATTTTGGAATTTCACATCTTGATCTTCAGTGCCTTCGGAAAGCCAGTACTTTGATGTGTGTGGATTGTGAGTGTCCTGGTGTGTTGAATTGGGAGCAGACTGTACTATAATTGCCTTTATATTATCACTTTCATGACTTTTTTTTCTACAGTACCTACAGTATTTTGTATAATAAATAAATGTGTTCATGAATGAGCAGTCTCCCTGTGCTTTGATGCAGTAAAATGTGTTAGTGACGTGTTTTTTAATTTAATTAACTAACAATACAGCAGATGATGACGTAAGTTTTATGCCTTATTGTCTTATTTAGATTTAAACAGCAGGAAGTATAAGAACCTGAGATAGACACAGTGGCCGACATATTCTAAGAAAGATCACCAAACATCTGAAAAATATCAGATAGTTGAATAATGTACAGATACTTTTGGTCTCAGAAATGGATGTAAGAGATCTGCACATCGCCTTCTATCTCCAGTATGTCAATCTCATGGAAGGCATGATGGCGATGGAAGTAGTCAAACAAGTACTGCGCATTCACAAACACCTTAAACGCTCTTGAACCCGCAGCGAATCGACATCTGAGAAACAATTAGGCAGACTAATCAAAACACAGCTGACCCACGGTGAGTCAAAATAATGCAGAACACAGCAAAATAATTAAAAATTTCATTAAAAAGGACAAAATATAAAGTCTGTATGACGAATATTACTTACATCAAAGTACTGTCCCTCCACAAAGGGATTCATGCTGAGGTCTCTGTCCTCCTGGCCCCAGCTCCCTCCAATCATGCTGTTTCCCCTCCCTCCCCCTGTGGTTCAAGTGGGAGGCAATGTCCCGAGATCTGCTCACCATGAAGTTGATTCATGGTGAGAATGAACAGACCCCTGGATGTAGATGGACACCCCTTCCCTTAGGCCTCCATAAATGGGCCCCAGGTAAGGAATTGTCTGAACAGTGCAGAAACAACAGTCAACCACATTGCTTGCAGACACACAACACACATCTCCAAATGTCAGTCACATTACAGTAAGTAGTGGGAGTGAACAGTACCAAAACAGCACCTGGAATAAAACATCCAGCATCATAAGAATAATGCAGATCACATGTTGAAAAGCTTCATCACAAGCAGTTTTGAGGAGAAATTTTAATTGATCCTGCAAAAGGAAATATAATCCACTGGTGTAAGGATGTGAACAATGATCCATTGTGAAATATATTTTTGGATCATATTCCTTAGTCTGTAACATAATTATGTACCAGTCAAAATAATTTAGTTTAGAATTCCCAGGAAAAAATAGAACTCGTATCCTGAACTATATGTCACACTAAAACATTTTTAGCATGGCTGGTGATTATTCCCCTTCACATTAGCGCAATGCTCACCAAGCCATACAGGGCGATTCATACCGTTACAAATTCAGCAGCAGTCGGTGCAGATACTTACAGGGCCGTAGATCGTCTGATAGCCAGAAGGTGCAATAAACATGACAGCAGACAGTTAGATGAACAAGCACACAGCTGGGATTGTAACTGGCAATGAAGACAGGAAGTGAATATGTTGGGTTGTTACTGATGAGGGAATGGGTTGAAGGTGAAAAGTGGGCGGAGTGAGCCAGGTAAATGCAGCAGGGCCAGGGTTTAATCCGTTTAATCTCAAAATGTTTTGCACCGGTTCGCAAAGTTTTCGAATTGAACGTTATGTTTCCTTGCAACGTTGTGCAACGTTCTGCAACAGGCTTCGGGGTATGTTTTCTTCTGTTTGGTGGGTGTGTCACAGGGTTTACTCAATCAACTCCGACAAGTTTGTAAACACAACGTTGTTAAATTAGGCAGGAAAAAGCAGTGCGCTGGCGTACATAACAGGGTGGTCGAGGCACCACCGTCTCCACTGAAAAAAAGTCCGTTGTAGGCTACAAGTTTTGTAGCAAAACGTTTGGGTGTTGGCTGCCAGGTAGTAGGGAAAGGAAGGAAACTAATTCAGCACAAACGAACATTTCTCAGAACCAGCTTATGTCAAGAATTGCTTCTTCTCTCTTCCTGTTCTTTATAAATTACTTCCTTCCTTTTTGTTGGCTGTAAAAAATGTTATGTGGTGAATGTGTAGCCTGTATGTAAGGTTTATCTTAATATCCAGCAGAATAATGTACTGCTAACCCCTTCCCTCTCTTATTCAAAGATGCCCAGCTACATTTCTTTACTGGGCAAACCTAAATGATGCACTGCACCCAGAAGGGTACAGGGGGCGAAGAAGAGGACCCCCCTGCAGTGTTTTGGCTGAAGAATGGTGTGCCACTTCATTATGCAAATACCAACCAGTTCCAACTTCACACTGACACCAACAGTTGGACAATGCACCAGTGGTGGCATCTCTGGTGCATCTGCTGCGACAACACAGTCTGAATCAGTCATAAGCCAGCTCAGGTAGGCAGCAAGTTTACTCTGGAACGCTTGCTAGCTATCATGCCATAGCATCTGGCCAGGTGTGGCTGTTGTAAGGCAGACCTAAAAATGTCAGTCTTTCATCTGCTAATTCCTAGCTCCTCCACTTTATCGTATATACTTTAACCACTACAGCTGCTGGATTACATCACCATGTTGACTTCCAGCCACTGTGGATCACTTGAAAATTAACTCTGAAAGAAATTATATAACACAAGCAAAATCCCATGTCTCTCTCCTGCTGTAACTCAATGTATTTTATCCTGGTATGATTGGATGGCTTACATTTGGATGAAAAATAATCAGGGTTTGTGCATCTTTCTGCCTCTATCTCCTTGCTTAATCACTTTGGTTTGCCACTGCTTGATCTTTATGAAACCTGACAAATAATAACCTTTCCAGTCTGTCTAGCTTCCTGACATGGGTTCCTATCGATGAGCTGTTCTATCAGAAAGCCACCAGACTTTTTCTGAGGAAAGGATCCTTAAGCTTGAGGTTGAGTTCATCTTGAGCTCTACACAAAAAGACAGCTATTCCTCCAAGTGCTGCAGTTTTATTTGGACTGTTAAAAAAAGGTTCTTTCTGCCTTCGTCGTTTCTCTATGGAGCCTCAGCACATGTCTGTAGTGGCCAACGTATCCCAGAGCCTGATGAGAGCCTCACAGGTTTCATCTTTCACTCTCTAACCCTATTTCAGCAGTTCAGGACACATGTACACAGCTTAGTCAAGCCAATATTCAGTTATCAGTAAAACGGTGTAGGACAGCAAAAGATAATTGTTTAGTCTATAATATGTGAAACAAATACTAAACATAGATTGATATTGCAATTAGTAGAGCTTAAGGTGACATCTTCAAATTGTTTAATTTTATTATAACTTAAGAAAAAGTCAAATAGCAAAGATTTTAAACAACAATTTAAAAGTATTGGGTTTAATATAATATAATTAGACTTCAAAAACTACACAGCAACTATTTTCTATAGCAGTTCTGAGCATTGATTTGAAGGGTTCTAATTCTTCTCTCCCTCCATGGCTCTAGTAAAACCCACAAATACCACAAAAAATCATACCCACCCTCCCCAGAGAGAGCACACGGGCTGGTACAGTGCCAGTCATTTAGGTTGCACAAAACTTGTATCTATTGGAACAGTTATCAAGGAAGAAATACTGTACAAACCTTTTACAGCCACATTGCTTTCACAGTCCAGGCTACAAATAATTCAAGATGGTAACCGCTTTATAGTCTGCTTTTCAGGGGATGGATGATGCTTTGATTTTTTCCCATGTTTCCTAAAGATTCTTAGTTAAACACAATTTTACTGAACCATTTTTTTTCCAGCATGTAGATTTCCCCAATTTGAAAAGCTTGCACCCTTTTTGGTACTAAAATTACTACACATTACTTAAGTTCTATATTTTCTTAATGATGTTGAATTATGATGAGGAAATTCCAGAGAAAGGAATATATAATTTGGTACTTATTGTAGAGATAGAATTGAAATACAGTTATATTAACAATAATATTAGTATTAACTTCAAAACAACTGTATTTAAAACCAAGTATTTGTCATTTATTATCAGCATTTTTTGAGGGTGTATTAAGACAGGCCGTTCCAGGTGTTGGGACACCTGTAGCAATTTGTTTTTGCATCAATTTTCAAGGCTTCATTTACTCCCATTAGAGGGGACTATCTCGCAACCTTGAGTAAAAAATCTCATCCCAGACCTTTACAGAACATTAGGGATGTTCTTATGACATTCTGTTTTGGTTATGAAAGTGCAGTAATTCAACGGTCCTTAAATTACTTTAGGGGGCAGTTCCATTTTGGTTATTTCATGGTCAAAAAGCAACACTACAGAGAGGACATTTGGGACATACGCAGAACATTTCCATGTGGCCCTCTGTTGACCATGTAAGAACCTTCCGTAATGAACTTAATGAGAATGTTCTCATATGGTTCTAAGTTGATCAAATAATAATGTTCTCTACATGACTTAAGGGGATGTTCCATTCTGGTTATTTTATGGTCACATAGCAACATTACAAAGAGGACATATGTGACATTAACAGAACATTCCACTACGGTTCCCTGTTAGTCACATGATAATTGATTTGGGACTGCATCTAATAGGAAAGCGTTTCCTTGTTAACCATTGGGGAACAGTAGCGAACAGAACTTTAAACACTTACAAAGGACATTCACATTTGTCATATTACAACATTCTATTATTTAGAATGTGTCTGCCTTTTTGCCATTTCATGAAATTATAGTAACCTAACAGTAACACTTGCAGTGGCATTACAGTGAAACTTGTAGAACAACATTAGGAATGAACAGAATTCATTACAGAGCAATACGATTTGCTACGGGCTATGGTCATCACTAGTGGAAGAGGAAGTCCAGCTCAGTTAAAAGTAAATTGTCAGCTTATTGGGTCACATTACAATGGAGTGTGGATAGCCATCCAACAAAGTTAGTTGCATAAGTGTTGTGACTAAGGTTTGGGTAAGGTGGCAAACTCTCTTTGATACCAGTTTGTATATAAGTATTAAAACATTACAACCATTTATAAAGAGTAGTAGAGTATCCATTGAACATATGGATGGAAAGTGGAGAAGTAAATGCAGCAGGCTTGGTTTAAGAGTTTTAACTGGTATTGAAACAATTCTCTGCTGAGGAAGGAAGCACTGTACAAAATTTTCAACAGTTTCCTGTCTACGGGGGTGAGTGTAGTATAAAGCAATTTGAATGCAGATACACCTTCTGTATTTAACCAACCAGTTGCTTAGGAACATTTAACGTCTCTTTGGACATAAAGCCGAGAGACTATCTTCCAAGTGGATTCCATCAAAAACTGAAACTCCTTCATGATTATAATCAGTTCAGCCGTAAATTTCAGAATTTAACAACTTGACCTTCAGTGCGTTCACAGACCCAGTACTTTGCATTACAGTAGATGTGTGTGTGTGTGTGGATTGTGAGTGTCCTGATGTGTCAAAGACTGTATAGTTCTCTTTATATTATCACTGTAAACACTTAATCAAAATAAACATTTCTTTCTACCTTTGTACAGCACCTAGAGTATTTTGTATAATAAATGTGTTTACCATGAATGAGCTCTCTGCCTGAGCTTTGACATAGTCAATATTAATGTCATCCATATCATGTGTGTTAGTGACTTGTTTATTAATTCACTAAACCAACAATACAACAGATATGAGGTGTGTTTTGGTTTTATTATTTATGATCAGGGAGTTTAAGAATCTGAGATAGACAACACGGTGGCTGACATATACTCTGGAAGATCACTTAACAACTAAAAACACATGAAATAGTTGAATAATGTACAGAATTTATAGTTCCTATAGGTATGTGGTCTCAGAAGTGGATGTAAGAAATCTGCACATCGCCTTCTATGTCCAGCATGTCAATCTCATGGAAGGACTTCAGGCGGTGGACAAAGTCAAACAAGTGCTGCCCATTCACAAACACCTTAAATCTCTGGTCCCCACAGCGAATCGACATCTGAGAAACAAGGTAGACAAATCAAAACACAGCTGAACCACAGTGAGTCTAAATAATATAGAACACTGTAAAATTATTTAAAAATACAATAAAAGGACAAAATATGAAATCTGCATGACAAATACTACTTACATCAAAGTATTGTCCCTCCATGAAGGGGTTCATGCTGAGCTCTCTTTCCTCCTGGCCCCAGTTACCGCCAAGCATGCTGTTTCTCACCACAATCCCATCCCTCACCCTTGGGTTCATGTGGAAGGCGATGTCCCTAGATCTGCTCACTTTGAAGTTTATGCTCAATCTGCAGCAGACAGACCCAGGAGTGTAAAATGTGTCTGTTAGCACTCACATAACTACACTACAGTAATTCAAAGTGTGTACATTCAAAAACACACACTTGTTTGCTCCAGAGGGCACCATGCCTCTGATTATGATGGTCCTCTTAGGGAACATCCCACCTGGGATCATGTTGGAGTAGGGCACAGCCTTAAAACACACAGCAGAAGTAAAATGAGACAAATAGCAAAAAACCGAGACTCTTTATATAGCAACAATAGTGGCCCCTGTGAGGCTTAATTGCACTTTACACACAGATAATACAATTTAGAGTGACAACTTTAAGTTATAATTTGTACTTTGATATCATAGTTTGTTTCTGATTGCTTCAGCTTGGTCGTTTTATGATGAAAGTATTCACTGGAAGTATCCTCTCACGTCTGCACTGACTTAACTGATGTAATGTAGTTCCACTTTGTTGCCACAAAAGGGCAGTAAACACTGTGATTCTAATTACACTCAGCCAGGCCAGACTCCAGGGCCCACTAGGAGTAGCAAGACAAGGTCTATATGTGACAAAGAAAGGTCATAGGCCACTTTTTGGTAGGCTTGCAAATTAAGCTAACATTATTTGTAGTGTAAAGTAATCTGTGTCATTAGACTACTTTTTTGTTTCATGTGGTCTTCCCAATAAAACACATTTTAATTTGAGAGGCTAGTGCTAGCTCAGCTTTTCTGCTCTTCAGCGGTAGAGGGTTTATTGTACCACAGTGTAGTTTTATGTTGGATATTCGACTGACATTTGGATCCAAAATCAAGGTTTTTTGAAACTCCTTAAGTGATGATTGAAGGTGTGTTAACTGTTATTCTGCTGAAATCACTGGATTTGAGGTTTGTAGATTGAGGGCCTGAAGTATTTGTATGCTATCATGTCTAAATTGATGTTGGTTTGACTAATTGAATACATTGCAGTTTGTCTTTCTGACCACTGGGTGGCAGTAAACATAGATGGTTCTAAATACTCAAGCCATCAGTCCTCTCCACCTGGCACAGACATAACAGTACAGTAAAACTTGTGGTGTTAAGTGGACCACTTGAAACAGTATGAATCTATCAAAGTTGAAATGTCAAGGTAAGATGTATGGCTGCCTCAAATCAAAACACCCAAAACAAATGAGGCCTCATTGTGTCACCCAGCGACTTATCCCTATGGTTTTGAATTAAGGAAGTGCTTGTCACCCTGCCCCTGCAAATGAGTGTGGAACAAATTTTACTTACAGGGTTGTAGACTGGTTGTCCACCCATGCCCTATAATTACATAAAGAGATATGTGAATTATATTACCAGAAATAAGGAAATATCAAGTATACATACAACATGTCAACTTTATCGTGCAGTATTCTCACCGGCAGGTTTGATCCTGGGAATCCTCCCTGCAAGAAGAAAAAATTAAGTCAAAATTTGATGCCACTGTCTACTGATTACAGAAGAACTTTTGTGTTAAATATATAAAACAATCAAATATGCACAAGGAAAATCAAATCTATTATTATTATTATCAAATTGTTTCATACCCCCATCCCACCTCCCATGCCTCCTGGATATTGACCCTGCAAAGAAGCACACATTTTACAAAGATTTAATATAATTGTATATGTGATTTATTGTGAATTATCTAGAATTAAGTAGATGTTTTTTTCTGTATCTTTGACTTGCGTGTAGTAGACTCCATATAGATTAATGAATCACTGATGAAGAACAGAAATAGTTTATTCACCCCCATGCCACCTCCTGGATATCCTCCCTGCTGAAGTTGTGAACAAGTTAAGTACTGTTTTATGAGGTATTTAAATTTTGACATTTGATTAACATCCTGTCATAAACAAATGCCTATTATACTTACTCCCATTCCTCCACCCATGCCACCTGGGTATCCTCCCTGGATATGAGTTACAATGAGTAAGGGTTAGTGAAAATGTTCACTGTATTTCACCATATTTTTAGTAATATCTAAAAGGAAACTGCATTCAAAGACAATTAACCACAACAAAAATAACATACCCCCATGCCACCTCCTGGATATCCTCCCTGCTGAAAAGTGGAAGCATGTTAAATCCTGTACATTGTTGTGATTAATTTAATTTTTATATTTAAATTATGGATACTTACTCCCATTCCTCCTCCCATTCCACCCTAAAAACAAACAAACAGAAGATTAAACAAAACATTGGGTTAACATATACTATATAAAGTGCACAGGAAGAGTTGTATTAAGCACACCAGTTGTTTAGAGGATGATGTTGTTTACCTACCAGGAAAAACTGGCACACTGTTGCTACTGCGAGTTCTAATACTGGTACTACTATTTTTGGTATCACTTAACATTACAGTTTGTAATTCCAACAGAATAATTGAGTAAGATCTTGTAGTAGCAGGGGAGAAATGAGGTAATGAAGGGACATTGCTTGGCCATAAAAATACTAAGACAAATGAAAAAATCTGCCATTACAATGTTCAGGTTATATCAGGGTAGAATACTCTTGTGTGTGTGCTTTCTTAGTTTATTCAAGTAAAACAACAACACAAGTAAACAACTTCTACTGCAACACAGCTACTATTAACAACCAATAGTCTCTTAACACCAGACATATTTTTCATTGCACATTTGGTTTCAGCTTTGCTACAGCTTGAAATAATTAACATCTTAAAAACATTTAAATCCGGCAAAACAAAGCAAGCACAAGCATTTAACGAAATTTACTGTTACTCCCATTCCTCTAGGAAACATATTCATGCCACCTTGGGCACCCAGACATAGAACCAGAAAGTATTAGCAATCAGATACACATGGTTTATTATTTAAACGTCTTTCTTTGCCCAGGCAAAGCTCAAAGCATTGAAATGAAAGCTTCAGGGACTGGACACCTCACCCCTATGACATTAATCGTCTGGATGGAAACATCTCCTCCGATCTGCATTCCACAAACTCTCTCCATAGGGATACGGTGTTCAAAGGTGTGGAAGCTATTCCCATCGACTTTGATCTGCAACAGGATAAAGTCAAATGTTAATGCAAAGTATGTCGTGGCAGATATTGTAGTTCTAAGTAGATATAGGGGGCCATTTCCTGTTATAATAAATGCGTATCAATTAATATACAGTAAGTGTTTCTTAATGTATTTGCCAAAAAATATAACTCCTCTTGTAGGCACCAATTATGGAGTAGGAGTAGTAGTAGTAGTAGTTGGAGTGGAGGTTGATACATTAATAAATACTTAACTTATATTTACTTTACTAACAATCTTTATATCTGCTTAAAACAACAGCATAGTGTGTTATAAACCATTTATAAAATGTATAAATATTTGTAAATGCTAAACAGGGGGTTAACCCTTTTTATACGTTTGGGCTTATAAACCAAATGTAGGAGATGGAACACCATGTGTTTGGTATCTATGGATTCAGAAGACCCTAAGCTAACATAATCATGCATGTAATGTTCTTTTAAAGGAAGTATGAGTGAATAAAGCACAATAAACTAGAAAATTTCATAAACAAAAATTAGATTTTTGTGATTTCTTAAAATGTAGTCATGTGTTAATTATAAACAATACTTGTATGTGTGGACTTCTGGTTAGGCTGACCTGGTAGCCTTGTGAATTGGCTATGATGACCATTTCAAAGGCCTGGCCTTTGGAGAAAGGCATTTCACGAATCTTCTGCTCAGAACCCCAGGATCCATTCTGACAAGAGTTGAAAACCACCTTGTCACGGCCGTCAAATCGAGGGTTGATGTGGATGGCGATGTCGCTGGACTCAGACTCTCCGCAGAGCAGGTTGACAAAGAACCTGCCAACAGTAACAGCAGAGACATTATGTCACTGAGTGCTGAAGTGCCTGATAAGTTTAATATAAAAAATAAAAGACTAAATGCAAATAGTAAAGGTGAGGCCAACTGTACAAAATCTGGGGATCTCTCCCCACAAAGGACTTCAAGCTATAAAATGATACATTCAGGTATATGCAATGTTTACTTTGTCTATTAATTGTCAATAAAAGTGTCTTTGGCAACTCAGACTTTACTTCCTTGAGAAGAGGAGTGGCAAATAATAAAAGTGGAGTTATGTGCTCCAAGTCTACTGTCAAATGTGACCATGCAGAAAAACACCTGCTCCAGACTACGATTACACATTCACTCAGTTTCAAAATTATATCATAATGTATTGTTAGAAATTAATTGTCCCAGTGGATATAACACTTAACACAGTTACCTACTTAGAAACTTGAACACAGCCACCAGCGTTTAATTAGCTTCTTTTTTGCTAAACTGTTTTCACGATCAAGAATGAATTCCATGCTGAAAGTGTAAAATGTTACAGATTTATGCTCTCTGTACTCACCTGGTAATGTTCTGAGGAACAGAACCCTGGATATAGATGGACATCCCTTCCCTCAGGCCTCCATAAATTGGCCCCAGATAGGGAATTCTCTGTACAGTGCACAAACGATATTCATCCACAGTGCACAACACTCGCATACATGCAAGACACATCTCCAAATGTCAACATTACCAATACAATGTAAAAATACAAAGATACATAAATATGTAATAAAATACCTAACAAAAATAATAAAAAATAATTGATTAGTGACATAAAAGATGTCACTGATTTTGCAAATGGACCTATAATAATGATATAATAATAAGGAAATATAGTATTTGAAATATTGTTATATTATTATATTAATCAGGTGTACATGCACATATAAGTAATTGTGACATAGATTTTGGGTCATATTGTTCTCCAGTCTGTAATGCTATTCTGTAGCAAGTCCTCTGAACAAAACAAGATAGTTTGATAATCCAAGACACAAGCCTGAACTGGACTCTTGCCTGAAGTTTGTGACATTAGCATATTTTTTAGTGTGGTAGGTGTTTAAATCTTAATCCTTGCAGAACTCTGCAGATACTTACGGGGCTGTAGATTGGTTGATAGCCTGGAGGCGCAACAAACATGGCAGCAGTCAGTGAGATGGATAGGCAGACAGAATCAGGAGGGTTTAATCAGCAACTCATTTCTGCTGGAAGCCTTGTTTTATACAAATGAGAGGGGAGGGGCAGAGCACGGCACCAAACCCAGATCTGCATCACCATGTTTAATTTGCAGGCACATGATGCACATTAACTTTTGACCCAGCATAGGAGTGGCTCGTTACAACCTTTATACAGTCTATGGTTACAACAAAAGACAGTGTGTATTTAGGTGTGGAACAAAAAAACTGCATGATTGAAAACTGTAGCAGCTATTAATGCAAGAAGAAGAAGTATTCAAAATACAAAATACAATTAAAAGCCATTAACAGTATCACTTAATCAGTAAAAGTACAGAGGTCTTGTCAGCTAAATGCAGACATTTTACTGTTGTAACTAGTCAAGGTGGAGCTGATTTTAACTATGTTATATATTGCTCGGTAGTTTAATATATAACAGCTCATACTTTAAGCTCCTCGCATCTTTTGTATGTAAAGAACCTACAGCTGCCAGTGTAGTGGAGTAAAAACATTCCCTCTGAATATTTATGGAGTAGATGTATAAATAAGCATGAAATGAAAGTTCTCAAATAAAGTACAAGTACAAGTAAATTTGTAAGTTTACTATTAAATCAGTAAATTTACTTTACTTTCTTTAGTGGTAATTTTGCACTACTGATTTTGTCTTAGATATCTACAGCATTATTATGGCTTTAGAAGCCTCAAACATCCTTAAAGTAAACAAGCCTTAAATAGTGAGTAGGATTATACACACTGAAAGTTACAACTATCAGAATATTTCTTGTTCTTCTCGAGAAACATTAAGTAGCAAGATTTACCTGTTTTACTGCCCTGAAACTGATAGAAGGGTGGGTGTGTTTATGATTCATACAACCACCATCTGAGTCTTCCTACCCAGAGCAAACAGAAAAGGAACCCCTATCTACCACTCAGGTCTGTGTGCATACAGTCATTTTATATAGGATCTCCATGGAGGCAGTAGGTTATTCCAGCAAATGTTTTACAGTAAGTAAACATGCAAGGTGTTCATATACACTCAGTCATACATCCACATAGGCATATAATGTTTCAGGGAACAAAGGCCGTTATAGTGATAGTGGGTGTTTCCTGCAAAGTTTAAAGTATAGCAATGCACTTTTGATATTTGATTATGATAAAGTTCTGCCAAAGCCACCATGAAACTACAGCCAGATACCTGAGAGGGAATATTTTATTTAAAAAACAGACAAAACTCTAAAAATAGCCATCCTCATTTGTAATTTCAAGATGGTTACCATGATCAGTAAATGGTAAATAGACTGTATAGTGCCTTTCTAGTCTTATGACCACCCAAAGTGCTTTACACTACAGGTCAACATTCACCCATTCACATGCATGCATATTCATACACTGATGGCAGAGGTTGCCATGCAAGGCAGCTATAGGTTAGAGGTAGAGTGTCCACTAATCAGAAGATCAGCTGGTTCAATCCTTGCCATGTCAAAGTGTCCTTGGGCAAGATACTGAACCCCAAATGTATTAGTTTCTGTTTCAGAACAGTTGGCACCTTGCATGGTAGCCACTGCCATCAGTGTATGAATGTGTATGTAAATATGTGGGTGACTGTTGACTAGAAAGGTGCTATAGAAGTATAGTCCATTTACCAAAATTGATCATCAGAAAAATAAAGGAGTCCCATAGACACACACACACCAATGGCATAGAAATTTGGGGTTCAGTATGTTGCTGAACTGGAGGAGCCAGGGATCTATAAAGGTCCAATAATCAGCTTAAGGTATTATTATACTTTTATTATACTTTTTCTCATGTAAAGAGGATATTACAGGGAGATACATGATCATACATATTATTGTTGTATGCAAATACATTGGAATTTTATTTTATATAATTTTAATATTTGAATTATACATTTTAATTTAATATTTTATTTGTAATATATCACATTTAATGAAAAACAAATAATTATATTTTATATTAATGTATGTATAAAATATTATATATTATAATTATACCTACCAACCTACCTACTTACCTAGAAAGACATTCTTCTGTATAGATACTGACGGACATGTCAGTCAGAAAAAGCCATCATGTAACAAATAAGAAGAAGAAAATATCCTCAATATTGACCAAGGCTCAGAAACCAGAATGCTGACGGAGAAGTATCTCTCACAGGTTTCAGGTTCATGTCAATGCAGTCAGTGGTTTTATTCCTGCAGCAAAATTTACAGTACCTTAAGGATGCATGCTTAAACACACATACATACACACACACACACACGTTTTTACATCTATACTTGTAATCAGGGATGGGCAAAGATACATTAAAATGTATGTTAAAATAAGATACTAAATATCCTTGTTTTAAGTGAATCAAAATAAACTACAAAATAAAGCAGCCATGAATCAAAATAAAAAAACTGTATTTATTCATTTTGAAAATACTAAAAATACTTTTCCAAGGTACCATGAAATCACTTCACAAACCTTCCATTGGTTTATTTGATCTATCCCTTCACCAGTACACTGACTCAAATGATTAAATGGACAAGGTTTGAGAGCAACAGCTTTTCTCTGCCTAATGAGTCATGTGATAAATCTGACATATACAACCTGTTAACAGATCAAATATTCACATATCATTCGTGATCCCGTGATCATCCAGATGAAGATTAGTTTTAAAGTAACCAAGAGTTTAATTTTTGACAAACAGTTCGCTAATGCTCATAATTGTATCCTTATTTAGTTACTTTGTTTTTGGTAATGAAGGGCCTACTTTGTTTCACCTGAGCTACAACAAACACAAGTAGTGAATGGGTTAATGCTGTGTTCCAGACAACTTGGAAATTTCCATCATTCTACTAGAAAAAGTACAAAGAAAAGCCACTGTATGTCGAGCTCCTACTTGTGAAACTTGGGTCAAATCCATCTTCATCACGAAGCAGCTGTCTGATGTCACACAACAATGGCTAAAAACTAAACTGAACTAAAGCAATATAAAGTATATTTGCCTGCATTCATTTAAAATAACACATACTATGATATAGTAAAACCTGTTCTGCATGTAAATTGATGTCAGCATATGTTGCCAATGTTACTAGGTAGCTGGTTACAGTAAACAGAAGTCTGAAGTCATGTTCTCTGCACAAACGTTATTCAGAAAAATTTAAAATGCCGCCAAAATTTGAAAACATTGAGAAATATGCAAAATACACCATCTGGTGTCATTAAAAAGTAATGTTGTATGTACAACTCTGAAACGATTTTTTTTTTTTTTTTGTGCACAACTGACAAAACCTAACATAGGCTGAAAGAAGTAAACTAATGTTAACTGTGAGGGTTGCTACTCATATCAAATAGTTAACCATCTCACAACATTAAATGAATTGTGGACTTTAAAGAGGAGGTGTTATGCTTTTTGGCTTTTTCCCTATCCTTTATTGAGTTATATATCTTTTTTGTGCATGTAATAGGCTTGCAAAGTCAAAAAGCCCCAAGTCCACCCCAAGGGGAGTTCCCATCTCCCACAGAAAACACTGTTTTGAACTGCCTGAAAACAGCTTGTTTATAGTCCAGCCTTTACTTTCCTTTCTTATGATGTCACAAGTAAATACGTGTCATAATGCTCGCCAAGCGACTAGTCCGACACATCCTCAAAAAAAATGGTGGAAAACCAGTGAGCTACAGCACACACTTCTCCTCTACCTTCCAAACATTAGCTACCCTCCAGGCAGTCAAAGGACATAAAGTTGTTACTGTGATGTAGAGAAAGAGCTCAGTTAAAACTTTTTTGTTACAGATTAATAACTCACCACTCTGAAACTCTTGCTCCAGTCCATATTGCCAAGCTGGTCGGCAACATGTAGCCTACAGCTGAATAGAAGCTGTTTACCATCTTTTCGCTGACCCACCTTTTTCTTCTTCTACTTGGCTATTACTTCGCTGTCCTGCCCTTCTCTGCTTCTGATTGGCTAGTAGCCCTTAACTAGGAACTACACGTGTTACTCCCAACAAAGATCATTTAGAGAAAAGATGACAAGACTATCACTCCATAGCTAAAATGAAGCCTTCAACACGGGGTGAAAAGAGGAGCTGCAGCAATACAGTATGACAAAAAATATGTTTTTTTTTGAAAATCAAACTATGTAAACCTGTTCTGGTACAACCCCTAAATAGGATTTTGAACCTGAAAATGAGCATAATACCATCTCTTTAAATGATTTAGGGCTACTAAAACAAAGACACCAAAACTTAATGGGAACTGTCAAGAACAGTTGCAATTTATGCTAAAAATAGATGGAAAGCTGGCAACCTACACATTTCTCACACTGACCTTCAGTTCTGGATTTTTATAGTCTATGGTCTGTATCAATTTTCTGTTCTGATCTCAAGAAGTCTGGGCAAATTACTGATAGGCACCAATCAAAGGCAGCATTTTTATAATGTTATCATGTAGTCCTTACCCCAAGTGAGGGAGTTGAAGTACCTCGGAGTCGTGTTTGCGAGTGAGGACACAAGGAAGTAGGAGACTGGCCAGATATTGGAGCAGCGGGGGTATTGCATTTGCTCTACCACACCGTAGAGTGCTGAGCCGGCAAAGCACTTGATCTACCAGTCAATTTTCATTCCTACCCTCACTTATGGTTATGAAGTCTGAGTCATGGCCAAAAGAAGTAGACTCCAGGTAAAAACAACCCAAATGGGTCTCCCAGGATGGTGGCTGGCCTCTTCCTTAGAGATAGGATAAGAAGCCAAGTCATCCATGAGAAACTCGGAATAGAACCGCTGCTCCTTTGCATCTAAATGCGACAGTTGAAGTGGTTCAGGCATCTGCTAAGGATGTCCCCATGGCACCTCCCAAGGGAAGTGTTCCAGGCACGCCCAGCTGGTGGGAGGCCTGGTTAATGTGGCTTGGGAAAGGCAGGTTTGGGGTCACCTGAACTGGAACTGGAACTGCTGCCCCCAACCCCTGATAAGTGGTTGAAGATAAAAAAAAAAACTGGTCCTCACAATGGTAGAACAAATATACACATACTCACATAAACACACACACAGTAAACAAGTACCTTAAGAGGATTAAATGTAAATGAGGACACATGTTCCAGTTTTCCTTAAAATAATCTGTTTATTCTGTATTGAAACTCATGGTTCAATCAGAGGACACTCAGTCAGGTGGAAAGTAGTGATCTCCATTCAGTTCCATACCCTCAACTGCCTCTGTGTGGACCACAGCGGCAAACAGACACTTCGGAGTCGTCCGCAAACAAAATACTGCTCTGCCTCTGACAAAGTGAGTCATAACATTGAATACATGATGGAGAGAATGTGAGCTTGATGTATAAGAGGTATAGTGAGACAGAACTGTTTGGGATCAATGCATCACACATGACTTTCTTGATTGAGAAAAATAACCGATATGCTGGATTTCTAAAAATATCTATCATAAAAACCTAACCAGCAAAAACATAAGCTAATTTGCTTGTCTGACTGCAAACTGGGCATTTACTTAAGTGTGAGACCAATTTGCTTCACCATTGTGGATTTCACAAACAGGACACAAGACATGTTCATGTCCAACAAAGTAGCATGATCATTTAAATTCTTCAAAGCCCTAAAGAAAAATAAATATATGTATCTATGATTTATGTAAAATATGTCTTTTCATCAAAAGGCCTCTAGCAGCCTTGACATGAATCAGTTATACAGATGACACTTTGGCCAAAATGTAGACATTAAATACATTCATTACTTAGTTTAATGCACTAACAAAAACTTATTTGTGCATAAGGTGTCATAAAACAGACTGTTGTCCAGAAATACAGACGGGCTAAAACGGTCGTCTTCAGAAGATCTGATCTGCATATAAACAATACATAAATAACCTTGGCATCCTCCTATACTGTGTGTGTGTACATCATCCCTATCTTAAATGGCACAGAAACACCAGTGGAGATAGAGGGCCACATACATTCAGGGACGCATTGTAAGACTTCAGAGTGCAAACTGGGTTTGTCTATACAAGTGATTTACACTGATGTGTGTCACATTTCGCAGATGATACTCTGTTTATTTTCTTGGCAAGTCAGTCCAATAAGAGTGTCAATTCATGACAGCTTATTTGAAAATGAGTTTCTAAGTCTTGAGAGAGGAAGAAAAGGAGTGAGGAGGGGCCAAAAATGTTTACTGCTCCCTCAAGAATCTCAGAGACACAACTGTAAGCTGCTGAATCATTTTCTTTCAAAACACTCTCTCACTGAAACACCAGAAATAAGAAATTTCAAATGGAAGCAGCCACATACAAAAAATCCCAAGCTTACAAACAATATAAATAAAACATATCCACTCTAATCTCAAACAAAAGTGTTAAAGCTAAAAATAGAAACTAAAGCAGTGACATTGCTATAGGCACTATAACGTTTACAGCAGTAGCGACTGAAAGAGCCCGTTGTGTATAAATGCATTGATATGCAAGGCAATCTATGTATAGTTTACACAAAAAAGGCCATGTAGTGTATTCATAGCGGAATAAAAAGGCCCCTGGCTTCTTGCGTCTTTTTATGCTTCTTTGATATCATTCTTTTGCTTTTCTCATATCTATTCATCAACATTCTGCTGTAGGTGGTACAATAGTGCAGTCAAAGTGTGCATAGCTTCAACAGAGGAGACAAATGTGCAGACCAAGGACAAAACTAAGACATAGATGTGTTTGATCTCTAAATTTATAATCTTTCCACTCTCTGAATTTCACTCCCCTCCCCCCTTTCTTCTTCAGATGCACATTAACGTTAAAGGACGTTATCCAAGCTGATCCTCATACTGCTTTCTGAAACAGTCTCCAGCAGGGTAGAAGTCCCAGCATCGCTCCTGGTACATCTTCCATACATATGACTCCTGAGACACAAACCGAAACATGTTACAACATAAGACAGAATTGTATTTCAAAAATACACCGGTACTGATACTGGTATACAAACCTTCTTTGTGTAACTGACATTGGTGTATGTTTACTGACCTGTCCTGTGTGTTCTGTTTCATCTTTGTTTATGAGATACATCAAGAAGAACCTGAAAGAGAAACAGTATTGTTGTTGGTAAAGAAAAGACATTATTCACAATTTATGTAATCAGGGGCCAAATTCATGTGGATAACATCATCAAATAATTAATTTAAAAACTAAACATTAATACTGTAAATATTGTTCATAATATCTGTTTTCCTCATGTCAGGTTTTGATACTAGCATGAGATAGGTAAGGTATATTTAATGATGGTTTAATTGATAACAATAGTGAATAAGGTTATCCAATTGTTCAATACACATTTAACGTGTATTGTTTTAAAACACTTATCAAGGGTTTCAAGGCTATCTGGAACTTTGGAAGTAAAGGCAATTAGTCTCAACATAACATATAAACACATACTGTATTTAGAGGTATTGAAAGGTAACTCACATGTAATTGGCTAAGTTATGCTCTTCTAAGGTGTGTGTCTCGAAACCATGGGGCGTTGTGTCAAAGTAGTCACTCCCTATTCCACAGATGAAACACTTTGTCTAGAGGGAGAAAGGAGAATTTAGATTAGACATGTTCTTAGCTTGTAACTGAATTTGAAGGTGGATTAAGTGAAGTGACCAGTTAAATCCCTCTGAAACTCATTATCTTACCTCCATGTCCTCTCTGACCTGCTCCTGCTGGTCTCTCAGCTCTCCAAAGGCATCAATGATCAAACCTGACAGACAGAGAATATTTCTCATAAGTCTGAAGAGGATGCAGAGGATCATCTAATTCCCCCCAAACAACTCAGAGCACTTTTGTTTCAAACAATAACCACTTATAAACCATACCCTGGATGATAGCCAGCAGAATGACAATGACAAAGAAGAAGAAGGTAATGTCAAAGACCACACGATAGAGCTCATATTCATCTCCGGCTGGGTCCTCAATTTCATCTCCTATGCCACCACCAGCACGCACGCCGACATACATGTGGAACAGGTAACACTGCAGATGAGAGTGAGAACAGAGGTCATCTTAGAAAGTTACATTTTATATCACAAAAAAATAAATCATGCTCCAACTACTGATGTGTCCTATAACCATATATTTGCCCTTCACTTACAGTCATCATGTCATCACACTTCATGTCTGGTTCATCCTCATCCTCACTCATGTTGTAGAACTTGCGGAAGAAGTTGAAGGCCACCACTGTGTAAAGGTACACCACCACAGCCAGCAAACCCACTGTCATCATCAGCTGTAAGGAACAGATGGATGTCTCATTTGTAAGGTCAATTTACGGTTCCTAATGGGAAAACAGGTGTGCAGGAAGTCTCATGATGCATCATTATAGTGGAAGTGTGCAGACCTGTTTGCCGTTATGAGTAACAGAGGACAGAATGGTGCGCAGGGTTTTGACACCCATGGCGATGTCCAAAAGATGAGCAGCAAAGAAGAAGTTGTTGTAGTGTCCAAGCAGAGACATTAACATGTACCAAACCAGGTAGAGGAAGGTCTAAAAGATAAAAGAAGGCTGTCAGTAACACTATATCCATAACAGAGTCCCTCATTGTCAAAATTATACCACAAACTGCCTTCTTAACTCACATTGTCAGTGAAAACAACACCAAACTTCCAGATCTGATACTTGATGTCAATAGATGTTATCCTACAGAAAGATGGACAAGTTTCTTATGTGAAATGTTGTACTATAAATCTGTTGATTGATTTTGATTTTGTTTTGTATGAGTGTAGAGTACTGTACATACCAGCTGAACATTGAGGTGTCTGGTTCAGCCTTCTTTCCATGGGTCATGGCACTGACGTCTAGAGAAGCCAAGTCCATCCCGAGCAACTCGGCAATCCTCTCTCTTCCATAGATGTCCCCATATTTATCCAGCACCTGGATATCAGACTCATTGTCATTTCAGTGCAGGAAAATATCCCTGACATTTTGAATCTAAGCTGTCTAAAAAACTCACCTTTCTTTTCACAAACTTGTCCCAGTAATTGTTAGGGAAAGTTCTGCATTGAAAAAGAAACATCGTAAAATTGTCATTGATCGTAATCTCAATATTTAATGATTAATGATTATTAATGATTATGATTATTTTGGAAGTCTGCAGCCTGACCCAAGCATACAACATGTTTAAGCCAGATTGAGGCGTATTTTCACATGAATACTCCTGGTTCATGTTCCTAAAACATGTATAGTACAATCAAACTATTTTATAAAGTATTTCATTAATATGAATATTAAAACACTAAAACCTAATATAATGAATACTCTCACAACAGAACACAACTGAACTGACAGCAAAAGGTTATGACTTGCCAGCTAGCATTACTTTATCATTCTCTTAGATAATTATTCAAGGAGAATAATAACTGTTAAATGTGTAATTAAGAACGTTTTAATAACCATTTTTTCAGGTTCTGGAGTGATTTAAACTGGAGAGTCAGTTTAATTAAGGAACTGCTTAATTGGTCCATCATTCATACTGGCTTACATAGTTTAGATGCTGAAATATTTGCTTTGGGCTTTGTGTTGTTTTTGGCCTGGCTAGAATGAATCTGGACAGGTTGGGCTTAAATTTCAGGCCTGTTTAATACTCTATTGTTAGCTATCGATCTATATGTTCATGTAACAGGGCTCTTACGGGGTGTTGAGCACCAGTCTGTCCCACTGGCCCTTGATGTCATCATCCTCAGGCTGCTCAGTGACATAAAGGCCATCAAACTCCAGCTTTCTGGCGAGCTCCTTCTCTCTCTTGAAGATAACTAGAGGGACCTGAAGGGTATAACAGGAACAGAAGACAAACTGCATGAAGCCCACAAACAGACACAAAAAAGCAGTTGGATTTTTGTGGAGCAAAGCACAGCAAACACCACATACTTTGAGGCAGTTGTAGCCGATGATGCAGAGGAAGGAGATGATGGTGTGGATGATACCGAAGAAAGCCATAGCGGGCTCCATGTAGCCTGTGCTCTCTTCTAAGAAGTAGTACAATGGACCTTCTTCTTCATCATCTTCTCCACCTCCGTCATCTAATCCAGACCCATCCTCCTCTGCACCGGAGCCTTCAAATAAGCCAGAGCCCTCAAACAGTGCAGAACCCTCAAAGTCCTCCTCGCCTGGAGGACTCTCAGACACCTAGAAAGGTCAGACACAAAAGTTTTGTTGAGATTTTTAAAGGTCAAAAAAGTTGAAATGACTTGTTAATAGTACATTATACATTTAAATATCACCCACTGATGGCAGCCATGATTTTGGAGCAAACCTTTATCCTGTCCGGGAATATCAGTGATTGTTTTACAGATTAATTTTATCAAACTTTACATGAGTCAACTCTTGAAAAGAACCAATGAAATGTATAATGATAAAGTGAAACATGGTACACACAAAAATATGAAACATCAGATTTTGCAGGATTGCTCGGAATTGATACTATACTGTTTGTGTCAATGTGCCATCTAAAGTTACCATAGTTATAAATGCACAAACCTTGTAGAAGAGCAGGATGAAATTGAGAGCAAAGGCGATAAACAGGGCCAGGAACCGAAGGTTGTAGAAGTTGCGAGAAAGGTAGTTCTAGGGGTGGAGGGATTAATAATCAAGTAAGACATGAGTTTTTCTTAAGCAAAGCACTAAATCAACGTTTTACTGCCTCATTCCACTACATTAACACTTGAAAATTGTTTAGGTAACAAATAATAGCGTTAGGACTGACTGAAAATATTCACACATTGTGTTGTACCACTACCACAGGCAAATTATGATTTAGGGAAATATTGAATTGGCGCTAACTCCTACTGTCATGTAGATGCCAATTATTTTCCATGGGTAACACACAAGGTTAGTCTCAGTAAAAGGCCACTGCAAAAAAATGTGTTCCAAGATAAAAAGGGTCAGCTTTCTCACTAACAAGCAGTCCAAACCAAATAAAATCAAATAAAACTGGATGACCATATCCATGAAGCACCATATCCAGCAAACGTAGGTCCTTAAAATACCAGCATGTTACAGCACATGTTAGACTATTGGACCATGTAATGGCTAACTACATAAATTCAAAAATTGTACTCTAATAGAGAGCTGCTTACCATGAATTTAATCCTCTGGACTTCCAGCTCATTCCACAGCTCAAAGCCCTCCTCAGCATGTTTCTTGTCTTTCTTTGCCTTGGTCTTCAAAGGTCTTTCCTCTTTCAGCTCAATCTCTTCCTCCTTTACCTCCGGTACCTCAGGTTCCGGTTCTGTCTTCTCTGTCTTCTCACCATTTTCAATGCTGGAAAAGACACACGAGGACATTTCTTTCTTTTTCTTTTAAAACTGAAAAATTACTTTCTCTGGACTCAGGACCGTACCTGTTTTAACATCTGTTAATAAAGCCTGGATTACTACACAGATACAGACTAACTAAATGGATTCAAAATTACTTACACATTTGCTCTGGCACTTTAAAAAATGTGTAAACTCTAAATTTATATTGAAGAATCTGATCAGACAGCATGGGTATTGCACAGGTGTGCCTTAAGCTGGTCACAATAAAAGGCCACTCGAAAATGTGCCAGTGCTGTCTGATCAGAATCTTGATATACCACACCTGTGAGGTGGATTGATTATCTCGGCAAAGGAGAAGTGCTAACTAACACAGATTTTGACAGATTTGTGAACAATATTTGAGAGAAAAAGGCC
The DNA here is from genome assembly GCA_024633595.2 of Lepomis macrochirus. Lineage (NCBI taxonomy): Eukaryota > Metazoa > Chordata > Actinopteri > Centrarchiformes > Centrarchidae > Lepomis > Lepomis macrochirus. Next base: position 6,759,649 of record JALXJV020000009.1, read on the forward strand.
TTGTGTACATAAAGAAAGTCTTAGATCTTTGAATTCAGCTCATGATAAATGGGGACAAAAACAAAAGTGTTGCATTTATAAATTTTGTTCAGTGTATGTTGGTCTCCAGCAGGCGGACCACTTACTCTGCTTTCTCAGTCTCCTGAGGAGCCTCCTCTTCGGAATGAACTGTTTCCTCCTCATCTTGTCCTCCCACTGCAGCAGCCAACTGTTAAAGAATTATTTTGCAGTCAATTAACTGATTAATGGAGAGCATACACACTAAACAAGAGTAAAGAACTATCCAACAGAACGGCTCACCAATTTTCTCTTCAGCAGTGGCGTCCCCTCTGGAGTCGGAGGCTCTTCAGGTGTCGTCTCACCAAAGTCTCCAAGTCCCCCGGGAGTATTGAAACCAGGCAGACGTCCTCCTTCCCTCGCCTCACTATCCTCCTCTTCCTCCTCTCCTCCCACAGCATCTAAAAGGTCTGCTGCTCCGTCTGCATCTTGGACCTCTCTTGCCCCTGGTTCAGGTGGCAGGTCCCCATGAACTTCGTCCTGTGTGGGATCTGGCATACTAGCTAGGATCTCTGTCACTGTCATCTTCTTGGCGCCCTCCACTAAGCCTCCACCAAACAGCACCTTCCATATGAGTGTGAAGAAGCCCTTACATATATTATAAACAAATATCAGGATACCCATCAGAACAGTGTAGATAAATGTAACCAGACAGACCACCATCTCCTTCACCGTCATTTTTCTTAGTTTGCGGTACCTGCGCCGCAGGTTACGGAAGGTGAACATGTTGAAGAAGTTAACCACGCTCTTCAGAAAGTCTGCAAAAGCTGAGGTTGACTCTGAAGCTTCCCCTTCTCTACTGCCTTCCTCTCCTTCTCCAGACTCTCCTTCATTCCCACCGCCCTCCTCTTCTTCCTCATCATCTTCTTCTTCTGCACCATCTCCCTCAGGTTCAGAGATCGATGCAGCAATGTTCATCTCAAAGATGGTGTCCTCGCAGAAGTTCACAAACATCTCCATTTTCTCACTCTCACCACCCTCATTGACCACATCAAAGATGAACTGCCGTTTGGACTCCCTGACCTGTGGCATTTCCCACTGGTTGCGGTTTGCCTCGCTGATTTCAAAGTAAATGCGCTCGATCTTCCTGCTGGCTCCCATGATCTCAATACGACCAAGGAAAGGGCGGAAGTAGTTGAGCACGCTCTCTGCCTGCTCCAGGAAGTTCTGAAGGCGAGTGTCATGGGGTACGTGCTCTGATAGGTTTGTGAGCAGAACGGCGATATTGAAACCAATGTCTTTTGCTGGCTCCTGGAAACGATCAGCAAATTCCTCAAAGTTGATCATCTCATTCTCATCAGCCTCTGAGCAAGAGAGGAGGAACTGGATTTCTGAGGGAGAGTATTGCTTCTGGCTGTCCATGGCCTTGGAGAAGTCCTTCTTGGAGATTAGCCCACGGGGGTCAGTCACATAGTCTCTGAAAGCGTCAGACGCCACTATGTCCTTGAGCTTAAGGAACATGTCGAAGAACTTAAGAATCATTTCCACGTTGCTGGAGGACTCCACCAGCATGTCAACCATCTGCTTGGCAATGGTACCATTCACCACATTGCCTAAGAGCAGTATAAAGGAAGAGGAGATAAGAAATATATAAAAATTACGTGACAGAAAAGAGATCCCTAGACTGGAATGGACATCATACCTTCAAGAAGAGACAGAAGCATCACTACCATGTCCTTCTGCAGATCCAACAGCTCCTTCAACAGTCCAATTTGACTGGAGTCCTGCCACAAAGCCAAAACATAAAGCAACACACAAACAAACAGCAGAGAAAATAACATTCTTTGCCTGTGTACTGATGGAAAATTCAGATTTTAATGATACATCATTTTATTTTGAGAGGATATGTGTTTCTCTGTGAGACGTAAAATGGCGAGAGACGCTACCTCAGAGTGTGCTCTACTCCAAAAATGATCCTGGGTTTGCATTTTTAAATAAAGAATATTTTTAACATCACAAATAGTACAATTAATGTGATGGAAAGCAAGACAGACACTGGAAACACAGGCAGGTATGAGAGGAGGGAAGAAAATACAGCTGCTAGACAACCCCAGCTGAAAACGTGGCTGCAGTATGCAAGGAAGACATAAACAAATTTGCAGACATTGATCTTAGCTCTCCTGAAGACCTGCACCAGCAGATAACAAGAGCCACAAATATTTTAGACAGTCTCTAGTGGTTGTCAGGCTGGTGGAGATCTAAAGGGAAAGGATGTCAGGATGTGCAAGCATCAGCCATCTGTGAATTCACAGTGGTACCTTGTAATGCCTCTACAGCCCCAATTTATAAACATCAACTTACAATTAAATGTAAAGAAGCCAAGCAAGACATACAGGTGCCTTAGGGAACAACAAAAAATACATCTAATAAAGGGAAAATAAGCAATCAATAATTTTTTGCATAAACCTCTTACAAATCAAAATCAAAGTGCAAAGCGATGAAATAATATTGATTGTGAGACATTTACAGTATATCTGTTTGCATGGCTGACTTAATATATTTATTTATAATATAATTATTTTGTTGTAAACCACCTTAAAAAATTGAATAATATATTTCAGGTTGTGTCTGAACACTCGCGATGCAATTTAATACTTGTTTAATCTTCTCCTAGTCAACATTTGTTCATTCTCTGAATGGACAGTCAGTGTCTGTTCCTTGTTACACGTTACCCTTGTTAGAAAAAAGTAATAATAACAGTTAACGCAAAGACAAAACAAGAACTGATACAAAAGGTAACACACAACGAAGGAAATGTAAATTATGTGGCTTATAAGCTGCATATTTAATAATGTGATGAAGCATGAGATCTTCAAGAAAGCATGAAAGCTCTCTAAATAAGATGCACTGGAGACAAACAGATTCTTACGCCATTTCGTTGTCCAGCATCAGGGTGCATCTAACAGGGTTTCACATGAAAATAAAAATGTTATTCATCAACATTTTTACTTCATTTTTGTATTTGTTTAAACGTGGATATTATTTTATGTAAATGATATCTTAAAACATTTCTAAGCTACAGTCCTCAGTACAGGCCTCTATTTTAATCATCAGACCAAACACATCTATTTTAAAACCTTTTTTGAGCTTTTTAAATTTTAGTGTTGATGAATTAGCACAGATCTGCTTTTTATCCATACAAAAACATGAGATTAACATTTTTTCAGTGCAAATCTAAAAGTAAATTTGTTGAAAAACTACAGTCCCCTCCAAAAGTATTGGAACAGTAAGGCAAATTCCTTTCCTTCTGTTGTTCACTGAAGACATTTGGGTTTAAGATAAAAAGATGAGTATGAAACAGGAGTTCAGAATTTCAGCTCTCATTTCCTGGTATTCACATCTAGATGTGTTAAACAACTTAGGACATATCACCGTTTGTTTGAACCCACCCATTTTTGAAGTAAGCAAAACTATTAGAACATGTGACTGACAGATGTTTCTTGTTGCCCAGGTGTTGCCTTTTAGGTTGCTTGTCCAAACATTATTAGCTCTGCATGACTAGTCTACGTTTTCATCCTTGGTCCAAACCTATAAAGACTGCATTTCCTGTTAAAGAGAATAAACCAACATGAAGACCAGAGAGCTGTCTATGGGAGAAAAGCAAGCCATTGTCAAGCTGACAAAAGAAGGAAAAACGACCAGAGACAGTGGACAAACATTGGGCATAGCAAGCACAACAATTCTGAATGTCCTGAAAAAGAAAGAAACTACTGTTGTACTGAGCAACAAACATCGAACAGGTCGGCCAAGGAAAACATCAGTAGTTGATGACAGAAATATTGTGAGCACTGTGAGCACTAAACCTCCAAAACATCAGTAAGTGAGATCACCAACAACCTCCACAGTGCAGGGGTGAAGGCATCACAATCCACTGTTCAAAGAAGACTCAAAGAGAGCAGAAATATAGAGGCCACACCACAAGATGCAAACCACTCATCAGCAGTAAGAATTGGAAGGCCAGATTGAAATTTGCAAAGAAGTATAGAGATAAGTCGCAAAAGTTCTGGACCACAATCTTATGGACTGATGAGACCAAGATTAATCTCTACCTAAGTGATGGAAAGCTCATCTGTGAAGCATGGTGGAGGTAATGTCAGGCCTTGGGAGTGCATGGCTGCTTCTGGAAGAGGCTCATTAATATTTATTGATGATGTAACTGATGATGGTATCAACAGAATGAATTCAGAAGTGTACAGAAACATTTTGTCTGCCAAGTTACGGAGAAATGCATTGAAACTAATCAGGAGGAAGTTTATCATGCAGCAGGACAATTAGCCAAAGCACACTGCCAACAAAACAAAGGACTTCATCGGGGGAAAAGTGGAAGGTTTTACACTGGCCAAGTCAATCACCTGACCTTAACCCAATAGAGCATGCATTTCTCCTCCTTAAGAGGAGACTGACGGGAGAAACACCCCAAAACAAGAATTGAAAGAAGCTGCGGTAAAAGCCTGGAATAGCATCACAAATGAAAAATCCAACAGTTTGGTGATGTCGATGGGTTGCAGGCTTGAGGCAGTAATTGCAAGCAAGGGTTAACCCACCAAATATTAAATGTTAAAAGATAAAAGCTGAAATTCTGAACACTTGTCTCATACTCATTTTTTGACCTTAAATCCAAATGTCTTCAGTGGACAACAAAAACAAAGGAATTTGCCTTACCGTTCCAATACTTTTGGAGGGGACTGTATGTATTACCACAACTCATCTGTAACCAAATCTTGCTTTTTTCTGTTTAAACAAACCCTAATTACATACCATTTTAAAGATATTCATAAACATAAAAATGCATTTTAAACAGAAGCATCAGTAGAAATCAGCACTGTCACAAAATTAGGCTGAGTAGAAAACATTGCAGCGCCTCATTATTTCAAACAAGTTACAGACTGCAGACACACATTATTCAAAGCAAAACATACATTTGTCCGAGGCACAATCCATCACTAAGCACTGGTCAGTACTTTGAAATGAAAATATGTAAGGTGGAATAACTGTATTATACAGAATCAGAAGTGCAATTAAAGTGAAAGGAAGAGTAATGTGTTTTTCCTCAAATTGTTTCTGCCATCTCAACTTGAATTCATATTTTCAATATGAATATGGTGAAGTGATCAGTTTATATGGGACACAGGAGGAGTCTCTTGGTCAAAATATAATTTAGCAATAATAATTTGGCAAACAGATTTAATTGTTATTGTTATTGTAATGTTATTCCCATGGCTTGTGCAGGGTTCAGAAAGAAAAACGCTTCCTTAACGGAAAGGAATATAGGACAAATCTAAAATCAAACTAGACTACTTTAAATCAGTTATATCAGGGGTTTTCAAAGTCTGAGACTGCAGGCCTCCCTTTAGACAAAGTTTGGTAAACGCCCCCCCTCCCCCCCCACCACAGCTTTAGTTTACTTGGTAAGTTTTGCTCAATTACTGGAAGCCTGGATCATGATTATATTATTTGATCCCATAGACACTCAACATTTGAGCCAAAATAGACTAATACTACTCTGAACTCTCACAGATGTAGGCTATTATAGGTGGTCTCCTTCTGATAACTAATGCAATAAGCAATGTAACATTGTTTCACTTCCATTCACTGAGCCTCTACTGAAACTGTTTGGAGCCCCCCTAGGGAGGCCCACCTCACTCTTTGAAAATCTCTGAATTATATCAATTAGCAGTAACATACATAGTAATAAATATGGTAAGCGATATATAAGAAAAGTGTATTAAAACATGGCTACCTGGGCATTACATTTCTTTAAATTAAAACAGCATTTTATATAAATCTATATTATATCATAAATTAATCTGTTAAATTAAAAAATTGTATAGTTGTATTAAAGTGGAAGTACAATAATCATCAATAAACATAAAATGGCTCAGTAAAGAGGAAGAAACAATCTGACAAATAAAGGGGAGAATCTAGTTAAAATATTTAAAAAAACAATTAATTAAACAAAATAATAATCAAATAAATACATACATACTTTACTCTGCAGGAACCACAAGAGAGACAGTTCACAAAGTTAGTATACTCAAAGGGAACAGATTAATTAAAACAGACTATATGGAAATGTATAAATTTCAATTTCCAAATTGCTTTGATTCATCTTTTGGTCAACTGTAATACAACAAACACTTTATTCATTCAAAAAACAGAATCTACAGAAATCTTCTGGACAGAAATGATCTGTGAAGTTTTAAAATGAATTTATTTATTGGTATGTTTCTTACCTGAGCAAGTTTCATCATCATGTGAGCAAAGACGTGCAGGAAGCCAACAACAGCATCCCACAATCTGCTGTGGGCCAGAGACTGCTGGTTACCAGTACAGGGACCCTGACAAACACAGAAATACAATGTGGAAAATGTACATAATATTCCAGTGCTGTCATCACATAATGAGATATATTTTAACGGTGTCTTGTGTTTCAAACTAGATGTTCTGAAACACCATCTGTCTATATTAAGAGGTATTTTCAGTGGGGACAAAGGTTTATAATCTAGATTTTTCATCTGTTTTAATTTCATTGACTACAGTGTTTTGTTTTGATGATCTGGTCTGTACATATTCTAACATTAAAATGTATATGGAGAAGTACTTATAGTTATATTTTGGAAGAAAAAACTTGGAATTCCGGTATTTATATGCATTTTTCTTTACCAATCTCACAAGGCCAATTTCAACTTCCAGGAAAACCTGCTAACCTGGGAGGGTGTAACATACACAGTTGGCATGTACAGGCTAACCCCAAGAGCATGCCAACCGCAGATTCCATTCTCCAACAAGTGGGTGTTTCTATTGCAGTGTCAAGCACACAATGCCTTACTGGCTTCCCACCATCATACACGGACAATTGTGAAACTCCTTCCCCAGCATGAAACTTTCTTACCTGGATGTACTCAGTCAAACTGTTGAAAACCTGCTTGGCCACAGTCATTGCTTTGGAGAAATTCCTCTTACCAGGTTCATCAATAATGTCTTTTCCAGAGTAGTACCAGTAAAAGTCACTGATCGACTCCTGTGAATAGGAATGAAAAGGAGGGAAAAATTGTTAATTTTGAATTCTACCTTACAATCGAATTGACCAAAATGAAAAATAATATTATATATATATATATATATATATATATATATATATATATATATATATATATATATTATATATATATATATATATATATATAATATATATATATATATATATATATATATATATATATGTCCATGCTTAAGTGTATATAATATATTCATACACATATTACCAAATTATAATAACAAACAAAAAATAAATATAAACAAAAAATGTCACTAATCCAATCTATACATGAAAGAAGGAGGGTACGGTGTGGAGTTGATGGGACTAAGATCAGAGGACCATAATCAGTATATCAGAGTGACCTGTAGTCGAAGCAGGTAGTCCACAGTGCAGATGATGACATTGATGGTAGTGGTGCTGCCTGTCTGAGTTCTCAGGTAGTTCTGAAAATCTGAAAATAAGATGTACTTTAAATTGAGTTTTTAAAATGTAAAATATTAGCTGGGGTTAATTACTCTCAGTAAGAAATAGAATGTCCCTAAATGTTAAAAAATGAACTACCTTTAATAATCCACTTAGAGGGTAATTTATCAAGTGCATGATACGGTACAAAATAAATGTGCCACAGCGGTTCATTGTCTCAGACAGTACATTGTATGTAAATAAGCGAGAACTCTCCTTGCTGAAAGGTCACTTTAAAGTTCAAACCACCCCAGTGTTTGGTAAAGACACTCACCGTTATTGTGGCCTTCACAAAGAAGCTGCAGGAAGCGGAAGATGTCACATGTAAATTCATCATCCGACATCACTTTCTCATCTGAGCAGAGGAACACAGGAAATACAAATGAATCTGTGCAAAAGAACGTTTCAATTGTCCCAAAATTAGTTCACATATACTCTGTGTACATGTGAACTTGTTTTGCTGTTATTTTGTTAAGAGTACAGTGGCAAATGAAACTAAGCACTAAGGATTAGCTGTATTCGAAGGAAATACCAGTGTTTTTACCATTTTTCCTTACTCTTATCCCGCTGCTATTTAACATCTCGAATCTTGTTTACTGTCATGCAAGGTGTCGTATCACCTTGTAAATAACTAACATTTTACCAACAAAATCTAGTGTAAACTACAGTTTACTATTCCTGCACATGGCATTTTTATAGCTTTTTATTTAGGTATTAGTAACTAAGAAGGTTCTCGCAATAAAACAATATACTGGTATGTATTACAATCTTAACAAGTCATTTTATCTATGTTTGAGTCCAAAAATTTTGGACAAAAAGCAGGCATAATTCTTCTACCACTTCCAAAGATAAATCAGATTTTACAGAATACAGTCATTTTATTTAAACTAATAATAATAATAATACATTTTTATTTATAACGCACTTTACATTTCAAAGAAATCTCAAAGTGCTACAGCAACAAGGGTTTAAAATCAATTCCAGAATATAACAAAATCAACAAATAGCAATAAAACACCGTAAACTAGAGATCTGCCTTAACCCTTTTCAAGACATGAAAAGTATAAAAAGCGTTTTCTAGTTTTAAGTAAAATAAGACTACATCTGAAACCAAATGACTTGTTAAGACAGCCGATTTAAATAGACTAACAGCATCAAGATTAGATTTTTACATTGAGCATCAAATGGGTTAAGAATCAACACAGGTGAAATGTTGACTATGGTAATCCAACTTAACATTACACATTTACTGATACACACTAAACACTGAAAAGATGCTCCAATGCACTGCAGGATTTAGTAACAGATTTGTAATATTTTCAAGAAGAAAATATTGTATTTACAACAGTAGCTAAAACTAAAGCATAGGGTGTGCTTAGTGTACCTGTATATATGCTATATGCACGTTGTTATGCAGGTGTGACTGTGTGTAAGTATGTACACACATGTGCACTGCAAACAGTACAATTGTAAGTACCATCACATCACACCACTCCACTGCTTTCATTAGATTATGTTAGTAAAAACCACAAAGAACTCTGAGTCCCCGTCCATGTGTCAGCGGGAAATAGAGGCTGAGGCCTCCATACTGACTTTTTCCTGCTTCCCTCCCCCAAACTTTACCTTATTCTAGCTCTCCAGATCTGCTTTAAAAAAATATCCACTCAAGAAAAATCAAATGAGCAATAGATCAAACACATGTCACATCACATTGACATGGACATGGAATACACAGATAAACAAAGACAGGAAACCAGGGAATGCGGACATTTATATCCATACACAACTGAGGTAACACCTTTGGCGCAAAGTGAACACAGAAATACATGGATAACTTCACACCATCACATCATGCAGGACAGATCTACCAAACTCTGCAAACTGCAGTAATATATGAAAATAGATGTTGGTGGGAAAAATTACTCAATACACACTAATGTATATCCAATGCTTGAAAATGCAGATTAGGCAAGTCAATCATGGTTGTTCTCAGGGTGGAAGTAAAGAATGACATTTCATGTTGTGAGTAGCTAATTACATGTGGGCAGTTCACTTAGGGCTGGACGATCTGGCCAAAAATGTTATCACGATAAAAAGTTTCGTATCTTTAGATAACGATATCATAGTAAGTATCAAATTGTTAATTCTTTTGAGTTTAAAAGGCTGATTTTTTTCTCCTGAGTGGAAGTTGAAGAAACTTGATGGCTTAATCTCCTCTTTATGGTCAACATTTGATGCCAAACAGTGGAACATTTATGGAACAATTATGATAAAATCTTTGTCAACAGCTCTGCAAACAGATATATATGTCTCAGTGCTTTTTCCTCAATAAAATAAACATCTTAATATAAAAAAATCACGTAATCCTATCTACATTTATTCAATATTTATTGAACATTTGTTGTATTGTTATTGAAATATACTGCAATAATTATTGTTATTTTTTTATTGTCCAGCTCTAAGTTCACTTAATAATAATAATAATAATAAAAGTATGTTGTGATCTAAATATTGCACTTCATTAGATTTTACATCCCATTCATTACCAAAAACTGAGTCTTTGTCAAAAATGCACAGGCATGCTCAAATTTACCTATGATGATAGATAAATAAAACAAAAGTGTTCACTGCGGTGAAGCTGGGATGTACATTTTCCTAGAACAATTAACAAGGACAAGGTGCCAGGGGGTGAAATCTGTAATCATAGTGACTACTGTTAAATAATCTACTATCTGTAGCAAGCAAAGGGGTCACATACAACAGAGTCAAGAGGTTAGGAGTATAAAAATACATAATTACAGGCTACATGACTCAGCAGTAGCTGAAAAGAACACAGCTACACAGTATTCTCTTTAGCATTTCAATCTGCATTTTTCTCTCTCATCTTGACTGTTTTCTAGTTTACAATTAACATAGTTATTCTTTTCCTTTATGATACATGCTTTGTCACACATGAAACTCAGCTGACCATAATATTACAGTCCTGAAGAGACAACAGACTGGGGAAAGAGCCCGTGCTATCATCTGAGTGACCAAAAGATATGTAGGATCAGCAACAAGCCTTTAGTTGTTGCACTTTTTACTCGTAACCTGTTGCACTAGGAAGGCCACAATTAAATGTTGTGACCTGGTATTTCGTAGAAATTATATCACACTGTTGTTGTAAAGCAGGATTAAATAAAAATAATCAGAGGTTACGTGACATTTTAGGGAACGCAAGGGTTTATATGTGGGGTCAACCCTTGACATACTAACATATGACAGGCGAGCCAGCTACATGTTGATAATGTAAATAAGAGAAATACAGGACTAGGAGAGTCTCTACTGCTGCTGCAATTCATTTCAGAGTTTCTAGGACACAGGGTCAGGGTAGTTCTCTATGATCTACATAAGAGAACTGTGTGGGAGAGGAAGAATGAGGTTACTGCCTTTCCTTCCCATTTATTACAAGACTGAGCGTGTCAGAGTTATAGTAGATCTGTGATAAAACACTCAAGGATGAAAATGAAACTTCACAATCACTTCAAGAGGAAAAATACAAAGATACAATTGGACTGTACAAGTACAGCTACAGCAGCAGGTGTATCATTGCAAGTTTTCCATTATAATGTAAGAGTGAGCGTAAAGTTTTATTTTACTGGGTCCTTGAGTGTGAAATGAAATGCATATTTAGTTCACAGCAAGGAAAAACTAGTCAGGTGATTAAGAGCTAAAAGAGACAGAGAGGACAGAAAGGAGAGAAAAAATATATAGGAGAGCAAAGTTTTATTTACCACGTTCTAGCTTCTTATCTGAGAACCGAGTGTGCAGCAAATGGACAAGTGTGAAGGACATGGGTATGAGAGGTAAAGGGTTGAAATGGGAAAATTGATCAAGATGTGGGAGAGAGAAGGACAAAGAGACGCAGTGAGTCTATAAAATCTCATGGCTGTCAGTGGACGAAAAAACAGATCATCACATACATCAACAGTCAAAATGCTGTAACTACTACAAGAGTCTCATGTCACACTCACATGAAAACATACCTGCAACCTGGCATCCACAAACAGGCACAAACTAATGCATACAAGAATAGACTACACACTGGACTAGAGAAATGCCATAATGTGTCACAAACCAATGCAAAATGATGTAGGAAAACAAAGATGTGGCAATGTGTGTGTGTATGTCTACATGAAGCTGTGTGTATGGCAGTGTGTTCAGATACTGTGTGACAGTAAGAAGCTGTAGACCATACTCACTAGTGCCCTCCTCTGAAACCATCCCAAGGCCCTCGGCCTTGTTCTGTCTCTCAAAAGCGTTCAGGTCCAAAACGCTGACAACATTGAATACTCAATCAATATACAAACATTTACTTTCAAATAGTCAATCTCAAACACTGTTTAGAGTAGGGGATTACAAACCTCAACAATTAAAAACAAGAAAGGTTTACAACAAAAATGTGACTTATGAATTAATTACAGACCTGCACGTCTGCATCAGAGCCTGAATGCTAAGGAAGAATCCCACATCCTTTTTATCCTTCAGGTAGTCCAGCATTCTCTGCACACAGGCAGGGAGACAGAAAACATTTTCTTAACAACAGAAAAATACTGAAAAGATTAAAGATTGTCAGTAGCAGTGTTGTTAAACTGAGAAATAGAAAATCCAGTTTAGCTCTTTATTCCAGCTTTCTAATAAAAATGCAATTGTGTGTGTAAAACTCTCATAGGGCCTATTTACCTGCTGTACATCACTGTTGCCTCCATTGAGGATGGAAATTCCCAGTTTGAGTGTGGAAGAAACCATGACTCCAGGTTCACCTGAAATAAACAGAAACATCAGTGGTGTGCAACAATTTTTGACCCAATAATGAAATCAAAGTGGATCATCTCTGCCATCAAAGTAAATATTTCAAAAATTGCCGATCTTGTTTTCAAAAAACTGTGCATCACATTGCTCTGTGTTGGCAATTAAAACTGAACTGGCATCCAACATTACAGCATTTATCTACTGCAATTATTATTATTATTATTATTATTATTATTATTATTATTATTATTATTATTATTATTATTATTATTATTATTATTATTATTATTCCTTGAGGCAAGGTAAAATACCAACATAATTTTAAAATCTCAAACACCACTGATCTGATTCGGACTAAACCTGAGAAAGCAATGCATCTTACAGCTCGATCCTGGCATTCAATTAACTGTACTTTAGGGAACTTTAAGAGTTACACAGCTAAAAAAAAATTACATATTTGTTGCAGATTAGCCCAGATGGGTAATTTCTCATTCCTGGGACAGCTAAGATTAGTGTAACCTATAGTGAAATAATTTAACGGATAATTCCAGCATTTTTTTAAACCTATTTTCACATATTTTGGTGTCAAAATGACTAGTAGGTACAAAAAGTTTTAGAATCCGTGCAGTAGATGGTTTTAGCCGGAAGCCACTAACCAACTGCAGTGGCTGCAATATTCTTACGGGGAAATTTCATCACACAAAAAAGTGCTTCTTTTTGCTACCGACAAGCTCATATTGTAAAACAAGGTGTCTAACAACATCATGGAAAGGATCCCTACAAGTGACTCCTGGTGACACCCTTTATTTTTAACAAGAAAGAGAAGTCTTGCTCAAGGACAATTCACGCTCTGAAATCTCATGAGTTGCCTCAGTAATACGACGGTGGAAACAAAGGAGAGGAGTTTGTACATAGAGGAAATGCTAGCAAGACTTTATTTCCAAAACATTACTACAACACAACTAACTCCTCTCTCCAACTGACTCACGTTTCCAATGTTGTCTTCTTGCAACAACTCGTAAGTACTGCACAGATTCCAAAACTTTTTGTTTAAGTCAATATAATGTCCAAACAAGTGACACGTGTGTGTGTCTGTGTATGTGTGTGTGTGTGTGCGCGCGCTACCTTTACAGGCACTGATCATCTGCAGCACCATCTCTGCTGCCCCACGGTTGTGTAGACGGGACTGCTGGTACAGAAGCCTCTGTTTCTCCATCTCCTTTTCCTGTGGAGCAGAGCAGGAGGGACACAGCTGAAACCCTGCAAACAAGAACTGCACTGCCCCCCGCACTCATTCACACAAACACGCACTCACATATCCTCATAATTCTATCCTAATTATGACCATCTACTGACTGCACACAAAGACACTTCTAATGGAGCTAAAGCTAATGACGACGTACAAGACAATCCAGTTCGATAAAGTTAAAACCAAGAGGTTCAAATTATCAGCAATATTAATCTTTTCTGTTCTTTACAGTAATATGTCTGGTCAGCTTAACTAGAAACGAAAAGAAACAGCTAGCTCAGTTAGCATTACATGATGATTTTAAGATTTGTTAAATTAATGGAGTTATTTTTTGTTGAACAACTACTGTATGTCATTGTACGGATTTGGCACTATGCTGTCGCCATCCGCAACATATACTGTTGGTGCTGATGTTGCGCAGAGGTGAGAGATGTTCATGGATGTTCAACAAATTGCTGCAACTACTAAGCAGCTACACAAAGTGAATAAAGAACGTAGAGTTTACAAATAATATACCTTATTTTTATCTTTTACTTATGACAGAGCTAGGCTGGCTAACTCTGGTCTTTTTGCTAAGCTAGGCCAAAGCGTGCTGATTCTCAATTCCCCCAGACCAGGCCAAGATGGCATTACAATTGTATTTCCCCAAATATTGTTCATTTAATTTTATTAATCCCTTCAGGGTCCTGATTGAAACCTATTAAAAACAACAAAAACACTGTCTTGGCGATGGAAAGACTTGGAATCATTCAAGACTTTTGCTCAGGAGCTGGCAGCACTGCTGGCCATTTATTTGTGGAAAAGCCACATCTAAATCTTAGTAATTCTCACAAAGACAGTAAAGAAATACAGGAACATACACACACACAAACATTCTCTTCCATCAGAACACAATGTGTACTGTATTAGTTATGAAGACAATTATTCCCGAGGCAGCAAACGTTCAATGGCAGCAAACATTTGTTCCTAGAGCATAACACATATTTCATACATTCTTACGAGGAAGCAACAGCAGTTGTCTGAGTAACACAGCATGCATTTCCTGGTTCACTCAATATAACTCAGTGTTGTTCTACCTTAAGGCCTACAGTTAGGCTACCTGCATCAGTGGGTCCCTTCTGTTTTCAAGTTAAACCACTGAACACTGCCTGTAAGTCTGTAAACAATTTACGTGAAATGACCACGAGCATCATTTAGTTATTTAGTACTGGACTCTTGTGAATTCTTTGAAGTGCCTACTATAAGATAATAACTTTGCATTTACTTCAAGCAACACAATAAGCTATGGATATTGATATGTAATGTTCTAAAATCCCAATTGCATGGATGGATTTTTCAGATAATGCATTATCTTTCTATTAAATGAGATTTTTCAAAATTGCAGCTTTATCTATTTGAACTAAATAAAATAATATTGTTTGCATCATATGTGTTTGCTGATATTGTTTACTATTTGTCGATATAACATACATAACTGTAGTGTAAGGTTTTGAAATTATTTAAACAACTCTACAGTATTGTACAATATTACACTGTATGGTTTAATGTTATATTATACCTCTGTAATTCTTTTTTTTCCATAAGCACTCAGCTTCCTTGGTATGCCCACTGTACTGTACTTCACTGTCCTATATAATACTGCAGTACATTACTCCCTTTGTTACAAATGAGTATAGCTGCTATGAACAACAATCCTGTTGGCAAAAGAGGTTAGATTTGACCCATCCACTGCACACCATGCACAAAGCCCCTCCCAAATCACCCACAACTAAATCTCCCCTTCCTCCTCCCTCCTCCCTATCCCCCCTCCCTCGTAAGCCCGACTGTGTCTAAAATAAATATGGAGCAAAATCTCTCAAGTTACAGAGGTTCTGCTCATCGAGCAAATGATGTGTCTTTGTTATATGTGAAAATAGACTGTATGTGGGCGTGAGTGTGTCTGTGAGTGTTGCAGTGTATGCTTGCATGAGTGTGTACCTGGGTTTGGGACAATGTATGGGACAATGCATGTACGGCTGACTGTGCAGGCTTTTACTGTAATCCTCAGTGAGCACAGAGAGGGAGACTTGTTAACGCTGTCCAATTCAAAGACAAATAAAATCAGTTATTTGTCAGTTGTTAGATTTCAAACAAGAGTTATCATGTGAGTTCAGATAGGTGAGCACAGCCCAACTAGCAGGTGAGTACAGGAGGATGTAAGTCACAAAAGGATTGTGCACGTCTGGGAGAAACGGACAACAGACACAATATCAGCAAAAGGGAGCTAGTTCTACTGTTAGGAAACCTGCTGCATTGCTTGGCCTGATAACTGTTATCAGAGTTTCCAAAAATTATGGCTCAATTAAGTCTTGGATGGCAACATCACATATCTGAGTACATATCAGGAACCAAAAAGGAATAGTAATGATGTTCAGTTGATGCAAATATCCCTAAATAAGAATCAACATTGAACTCACTGAAGGGATTCTTACAGTACAGTTAAGAATTTGTATAACAGTACAAATGGGTGTAATGCTACCCTCCAGGAAAAGCCAAGGATCTCTATAACTATAACATCACAATGTCCAAACCTGGGCAAAACAAATCATTAAGATTTTCATTCAAATTACCATATTAAGGGGTTGATTTACTAAGGATTTATTTTGTAGGTGTAGATGATTAGCATGCTAGTAACATATTATCTGTATAATTGCACTAAGGCATATTTTAACATAGAAACTTGAGCAGGGTTCCTTTGTGTTTTAGACTATGGTTATGCTGTCTACATGGATGCAGTCTTTAGTACTCTCCACCTTTTAGATTCTGTTTACCATAGTTCTCTACGTTTTATAGCTAACATTGTAGGCTTAATGACCTGGTTAACTGGCCGTCACTAAGTGTATATAGACAACTTAATTTGCATATCTTTGTGTACAAGACCATGCTGGCATATTTATGTAAAATGAACTGCCTTATGTGACCTGGATCCCTTTCTTTTATATATATTTGTTTGTTGTGACTGTGTTTCATTCTCTATTTAAATTGTAACTGGTGTCGTCTTGGCCAGGTTGCTCTTGGAAAAGAGATTTAAATTTCAAGGGACTTCCTGGTTAAATAAAGGTTAAATAAAAAATTTTAAAATATGCTAACCCATGCTAGGACACAGTAATTTGTGGTAAACTTAGTCAATGAACCCCTAAAAATTCAAAAGCACATCAGGCTTAGAAATTGTGATTCTGGAATTAAACAGCTAGCAAAGTGGTTCGTTTGACCTGGGTTTAATTAGTTGTCTTTAGCATCTTATCTCTCTGCACTCAATTCATGCAATTTAGGAAATAAAACAACATTCAGATCCACAATCCACAACATTGATCCAACTGGTGGGCAGAATCCAGCAAAGGCATGCACAGGTCAGTCCACCATAGCAGGAAATAGACAAGTGGTGTGAGTGAACGAGTAAAAGACAGGAAGAGAAAAAGAGAAATGTTGTTGCAAGGGTGGGGTGGGGGGGATGTGCCGAGTGTGATGTTGTGGTGTGGCCACTGCGTGGGGAGTTGCTTCTTCTGACTCCCCTGTCTCCCTTCCCCTGGTCCCCCCATACCATCTCTGTCTGTCGCACCTCAAAGGATGGCTCCTCCCCCTCCTGCTCTCCCCCTTCGTCCTCCTCACCAATGTGGCAGCTCTGGAGGGAGATGACAACAGTTCAGGGACGATTACTTAAGATTTAGCAATCTTTAGCATCTTGAATTACAATTTCATTAACCTTTTCATATTTCAATGACATGTCTCATTCAAGGTTACACAGTTATGTAAATGTATTCACATAAAAGTTATGGCAAGTGAACTACTATCAGTTAGGTATAGGGTTAATGTAATGTATGTAATATAGGTACTAAAACAATTTTTGGTCAAGGTTTTCGTTAAATAAGAAAATGGTTTTAAGAGAAGGATTAGGGCTGGGGTTTGAAACAGCAAATTACATCAGGAATCAACCCAAATAGTTGGTGTTAAAAGCAAATGTACTGTATACAACCAGCCGCCATCCAACTTCACACCTTACTTTCTGCTGTGTAATTTCAATGTCTATTTCCAGTCATGTCTCCAGGTAATTTATCATTTATTTATCAGAAAAAAACACAATTTACATCTCAATATAGCGCGCTCATGGACCCACATTTTAAGATGTTGCTCAGTGACTGTCTTACCTTTGCCATAATATCAGCATAAGACATATAGAGATGGTCCACATCAAGTTTACTGTAATGACACAGGACATAACAGGAAGTAATGAGTCACACTGAGGAACAGGTCACAAAGGTGAGTCACAGAAGAAGTAAGATGCTCTTACGCCTTTTCTGTGAGAGCTGTACGGCTGAAATGAAGAATCAGCTGATGAAGGGGGTCAGGCTTCGTCTCAGTCTCCTCTTCCTCTTCCTCCTCTTCCTCCATGGCTTTCTAATTTAATTATTGTAGATAACATGAATCACAACAAAAAACATAGTACAAGAATACATTATGGACAATATACCATTTATGCCAATTGTACATCTCAGAATTAAGGGGAGGATGACTTACTGATAAGTCATCAATCATCTTGTCCTCAAATGAGTAACCCTCAGTCCCTAACCAGTTGCGCTTGTAGGCGTCCAAGAACATGTTGGTTGCCCTGTGCCTGTGAGAGGAGAGGTCACTGAGACTTAGTTCAGAAGGGTTGTAATGGCTCATGTAAAGCCTTTTTTATGCATTGTTTTGTTATGGAGCAGGGAGGGAATCATTACGTGGGGATGTTGTACAGGGGTGTCATCCTGAAACAGGCCACCACAGCCCTGCGACGCTGTTTGGACAGCAGCTTGTGCCACACCATTTTCTTTGACTTGTACGGACGCTCAGTCTAAAGCAAGAAAAAGTGTCGATAAGTGCTTCATGAGAATATTTAATATATAAAGCTTTTCTAACAATAAGGTTGTAACTGGCAAGCAAATAATGCCTGCACCCTGTATAAAGTCATATGTGTTTGCTTGCAGAGCACCTGAGTCTATACTCACCACCTCAATGTGGTAAAGGACAGCAGACACCTCTTGTACCCTTTTCACCACCTTCTCAGGGTCTTCAGCATCTTCAGCCTTTCCAGCCATCTCCTTATACAGAGACATCTGCCAGCGCATAGCTGGGTCCTCCACCTGAAAACAAGGGTCAAATGTGTATAACGCATGTAAAGATATTTACAAGGGAATCTGTATTTTATTTATTTTCTTCTTTAATCTGTAAAACAATAAAAATGTCTACTTACCTTGCCTTGCAAATGCAGATTGTTGTGCAAGAACTCCCTCACCTCTTCATCTGTGTCTCTCTGGAGACCAGGATTCAGAGGACATTGATAATGTATTTTTTCACTCAAGACAATCAAATACAGTTTACATATGTGTATCTATATATCTATCTATCCGTCCATCTATCTATCTATATCTATACCTATCTATATCTATATCTATCTTTATCTATATAGATAGATATAGATATAGATATATATGTAGACACCCACTCTAAACTCATCTATAAATGGAAAAAATGTGTCGTCAGCTTTCTCATACTGGGACAAAACGTTACAGTCAACGGGTTGGTATCAAACACATCAAAGTACCAGTGAGTATCTGATCTTGGCAAGATTGATGAGCTCCTGGTCTGCAGGAGAGCACATATTGAGGCCGATGGGAAGAAGCTTCTTCAATGCTGCTACGATAAGGGAAGTCTGCACAGAGTAGCGATCCCCCCGCCGCTTCTTCTTGGTACGCTCCTGCTCTGAGCCTCCAGACTAAAGAGAAAAAGAAAAGTTCAGACAGATCGACTCGATTCAATTTTACAACCCTCTAAATTTCCCCTTGAAAAATATTTATTTTACCTCAGTCTTTTGAGAGTATTTAACTAAAAAGTGATTAAGTAAGACTACTTCTAACACAAAAGTTAACAAGACATTGATAAATTAGATGAAAAGAACCAACTGCAGAGTAACAATTTACGCAATATCACAACATGCTGATAAAGTAAATCAACTACTAAGTAAATGTACTTCTTCATCAGCAGAAATTCCAACAACTGCATTTCCTTGTAAACATCAACATCTGGTGGAGTTTCAGGTGCTTCATTGCTGCATCAGCTACAGTCGTTACACACAGTGCAGCCTCACTGTTAGTAGTGCAGTGGCCAGACAGGGCACATCCTGTCCATCGGACAGCACACAGAACAGCACAAGTCTATAGGGTCAGCTCCTTCGCCCTGAAGCTCTTCTCACACGCTCCTATCCTGATGCTCATTACTGACTGTTGTCTGGCCTCACAGCACTGTCTCTGCCCTTAGTGTTCATGGGTTGTGTGGGTAAACACTGCTATTTGGGCAAAGAGAGGCATTGTGATGATCAGGTAACAGAAGCTCACTACAGTAATGCCCATCTGATAGCCAAGGAGAGGAGGTAGCCTTACTTAACTTACAGCAACAACGAAAAAAAAACATCACTCAAACAGTGATTAGATGATCAATGGTTTAACAATTTAATGGTGTCAATGAATTAGACATGGAGGGACGAGTCAAGTTAGTAAAAAATATGACAGCCATCTGGCAGTGTCAAGCTTCTTCAGTTTCCCCCGACAGACCCAGCTAGCTACAAATGCTGCTGATGGACTAAGTGAATCTAATGGTGACAGCAAGAGATGGAATGGTTTTTTGGTGTACACAGGTATTGAACACAAAGCCAATGATAATACTGAAAAGAGAAGAGTCCCTTAGCGCAGGAACCTTTACCACAAAAGCTGAAAGAAATCCAAGCGTCAATATCAAAATTTCAACATCACAAATGGCACAGTAGCATGGGCTCCACAACTGTATCCAACAGGACGATCTAAAGGCAAACTGTTTATTAATCAAAGAAAAATAGGATGATGGTGCTCGGCTGCAGAGTGCAGACTCCAAATGAGATACACAACTGTTCAACTGAGCATCATGAAACCTCTCACGCCACTACGATCTACAGCAAAGAGCTTTCATCAAGCCGCTCCAGACCCCTAATCACACATATACAAACACACGTAAAAACATAGACGCACATCACTAACACACGCACACTCACACTCAATATTACTTAAATATAATCACAAATATGTCACACTCAGAAAACATCTTAATATAAAGAACTAAAAGTACATTCTACAGTATCATTTCACCCATAGATCTGCATTATTATAACACTGTTATGATAAATGTCTACCGTAGTGGATTCTTTCCTGGTAGAAACTATGTGTTTATAACCATGTTTGTGTGTATGTATGTGTGTGAATAGTGGGGTCTGTGTGTAAGAAGTGTGGTAGTCCATGGGAGAGCTTGATGAAATGCCTCCCCAAACTTGGGGTGCCATGCGATCAGCACAGCGCTCGTGCACAAACACAGTCTAACCTCTCCATCTCCGGCCTAGTGGGCCAGCGTCCAACCCCGACACAGGATATAAGGAGAAAACACAGTTAGCGACACTCCTTCTATTGCCTACACACTAAATACTGCCACTTACATTGTCCTGGCAAGGAATGTTATTAGTTACTTAATTGTCTATTACTCTATTTCTAGAAAAGTATTATTATTTACAGAATAACATTTACCTGATGTTCTTATTAACAGCAACTTAAAGGAAAGAAAGGAAATAAGAGCTGAGAAAAGATCAAGAGGGGGCTCCTTTTAAATCTTTCCCTGCTTGGAATGGGTGTTATTAGTGAAATATGAATTATTAGAGTTTAGTTTCTTAATGAGTTACAGCTCAAGATATGGAGTAAGTGAAATAACCATCTAATTAAGTAACTATGTGTTACTTTGCTATTTGACTGCTTGTTCACTCTCACCTTGCTCATCTTGCTCTTACTGTCAGCAGTCAGGAAAGACATGTTGTTGATTTCATTCATCACCACAAAGTTCTGCTCCTCCCTCTTAAAGTTCTGTAATGAAAAAAACAAGAAAAATGATTGACGGCAAAGAACAGACAAAAATCTAAAAAAAAGAAAGAACTAAATCAGAAAAGTCCACAGAAAACAGAGGACTCACGTGGGATTTGGACCAGAAAATGAAGATCTCTCCCACCATCCTGAAAAATTCCTCTGCATCTGGGTCTGGACAGGTCAACCACCGTGCCCTACAGACAAAGACACCACTGGGTTAACACAAGTCCTTGAATCAAAGTGTGTGAGTCTAAGCCAAGTGTCCTTATTTTAATTTATTTTATTACGACTGATCAAAAGTTCGTGCTGCAGACAATCTTTTACTTCCAGTTTGCAAGTCTAATATTGATATATATATATAACAGATATATGATATATATATATGACAGATGGGAGTGAAATTATCTTTGAACTTGCTTTAAAAAGCACAAGCACTATCAGCTGCAGTACAGATAATGTAACTAATCCCTTTTCTTTTACTATCATAGATGCTCAGGCGAAGGTTGCCCATTATCCCCTCTTTTATATGTTCTTAGTCAGAAATAATCTGATCACATACATGGTTACATGGACAACAAAGTTAATTTAATGAAATTGCGTCAAAATGCATAATAGTTACAAAATGTTTGGGAATCTGTGCTGTAGATGGCTTAGACACCAAAATTTGTGCAAATAGGGCCAAGGTTTATAAATACCAAAATCATCCTTCAAAGAAGAATTATGCTCACTGTATATGTAATTGGTATGTTCAATTACCTGTTATTGTCCACAAATCGAATAAGCAAGGGGTAGAGAGCATAGAGGTCCCGACACAGCACAGCAAACTCATCTTTGATGGTCCCATTTTCACTGTCCAACTCCGTCTTGCCCTCCATGCTCAGCTGATCCTCCTCTGCCACAACCTTCCCTGAGCGCTTCTTCAGCTTTTCCATGGTAGGGATGAAGTGGGATTTAAGCATCTCTGGTTTAGCCCTGCTGACAATGGGCTGGGCAAACACTGGACAAAGGAGTACACATAATTTATAAATCAATATTTATCTCTTAATTTGTCCAAATATGACACTTACAAAATGTCAAAATGTAGTTGTCTATATTCCATATACATGTACTGCTTGCATAAAACATAATAATCACTATGAAAGCGTATTCAAGCAGTTTGCAAACCCAACACTGCAACATTTGTGATTCACAAATTAATATAATTCAGGATCATTAGGACTCTTATTTAAAAATATATACAAGATTAACTATGAAAACTAAAGTGGCCTCCCACTGATACTAAGAAGTTGCCTGGAGAATTGAGAAACTTCTGCTCACTGACCTGCCAATCTCTTCATCCAGGAGGCCTCATCTATACCCAAGTTGTTAACCACAATCTTCATAATGCTACCCAGCAGCTGGTTAAGATGCTCGGAGGTGACAGAGGTGCAGAGCTGACCCTCCAGCTCAGGGAAATTCTCTAAGCCCCTCTCCCACCATCGTGGGAGGTAGTTACACAACATGGGCAGGGTGATTTCAATTACATGGGGCATTTCTGTGTAGCGAGCCCCAGAATCAGCCATGTCATGGATCTCCTTCATCAGGACCTCCAGCTCTGGAATGTCAGGGCACAGCTCCTCCACTTGGTTGGGAAGACCCAGAACTGAGGACGGAGAAAGAGGTGGAATATAAGGTAAAGAAAAACAATTCATCGTTACCACATTCTAATAAATTGTAAAACAAAATGTGAGGGTAATGTTGTGCTACTAATAAAAACAAGGCAAAATGCTAAAACCTACTGGTTCTCTCTCTTGGAGTCTTGGTGGTGTAAACAGAAAATGTGTTAAACTCATTCAGTGCTGGCTCAAGGAAGGCCACTGGCATAGCTGCTGCTAAGTGGGCCAAACACTCGCCAAGAGCTGGTCGCTGTCTGCAGGGGACAAAAATACCACAGAAACCTGATGAAATGTCTTCATAAAAACGAGTAAAAATCAATGCACATCAGCATATATTAACATTTTTCATATTAAGGGCTCTTAAAGCAGACCCTGTCAGTAAAGGATAGAGAGTTTCCTATGTTGTAAACACTTCTGATTTTGGCCAATGTAAATTAAATGAACATGACTTCATAACAAAATCACATGAACAAAACTTGCTTTGCACTTGTTTTTTAGACCTTCGTAGATCCACAGAGGTCTCTACTCACTTCTCTGCATGTGGAGTCTTTACTGTGCCCAGAGAGTAGATACTGCACATTAAACGATAGCAGGATATTTGCAAGTCATCCACTAAGTATGTAGAGAAGAGAAGCATTGCATTAGCTTTGAGTCAGTCCTTTGTGTCATTAAGGCAAGAGTTACAAAGGGCAAATAATGAACCATAAATTCAATGGAGAAAAGCACTTCACTCACATATGACGTCATCTCCAAACTGATGCTGGGCAATATGGTCAAACAGTGTAGTAAGGACTGGCAACAGGGCAGTGGTGGTGTAGTTGATATTCTGGGACACACCCTTTACCTACAGGACCACACACAGCATGCACAAATACAGATATTAGGTCACAAAAAAAATAACAACAGTAAAAAAACAATGCAGTATGGTGCTGTCATTGACCTGGTTTCGACTGGACACTTTGCCCAGTTTCAGATTCTCAACCATCTTCTCAATGTCATCTGCAGCACTCTCAAAGAACTGGCGCAGGCCAGCCTTAACAATCTCAGGGCCTGATTTCATAACAGTCCTTGAAAAGAAGAGCACAAATGAAAGGTCCGATATATAAAAGTTCAAACAGTTTGTTTCCATTGTCCTTCTGCCTGGGGATGTGCTGGGTAAGTAATAAGAATACATTGCTAGTTACCTGGCATCCAGTGATCGTGAGAGGATGAGCAGACAGTTTACCACTGCACTTGCATCTGTTCCTGAAAACAGTACAACAAAGACGCGTTCTCAGAGATGTCCTGCTGTAGAAACCCTTTCTACAAGAGCCCAAATGTCAGATATATTCACAATACAAGTTCATCTTAAAAACTCATACAATAACAAACAACTGGACATACAGTTACTACAAAACACTGACCAAACTGAAATATATATCACAAAAACCATTTATTTCTCACTCATTATAAATACTGTATTCAACAATACTGAGACAACATTACAGGAAATACAGTTGAACCACACATTGCTACACTATGCTATATTCTCTGTTAAAAAGTGATTTCTTTAGTGCAATACAACCGCAGTGGTTCCATCTTGTGGAACTGGTGGGTCAAGGTAAAGGGCACGGGCTCTGTGTAAAGTGCTTGCTAGTGTCTAGTGACTACTGGTTACATAGGAGTGACTTACTATTATAGACATGTCGTTGTGAGGGAAAAGGAGAATGAGGTAAAGCATATTCTGACTCATATAATCTGCAGTACATTGCCATCTGTGGATACCTCACACAGACATTCATGCTCAAATCACCCTCAGTTATGACTACTAAATCTGAGGCTAGACCTTAAAAGATAAAAAGACATATTTCAAAACACACAGGCTAGATGTTTGAATTAAACGTGAGTAGGCACAAAAGCCAAGCATTCAGCATTTCCCACACATAGTAAAATAGTAAAACTAGTATTTGTAAATACTCGTAAAATTAGCATTTACAAAAGAAAATTAGAATGTGCACACCTCAGACATACTTCATACCAGATGTACATACAGTTTCCTGGAGCTATGATAAGGTGAACATAAGTAAAAAAATATAAGAAATATAAGATGAATTAACCTTGTAGTAAAACATTGTTTGTTTAGGTTGTTTCACTGACTATGTTCTTATTTTTTCAGATGACACAATGTTCTTTAAAATGTCAAATCAAAGGGGAATTTATTAATTATTTATGAACGATGAATTGTCTCATTTAATGACCATTTAATTTTACCCATTTGTGAAGCACTTTGTAAAGTCTTTATATTATGAGCTCCTGGACTTAATCATTGATCATCTTTTTGACATTGAATGCTGATGATTGAGATATGCCATTGATGATTTCAGCAGCAGATAAATGAATGATATGGGCACTTATGCAATATGCAATATGTTAAGGGCATTTACTACATCCATTTATGGCTAACAGTGGGTGTGATTTTTTTAAAAACAAAAAAAGATGAAGAAAAAAATAATATTTCTGTCTCTATGCAGTTACACAGTGTTTTAGCTGTGAATTGAGTTTTAAATTTTATGCATCTAGCCCCAGGTTGCAGAAAACATCAAAGCCAAGCAGAAGCTGAGTTAAAGACTGAGAAACATTAGAAGAGGAGATCTAGTAAGGAGGGAAGAAGGAATGAGTTTGTGGGAGGGGGTGAATGCTGTTTAGTATATAAATGAAAAAATCAAAAAGATCTGGAGAAATAAACAGAAATTAGAAAGGAAAACAGATACAAAGGGACACGGGTGGTGACAGGGCATGACGCCACCATGCAGATTCCTTACCAAAAAGAGATACTCTGTGCCTCACCAAAGCAGCCAACTTACAGAAGATACTGAGGTAAGAGGAGAAAAGAGGAAAGGGTGGGAGGACGGTAAGGGGAAACAGGGCAGGAAAGATGTTTGAAGTGACACAAAAAGCAAAAGGGAGGTCAAGGAAATTGGAAAAGGATATTGCACAATAGTAGAGAGATGGTGAGACATGGAAGAGGGAGAGGGCAGACACTGTCACATGAAAGTACTGTACTAAAGGAAAGTTACATGTTTAAGAGTTCAAGTCACACAAATCAAAGGACAAACCAGTCTTTAAAATAACCTTTTCTACGTTTTCACTGCACATACCTGGCAATCATTTCCTTCTCCTTATTGGAGGAATGCCCTCCACTACCCAAGACTTTAGCAGGAGTGGAGAGGAAGTAGAGGCAGTGATTCTTGAAGTACTGATTTACCAGTGGCAGCAGGATCTATAAAAAACAACCCAAGATGAGAAATAAGAAACACACTATCATGCCACACGCTGTCTGTGTTCAGTAGGGGGGCATGGTGGCGTAGAGAGAAGACAGATGACACATCAACTGGAACCATCTTTAGACAACCAATTTTGGCAATAATCTTAAATAATCTTAACTGTTAAAGTGAAGTTCAAGACTGTTAGGTGAGGTTTTGTTACTCCTCATGACCTCAGACTCCCCTGTAGGGGCAAACAAAAGAAGATCTCAAGTCTCAAACAGCTCACCTTGGCAAAGAATTTGATCTCTTGTTCATGCGGTGACTTCTCCACTCTACCACTGCTAACCACAGCCTCTGTTAAAAACAGAAATGAGTAAGCTCTCAATCAAAAGGGGCATGCTGAAGTAAACAGTAACCGAGAAGCATTTGCCTCTCAAAATCATAGTACCAAGATGAGCGATGAACTCCTGGGCAATGTCCATCCATTTAAGAAGCTTCTGGAGGAAACCGTAGGCAAAACGCTTCTCAATAGAAGAAATGTCCTGCTCCATGTCCTTCATTCCCCTGAAGATGCAGAGAAGAGGGAGTCGAGATGAATCAAAAAGAGGGATAACCATGGACAGAGCTATCATAGATAACACTAATGCTAAATGGAAATGGTGAGAATATCTTGCTTACCTTGTAACAGCATATCCATTGAGCTGAAGGAATTTGAGCAGGTCCTGGGCCTTCTCCCTGTCCCTGGCCTTCTCTTTAGCCGTCAGGGTGTCATAAGGCACAAGCAAAGGATGGGTGCCACCGCCTAAAAGAAGCATAAGTCATTTTTGGACACAACAGACTGCAAACTAACAACCACCACTTAAGGACAAAATTCTTAGTTGAGAATATATAATAGAAAACCCCTTTTACCTTTGGACTGTAGCTCCAACTTCTTCTTCCTGCCCCAGGTGTTGTGATAGTTCTCAGCCAGCTGCTCAGCCATAGACTACATAGATAGGATTAAAAAGAATAGTTTTTTACAGGCTCGTAACAAATGTCTAACTAAAATATGAAACCTAACAGTGCTGTAAAACAAACTGACAAAAACATACATACCTGCAGCTCTCTGGACAGGGCCATTCCTACAATATCTACCGGCTGAGGGTTGTAGCCGTGACTGGGATCATAAGTGGCCTAGAGACGTAAAACAAAAGATAAGAATGGAAATTCAGGTGCTGCAGCAGCACAACAGAAATAAGTAAATAGAAAATAATTTAATTTTCCATTCATCCATCCATCCAGCCATCATCATATAAAATAAGAAAAAGTAAAAATTTAACTCGAAATTACAATGCTAGCAGTATACAGTACCCATAAACAGTGTTGTACTTATAGTACTAATAATACAATACTGTAAAGTGACATAGTGGTGTGATTAGTAGCCACGATATGATACTATAGTATTATAAGATAAATATAATACCATCTACTTTGACAGCAAATGCCCCAATAATATATTATTGATTAATATGGGATATGAGTAAAATATGAGGTGAAATGTAGTAACATAGTATGTCATAATATAACATAATACATATGCATTTGTTGTGCAATATGCTAATCAGAAAAAAACACCATACATAAAGGTAGTTCAGTATGTGAGGTTGAGGAACCTCTAGGATTCTACGAGGTTCCCAGAAAAAGAGAACCGCTTTTTGTTTCACCCATTTCATTATGCCCAAGAGTAGAACATTTTAGACTATTATCGATGTTAATGAGTCAACATGTATGTATTGTGAAGAGGGAGGACAGATTATTTTCACCCTCTTTTGTGGTCCTGGGAGAACAGCTGTATTTCCCTTGATCACATTGTTCTTATATCAAATCATATAATTTAGGTGTAATAATAGCGTAGAGGTACAATATAACAATAAAGAGAGATCTATCATTTATTTTATTGGGTAAGAACCACGTGTAAGAACCATTCACTCCACGACGTCCACATAGGCCGTGCAGCATCGAACATTCTCCAGACAGTGTTTTTTCACTTTTCTCTTTTGTACCTGAGCAGTTTGTGAGATTTTGCGTGTGGCGACCTTCTTCTCGACTTCTCCCTCCCCCTCCCTAGCTTTCTCCAATGTCCACTCCCAGGCCAGCATGGCTTTGATGGATTCTTTGATGGGCCAACGATATATCTCCTTGTCCTGAAAAACAGAGAGAATTTAAAAATTAATAAAAAGCCTGTAAACAGTATACTGTAAAAAAATTTCAGAAAGATCATTAACACATGGAATTAGAGATGAAAAGTTCATGGCTCAGAAATACTGTTTTAACTGTACTGGTGTCCTCCTATCTGAAAGCACATTTTGGCTAATAAATCGTAAAGCTTAGTTACATATCAGAGGAGACAAATCACAAATCATTACCTTTTCAGAGAACGTTTTGTATGGCCGGAGCATCGGGTGAGTCTTAGCATTCTCATCTAACACCTCTCCGTAGGTCCAGTTGTTCTGAATCTGAAAATTTATTTAAGCATTGAGATAATCATCACAAAGTACTAACAATTTCAAATAACAAATATGGACTTATATCTTATATATCTGATAATTTACATTTTTTATAGCTTACCTTCTCAAAGGCCCATCTGTCATGAGTGTGCTCTGCATACTTATTGATAAAAGCATCCAGCCTCTCTGGGATGATGGTGCTGTGAACAGATCAACTAATATTAATAAACTGCAACTGATTATTCCTTCAATAGCTTGTAGTAACTAATGAATTATGTATAGAATTATTATATTACAATCTAATTCTCTGCGCTAATGTCGCCTCACTTCGTCTTCACAATTACTGCTTTTTTTATTGAAAATGAGATGCTGATGTACACTGACTGTTTAAATATCAAATGACAGGCATTAACAAGGATATAACAACAAAATGTGAAATAAATCAATTATCTTGCTGTTATTGTGCATGAAAGAACCATAAACAAGTATTTAAACTCATTTTAAGTACATGCAAACGCAATTTTTTAAACTATCTTGTATTTTTCTACTCACTTGGTGGTCTCCACTGGTTTAGGATCGAAGTTGCCTTCAGCATCCACAGAGGCCTTCTTCTCAGTGTGAGAGGAGTAAGTGGCATCCACATAGTCAGGTGGGATGGCTCCTGCGATAGCACAGAGGCAGGGCATGGCGATCTTGAAGAGCTCTGCATCAAATTTCTAGAGTTTGGATGACATCGGAGAAGTCAAGTTGATGAGCTTTAACACAGTATAAACAACGTAGGTGGCCCTTAAGAGACTCATATCTCACCTTGTGTGCCAAAGATTCAAAGATTCCCCAAAAGAGTTTACGAGAAAGATGTAGCTCCTCCTCTGAAGTCACTCCGAAATTAGCCCATCCATTAGGCAAACAGTAGTACTTCCAACAGCGCTCATAGTGATTGGTCAACAGCTGAAACAGTTCAATCAGAGAGGGAAATACAAGTAGGACACACAAGTAAGTAAGTTGCTAGTGAAACAGGATTGTTATATAACTACTATAAGCAAATGCAATAATCATTGTAATGTAATTTATGTATTGTTAATACATACATTTTTCCCACAATACAGTCTGTCCAATATGTGTGTAAACTGATTGTACTTTAAACACAGATTTGGTAGATTGTGTGTATACATTTCCTTTAAATTCTTAAATTATATTCTATTCATTATAATTTTCTATTGTCATAAAATAAAACAAAACAAATACAATAAAATCAAATGTTAGGCAAACCTTAAGAGGCATCTTTGCGTATTCGTTGAGGATGGGCACATCAAATACCAGCCGTCTAAGCAGATGCTGCAGCATGGATGGTCGAAGGTACCTGTGTATGTCATCAAAAGGCTTCATGAGGAATGTATTTAAAATGGGTTGTTGCTTCTTTAATGTAATTTTGCAGTCCCTTAATCCTGAGCAATATGTTGCAAATTGACAATCTGTGTGTTTTGAACTATTTTACCATTCTGGTTCAATCTCAAGAGACTTCCTAGTTAAATAAATGTTAATTTGTAAATTCTAAAAATAAAATACTTTTTGATAATAATTAAGATGCCCAACTATGGTTTATATTTTTCTAAATAGAGAGATTTGTATTAGTACTAACTTGCAGAGCGACATGAGGCACTCCTCAATGACGTCCCTCTGAGCCTTGGTAAGAGCTCGGCCACGGGACAAACGATAGATGGTGTGGAGCATGGAGTCGATCATGATGGCCCGGTGGTCTGTCCCAGCAAACAATGGGGCACACTTGGTGAGAAGAGGCAGAACAGCTGAACAGAGGTAGCGGTTCAGTGCCAAGGCCATTTCAGTTGTACTGAATGCCACCTATAATCAGAGAGAAAGACAGACAAACTATTTGTACTGAGGGCAATACTTTGGAGACAAGTGAATAGTAAATGACATCAACATACATATTTATGTTGACAGAAGTTCAATATGTCTTGCTGTTTAACTTTGTCTGTGTCTTTTTCTACTTACCGTGTCCAGAGAGGCTGCAGCTCTCATGTCGGGCAGGAAGCCAACCTCCAGCACATGAAGCATGAAGTCCTGGTTGTCAATACCATACACTCTATCGAGGAACAACACCATGGAGGCCTTGTGGTCTGGCACAAAACTGGCTGACATCTTAGGTTCAATAATTTGACCATCTGGGGTTTTAACAGAAGAAATAATAATGCAGGGATATGCCAAAATATGCCCAAATATTGTACATCTGCACAGTGTGTCCATGCATGGTCCCAACATGAAAACTAACCTTTGCCGTAGGCAGGAATCTGCACAGGCAAGCTGATAACTCCTACCAGATCCTCTATTGGCACCAGAGACCTCAGGATGGCCCTGATTCTTAGGGCTTCACCCTTGCCTGCTTGGATCAGCTTTAGATACAAACATTTAACAAATACTGTATGAGACTTACCACTGCTCATTAACCACATACTGAACCAAGCTGAATTTGGTGTGAAAAGTCGTTCTGCTCACATGCATCTCAGGGGCGCAGCGACCCAGCAGATCAATAAGGGCAGAGTAGAAAGACATAATAGCATTTCCTAGATGTACACGATTCTCCTCCTGCTGTTCTTCACCACCAAACCTACCAATGAAGAAAGATTTTAACAATACAACAACTTTAACAATACAAACATGTTCCTAGTGTATCTTTAAAAAAACAAACAAGACAAAACAATTAGGTCATTAATTTGTCTAGATTGTTATTTGTTCAGTGAAACAATGCAGCTTGATCCAATAGTGTAAATACAAACTAAAATGTGAGCAAGCCTGTATGGAAGTATCATACATACTGTGCCATCACTTACATGAATCGTCTGTCTTTTTTGACAGTGGGTCCATCCCTTGCTGGATCCTCTGAGATCTTGATGGCCTCCTCCATGGCAGCCAGCAGACCATTACCACCCTCTCCTCTCAGGGCTGGGCCGAAGCACTCAGGCCGACGGATGAGCAGACGCACCACTACATTGGCATTCTCCTCCACACTCTCTCCTGTGATGAACATATGTGAAAATGTGAGTGACAGTTGACAGTGTTGACACATCTCAACACTACAAATGAAATCATTATATGAGGGTGCTGACCATTAACAAAGACAGCAAAGCGGAGGAAATCCAGGTATTTCTCTCCTCCACAGGGGTTCCAGCCGATGTCAGGGTAGCCTTTTGAAAGGAGCATTGGACACATCTGCAGCCCGCAGCCCGCCAAGTATGTCACCACCTATGTCAACATGCATGTGAGGGAGACCAAGAGAGATTTAAGATGATAAGTTTACTGTGCCATTTCATGTATTTTTCTTTCTTGTATTTTTTTTATGTTCTCAAACCATTTCCAGGTCCTGCTCTTGCAGAGCCAAGGCCAGCTCATTGTTGTCGATACAGGAAGCTGCAGCCACATCCAGAGGTGTGGACCCACTCATTCCTGCAAATGTTTAATAAATACAGTGAGTCTATATTTGTTTATTCTTTGCCTAATATACAGCATCATCACATGACATTCTATATTTGTCAAAAGCAATACATTTAAACAAGATGCTATCTGGATTTTTCCTGTCCCATGCATTTCTTTTGTTTTCTGCTGTAAGGGGGAAAAACTGAGTGAGAGTGAACAGGGCCTCTGATGATGGTGAGAGTACAGTACAGCAAGCAGTGTGATAGGTGGTTGAAACTGACCCAAGCCAATGCCGCTGTTCTGTAGGAGGTAGCCCAGATGGTCAAACATGGAGCGCTGGTTCTGTCGGCTGATACGACAGAAGTAACACAGGAACCGACAGCAGTTGGTCACCATATGGGGGAATCGAATCTCCTGGAGAGAAAAGGTAAACATACAGTATAATCTGTCTACATGTGGGATTTATGGTGGGGGTACATACTCATGTGTCCAAAAAGCCCCTCAATTAGACTGGTTAGACTGAATAACATAGAACTAAACAAACTGAAAATCATCCTAATTACCTTTGAGTCTCCTCCTCCACCCAGGACATTGACCATCACCTCCATGACAGTCTCATGCATACCAAGAGCTCTCATCAGATTGGGGTGTTGGTAGAACACCTTGTTGTTCATGATGTTCCTGAAATAATTACAGATTCAGTCAGATTCACAGGTTATATTTCTTTACTTGTGTCATTTGTTCTGATGACACATTGGAAAACAATTACAGTTTGAGATTTTAGGGTAGAACCTTTGGTCCATTCAAAGAGCCTGAGCCATTTAAGATAAATATATTAATAAGAGGAAAAATATGACATATAATATCAGAATATTTTAATCAATAGAAAATCTCCCATCTACCAACCAAACTACATATCATCACCACATCACCACACTGACCCAATGCTCTGGATCATAAGCCGCTCCTCTTCTGGGCCCATCTGGACAATAAGCAGCGAACGTATCTGTCCCAAACACTCCAGTAGGTCCATGGTGTCCTGAACAGACACAGCATTGATGGCATAGGCTTTGGGCAGAGCTCGAATCAGCTCGCCGAGGCCGTCGTACTGTCTGTGGAGCAGGCTGAACATCAGACGCACAAGTTCGGGGTTCTGAATGAATGACTCCTGAGCCCAGTGAATCATAGTGTGGGAGATCAGTTCCTGAAGGGTGCCTTAGTGAAGTGGACAGAGAAAGGTAAAGTTTGTCTGTTGTATAATAATATGTGTTAGATTGATATGGATTTACAAAGGCTGATTTTGTTATATTTGGACTGATGTTGCGAAAATCAAGTCCTTCAAATATTTAAATCTAAGTGATTTAGATGTTACTCATACTGGGTTTTGGTTCCTCTTCAACCTCTGGATTCTCTTCCTCTTTCTTCTTGCGCAAGTTCTTGATCTTGTCGATCAGACTGAAGAGTCTGCCCCCCAGTGAGGTGTCCACCTCTTCCTCCACTGCCTCCTCCTCAATATGTATACCTATTTGTAAAATGTGAAGTCAGCCTTAAGAGTAGTAAAATATTTAATATAAAAAGTAATTCACACATGCAGCGTAAACAACACACATGCAGGATCTTTAAAGAACTTCTCACCACAGTGAAGCAGGAGGTCATTGTGGAACTCTACAAGTGTGTCCTTCACCTCATCAGGCACTGGACAGTCCTCGTCCTCTGGACTATGTTTAAAGTTGGTCAGCAAAAGAACCTTGAAAAGGAACATAGTAAAATAACTCATCTTTCTCAGGGTCTTTTGAAATACAGACTGTTTCTTTATAGTTCTTGTGTTCTCCACGATACATGTGATCTGATACCTTAAAAACAAAGCTTCTTATGAGATCTTAAAAAACCCACCCTTAGAATTTTTGGTTAAAGCCTATCTCAATGTCAGGATGCACTTCCCTAAAAAAATAGGTGTCAATGTATGACAGGGGCCAGGGGGATATTCACCAAATCCAATTTAAATTAAACCCCCACAACACATATTTGGTCATTCTAATGGTTTGTGGATACAAATAAGAATCAGTACCTGGTCTTGTGGTGGTGACCGGAACTCGCGGGTCCTGCGTGCAGTCTCAGCAGCAGACATGGTGAAGGCTTTCATTAACAGATTGTAACGAACGCGTTGGTTGCTCTGAATATCATGGACAAACTGGTCTGAATAGGCCACAATGGCTTCAACTCTGTGTCGCAGCTCGCAGTCGCAGAAGTACTGCAAGAGTGTGCACATCTAAGAGAGGTAGATAAGATAGGAATAAGAGTTTAAGTATAATTTGTTAAACAGTTTTAAGTATAGGAATACTGTGCAGATGATTACAGATGAACTGCAGACAGTGTTTACATATCAGAATACCTGCAGTTTGACAGACTCGGGTAGCTTCATCTGGAGTAATCCCTCTTCCAGACCCTCCTCCTCCTCTTTTACTTCTGCCTCCACTGCCTCTGTCTCTTTCTCCTCTTCTGCCTTCTCTCCATCTACTTTTCCTCCTCTGGCCTCTCCCTCCTCCTTCTCCTCCTCTCCTTCCTCCTTAGGCTCCACTTCTTCCTCCTTATGCTCTGCTTTATCTACATCTTTCAGCTCCTCATCCTCCTCGTCACCAACTCCTTCATCCTCAAGCTCAGCCTCAGTTGCCTCCTTATCCTCCTCCTTCTCT
The DNA here is from genome assembly GCA_024633595.2 of Lepomis macrochirus. Classification (NCBI taxonomy): domain Eukaryota; kingdom Metazoa; phylum Chordata; class Actinopteri; order Centrarchiformes; family Centrarchidae; genus Lepomis; species Lepomis macrochirus. The sequence continues at coordinate 6,794,710 of JALXJV020000009.1, forward strand.
TCCTCGATTTCTCCTTCAGCAGCTCCACCCTCCTCAGCTTTTTCTCCCTCCTCTTCCTCCTCCTCTTCCTTTCCACTAAAAACATTTGGATCGATCATCTTGAGGATGTGCTTGGTGTCTTCGTCGTTGAAGATGCCCATAATGAGCAGTGTACTGATCAGCTTCAGGATTGGGACAAAGTGGAACTCCACACTCCCTCCTACTGGATCCCGCATAGCTTGGCTACCATCCAGCACAGCCTCTGTTAACATGCTTATCGCCTGGGTCTTCAGCTCCTGAGGGGGAGAGGTGAAAATGAGTAAAAGGCAACTAAAATGTTATTGTATTTTTTTAACACAACCTAGCTCTTGTCTCTTACCTGCAGGGGGAAAGTAGGACTAAGAGTGTACAGGTCGGGGTCCGTGCCGACAAAGTTGATGGATGAAAAATGCAGCTTGGGCCGTAAGCAGGTGGTGAGGCCAACACCGGGTAGAGAATGGGCCTTCTTTGCATCAGGGTACAGCTTGATGCTCAGAGTCTCTTGAGACATAGGGATGATAAACTCCCTATTGGTGCCCAGGCGTGCCCGTTTAGCAGACTCCAGGTGAATGCTGATGAGCAAGTCGTAGTAGCCGCTGCGGAGAGGTCCGGGCAGGTAGGTGTTCTCAATGGCGTAGAAAAGCTGGGATTCATCCACATGGCTACACAAGGCATGAGCCACTCGGTTGTTGCCAAGTGCACACACGGCGCAGTAGAGCATAAGGGTATGGTAGTGGAACGTCATCAGATCCTGACGCTCTGACAGCTCCAGGATGTCAATACACCTGAGAAACAAACACAAAAAGTCAAAGATCAACACTGATCAGGTAACAGTGAGCAATTATTACAATAGTGAAAAAAATTTTTAAAAAGTTAATACATAAAAGTTCTCTCCACAAATAAAGCATTCATTTATAAAATGCATTATGTTGTAGCGTTTTATCTTGGCACATTTTGAAAAGCAAATTGCTCAATTAAATTTCTGTTCATTTCAAGTTTTAACTTTTCCGAGACTCCTGCTGGGCTCCATAGATAAAAAACTGACGAGGGATTGTAATTAAATTAAATTGCATACAAGACACTCTAGGTCATGCCCAGCTCCCGGAGATAGGGTATGAGCTCACTTTATTTGTCCCTAGTCAGTTTTATTATTTGTGTGTCATTTCAGGTCTTTGTCTGCCCTCCCACCATTGCTTGCCCCCACCCCAATGACCTCCACCATTATCTCCCTGTCCCACTCCTTCCTGTTGTCTGTGCCAGATCGTATTGTTCCCCAGAGACAGAGTTCTAGCGTTTTCCCTGTAAGTGTATTTGACCTTTGCTTCTGTTTTTGGATATAGATACCTAACTAGAGTCTTTTGTACCTTCGCTTGTGTTTTTTGGACTAAGCAATAAATATTTTAGCAAGTTATCTGGAGTCAGCCTTGTGAGTCCTTTTCCATTGAGTGTGTGAGCTTTGATACTCTAGGAAATGCTGTGAACCAATTATTAATTTGCAGACTGCCTGCTGGGACTACTGTCTCTGACCTGTTCTCCTCTGGGATGTGCAGAGCCATCATGGTGAGGGGTTCAGTACACTCCACCATCCAGCCCAACCTCTCACTCACTCTGCCCACCTGCGGGTTGAGGAAGTGGTTGGGCATGCGACTCCAAATAACTGGGGTCAACATCTGGACATCCAACCTTGGAGGGCACTGGGGGACCGGGTTCATACGTTCGCTGCGGAACATGGCCGCCGAGATGGGCATGATGTTCTGAGAGGAAGAATGAGCAAGAAGGGAGGAGGTATAGACAATCATAGGAAGAAACAAAAACAAGTAAACAATGAGACCTGAAAAGGAAAAGGGGAATGGATGGTAGAGTGTAATCTCTGTTTAGCAGAGACTCCAGTCAGCAGTTTGGTTTCAGACTTTACTGATAAACCTTATAATTATACATATTTACATGAAATAATTACTAAATAAAAGTTAAGAGCCAATTTCCTTTCTTTCTTTCTGTACATACGCACATTCTCTCTCCCTTGCCCACATGTGTGCGCTTATATTTGTCTCTTTCTGTTTCACTTTTTTAAAAGTTTTTCTCTTTCTCTTATTAGGTTTTAGGTTAAATGAAATCTACAATCAAACCATTAATTCAGGGTTGGTTGACTCATTCAGACAAACTATTAATGCAAGTCTGACACACGTTACGATGCCGATCTGAATGTGGTAGCAGAAGAAGTAGGCAGGAAATTTAAGATATGTATGCTAGTTTCTGACCTTGAGTTTTCCCAGCTCTAGCTGCACCAAGTTCTGATTGGAGGGCTGAACAAAGACAGCAGGGAACAGCTTGGTATTGGGCTCCACCTGAAATTAAACACATCTGGTTTTACAGCTCCACAGTATAACATAACTCACACAGATTGAAGTCGTGTCTGAAAAACACAGACACAAATGCAAACACAACATATACTGTGTAGTCTTTCCTTACCTGGTAGAAGGTGTTAAGCTCCTTTCCGTTGGCTGTAAAGGTCATGAGACCTGTTGCCAGGTCAACCAAGCAGCCAACAACCATGTCCTCCTGGCTGAAGCGGGTCTGCTGATTGCTGACCAGGTCCCCTCCCCACACCATGTAACAGTTACTGTGCTTCATACTGCAGAGAAACAACATACACACTGCTTTGTTCAAATTCATCTCATATTTTATTATATATATATATGTGTGTTAGTACTAAAGACTTACCTGTCATGTATGTTGCCTTTGTCATCTCCTACAGTAACAGTTACAGAGCGCACTTTGGAGAGGTCAAAGGATGGATCATACTGGTGGTAGTCAGGAGTGACCCAGCCAACCCACACACCAGAAGGCTCCTGCCCAGCGAAGATCCTTACAGAATAGTAATACTGAAAATAGAAAAATAAAAATAAGGAAGAAGACGGTTGCAAAAAGACATGTGAGTGAGACCTCAAGGAGCAGTGATATTGGATTATCGAGAAATACAATAATAACCATAAGTACTAACTATAAGTATGATGCATCCCAGTATACAGTAAAATCCCAATGAGCAGGCTCAGCAAAATCATGCCAGACTGGTCAATGGACTTTGAACAAACTGGAGGGATACTTTTGACATATGCTGTAAATCTAGCATTAGCAGAGAATAATTTTTAGCTCACAGTGGTAGTATTCTGGATGATCTCAGGATCATCTCTGTCATCCGGGACCACATCTTCCATCAAACGTGGCACTGCTGGAGGTGCAGGAGAAGGGGCGAGAGGTGTCATGGCAGCCTTCTTGGCCTTGGAGAAGAATCTAACGCACACAGAAGATACACTTAAATCTTAAGCTGACACTAGACAGTTTTGCTTACTGCTCAATGACATTGAGATATTTTTGAAGAACTTAACTGCAACTACATAATGTTACCAATCAGTGAACTGCATGTAGTACAAACACTAGTATTTTTTTTACAAAAACAAAGAAAATAGGGACAAAAGACAAAGACAAAGAAAACAGGGACAAAAGAAGAAATTTGTCTATTGGCGAGCTGAGTCTGGCTGTTTCTGGATGGAGGATTCATGCCATGTTTAGGGGATAGTGTAATTTGATGTCAAGTTTTAAACAACACTCTCTGCAGGCTGAAAACAATAACAGCTGGCAGCAATTTAAGCAAGCAGAGTCTCAATTAGTGGACCCATATTTTGATTTTACACTAAGAGGATGGAGGTATTCTTTTCTTCAGCCTTTAATACACTGCAGGCTTGTTCCTCTTCTCTAAAAGTACAACCTGCTACACTTACCCTTTTTTCTTTCCCTTTTCTGACATTGTGTCCTTGTCATTTTCCACAGTGCTCTCCTTAGGTACAGACACCTCCTTCTTTTCCTCGTCCTGCTCCTTGCGGCTGGCAGACTTTTTCAGAATTTCAAATTCTGAGTCGGGCTCCACCACAACCACTTCATCCTCGGGTATAGTGAGGGCATGGGTAAGAGGGGTGGTGCCTGCCTGGATCTTGAAGGTCTCGTGGAACTGGACAGGCATGCTGAGTCTGAGAAACAGCATGTCAGTGTTGGCGTTCTGTGAGCCAAAGGTCTTATGTGTCAGTTTCAGACAGGGGGCACTGTCCACAGTCCCATCCACACGGGAGACCTGGGAGACAACATGTTTGAAGATAAATATATGATCTGGTTTTAAAGTTCTAGCTTCATTAAACATGTGTCACAAAGTAATTACCTCAATATGATTGTGCTCGACAGGTACAGGCACAAACTGTGGCAAACTTTTACTGAACCACATGGTAATATCTCGCTTCATATTGATGGCAAAAGGTTCAAATCCTTCCTGCAGGCCACAGATGGCAAAGTAGCGTAGGCTGCTGACATTCTGACCAAGATTAATTCTTCCGACCTGAGACAGGCCCAGGGCACACACTGGGATAAAACCTAAGGAGTAAAACAACAGGAAAGTAATTTAAATCCTACTATTTCTTATAAACTGTGAAGTAACAATTTATGCCAAATAAAATTTATTTTAAGAAATACTTGCCTTCTATTACAGCAACTAATGCTGATCAAAAAAGGTAAAATAAACATTAACTCTTACCTTCCCCAATTTCAATGTCTTTGAAAGCCATCTCCGAGCCAGAGTCACTGATCAACATTTCTCCGTTGAGTGTGAACATGATGATCATCTCAGTCAGGTCAATCATACAACCAACTACATCGCCAGATTGCCACTGGCGACCAAAAGGCTCATTGCCAATATGCCATCTTTGAGCCTAGAAAGGGTTACATTAATAAATAATCAATAAAACACATCTTATCAGGTCTTTACCTATTTTGACATTTGCCCAGTATAAACTTGATTAAATTGGAATGACCTTGATTCAACTAAGGTGAAGTTAAAGACATGGACTAACCTTGTTGCCATTAAAGACGTAGGCCAGTTCATCTGCTCCCAGTTCAGTGTCAGAGCGCACATTAGGACGTGCCCAGCCCACTCTCATCTCCCCCGTGGTGACTGCCTCAAACTCAAAGTACCATTTCCCTTGGGTGACAGCATAAGACTTCTCTGCCCTAAAGATTCGTACCTTGTCCCCACGGGTGTTTTCGAGGCCATGGCCAGCTGCAGGGAAAGACGGGAAAGATGAAAGAGATGAGAGATAAGTTAAAGGAGGATGGTGACAGTGAACACATCCTGGGTTGAGTTAAAATTCAATGCTGGAAACAATTCATCCAATCAACACATGTTATCATAAGCATGCTGTAAGCTGACGTACTGCTCTCCTGATCTGGAGGCTCAATGTTGTAGCCATAGCCAATGAGGGTGCGGACAGCGTTGTTAACACTGTCTCGGTTGGTTTTCTTGGTTCTCTCGTCCAGCAGGTTGTAAGGTACCAGACGGGGGTTTCGCTTATTGAAGATGTCCTGACACAGAATATTGTAACAGAATAAAACATGACATAAAATGTAACAAAAACTATACAAAAGGTGCCCTTAAAACATTGGAATGCCAGCATGGCTTAGCCTCCGTTGGATTATGCCTGTGTAAATGGTTTTAAGATAGATTGGTTTATATAAATGGATTAAAATCCACCAAACCTTTTAAAAATGGTTTATTAAGGATTTAAAAATGATTGGAAATTATTACCTGCACAATACTGTAGGTCCATCCTTGCCGTACCCGGTCTCTTGCCCAAACATTATGTCCATTTTCTGCCAGTTTTTCTACAAGCTGGTTCTGGTTTGGTGTCAGTTTGACATGGTTGAGGTCAAGGGGGGCAGGCTTATATCCATTGCTCATCACATAGCTAAAGGACAGACAAGTTCTTATTAAAACATGCATAAAAGATAATGTGGAAAGTTAGTTTGTGCAGAAATGCCAGAAATGTCCCCATACGTCTTGGGTAACTTGATCTTCTTGAGATTCTCCTCTGCTTTCTCGTCACCCATACCAACGTGGCAACCCAGTGCCAGGAGAGTCCTGTGGAATAACAAGAACACAGGCATCAACAACTGTGTTAACTAATATAAACTTCCTCCTCTGACCCTGAAACCTCAACAGAACCTTTATTACAAACTCACTTAAGAGTCTCGCCAGACATCTGCAGGTTGTAGTTCCTCTCTGGTTCAGGGAGACTCTGGAAGTCCACCAGACAAGGATGGAGTTTCTTATTGTCATCTCTGAACTGTGAAAGTAGATGATGGTTGGTTATTCACTAGTAAAAGAAAATCACCAATTCATTGATTTGTTTGCCTCAACAGACCATGTGTTTCACACATCTGATTGATACACACTTCTGTCATCAAGATTTATTTCAGCCAAAATCGGTGGTGAGTTTAGATGTGTTTAGCCTCAACTACATCTCTAAATTTTTACCAGAGATAGCACAAGTCCGTTTTTTGAGAAAAATTATGGTGTTTTATTGCTAAATTAATTTATACAGAAGAGTTTTAAAATATTACTCACATATTAGTCAATGATCCAAATCATCTAAATCTAGGGCTGTCAAATCAATATTCTTATTCTGTTGCATCAGTATTGCAGTGATGACTCCATACTTACAGTTCCATAGGTCCAGCCCTGCTCAATGCGAGTGACAGCCCAGAGTTCGTGTATATTCTCTGCCAGCTTCACTCTGATACTCTCCAAGTGTGGTGGCAATACAATCTATGCAGTTAAAGTAAATCAGTACACAAAAATAAACAAATGTAGCAGATACTTTAATGACAAGATCAAAGTTTGATTATAGGCTTTGGGCTTTTACCTGAACAGTGTCCACAGGGCAGGGGGTGAACGAGGTGTGGGTGAGGGACATGGTGGGACCCAGCAGGTTGCGCACACCATCGAAGTCATGCTTGTACTCCTTGATGGGTTCAATACGCATTCTGTCTCTAGGCAGCAGAGCCTCATAGCATGGGGCATAGCCAGGCGGCGGCATGAACTTGAAGTCTCCATGACGACCACCAAGGAGGAACCGAGCCCTGAAGTGACAGAAACAGAGCCAGTCTTAGTCTTTATCTATCTGACAAAGAGATCTTTATATACTACTTTAGTCCTTTATGGCAACGGTGCCTTGACTTTATAAGACTCATAATAAAAAACACATTGATTTAATTTCTGTGCCAATTCTTGAGCCTGTGTTTCTCTCTCTGTGCTCATCAGTCAATACACCATTAGTCCCATCTCAGCACTGTGAGGGATCATTACACACAGCAGCTTTAAAATCTCTTTAGGGGGACAAGACACTGCTGGTTTTAAAGGAATATTTTGGGAGATAATTATTTGGGATAACTTGAGAGATTATTTAAAGGTTTTAAATGAATTTAAAACCTTGAATTAAAATTGAAATAAAAAAGCTTAATTATTCATTTAAAATATTCTGTCAGTTTTTTTTATTTTTTTATTTTGCCATTCTGTATGTGTATTCATATATTACTAGGGTGTAAATTGAAATTACATCCCATCATTTTAAAAGCTGACAACGTCTTAAGAAATTGTAAAATTAGCCTCTGCATCTGTACAATTAATTAAATTGTATTAATATTTTAAATATTAATTAACTATCATACTGGTTAAATAAAGAAATTAATATACAAATTGATCAAATTCATTAAGAAAAAACAAGAAAAAACACTGCACTATTTTTATTTTGTACTTACTTGACTCCAGCAGAGAAGCTAATAACAGGGAAAAAGAGGCCATCCACATTGAAGTTTTCAAACATGCCCTGAACTGGGTGGCCATTAATACGGAAGGAGATACTGGGCACGCTCAGATCCAGACAGCAGCTAACGACATCATCTGCAGCTAGGGTGTGTGCATTGGGCGAAGCCACCTGACGGGGTACAGTGCCTGAATGGCAGAGCAGAGAGTGAGGAAGTCACATAACAATACATAGACATATGAAAGAATGGAAAACGAGTTAAAACAAATGAGTTAGCAGAGTCATCTCACCTGACCACAGATGCAATCCATCAAAGCCATACGAGTAGAGGTCATCTCCCACACCGTTGCCTCCCCAGCCTTCTCCTCCTCCAGGGTAGGGGCTGTAGCCCTCTGTCATAGCCCAGCCCACACGCAGGTGGGTAGCATGCGCTGTCACAAAGGCTTCCACGTGGTCTACCATCATCTCAAAGTACCACTTCTTAAACTGTGTGGAACCCTCACATGTACCCAGGAAGATGTTGGGTCTTACACTGTTTGCAGAAGAGAAAATAAATAAACTTAATTACAGACAACATGCATTTAACAGAGTGGTTGATGCAAAAACAGACCTAAAAGACTATGACAACTACCAGTCTGTACCTTTTGTGTTGTAGAACAACTTAACAGCGATCAAGTACCTGGTAACATAGTTGACAATGTTGGTCTGCAGCAAGAGTTCGCGACCCGGAAGCAGGTTTTCAGTGATGAGGTTCTGGTTGGACCTCACAGCTACACCATTACACACACAAAGAGATCGCAAGACATCCAGGACCTAAAGGCAGACGTTACTCTCACCTCGATGTTTAAATGTGGCAGAGCAGAACAGACAATTCACATTTTCATCTGCTAACAGACAATTGCTAATGGAATTACAAAAAAAAAAAAGTGTTTTTATGAGCCAATACGTTATCAGGATGATACAACATTCCAAATCACCACCTGAAAAAGTCTAGTAAATAGGCAACCCAGCCAGCTGGAGCCAATTAATTTGCTGCCAGCTAATGTTACTCTCCCACCATGTTCCTGGGAGTGAGAAAAGACCAACCTTATGGTTCCTTCCATGCTTGTCCAGGAGGGAGATGATGGATTTAATGTGGTTCTCCTGGATGATGTTCAGAACCTCAGGGCTTTCAATTAACACACAGTACAGCACCTCAAGAATACCTAAATGTATATAGAGGAGCAATATGACAAATTTTTAGCTGTTACTTCATCCATAAGAAAACTTAACACAGTAAAACAGCTAGTAAAATGAGACATTACTAATATGGTTCAAAAAGAATAAAATGGCTTAAGACCCACTTTGTAACAAAGTGCAAAATGTTCACCAATTATTTATTCAGAAAATTTTTACTCAAATCATGTTTGGACAAAGAGATTTGCACCAATAACAGTTTAAAGGGTTACTCCATATCCTATAACTACAGCATGTCCAGCCAATCCTTAAAAGGAGTTAGTCAATTATAAAGATTAATTCTTGTAATTTGTTGGACATATCAGTAAGTAATTCAGGAATGTCTGATACCCGAAGAGGCCTCCAGACGGTCGAGCTTGCTGACCAGCCAGTCCAGGTTGTCACAGAACAACGCGCAATTAGAGCGGTTTCCTCTAATTAGAGAAGCTGTTAAGGGGGGAGACACATAAATAAATAATAATGTTACTTTATTCACTGCACACAAGATTTAATATGTACTTTGTGTTTTCAGAGTTATAGTGATTATTCTACCCAGCAGCTCGTAAAGGAGGTTGACGATCTCCTTCCAGGACTCTGCAGCTTCCTCCCCAGCAAATTCAGAAAAGTGGGCAGCAGTGTTGTACACATTCAGGCGGTCGATGCACTCAAGCACAATGGTGATCATTCCCTGAGAAGGAAAACAGAAACACAAAGGTGGACCAGGTTTTTTATGTATTATGCTGCTGTTGTTGTTGGTGGCAGCATTGTGGCTTCAGAGTTAGGGTTAACATAACACTCACCTTTCATCTGGGTACAAAAAAGAAAGAAGCAATTACATTTGAGGTTAAGACTTGTTAAAGTTAAAGAGTAAAAGAGTTACCGGTTAAGGTTTGGGTATGGCTTGGGTTAGTGGTGTAGATTATGGTAAGCCTAAAATGTTGGATAATTTTTCATCTTACATCTGCCTCCTTGCCTCACTGGATTATTGCAGGTTTAACAAACCTGCATGAGGGCATAAATGTCCTCAGTAGTGTCAACAGTTAAGTCCCCCTTTGCACAGCAAATTTATTTTAGTTATAAGAACACCCAGTAAAATTAGATAGATAATGGAAAGTGAGCTGTGTGAGAATGTAGGCAGCATGGATTACCTCCTCTTGGAAGAGGTTCTGCCGGTTGCGGAGGGAGCGGAGTTTGGTCTGCTTCTCCTCATGCTCCAGTTCCTCCTCAGGAGGACGAAAGTAGAAGATGAGATCCTGAAGTGAGAGGATGACTGCCTCCAGAGGAAGTGACACAGGCCCTGGTGACTTGTTCTTCCCACTCAGAGAGTCCAAACCTCTGAAAGAGCACAAATCAGAAACAAATGTAAAACCTTTTTTTGTATCTCTTAAAATATAGTCACATTACATCACTGTAAGTACCTTAAAAACACAAATGAGTGTGTTGTGACAGTATTAACAAAAGTAGAAAAGATAATAATAATTGTTATGAACATTACTACATCATGTCACAAAGAGAAATTTTCTATTTGCCCCCCCTGCATTTGAAAATGTATGTACTTACTTGATGAATTGCCTGAAGAGCCCCACAGTGCTGTAAATCATTCGAGCAGCCTGAGACTCTTCAGTCTGGGAGCGAGACACAGTTAGGGCATCATCCATATGACCCTCCTGGTGCAGAATGACCTGGGGAAACAGACAACATAATTATATTACAAATGATTTCCTCAAGTTTACTCTGTCCTTCTCCTCTGACATCTGTTTTGGGTGGCTGTGTCATGTAACAGCTGTACATGTAGGTTTGTCTTATCCTTAAGATACTGAGAAAAAAAGGTTTAAGAATATAGCCCAAAGATACAAACCCAACCCCTTGCTTATTCCCCCATTACTATTATACATTGTATTTATCAATATGTTTATATTTATCAATATCTTTTCTAAATCATTAAATACACAGAGCTTCAGCCTAAAATTCTCAGACTAATGCATCCATGCATCCAACTCTTAAAGTAAGAGGGTGGAACCTTTGGTAGCAATATTTTTGTCTTCCTCCCATTTTTTATTGTTGTATGAAAAAAAAAAAAAAAGCAAATTGCAAATCCACTGTACACATAATCTGCACTAACTCAGTTTTTGCTGCAATATCAAGACATTTTTTAGCTTATTTTGATCCCCATGTTAGATCTTAACCTTTCTCTTCATCATTCCTAAACGAGCAGCTTTGGCATCCAGGGCAGCATATGTGAGCCACAGGCCTGTAGACACATGCTGGACGAAGCACATGGACTCTCCATACTTGATCTCTGGAATGCCCATCCCCTCAACATCACGTTTTTGAGCCACATCCACCTTCTCCTACTCGGAGAAACCAAGACAAAAGAGTGGGTGGGAGAAAATCATAGAGAGATCAATGAGAAAAAAAAATCATAGCATAATAACAGATAGACAGTAACCAAAGGCAAGAGTCAAGAGACACTCAAAATGTTTATTCTAACCTTTGAAACACGGAAGCAGAAAGCAGATAGTTTGGTGTTGGCCCTTTCTGGGTCAACTACCAACAGACCCTTCTCCTCATCCAGACACAGGTACCGGCCTGTGGTGATGTGGCGAATACGGAAAGACTGCCCCCACTTCATGTGGCTACCACTCCAGCTGCAGGCAGAATATAAAAACAACATATTATCAATAAGCCAATTCTACTATATGTGTTATTTTACTAGGGGTGTCCATGTGGCCTAAAGGTTTGCATGTAACCACAACATCCATATATTCAGTTACATGTTTTGTTGCATGTCATCCTCTTCTCCCTTACCCCATAAATTTTGTATTAATAAGTAAGAGTAACAACGCAAAGTATGCTGGAAAGAAAATATTCTTATCACCTGCCAAAATAAAAGTCTGCCAACAAGCATATCAGGCAAAAAAAATCCTATTTATTATGTAAATGCCTTTAAGGGACAATCACCTGATTCTGAGAGGCTCCAACCTCCACAGGGATCGAGCCTGACTGCACACAGCACCACCTTCATAATGAGCCATCCTGTAGCAGAGTCAGGGCAGAGGCACATACGGTCATTTGGTATCAGATTAACAGGATATTTTGCTGCTCACAACGAGCTTTGCTTCCTCTACGTCTCACCTGCGCTTTTCCTCTCCTTCCTCTGGTGTAGCGATGGCTAGACACTCGTCCATGTGGCCATGGAACAGCCTGATAACGTAACCTCCTGTCAGAAACCCTGAAATGATACAATACACACTAAAATGAGTGAGTATACTGTGTGGACATGTATGCATGAATCTGTGAGTATGTTTCTCTTTATGGAGAGTATATGTTACGAGTACACTACATGACTTCCCAATATCAACCTCCTGTAAAATGTAAAATCTGTAGATCATCTACGTACATCAAGGTGTTTGTGTGTGTATATGAGCAATGGTTGCTAAAGAGCAAAATAGATAAACAGATGTATTTATTTATTGTCCAGTGTGCATTTTATGTGCCTCCAGACACAGACTGTGCTGTCACAGGACAGCATGCACCAGAAATGTGCAAAGCAAGTATGTACCCTCAGCTAGTTCACATCCTGAACTAATTGGGTTCATGTTCCACAGGGTCTGCATGAAGGAGGCATCCACCATCAGATCTCCACTGGCATAGGAGAGGTGCTGAGGAGAGAAGACAAGACGAGGAGGAAATAATATCAAGTTTAGCTTGAGTCTCAATCCTCCATTGAGTAACCGCAAAGCGGATGGAGTGCGAGGAGTCTTACCAAGTATCTCTCAGAGGACACACTGACAAGGATGAGGTCATCACCCACCCTGACCTTTTCACCTTCTGACCTTTGCTTAGAGGCTGGATGAATGGTCCACCAACATGCCTCACCTGCAAGAAGAAGAATAAACTTCCCCATGAAGATTGACACGTTCAACTGATATGTTTACTCAAAATCAAAAGCCCTGTCTGTTAACATTCTACTCCTGCACAGTAACGATAATCATAATAGTGTTTATATTTCTCAGCCAAACTACAAAGTAAAAGTAATGTATTGTAACACTCCATTCATGTTAATAGCTTGAGAAGGCCTATTTACATAAACAATCTAAATATAGTACTGAAGGATAATTAGTTTCCGTAATCAGTTGAAGGCAGACTTAGAAAAGAGCATTCTGTTGTATCTTTCAAAAGGATTTGCAAGTTTGGTTTTACCAATGGAATCTTCTTGTAAGCCCACGTCAAAGGCCAGCTTGTCTGTGAGTGACCGAGATGTAGTCAAACAGCTCAGGTACTGGGGAGAAAGTTTTTATTAAGAGCTTTGCCAAAATGCAGATAAAAATTTGGCTGTAAACCACAGTAAACAAACTGGAGTTAAACCATCCTTGGTTAAATTAGTTCATTATTTTCTTCTTTCTTGGATGCAGTCTTACCATGCCTGAGTGGCTGTGTCTCAGAAGGATGGCATGACCGTACAGTAAGGTACGATGACCTCCACCTTGGGACGACTGGGGTGGGGGAGAGAAGAGAAGTATTTAACAGACCAGTGTGACAAGACTGACTAAACACTTCAAGACAGGGAGGAAAATAAGGATATATTTTAGAAGATCCAAAGGTCAGAAGAACACATTATTTCCAAACAAGTCCAAACTGTCAATAATCAATATGATTGGATCACAACATATCATCATCAACTTCTACTGACACTGTTTTCTTTGTTCCTAGTATTTCATAATGCTATGTTGGGTGTAGCACTGTCAATGTTTAATTGAAAGTTGTCTTAATATTACTGTATGTTGCATTTGATTTGTAGACTGTTCACGCCAGATATATCCTTTGGGGAACTTATCTTATTCTTGTATTATTTTACAGACGGAGATACAGTGACAATTAGAATGGGACAGATAAAATGGATGGGCTAAGAGAATGTAAACATTAATGGTAATTTACAAGTTGAGTGTGTGCCGAAGGTGTATCATTGTATTTTTAAGAGGAAAATAAACATACCTGAAAAGAATACTTTAGAGAGTGATTTATGGACAAAAATGATTAAGCACAATTAATTAATAACACTGAACAATGACTCTTTCCCCAAAACAAATACTGTACATGTTGGGGTCTATCTTTATACAAATACAAGAAAATAACAAGAACCTCATCCATAACAAAGCAGTTTAGAGATATTGCTGAAAGTGGGACGACAATATTATGTAAATTATAATTTTCAGAGAAGTTATCTCAATGATGTGACTGACACAAAGGCAAACATAACATTAATCCATCCTACCTTTTCTCAACATCCAGCAAGGATGCAACAAGAAAACACAATTACTGCAACAGTTATAGATAGATTAGCCAATACAACGATTAGCCTCAGCCAACAGGAAGATAATGCTAAGCCTTTTTGTCAGGTTAGGCCCCCATAATCCACTAAGATGAGTCAGGGGCAGGTATGCCAAGTGGTAGCACTATACCATAAACCCTGGTCCATACTAGCACTAGGCTTGGCTAGGGCAGGTGGTGGTAGTGATGGTGTGTGATTTCCCAAGTGTGTTCTATTGCTATCTTTGTGAGGACAATTCAGTTTTAAACCATCATAGTGAGGACATTTCTGCATTGTGAGGGCATTTCAGGATTACGGTAAGGGTTAAGGGTTAAGGTGAGGGGCTGGGGAATGCATTATGTCAATGAGGGTCCTCACAAGTATAGACAGACAAATATGTGCATGTTCAGAGAAAGATATGCTTGTCCATTGCTCTGGTGGTGTCCAGTTTCCCCATCCACTCCTTAAAGAGGTGGGAAGGATCCTCCACTGGGCTGCATGCCATGCTATTCTCATCCTCCTGCTCACCATTAGAAAGGCCTGCTTATCCACATCTTCCAACTCCTGTGAGGCCAGGAACTGAAAGTTACTGACCACTGACCACCAAACAGTGCTTTCTCGATCTGGTGAGTGTGACAAATCCATCTTTGAAAACTGAATTATTAGTTTTCACTAATATGTGATATTAAATACTACACAGTGCTGCACCTACTTTCTCTTAACTTGCTTAAGATACTTTTTCAGGTTGTGATTTCCAGTGGATGCAGTGCCTGTTGACAATCCCAAAGGATGGATATCAACTTTTTTCTTTAAATATATATATATATTTATATAGTTTATGGATAACATAATAAAGGCAAAAACAGAGTTTTTAAAAAGCATGTTATACTAAAAACACAACAACTCTTGTGATTGCTTTGCATTCTGGTTGTTTAAGGTTGCTGTAAATTGGTAAACTGATAAATTTGTTGATGGTTTCTTACAATATGATTATTGAACATTGATGCAAAACTGCCAGCCTATAAAAGCTTGCCTGATGATTCATCGAGACTTCATCAAACCTAGATTTCTACAGTAGATGGCTGCAAATATTTCAGAACCTATGTTTGGCAAGTTATCCACTAAATAAGAAAAATAGCCATATTAAATGTTTACATAATGTGTAGATTGTCTTTAGATGTCTTTAAAGTAAGCAAAGTTAGATGTGGCTTCACTAACTACAGTCATTTTTGGCAGCAGTGTGAAAACATATTCTGTATAAAAAGGAGAGCAAAATTTGCTTGACATCATCAAAGACTTACAAATAACAATGTGCTGAAACAAAAGGAACAATATCATACAAGGTATGGTAATAAGTATGATAAGGTCATGAGGATAAATGTGCTGGGGATGTTCTGCATGAAATGCAAATGAATGATGCATTGTGACACCTTGCTAGATTTACTTGGTATTTTGGATACATAATTCATAGCTAATACAGGTGAACTTATTAGAAAAAGTACATAAGTGCATGCACACAATACTATTCTACAGCTTTGACACTAGCTTTTAAGCAGATTTAGCTAATTTTAGTCACATTAATGAAATGCTTCAATAAAGTAATTTTTTAAGCAGTTTTAGTAGATAAAGAGCAGCTCAACATAAATGATTAATCTAAAGACAATGGACTTGTTTATATGGAACCCATCAGTTACTGTCTCTAAAAATGAATGACAGGTATACAGAGCAATCACCACCTTGGGGTGAAGGCTAAACAGATATGAATTGAGACATGTGAATGATACAGCACTATTTCATTCAATAAGACATCCAGTGGGCAGCAGGACAGGAACGAGGACAGTTGCCAGGTTGGTTGGGACACGTTACAGGAAAGAAGACATGTTAACAGACATACCCATTTGTCCAAATCGACTGCCTGCTTGGCAGCGAGCAAGAAGAAGGGGAGGGGGTGTCAGATAATAAGTACAAAAAAATCATAAATTAAAAGCAAAGAAAAAGTCCATCTATGCTGCTGACATAGACTGAAGGATCATAATGTGTAGTATGTTTTATGATGAACTTCAAAGCCAAACTGGAGTTATTGCATTGATCTATAAAGGTCAAGTCTGTGATGCATATGTTATAAAAAAGAAGCTGGAATTTTAAAAAAAAGAAACAAAGGACTAGAACCTGATATCAAAACCAAATTTTTTTAAACATGGAATAACATGTTGCTGTTACATGTTTCAGTAATGTTAGTAAATACAATCATAAAAGCAAAACAAATGTTTTTAATTATAATCAGTTGTGAAACACAAAAAAACTTATCATCTATAAGGCTAAATCTTGCATATACTGTATATATCTTGTATGTAATATATTATTATAATAATGGAATACAAAATGGATGTAAGATGGGGTAAGCAGATTAAAGATGGTTCACAATAATATCGTAATTTATCTTTAGGAAATATATGCTAGGTTGCTCTCTCTTACCCACAGTCACATGAAGGATCACTAGCAAATGTCAAAAACAAGAGAAAGATCCTGCAACTTAGGCTAGACAGATGAAGAGAAATACAGCCTCAATGGCTACATTCAGACTGCAGGCCAAAGCATGACCCAGATCTCGTATTTTTCTGACAATGTAAACAGGCCACAAGTCACATGGTCGGATCTTTTTAAATGCGACCTGAGTCTGGACACTCAGGTCACAATTGATGCGACTTTGATGTCACTCTAGAGGAGCTGTTCTTAAAAGCCATTATTAAGCATGTGTCTCTCTTCCTCCTGGAGCTAAATTCTGTTGCACAATGTGCTGCATGTCATGTTGTGTTGTGCCACGGACAATTCACACTTAAGTCTGACATGGGCCACATTTAAGCAATAATGTGAACTGTCAAACAAAAAAATTGGAATTTAGTATTAAGGCTTGCAGTGTGAACATAGCCAATATGTCTTCAGAAAACTCCTAAATAGTCTTATATACGTGTTATATAAAAGTTAATCTAGACCACAAAGCTACAAACTTCACAATGAGGACGGGACTTCTGAGGCGCTGTTGTTACAAGAAAATATATCCCAACTTTAAGCTAAATTTGTAAATACTGTACAACATGTAAAAAGGACTATAGTGCACCTTTAATTTTCCAATTTAAAAGTTTCCAATTCTGTGCTAAGCTAAGCTAAACATATCTTTCTTACATAAGTTTCTCAATTTGCAGTGTATTTTCAAAATGAAGATGTTTTATTAATTTGCTTGTGTTTTGTCTGTTTGCATGTGTTTTCTTAAGTTGCAGTGCGTTGAGTTCTCGGGACAACCCTACATATTCATCTAAAGCACATCTCTGCAAAGGAAAGGTCTCCTTCCCCTTTCCATATATTCCTCTATCCATCACTCATCTCTTTCTTTCTGTTTTTGAATCCTACCTCAGTCAACTCCACCGTGTTCAACATCTCCTGCAGAGCTCGGATCGACAGGGACTGCTCCAGAATATAGGTACATATAGCCAGGTCTGGAGGCACATTCTGCAAGCGTAAAAACAACACAGAGATAAAACAAAGTCTCTAAAAACAAGGTTACATACAGTACACACCAAACAAAACAGAGGAAGGATACCAGCATCTTACCTGAGCGTTGGATGTGGTTTCCAGGAAGCAAAGACGGTTCCCAAAGCCCTCGCAGGACAGACATAGCTTAATCTGTTCCTTCAGGACGGTGGCAGTGCACTGCAGAACAACCTGGTCACCCTGCACCCAATATACAAACAAACACTTAGGGACACATTTATTCACAAACCTTTTACTTTTGGGACACGCCATTTTATGCTCAAACGACTAATTTCAAGCACACACTTATTTCCTTTAGATTAGATTTTTGATGCTGGTTGCTAGCACTTCTTGAATATAAGTGGCTTGACTTTGCAACCATTGTTGTGTACAATATGGACCTTTTAATGACTTTGGTGACGTGCTTCGTAAGGAGTGCAGAAGAAAAACTTGTCTACAGCACATCATAGAAAAATAGAATACAATAAAAATAGTAACTTGTACAAAACACAATGACTAAAATGTTGTTTTTATGTGCAACCAGGAGACTATTGAAGTTATATGGTATATCTTATGTACGCTTTGACTCAAGTTATTGAACCTACCAGAGTTGCTTAAGCATCTTCATCACTGCTAGACTGGATACTTTCTGACCCAGACATTTTTAGTGAATAAAATAAATAAATCACTAATACTTTCCATTGCTGCTGACGGTTTTGCAAACCATGCTATATTGTTACAGATGTTTTAATGCATTTTCTTACTTTAAGTGTGTAGACATCAATTAACAAATTCTTTATACTCAACTTTAGTTGTGTAATCCATAACAGTGAACATTAGGTTTGCTTTTATTTTTGTACACGCTATGTCATTGCAACGTAATGCAATGGTGACTTTTCAAATTGATTCAAACTCACACCATAAAACAATAAAATAACGTGTATGATATGAACAAAATAGTCAGCAGTAACACATATACACAAATAAACAATCTTGAAACATAATTTGTAGTTAAGTGACATAAATGACATAATTTGTAGTTAAGAAGCAATAGAAGCTAAGCTGATATAATCTTTTAAATGGCTAGTTAAGAAGACTGCAAACAGCTCCTTTCAGTAAGGGCCAGCACAATAGATACACACAAGTCAATTCCACAAGCAGAATGTTAACACACTGTAATTTGTTGCTCCTCGTCAAAGCCTGAACCCTCCAGAGACTGGTGTAAATGCAGCAATAAACACCCCCTCCCCTGTGAAACCCACACCTGACACGCAACATTCTCAGCTGTTACTTCAACTCAGTGATTATGCAAAGGGAACCATCACTTAACCTGACTAATATTCCTCTCTACAGTTCTGGACAGGTTCCTAACTTTTCTCCTCTCTTCTCACAATTAATGAATCATTCCTTCTTGACCTGCTCACTGTCTTGCCCTGGTGTTACAGCACCGCTGATGTGTCATGACTTAGTATTTAGGAGAAAGGGTATGCCACTTGAAAGCGAGGAAGAGGGCAGCACAGGAGTTTGCATGTCTGTGTTTATGGCACACAGCAGGAAAATGGAAAGTGAGGCAGATCAGTGACCTCATAATATCTACTCCTCTCTTATACCCAGAGGCCTCTAGTGTTTCTTTGGCTGAAGAGTGTCCCCTCTTCCTTTGGCTGGGCTATCATCTATCTCTCCTCAGCCTTGAAATGTCTCTTCTGTCCTGTCCTTGCGTTTCCTGCTTTGCACTCTGGAAAGTGGAGCAATGTGCCCTCTCTCGTTAACTGCAGACATGATATGCAACCCAAGTTTTACTAAATCTGTACATGAACCATACAAACATGACTTTTAAGAAGTTAGTAAATCTCAGAGTTATTGTGTAAAAGAGAGATAAAGTTCTCAATAATGTTAAAACAAAGTGGAGAAATGTCTTCTTTACCTCCTTCGTACAACTTGCCACTCATGGCACAATGTCAAAGCTGAATTTTAGACCAGTAACGTTGTTTATTGGGACTGAATATAAATTACAACTGTTCTGAAACCAGGCATCACCCCAGTGAAATTGTAAGGTCGCAGAAAAAAACTCAGCTCAACTGAGCTGTATAAGAAGGGTAAAATGGGCTAAACTAGCCATGTTTTGAGGACAGTGCATGCAGACTCAGACCGCAGTCCCCATTAAGGAGATATGGCTGAGCCTGTCTGCGTCTAAAAGCAGACTGAAGTAACCGAGTGACTCATTACACCGAGACAAGATGTGCGATCGGATGACAACTGTCGACGATATATGTCCCTACATTATACAGAAGTCCTACCCATTGGCCTTCATATATTTCTCAGCCACAGTTTCACATGGCAGACTTACTCTGCTTCAATCACTCTACCAATGTAGGCAAGATCAAAAAGGCAGAGTACCCAAAGTAGGACTGTGAGAGTTTAAGGGTTCAGGTTCTGGCCTCAGAGTTGCAAAAATAATCTCACTAACATTATCTTCATTACTTTTTCATATATACATATGTAAATAATTTTGTTAGCATGTTCTTATTTAATTACAATTAAAAAAAACGGTTGATTTTTGGTTGATTCTGAGACAACCACATAAGCCTCAGCCAGCATTTGCCAGCACACTCAGACTCTGTCAAGTGCATCAGCAACTACAGAGCTGTGTCCTTCCAAGAGTCACACTGTGTGAATCACTTCCAATTTGACCACGTGAAAAGCTGAGTTGGAGAACCTTTGGGCTTTACTCACCATTATATTAATAGAGGCAGCTTTCAGGATTTGAAGGATGTGCACCTGATGCTTTATGGTAAGCCAACCACAACTCCTGATTATTTGTTAATCTCACATGATTATATCTGATGCCAAGAAAGGTAGGCAGTGTTGAGTCAGGATGTGCTGATTATCACCCACCTGACCCACTGATCTTATATGTGGACAGTGGGCGAACATGCGTGCATGAAACGCATTTGATGTCCCATCAACATGGTGGGTGTAGGGTTACAGCCAAACCATGTTTGGACTTGGCGGCCGAAGCATCTGGGCTATGTGGATGTTCGGGGTCAGAGGGAGAGGTAGAGACAATTGGATGTAAATTGACAGACAGTTTCACAAACAACCACACTAGTGTGTGGAAATAGAGTGCGTAATGCAACAGAAATTTACAGCCTGGGGCACAGATAGGGCCTGAAAGCAGACACCTTTGTATATTCTCTAGGGCCGACATGCAGACAGAGGGTAGCCAGGGTTCCCCAGACAAGCAGGCACGCTGCCCACCCTAAACAGGAAGCAAACAAGCAAGCAGGTGAGAGATATACTCTCCTTCCGATCCTCACATGCTCTGTTAAAGTAAGGGGTAAGACAAGCGTGCATGCAGTGACACTTTTGTTTATGGATGATATGCTCAAATTCAGAGAGACAGGTGGGGCAACAGAGCCTTGGATTCGTATATGGTTTCCAAGTGAGAGAGATAATATCAGTTTATCTGGTAACCTGTTGTGTGTATCAACTTATGCTATGATGGGAACTGAACACAAGTTGTGCTGATATAAAGAATTATCTTCTCCACAAGCAGGTTCAGGACTTGTTGACTGTTAAATATGACATGCAAAACTGTGAAACCGGAGTTGGTGGCTTTAAAATCCATTAGTCACTGTTGTAGTGTCCAAAAAGTTCATTCCCTGGCTTGACTTTCACCTGCATGCTGGTACAATAAACAAGATTTTTATAATATATCAGCAGCATTACACCTTTCTTTCCTTCCACATCCGTGCCACAGATAGCCTGCCCCATCATCAAATCACTCTGAATAACATGTCCGTTCTTTCTTTACGGCCCAGATTTCTGCCTGATGCTCTGATCAAAGTGTGCTGATGCAGGCCACCTCAGGACATTGATTATATTTCTGCAGACATAAAAAGAGTGAGGGACAGCACATTGCACTGTGTGTGGGTGGAGGACAGAAACAGTTCAATAAAGCAGAGAGGAGAGTAATTGTGGGGTTTCCCTTTGAAAACTAAGAGACCATACAGGTGCAAAGTCAGGATCCTCCATCACAAACTGCAGTTTGAAGAGCGTTGTGGCATCCTTATTCTTCTAAATCATCCTTATGTTTTCTCCTATCCCTATAAAACGTTCAACACATCTCTCGACACTGTAGATGAAGGGTAATGGGTCTGCGCCTCCTGAGGATATGAAAAGAGTCACCAAGTGTGAATATAATGGTCTGGTTCAGAGTTTAGGTTACATACAGTAAACACCAGGCCTACACACCATGTCCTATATATCCTCTCTAAAATAGCCAAACCATCTCTTTAACTCACCACAGTGTCAACAGATACAGACTTAGTACTGGACAAGTTACACCTTTTCTACTGTCATTCCGAGAAACTGAGAAAACAGGTTCTCCTGTCTTTCCAGGCATTAGAAGATGACAGGAGGGATGGGACACACTTCTGTTTTGTTTTGTATTTAACACTAAAAAAAAAGGTTAAGGTGCAACCTGGGCCTGGAGTCCAGGCCAGCACTAAGATTTAGAGGTGAATATATGGTCATGAGGAATCGCTTTTCTTCTCTTTTCTCTGAATCCTACTTATCATCTGTAACAATAAATTATATTATATATTATAATATTATGGTGGTAGTGCACCATACACTGACTACTCATAAGAAACATTTAAATGTCTCTTTTTTTGGATTTTCATTAATGATGACTTATATGCAGTAACGTTAGGGAAATGTCCCTGCAGCAGACCAAACAACAATGCAACAATTATTTAATTTAAAACTAAATATAAAATGAAACAACATAGGCTACATGTTAGGAAAAAAACTTTTGCAAAACATTTTTCATACTGCTGAATTAATGCAGGTGTCGTTGCAGTCTATCTGTGCATGTGTGAGTCTCTGCTCTGAGTTGTATGTATAATGTGCTAGGGTTGCTGACTTTTTTAGATTATGTCATGTAAGTACAAAAGTTATAGGTAGCTCGAGAGAGAAAAGTTATTGTGCTTCAGTGAATCACTGCTGATAAATCTGCAGACAGACGACAGTATAGAGCTATGTCTTTTTTTTCTTTTTTCACATGCTTTTGTTGCTGTCTCTATCTTTCTCTTTATCATTCTCACTCTCATTCCACACCATTTATTTCAATGTACTCCTCTTGTTTCTATTTTCGCTCTGTACTCTTATTATTTCATTGCAGTCCTCTTTTCTCTCTCTCCTTCCATTACCTCTACCACTTTGCTCTGGGCCTTCCCCCTCCACTCCTCTCCTATTTTAGGTGGCTGCACCTGTCACTATCACATTCCCTCCTTCTGCTGACCAGCAGATACTTAGAGGTCTCTCTTGGAGGTACTTAGAGGTCTCCCTGGGAGAAAGAGCAAGACTCTCTTGCTCACAGGGAAAGCATTGAGCACAAGAAAGCTAGCTGATACCATCTACTTTTGATGGGCAAAAGCAAGTAATGTCACTGCCAAAAGAAGCAGATTATGTTTGAGTTAAAGTAGGAAAATTAAAGGACAGGTGTTGTACTTAACCATTCAAAAGCCTCTTAAAGCTTACTAGGTTATACATTTCAGCAACATACCAGAATTAGGGTGAAAATCTTGAAAATGGCGACAATTGCAAAACATACATAAACTCTAAGAGAAATGTAGGTTGTAAAAAATATCTACTATAAAGCATGAATATGTTTCCTTATGTTGTGATTTTTTTACCACAACAAATAGTGATAGTGATAATTCACAAATCAGATTCCAAGAGAGTTTCATTGACACGTACGTTTTGACAGCCTACACACCAGCTTCATTCCCCTCCGGCTCAGTTAAACTGCTACAAACTACCAGACATCAAACATTAAACAGCCTCTGCCCTTTGAAAGTCTGGCAGACAGCAGCAATTCAAAAGAAAACACTGTTATAAATAAATTATTTTAACTGGCCTGGATCCAAAATCCATTCCTCTAAAAAGTCTATTTTCCATAAGAGTAAGCAAAGTACTTTCCTGACCAGCAGGCCTGTTTAAAACAGATGCGTAATCCAAAAATTTTATATAGGAGTGAGTTAAGGTGCTGAGAGAGATTTATTGTGCAAGACAAGCAACATCTCATAGTCCAACTGGAAACAGCTCTTACAGCCTGGGAAAATAAGATTGAAAAAAACTAAAAAATGAAATACAAGGGAAACCTCCAGTATATCCAAGTAATTGTTCACCAACTCACATTCTTATCTGTGGACAGTTAAAAGAAAGAGTTCAACCTAAACATTAAACTACCAATATCATTGAGCCTCCCTTAAAATGCACAAAACACACAAAGTTTATCTTCATAGTTTCATCTCAGCCTTCACTCAAACTTATTTAGTTACTAAGACCAGGTTCCAAAAGCTCTGAAAAACATATTTCTAAGGATAGCTTATAATCCATGTCTCCAGCCAAATGATTGGAGTGTGGATCCAGAATAGTCTAATATTTATCTCATCATCTTCAACATATTCCTCTTGGAAAAAGATCCAGCTACACACTCTTTCTGGAAGACTTTGGCATCTTGGAACAAAGCAGTGAGAAATGATGAAGTAAACATTGAGCATCTGGATTTGTTTAATTAAAAAACACTTTATGCTGACTAGCTTCTAAAGGACTTAATCTCACTGCCAGCCATTTTGGAAACCATGCTGCCATCTTTTAGAAAGTTGTTTTCCATTTATTTCTGGATACAATATGAATATGTGTTATTAGACTTTTGAAAATTGTCTTACTGTTATCTATCACAATGACCATTACTTTATGTTTGTCAAATTTACATGGTGAGAAGTTAAGCACCACAGGCATTCAAGTGCCAATGCAATGATAATGTGACACATATTAATATGGATCTGATTTTCAGTGTGCCAGATTACTAAATTTGAGAAAGTTGCCTTCTAAATGATTTACATACTTTAAAGAGAAGTTTGACTGACTTATTTTAATTTTAAACTATTATTCAATGTCTACAGACTACCTCACTCAACATGGACAGGAACACAAGGAACCTTCCGGCAGACAACATCCTTGGATGCTTTTTCTGATCGTAGTTGTAAGATGATAGAGATAATCATTGAGCCTTTGCACACACTTACACACACACAGGCGGTGTTATATTTCAGTTTGTTTCTGTCTTGTGCCTGAGAGAGCAGACCAGACCACCTGTTTATTGTGTAAACTGCTGTGACCAAAGCAAGCAGACTAACAGGTGTGTGTGTGTGTGTGTGTGTGTGTGTGTGTGTGTGTGTGTGTGTGTGTGTGTGTGTGTGTGTGTGTGTGTGTGTGTGTGTGTGGTCTCGCAGTGGACGTGTTCATCTCCTGGGCTCAGCACTTCTAAAGCACCCTCCCCATCTCCCTCACCCCTGTCTGTCATCTGCCACCATCCCAATGTCTGTTGCTACTGTAGCTCACTGATGTATACACTCTATATGTGTGTGTGTGTGTGTGTGTGTGTGTGTGTGTGTGTGTGTGTGTGTGTGTGTGTGTGTGTGTGTGTGTGTGTGTGTGTGTTAAAAAGATAAAGAAACATCAAGAGAGAGAACAAAGACATAGGATGAAAACCGGGGAGGTCTCTGTGCAAAAAAACAGCTGTGCCACCAAATAAAATATACCGTATATCATAGTTTTGGGTTTCCGCTGTCAACATCATTTCAGCTGCAGAAATGGAAATCACAAACAAACAATCCAGACATGATAGTATAACACTCCATAGGGTATGGTTAATGTTTTTGAATTCAGTTACCCTGAAGGGTGAGCATTGTTGAGGACAGCTACACATATTTGCTATTTAAAAAAATACTATCAAAATGCTTTTTAAATTGCTAATTAAACAAAGAGATACAATATACAGGTTATATAGTAATAGAGCTTAACAAACGTGAGTATTTTACTTGGAAGTGATTGCAAAAGTGATCTGGCTATAAGAACCCAAACCTACAAAGCACTGCCTAAAAAGTGAACAGCAGTGAACAGCAGTGAACAGCAGTGAACAGCAGTGAACCCAATAGCCGAGTGGTTAAGACACAATCCATATAACCACAACGCACCCAATCCAGCCACTGAGCTTTGTCGTATGTCATCCCCCTTTCTCCCTCACTGCAAATTTTAAAATAGACACAATGAAATCTTCAACTAATGGGCAGGCATCCCAATTGTGTTAAAAATTGAAAGTGTACATCTAGTCACCTTTTAACCTGTATATCACCAAACCAGTGCTTTCTGTGAACAAAACTGTCCATACAGTTCTGACACATACCACGTCTCCCAAAGGATGCTGGCAAGTAGGACACTGACTCCTCTGGTCTCTCCCTCAAGAGTGTGTGCACTTATAGTGGCACACTATAAAAAGAAACTGCTGTTATAGACTGGAACTTGAATACCCCTTCAAACTCAGTCTGTGTGATTCACACCACAAATGTGGCATCGTGAAACAGTGACACAGCTTTTACCATCACCAGAAGAGAAACGGCTCCATTGTAAGAACTCTGGGTACCCTGATGAAGCCTCTCATGTGTTTATAGTTCAGCAGTCTGTAGCTGTTGTTTAGGCTTTTTCTAAGGAGAAAATGAAAGACTGCTGGCTATTGCAAGCTAAGCCGATCTCTTGACACCAAATGTGTGGGCTAAAGTGCTTGTGGGGTGTTTTTTTAGGGAGGAGGTTGAATACTAAATAACTGTAGTTCAACAGAGGGCATCCACTTTGTATGAGAGAAGAAAGAATTTAAGCAACCTGCCACTGTACAGCCGGTGGCATGGCTAAGCCAGTGAGTGTAGACTGTACAACTATTCCAGCCACACTGTGACCACTCAGCGTTGTATGACTCACAGGCCTGGACTATATTAGAATAACACAATAAAAACCCAGAATAGATCAGAGCAGCACTGCTGAGTAATCTGTGTGTGGCCTTTTGTGTTGTGAAAACAATCAGTGGAGATGTGTTGAAGAAGACTAAAATGCATTTTCTGCGTTCCCCATCTGTCACACTGAGAAGAGTTCAGCTTTTAGGGGATCTAATCTCCTCTTCTTTTCTTGTCTTACTATTAAACAAAATCCCCATGGGAGAAAAAAAACACTAAACGCTGTAACACTGCATCGCCTTACTCCCCGACAGCATTTATTCTCTTGTGAAGGATTCCCAGCAAAGAGCAGAAAAAGGTTAAAAATGAAGGGACTGACAGGATTACACAGCTAAAATATTTTAAGCTTCTTCCTCAAACAGACAACAATAGGTTTCCTCGAACTGCAGGAACACCTACAGTGTTCCTGTAGGTGTTCCTGCAGTTCCATGCTCACAGTTACTGCGACAGGGAGGAGGGCAGCTCGACTCAAGATCCTGGTGATGGACTTCTAATGGATGGATTTTTCATATTTTTAAAACTGCAGGAAGCTTCAACTGAATACAAAATGTGTCTTCTGATTGATTCCTTAAATCATAAGAATGACATGTTAAACCTTGTACAATTGTGATACAATACAGCAAATAATAAAGAGCAGCTAACATTGAAGTAAACTAAAATATAGAATCAAGGAGCTTTTTAACCTAACCTAAAAAACACTCAGATGACATTACTGTATATTAATGTGCTATTTGAGTCCAATGCAAATTCATTTGTCAGCGGTTTTCTCTTGGTGACCCAACAATCACACTTCCTGCTTATATCATGTAAAGGTCATTTTTGAAAAGCTTTAGTATTCCTAAAACGTGCCTTCAATGAGTTCAGACCAAACACAAATAATGTCAGCTCTAAACTTGTGCAAACAGACAAGCTTTGCATACAAAGTCAATGCAAAGATGCGAATTCCTGCGAATTCTCTCCAGGCGGTGTGGAAGATGCGTTTGTTGTGGCATTCGCTGGTTCACTTGAGTTAAAATTTTTCACCTTGAGCGGGGAATTTGCATGATGCTATGTTGCAAAAGCCTTTCAGCAGTAAGATTGTCCAGACATCACCGACAGCTTCAGAGCATTGTTTGGAGAGGACCACGCAGAGTGGGGGAATGAAATGCTGAAGAAAGAGCCGGGAACAGCGCTGCAGCTTTTGGACAAATAACCCCGAAGTCGGTCTGGATTATTCTCTGACAGCTACGCCATTTATTATGCTTTTATTAGCTTATTACTTTATCTTTTTATCTTTATCTTTATCTTTATCTTTTGATTTATCTTCACTTATGCTACCTTGCCACACAGGCTTTGAACCTCCATGGCAGATTATGTGACTGTAAAAACATAATGTCAGGTAAATACTGTATATACAGTCTGCTGCCCCAGCTGGTTCAGGTGAGAAGAACTCCAGGCTCCAACTCTACTTTCATCACACCTCCCACCACCAATATAACTCAGGGGAAAACCCCAACAGAGAGAAACAGCTGACTCACACAATGCCTCCCATCACTGGCCTCTAATTAAAAGACTGATAACACAGACCATTTGTTGGATGCTTTTATCCAAAGATCCTTACAGCACCACAAGCTTTTTTTTAGCCCACATTTATAGCTCTGTAATCCCAGTGGGGATTGAACCCCTGACCCAGACAGTGTTAGTGTCAAAGAGAAATCCATTGAAGTACACAAGACATCAATAATTCACATAGAGCTGCATTGTTTTTCCTTTTGAAGTGTCTGTGTCTAATAGTTTCATCCTAACCAAGCCTTCTGAACCAAACAAATACTGAAGGCATTCAAAGTGTCTCTCAATCAATTTTCCAGTTTCTGAAGAGTAGAACAAACACAATAGTTTTGTAACAGAAGCAACAGCTGTGTTCCTCTATAATGACTGTAGTCTCGGCCATTAATATAATTTGCTTATGGTCTTTCTGCAGACCACTATCTTGGCTCTTTAGTACTTGAACTATTATCTCATAGCTAACTTTATTCAATTGCCAGTTAGGTAAACATTGCAGAAATGTCAGCAATAAAGGAGAGCTCCACTTTCACAGTGTAGATTTTATCTCAAAGACAAACTGAGCAGGGACGAGTCTCGTGTTTGAGGGTGTTTCTCCATCTCACATTACTGTTGATGGACACATAGCCTGGCAATAATTCAGTGCTATTATGTTATGTTAACAACATCAATACATTTTTTGTCTAAATTAATGATTTCAAGAAGCACAAATCCAACACAAATAGTTATTTAAGTTTCTGTTTTATATGAGTGAAGAGTTTTGTCTATTTTAATGAATAACAGTAGAACAGTATCATTTTGCATACTGATATTAATTCCATATCAATATCTGAAAAGTTATATTGATTTCAAACATATTGCCCAGTTCTTGATGGAAACACTGGTTCTGGAGTAACCTAACCTATGATCCTACAGGTTATTACGGGTGTCACCCTCAGAGGGTTTCTCAACGTTTTTTATCCTAATTATCTTTTTAGTTCCATATCTATTTGCTGTTGTTTTCATGAACCTCAACCTAAAACCTACCACATAGAGGTTTCAATTCAGCACCAAATTGATAAAATGAAAAATAATATTTTCACAAATTTAATATAGTATTTAGCTATCTCCCTTTTGGGAACCCATTTCACCAACTCAGCTGTTTTGGGTCATTTTCAGGGTCATCCTCCACTGAGATTGAGACTGTGAAGTGGATATCTATACACTGTGACTGCGTGTTGGCTTCTCCAAGGAAGACATGCAGCCTTTTGCCAGCTGTCCCCTGCAGGATCTGGGTAGCTTCTTGCTCTGCCTCCTCACCCCACACTGTCAGGCTCTACTTTCCTCAGATATAAATAGATAACGATGCTAACAGATGCACCAGCCCCTGTCTATCTATCTGTGCTCACACACACACACATGCACACATACACTGTTACCCACCTATTCTTAAGCCCAGAACATTCTGGAAGTAATATTAAAGAGATTAGGCGAGACAACGAGCAGTGCATTCTGAAAAGATCAAAATACAATCACGTAATGTGGGTTAACAAAGGAATCAATTACTAAGTTTAAAGAGAGCAACTGATAAGCGGGTCATGGCACATTCAGGGCACCGCAAAAAATAGTCATATACAGAAGCAGGTCTTGGCTCAGAGAGCTGCAAATACAGATGTGTCTTAAATATCCAATGCAAGAAATGAAAAAAGTGATAATACAAGTGAAAAGACTGTGAAACCAGTGGACAGTGAAGGAGCAATGAAGCTGATGCTGGAAGATCATGAGTCAATTTCAGAAAATAATAAAAAATAATCTAATTTATTTTCTCAGTGTTTTCCTGATCTCCTTCTCCAGTCCCAAACCTCACTAACTCCTTTCCAGCAGCCAGTGCAGGTTAGCCTTCCCGAAAGGAAAGTAAGCAGGACTCACCGTTCGCAGGAACTGAATCTCCTCCTCTCCCTCTCCCCCTTCTGCCATCCTTCACCGAGGGTTATTCGCAGCTCCTCGGGAGAAAGAGAAAATCCTTCTGTTTTCTCTCTTCAGAATTTGGATTTTTTTATCTCCTTTTCTACGTCCCTCCCTCTCTCTCTGCACGTTGCTCTCTCCTTCCTTTCTTGTTGCTGTACCCCTCACTTCTCTCTCTCTCTCTCTCTCTCTCTCTCTCTCTCTCTCAGTGTCTCTCTTTGAGTGCTAGTGTGTGGGTGTGCTGGAGGACAGCACGAGTCCTGTGGCTCTCACGTTGTTGTGAGAGAGTGACGGGAAGCGAGGCTCTCCCTGGCTCCTCTCCCCTCTCTCCTTGCATCCCCCCAACCGCAGATGAGGGAGGGAGGGACGGTGGGTGAGTGAGGGAGGGGCGGCACCTTGTTACACATTTACACGGCTCCCATCCCACCTTGCCGCCATGTTTGTAGAAGTGGGCCACTCCTTCAAACAGGCTGTCCCCCTGTAAAACACACACACACACACCTCCCTCCCCTCCTTCCACATGTCCGAGGCTATAAAAGGAAAGGGGGGTGAGGACCAGCCTTTGGGGAGTGTGCAGAAAGGAAAGATGTACGCACTCGCAAACACACACCTTAACTGTTCAAAGTGAATAAGTCAGCTATGCTGTACAAAAACCCCTTCAGAATTAGGTGAATGAGTGCACTGCACTTAAAGGGAGTTATTTGGAAAATTACATTGATACATTGATGCAATAATCAATGCAAAACATATCCTTAGTTTGAAAACTCAAAATGTCAGCTCATCTGGTTGAGCAGGACTGTGTGGGTCTGGTTTGTTTAGTGACTGTCGTTCAGATTCATTCAATACAGCCCCACTTTAAATCAATTAAAACCAGTGAGACAAAGCCCAATTATAGGATTCTCTAATTCTGTCAAGTAACAATGTGTTCATGACTACATCACTTTTAGCAAGTAGCTTATTTATAATTAATTATGGCTTTGCATATGCTGTCTAAACCAGTGGTTCTCAAAGTGGGGTCTGGAACTGAATGTATGACTATTTTGGTCATGAATTTCATCTAGTTTCTGTAATAAAGCATCTAGAAACCCAATATCCTACTTATCAATAAATCTTATAAAATTGGGGTTCGTGGTCTAATTTGTGTCAGTTAAGGGGTCCTGAAAAAGTTTGAGAACCACTGGTCTAAACTGCCAAAAAAAACAAGGGGAGTAATTTAATAATAATATGATGCAGAGAAAAGCTGCAAAAACTTTGTGTTAGAAGCTGGAAATTAATGTTAGATGTTCGACATTTGGCAAAGTAAAGTGAAAATTGTTGTTGATTAATTTCTTGTTGTAACATAAAATCTGGATCAAACATACAGCTTGGTCCAGTCCAGTCACCAACATGATGAGATGCTTTGCACAGACATTATGTCAGGCTTTTAATTAGCTCTCTGCACTTTCCCATAACATTTTAGATTTCATGCTTCAGTGTTGAAGTAGCAAAGGTCTTATCTGCACTATGAGCAGTAATTAATTACTGCCATAATTTTGTTTTAACACCCCAGACGTTTATGTGCTGTCTCTCTCACAAGAAAAATCTTTGCAGTGATTTAGAGATGAACCTGTCCTTTGTCTTATTGACTTGCCATGAATCACAAAGGGTCTTAAGTTGAGACACTTCGCCATAAAAACATTATCCTAATGATCTTTTTTATTTTATTTTATTTTGTTGATGTCAACAATATGATTCTTTCTTCCTTCCTTCCTTTCTTTTTTGAGGGAGTGGGTAGACATTAACATGGACTAATAAGGAGAAAATTAATTTCACTCATTATCATTTATCAATCACTTATCAAGTAAAAATGTCAGAAAAATTCACTTAGACAGTTAGTCAGACACAACAAGTTATTTGAAGATGTCATCTTTAGTATTTTTATTGCTATATTACTATTTTTATCTTGCAGACTTAGTTAAAAACATCCAATTTAATTTAGCAGAATGTTAATAGGGGTCCATGTCAGTCTACTTACAGCCTGAATAAAATCCCTTTAGTCTTCTTTTAGCGCTGAAGACAGGCTATTATACCTTGACACAAGATTATTTTGCAGACTACAAACTCGTCTAATCGCAGGCCAACAATGCTATCTCCTCAGAAAATCAGCAGCTCTGTCAGCCTGATGCATTCCTGAAGGAAACAGTGGATATGAATGGGTGTCAGTGGCACACCCCTCTTGGTCATGTCAGGCAGCAGGGATGCACCAGACATTAAAGCTGGGGGAAACCGCATTACACACTCAATCAATCAGAGACGGTGATCTGACAGTGTGCATACATACACCCTTACCTCCTCAGTCTCCATCTGGCATCCATCAGCATGCTCACCTTTTCGCCCATGCCCCACTGCAAATGCAGCTGGCAGCGTATGAAGATGTTTTGGGACGCTGCTTGCCGGGATACAACTCCGTCCAGCGGGTAAAACGGAGAGGAGGCGGATGAGGAGGTGATACGCCACTGAAGCAGAACTAACATGAATTCTGGGAGTATGAGTCCTGATTTAGAAGAGACCTGCTGTTGCCTGTTTTTTTGCCAACTCATGAATCTGCCTTCTTTTCCGTGCAGTCGCGGCACCGCGCCTGAGGATGGCGACATTGTACCGGTTAAACTCAATGTACAATGCTCTCCAATTCAGACTCCAAAATGATCCAGAATGAGCAACTAATTAGAAACAGTCTCAATGGCAAAGGTAGGTATTGGCTGATGGTCTAATCCAGGTTACTGTGCTGGTTCCTTAAAATTTAACTAAGACAAAAAGAGGAAAATAAATGATATCTCAAAAAGACCCTAACGCAGCCTACACTTTGGAAACACTGATAAAACAACGACAAACAAACTTATCACATAACAAAACAAGTCCTTACAAGTATATGAAGTAGTCAACGATAACTGAACTTTCAACCCTCTCAAGCCATCTTAATGTAGCCTAGATTAACAAAACAGTTTTGAGCCCCGCACGTTACCGTTCCTTTTGCTTTTCGTCACCGTCAATGTACCTCAGTCAATTTATACTTGTTAAACTGCAAATACAATAATAACAAAATACTTAGAAAGACAAGAAATTGCTCAATTAAACAATGCATTAATTCACAAACTAATTGGTATACTGAAACGCCCACATAAGACTCAGAGTGGCAAAGCCACAGCTATGTGACTGTGTTGATTTACAATAAAAAAGGGGTCCACCAGCTTTTCCATTTTTTTCAGTGTGTGTCAGATGTCTTTAGATTTACCAGCTGAGTTGATTGCAACTCTTCCTGTTTTAAAGAACTATTGCTTAAGATTACAGTAAGATTACCACATTGCCAGGAAAGAGCATTAGGCTAAATACTTTTTTTCTTCTGTGACATTTCCATGCACCCTGTTCACGGCCTTCAGTGATCTCCTTTATAATGCAAATTCAAATGCATTTTAGGTGTTGCGGACTTGGCATGCAAGGGCTGGTGCAAGGATTCCTGCTCTGTGCATCTTTCCCTGCTTTTGAATGCCATATCGCCCACTCTCTCTGCCAGCCAGTCAGCTTCCTGCAGCAAAGAAGCCACCTCTGCAGACTTTGGGACATTAATGTCCCCTGTTTGGTCGCCTCAAAGGATGCCTTTGAGTCTCTCTGTCCAGCTGCACGGCCACATTCACAAGCACAAACACTACCTCCCTGTGTAATCACTTGCTATCCTGAGAAATGACAGAGGGAGTTAAAAAAAGAAGAACAGGAAGAAATCAGGGTGATGGACATGAGTTGGGGACACTGGAGACCCTGGATGAACAAATCTAGTAGGGAGACACGTGCCAGCATTCAACAATGTTATCAGATATCTAATTATCTCTTTTCAGGAACTGATTCTTTTGCCAAGTTCAGGCAATGCCCCAGAAAACTGCATCAAAACTGACATTTAGGTGTGGCCTATTTTTGTCTGTGTTGATGCTCTGAAAAAAGAACCGCAGATGTCGCTTCCTGGAGTACACTGATGGTGCTTAGATGATTGCTCATCACTATCTCTCTCTTAACTCTCCTCCTCCTTCCTCTATGGCTACTGCATTTGTGTTCACTATTTTCTCTCTCTCTCTCTCTCTCCTCTCCCCTCCCCCTTGTGCGTGCACACACACACAAACACACACGCACGCACACACACACACACACACACACACACACACACACACACACACACATGCACACACAGAAACCGATGTGAGTTCCCCTATCTGTCAGAGCCAGTT
The DNA here is from genome assembly GCA_024633595.2 of Lepomis macrochirus. Taxonomy (NCBI): domain Eukaryota; kingdom Metazoa; phylum Chordata; class Actinopteri; order Centrarchiformes; family Centrarchidae; genus Lepomis; species Lepomis macrochirus. Next base: position 6,829,022 of record JALXJV020000009.1, read on the forward strand.
CCTCCATTTAAGATGCTGACTTGTTTATGTTGAAGGGACAAGTTTAAGACTTTCGTTAGTTCTTGCACTCTACTTTGAAGCTTGTTTGAGGCGTTTTCTCTTAGTGTGTCTGCTTTATTGCAGGCAGACGGAGCATGAAGTCTGTTTTGTTGCTAATTTGTGGTTGATAGATATCTTGAGATAGCAGAGAGAGAGGGTGGCTGACTGACAGTGGTTTGATAAGCAGGGTTTAGTCTTGTCGATGACTAGTAGGTGGGAAGCCCTCACCCCCAGCAGCTCTCCGTCCTGTGCCTGCTTTTGCTGTCCTGGGAATATAAACACATAGAGGACACAGAGGAGGAGAAGGAGGAGGAGGAGCAGGGTCAACCATGGAGCTGTAGGGACACGCTCAGATGCCCGTGCGGATCACCAGTGGAGGAGGAGTGCCGTTGAGGAGAAGAGCTCTGCAATGAACAAGACCAAGAGGTAATTAAAAAGAAAAGAAGAGGGTGCATCAGAACTGAGAGTCTGGCGTACTCAGACCTAGTTCAGTTCAGTTTCTTAGCAAGTGTAAGTCTGAGTATGTGTCAGCAGCAAGTGCTTTATGTGCAGCAGAGATGTGTGAACCTTTGAGGTTATGAGATGCAGTGTGGTTTGTGCAAAGGCTCTACACAAGGCAAAGAGAAATGAGGGCATTTGGTTTTATTGTCTGCTTTGTGTGTGTATTTATCTGCTATTTATTTGAATCTAGACAGTGAGGCAGAGAGAGAGAGCTAACGTGTTTGACCTGCATATCAGTGAAGAATATCAACATCTCAAATTATTTGTGTGTACTGCACACAAGCAAGCGCTGACATTCAACAGTTGTGCGTGCCTGTTGTGCACTGCTTGCTTACCTTTCCATGGAAATGTGTTCTGCTTTTCTGTTTTGTCCAGCTCAAATCCATTTACAAGTCCTGTCAGTGATGTTTTTTTGCAATTCATCTTAGATTTTGCTGAGAAACTACACATTTAATAGCCATATTGTTTTCAGTGTACTTTTTTACTGCTGTAGTTGTGACCGCAGCTCTTATCAGATTGCCTGGAATGAAAGGGTTGCGTGTTGAATGTTAAGGTGGTCAAATATGTGTTACGTGTGTTTTAACCACCTGAGTTTAAGGTGGATTGATGGAATGACCACATTACTGTGCTTCCCCTTCAGTAGCAAGGTTATCATAAATCAGTAGTTAGAATTACAGCAGGGGTTTTTTTACAATTGTTATTGTGCATTTCCCAAGACTGAGTTCACTTTTTCAAAACTCTTTATTTCTTTTTCAAAACTCTTTATTCTTTAGTCAGAGAGAACTAAATGTAGAGTAAACTGTGGATCATGTTTCATTGCTAATTCAATGACGACATCTTTCAAAATTCATGAACTGTCTCCATCAAACTCAACCACCATCAAATCTCTGTGTATTTGCAATTGTACCTGCAATTTGCTACATTCTGTCTACATCTACATCTAAAAAGGAATAACAAAATAAAAATGCATAAATAACCTAATTTGGATACTGAGTGGCTATTTTTATTACTTGTACCAGGTGAGGAAAGGTTTTGTAATTGTATGTGACGATGCAACAGCATTTCAGTAGTGGTTTGCAGCCCATCCCAGGATGTCACTTTTCCTTTTATCTTACTCTCTATCCATCAACTCTATAGAGGAATTCTTTCCCTCACAGATATTGAAAGTTGATTGGATGTTCCTCTTGGACACAATGATTGCTGGATGCCTGCACATATTCTGCAAAAGATTGCAAGGGATTGATCAGACATGCAAAAACATTCTTTCCCAGGTGTATTGCAAGAGAGGACACAGCGTTTGATGTAGGTGAGAACTTGTGGCAGGAAAGGTTGACTAGCCCAGATGTATTTCTATATTTCTATACACTTATGTACATTGAATATGTATAGTTTGGGATTATATCAGTAGAATTACTTTAGTTTAAATTACTTTAGTTTAATTGTGCACACTTGGAATTACTCTATACAAAAATGACACTGTAAAAAGTGAAGTCTATTGAAGCATATTGCTGCATTTCTGAACAATTTCTTGACATACACCGTAAGGGAACTGAACCATGCAATAAGGAGATGCCCTTTGTAATAGAATATTGTTTTATTACTAGTTAGTTAATTAATTAATTAATTAATTAATTAAAGACACTTAAGAGACAGTAGTGTTACATAGTGTTGTGTCACCTGTTAGTGGTTGTGTGTCGGTAAAGAGAACTGTCTGAACAGTTTTGAAAAAGTGAAGTTAGTATAGAGAAATGTTACCAATTGCAAAAAAAAACTAACACAAAAAGCCAAGATAGGATTAATAATTGATAACAAATACGTTTTGTTTGAATGACACAAAAATCTATAAAATGATTTAACATTAGCCGAAAAACAAAGAGACGAAATTCAAAATAACATGAAGTGAAGAAGAAAAATTAGTTGAAGCAGAATTACTGATGTTGATTATGAAAGTGTGTGAGTGAGAGAGAAAGTTTTTAAAGAGAGAAAGAGGATTGGTCTGTGTAATTGGACAGGTGTGATTTAATTGTGTAAAAGGTTAATGGCTGCAGGCCCAAACACTTTATACTTCTCACACAACAGCTGAAGAGGTTTATGAATATTGCTATTTTTCTGATGTAAACTACAATGGTTGATACAGTGGCTTTATTGTTGGACCAAACGGATGAATGGCTCATGGCAGTAAATGCATCCCCCTGATGCAGAGGGAACAAGAACGCAGGTTGTGAGAGGGTAGAATGAGAGAAAAAGAGCAGCTCATAAACAAGGCCTTCAAAGGGCCCTGGCTTCAATTAATCAATTAAGGAAAGAAAGACAGGAATTTGCATATCCCCCCGCCAGTGTGAGAGCGAGAGAGGGAGAAAGAGGAGGGGGGAACAGGATCTGTAGCCAGAAGTCCTGACACGGATGGGAAAGGGAGTGAGTGGGGGATTTCCAAAGAAAAAAAGAAGCTGTTTCCTGAATGGTTTGAATAGAGCGAGGATGAACGAAGAGGGAAAAAGTGGGTGTAGAAGTAACAAGAGAGGAAAAGGAGGTGTGGAAGGACTTCCTAAAACAGAGATATGATGACCAAGCTCATTAATATTAAAAAAAGACTGCTTAGCATTCTTTTCTTATTCACACACACACACACACACACACACACACAAGGACTTTCTTTTTCAGTTTCAGCCATATATTTCCATGGATGCACTGTTAAATATATAGAGGTAATTATAATGTTTACCTAATTTGTGTATCTGTCTTTTAGGAAAAGGTGAATGCAAATTCCCAAACAGTAACTCCAGCTACTTTGCATGGGAGTCCGCCACACTAAATGTATTTACCAACAGCTCTCGGCCTCTAACGCTGGTCAGGCTTATTGACTGCTGCGCTGTTAATGTGCTGTGTTACCTGCTCAGCACTCTGGGGGAAATTCCCTGACAAACATTATGACATCAATAACATTTCCCCATCAGCACTTCTGTTTGTAGTAGTGAGCGTGTCTCCTCATATATGTGACTGCTTCGACAGACAGAGCTAGATTCACTCTGAGTCAAACAGAGAGAGGACAAGATGTAAAGGGCACTGAGATAAGAAAACCATTGAAAACAAGTGGCTAAATGTATAACAATTTAATTAGTTTTCTTCAAAACATGTCAGTCATATACATGGAGAATCATACACTTAGTATTTGTTGTTTTTTCAACATTGTAAACAACAAACAAGACTTCACTTTGAGCTCTGGGAAGATATGATAGGCATTTTCATAATTATTTGATATTTTTAATCAAAAAAGTGATTAAGCAGCCCCAAATGGCCTCAGGCATTAACCTCTGGGTCCACCTCAGTTGCAAGCAATTATACTTAATTTTTCTCCTGAAGAAAAAAAAATGTCAATTTGAAATTAAGCTAAGAATCAGCTAAATGTCATAACACTGTTCTCAGATGAAAAGCTTCTCAAAAAACTTAAGAATACAACTGAGTTTTAAGCGTGATAACCTGTCCTTTTGACACTGTTTAATGGGTTCTGGATAGAGGTTAGCCAATTGTCTAAACTAACAGAGAAGTCACGTCAATATTATTTACATAGACCACAAACCTGTAGCTCACAGTGGTACATTCTGTGCTGTTTAGTGTTAGTGTTTTGAATTTAGCAGCCAGTGTAATGAGGCGAGGAGGAGGAGGAGGAGGAGAGGTGGCCGTTAGTTGCCCAGCAGGTTTCCACATCAGCTGCCTGGAGTTGAACTACCAGGACACAGAGAGATGGGGTTGTCACTAACATCCCCCCCTATGAGGGTTTCTGAATCCAGGAATGGCTGAAGGGGAACTGTGTGGGCTGATAACTGTGACAGCTGGACCAAACAGCACGTACAGGCAGGAGAGCAGCTCATGGTATAAATAGATAAGTTAATGTCACCCTGGACGCCTGTATGAAACTCATTCATCCATTGATGTGTTGTACATAACGCAAACCCAACGGTTTTGGGTAACTGGAGTGTGGATGCATCTGTATGTTGAGTTATTTATTATATATATGTGTGTGTTGAAAATGTGAGTGGACTGGGGAAATGAGCCGCACACACTAACAGGTTAAGAGAAGGGGATGCAGGTCTGGTCATTCAGGGAACTTGTCACCAGTTCTCTGAACTCAACGTATTTCCTGGTAATGTCATCACATTAGCAGCAGTATAGAGAGCGACACAGCTTAACAGCGTTACATGTTCCACACTGTTTCTATATAGATATATGAGGACAGATACATTGAAAGTTTTACTACCTTTTTAATGGAGACAGGTTCATTAAAACTTTGGTTTCATTTCAGATTTGGCAGAAGGATTGTGGCCAGTTTAAATGTTAAAAGTTTAAAAAGAGTCACTAACTGGTTATTGTGAAATTCACTGAGACGTTGCTAAACTGAGCCCCTGATCTGAAGAGGAAGCATTAATCGCGTCATGAAACTCTCTACAAAAGATGTGTTTCTCACTGACCTCCATTGGCCGAAAGTTATGCACTTCTAACCACATCCAACATATACACAGCTTCACTATAGGGTATGGTCAAAGGTATGGTCTATATGCTATGCCCAACCAAACACATAAAACTCTTTTTAGTCCAGATTCTCTTTGTTCGCACACTGCCGTTGAAAGCCAGAGAAAACACAATTAACATCAACATAGTCCTACATCATAGTTCACAACTTTTTGGACCTAATGGTTACAACCCCTTCTCACCGGTTGCGTACTGTGGATCTTGTGATATTTCCTTCTCAGATATATTGTTTTTACTAACCAGAGGAGGTAATCGATTCAGTATTTCCCCAGAAGAAAACATAGGAAAATACACTATTAATTCTGGCAGAATAGTGTTTTTTCCCTTTCTTCTTTTCTTTTGTATTCCCATGTCCTAGACAACAGTTATACAGGGTGACAATACCGTATATATTTACAGCATTTATACATTTATAGATTTTTTTGTTCAACAGTCAATGTTGTTGAGTAAGCTCAGAAACTTTTTGGGAGGAAATGCTGAAGAATAACAATTGCCTGCAAATCAGAATTACTGTAGATGTGTGTCATATTGTTGTACTGATGTCATCCAAATGTGACATAATATTGTTCTTTTTTAGCCTGATCTTCATATTTTCTAGTATATTGTAATTACTGTAAGGCATGCATTAATACTACAATGGTATTGGCCAAGTATTGGCCAGATATTTTGTAGCTCTCAAAATAGCTTCCATTTCAAAACACTTAATAACCATAGCTGTGTTATTCAGTTTTTCAGTAGTCATGATTATATAAACCATATTAACTAATATCACATTGGTCTTCTCTTCATTAGCTGTTGCATTAAAAGGAGTTTAAAACAACAAAGTATGGGCTCCATGTTTCAAAAAGGATGGGTGTTCTTCCTGCTCCTGATCCTGAGGGGGTCTTTACCATTTAAACCTGTGACACTTTTAACTGGATAAAATGTCAGTACAAGTACAAGTCCACGCCCTACATTAAAATTAATGAACATTCTACCATTATCTGTCTGCCAGCCAGCTTCAGGTGGAGAAACACAGAACAACATGTAGTTGTTTGCATTTGTTCTGCCAGTGTGTGATGGTTTAGAAAGCTGCAGCACTGTAGCACAGCTTATCAGATGTGGGGAGCTGCATTTCCTGTGATGCTGACCTGCACTACCTCACCTAACTCTGCTCTACTTATTTCTAGGCTATGTATGCTGCCTGTCTGTAGCATAATTTTTCTCTCTCTCTCCGTTTCTCTCTCCCTCTCTCTCTCTTTCATAGGAAGCCCAATGTGGAGAGCCCTAGTGGGCTGAAGAGCAGGAAGCTGGTCCAGCGGAGGAGGAATACATGTCCCAGTCCTCAGGACATCAGCCGGGCCCTGCAGAGCCCCAGCTCTGCTCCCAGTGCCAGTGCTGCCAGTCTGGATGAGCTCATACAACGCTGCCTAAACTGCTTTGGTCAGTCTCTGTCCCTACGTGTTTGCATGTGTTCCCAAAGTTTGTCATGTGCCTTTACTCTTTATCACAACCAGGTTATATAAATGAGGGATGAGGGAGAGTGAGGGGGGAATCTAGGGTGAGAGAGACTGACAGGGAGGGAGGGAAACAAAGGGCAGTCTCATACAATCAAGCTTTGTTCTGTTGGGCTGCAGAGGCCAACTAGCTATTCCCATGCAATGTTAAACTATACAGATCTCGATCCTCTCTTCCTCGCTTTCAGCGGTTTTACTCTCTTCATTGGTCAGTTCATCCAAATCACAAAACAACATACCAACCCCTCTGGGTATCTAGCACACACATAGTTTATCTTTAATTTGCAGAGGTTATGCACTGGTGAGAGTTCTGCTGTTGAGCAGTTTTATGTTTTGAACGCCAAAGGTGGACAAAAGGGAATAAACAAACAAACCTAAAACAAACAAACCCAAAAATATCTGATTGACCAGATACAAAGAGGAAATGGAATTTGTTTGTTTCTTTGTTTGGAAGGGGGTTGGTTGTACTGACCCTTTAAATCATGATACATGTATCCTTAAAATAATACCAATAAGGAATGTAAATCAAAAACTCACATACAGTTTGAAAAACCTGTGTGATTTACTTAGATTTATAATAGAATTATATATGAAATGTGTTACATTCAGTAGTTGTTGCTACTTGTAACAGCAAACCACATGCATGCAGAAGTTTCATTAAGTACAGCTGCAGGCAAATATATGCAATAATATTTTTTTCTATATGTCAAAAGCTGGTATTGACTGAGTGGAAAAGCTCCAGTGCTTCTTGGTTTGAGTTGGCCACTGCCTTAAAGGTGACAAGTAATGAAACCCACACTCACATCTCATTTTTGGCCTTCACTCCCTTTTACCAACAACCTTAAACAACCTAGTGAGACACATTGACTAACACTTGATTGCATTCTTTATGTCCCATTAATATATAATGCATGATGAAAAGGTACATTGTATATCAATTAAATTAGACACATTTGTCTAGACATTATTTTCTTTATTTGCTTATTTCTACTCTAGGTCACAGTTGGATGTATCTCATACAGTAGGCGAAAGGCAGGAAAACACCTGGGGCAGGTTGTCATTTCATCGCAAGGTTAACACAGACAGACACTCACACCTACAGGAAATTAAAATCTCCCATTCACCTGAGATGCATGTCTCAGGAGTGTGACAGAAAAACAAAGCACCTGGAGAAAACCAAAAGAAAACTGAAAACTGAAATGAACTTATCTGCTTGACCACTGAGCCACCATGCAGCCCACAGTTTTTGTTGTTGTTTTTAACCACATTAATCCTCCTTGTGTAAAATGTGCTACTGTGTTTTGGTTGCAGATCCAGAGGGGAAGTTTTGCAACCCCAGAGGGTCCCAGTTGGTCCACATGACCCTAATGATGCACAGTTGGGTCGTTCCTTCTCAGATGTTCGCCCAGAAACTTCTCACCCTATATCCTCCACTGTCACTCAATGCAATACCCTGGTCCCACCGGTGCGCCGTTCCCAATCACATGTCCACATTCATTAATCAGATCAGGAACAGGCATGGCTTTGTTTTGCACTCCTTGTCTGCAAAGCAGATTTGAAGAATATTTCCCTGATGGTGTTTAGTATAATGTTGTGCCATGTCTGCACGGTGTGTTTAGATCCTTGACTTTTTCTCTCACTTATAAGGACTGTCCCTCGGACAATAGAGGACAGAAGCGGACTCAGATCTGCCACCTTATCAGGTGAGTAAGGACACCAGACACGAGTGTGTTGTATGACAAACTGTGATAGAACTGGTTATCCTGCTCTGTTTGTGGGTTGTAAATATTTTCTGTCCTGCTTCGTGGCAAGGCAGTGGATGAGCCAGTTCCCGGCGGTTTTCGAGGCAGACCCCCTCCTTGAGCAGACCATGGGGGACCTTTGGGCGCTGGTCCGGTCAGACGGAGAGGAGATGCACTCGCAGCTTATTGACAGTTCTTGCTTGTGAGCCATGTTTTGATTTGATTCGCCATCATGCACTGGAGGAATTGTAGTTTGCTTATTTGGCCACAACTCAAACAGGTTTTTCTATGAATAGAACATAGTTTTTCTCTAAATAGAAAACACTTCTATTTTCGTCCTGTTGCTTGGCTTTCTTTTCCCAGAAGCCCTCATGTGAACATATTCCAGGCACCCTCACCCTCTGTAAAGAAGAGGAAGGTTTCTCTGATCTTCGACCACATGGAGCCAGATGAGATGGCTGAGCACCTTAGCTACCTGGAGTTCAAGAACTTCTGTAACGTTTCAGTAAGTTCAGTGACCAAGTTTTTGCTGTTCTTATTTCGCTTAATCAGGCCTTGTCATGTTGCCATGACTTGCAGAGATGTCGCTGCTCCCGAAACAAACACTCACATTAGGTCAAAGCAAACAATGAAGATTTAATAACACTTTCTGAAAATGCGCTGCTGAGCAATCTTACAAAAATCTATTTACTTATCAATATCTACACCTCCAGACTCAAAGTCTTTATTAAGTATGTCTTATTAGAAAGTGGTACTGCATTAGACTATTCCTTTTACTGAGAATTTAGGAAAGATGTGCCTTCCAGAAGTTGGAGAATTGTTTTCTCTGTCAGTAGGAGTACAAAATATGATCTTCTCTTTTTATGATCATATGCCAATACATTATTCTGGTTGGTGAAAGTGGCTCAGTTAAATTTGGTGAGATTTTTATCCTGCCAGTAGACCTAAGTGAAAAACTCAACCACCACAAGGTGTTTCCTGCCTGACCGCTGCTATCTGATTGGCCAGTTCCTGGACTACCGCAGCTACGTGGTGCGAGGCTCGGTGAGGGACAACCCTGCCCTGGAGCGGTCGGTCATGATGTGTAATGGAGTCTCCCAGTGGGTCCAGCTGATGATCCTCAGCAGACACACAGCTCAGCAGAGAGCCCAGGTCTTCACTAAGTTCATTCATGTGGCTCAGGTAAACTGGCTGAGGGATCAAACATCACAATAACTAGCTAAGAGGCTCAGAGGGATTTTATTTGGCTTGTTTGGGTTTTGTTTTTGGGAAAATTAGTACGTGCTATTTTGTACCACGCAGTCAATGACTCTGTTCTTTCATCCATAGAAACTCAGAGCTCTGCAAAACTTTAACACTCTAATGGCAGTGACCGGAGGTCTTAGTCACAGCTCAATCTCCCGCCTTAAAGACACATCTAACCTGCTGCCTCCTGACATCACTAAGGTATTTTAAGTATTACACGTAACCATGAGTCAGTCTGTCTCCCTACAAAGCTATAATGATAAAACTTTTCTTTTTTGAATTTCAACATTTTTTTTGACTTCAGTGTCTTCATGTCATATTTTTGATTTTATGTTTTTGTTACTACTGCCTTTTCTGTCTGTCAAGATATGTATGAGCTTGGTTGACATTTGGTGCCTTAGATTTTGAGAGACTGGCACAGTATGTGTGCAGGTTCCAGAAAGCCATTTAACTTGTTATGTAAGGGTGAGGGTTGTTTAGATGTTCTCTTACATTGGACTGCAGGCCATCAGACAGGAGATAATCCCCTTAGGTATCATACAGGGAAATACATTTGCATACAGAATGGAACACATGAATAACGTGTAAAATTTGCTCAAATGATCCAAATTCATTGTTCATAACAAGTGAGACATTGCTGTGTTGCATACTTGTATTAAAATGTTGGAACAACGCCATGTTGTTTATTAATTATTTATTTGGTTACAGAATTGAATATAGAATATCTTTTGTCCAAATGTCAGTCTCTTAAATCTCTTAAATGTCTAAATAACTCACTCATTTATCATTACTTTTTTAACTTCTTTCAGGCCCTGAGTGAGATGACAGAGCTGCTATCCTCTCGCAGCAACTACAGCAACTACCGGAGGGTTTACAACGAGTGCAGCGGCTTCAAGGTGCCCATCCTGGGTGTCCACCTGAAGGATCTGATCTCGTTGAATGAGGCCCTGCCAGACTACATCGAGGAGGACAAGATCAACTTGAGCAAGTTGCAGCACCTGTACAGCAATATCAACGACCTGCTGGCCATTCACAGCTGCACACCACCCTTTGAGGCCAACAAAGACCTTCTGCATCTGCTCACGGTAGAGACAGAAATTATGAGATGGTTTTTAAGAATTCAAATTAAAAAGTTTCCATGAAGAACATCTTAAATTATGTTCTTTTAATGCTTCAGCTCTCTCTAGATTTATACTACACTGAGGATGAAATATATGAACTTTCATACACCAAGGAACCCAAAAACTCCAAGATTCAGGTCAGTAGAACTACATACTCTTCTTTGAAGTTGAGCTCTATCTAACGCTATCAGGCTCACACTTGTTTTAACCTCTTTTCACAAGAGGAGGGACATTTGTGTATCTCTCTGTGGGTGTAACATCTTCTTCAAAACAAAAGCAGAGACGCAGTGTTGAAATACATCACAATCAGCCACATCAAAGCGCTGTACGTTAGGGAAGCGTGTTATGTGGTGGGTGTGCTCTTTTTTTTGTTTCTCACATGTGCAGTCCTTCGTGTCTCATCACTGCATTTGTCGGTCCACAGCCTGTAGCTCCAGTTAAACCGCCAGTAGTGGCAGAGTGGGGTTCAGGGGTCACCCCCAGGCTCGACCCTGGCACCATATCTAAACACGTCAAACAGATGGTGGATGTGAGTATGTGACTCTGCAACAACCTCATGTTTTTCACTTCCTTATTACTTGGCAGGCTAAAGCAGAACTAACCCACTGTTCCTTGACAAGCGCAACTGAATATCTGATTGCTCTGTTGCCCCCTGCAGTCCATAATGAAAAATTATGACCAGAACGAGGATGGTTACATTTCACTGGATGACTTTGAAAAAATAGCAGCCAACTTCCCTTTCTCCTTCTGCACGCACGAAACTGACAGGTGAGGAAGCTGCAACACACACAAAGGCCTCTCACCATGACATGCCTGCAAAACAGAGAGAACACGAAACTACATGAGTTGCTGAATGGTTTATAAAAAAGCAACTCACTTACTCACTTTTGTCTTTTACTTTGGAAACATTTCTGCCCAGGGAGGGACAAATCAGCCGTGAAGACATCACCTCTTACTTCATGAGGGGAATGTCTATATGTGCCAAGCTGGGCTACAACTTTAATGATGCACACAATTTCCAAGAAACCACGTATAAACGGCCGACATTTTGTGATACTTGTAGAGGCTTTGTGAGTATCCATTGTATCCATTTGTGGTTTTATATAAATCAAATCAACCAATCAAACTGCAAAATCACATGTATCATGTCTGCCCTCTTGTAGCTGTGGGGAGTCATCAAACAAGGCTACCACTGTAAAGGTGAGATCAAAATCTATGTAATTTCATCCTTCAAAGAGTAATTAGCTTCATCAGACCAAGAATATGGCCCATTAAAAGATGATTAGAAGTATTGCTTCTGTTAAAGTCTTAATATTTTTTCTGTCTCAGACTGTGGGATAAACTGTCACAGGCACTGTAGAGATCTGGTGGGAATGGAGTGCTTGAAGAAACATAAAAACACAACCGGTTCCTGCCCATGCACCCCTGCCCCTGATTTAAAGACCAAGGGCAACAGCTGGAGTATGTCCTTTCTCCATCATATACATAACACACCCAAAATTCCCTGTCTATATAATGACCTTGAACCCAGCACACTGATGTCTTACATTTCCCGTCAGGTTCAGAAGAGGAGGCCTTTGTTTTTCCCCAAAGCAACGACACAGAACACAACAAGGGCACCTCTGTTTGGAAAAATAACACAGCTGATTCGGCACTGTCGGACCGTTCCACTCAGACAGATCCTGGAGTGTGGACACCTGACAAAAAGGACAAGCGGGGAAACCATCACAACTCTCTTGTACATGCGTCCCCAGACAGAAAGGTGAGACAGGGTGCGAGTCCCTGTAAGGCGATCATACAGGAGGACAGAGTTGGTTGAACTTTTCTTTTTTTTTTATCCAAATTTTTATGTCTCAAATGCTCATGATATTAGCATATTAGCAATTAAAGGAATATCCATGGGGGGGGTCAGTCCAAGGAAGAGAAACACAGTAAGAGCTTAATTATTCCACACTGTGACTATAATTTTGTTTATATATACCCCCCTTAAGTCTACACAGGTGTTTTCTCTTGGTTGATTAGACCTCTAGTCTCAAATCCTTTACACAACACAGCAAGTAAATAATCTTTTGTTTCTTTCCAAAAGTAAATGGAGAAGTGAGAAAGGTAGCCTCTGTGAACTCACTCTCATAGTTTTATTTACTGATGTTTTACGTACAAAGGAGGCTAGTGGATTTTTGTTGCATTTTGACAAATTCAAAAGCAACATCTCTCTCCGGAAACACTGTCCCTACTACTCAGGATAACCCACAGACCTCAGTCAAAAGTTTGTAAGAACTATTTATGGATAGTTTTTTCTTGAAATGCTTCTCAGAAGATAAAACAAAAACTTTTGAGTGTTCAGCAAGACTTATTTTCTAAGATATTTGATGAACCAATAAAGTATCCCACTAGAAACTGAAATGGTTTACCCACAATAAAATGTTGTTTCTGTTTGCAAATGTTATATTGATGATAATTCTGTCTTTTCTGTTTTCCAGATTAATACACTGCCACAGAGAGCCCGAGGCTGCTCCATGCCTGTTTCCTTCTTGCAGGAGAAGATGGAGGAGCTGCATCTCTACAAAGACAAGAGCAGAGAGCCAGACTGAGCGCACCCTTCTTCTAACATTTTCCCTCATGGACAAAACATTCAGATACCACCATCCTTCTCACAGAGCTCGGTCTGACTGGTGTTGAACTGATGACATTTACTGGCTATTTACATTAGAATGCCAGCAATTATGCATGGACTCATGCCTCATGTTTTAAAGTATGGATGTGATGTTTTTTTTAATTATTTTTAGTCATTAGTTTGGCTTATTGTTTAGGTTTCAAACATCAACTTTCCTACTGTAATTTATAAACACATTTGTTTTTGTTTTTTTAGAACAGATGCTTGGGTTCTCTGGTGCTAAGATTTTTCACAACCTCAATCCATATGGTCATTTATGACGCAAGGGTTTTCTAAACTTATACACAAACAATAAGTACAGGGTAGGAAATTAACACTAACCTCAACAAAACATCGGCAGCTATATGACAACACTGCACATGAATTTGGAAAGTAAGCCACAACAAATTTTAGAACTGCCATTTGTTTGCCTTTGGTGATTAACATGAGACACTGTCACTTGTCAGTCAGTGGATATTACTATATAGTTTGAGGTATTTGCTCTTTTAATATCTCTTAATGTAAGCCAAAAAATGGCAGACAATTGTTCAAATCACCTTTCTTTATGGTAATTGTGATTTGTGACTAACTACCTTGACAATATTGGCATTTTCATCTAGTTAGTATGTTGCTTAGTTACATATACAGAAAGTGTTCCATCAAAATGATAGAGCATTTTGTCCATATCACAAATCCCTAGTTTGGTTGGTAAATAGTGAAAGCAGCTTGTGAAGTCTAATCCATCAGCCACTACAACTAGCAGCAGTAAATGTTGATTTCCTGCCCTGACAAAATTTTTGACTTTCAAAGTTCATTCAAGGTTCAGCAGGACTGCACTGGGATTATACATATGCTCATAAATTGGCATTATGTTCAGCTAAGCTCTTATTTGTTTTGTCCTTTGTCCACAATTTCAATCTTGTTGAAAATAAGAAAATACACCAACAATAATAAATCACATATGTGTTGTGTCTGACTTAACTTAAAGGCAGAAAAAAAGGATCATTATTAACATCTACAGGCGTATACAATTGCATTTATTGTATAAAGACAAGAAGACAGCTTGGATAATTGGTCATAATCAGATTTTCTTTTCCAGGTAGAAAAAAATGGGTTTGACAACAGGTTTTAACTACTGGACTTAATGAACACCAATCACAAAGGGATAAAAAAAATATGCACATACAACTACTCAAAGTGGCAAAATATTCTTCTCAATCAAAGACTGGATTAACACTTAAATACTACAGTATCGACACCTATAAAAAAATGTTCCGTGTTTGAAATCTATTGGAGTAAATAAAATATGCTCACTCGGTAACTGAAAAACAAAGAGCAAGACAGAGGAAAGGGCCATGAAGGTAAAAAGCATGCATTTTGTTCTTTAAGCTTCTCAGAACAAGCAAAATTATTCAGGATTTGCTGTATTTTCCTGCCTTGCCACTTTTCACACTATGTATCCTAGAAATATACAATACCTCTTTAACCTGTAGCAAATGTGGAGTTTGTAATTCAACAGACATCCACATTCAATGCATTATAGATAACATTCATTAAATGTTTAATATCTATCACCTCACAGTCACTGCTTAGAGTAAAACTTCATTCAGTTAAAAAAAATGAGAAGACAAACTGAGTTTGCACGTACATTGATTGGTGAAGAATGAAGGCTACTGTGTTAAACCAGACAGAGACCATTATGGTTGGGGACTTGTAAGACTGTACAAAATCGATTTGCTGCAGAGGTCAGAGTGTTTAGGACACAGGTGGATGCAGGTACAAATGCAGGATGAAGCTACTGAGAACCAGAAGATGAGCCTTGGTTGCCCTGTCCAGGGTAGCTGCCGTACTGGCTGTAATACTGGTTCCATTGGTTCTGGTTCTGGTAGTACTGCTGCCACTGCTGAGCATACTGGAGGGAGAACAGAAAGCAAGCACAACAGTGAGAGTATGTTTACATTTTAAACTGCTCCCAAATTTCTATATTTACACCTTCCTTATGCACATGTCGATAATTTTCAGAAGGATGAATGCTTCACCCCCAAGTCTATCCTTATGAGTGCCAAATATTAAACACCTGCAGAACTTAAAGGGAGGCTTAAAAAGGTTTGTGGTTAGCTCCCTTGTGCAGGGTTGTGGTTAATCCAGATCTGTCTGTATATTTGTCTTGAGACCAAATGTAGTCATGTGACAATTTTACACAGCTAAGCATGCAACTGACCAATTTAAGCAGTGTATTTAGCAAAAAAACAAAACAAAAACATTTATATACTTACTACCCATACAATGCAAAAGTAGTTTTTACAAAGGCATTTTTATTGACTTTTCTGCCAGGAAAACTATTACCACCGTAAACCGAGTCACCATACGGATATATTTTAACTACAATTAATTAATGCTGGCCACAACCACTGTTGTCAGGAAAGACATTCATTGCTATTCATCAATGTTACCCACACTAGCAGGTTTGGCTCTTTGTGTCATGGTTAGTAGGGTTTAGCTTGCCAATTGTGGTTTTGGTGATCTAGCAGAGTACAGATACACATGCAGTGTTTCATTAGTACTTGACTACCTGCTGATATTGCTGGTTATAGCTCTGTTGCTGCTGCTGCTGTGGCTGTTGCTGTGGCTGTTGCTGTGGCTGTGGCTGCTGGTGGTTGTAGGTCTGGGCAGTGGTAGGTGTCTGGCTGTAGCTCTGGCTGTATCCTGGGTACTGACTGTAGTTGCTGTAGTAATTCTGGTTGTAGCTGCCCTGGCTGTACCCTGGATTGTAGCTCTGGCTGTAGCCCTGGAGTGGAAGCAAGGCGTTCAGGAAAATACATTCATTTAGTATTAAATTCTGTTGTTTGTTTTTTTCCGATTGTATCATTTCTAAAAGTTTATATATAAAGCTTATGTTAAGTACCTGGCTGTATGCTCCCTTGCTGTAAGGAGCCGGGCGATTGTAGCTTCCTCCTGACTGCTGGTTGCGGTTATATCCACCACCACGTGCATCAGAGCCTCCGTCGCGGTAGCTGTTGCCCCAACGGCTCTGGTTATAGCTGCCCCGATTGTAGCCTGTCAAATAGGCAAAAACTATGTAACGCTGCAATATATATAACATTTCTATATAACAACATACTGGGACAAATTTTAGCCTCTTGTTTATCATTACATTCAAACCACATAAGCGTGTGGAAATTACTACAAGCTTTTCATATTTTTAAAGATTGTCAGAGATTTATCTCACAGAAAAAATAAAAAAAAATATATATATATATATATATATATATATATATATATATATATATATATATATATATATATATATATATATATATATATATATATATATATATATATATATATATATATATATATATATATATATTTATCTATGTGACTAGAATTTAAAAAATATACTTTACATACCTATGATAAAGACAAAATATGAGTTATGCTGAGTGCTCCACTTACTTCCTCTGTAGCCACTGCCTCCATCTCCACTACGGTTCTGATAGCCACCACGGGACCCATCACGGTTGTCATACCGCTGGAAGCTACCACTGCCGCGGCCACGGAACCCGCCTTGCCTGTTGTCAAAGCGTTTATCCGGTGGTGGCCCAGCCTTGCGGCCCTCCTCATTGTACTGCTTCAGCAGACTTTCAGCCTCATCTCGCTGCAGCTCAACGAACGTCACCGCCTCCAGGAAGTCGCAAGCCTCTGGGAGAGTAAAGTTGGCTTGGGGAGTGACAGAGGTGACCACAGGAGAAGAGAGAGACAGCCCATCCAGCAAGAATCGGATGGAGAGGAAAAAAGAGAGAAAGAGAGGGGTAGGGGTTGTAGTGAAGACCAGAGCAGCCACACCACCGGAAGACAAAATGAAGAATAATTACTACCATACATTGACAGTGGAATATCATAGAGAAACTAAGAGCAGATAGATGAAAGCAGATGGCAGGGTAAAGGGAACAAACATCACCTCCAGGAGAACATGGAGGAAAGATTTGTTTAAGCAGACACAGGAGAGGAGGGGAGTTCAGTAGAGGTGGGGAGGGGGCCAAAAAGGACAACTAGAAGGTTGGTGTGAAGAGGAAACAGCACTGCAAACCAAGGACAGCTGATGTAATGTTGTTACAAATTAACTCCCAACTTCAGCATGTGACTGCTTGTAAGTTTTCTATTTGGAAACATTATTTTCAGGGAAGCATATTGTGCAATATTACCTCTACCATTACATGACCTCAACAAGGCCAAAGTCTCAGTTTGCAGTGCATTAGAAGTAAGCTGTATGACAAGTGGCAGATAGAGGGCAAAAATAAGGAAGAATCAAATTCATGTGGACTGTTTAAAAAAATGTCCAGGTCTGATATCTGGCCAAAGCCTATGATGGGGGAAGGGGGGGAGGGGGCATCTTCCAAGTTTGATTTTAGAGACAACACATAGAAAAGTAAAAAGTAGATCTGGTGTTTTATTTGTTGTTTCCACAGCATTCCTACCTTTCATTTCTAAAACAGCATGATCGGGCACATCCTTCCCCTGCTCATTGGTTTGCTTTAATGTTCGTTCTTTTAAATCCTCGTCCGTGGGACAAATTACAATAGCCTTGCGTTGAAAACCTTCAAAAGGACGCATTTTTCGTCTCCTTGCTGATCCATATACATTTGTCTAGCAATGGTGACAAGAAAGAAGTAGAAGCTTGTTTGTTATTGTTTACTTGTAATGGCTTTCCACTGGAAGGAAGCTGGAACCCTGCAATAATGAAGTGAGAGAGGTTTGGCTTGGATGTCAGTCTACGCTTTTACTCAGGTTCTAATGGCCTCTCATCACTCCACAGACTTACCTCAGACTCTGTGCATCCACGTGCCCAGTGACTGCTGATGAATGTTAATGGACACAGAGGGACCCCGCAAATATTCAAACTGACTACACTGTTCGTTCACTCAGTTGCCTAACATTACGACATACGCGTTTCAGATCAATAAATACTAAGAATAGATATTTAAATTGATATTTAAGTAGCTATTGTGCTTTTTCAATTTTGTCTTCATGCAGTGACATTGTGCTGCTTGTAAATGTGTTTTTTAAAAAGTGTTATTACTGGCTTCTAATGTAAGCATTGCGTCCACCATCTATATCTAGATTATCAAATCTAGGATGATAAAATATGTGATGCCTTTGCACTGTATTCCAAATGTGCCCTGCTGTATTACAGAAAGCATATGAATTGTTACAATTTTGATTCAGCTTACAGATTCTTACAGAATACTGGTTCAAATTATTTGGATTTTACTCAACGAAAAATATATAGTGAAAGCAAAAGCCACTACATAGATTTAGGCTCATTTTCCATAAATAATGATATATTAAGATGATTGGTGGTGGTGGATGGTTACATGATAGCGAAAATACAAATTCTATATCTTGCTATGTAATACTTGAGTTAGTCACCACAGGATTGGCCATTTCTAGAGCATTTTGACAACTAGCAACAAAAAATGTTGCATTCTTCTTCTGTAAAATTGCATTAAATGCAATCCATGCATAAAGATGTTTTGTGATTATATTTTGTTCCATCTATTGTCATTTGTCAAGCTTAACCACACTTTAAGTCACAATCTCTAGTTTATCATATTGCAAAAATAATTAATAACAAGTGTGTACTGACATACAGCAGGTCCAAATTTTAGCTTTAAGAAATTCAAAAGTGCAATCACAATTATTTAACAAACCTTAGATATTTCAAACTTGCAAGAACAGGATCTTATTTAGCCTAATCAAGGTTTTTTTGTACAGTTCAAACAAAGCAGACCTTAAGAATAATGTCAGCATCATGGTGTGTTATTGTTCAAATATAGGATTCACCGTCATTAGCAAAGCTCTGAATGGGTTCCTTACTCAAAGTACCAGCTGCAACCAAACAATCTCCCTGTTCACTTAACAGCAACTAGCGGTTTCTACACTGACCAACAAATGATCAACACTACAACATTATTCCTTTAAGTATTTCCGTAAAAGCAGTTCTATAGCAGACTAATATTTATTTTAAATATGTGATGCCCATCCTATCTTCTTGCAGGCTGTTCTGGTCCAATCTCAGCAGGACTGTCAGCTGATTAAGCTCACCAGAGCCCATATGTTCCATCCTGTCTCTCTTCCTAGAGCTGAGATCCACTGTGCATCACTTTCTTTTGGTTTGCACTTCATACACCTCCACAGCACATTAACCACACATCCATGCACTGCTTCCATGCTGATATGGCTTATCTACACACTTAACTGTTTGATTTGTATTAACCTTTGATTTTAGAAAGTCTCATGTAAATCCTTCTACCACCTTTCATACTATCACTTCCATTAACAACATCTACAAATCAACCACATACCTCCGACAATGCTCAATTATTACAGCAAATTCTCTTTCTGAATTCAATTCAATTTTATTTATATAGCGCAAAATCACAACAGTTATCTCACAGCGCAACGCTGAACCTCCCAACTTGGAATAAAACTTTGTTATAGCACAATCAATCTCATACAAAAGCATTCTACAGCCAAAATAACTTTTTGCTATTCTGATGGGTCCCCGCACACTTACCTCAACTTACCTCATCTTCATACGGACTCAAGTCCCAGTCAAGACAACAACAGACAGATATAACCTACCTGCACATACTCACAGTGTCCACGGAAAAGACAGTCCACCATTAGACCAACCTACCTTTTTTCACATTTACTGAGCACAAGAATCTGAAAATCTAAAAACTGTTAGTCATTACTTACCTTCAGGGTCAATTATTAAAAAAAACACACTCAAAAGTTCCATGTATCTCACTTAAAATAGCTTTTAAAAAAGCTATCAACTCTGTCTTATTAAATTAGCAACAGAAGGTGTTTTTCTTACTCACCAGTCAGAGCTTACTTGTTTCTCAACATCTTTACATAGTCATGGTTTACTTGTACATTGTTGAAATTCACAAGACAAACAATACTGTATTATGACAAGAAATAGCAAGTGCAAATATACTGAGGGATGAAAACATGAAATATTCTGTCACTTATGAGAGCCATTAATCATTTTCTTTTACAATACATGACAAGCAAGTGACAAGAGGGTGATAAATGCTTCTTCTCTATTCTAAAATACACAGAACCCCCTGAAAGATAAATAAATAGTCCATTAGAGAGAGTGATTATCAGGGCACATTGACTGACTGTGGCGAGTATCAGAGCAGAGTGTGGGTGAGAAGGCAGTACCTGATCTAGGATGTAGTTGCGTCTCTTGCGGGCAGCGATCTCAATCAGCCGGTTCAGACACTGGGTGGCCTGCTGTATCAGAACATCCCAGCGCCCAGCGTAGTTCTTCTGGCGACGCAGACCCATCACCTGCAGAACAAATAGTCAAATAAGACAATGGTGACCATAAAACCGTGTGAAGTGTGTTTAGTTTTGGGGGTGGCTGTCCAAACCAACCTTCATCTTGTCCATGATGGCATTGGTGCCCAAGATGTTGTACTTCTTCTCAGGGTGAGTCTCTGCATACTTCATGGCCCAAGTGGTCTTTCCGCATGCTGGCAGGCCAACCATCATCAAGATCTGAAATAAGTGAGCAAAGAAAACAGCTTAATTGAGCATAATTATTTTTACTTCACATATTCAGTTGCTATTAAAATCAATCAAAATGTGTTTGATCTCAAATGGATTCCATCTATGTAAATTGATCTAAAATCTATTAATAAGGATTAGTTTACTAAGATTTATTCTCAGATTTTAACACCAAGTATTTTCCCCTTGTGATTAGTGTCACAAATGTTTAATTACATCCACTATAAAAATAAACATCTACCTCATTTTTGGGCTGCATGTGTGCTGTATCCACTCAGTCACTACTTTTTTTTTTGTGAGGTAAAATGTCAAGTACTGTTCTATAATTGCAATGCTGCCCTACCTCGCATTCAGATTTGGTGGCAGGTCCCTTAGTGCCTCTGATTTTGTTCTCCATGTCAAGATTGTGGATGTAGGTGTACCCTTCTGGTGGGGGAAAGTACGGCTCCGGCTTCTGTCCAAAGTTGAACTCAACAGCACAATTCTTCACCAGGACATGAGGGAACAGGGCACGGCCGGCCAGCGCATCCTTGGTTGTCCGGAAGGCAACACCCAACCACACTCCATTCTTAGAGAAGCCCATCTCCACCTCATCACCACTGTCAAAGTCCTAAAAGTATAGCCATGAGGTAGAAAAGAGCATGAGTTTTACGTGTTAATACTATACTGTCAACTACAAGGACAAAACACCACAAGTGATTATCATAAATATTTGTTAAACCCACAAAATCGGTTATTAATTGATAAAATTGAGGTTAAGTATTAACTTAAAACTATTGCTTTGCAATATAAAAATATTCTTATATGATGCTATTAAAATAAGAAAGTAATTGAATTACTGTTGCCATTACTTACAATGTAACAGCCGATGACATCGTTTTCACCAAATTTCTCCCCGAAGTCTGCAAACTTACAGTCGGAGGATTTCTTTCCTGTTCCTCCGTAACCAAAGGAAAAGGGCTCCTCACCTGAAATAAGACAGAATGAAATGGATTGTTTCAATTTTAGGCAACAGCTCTCTTTTAGAGCAAAGTTTCATTCATGTGAAACATCATCTTGACTGGGCAGGCAATTGCTCCTCTCACCAAGCTGAGTGCTGCATTGGTTGAGTGACCATCCAATTCTGACCACATGGGGATCTGGCTCACTACTGGGCAGGTGCTTTACAGGAATTTCCTCATTGATCTGAAAAACAAGCATGTTAATATTGAGTTCAGGGTTTGGCACTGTAGGATGTCATCTCCACTCATACCTACATAATAAATAAACCCTGTCTCGTGTATCACGGACCATTATGTCACATGTGGACACAGGATACAGAAAAGGCGTATTTTCAATAGCCCAGTGTTTTGCCAGATGAAACCATTAGCTCTTTCAGAAAAGCTAACAGTCATCTTATTGGTTGTATGTATGAAACCCACTCCAGTCTAGTTTTAAAACCAGCTTGACGCTAGAGGAAGATACTTATTACTCATTACCTTCATCTCATAACAAACACGGCCCTGGGTGACACCATGAGAAGCTCGTGCTCCAGCCCACAGGTAAGCAAAGCCTTCAATGGTCAGTGGATAACCACTGTAGCGGTCTCGGGACACTTTGAAGTGCAGATCACAGTTGTCTAAAAAGAAACAAACAAAGATTTTTATATATTTGTTTGTTCATCACCTAAACAGAGCTCAAGTACCACTGTGGATGTTGGGTTGTAAATTTACGTCGTAGCTAAAATTATTTAAAAGTCATGGACATGGCCTTTCAAGAGACACTACTATTGTACGATACATTGATAAATAAATTGGAATTTAAAACACTGAACTGAAATAGAGATGCTCATGGAGAATGCTTGGAGAATGTGGCTTCAAGCTGGGACAGCAAGTTCTCTTTACTTGGGTAGAGATGCATGTTATCCCCTTACTTACATGTATCAATTGTCACAAGAGTGTCATCTATGTTCTCTTCTTCATCTTCAGCAGGGGGCTGTGGTGTGCGTGATCTGTACAATATCAACAGAGTATGAAGTTAACAGCATTTACAGCTTCTTTCATTGACACAATGCATATAATTAGACCAGTCAGTGACTGTACATTTGTCTACTGTTGGTGTATTGTACTACTGTGCTGATTTAGAATACCAGCTAAATGCAAGACATCACAATTAATGATGAGCATACCTCTTGTCCTCGCGGTGCTCATAGTAGCCGTAGCCCCTGTTCTCCTCGTGGGGTCTCTTGCGGCTGTGGTGTCCACCTTTATCAGCTTCCACTTTGACTTGCTCAGCCTGAGCTGTGCCATCTTGCTCGCGCTGATGTTCTGTCCGATGAATATCCTGATGTCTGTCTCCAGTAGTCTCTGGATCGTCTTCCACTTTGACCTCCGCTTTGACTTCTAAAATGATAATGAACAATGACAGTGACCTACTGCATGTGTTCAGTGTTGCAACTATACAATCAATGATTGATTTAAAATATGGCTCTGCAATAAATCATATTCTGTGATGTTTAAAAAGGTTCAGTTTTTGCTGACAATGTGGTTTTTTTTTATTTAAAAGACTTCACGTCTATGTACAAATTACCTTGCAGAACAACATGTGACCACAGATTGGTATGCATTATCTGTTTTAGCCTGAATTTCCAAGAAAGTGCTAAAATTGTTAAAATATTTTACTAACACCTGTGGGGAAATTTGTCCTCTTTATTTGACATTTTAACATTTTAAAAGAAGTGGGCAGCCAAAGACTGAGCAAACTACATACCAACTTACTCTATGGAGGTTACATACTAACCAATGAGTCATTGTGCCAGTGATAAATTGCCATATAGTGTACACTAGTGAACATTTGCTGTGTCTGTCTCTCTCATTTCTAAACTTTATTTACATTTTCACTACTCAAGTGGTGAACACTTCATAATGTAACCATCAAATCAAGGTAATTTAGCTGGAAAACCTGCTGTTACCCACTGTGGTACATTCACCACTGTGTCCCTGAGCAAGACACTTAACCCCTATTTGCTC
This sequence comes from Lepomis macrochirus, assembly GCA_024633595.2. Lineage (NCBI taxonomy): Eukaryota > Metazoa > Chordata > Actinopteri > Centrarchiformes > Centrarchidae > Lepomis > Lepomis macrochirus. Next base: position 6,852,938 of record JALXJV020000009.1, read on the forward strand.
TAGAGGCGTGAGACCTCTGACATATAAAAGCAATTGTAAGTCGGGCTTTGGATAAAAGCGTCAGCTAAATGAATAAATGCAATGCAAATGCAATGAAAATCACCTTGTTTTTGCTTGACTTTCTCCTCTGACTCTGGCTCTGGCTTGGTCTCTTCCTCTGGCATCAGGTCAGATTTGTGAATATCTACATCTGCTGTGAAGTCAGGCATGCTGTGACCAGAGTCTGACGCTGGTTGACTTTCATAAGGCTCGCCTTCTGCCTCCTCGTCCTCATAGTAACCGCCTGAATCTCTACCCTCATCTTCCTCTTGAGGGGCATCATCACCATCTCCTTCACCATAGTCCTCAGCTGCTTCTGCATGTAACAAAAAGAGAGATCTAAAGCATTTAGTTCTCTCTCATAAGAATAAAAACATGAACTTAATGCACTCTTGTTGAACTTCATTTATATTGACAGTTTGTTCTCTTTTATTCCTCTTCTGCAAATTTACTTTGACCTCTTTGAATTAAAATGGACAGAAGTCCTAATTCCACACAACATGTGTAAAAGGTCCCTTTTTCCACAAATATAGGTCTACAACCCAAGGAACTTTAACTTTAGACCTAAAAGATGGCTACATTGCAGGTGCATAAAGAGTGCATAGAGGGCTTATCACTGGTTTCATGAAGCTTTATTTAAACAGTATAGGTCTGAAAACAATGGATTTGTTATGTTTGAATACCACACAACAGACCAAATATCTATTTAAAGAAACAGCATCAATAGGGCTTACCTTGTTGCTCTTCGCCATCCTCTCCATCTTCATTGTCTTCGGTGTCCTGGCAGAATTCATCCTCTTGCTCCCCTGGCTCTGAGGCATCAGCTTGAGCTTCAACTTCCAGAGCGGCTTTCAGCCTCTCCACCAGGTCTGCCTTCAGGCCTCTGGTGTCCAGGCCGCGGCGCTGGAGCTCCTCTTTTAATTCGTTGACTTTCAGTTTCTTCACGTCAACGCTCATTGTGTTTCGGATGTGTTTTGTCTTTATTTATTTGCTAACAAAACAGCAAAAACAGAAAATGGTTAAGTACAACTTACAATATTGCGTCTAACTTTCAAATAACGTTAGATGTCTGATGGCGGCTGTTTAGTCTCACCCATACAGGCTACATTAGCTGTGTAGCTAACAAGTCTAGCAGCGCTGGATAACGTTATATACTGGACCGTTTTACCTGGTTCCAAAAGGCCTGCAATGTTAATCTTGGGTTTATAGCTGCCCTTACCTACATAACTATGTGCAAGACGAACTTCTCATTGGAGTGTTTGTTAATGATATTATTTGCTTCAAGCTTTCGCTCCGTGGCTAACAACGTTGGTAACCGTCTTAGCCTAGCATTAGCTAACGTTTCACCAACAACCGATGCAAGACAAGTAACTTTAATGAGAATATGCAAGCTGCAAGCGTTAGTCAACTTTGTATGCAAATCATGCAGTCAGTGCATTGTTTGCTCAGCTTATAAGAGAGTTACGATGCAAAATAAAAACAAAAATAAGTTTGAGGCCTACCTTGTCTCACTCGAGTTGCGCGGGTCAGCCGTGATAGAAGATTGAGAGACAGTCACAAGCTACTGCCCTCTAGGGTCGTAGATTAGAACGAAACCTAAAACCGGAAATTAACAGGACCTGCACACATAACCTACAGGGATTTTTTAGCTAAAATTGTACTTAAACAGCGATGGACAGGTGTAGTGTTTAGTGAACAACTGAGTTATATTTGAACAGCTGAATCTGAGGGAACCCCGACAACTAACTTATCAGTTGGTATGGTAGTCGTTAGGCATTTGGAACACTCCAAGCAGGAAGTGGTGCGATGTTTACGTTGAATGAATGCTGGGTAATGTAGTGTTATAAACCTGCCCGCCTAAACACTAAGGCCTACAGCTCAGTTGGCTTATATAAAGTTAAATTTACCAAAATATGCTCCTAAATCTGACTCAGTACAGTGGGGAGGATTTCAGCTGAATTTTAAAAAAAGTTTAGTTTCTTAATTTCTGTGTAATGTGACAAAAACTCTTTCATTAGACAGCATACCATTTTATTTTACACCATCATGTTACAATTGTCACTAAATCAAATGTACATGAACCAGAAAAGGGATTTACACTGTAAATCATGGTGTAAATACAGTATGACATATCCATGAAACTATACAATCCATGGGGCAAACACTCAAAATAATCCACTGATGTGACCCAAAGTTTGTTTTTGTTGTCTGTTTTTGACGTTCGATCACGTGCAGAAAATGTTTCTCATATATGAAATTAAAGGATTAAGGAACATGACGATCACTGAAATAAAAATAAAGTAATATGCTGGAGCTGTTATGAAATATATTAACTTTAAAGTCGCCATGGCTGTTTATTGTAAATCTTAATATGCAGTCAACTTTTTAATGTTCATCAAGATCAACAATAGAAATACACTATGAATATCATAGCAATCCCCCTTTACAACTAGTTGCTCAAAACATGAGCTAATGATAACACCCAAATCCACAGTGCACTGATTTGCTGATGTCCACCCTATTTAATGGGCATGGGACAGTGTGTGAAGCAGAGTCATTATCAGGCTGTACATATGGCAGTACATTGTTTGTGCACTGTTGTTCTTTCACACACAGGGCACTGCAGAGGGCCACATCATAAAGTAAAGAACTCATTTAATCACTTTTTTGTGGCAACAGGAAAGGACAGCAGTTGCCTGTTGACCTCTCTAATCTGAGCATCTAGAGTCTCTGTGGTTAATGTTAGTTCTGCTAGTTGAGTCTGTAGGCTTGTGATGGTGTCATTCAGCTCCTCTTCTTTGCGGCGAGCGTTAGAAGCCTGCCTGCTGTACTCCAGCACCATACATCCACCACCAACAAGGAAGATGATTGCCTCTCCCAGCAACTCTGCACCCAGCTCTGCAGCTGCCTCCTCATTCAGTGGCTTAATAACAGAACCCCGAAAGCCCATGATCCTCATCTTTGTTCTCATCTCAATCCAGTGGTAAACTGTGAGGGCAAAGAACATACAGTGCACAGTTCCTTGTCAGCCTTTCAATCAGTTTTTGGATGTAGAGCTACAACAATTAATCAGTTAGTTGTCAACTAATTAATTAATTAAAAATAAGTCAAAATTCTCCAATACTAGCTTCTTAAAAGTGAATGTTTTCTGTTTTCTTTACTCGTCTATGACAGTAAGATGTAAGTATGACAGTTGTTTCGGGTTATGGACAAAACAAGACATTTGAGGACGTCATCCTGGGCTTTCAGAAACACTGATTAACATTTTTCACCATTTTCTGATATTTTATATACCAATAAAAATAATCAACAATAAAAATAATCATTAGTTGCAGTCTTATTTGTGAATTGCTCACAGGTGAACAGTTCAAAATACGAAGTGAGAATGTAGATAGACTTGTAAATGCAATGCAATGTACAATTGCCAAGGCAAGTTTGTGATGAGCCTAGAGCACATTTAACCTCTTAAGGCTAGTTTTTGATAGTATTTTGCACTCTGGATCTCAGAACAAGACCTAAACAAACACCACCAGCTGTGAAGTGCAATATGTTTCTAAATACATTGAAATACCAAGTCTTAATAATCAGTGTCTAGGTAGCATTTGGCTGCTATTGTTCATGTTTCTACATTATTGTCAATTTTACCAAATGTTTCTAGATCTGACAAAAGCACTCTATAACCCCAGAGTGAAAGATTTCATATACTTTCATGCTGTCACTGAGAGTATAACATTGGAAAGAGTTTTTCTCCTTTCGAATGTGTCTAGTGTAAATGTTTTGGAAATTAATTGTCCCTAATTAGAGCTAGGCGGCTATTTTCAGGACATGACTTCTGATAAGCACACGGTAATAACATTGTACATAGTTAGCTTTACCTTCTAATTTGGCGTAATGTGTCTTAACAACAGAGCAATTCGATGTTATATTCTGAACACGACGTGGGGTGAAAGCATAGACTGAATATAAGGATGAAAGACAGTCACACTACTGTCCTGTGAAGATAGCAAAGGATTTACAGAACTTGTTCAATGACAGACAAGACCCGCCCTCTTCGAGCTTGCCTGGCTGCTATTGGTCGACCAGACAAACCAATGGATATAATTGGGTAAGCGGCCTGGACAAGTGCAATGTCATTGGTTGTTGCAGACCTCCTCGCTACATCCCTCGTCAGGGTGTCTGACACTGAAATCTAGCGGTCATTAGCAGCCGTTAGCTCGGTTACTCACGCTGTGCCGGCGGCAGACAGACGTAATTCTTAAAGAACTCGCTTCTCCGGGCTCCCGCTTTTATTCGGTTCGCTACAGGCTTGCTCATCTGCCTCACTCCGAGGTAGAGGAGCTTGGCGATAGGGAAGGCACCGACAACCATCTTGGCGGAAACGCTTCCCCACTGTAGGGCGGAGCACGTTGAGATGACGTGATGACGTTAAATGATTGACAAGGTCAGCCACGAATCCGCCCGTGTGTATTGTATAATGAGCAATAAAGACATCCAGCATAAAAATACAACAGTCTTCTTTTACGCATGGTTTAATAATAGCACATATGACCAACTACTTCAGCAAAATGGCACATGAAATCTTTTATAGAATTTCTTAATAAATTCAAAATACCATAGGTGTATGCCATTTTTCAGAAAGTGTCCTTCTACATACCTCTGCTGTAAATCTAACGTTTAATGTTGCGTGGGAAACATTCATATTGGTGAAACTAATATGAGAAGGGCTCTAACAAAAATATTAGGATCACACTTATGTTACTGTCCCTTCATCTAGATGTTTTTGTCTTATTTATTTAACTATGCAGCCAGTGGAAGAACGTGTGGAAAAGTGTAATAAATAGCCTACTGTCTCCATAATAAACTCAAGGAAGTGTCTTTCAGGATATTACATAGAATTTACTAAATAAAACGTGTGTTAGAAAGATTCAAACTAAAAATGAATTATAAGTGTTTCTGTGGACAAGAAAACGGGGGTATTCTCCATTTACTTTTTATGTAGATACATACTATATTTTGTAACGCTAAACGACATAGGCCACAGGTTTTCTGTGGTCTAGACTGTGTGCCTCCCATCAGAAAAATCTTGGAAAAATGCGCCCCTCCTGTAGTTTACCTAGTCAGTTTCGCTCAAGTCCTGGATGCGTAAGGGATCGTGATTAACATTATTTATATATTAAATATATGGTATCGGTGTTTGACAGCACAGACTACACCAAATACATATTAAAGGTATGGCTTATATTAATCTCTGGGAACACGGGGAAAACTGTAAAATCCCACAAACCACTGCATCATTGAAGTCTCTCTCTCTGTATCTCTTTAACCAAATCATACACATGTAGGCTATATCCCATTTTGATAATTAATGTAATAACTAAGAAAATATTTTTTTCACTTAGCCTCCCATGAAACAGTTTGGAACCCCCCCCCCCGATGCCGCTTCCCACACTCTGTATATTAACTGTTAAATAACAACAACAAAACAAAACATAACAAAACATAAAATAACATATATATAACATAAATATAAAAATAACATAGCATAATTTTATCAAATGTTAAAATAAAAAGGTTGTCAAGACATTTAAGTTAGGCTATAAAACTATTATAATATGATACAACAATATGAGCAATCGTGGGCACTGTAAATGTAAAAAAAATAGTTTATGCCATTTTTACAATTGTTAGTATTGTGTGTGTATCTGCTTGTAGCCTATGTTTAGAATAAAGAAAGTAGCCTTATAAAAATACCTCCTCGCGTAAAGTGAATTTATGCAAGCCCAGGTGGATACTAACATTTCATTGGAAGAGGTCTAGGCCTATTTGTTTTTACAATCAGTGATGTAGTGATACTGTAAACACTGATTAGACCTACTGTACTGGATAATCTTTGACTAGCCTGTTATCAGCCACCAAATAAAAACGTGTAGGCTAGAACCAAAATAAACGATGAACATCCACCACAGCATTTTCTGAACGATCATCACCCATAACATTGCGGCATTGCGTGTAAGCCTACAATATTTGAAACGCTTTATGCCAATAACTTTATGTGTCTGTAGTAACTTAGGCTATGCAACTTGTTGGCTAGGCCTACCTGTTCCTTAGCCAAACAAAAGATGTCTATAAAAGTATCATCTCAAACGCGATGATGCCTCACCTGGCCAGCTGTTGTAGAAACACCTGGTTCGTGTTACAGCAGCGGAGAGCGCCAGAGGGGCTGGACTCTGAGCCAAAATAACTCAGTAAGCAGCTATGACTAAATGCCTAGAGCAGCCGCCACAAGAGAGAAACACAGATTGAGCAAACCGACTTCAGGAAGACAATACACTTTGAACACGGCTCAGCTTTCCTCTCGAATTCGGGACATAAGAAACAAAAGGCTCTCGTTTTTGAGGTAAGGAAGTTTTTAAGTCGTCCCGTAGCGAATGCACAGATCTGCGTGGGAAATACTGTGCGAGGTGAAGATAAATTGTTTGATTATAACATCGTGTCAGTGTTTGGCGAGTTTTGTGTCGTTGGCGTAGCCCTTTGAGTCTGTAGGCTATTTTCCAATTAAGTACAGCCGTGACTTTTTTCTTTTGAATGATTCTTTCCATGGTTTTCTTGTTCATTGTGAGGGGTCTTGAATGCGAGGAGGAGCCTGTTCTCAAACTAATGAAAATCAGATGTTACCAGCCTGGCATGCCTCACAGTCTGCTGCTGCACAATGCTAGACTAATGTGCAGCCAGTAGCCTGTCCACTACCCTTAACCAGTAACTTTAAACTTACATACTGTAGGCTACAGCCCGAGTAACTATCTACAGATGCTATGGGGCTTTTTGTGACTTCATCATATTAGTTTATCGGATTTAATGATATTTTTATGATAGTTTATGTGTGTCATTGTTGGATGTTCACCATATTGTGTAGCAGATTAATGATATAAATGTGGATTTTAAGTGCTGCTGTGATAAACAAAAAAATCCATCATAACATTTGGAGTTCCTTATGCATTTGTCTCTTGTGACTTCAAGTTCACATGTGTCATTTATTTGCTGAAGTTATTAGAAGGGCTGATCATTAAACAACTGTGATCTGCAAGCTAACCAAACATTCCTGTCAGAGCAGAATTTAAATGGCATGTATTCAACTTGTGTGCTCTGCAGTGGGTCTCCGTCAAAACCAGCTGGGCTGCTTTGTGTGTTGCACTTGCTGTAACCTGTTGGTTAACAAACTGCTGTCACCACAACATCTGTAATTTGTCTTTCAAAAGTTATCAAATACACATTTGTGCTCTTTGCACCTCAGCATGAGCATGCGACACTGCAAGAATTAAATAGGGCATGTAACTTGCCAGACATGTCTGTTATGTTGTGTAGCACTGAGAGATTCCAGAGTCACATGCTGTGGAGAACAGCAATGCTCTAGAAGTGGAGCACATAGTGCTGGAAACCAAAATGCCAAAGGAGAGCCTGCAGCATCATGAACTAAAAGAAGAATGAAGGCAGGTTTTACTGAGTAGGGATTAGTTGTTATTATCTGAGACATATCTATTGGTCCATATACAGTTTATGTATCCTTAGTGTGCAATTATCCTCAGCTTAAGATGATCAATAGAAAAGCATTGTTTAAGGTCTTTGGCGTTGACAGTTGCTCTCATGAATAGAGTGTGCTATGTGTGCCCATGCTCGTGCGCATGTATGCTCATTTGTGTATTTATAGGTAAAAAGGTATTTCAATGACTAACTAGGTGGGAAGTGTGGGTGTAAGCATTTTAAAAAGAAGGATTTTGGGTGGAGTTTTTGAGAAGCTTACAGTTGGCAAAGTTGGGAAGTAGAAGATATGATTAATATATGAACCATTCGTGGTGAAGGCAAGGCAATACAAGTGTATTTGTATAGCACATTTCAACACGTAGGCAATTCAAAGCACTACATAAAGCAATTTAAATACAATTTAAATACAATTTAAAAAGTTTGAAATTAAATGTAAAAATGTTAAAAGGCATAAGCAAAAAGGAGAGTCTTCCTCCTTGATTTAAAAGAACAGACTTTCAGCAGACCTGGTAGTTTGTTCAAAATTATATGGTGCATAAAAACTGAACACTGCTTCTCCATGTTTAGTTTTGACTCTGGGGACAGAAAGCAGACCTGTCACAGACGACCTGAGGGGTCTGGATGGTTCATAATGTAGTAGAATATCAGAAATGTATATTGGCCCTAAACCTTCCAGTGCTTTATAAACCAACAGCAGTTTTTAAAGATCTGTTATTTGACAGAGAGGAAGCTAGTGTAAAGACCTCATCATCATGGAATTTATAATTCATCAGTAGTCAATTTTAACTCAACAGCTCATGTAGCTAGGAAAAAAACACAGCTTATTACTTAATGGCAGTTTTGTCATAGTTTTATAATGCCAGGGATGATATACTTTGGATAAGCTTCTTTGGAAAAAAAATCTTTGTGTTTGATAAAAAACATAAAAACCCCAGATGATCTCCTTCCTAGAGCACTGTAACACATGTTTTAGACAATACCTCCCACCTCTATTGCATGACTAGCCTTGGCCTTAATCTCCTGTCAGAATCCAGAAATGCCAACACATCATTTCAAATGATTTTCTTCACAAAGAGACTGGGGTGAGCCAATGTAAACAGTGCATTGGATGTTATTTTGACTCATGGCATGAAAATACCTTCAAGGGACTTCAGACAAATGATATCATGGATATTTCAAATGAAACTACATGAGAGCAATTAAGAAAGATTGTGGAAATTTCATTTTAATAACAGGGCTACATTTTTCAATGGAACATAGCAAAGTGTATCACCACAGCTCTGTAAAATCACAGCTGTGGAGATCGGTAGGAGGTTTATTCACTGTGGGGCATAATACAGTTTGTAAGAAACAGAAAGTTGCCAGACTTAGGTTTTAAGACTCACTGTTAAGGAAAATGAAAGGCAAGTCACAAAGGGAAGGAATTTGTTGTGTCAGAGGATTTTTTTAATCATTCAGTTCCAGCCAAGTTCCTTCCCAGGAATGAACAGAGACAAAGCCAGAAAGATCTGGAGGAAGGATATGAAAAAGGAACCAACAATAGTGAAACAAGGGGGGGGGGGCAGAAATTAATGGATGCCAGAATGGAAATAAGGAGTTCAGCAGAAACTAGAGAATTGGTTAGATGCATCATCTGGAAAGAGGGAAGGACTGCTTGTAGTGCTGGTCAGCCCCACCCTGGCATTCTGCAAAGCTAATGATTAATATATTTAATCTTTAAATCTCTCTTCTGTTTATCACAAGATCTTTTTGAGTGTCCGTTAAACAAGTTTTGAGTGTAAAATTTTTTTTATGTCTAGTGTGCAGAGGTAGTCAGTAGTTTTTTTAAGCACTCCTTCATGGAAGTCTAATTGTTGTTTGTTAAAATGGTAGAACCAGCTGACAATGTAATCAAAGTGCTGGAAAGAAAGTAAATATAAGGTTTTCCAGGAAACGTCTCTTGAGAAAGCAACCAAAGTGCAGCAGCAAGCCTAGAATAGAGGAAAGCACCGCAGTAGTGGCCACAAGCTGTCAGTCAACTTTAAATTCTCATAAGATTAATGTTTCTGTGTCTCTGTGCTTAAAAACAAATAGCCCTCTCTACAGAGTGTGTACTTTCAGATGTAACAGTTGCCTTAATTGATACTCTATGTAATAACTGCATGTATGTATGTGTTCATGAAAAACATTAATTCACACTTGCTCTCTATTATTGTTTAATTTACCTTAGTTTATTTGCACAGTAATACAAACATGCTGATAAGAAAAGCAAAGGAAGATGAGATGGACTTTGACAACACAAGCCGTCAAAAACAAGACCGGGGAGATTTTTTTTAAAATTCCCTCAAAATAACAACAAATAAAGTGCAAAGACACAAGCAAATCCAGAAACTAAATGACAACAGGACATAACATTTTTACAAGATATATAGTACCTTTTATATAAAGTCATTCCCTTGGTTCAGTCTATTTACACATGAAATAATCTTGGAATAAAGCTTGAGTGAAGGAAGAAATAAACATCATAAATAAATGCTATATATATATATATATATATATATATATATATATATATATATATATATATATATATATATATATATATATATATATATATAAATATATATATCTTTTTGATCGTGTGCTGAGAGTGTAGCAGTAACAATAGAGTAACACAAACAGTGAGCAGCGCAGTAAAAGTTGTCATAGAATAGTAAAGAGAAAACAGAGAAAGTGCCATAAGGCATGCAGAGAAGTTTCACAGGAAGGGGTGGGGTGAGTGAATTTCTGGGTGGGAAGGGGAGAATTCCGTGAATGAGTGATCTACCTGACCTTTGCAAGCCAGTGAGAGTGTAATCTCTTTTTGTGTGAGCTGCTCTTGACAGAGATAAGCGTCCCAGACTGTGACACTGAATGCCTCACTGGGAGGAGTAGTAAGGAATGTGAGTCTGTGTCCTTGCTACAGCACAACACAGAACACCGTGTGACAACCAGTTATTATCTGACTTTGCTGCACACATCAATTTGATGACCCTATATAACACGTTTTCCTCTCACCCTGGTGTCAGGGACTTATCCAGTAACTGAGAAGATGTGTATTATCAAATGTTGGTTGAGGTTGGTCTAGTTTTAACGATGCAAGATTTTATATGTATGATTATGTAAAAAAACATAGACTGTATAAAAGAAATGAAGCCATCATGACCATTGGTTTATGGACTACTGTCTTGAAGCCTTGAGATTGGCATATTGACCGTCACCATTCTGTTTTTTGGGAACCAGAAGTAACCACATACATACATAAGAGGGCACAGCTGGGGAGGGCTACACATTAGGTGTGTTCAAGATGACAGCAGCTTGAAACTAGCGAGTGAGAACATAAACTCATTAGGAAAGTCTTCACAAAGGTAATAAATTAAGCGAGAGGTAGGTTCATTTTCAGGGGTCATTTTCATAAAAACACACCTGCCTTGTATCAGGCCTCACTAGAAACTTTGGGTATCACTAACTGAAGAACACATAAACAGAGCATTTTAAGGGATAGTCAGCACAAAGAAAAATGTAAATTACAATAATTTCTACAAATTAATGCCTGTAATATAATAAACACAACACCTTGAAGATATATTACATATTAAGAGTAGCTATTGTTTGTTTTTGAAAAAGGAAATGTACCAAAATGGCTCACAGAAATGTTGAGTGGTGACACAGCAGGCCCAGGTGCTGAAACATCAGGGACAATGGATTCCTTGTTTTCCTCATGCTGAGAGAATGACCTCACTTTCTTTCTGTCTGTGTGACTATGCTTACATGGCTTTATAGTTAAACTAGTGTAGGATTGTAAATAAGGGACCGGTGTGTTAGGATGGCTCCACACTCTTGGATAAACATTTGATGTACCTGTCATTTTTTTTATTTTTTTAGCACCATCATGCACATACTTACTGTCTAATGGAAATAATATATTAGGTTTAGACTAGGGCTGAACAAATATTCAAAATATTATTGAAATTGCAATATAGCCAAGTACAACATCCATACCATTATACTGACAAATCATATTTTCCAGACATAAGGGGAAATGTTTTGTTTGGTACAGACAAAAAAATACATCATAATCATTGTTATATTCTTCATACTGATCATACTAATTATTTATCTTATCCAGTACATGACGGCCATATTGAGACTTATTGTGGCCTTGTAGATTGTCATGAACTAAAGGTTGTCCACAATATGAAGTCTTTACAGTACTAAAAAGATAAAGATGCACTAAGATTTTGTATTTTGAGTTTATGAAAAAGACACCACAGAGTAGCTAACTTTTCTTTTTTATTCCAGTATGTCTCTTATGGAATAATTTCACTGGAAAATGAATCAAGGTATTGAAGTTTCTTTTAATTTTACTAAAAGTAGTAAAAGTATCCTTACTACCTATCTGCCCAAAGTCTTAACAAAGTCTTTATTTTCTCAATATTTGATAGCTGTTGTTGCATATATAGAGTATGTTGATGACCAGACATGTTAAATCATAAAGAATTCTTGTCCATGCAGATATTTTAACTGATTATTAAGCATGCAGTGATTCTTTGGCACATCATTGGAATAGCTCCCTCCCTGTCTGAACTAATTGACCTGTTGGCATACACAGCTGTCTGGACTATTAGTATAATCTGCCATCCACTTGACTAGCTATGTACTGCACCTGTTTGTCTTTCTAAAACTAGCTTTCAAACAGACCGGTCATATCAGATGTTAAGCTGGAACATCTGGTACCACAGACAGTGTGGTGGAGTCAGCAAGTAGGACAGACACATTTCCTAAAAGGAGCCTCAAAATGCAGTGATGTCATTGAGTGGTGTGATCCTGACACATAAATCACTTCAAGCATGCCTAAAAGGGTTGTTTTGCATTTGTAAAATAATAAGGAAACTGTGGCTTGTTCAGACATGAAGGGCTTTCAGGTTATGTGGTAACAGAAAGTTGGCTATATGTCAGAGGGGTGAGAGAGCTGGCAGCCTGTAGCAGGAGAGAAATGTTAGGGATTAACACTGCTTAGCATTTCAAATTAAAAAGGCCAGGAGTCAAGCGGGATGAAAGAAACACAGAGAGCAGAGCATGTTCATACAAATCTTTGTTCCATGGCACTTTATCATAGGCAGGAACATGTTGAGTCCCATTAAATATCTAAAGTTATGCATGCTCATGAGATTGTGAAAAGATTGTCAGCTTTCACAATCACTATTACCGCTCACAAACTATGTGATACTTTCCTCCTAACAACTGTGGTGTGTTTCCTTTTATAGGAGCCAATCGCTGTTACCTCACAGCCATGAGTTCTCAGACAAGCTTTGGCAGCAGCATGCTGTGTGAGTTTTCAGAAATCCTTGATTTGTCTTTTTGGTTCAGTGTTTGTGCACATGGGAGTACTATCATATGCTAATTGTCTGTGGTCTATATTCAGTCCAGGCTATGAATGATGACCTGAATGCATCACTGGCTACAGCCGATGAGTTATCCAAAGAGTTCAACTCCCTGTTGAAGGAGGCCTCCACCCCCACCAACAGCACAGTGTCTGGGTCTCAGGTACACACATACCTTCAGTACCTCTTTCCTGAGGTTAAGTCTCGCACACTTTTCCAGCTAGCATATAGCATGTCACTAGCATTTGTGTTTTCCATTAGAGACTTTATTTCATCATTTCTTTCTTAAAAACTAAAAAAAGGCCCATTGGTGCAGTAGTTGTTGAATGCCAATGAAATTAGGGTTGTTTTATCTTTGTTAAAATTAAACATTGTGCAAGTATTTCACTATCGATTACAAAAATATTGTCATTTCATATACATATCCATACATGTCCCTCCAGATCAGTTCTACAATCTCAAGACAAGACAAGCCCCAGTCCACCACCTCCATCACTACAAGGGAGTTAAGTAGCAGCAGTAATGGCAGCTCCAGCTCTCAGCCTTTCTCCTCAGGCTCAACAACTTTCCGTCCCACTGACTCTGGCTTCTCCAGCAACAAAAACAGACCATCCTCCCCTGTCTTCTCCACCAGCCCACTCTCATCCCCCAAGATCCAGACAAGGGCACAGTCTACACTTCCTCGAGCTGGATCCGACAGCTACTCATACAGCCAACAGAGCCCCAAACAGTCGCCTCACACCCAAAGGCATAATTCCTCGTCTCGTTATGAGAGGAGCCCACAACCCGCAGTCAGTTACATGGATAGAAGCCCCTCTCCGAGCCCCACATCTGTTTCTTTGGATCAGTCATCTTGGTCTGCCTCGCTCCATTCCTCCTCCAACCTGCTGAACCCTTATGAGAGCAGCCAGATGGGCCGCAGGTCACCTCGGCCAGAAAGAAGCCCCTCTCCTTTGTCGTTCAATCTTCCAATGTCCAACACACTCCCTCGAAATTTTGGCGTTTTGAGGCAACCTGGTAAGTTCTCCAGCTGTAATACAGAACTTTTAATTATCATGGGAATAAATATACTTTATTCCTATTTTTACTTTGAGTTAGCAATGTGGGAATCTACCTGTGAGATTGGCATATTTTATATTAAAGAAACTACTTCAACATATAATGGAGGCCTTTGTACTGTAATAACTAAAATATGAACAGCATTGTTGTGTTTCAACTAGTGAAGTGACTGTTTCAGTAAGAGATGTCATTTAAGTGCCATTTAGGCAGGAAGATGGCACTACTCAGTCAATGGGATGAAATTGCACCATTTGAACCCGAAATTCAGACTGTCCCTCAGTGTAATACCACTGGACAACTTCTAATATTCCATGTTGAACTTTTCCAATATGGTCATGTGTCAGGTTTTTGTATTGCTAAACATGCGATTGAGATGTGGTGTATCAAGGGAGCAGGTAGGAGCAGCAATGCTACCAGTCACTGTAGTAGTTCATAAATAATTATACTGTTAGGTTAATAAACCCCAAACAGTTTGTTTTCATTAGAGGCGGAAGCTTTGTAAGCTGACTTTTGGTGAAGCAAAAACAAAAAAATGCTACCAATGGGCTTCATAGATATTAGTGTTGTAGTACTTGAGACCGGTCTTAACACCAGTCTCGTCTTGGTCTCATTCTGGACTCAACGGCATTTGTCTCTGTCTTGTCTTGGTGTCGGACATTGAGGACTCTGGACTTTATTTAAAGACCAGTCAAGACCGTAACTTTGAGAATATCAATAAATTGCTTTTGCATTGTATGATTTATTTGACATACCAACTTTGATTAGATGTAAAACCTATGTTTCAAGTGCAACCAATAACCCTCGTTAAAATGTGTTGTTACCAACGACTGTCCCTCCTCGCCGCGGTGGTAAGCATGGAAAAGGAGTGTTGAATAAAGATGCTTATGTTGATTTCAGTGTTTGTATGTGGGTGTTTTGATGGAAATGTGGACCTTTCAGATTAATTTGAGAAGTGCCTATGGTCTTGTTCCACATTTTATTGTGTGTCATGTAATGTGGGTAACTGGTCTTAGTCTTGACTCGGTCTCTCCCTCCCTCGGTCTTGGTCTCGTCTTGGTCTCAGCCCCTAAACGTCTTGGTCTTGTCTTGGTCTCAATAAACTCTGGTCCTGGTCTTGACTTGGCCTCAGTTTGGTCTCACTTTTTAAATATCTAAATAAATAAAAGCTATGAAAATATACTGCAATCTATCACTGATAGTGACAACAGTACTCTATAAAGATTCTTCCCCTCTTTACAAATACAAAGTCTTGGAGATATACTGGCCTGTAAAATACTGTCCTTGTGTAAATGTGTCCCTCTTTCTAGCACTCTAACTCTGTTTTTGTGTTTCATTGCGCTCTCTCTCTCTATCTCTATCTCTATCTCTATCTCTATCTCTATCCCTATCATACTCTCTGTCTGTCCCAGATCAGAATAAGCCAGGACAAAAAAGTACTGGCAGGTGGAATGAGACAGATCTGGACGTGTCTTACGAGAAGAAACCTCACCAACCCTATGACAGTTAGTTGATTTCTGCTACTTTCTGTTCTGTTTCTTGTATTTTGTGTTATGCAGTTGTGGATTTAGTCCAGGACAAATAATTTACATATAAGACAGAAGAAACACTGGTGCTCCACCTATATTGTATGTGGTCTCTGTTTTCTAAATTAACACTTTCCTGTTACAGAGACAGAGTGGCTCCGGCCGTCTGTGCCAAATAGCAGTTGGAGAGAATCCAACCTCGATGGCCCGCCTCCAGCCCCAAACTTCAAAAAGGTAGGTGTTAACAGAGAGACTATAGGTACTGTGAGAAGTTATGGTAGTCATTCCCTCGAGTTCCTGAGAAGCCTCAAATATTCATCAAACCAGAGTTATTGCAAGTCACATGGTATTGTTTTTCACGGATCAGAACAGGGTGAAGTAGCTAACAGACTGTGGGCAGGGATAGAAGTATTTGTAGATCAATCATAGCATTTATTTTTTCAGATGGTTTGTCCTCTCTTGGGAAGAAACATCAAAACTGCTAAAAGTGGTGCGATTCACAGCTGACACCATGTTACTCATGGGCAAAAAAGACGTTATTTTCCGCTGCCTGCCAACCACGAAGCAAGTGATAGCCTGTTACTTTGAGTTTTTTTACTTTTGCATTGCCAAAATGCTGGATTGTAATCGAGAAGGAGACAAGCCTGGGCTGTGTTAGGTGTGGGATTCCCCACAAACATTACCCCAGTCAAGCGGCGGCAGGGACCTGGGGGTTTTTAACGGTAGAAATGCAGCAGAGGATGCTGTAATGTTACACAAATCAGATATACCCAACACTTGCAGTTTGTGTTCATATCTTTCTTTTTCTTAAGTTGAAAGGTGATACAATTTGAGTGCTTTTGCAGCGTCTGTACGGGGGAGTTGTGGTCTGTTGTTTTGCCCTCCAGGTCACCGCACATGTCACGTGAAGTGAAAACTATGAATAGCTGACAAGTGGTTGACTAATTGTTGATAAACCATACTATAAATTTGTTAGGGTTAGCGTAAAATCAAAATGATCTAAAAGAGGCTTTAAAGCTCCATAGAGCTGCCGAGGTAGGTGATAATTCTCTGTGATTTGGATTATACAATCAGTGGATTGGGATTAGCAAGAATTTTTCTCACTTTTCTTTCTTTTCCAGGATCCTCGCTCTCCTTCTCTCCAGTTTTCCAATAGTTCACTCCCACGTAACACACGTATTTCAGTACCTCCAGATGGTTCATCCCAAGCCCACTCCCCTTACCATCCTCAGCCCATCATCTCCCGTATTTCTATCCCCCCAATTTCTGCTCAATTCCGTCAGCACAAGCCCATCCCTCTCTCCGTTATCATGCGTCTCCAAAACCCCCACTGGGGTCAAATGTCAACCCGCCACCCCAGAGTCCTTGGTGGAGAAGGTGACATGACACCTTATCAACCAGCTGTACTGAGGGAATTCTTCCACCAACCTATACCCAAGCTACAGCAAAACCCACCTGAGCTGAGACAGCCAATCATATACAGTGACGGTACATCACATTCATATGCATACACACACTGATACTCTTTATGTTCACAGGATCTTTGTTCAACTAACTTTGCACGACAAAAATTTGGTCTGATATCCATCTTTGCAGTGCTGAACCCAGGGGATATAGATGCAGAGTTAGAGCGGCTGGACTTTGTGCCTGTGATTTCTGAGAATCCCAGCACGCCAGGGGGCAATAGTAAGGTCACTCAAGAAGCTCCCCCAGCTCCCCGACCCCTCAGCCCAACCAGGCTGCAGCCAGTGGTGGCCCCTGAGGCCCAGATCCAGGAGATTCCTAACTTGGAGGAGCTGCTCCGTATTCGTGCAGAAATCCCCCGGGCCCTGAAGAAGCGGGGCTCTGTGGAGCAGTCAAAGCCCCTGAAGAAGGCCGACCAATATCAGCCGAACCAGTACAAAAATCTCATTGACAAGCTTTTTCACAGGAAGAACCACCGCCAGAGGGGGGAGCAAGGTAGCGATAGTAACAGCTCTTCAGACGGGGAGGAAAGTGCTACACCTCGTGCCCCTTTACCTGCACCTCGGACAGCTACAGTGATCCCCCATGACTTCAGAGTAAGAAATGATGTAATAATATCTGTACAATCCGAAATGTGCCAATTTGCAAAAAAAAACAAACAAAAAAACAATGGCCTCTAAATTAATTGAAAATATGATAATGCCAGTTAGTTAATGCAATAAATTGCTGTGTAACATCATTATTGTATCTTATCACATTAAAAATGTGCTGTACCACACCACAAATGAAACATACAGTAAATCATCAGATGATTAGATAATGGGATGAAATAATGATGGGATTTATACATAAAAGATTTATTACATATATTTATATTTACCATTTTAAATTGACATTTTTTTATGGAACTGTACACGATATGGCTATGATAGGGTATGGCTAATGTTACATTTTATTTCAAACAACTGTGCTGGGTGAAATTCTCTGTAGTCAAGTGTTTTACTTCATACAAGCTTGTATCCTGTTTGTCCCTTCAGAGCTACCATTCCATTCTGCGGCGGTCCAATCGGGAGTACAAAGGTTCTGCGAAGCGAGCTCGACTCAGCCCACTTGTCCTGCTGTTGGATGGAGCGTTGGTTGGAGAACTGGAGACAGTGCAGAGGGCCTTGCAGGAGGTATGTGTGCCTATACTAACATATACCTTATTGTATATACTGTCACTGCCACTACTAATAATGTACTGCAGCAACAGCTACTACTACTCCAGTGTTATTCAACTCCAAGTAGTAGTAATCATGTATAATACAAAACCCATTGCATCAAAAATTATCTACAAATATATTTTTTAATAAACATGGACATCAAGGGTAAAATCGATTCAAAGAAAATAGCATGATGCAAATGTGAAGACTACCAACCATAGTTATGTAAAACATATTCTATTCAGGTTAAAGATGAATTAAAATTAAGGCAATAAAGCACTTTGCATTTGTCATTTTGGTAACATTGTTTCCCAAGTTTACCACTGGTACTAAATCTATCTTCCAAACATTTTATATTCTTTTTAGCTTACATCAGCAGCTTCCAGAAATATACTTTATAGGATAAAAACACATTCAAAACAGTCTTAACTAAGACCACAAAGTATAGCACCAAAGTTGGTGCTCCAGTTCTGAATATAGACTTTAAGAAGCACTGAAAAATATGTTACAGTAAATTTTTAGCCTTCACTCTATCAGGGAAGATTTGCTGAGCCTGCATTTCCTTATTCAATACATCCCTGCATCTTCCTCACACAGAAATACAATTGCCTGAAAGTTTCTCATGCAGTAAAATAGCTTCTACTTCCATTTCAGCACTTGAGTGTTAGTTTGGCACAAGGTGATTCTGACAGTGGTTTTGGGTGAGGCTATAAGATAAAGCCAGTTATAATAGACACAGACATAAAAACATCTTCCTTTAACATCTCACTGTCTTGATATGTAACAGTGTAAGAATATCTAGAGTGTTGACTCACTCTGTTTAAAATGTTTCCATAGATGAACGACCCTAGCCAACCCAATGATGAAGGCATCACTGCCCTTCACAATGCCATCTGCGGGGGCCATTACAATGTAGTGGATTTCCTGGTTCGCTCTGGAGCCAATGTCAGCGCACCAGACAGCCACAGCTGGTATATATTTCCTTATTCTTTTCCACCTACATATGTCATATCTCATTGTCGTTGGCCTCCTCTAAAGGTTTTGTTTAACTATTAGTTTTAATGTGATATTTTCAGTCTTAATTCCTTTATGGGTAATTAAGATTGCTATTCTGAAAATCCCTTAAATGTATTTAATTAGTTCTTTGGCCCACAGGACTCCGCTGCATTGTGCAGCCTCTTGTAACGACCACGCTCTCTGTGAGTTTTTGGTGAGGAATGGAGCTGCTGTAATGGCCATAACAGAGAGCGACGGTGCTACTGCCTCCCAGAAGTGCGATCCTTACGCTGTTGGGTATGAGGAGTGTGAGAATTTCTTGAGGGGTGAGGCGATTACACCTACACATGAACACACACCCCATGACACTGCAATATTAAATGCTGAAAACCAGTTATA
Organism: Lepomis macrochirus; assembly: GCA_024633595.2. NCBI lineage: Eukaryota > Metazoa > Chordata > Actinopteri > Centrarchiformes > Centrarchidae > Lepomis > Lepomis macrochirus. Next base: position 6,872,561 of record JALXJV020000009.1, read on the forward strand.
ATAGAATGAATCATAAAATGACACCCTTTGACAGTTCATACACTTACTGGGGCTCTGATCTGACTTTCTGGTTTTTCCTTAGTCTTTTCATTAGTCATTCTCACTCATGTACCTAATATTACTAATGCCAAATCAACCCATCATGAAACTTAAGTTTACATGTATGAATCTCATCCATAGTAACTTATAGGAAACATATAGGGTTTGGTATCTTTCTCAGGGACAACAGGGCACATTGTGATGGCAAGCTTTAAACAATATTCAAGTTTTGTGCTAATATTTGGAATCCTAAAGTATCAACATTTCACACCCAATCTGTTGGTACAGTAAGTGCTAGATATGCTTTATTATATATATTGTGCTAATTTCGTAACACCAGGTGTGGAGGAGGCCATGGGGGTGGAGAACAGCGGGGTGTTGTACGCTCTGTGGAGCTACCCGGCACAAGCTGCCGATGAGCTGAGCTTCAAAGAGGGAGACATGATCACCATCCTGAAGAAACCTGAAGGGTCAGATTGGTGGTGGGCCTCACTCTGTGGCAAGGAGGGCTTTGTTCCAAACAACTACTTTGGGGTAAGATGCCAAATTCTAAATAAACTATTTAGCCATCACCTCCTGATTTTCACACAGGAAAAAACAAACATGAATGTTAATGTTTTTTTGTTTCTTTTTTCCAGCTTTTCCCGAAGGTTCGACCAAAGTCTCTGTGTTAAGTGGTTTCTTGATGATCAATCCTGGTCAAACTGGTCCAGAGGAAAGTCTCCAAAACTGTGCTTTACAGCTTCACACTGTTGTGTGAAAGGACTGTGTCTGTGTGATTATGAAAAGGCTGGATTGCTGCAGGACATGAGATATGTTTTTGATCCATCAGTCAAGGAGAGTTGAAGGAGAAGTCTCAGTAGTCATTTTGGCCTCACTGACAAGTATAAATCTTTCTACAAGACATAATTTGTACTGGCGCTACTGTAGGATATTTTTTTCATAAAGCTACAGTTCTATGCTGTGCTAAATTTTTCTGTCAAGCTATGCCTGTCCGATCAAAGGTTACTAAAGAGCCGCATTCCCTGTTGTGCTGCTCAGCTTTGTTCCAATCAGAAGTTGACATTTCTGACTCATTGGCTGGTTAGTAATCAGAATGCAAACAGTGGGTTCAGTCCTCTCATCTGCGAGGTCAGTGTAGCTGTATGATATCAACAAACATGACCCATGATTGCTCAATTTAGAAAAGAGCTGCTTCAGCCTATTCATTACTCAAACAGAGTTCTCTGCTGCTACATCAAAGAAGCATCAAAAACTCTTAAGTGAAAGAGAGTGGTCAGAATTTGACATGAAATTTTTATTATTTTATAATATTTCTTAAATGTACTCTATGTACATATCACTGTTATTGCAAATAGTTTATCTGATGTTAGTGTAGTTTCTTACATTTTTCTCTCTATGCATACTGGAACTATATATGATATATTTTCTGACCACTGCTGTCAGTAATGGTTTACGCCAAATATTTTTGAAGAGTGGTGTTTTAATGTTTTCCTACCAAAAATGGCTGTAGACTTTAGGCTCTAGTCATCATACAAAATGTAAATCGTTCATGCTGCCTATATAAATGAATCTCATTTCGAAGAGAATGTGTGTTTACTATGACAATGAAACTATACATTTTTGTGGGGGTGTGTGTTTCCACAGTGGTAGAATGAATGAGTGTTTGGTGGCAATTGTATTGTGTTTTTCTATGCTGTCCATTTTGAGTGTATTGCTTTTGTTGCTAGGGACTGCTGTGCACCTAAGCTGTAAACCCTCCTAAGGGATACACAGTGACAAAATGTTTAAATAATAAATAAATATATAAGCCACATGTTTTTGTTTTCTGTTGAATGTGTTTGTCACAGCAATTTGATTGTAGTATTTTAAAATAAGACTGAAATGTCCTTTAATGACCAGTAGGTGACACTATATAATCAAGTATAAATTCAGCAGGAGTATTAGAGAAGATTTAACATTTGTCAACACTACCAGTAAAGCAATATATTGTTAAACACCATTTATTAAGACGCTGTTGTGCAGTTTCGCCCCTATGTTGTGTGTCATATTAACCCTTCTAAGTATTTTGTTTTTTTTGAAGTTATATTTATTCTCATGTTCTTTCTCCCTCTACTCTTCTTACACACCACAGAGCACCAAAGCGACTGCTGTGATTCTTGAATCAATTAGCGGCACTATTATGCATAAGGGTAATTACAAAAAAACTACACACATGACTAATATTTTTTAATTAAATCTGACTCAAGCCTTTTGATCTGTAGACTATCTCTATCCCACTGGTATTAACAAAACTGTCAATGCTTGTATGCTTCATCTCAAGGAAGATTACTGTCAATGTTGTTTGAAGTTGACTGCTGTTTCCATTTTAATGTTCTTTTTTTTTATTTTTATGTGGATTATAAAGATATATGATGATGATGATGATGATGACATACACAGACATATACACACATTCACAAGTTACTCACACACCACAACATTGTGGTGTGTAGTTGTGGTGAGCTAATGCAGTAGATACCAGATTTTCTGGTGAATAATTCAGATGATTTAAGTGAAGTCAACTGTCCACTAGCCCGTGGCAGCATACATTACGTTCTGCTGAAACAGATCTCCTCTTCTATCACCTCGACTAGAGGGCTTCTAGTGAAGAAAAGGAGCATACACTGCAAAATGCCCATCTTAAGTCTCATCTTCATTCTTATTATATTATATTTCTTGATCCAAGTCAATAACTCAACCAAGGAGGTGGGGTAACATGACTTATATCACTGTAGTTTAATTCAGGGGGTTTCTAGGAATCTCAAAGAGAGAATGAATAAGACGAGTGACTTCCTGATACTGAATATAATTATTTGCATAGAACATTTCTTTCACCACAAGTTTTCATGTTTTTTTATAAGGTAATCTTTTGGTTTAGACGGTAAAAAAGATGAGCAGTCATTTAAATCTGTGCTTCCCTACATGGGGGTCTCAAGAGAAATCTAAGGCGGGTCACAAGATGATTAAATGGATAAAAGAAAGACAAATGGTGCTAACTTTTTATACAACAGAATGTATTCTTTGTTTTTTGTTTTGAAAACTGGAAAGCTTTGCCTCTTCAGACCTCTAAAAACTATTAAAATAAAAAAGGGAACTCAACTTACTTTACATCGTATGTGGGGGTTTCTGACCAGAGTCTCAGACAACCTCCTGCCTACAACCACAATAAACATTTTGGGTCCATATCGCCACAAACATTCAGTCTCACTCACAATACCTCTTTCTCCCTGTTCAGCTTTGACAGTGCTGGACTGGAGAAAGAATTGTATCTGCAGTGATTCTGTTCAAGCAGAACTCATTTGACGCCTCATTGAAACCCCATTATAACCACGATAGAGCAAAATGAACTCTTATTGATATGTTCTGCAGCCAGCTGGTTCAGGGTAGCGGAGGACTTGCCCAGTCTGCGGCATAGTTGCACATTTTGGTTTTTATCTTATTGTCATTCTCCTCACTGTGTTCAATTCTGCCTCAATGCTCCCACCACCCCCACCTGCACACATATATACTGTGATTTCAGAAATGGACATTATCAGAGCCAGCCTCTTTGGCCCATCAGGGTCTGACAACCCCACTTGACACGACAGGCAAGCCCTTAACTGCTTTGGACAAAAAAAAACATAATAGCACAAAGAGCAGATGGGCTTTACAGGCATGAACTAAAGAACAGGGATGGGGAGACATTTGAGGGGTGAGACAATGACATAGCAGAATGGGGAAATTGAATGAAGATAAATTCAGTGTGATGGAAAGAATGGAATACATCTCTTAGTTCATCACACAATTTTCTGTTTGATGGGATACCTGCCAGAGGAATGCAAGGATAATCTACAAACCACTCAGCCATGTTAAATGTGCTCCATTATACCTGCCCTGACTGACAGCAAGAAGAATCAACTATTACAATGTGAAATCTGTTCTGAGGATGACTAAAAGAAAGAGAATAGAGATTAAACAAAATGCATAAAAGGAGGGGTTAATTTCAGTTCAAGTTTGTGACCATGGAGTTAAAGTTTGAAACACACTAGCATCCATACAAACAGACATTGTTGCAGACAGGACTAGGGTATACAATGATTCTGCCTTAAGATGTCAACCAGTGGACCCATAGGTCATCAAAGTTGTATGTTTTTGCCTTTTAAGTATTGAACAAACACCCCTCTCAGTTATACGTGTGAGGAGATTGGTTCTGTCAGGTCAGTGACAGGGAAGTATTTTATAATGTGATCTCAGCAAGAGCTACCTTTCATTATTTAGTGACAACAAACTGGCTTGTAAATATGTGTGTTTTTGTGCCTCTACATGGCTGTGACAACAGTGGATGCAATCATACTGAATACTAGACCAGAACGGGACTGATGTCGCCTTGTATTTGAGAGTATTGTATGTGACAGCCAGCAAACTGCCTTGAAGGGAGCCCTGTGTGTGTTTGTGCATGTGTGTGTGTGTTTACGTGTGGTCTTGTTTGCGTGTATGCACATGTGTGCCCGCATTTTTGCATGCATGCTCCACTCTCTCTCAGACTCTGAGGTGAGCAGACAGATCAGTGGCCCTGCAGAAACGCAGAGCTTTACTCTATGCAGCCAGCCTTGCATCAAGGGCACACACTAAAAATGGGGAAACAAACAAACAAAAACAATATAGAAATAAAGGGGGGAAGACCAGCCCGAAAAGATGCCTACTCCACTTCTGTTTCTTTCAATCTATCCCTACTTTGGCTATTCTAGCCATGTTCCCACTATGTGCTCCTGTAGAGTAATGAATAATAGAGGAGTGCTTGTCCTCCCTCGCTCCCCTAGTTAATCAGAGCTCGCCTGGCTGCCCTCTTCTCTGCCACTCCTCACTTTAATAAATCATTCAGGCCTTCAGGACAACAGGTCCGTCAGCACAGGCTAAGCAAGTGCCATGCTGGTAAAAGCCTGGCATCTTCTCTAACTACAACCTTCTCCTCCTCCACTCCAAAACCAGGAACAGCCCTGTCTCTCTCTGTCTCTCTGTCTCATCTCTTAAGTCCATCTCCCACTTCATTTCTCTCCCTCCCTCTGTCTCTCTCCCACGGGAAACAATTTCACTTAAGCTCTCTCTCTGCCAGGATTCAACTCAATGCATAATGTTCTCATTTCTCATCTCTTTCACAATTCTCCTCCTTTACGCCTCCGCTCTATCTTTCTCTGCCCTCCCTGAACGAGCTGAAATTCCTGTCGGGGATGACGTCACATAGATGTGTCCCAAATGGATGCTGCTGCATAGAGGGTCATAAAAGGGATGGATACAACAAATATCCCTGCAATTTGTACTTGGAATCATACAGTTAACTATTTTACTTTTCAAGGATTGCAGTAGCTTCATTTGCACCATCAAGCTGACTTTAATCAAAGCAATGTAGGGAAAATTCCAGGGATTTATGTAATCTATCTGTAAAATTCAGTATTCCAGGAGTCATTTTGTGTCATGATTTGTTGTTGATTGTTTTGGTTTTTTGGGTGTACCGACATCCCTCTTTGCTTCAGCCTGCTCCTTCAACTTCTATTTCAGTTAGTGAAGTAAACTAAATGCAGTTCCAACATGAATTTCCTCCTCTGTTGCAAGCAGTTTTATAGGTTACACATCAAGCACGTAAGTGATAAGAGCAAACTCACAATGTTTGTCTAGATGACTGATGAGCATCAGTGCAAAAAATTTGAGACCAGAATGAAGCTATTAATTAGACAAACTAGCAACAAAATGTTAATGTTTACTGAAGATGTTTTAGTCAGGAAACCACCACCAGCCAGAAAAAATTACAAGGACTTATGTCATGTAGAAACACACTATTAGAGAGTCAGTTGGGATTTCTACAAAGTTGAAGACATGACAACAATGCATAACTAAATTGCTACTAAAACTTCAATGTATTTTCCCCATGCTTACAGTCTTTGTGCTAAGCTGCAATAAACATGTCTAAGACCTGGAAACACAGAGGTGAAACTGATCAGTCAACATCATCTAACTCGGTAAGACTTCAAAACAAGTGTATTTCAAAATGTTGTTCCGTTCCAGTAACACAGAGCCATACTCACGTTCTGGATCAGGTCTTTACTAAATTGCTCAGGACAAATATGTATTTGTGGGTAAAACAAAGGAGAATGATTTGAAAGATATTACAAAAGCCTTTGTTTGCTCCGTATACTTGAACATGCTCTGTCATTGTATGCTGTTCTCCATTCTTCTCTCCTCCATCCATCCACGCTCTCCCTTGTTCTGTGGCTTCCCTCCTCCCTCCCTGCTACAATATACCCACGGATCCTCTCTGGGTATCAGTGCTTTGTGTGAACAACCTCTGCATCTAACTCTGTCTCCTCTCCTCACTCTTCTGGGTGTTCTCATCCTCTTTGAGTCCTTTACAGACAGCCTGACGACAATTATTCTTAATCTGGCTCCATTAACCAAGCACCCCCCGACTCCCACCACCTCCTTGGTGGGAGGGTATTAATCATTTTAATTACCAAAAGCCATGAGACCCCCATCCTGTCCTCCAGCTCTCGCCCTCTCTCTTTGGTGTTTATCTATCTGTCTCCCCCCTTTAATTCTTTCTTTCCCTCACTCTTCCTCTTTCTCTCTATGTCTCTCTCTCTCGCTACAGTTGTACACAAATGACTCAACTCAAGCTTTTTCATCAAGGCTCCCCTCTCACTTTGCACATCTCATTGCTTTAAATGGCCACTCAAGCATTTATTTCATTATTTACCACAACCAACAAAGTGGGTATGTGTATATACAGTGTTTGTGTGTGTGTGTGTGCGTGCGTGTGTGCGTGTGTGTGTGTGTGTGTGTGTGTGTGTGTGTGTGTGTGTTGAATGTACGCTGGTATGTGTGTATGCCCTGGTATTTTCTTGCTGTCTGATGTGATTAGTGGCTGTTCCCCAGTCCCTTTCAAATGTTTATAACAAGGTGCTGTTGCAGTGCTCTGTGAGGTTAATGAATAAAAGGAGGAAGATGTGGGCAAATTTGCTGCATCTGGGAAAAACAAATTACAGGGCACCAAACAAAACAAGGGAGAGAGTGGGCAATAGACTGTTGAGTGCAGAGGAGACTTGTGTAATATCATAATTTTGTGTGGTGAGTGTGGCCTGCTTTTTTGTTGTGACGCACTCTACATCAGGCAGCTCTGTCCATTGATGTCCACCATGATAGAATATGGATACAATTTCAGATAAGTATGTGTTCATGATGTATTTAAATATATCTGTAACATATCTGCTGCAATGAACAATATCAGCAGGTATTTACAGAAAAAAGATTCTAAAGCCACACCCACACTCTCTGAGGCTATACTTAGGCATGGTGGTGCTTTAAGTTAATGGCTGACGTCAGAATGCTAAAATGCTCACAGTGACAATGCTAACACCGTAATGCTAAGCAGACTTTGTTTTCCATGTTGCTAACATGTGCTATATGTATTAACAATACATGTGAATTATGCACCAAACACAAAGAACAGCTTGAGGCTGATGAATGTCATAAATTTTGCTGGTATTTGTTTACAAATCAAAGTATTAGAGAAAGGGAAATTTGGACCTGATGATGGCAATAGATGAAATAAGAGGATCACCAAAGCTATTATAATTCATCCATGAATGTTTTACTAACTTTCATGGCAGTCCATCCAATATTCTGGACCAAAGTGGTGGACAAACTGACACACCAGCAGACCTGCCGTTCCTACAGCCAACATGGCTAAATACAATTTGGTTATTTGCTCTAAAATGTGGTAAATAAACTTTCATATCTCATATATTGTTTGCACTTCAATCTTGAAAAAGCTTTGCTTCTGGTTCTTTGGCTTTAATAACATCTCTATTTTAACACAGCCTTTTTTTATTTCTAGTTTTATAATATATATTTATAAATGATAATGATGATTTGATGGTCATATAATTTAAACAACTGTGAAGCACTTCTGGGTTAATATTACACCCTAATTGCAAACTGGTAGAGACATGTGAGTAACCCTGATGTCAACAGTGCTAGCAAGTGCTGCTTTAATATAGACAGTAACACTAATGCAATCTAAACGAATATATCCATTATAACTGCCATGACATCTCAGGCAAAAACTGTGATAATTTAATGTATTTTCCCATTCTAATGTCACTCAGAACCTTTAGGAATCTAATTATAAAAAAAGCTGCAGTCCACAATATTGAATGACTTAGCTGACTGCTTCATTTTGAGCTTAATAAACCAGTTTTACAGCTCATTTTAAATGTTTTACTGTTAGACCTTCTTATATTAGCTTATATTATGTTAAAATGTTGTACTCAGTGTAAGAGTATTTTTCTTGTAACATAATCAGGATTGGGAGAAAATTCTAAAACCAAACTAACTAATGTAATATCTAATTGGTTTGGTCTAATTAACCTTTGCACTGAAATAAAATATGGTTCATCAACTTGAGAAATACTACATTAAATCACCACTTTGCTTAACACCACTTCAAGGTGAGGTCACCTGTTTGTGTTGTGGTTTGTTTGTCATGAGGAAGAAAATGGAAGAAAGTAAATACTATATTTGATTTATCATAAAGATTTTTGTATTTTTGTATTGATGTTGGCACCATCCAAACATCAGTTACTTTTTTATTTAACTTTTCTCCAGAAGCCTATTTTTGTACATCTTCCACTCACCATCTGGTCAAGGTTTGTTCCAGGTTGGTGTGTTGTCTGGTCGCATATCCCTCATGAGGATGGATGTTACAGAGGAATGAAACTGACTGTGAATACACTGAAGAGACAGAGCACAGATGAATAATCCTCTGGAAGCTTACTCTGCTAGCTGCTGTAAGCAACATCCCATCAATAAAGTGGACAGGACTGTTACTTTTTGGGCAGTCACTTTCCTGAACACCTATACACATCTCTCCCTCAATCTCTCAGTCTCTCTGTTGCCCGATTATTAAAGTAATGTTCCACCTAAAATCCATCATTTGAGTATCAAACACTAATGTCTTAGAGGCTTGAAATGTTGCTGTAAAAAGTTTGTAGTTTTGCAGTTCAAGGTGACCTGTTATATATACATTTGAAGATGTCTTTTGTATAAGAAAAATTTGTGCTGGATTAAAGGGAAATGTTTCCTCAACATTTTGAGGAAAATAGTTATTTTCTTTCTTGCTGACAGTTGGATTAGAAGATCGACAGTCTGCCTATGGTAAAATTTAAGCTGGAGCTACTAGGTATCAGCCCGTTAGCATGTTGACATTAAGAAGCAGCTGGTTCTGTTCAAAGGTAACAACATTTGCCTACTCTACTGTACTCTTCCTTTAAAAACACTGCTCCATAAGAACTGGCATGCCACAAGAAAATGGACCCCACCAAATAAAAAACACACTTGAAGAAAAAAGTCTTTCTCTGGTAAAATAAAAATTGCAGTGGTGTGGTTTGCAGTTATTATACTTGATTTACTAATGTGACCATGTAGTCCTCTGTGGATTTGGTTTGGCGTGACTGGGGCTTGTGTATAAAATATGGCAGCTTATTTAGTATTCACACCTTAAAGAGGTTCAGTTCGATACCCTAGTATTGTTTCTTAAAAAAAGCTTAACAGTCTTAAATAATCACAGCAACTGCACTACTGTCAATCATGTGGCTATAACTGTAATGGAGGAGTAAAATGCAACACCCTTAAAGCCAGCTTCTTCTTTTCATTTTTTTTTGTACATAAAAACATCAATACATGGACACGTTTTTATGTTAGGATCCTACTGGTACCCTGAATGCTACACTTTAACCACAGGTGTCGCACAGGTGCCATGGTGACTATCCTGCTGGAAGTGTTTACATCCAAACAAGTTGCTGTTTTGACTTGTTGGTGGTCCCCAAAGTCTCCTCCTCAACAGTGCATCACATTTTGTCCCCCCTCACCGTTCGCCATGTAATCAATTTACTGGTACATTAATCTCTTTCCTCCTGAGAAAACTCACCCCTCCTCTCTCTGTTTCTCCATCTTCCCTTAGGTCTCTCTCCTCTGTTTATTCAGCAGATCAGTACTCCAAATATAAACACTATCTCTGAGCATGTACAGGACACTTTTTCAGGCATCCATGATCACTGAACCATGTGTCCATATTCAAACTGTATGTGCCTGTGTGTTTTTGTGTTTGAGTGTATTTATGTAAACATTTCTGTATGTACGTGGGTTGGGGTTGATGCCTGACATGTGAATGTGTGTGGGTGTGTTTGTGTATCTCACACTGAGCTCTCTCCATTAAGATTATCCTTGTATCCCTTAGCATTTCTTTCCTCATGTAAGATAAATAATTCAGGCCTCCAGAGGCAGAGAGGGGAGAAAGAAAATTGATGGAAAAAATGAAAGAGTCATGAGCCCCTACTTTCTCCATGTATTGTCTTTCAGGAAGGGACCAGGCTGCATTTCCTCTGTTTTGGCGTGTAAGCCCCAGTTATACTGTAGCGCACACACACATACACACAAATCAGCCCTCCTCAGCTGTGCGCAGCCCAGAAGGGAGATTGAGCTGCTGTATTTGCATTTTGCCCAAAGTGCTTGGCGCACAAACAGGATCTCTTGTTAGCCCTTCTCTGTAACAAGGATAATAGATTACATCTTGCTAAAATATCAATACGTCCCCCAGGGCTGTTTCACAACATAAGACAACAGCAAGCTTGAAAGAAGAGCATCCTAGCACATGTTTTTGATATCTGAATTGCATAAATTAAATCTAATGTTATAAGCCAGGCACACAGATTCAACACTTTCTAGCAATAATTATTTTTTAGACCTCCAAAGTGATTTCGTTTCCCCTCCTCAGTGAGAATTGGATTTGCTGTATTTTCCCTATTGAGATACCACCTCAGGCTTTTTGCTAATACAATATTCCCCCTGCTAATACTGCTATCCCCCTTCTCTCCTTCCTTCATCCTCCTGAGGTTTGCTGAGGTGACCATTCATGGAGAGATGTTGCAGTCACAGCGACCTAAAGGAAAAACACTGGCTTACTTAAAATATCAATTCTTGCTCTATTTGCCTGCATCTTTTTTTCATCTGATCAATATTGTTGTAACTGAACTTCAGTTGAAGTCTGATAACACTTATTTTGCTGAAAACCAAATGTGTAGATATGCTGCTGCATGTGACCGTCTGTCATCTCGCATCTCACAGCAAGGTGCTTTTTATGCCTTTTCACCAAGAAGACGTCTCTCAACATCAGACACACAAGGAGTCAAGCTGAAAGTTGAGGTGAATGTCGGTGACAATGAAGTCGGCCTGCACCTGAAGAACACAAGAATTCAAGTAAATGAGGAAAGCACACATAAGTTTCATCCAGATTATACATTTATCCATTTTCTAAACCATTGTACATCTTCTATCTTGGCCTCAACTATTAACCTCAGTGGTTCTTACCTTTCCTTATTTGGAAAGTGATGGGTCATTATGGTCTTTAAAGCAGCCAAATCTCAGGGAGCATGAAGTCACTGGTATTCTATATGTTGGGCCAATAACCTTGCAAGTATTTTGAAATATTACATTTAGAAGTTGAATCAACACTGAAACCAATGAAAAGGAAAGCGTACTGCAGGTTTTATAGGCTGATTTGTGTATCTGTGGTCAAACCTCGATTATATCAGATGTAGAAAAAATAGCTTGTGTCTGACATGGACAAAGCCATAGAGCAAGATAATTAATGCCCCCCACCAAATTTATCCTCCCCAGCTGTCCTTTGCATGCTTTAGCTAATAACTAAAACATAGCGATGACACGGGTAGAGGTGGGGGAGACAACAGGAGGAAGAGGGGTGAGAGAAGCAAGAAGAAAATAAAGAGATGGAAAATAGAGTGATGGTGGAGGATGTGCTCAGACTAAGGAGAGTGTATTGATCCCTGCTTCATGATGGACTGAGAGGCCTCTTGTCACTCTGACAGCTAGATCAGATAGGCAGCTTTGCAGCTGTGCTGCCTGGCTGGAAGGAACCAAAAAACAAGAACAACAAAACCAAAAACCAGCCAAAAGGTTAAACCGTTTCTGGGGAAGGGGGATTCTAGCTAAGAGCTGTGCACCTCATTAAATACTCAGCCTAAGCCCTGTGGATTTCATTGATTGCTGGTGTCCAGCAATGCCTGAGCTTTATCCTGTGTGGCCTCCCCTGAAAGAGGCAAAATGAGCATGAGCATGAAGCAGGGATGATTGTTTTTGCTTCTTGAGTCTATTTCTGCCTGGAGATCTTAATGTGGCCTGGCCTGGGTAGCTAAAGTGGGTCATAGGGTGAAGTGGACATGAAAGCACTGACACAAAGTGGAGTCATCCTTGCTGGGGGGTATCTTACTGCCTCCAGTCTGGTGTAGCACATACACGCAGCCACTGCATAATACTAATCTAACCTCCCTCCCTACTTGCCTTTTTTCAACCTCCATCACTTTTCGTTACCCCCGCCTCTCTGTTTTGATTGCTGCCTCTGTTTGTGTTTGCTCATACTTGCACTTTGATGCACATTGTGGAAATTACATTTGCAACTCATCCAGAATCTTAAAATCCACTGGCTTCCCAATAAACATATATGTGTTGCTAAGGCTAACCTCAACTCCCCCTGCTACATCCCTAGTCTTAACCCCAATCCTAATTCCAACCCAAAATCAAGCTCTGACCCTCTAATCTTCTTAAATAAGTAAGAAAAGGCTAAATGTCCTCAATTTGCAAAAGTGTGTCCTTCTTTCTATCCTGAGGAGGACCCCAGAGTAATTGGAATATATCACACATGCTTGCACTGCACCAACAGGCTTTAAGACCTGGTGTTTCCTCCGTAATAAGGTAGCAGAGCCAAAGAAAGGGAAAGGCAAAGGGAGACAGAGAGGTGGAGGAAGAGAGCGAGGAGAGGAAAAGAGCTGTGTTTGGAAAGTCAGGGAAAGTTGACACCGTGTAAGACGCACTGCTACCGCAACGAGGATTAATGAAAGACCTTCTACTTTCTGTGAGGAGGCGAGAGAGCGAGCCGAGCGGCATGCAAAAGAAGATGCCTTGCAGGGGGAAGGGAAGTCTTTGACATAGCATGCATATCACTGCTGCCAGGCTGCACAGGTGTAATAGGTGCATCTGCAGGCACCCACAGTCTCATCAGCAAAGCTCGACGGAGGGATGCCGACAAGTTTGACTCACGCACTGTAACTCAACCTTCACATCCCCTCTCTCTCACAAACACAGTCCGTTCGTATCTCTATACACACACACACCTTCTGAACGTACCCACGCTAAAACCAAGCAAATCAGCGGATCCGTGTACAGCATTCAGTCCTGTGGATCGTTAAAACTGGATTCCCCTTTTTCTTCTCGGAGGACTCATCCCGAGAACAGGACAGGACGACCAGACGGCTCTCAGTTTCTAAAGGTGAGAAAATATTTTTGGGTACTTTGGGTAAGAACAAAAGAAACCCCCTATTTATATGATGTTTATGGTGCTGTTTTGTGAATTTGACTATTATTTGACAACACGTTATTACTATAACGTAACATAGCAATAATAATAGCTTTGCTACATTGTTCCTTTATAATTTTGGAGTTTGCGTTCAGAAAACATTTAGTGTTCAGGGGTGTGAGTTCATAAACAAGTACTGAAAAAAACACTAATTATTACGCAGTAAAATGTTTTAGGCCTATCTGCCACTTAACTTATTATTCATCCATAACTGTAATAATAATAAGAATAAGAATAATGATGATGATGATGATGATGATGATGATGATGACGATATTTTATGTAGTTACCTTGGCCGTATTAACTTATAATCGTTTAAAAGTGGCACAATTCATACATTCAAATGTAGGTATTAGACCAAGAGAGAGTAATAATAAATAAATAAAAATATTTCCTAAATAAGAGGTTTGTATTTTCTTATGTATTAAAATAGCATATTTTGTTATGTGTCAAAAATGACCCTTTTATTTTCCAATGGGAAAAAAAGAAAAAGTCAATTTAATTTATAAAAAAAAACGTTTTACTTTGGTCAGTCACACAATAAAACATACATCTGTTCACAGACATTGTAGGGACTGACCTTCCATTTGGATACAAAATCCAAAATGTTCCCACACCGTAAAACATAAAAAAATTTAGGACTAAATTACTTGGTTTAGGGTTATGGTACTGTTGAGTTTAGGTTTAAGCTAGGTTTGGGTTGGGGATGGGGTTGAAAGGTCACCGGTCTCCTTTGGTGGAGTTAGGAGTTTCGCCTGCATACCATATAGTGACTCATGTAACAATGGGCTACATATAAATTAAACAAATATCGTAAATATTAAAAATAATAATGTATAATAATACCAGAACACAGAGAAGTGCTCAACATATTAAAGCATGTTACCAATAGCGCCACCATGTGGCCAGTTGTTAAGCTCTTTTTCACAGATGCTTTCACTTCTAACTTGTTCAACTGATTAAGTCTTTCAGCAGCAGCAATCACACACATTTGCTTCAGAAAATATGAAGTTTGACTTTCATGTCAGCAGTAATTTGTCAGAGCAGGTTTTGCATTTTAAGTGACACTCTGTTCTGACATGAAACCTTTGAATTATTGATTCAGGGCTAATATTTGAGAAAGGTGATTTATTAATTATGATTATGTTTCTGAAGAAGATGGAGGACCAAACTGACGTCACCTATAATGCACGAGGTAGAGCTTTTTATGTTTTATTATGAATCAAAATTCATTTTCTCACTGCTTTTTGGTATGTGTGTATATTTACGAAGATAACACAAGATAATAAAGCTCTGTTTATCAATTGCTGCTTTGTAGTACAAACACAACAGCAGCAGAGCAACCCCTCTTTACAAACACACACAGCTCTGCTCCATTGTTTATGTTTGTATTGCTATTTATCGCTGTATGACAAGCCTGGTGTGCAGTAATATAAAACCATAGTACGCTCATGCAGCATTCCTGAAACCTCAGACATCCTCACACATCTGCATCCCTTAACACTTTTGTTCAGGTGGAAAATCTGAAAGTCTTTCAGCTGTCTCCCAGAATCTGATTGAAGTGTGAAATGTAAAATGTGTGTCAGAGTATGCTGCTTTGGAGTCTTAAGTGCTTTCAAAGGACACAGGGTGTTTTGCTTGACAGCATTCCTGATTAAGAGCAGGTCTTTTCTCCACCCTTAACCTGACTGTGCTCTGCCTGTGTGTGAGTGTTATTGTGTCATTGTTAATTTGAGGCCAACAAATATGCCACCCTCGGTGGTGGGGATGATGATTAGACCATGTAATACATACTCATGTAAAGGTCTGTAAGAGGCTAATTACCTCATTAACCTCATTGCTGCATGCACACCCTAACATACACTTGCTTTGGTTACTTGTCAGGATATTTTATTTATTCATAAAGGTTTACCTTGAACTTAAACATAACTGTTACATACCTAAATGTAATCCATACACAGGTTATTACACAGAAATGGCGCTGATGTAAACACAGTCTAGATGACATCTGCAGCCTTTGATATTGTGTAAGTTAAACCCCTGTTAGGCATTGTGGTTTTATGTCACTGTTCACATAATTTTTTAACAGGCTTTACCAATAACAAATTACTAAAGTTAAATTAACATATTTTAGGCTGGTGTGGTGTAACTGTCATTAATATCCAAGTCAAAACCACAATTGGGAGAGATGAAACTGAACCCTCGTAAACCCTCGTTTGGAATTTAGTGTAATTTGGTGTAAAATAATGGACACACTTCCATATGATTTTATGCTGGTTGTACTAACATGTCTACTCTACATGTTGTCAGCCACTAAAATATGATATTTCAGGACTTTTATTTATAGTTTTGGGTTAGGATCATTTAGTTACGGCAACTCTGGGCAGAGCTTTATAACAGCATGTTGAAAGTGACAACAAAATGTATTATGTTAACTAAATTATTTCTTAAACTGATTGTTGCATTTGTTTCAACATCTGACTGATCATATATGTAGTACTTTGTTGTAAATTTGTGACCAGACCAAGAGAAATGATGGCCAAATATATAAAAATTAAAAAATAGTTTAAAAAGTTTAGTTGTATGTTGGGGATGTACAAGTGTGTACAACAAGCATTTAAATAACCTCATTTTACATGGTCAAATGTTTTTTTACACAGCAACATCCACATACAACCACTATGTAAACACCCAAGAATATTGCAAGATTTGCAGCAGTTGTAGAAGACACTGAAGCACAAGTGATACATGTACACACATCCATATATGCGCGCAAACGAATACACAAACAACACAAGATTGTGAGATATAGCCAGTCCCTGTACAGTGTCCCATGATGATTACAGATGCACACAACAGAACACTGAGTTGAACATACAACACACTCTGCAGAGATGCTGGAGCCATTTGCAACATATTGCACATGGGTAGCTTCTCATTGCTACGGCCTCATTGCACACAAGCACCAGCTGTGCGAGCAGTGTGTGTGTGTGTGTGTGTGTGTGTGTGTGTGTGGCAGGGCATTGAGGGCTTCAAAGGCTTTGTTTACCGTGTGACTGAAAGGGCAAGATGATGCAAGGCTGCAAAGGGCTGCATGTGTGTTTGTCAGTGTATGTGTAATGTGAAGGAAAGTAAATGACTGTGTAGTGTTTGGGGTTATAGCGGGACATACCATGGACGGATTAATGAGCTCACACTGTCATACACACATTCTGCACAGGGGGGTTCAAGTAAAGCCAGCACGCGGCGTGACTGTGCTCATTTATTATTATATAGTAATTCTGTGGAAATTATCCATCCTTTGCAGTGTAATGTGACAGTAACACATCCTTACTGGAAGGCATGGCTATGCTGGAATTATCCCATCAAGTTATTATCAAGCCGAGCAGAGGAACACTGAAATGGCAAATTAGCCTCTGCTTCATTTATCCTGCAGTGAGCACTCCGTGGTGAATGTGTTTCCATAGGAACATGATGTTACTTTGGGCTTCATGAGCTGTGCAACACGCTCTATGTCGCCGCCTGTTTTTTGCTTATCTTTTCTATTCAGTTTCCTCTCTGCTCTTGTTAGTTTCTCCACACAGATCTAGGAAAAGAGAGGGAAAGTGAGAAAAGGGTTGGAAAATGAAATCAATAGGGCCATTTAACCGCCACTTGGGTTTTCAGATTTTTGTTTGGCATATCTTGAAACCTGCTCTGGTCTTATCAGCATGACATTGCTGTTCTTCAATATGTCAGGCTTCTTTTTATTAGAGCCTACAGGCGTTTACAGCAATTTCCTATAGCCTCTATGCCATCTCGTTTCTACAACTGTGTTCGCTGTATCTGTATCTCCTCAGTCTGAATCAGCTGAAATATTACAGCAATTACATCCAGCTCTGTGCATGTGTGTGTGTGTGTGTGTGTGTGTGTGTGTGTGTGTGTGTGTGTGTGTGTGTGTGTGTGTGTGTGTGTGTGTGTGTGTGTGTGTGTGTATGCTGAGGGACAGTGTGTGACAAAAAGACTACATTGCGTTGCTGACAATCTATATAAGAGTCATCAGCACCAGTTATCTGCTTTTGCAACAGCGGTTTAAAGCAAAATTTCACTTTGGTTGCACATTTCCATGTCTAAAGAATATGTTTTTTTTTTCATGCAGCAAGTAGAATTTGTACCAAGATAGACAAGTTTTGCACAGTGGCTTTGCCAATAGTATTGGCTGGATAATGAAAAAGGGATGGAGTCAGATCAAAAGCAAAAGAAGAGGGGTAGAAGTAATGGAGGGAGCTGAGTAGGTGTGTGGTTGTGTATGTGTATGACAAAGCACCAGACTAAAAAGGAGAGAGATAGGGAGGGAGAGAAGACGAGCTCTTGTAAAAGTGTTGGTAGTGATTTGCAGCGGTGTCCTTGCAACCTTCCATCTACCTGACTGGATGTTTTATGAGTGTTGCAGAATCAGAAAAGGAGGCAGGCTTATAATACAGCTGACAGAAGTCTTTTTATGGAGGATGGGCAGAGGTGCTGGGGTAATAAAGCTGAGTGCATCTCTCCTGAAACGAAGCTGCAGCGATTGGGAGGGGGGAAAGAGAGAGGGAAGGCTGGTGAAGTGCTACAAATATTAGTGTGTGAGTGAGCACAAGGCATGTGTGCAGTATGCACCATATGTCCAGATGTGTGTGTGTTAAGAGGGTGGAGGCAGTTGCTGTTGCTGACGTCAGTGTGTTGAACGATCAATCAGCTTGTTCAGTATGAGAGGGACAAGCCCTCCATGAAGGTGTGGGTGAAGAGAAAGGGAGCGAAGGGGGGTTGCATGGCAAAGCGATGTCAGCGAGCAGACCAGAATGCAGCCCTCAGCACTATGCCAGCCCAAAGACATGCAATTATTCCAGTTTTTCCTATGCTGTGCAGTGATGCGTGCAAAAACTAGTCATTGAATTGATCTCAAGCCTGTGAATCACTCTGCCATGCAGAATGAATACTTACTGATGAGGTATTATGTAGTTTGTTGAAATGACACTTTCTTATTCTACAGGGAATGAAAAGACGCTTAACACACAAAACAGAGACTTTTGTTCATATCTTCTCACTTGTCAGCTCACTGTAGCTTTTCACCACCACACAGTTATGTGCTAATTTTAGATATTCTCAGTTTGGAATATATTAAGTCAGTCATATTTTAGTTTAACTTCATCATTGGAAACCACTAGGTAATGTTTTAAGTCACTTATCAAATCCATGTTATGGGTCAATCAGACACATATGTCCAACCATCCATCCATTTTCTAAGCGGCTTATTCTGTGCTGGGTCATTGGGGGCTGGAGCCTATCCCAGCATGCATTAGGTGAGAATATTGCTAGCACACATACATTTACACTAAGCTGGCTGTGTTTGAAAACATTATTTACATGTAAAAAATGACATGTATCCGCACTAGCATATGTAGGTAATTTGTATTAAGAGATGCATCAACACTAAAATGTCAATGATCAATAGAAAGAGGGCAAAATGTCATCTTCTTCAACTTGACTTAACTACTTAACTGTAACTTACTGTATCTTAATACAGCCAAATTCACCATTTAGTTGTTTTCATTCACATATTTTTATTCTTGTTTTATCTACGTCTTTAATATTCTATTTTAGGGTGCCATTTTAACAACTATTCAGTGACAATGGATTAAAATTGTCCAATTGTCCAGTTAACTCTGGCTCATTTATAATTCATTTAATTAATGAACACTGACCCTGTAAATATAGTATTTCCTGCACTACAGTATTGAAACATCAATCAAATCAACATGTTCTGATTGTGAAATTGTCACAATATACATAAATACAACTTACTGACAACAGCTATATTGAAATTTTAAAATAAGTGATCCCAGAGAAAGTTGGGTGTGACAGAAGGTTTACTGCCACAACAGCCCTTGAACATGTCTGGTTTAAGTAAGTATAGAGACAGCTTAGTGTGGATGACAGGCCAAACTTACACTGCCTAGTGTGGACTCACTGTTTTACAAATCTGCAAACACAGTCGAACTCAAGCACTTGTATATATATATCTATACATATATACACATATATAAGCTGTTAATTGTACCATGGCTACTGCTACAGTATACTGGAATCTTACATTTAGGGCGTCATTAATTCTCAGGCCACTTTGCAGCACTACAGTAACTAATAATGCATAGTGTCCCATGACCAGTGTCCCTGTCTGCCTTGAAGTGAATGCGTGTATATCCATGAGAGACATATTGCTAAGTTAGCAGTTTTCTCAAACACGAGGTGACCAGCCTTCCTCTGAAACACACTGGGCTGTATGCCAGGCAGCGGCCACAGGTACACTAACACTGGTAACTACTTTAATACACTGTACATTCTTATTTTGTACCATGTATTCTTGTGCTATGAAGCTTACTGCTGAAATGACTCAAACTTAGAGACTGTATTTGTAAATGTTTAAAGTGTGTCTGTGTGAGTAATGACTATTATCTATGAATGAACGGTCTTGTTGTCATTTTGTTTACATGTAATTTCTTAGGTCTCTCTTGCACATGCATCTCAATGGGATCTATTTTGCAGAGGGATAAGTACAGCTTAACTAACTGGCTAACTACTGCAGTGGAGGTATACATCACTTTGTGGGATTTGGAACCCTTTAATTTCAAACTGATATGGGATACACAGCTCCAGTCTGTTTTTGGTGTGCAGCAAGCATGTGGTCTCCAGTGCCTGGGGGAGAAAGAGGACAGTTTTGAGGTTTTAAATCAAGGCACCTGATAAAGGAAAACATTTTTTTCAGATTAATCTTAATTCTTTATAGACTGGATAGTCTTAATCCATTATGCAGTGATGTTAGATCACATAATGTCAGTGACATCACAAATTGGTGTGGCGCCAAAGTCGGCAGCAGAGTTATCATTTCACTCAGTAGAGGGTTAGTGAGGCTTTTTGAACTGGTTTTACTTGTATTAATCACGTTGTTGGGAGGCTGTTCATATAGTCACATTGTGGGGATTCAACTTCCCATTGGGGACAAAAAGCTGGTCATGGTTATGGTAAAGAACAAATCACACACATTGTTTTCTGAACCAGTTCTGCTGCATGTTTGTATTTTGCTCATGTGGTCCTTACATGCCCTTTGAATTTCGGATGTTACTCAGCCTGTTTAAGACAATTTTCTGCTGCTGACAGCCCTATCAGCAGCTTATGAGCAGTGCTGGCTGAAAGGATAACTGGTTCTGAGGAAAGTGATGCTGTTATAGAGGTTGGAGTTAGTTTGGACTGTATGGACAGACACTTCAGTAGCGCTTACACTGCTCTGATGTCATGTGTCTGATGTGAATTTGGGGTAGGGAGTAGCTGTAAAGATGTAAAGTTGAAACATTTTGTGTGACCTTGTTCTCTTCTTAACAGACGTCCTCATCCTCATCTGAGAACCAGACAGAGAGCTACCCAACTTCCTGTCCGTCCTGAGTGAAACCCTCTTAAGGTGGACTGGGCACATTAAAAATACATGTTCCAAAGGAGTGCTGCTGTGGCAAGCAGTGAACCCACAACCATAAATCAACACCGTTGGACTTTGATTTCTTCATTATTGCTTCGCAGAGAAACAGACATGTTGGCAGGCCTGCTGACCTGCGGATGTGCAACATAGGATTCTATTTCTGGAGCCTCATTGCTTTTACAGATTAACTGCCCTCAAATATGGCCCCAATCCATTCATTGCACCACTAGTTTGACTGCCGCCGAAGGTTCTGCATATTCAAGCTTCAGAAGAACTCGCTGTGCGTCAGTCGAGTCATTTGATGGCCCACTGCCTTTGGCCCGTTTTTTAAAAGCAGTTTCAGTTTTTTTAGACTCCTGCAAAGGAACAAACACATGGCTGTATGTCAGGACAACTTTAAAGTCATTTTCGTTATTTTCCTCAAAATCATTTCCCAAATCACCAGTCATTGCCCATTTTAAATCTAGAAAAACTGAAGGGAAAGATTGATGTCCAAAGCTTTCACGCTAACCCCATGACACTGTGCTTCCATTAAGATTTTTATTGCAAGAGACATTTTCCATGAGCTCCTGAGGGCAAATCACACTGAAACCCCATTGCCCAGTGTTTTCATTAGCCTGTCTTCAGCGAATCAAGGTCTTCCATCATCAGAATTGACATTTCCATATTGAATGAGAGAGAGAGTAGCTTCCATTAGCATATTCATGAACAGTGACACACTCAATCATGTTAAAAGGAAGACATGGTGCAAACCCTGATCCATCAAGCCCTGGAACAAATAGCTTATGACATGTGAGGAAAGAAGGATCTGGAATCCCCCTACACAACTTCAGCACATCCCTTAGCACAAAGGAGAAAGCGACCACTGGCACATTAAGGATATTTCAGCCATAAACCTGAAATGTGTTGTTGACCTATAGACCAAGGCCTATAATAAGAGAAAAATTAAAGAATAGGATTAAAGATGGATTATCACTGAAACCCACTGGACGCTCTTTAGGGAGACAATTCAGACCAAGTTGTAGATTACATTTGGTTGTTGATGTGGTGGCGTCTGGTGTGGTTGGTGTTAAAAGAGAGGGATGGAGAATCTAGATGAGCTGGAGCACCCTCTTCTGGAAGAAAACCCCAATAACAGCCAGGCATCAGGGCCAGGGCTGGGGTCCGGGACTGGGCAGGTCTCTAACAGGCTGTTCAAGAGCATCTTGGTTAAGTGTGAGGAGGACAGGGCCTACCCTCCTTTAGCGTGGAGGAGCTATTGTGGACATCCACCTGAGCTTCAGCAGCAGCAGCTACTAGACCCTTGCTCCTTACCTCGCACACTGGAATCCTTTTACCCACCAGCCCCCATCTGGGGCCATGCAGACTCCCTGCTCAGCAAAGACTACCTAGAGACCACCTTTGTGGACATTCGGCCCGGCTCCACACTGGAAAGGAAGCTGCTGGCCGAGACGCAGGACTACCACAGTGTGTCCTACAGCATGGATGATGAGGATGACCTGCTTCCTGACACTGATGTAAGACATAATGTTTGTGTGTACTGAGTTTGTGTATTTGAATTACAAATTTTTTAAATCAAGCTGTAATTTACAACAAAATTGTGACTAATATCGGAAGGCAGTGCTCTTTCTCTATTTCTATTAAGCATCCAAAAACAGCGTAAAATTCCCAGTTTAATGTCTAAGGGGACATCTCCAAATGTCTCTTTTTATCCAGTCGAAACCCTAAGATACTTACTTTACAGTTATATAAAAGGAGGGAAAAAAGGTAGCAAACCTCACACAGGAGAAGCTGAATCAGTCGGCATTATTGCTTGATAAATGACTGAAACAATGAATCAGCTATCAAAATAGCTGCAGATTCATTTTCTGTAAATAATAATAATATCATTTCTACCGCATCCTCTTTGTTGCCCAAGGGAGTTTTGCATTTAAAGCACACTATATTCTCAGTAAGGATTCTGGGAACCAAAGAGGAACTTAAAATAGATATATGAGCAATGCATTTCAGGGTAGGCAGCAATTGAATGCTTACTGTCAAAAAGCCAGATTACATAAAGCTCCTCTCCTGCTGCGGTGTAGGTAATGACACTAC
The DNA here is from genome assembly GCA_024633595.2 of Lepomis macrochirus. Taxonomy (NCBI): domain Eukaryota; kingdom Metazoa; phylum Chordata; class Actinopteri; order Centrarchiformes; family Centrarchidae; genus Lepomis; species Lepomis macrochirus. The sequence continues at coordinate 6,895,684 of JALXJV020000009.1, forward strand.
AGTAGCGATGGAGGATGCCAGTTCTATTTCATAGATCAGTGAGCAAAGCCCACCCTGGAGTGAAATGTAAATTAGCATTAAGACTCTTACAGTGGTCATGTGATATTTTGGGAGTGATCACGAGAATGTATATGCTTGTAAACGTTACAAATAAGTAGCTGCTGGTTGTTTAATTGTCATGAAAAGTCTCTCAGCAAGGTTAAATCAAAAGGTCCAATTACGCACTGTGAAATAAAAGGCTGAAGGCCATTTTACGATTATTACTTTGATTAAGAACACAAGCAAGTGGACAAAAACACAATAGTACCACACACCATTAAAATCAGGAGCAGTTGGCCCCCGCAAAGTTTAGTTTAGGAGTTTGATCCACAAGGACAAAAGAACAGTACATACACACACACAAAAAAAATCAAGCTCATTCTGAATGCTGGCAGTAGTGCAGTGATGCAAAGGCCTGTGGGAATAAAACCTTGCAGTGACCTCAAAGAGGCATAAAACAACATCTACTTCTCCTTTGTTCAAATGATTAGTTAAAGGACTCAATCTGGCCCCCAAATCCCTTCATTACTTCATGCTGAATTTTCACTGTGGAGTTGATCAATGCTATGTGATGCCAGAGCATTAGATATTACCTCAGGATAGTCTGTTAATACAAAATGCTCAAAAGGGATCGCTCCTGATATATGAGAATAATACAAACCAGTCCTAACATCAGATGGTCTTTTTTTAGAGTAACAAAACATAATGTGATTGACATCAGAAAAAATTAAATAACCTTGTGAACTAATCTTTAAAGCAATGTGTGCAATAATGTACACTGATTTGCCCTGTCTGATCTACTTGAATGTTTAAAAGCAGTGAAAGAAAGGTTTTTGTATGAATCTGGCCACTGATGTATGAAGCATCAGCAGCCAGATTCATGTGTGTTGCGGGAGCATCTTGAAAATGCACAATTATTTCACGCACAAAGTGAAACAAAGAGTAATATGAAAGGGTCAGAGTGAGAGAGGAAGTCAGATTGAATATGCAGCTGTTTCAAAAAGATTCATGAGTCATGAATTGCCTGAGGTCAGCAGCGCTAGTGCACAACCAGGCTAACCCCATTCAGTCACATTATCTTACAGGCACCAGCAAAGTTTTACAGTTGTTTTTGGAGGACATGAACACAACATAACGAAAAAGCAAGTTGTGAGTTCTTCCATAAGGCATTGACTTAGTATTATCTTTGTATGTTTAATGTAACTTGATGAATAATACTCAACATTGTCCTATACTAACTTGAATGAATGATTACACTTTGAGTCTAAAGGGTTCATTCTCTCACACTTATAGTGGTATCTAGCTAGCATATTGGTTTTACATACCAAGATTTTAAGATGTCTGCCACCACCACTGTGTGGACAAACACACAGTAGTGTCACAAGGTCAAAGGGAATATGATTTGTGGTGCTTACAGCATCTAAAAATTACATTATATTCAGCATATACGTGTCTTTTCAGAAACAATGTCCTACTATAGTTACTTTGGTTAAGTTTTCAGTGGAATCACATTGAATTGAATAAAATAGTCTGTGCTGAGAATATGCTCGACAGATTTTCTATGCAGAGATGGGGACAATTTTTATGGACAGATGTTTTAAATGTAAAACCTAAAACTATCTGCATGAACAGATACCATTTTCTTTGTAATTTGGGTACTGGACCTTTTAACATGAACTCAACCAAAGTGCACTCTGTTTGAATCCCAGGACTCATCCATTGATGATTTCAGTGATACAGACAGCGAGAGCAACTTCCCTCTGATGATCCCTCAGGACTACCTGGGTCTGGCCTTTTTCTCTATGCTCTGCTGCTTCTGGCCCCTGGGCATTGCTGCCTTCTACCTTTCACAGAAGGTAGACACACACACACACTCAGTCCTGAGCTGACAAGATACAACCTGGCACTGTAGTTCACAGCCATGGGTGATTTCCGACCCTCTGCAGTGTGTGCAGACTAACAACAGGTCCAGTGTCTTGGAGTTTAGACAGGAAGGGATTACACCTAGATTTGCAGGATTATGCCACAAGAGCTTTGAAACTGCACAGAGCTCAACAATCCAAAGGAGGAATGCACATAGATGTGGAGTGTGGTTTTATACATTTAGATCATTTTAGGTCTGTTGTGCCACAGTTAAGACTTGTTGTTTATACAGACAATTAAGATATTTTTTAAATAAAACAGAAGTCATTGACTACATTTATTATGTGTCATCAAATGCGCCTATATCAGTGGCAATGGTACATAGAACTGGATCTTCACAACCTTCCCATCACAGGCCTACCCTGAGTTGTGATCAGCTCGAACAAAGCATTATTTTTCTTTATAAGGTCTATCCAGGTTGACAGGCTGTAAATTTTAATCTGTGTTTTAAAGGAAATAGTCAGAACAAATAAAAAATGGAAACCAGTTTGTGTACCAGATTTATTTCTTAATCAATAATTGATTTGGTAACACCCACAAAATGATCTCTACACCTGCCTACTGATTTAAACAACAGAACGATGGGAAACATATTGTTAGTAACAAACAATATACCAATAATAAGAACAGTGTATTACTATGCACCACTGTTACAATAACTATTATACTATTATATATATAAATATATATATATATTATAATCATATTTCCAGCTGATAAATTTTCCACCATATGCTACTGTAGAAAGGAAACTAATAATTAACCCAGTCTATGAATTAACCACAAAAAACATGCCAGCGAACATGCTGTTACTTTTAAATACTGTGTCAGTATGCTACCAATAAAACTATCTCCTTCCTCCAAAATCAGACTTAAATATTACACATTCAAAAGAACGCTTACATGAGATACTGCAGCTATAATACATAGTGTGTTCCTATAAACATCTTAAAACTGTTAATTTGATAGCTAAGATGAATGAATCTCTTCTAAGACAAAGTTGGAAATATGGAGCAGGGAAAAGGGAACAACACCACTGCACTAACTGTCTCATCAGTCGTTATTACCTCTGGCAGTGTAGAAAATCCCCTAACACCTCTATCGCTAGTCACCAGAGGCCCATAGTGTATATAGGCATCCTTCCAGCAGTGCAAAAAAAAAATCCCATTAACGCTTTTGCAAAGCTAACTGGCAGCAAGCTGCAAAGGCCTTTTGATCAGATCAATGGCCTTCATTAAGGTTTAATTAGAGTCATAACAAGAAGCCCCAAGGTGATAGATTTCCAATATTGTTGAGTGCTACCTAAAACAGGGGTCAGAGTCAAAGGCAAGGACTAGTGGGAGAGAGGAACGAAGCAGAGGAAGGTGATGAATGAGGCACAAACACCGGGTGTGATCTAGCGATGGAACATAATATGAGCTTAGCGTGTGATTGGTATGAGTGGAAGAGGAAAGTGGAGGCCAGGGAGGACATTGACAAATGATGACGAATGCCCTTCTCTCCTCTTTTTCCCCCCTCTAATCCTTATCTCACTCTCCTCTCTCCTCCGTTTCGCAGACCAACAAGGCATCGGCTCAGGGGGATTTTCAGGGGGCCAATGCAGCGTCTCGCCAGGCCCTGTGGCTCTCTGTGCTTTCCATTGTGTTTGGAATCATAACGTACATCTGTGCCATCGCTGCGTTGATTTCCTACCTGTCTGGCAAACCACCATAAAAGCAACTCTTGCACAAGGATACACACACAAAAAACATACCTCTCACACATTTCATGAATATCAACATGTCACCTGTAAATGTAAAATAATCACGGTCTTTGTCTGTCGACCCAGTTTGCAGTCATGTTTTATCTACACCAAGCTGGAAAAGCAGAGAACAGACAGTGAAAACACAACAGGAGAGCTGGTGTGTATTTTATAATCACTTCCAATTGGATTGGGACATAATTTAACTCAGAGGGCATTCCTCGCACGTGAAGAAAAATAATTGAAAAAGAACTTATACAATATCACTCCATATAGAATATTCAGTCTGTAAATGTGATTTATTTTGTCACCCCAGGACTGAACTTATCTGTCATCCTTTAAATCTGTGCTGTAGTCGTCATCACGTGTTAAGCATTGCTGAAGTAAAAGAAAAAACTGTGACAACAAATGCAAATGCTATCACTGTAGATATCACTGTCACAATAACAATGGAGGAATATTGAGAAGCAGAAAGAGAAGAGAGGGGATGTGTGGCCTTGCCTGCCTGGGAGGAGCCAAGTGGAAGGCAGTATACGGCGATGGAGTCTGCAGATTCATGAGAAGGTCACAGCAAGGACGTGGCACTGGCTAAATCCTGATGGACCTCGCTGTGGGAGGGCCTGAGCCAGCACTGTCGCTAGTGGGAGGAAAGCTGGGGATGGCTTCAGAGCCCAAGAGCTTTTTTATATATATATATATATGAGGGACCAGAAGCAATAACCCAGAATGTCTTGCTGCTCCTCCAGCCAGAGCGAGGGACCCACGTGGGAACACTGCACATGTACATCGATCAATCCATCCTGATATAATTTAGCATCACTCATTGTTTAGCTCCAGAAAAGGACTTATTTTGCGTTGTCTATGCCAAGTTGAATAAGTATATTTATGTTGAAATACTCAACATATGAAAAATACAAATAGTGCCATTCTATAAGAAAATAAAAATAAATGGAGTTCAGGATTTTTCAAATGAAATGCAAGGTGATGTTAAAAACAGGCTCTGAATATAAAGGTAAAGGAGCTGCTCCTATATACAGTTCTAGGAAATGATGACATACACACAGGGGTGCAGAGCTGCAAGGAAAAGTGCCAAACATACGGAAGAAACTCTTAAGGATGCTCCTTTTATGAGCTATTCCATTAATAGAAGCAACCAGGCTGCAACTCCACGCTCCCCAAATATAGATTCTGTTTTCTCCTACAAAATGAAAACTGAAATCCTTCAGGAACCTGCTTCTGCAGTATATGACAAGCTTAAAAAATGAAGTTGTCTACTTAAACTTAAGCAAACACAGCAGCATTTTGTTCAAGTGAGCAAAGGGGTAAAAATAAATGTTGCAAAAAGTAGTCTACCAAGACAGCTAGTGCTCAGCCGTGTGATGCATGAGTCAGTAATAAAAAACTTTTTCGGTCACAACAGAAAACTGCATGGCGAGTTTGTAGTTTCTCACGTACAAACCTGCTCCAAGCTTCAATCACTTGCTTCATTTGGTCCTGATTTATTGCAACAACAAAAACTCTGGCTGTATTGGTTTGAGCTTAAATGTCATTAACAATTAACATAGAGTGAACAAAGGGACCTCCAAGAAAATACAAAAACAATGACTACAAGGTAAAAGTTGACATTTTATATTTAGATGTATAGTTTTTATAGTCCACAGCTGAACTACAAGTAACTCAAATCAGATGTTTTCTGCAAACCCAATGTTGTAACAAACCCAGGTGTAATATATAGACACACATGATATCAGTGTCTAACCCTTGTCAGCTATCATGTTGATGTGCTGTGGTACAGCTGCACTGACTGAGGTCACACAGTGTCGTACAGTTCTGACAATCCTGAACCATCCTCTGTCTCCACTCGACATTTGTGTCAATTCAAAAAATGTCCCGTTGTTACAGCTGCTTTACCACAATTAGTGATTTTTACGGAATCATTAAATGTGGATTGCCTTGATTGATCACACTGTCACGAGACGGGCTCTGGTCAGATGTGTCTCACTTTGTATCGCAATAGAAAATGCACTGGACAACTCGTGTGTCAATAAAGGTCAATGGTTGTGGCAAATCAAATTTATTAGTACAAGAGATATTCAGTTATTTCCCCGTTCACATCCTTGTATTACATGTCAATATTAAACTGAAAGAAAAATCAATGAACCCCAATAAATGCACTTGTTTGACATTTGTCTTTCCTCCTTTTTTTTGCACCCTGACAGTTCTACCTGGTCTTCTCATGTCCAAATGTAAACCCCCAACCACCCGCTAAATATTTTCTTAAAACACCAGTATTTGCTATTGTTTGAAAAAAAAAAAGACAAGGAATATCAGAATCTGCTTCTTCATCAGAGGGTTTTGGAGTATCGCCGCCTGATAGAGTCTCTGTAGAACTGGAAGATCTTCTCTGATACTTTCTGACTGACTGCTATACACTGCTGCAGCTGCAGAAGAAGAAAAACAAAAATCATAATATGAGATGTCTGTAATGTAAAATGTCATCATTTTCGGACCTGAAGCAGATCACTAACAGAGCTTGCACAATAATGACAGAAAAACAATTAAACATAGCTGTGCTGCTTGTGCAACACATCTGGAAATCACACATTAGGCATGATCACCTAAATTTGACAAATACTAAAACGTTTGCTCCTTTATTTACTGACCTCATGAACTGAAAATGATCCTTTGGTTGATGACATCATTACTTTGCTGTCTGTACTGTCAATAGCAAAGGTCATCAAAGCTCGACTTTCCTGGTGTGAGCGGAAGCAGACAAGAAAACATTAACAAATTCAGTGAGGGATATAACAGTCCTCAGCTGATTGTACTGAAAAGACATGTAAATATTCTACAGACCACAACAGACACAAACAAAATTTCCACAAGTGACAAATTCAATTAACATTTCACCAATCCATGTTCAGTTTATTCCACAAGATATGGCTTATAATGCATTCAGGTGAATGGCTTTGTCAGTGGTGGTACATGTTTAGTGTGACATATTCCAGACTTATACATTTGTCCTTTGACAGCTCCCAAAAATAAAAAGCCTGAACCAAAGTTACACAAGGTTTAGATGGAGAGTGAAATCCAGTTTTCTGGCTGATATTTGGAATGATTTTGGAGGCTGAATAGCAATAGTGCACGATGTGAGGCACAGACGTAAAGCCCATTTCACTAGGAGTAGACTGGCCTATAGAAGGCCTTAAACGTATGTCTTAATGCAACAGCTGTTCTTGTCAAAGCCAAAGTGATCTGGGGTGGGGTTTTTTTACACAACACAAAGTCTCAGATTTACCTTTTCCTGAGCTGCAGTGGGGTCTGTGATAATCTGACCTTCTGTGTCAATGGCACAGGTCACTCCACAGAACAAGCAACTCATAGGCAGCCCTGCATCCATAAGAGCCATACAGGCAGCGTTCAATGAGCAAGACAAGAGCTAAGGAACAGGTAAGGAAGGAACACTCACCACTGGAACACCATTTCAATGCCCTACCAGCAGATTTGAAATTAACTTTACAGCACAATGCAGCAAGAGATTTACTGAAGGATACTGAACCATCATCATGTAACACCTGAAGAATGAGAGTGAGGGAGGAGCGAGGATGAAGTGACATGAGCAGAGATGCCTCACAGGTTTCTCGCACACACTGCTCTTGGAAACGCTCTCTTACACCTAGAAAATACATAAATGTTGATATGTACTTGACTCAGGCTGGAAACATACTGGCTAACTTATTCCACCTTGTGGTGTGTTGTGGTATGACAGTTTATGTACAGTGGACAAGGCTGTAATTTACAGTTAGTAGCCTCCTAAAACTACTTCAATTTAAACTTACTAATTTCCACTGTAGAAAATTTCATCTGGGAAGCGTATAACAATTTTTCATGAATATATCTCATCATTTAAACACTACTACAGTGTGAAATACCCAACAATAAATATTTCATGTTTACACCATTACAGCACATGAATAGTTCTACATGTCTTGTGCATGACTTTATAGCACTTTATTATATGAATATATCTCCCAGCTCTACTCGAAAATACTTTACACTTTAACATAGCTATAAAGTGCTAGAAAATTTAATTAAATTATCATTCTTATAAGAGATTTAAACTGCCCACACTGCATTTGAACAACATTCAGAGACAATTAACAAATCAAATAAAGCTGCATAATGAGAATGTTTTTCATCTGATCACTTACTTGGCAGTCCCACTTTGGGCTGTACCAACACCTCCAGTGTTGCCCGGTCATAGATTTCCTTGCTGACTTTGACCTCAGCTGGTCCGTACACTCCAGCCAACACACTTGTGTCTCCTTTAGGACAAAGAGGACGTTATTCTACAAAACATAACTTATTGATCCCTGTACGGAAATTATGTTTTGCCCTGAGCGTAACTAAAAAACAACAGACAATAACAAATAGATATGAAGTCCAGAGGGGATAAAAGCATAGCCGTTATCGTTGAACTGTCTCCTGCAGATGGAGCGTCTCAGCTGTTGGCGAGTCCAGAATAAAACAATAGGTGATAATAAATAAGAATGAGACCGAGGCAAACTGGCACTTGCAGTGTACAGGTGTGAGACCACCTACCCACTATTTTGCTTCCTCAACAGGGATCCAATCAGAGATAATACAGTTTTGTAGTTTTAAAAGACCAAACAATTAATGCTTGACATTACGATCACAAAGTTTTGCTTTATTTCTACCCAAGTTATGAACTAAAAACTTAGTGATAACCACATTAAGTTTCTGCAGCACCACCAAACATATATTTTCTTGCCTCCAACTTTAGGCAAAACAACATCAACTTCACTTACATTAAGAATATTCTATTAAATGATGTGAAACTATATTTATTTATATTCCCCTATCAACCCTCGTTGGGTGGTATGAGTCATCCTTAAGTTTGGGTCCTCTTCCAGAGGCCTGAGAAACTGAGGGTTCTGCACAGTATCTTAGCTGTTCTCAGGACTGCACTCTTATGGACTTCAGATGCTGTTCCTGGAATCTGCTGGAGCCACTCTCCCAGTTTGGGGGTCACAGCCCCCAGTGCTCCAATTACCACTGGCACCTCTGTTGCTTTAACTCTCCATATATTTTCTAGCTTTTTTTTGAGTTTCTTGTGTTCCTTATTCTTGATGTTGCTGTCACTAATGCCTTCTTCTGTCCCACAGGATCTAGATTTCCAGCCCATACTCATGGCAGATGTTCCTGTACACTATGCCAGCTCCCTGCATCTTACACCTTGCTGTTATGTGCTGGACTTTCTCAGGGGCATCCTTGCAGAGTCTGGTGTGGTACATCCTAGCCTCTATTGATCTTGTACTGAGTGCCTGTTCTTGTGCCAGCATGATTAGTGCTTCTGTGCTGTCCTTTAGTCCAGTATTTTCGAGCCACTGGTAGGATTTCTTGATATCAGCCACTTCCTCTACCTGCTGGTGGTGCATGCCGTGCAGCAGCTTGCCTCTCCATGAAGGTTCTTCCTCCTCCTTGTTATATATATATATAAATACGGTGTGCAACAGAGTGTAAACTACACACAATATGTCACAAGCTATTAGATATTTAAACCAACAGACTGTAAGTACACAAAAGAGTTGAAGCTGCTTGCCGATTGTTGTGTTTAGACGCGATGGCAGAACAGGTAGTTTCAGCATTCAGAAACTCGCTTTAAACTTATAACTTAACAAACGTATACTTTGTGAGTAACTTAGTATGATGCCCGTTGATTCATAGGCTACCTCATCTGGCAGAGGCTAACACTTTAAAATGAACACAATCCAACAAAAAACATTGACCGACGCTGTTCGTTATAAAGTACAACAGCCCGAGTACGGTTCCTTGTTTACAGCCGGTTCCGAGTCATATTTCTGTGCGTTGTTACCTTGGACGAAAGACGCCGAACCGTCAGGTCGAGACAGCAAACTCTGTTCACAACCAAACTCTCTTAACGTAACATTTGAAGAGCTGCACACCTCCATCACGCTGCTGGATGCTATCACTGTGGCGTGTCGCGGGCAAGTGACGTGTTCTGTTTTGCCATTTTGAGGGGCTTTCTGATGACATAAGAACGAGGATGTAAAACATTAATTTACCCTCTAAATGGTTTTATTAATCGAAGTATCTGTTTTGCTCCCACTGAAACTGTGCGAAATCATACCGTAAATCTTTAACTGTGACAATCTATATGATCGCTTCATTTTGGTCACTATATTTTGAAAGTGTTCACCAGCTTGACTAAATCAACATTTTGCAGTTCTTCAAGGTGACCACCAGAGGGCAGTGAACACTCCTGATTTTAAACACACTCGGGCCATCCATAATTGCCCACCTTTTTAACCCAATGATAAAGTTCAAGGGAGAGAAAATGCCATGGGTATTTAACATCACAGTACAGGGGGAAACTGAGTAAGTAGGTACAGTAAACAAGCAACTACATCAGTAGGAAGGTTATCTTTCAGTAACTTGCCACTGTAACCGATACATCTAAAAAAAAACTAAATCAGTGTGTATTAAGTTGTGGTTTCTAACGGTGACTATTAAAGTCAACAGAAGTGATGTTAGTATGCTGTCGTGTCTGCCTTGATTGACACTGTTTGACAAACGTAATGTTGCAGCTCCCCTCTGTCACCACTGGGGGGCGCTTCGGAACAACCGGACAGCTGATAGACTGTATATAAAAACCTTCGTCACTGAGGAGGCGTGTGGTCAGAGCTGTTTTAACCGGAGTGTAGCCTCTCAGGCACAACTTCACAGCATACCCAAGCAAAATATAAAAATGATTTTATATCTGGTCAGGATCTAATATGGCTCACAACCTTTCAATGATTCTCTAAAACTATTGTGTCTTGGGGCGATTTCAAATCCATAAGGCTAGAACGCTTCAAAGCACTCCATTTTTATATGTTTTCTAAACTTTTTTTATAAATACTCAATTACAATATCTCTTTGACAATTATAGTCAAACATAAAAGCTAACAAACCTTTTTAATAATGGGCAAATTACTCAGCAAAAAGTACATTTATATATAGGCTATATATTAATTTATATCTCACTCATACAATGTGTTTTCAGCTCCTTGTTTCATATTTGTCTTGGTCTAATCTGTCGTTATATTTTCTGTCATTGCCTTGTCTCTTATTGTAGCCTACATAATTTTCTTTTGATTTTGAGTCATTGTTTATTGTCCTGTTCATCTGAAATTGTTAAATAAAACATAGATTAGATAAATAGATAGATGTATACTTTATTTATGCCGGGTGGAGGGTAAATTCATGTGCCACAGCACAAACGAACCACACTGAACAAAGAAAAGTGCAAAGAACCAAATAGCAAGTTACAACAATCCACGTACGTACAGTCCAAATTCCTACACATACCTGACCGGCCATTAAAGCTGATTTTGATTCTGATTGTAACATAAAAGTTAAAAGTAAAAAAGAATGCCCTGTGGTAAACACAGTGTGCAAAATGGTGAGCACAATAGATGTAATTAAGTTATTAGATCAAAATATGTACTGCACCACAAGCTACAGAGAATATTGTAAGTTACTTCAGCCCACTGATTTCCACACAGCGACAGAGCTGACATGAAATGCATTATAGTACTGCAGATTGGGTAAATGCATTACACATCAAGGTTTAGTTGGCTATTTGAATCAGCCCACATAGGGTTAGAGTCCCTAAGTGTAAAAGGGTTAGAGTCCCCTTAGAGTTGGAGTCGCTAAGTGTTTTTAAAAAACGGAGTGGTAGATGGGGACTCAAATGAGTAAAATAAGCAAAGGTGAGAGACCTGCCTGTTTTTATTTTCTATTTAACGCTTTTATATTTCCCTGTTGCTTTTATGTTTTTAAAGTGTTGAAATGTGCTATACAAATAAACTTGCCTTGCCTTGCATTTCTGACAGAAAAACAGTGGTGGATGAAACATGGGATCCTTTATATAAGCCGTACAAATAAAACTGTTGGTGTTTCTGAGACGATGATGTTCCTGACAGGCTCCTCGCAGGGCTGCAAAACGCAAAGCGCAACTTCAGAAACCTGCAGCCAAGATGGCGCAGCCGTGCGGGGCGTGTGGTGAGACGAAATGGGCGCGAGGGCAGCTTTCTGGGCGTGTTGAAGGGTAAGAGGAGTGTTTGAAGGGACGAAATAAAAAATACACGTTAACCACGTTGTTGTATGTTTTGTCTATCAACTGTGGCTCTAGTTATAAAAGAAAAACTGTCCCACAATGTCGACTGCGAGCTCACGTTGAGCTAGTATCAGAGACACACAAGTGAAGTTGTTAAACTTCACGTCTAACTCAACACATTGTCAGGTTGTGTCGCTTTATTCACATCGTGCATAATGTAACTTAGGATGTAAGAAGGTTAGCTTCTTCTGTGATACAGACATATTTGTAAATAATCAACTGTGGTGCATATTCTAAGTTTTGTGATTTAGGTGAACTGAGTCTGCGGGTTTAACGTTATCTCCTCCATGTTTCCTGTCCTGACAAAGTTTTCATGTTGACATGTAACCAACCAGCCATCAGCAGCAGAAAAACTAACAGTAGAGTTAAGTTTCCAGTTATAGAGAATAAATAATACTCTAGCCAGACAGGTTATCACTCTACGTCAATAAAGTCTCTGAGCATTACAGACAATGTACAAGAAAAGACACATTTTTTGCCGGCATGCACAATATCCCTCCCACCTCAAACCAACCAATAACAAAAACTTTAACGTTAAATTAATCCAACTCCAGCAGAACAGGGAACAAGCCTACCAACAAGTAAACCAGGAAGATAAAAAACAATATTACAAATGTAGTTTGTTCTTTATGAAATGTCTGATGAAACTAGGTTAATGTCTTTGAGGTGTCAATTCAGTTTGTGTTGTACGTGATTCCTGTAAAACTTCAGTTAAAAGCCTAGTCCCAATTAGACTACCTGTCCCTTTAACTGGCCTGGTGTTACTACACCTTCGGGCAAATAGACATAGGTCTCAATTAGATACCAGGTCTCGTTTTTATAGAAGTTCTTTAGATGTATAAAACCTCTTGAAGCCCACTGGGTTGCCAGCTTAAACCAGTTCTTAGATTGTGCATACAATTATAAATGTTTAATCTTTTGTCACTATGGACATACTGGAAATTGGTAGGTTGGTAAGATTCTCCACAATTCAATCCTTTAGTTAATTTAAAAGAATTTTACAGGCAGGGTGCATTCAGTGATTTAAGCAAAGAAAAGCTGCCCTTCTGCAATTTTACAGTATATTAGAAAAATCTGTTGTTACAATATATGGAATTTCTCCATCTTTGTCTCTAGGGACTTGCATGTCACAGTTTGCAGGCGATCAGATGGGCGCATCCGTCTGGAGTTGTGCAAAGAGTGCAAGCTTTACCACTGTCCCTTCTGTCAGCCAGCAGTCTACAAACCAAAAGGAGACTATGCAAGTGTTTGGACACATGTGGAAATCCACAGAATGAGGGCCTTGCAACATGGAGGTCAGAATACAAACTGCTACCTGAGCCTGTATAATGTATCCAGTCAGTAATACAAAGCTCCTTCCCTCTGAGATTATATTCTCTTTCATTGATTTTGTTTTTTTTCTTTGCAGAGTTTAACATTCATTCGTGCCATTTGCAGTGCAGAGGAGAAAGACACTTTCATTGTCCATATTGTGCAAAGACAATTATAACACGGAAACAGTTTGAAAGTCATATGGACAAATGTATGGAGACGCAAAGTTCAACAACAGCAGCAACGGGCATCCAGTCTGCTGCTCCACCTGCCTCTCCTGCTCAGCCAGTTACGACAGTCCTCCTGCTCAACCTAACGCCCCCTTTTCAGCAGCCTATCCCGATGGGAACATTTCCTGCTGCACCCAAACTACCTGCTCAGCCAAATTCCCTGACAGACCAGCAACCTGCTCCACCAGAACTCCCTGTTGAACCAAAACCCACAGCAGATCAGCATCTTTCTCCACCAGACCCGCCTGCCCATCCTGCTGCTGTTCCTCCTGACCCACCTGTTCAGCTGACAGCCCCAGCGGTCCACACATCCACTTTAACAGATGACCCTGTTAAGCAAACCAGTCAAATATTCAGAACAATACGGAGAAAAATAAAATGCCCTATGTGCAACCTTTACTTAAATAAAAAAAATCTAAGAAAACATAAACTCAGGAAACACTTGATATCTGAGAAGGACATAACAGCCAAAGACCATCTCAGAAGTCAGTGTATTGACTCTCATAATGGGGTGTATGCTGTCGCAAAGTCTTACAAGACTACCGCTGTACCAGTTCATGTCATTAAAAAGAAATCAGGCAGCACACACAAAATGGTGTGTGAAGAAGATCGGTGCGAGGTGATTTCCGATTTTCAAAGGAGGAGCGGCTTGCCTAATAGTCAGTGCCCTCATCTGCGCTCTGTTGACTTCTGTTTTACTTGTGCGTGCAGAGAAGACTTGAAACCTGATGTGTTGGAAGAACTGGTTGACAATAAATGGATTGGAAAGGACATGGGGGCGAAGTGCCTTAACCATCGTGACCAAGCCACTCAGAGCAGAGCCCCGCTTGTTACTCTTGTTGATCTTGGCGGAAGTCATTGCCTGTATTTGTCTGTGTTCGAGCCCAAAGTGTCGCAGTACAGCAAGTTAGGAAGATTATTTGTGACATACAATGTAAAGGGAAGGTTGTGGCATTGTGATTGTTCTCGAGGGAGAATTTCCTGCTTGCACAAATCCATAGCAAAGTGGTTCCTCTTCCAAACCAACAAAGAGTTATTTTCCCCAGATGCCAAGCGAGATACACCTCTAAGCATTTCTGAATTGATGGAAGACTCACCTGCAGAAACCTCCACAGAAAATTCACCTGGAGCTGTGTGTCCGCGACGAGAAGTGGTGGACAGACTTAAAGAAATGGCAAAGTACATTTACAACCAAAAGAAATTGCCCACCACTTTTCCAGAAAACATCACCCAGTTTGAGTCTGAAATGTACTTTTCAAAGTATTTCATTCCAGTTGAAACTGTTTGCCAAGAGTGCCCAGATCATGTCTCCTTAACAGAGCCAGTGCTGATCACCAACAAAGCGAGAGTCATTACTTTAACAGGAATGACAGAAGGTTTGTTTGCAAACATGCAACATATTAAACTATAATCTTTTGTTTGTTTGTTTCAGCAGTCCCTCTAAGATGTCTTTTTTTGTCTTCCAGATAATTCCACATTTTTCAAAAAGTGTCCAGATTGTGAAATGGTCTACTGTTACCAGGAGTGGAGCGAGGGTCTTCACAATTACAACAATGACCTCATCCTGAGTCTGCAACTATGCATTCTTCTGCAAAACTCTATCAAGGTACTCTTGTATTGAAATATGAAAGAAGTCTAAATACTCTGGTTTGGTGTAACATTTTCTCAGTGAGGTTATAACCTAAATGTTAACACTGTCATTTGTTTTTGTTTGTTAGAGTCACACTACTGATGGTGGAGTAGTGGAGGTGCTGCGGACAGTAGGTGTCAAGTCTCCATGTGGCATGGAAGTGCTTCAGGCGTACATCCACTTTGAAGCTCTTACAAGTCATGACTGTCCGTCTGAAGTCATGATGGATCTTTATCAAAAGGGCATTTTCAACATGGCAGGTAAGTACGACTTGTTATCTGTGTGTGTGGATGTACTGCGAATCACATATTCAAAACAAATATATTGTTATTTCCTCTGATAGCTTTAAAGCTCTTCTTTCTGACAGCTACAAGAGGTTTACATAATGATGCTCTGATTTAATATCATACACTGTTCCCAATCATCATAAAGGTGAACTTTTGATCTCACACAATCATATAAGTAATCCACATCCACTTTTGGGGATTTTAGGGATTGAGATAAAGGGCCTGCCTGAATCCTTTACCGGAGAAGTAAATGCAGAGGAATTCTGGGATTCAGTGTGCATGGAGATAATAACAAGCAGCCTGGTTGCTCGTAAGTGTTAAATTTTTACTGTTAAAAAACGTACTGTATTTTTACTGTCAGTCTCCAACGTATTATCTTTTATCTATTATCTTTAGCATTACTTTTGGGACATTACGAAAGCTTTGAAATCTTAGTTATCCAGCTAAACGTGTCAAACTGTGCCATGTGTTTTACATAAAAAATCTGTTTTGGCACAATTAACTGATTAGTCACGACATGAAATTAACTGGCAGCTACCTTTTATTATGGAAAACTTCATTCCTTTTAGTTTCTCAGTAGTGATTTTTGCTGCTTTTCTTTGTCTTACACGATAGTAAAGTGAATATTTGGGGATTTTAGACTGTTAGTCAGATAAAACAAGCAAGCTGATGAAACCACCTAGGCCATTTAGCAAGTTATGATGGGCATTTTTCATTCTATTCTGACATTTTATAGACTAAGCAACTAGTCGAGAAAGTAATTGGAAGACTAATTGATAATGAAAAAAGTAACAAGTTGCAGACCTTCTGGAAATAAAGCTTAGTATTAAGTATCAAAATGCAAGCTCATGCAGGTGGGTCATCTTTTCTTGATACAGGAAGTTCTGCCTACATTGCAACCTCAGACAGTAACCTCAAAGAAGCTGCAGTGTCTGCATCTGTCACAACCTCTTTCAGGACGACTGAAAGACAGAGGCTGAGTAAACAAAGAACAGAGGAGTGTCACAGGGCTGTGAGCAGATATCTTGTGAAAGGATTACATCCCTTGTCCACAGTGGAGTCACCCTGGTTTAGGTAGGTTTTGTTAACCTGGATTTTTGATGGGCAAATGTGTGTGTGATTATTTGCAACTCCTGGTAATCTGCATTTTTATTTCTGCTTTCATTCAGAGAGATGACAAAAACACTAAACCCAAGGTACCACCTGCCCTCCAGAGATCAGCTCATAAACACACTGATACCTTCATGGTACTCTGTGGAGAAAAAGCATCTCATCAGAGAGCTGCTTCAAGTGTCCAAGGCTGCAGTGACATGTGACTGGTGGACAAGTTTTGCCCATGATCATTATCTGACTGTTACTTTACACTTCATAATGAAAGGCCAGATGAGGCAGAAAGTGCTGTGTACGAAGTCAGTTTGCGAAACTCAGACAGACACAGTAGTGGCAGAACAGATAGGTGGTGTACTGGAGGAATTTGGTGTCCTGGACAAGGTTGTTGCCATGACGGTGGATAATGTGTTCAGTATTGCCATAAAGAAACTGCAGTTGAGAAGGCTGAGATGTTTTGCCCACATACTTAATCTTGCTGCACAGAAGGTGTACACCAGCAACACTGTGGCCAGATGGGCATCAAAAATTAGAGCTGTTGTTGTGTGGATCAAAAGGTCTTCCACAGCTCAAACAGTTCTTCAGGAGAAACAACAGCTTTTGAGTGAGAACATGATTTCTTTTTGTCTTTCTTTTTCACTGTCTAGATAGTACGTGGAGTGGTTTGTCAGTAAGAGGATATACTGGATGTAGGAGGTTGAACATCTGAATTGTGTCTGCCTTTCAGATCTTCCACAGCAATCTTTAGTACTCGATTTCCAAACACATTGGAGTTCATTGTACCTCATGGTGGAGAGGTTTGTAGAGCAGTATGCTGCCATACAGGCCACTACCACAGACCCTCAGATCAAACCGTCTGTTGAAAAGAAAAGGTGATGAAAGTTAATTAGAAATTAGAATGCAATATTGTTAATTGTATAGAAATAACATTTTCATTATTTGACTTATATTTACTAAGGCTGGAAACGCTGACAGACGATGATCAACGAAAAGCAGAGGAGTTCATTAGGATCATGAAGCCTTTGTATACATCTTCACTCTGTGTCTCCGCTGACAAGAGTCCAACTTGTAGTCAGATATTTCCCATCTTGAAAAAACTGGAGGCCCACTTTGAAACCCAGGATGAGGACTCTCTGTTCACAGCCACACTCAAGGAAAAGGTCTGGGGTGACCTGTCTACATGTTACAAGGTATGTGTAGTACTTCCCACAGGTGAGCAAATTCAAAAGGTGTTCCTGACAAATTCTGTTGTCATAAAGTTTCATTATGGATTAATCTCCCGACTAGTGTCTCAGTTTATTTTTTAGTCTATAAAATATTGAAAAAAGCACACAGTGGTTTTATCAGATTGTTTGTTTTGTCCAACAAAGAGTCCAAAACCCTTAAAGTATTAAATTTAACATCACACAAGATAAAGAAAAGCAACAAATCATCACAGTTGAAATGAAAGAACTAGAAAATTATTGACATTTTTCCTTGAAAAATCATTTAATCAATTGAAATGGTTACAGAGTAATTTCTAGTTGTATTTTGTTCTGTAGGTAGATTTTAATTGAAGCATCTCTACTTCCTTGTAAAGCTGGGTGTAAAATATTACTTTTTATTTTGTTTGGCCTATGTTTAACCAGAGTGCAACAGAGCCCAATACAAGACAGCAGCTGAAAAAGATGCAAACAAACAAAGCTGTTTGAAGCCCTGCATCATTATGAAGCACCTACGTTGAAAATGGATCATTGTTTGGAAGTCTTTGGTACAGTCAATATGGCAACATCACATGTCACATTGAACAGATTTAACGTAGATTCTAAATAATACAAATACTTCTACTTATTATGCAGTACAGTTCAATAACACCGCAAACTGCATCTTCCAAAATGATCATAAAGTTTCAACAAAATCTGAACATTATCAGATTTAAGGATTCATTATAGGACTGTATTAGACTGGATTAGCTTTAGCTGTGTACCTAATAAACAATCTCAGTACTCACTTTTAAATAGGATGATTATCTCCTGGATCCTACTTGAGAAGTCGGTGGTCTGTTTGCAGTTCCAATTCAAGCTCTATACCCTGTGTGACTGAGCTCAGCTTTCTTCGTCTTGTTTTGATTACACACAAATTTTATATTTTGCTCCAGCAGCCAGAGTCTGTATGCTTCATTTCAGGATGGCGATACGTGGAAGTTCCTACAGGAATCGAGCGCTCTGGATCCAAGGTTCAAGAAAAGAATTGAATCAGATGAGATTTGGTCGAGACTGGAAAATGCTGCAGTTAGGGTCAAAACCAAAACACAGGTACAGGTATTATCTTTTATTTTCCAATGTTACACTTGTTCTAGTACTTTATGCTGCAATCCAAGTGTTGGCTATCTGGTACACTTTAAGTTGAAGAAGTTAAGTGTAATTTTACACCTCTGTAAACTTAAATAAAATTCAGGTGATTAGGTTACAAACAGGCCTTTTTGGCAATTTTTGTACTCATCCATGTTCATTTGTTTTGGTCAAACATTACTTTATGTGTCAAATCAGGAGGAACACAGATTTTTGTTGGCGGAGAGTGATGCATCTGATGTGTCTGAGCAGAAAGACAAGGAGCCAGGGTATTCTTCAGATGAGGTAATACCGTCCACGTGAAAGACAAACATTTGTCATATTTAACCCAAGTTGTCTTGTCCAACACTTGTGCTTTGCTTTATTTCCATCTGCCAGACTCCGTGTCCCAAAAGGCAGAGGTTAACAGCCCTGGAGGAGCTTTTCGAGGAGGAGGACAGAGTTCTGAAGATCAGCGCAGCAGCAGAAAAGACACTTTCAGTACCTGAAAGAGTCCAGCAAGAAATACAGCTATATAGAAACTTGCCTGCAGTACCCACGTCAGAAGATGCTCTGGCGTGGTGGTGGGAGAGACGAGACACCCTGCCTCTCCTGTCTGAACTCTCCAACTCATACCTGTGTATCCAAGCATCGTCTACTCCTCGTGAGAGAGTGTTTTCCACAGCAGGGGACACACTCAGCCATGAGAGGTCACACGTTCTACCAGAACAGGCAGATATGCAGATTTTTCTACAGAAAAATTGTTAAAATCAACAACCAACACATTGTTCCTGTTCTTTATGAGGGATGTGTTCAAACACATGCTGCTAGATTAATATTATGTTGATGTCTGATTTACCTAATAATCAACCTGGTGTAAAATCATGTCTTCATATTACGTAAATGAAATATTTTTATATTACAAAGATACCACTCAACAGAAGTCATCATTTGAATTTGCTCTCTTTCACCATGAGTATGATGTTAATATGTAACCAGTACCGGAATATTTCAGTCTATACATACAGGGAGATGACAGGTGAAGGTCATCAAAGCTGATGTTTTTATCCAAAGCAACTTACAGTTGCTGTATATATCAGAGGTTTCACACCTCTGGAGCAAGTAGGGATTAAGTGTCTTGCTCAGGTACACACTGGTTATTGTGCCATAACAGGGAATTGAACCCGCGTCTCTGTAACACCAAAGGCATGCGTTGTATCCACTGTTCCACCACCACCCATATAAAGAAAGCAGCCCAGTTTATTGAGGTCAATTGCAGGACCAGAAATAATGTTCATGAAATATTGGTGTGTTCAGTGTTACTGCAGGATATAGAGTTTTTTTTAAATGTGAACAAGGTCACTGGATGAATTATGTCTTTGAAAGAGACAAAGCAATGCAGAAAAGGTGGAATCGGGTGCAACAGAAAACGCTTTTGACAAATTCAGGAACCAAATGATTATCAGCTTTGCCTTCAGACTAAAGCTGATGATACATGGGAGCAACTTTTCGAGAAAGCCTCCTGATATGTTAATTTAAATGCTAGGATTTTAGGGTTGTGCTATACAAATTAACTTGCCTAAGTGAACACTGTGTGTTAAATAACATATCATCTTTTTTTAATCTCCGTGAATTAAATGGCGGTAATGCAACATTTAAGTTGGATACCAACCGCCGTTAAACCACAATTAAAAAGAAGTTGGTTTTGGTAACTTGAGATTTTATTTTGAAGGTTTGACCGGATGTTGTGATTATTGTTATGGTGGACTTGACCGCTGATATTCGACCTGTCAAGCGTTAAAGTGTGGATGGAAAGATCAGTGCAGAAGACTGATCCGCGGTCAAACGCTTTTTGTTAGCGGGTCCTGGCGCAAATTTATAACACATTTATATTTATATTGGCTGTAGACTTTAACGTCCCTGACAAGCAAGCACGGTTCCGATTGAATCTAACGACTGCGAGACAGATGGCGGCTGTGAGGGGCATGAGCAAAATGTATGGAGTGTGTTTCCATGCTGTTCGTCAGACGGCAGGACTGAAAGCATCAAGGCTGCTTCAACACCGAGCCTTCAGAGTCAGCGTAAGTTCAAAAGTGCACTATTGTTCTAGTGCTAACCTGGTGCTAACCTAGATAACATGAAAGGTCGTTTCAGCGAATGGCTCCCAAAGGACATCCATGATTGTTGGAAGAAATGGTCTGATTTTGGCCTGGCAACCCGAAAGTTTAATTTGCATACAGTAAACGCAGGCGAGGTCAATGTAAATCACCAGCCACGAGATGGTTACGTGTAGATATAAAGTTGACCATTGTTTTGTTTATGTTTGGAAAGGGATGAGTTGGTTATGGTGATCCATAAGGATTGACATGATCGCGTTTCTGTAGTTATCGCGAGACTATCGTGAGCCAACTAGCTTAGCCAGTTAGCCTTAACTTTATGTACCGATTCTCACACGCTGCTTTATGAAGTGAAACTAAAGGTCCTACATGTTTATGAACATGAGTACTTTAATCAGCAACTTCACTGCCACTCCTACACCTTTTTGATGTGACTCTGAAGCTTTGGTGTGTAGGTAGCTAGCCGGCTAAAGTTTTAGCTGGCTGTATTCCCATTGGTGGAACAAAGGGGCGTGAGGAGATAACGTGTTTGGTTTTTTTTAAAATTCTTTATTGCAACCCCAGGACAATGACAATGTACAACTAAACATTTTAATTTCAGGCAATATAGAACTTTACATACCGGTATGTCAATAGTCTTTTAGACTTTGGGGTTTGAAGAGTGCTGAATAGCTTGTATGTATTGTTGCATTTCTTTAGGAACTTCAAATAAAGGTTTGCGGTTGCATCACAAAAGCCAAACAGCACTTCTTACAGCAAATCGCAAAAAATGGCCAGACATGTTATAGCAGATATATTAGGTAAAGTCATTCAAAAACAGTACAGGGATAGCTCCAAAATAAGTGTATGGTTGTTTCACAGTTGTCCACAGAAAGGGCAGTTAATGTGATTGAAGTTGAAGTTTGACAGGACATCTAGAGGTTTGTTTGTGATCAAGTAGCTTGAAGGTTTGGTCCAAACGTTCTTGACATTTGAAACAAATCTTCCCCAGTAATGGATTACTTGTGGGATGGTGACAGTTGTCTTTCTGAAAGAGGGACCTGATCTGTAAAATACATATTTTCATCATGTCATTCAACGACAACAGACAAGGAGAAAGAAGTGGTGCAGCGTTACCCTTAAATAACATCATTTGGGAATTGCGTCCATTACAATAGCAAACTCTTTTGGGATGCCACATTCATGTACAACTTAATACAACTGACGTTACACCGCTTTGTTGAGATCCCAGAGCACAGATGTTTGGAAACACTACACCCTGCATATCTGTCACTTAATGCACCACTTCTTCTAGAAACACAATTACAAATACCTGTATTTCAAGCATGTCATGCTACTTTAATGTGTAATTAAACTCAGGTGCAGGCAATATAGAAATCACACTTAAAACCAGTTAAAATGGGGAAAGGTTGACTTCATCTTTGTGCTGTGTGTCTGTGTGATTATGGACAAAAGACAGAGGGGAGAAGAGTTGCCTGAGAATTTGAGAACCTAAATTTTGGCAAAGCATCAACAATCTCGATGCTACATGTCCATCTCCAGAGATCTTAATGTTCCTGCGTCCACTGTGCACAACATTGTAAAGATGTTTACTGCCCACGGGCACTGTAGCTGGATGTAGAAGAAAGAGAAAATTTGATTGCAGCAAAGGATTGTTTGAATACTGGATAAAGAACCTTGATCAACTTCCAAACAAATTCTGGCTGACCTGCAGACACAGGGTACAACAGTGTCAGCTCGCACTATCCATCGCCATCTGAATGAAAAAGGAGGACGCAGGAGGACCCTGCTGCTGACACAGAAACATTAAAATGCCAGATTGGGAGAGGAAGCCAAAATCCTTCTAGGAGAATGTCCTGTGCACAGAAGACTTTCAAAGGGGTAACGTAGGGGCCTCATCTAAGCAATCACACTGCCTCTTGCAGGTACCTAAAGTAGCTGTAACCTCTTATTAAAAAGCTTCTTGATCAAGGGGTTTTAGAAAACCAGACCTTCCCTTTGTCTCTAAGATCCTTCAGAAAGTAGTCACCAAATAATTGTGTGACTTTCTAGCAATAGTTTATTTGAGAATTTAGCTCAGAAACAGCACTGGTGAAAATTTATAATGAGCTTCTAATTGCATCAGATAAAGGACTTGTCAGTTTTCCTTTCTGTCTCAGCAGAACAGCTGCATAGTTTTTTTCTTTGGATGTCATTATTAAGAACAAGATGTATTTCCCGTTGTAGACAGGCCTTTCTTTGCCACAGTGAAGTTGTAAATAAATAAGGCTTGTTTTCAATCTGACAGGCCATGCAGCAGCAGCAGCCCTTTGACTCATCACTGGAGAAGCCACAGTTCCCTGGAGCGTCAGCCGAGTTTGTTGATCAGCTAGAGTTCATCCAGCCCAATGTCATCTCTGGGATCCCAGTGTATCGGGTGATGGACAGGCAGGGCAATATCATCAACCCGTCTCAAGACCCCCAGGTATAATTAGCCTGCCTACACCTGTTCCTATTAACCCTCTATAGTACGGTGTTGCCTCTGGGCAGCATACTCATTTTTAGCCTAGTACACCTCCACCAAACATTTCAAAATATGATGCATTACTTTAAAAGTTGCAGGGCCTTAAGGAAACCAATGACAGTGATACAATTTGTCACCTGATTCTTAAGCTCCCATTATTAACTGCCCTCAAAACATATTTTTTATGCAATGTTTTGACTCCAAAAAATTATATTCACAATAATAGGTGAGTAAAGTTTCATTTTAATTTTTTATTGTATTGTATTATTTTAATTTTACACTTTCCATTAAGAGGATGAACAAAAAGGTTTTCTATGGGTCATCAAAGTAATGTGCACTCCATTTGATAGTACTGAGGATGAATAAGGATTTAGTAGGGAGGAAAACAGCTGGAAATTCTGCAAGAAAAGTGACAGTGATTGTGAGGATGAGTCTAAAAATGCAGATGAGGAAAAGAGTGAAGACGAGCAGTGGTGATAAAAGTACAATGACAGGTAGGAGTTTAAGATAGGGAGGAAACCCATTTAATAGCCTGTTTTCACCGATAATGTCATTCTAGGCTTTATCATCTTCTGTGAGTATTGAGCCAAAGACAGCTGCAAGGTAACATATATCTGAAACAGTACAAGACACACATTTAAATCTAACACAAATGATGAAATGATGGAAGGTGGTAACACTGTCTTGATTTTTAGCATGTTTTTGAAGTTTGGATTTAAGGATTTTTTATGTAAGCTTTGTTGAAATATGTGTACTCTCTTTTACGCATTCGTTCCTATCGGCGGTTCCACAATGGTACAATGTTGCCTGAGGGTAACGTTCAAACAAACAAATATAAAGAGTTTATTTTTTTATATTTTCAAATTTAAAATGATTGTATTTTAAAATGGTAAAGTCAGTGAACATTTTCATTGAGTATTTTAATAAATATTATTAAAACTTTAAATATAACTCTCTCTTTCCATTCTTTACCATTATGGCACAGTTTACATACATATTTTTTTGAAATTATGTTTACTTGGTCCATTTAATGACAAAAAAACAACAATATTTTTTTACCCACTTGCAACATAATGCTTACTATAGAGGGGAAAGCGGCACCATAACCTCAACTTCTGAAACACTTTGTTGGGCTAATGTAAATTTGTTGTGTGTTTGCTTGCTGCTCAGCTCTCCAAAGAGACAGTTTTGAACTTCTATCAGAAGATGACTCTACTGAACACAATGGACCGCATTCTTTATGAGTCACAGAGACAGGTACATTTTTCCTCTTTCATTTCCTGGTTTTACCATTAAACAGGTAAAAAATGTAAATGGACGACTGAGAAGTTTCTGTTACAGGGCCGGATTTCCTTCTACATGACCAACTATGGCGAGGAGGGGACACACATTGGTAGTGCTGCTGCTCTGGACTCAAACGACCTGGTGTTTGGTCAATACAGAGAAGCTGGTAAGGATCTGATAGATGTGGTTTTAGATCCTTTTCCTTTTAGATGTAGGGTTACTTTTTAAAGTTTTGACAGCAGTTTTCTTACCTTAACTTTTATTTTTATCTCTGATTTTGACATGACAATTGGTTTGTTAGTAGTGATATTATTATTATTATGTAGTAGTGATATAATGTCATAATGCCATAGCTCTGCTCCAAGCTTGTTAGGCAGTTTAACAGGCGTGCTCACTTTGGAGCATAATATGTGAGTGATGGTATTTGATGTAACCAGTGCGTTATTCAGACATGTTTGCCTGTCAAACTGCATTATTCATTAAGTTCTTCAGTGTCATTCAGAAAATCCAGAAAGTCAGCCTTTACATTCACATTGTACAGATCACATTTCATTTGCCGACATGATATAATAATCCATTGTACCCGCAATGTAGTATGTTAAGTGACGATTTCAATGGCAATTAAATTTTAGAACTAGCTTCAAACACTCGACCATTCAGAAATCCTGGTTTCACCATTCATTTACCACACAGCACTCCTGTTAATGCTAGTTTTATTGTACATTTGAGAAATCAGCCCAAGGGAAGAAAAACATCTCCTGCGTGCTCATTGAGTATAATGACCATCTGTTGCTCAGGTTTTCATGTTTTGTGAGTAACAGGGTTATAATTCCTATGTGGCCCTGCAGGAGTGCTGATGTACCGTGGTTTTCCTCTGGATTTGTTCATGGCTCAGTGTTACGCCAACGCTGATGACCTCGGAAAGGGCCGTCAGATGCCTGTCCACTATGGCTCCAGAGATCTGAACTTTGTCACCATCTCTTCTCCTCTGGCCACTCAGATTCCTCAGGGTGAGCTGTACATCTGTGTGTTGTGAGGCTTTCTTTTCACTTTCCACTACCAAAAAAATACTTGAAGTTTCAGGGCTTCTAACCCAGCCAGAACGGCGATTGGTGGCTCATAAAATGTACAGTAGCCCTTCAAGACAGGAGCTGAAGCACCACAGTACCTCTGATTTTAGCAGTTTTAGTCTCATATGTAATAATTAAAAAAATAAGAAGAAGAAGAATACACTTTATTGGTATAGCGCCTATAATGTGTTCAATAAAAGTCCAAGAAACCTGCTTATTATCATTAAATACTTTTCTTCAAGCTCAAGCATTTGAACGTCATAGTTATCAACGTTTCATATGAGATGTGATCTGTTAATATATATTCACGCCTGTGTGTTTCAGCGGCTGGAGCTGCATATGCAGTCAAGAGAGAGAACATGAACCGTGCGGTAATCTGTTATTTCGGAGAGGGAGCAGCCAGCGAAGGGGACGCACACGCCGGCTTCAACTTCTCTGCCACCCTTGAGTGCCCGCTGATATTCTTCTGTCGTAACAATGGCTACGCCATCTCTACCCCCACCAACGAGCAGTACAGGGGGGATGGCATTGGTAAGAAGCCCTGGTGTAGTTGTATGCTGGATCTGATTTGAAATCCTCAGCAGCTCTTAAAAACCCACTTTTCGTTCTTTCTCTGATTATACAGCTGCCCGTGGTCCAGGTTATGGCATGCTGTCCATCCGTGTCGATGGTAATGATGTGTTTGCTGTGTACAATGCTACAAAAGAGGCACGGCGCAGGGCTGTGGCTGAGAACCAGCCGTTCCTCATTGAGGCAATGACCTACAGGTTAGTCGATGCTTGAGTGGTGACTATTCTGCATTTTCTGACTGAGGACAAAAGAAGTAAAGTAAGTAAGTTAGACTGGCCGCTCATCATCCCGACTGATGTATCATTAGGTTATTTGATTACGTTCCTGTTTAGAATAGTCACATCAGAGGGCACAAATGGTTTCTTGTATCCATTTTTCCTGGATGGTGGGACCTTGAGTCTCCTTCCAGATTGCGACAGCTGGAATGATGAGTGAGGCGGGTGAGTGGGGTCACCGTAGAAATGGGTTGAATTTTTTGTTATGGACCAATTATAAAGGTTCTGAAGCTGCAAATGTTTGTCTCCAATGATCTTGTTGGCCTGGATCAGTTTGTTCTTGTGTCTAACTAAGAGGTTCCCATTCCAGGAGACAATGTTAAAGGTCAGAACACTCTGAGTCAGTAAGCATGATCAGGGTTAGTTTGCTGAAGAGATTGAGCCACTGCCTCACTGTTTTAAAATTAAAATCTGCATTGGTCTGAAAGGTGAGTTTATTGTCAATGATTGTTCCCAGATATTCAAAGTGAGTGACCTGTTCACTTCCTGGCCTCTCATGATAACTGGCTTGAAGACAGGCGCTGTGCTTCCTCCCATCTTACGTCCCAGACACAGCTCCTTTGTTTTACTGACATTAAGATCAAGGAAGATGTCGATGTGCTAAGAGCAGCAAAGGATGTTGACATGCTGCAGGCAGGAGAGGTCTCTTATTTACCTCATTTGTGTATAGAGAATAAAATAGGAAATGAACACCCCTGTGGAACACCAGTATTCAGGACAAGACAGTCTGAGAAGGTGTTATTTAAACAGACTAGTTGGGGCTTCTCTCAGAACCTCTCTGATCTCAGGACAAGGCTGTTACTGTGTTCAGGTAACACAGGTGTCTTCCGGGTGATGGGGCTGGATTATATTAAAAGCAGAGGAGAAATCTTTCACGGGCATATGGGTTGGCCCTGTTTAGATGACCATACACGTTATCCAAAAGAGTGAGAGTGGCTTTACACTTCAGCTGGCTGAGTAGGCAAACTAAATGGGGTCCATGAACTCAGCTGTTTGCGATGTGAGTTCCTTGCTCAGTAGACACTCGCATGCATGTGCTTAGTAAAGACAGTCACTTAGTCGGTGTTTTTGGCACTGGGACAATGGTTGCCTGGGACAATGGTTGCCATTTTCAAAACACGTTCAGCCTCAACTTTTGTCTTAGTGGTCTGTTTTTGCTGTGCTTTTTTATTTCCTTCTTCAAATGTCTTACCTTTTCTGGTCTACCTCCAGAAGAGCTGTTTTTAAAAGTTGCTAGTCCTTTATTGACCCATGGTTTGTTATTGGGGTAGATTCTGATATGCTGTTTTAATGATGAATAAAAACTTAAGATAACAGGTGAGGGTGTAGGTTTAGAGTTATTACAGGACTGCACTGATCCAGAGTTTTATTAATTTACAAGCTACTGTATGTGTTTGTAAATAAGGGAAATGAGATGATCACTGTAACAAAAGTACAGCTAGAGAAGGTGGCTTGGGTTTTTAGGCGCACCTTTCATTTGTTTTGGTTAAACTTCCACAGGAACAAGACACCCACGGACATCTTGCATCTGCAGTTACTTTCAGCATTAAGTGTTATGTGAAGTGAAACTGCTGTAGGGATGTCAAGAACATTAAAATAATAGTCCACTGATTTAGTATTGCACTCCTATAGTATCATTGGAATCATGGGGAACAGTTTAAAAAAAGAATCAAAATGTAGCAGAACCAGAGATATTGTCTTCGGGTGGCAGGTAGCTTGGTAATTACAATATAAAGCTAGAAAATTGACTTTGGTGCTGCAGCACTTTCTGTACTCACTGACATCTCAAACAAACTGATAAAAGATGACTAATTAATTTGAGAAATCATAAGAAAATACAAAGGAACATTAAGCTTCATTTTACATTTCAAAAGAGACAACACAACAAATCAATGTCACAACCGGCCCCTTGTGGCCAGGAAAGAAACCAAACAGGTGCAACCTCACCAACACATTGAAGAAGTTCAATATGAGGAACAAAAATAAAAATGGAAAAACAAACTAGTGCATGGACACATAAATAAAATGTGCTAGTCAAAATACAGGTGATTACAGCAGTTGCTTGCTACACTGAATTGTTAATCCTGCCTGTAGTGATACATAAATCAAGATTAAAAGATAACAATAAAAAGGAAATTGCAGGGAGAGTACAAAGCCTAAAGGGCTGATTCATGACCTCCACTAATTAATATAAAATGATATTCACAAACCTTTAAAAAATGTCCTCTTATCTGAAAATTGGAGTTCCATAAGTTAGGACCTGTACATTTTATTCAAAAGTGACCTGTCTGTGAGATGTTTGGGAAGGTTGAGATTAGAAAAAGTATTTTAAACCAATAGATGAAATCTTTATTAGATGTCCTTCTAAATTGTATCATGTATATTACAATTACATACAGTATTTGGGAAACATTAATATTTTAAATAAAAAAAATAATAATTTTGTTCATTCTATAGAATTGGCCACCACAGCACCAGTGACGACAGCTCAGCTTACCGTTCGGTGGACGAGGTGAACTACTGGGACAAGCAGGACCATCCCATCTCAAGGCTGAGACATTACATGACAGCCCGTAAGTGGTGGAGTGAGGACGACGAGAGAACCTGGCGGAAGCAATCCCGCAAGACGGTTATGGAGGCGTTCGAGAAGGCAGAGAAACGCCTGAAGCCCAATCCTGAAATGCTCTTCACTGATGTGTACCAGGAGATGACGCCCAACCTGAACAAGCAGAGGGAATCTTTGTGGAGGCACGTGCAGCAGTATAAAGAGCACTACCCACTCGACCAGTATGAGAAGTAACTCCATTGACAGGATGGAGTAAGACTGAATCTGTGAGTGGGTGAGGATTGAGACTGGGATAAACTGTTGCACACCTGTATTCATACAAATATAGTTTTGATATGACATTTCTTTATGCACAACAGAGGGAGAGAAGGAGATTGTGCTTTCAAAAGTATTGTACTTCATGCCTCTGGGTTTGGTGCCTTAAGTTAATAGATTTACTATCAGTAGTGAAGCTCCTATGTACGTGCTTAAATCACACTTGTTTTCACAGTAATTTAAAGGTCACCAATGTTCTTGAGCAGCAAAAAAAAACAGCTGGTGCAGTTTAAATGCATTATGCATACAAAAGTAACATACAAATCAAGCAATAAATGGTGGAAGTGCAACCCTGTTGTCTATGTTCCCTCTGTTGTAACTGTCCTTTTCAGTGATTATTGGATTTAACAGGTTTCCTTGTGTATCACTGAGGTGACTGATTTAGCTTGTGTTACAGAACCAATTTTGATGGTTTTTAGTAAATATGCACACTTTAGGTGGGTTTGAATGTTGTAGTGCTGTTACAAACTAAATCCCAGAACTGTACTCCTTTCTAGCTCATGTTACATTTGGTGTTTTGTTGAAAATAAACTATGAAACTTTCCATTGTCTTGGTTGAATTGTTTTTATTGAAGTTCAGTAGGAAAATATTAACTGCAGAGGGAGAGGGGGTTAATGACATCTAAAACGGTTTAATTTAACTTGGCAGTAAAATAATTTTACCCTTGATGTTCAAAAGACCCACCAGAAAAACTGAATGCATCTTTAGCTTTGCAACATTAAAAATGTCTTTGTCCTGATAAAACTTAAAAAGTTGCTTAACTACGCATTTCGATTTTTTTAATGCTACAATTTTGATTCATTGCAAGATGTCAACAGTGGACAGTACAAAACCCACAATCATCTTTATCTCACCAGAGGGCTGTTTCACAAAACCAAGATAACAGGTTAAGCTGGGATTTTCCAGTTATCCTGGCTGAATTAAGCCTTGACTCGGTTTCACGAAAGCAGTAGCACATAAGTTACCATGGCGATTTATTCTGTGCAGCTAGCCTGCTCCAGACCAGGCTAACAGCCAGGTTTAGTTAATCCTGGTGCCTTATCTGTTCAGTCAGCGGTCACGCCGATCACAAACCAAAGTGTTTTTTTCATTCCATGTTCTTATGTAGGCCTGTGTGTTTTGCTTATTTTTCAGTAGCCTGTATTAAAATAGTAGGTTGAGGTTATTAGGTTTCATAACTAGGGAAGATGCGTGCACCATACTTTGCACACAGTGAGCATCAGCGAGTAGGTTTATGTGGAATGAAAGCACTTGTAAAAAATAAAAATAATGAAAAAGGATAAATAAAAGAAAAAGTAACGCGGGTACAGCAATAAACCAGCGAAAGACAGTGTGGCAGCCAATTGGACCAGCTGAATGTGTGAGAAGCTAAAAATCTCACAGCTCTTAACTGAAACTGTCATAATTATAATGTTATATTGTGCCTTAAAAGTGAGCATGGACATTATATGTCACTCAAGAAACTCACACACACTATGTAAGATTCCTATGCCATTTTATAATACTGTCAAATTATAGTCCTACTTCAATAAGGAGGATATATTGTGCACTGTTTATTCATGAAACAACTGTGTGTTTGGGAGAGAAAACAATGATTACAGGAATACATTGTGTTACAGTTTAGCTCACAGTGTACTTCTGGTTCACTAAATCACTAAATCACTTCTCTTTGTAGTTACTGGATTTCCAATGTCCTCAGTGCTTCTTTTTATCTCCATATCTAAGTCCAAGTCCTGTTTTTTATTTTGTTAATTTTTTCACCTGTGGATGTGCTTTTACTAGTACAGTGTCAGACTGTAGGACTACAGCCTCAGGGTCAACTTACAGATATCATATAGTATCTTCTCTGAGCACCACAACACTGACTTTTTATCTATTATCTATATTGACTAAACAAGTGTACACCATTTTCACACAAAACTGACAGACCTACTATATATATACACTTTTTAAAAGTATTTGTCAAAAATGTTGCTTGCAATATAAAATAGGAAATAACTGAAAAGGCTTTAAGAAAGGTTAATAAGAAAACATGCAGTGCAAACATAGAAGAAAGGTATGTGCATTGTCCAAAAAGAAACTTAAGCTAAATGAACAAGCTGCTGATACTGCATTATATTTTTATATTTTGAATTGTCACCTGCCAGCTGAATTTTGTGTTTCCTTTTTATATAAATAAAATTTATATAGATAATTTCCACCATAAATTGGTGTAGAATATTTCTTCAGATGTCAGAAAATTAAGTGTTTAATGCTCAAAAACGTCTGGGGGAGGACCCCCAGACTCTCCACTCAGATATCTCAGCATTGAATATTATTTCAAAATAGGGTTAAATTGGCAATACTGTGAGGAAAAGAAATACACTGAACTGCCACTATATAAATAAAATTGAATTGAATAGACAGTATTTTGATTAGTGGTTGTAATTAATACATTTGCTGAGTGACATATTAAGGTCCACTGCTGACTTTTAATGTCTGACATAATGTTATTATTCATGGTAACATTATAATTAACAGTTTCAGTTAGGAGCAGTGATTCTTTTAGCTGCTTACTTATTAAGTATTGTATATAAGTATTGTCTGCCATGCTTTTCTCGCTGTTTTAATACTGCGGCCGTGTTTCTTTCTCTCTTTTTTTATATTATGTGCATTTTTTCATCAAAAACCTTTTTTACACACAGTGAGTAACAGCGAATAAAGTATGCTGCACACGTCTTTTCCATTTCAGCATCAATGAATCTGTGATCAAAAGCATGGTTTCTTGAATAAAGTTGTTGACGCCCATTTATCTGAATTACTTACACCTGGCTTGACTTAGTTGCACCTTCTGAGCCTGGTTTGGCCTTTGTGAAACTGATAAAACCAGGATGCACTGATCGGGCTATGTCAAGCCTAGCTTTATCTTGTATCCTGGCTTTCTTAATTCCACTTTTGTGCAATACCTCCCAGAGACTGCAGGTAGTTGAGTAACACTGGTGTGTTGACAAATACATCATCATCCCCACTAAAGACAAAGGAGACATGAGGACAGTTTTTCAGTGTCCACTGGAGTGAACGCGTTTTGGGTCGTTGTCATGTTGAAAGGTGAACTTCCTCTTCATCTTCAGCTTTCTAACTGACGCCTGAAGGTTTTGTGTCAAAATTTCCTGGTATTTGGAACTGTTCATAATTCGCTCCACCCTGACTAAGGCCCCGGAAACAGCCCCAAAGCATGATGCTGCCACCACCATGCGTCACTGTGGGTATGGTGTTCTTTGGATGATGTGCAGTGTTGTTTTTGCGCCAAACATACCTTTTGGATTTATGGCCAAAAAGTTCTACCTTGGTTTCATCGGACCATAACACATTTTCCCACATGCTTTTGGGGGACTTGATATTCACTGCATTCCATGGTATAGCTAATGCTTTAGAAATTCTTTTGTACCCGTCCTGACTTATGTCTTTCAACAATGAGATATCTCTGATGCTTTGAAAGCTCTCTGCAGACCATGGCTTTTGCTCGGAGATGCAACCAAGAAAATATCAGGAAAATCCCACTAGAACAGCTGAGCTTTATTTGTGATTAATCAGAGTCACTTTAAATGATGGCAGGAGTGTAATGACTTCTGGTTAACCTAAGTTTGAATGTGATTGGTTAATTCTGAACACAGCCACATCCCCAGTTATAAGAGGGTGTGCACACTTATGCACCCAGGTTATTTGAGGGATTTTTTTTCCCACTCAAAGATTTCAGTTTGTTTTTCAATTGAATTGCTCACATTATAGATCACATTAAAGGTGGGAAAAGTTCTGACATGATTTATCTTTGTCTCATTATTTTACTATCATAAGAACCTGGCATTTTAACAGGGGTGTGTAGACTTTTTCTATCCGCTGTATGTTGCTTCATTTGAAAAAGTAAATAAGCGTTGGTGCTTTACTGTGGGTTAGGCTATGTAGTCTTGAAAAAGCTAGTTGCAGCTTTTTCTATAGGATCTAGTTAAACACAACCATCTCTCTAGTGTTTAATTACGAGCAAACCGGTTTTACAAATAACAGTTGAGAGAAGTCACTCTACTTCACTCCAAAAAGGGATCTGCCAGTTACGTCTACAGTAACAATTACCTGTGTGGTATGTGGTAGCAAAGGCAAGTCTTTGTGAAACTTTAAAACAGGGGTATTCAGTTAAAATTCAAAGAAGTCCAGTTAGAGAAAATTTCATGAAGCAAAGGTCACAAACCATAACATATAGCCTAATTGTATCAACATGTTTTTAGTCAACAACTGACTGTCAAATCCATAGACTGTATATAAAGGTCAAATCAGATACTATTTCAAATATATTTACTGTCAGTTTTCACATAAAACTGAAGGGATAATAAATAATAACTACTCTAATAATAAATTCTAAATTAAAGTAATCTAAAGGCTGCATTTAAAAAAAAGGTTTTGTAAATGTGTATGTTAAATAAAATAAAAAGTGTAGCTTTGAGTGACTGAAGTTCAGTCTCAACCAATTTTATAATTAACACTCAACACATCTTAACAAATGAACAGCTAATTAATTCCCCCTTTTCACTTTAATTCCTTCTTACATAGCACTTCCCTATTTCATCTTGTTCAGCGAGAAAAGTGAGCTCTTGCTAGGATTGGTGATAGCCTAGCTATACGAGATATTCTGGTTTTGAACTGCCCGTGGGAAAATGCTACTGTAGGCCTATGTATTGATAAGACGTTTTGAGAATGTCAACAGTGACCAGTAGATCTCACTGTGGAGTCAATTTGTTTCTAAGCCTTGCCCTCTACATTTGAAGCAAAGAGCTACTTGTAGGAACATTACAAATAGTATTACTTAGCCTATGTGGTGTGGAGAGAACATTAAAAATTTTATCTGCACCCATGAAATATAAATGCATTTTCTGGTGTTATTTGTGTCCTTGCTGTCAAACAGCTGTCTATTACTATCTGTCTATTAGCACTATTTAATAACTTTGAGTTCCTATTGGTGGACCAAAAATCCCTACACTAAACAGCAAATTGAGAAGAGTAAATATTTTGGTGTGAGTAGAAAAGCGGCGTCGTTAGCACTGGACGTCCGGGGCTATAGCCCAGAATGTTTTTTGAAAAGCCCCGGATCTCTGAAGGATTTTTAAAAAACAAACAAAGCAGGCCGAAAATTGTACTTTACTCCTTAACTAACGTTATGTGCGCGGGAGCGAGCAAGAGAGATTATTATTATTTATTCTCCTGCAAATTAGCGGAGAATAAGATGATCCAGCTGTAGCTCTGTGTCTGTCCTCTCTGCTCCACCTAAAGCTGCGAGCTGCACTTTATCAGACGCTGAAGTTAACTTGTGTGGATTTGTGTTGAGGTTAATCACCTCATAGGCAGAGGAGGCATTATACCTGTTTCATTTTAAAATCTACGACCCCTCTTTCCTAATGTAAAGTTTTATAGGCTATTGCATTCCTGGTTCAAGAGATTTCAGAGCTGGCTTATAGGAGTTGCTCGAAAAAGTTATTCGAAAAAGTTGCCGGAGCAGCAAAGTGCCTCAATATTACAGACTTTTCTTTTGTGCTGCTGTTACTTCTAGCTGAAGGGTCGGTGGGCCTACATCTAATGTACATTTAATTTCGCTACATTTTCCATTCATACCTTTTATAACTGAACCAGACTGTAATCTGCATTTTGCTTCATTAACCGAAATGAGCTCATCCAGGCTGTGCGCGCGCATTTACGTAGTAAAGCGCTGGTCGGGCGCTTATCACAGTCAGAGCTGGGCAGATGCAAACATTTAGAAAATCAGGCAAATATCTTTTCTGTTTAAGGCTTTAGGCTATGTTCTACTAATACAACTGAAACCCAGTGAGTGCACACCATGGACCTGGTGACCGTGTTGGAAAGCAGCCTCTTTCACAAGTCGGCAACACTTTCACTTTCCGTTAACGGCGCATTAAAAGCGTCTTTAGTCTCTGCAGAGCAAATGAAGACTAGGCTACACACTGTAAGATCTGTGTCAGATAATCACTGCATTGACTGAGATATATTAAAAGTGTCCGGTAGTTGAACAGATCATCGCTTTGGACATCAGCCTGTTTCTTTTCTTTAATACACATCGGTTCTATTTGTTTTATAGCGATGCCCGACGGTGAGTCCATAAACAGAATGTCCCCGTGAAAGAGAGAGAGAGAGAGAGAGAGAGAGAGAGAGAAACCTGCTGTGTTTTACGCATGACGCACAGCTTCCGCTGTATGCAGGTTTACCTGCTTCAACAACGAGCTGCTCTGTGTTATTGCCACTATTAAAGCTATTAAAGTCCAGGAGTTTGTAACTGAATTAAAATGATTCAATTTCTTATTGATGAAGTGAAAAGGTGCCACATGCACATTTAAAGAGGTTACCTCAGTCTGTCACGCCTGCCTTTGTGTTGATTCAGCAGTGATGATATTAAAAGTTGATCTACAGGAGAAACATATCTGAAAGCTGAGAGCTGCTCTGCATTATATTCTGTTACAATTTTAGATTTTAAATTGTTTTTTTAAACCTTTATTAACCTTCATATTTTTCCAAGAGTGTCCTGGCCAAGGCAGGCAGAAGTACAATTGCACATTGAAGATGGGAATAAATAATCAGTTACAAGATCATAAAAAATCAAAATGTTATTAAATATTCACCAAAATTCAGCAACAAGCGCGATCAAATGAGCAACCAGTGGTAACATCTGAAGGCAGAATTGCCAGCCTTCAAGTCATTTAAAAGCAACAGTGAAACAAAGATACAGCCCCCTGTGGGCTGCCTGAATTTTGTGTGTCCCTTTACGTTAATAATTTCCACAATAAATGGATGCACAAAATGCAGAAATGGATGCAAAAAAACACCATAATGCAGGAAACTAAGTGTTTAACATTTTACTATTGCTTTAATGCTTGGTGGAGGGTTAATTATTATGTGAAGATATGAAGTTTTATGGGATGGGCTAAGCCCCCAATCTTTCAAGATCCTATCAATGCCCCTGGAGTAGAATATGAGTAACTGCAGAGTTACTCCAGATAGAGTCCAATATGTGACTCTTAGTTGATAAATAATTTGTGTCAAAACATTGCAAACATTGTATAAAGATTAACTCTAAACCTCTTACTCTTAACTCTGATCCTGGCTTTTACAATTGAAGTGTTCATGTCACCCTGCCCCCACAACATAGGCCTAACTAGGGACCATGCTTTTGACTCGGGTCTAAACAATGATTGTTAATAATTAAATTAAGTACTGTCTGGTAATGTTATATTTTACATTGATATTTCTCTTCTGGCACATGGTCGTTTTGCTGTGGTGAGACACCATAACTTAAACTTAAGTCACTTAGCCACCCTAACACCTGTTTAATGAGTTAGCAGTTAGTGTGCATGCCTAATCTATTCATTCTGGTATATTTTTTAATGTGATATAATCAAATTCTTTGAGGTGCAAGTGTTAAAATAAATGTTTACTGTCTTAATTTTGCAAACTTACTTTTCCAAGAATATAGACGAGCTGTATTCACACCTTTAAAATGTAATACCTCTGACAGTGTTAATTTGGGTATGCTGATTTTCATCTGTAGATTACATAATCAGATTTTTATTCCTTATCACATCTCAGAACACAGAACTCACTGTTTCCTCAAAGGGTTTTTCCAGCTGCAGGGGCAGGCCACATAAAAAAGGCCATTCAATTCTGAATGTACATAGCAGAAACATCTCTATTGAGCCATGTATTCCTACAGCCCTCAGTAGTAAAGACTTCATGAGGTTCTTTAATGATAAAATCATAATTATAAGAGACAAAATTCACTACGTCCTGTCCTCTACTGTCACCGACTTATCTATAAACACAGGAATGTTAGAAACAGCTGTAAAACCTCCATCTTTACCAACTAATTTAAAGATTTCCTCAGCTAAACCATCAACCTGCCTCTTGGAGGTAGCTAAAGTAGCTGTAATTTAACCTCTTCTTAAAAAGTTTCTTGATCCAGGGGTTTTAGCAAAATAGACTACCCCCAGGTACAATTAGCCTGCCTGCACCTGTGGCTATTAAAAGTGGCACCATAACCTCTACATCTGACACACTTTGTTAGGCCAATGGTAATTAGTTGGTTGTTTGGTGTGTTTTCTTGCTGCTCAGCTCTCCAAAGAGACAGTTTTGAACTTCTATCAGAAGATGACTCTATACTGAACACAATGGACCGCATTCTTTATGAGTCACTGAGACAGGTACATTTTTCCTCTTGCATTTCCTGCTTTAACCATTAAACAGGTAAAGTATGTAAATGAATGACTGAGAAGTTTCTGTTACAGGGCCGGATCTCCTTCTACATGAACAACTATGGCGAGGAGGGGACACACATTGGTAGTGCTGCTGCTCTGGACTCAAACGACATGGGCCCGTATTCATAATGATTCTAAGAATCCTCTCAGAAAACTCTTAATTTAGTTAAAAAACTTTTGCGTAGGAGTCTTAGCGTAATAGCGATCAAGAACTGATCTGAGAGCAACTCTGAGCAAAATTTTATCTTAGTGAGGAGGCGGGTTGACCCGGTTGCTATGTATGACACAATCTTTTGAAGACTGTGATTGGTTGGTTGTCCAAGAAGGAAAAAAAGAGTGATTTTAATTATAGGTTCTATTCTAAACCTTCACTTTCGAAATTACATGCGTAATATTTCTTATTTGACCGTTCACACACACACACACACACACACACACACACACAACACACACACACACACACACACACACACACACATTATATATGTGTATATAAATCCTGTTTTTTATTTACCATGCTGTTAATTTCCTATAAGGTATTTGATTGGCTTAGAATGATAAAACATGTTCCACTCTTTCCAATTACACTGATTGCTGGCGTGTCAATTTAAGTGGTGGTTTGAATGTTGGTTTTAATGTAACATGGAATCAAAACCAAGAAGGGCGAGAAAGTCCAACTGGACAGAGGAACAGTGTTTACTGTTAGCCCAGTTAGTCAGTTAGTGGATGAACACAAGGCCATTCTAAAAGGAAAATTCGGGCCGGTTGTCACAGCACGGGGCGAGAAGCAGACGTGAGAGCGTATAGCACAAACTATTAACGGTTCATTCCCCCTGCTTGTGCGCACCAGTGAAGCCTGCTATATTCATAAATGCAGTTTTTTGAGCCTGCAAGGTGGGAATGTCCACTGGAAATGAAATGAACTGTGACACAATAAGAGGTTCTGAAAGTGCTGTAATTGTTTGCGTGATCACTCTGCTTACAGAAGCTTGTGACAGACCCAAATCATCACTGCTGCTTTGTTGCATTTTCCCAGTTGCCAAATATCGTAATGTAGTGATTAGGCTACTTTTGTTTCTGGCGCTATGTCTTCCTGCGCTGTGTCGGAGATGTTAGCACGTCTCTAATAAGATCAGTCACAAACATGATCTGTGCACGATCTAATCTATAGCGTCTGATTAACTCACTGTCATCCGTTGTCTGCAACACATTTATTCTCCCTCTTCATCTTTCTGCCATTTTCTCCTCTACTAAAGAAACTCTTAAGCCTCTTAAAAGTCCTCGTCCGTGCTCCTAACAATTCTGACCTTAAGACCTCTTTTAAGGGTTAAGATACTTTATGAATTACATTTTTCTTTACTAGGATTTTTTCTTTAATTTTAAGAGTAAACGCCCACATTTCTAAGAATTTTCTTAAAATTTGGTCACTAGGAGCTACTTTTTGCCTTTTTATGAATACGGGCCCTGGTGTTTGGTCAATACAGAGAAGCTGGTAAGGATCAGACAGATGTGGTTTTAGATCCTTTCCCTTTTAGATGTAGGGTTACTTTTTAAAGTTTTGACAGCAGTTTACTTACCTTAACTTTTATTTTTATATCTCATTATGGTGGGAGGTGACAAATGGCTTGTTTGTAGTGATATTATGTAGTAGTAGTGATATAATGTCATAATCCCAAGCTTGTTAGGCAGTTTAACAGGTGTGCTCACTTTGGAACATAATATGTGAGTGATGGTATTTGATGTAACCAGTGCGTCATTCAGTCAATGAATCACATGTTTGCATGTCAAACTGTATTTTCATCAAGTTCTTCAGTGTCATTCAGACAATCCAGAAAGTCAGCCTTTACATTCACATTGTACAGATCACATTTCATTTGCCGACATGATATAATAATCCATTGTACCAGCAATGTAGTATGTTAAGTGACGATCTCAATGGCAATAAGATTTTAGAACTATAGTTTCAAATACTCGACCATTCAGAAATCCTGGTTTCACTATTCATTTACCACACAGCACTCCTGTTAATGCTAGTTTTATTGTACATTTGGGAAATCAGCCCAAGGGAAGAAAATGTTTTGTGAGTAACAGGGTTATAATTCCTATGTGGCTCCAGAGATCTGAACTTTGTCACCATCTCTTCTCCTCTGGCCACTCAGATTCCTCAGGGTGAGCTGTACATCTGTGTGTTGTGAGGCTTTCTTTTCACTTTCCACTACCAAAAAAATACTTGAAGTTTCAGGGCTTCTAACCCAGCCAGAACGGCGATTGGTGGCTCATAAAATTTACAGTGGCCCTTCAAGGCTGGAGCTGAAGCACCACAGTACCTCTGATTTTAGCAGTTTTAGTCTCATATGTAATAATAATAAAAGAATATGCTTTATTTGTATATACCTATAACGTGTTCAATAAAGTCTAAGAAACCTGCATGTTATTAAATACTTTTCTTCAGGCTCATGCATTTGAATGTCATAGTTATTAATGTTTCATATGAGTTGTGATGTGATATTCATTAAATCAGCCTATTACTTTTATTACATAGTATTATCAGATGCAAATGATAAGGTCATTGCCAAATTTCTCAACTTTTTTTCCTCTCTTCTCATCCCTCTAAACTCTAACAAGCCTCGGAATCATTCGGCTTCTCTACTTGTGTGTTAACCTCTCCAGTCTGTACAGTAGTACAAACATACACCTTTATATATTCACGCCTGTGTGTTTCAGCAGCTGGAGCTGTATATGCAGTCAAGAGAAAGAACATGAACCGTGCTGTAATCTGTTATTTCAGAGAGGGAGCAGCCAGCAAAGGGGAGCACACACAGGCTTGAACCTGTCCGCCACCCTTGAGTGCCTACTGATATTCTTCAGTCGTAAAAACGACTAGGCCATCTCTACCCCCACCAACAAACCAGCAGTACCGGGCGGATGGCATTGGTAAGAAGCCTTGGTGATCCCAATACTACGGGCTGTAAAAATGGGTAAAGAATGTGTTCCTGTAATATTTGTGTAATACATCTGCTCAATAAAAAAAAAGATGGGTAAAAAAATTTTTTAAAAATAGAAGCCTTGGTGTGGTGGTCAGCTGTATCTGATTTGAAATCCGCAGCAGCTCTTTAAACTCACATTTAAACATCACTCAGCTCTTTAAACTCACATTTCATTCTTTCTCTGATTAAACAGCCACACGGGCAGGTGTATAATAGTTATGGCATGCTGTCCTTCCGTGTCGATGGTGATGATGCGATTGCTGTGTACAATGCTACAAAGGAGGAACGGCATTGAGGCAATGACCTATGCATTTTCAGACTGAGGACACAAGAAGTAAGTTCTTAAAAAGTACCCTGACATACGTGTTGGCTCTGTCTAGATGACCATATCCAAAAAAGAGAGAGTGGCATTCTCCACACCTCAGCCGGTTCTGTGGGCAAACTAAATGGAGTCTTAGCTGTTTTGTGATGTAAGTTCATTGCTCACTAGATGCTCCATGCTTTGCTTGCATTGCTTTTTAGTAGAGGTGTGAGGGCGATGGGTCAAAATCATTAAGCGATGTTGTGTGGGCTGTTTTGGAGTAGGAGGATTTTCTACAGATGGGGTGACGAGGTTTATAAATCAGTTGCAATTCTACCTAAGATTTTTGACAAGGAACATTTTGTGAACAGTTATACACACCCTTGAAATGTCGTATGGAAAGTCCATTGAAGAAAAATAATTCTGTTCATTCTTCAGAATTGGCCACCACAGCACCAGTGACCACAGCTCAGCTTTTCATTCAGTGGACGAGGTGAACTGGGACAAGCAGGAACATCCCATCTCAAGGCTGAGACATTACATGACGGCCCGTGACTGGTGGAGCGAGGATGACAAGAAGAGCAAGTAAGACTGAATCTGTGAGTGGGTGAGGATTGAGACTGGGATAAACTGTTGCACACCTGTATTATTACAAATGTAGTTTTGTTATGACATTTATTTATGCACAACAGAGGAAGAGAAGAAGACTGTGCTTTCAAAAATATTGTACTTCATGCCTCTGGGTTTGGTGCCTTAAGTTAATAGATTTACTATCAGTAGGGAACCTTCTACGTACGTGCTTAAATCACACTTGTTTTCACTGTAATTTAAAGGTCACCAATGTTCAAAAAACAGCTGGTGCAGTTTAAATGCATTATGCATACAAAAGTAACATACAAATCAAGCAATAAATGGAAGTGCAACCCTGTTGTCTATGTTCCCTCTGTTGTAACTGTCCTTTTCAGTGATTATTGGATTTAACAGGTTTCCTTGTGTATCACTGAGGTGACTGATTTAGCTTGTGTTAAAGAAGCAATTTTGATGGTTTTTAGTAAATATGCACACACACACAAACTTTAGGTGTGTTTGAATGTTGTAGTGCTGTTACAAACTAAATCCCAGAACTGTACTCCTTTCTAGCTCATGTTACATTTGGTGTTTTGTTGAAAATAAACTATGAAACTTTCCATTGTCTTGGTTGAATTGTTTTATTGAAGTTCAGTAGGAAAATATTAACTGCAGAGGGAGAGGGGGTTAATGGCATCTAAAAAGGGGTTTAATTTAACTTAAGTAAAATATTTTTACCCTTGATGTTCAAAAGACCCACCAGAAAAGCTGAATGCATCTTTAGCTTTGCAATATTAAAAATGTCTTTGTTTGAGTACACCTAGTCCTGATAAAACTTAAAAAGTTACGCATTGATTTTTTTTAATGCTACAAGTTTGATTCATTGCAAGATGTCAACAGTGGACAGTACAAAACCCACAATCATCTTTATCTCACCAGTCCTGTTCAACAAGTCAACAAGGGGCTGTGAATGCCCTTCCACAGCTTTATCGTCTGGTGTGGAGAGCGCCTGTGAGTCAGAATAAGATGTTTATAAACACACAGATTGTCGCGATCCTGCTCCTTGATATCAAAGGTCTGAAAGCCTGCGTGTCCCTCAGGAGAAACTCCCAGAGCCATAAAGCACATCCCAGTGTAGACATCGTCGATGGGGAAGAAAGGAATGACATGTGAAACTGCATATAGGGGTTGCAGCAACGCACCAGAGAAAAGAAAACCACCTCCACCAGTATAAGCAGGGTATGGGCCGTCATAGAAGCTCAGAGGAATGTAGTATTTGCTTTTAACATCTCTGAGGGGACCCGCTGTGCTTATAACATGTCCAACATACAACTGAGAGGATTTCGAGGACTCCAGAGACTGCAGGTAGTTGAGTAACACTGGTGTGTTGACAAATACATCATCATCCCCACTAAAGATGAAGGAGACATGAGGACAGTTTGTCAGTGTCCACTGGAGGAACGCGTTCATTTTCAGCGTCAGGTTCAAGAAGGATTCATGGAAGTCCCACTGCAGTAGGTCCCCAAAATGTTTTGCTTCAAATGACAGCAGTGAGCTGAGGTCAGGGTCATCCTGTGGGGAGCTACCCAGGAGAAACACTGTGCGCACTTTTGGTCCACTCTGATTCACCGCCTCTCGCGCCCAGGTCTCTCGCACCGCCTGTCTCTGCTCAAAGTTTCCAGGAATTGACTTGATGGCAAAAAGCAAGAAAGTCTGCTTGTCTCCCTCCCCTTCAGCGGAGATGCACTTCTTGGGTTGATTGATCAGAACTGGAGGGGACCTGCAGGTCATGCCTTTCAAAAAAGTCCTGTATTAAGACAGGGTAGGAGGAGAAGTCGTGCACATTGGTTTGCAGAAGCTCTTGATCTGTCTCCCTGCAGCGAGACCACTTGGAGTTTGGTCTGAAAGGATTCCCTCCCTTGTCCAGATTTGTGAGACCCGAGTACAACACACGGTTCCAGAATGCGTCATTCTGAGTGATTGCATGTTTGAAACCCTCAGAAACAGACACACTATAGGCGTCCGGTTGAGGCATGGTGAAGATATCCTGCTTGGAGGGTTGTGTTGTCATAGCAGGGTTTTGGACCTGGAGGCTGTGATTCTTCAGGCCAGCCTCTGCTCTGGCCCTGTGAGGGTAGGTTATCTCTAGGTGTAGGGTTGAGTAGAAGAAGATCAGAAATAAAGTGACAAGGAGAACCATAGCACTGAATGTTTGAATATGTCTCATTGGCTCAAGGTAAGTACACAAAGCTGTGGTGTAATATTCCTAGAAATCAACCATATTTTGGGGGATATGGTTCTGGGGTGTCTAGGTCACACAGACGCTGCCAGTCGGTGACTCACTG
This sequence comes from Lepomis macrochirus, assembly GCA_024633595.2. Taxonomy (NCBI): domain Eukaryota; kingdom Metazoa; phylum Chordata; class Actinopteri; order Centrarchiformes; family Centrarchidae; genus Lepomis; species Lepomis macrochirus. The sequence goes on from JALXJV020000009.1 coordinate 6,939,650, forward strand.
GAAGTAGCTGCCAACAGAAAGAAGTGACAGGACACCTTAATGAAAAAACACATCACAAACTTTACATCCTTGAATCTCAGTGGAAATTAACAATAAGTTATAGTACAGTAGCTACTTTATGTAAACTGTGAGTTAAACGCCATTTGAAGAGCTGACATAATGGAAGCACATTTTATTAAAAGAAAAACCTGTTGACCAAAAATGTTACTTCTTTCAGTTTGAAATTTCCATGTTAAAATTAGTTAGTATACGTTTACATTTATATTCTCATATTTTGTGTTTATTCAGAGTTCCAGTACACAACACCGGTGCATAGGCCTATAAAAATGACAGACAAGACCGACAAGATAGAACCAGACGAATTGGGCTCCTACAGACAAACCGTAGCTTATACTGTGTTTTCATGTAGGTATGTTAGATCTTAGTAATTTATATATAAAATCTTTTGAGTTTACATATAATGCACTATGCACTATAGCCTAAACAACACATTTATCTCATTATTTCAAGGTGGCTTTGCTTGCAACATTAAGTGGGCTTGTACAGCATAAGTGGGCCTACAACAAAAGCCCCATTAGCCTACTTCTTAAATAAAAGTCTGCTTTCAATATTGAAACATTACCATAGGCTCGTTGAAATGAAGGTATGTTGCTTCATTTAAAAAGGTAAATAAGCATTGGTGCTTTGCCATGGATCCAGCTATGTGGTCTTGAAAAAACTAGTCTGCAGCTTATTCTCCTGGGATTCAGTTGAACACAATCATCTCTCTAGTGGTTAATTAGAAGCAAACTGGTTTTACAAATAACAATTGAGAGTAGTCACTCATTTTCCTTCACTCTTGCCAAAAGGGGATCTCACAGTTATACCTATAGTAACATTTAACTTTGTGGTAATAGCAAAAGGTATGTCTTTGTGAAACTTTAAAGTTTCTTATAACAAAATAATCCCAAAGAAGTGTTTGTAGTTTATAGCAATCAACCATATACAGTAGACTACTAGTGCTTCATATGGTTTTTGTGTTTGGTAGGCATTTGTCTAATTTCCTTGTTTCTATTTTGGAAAGTAGAGTGCAGGTATAATTATCAAGCATTATGGATGGGTTGTATATAAAATTAAAGTAGGCTATCTATTTTGCAATCATTATCATGATACTGTGTTATTTATACGCACCAATGACTTGAATGGTTTCATTCATGACTGTAATATTTGACAGATTACGTCACCGAGTCCCGCTGTCGTAAGCTCCCGTGGCAATCAGTTTAAAGAAGTTTTTAAGGATTTAAGTAGCCAGATAACTCGATTAATATTTATAAACTCGACTAGACTTTGAAAGCAAACAGTTACAAGGACACCTGTGTAGTAGGTGAGACTTTTTTTAAAAAACAAAAAACATTAATCGAATTAATAAAAATTATTTTAGAACGGTTAAAATCAAGAACTGGACCTGGATACAAGATACTATATGGGGGGTTTCGTCCCTCATCCCTCTGTCGAGTTGTTTGCCAAGATGATCATTACCGTTGGTTCGTTAGTGCTCCTGGCTGTTGTAACAACAGTCGTTAGTCGAGCCACCTGAGGCTTGTTACAACAGCCAGGAGCACAAACGAACCAACGGTATCGATCATCTTGGCAAGCAACTCCACAGGATGAGGGACGAAACGTCTTCTAGTATTTTCAACCAAGTCCAGGTGCCCTTGATTTTAACCTTTCTTGATACCCATGACCTTGATGACCGAGAAAATAAAATTTTGCAAAATACTTACTAAACCCAAGATGACCGCTGACCGAGCAAATGCAGAAAGATATGTCTTTGACCAAGTGACCAACAAAAATAGTATCCAGGTGCATTCAGGTCCTACCGACAGGGAATCAGGTGCACAAAACTTCAGTATGTCGGTTTAATGAAATGGGGAGGAGCTGATTACTTCAGGTGCAGGTCTGTACATGAGATTAGGATATCAGGTGATCATTTCACACAGGAGAGCATGTAGGTGGAGACCACGCCCAGGATGCTGTGCGTCTGGAACCGGTTTATTTAAACGTTCGACAGAAAACATCATTGATATACAAATGATTTAAGACCAATTGTCTATTGACAACATCATTAGGAGGGCACATGAGCACAGTGTTCGGATCAGTAAAGCTCCTTTTTCTTCAATGTATTGCATTTCGTGCAGGCCTTTTTTTCAGCCTTCTTAGTTATGACAGAAAAAGAACAAATCAGACAATCACAAAAAAACAAACACTTGAGGAATAACTCCTATACAGAGGAAAACGCCTGCTCTACTACTCTCATCCATACCAAACCATGCAAATGTTCACAAAGGTAGTGGGCTTCTTTCACCTTCTTTTGTGGATTAAAGCACTTTAAATGGAAATAAAAAAACAATTATCAAATTAATTGATAAAAGTTCCTAAAAGTATGTTTCTTTCTCATCAAATCTAGCTGTTCACATCCTGAGAACTTCCCAGTATAAGGCAGAGTGGGTATTTGCAGTGGATTAACCTCAGAAACCCTTGGCCTCTCTGCTTGGAGAGGAGCTCTGCAGCTGAGATGAAGTGCTGTTTAATTAAAGGTGCCCTGATATGAGCTACACTATACTCCAGCACACAAAGTACCAAAAACTTACGTGTGCTTTAATGTATATTGGCATTTTGGTCAGTTGAGTTTATTTAAATTCTGGAAAATATATTTTGTAAATCTAAATCGAAGTGTTGGTAAATTGACATCCTCGAATCCATTTTATAACAACATTTTAATAAAATCTTTACTATATCAATGTGCTGGTATGAGTGTTTAGGTATTATAGCCCATTATGAATAACTAATGTTGGGCCAATACCTGTATCAAAACAACATACAACTAACATCATGCGTGCAATCGGCACTCAGGGAAATAGTGTTTATACCTATAAAGACAATTTTTGGAGCATTGCGGATTAAAAAGGCAAGAAAAATATACTGCAGACGGTAGGAAAGAAACATTCCATCTTTGAAGGAATATGAGGGTTCATGGTCAAAACAAAAGATCTCTGCTAGAATGGAAGTGAGAGGTTCAAGGCAAAACAAGGATGCAAGTCGGTTGTTGTCGGCTTGAAGATGAGCACAGAAGGAAGTCAGCGAAAGGAAGTCAGCGAAGGTCACTCTCATCATCCTGTATGGTTTTCTTGATGCGGAGAAGCATGGTGGTGAGCCATTGGTCCAACCGTGAAATGGTGTCGTACTCCTTCACCTGACAAATGAGTAGTAACGTGGTGCATTTGAACATTCTGTGTTTGTTTATTTTTTAATCATACACACAACGCTTGATGACAGTTTTTGTCATGAAACAGATTGTTATCTTTCAGGAGCGAGACAGTTCAAACTGACACATTCTCATTTACACTGATTTATAAGGAAGACCACTACATACTGCTGCAAACTCCAAATGGCTCAGAGCAAGAACCTTACCTACATGCCTTTATTCTGCTGAAAGAAAACTGTCCACTCACCGAGTCAGTATAGGCTTCCACATTTTGTTCTTCATACGCATCTAGAAGTTTCTGGTTTAAAAAAAAAAAACACATTTTTTTTTTTACAATTAGGCTGCCCACAGACAAGAATACACCTGGGGGTGACAACCTTTTTGTGACACAACTGAGATGCCAAAACAACAGGCTATATATTTCGTCTGCATGCTAGTATTACAAAGTTTAATTATTAATTCCACAGTGACGTTCTTACACCAAACAGAATTATTGGTGGTAGGCCTTAAATGATCATAGCTGACTGATGATTTTGTTGATGATGCTGGGGAGGCCCAAATCTTGTTGAGGAACATTGTGCATGAAGCAAATTACAGTCTAACTTTAACTCTAACTTTTTTTCCCCAATTACTAGCACAGCGAAGTATATATAACAGCAAAGTCAACTTTTATTCATTTCTTTTTTATTTGACAGGGACAAATGCATGGGACAATATAGAAAGTAGATGTCATGCATACAGATTTCTAGTCATGACTAATTTGGCACCCCTGTCTCTGGTTTGGGCTTTTAAAGCCCCCCAGTGTCATTTCCTTACAATGTTGATTACCCACATAGTTTGCTAAATACTTTTTGACCAATAGCCTTTGTTCTCAAAGTTGCAAAAGTTGCTTAGTTGTTAAAACAGGGTGGTGACGTATGACTATAGTAATTCCATAAGTCATACGTCATTCTTCAAGCTTGCGCAGGCGCACTGTCAGGCCATCAAACCACGTAAAGTCAGAGCATCAAACCGATAAACATCGTTGTGAGCTAGCTAACCAATTTATCATGTAATTTACTTACAATAGACCTCTTCGTGTCTGATTATTGGTTTGTCTTCCTAGTTTAGTTAGCTAGCATAGTTATTGCAGAAAGTTGACTAACAGAGGGTCTTCATTTTATTTTTTAGTTTCCTCGTCTTGGTTTAGTGTACTGTTCATTTTCATTATGGCATTTGTGCATGCGGTATTGGAGGACAGATGACAGAAAACGCTTCAGACTTTCACCTGCCACCGTCTTATACAGTCTGCAACATGCATTTTACTGACGGCTGTTTTACCAATGCATCGGCGGAGGTACCCCCCACACCCGGTAAAGTAAAGTAAAGTAAGCGCACTATAAAACGTAGTAGGAGTTATCGTGTACAGTGCGTGACAGGACCATCAACTGTGTGATTGCAGCTGATACGCACACATTAGTTTCTGTCATGGGTAGGTAATAACTACTCCTGCCAGACAGTAAAGTGTACTAAACTTTACAGTGTAGTGATGTTAACACATCATATCGTTGGTGAACACTCCAGCCGGTCAGTTTTTGGTTGTCATGGTAATGTATTACATCCGACTATTAACCACACCCCCATTCTCTGTTTGAGAAAGAACGTTAACAAAAAAAATGGCAGTTAAAACTGGCTGGAGGGGGGGTTTAAAGTTAAAACTACCTACAATCAACTGTTATAGTTTATCGAAAACGACAACAAAGACCAGAGCACAAAGGAGCAGAAGCTAGTTGTAAGTTTAGTTAACTTAAATTCTGTAAAATATATTTTGTAAAACAAAGTGTATAAAACCTTTCTTGTATAAGTGTGCTGGTTTGAGTATTTTGGTATTGTAGCCCATTATGACTAACTAATGTACTTGTATCAAAACCATATACAACTAACATAATGTGTGCAATGGGCAAACCTACCTTCAACAGCTTGCATTCTCGAGAGTCTGAAAAGGCAGGAAACATTTCTTCGTACTTCTGCACAGCAAGCTGGGTGACAAAACGATAAATATTAGGACAGTGGTTCATGTTACACATTGTGTACATAGACACAAGTTCTGTGTTATGGCTTACTTTTGCATTCAGCATGTCTACACAGAAGTGACAGAGTGCTGCCTTGAAGAAGTGATCCTTGGCACTGTATTTCAGGAGTGTACTGTCCATTGCATGAGTTCCAACCTAAAAAGTATAATTTAAGTATAAGTAAATAATGTTTGTTCTGTTACTAATGTTACACACCCTAAAGCTACTGATAGCATGTTAAGATAAAGGTTGGTAGGAGTTATCTCACCTGTTCATAGATCTCAATCGCTTTTGGATATTGCTCCAGCTGAGCTGCATAGGTCGCTACTTTGAGAAGGCACTTGTTTGCTGAACTGGAAAGGAAAATCAAGGACATCTCAGTGAATCATAAAACAAATATGTAAAATGAAAAGAAATTGCATTCACGGGAAACAGCCCCAAAAAACAAACACACAAGCCTTTAAAACATCCCACACCAAAAACAAACAAAAGAAAATGCTGATAATTTAAAACATAAGTTACCTGGTAGATTCTTCACCTTTGTAATAATCTGCTGCCTGTTCATAATGAGCAATGGCCTGGAATGGAAATTCGACATATGGTGTAAATAAAAGCTTTCTTATGCAAGAATATGCCCTGGGATAACATAATAAATATGAAACACAGATATTTCATCTGACCTTGTCGATGTCCACCAGCTCTGTCTCATATATTTCAGCAATAGTGATGTGATGTTTGGCTGCAATGGTGAAGCGCCCCTAAAAAACAAACAAAAAAACCCCAGTCATATACATAAGTAAATTAGATGCAAAACAAAAAAAGTATTTTTCAAATTTAATAATTTCAAGAAAATAAAAAGAGTTCTCTGTTCATAAACTCACCATATCAGTGTATATCTCAATAGCTCGGTTTAGGCAGTTTATGGCCTCTGTTGAGAAAAACAATTATATTTAGACACATGACTTCAGGGCTGGGCTATAAAACAATACTGATAATTATCCTCAATAACAATATAACTAATGTTCAATATATCGTCAATAGATATTTGATTAAATTCTTTAGAATCACAAATGAATTAGCACTTAATTTTTCTTTTACGATGTTTATTTTGTTGAGGAAAAAGGACTGAAAAATTATTTACTAATCATATTTTTTGAAAAATTGAACTACACAATTGACCATCTGGCCCTTCAATTGAGCTCAAAAATAAGCCTTTGAACTTATTAAGAAATAATGATTTGACATTTATCGTGATAATTATAGATATCGAATGATATGAAATGTTCTATTTTGTGATAACATTTTTGGCCATATTGCCCAGCCAAGGCCACTTCAATGCAAGTATTTAGTGGATTCACATCAAAAGAACAATGCAAGAATACTTGCATACTTTCATACGTGAATACTTTCCAAGACTAACAAAGATTAGAGGCAACCAGATTACCCTGTGGATCTGCTTTTTTGAAGGCATTTCCAGCATCTATGTAGTTGGTTGCTGCATCGTGCTTGCTCTGCATCTGAAGGTGAAGGCGAGCAGCTTGGGAAAATGCATTTCCTGCAGCTGAAAACAAAATGTTGCATGTTAAAAGGATTAAAAGTCTTTATGGAAATCATTAAACTTGTTTATTTAACTTGTAGTAATAATTCTTACCACACCAGTTTTTGGCCATTTTGTACATGTTGGCTGCCCTCACATATAAGTCACAGGCCTCTTCCATCTTGGAGGAACTCCTGTGTGACAGCGAATTTGTTTAGTTAAACAAGCCTTATACATACTTTTGCTTGAGGGTAACTTTTATTTTATTTTTTAAATCAAATGTATTTAACAGAGGTTGTCTTGTGATACTAGGCTGAAACACCCAATGACGTTGAGGTTCACAACTGATTATGTGTCGCAAAGGTGGCTCCACCTAGTGGTCATATCCAGTACCGACTTCATGCTGCTAAAGTGTTGAATCTTCAGGGATTGCAACACCAAGTTCTACTGAATGAGCCATATTGTGTTGAATATACTGATTCATAAAATAGGTTTACAAATACCATGATAAGAATTCTTACCATCATATTACCAAACCCAAATATATGGACACTTGCATCTTTAAGCTTTACCAGAATCTGACATAAACTCCTACTGCATTTCATACTCCTTTGGTTGCTGTTTACAACTTGTAGCCTCTGGGCATGCATGTACATTTCTGGGTTAGATACCCACTTCTTAGCGGTACTCATGGATGTGGATTTATTTTACTAAGTATCTAACCCGATCCACTCTATTATAATTAAACAATGTGCTCGACATGTGATTTGCACATAACAACTGAATGACCTTGTACATTTCCCCCAGCAGGTAGCGCTACAGGTTCAACACCACAGCTAATATTCACTATCATTGCATTGTTAGGTGTGAATCACTTGAAATGTTTCACGACTTTATCGTTGATTACAACATCGTCAACACCTGATATAATAAATACATCCTTAAACAGATATTGCAGAAATTGGTATTGTGTATTTTAGACTCTTTTACCGATGCACACAGCTATATTTTAGACTTAGACGTTACCGTTTATTATTCTCAGATAAGTGATCAGCAGTGACCTGAAGGAAGATAACGTTAATGCTACACAAATAGCTGAGCTAACATCGTTGACCACAATAACTTAACGTTAACGTAGATACAGCGAAGCGGTGAGGACTAAAATCAAGAACTGACTTTTATCCTGCCTGAAGATATGGTGGTTACTGGTCAACTAGCTACCTTCCGCTTATTTGGCCCGTAGCTTGACAAAATTAGCTTAACAGTAGCTAACTGACATAACGTTAACGTACTCACCCAAACAGCGCTCCGAAAAACGACTGCGACGACTTCATTTTCTTTTCAGCCTCGGCTACCAAAGCCATTGCTTCCTTTTCTTTGCCACTGTTGTCCATTTTCGAGTCACTGGTCCGATTTTTCAGGAGGAACGAAGAAATGCGAAAGTCAACAAACTTGCTAACCAATGCTAACAGCAAAGCGGCGAGTTTGGTTGGTTTGCCTTGTCACATCACCTCTGTCACGTGACACCGAAGCAGGGGAAACACTACTGCTGCGTTCAGGTACTCTTCGTAAGCTCCAACTTCTGTCTTCACCAAGCATAACATCCACCACTAGATATTAGAGAGAGAAAATGTGAAGTCTAGTACACTTGCAAGAAAGATGTGTTTAGGGTCGTTTAGATATATCCAGGCAATTGCTGTTTTAACAAATCTCCCCCTGTATAGATGAGGTTTTCTTGTTTTCTCTTCTCTGGCTTTTTTGCTCAACTATAGCACCCCCTTATTGACTATTTGTTTTTGGTTGTATTGTTTATAGGACTCTTTCTTTCATACACACAGACAAAAACTACATTGTATCCTACCTACTAAATGTTTGTTGTTTTTTTTCTTCTTGCCCTATCAGTGTGTCAGTCACACGAGGGTGTGTTTTGGTGTTGTTAATCGGTTTTAGACTCAAATCATGAGTGGTTCAGACACCAACCGACCTAAATGTTGAAAACTGATTGGGGTTTAATTAACTACCTAACTGTGATATAACAGCCAAATGTTATCCACACTACGGTGCAAATTACGATTATAAACAGAATTAATTTTAATATGTTGTCAGACAACAACATCTCTGTTAGTTAAAGGCCTATATCATTTGTGCATCTTCGCCAACACAAAACTGCAATGTTTCTTAACACTTGAATAGTTCTTAACACTTAACATTATGTGATAAATGTATGGCCCATACAAAATAATTATGCTGCTTTTGTTATGAGCTGCCACTCTTACTTGATTATCTTATTTATGAAGCAATGCATTAATGCCACATGTGAATGAACTACAAAAATATCCCCTGTAATGAACATCTAACTAGACCTACATGCATCCATTTAATGTACCAACTTTAAAGGTTGTGAGGTGCTGGAGCCTATCCCTGACCGGTTAGACAACCATTAGCCAATTAACACAACCCTGCATGCCTTTGACCTGAGGGAGGAAACTGGAGCCTATACAGTCAGAGATAACTGCACAGACAAAGTTCACACAGAAGTTCAAACCCATGATTTTTCTTGCTGGGCATTTATTTGTCTTGTTAAGCTAAAGGCTATATATCATGTAGGCTAATGATTATTGATATAAGTAAAGTATGTAAAGTATGTTGTAGAAGTAAAGTAAGAGGTCTTTATTTCCTCTCAGGATTCTTATTTACTCTGCTGTAAATGAATCTTTTGGAGTTTTGATCTAATTGTTTCTGATCTCTTCAGAATACAATGTAAGATATTGTAGGTTTTATGCACAAAATATGTAAAATCAAACAAAAAAGAGAATGAAATTTAGCCTATACATCTGTCCCTGTCAACATTTCCCCTGCAGCCTGTTTAGACATATACTTAAACATACACTTTCTGAAACTGACTATATTTGCCTATTACCTATTTCTTAAATGTCAGGCTTGCAATAGGCTGTCACTGAGCAAAACTGTGATGACTGCAAAGCACCTCTGCTTGATTTTTAAGGATACTTTGTAAATGAATAATTCATATTGTTGTGATATTTAATTAAAAGTAATAATATTTCTTCGACTTCTTTTATTCAGTCTTCACTGTGATCTTGGCCCACGTAGGCTCAGATGCACAGATACAGTATTGTCTTGCTCTGAAAGAGAAAAGAAACCGTGATCGTACGTAAGCCTTGCATTTAGTCAGTAAATGTTACAACTTATGAGAAAGATGGCTATACGTGTAAACGCGTAAAATGTCAACTGTGAAATTTAAAGAAGCCATACATTTAAATTATAATTGTTTCTGTAGTTGTAGAAGTCAAGCAACCTTAGCTGCCTCTATGCTTGCTGTGTTCTATCAAAAGACCCACAGCAAGCTCCAGAAATGAATGTCAGCAATAATGTTCTGAGTCATATTTGGTCTGTGGTGGAATTTGTAAGGACAAGTAGTAAAAAAAAAAGTTATTACACAGTTTGAAGCTGCTAAAGACTTGTGTTGCAGTTAACTAACCGTGTAGCCTACCTCATATCCGGGAGTAATTAAGAAGCTTAATTAAAAGTTATTTTAAACATAACTTAACTTTGTGGTACGTTGAAAAGTCTAGAGTTACAATCTGATCAAGTAAGATATTAAGATTTTGGGTGCATGTTTGTAGCACAGCACAGCCCAAATAGGTTTATTTCCTCAGTTCAGGCAATTCAGACAATTCAGGCTAAAATAATGATATTACACGGAGCTTTGCTTAAAGAATCTAGTAAATGTCATTTTAATTTTTGACTATAACATTATTGTTAATTGTGTATAAAAATATAACATCCCTCACACTGGGGCAGAAGAGCTTTTGAAAAAGGTCTTGCAGATTTGTACTTGTTTATTATTAATAGCTGTGGCTAATTCAAAGTCCAAATACAACAATAAATCAGCACTCAAACCTCACTAAGCATTTAAGATGACTCTAAAACATATCGTCACTACAGAGGTTATAGAGGGGACGCACAATCACATACAAGTCATAACCTACTGTCTAAAAAGCTCCATATTTGGCCAGATTATGTTGTTTCAGATCCCAGCAAAAGCTTTGGATGGTTTTCAATATGGCATTTGCTTAACAGATGATGGTAAGTCCCCAAATGTCCCAAACATGTCGAGTTTCGTTGGAAATTGTGTTGTTTTTCAGTTTATGCACAAGACTCCTCTCTGGTAATAAATGTCTTGACATTTTTTATAGTGATTAGGGATGCCCCAAGTTAGACCTGATTGGTTATCAATCAGTCAAGTTTGCAAAATGACCAGATGGCATGGTCCCAAGAAACCAAAATACACAAGAAGAAAAATACAGGCATTAACAGAGATCATGAAGACAAATCAAACTCAGGACAAAAAAATCAAATAAAAATACAAAGCAATAAAAGAAAACGAGTAGAAAACTCTGTTAGATTCAGCCTATACATTAGTAGGGAAGACTCTGGTTACCAGCCCTTCCCTTTATTAATGTTTTTAAGAGAGGGGATTGGTTTGTTCACATTAAAGCTTCCTTGTTTGATTACTTTATAGGAGCTTTTCGACCTTCAAGAATCTGCGAGCGAGTAGTAGCCTATACGAGGCTCATATTTCAATCAGGCAAAACGGAAGTCTCCTGTTTCCTGCCTCTAGTTGGGTCCTTTACAGCAGCCCGTGCGAGGCTGTCCTGGAGACCCCGCGCTGCCTGCACCTCTATCGTCTCGGGTGAGTTTGTTACAATGTAGCATTTTCTGTATTAATCCGAAAAACTGTAACAAAGCTGCAATATTCGCGTTCTGCAGCGAAGACGCGAACTGCACGGCTACCGAAATCGAAACGCCACACTGCTGCACGGCCCGGCAAACATAGTCATTTTCCACCGAATTCCCAAGCATACCCCCCTCATCCAAGAGTATTCCAACATTAACTCATATTTTGCTTGCAAGGAGAGATAGATAGCTCGCTACGCAATTGCGTTTACACTTCTAAGTAAACAATACTGCGTTGTCTTGGTTGAATCAAGGTGCCGCTGTACAGTATGAGTGTTAAAATTGTGTCACTCCGTGGTTTGTTTTGAATGTCAAAGGCTCAAGCTAGCTGTACGTCTGAATATTGTTGATAGCTGGTTGGCTTAGCAGGCTAGCCAGGCTAGGCTAACGAAATGTAACCCAGATGCATTCAAATGCTGGAAGTAGAGGTGAAATGGTGTTTTTAAAAACAAACGTTTTGTTAGATTAGAGTTTTAAGTCAGTCGTGTAGCTGTTAAATACTGCGTATTGTTACGAATCGGCGAAATGTGCATGCAGAGCTCTTTAAAAACACCAGCTAGCATGTAGCAAGCCGCTTGTAGTGTCTCCATTCATATCCTGCGTACTAGCTCTGCTCTGACCGAGTAATGGCTACGATCCGCTGGCTTTTCAAAGCGGCAACCAGGAATACGTTCCCCTCACAGCCACGGTTATATGTCTGCGAGAAAATTTTGGTGACCTGTTGTCTTATTGTTATTGGCAGTGCTATGCACAGTTGTTGAGACTTGTAGTAAATTCAGTGCGTTCCCGCATCGGAAATCTTTCCAGGCTGCGTGAAAACCGCGCGTTTTCAGTTTGTTGTCTATTGCCATCCGCTGTTTCTTGGTGTGTAGCAAAGATAACTGGTGCTTGACCTCCTGACGGGTTCATAACAGCAGAAGGTTTATTGTTTTTGAATATCCTATATATATATATAAAACATGGCCCGTTACAACTGATAACGAAGACATTTGTAGCCGATGTGTTAAAATGTTTATTTAGGGAAGTCTTATTTTAACAATTAACAGTAACAATTTAATGTTGTCCTTATTGTAGTTGTTGAAGTCTAATAACCTTTCATAGTTGCCTCTGTGCTTGCATTATTCTCTCAAGACCCACAGCAAGGTCTAAAGATGTCTGGCAGCAATAAGTGATGTAATGTTTTCAGTCATTACTATAATTTGAATGTGATTTGAATGTGAAAACGTGGATTAAGGGACAAAAACGATTCACTCTTGGCATAGATATTTAACAAAAAGGCTAGACTTATGTAGACTACTAAAATAACTACACGTTTCTATATTTGGTCTGTGGTGGAATTTGTAAGGACAATTAGTAAATAAACCTATTAATATTTTATAACAATTGCAAAAACATCTTAGTTTGGAGCTAGTTTAAAGACTTGCATTGCAGTAAAACAACCATATAGGCTCCCCCATGTCCAGGAGTAGTTAAAAAGCTTAATTAAAAGCTATTATGAACGTAACTTAACTCTGATATGTTAAAAAGTCTAAAGTAATACTCTGTAATCAAGATATGAACATGTTGGGTGTTTTTTGTAGTTGTGTCTAGCACAGTGTGTAGTACAGCATAAACAGAGCATAACAGAAAGAGGTTTATTTCTTTTAAGGACAAGTCAAGCTAAAATAGTGTTTGAGTTTGCTAAAATAACTTTTAATTTTAATACTACATGACATCACTCATTGAGACAGAGGAGCATTTAAACAGGTTAACTCCTGTCAAAATAATTAAAATCAGCGCTCAGACCTCACTGTACAACTAAACAATCAAAGCACTGAACATGGAGCTAGAATATCACACAATGTGGTGGTGTTATAATAACAAAGTAACATAGTTGAAATGATTACTCATTTGAGGAAGGGTTATTTATTTTAGAAGTTTAATGAATAGTGTGTTGATAATGAAATAAATGATCAATGGACTCTAAAGCCCTTTTTGTCTTTAACAGTTGTCATGGATGATGAAGACGGCAGGTGCCTTCTAGATGTAATTTGGTAAGGCTTTGCTGACACAGTGCAAGATCATTTTTATAGCCATCTCCTTTGTCTTGTCTTGTGCTATTGTGAATCACATTGTTTTCTCCCGCAGTGACCCAGAAGCTCTCAATGACTTTCTTCATGGATCTGAGACCCATGTGAGTATGGGAGAATAAAAGTGAAATGTTAGGCTTGAGTTACAAAATAATGGGTTTGTAATTGATGTGATGAGTTTTAATTGTGCGTTTTTGTTAGTTGGGGCTCGCATGACACTGTACTAAAGTCACACACTGATGCACTCTGAAACCCACTTCCCTCACTGCTTTCATTTATTTTTACTCAACTGCTTCCTTTGCTTAATGGTTGTCTTCGCTTTTGAAATCACTATTGTGATTTCAGCCAGCCATCCCTTTCTATTAGGCTAATTCACAAAATGAGAAATGCTAATACTAACACTTCCCAACTCTGTGTTATTCCTTTCATTTTGCCCCTCTCTCGCTTATCTTTTCACTGGTTCTTTACAATCTGGGTTTCCTCGACTGTGTTCTGTCCTTTCCTTACCCTCCTCCTCTGTTTGATGGTCTGTATGTTTCTCTGTCCTGGTGGCTTTTGCCTGCTGGTTTGGGTGCCTTTGGTTTCTGTCTGTGCTATCCTTGGTGGGTGTGTCTGTAGTTGGACACTGACGACCTTTTGGATGGTTCGAGTGACCCCTCCAGCTCGTTCTTCTCTACCACTGGGGTGAGTAAAATCCCCCAATCCTCTTCCTTCCGTTTTCTATCCATCTATGTAGCATGCATCTCCAAATACCCTCCCTTCCACTAACATATCTACACTCTATCAGCTTTGATTTGCTGCAATGCGACAAGAGGTTTTTGTGGGGTTTTCATGTTTGCATTTCTGTGTTAACTCAGTTACACTCTTCACATCCGGTCATCAGTTCATCCATCAACTGGCTTCACTTCTGTCCTCTTTCCTTTCCTCCTTTCCTTCTAAGGGCCATGTTCCAGAGGTCCAGCCTGCAGTCCAGCTGTCGGCCAATGAGCCGGCAGGCCTGCCCAGAGTCAGTGTTGACCTGGACTTCCTGGAGGATGATGACATCTTGGGGGGATCCCCAAGTGGTGAAGGTGGGAGCAATGGCATTGGGACAAATCACGAGCCATGTGACATCCTGCAGCAGAGCTTGGCTGAAGCCAACATCACAGAGCAAAGCTTACAAGAGGCAGAGGCTGAGCTGGACCTGGGCCACTTTGAAATTCCAGGGCTTACGCAGGTGGTTCAGACACTTCCTGATGCCAGCCTCTCTGGGGCTGGAGGCACTGCTGTTGGTGTAGGCATAGGTGTCGGTGTTGGGGGAGCAGCAGCAATTTTTCCTGGGTCAGCCCCAAGCACCACTGCTACTCCTCCCAATGCCACTGCTGACATGCTGGGGTCAGTGCTTGCACAGCAGGGCCTTCAACTCCAATCCCAGGTCATGAACAAGGCCATTAGTGTTCAGCCATTTATGCAGCCTGTGGGCCTGGGAAATGTGACGCTTCAACCCATTTCAAGTCTCCAAGCTCTTCCTAATGGGAGTCAGTCTGGACATTTGGGTATTGGACAGATTCAGGTTGTGGGTCAGCCTACAGTCATGACTATCAATCAGTCTGGGCAGCCAATCCTGGCTAAAGCCATGGGTGGTTACCAGCTGCATCAGTCTGGGCCAGAGGTATCAGGTGCTGGCTCTCAGGCGGGGCTTGGAACCTCAGGGGGTGGACTTCTGATACAAGGCAACAAAGCCACTTTGGGATCTCCAGCTTTAAATGGACCAGCTGTTTGTGTCAGCAGCACAAACAGCAGCAGTGGTGGTACAATGACTGCTCCTGCTGGGCTTTTGGGCTTTGGCAGCACCCCTCTAAGTTCAGGAATTGGACCCCAGACACAAACTCAAGGCCAAATCATGCAGAACGTGATCATCCAGCGCACACCAACACCCATTCAGCCTAAACCCCCTCAGGGGGGAGCCATCCAACCGAAACTCTTCAAACAGCAACAACAGCAGCAGCAGCAGCAGCCAGCACCCCAACCCCTGCAAAACGATGCCCACAAGGCCCTAGGGCTGCAGCAAATTCCAGTTTCTACTGCTCAAAATGTGGCCTTCCTGACGGGAAAGCCAGGCTCTAACGTTGTCCTGAGTACTCAAGCCACAACACAAGGCACTCAGTTTCAACAAACCCTATTCAAACAACAAGCAGCACAACCATCTGGCAAGCCCCTAAGTGTACACTTGTTAAACCAATCTGGCAGCATCGTTATTCCCTCTCAGACAGTTCTGCAAGGTCAGAACCACCAGTTTCTCCTGCCGCAGCTACAAGCAGGTGGGCAGATCCTGACCCAGCACCCTGGGGGCCACATCATAACTAGTCAGGGTCCTGGTGGACAGCTCATTGCAAACCAGATTTTAACTGCAAACCAGAACATCAACTTGGGTCAGGTACTGACTTCACAGGGCCACCCTGGAGCTGCCCACATCCTTTCTGCACCGATTCAGCTCCAGCCCGGCCAAATGGGCACACCCACCCTCTTTCAGATGCCTGTCTCATTGGCTCAGAGTCAAAACCAGACACAGACCCACACAGTCTCAGGCCATGCCCAGACAGTCATACAGGGCATGCCAATCCAGAACTCCCTAACCATGCTAAGTCAAGTCGAGGGACTAAGTCCTGCAGTCAGCCTTCAGCCAACCCTGCAACCCCAGCCAGGTGGAGTCCCAAGCAGCAGCAGCACAGGAGCAGCAACCATGGCTCAAGGCCAGCCTGGAGAATGTGTTACTGTGCTGGGTAGCTCCACAGACCAGGCTGCTCATCCCACTCAGCAGCATGTACCGCAGTCCTCTATCCTCGCCATGCAACCGGCTTCCTCTGTGTCCACAGCTACCACAGTACCCTGCTCTTCTCCGTCCATGTCTGTTTCCACCTCTTCCTCTGTCACAGCAGTGGGGCTGGTACCCCATCCGGCTCAGCACAGTCCAGGAAGGTTACTGTTCACCAACCAGGGCTCCAGTATGATCCTGAGCCAGGAGTCTCTACAGATGTTCTTGCAGCAGGTCAGTGTTTCACCCTTTGCATGTTTGCTTTAATTGTGCACAGTTAACATGTCTTAAAAAAGAAATAACCTACATGGAGTGATAACTTGGTCTGACTTCTTTGGTTTACTATTTTACTCCCTCTTCCCTCTAATCCCCTTCCTCTTTCCCTCCCTCGTCCTGAAATGGTAAATTACTCCTATCAGGAGCAGCACCACCAAACAGAGAATGAGTCAACCCCCTCTGTGGGCGTACCAGCGTCTGTAATCGTCAGCAGCAACAACATCACTGCTCCGGCCCCCTCTGTCCATGACAGCCAATTAACTGACTCTTGGGTGGGTCAGAGCCACAGCCCTTCCCCTGGCCCCTCCCACATGACACCAGTGGTAAAGCAGGTAGAAATGCCCCTTTATGTCAAGCCCCACCCACTTGTTGCTGCTGCTGCCGCCAAAATGTTAGGGTCTTAACTTTCCCCATCACTGTTCTTTACTTCTCTTCTGCATTAGTCATTCCATGGCTTCCATGTCACTTACTGTTGCTATGCAATTCCTAAGCTCAAAAATTTGCTTGCAGCTTCTGTCTCTTAACATTGCTTTTTTATATGTAAAGGCATGATCATTCCAGTTGTCCATATGTATTGTCTGTCAGCCACTGCGCTTTTTTAAGATTTAGCTGTATGCACATGTGAGTGGCAATCAAGTACCAGTTCTTTTTTTTTATTTAATTCTTTTTTACTTAAGCTGATTGTTTAACTAATTTGGAATGTTTTTCATCCATTCTAATAATACGCATGTATTTTGTAACAGAATACAAAAACCATGCTCATGCTTAATAGAAGAGCTACCAAGGTGCCAAGTGCAGCTTGTTCACTTTTTTACTAAAACTCTGCTCAATCAAATTCAGTCAACTCACTGCGCTAAATCACTTTCATCTGCTGCATTAACTTTCAATGATCAATCCACACCTCTCAACCCAGCACTTTTCATTTAGACTCTGATGTTTCGACAGTGCTACTACCCCTTGTAAATCCTAATCTGACCAGTGTAATGACCCCCAAGTCATTATTACTTGATCCACTGATCCCAGTCCCTGAAGTCTTCAGATCACCTTCTACTTCACCATCACAGACCCGCAGATCTTGACGATGCTTTTGTGAAATCTTTTTCTTTGTGGCTCGCCAAATGATCATTGCTACCTTTTTATGTCTAATCTTCCTCAAACGCTAGAAACAATCAGTGGGCTTCTACTTCTTTAACTTCAGCAACTACTAGATTTTAAAATCTAACACTTTGCTTTTGTATTGTTTGGTGTTGTTTTACCCATGTTTGTGTAATTTTGTATTGGGGTTGGGGCGATAATTTCATATTTTTCTATATTTACTTTCAGTGGAACTGTGGTAATATGAACATATGTTATCATTTTACTTTTGGGCAAATTAACAGTTTCACAGAAAGTGTGATTAAACCCCAACAAAATAAGCTTGGTTTTACATGTGATTTTTGTATAATGCAATGCCTAACAGTGAAACACTGTCATTGTATTTAATATCATTTTAAGCATTTTACATATAATCACGTATACATTTGCCATATCATAATATATATAAATATATATAATGTCTAATTACGATCGCCCAGTCCTATTTTGTATCTAGTGTCAAATCTTGAACCATGTACTAGAATGATATTTACTATATACTGTTTGCATGCAGAACTTTTAATGTGTGTGGTTTTTTGTGCTTGATGATGTGCCCAATTTCCTTCTGTGGTGAAAATTGTTTGAATTCTTTAATCAAATAAGAAGTCAATGTCATGTATATTGTGATTCCACTTCTTCAGGTACCTTCCAGTGGACTTAAGCAGCCGCTGAAGATCCAGGGCATGTCCCCCTCACCGACCTTGACCACTCACACCACAGCACACCCAGTGGCAGACAGCCCCCAGCCTTCCCAGTCTCCCCTCACTCTGAGCCAGCAGATCCAGTCACCACACCATCAACAGCAGTTGCATCCTCCTTCTCAGCCACAGTCTCAAACTCCTTCCCGCTCATGCACACCCTCATCTCATCCGCCGCTCTTTATTGTCCATAATCAAATTGAGTCCCCCCAAACAGCTTCACAAGGCCAGCTGCAGCAGACACAGCCCCAACAGGCACACATTCAAGTTCAGCTTCAGCCTCAGCCTCAGCCACGGCCAGCCTCTCAGCCTGCCCCTTACCAACAAGAAATGCCTCCTATGTCACAGTCACCCAAGCCTCCTCCTGCACCACCTGCACAGCACCAGTTTACTGCTGCTCCTGTCAGCACTTCTGCCACTCCTGTAGTCAAAGCCCAGGTTCCCATCCAGGGCCTGACAGCAGAGCAGCAGCACCACCTGCAGTTAGTAGGAGCGCAAATTCAGACCCTGTCGGGCATCTCCCAACCCTCACCTCAGCAGAAACAACTGCTGGATAAGCTGCACCAGGTATTGCCCCTATTCACTACAAACATCTCACATGCAACAAGAAGTAAAATCATCTTTTGTATTTTGAATTCACGTGCTAATTGTTTACCCTTCATCAGTTTTAGCAATTGATCAATCTCTGATCTGCCTGTGAATATGTGCTGTGAAAATATGAGCTAATTTTGCTCATTCTTAAGATCACAAACAGTGTAGTGTTTTTTAAAATCTGATACAGGATGTTATATATGGGCTGAATAGTGTGCTTGCAAAGGTTTTCTACTGTTCAAATTACTTCATTATATTATACATTTGCTCTCTTTAGCCTGTTGAAAAAATTCTGGGTTAAATACATCATATCCAGCTGGTGATTGGATTGGTGATCAGCTCATCAGTATAAACCAAAAATCAGAATGGGCTTTAAGCCAAAATCCCAGATGAACCAGATCGGTTAGTCTAAGATTTCTTGTGTGCAAAAATGTATGAAATAAATGTCCTGATGTGTTTTCAGGTCCAGCAGAACATCCTGCTGCAGGCCAAGCAGCCTACTCAGCCTCAAGCCACCAGTCAGTTCAGCTCCCAGCAAGATGTGCCTGTCGAAAAATTGGTGCTTACATCATCAACTAGCACTAGTACACCTGCTCAGCTTCTCTCAGTGCTGCAGCCGACATCAGTGCTCGTCAAAACTCCTGCTTCAGGTTAGACACAATTTACCACTAATGATGTTTAATGGAAGGACTCTGAACACACCACGAAGTATTTCCCTTTGTAATGTTTTGTTTCCTTTTGTTTTAGCATCAAGTGACTTACAGGTATTCTCAGGAGCCCAAGGGCCAACTGGAGCCATGGTGAATCAGACTGTCACTCCTGCCAGCCTTACCCAGCCTGCACAGGTAGGTTACATCACAAAGCTAATTCCTCCTAGGACTTTCCTGGTGGTGATTGTGCATTGTGTGTTCAATTCAATGCTGAATTTTAACCTTTCTGATTTCAGGTTCAGCCAAAGCCAGGGGTGATCAGCTCAGTTGGTGGGATGACTCTAGGGACAGGTGGAATGCAGATACAGGTGGTAGGAGCTAGTCTGACTCAAATGCCTGCTCCACAGCCCCCAGCTCCTGTACAAACTCAGGTAAAGTAGTATCCCTGTATGTTAGTGAGGTCAGAAAAAAAATGCCTTTAATATTTTATCTTCAGTCTAAAGATTTAATCCTTGTTTTTTTATCTTTATTCACATCACAGACAGCAACAATGAAGATGCCTTTCAGTGCAGAGCCAAGCAAAGAAGCCAGGTATCTGTCGCATGCATTTTAATGGCTTATTTTAACTGTCTAATAATGCCATTTTTGGTAATAGTATTTTTATACACACCTTACTGCAGGATGCTAGAACAACTAAGGAAACAGCAGGGTTCCGTGCTTCACCCAAACTACAGTGCTCCTTTCCACTCTTTTGAGGACACACTGCACAGACTGCTGCCTTACCATCTCTACCAGGGAACAGCCAACTCTTCTCAAGATTATCAAAGAGGTACCAAACTCTATGTCCTCCAGTGTAGCTCATATACAGTTTAGTACCTCTTCCAAATTTTACAGTCTTCATGAACATCATTGTTGTCTTTTGCACAGTGGATGATGAGTTTGAGACCGTCTCCTGCCATCTGTTGAAAAGGACCCAGGCCATGCTAGATAAATATCGCCACCTGCTCTTTGCAGAGTCAAAAGTAAGTTTATACACCAGCATTCTCACCATATGCCTTCTTGTTGTCTTCTTTGTCCTGAATTGATTTTGAACTGATGGTTTTTGGTGTTTGAACCTGAGCAGAGACTGGGCCCCTCAGCAGAGATGGTTATGATTGACCGGATGTTCATTCAGGAGGAGAAGATTGCCTTGAGTCAAGACAGGATTTTGGCCAAGGAGAGACCAGGTACCCTACCGCTGTCTGTGGTCATACATGGTTTTGTGGTTGTATTGATCTAAGTAGATGTATACTAATGTGCTTATGATATGATTCTGTTTATTTAATTGCAGAGGAGTTTGTTGCAAACGCACGCATGTTGGAGAGTGTGGTTTCATCCCAACAGAAGTCATCAGCTGCTGAGCCCACCTCAGTGAGTGGAGATGTAGCTGCTGCTGTCCCTGCTCCAGCACCTGCAGCTCCTGCCCCAGCCCCTCTTCCAAAGATTGCCCCAAACCCTGTTCCTGCACCAACCCCATCACCAGCCCCAGCCCCAGCCCCAGCCCCAGCCCCAGCTCCAGCCCCAGCTCCAGCCCCAGCTCCAGCTCCAGCTCCAGCTCCAGCTCCAGCACCTCCTGCCAACCCTTCCACCACACCTTTCCCCCCCACCAAACTAGTAATAAAGCAGGGTGGAGGTGGAGCCTCTGTGTCCTGGTCAAGCAGCTGTCCCCCACCGCCAGCTTCAGCAGGCAGGCTGGTGGCTGAACCCACCAGCCAGAGCTCCTCCTTCAGTCGTGCTCCAGCAGCATCGTCCTCTTTCTCCTCCTCATCCCTCAACTCTCAAGCAGCTGATGACGACGACGCACTCCCACAGAGAACCAGCAAACCGCCTATGAAGACCTACGAGGCTCGCAGGCGAATTGGCTTGAAGCTAAAGATCAAGCAGGATCAAACGGGGTTTAGTAAGGTTGTCCACAACACTGCCTTAGACCCAGTGCACACACCTCAACCTCAGCAGAGCAGTCAGTCTATATCCCAGCCTCAGACTCAGCCTCAGTTTGAAGCTGTACCGCACCCAAAGTCCCACCTTTTATCAAATCCTCCTACTACAGTGATCAGGACTCAGTCCCCCGTATGTACTGCTTCTTCTGCCTCATCAGTCACCATAGCAACCACTCAGTGTAACCCACCTCTGAGAGGTAATGCCCCCCCCAATGCAGTCCCATCTTCCTCTACCTCTTCCTCTCATACTTGGTCATCGTCGTCATCGTCCTCCTCCACTCAAATGAATGGAACATTGGATCACCACGACATGGGTGGGGTCAAACACAATTCTGCCTCCACTGCCACTCCCTCACAGACAACCTGCCGTCTCCCCCTTCGGAAAACCTACCGGGAAAACATTAGCCCCCGGGTCAGACCTGGTGTCCCAGGGGGAGGAGACGAGAGTTTGTCCTACCCCAGACCCACAACGTCACCCCCCAGGCACAAGCCCTCATCTCCTCCCTCAGAACGGACAGTGATAGCCAGTGTGATGGTGGAGAAAAGAGGCAGGGAGGCCTCACACACTCCCACAGAGTCGAGCCACGAAACAGGCCATTTAGAGAGTGCAATGCAGGGGCTGGATGAAATGGACGAGGTGTTTAACCGTGGTATCAAAACCACACACCACCATCTCCCACCACTCCTAGACCGGGAAGGGGCAAAGGAGAGAGGGGAGGAGCTTGCAGACCAAGAGACAGATATAAGTAAATACAAGAGAATGAGTGGAAAAAATAGACATAGGGCAGGCGGGACATTCAGAATGGACCAGCATGCCCCTGGGCCTCCCTCTCCGGAGTCCTCCTTCACACGAGACTCTTTGCTTCCTGCCAAACGCTGCAAGTCAGACTCCCCCGACATGGATAATGCCAGCTTCTCCAGCGGCAGCCCTCCAGACGACTCTCTGAACGAGCACCTGCAGTGCGCCATCGACAGCATCCTAAACCTGCAGCAGGAGCCCTCTGCCCGAGGGCACCACATTAAAGGGGGTAACAGCAGGTCCCATCAACACCAAAGCCAGCGCCCAGGGAGCTCGGCAGCCTCATCCCACAGACCCTCAGTCCCACCCTCCTCTGCTTCCTCGTCCTCCGCCTTGGCCCAGCACCCTCAGGTCGGTGGCCGTGGCCACAATGGCAGCCTAGTGCCCCAGACTCAAAGCAGATAACAGCCCCTCAGCCACAGGCCAGACTGACGGGAGAACTAAGAGACCGATTTGGAGGCAGTGGAAGGGGGGCACTGTGAAAACAGTATCACTGTACTACTCTGCCACGCTGTGTTGGATTTGTTTGTCCATTTGAATTGTCCAGTCATTTCTTTGTCATTTACAGCCTGAGGTAGACCGAAGGTGGAAAAAGAAAGTGTGGTGGAAGGTAAAACTGACTTTTTGAATTTCAGACTTGAAGATATCTGGCGTCTTGTATGTGATCTCAGCCAAGCTTGAGTAACAAAATGAAATAGTCAGAGATTGTTCTCTATTTCTTTCTTCCTCTTCACTTTTCACTTTTTGATATTTTCTATTTCTCAGTCAGTAGTCATACATTCCTTTCACGTGGCCTGAGCACCAGTCTCTATCAGCAGCTTGTTTAAACAGATCAGAAGTCAACAGCTTTCTTTAACTTGGCTACCTGAAGCTCAGAGGTAGAATAGAATACAACCAGGTTCATAGTGTAAAACATCAGAATAAATACAGTCTTTCTTTACCAGCTAAATTTGATTATCTTAAATCATAAAGATAATGCTGCCCTACAGATGCTAACAGCACATACTAAAAGGATAGTCCACCTCTGTGTCAAGAATACAATTATTTAGACAATAAATAAATCCGAAGACTCGCACAGCTCAGAAGGCAACTGCTCTGTCTACAACTGGCAAAATGAATTAGCCTCAACCTACGTTTGCCTGGTACATTTTAAAATAAAACATGTTGGGAAAATAATTTTGAAAAGTTTTACTTTTGACTGCTCTTAGGTGCTGCAAAGATGTAAAGGAAAATGCTGTTTGCTTCTAATGTCATGATTTTCCTGGTTGTTGTTTTTAGACCACCCCTCCACACACGCCCTCTGTTGCTGATGATGCAAGGTTCGGACTTGAGGCATTTCAAGTCAGAAGGGACAGGCTAGGCTTTTAACTGTTGATTTTCTTTATGTTAGTCTGTCTGTTTCATCTTTCTGCCACTGTATCCCTGCCTCCCATGTGTTTTTTTTGGCATCTTTTTTAAGCCTGATGGACAATTCAAACACAAATGCAGCACAAGCATTGAAATGGAAAAAAAGGAACAATAATAATGTACAAAAAGACCGTAAGAGAATTTGAAGTATAGTATTACAGATTAATTTTGTATTGTATTTATTGTGTATAATGACACTTTTTAAAAAGAAATGTACATTTAGTAAAACTGTAAATTAAACCTTGCTTCTTTTATGAAACATTGCAGGTCCTCTAGTCATTTGTCCTGTGGTTTAGCGGTTTAGCGATTCCTATCTTCATGGTACATTCCTTTGGGTGACTAATGATGACTGTAGTACTGTAAGATAGTCAGGAGGGGATGGTGGCATTGGTGGGGTGTGTTCTCTATCGGACAGCCAGCAGGTGGAGCATGGAAGTGGAAAAGTAGAGCTGGCTTGTATGCTTCATCGCCTGGAGGGTTCCCGGTTTGGGAGGAGCAAGAGAGTTTAGACTGATGAAGGGAAAAATTGTGACATCTCTAAATGTATGGCATGTTACAGTAGGTTGAAAAAATAAAAAACATGGAAGAGTTAGAGGCCACAGATAGAAGGGTGCATGTTTACTGCTAAAAATATGCATAAGGACACTGAGGTTATGTCATGTTTAAAAAAAAAAAAGACTCCACCCAAATTATTTATTCACAACCCCCCTCCTTCAGGTCCACACCCTCTGACCACAGCCCGGCTCATCCCTGTGTTAGTTCTTGAGCATAGTGTTAGTTCTGCACACAGTGTTGCCAGGCATCCCTGGAAGAGGAGGTGCATTAAACTAGGAGAAGCGAGCAAGGGGAGAGAAAAGTGTGTGTTAGTGTTTGCCTTGTTCTCTTTCAGCGAGCAGAGTAAGGACCCTTGCCAGATTTGGAGCTCATCTGAAATGCATTAAACCCTGGAGAAGACCGATCCTCTATAATCTAGCTGCGTTGGCGCTCCACTGAGGGTTCCTATTTGCTGTCAGAGGTACACCCGTACATGTAGCGGCAGCTCCTCTAAGAGACTGTTTTTGTCTTCTCAAGTCAAAATATTTTCCAATCTCGAGACTGCAAGACTGGAGGTAAAGGGAGAGGTGTTGAAGAAGTCTGTGGTTTCTCCATAATTACGTGGTAAATACTGCTTTTTACACTTTAAATATGGCTATAATGATTAGCTAGTATTTTAACATTTACTCGAACATAGTCCAATTGTGATACAGTAGAGTTGATGGTATTTGATGAGTGCAAAGATCACAACTTACACTTATTAACTCTAAATATATTTCTTCATTTGGATATTAAGTATGACTCCCTTGATGCTTGTTGCTCCTGCATGTTACATTTCTTGTGTAAGTCCAAAATTGTGTTGCAATTGCGGTGTACAAACCCACAAGGCATTTCCCCCCATCCTTATACTTTAGAAATTGATCCCAGAGCCTTAACCAAACCTTTGATTCTGACAGCAAGCCTGTAAAGCAACGTTTACTCATACAGAAGGCTGCCGCAGTACTTTTGTATGCAATGGCAGTGAAATCACATTTGATGTCTCTCCTGTAGATCTCCAAGGTTCGCCATTTTGACAAAAAATCTTTCCACACTGGTCTTGTGACATGTCAGGACTGGGTTGCCTATTCTCCTCTGGGCAGATATTTTTTTTTTTATCACTGTTTAAATGGGATTTGTAAGAGAGAAGCTGTCCTCAGATGAGTTCATGTCTAACCTTTGTGTCAGTCTGCTTCTAGTAATGAGGTATGCCTTTAATTTATAATCCAATGTTTCTGTTTATGTAGACTACGGTTAAAAAAAGACAGATTGTTACTGAAGGGTTACATTTGTTTTTCCATATATAGCCTACTTTCTACAAGGTCTTTTCCTTACATGAACAACTGAGCCATCCACTGAGAGGAACCGCAGAGGATAAAAGGAATGTCTTACTCATTTCACTGTAAAGAAATGAGCTATCCCTGTACAAATCCTGACGCAGGGCTGGGTTTGCAAGTTTTCCAGTGTGAACACCAACTTTTTCCAGGCATGCTCTGATAATGCTTGGCAGACTCCTGGTGGGCTAACTCCAGATTCCACATCCTTACTCTAGGTTGTGGCAGACATTGATCACCAGGTGCAAGAACATTAAGAAACTTTTTGCCATCTGGAATAATCTCTTTTTTTTCCTATTTGGATTAATCTCTTCTTGTCTCATATTCTGTCCAAATTACAGGTGTTAAAAGTTATCAGTGTGGTGACTGTTTTCAAACGGGAAGATCCAGACTTCAAACAAAACAGCAGCCCTATCATTCCCCTTGGTGTCTGCAGAGGAGGTTTCAAGGACAAGTGAGCAGTATTCACATAAATACAGGAAACACCTGAAGGTTTTCCAAGGTTCAGCCACAGGAAATACAGCTCCAAACAACAGATACACTCTGACACTGATTTTTTTTAGAAGAAGCTCTCTATCATCTTGTTAATCAATCAACATGTCACGCTGGGGGCGAAAAAATGTGAAGAAGGCGCCTGAGGTGATCCGCACTGTGACAGAAGGGCTCAAGTCCTTGTATCGTAAGAAGCTGCTGCCTCTGGAGCAGTACTATGGTTTCCATGACTTCCACTCTCCCAGTCTGGAGGACGCAGACTTTGACAACAAGCCTATGGTGCTGGTGGTGGGACAGTATTCCACTGGAAAAACAACATTCATAAAGTAAGACAATACAGCCTAGCATCAAAGATTTGTTCACTGTTAGACTGTGTGTGATTGCTAAATTTGCCAGTAAGCTACTGAAAAAAAATCACAAGCTATATGTGTGACTGATAGGTATCTACTGGAGCAGGATATTCCTGGAAGCAGGGTGGGACCTGAACCCACCACTGACTGCTTCACTGCCATCATGCATGGGGAGGTGGAGGGAGTCATCCCTGGGAACGCTCTTATTGTAGACCCCAACAAGCCTTTCCGCAAACTCAACCCTTTTGGAAACACCTTCCTCAACAGGTGAGAACAGGGACTGTATTCACAGTGTGTTGTGCAATGATTCCAGAGCAGACAAACTGGGGCTTTGCTGCATGTCGTCCCCTCTCTCTTTCCCCTGCCTTTCCTGTCTGTCTCTACTGTGACTATCAAAGAAATCAGAAATGCCAAAAAAAAGAATGATAATAAAAAAAAAGTAAAGGCCTGACTGTGTGAGAGAAACCAAGGCATGAAACTAGGGAAGGAGAGATAACAGAATGTTTTTTAGCTCTTTGGAATTTCAAGTCCTTGTGCCAAATTTCAGAGCAGGGAGGCACTTGCCTTATTTGTGGAAAAACGGAGAAAGGGAACGATATCACCCGAGAGGGTGATGAAAGCTAATGTGCTCAGACAGGAACTGCAATGTACACAAGTTCAGAGACGAGGTCAGAGGGATACATAGCCTCTCGGTGCGAAGACAAATAAATGAAGTCACAGACTTTGCAAGGCTTAGGGAACCTGTAAGAGAAACCTTAACAATGAAGTTCTTTCCTCTACTCTGTTTACAGTCTGGGCTGCCAGATTTCTGTGTTTTTCCACTGATGTAAACTAAGAATGAAGTCACATGTTTTACAATAGTGTGCTGTTAGCTGCTAGAAACATGAACATGTAGGCCAGGAGTGATATAAACATTGCTACCATTAATGGTGCTTTAAACATGCCAGTTTTCCAGCAGTCCCTCTGCAGGGTGTGTATTTGCGTCTCTTCTTTTGCTTTGACTTCCTGTTCTGGGAACGGTGGGCTCGTTAAACTCATACGCCACAGGAAGTGGTGTTGTTGTTCTAAGCCACACATAATTAGCAGGCCTTATTGTTTGATTCTGGCAGAAGTGGTCATTTTCCTTCAGGAAGCCCATAGCAATGTGAGGCCTGCTTGCACACAATGGCCTGCAGTAGGAGGGGTGGGGGTGTGTGGAAAGAGCCGCTTCTAATCTGCCCCTTAGATCACATTGGCTTCTTTAGAGAGTTAACCATTTTTCACATGATTTTGAGTATGTCCTTCTACACTGAAATGTATGAAACATATTTGCCCTCTCTGAACTTGTGTGTCATTGTTTATGTTACTTTTCTCCTGTGATGAAAATACCAGGTTCCAGTGCGCACAGATGCCCAACCAGGTCCTGGAGAGTATCAGCATTATTGACACACCGGGGATCCTGTCCGGTGCTAAGCAGAGAGTGAGCCGAGGTGAGAGAGGTGGCAAAGGTGGCAAAGGTGAGGAGAGGGCATGGGGGGCCTGCAGAGACGCACTTCCCTGAACGTCAGCTCATAAACTCATCTCCTTGGCACGCCTGGCTAACTCATGGGACCAGTTTGCTCTGTCACAATAACACTTGGCAGCGGGGCAAAAAAACATCAGCAGTACACTGAGCAGCCATAAAATCATAATCAGGAACAGAGGTAGTACTGACAAAATTCTGTCAGCACATCTTGAGGAATGTACTGTTACTGAGAAATAACCGTCATGTCACAGAAGTTTTTCACTTTTCTATTCATCCATGCTTTAAGTAACCTATTATTACTCAAGTCATTCTGCATGAGCAACTAACAAGTTTAAAGATGATGATAGTTTTTTTTTTTTGCTGAGATTTTGAAATATATCCATCTGTGAGATTTCTGCCTCCACCCAAATACAGTGGAGGTGAATGGAATGTTGTTTGTGGCTTTCACAGCACTGATAAATTACATTTTTAAAATTCAGCATCAACAAGAGAGAGTACTGATATCTCTGGCTAATCCAAACTATTGCTTTGGTAAGTAGTTGTTCCAATGCAAACTGCTCACAGTGAAGTTTGTGGGAGTAACTGGGACATCAATTTTGAAAAGATGATGCTGTTAATTTTGTAAATACTGCTGTAAGCACCAGACAAAAGTAAACTGAAGGAAAATTCGGATAGGTATTTGAAAACCTAGGAGGATACAAACCAAATCTATCTACTATATACCACTGGGGAAAGTGGGAAAATATATTTTTTGTAATTTGGGTGAACTGACTATTTTAGTATGACTATGTTGACACAGATGAAGAGATTACTTGTAAACTAGAATTTTACATGTGAACGGAGAGAGCGTTGTTTTTACAAACTGGTATTTTGCATTAAGTGAAGCCCTGAATGTACAGCTGAAGTGCATTTGACAGATAAAGAAGATGCGTGAAGGGTTTGTGTCTGTGTCGACCTTCTCCCCTCTCCTGCCCTCTTTTTTTGTTTAGTGCTTACTGCTCATTTAGGTCTATGAATAACTTACTCAACCTTTTTCTGTTCAAACAGGCTATGACTTCCCAGCTGTGCTGCGCTGGTTTGCAGAGCGCGTGGACCGCATCATCCTGCTGTTTGATGCCCATAAACTGGAGATATCAGACGAGTTCTCCGAGGCCATCGGTGCCTTGAAAGGCAATGAGGACAAGCTACGTGTGGTGCTCAACAAGGCAGACATGGTGGGCACCCAGCAGCTGATGCGGGTGTACGGTGCACTCATGTGGTCCCTAGGAAAGGTGTTTGGCACCCCTGAGGTTCTGCGCGTCTACATCGGCTCCTTCTGGTCAGAGCCGCTGATGGTTACAGACAACCGTAAGCTGTTTGAGCTGGAGGAGGAAGATCTGTTCGCTGACATCCAGAACCTTCCTCGCAATGCAGCTTTACGCAAGCTGAATGACCTGGTCAAGAGGGCACGTCTAGTTAGGGTGGGTGTTATTGGCATGTCAACGTGTTCATTAAATGATGATTTACAGGTTGACATTTCTGTACTCTAATCATGTTAGTTGTTTTAAAACCTTGGTGGAAAAATCTTTTCTTTGCATTTCTTTATTCCAGGTCCATGCCCACATCATTAGCTATCTGAAGCAGGAGATGCCTTCTGTCTTCAGGAAGGACAATAAAAAGAAGAATCTGATCTACCAGTTGCCTGTTATTTTCTCCAAGATCCAGCTTCAGCAAAACATTTCTGCTGGAGACTTTCCAGATTGTACCAAGATGCAGGTTAGTCTGAGTCTGTTTGTTTTCACTACCAGGCACAGCTGAAATCATGAGCTGAGATCTCATGGCTAATTTTTATCATTCTCTTTGTAAAGGAGCAACTGATGGTTCATGATTTCACAAAGTTCAAAACCGTGAAGCCTAATCTGATGGCAGCCTTGGATGAGCTGCTCTCCGCCGACATTGCCAAACTGATGCCTCTCCTGCGGCAGGAGGAGCTGGAAGCAGGTGAGCAACTAGGGGTGCAGGGTGGAGCCTTCCTTGGGAACCGGGCCGGACCCTTCAATGAGGGAGACCCCTTTGCAGAGGAGAACGGAGAGGGATGTGAGGAGGAGGATGATTGGGTCGTGACCAAAGACAAGCCCAAATATGATGAAATCTTCTATAACCTCGCTCCCAATGAGGGGAAACTGAGTGGCGTCAAGGCTAAGGACTGGATGGTGAGCTCCCGCCTGCCCAACTCGGTGCTGGGTCGTATCTGGAAGCTGTCGGATGTGGACCACGATGGCATGCTGGATGATGAAGAATTTGCTCTGGCCAGCCACCTGATTGAGGTTAAGCTGGAGGGCCATGGTCTACCCCCTGAGCTTCCTACACGTCTGATCCCGCCCTCCAAACGCAGGCAGAAGGGTTCTGATGCATAGACATGTCACAAAGTCCCTGGAGCTGAGAGATACTCTTCTCTATTGGCTGTCACACTTATGCTACTGTTAGTGTTTGCTCTTATTTTCCTCCAGACCCATGACCCAAAATGTTGGATGTAATGAGTTCAACTTTTCCTCTGAGACCAATTTTGGTTTTGCACAATGGACCGTACTGTATTAAAGTTTAAGTCAGTCCTTTAAGACTATAACAAGGCCTTACTGCAAAAGATTGTGTATTATGAAGTCACACAGGTCTGGGTGCTTCTTCCATTTGGCTTCCCAAAGTTGGCTTTTTATGATGAGCATTAAAAATATACCTACTTGTGTTTTCTGAGCAGTAATAAATAAAGGCTGCGCCCTCTAAGTAAGCAGTATTCAGCATTTATTTGACTGAAAACAAAGCAAAAGTTTTCGGTATCAAATCCTTTAAATTCAACATTCATTCAGTGACTAGATTGGACTGGCAAATACTATTAATTTGTAATTCCAGTGACGGTATCATCTACAAATGTATTTACAAGACTTATTTTGCTGAACTGATTTCTTTATAGCATTTTAAACTCAAACTGGCAGCACAAATCTAATAACCTGAATGCATTTCACTTTGATGCTTTACATGCCACAATTTTATGCAGATACTATATATTATTTTTGTAATTGTTGCTGTTGTTTTGTATGTGCAGGAGCAATATCTCAGTTATAAAAGAACATGACATGCTGAGATTAACTTTTCAACTAGACTGAATGATTGATATATTACTGACTACTGTACACAGCTCTACCAACTGTTCTTATGTTAACTATATTTGTAACCAAAATAAAATTCCCTGACTGTGTCTTGTCTCTTGAGTGACCTCTTTGTAAGTAAAAGTTCAGACAAATCTTGAAAGTAACTAAAATGTTGGGTTATTAAAATTGTATACAGTGACAGTTCATGACATTTAGCCAGTGGCTGAGTGCATTTCATTTGCCAATCTTGAAAAGATTTTCTTTTCTATCAAGCTTACTTGGTCTCTCAGTGACAGACCACAAAAACAGTGAGTCACACTCTCCCCTGCCAAGTCCCCATACCACCATTTTCCGAGGCTCTCCCATCATTCCCACCAACTGAAGACTTTTCTCTGCCTCTCTCTCTTTAACACACTTGCAGTTAAATACAGTCCAGTCCCCTTCTTCGCTGTTAAATTCTATATTCACTCTCTGACTAACATGCCTGTAAATCAGTTTGTTTTAATCATGTGTAAACTATGCGGTATAAGCACAAATATGTATTCCGCATAGAGCTGTGCGTGTTTCACATAAGGCTTTTAAGGTTTGCAGAAGAAGGAGTGGCCTCCCCGCCTCCCTGTTCCACTCCTCCATGGAAAGAAACACAAATGTGAAACAGAGGCAAAGCAGCCCTTTCTTCCTTGCTCTCTGGTTTATAGTGACTCACATGTGAAGAATGTGGTGGGCTGGCCTAAGAGTTATTAATATCTCCTTTCCTAGGGTCCACTAAGTTTCCTCAGGCTCATGCATAGGATCTAGACACTGTACCTTTATGAAAGACTTTAACAGCAGCCCCCTATTTGGAGTGTTCCCGAGCTAGACCTGCAGCACACCACGCCTTCTCCTGCGTATTTGTATGTGAGAGAGAAAGATGGAGGTAGTATGTAAAAAAGTCAAGGTGACAAAATTCACTAAGGACAGCTGAAATGGTCTTATTGACTTATAGTTTCTTTACTAGAAACTGACTTTGCTAAATTATTGCTAGATTGCATTTTAGAGAGATGGATAAAAAATCCCCATTGCAGTTTGAACAATGCCCGCCTGTTACATAATTAGGCTGTGTTGAGTCATAAACCATCTCAAACATGTGTTGCCCAAATCAAGCTATGCAGTGCTGCCACAGCAAGGGCGTCAAACTTGCAGGCAGGCCTATACTACAGCACAGGATCCCCACCAACATCAGACATCCCTAACAACGAAGCTTACTCAACGAAACCGGGGTCTCCATATACGTCACCCAGTGTTTACGTGGGGAATTCCTCACTAGCAAACCTGCTGTGGAAGAAATACTGAGGTCATCAACTCTGGAGAGGGGTGACATCTGGTGGATACAGGATTCCTGGCAACCTTACACTGAAACTGTACACAAGAGTGTCCAACTGTAGATGGCAGACTGGAGGCATGTGCACATCCTGTATGTTGAAAAACATGCTGGTTGCTGTAACTGTTCCCCCTTAAATGATCCACAATGTGGTTCCTCCTTTTGTGCAAAATATTTTAATGTTCAGCTGAAAATAATAAAAGCCGTCAGACTCAGAGTTAATCAAATCAGACTGCTGAAGCTTCAGCTGAATTAAAAAATGCATTTATAATACATGAAGGTGGGTGTAACAAAGATGGAGGATCCTGACCACTATCTTGTTTGGAATTAGTACGGGATCTCTTGTTGCATTATGGACAAAAAGACAATTACAATACAAAAAGCATTTAACTCTACACATAAAAATGTGAACCTATCCTTTAACCTCCCTTTCTCTTCCCTTTTTTTGTTGTATTTTTGATTTTGATTTTATTTTAGTATGATTTTAAGTCAATGTGTTTTTAAATTCACTTAAAATTGCATTTATCTTGGACAATAGTAAAAGGCTAATGTAATTTGTCACAAATGAGTAAAGACAGTTACAGAGAACTTTAAGTTTTATTATTAATCCAAAAAGGGAGCAAACCATGTTGTAAATGTATATGTTCAAAATATTTCCCATTTTATCTGCCTATACATGGCATATTCTGCTCTGACTAAATCACTGACTCAAATTCTTAACATTTAAAAACACTGGAAAAAAAAGCAAAACTTTATGTATGACAGGAAGGCAAACCTATCGTATCCCTATTAAGAGGCACACAACACGCACTATCAAAGGTAAAGTTATATCAGTGTATATAAAATATCTTTCCATTCAAATATTCATTCCACACATGGCACATTAACTTATGACAGAAGCACTCATTCCAGTTTCTCATCAAATGTCACAAATTCAGTTTAATAACTGTATTCAAAACAGCATTTGAATAATGTCCCCCAATAGTTTGCAATACAATTTTAGTGATTTCTGCAGTGCTTAGAAACTGAAATGGTTTTTGATGTCTTTGATCTGTTTCATCATGTCACCAATTTGCTGTCCCTGTTCTCGGAGGACATCTTGAACAACCTTCTTCTGGTGGGCATTGAGTGAGACTGTTGTCCTGGCTGCAGGCACATCCCTGTCCACTTGTTTCTTCTGGTACTCCATCTTCATCTTCACCTGTCTGATGAGGTTGTCCAAGTGTTTCAGCTGATCGCCAATGGTCTGCAGCTCCTTCTTCATATCCTTTTCACTGTTTGACAGTATGGGTAGTTGGCTTTGCAGGCTGCCCAGCACTTTTTTAATCCTGTTCATGATGGTTTCCTGACGATATTTTGCATCTTCGTACTTATCAGCCAACCTCTCTGCTCCCTCTCTCAGACTCATCCTCTCCTCCCTGCACAGAGCCAACTCTTCCAGCTGCTTTTTCTTCTGACCTGTCAGGAGTTTGACTCTTCTCTGCATCTCTTCACGGGCCATGTCCTGCTTAAGAATGTACTCCTCATGGAAGACCTGTGTGGCTCTGCTAAGAAGCTGCAGACACTCTGGAGGTGGTGGTGACGTGTCCTTGTCCCCGGCCTTAAGTACGAGAGGATTGGTGGAGCTGCGTACCAGGATGTTGCGGATGTGCTGCTCGAAGGAGTCGTCTGCCAGCCCGCGCAGAGGAGAGCTACCAGAGCCTGGACCTGGTCGGGAACAAAGCAGGGGAGGAGAAGGAGGGCGAATGGAGCACAGCAGGGGCAAAAGGATGCACTCGTAGGTGCTGGTGATGCAGATCATAGTGGCGCCCAAGGAAAGGTCAGACACAATCAAAAAGCCACGAACTGGAGCTGACCGATTGGTTAGGAGTGGTCTGGTACAAAGAATGTGCTCTACAATACACCGCTTCTCAGCAGCCAGCTCCTGGATACTGTCCTTATCCTCCTCATCTGAACGGAGGAACTTCTGCAGCTTGTTGACCCAGATTAGCCCCACACTGTGCACTCCTGCTTCGTGGGTGCAGTGATACCTGTGCTCACACAGGGGGTCTCTGTGCAGTCTGATTGGACAGGTGAAATCAAGCTCTTGAGGCTCCTCATCCTCTCCTGTGGCTACTTTAAGGGTGAGCTCTAGCTCAACACACTCAAATACATAGAGAGCAGGCACTGCCTCTGTTCCCCGGATCCACTTCTCCACTGCCCCTGTCTCATCCTCTTCATCAGACTCCAGCACCACACAGTGATACAGCGTGCCTGTTTCGGTAGCGATGACCAGGATGCTGGGCACACACGGCAGGCAGAGAATGGCACAAGCATCATAGCCATAGTTATCCTCTGCTGCAGGATACATCGGAAGGGGTCCAACGGGTTTACTTAGACTCACACCGTTTGCCTGGCTCGTGTAGCTCACATATGTCTCCCCATTTTCGTAAAGGATGTACAGAGGGTAGACCAGCTGTTCTTTGGAGCACTGTGCTGCCAGCTTTCGAGGGGGGGACGAAATCGGCCCAAAGTCAAACGCCACTGCAATCTCGCCTAGAGATGCTGCATATGACCGGACTGGGTGATGGACGCTGCTGTCATCTTCCGACTGCGACACTGGCAGGACCTTGGTCAGCGTCTGGGGCGACTTCAAGCCGTAAAACCTGATGGTGTTGTCGGATGTGAGCAGCACCAAGTGGGGCTCGTCGGTCTCGCTGGGGTACCAAGCAGCCTGCCGCAGTTTCACTGACGGTGAGCTTGTGAAGAACCGCTCTGCCACCGGGATGGTCTTGCAGTTGATTTCACTCCTTCCGCCCTCGAACTCGGACCTCTTGCCCCACCGCTGAGGGAGCTCCAGCACAGAGACGCCTCGCTGCCCGACGAGCGCGACATGATGCTGCGTTGGACTTAGCAGCACCTGGCACACTTCGAAGAGAGGAGGGTTAATGCACAGCAATGCTTGATAGTTCCCGCTAGTGCGACTCTCATCCGAGTTTAGCTGTCGCAAGTTGGTCGTGTAAAACACGCGGTCGGCGTCGTCCCACACGAAAAAGTCCCCACCCAAACAAAAGGTAAGGTTTTTAGCGACCCCCCTTTCGTTTACATTAGCTTCGAAATCCAACTTCTCACGTATTTTTTTGAAAATTGCATGATTTGGTAAATCATTCCGCCACCGTTCACCGTTGAATGCCGCCATCTTGAACCGCCGTCTGTCTCAGTCCATGGCAACCGATACGACTGTTTCACGACAGTCCTTTAACGTATTCTGTTGGCCGGTGTCGTGCATTTTGCAGAATCACCATGGCGTTGAAAGAGACTGCGGGGTTGTATGAGACGCTGAAAGCAGAGTGGAACAAGAAAAACCCAAACCTGAATAAATGTGGAGAACTTCTAACCAAACTTAAGGTAGAGTCGCACTTTTTATGTCTATTTTACTTGTAACCAGGAACACTGGCTATTAAGAAGCGTCGGCGTTGTTAGCAAATGTAGCTAAGCTTGCTAACTGAGGCAGCTAGGCTAATTTTAAGCGTAAGTTTGAGTATTTCCATTAACCTTTACACACCTACAGTGATGTTACTTTTGCGATTATAACGTTGAGTGTCAATTTGTTAACAGAATTTTAATTTTGGCCCTAAAGGCAATTTGATCGTTTTAGGATTTCTGTTACGACAATCAGGAAACAAATCATTAGAGTCAGTGTTGCTAATGTTAACAGTTAAATCATCGTTTGCTAATTCATTCTCCAGCTAGTTTTAATCTGGAGCTGACACAACAAAAACAAACATTAGAATGATTTTAATAAATAGCTAATAAAGACGAAATTCTTTGTTTCTTTAATATTAATGTTGAAATTACATCGTTTTTAGACGATGTTTTACTTTCCAAAAACGCAGTGCCGTAGCAGGAGGAGCAACAAATTTGGATAACACAAGTGATAACACAAGTGATAACACAACCACGAAGGTTGACATTTTTATAGAAAATGACACCAAACTCCTCTTGACAGGTTTCATTACTGGAGCTGAACTTTTTACCTACCAGTGGGTCCGCGCTCACAAAGCAGCAGCTCATTTTAGCTCGTGAGTATATGTGGCAAGTCAAGTTGACAGACAACATTAATTTAAAGCGTGAATTAGTTATGAATTGATATTTGTGTCTGTGTTTTAGGTGATGTACTTGAAATTGGAGCCCTGTGGAGTATCCTCAAGAAGGACATCCCTTCCTTTGAGAGATACATGGCCCAGCTAAAATGTTACTACTTTGATTACAAGTATTGTCACCTTTTTGTTTTTCATGTATAGTTGGATTTTTCTAACTTTCTACTCAGTGGGTTTTTGTAACATTGCTCTTTCTTTACCTTTCTTATTAAGGGACGAACTGCCTGAAGCTGCCTACATGCACCAGTTACTTGGACTGAACCTGCTCTTCCTGCTCTCACAGAACCGTGTGTCTGAGTTTCACACAGAACTTGAGAGACTGAGTGCACGAGATATTCAGACCAACGTATACATCAGACATCCAGTGTCCTTGGAGCAGGTGCTGCAGTTTACCCCAAAGAGACAAAGCAGATTTAAGGCGTTATGTTGTGTTGTCATTTTGAGTGTCAAAGCAATATATTTTGATATTTGTACCCACAAATTATTAAATTGCGTTCTAGAATAACTCAATTGACTTACCTAAATTAGTATTGTTACTTCATTCGAGCAAAAGGATTTATTTTTATTGATTTATTTAAAAGGGACAGTACATATTAATGAATGTATTTGCTTTTTAGCAATGTAAATATGCGAAAATTAGCCCGGAGACTATTTTTCTTCTGTTGTTCGTAGCAATTGGTTGCAGATTGTTGTCGTTAGTCCAGAAAATTAGGGAGGAGCACCCAGAGGGTTAGTGGAAGGCTAGCTGTGTTTTGGAGTAGTGGTGTCTTTAAATTGCTGAAGAATTAATTCCTTCAAATTATCATATTCACTCTATTTTTTAATATTTCAACATTGTATTTTATACAGTTTTGGCACTACAATAGCCGTTTCGGTACTCCATGTTTACTTTTAGTTGGCTATGTTTGACTGCTATGTGCAGACATGCCTCTGTAATGTTTTGCTAAATAAATGGTGAAAATCAGGTAATAGACCATCTACATGGGTCACCAAGATTTTTTAAAGTTTAATTACAATTTCAAAGTTACAAGCACAAATAAATTGGCAGGACTTGGTAAATGTTTTCCCAGATGCAGGGCTCTGGTGAATTGACAGTGTCAATAACTTGTATGTAAATACCACTTTAATGTTTTATATTGTCTAATTGCTAATTTTCAGTACTTGATGGAGGGAAGCTACAACAAGGTGTTTCTTGCCAAAGGCAACATCCCTGCTGAGAGCTACACCTTTTTTATTGATATTCTGCTTGACACAATTCGGTAAGAATTAACATGATAACCATGTTTCATCATTTCTACACATTTCTTTTTGTGTTTTTTATAAACAATGCTGGGGTTTATTTTCCATATAAGATTAATTTGTAAATTTAGTTTCAGGTCCCAGAGCACCTTGAGATTTAAACATTTTGCTTATGTAATAACATGGCCATGGAAATACTGGCGAATGTCATGACTGGTTGACAGTTCACTCAACCATAAATTGGGACACCTTCAGCATAGTAACGGTACTAATGGTTTACGCTACCTAAGATGTTAATAAAAATTAAATTAAATTAAAAATAAAATGGATGACAATTTAAACACATCCTCCTTTTCTTTCCTATAAGTGGTAAGGTGTCTTGATCTCTAGAAAATTATTGACTCCGCAGAGGAATCAACTTCATTCCAGTTATTTTCTAATTATCAGGAAGACCAGGCGATTATATGACACTATCTTTTAACGATCATTTAATTTAAACTGTGGTCTTTCCAATTGCAGTGATGAGATCGCAGGTTGCATAGAGAAAGCATATGAGCAGATCCAGTTCAGTGAAGCCACCCGTGTGCTTTTCTTCAGTTCCCCAAAAAAGATGACAGAGTATGCCAAGAAGGTATGTATATTTTCATTTGGGAGGCAAAATTAATTTGCATGTCATATTTTAAGTAGTATGCAGAGATGACAAGAAGAAAACATTTGCTTCCTGATTTTAAAATTTCGTCTTTTGTATTTTGAGGTTGAATTGAATATAATGGTAAGGAAAGTGTCCACTCACATTTTCAGTACAAGGTTTGGTGGAACTAACTTAACTTGATTACATTTTTAATAATCTGAAGAAAGAGAGGTTATCATGAGGGTTGGTACCTACCAAGATGCATTTCACGTTGTAGGCGTCATTACTACTAGACATGTTTCTTCATAATGTATCTTGTTAAGATAGAGAAAATGTTTGTACACATGTTAACCCTTGTGCAGGCAGAACCTGAAAATACATGTCCTTAGTGTAATTACCTTTTAACAGCAACAGCTTGTTAGGGTTCTAAAACAAGGCTCAATGCAGGACAGGATGGATTACTTAGTCCAATAAGTAGTATTAAAATAAACAGAAGCTAATGAAAAATTTTGGTTAGGTGGACAAAGCAGCCAGTCACTGGAATGGTAGATTACTTATCGTTTAACCTTCAGCTGTTCTTCAAGTTTTTCTTGCGATTACATTTTTAAAATTGAAACAAAATTCCTTCTTAGATTCTTGCCTAAAAAGAATAAAAGTGGCAAACAGCCCAAACTGATTGTTCATTTCATTTCAGAGGGGATGGAGTCTGAGCCCAGATGGCTATTACTCTTTCACCAGTCAACAGCAGCGGACAGAAGAGGTGACCATCCCCTCCACAGAGCTGGCACAACAGGTCATCGAATATGCACGACAGCTGGAAATGATTGTGTAATCCGCCCCCAGGAACACACTCAACCATGTACAGACACACTCAGACATACACGGCGGTGATCCAGTATACATCCAGTCAGCTCAAATGCAATTTCCCAGAGGAATATCACTTTATTGGTTGCCAGAGTGCTTGATTTGTTGCCCATACCTCAATAATCCACCAACATTTATTTTTCCTGTATTATTAAACCTGTCTGCAGGTCTTCCTGTCTGGCAGTTTGCTTTCATGTTAAAAGATGGGGAACAAAAGTACAAGTATGACAGGTGACTAGTGGATTCAGCAATTGCTACACATCTACCTTTTATTTACATACAAAGATGTTACAAAGATAAATGTTAGTTAATTTTATCCAGGATGCCATCTGGTTGAAAAGCTGAGCTTTTTATGGGTCCAGCTGGTGACCAAAATAAGTCCAGATACTACATTACCTGTGGGTCTCAGCTCTTTTACAACTACTAGAAAGTTAATCACAGGTACCACCATGTGACTTTGCCTGTCAGTGTCTCACAAAACTATAAACACAACTCAGTCTACCCCCCCCAAAACTCTTTTTTTTGTATACAAAGTTAATTTTCCCCTTAGTAGAGCTCACAGAAATGTATTGCCCTTGCCTTGTATCCTAGCAACTGACAGAAATGTCATTGAAGTTTGTGAGTGTTTTCTAAATGGTAATACCTCTTCCTCCCTAGATGGTTTGTAATCCACTTGATCTTACAATGCAAATCTTTGTCTGCAATAAATGATTCAGAAAAACTTTTTGAATGATTGAGTTTCATTTTTTTACACTACAGCTCTATAACTTTTATAAATTTACAATTTTACAAATGTGGGTGATTA
The DNA here is from genome assembly GCA_024633595.2 of Lepomis macrochirus. Taxonomy (NCBI): domain Eukaryota; kingdom Metazoa; phylum Chordata; class Actinopteri; order Centrarchiformes; family Centrarchidae; genus Lepomis; species Lepomis macrochirus. The sequence continues at coordinate 6,980,050 of JALXJV020000009.1, forward strand.
ATGAAACAAATCTTTTGAGTGCCTTCTCTCACTGGTGAGAATGTCTTTCCTTTTGTGTCTTGTCATTGCTAAGCAAGCTGCAAATCTTCCTTTGGCGACCCAAGGAGGCCCATGCAGGTAGTTTGGGCATTCAACAGATCTGTAAAAGTAGAGGGCAAAGATGTCATTTACTGATTGTTAACCAGTGGTATAAGACAGAACAAAGGAAAATACAAGGAAGAACAACAGTCTGCAGATTGTCTGCTAGTAACAATACTGTTACTAATGTTTGAGTTTGAACTACAAAACGGCTTCAAGTGTTATGTATAGCTCACCACTTGTGGACGTTTTGTGGCATATCTGTCCCTGGGTTATGCAGGCAGCCAACCTTATGGGGACAGACCTGATTCACTGTAAATGGGTACCATCGGCCATCAGCATGGACTTTGTGTACAGGAGGCACTGCAGGTGTGGTGCCTTGCTCCAGTATTTCTTTTTTAACCTGACCATTCCTGTTTACTTCTTCTTTCATAGTGACATTTCTTGTATTCTTATAAGGTTGGTTTTGATTTAACCTTTTGAATGTGCATTTTTTCTTAGGCTTAACAGCAGTATCTGAAGGTATGGAAACCTTAAGTTCATGCTGGAGCATGCTCAACTTGACACTTGGGTTATGAGTTGCAGCTTTGTTTGGGGCAGTTGTAGGCCTCCCTTCAACAACTGAGGCCTTTGGTGTGGCAGGTGCTAGTTCTTTTACACTGACTTTTTGCGTGCGAGATGAAGTGTTCCCATTGGTGTCACTGTCAGCTTTGTTGGGTTGAGGTATTTGTTGTGGCTCATTGCGTTTCTTGATTTTGTTTTTTCCCATGGCAGTGTAACCTTGCTGCTGTGAACTCTCTTGCACAGTGGTGACAGTGTCTTCAGCTGTTTGCTGGGAGCTCTTATGGTCCTCTCTTGTCTGAGCCTTTAATTTCTTAGCTAGTTTCTGCCTTAGTCTCATTTTTGTAGTGTTAGCACGGGTTATTTCTGATTTGACCCGGAAACAATATTGATAGTCCACTGTTATGATGTTGGTGACACCGTTTTGGTTCAGGCATTGTTCTTGTAGTACATTTCCCTCATTCTTGATGTGAGCTTTTGACTGATTTAACATTTGTGCTGCATGGTCTGGTGGCTCTATAGGCTTGGCAACAGGCATTTCAGCAGTGCCTGGTTTTGTTGTGCTTTGCTCTGCAATGCCGTTTGCGTTGTTTGTTGCATGGCAGGTCAAGTCAATGCTTGCTTCATTCACACAATTGAATTCGTGACTCTGTGATTTGTTGTGTAGATTTTCTGTAGTTACATCTTTGACCACCTCTCTATAGGTTTGAAGAGGCGCTTGCATTTCAGAGGCAATAAGTTGAGGGTTCATCTCTTGTTTCTTTTTACTCCCAAAACTGGTGAGGTTGGCACAGACGTGTTAATGTTACAAATCTACAGTATATACAGACATACAGAACATACAGTAGATAGAAAAAGTCTACACACCCCTGTTAAAATGCCAGGTTCTTATGATGTAAAATAATGAGACAAAGATAAATCATGTCAGAACTTTTCCCACCTTTAATGTGATCTATAATGTGAGCAATTCAATTGAAAAACACACTGAAATCTTTGAGGGGGAAAAATGAAAATGAAAAACCTTACAATAACCTGGTTACTTAAGTGTGCACACCCTCTTATAACTGGGGATGTGGCTGTGTTCAGAATTAACCAATCACATTCAAACTTAGGTTAACCAGAAGTAATTACACTCCTGCCATCATTTAAAGTGACTTTGATTAATCACAAATAAAGCTCAGCTGTTCTAGTAGGATTTTACTGATATTTTCTTAGTTGCATCTCCGAGCAAAAGCCACGGTCCGCAGAGAGCTTTCAAAGCATCAGAGAGATCTCATTGGTGAAAGACATAAGTCAGAAGATGGGTACAAAAGAATTTCTAAAGCATTAGATATACCATGGAACACAGTGAAGACAGTCATCATCAAGTGGAGAAAATATGGCACAACTGTGACTTTACCAAGAACTGGACGTCCCTCCAAAATTGATGAAAAGACAAAAAGAAAACTGGTCAGGGAGGCTTCCAAGAAGCCTATTAAAGGAACTGCAGGAATTTCTGACAAGTACTGGCTGTGTGGTACATGTGACAACTATCTCCTGTATTCTTCATACAAATGGGCTATGAGGTAGGGTGGCAAGACGGAAGCCTTTTCTTACAAGAAAACATCCAAGCACAGCTGAAGTTTTCAAAAACAAACATCAAGTCCCCCAAAATCATGTAGGAAAATGTGTTATGGTCTGATGAAACCAAGGTAGAACTTTTTGGCCATAATTCCAAAAGGTATGTTTGGTGCAAAAACAACTGTTCACATCATCCAAAGAACACCATACCCACAGTGAAGCATGGTGGTGGCAGCATCATGCTTTGGGGCGGTTTTCTTCAGCTGGAACCAGGGCCTTAGTCAGGGTGGAGGGAATTATGAACGGTTCCAAATACCAGGCAATTTTGGCACAAAACCTTTAGGGGTCCATTAGAAAGCTGAAGGTGAAGAGGAAGTTCACCCTTCAGCACTACAACTGCCCAAAGTACACATTCAAATCAACAGAAGCATGGCTTCACCAGAAGAAGATTAACGTTTTAGAATGGCCCAGCCAGAGCCAAGACCTGAATCCAGTTGAACATCTGTGGGGTGATCTGAGGGCTGTGCAAAGGCGATATCCTTGCAATCTGACAGATTTGGAGCGCTTTTGCAAAGAAGAGTGGGCAAATTTTGCCACGTCAAGATGTGCCATGCTAATAGACTCCTACCCAAAAAGACTGACTGCTGTACTAAAATCAAAAGGTGCTTCAACAAAGTATTAGTCTAAGGGTGTGCATACTTGTGCAACCAGGTTATAAGCAGGGTTTTATTTTTCATTTTTCCTCCTCAACGATATCAATTTGTTTTTCAACTGAATTGCTCACATTATAGGTCACATTAAAGGTGGAAAAAGTTCTGACATGATTTTATCTGTCTTATTATTTTACATGATAAGAACCTGGCATTTTAACAGGGCTTTTTCTATCTGCTGTATATCTACACAAAAATAAGAGTGCAACAATATGGGTTGTTAAACTATTAATCTGTTAGTACTATATGCAGCATCATAACGAGGTTGAGGATAACACTGAATAAGGCAGGACAACATTGCTTTTTATTAATTCTAATAAAATGTATTAAAGCATACAAAGAACTCCACTGACCTGCATTCTACCCGACGTGAGGTGTTGCTGCAGAGTGCCTGGTTTACTTCTTGGACTGAGTCTGCAGTAGCCCTCATACTCAGGTCACACGGTGCAACAGTCCTTACTGTCTGTAGTGATACCTCTGTGGTTTCCTTTGGTGCAAGCCTCTCCTGTGACTGTTTGAAATTTCTAGATTTCTCAGGTTGAGAATGACCATACATCACCAGTTTATTTGTCTGTTGCTGTACTGGGGCTGTGGTTTCTTTCTGTTGCTGCACTGGTGCTGAATGTCTTGATTGCTGCTGGCTTACTTTTTCATGTCCATCCTGAAGTTGCTGTAAGATGTCTGACCTCAGAGCATCAAATTCTCCTGCAGTTATTTCCCCACCACAGTATGGTCCAGTGCTTGGTTTTGGAGGTGTAGCCTGTTGGAGCATTGGTTTTGGAGTACATGTCTTTTTGTCCTTAGGTTGTGCAGGAGATGTGTGTTCAGTCACTCTCACAGGTGAGGCCAGATTTTGGATATGCTTTACTGGCTTAGCATCCTGCGAACTGCTTACAGTCTTGTGAAGTATTTGTTTTCTGTTTAAAGGGGCATCAACTGCAGGAACTTGAAACATCCTTGTGAGCATTGCTTCATTAACATTACTGAGTTCCATTTGACAAGTAATAGGTGGAGTAGGGCCTTGTCCTGGACAAGTGTCAGCAGTGTTTGAGAGGTTTCCAGTTGAAGCATTTACTTCACCATGGTTAAAGTCAGTTGCCTCTTTTGTTGCTGGTTGTTTTGCAGTCCCATTTTTCATGTTATTGTTGAATGAATGCTGCTCTTTGTGTTTCATCTTTTTTGACTGTAGAATACCCATTTATTCCATTTTCCTGCAAAATATATGTTGTGTTTTATCAAGGCTAAGTCTTGCAATATTCTATATTTTTCTTATTGTCAACAAATCCAATGAAAAGGCCAAAACCACGATAGAACTGACTTCTAACCAGTTCGGTTTGTGTAGCTAAAGCTGTTGTTGATTAGTGAATCTTTTAAAAATAATAAAGAAGCTTTGTGCCAGTTTAGAAAGATTTACACCTAAAGTTGGAATGAATGGACTTGAGGTTGACAGCCACAGACATTCAGGAAGTCAGCGAATACTGAGAGGCAGATTAAGGTCACTTATCTCCACTGGTCTTTCTAGTTAAAGATGTGTTAAACAAATAAGTGATTAAAACACTGTTGGTTCTGGGGCTTTCAAGGTAGCCCTATTTGTGGACAATGAGAAAAATATAAAATAACAGCAAAGGCAATGCAAGGAGAGACACTTTTCATGTTTTGTGGTTTTGTAAAGACCACTTGATGCACATTATTTTATCTCTGCTAAACAGTTTTTAATCTAGCTAGTTGTATATGTGGATGCTTTCCAAAATTATAAGCAGTGTATGATTCCAACATGTCATATAGTATTTTGAGCTAGAGCACAGTACAGTTTGTCCAAAATTAGAGGAAAATGTGGTTATAGAACATGACAATTTAAGTTAACATTATAAAGATGTGGTACACAACTCTGTCTTGTTGTAAGGAAAACGGGTGGGGGGAATACTGTGTGAAATTACATTTAGGATATATTGTGAATTTTGATTTTGTTACTTACCACTGAAACTCCCAAAGACCATAGGGTTATCGTTTAGCTTAAGACAAACATTCGTTAACGTTACATTGTGTTTCCCAGTCATTTTAGAGTAACATTAACATTATATATCTATTGTGTTCGCTCGCAACCTTTAAAAGAAAACGTTGTTTACATGCTGTAGCTACAGAAACATGCAGCACGTATGTTTACTTATTGATTAATTAACGGTAGCTAACGTAGCTAAAGTTGATCAATTTAGGCTAACGTTAGCTTGCGTTTGTTGTAACGGTAGCCTAACGGTTTGCAAAGTTCGCAACAAAAAAATTGTCGACATTCAAGCTATATTAATTTGACGTAACCTTATAATTAGCTCACTAAAAGGATGAGGTCAGGCAGACTTTATGATTATTGAGTTATACAAGTTGAGTTGTTTAAGCAAACTAACCGTTGTGGTCAACAAGAGGGTGTGCAGGGACGTTTGAATTTGTAAGCGAACGTGATTTTCGGTAGTCATTTCTACCAAAACCAGACATCCGTATTGCTAATGCTTAGTTGCCACTGTTTATAGTTTATGTTGCTTTTTATCTAATTTAACCTACAAGGTTAGGTAATGGGTGCCGCATTATTACCATATCTTGTTAATATATTAGTATTGCATACTACTAAATAAAGATGTGTTAATCGAATATCCCCAATTAACAAACAGAAATCCTGGGGAAATTTTAAACGTTTCTGGGTGTCTGCTACCATGTTCATTCTTCTGTCTGCAAAAGGTGACAGGGTAAGTTACAAACAGAAAACAGAGGGCGGATGGTGGTTGTGGAACTGCAATTGATGAAAATATGTGACCTTAAAAGTAACCATAGTACTTTATAGTTATTAAATTATTGTGGACTATAGGCTACTGATACCACGCAATATTTCCTCATGATTTTATAACTTTAAATTAGGATGTAGAAAAAGACAGACCCATCCAAAAGTAGGCTAGGTGTTTATTTATGTACGATTATGTTATTAAGGCGCTGTCCATTGTGCTGAAATATAGCTACGTGGCCTCACGTCCCCAAATTGATGGATGGAGCGAGAATTCCTGCCACATGCCTGTTAATGTTAAATCCATGATAATTAGGCTACCTATGTGACTGGTCATAACAGATGAGTGTAGTAATCTACGTAAGAAAAAAATTGAAATTGTCACCTGGAGGAAGCTATGGGCAGCACCTGAACAGGAATGTGGAGCTTTCCTGATGTAGGTCTACTTTTAATTCAGTCGTTGATCATTTTCAGGAACAAGGTTTGATTCAATTTGACCTGTCGGCAGCATGCGTTATAACATAACATTTTCTATAAGGATACACAGCAGCACTGTCAATCATCGTGACCAGATAAATATACGCAAGTTCAAAGACAGAAGAAGATACGGGTTCGTCCGGGATTTGAACCCACGACCCTACTCACACTAAGCGAAAATCATACCCCTATACCAACGAGCCATTTGATGTCACTAGACAGCAACCTTCTGTCAGAATTGCCTTGTTGACACCACTTAACTTATTGTTGAAGTTGTAGATTTACACTACAGAACTTTTAACCCACTGCGCACCATAAAATGCCCGTTGCCGCAGTGCTCGCTAACAATTTCTGTTGTAGCCTATGCTCATTGTAGCTTTTAAGCTAGGCTACTGTTCACGTTTAGCCTACAGAACATGCCTGCATCAAATTCGTGTAATTCGTTCGTATAGGCTACAAATATTTTTAAAACCTAACCACAAAGTCACATAAAGTAACTTTATAGCCTACTTAGAGAGTCAATAAAGTGTACCACAGACACGGTGTTATTTTCAAATATAGGGTAGTTCACAAATGAATAAGATCCAAATTAAACGTGTTTTTAAAGTTTGAAAAGGTCGTTTCTTAATATAGAGGTATTGCTGTCCATGGTGCTGAAACCTCTGTCGCTGCGAGCACCAACGCGAGGATATAGGACACTGAAACTTATTGTGTTTTTTTTCCTGCTTACGACGGACAACTATAGCCTACACCGCTGAGAAATAAATAACCTAACATATGCATAGTAATACAACAAGCCAGGCGTGTGCTTGTGTAATTTAAAAACACAACGGGCAAATCCATCTAATTTAATTTTACCTGTATGCCTATTTAATGTTTGCTGTAGCCTATAACCTATAATTTGGGAAACAAATCAACCGGAGGTCATTTATGGTTTACCCAGCTTTTCATTTGACCACCCCCGTCACTTCATGTAACTCAGTGTTCAGTTTCAATAATTTAAAACCTCACGGTTACACCGACAAAGCCTATAGCCCATCTAACGCCACGATGCTGTCAATGATTAGTGTGGATGTGTTGGCACAGGGCAGGTAGAGCGAGAAAGAGAATAAGCGAGGGAGTGATTTGGAGCGAGCGAGAGAGAGAGAGAGAGAGTGAGAAGGAGGGAGGGAATGAGAGAGGGAGGAAGGGAGGGAGAGAGAGGGAGGATGCTGCCAGCGGAAAATGGCTGCTGCAACCTCAAGCCTATCCTGATACACCGAAACGACATCAAGGTGGAGAGAGAGAGCGAGAGCAAGGGAGAGAGGAAGAGAGCGAAAGATTAGGAAAATGAGAGCAGATAGAGAGAGAATGTGAGTGAGTCTGTGAGTGTTTCCTGAAAGGAGGATAAAAAGAGAGAGAGAGGAGACCCTGGGGTGGGCTGCTGCAAGCGGCGGGCAACACCGAGCCATGGAGGGCGAGTAAGTCCTTACATTTTCATTTTTAACATTGCACATATATATTCAGCCTTTCGCCAAAACAGATAGAAAGAACGCCACCGCCATCAATGTAACACCAACCCATCACCATGCACTATCAACAATCGGTGCTCTACAATTTAGCAGGCTGCCGAGAATAAAAACACCATTACGTAGTCTTGAATCAACAGCATACACCCCATTTCCGATATATCCATGCCAATATGTCATAAATGTTAAGCCACCTACATGTGGAACTATGCTTTTAGACGAGTGGCACACAATCTACACGCACAAAACTAAAAAAATAAGAATGAAAACATATTAAATAACAGAAGCTAGGCAATAATTCGCAACTAAATGCGTGTTTAGCGACTGGTAAAAACAGTCACGAAATCAGTCAATGTGTAAAATGTATGGGGGAAAAAAGGCGAAATATGGCGAGTTTGGGGCCAGCATCGCGTCATTCAAGACATGGCTACAGTAAAACGAGGGAGGGATGGAGGCGTTGTGATTTTTATCAACGTGTCTCGGGGTTTCATTATGATTTTTTAAAGCCAAACTTTATGAATGAAATGTGATTTTTTTCTGTCTCTCGCTCGCTCTCCCTCATCCTCACCCCTCCTCTCCTCCTTCCCTTTTCTAATCGGCCCCCTCCCCCCATCTCTCGTTTCCTCTCCCATCCTCTCACCCACTCGTTCCTTTTCCTTCTCTTTTTCACACGCGATTGCATTGTATTTAGGCCTAATAACATTTCCGGCGAAATGTATAACACACAGTGCGATGTCGAATCCAGTCTTGCTCTATCCCATTCATAAAAAATATAACATAATATCGGGGTGTGTTAATGAGTGCGTGCAGCAGGGGCGGAATGGAGAAAAGAAGCGTCTGGGAAAATAATTGCAACAATTAAAATTCAGTGTGATTTAAAAATAACGCGACTGTGCACGCATTACATGCACATGTCGAACTGCGGTGCTGAATTATTCAGCCGATTGGCGAGGGCAGAGCTTATTTTTGCAAGAATGCCGGGGCCTCTGATGGCGAATGGGTGCGTTCATTGATACATCTATGTGGGAAATACTCATTCTTCCTCCCTCCTCCCATTTGGCCATTCTCTCCTCCTCACCGCTGACTTTCTTTCTATCCTTTTGCTCCATACTTCCTTTATTCTCAGATAGCCTACGGTCAGTTGCACACTGACACATCCCAATTCTCATATTCTCCTAGCAGCAAATGTTTAAATAACGCCAAGCGAGACCTATCCAAATATTTCGTAAAGGCTATTTGTTTACCGTCATCACACACTAATTAAAGTAAGATTTCACTTAATCACGTGGCCATTGATTATTACAAACTGCCTTTACTTTTGTAAATGATATGACATTGAGTTGTCATGTTGCAACGCTAGTAGGCTACTGAAGCTGTCAATTCTGTCTTCTTTGTGTGAATTTCATTATGCAGTCTTACTTCAACAGAGCTGAAAAGAGTTGCCTTAGCTAATCATTACAATGGAATTTGTACAGCATTTTTGTATTATGGAAGTTGATCCAGACATCTCTTGTTTCAATTGAATGAATGTGCGTATTAGTGCATTAATGTTTGCGCGTATTTGTGTATGTCATTGTGTTGTTTAATCAGCCTGGGCCTCTGCTCACTCTCTTGGCTTTCCTGACAGTGTGCGTGTTCGTGCAGTGGTGATGACACGTGATGACTCCAGTGGCGGTTGGGTGCCCCTTGGAGGTGGCGGCCTCAGTCATGTGGTTATATGTAAGGGGCGGAGCCATGACGGCAGGGGGAGGAGAGAATACATCATACGTGGAGAACGGCTGCGAGATCGAGCAGTGAGTGTGTGCGTGTGTTATGGCTGTCTTTGGTGCCACGTTGCTCCTTAGCACCACCTAAAGACTGTAGATTCATATCATGTGAGGGCATGATTTGAAAAGGGGATGCTTGGTTGGTTAACTAACTTCTTATGTTGCCGGGATTGCTATGTGTGTCTTCAGCCGGTGTTGGAGTGTGCAGTGCAAAGAGGGTTAGTGTACAACAAGGTGAACCCTATCTTCCATCACTGGCGAGTAGAGGATCGAAAGTTTGGCCTTACGTTCCAGAGTCCTGCTGATGCCATTTCTTTTGAGAAAGGACTGCAGACCGTCATAGACAAGCTTGACAGAGGTATGGATACATGAGTCACATAAAAGCTGATGTTGTTATTTATGTTTGAAATGGCTTTAGAAAGTCTCTAGCAAAGCTCTAAATCATCTATTTTCATGTTATCAAGGCTCTGACTCGCCCTCGTCCTCCACACCAGAAGAAGCAGACACGGAGGATGACGGACAAGCTGTGAGTACCTGAGCAGTTTGTCGTTTGACCATTTATTTTCTAAAAAAGGGCTCGTTTACACTGCCACTGGACCCCAGTGCAACTATTAATGGTTTTGACTTTGGGATGACATGCAGCCTCTGCCAGTCCCATACAGGAAGTGAGTCGTCATCCAACAGCCGAAAGGAGATGCTTCCCAAACCCATCACCATAGTGACAAGTGAGTCGTCGTCTACCTGCTTCGTGCGGCCCGGAAGAGTTTAGTTTTGGATCCAGCCATGCCGTCACCACTCAGACACCGGCTCAGGTAGCACAACACTTCTACGTCCGTCATTGGCAACTCATTGTCATAACAAATTACTCAAAGTAACAGACAGACGCTGATTTTCTGTAAAAGAGTAGTTCTTAAAGAGTGGCCTGGGAACCGCTTTGATTCCCATTTTTTATGTATTATTAGACGCTACAGCAATGAACAAAACATGGAGGTTGGCTGGTTGATTTTAATCCACTCTTAAGTCCACACATGCGCATTTATTTAAAGGACAATCAAAACGACCCAATGACATCACATAAAATTAAATCTTACCAAATCTGGGATTCTAGATTACCTGTACACCTATTTGAGATATCCTAGATATGAAAACCTGTAACTGCTACATTAGTACACACTGTTCCTAACTCACTCTGTAATCCTATACCTTGTCCGCAGATCCACACCAGGCCAGGACAGCACCAGCTCTCACAAATGACGCCTGTGTTGAATCCCCCAGCGCCCCCGCCCCCACCTCCTGCTCCACCTACTCCTCCAGTGGGTCCCCCGCCCTCATCTCCTCTGTCCCCACTCTCACCCACCATTTCTCTCCTGGAGGAGGGTGACCTGCACAGTGTGGACCCTTGCAAAGACCTGTGGGGTTCTCGAGGTTATGAGGACTACCGACGGGCGGGGGCCACCAGGACTATGGTCGGGGGGCTGACCGGGGGTGTGGTTGTGAGTGGTGGAGGGAGTCTGCAGGAAAAGTCAGAGCTGTGCGTGGTTCGCTTCGAGAAGGAGCTGGCAGGAGTGGGGACGGCAGGCTGTGAAGTGACAGTGAGCCTGGACAGTAAAGCTTCCCAGCGTCTGTCCTCGTCGTCGCCCACCTGTATGTCCATGCCCAACGCTGTGTCAGGCATGTCCTCAGGTGCTGGCTCACCCCAGGAGACGGGCAAAGGCTCGCCCTCTCCGTGCTGCATCCACACCTCACTGGCCACGCCCCGGTCGCGGACTCGTAAGAGAGGAGGAGGGGCCAGCAGCAGTGGCGACCCCGGGGTTATCTCCCCCGATGATGACAGCCCTTGTCCTCAGGCTTCGTCGTCATGCTCTTCTCGATGTGTGTACTGCCGCTCTGTTTTCAGCGCTTCAGAGAACGGGCGGGGCCGCTGCAGAGATGCCCCAGACCCAGCCCTGCACTGCCTGCGCCAGTGGACCTGTGTGTGGTGTGCTGAGAGTCTACTCTACCACTGCATGTCGGACTCTGAGGGAGAGTTCTGGGAGCCTTGCTCGTGTGATGACTCGATGGGGGGCCACCCACACCCCCTCTGCTGTGCCCGCTGGTTGGCCCTCTTGGCCCTGTCGCTCTTCGTACCCTGCATGTGCTGCTACGTGCCTTTGCGCGCCTGCCTGCGGTGTGGGGAGAGGTGTGGCTGCTGTGGGGGAAAGCACAAGGCAGTCCGATGAGGCCAGGCTAGGGGGTGGGAGGGGTTCCCTGGACCAAGGAGGTTTGGATGTTGAAAGAGCACCTGTTGGGACGTACGAGGTGGAGCTTCAGGTGGAACAGTGCGCTCAGTAGACCCAGACCTCTGACGTGGCCCTCCAAAGCCCCATGGCCTTCCGCTGCATTCTGCTCTCTCTTTTCAACCTGGGGCCTTCCTCACTGGTCCATGCCCGTTAAAGGTGCACTGCACTCAGACCAGGCTCTGTGGGAGTCATCTGAAGCCTTCATAGTGGATTTAATGAGGGCTGGCTGAGAGTTAGCGGTCAGAGACTTTATCACAGGAAGAGAGTGGTAGAGGCAACGATGATGTGTACACTGTTTCAAATGTCTGTTTGTTTTTTTATTTAGAAAGAAAAACACAAAAAACTAAATATGTTTATATATATGATTGTTATAATTTTAATTGGTATATTTTATTAAATGTAAAACATATTGACAGAATCCCCAATGGCACACACTATCACGTATTCACAAACATAAGACCTTGGGGAAGTTATTTGTTTAATGTTGGCCTGTTTATCAGTCAGATGAACAGATGTCACCCTTTACCTCTAATTTTACCTCAGATGTTACTCAAACCCTGGGTAAGAAATGAAAAAGAGGACGGGGCGAGCACAAGTGAGTGCAGTCTCCAAGAAAGCATGAGCATCTGAGAACACTGGTGTTGTCTTTTGGTTAAAGGAGTAAACCCCAGTGGAAAATGCAAAGGAACAATTATTGTTATAAGGGAAGTTGCAATGACAAACACAAAGACTTAAAAGTCATAATGTGATTCATTATGGTCCTTTGTAACCAAACACAACGTTAATTTTGTTTTCTGAAAAAAAAAAAAAAATCAAGAATGTGTGTCGACCATTAAACACCCTCACATATTTTTCATCTTTCCATGTATTTTCAATATTAATCACAGAAAACATCACATCTCACCACTGTACTTGTTGAATCAGTCAAGGTGCTTACAACTGAGGCCTCTGAGTGAGTCTATTCTACCTAATGTACTCAATGACCGTACATTCTGAACCCCAAAGAAAAACAAAACAGCACCCCATGCTAACCAATCTGTAGATGTGTCTAGGCCTTTGAATGAGATGCCACCAAAAAAAATTAAGTGCAATGAACAATGTATTGAAAGAGTATTTTTGTACCAGCCGCTACCAGACGTTAGGAAAAACTGAAATTGAAAAGTGTTGGAACTGAATACTGTAGTGTGTTATTGTGTTCGATATCAGGCAGAAAAGATGAATAGGAACACAACTTGTCTTTGAGCAGCAGCACGTAGCGCACAGGTGTGACATTTAAACGTGTGTGCTGTAGACTGTTGACCCTGTGATAAGAAGAGACACATTAACTTGAAAAATGAATGGCGTTAGGTCTTTGGGCACAGTGGCAGATGTGTTTGCTGAATGTTGCTTTAAGTATGAAGTTAAAAAAGCTGCTATTTTAACTCCTGTCCTAACCCTATTAAAACTTTCCCGCTGCATCTTAGCAATTGATGAGGTGTGGCAGAGTCAAACAATCCTTCAAGTTCTTATTCCACCCAAGGTGCTGAGGATGCTAGAGTATGGGAGTACGTTTTTTTTGTACATTTACAGCTGGTCTTGAAGATAAATTCACCCCAAGACATTTTTAAAAAATGCTTCTGCTGATGTACCTTGCATTTCTGTGCCTATTTTGCTGATTGGTTGTATATTTTTCTATATTCAGTTACTAAGTGGCCATTGGTAGATTAAAAGCTATTTCCATCACAGCTCCAACAGAATTTGTTAAAAGAATGTTAAATCAAAAATCTTGGTATGTCAACATAAACATCAGTTTTAAAAACATAAGTCCCTCAGAATCAAAGAGCAAGGGCCTTTTGTGCAGCCTCCACATTACACCAATGTTTTAACAACAATGCAAGGTATATATATATATATATTATCAAAGAGGTAGACAACAGTGACTAAATTTGCCTTTTACATTAGGATTGTTTTTTGTTGACTGAAACCTGAGGCTGTAATATTCCAATTACCATTATTATTGGATTGAAATCGTAAAGCAAGGTAGATGGTACGTAGGGTGAGTAAAAACGGGGACACTGAAGACAAAATGACAACAAATAATGTCAAAATAACTCTTGAAATGCAATGAACATCATAGAATTATTATATCCTAACAGTGTAAGCGAATATGTGGGGAGATTTGTCTTTTAAAACCAGCAGCATTTTCCTTTAAAAACATGCTATATAACATTGACTAGTTTTACGACAGTGTCATGTCTCAAATGGAGGTTCACCTGATAGCCCTTGAATTATGGCAGAATGAACCATTCAGAAGCTTCACCAGATTATTTACATTTTAGGTTTAGCCAAGAACTTTTATCCAAAGTGACTTAAAGTGAGTGAACAGGACGTAGGGTTCAGAGTCAGGACACATGACTACTGATGAACATGACTCTTGACCTCTCGGTTATGTGGCGGTCGTGTTCATTACTTGGTCAGCCTGCCAACAATGTTAGTCCATTTATAAGGACAAAAAAACAAACAAAACATTCTGTCACAGTGGCAGGAAACACAACTCAGTCAGTCACAAGACTGCCATTACCTGATCCTAAATTAACCCCCACACACACACCCACCCCACAACTCTGCAATGCATAGACCTGCACACAGATACACACGTTCACTCGATGGTGCAGATATACAGTACTAGTAAAGCCATTGCACAGTTTGCTACTTCTGGTTCAGATATGGTGTTAGAGTACAGTACTGACAGTCATGCGATCACAATTGCAGGCCCCATTCTTACATCTTAATAAATGTGCCTTTTGATTTGAGTAATCAATAACTTATGATTTTTAAGTAACTCTGTGTTAAGTACTATTTACTTTTTGGGTTCTTGATTTCTGCCAATGTGCATATTTTCAAATGTACGTATTTATTAGTTTCAAAGTAATTAATGAGATATTACCTGTTTATTTATTTATTGAGATATTTATTCTGATTCTTTATTTTTTTGAGACAGGTTTTATCTTCCGTGCTGTCTTACTTCTGACTTTGTGCCAATGTGCTGCTTTGAGGTGTTACATATCGTGGGTTTGTATCATTATTAAACCCTCACTCTATATTTTAAATCAGTGTCTATTTCTCTCTCACATGTGCATGTCATTAACTCACTGTGCCTTTTCCCAAACACTGTGTGAAAGTTGTACTCCACAATGCTATATAAGGAATTTGAAAGAAAAACTATAAATGTGTTATTTTGTTTGAGCACTGTTTAAATGAATATGTTTAAATTTTGTAACAAATATTTTGCGAGAGTAGTTTTTACGAATGTGGATATCTCCTTTTGGAACATAGCTATGCAGAAGGCAACACCAAATAACATTCAGTGACCATTAGAGGGATACAAATGTTTATTCTAGAAACTCAAGTCTTTCCTCAGAGTTGTGATTAGTTTTGTCCTTTAGATGCAGTTACTTGGCAGAACACATGTGCTGCCTTTTATGTTTGAGGATCTCAGTGGAGGTGAGGGTCAGGTCTTCATTACAGATGTCACAATGATAAACTCTGGTAAGACTGGACACAGAGGAGGAGCCTGCCTTTCCACATTCTGGCTCTGAAAACCACAACACATAACCCACAATTAGTCTCCTATTATTAATCTCTTTCAACTTATAGACACCAAGTATCAAGCCAGCTGCTTAATGTGTTAGCTAGTGCATGTGTTAAAGTAATCTAATATTAAAAAATAACTCAATAAATATCAAAAAAAGAAATTCCTGACCTTCCTCCGGCTGATGTTCTTCTGCTGGCCTGCAGGAGGCCTCGTGCTGCATGCGTTCCAATGGAGTCAGAGGCATGTAGAGGTCACAGTTAGGACAGGTCCAGAAAGTGCGTAAACACTCACTGTAGAGATCCTTTGAGTCCTGGCGAAATCATATAATGGAACCACAAGAATCAATTACACTTAATAATAATTTTGTCAGGTGTGGTGATTTTTCAAAGTTAGATGCATTTGACAAGGGAGCCTGAATGGTTTTATTCCAAAATTAATTATATTAATGTAAGGGGGGTAAAAATCAGTTTAAGACATTAAATCACTAAGACAGCTAGAACTAGCTAGCATTTAGTTATCTATTTTTTTAAAAGGAATTGATTTTGTTAGAGAATTAAACTCTTCTGTTTCATTTTGTTTTATCCAATTGTAAACTTTACTTATTCAGGAAAAGTATTTCACCACATGACACCCCGTTTTACCCTGTGTAAGATCAGCCAGTCTGTTCAGCAGCTCTGTTGGAGCAGTTGAAGTCAGTTGTTTAGCTAATGTAGGTCTCTAACCTAAGTTATGTGTAGGTACGAAATTCTATTTTAATGGTGTCTGCATTCATGTGGAGGAAGTTGAGGTGACAAATAATGTAGGAAGGGACAATACAGTGTACAAAATTCCAAGAATGCTCCGTATGTCAACTGTGACAATGGTTAGATCCATGGCAACTAATAAATAGAACCTACAAGGATACAACCATGGCAAAGCCACAAAATGCATGTCACTAGCATCACCTTGGAAAATATGGAAATGTTATCTTTATTTGATTGTAGAAGTAGATAAGGGGGCAGTGATGCAAATAAAATAATATACAACTGTACCAGTTCACATACATAAACTGGTACAGTTCACGTGAAGTCTAAAAATACAAATTTTTCCACAAAATAAACATGCATGAATGATTTTTTCTCATCTCTTTGCTAGATTTCCACTGTTTCAGTCACACTCACAGCCAGGCAGTTGTAGGTGAAAAAGCTGGTGACACGCAGTCCTCCTTTAATGGGATCTGGCTTGGCCTCGGCTCCTGGAAACAGTGGGTTCAGATCTGGAGCTTTGGTGTGAGACAGCTCAGACTCAGGCTGAGGACCGATGTACAGGTTCTGCGTCTGGAAAGCTGTGAGTCGCCGTAGGCTGTAACTGACCTGGGTGGGAAGGTAAGAAGTACACAGAAAGTACAAACAGAGTATTAAATGAGGTTATATAAAGATGATTGAGCATCTGAGTCACTGAAAGTGTCTGGAAAGTAGAAAAAATACAATACACACAAACAAGATATAGTCAAGGTTTTAGGCTTTATTTACCTTTCTTTTTAAACTTTGTATTTTTACTTTTTAATATAAAAACAAGCAATCTACTTTTTGCATTTACTTATTTACTTTCTGGTGGCTTGTCTTTAAAACTTGTTAATGATTTGTTAAATCTCACCTGCAACAAATGACTGATACTAGTAACTATTGTTTTTCAAATTTTGGCATACTGCTTCTATGTGCAAAAAAAGTTCAAGCTTAAACTAGCCTTAGTTTTACTAATAAAGCAGTGGCAAATCAAAAACATACCTTTACCAAAATATGAGGCAACCTTCAAACAACTGTTAAAAATAATTTTCAATCATTTAAAATAAATAATATTTAGATTTAGTATATGTATCTAGAGGTTGTGTATGAGCTATTTATTGTCTTTGGTGTTCATTATAATGTAATAACCAGGAGGGCACTGCACTAGTACCTCAGTGTAGAGCAGGAAGCGAACCAGGCCTTCACTCAGCTTCTCCATGACTTTGCGAGACACCCCCTGGCCTGCTGGTCCCCCCATTGTGCTCTGTCCCAGCTGGACCAACAGCAGGCGCTCCCACTCCGCCCTGAGGGTGAGAGCTGTGGACAGCGCCTTCAGGGCCTCCTCTGGCTCCCTCAGCTCCAGCTCCAGCCAGCCATCTACCACCAGACGCGTACAGTCAGCATTACTGTCCACAGAGTTTGCTACCAGCAGCAGAGCCTAGTGAGCATATGCAGACACACAATACTACATGATACGTGAAAGGACCAGATGCAGCAATTATGAAATAGAGAATTATGAAACAGTGGTTTGTACAGGTGGTTTCGTAACAGATTATAGATTTTACATAATATATACATTTGCTAACTTGGCTGATTATACAAAAAATAAACTTATTGACTTATTGTTATACTATATTTTTCCAGTGAAGTTTTTGAAATGAATATATATATATATTTTAATATGTGGTAAGTCATTTACATAAAATGCATAAAAATACAAAAAAGCTAATCCTGTAATCCATAGATTTATTAAAAGAGTATTACTCTGTGTAGATGTATCAATAATATTGCAATACTGCAAACAGTGAATTCATAATGGGTCACACTATTTGACTCTTTAGTAGTCACATCAACATAAAAATTGAATTACATAGGTTTTCCATCACTACGTCAGGTTGCTTTAACATAATACAGAAATAAGAGTTAATCCAACACAACCTTTCAAAAAAATCCAAACATTTTGCAGTTGGTGGTGGGAACAGGAACATCACATATCTGGTACTAACTTGCAGCGCTGGAACCCGCACGCAGTTGGACAAATATGGCTTGTTGGTCTCCAACAGAGTGACGAAGGCTAGCAGCTGGTGTCTGCTGCTGTGCCTCTTATCAGGCCCTGCAGTCCGGAAACAGAGAGACAGATGAGATACGGTAAGAGACATGCACAGTAAGAGTGAAAGTAAGAGACATGAGAAAAAAAATGAAAAACTTGGATGCATGGAGCATTTAAGAGTGAATTATTGCCAATACATTTTGTTTAACTGCAAAAAAAATGAGACACTGCTGAGAAAAATGACCACTGTTCTTCATGTGTAGGGAGAGCAGGTAAACACCGCTTGGGGTCAGTGTTTTTTTGTTCTAGATTTAAAAGTAACTTTTAGATATACACAGTTTTAGTTTGGATTAATAATATAAGCAGAGACTAAAACTAATTCAGAAATCAAGTGTGAATTATTAGTTAGGTTTAAATGTCTTGTAATGATGTATAATAAGTTGTCAGGCTTTGTCTCTCACTGTAATTTAAAGGTGTGTTTTGTTCTTGGTGATGTATATTACATCGAATGGTTATGTTACTAGGGGATGTTGTTGATAATAGCCATTGTACTTTATGCCATCTATGAGCCCTGTGCGACTCACTGTGCCTTGGTGTAAGCCATCCTGTACACTTGTTAAGGCAGCTTGTTTAATTGAATTCAATTCTTATGAACAGTAAATTTATACCAATCATGACTTTGTATTGTTGCATGTAAGTGCGTTTCTTGTCATGCTTGAGAGAAACTGGAAATAAGCCTTCTTGTTTTTTGTGTTATCTTTCTGCTGCAGTTATGACTTTTTAAATAGGCACATTTAAAAAAATATATTTAAGGCAAATTATAACATAAAAAAACTAAATGTAGTACTTTTAGAAGTAGAAGAAGAAGTTACAGAGGTTTACCTATTTCCCTGGTGTCATCCTCAGGCACTTGTAACACCTCTGGGTCACTGGCAAACACGCTGGTTGGGTGGATCACCACTCCTTGCTTGTTCCTTGTGTGAAACACCTAGAAAAGTGGAAGTGGAATATTTCAGCATATGTAATTTCACTTTGAAAAAAATTGGTATACTGACATCTTTTTTCCCATTATTGTATAATTAAAACATATAAACTGAGGTGGGTGCAGTAGGAAACCTGTTCAGAGTCCTTGCGGGTAGAGTTGTGTTCGTCAGGGAGTGCCAACTGAGGGTAGAGGCCTCTGCAAAGCAGCAGCTTGAGCAAAGCCTGCTGGCGGGATGACATGTCCTGACTGACGCCAACTGCCTCCTGCAGCTCTGACACGTTGTGACGCAACTTGAACTTCACCTCCTGTTGTAGATAAAACAGCAGCATAGGGAGATCACTCAGATTAAATCATATACAAGATACAAATGTATCCACCTCTGTAAAGATGTCTAGCATTGATACTATTTGCGCAGCCCCCTTTCCCTTTATACAAAGATAATATCCTTCAACTGTCTTGTTGTCAATTTTACCAGTTGATTATTACCAGAACCCACAAACTTTCTGCAAACTCAGTTCACCTGAATGTCCATGTTCTGTCCTGATCGCTCCTTGTCCTTCTTGCCTCTGCCTGCTTGCTCTGTGTCTGATCCTGAGGAGAATTCGCCATCCTGGCCCTCGTCCAGCCTCAGGACTTTACGTCTGCTGCCCTCCTGCTGCTCGTGATCTCTCTTCAGCTGATGCAGCTTCCTCCTCTCCGTCAGCCTCTCCCTACGCTGCCTGCGGTCACTATCAGAGGGAGCACTGTACTCTGATTCCAGCAGGCCGTGGCTCCTCAGCAAGTCCTGTTAACCGGAGAGGAAGCTCATATTGTGAAATTTTGTTGACACATAAAAAACATTTTTTTTATGTGTGAACTACTATCTTTGTAGCCTGCCTTGAACTGTCTGCGTAGGTTGACCATCTCATATAGTCGCTGCTCCTCCAGGCCTCTCCTTCTGCACCACTTCCTTGAGCCACTACCTCTCTCTCCCTTCATCTGTTTTAGATAAGGTAAGATTAGATTCAACTTCATTGTCATTAGTGTCGGTACCAAACTCAAAGATGAACATGTTTATGTACAATGAAGACCATCTTATATCCCAACTGTTACAGTGTTGAATCTGTTTATATTACATAAACACAGTCACATAATGTTTTTCTTACTGACCTCCACCCAGGCATTGAAGGTGTTGAGCAGGGTAAAGGGGTCTCCCTGGTTGCTGTGCAGGGGCTGCCGGGCAGTGGCACAGTCTGGGTTGTGCTGGGAGCTGCGCAGGAAAGGTGACTGAACACTGAGGGCTGCTGCCACTGTCAACACAGGCTCCACCAGGTTAAATAAAGAGCCCAGCACCAGCATCTTCCCTAAAGGAACACAAACACAGACACTTACCTAACTCTCACTGCTAGTTAAAGCTGCTACTGGATGTGAAGCACTTTTAAACTCCAGTATGTCATTGCCCAATTAATTGTGATATTTTGTATTATTACTTCAAGTGAAAGTATGCTATTTAAACTTTTATACAACCACTTAACACAGTATTATAATTTGTTGTCAGCATATAAAATGGTTAAGAAACAAAAAAACAAAAAGTGTGATATGGGTTCGGTGCAGGGAATCTTACCTATGACCACATCAACAGGCAGTTGTGCCAGCAAACTACCAATCGAGGTCAGTTCACCACGCCTGTCTAGCGCTCCCTGCTCTTTCAGATAAGTAACTGCAGTCTGGATACTAGCAGCTGGAGGTGGATCAATGAAGACAAAAGACATTGGATCTCCAAGACACATGCTCTTCATCTGCAGGAACAAAAAAGGCATTAATAAAGCTATAAGGCATTATAAAAGCTATAATTTAACTATGGAAATTGAAAATAAAAATAAGATTTGCTTTCCTGCTTTCTATGGGTTTTTACCTGAAGAACGAGGGAGTCCAGGGCCACTCTGTGGATTTCAGGCACAGGATAAGGTGCAAAGGCATCGTAGTCAGACTCAGCATACAGGCGGTAACACACTCCTGGACCTGTACGACCGGCTCGACCTTTCCTCTGCTCAGAGCTGGCTCGGCTGATCCAGAACTCCTGCAGACGTTGCATCTTGGCTTTAGGATCAAAACTCATTTCCTTTACCTTTCCTATAAGAATAAATAACAAAACCACAATCAATGTACTATTTAAATTAAAGCTAGAAAATACATCTTTTCCCTAAAAATTCAGCGTGACTGATCTGCTATCTTTCGAACCTTTGGGATCCAAACTAACAAAGTTTGGATGTATAAACTTAGTTTTTTTAAAGGATGGACTCAAAAATAAAAGAATCCCCAGCTACAAATGTTCCATACCTGAGTCAACAACAAAGCGCACCCCATCTATTGTAACTGAGGTCTCAGCAATATTGGTAGAGATGATACACTTTCTCACCCCAGGAGGAGCAATGTCAAACACCTGAAAAAAAAAAGGTTACAGAGAATGAGAATTGATAAACCACAGCTAACATATCACATTCAAATTTTTTTTGTGCCTTCTAATCCAATAAGCGGACTGTGCCTTATCCTGCTGGGCCAGCGAGAGGGTGCTGTGTAGCGGTAAGACTATCCAACGTTTTGTGTGTGTTGCATAGATCTGACAGGCCTCCTGGATGGTGGAGATCTCTGCCACACCGCTAAGGAAGAGTAGCAGGTCTCCACGCTCTTCTGGTGGGTAACGCTGATCAATGCCCTGCAGGACGCGCAGGTATGGCCTCGGATCCAGTTTCTCTGAACGTGAGGGTTGCTCCTCTGGTGGAATGGGCTGGTATATCACCTTAGTACAGGAAACAGGAAAAAAATGGTTCCAACAAGTTAAGAAATTCTCAAACTGAGAAAATACAGCTAATTTTACCCTTGGAAAACAATACTGCCATCTTCTGCTTACCTGTATAGGAAACAGCCTGCCTGGTACCTGCAGCACAGGAGCACTACCAAAATAGTCAGAGAATAGTTTGATGTTAATGGTGGCTGACATAAGGATGAGACGCAAGTCTGGGCGGTCAGCCACCAGAGAGCGCAGGACCCCAAGAAGGAAGTCACAGTGGAGGTGTCTCTCATGGACCTCGTCCACAATCACCACTTCATACTGAGCCAGCGTCCTGTCCTGCTGGATCTGTCGGAGAAGCAGCCCCTCAGTCAGGAACAGCAGTTTAGTGGCCGTCGTCCGGGTGGTCTCAAAGCGGATCTGGTACCCCACCTGGAGAACACGACTGCATATTGTGAGCTCTGATGCATTTAAAATCAAGTCAGTGCCGCAAACATATTAAGAAGATATATTAGACTAAATCTGCAAATAATGATTTCTATTTTCTATTACTTTACACATATATTATTTATCTGATATTCTTGCTATAGCCTATTAATTACACACATTACTAGAGTTCAGGTGATCAAATGTCTTAATTGGTCTGTCTTAACTAGTCTACGGTGTAGCCAAATGCTTTGACAAAGGTAAAAACCTGTATTTAATCATCCATGACTAACCTTTGATCCGTACTCATTGAGACTCTCAAAGCTGACCCTCTTTGCAAGGGATGTACAGGCAATGCGTCGAGGCTGAGTACAGGCTACGTTGTTGAAGCCAGCTGAAAGAAGATACTGAGGTACTTGGGTGGATTTCCCACAGCCTGTGTCACCTGCGACCACAACTACAGGGTGAAGTCGCACCAGCTCCATTATCCTGTCTCGGTACTGGAAGATGGGCAAGCTCTTCTGATCCCGGCGAAGCTTTGCCAGTTTGACAAAACTCTGTCTCTGGCTGAAGTCCAGGAAATGCAAGAGAGCCAGGCGGCAGTCTGCGATCTCCTGACTGCCTGGACCTGAGGATCTCTGTCTGCTTCTGTGATCTGACTTTCCCAGGCGCTCCTCTATATCCCTGGTGCACACAGACACATTAATCCGGTAGCGAGCATCATACTCCTTAGGAAGGCCTAGGTCTACCTTTCCAGTGCCACTCTTTCTCCTGTCTTTCCCTTCATCTCTGTCTTCTTGTCGACTGGCTCCCGACCCAGACATGTCCCTCTTTGTTTTAAACCTCTGGAAGCGGTCAAAGAAAGCCCAGAACTCTTTGTGCTCTTTGCTGCCAGCCTGGATGTAGTCATGCTGGCGGAAAAATATCTCGTCCAGTTGGGCTCGGCACTGCGGGCTGTCCCAGTCCCAACCCCGGCTGTCTCTCCTCCTGTCTGAATCCATATTTACTGTAAGTTACGTTCGCTTCCACCACCGCAGTCATTCATTCATTACTCACAAACGAAATCCACGTTTACGGGTTTACAAACATGTAGCAGTTTAATAAACCGGACGGTTTCCTCTAAAATGGATAAACTAACTTACAGAGTTTAACGCTAACGTTACAAAGTCGTTTAAAACCTGAACCTGATGTTTTCAAGTGCCCGAGACAGGCACATCGCAAATCCTTTCTAGTATTTTAAACTGATACTTATAAGATTATTGACCAATAACATATTACGACTTTAGGAGAAGAATAACATAAATAAAAAAGCAGGCGACTATGCTGCAACTACTGCGGAGAACGGGGGAACAATAATACGACGGGACCGTTTCCGCTCCGTTTTTTAAAATCCTCCGGTAAAGGGCATAAAAGTGTTCATTCGTACTGGTTCCGGGGTTAAAGAAACAATTATGTTAGAAAAAATATTGTTGTCATCGTCAATATCTTTCTTTTTTTCATCATCATCCGTAAGTAGAAACGGAAGTGTCAATATAGCTATACAAGCGCAGTAACTCAATCTTAAATTTTGAATGCTCTCCTGTGTAAATGGAAGAATTTAAATAAGAAATATTTTGCTTTGGAAGCAAAGCAATTGCTCCTTTCAGATGACACACCCTATTTTACCCGTCACATTGTGAAATGTCCTAAATGACGCATTTTTAAGAGACAAAAAAGAAGACTATGGACACAGAAAACTAAAACAGCAGCACACAGTATAATTTGCCTCTGGACCAGAAGGGGCACAACTTTATCACATAAAATCTCTATTCTGATGTTCACCACAGGCAGTGGCAATCTCCTTCCTGTCTCTCCCCTGAATTGTTTGATCTAAAAAACATTCTGATAAAGTGGAGACATTTAACTGCAAATACTGCAGTAAATCAATTAAAATAGGAATTCAGTTTAAATTAGGTATAATGGAATATACCATTATTGTTGTAAAGCAAAATCATTCGAGAATTGTAGATGAAATGCATGTCAGCGCAAGAGTAAATAATTGTAGGTTACATTCACACAGATTACACTGGAGGGAATAGAATATTGTGCTGAATGGAAAAACATGTCCAAGAACTGTAGATGAAATGCATGTCAGTGTATGAAAACAGAATTGCAAAGAATCGATGGTAATATTAGAAATATTTTTATTTAAAAACATCTGCTAAAAATACACATTTAAACAGATTACACTGGAGGGACTCTAATATTGTGTTGAATGGAAAAACGTGAAATATTAAATTCAAAGAAAACCTACCATTTTAGTCTGTGTTTATTGCTTATAGAAAAGCTCACACACAAGTTCACATCTCTTTAAATTTACTGCAATCCATTATGAGAAGAGTTTAACTTTTAAAAGTGAATAATTACATCACTAACTTCTCTGGGTCTTCTGCTGGACTTAAAAAAAAAAAAATCAATAAAATGCATGAGATACCAAGCCATAGGAGGTAAGATGGAATAAGCTTGTTGCCATTTTGTTTTCAATTTATGAAACTGAGAACAAAGACAACAAGGAAAAGTGGTGGGAAATTACTATCATGGCTACTGATAAAACACAAGACAAAGTACAATAATGCACATTTCATACATGTACCTATCACATCTACAGTCTATTTCTTGTGTGGCACATAAAAGTTTTCTCCAGGAAGACACGCTAAAATAACAGCAGCAAAAAACCCCACAAAAATAAAACATTATTTACATTTAAAAACATTTTATGAACCCCACACTCACAAAAATTACAGTGGACATAAAATGTGTTAAGATTGCTCAAATTTTTCACTGCAGCTTTGACAGGGAGTCAATGCATTACATCAACTCGAAAGTCAGATTGGTGTTTTACTGAAGCAACATTTGTCCTGTGGTACTCGTCATCAGTCCGTGTTCATGTCCATATCCTTGACCAATCTGCAGTGGTCTACACTTCCGTCTTTTCTTTGATCCAGCCACGGAATTTGGTGACTCTTGCGTAGATGCCAGGTTTATTTCTGCGGGCACATCCATCACCCCAACTGACCACTCCTGCCAGGAACATACGACTGCCATCCGGACTAGACAGAGGACCACCAGAGTCCCCCCTAACAGAGAGGAATACACAAGGATACACAAAGGTACATGCGTTAGCATAGAGGTACTACACATGGGGGCAGTAAGGGGCATCATTTCTATTTTCCACTTATTTTCTTGCATCTCTGTTTTCCTTCTGCACCCTTTCCTCTTTCATTACAATCAGAAGTGAGGTTTTCCCATGGCTGTATCATCAATTAAATAGTAAGACAACTTGTCTTAAGAGAGAAAGAGAAAGAAAGAAAGCTGGGCCTTTTATTACCTGACAAGCATCCACTCCTCCAGTGAGCACTCCAGCACATATCATCCGAGACGTGATCTGCCCTGCCATCAAAGTGTTACACACTGTTTGGTTGATGATTCGTACCTGCGCCTTTTGGAGCACTGATGCAGCACTTCCTGAATCACAAAACACACAAAATGACACCATCACGCTTGTGTTTAGGTCTAAATGTCAGTCATTAAACTTTCAGTAATAGAAGACCTTCATCAGGGAAACATTGTTTCTACTGGGAGGCCCACAGTAAAGTTGTATGGTGAGTATTAGCCCACATGACATCTATCTAAAGGCAAACATGGAGCTACCACAATGAAAATATTTAAGCAAATTATAAAATCCAGAATGTAGTATATCATAGATAATCACCGATCAAAACCACAAAATCAGCACCAAACCAATATATCACCACTTGTAAACCACTGACACATTTGGATTCACAATAAATTTAAGATCTTATTTGTTACTAATCCAGCCAAACTTACACGAGTAACCGACACTGGGTAATCGGTCTCCCCACACCCCAACTTGGTGAAGTAAACATTAAGACCATTGCACACATTCAACTTCAACAGCAAAGAACGCCCCACACCCACTCAATCACCATCTTACTACTGTCCTCTGGGCACAGGTCCAGAGCCCCGAGATGCACAGATAATTGTCTTTATTTAGGAATTACAATTTTGGTTGATTCCATCTGACCTCCACAGGATGCAACTGGACTTCTGGTAACATAAACAATGACGACTACTTCTACTACGACTATTGCTGCTGCTGCTGCTACTGCTGCTACACAAATACAAGTCTTATTGTTTGTGGGGACTCACCTCCTTCACGAGTGGCACCCCAACCGGTGATCCACACACTATTACCGCTTGGAAAATCATGTTGGGGAGCCGGCAAGCAGATGGGTCTGATGTAGTCGGAGTAGGTGACAGGACTGTCCAGCTCCATCAGGGCGATGTCATTGTCAAATGTTTGTGGGTTATAGTTAGGGTGGGGTATGATCTGCTTCAGGTTCCTCTTCACTACGCTACTGCCAATCTTCCCCTGGGTGTGAAGGCCAAGGAAAGCTTCCCAAGTGCCGGGCTGGGAGAACCTGAGGACACACACGAAAAAAAAGTTAATTCTCAAAAGTAGTGTAAAGCATTACAATTCAGAGACAGCGATATTGTAATATTAGTAATTTCTCTCAAATTACAGTTACTAGTAATCTACAGTGTATTACATTTTGGAAGTAACTTGCCCAACTGACTACATCAAAAAGGTACACTGAACATTTAAAATAATTTATTAAAAAGGAAATCATTAAATTTCTCATAGAAAGCAACCATCATTAAATAATTTCAGAAAACATACCTACAACAGAATATGTTCTGTATTAAGACCTATAATGTCAAGATAGGAGAAGGCATGGCCTAAAACAGGCATCTAAAACTTGCATTGAGGTCCTGGAGGGGATTTCATGTGTGTTAAATTATTCGTGCACACAACCATGCATTGTGTTGGTAAAAACACAGGGATGTAAGGTTTCAGTTTGCACATTGCAAATTGTTTAGTCAAACAACTGCGCTGACAGATGAGTTGTTTTGTCCTAATAATTCAAAGATGTAAAGACGTACCAAAGGTTTCTATTCTTCAGCGACAACAAAAAGCAAAAAGTAAGACGCTACCTCGTCCTGCCGTCATCTTGCACACAGTGGGCAGCAGTGACCAGCCAACGTGGACTGATGATGGATGCTCCACACACATGACCATAACTTTTCACATGGAGGCTGATCTGCCAGGGAAACTCCCCTTCATCTGCTTTCTCACCGCCCACAATACGCGACGTCTTGAACATACTCCTCCCGCAGTCTGCAAAGTAAACAAACACTCAGTCACACAGGGCTGCTTTGTTGCAGATTGTGGTGGTATCCAATGTCTGTGGAAGTTCACATGTGTTCTGTCATGCAAGCTTAACAATGCAGATTGCAATAATAACTACTTTTTAATCTAGTTAAGAAACCTAACTGAAACCTGTCTAGTTAAGTTACAAGAAACCACTGATGTATATATAAGGTAAGGTGACTGTGACATACCGCAGTTCTCCTCATCAGATCCATCTTCACAGTCCTTTGTCCCGTCACATTCTGGGTTCACTTTACTAATGCATTTATTGTTTTTACATTTAAATGTAAGATCATTGCAGCTCGTCTCACCTATAGTGAGAGGTAGAGAAGAACAATCAAAAAATAATTAATTTAACTTAAAGTGGTACTCACACAGGTGCAAACTGATAATCATACATTTGCAGTGAAAATGTTTTTAAAGCTGCATTAATTTGTATTTTTTGACCAGTGAGTTATTTCTGTAGACATTTTTACAGTTTAGGAGAAAATTAATCTTACTTCTTCCACAGTTGAGCTCATCTGACCCATCCCCACAGTCGTCCCTGCCGTCACAGAGATTCTTCTCAGACACACATTTGTTATTCTTACATGCTATTTGTCCAGGTTTACATCCACCTTAGAAAACCAAAGAAACAGACAGGTATGAGAAAACTGACTTAAAGCCTTTCAATGCTCATGTAAAATTCGTCAGTGCCGACAAGTCTTACCACAGTCCAGCTCATCTGTGCCGTCTCCGCAGTCATCTACACCATCACATTTCCAGAACATGGGTTTACAAAATCCATTTTTACAGCTGATTTCCGTTGAATTGCACTCTGGAGTAAAACACAATTAAACTCATTTACTACACAAGAATGTAGAGATTACTTAGAAAAATAGTATAATCTGAGTAAATAGAACTTACTGCAGTTCATTTCTTCACTCATGTCTCCACAGTCATTCCAACCATCACACTTGAGATTTGTACTAATGCAGCGCTTGTTTTTACACTGGAACTGCTGTGGACAAGCTGTGGATGAAAGGCCTAATGTGAGATATACTTGCCTGATGTCTAAAAATAATCATAATCTGGGAAAAACTGAGTCACTTACGGTCATCATTGTCAATGGCCTCAAACTCTGCATTAAAACCTCGGTCCACATAGGAGGTATCAGAGGAAAACGTCACGGTCATTGTATTGGTGCTACTAGTTTCCGTCACTGTTCTGTCGCCCTTCATTCCACACAGTCTGAGGATGAAATGCAAAAGCACTGACATGTCTGCTCTGTTATGTAATTCCTAGGTTGTTTTTAGAGATGCAAGCATGACTCACTTCTTTCCGTTGATCTCCACATAGTCTTTGCGGCAGTCCGTACTGTTTTCCAAGAGGAACTTTAGGAATGTAACCTTCACCACCTTATCATCAGGGACCTTCGTGATTGACAGACATGAATAAAAACTAAATAAATGACCTTCTGATGAGCAAAGCCCAGCATAAACCTGTGTGAAACATGATGCGTAACATGCCAATTAAGTGCCAGCATCTCACCTTGATCACCCACTGACATGATGTTCGAGGAGGGTAGTAAGTTGGAAAGTTGGGAGAAGAGAAGGTGCCTGTCACTGCTGTCAGCTGGCCTCCGCATGCTGTACCTGTTAAATAAATATGTTAGTGTTTGCACAGATATCAGACATTTATGGTGCAGCTCACAACAAAAAGGCTGAAGTGAGCATCAGTCACGGCTCACCCAAGCATTAGTCCCTACCTTTACTTCCTTTTGGGACTTGTGAGACTTTTGCTCTAAAACCTGGGTAGTTGTTCTTGTCATTTGAACCCATCGTCACCAGCATGACATTGCGAGAAGACAGAAAGGTCAGTTGTTGACTAGGTACGTAGTACCCACACATCCTGTAGGAAAAAAAGAAAGACCATATAAATATTCTATATGCACCATTCACTGACATGATTATTGTAATCCAGTTTCATTTAAATTGCATGTTCATTGTGGTATCAGACAGTGGCTGCTTGTTAAAATTAACAGCCTTAAGTTTATTCCAGAACAACATACTTTTATTGATACACATTTTGACCAATGAATTTCCATTATTTTTCCAAAACTTACAAAATAAGTTTTTCATGACCGTACAAATCCTGCCAGTGGAAATGCTGAAATGCAATTACATTCATATATTTATATATCATATTATATATGTTTATATAAACTTTGGCCCAAACAAAATAGTCTACATCCAGTTTTATAATGAGTTTCCCTTTGACAGGGAATTGAGTTTAATCACAGATTAAATAAGCCACTACCCTCCACAGAAAAATGAATCATGTGGTCTTATTTGGGTCGCTTATACAGTTTATGACTAAGGCACTTTATCTCTCCCATGCAAGAATGCCACTGATAAGTTCTTCCTGTAGATGTACTGGTTACTTTCTGACTGTGCTGTTTTTCCAGTTTAGAAAGGGCAACCAAATTCTCAAATTTTCAGATGAATTGCTCCCATATTTAGACTAAATTGTCATTTAGTAAGTGCTATTATTCTAGAATGACACTTTACCTAAGCAATGTCTGGCAAGTGCATCTTTATGTACAGTGTAAGTGCCCATCACAAGCACAGCATGTGACCACCAGAGGGCCTCACACACAAGATAAAGTCCTCTATCCAATCAAAAAGCACTACAGTGTGCCACTGTATAAAAATAAGAGTGCATAAGGCAGGTGAGTTAGTTATCTGCATAAAGTTGTATTTAGATGAGGCAAAGGGCAAACTCACTCTTCCATAACGCGACTCTCAAGGGCCACCAGGGAGTCGTAGATTTTGATAAAGTCATTCTTGCAGTTCGCTTCCAGATGAATCTTATCAAAGTCAAGCTTGATGACATGGTTAGGGTCTGCCCTCAGCTGCCACTGGATGAAGGTGTTCGGGGGGATAAGGACTGTCAGGGAAGCCTGGGGATTGGATCTGTCCTATTTGATCAGTCTTTGCATGTTCTGAAAACTTGAAAATTTCTGAGACAGAGAGAATAACTTTCAGTGGTGTTATTTATTCAGTTATTGAAATTTCTACGTCACTGTCACAGAACTGCAGTATCCCATTTTTCTCAATGCAAATGAAATTATGTTGAAACTTATTCTGATATCACAAATATTTACTACGCAAATACCAAACTGCACTATACCATGCAATATTTGTACTAAATTTTCACATTTTCTGGATATGATAAAAACATTGGACTAAAAGTAAAATTCTAAAATGATTTTCCCAAATAAAGAGAAACAATATTTTGCATGCTTTTCATATGCGGTTTCAGCCTTAAGTCTTGCATTTCTCATTAAAACTCATTAGGGAAAACAAGTGCAAACGGCATATTTAAATACTGCAAATAAAATAAATAAACTGCAAATATGACAAGACTACATGTTTGTCATGCCAGTCAGAATGCTATTTTCTGAAGAACCTAAATTACATAATTTATTGTCATTGCCAGAAACATTGTGTAATGCAGGTGACAACAGACAATAATCGATGGTTTCAGCAATGAAAAAACTATGAACTATGTGTGACATGCTTTTAAACCATTTTCTATGTATATAGATGAGTTGTCAAAGATAACTCTAGGCAACTAAATGAGAAATGCAAGCTGAGCACTTACTGTTGAAAGATGGTGACAGCATGCGGGCATCAAGTGCTGTAAAACAGAGAACACAGATATACCTTGAATAAAGATATTAACAGCAAAACAGAAAAGGTAACCAGACATAAATTAATTCTACAACCACAAGATGATGAATACGGTCTGAATAACAGTAGTTTGGTCTTCAGTTTCCTTGACTCTACCTGACGTCACCACTTCATCAAGGACCAGAGCGCCGCCAGATTTCTGCATGCTACGTCGCGCTTTGTCCACTAGCTTGTCCACTGTAGACATAGTGTAGTCAACAGCTGGCTCTTGGCCCACAGGGACTTTAAACTCAGACAGGTAGTAGGCAATAACGCTGCCTTCACTAGGAGCAATGAGACAAGAATTAAATAGTATAGAGGTGGGGTAAAGTAAAAAACAAAAGGCCACTAAACCAAAAGGGTGAGACAAATGCATGTGGTGCTGGTATTTAAGACTCTTATTGGTCTTATATTCAATACTTTAAACTGGTCAATTACATCAACAATAATGGAACTGAAAAACTGAGGGTAACAATAAATCTCAT
Source organism: Lepomis macrochirus (assembly GCA_024633595.2). Classification (NCBI taxonomy): domain Eukaryota; kingdom Metazoa; phylum Chordata; class Actinopteri; order Centrarchiformes; family Centrarchidae; genus Lepomis; species Lepomis macrochirus. The sequence continues at coordinate 7,011,795 of JALXJV020000009.1, forward strand.
TCATTTTTGGGCTTGGAAATCTTCAAAGAAAAAAACTGGCACTGGCAAATGTGCAATGTAATAAAATTTGTAAAATATTTACAAATGAGTGTGTTATAAATGGTGGTTCTATTAGATCTGCATGCATCCACACCAAATAAAAACAAACTTTTTTTCAGTTAAATCTGTTTAAGATAAAGTGCATAAAGGAATGGAAACATGACCCTCTTGTTAGAATTAATAATAAAGGAGTAAATTAACGCGTATCATTATAATGCCTTATTACTACAACTTCACTGTCATACCTGAAAGCCTGAACTGTTGAACCAACATAGTATTTGGCCAACTGTGGACTTTTGGAATAGATGGCTTTAAGCTGAAATAGACAAGAGCAAAAACACAGCAGAACATCACTGACTGCTGTATCAAAAGACAAAAAAACAATAACTATGGGTCTATAGTTGTGGAGGCCTGAGCAGCTGTCTTACCTGTGAAACCACCTGGTTTGAAAGTGCCTTGAACTCTGAGCTGTTGGAGTTCTCGTAGGTGTCAACAAACACCTGGTTAGTGATCCGCATGGAGCCACTGTACATCCTCTTGACCCACGCATCTTTTCGGACTGCAGGATCACAAAGACAACACTGAAGATACAGTCCCACACTCTTACTGCACAAGAGTTCAGTTTACTTTATTTGCTTGTGTTTGTTTTAAGAGTAAGTGCACAATGTTTTTTTATTGTGATCAGATTACTTCAAGTTTACCTCCTTTTGCATAACTATCTGCTATTGCATTCAATAATCTAATTAATATTAAGGAAGGGGTTCTTACAGTGGAAATGCCAGACCAGCAGTCCGGTAATAAGTGCAATAACAGCAGCAAAGATCACCACACCGATCACAGCTCCAACTTTTCCCGGACCCTTTTTCTTCTCAAGCCTTTTATTATCTGATGCTGGCAGGAACTGGACAGAGGTGTCCCAGTCTTTGTCCTGGATGACAAATAAATAATTGTTAGGGTGAATAAATGATCAACACATAAAACTGATGAGCACATATTAATTAAGCTAAGAAAAACCTCCAAATAATAATTTCACAGGAGGTGAAGACATTTGTGAACATGGAGCTGTTGATGTTAGGGTTGAGAGATGTCTACAAAATTTCCATCGAAGGATGTCTACAATGAAACATCGGGATGGATGATGTCATCGGGTGCGCGGATGGCTCTGCGCTTCTCATGTGAACAGAGACAAGCGCTCCGCAAGTAAACAGAAAGCTGTAAATAGATAGTAACCACGGCAACAGCTTCTGTGCGCCACTGTATTCCTTCATAACCTAGCTTAAAGTAAAACTATAAAAACGTTAATTGATAGGCTATATTATTATTCATATTCCTATAGGCCTAGCTGATGAATCTCGTTATGCAAACGCCCTCCTGTTAATGTCCCCATAACTGTTGAGTGAACAGTTTGGCTAGGCTATATATTTCAGGGAAATCATGGCGAGGATCAGTCTCTCATCCATCTTCTTTTTGTGCTGCATGTCGCGTAGGCTACAGAAAGTTCAAGTCAATTCAACGTTGGCAGGGTTGGGCGCCTGTTGTCACTATGCCTGTCATAATGCCCGCGCCTCCCTTCCTACATGCTCGCCTCTCACTGAAAATTAATTATGAAGTGTGTAAATCGCTTCCCATGTGAAAAGGCCTTTATTTGCATGTGTTCTCGCACAGACTTCACTCTGTAAAAAAACTGGTAGACTATTAACTTATGTTACATGTCACGGTGGATATTTTATGCAAGGACCAGGTGAAGCAACAGTGAACACATAGGGTGCAGATGTTGGTTTCAGTTGTTTGGGCTACGTCATTAATAAGCCAACGTCCGGCTTTTGTGGGCGTGACCAGAATTTTCTGCCTGGAGCAAATGACCACATATGGAAATCTGGCTCGGAATGACATCATACCAAGCAGTTGGTAGACAAAAATTGTTTAAAGAGCATTGAGAACAGGGGCTATCTGAGGTTTTGGCTCACAGGGATTTCTTTAAAATACTTCATTATTTGAAGTTTAGAAATATAGAAATGCCAGAAAATATGAAAAAGCATAATAGGTCCCCTTTGAGGAATTAGAAGGGAACTCCATGTATGAGTCACACTCTGCGTTTACCTTTAAGAGGTAAGACAGAGGGGGAAGGGAGTACAAAGGTTTCACCAAGTAAAATGCTGTCAAACCGGCTGGGAGCAAACCACTCAGGTCTGAAGTAGAACAAAACAAGTGTCTGTGAGTGCTCGTTGTATCATAGTATATGATTAGAAATGGTCCCTGAAAACTGGAATATTTTATAGGCCAACAAGAGGTAATCTTGAAAGGCTTTGGGATGATGTGAAAAAAAAAAAATCATTCCTATGACTTTGTGCCAGTCAGTTTTACAATTACAAGGAGCTTATTGGAAGGTCATATGTAGAACTGTCACACCATTAACTGTTTTATAAACTAAGGGCAACAATTTCTTTACGCATGTATAACCTGATTCTCATGAATGACAAGAATTAATTACACTGCTCCTATGAGGGCACAGCAAACAACTCGATCCTTCAAATGCAGTGCCTTGACAGAACTAGTTTGAAAGAGCAGGTACATTTGTCATATATCTAATTCTCATTTTAAAGGCTCACTGCAGCGGAGTAGACATTCCCTATTATTTATTTATTTATATTTATTTATTTTTAGGTATGTCTCTGTTTATTTTTTTCTGAATATTTTAAATATACATTTATTTTTTTCTCAATATCTTTGCGATACATGATATATATCTTGATATACACATTTTGTGGAAAATAACATACCTTGCATTCTTCAATTAAACTACCCAGAGTAGTTAAAGTGAACTCAACCTTAAGCATCCACAGAAGTAAAATGCATCATACACATTAGTGCAACAGTAAAATCCAAAAACATCATATATAACTGTAAAACCCTAAAAGGGATCATTTTACTGCACATTGCCTAAAGTAAATGTTGATATAATAAGTATACATACTTTTACCATTGAAAGACTTAAAATACAGAACTTTTATTTTTAGTGGAATATTAAGTGAAGTTGGTATTAGTATTTTTGCTCGGGGCATACAGCGGAAGCCATGAAAACTCAAAAATTATGTTATTGTCATCTGCTTTTTTGCACATTAATAAGGAAAATTAAGACGTTCTATCTCCTTAAAAACAAGCCCTATCTCCTTATAAATATGTTTTCAATGTTTACAAATCATTTTCAAAGTCATTTTCAAAATAACCAGAATCTATAACTCTGCAAATCAAGCTGAACCAAACATATTAACTGTTGATAAGGACTGAAATGTAAGGGTAAATCGTTGTGAACTTTTAACCAATTTCTCAGTATCTATATGGTTCAATCAATATCATTATAATAAAAAAATATATACACAAAAATCTCAAATATTCAAATGATATTCTTTATAATGTCAAATACCTAATTTGTCTGTGTTTAACAGCAATTAGCTTATTTTGCCAGTGGACAACAAAAATGTAAATCTTAATACACATCATGTCTAATAATAATAACCATCATGTTTAAAGTGGCCTCACCCAGCTTCATTGTTAACGACCAAAACATGATTAACACAGCAACTTGCTGATGAATAGTCCTCAGATCTGCTCTATTGTGCCCTGGAGGATAATGTGGAGTAGTTCTGAAAAGATTTTAGCCCACAGAATAGACTCGAGTGAACAAGTCACAACAGGGCAGAGCAACTTTGAGGAATTCACAAATGCTGACTGCTTTCTGAGAATCATCACTGATGAGGCTCAGTGAGGTCCCCAAATGTTTAATGGCAATGATCCCAATGAGCTACACTTTAAAATCCAAAATTGAAAGAGGGTTCATCCAAAGTTTTTGAGTTGGTTTTGAGGTTGAAAAATTTTGGTGTATTATCTCATTTATATTGCAGGTGAAAAGACGTCCATACATTCTTTCATTATCTCTACTTCTTGGAAACAAGGTACCTAAGAAAAGGAGCTAGCAGCCTGTTTGGGCGTGTTTGTTAGTAAGACATCTAGCCAAGATTTTACATAAGGAGTTCCTCTTATGATTTCAGCTATTTTCTCATACACTGGGTACTGCTCCCATATATATAAATATTATGACGTCTATTAAAATTTGTACATTAATCCTTATCCAGATTGGAGATGTTCTTGTATCAAAATAACAGTTTTGGGGATTGTGCAGCCTCAGAAGGGGTAGGTCTATTTGCTCTTGAGTGAATCTAAAATGTGACTTTTTGTTTTTTTTTAAAATGGGAATAACAAGTTTAAAAGATCTCCCAAAAACACCAAAGTGAAGAAGCTTGGCAAAGAAATGAAGTGGCATACCAGTCCAGGGATTGGCATATGCCACTGAACCATCAGCCACTTTTAGATCTCAGTGCTACTAAAATGAAAGGTGTTTCTCAGCCTCTAAGCACTGGAATTCTTTTTCACTTGTATGTTTTAGGTAAACAAGTGTGTTGGTGATAAGAGTGGTTAAGGTCACCCCCACCCCACCCCACACACTCCTCACCCGTATACAAGGTCCTCCTATCAAGTGACCGATCTATTTCATGTCTGGCAGATTTGCACTAGGTACTTTAATTTACCTATAGCCTACACTTCCTTGATTATTTAAAAGTTGTATGTGCAGCAGTTTTCACTTCCCGCCTGATGCTCTTCATTGTGTCACATATAGTCTAGGCCCCTATGCACCAATATTAGGAAACAGGTGAAATCAACATCAGTCATTCAGGTTAGGAAACACCCACACTCTGCCATAATACATAAACACCTAATTAACATTAAACAGGCTAAAACAGTCTCCGTTTCAGCTGCATGGCTTAGGCCTTGTGTAGGCTGTACAGAAGTTACAAGTTTCTTACCGACTGAGGGGTGTATCTCAGTCCACTGTCCATGTAGTCCATCAGGGGTCAATGCCTGGATAGGGTGTTAAAATTAAAACCAAAACGCCCTCAAACACCTTAACTGCTTTTCTCCGGCTCTTTTTGTTTAATTCGTTGATTTATAGTAGCTGTCCACTGGCTGTTTGTCGAGGTGAACCTGCAGGCCTGGTCGCTAAGTGATGCCTCTTGTTTGTCAACGAATTCAACCTGTGCGCAAAAAAAGTCTATAGGCTACAAGAATCAGGTGACAATGAAAAAAAATGTCTTCTAGTGTTTTAAAAATAAAGTTCTCTCCGGTCGAGATGTTCACAAATGTATATCCGATCAGAATATGTCGCCTATCTGTGTGGCTCCAATGGAGGATAACAAACCTTTTCCGGGTGTTTGGTTTCGGCGGGCGTGGTTCCTCCACCTGTAGCACTTCCTGTTTACCTGCGATAGGCGAGTAGGCTACTGACTACCTATTTTTGAATACCCTTTCATGGTAAGCGACTACAGAAAAGTAGTCAAAGAAATAAATCGCATAATTAACTCGATTATAACATAGAAAGTGCTGAGTTAAAAAATGTAGTAGTAGCCTTGTTTTTGAAGCAGCAGCGGGCAATCAGTCATGTGATCTCAGCTTCACGCTGCCTTCTGTCCAAATGACTCACTTCTGAATCACCTTCTTTTCGCCCCCATCATCCATCTGATGAGCAAAAGGTTTCTGTTTGAGAAAACGAATGTCCCGGAACAGAAAGCCACCAAATTTGGGGATGCAATGAGTCAACATTTCCAAATTACTATTTTAATCTGCTAAACACCGGCGGATTGATGCAACGTTTCTAGGCAGCACTATTTATGGACTGAATAGGCCTACAGAACAACTACAAACATCCCTCAAAACTATTAAACTAACACTAAGGAAAAGAAAACAAGCCTTAATAATTTATTTTTATTTATTTTAGGCTAAACAAGCACCCTCAAATAATTTAGAGCTAAAACCATTAGTTAATTAGCCTAACTGATCAACAGCAACTATTTTAATATGAGAAAAAAAAATAACTAAGAAGAAATTGCCTAAAAATCTTCAGATTCCAGTTTCTCTAACTGTTTGCTGTTTTCTTTGGTATTCTATGATAGCCTATTTAACTCAGTATTTTTGAGTTTTGACAAAAAAGCAATTTGAATAGTCATCATGCTTTGGTACAGTCTATAGTAGGTATACATTGATAGTTATTAGGGCTGGCTGTACAGTAGACCTGTGTCAATGGTTCCCAGTGTTTCCAGTATGCACTATTGCACTATTTGGGATTTTTTGGGGTTCTCTAAAATATTGACAGCATGTGCTTTATTGCCATTAAACTCTATATTTCTCTATCATCATAGATCTATGTAAAATCAGGAGCATCAGACTTAATCCAGCCAGAGGGACTTTCAGCTGACCCTGGTCCGCCCCCACTCCCTCTCTGTACGGGTTGTGTCCGTCGCTATAGAAATGACACGCTGTCAACGGTTCGTGATCGTTCCCTCTGCGCACGATCCATGCACTACTGCCGCAGGAGGCTCCTCGCATCGCCGCGCAACTTTCTAAAGGTGCTTTCAGACCAAACGCGAAGCGAGCGTTCGGGGTGGTGAGTTTACATACAAAGTTAATGCAAAGACGCGCAGAGCCGCGATTTCTTGTCGGGGTGCGCGAAGCGATGCGAAGGGGGCGGGGCCTGCGACGCGAAGGAATTCGCGTGAGTTGAATATTTTCAACTCAAGCGAAGAAGTCGCGCGACGCTGAGTCGCGATAGCCTATCAGTTTTGAGATTGTCTTTACGTCACCGAGGCTTCAGAGCGTTCTGTGCAGAGGGCCCGGTGTGACACCAAAATCTGTGACCTATCAGATTCTGTGACCCAAATGGGAATTTAAGCGCCTGAGGCTTTTTTGACGATATGAAGCAGCTGCGGGTTGGTTGGGTTTAGGTACTAAAAGTACTTGGTTATGGAAAACATCATCGTTTGGGTTTTGGTCACAGAATCTGATAGGTCACAGATTTTGGTGTTACACCGGCATAAGGCTTCCCTTTGGTGGGGAAAAGAAAGGTCAGGAGCGAGTTCAATCTCAAAACGTTTTGCACCGGTTTGCAACGTTTTCAGATTGAATGACATGTTTCCTTGAAACGTTGCGCAAGTTCTGCAACGATCGAGCTTCGAGGTATGTTTGCTCCCCGTTTGGTGGGCGTGTCTCAGGTGTTACCCAATCAGCTGCAACAATTTCTTCTTCTTCTAGTTTCCGGCAGTCTCGACGCATCTGTGGCGTATTGCTGCCCTCCTCTGTTCGTTATTCACATCTTGATGCTGATTGTTGATATTCTTTTATATAAGTCCGTTTTGTGTAAGTACTCAATTAATTTCTTCATTTTGTTCCAATTATCTAAGTTAACTAGAGTACTTACGCTAAATTTAGTTTCTCCAATTGCTCCCAGGTCTCTAAACAATTTCTTCCTTTGTTGAGAATATTTCCTACATTGAATTAATACATGCTTCACTGTTTCCTTGTCTCCACATTCACATTTTCCATCAGGGTGCTTACCAATCAGAGCCAGCCCACTCCTCAGCCCACAATGTCCAAGCCTCAGTCTGGATAGAACTACTGCATCTCTTTTCTTACCTCTAAAAGCACTTTTTCCTTTCTCTACAGTTCTTTGTACTAAATAGTATGTTCTCCCCTTCCTTTCATTTTCCCATGTTTTTTGCCATAATTCTTTCACTGATTTATTTATTATTTCTGTGTAATCCGGAGACCCATATTGTAGATTAATTTGAACTTTTCCCTCCAGTACTGCCTTCTTTGCTACCACATCTGCCTCCTCGTTGCCTTCCACTCCCATGTGTGCCGGAACCCACATAAACCCCACCTCATACCCTGCTTTATGAATTCTGTACAATACCTGCCTAATTTCCACAAGTAAGTCGGGTCTAGATTTCGTTTTAGTATTTTTGATAGTAATCAGAGTCGCTGCTGAGTCGCTACATATAACTGCTCGCTCTTGTTTATTCTTTTCAACCTAATGCCCATAGAATTGCCACCAGCTCTGCTGTGAAAACTGACATATGATCTGGAATCCTATATCCTTTCTTAAAACCTATTTCTGGGATGCTTACGCCAAAAGCCACTTTACCGCTCTCAGGATCCTTTGATCTGTCAGTATAGATTTGTAGATGGTCTCCCCATATTTGGCAAATCCAGGTTTTAATCTCACTCACTACAGCTTCTGACATGTTTCTTTTGCTTATTTCCATAAAATGTAGGTCAACATTGGGATCTGGGATCAGCCATGATGGTATATCTGGACGACTTATTGGTGGACATACATTCAAATTCACAATGCCAATTTCTTCTGCCATAGATTTGAGTTTTTCTGTAAAGTTTGTTTTGATCCTTCTTGCTGTTCCCATGAACTCCCAGTGCTGATTTAACAGAGTTTTTGTTGGTGTTTTCCATCCTGTCCTTTTGCAACAATTTTGTAAACACAACGGCGTTAAAAAGGCAAGAAAATGCAGTGCGCTTGCGTACATGACAGGGTGTTCGTGGGACCACTGTTTCCGTTGGAAAAAAACCCCGTTTTGCTACGTTTTGTCTGCGCTGAACTCGCCCGGGTTTCACAGTCGCAGCTGCTGTGTGAAGCATAATTGTATCAAAATGGCTACATATGATAACAGTATATTAAGACAAACATGCTGAGCTATTAATGATGATAAGCAGTAAGAATCGTCTGCCCCCTCCCGTCCCAGGGAAAAAAGTGTCTGTCCCCAATTCAAAACACCTGTAATTGGAGAAAGGAGGAGGAGGAGTTCAGGTGTTGGCCAAGCCTACAGGGGCGAGGTTCAGTCTGAAAACATCTCGCACCCGTTTCCTCGAAACGGTGAAACAGTGCCCAACGAGCTTTAAAGTAGGCCTACGCTTTCTCCAAGGGTTGCTGTGGTTTGGTAGGTGTGTCAGAGGTGTTAGCAACAAGCACATGTACAAGGTATAAACACCGAGCTATTCAAAAGCCAGTAAAGTAAGCTACACAACAGGGTGTACGGCACCACCGAAAAAATTTAAATGTTTTGCCACGGCTGAACTCTGCCCTGGTATCCGTCAGGTGAGAGTTGTTGAGAATATAATGGGTAAAAATAACGTCGGTGTCGTGCCAACTTGTTTTCACAGTCTGCCTGGGTCCGTTGGCGTGGGTGTGGTTTTTGTCTCCTCCTCCGTGGCTGCTGAATCCACACAGTATCAAATAATCATCCAGACTAGTTCAACCTGCTGTAAATCTACTCGCGCCTTTCATGCACTTACCACGTGGTTACGTTATTCACGGCCAAAATTTAGTGATCGTTTGTTTTCTGACTCTGTAGGCTACCCGTATGTTTTCTCCCATGTCTGTTATTTGTGCAGCACTAGGCCCTGCTCATCTGCTACTTATTTGCTTCCCTTCGTTCTGCATTGCTCACCCCGTTTTCTCCGCCATTACGGACACAACTCCGGATCTCAAACCCCAGTTTTGCTTCCAAAATCATTCCCCTGTTCTCAATAAAACATTTATCATTTTTTGCCCGGTGCACCTCGGATGTAACATTATGCTATGCTGAGAAAAGGGGTGGATGCAAATCTCGGTAGTTAAGTTAGCCTGACATAAATTCTGCAGAATAATGCATCCACCTCTTCAGGTCCTTTTCAGACACTTTGCTGTGCACATTGATCAAATGCGAATATCACCATATTTTGCTGAATCTCAAGGAATGCTACTTCTACTAAGTGTAATACAATATTGATGACTCTAAACGTTCATAAAATATATACTTGGAATAATCTATCATCATTAATGAAACCCACATAGAATATTTGGTTCGTTGGGGTGCATGCAGAGCTCAGCACTTTGCCCTGCATTTATGTCTATGCTCTTTAAAATTGGTGAGCATTTTTTGTTGCATCCCTAAAATAATGGTCCCTTAAACTTCTGAATTTAATGCCAGTTTTATCAAACGGTGAAAACACAGGATTGGCACAACCAGTGCCATTTAGCAATATTTTGGACTATCCATCCATCCATGAAAAGACAAGACATCCTTATGGAAGTTGTGAGTTTATTTATGTGTACCCCCCCCTGTAACCATAAATCTGTTTCCACTGGTGTCAATCAATTTTTGTCAAATCACTAATATGCATATTATATTAGTTCCCAGTCCCATCCCACAATCAAGCAGGCAGTTACAAGATTGAAGCCGTTTGGGTGCATAGTGAGACAGTTACATACAGAGATACTGTCACAGTAAGAGAAAAAATAGAAAACAAGAAAACAAACTTAAAAATATATATCATATCATTTCATATAAGAACAATGCACACCACAGGTAATCCTCCGGAAAAAAGCCATGATTGCAACATCAACTATACAGGCATACAAAGACAATACTAAGAGAGAGAGAAAAAGGATTCTAGGATTAAGTTTACTTGTTTGTGTCATTCTCTACCTGTAAAAATACACAAATTAGCTTTTTTTGTTCAGAAACCAGCTCTCCAAGCCTTGTCTTTCTGCGTGTCTCTGCCTGCCTGCACAGCCCTCCAGCTCCAGGTGTCTTCAACTGGCTTTGATCCAGGGCCGGCGCAAGCACTTCTGGATACCCAAATCCCAAAAATTTGCGAAATTTGCTCCCCTAAATCCTAAAAAAAGTTTTAGTGCCTACTAAAATTATTTGTTACAATCACCAAATTTTATAGGCCATATTCAGGTTCAGAAAAAAATTGTCCATTGTTTGGCATTTGTAATCCCAGGATTAGTATAGCATGCCCAAATCCATTAAATTATGTACCTTTTCACTTAATTGGTGGCCCCCTTGGTAGCAGATGGGCCCTAAGCAGCTGCTTATTTTGTTAGTGCCTCTGGACCAGCCCTGTTTTGATCTATGACTACACTTCATGCCAACAGTTGCTTTAATAACATGTGTGTACATCATCCCCCAGATTTGTTTTCAGAGTAACTTTTCTGGTACTTGTTTTTTGCTTCAGATAATTTGTGTAAAAAGTAATAAAAAAACACTTGTATGTCAGCTTGTGACATATCATTGCCCACTGTCACAATGTTTGTGGCAGTGCATTAAAATCAAAGCCACACAGGAACCTGTCAGGTACATAGTATGGGAAAAAAGGCTTCCACGATACATTCAACTATGTAAAACATGTCAATAGGTATTACTTTATCTATCACTTTATACTCTTTTACTACCGATAAAAGGTTGTATTTGTGTGTGTAGTAGGGGATATATTATCACATTCACTTAGTAAGAGTTCAGAGTAGGTTTTGTGTGATGTGTTTGAGCTGGAGGTCTGTGCACATCTTCAACTTTTGTTGACTCGAACAGTGTGCCTGCAAACACAACTCATGACCTTCAACTTAAGAACCCTAAACCACCGATAGCCTCTTGCTTGGGAAAAAGGTGGAATAAAAACATCTATTTTTATATATATTTAAACGGTATATGTATATTTTGTCATAACAAAGAACAGAAAGTAAATAATTCATGATATTTTTTTCTCATTTGTTTCACTATACATTTTAATCGGTACAAAGAACCTTCATATACAAGCAATCTATTGAGAGGAAAAAGAACAAAATAAAAATACCAATTCTTTCTGAGAAAACCATCAGAAACTGCATGAATGACACTTGCCTGATGGGAAACTAAAGCGTAGTGTCTGGTATGCCGGTTTGATGATGGCTACTCAAAAACATTTAAAATTTGCTTGATTTGCCTTTCACTTTCAAAAATAAAGAAAATGTCTGAAGAAATGTTATACATCTTGATCTGAGATAGCTGTACTGATAATTACAGAGAAATCTGCAGAATCACATTTTCCATAATGCAAAATGGCAGATACATCACCTTTTCAAAAGAAACATGATCAAAAAGAGTTCTATAGTACAATAGTAGCAGTAGTAGAAGTAGTAGCATTATTTAAGGATTGCTTTGAACAAACCAGTAAATGGAGTTTTGGATGTATGCAAATGATTTTAACAATAGCATATGTTATTGGTCAGTAGTATGTTCCCCCTCAGTTGCTGTCCTCTGTCAGACTCCACAGCGCCCCCTGTAGGCTCTGGTTAGATCTGCATCTGCTCCAGGTATTTGTAGGTGGGGTTTTCGTAGCCGTGGTTCTGCATCTTGCTGAGGTGGCGTTCCTCTGGTGTCAGCATGGGGTCAACCTGTTAGACACACGGCACTCATAATGGCTGACCTCAACAAGGGCAGAACGCATTGACACAACATGCTGTGTGTGTTGTATTCAAATGCTGCAGGGACAATAATCTAATCTGCTTTGCATTTTCCAGTGCTCCATTTACATAAAACCTGATGATTCAATCTAAATCTGACACTTGGAATAAGATGGATAGCAGTTCATTGAGAGCACTGGTGTGTGCGATTTCCCCCCTCGGCCCAAATCTCCACACTCTGCTCCAAATCAAAGGTGGCTTACCTCTACAATGCCATGACTGATGGTGCCGTATTGCCTCTTCCTCAAAAGCACCAGACTGATCACAATCACAGTTGCTATGGCCACCGCAATCACCAGCAAGCCAATCAGTGCACTGCTCCCAAAACTGAAGTCCTCTCCCAGGGGGCGATAGGACTCCTAACATGTAGAACGGGTGAGAGTAAGACAGAGAGCGACAGTGAGGAGACAATATATGCACAGCTGACCACTGAAGCAATAAAAAGAAAAACAACAAAGTTGTCTTTGCTGTAATAATTGTACACAGATACTAATTAACTTAATCAGGTAATTTTCTTATGCTGAATAGACATTTAAATTGATGTGATGTTAAATGCATATTTTTTTAAAGGGAAATTCATGCATTTGTCAACCTGGGTGTTATTTTTAATTATCATGTTAATAACTACATTTAACATTTGCAATGTTGAATTAAATTTGAAAACTTACTGACACAAACTATCTTCTTGTGCTTTTGCTACTTCTGTAACTTACACACAAGCTAAATTCAGAGCAAGCCTTACACTGATGTGAACAATGTGATTACTGTTAAGTTTTTTGGAAAGCTGTAGCAGACTCGCACTTCTTGCCCTAATCAATAGCTTTTCTTAATAGAATCTGTGTTGTGAGTAAATTGTTATCATGATCAATAGTCATAATGGAAAGATATAGGATTAGCACCCATTTGACACAAGAATTCCCATTTAAAATATAAACCAGTCATCAAATTAAACTGGATTATTCTGCAGGTAAACTGTCTTTTGATTTCAACTTGCGAAGTACAGATTGTGCAAAAATATCACTTTTAGAAATCTACTGTATCTTCCGTTAAATGTGAAGATGAAGTAATTGGAGAAGAAGCAATCCTTTATTATCATGTTATTTTATACAACCACAGTGAGTAAGGGACAACATCCCTTTTGACAGAGGACCTGTAAGACATGATTGACTTGTGTACACATGCATGAAATGTGTCTTTGTGGAAGATTGTGTAATATCTTGGCCAATTCACTATGTACACACAACCACAGTCACCTATACTCATCTACACAATGTAATCTGGCACATATGACACAAACTAATCATATGTAGACAGCCACTGGGGATTTTTTATTGCTCATTCTCACACATAAACTGAGCACACTCAGTTTGTGTGGATTCACATTCATTATATGAACTGAGATTTTCAATGTGTACATTCAGATACATTCACATAACAAACATGCACCCATGCAGAAATAACCGAACATATTAGCCTGAACAGAAAACTTTAAAAAAAATAAGAGGGGTTTCAGGGTCTTTTCCAAAGCTGTGTTTTTTTTTCCACATTTAGCAGCTGCAGAACTGATATCTTTGCACACTCCCACACTCCCTCCTTCTTTCATCTACTCCCCACTACTGATAACTACATTTCCCCAGAGAGCCATGTGGAGGGCGCCGCTATACTCACCAGCTCATCATCATGCATAACGCTGACTCTCTCTGCACTGTAAATCACTTCTTTAACATCCAGAGACTCATCAATCACCTGTCAACACAGACAGGGGAGCCCAGGTTACACTCACCACAATGTGTGTGTGAGATCGTATGTTTGTGAGACAGATAGAGAAAGAGAAAGATAGGCAGGCGGAGAGCGAGAGGGTGTGAATGTGCAGCGGAGTAAACTGTACGGATTATCTGTGTTTGTGTGATGATATGCTTGCAGCTGTCTTGTACAAACTGGAAGGAGAGAGGGAGGGGGTTTGCAAGCATCAACAACAGACTCTCTTCTAGGCACACAGTTAACATGTCTTTCTGAACAGACTGTCAGCCACTCATTACTGAGAGGTCTAATCATAAGAAGAAGTGCTGTGAGTGGAAGTGGGTGTGTTCAGGAGGCAGACAAAAAATCTGCTGTTTGTAGAGACAGAGCAGTCCAGAGTCTGTTTCTCATGGAAAATAATCACGATAGATATTTTAGGTGTCACCATCATTCGTTATTTTTAACCTCAGATTGCTCCGTCTTAGAAGCCTAGCTTTTCCAAAAAGAGACATGCATGCATTCAAAAACTTGCATGACTCATATTCACACATGCAAATACGCAGCTTTGCAGTTGGTGTTGGATTAGCATGCGAAACACAGTGCACATTCAGCAGCCGAGCATCATTTGAAAATCCATGAAGAGGAATGGGTGTCTGGCAAAGAAAAGAACCATGCGATGACTGTCGAACAAAGTGTGGAGTTGAATGAGAGTTGGTTGGCAGTGACCAAAGAGAGACACGCAAATAGCCCAGTGTGAGATAGCTGTAACTATGACAACATAGTTACTGGAATAATCTGACTCATTAAAAGCTGAACTTAAGAGAGCTATGTGAAAGCGATGTATGTATCAGTTTTAATCATCATCAACCTGAGGTTGTGGTAAGGAAATTAACCTGTCAAGACTGTTGTCTTTTGTAGGATTTTTCATGGCGGGAATAAAATTTAGTATCTTCAGTCAATTTCTCCTGTGTTTTTGCTTTAACAATGCTGCTCTCAGTTCATGTGTTGAGCAAGTTACAAAGTTAAAAATGCTTTGAGGTACAAACAGAATGATAAAGTGACAAGTTACTTACCACATTGTCGCTGATCTTGGGTTTGCTGTTGATAATTCTCTCCTCAGCACCTATCAGACCGTCCAAACCAGACATGGCAGAGCCTGCAGAAGGTGAAGGAGCACAGTCAATAACAGCAGAGCAGCACAAACAAACAGGGATGGCAGACTGCTGCACGTAGCTTCTGTCTCCTTAGTGCACTGGTGACAACAAAGCCCTTTCTTCCATTCAGCACAGTGTGAGCACTGTGAAGCCAACATGACACTAACCATACATTTTCTACAAAGGCCTTCTCAAAGTGGTGTTTTGCATTTAGCTGAGGTTTCTCTGTAAACATCCAGTTACATGCATTGACTCACTAAAAGAACCCCCCTCATTTTGTATCCCTGACTTCATGGTCAAAACTCCACATCACTGTAGATCCTCATCTACATGTCTTTTATAGTCTCTTGAGTTTAACAGATTTAAAAACCCTGTGGGTTTCAGTAAGTGGCTAAGTCAAAAACGGGACCAGAGTGTCAAATATGCATGTTAGACTGAAGGTTTTTAAATAGGCATATGATCTATTAATATACACACATATCAGATATGCCATGAATAAATCAAGAACTGAGAGAAGAGGGAGCGAGCGAGGCAGTGAGGGCAGGGTCCTGAAAAATGTACAGCAGTATTAAATCTGGCGTTGGCTTATTGTCTGCTGCTGCTAGCCAGCCAATGCGAAACGCTTAAGATTAGTACAATTTCCTTTGAATGAAGCAAGGAACAATGATATGTGTTTACCAGTCTCACTCAGCATAAGTGACGTCTGAAACTCTGGCAGTTTATCAGATGGTACTGAAGGGTGCACGTAGTGTCACAGCCAGACACAATAACACACAGCACAATGGGAGTGACCTCTGTGGGAGCAATGTGACCTTTCATTTTCATGGATTTGAAACAATTAGTCCATTAATTGCGTAGTCAAAACGCAAAATGAATAGAAAACTCATCATGTTTCATCAATGTTGAAAAGGTGTGGATTTTCTTAATGATTTTTTTTCAACTGTAAATTGAGCATTGGTAATTGATGTGGGAAAACCTGGAATATCATCATGGTCATTTTCCACAATTCCCTGACATTTTAAATATTATATTAATTAATGGAGAAAATTATGGACAGATGATTCCATTATGAAAATAATTCTTAGTTGCAGCACAACTGTAGGTTAGACACGTAAAACACAAACTCATCAGCAAATACAGAGCAACAAACTTCTATTGAAAAAACAATGTGGGATGTTGTGCATCCATTTAAGATAAATCTATATCTAATTAAGAGTCATCAATTAGTGGAAGGGGTCTCTGTGTTCACTGAGTAAGATCAGAAGTTTAAGCCCAGATCAGACAAAAAGGGTAACGGAACTATATCCCTGTCTTACGTCTTAGGAGGACAAATTGGGCTGTGGTCAGCAACACTGAGCCTCAGACAGGGCCATTAAATCACAAAGCTCCTAGCAGGAAGAGCTCGACTGATGAAGGGAATGATTAAGCAAGGTGCTTTGAAAAATGCATTGAGGACGGGACGACAGGGAACACATGACTGAAGAGTCTCTCTGAAAGGGAGGCTGGTTGTGAGCTGTTTCTACCAGAGTTAGAAGCCACTGACATTGCTATTCAGCATGAGGTGATAATCCTAGTATTATGAAAAGCATAAGAGCAACTGAAACCCAACAACATGTGAGTCATCAAAAAAAGTATAAAATTAACCACAAGATAGAAATGGTGGGAGAGAGAGGATCCCAAATTGCACCAAGGAAAAGGAGAACAGTTGAACAAAATAGTAGATGGGAATGGCTTGGGAAATGAGAAGGGCAAGGGGCAGAAAAACAAGACGCAACAGAGGCACCAACCTTTCTTGAAGGCACGTGGGGAGTCTGATAGATCGCCTTGGCATTAGAAATGAGCAACAGAAAAAAAGAACACAAAAGGGGAAGGAGAGAAGAGAGAAAACTTAGGTGAGAAGAGAAAAGGCAGGATTATCAAGCTGTGTTAATTGATTAGGAAAAGAGTCCAGCAGGGAAGAGTCCGAAAATAAATTTGAGACATAACCAAACTCAAAAAAGGGAGCCATTTCTAAATTGGCTAGCTCTGTCTAAACCCTGTGGGGTGTTGGCATGTATATGAAATGTTCCTCGGGGATTTACTTGTAATTTGCTTTCCATCTTGGTGGATGCGCTTCATCCATCATTTTTTTCTCTCCTTGAGGATTCAATTTTTTGTTTGGCACAAATGTGACAAAGAAGAGAACCATAACTGCTCATTTTTGTCCCTAAGCTTTTGGCTCCAGCTCAGAATCAAAGCCTGAGGCTTTGTGCATTTATCTGAACTTCAGTAGTGCAGCGTTGAAGGCTAGGCCACAGGGAACTGTGCAGACATAAAACACATTGTGAACTTATTATCCCTCACTGTTCAACAGCTCTGGTGTGTTTCGTCACCAGTGTCCTTCAGAAAGACTTATGGATATGGCCATTTGTTCTCCACAAAGCCACAGTGTTGTTCATGATGCTGCTGCTTGTGACGGTGTCTGAGGCTGGAGCTGCTCACCCTCTGGCTCTGAACGGGACCCCAAAGATGTGACTTGGAAGGGGCGGAAGGGTTTGCCCTCAGGCATGGGAACTTCCACGCTCTCCTCTGATGACACAGTGACATCTGGCTGTGATTCAGAGATAGACGATAGGAACTGGTCCATGTCAGCTTTCTGCTCCTGAAGTAGCTCGTCTGCAGAAACGGGCAAATGTCAAAGCATGAGATGGCCTGGCATGTGCTACCACCTGTCAACCTGGGGCATAGCACCAATGTCTAAGTGTGAGTTTCCCCAATTACTGTTAACATTCTCTTTCAAACAAAGCTGCTGCAAGAGACGTCTGTTCCCATTTATGCTAACTACTAATTAGTATTTTTCTAAGAGCTATTTTCTGTGTAAATCTGCACATCTCCCAACAGGATGCAGCATGGAGAAAGCTGTGACCCAGTTCTGTCACTGCACCCATTCCACTTTAATCTGTGCTGCAACTCCATGCTGTGGTTCCTTTAATGAACCAAAGGAAACAAAAGAAAATAATAAACCGCCATAAAATCTACCACTGGAGATGAATATATCCCAAATACATTTTTCAGCTTTAGATCTAATTGTAAAAAACTGAGCTGTTGAGCAGAGACCCCTAAAAACAGAAGTAGTAGATGTATTAAATTCCACTCCACAAATTACTGAGAAACAGACAATCCTTTTCTCTGATAATTGGTTAACTTAACATATAGCACCACAGCCTGTCTACTGCTCTCCTCCTAAATTCATATTTCTCTTTGCAAAGACAATACTGTTGTGTCATTTTGCACCGGATATAAGAAAAAAAAATCCCTGAGGTCCAGAGAATTGCGATGCATTGACTTTATCTGTCTGGCACATGTGTGAATTCCATCACTATTTTCATTTCACTTCATTCTTACAGTACATCGTCCTTGCACAAAGGTACCTAGGGGCTTCTGACTGAACACGACTCACCAATTTCATCCTGAATGTCCTCGGCCACATAAGGTACTTTGTAGAGCAGAGATAGACTTTGGTTCATCCTCTCCTCGATGACACGCAGGTGGGTCATCACCTGACGTTGGAAAAACAGACAAACATGGTGTCATGTTGCCAAAAACCTGCTGTATTTTTATGATGACATCAAAAAGAAACTGCTTCCCTGTGTGGAAATGTTTTATTCCCCTTAATATCTAATCATTCAAAATAGCATATTGTAAGTTCCCAAAGTCCAATGTGTTGTATTCGAGTTGCTTATTTGTCTGTGACAGTGAAGAACACAATTAATTTCTGTTTATGATGATATAAGATAAAGAAAAGCTGAAAATCCTTACACGGAAAGGGCAGGAATTAAAATGATGAATCATTATTCAATTTTTTGTATAATCATCTTATAGCATATGATAAATCCATTAACTAAATAATCATTTCAACACTAATCCAGTGACAAGTAATTACAGAGTGATTTGCCAACTATTAGTTTAAATTGTTCATCTCAACAGTATTTAAATAAAAGCTAACATTAATGAACCAAAAAATACACCCTTATCCCAGAAAATCCCCCTGAAATTATCTTAAGTTTATTGTAACTGATGAGTTTTGTCACCTAATAGAATGACAGATTACAGTTTTGGTGAAGCTATGTTCAGCAGAAAAACATGGTGGTATGGTGCGATAATGCTGATAAGAATATTAAAATTTGTCTTCAGAAACAGGTGTCAACACGAAGAGAAAATACAGACCAAACAAGCAGGTGAAGATAAAGGCAATGAAAATGAAGAAGAATACAACAACACATAAGATAAGGGAGAAAAAACTTCATAAAGAACCAGTTATGTATGTACAATCCTCATTCAGTAATACTTTAGCTCAGTTAGCAACATCAACCATTGCCGCGATTGGCAAAATGGAAACAACTACAAATCATTCTCTTTTTTTGACTAATCAATACTCATATCCAAGAAACAGACTTTAAAATGTAATCAAATTTAAAAAATAACTATACAGTAGCTGTTCCGTTCCCAGAATATCAATATTCTGAAGGTAGAGAGTCGTTCATGTTCACAAATTTAAACAGAACTGTCTCAGAAATAGCAGAAATGTGTTTTCTGGTAGAGAGCATATTTTGATGAACTCACACTCCCTCACAGCAAGCCAACTTGCAGACATGAAACGAGTTGCTTCATGTAATATTCAAATCAGTTTTCAAGCTCTGAACTGACTAGACAGGATATGCTGCCTGTCAGCCGCAATGATCACCACTATATCGCAGTTTAAAGGGTAAAAAAAGCAAAAAACAAAACTCTTTTGATTGGACAGGAAAAAAATGTTTTTGTATTCCAAAATTTTTCCAGTTGCCTTCACTATTTCTACCAGCAATATGATGTTTAGAGAGGGGAAATATTTCCACATTTCTGCTGCCAAGGTGGTTGGCAGAATATGAAAAGCTACCAGCTACTGACAAATCTGACCAGCTCTTGGCAGGTAACTGGTGTTTATGTCCCACTATGATGATTGACTGCTTTAATCTTCCAACGCATGGCTGCAGTGCACCAGAGCCAGCAACAGATGGCAATAATGCACCTTTACCGTTAAAAAGCATTCTGCAGCCCCTGTAGCATCTTCTTGATGTTTGACAAAAATTACTCATTATGACAATTACATGTCCCAATGTTGAAGTGGAGATTTTGATGCACCATGCAACCTCTCCTAAAATAGATAGGTGAGGCTTTTATAAAAAGAGAATAATCGTGAACACCAGAAAGTCACATAACACAGTTATATAAAAGCACAACATTCTATTGTAACGCATTTTTAGGTTACATGTCAAATCCACAAACATGGAGAGTTACAAAACCTGAAAATGCAGCTTTTACCTTGCAGTAGGATTGGCTAAGTGAAGAAAAACACAGGAACTAGGCTTGATAAAATAAACACTGTTAGAGCACAACAATACAGACTGGCTTCCCATGACTGAGTAGAGAGGCTCACTACCTCCCAGATCCCACAATTCATCTAAATAGTAACCCTCCTGTCTTTTTTATCCTCCTCACTATGTTGTTTTTATCCATCTGCTGTGTTATCTGTAACAGTAGTGGAACTATAAATGGTGTCGAAGGGCACTGACACACACAGGCGAGTACATCTAACAGAGGAGCTTCCAGCCAAATCCCTGTGCAGCAGCTCAGAGTCCAGCATTACACAAGACCTGCGCAATGTTAATCTTCAGCTGAGGCTTAAGTGAATGAAACACCCGCCCTCCCCGAGTCAAAAAAGCCTACTCACTCCTCCTGGGCTTCAACTCAGAGAAACACACACTCTTTCTACCTCCTACACACTTAGAAACAGGGCAGAGAGGAGCAGGTTGAGACATCATTATCCCTCCCCTGTCTGAGCAGGAATAGGAAAAGTGAGATCTTGGAGTGGCTCGGCATGAGGTTTCAGATTTATCGACACAGCCTCTAATACAGTCTTCATTGGTGAAAACTAGCTCAGAGAGGATACCAATTAACCAAATTTAACTATACTTACCTAAAAAACTACATAGTTTATAATCAATTGTATACAAATAGCATAAACAAAGATGCCAAACGTTTGGGATTTGATGCTTTCCTCTGTTTTGCATAATTGTAAATGGAGTTTTTTGTACCCTTGGGAACTGTTATTGGAATTTTTTTTAATAGGGTCAAATCAGGTGATCATCATTAAAAAAAACTGACCTGTGACTTCATTTGAGCAGCCTTCTCAGGATCCACAGCCAGGACGTGCTGGTAGTGGCGGATGGTGTGCTGGCGGTCCTTGTTCTCAGCACGAACGTACCTTCTCAGGGCTTGCAGGATACGATGGGGCTAAGGGGGACACAGAGTGGGAAGAAGAGGGGTGGTTAGTAGTGTTAGGTAGTAAAACACTACCTCATAACTATTTATGTGTAATAGTGACTCTTAGATGTATCAGTATGATGCAATATTCCTTTCTTGTGTGGATATAAGTGACATGACAGCAATATCTTCTATGAAGTGGTCTCAATCAATTGTATTTCTTCTCAAATTTGATAGATTTTAAAGATTCAGTTTTTATCAGATTCATTTTTATTTAATTTTGATTCAATTTAAACCTCAAAATGATGAAACAGTAAGACCCACTTCATAGATAACCTCTCATTATACATGAGCACACTTTGAGCTACTAATGAAAAATAACAGGAAAATAAATCTCTTTCCCCCACCTTCATATATTTGAGCAGGATGACAAGAACGTTGATGTCAAATGTGAGGTTCAAAAGAATCCAATGCATATAGCATGAGATAAAATAACATGACATAAAATCTTCCGCAACACCTACTGAAATAGCATCACACCACAGATGATGCAATTACCAATTTTGGAGGTGTAACTGAAGCAGGATAAGAAATTACTGCTCTCAAGTCAGGCAACATCCTTATTTGAAATGAGTATAAAATAGAAATATTTAATTAATTCCTTTTTGGGTAACAAGCGCAACACTGGTGGTTAGCCAGACGACCAGCACCTTGTAGCTGAGTGACAAACTGTGTACTGGCAAAAGGATCAAAAGACTATTAGATAAAAAGGAATTTAAAAAACACGACACAGAGATTATAGCTGTGGGTTCAAATGTGATTGACTTTGTGCTCATGGCGGATTTTGGGATGTGTGTTTTTCTGGCTGCAGTAATCCATTCTCCTCCTGATGAATTGCAAGTTGGCAGAGGGTCTTTTGACAGGATATGAGATTAGCCACACGCCATAAGTAGAGTAAGGCTCAGTGTGGTCAGACAGAAATGTGTGTGTGTGCGTGTGTGAATCTGATGTATTAAAAAAGCAGTAGACAGATGGAAAGAAGTGAAGAAAGGATAAAAGATGCTCTCAGAGGCCAGTGTGTGGTGTTTACCCTGGGGGGATCGGCCTGCAGGGCAGCCAGGTAGTTCTCCAGGGCCAGACGGCGCCGGTCATTCAGCATGGCCTCCACCCGGGCGAGGTGAGTCTCTACCAGCTGCTGCTTCTCGCTGGCTGCTTCCTCCTCCAGGGACTCCACCATGGCTTGGAAGTGCTATAAACAAAAGAATAAACATACATAAATATGTATATGCATCTTAAACTGTATGGCACCACAGAGCTCTTTTAACTTGTTCTTAAAAAATTGTGAAAAAACTGCTCTTGGTTTCACTCGTGCGCCTCTCAGGATTGTCAAGTGAGTTAGGGACTCATTTAGAAGTCTCCCCATTCAGACAGTGCCCCAATTTAGCCTTAGAGTGATAAAGATAGAGCAGCCAGGGAAAAGGGATATTTAATGACACAGGGAGAGAGGGACCCAGGGCCAGTAAGCCGTCGTATCTCACCCAAACAAAGGGACAAAGGGGGGATTCCCAGGGGAAAGGATCAGTGTCTTACCTGGATCAATGTCTGCCTCTCAGCCTTGGGCAAGTTCTTAGCCTGGCGATCAGCCTCTTCCCACTCTTTTCTTACCTAGAGGGAGAAAGACATAGAGAGAGAGGGAAATGAAATGCAAGGTGGCCTAACTGTACTTGTTCACTTAAAGTGTAAAAGTAGATGAGAAAACAAAGTTTTTCATTGCACAAAGAAAAGAGACCCTAAAGTATGACCTTTCTCCATGCCATTTTCTTGCATTAAAATCTTCAAAGCGAGTCAAATCTGCTTTGCACATCTTCTAGCCCTGAATTCTCTCAGGAATCAGCTACTCTAGGCTGCTCCCCAACAACCTGAAGAGGAAGTTAAACTTACTTAAACTACAGAAAGTTAATAGTTGTTCTTATTTGAGATAATAAAAAAAGCATTTTTTTATTATCTCAATAGGTCACAAACTGCATCACAGTGCAGATTTTTAGTCAGATGACCCAAAACAGATTTGGTGTTAAAGAAAATTCTGCACCTGTCAAATATTCTGTGATTATCTGGTATTGGTCAATACCACGGATCATAATAGACAAGAGAATAACAGATATTTAATTAAGGAAGTGGTGTCCTGACTCGACCTGGTAACTCACCCTCTCCATACGGTTGTGGTGCCTGATCTCCAACTGCTCCTTGGCCCTCTGGAAGCGACTGTGCTCCTTGTCGTCGGCCGGTGTCTCAAAGTAGATGTCCACATCATCAGTGGGCTGTGGAGTTGGTGGCATCGCTGCAAATTCCGGAAACAGATGGTGAGTGGACAGGGCTGCAAACTGACAACCAGGCAGGCAGACAAACACAGAAACAGACAGACAGACAGGAAGATCTAGGCAGACATAAGTAGGCAGAAAGATAAAGACAGACAGACAACTGGGCAGCGAGAGAGAAAGAGTTGAAAGTGGAATGCAGATTGAAGTTGGACAAAAATCCTCACAGAAGCACTCCTCTCATTGGCGTTCATCCACCCTCAGTAACTCTGATAAATGTGAGAGAATCTGACAGTCTTTCCTTTTGAATTCCTTTCATCTTCCCATCGGCTTTCTGCTGACAGGTCGCGTCTCCAACACTAATGGAAATATCTCTGTGTTTGACGGCTGGGTCATCTGTGGCGAGGCCAGAGGGCTCTGTTCTGGGTTCCACGCTAAACAGTCACGCAAAACTCACTCCCTGCACCACTGTAAGTAGCAAAACAATAACGCTCCGGGCTCGCAAACAGGAAGAGACCTTATCGTTTCACCTCACCATCAAAAACAGGAGGCACGGGTTAAGAGACAATTCCTGTTGTGAACTGAACTGCTCAAGCTCCAAAAATAATTAAATTCTGAAATGTAAAATAATTTTATGTTCATGAATTCTGTCTGAACTGATGAAAAGTGAGTCATTGTAAGGTGCAAAAAAAAAAAAAAGGTGCGGGCTGACGTTGTGCTTATTTGACGGTGTGCAGGTGGGTCTTGGAAATGTAGTGGCAGTGCTTTGTGAGCAGACAGACAAGTTGTTTACAGGCAGAGAGACAGACGCATGAACAAATGGCAGGCACAAAAAGAAGAAAGAAAACTCTTGAAAGTGTGATGCATGCATATCAATGAACACTAAATTAAGAAAAGAGAAGAATGTCTTGTTTTGTGATTTGGTATTTAGTTATTACTTGAAATTAAAAATTTACTTGGAAGGTTTTGACTTGTAGTAACATTTTATCTGGGTGTTATTTGAAATTCTTCAATACAAGATACGATACCACAGTTTCAGTTCCAATAACAAAATCCTACTTTTTTTGATATATTACCTTGAGTAAAATAATATTTTTTTTTTACAAAAGCTTTTTCTTCATTTAACAAAAGAAGCCACATTTCTAAAATGTTCAGGGTTGTCTAAAAATGGGTATGCATGGCAAAAATATGTTTAAATCAGAAAATCTGATCAAATAATAAGTAACAAATAGTAAGTGACAGTATGAATCTGAGCATGCATTCAATGGCAGCTTTCTGTACTGTACCAAGATTTGAACCACGAACAAATTCCAATTAGTGCCAGCCCTCAGTGACCATTGAGTAGGAAGCGTACTGGCCATTCAAAGTTTAACTACTGACACCTGATATATATATTTTTTATTCAAATAAAACTTGATATAAGCTTAATTTGTCTGATATTAATACTGAATATTTCAACATTTCTAGTTTAGTAGAGCATTAACCAAAATGAATGAACCAATGTGTTCCATTAATGAAAACATAAAGATCCAAGATCTATTATGTCATTACAAATAGCCTATTTATTAGTGAAGAATTGGATGCTACGTTATATTTTATTCAGTGATACAGTGCTGAAACTATTAATTGATTAATCTTTTGACAGAAAATTAATCAGCAAGTTATTCATTAAGCAAACCAAACAAAATCTCCTTCCAGCTTCTTAAATATAAAGATTTATTCTTTGATTTAAATAACTGTAAATTAAATATCTTTGAATGAACTGTTTGAGTTTTCTAGCCTAAACAGTTATTTAATAATGAAAATCCTCATTAGAAGCAGCAATTAAAATATAAGTGGAATAATAAAATTAAAGCAAGTGATGTTGAGTGAATTCAATTGTTGTGGTTGCTGTGGTAGAGGTGAAAAGGTAGCTGCTGTAGTATTTGATGATTGACAGCTGCCTGCAGAACAGTTGTTCTGCTTCTAAATCAATGACAGACCAAACCTATATTACCCTTAAGTGTTTTCAGCGTGAGAGTTTCAACAAAGTGTCTGCAACAAAGACACAAACAGAGAGAGAAGGAGGGGTGTTGTCTAACCAGCCTCTGTCAGGTGAGACTTACTCAGGCGACTTACTCAGGCTTGCATACGGCCATGCAGTACTCCTCTGAGTCGAAATTGTTGCGGTTGCCAGCACAGCCCCCATATATGAAGCGTACACACTTCCTCTGGCTCACGTCGAAGTGCCAGCGGGGCATGGAGGCACGGCAGGGGCCGGTCTCAGCCTCCAGGGTGCAAACCGCTGGAGGCCAGGGGACAGCTTGTTAGATCATCCGACCACTAGGGGCAGCACTTAATTCCAGTCTCATTTATAAACACAAAACTACCAGCAAACACACCACTGCCACATTTACAAATATGATTAAGCAGTAAACAATAAAGATGGTGGGGCAACTCCTTCTGTAAGTAATGGGCAGGATTTGGCTAAAAATAAGGCAGGATGTTGTGTCCTTGTACTCTGATTAAGCAGAACAGTACATCATAGTGTCTGCTGTCAGCTGAAGAAAAGGGGATTTGCTGATACAAACACTTATCTAATTATAGTCTGGCTAAGATTTAAGTATAACTGTCTATAGTTTTAAAATAATATAGCTTAGCTTAAAAGGTTTGATTATCTCTAAGAGGGAGGCAAAGTGCCAATAAGGAGGGAGAGGGGGAGGGAGAGAGAGAGAGAGAGAGAGAGAGAGAGGAGAGAAAGGGAGGATGGTACATTATAATTTAAAACAACTCATTACAAACCTTTCACTTCCTGCAGAGTCTTGTCCTCATCTTGGCTCTCTGGCATTCTGCTGCTCTCTTTCTTTTCATCCTCGTCCTCCTTATCTGCCTCCTCGTCCTCATAGACATAGTGGTACTCTTCCTCCTCCTCCTCCTCCTCATCTTCGTCCTCGTCCACTGGCTCCTCCTTTTGTGTGGGCTGCTCATCAGCTGGTGTCTCACTGGGGAGGGGGGGAAGGCGGAGGTGATTGAGTGAAAGGGGTGGAAGCCAGGAAGAGGAGTGATTTATCAAACAAGGCAGAGCAGCTGCCATAGGTCAGTGTCACAACACTTTAATTCATCCAGATGGCCAGTAAGACCTGCCCTTTGCAAGAGAGCAGAGCATTACGCTCGCTATATTTCAGACACATCCTGAACACAACCATGCACATGCCGAGACTCTGCCCACCCGCTTCACAACTGCTCACCTGTCCTCCTCCTCAACCAGGTCGGCCTCGTCAATCTCCTCATCCTCTATCTCCTCGTCTTCGTCGTCCTCCTGGGAAGGCAGGGAAGGTGGTGCGGATTCCCCGGTGCGAGAGGAGGGGCAGCACACATACTCTGTGCCGTGGAACTTGTCAATGCCACAGGGCAGCAGCATGCCGTAGCTGTGTAGCATCATGGAGCTCTTGGCACAGGCCTGATAGGGTAGAAGAAGTGAGCTAGTGATATTGAATGGACACTGCACAGGGCTCTTGACTGATGATGCTGCTGTGGCTTCTAGGCCTCTCACTACTTTAAAGTAATCACTTTCTTTGACAAGGTGATATTTGTTTAACCTTTACTCTTCAAGGGAAAGTTAACGGACAACATCAACAATGATGCCCATGCCAGCTGGAGGAGGGTGTGAGTTAAGGTATGAGGACACCGTGGAAGTTAAACTAAGTCAGTCACATGATATTGTTGACATGCTGGAGTAAGGCTCTTGGTTTCTCTTTTTAATAGATTTGAGACCAAAAATACCCCAGATCTTTGAAAATGAGGGAATCCGTTTAAATTGATTATTCCCAATTGTTTATGTCTTCATACATCTAAAAGTTGTGTTTCTATTCTGTTCTGTTCACCACGGTTTACAGTGAATGATCTCTCCTTGTACCTCTAAGCAATTATAATACAAAACAATCTTTCATCTACAGAATGTTATTACGTCAAATTTTCACCTTCAAGGTTTTCATTTTTTTTTTTAATAATATTTTTTATAATATTATTTTAAGTTTTATTCAAAATAAGTACTTGTGAATTCTAAAATTTTAAAAGAAAGAAAAAACAAATATATAATCAGACTAACAAATCATGCAAATATTTGTCTGGCCAGCCTGTGTTGTAATTGACATCAAATGTGGACCTTAATTTTAAGATAAACCATTATCCTTTCAAGCCTACAAAAAACAGGAAAGTACATACACAGCCAGCCTTAGGCCACTAAGCACTATCAAAGGGGTCCAGCAAAATATAAAGTCAAAATAAATCTCTGTTTGTTATACATGTCTGTATTCTTTGTTCTATGTGTGTATATAAATAACCTTAAAAAAACATTGCAATAAAGGTCCTTCATCATCTTCCATACATTGTTTGCATATTTCTATAAGTTGTACTTATTTACAATTATGTTACAGCTGATAAATCAGCCTCTCTTGTTTTCATTCAACCTGGAATTATTATATTGTCACTAACCTCCTCCTCCCCCTGGACTTTTAACTGGAGGTTCGTAACAAATTAAATTAATAAATAACTGAAAATACGTAAGGGACAAACTCAACCAGGGATGGGGTGGGGTAGGAGAGGAGGGGGGACTGGTATTGGGGAAGGGAGAGGAGTAATTTTATCTTCAGTGCTACTATTTTTCCTGTGTTTATCTTCCATTAGTTTTATTTGCTCTAATAACAATTTTTGTTGTTTTTATCTACTGCCCGCAGATGAAAATGAAATTATATTAACTCTCATGTCTGCTTTGGCTTATTCTCAGAATATAATTGGATCTGTATATCCTGTATTGTTTATTTTTATATTCAATCAGTATCTTTAGAATTTTTTCAATAAATTTGTTATACTGTAATAGTGAGTTTTTTAATCTCCAAATAGCTTTACATGTACTAGTTATTAATGTTATTTCCAGTGAGACTGTTATCACTATTATAAAACACATTTGTGAGCAAACAGTACAGCTTTTAGTCAGTGTTACATTACATCTATGCATTCTCTCCTCAAGTTACTTGCATTTTAAAAATATAAAAAACAATATAAATAACTTTCAAAAGCAATTTTAATAATATTTAAACAATGCTCATTGCTTATCATGTGTACTCAATGTCTTACAGAGGTCTTATGCTAACTCGGCATTCTCTATCCTTAATTTTACCAGTTTATGTTTTATGACTTCTAGTATAGTGCTAGTCCCTTGTGGTTACCTGACACAGTAACAAATCTATCCACCAACAGAATATAGACATACTGATTTTAGAGCTGGTTCTCTTGCCACACACTGACTAAAATGATTAATGGGCTACACTTCCAAAAAGTCATGTAGTTCTTTTACTGGTGTGCTATTTTTCAGCAATGCTGTGCTTGATAAAGCAGCTAGGAGGTACAGAGTACAACCTCAGTCTAACTGATAGCTGCTGAGAAACTCCACTGGAGCAGTCAAGGATTAGCTGCCCTGCTTAAGAACATCAGTTGGTGAAGTAGCTGAGATTGTTTTTGAATCATTTTCCTACCCAGATTCTTTAACACATTTATTATTTACTGTAGGTCATTTGTGCCTCTGGATGTCACACTATCTAAGGCTTCGCTGCTGCAGATGATACTCTGGCATCCGTAATACATGTCAGAAAAGCGTAAGAGTCAGGAAGCATGAGGCAGGGAGAAACAAGAGCAGACAGTTGATGGGCTCAGTGAGCTGCTGCTCATACTGACTTGGTCAGAACAGCCCCAAGGGCCAGCTCTGGAGCAGCCCAGGGGGGATTAGCTGCATTACAGCCACAACACTAATCTGATTAGGAGCTGAAATTTGAGGGCTCTCGGTCAGCCTGTGATCAGAGGTCTCAGAGACTCACAGAGACAGGTGGAAAGATATTAGGGAGGGAAGAGGAAAGATTGGAAAGTAATTAAAATTTGACCAGTATGACAAGCAGAAGGGACTAAAAATGTGTTTAGTTTAATTTCTACAAGTCAAGTTGATGTCTAAGATGTCTTCTTCCTACAGGTCTGTTCCTTTCCAGTGCTCTGCAATCGCTGAGATATGACCTCCCATGGTTTCCTATGAAGTAATTCCTTCCTTACCTCTTTGGCCACGCCATGCCACTGCTGATGGCTGACGCACATGTCCATACGCTCCTTGTGGAAGAACTTGCACTTCTCTGGAACCAGAAGCACGTCACTCACAAACTCGCCCACTGTAACAGCAAATCACAGGACCAATATGCCTGTTAGTCATACTAACAATCTGTCCCCAAAAAAAATAAAAAAATATAAAAAAAATTGCTCATCACTGGTCACTGTTCAACAACACTGCCAGGGAATCAAAATTGCCTAGTGAGACTAAAAAAAGGAATAGCAGATGAGTTGAGAGAAAAAGGGGGATAATTCAATAATTTATAGCTGCCTTTACATTTCATTATAGTGATATAACAGAAAGGGCATTTGACACTTGAACATCTGTCGGTGCACCTGAAGCGGAGAGGGATTCATCCCTTTTCAATGGCTGTAACTCTGCAATCAAAATGGCAGAGGAGAAAATCAGGTTTCACACTGTCTCTTTTAAGGTGGTCCAGACACTTCCTGTGAGTCAATGATACCATTTGCTTGATGAATTAAATAAATGTTTTATTCATAGAAGAGCTGACAGAAAGCACATCTGGGGGAAATAAAAGACATGCAAGGCCTCTCATGAATACCTAACAGTTTCAGGTTGAAAGCCATGTGTGTGTAAGCATATGGTGCAGGGGTCATAAGAAAGATTAGAAAGGACTGTGACTGCTGATAGGCTGGCAATGTGTTGAAGTGCTCAGGTAGAAACACTGCCATCAGAAACAGATGGAAAGCTAGGAAGCGAGAGAGAGAGGAAGGGAGGGAGGGATAAACAGAAGGTGTAAGGAAAAGTCCAGATCAGAGCAGCTGAGGAAGGGGCGGACTGAAATCACACAAATGAGGGTCTAGAGGTTTCATGACAAGGGCTTGGAGCTGTCCTATAACTGCTCATTTAGTGGTTTGCCGTGACCTCGGCCTGAGGCAGAGCTGCTGGAGCACTAAATATGAGTGAGGCGAGGCAGAGGGTGAAAAAGTAGTGTTTTGGAAAATGAGAGGGTAGGATAAGAAGAAGAGAGCTGGAAATAGCAGAGGACTCAGCAGCTGCTTCTCATCTCCGCCCAAGAGATACAGTAACACCTCCCTCACACAACCCCCCTTTACCCTTCAGACCTTCGTTCTCCTGTTTCTCTGCTTTGTGCCCACCACTGGTGGAATGTAACTAAGTACATTACCTCAGGTTCTATGTTATATACAGTTCTGAAAAGGTTGAAATTATGATAGATTCATACTCATTTTACTACATCTAATTCACTACATTTTTAGAGGGTAATACTGTATTTATTATATTTATTTGATAACTATTAGTTGCTTTGTAGATTAAGATTTTAAGATATGTTTAAGATATGATCTTATAAAATATGATGCATATGATGCAGCCAGCCTAGGTAGTTGAAATGAGCTCCTTCCTGACTAGCTGTATGCCTTTAAATAGCGTAATAGAATATCTCAGTCCAATAGAATAACATAACATCTTGAAAGTAGCAATTTTTCACAAGTGATTTCACTTTTGATATTGTTTTGGATTTTGCAAATACTTCTTTACGGTACTTTTAGATAGGTAACATTTTGAATGCACGACATACATTGTAACGGAGTAATTTTACATTGTTTTATTGCTACTTTTCCTTGAGTGAATGTATGTGAATATGTCTTCAACCACTGGTGCCGCCCTCCCTCTAACTAACTCTCCCTCTCTTCAAATACAGAGAGACTGAGAGTGCTCAGGGAAAAGCATCATGACTCCCAGTAACCCTCACCTCCATAGCCTACACACCGAATGCTAACTGAATCATTCACTCACATAATCTCTCTTCATTTCATCTCTCTCCCTGTCTCGTTCTCTCACAGTCACAGGTTGTTTTGGATGTGAGGTGGAGTGAGTTTCAAGCAGTCGCCGTATGCAGTCACACTGCAGTGGGTGATGGATGGTGGTGTTTGGAGAGCAGCTGTGCCTCGCCAGCACTCCTGTTCTGTGTGTTTCTGTTCGCGTGTAGTTGTGCTTGTGTGTGTGTATGTGAGCATAATACTCCTCCCTTTCTCTGTGACCTCATCTCCACCTACTCTATTCATCTGCCTTTCCTTTAACCTTCTATCTATCAGACAACCTTGCTAATACTCTCCAGTCCCCAGACTGGCTGCACTACAGGCATCATCTCACACTTTACAGGAGTGTAAAGGTAAGAATTCTCCCAATGTACCAATGATGCTGTCGTGACCACAGCCATACCCCTGCATTTTCCCTGGTGTTTTCCCCTTCCCTGTATTTCCAGTGCTTCCCTGTGTATGTTTGTTGGTGTGGTTTCCCTTCCTGGCTGCTGGCTTTGCTCCTCTGAACGCCTGTCAGCAAACAGCTCTGCACCACTCCCAGTTGGCTTACCTGCCTCACATCAGCTTTTGAGTACGCACTACTTCAACCCTAGCTTTCCTCTTACTCATTAGGGCTGAATGAAATTATTGGATGGATGTATTACAGGCCTGCTACAGCCACAGACACTGGATTTTTTTCCATTTGATTATTGATGTCTGTCTGGATGTAAAGAGAATTCCACTAAATAACAAAAATTGCTTCTGAAATTACCTCTAGCTTTAATGATCCAATCTGTATATATTTCAGCACTTTACTCTGAGGTATATTAACATGGATAGTGGAAGAGTTTGTGTTATAGATGGGAAAATCAGCTTCTGAGCTTATGATCATAACAGCATTATAAAACATTATTCAACTCATGTAGATGTTGTCTAGTGTTAGTTCTTGTCATACAGTTTGAGAATGGTATCAGATTCCAGTCTTGTGCTTGTTTAGCAGTGTGTGGCTACGCTTTTGTTTGCATTTGCAATATAGATTGTGCCTTTTATTTGTAAGACATTTGGGGCCTCTACCACGAAGCAAGTTCAACATACCCAGGATATCTTTTCATTATCTGGCTTCACCAACCCCAACAATCGGGATCGGGATAAGCGGTCACACAAAGCTAGTTATCAGCTCGACGAGTCAACCCAGGGTTTCCCAATCCAGACATGTGTGCGTTCACATAAAAGAGGCGGTGTTAGCAGCAGATGACCAAAAGCAGGCAAAGTCTACTGGAAGCAGAGCGGCATATTTTACAAACGAAGAGCAAACTGTAATCAAATAGACATAGTAACTGTTAAACTGTTACAAAAGCTCAAACTAAAAATGGGATTTTATTTTAGAAACAAAAGCCTGTTTTTCTTAAAAAACCAGAAGGAGAATGGTTGCTGCAACCTTTCTCACTGCATTTACGGTGACCTGCTCTATGCGCCTGACCAATGCTTATGTTTGTTGGATACTGTCTACCATAGTGCATTGAGATTTGTGACTGGATGTGAAACATCTACACACCATTGTACCTAGTACACACTGGCCCTCATTATCAGTGAGGAGGCACATATATTGACTTAGTTTTATTTTTTATTTTAAGTCTATGCTGGATATGCTCCCCTCTTATCTTTGCACTTATATGTCACACTACATCAGTTCTTATTTGCACTCCGGTAACTTGTATTTGTTATCTGTACCTACAGTCTGTACAGAGCATGGTAAGAAGACCTTTAGTTTTGCTGCTCCATCCACTTGGAACATATTGTAGACTGAAAAATCTGTTCCCTTTTGGTGAATTTAAACACCGCATGAAAGACTTGAAAGCAGACGCTATAAATTGTTGTCACTGCTTTAAAAATAACTAAATCCTTTAAACCTACAGCATGTACAAATTGTACTTTTAAGCAGTCTAATGTTTGTTTACGTAGCTTAATAGTCTTGTTAAATGTTCTTTGTTGTTGTGTGTGTGCTTGGTGTTCGTATTTGTAACTGTGTTCTGTCAATATGCTGCTATTTTGGCCAGGTCTCTCTTGAAAAAGAGGTTTTAAATCTCAATGAGATCATCTGGTTAAATAAAGGTTAAATAAAATAGTCTAATTAGCACAGCTGAAGCTGACACATGCAGGAAGGCAGACAGTGGCCGACAGTGAGAATGCTTGAATAAACAGGCGTAGTCTATAATAACGTGTTGATTTGATGTGGTCTTATGCGTCTATGAAAATATTAGCTTTATTCTTTAAGTTCGGCTGCGTGTGGGCGTATCCACATGAAAAGTCTCGGGCACTGAATAAGTTGTCGTTCCAACTAATTTTTAAGAATTTCTCAAACCTACTAACCTAAAATAAATTCATATTGAACTTAATTTCAACAGAACTACCAAACTATATGCTAATAATAAAAATTCAGCCACACATATGAAAAATTAAACCCATTTTTTTTTACAGCAACAGACTGTGGTGTGTATGTAGGCTTAGTAGGCTCTCAATATACAAAACGTATCTCAGCATCACCGCAGCAAACATAAAAGCAACCTATAAACTAGTCTGTGGGATTTCCTACAGATGGGGATGTCATTTCCAAGAGAGCTAATTGGTCTGTAGGCAGTGTTTTTAGAGTTGATCTCTTATCTAGAACATAACCTGCTCCCAGCAGGTAAGCCGTTCAGCATAAGTTAACATGGCAATCTACCTCAGTAAGAAGTGAACTACTGTCGTTGTACTGAAAATCCAGGCTTACCAACGTTACCTTGGTAAGCTGAACTCCTGCTACATGGTACAGGCCCTAGATCCCCCACCATGAAAGGCTTTCATGGCGGAGACATGACTAAAACCAGAAGGTAGCTGGAGGTTGACATTACATAATGGAAAGAGCTTTTGCATTTAACTCCAGGTTTGGCTTCCAGCTCATGCATAGAAGTTGTTCATGTTCAGCAAAGGTTTATAATTTTTTAACAACAGGCAACCTAACCAACTTAACCAACACTGTATTACTTGTCTACGCCTTACCTTTAGCTAACCTTTCGCATGTTATTTGTGCTACTGCCACAAAACCTTAAAATTGTGATGGAATGTAGTTGCTTTTTTGTCCACAACATTGTTTTAAAGTTCAGGTTCATTTCCAGAGGCTCATGAGTGCACAGGGAGGTGTGGTGCTGTGAAACAAGCCTGAGTTTGTGCACATTATCAACTTACTCACAATCACAAGACTTAGCCACTCTGATGGTATCAGCAGTAGTCATTGTGTGCCCTGTCCTTCGTTAGTAAACAGGCTTTGTCAACCGGAAAGTACGTGTAATGTCAGTAGCCCAAAAATCAAGACCAGAGCTTAAATAATACCTGAAATAAATGGGATGCTAGCAATAGAAGTTAAAAGTCCCCCCCCCACACACACACACACACACGCACAATTTAGTCACTGTTTAACAAACCAAAAACCGCCCACATTAACCAACATGAAAGTTACATATCTGGCACTGACTGTTCTCACCATTCCAGACATAATAATAAAAAAGTATCTAAAATAATCCTCTGCTGTTTGACAAAGACATCATGCTGCAGGGATTAACGCGCCATGCAACAAAAATCACATTCATTTGCAGAGCCATTGTTTGAGGACAGGAAACACGGAGGGATTGTGGCTCTTTGGCTGAGCCTTTTCATGGATAGATGGGATACAGCATAACCCATCTTTCTCTTTTTACACCAAGCTCCTTCCTTAGATCTTGCATTATTCATATAAACCTATTAACTTGACATGGGTGCTGGTCTGTCCCTTTTAATCATATCCATCAATCTATAGCTCACCTCCTGTTGGTCTATTTCATTTCTTTTTGATTCTACTATACTTAATGTACATTGAAGAGTATAATGCAGAACCGCTGATGTGCATTTCTCTGGATGACAAATAATGAATAATTCAGAAGCACTCTTCATTGAGCTTGATATGTTAGAGAGGCCTCACAAATAATGGACTGTACAGGTGAGGTGCGGCGAGGTGGCAGAGCATGCCGTGGCTTGTAGCATATGATCAGAGCCCTTCAATTAAGCCCCTAACATGCTCCATTACATAATTAAGCAGAAACCTTCTCAATAGCCCCCTTCTCGCCAACACCTTATGTTCATCTCTCCTTCTCCATCTGTCTGCTCTGTTCTCTCAGGTCAGACTCCTCATTGGCAACCCAGCAGAGCAGCAGAGAAGGCCTTCATAATTTAATGGGGCTTGGGTGTGCAGACCTTTAACAATGATGAGAGAAAATGTGCAAGAACAAGCAATAAAGCTATTTCATTATTCCAATGGGGCTAATGGGATTGTTTTAATTAAATGGCAGTCATAGCACTGTTTCTGAATCATAATGAGAGGCAGGTTACAGTGGACACAAGAGGACAGAGGCAATCAGGTGTGGCGGGTAGTCAGAGGGAAACAGCTTCTAGTTGTAAGATGAGAGCAAACTGAGGGAATTCTGGAGACCGATTCAGCATGTGCACCTCTCTCATCTGTATTCCTGTCTCAGACACCAAGTGGCCACTCCTGTTGTGGTGTTTGCTGTCCCATGAATTTCCCAAAAGCCTCCTGTCTGCAGTTTGCCAAAAATGTTCTTGAATGGTAGCCCATTTCACAGTCCACTGCAACTGCTAATAGCTTTTTCATCCCGGAAAGCGGCACAACTCAATCAGCAAGAGGCTTTCGGACAGAGGAAGGGTGCCGGGAAGTGTTTGCAGCATAGAGGAAGATGTTTTTCCTTCCTGACATAGCTTTACAAGTACAGAGAGAAGCCTTGTTTCAGTACACTCCCTATCATTGCAATCCTCAGAGGCAGCAGGAGTGTGCTGTGTTTTTGTTAGTAAGGGAACACAGTGACATGTAGCCTGCAAAGTCTGACATTTAATAAACCAGACTATAGCCATGTTGCCACTGCTGATTACAGTGATGCTGCAGGAGACAGAGGAGGGAGTGAGGTGTGTATGACAGTACAGGCGAATGGAGAAATGGGGAGTAATAAAGAAGGCCTCCTTACAGACCTCCCTCATGCTGACCCTGTGTGTCTGTCGGTTTATGGCCACTGTCTGAGGGGGAAATAAGATTGTGCTTTATTGCTCAACAAGCCTCCCCAGCAATAATAGCTTTTGCCCTTTAGCTATCCGTTCTGAGAGACATTAGCTCCCATCCAGCCTGGATCTGCTCAATCTGCAGCTCAGGGCCAGGATTAGTCAACTGAATCAGACTCCAATATCGCCCTATGTCACCTCTGCCTATGTCTAAGATGTATCACTATCGCGTCTTTCTCTGTGTTGAATGAAGGGCCAATATAGAAAAGAGGGGGCAATGGAGAACACCTGATATGAAGGGCCATCCACAGCCCTCTAAGTGGTTTCCCCCAGCCCTTGAACTGCACTATTTATTAGTGCACAAGCTTACCTAAGCATTTGTAAGGCACCACAATATGGGCGTGCCCTTTGCACACCTTCTTCTCCTTCTTGCACCAGTTCTCAATACGAATTGGCTGGTTGGCTTCCACCACATTTGTGATTTGCAGCTCGGGATACATCTGTTGGAAGAAGAAGCAGATAATATATTTTCAATAATGAGAGAGGTATTTGTGTATGGGTGAGTGTGTGTGTGTGTGTGCTCGCGAGTGAGGGAAGGTGTGATAAGTGGAGCTTCAATGGAATCCTTTAATCCACGCTTTATACTCTCTCGATGCCATCTGCTCAGCCATGAAAGAGCACCCAATTCACACTTCCCCCAAATGCCATCAAAATGTCATCAATAACTGCAACTGAAGCTTGTGGGGAAAGCTGCTTGAAAATGTACAGCCCTGCTTTTTTTCTAGGACAGCTACATAATAAACCATGACAGTAATACCAGCAGCCTCTTAGGTTAGAAGATACAGTAGGAAGAGCAAGTAAATAAGAGTGAAGATATCCATGTCATGGAAAAACATGTCCTTAAATTGTAGACAGCTAGAAAAAAATGACACAGGGTCACAGGGTCTGCTAATTAAAATGCCACCCACTATACTGTAAATAATGCCTGTCTCTCAGGAACAGCTCAATAGCCTCTCTGAAGACAAATCACAGATAAAGGAAAACTGACTTTTTCCACCTCACTAGCCAATTCCCCTCAGTATAACCTATTCTCACCCTATAGACATATTCAATAATACATTTCTGCATACTTAATGTTTTCACCTTCTATTATGTTCCTTGACCAGGAAAAAGAATATCATTTATGTGGTGACATAAACAAAGGAAACTGCTCTATCATCTTGCTAACCTGAAACTTGCTAACCAGTTTATTTTAATAAAAATTCAACTTGGCTTGTTTTATTAGTTTTCTCTGTATTGTTAATGATTAATGATGATAAAAATCTTCCAGCAGTTGAATGGGGGCATGACAGTCAATCAGACTTGAAGGTGGTTTCGATCTTCTTATCTAACTCACAGTAAGAAGGCGAATAAGTGTATTTCCCAAAATGTAAAACTATGCCACGTAATAGCCTGCTCCTAAATTCTAATAAAATCAAGATGCTGG
This sequence comes from Lepomis macrochirus, assembly GCA_024633595.2. Classification (NCBI taxonomy): domain Eukaryota; kingdom Metazoa; phylum Chordata; class Actinopteri; order Centrarchiformes; family Centrarchidae; genus Lepomis; species Lepomis macrochirus. Next base: position 7,049,970 of record JALXJV020000009.1, read on the forward strand.
TCATTGACTCTGCTCGACATAGACTCTCAAAAACTGTGATCTCTTAAAGTTTGAAAGCCAAGATTCTTGGTGTTACGCTTGATCCTACCCTCTCTTTTGATCAGCACAAATCACCAAGAAGTCCTTTATTCTCATACACAATATACTGAAGGTTAAATTAGGTATTTTCTTTTCTTGGCTAACACATTAACCCGTATTCACACCTTTGTTTTATCTAGAATACAAATGATTGTAATGTCTTATTGTCAGGCCTGCCACATGCTCGTAGTAAAAGTCTTCAAATGGTTCAAAATGCTGGACCTTAAATCATAACTAAAATAAAAAAAAAGACCATGTTACATCAATGTCCCTTCAGTGTCTCCATATGCATGTCTGATGACACTTAAAAGCACTTAGTGCTTAATAATAGTCAACAAGCTGCAGGTCCTTTTCCTACTGTGTCCCCCAATAACAACAGGGTTATCCCACAGGATATAAGACAGTATAACTCTGCTTGGGCCTTTAACTCCAAAACTCATCTTTTTGCCTTCAGTTTTTATTATTATCCAATTATTAATATATAGTCCAGGTTTGTTCTGCAGACAAGACAACTGGAATCTTTCTGAAAACTACTGCATCTATCTAACACTCTGTTTGTGTCCCACGAGCACATCCAACCATCGCAAATGTTACAGTCTTAATATCTAATACTCAACTAGAAACAATATAATCATGATGATTTAAAAATGTAAAACAGAATCTAAAATAGTAAGTCTCACATTACCAGACCTCTATAACGTCCTTAAAGGTTTAGGATTCAGGTTTCATTAGTTGTACCTATGATGACAACCCACTTTGTCAATGCTCTGCTCTAAGTGACTTTGATGCTTGAATTTCAGCACCTCTATAAGACTTATAAAAGTGAGATTGGAGATGTGTCTGTTTCACAGTGACTCACCTCCTGGCAGTACTGCAGCACACCCTCTTTGGTTCCTACGCAGCTCTTGGTTCCGGATGGGTCAGGCTCCCAGCGGCCGGTCTGAATGTTGACATGCATGTTGAGCTTTCCACAGAACATCGCCACCTGCGGCTCTGCGACGGCAAACCCTGTGCCTGCATTGGCTGCTAGTGCCTGCAGAAAGATACAAAAAGAGAGAGAGAAACGGGGGTTACTACAATCAATCATTATAGAGCCCATAAAATAGTACTGTAGCTGACAGACATGAGACACTGTCTGCCTCACTTGCTTTACTCATAAACTTTGTTATGAGCCTGACACAAGAGGCTGCTGTGAAGTAAAGAAGGTTCAGCTCATGTACTACAATGGATAACTGCGCTAGACGGGATGGAGCAACTTCAGGCTCAGACAAATTAACTGCACCTCGGGAATGTTTGGCTAGGTTGATGGTTAAATGAGTAAGGGTTTGATTGGATTTGTGCACATGTTTTTTTGCTCTGATGCCCATTGAGGTAGTGAGAGGCTGCACACAGAGAGCGGGAGAAAAAAAAACAAACTGCAGTCCGTCATGCCTCACAAACCAGGACATTCCTAGTTGAGAGAAGAGCTTTGCTCATCCAGGCCTCCTGGGACTAAATCTTTCCACAAAGGATGGAACGTTTATTCTTCAAGGTAAACAATGATGGTTCCTGATCTACTATCAGCTCTGCTATACAGACACACACACTATTAACAACAACAACAAAAATGTTCTGAGATACCAAAGGATTTGTTAAAAAATAGTTCTGTAATTTCATACAAAAAATCTTTATCTCCCAGCCCTTTGAACATAGCGAAAATCTACCATCTCCCTCCCCTGTGGTCCTTCCTGTCATCAGCTACTGAACCCTACACTTCCTCGTTCAGCAAGCAGGAAGCTGGAACACCCAGTCTGCCTGTCCTTTGCTGAAAATAACTTAACACCACTCACTTTGGGAAAATGGACATCAACTGTCTGAAACTACTGTGTAATCAGCTTCCACATGATTGCCTTTCAAATGACATAGTGTAGTGTTAGCATCAGTCAACTCATCAGCTAGTCATTGAGACAATAAGTCACGCCCTGTTAACACTCACCTGATGCTAGGGGTGTCACAGCACGGGAATATCTAATGAATCAGTGAGCCGATGTAGCTCTGCATGCCAAACTGTCCCTAAACACACATCAGGGAGCTTCCAGACAGGAAGTGGAATGGAACTGATCCCCTCTTGATTGTCATAATGTCATCAGGCTGAGTAAACAGGCTTTAGCCCCGGAGAGAGATCAAGGGAATGAGAGAGAACCGTTGGACTCAAATGTCTGACCATTTGCTGGATCCTCAGCCTTGAAGAAACACCAACAGAGGTGTCCTCTGCAGCGCAGAGCCAAGGAGAAAATAACTGAAGAGGGAGACTTGAGAAACAGTGTGTTAGACAAAGCTCTCTGTCTAATGCTGCACAGGCTCCTGGGCTGATAATAGGCGCAGTACAGAGTAGAGCGAGGACAAAACAAGTGCTGTGTAATCAGCAGTTGGCTGTAGTGTGCGATGAGCTACAGAGCCAGCCATAGCTGAGTCTACACACACACATGCACACACACAAAAACTCAAAACAGCTCCAGCAACACACACATGCAGACATTCAGCCACACAAACACAGTGGTGCCCACACAAACACACATAACACATGCATACAGCCACACAGACGCATGTTCATCCACATCAGCAAGCAAACACACAATAGACTGTCTCAAACAGCCTCAGATTCAACCTCATTTCCCCTCCTTCCTCCATCTCCATGTCTTTGTCCTGCTCCACTCCTCCCTCGCTGCACCACCACAGGCTTGTTTGCTCTCCTCCCTCTCATTCCTTTGTGAGACTGGCTTGGGGTGTATGAGAAGCAGAGAGGTGGTGAGGAAAGCAGCACATTAGGGAGGAAACATGGGAGGCAGTGACTGCCTGACCACAACTAGACTCTGCAGCTGTGGAAAAACAAGTGTTAGGGCATTCTCAACACCCCTTTGACTTCACTAAAGTGGTAAAATCTTGGTATGTCTTTAATTCATCAAGTACAACAATGGTAGTGAAGGCAGAGTAGAGGTGGTTTATAACACTGCCATAAATCTGCAGTCACATGCCTGTTTAGTACTCAAGAAAAGAGCTGCTCGGGGCCAGACTTGCACAAAGAGAAGCACTATAAGGGGCAGCAGAGAGCACAGAAGGTGACACAGACAGAGAGGGCGGAGGGGGGGGGGGGCATCAAGGCAGAAGAAGAAATTAGTTTCATCTGTGGCCCCTGTCTCATCATCAGTGATACCTGATTCAGACAGATGACTGGCCTTGGCAAGAAGCAGACTGTACAGTTAGTTGTGCTGACTGTGACATCCTTTACCACAGACACACACTCCTGTAGGAGACACAATCAACTTCGTTCTTGAGACAACATGTTACGAGTTTTGGTCTCATCTCGAAACTGTCGAAAAGTTGAGCACACGACAGCGTCACAAGTTTTTACATCATGCAAGACCAGTTTGTTGCGTTGACCAGCGAAAACCGGTGAAATGGAATCAGAAGAAGATAAATGAGAAGAAATAGTCAAAGTTACTCTTAGTCTCAGTAGGGAGATGTGGATAATTACAAACAACAGGCCACAGTAAGCTGTGGATCAGAGTACTGGTCTTGTTTTTGTTTTTACTGTGATTTGATGCAACTAAACTCTTCCTTAAAGGTCACATGAAATGACTCTGACAGTAATTTACTTCCACGCTTTGTTCGGTTCTCACATAAAACAGAGGTCAGGGGCAAGACCTCATGCCATGACTGACTCATTTTAAAGTTCAATAGCGATGAAACAAAGTAAAAAAATAAACTGACACTGACAGAACCCCTAAACATTCACTTATCTTTAGTTGGTTGATCTACTTCTAGTGCAGAAAGCTGCTGATGATATTGATGATCCTTGTTCAAACAAATACCCAGATAATAACCATAGGACTCATGTAATTGATAATTCAGCTTGGTGGAGCTAAATGTTTGATGAGACAGTAAGGGTTGGCTGGATAGCCCGAAAACTGTTGTCAAATTTTACTCACTGGGATCAAAAAGATGAGTCATCAATTACATTTTGACAGGTTACTAGAGAAAGGGGTCAAAAGTGAATGTAAAAATATACTAAAATGTATCTTTTGAGATTTATTTGACAGACAAAGACATGAGGTAACAACAAGGTGTTTTTAATAAATGTTTTCTTCTTATGAGACCCTTTTATCGGGTATTTATTACCACCATGTGGAACTGTATTGTCCTTAGATATCCAAAACATAAGCAGATAAATTTACCGTCGATTCTCTCGATTCAGACTGGATAAGCTCTGGTCTTGGTCTCGTATGCAGCACTGACACACACACACACACAAACACACCTCACCAGTGCAAGTCATCGAGCATCCACCTCTCATTACTGACTCACCGTGAGATGTTATATCATGTGTAAGTGTGAACACCTGCTGCTATGTGGAGGCTTAGCAAGTCAGAGGGAGAGACAAAAGAGGGGAAGAGGGAGTGGAAGTTGGGAAAAGGGAGAGGCAGTGAGACAGAGGAAAGCTTAGGCAAATAGCATAAATAGACAATGACAGCAGGGAACGTATGCTGATTGGCTCATGTCCCAGCGTGACATATTATTTTAAATGGACGCAGGCTGTAATGCAATAAAGAACGCTGTGAGGCGGCGTGAATGTAGGAGAGACAGGCCTGCCACCACAGACGGTTGGTAAAAGCCGTGTGGACTGAGGATCATTTAGCCCATTTTCACTCTTTACTGCAAACACACATTAGTCTGTTGCTGCTTTCCCAGTCTGCCTCCAGCACACAAACATGTTTTATTAGCCTGCCCTTTGTTCCAAGCCAAGTTTCACATGAAACAAGCTAAGACACGACAGTGCTTGTCATGAAATAACGCATGGAACATCATGTGCACACACAAACCCTCCTTTTTTCCTTGTATAGGAGATAAACATAGCCTACCTCAGAGTCTGGATCTCTAATGAGCAACCCAGGCACGAACAAACATTAACGTTAGAGGTAAATCTGTCTTAATTCCTAGTGGTAAATGTTACCCTTAACACTTAAAGCAGAAGAGTGATGTTATTTTGAGTTACACACATTTGCTGTCTACATCTAGCTCACATTACACCAGTCAATCATTTTGACACATATAGATATTTACCTTGTTTGTTCATTGTTGCAATACAGCCTTCACCGTCACACCTATCTTAATAAAATGATTAGAAATATATACATATAAGAGTAAGGATTCATTTTTGTATTGTATTTATTTTGCTCTATGCTATCCTGATTTTTATTTCCCAGTGACTTTCATTTCACTTACAGAGTGTAAATGATTGCATTTATATGAAAATGCAGAACGTAGGTGCAAGGAAATAACGATAAATCAGAGAAACTTTGACAAACCAAATTAAGGCTTTAAATTTACTGTGATAGATTATTTAGCTTAGGCAATTTTGCAGTCTGGCGGAACACATTTTTTGTACTGAACAATAATAAAAAGGCAGAAAAGGACTACTACAAAAAAGTTCTGAACAAGAGGAAATGGAGCCCAATATCTTCAACAATGCCGATTGTACGCAGACAACTGAATAATAATATGAAACAGATAATAGATAAAAGGAAAGTACAAGTAAGACTACACACATGCAAACAAAGCACAGGTAGTTCTTTATTGAGGTTTTAATAAAATCCTCCTGGGACCGGTATGGGTCAGTTATTACATGACCTACCACAAAGTATCTGGGCAAGTTCCAAGGAAGCTAATCCAATCTGTGTGTATTTGTGTGTGTATAAGGGTGTCAGCGTGTGTGTGGTCTCAGGTCAAACACTCAAGGCAGCATGATCAGCAGTCTGTGAGCTCAGGACCCACACCAGGAGGATAATGGGAAATGGGAAATAAATAAACGAGGGCTATAATGTTCAAAACACCTCCAATACAAACACAGAGACTGTAACTGAAAATAGCCAAAACAAACTACACAAAAAATTCCTCTGTGAACAGACAGGCTAATGAACAAGTTAGGTGGCTGTTCCTGGCTGCATTTCAGACAAAAATTTCTTCTGGTAAATTGACTGTGTTGCACAAAAACAGCTCCACTGTCAACAGGTCTATAAACCTTGTAGGCCCCATTTAGCCGTGGCAACTAGTCTAATTTTGGCAGAGGTATGGTGAAGCCATCCTTACAGTCTAGCCCTTATAAAAGCGGCTCCAGAATAAGGCACCGTTCAGGACACGTGGGTTCCCAGAATGCTTAGTGTCCATGTGACTCTGTAGAGAAATGCCTGGCACCGTTAATCCACCTAATCCTTCCCTGTGGTGACTTAATACTTAAACAAGATAGACAGTGGTGAGAAGGCCACACAGGAATCCGATCTATATGTACAATACATAAAAACACAAAATTAATATTGATTTCCATTCCTTATTGCTAACAATAAAAAGTGTTGATGTGTATGAGGGAGCAGTGTTCATTGCAATTACTGTGTTGCACTAATATGTGGAGGGAAGCAATTACAGCATTTTTATTTCTTTATTAGTTTCTATTACAGCTTTTACATAACAGCTATTAGTATAGCTTTTGCTTGTTTATTGTGTCTTGTGTTTGTTGCTTCTGTAATGACTGAATTTCCCTGTAGCATAGTTTAAAAATGCACAACATATACTATTTAATGCCCCATAAAACAAAAAAACAACACTATTACCTCACTGCAGATGAATGTGAGAGTTACAATGCAAAGATGCAATGTGACATGAAAGCTAATTTGGGCCATCACTAACTATTTTATTCGTCATTGATTACTCTGCTCATTATTTTTGGTTAACTGATTAATTGCATTGACTATGGTTTGTCAAACATGTTGAAAAAATCCCTATCACAACTTTTCAAATTTCACGGTAACATTTTCAAATGTCTAACCAACAATTAAAAACTCAAACACTATTAAAAAAAGTTACACAGTTACAGTTAATCCTCTTTTTTTAAAAGCTGGATCAAGACAATGTTTAACATTCTTTTGTTTTTCTTGGAAAATGACTGGATCAATTCATTATAAATACAGTTATTATTGATTATCTTTGCAGGTTGATCAACTAATAGTTTGAGCTCTAGAACAGTTAACTAGTAACTTAACAACAAGACCAGAAAAACAACTGGGTTATGTTACCAAGTAAACAAAATGTCAGACAATATCTAGATAGTATATCAATACAGTATGTTAAACTGTATATTTGCTCAGCAATGGAGGCCAACAACAATACAATACAACATCAATCAATCAATAGCCATACACAAAAGAAAACCTACATACATGCCAAATGAAGTTGTGACATTGAGGGCGTGACATTGGTGTGATTCCTTCCAGTGGTGTGGCCCGTGGGAATGCTGCGGCCTGAGCCACTGACACCATCACTACACAAACAGCACACCAGCAACAGATAATAGCTGAGAGGAGGGAGGAAATTCAGAAACAGAGGGATAGTGACATTTACCTACTGACCAAACACCTCGACCAACTCCACCACCTCCCATCCTCAAAAGGGCAGACGGTAAAAACAGAATAATAAAAAGGAAAAAGGTGTCGTGTTTTTAGACTCTGAATCAAAAGGGCAACCCCTCAATGTAAATGAGCTGCTTTGTCTGAGCCTTTTGTCTTCAGCATTTGAAGTGTCTCAAGACTCCTCTGGATTGCCCTATGAGTCACCGCTCCAAACCCACAGAAACACTCCCACAGTTTGGGGAGCAGTGGAGTCAGTGCCACTTTCCCTCCAAAGACAACAAAAGCTAAAGCTAAAAGCTAAAGCTGTGAAATTTACAGTTCCACATAAACTCTGTGAGGGATTCTTCTCCCTCTTTAAAGAGAGACGTCACTCACTTTCCACTTTTTTGAAAATCATTTTCTTCTTTCAAAAGTGACATTTCCAGGGGAATGTGCAAATGTGTTTATGTGCAAATGTCTAAAAAAAATAATAGTTTCTCTAAATAATCTTTGTTCCCATATCAAACATTTTCATACAGTTTCAACACACATAAATTGTGTGAAAACAATTAGTACTAATTGTGTTCAAGGAAACCACAAGGTTATTCTGTAAGCTTGTGTCTGTCCTGTGTTTGTTTGACAGGGAGACACTCCACAGAAAGCTGAACATTATGTTTCTGTTCACTAGCAGTCACCTCTACCCTCTCATTAACCTCCCATCATTCATTGCCAGACGGGACCGGACAGGAGAGGAAAGTCTGTTGTTCCTTTTGCCCCTGCCCGTCACAGGGGAGCTAAAAAACATACCCAACGGCCTCCATAGAAGACAATGTCACAGCCACAACATGCTAGTGCCAGCCCCAGTTCAGTTAGTAAGCCTATTTGTAATCCTTTCCGCTCAACCTGTACTTGATTGAACATGCCTTTGTTAATGAGACTGTGTGGAGCTGTTCCAAAGTGCGAAACGTTGGAAACACCATTGACGCAAACATGTCCTATATTTCCTTTCATGTCTCAAGCCAAAAAATATGATTCAGAAGGGGAAAGGAGTGGATAGAGCTAGAAGATAGAAGTGATGGATGTTCTCTGGGAGATTCAATAAAGACATTTCTACCTGTTTGACTCTTGACACAAGTGGTCTGCTATTAGATTAACCTAGTGCCTTTTCAGTAACTCATTTTAAGTTTGATATTATTTGATTTTAACTATACTGCCCTCAAGTGCAACGCACAAGTTTATTTGACTAGATCTTGTTGCCTGCTTTTCTGTGCAGGTATTCCTTCAAGATTTAACTGAATGGGACTTAGTGGGCTGAATGTGCTACTTGTAGTTGTGTTGTAGCCATGACTACTAATAATAACAAAATGACTAATTTTATCATCTTTGTAAAAATCTAAAACAAGAGAATAGGTTTGGCTTCCCACAAAGTTAGAATCTCCAGGGCTAAAAACAGAAGCCAATGCAGAAGAGCCTTAAACCTGCATTCTTTCTCATGGCCAGCAGGGGGGCGACTCCACTGGTCGCAAAAATAAATCTGATTGTATAGACGTCTATGAGAAAATGGCCCTACTTCTCGCTTAACTTATTACCTCAGTGAACACTTCCCTACTGATTTAATGGTCTCCAAAGCTAGTCAACTCTTTCTCAATACAGCACAATATTAATTTTGCAAATGATGACCCTTTTAAGGGTAAAGTAGACAATAAAGCATGGTACACTTTAGGGCGTGGCTTTCTATGTGATTGACAAGTCACTACCATGATGATGACCAAGATGCCGATGGTCAATATGCCAAACTCAATGCCAAGCTTCACAATGGTAGTTAACAAATTAATAAGTGACGTGGCTGCGTCCACGTCTTTTATACAGTTTACGTATGGTTATCACGCCACTGTTTAAATATACACATAAGGATTAAATAAATGCGAAAAATAAAATGATCAAAATTTTTCTCAAAGGTTAAATCCGTTAATTCCCATCTCCAATGAATCTTCTATATTCCTATCTCAAATAGGGTGTTGGTATTTCTGTTCTTTGATCGTTGTTCTTTGTTTTCAAAAGCAAGAAGAAGTATAAAAGTCATTAACAGCCCTTGTTAATAGACTTAATGATATGAACTATGAATGATATGAAGGTTTTAACTATTTGTACTTAGACTCGAAAAAAAGAAAAAAGATTAGGATTGTGTATTAACTGCTAAGTAAATTGCATCCTGTTTTGTGGTAAGTATTTACTGGTGTTTATATTCTAAATGTTTCACTGAAAAAAAACACACTTACAGTCTCCACGACAATCTATGATTGAGCTGCAACTTAATCTCATTGAGCGTCACCCTGACACTGCCATGCTCAGTGCAGGAGATGAACAGAAACGAGACGATGTTCGTAATTAAGCTCCATCTACAAGATGTGTAGCATCTCACTGGCGGCAGGGTAACAGTTGTGGTGATTGAGTGGCACAGGTCTGTTGTGTGTCGGGGAGAGATAACATGGCCTCTCTCCAACTTACAGCGAACGGACGTGAATGACGACTTGTTCAAATCACTATGGAAACCTTCTACAAAAGCATCCCAGCTATCCACACAGAGGAACATTGAGGCTGCAGAAGTAAGAGGCAGGGGGAAATAGAGAGAGAGGAGGGAACGGGTTGGGGGGGGGCAAAAAAGAGAAATAGATTGAAGAAGTGGAGCAGGAAAGAGTGAGGGGAGGAGGGGAAAAGAAAGCAGGGATATAGATAATCAGAAGCTTATAGCGACAGAGCAGGAGAACAGGAGGGAGAAAAAATTAGAAAAGAGGAGGGGGGAGTCGAGAAAGAGAAAAAAATAATGGTGAAAGAGGGAATGAGGCCAGAGTTGTTAGAGACTGGCATATGAGACAGTGTGGAAGAGAGGGAGAAAAGATGGGAGGCGTAATGACGAACATTGTGTGAATGGCACAGAGGACAACACTCACAGTAACAGCTGCTCTGCCCTGTTTGGTGCATTCAGCAACACTGCGTCCTTGTATGCAAACACGTAAATGACCCTCAGCTCTATAGGTTCGCACATGTCTCCCCTGACCCACACATAGCAGACATACAGTACACAAAGCTATATCTGTGCTCAGTCCCCTCCTGAACAAAAAACTGTGTCCATTGCCATGGCAGTGTGCATCAGTGTGCTCAGAAATGTCACCCCCCATGGCGAACAGACACTGCACCAACTGCCAGTGGTTTCCCCTAAATTATTTACCAGACAGTAAGTCAGAGCTTTGAGTTCTGAGAGGAATCATTGGGATGTGTTTTTAGGGCATGTTGCAGCAGGTTAGTGCCATGCAGAAAATTCCAGGTAAAACACCAGAGCGGGTTAAATTCAGTGTGCACCTGAGTTCATAGTGTAATGAAAGGTGTACTTCCATACACTCACAATATATTTTAAGTTTAACTTATAAGAAATTTGTGCTTTCAAATTTCAGGATCCGTTATTTTAAATATTATTTTTCATTCTTTGTTAAAAAATATTATTTATAAAATGCTCTCTGTTCAACTAATAAATCATCTTATTTTATAACCAGTTCCTAATCATCATCCAACTAAATTTAAGAATAAAACATATGTCTAGAAGAAAATGTCATCAAATATCCTACCCAATTCAAACACCTTCGTTGGCTACAAATGTGGTGAATGCTGCCATTCTGTTGCATTATTGGAACAATGTTTAGAAGCGACATTAATGGAAACAAAGTCAATTAAACAACATGACCAGAAGAACAGACACTGATCTGCACTAGATATTCACTTTCAGTTTAAAATGTTTTTACTTGAAAATGTAACTATATAGTTCCATGGCAGGAGCAGACCTGGGACTGTCTGGTTGAAAATAAGTGAAACTGGAGTTCCTGGTAATGTCGGGGCATTCTGGCATTTTGTGGCTAGAAGCAACCGACTGCTAAACCACTTTAGCTGTCAAAGTGAGGCACAATTAAAATTCACATTGTATCTCAATGCAGTTTGCTTTTGGTAGGAAGTTAGAGAGAACACAAATGGTCCAACTTTCAAAAAAGCTGCTTCATACTGATTTGTCCACAAACCCTGTTTAGGAGCCAGTTGTATTATGTTGTTTTTTTCAGCTACACGACACACACGGTCATATTGTGAATATCATGCTTCAATAATTGTTACAGTTCTAGTTGAGGTATGAGGGTATAAAAATTCTATGAGAGGGTGGGACAAGGTAAAAAAGCTCAAGTATACTTTATGGCAGTTTCAGGCACCGGAAGCATGTTAATAAAGCTAAAAGTATGTGTTTCTTTGATTTGTGTTTGCCCTTAAGTCCTTATAAGCTATAGAGAGTTTACTTAGGAATAATTCTCACCCAACCAAATGTATACAAATCTTTAAGAGATCAGATATTTCCGAGTGTAGCACTGTCAAGCAGCGGGGGCCTTGTTAGTGGGCCTTCACAGTCACTGCATATTTGCAGTCAAAGCCTGAAAATTCATCTCTTCAAAAAGAACCTCACTGCTCAATCATGTCCTCTCTCTCTAATCTGTCTCCCCTGCTTGCTTTAAATTGCTCTCATAAAAAAGAAGCCTTTGACATATGTCCTTAGCTCATATTTGATTTTTTCTCTCTTAAAAGAATTGTTATACAATACAAGAATATTTTTGGGGCAGTGTCGCTCTCACCCCTGCACTCCTTCCTTTAGGCTGCTTGCAATCGTTGTGATTTCATAATTATTCTATGTGCTTATTTTAAGTGGATGTAGACAAGAGTGTCAACTAAAAGCCTGCCATGTGAATGTAAAATGCACTGAAGTGGAGAGATACTAGGCCAAGAGAAGAGAAAAACACTATTAATTAGAGCAAAGTACTTTTTTGCCTTCCAGTGGCACGCTGTCTTTTCACTAGGGAGAAGGTGCGTCGAGGCTATTTATAAGCAGCTCCAGTTGGTGGGGCAGTGGGGTCTTGTCTTCTAGGCCCACCCTCTTCAAAGGAGCTTGTTCAGAGAGAGAGAAATAAACTCAAAACCATGAGGATAACATTAAATGGTTAAGTGGTATCATACTAATTAGAACCATCCTAAGAGGTTCTGTAAATGAGAACTCACGGGAATTTAGGGCAAAATAAATCTAAGGAAAGGAAGCTAGGGAGCATAGCTGATAACTGAGAAAAGTTCAAGTGTTTGCACATATGCCAAGATCTAATATAGAGAAGGAAATTGACTTCAATATTTTTGTTTTGTATTCTTAGTTTCTTGCGCTGTGAATGCACAGTTAGAATAATCAGTGAAATTCTTTGTGGAAAACTTCACAGAAAACTGTTGTGTTCCTGGGATTTTCGTAAGTGAGGTTTTACTGCGTGGTGTATTACAGAGAAACAAACTAAAGAATCATGCAACTCGTGAAAAGTGCAGCTCAGATATTTATAATGTAGATCCAAGTGACCAAAGGGCAGCCAGTCATGGGAACAATGTCTGTTGGTACAGATAGCTAACCACTCTGACATCACAGGCCAAAGGTCCTCACTTCTGCCCATTTTAAATCTTTTCCCATCCATCACTTCACACACTTTTCCCCCTCCGACACATTTTCTCTCAGACAGTGTCAGTGTTTCCGCACTGTTGTCAATACAGTGTGGTCTCACCATCTTTGTCTTAGCTGTTGTCAGACACACAGAGCTGCTTTTCAGATACCTGCTTGTGAACATGCGCTGAGTGCCTGACGGCCAACATCAGGATGTCTGCTGCATCTTGTGTTTCATTATTCTTTTATTCTGAGGGCAGGGGCTGCCAGTGAAGCAAGGAGAGTAGGGAAGAGCAGGAGCAGGAGGGGACTGAAGAGTCACTTCCCCCACGGCCCCTCTTGACACAGATTTCAGGCTGCACACATCTCTCTGGAATATTACTCCTCCCCATCCACCTCTTCAGCCCCATCACACACAGCCTTGAGGGTCATCTGCTGCCATCATATTACACTTGGTTTTCCCTGCCTACCCGATTAGATTAGGTAGATTTAGAGCAGATTGGTTTCTAGCTGGCTGGGGACTAAGAGGGAGAGAGGACAGGGGATGGAGGGGAGGAGGAAGCAATGGAGCAAATTTGTTTCGATTCTGCTCGGGGTATGCTATTTGCAGCATATGCTGCTGAATATGGGAAGAGAAACGTCAAGTGATAGCAAGGGCTTGAGTGCAACTTCCTTTTTAGTCCAATCACTGTCAAAAGATGTTGGGAAGGAATGCAGGAATAGAGACAGGCTGAAGAGGAGAAGCAGGACAGGAGAGTGTGACTAATAAAACATGGACTCTGCTATCTACCGCTGAACTATCTCGATAATTAGCCATCATGAAAAATGTATCTGCTTTTCTTCTATGTTGGCTTGTAAAGAACAGCATCAAGTTGTAATAACAGTTTAAAAAGATAAATAAAAACAGCACAATGGTTTGTGGATTGTTGATTGCTAATTATTGCCGCAAATCTAACTGCGGAGTTTTTTAGAGGGGTGTTTGAATTTGAGCCAATGTCATACAATACCTCAGGCAAATACAACTAAAACAAGCCAAAAAGTCTGAGTCTGAGGTATGTGCTGCTGTTTGCAGAGAAGGTTGCTATACACATTAAAGTCAGTCAACAAAGAAATAACTGATAACTGTGTGCTGCGGCGATAAAGAGATAATTACACTGAGGGTTTTACCAAGAGCTTGTTGATTAGTTGCTAAGCTACGCAGGTGCATGACTGGATAAAAAAGGCACTGGAGTGTAAAAACTATTTCTTGCTGGAAGAAGATAATTGCTTTTCATTTCGTGTTAATGACTCGAGTACTGTGATGATTGAGGTCCATTTTCAGGTGAATTTTTTGCAGCAGCCTCACAGCTGCATGGTGTGCTGACGATAGGTTTGAGGCAAGCCTGCCTCTTCTGCAGAGCTCCCGTCAGTACAATCACCCATTCTTCCCTTCAGCCCACTAAAAGCTCTCTGCATGAGCAACCCCTTCAATCCTCCATCTCCCTCCTTTCATCTTTATTCACTTTGAGCACTCTGGACAACTCTTTGTGCAGCCCTCTCCTCTTGCCCCAACTATTTCTATAAATTTACCTCTCCACCTGCTTCTCTCTCACTCTCTCAGTCTGTCTCTCTCTCTGTCAGAGCCATGTGAGCTGGCGACCCTCTCAGCCCTCTCTATCCCAGCTTACCATCCACGTGGCCTAGAGCGGATTACATTCTTGACATCACTGTGCCAGATGTTTATGACTAAAATAGACAGAACAACTAGCCTTAACACTAAGTCAAACAATGCATTTAGCCTAAACTTGACACCCTATTTCCTGTTTATGCTTGAGCAGGTTCCTCTGTTTTAATAGGAAAGATTCGCTTTTGCCTAATGATCTCCCATGTTTCCTTTGTCTCTAATGTCTTTCTCTTTAATTGGAATCAGAGCTGCTGTCTTCATTACCTTGTTCAAGAGACTAAATTGACTAGCTTTCTCTTGTTTTCACTTCATTGCTTTCTTTCCCTCCGAAGCTTGCCGTTTTTCCGTTCCTCCTCCTGCAACTTCTGCTTCCAGCGCTCTCCTGTGAGCTGGTATGGAGATCAAATAGCAGATAAGCCGTCCACTGTAACATACACATTAGCATGATTAAATTGGCCATTGCCTGTCTATTTATTAAAAGCCTCTTTGTGCTGGGTTGGAGGTCTATCTAGCAGGTCAGTAAAGTAGTCAAGGGATGGGCTGTTTGTGTGCGGGTCTAACATGATGTGTATCGCTGTCATGTGTGTGTCTAAACCTTGACATCACAACTGACTTTCTGTGGGGATTTTCAGGTGATAGGGAGAGGATGTTGAAGAGCCATGGCTGGGCGGGAAAAAGTCGGCGGTGGGTTCGACTCTCGCAGCGGCTACACAGGAGATTTAGGGCTTAGGCGATTGTTAGACGGGGCTCAGTTTGTTTTGAACTATGGGCCTGTGTTTTCTGTGGGCCGCTTTATGTGGATGCTGACTCTTTCTCCACTTTGTACTGCACTCTCAGCAGTTTAAAAGAGTAGGATTAGATGCAGGAACGTGCCTCTCTCTCATCTGCCGGAGAGCACACCCGCCTAATCTCTCACTCTGAGGAGAGGGGATTTGGAAGAAATGACCTGTGCTCACTCTACTTTCTCTTGCGTCTCTTCCTCTCATACCCTCCAAGTTGAGTGAAAATACAGTACTGCATCCTTCCTTCCTTCCGTCACTCCCACTCCCGCTTTTTCATTTTCTTGCTGGATGACTATGCTCATCAGCATGCAGCACCACGCAGCTGATCCGCGAGACCAGGCAGGCTGGCAGGCAGACTTGTCAATAAAGGAACAACAGTAACAGGGCACCTCAGCAAGGCCTCCAGTCCTGTCACTGACGTCTCTCTCAGCTGCCTGCACTCCCTCAGTTAATGAGCGCGTAATTGTTGAGCAAGCAAAAGAGAAATCAGGGAAGCGAGGAGGGAAAAGTGGCCATGAGGTGAGACGTGAAATAGACAGATAGCAGAGTGATAGTAGAGGGAGGTGACGAAAGCACAAGGACAGAATGTTCCAGTGAACAAAGAAAGACTTAAAATCACCAATTTGCCCAAAAATGTTGGGTTCAGCACAGTTGGCAGCTAGAGAAGAGAGAAGTAGAACACTGTGTCTAAATCAGAGGGACTATGGGGGGAATGCTGCTCAATGTGAGCTGACATTGAGAGCAGGCGGGGAAAAGCCGTTTCAAGGACAACATGGAAATATCACATTCAGTCGCTACAAGGCAGCCATGAGTTGTAGTGAGGCTATGCCCGAGCAGGAGACCAGCCAGAGAACTGCAGGAGAAAGAACGAGATCTAGGACACGTAGCAATGTTTCCAAAAGATCTGACAACATGAAATGATAGTAGGAGACAGATGTACTACGTGGGAATGCTGAAAGTGAGGCGAAAGTCACCGACCTTACTTGTACTGGCATGACAGCCGTGGTTTGACATTGATGCCACAACTAATTTTACATCTGAAAATCAACATTTTACCACAACAAAATAATGGACAGAAACTGTATCTACAACAATTTTGACAATTGTCATTTTCTTCAACAAAAATACCAAGTGTTCGCCATTCTTCAAATATGAGGCAGTGAAAATCCATGAAATCTAAATCTTGTTTACAGGAATATTTCTGAAGAGTTAACTGTGAGACAGCCTGTATCATTCACATATTCCAAATTCACATGTACTATAAGATGATGATGTTAAAATGGATTTTAATCCTGCAGAACACATTTTTGATAACATACTGAATGTTTAAAAATTTCACATCAAAATAATTTTTCCATCAACATCGTACAAAGTTGTATTACAATTTTTAACATTTCGACTTGGAAGTAATTTATAGACAGCTAAGTTTGACTCCTGTCCCTGCATGTAGTGCCACTCTCCCATAACCACCCAAGCAGATTTTAAATGAATCTGTGCTCTGATTGCTGAGCTCCCTGCTCCTTTTTCTACCCTGCAGACACCAAGCACTGAAGCAGAGACACAACCCACATGTCTGCATTAGCGTGTGATGCTTCAGGCAATGCAAGGGAGGCCATCTTTATCAGGGGAAAATTATGGATGTAATGTAGATATGCTTATCTGTCATTAAGCCCTGCTCTGCCCTCCCTCTACCTCTCTTCAGGGGGAGGGCAGAGGGATTTCAATCAAACTAGTGAAGAATATAACTCTAGTGAGACATGCTGAAGGCCAACAGCTAATCAGTCATGCCTCTATGGAGAAGACACAGACTTCACAGTAGAAACATCCGTCTTTAGACCTGTCTACTATGCTCGCTTTTAGTCAATCATTTGACCTTGCTCCCCCACCTCCTGTGTCTTTCCCTACAGTGTACAGTGTAAGTACGACCCTTCTACAGCATCCTTCTACTTCTCTGGGAGAGATCCCAAATCCAAACCAGCACAATGACAGCAACTGTAAGGCAGACAAATCCCTGTGCCCTCGCATGACTGGGCCGCGATGCCGGCCTGTCAGCTCCCAGCACCTCAATAATAGTGCAGTGATGCTAAATAGGTTCCTGAAACATAAGGACGAGATGTGATGAACACTGAAGGGAGCAGTTGGAGGGTAGGTGGGGAACAGAGGGGGTGGAGTCCGGTGAAGGCTGCTAGCTGCTCAGAAAGCTCTATAATTAGCTGCAGAAGATCAAATGACTTTTAATGGGTTTGTCTGAAAACAGCCGACTATTTCAGATTTGCGCTGGGAGCTATATTCATATCTCATCAAACTAATGGAATTCTCTAGAGTGCTAGATTGGTTTTTATCTCAGATCAAAATGGCTGATAGAGGTGCATGGCTGCAGCATTCATGAGCTGCAGTTTTGTAATGAAAAAAGGGACATTTAAGGGCACTGTTATGTCAAATTACACATGATTTCAAAAGGCAAAAGTAGTCATTCAACTTGTGAGATGAAGTAATATCGGGGTCACAGTTCAGCCACTGCCTGATCTGGATGGAGAGAGGTCTATTGCAAAATTCTAAATAGGCTGCCTACAATTAGGCTCTTGAGCAAGCAACACATTACACATGCACCGATTTGCCTGCCATGTGTATTAATGAGACATGCTTGGGGAACTGTTCGGTGTAGAAACAATTAGTGGATGAATGAATAGTGGATCGATTAGTTGTTCAAAAGAAAGTGAACTTATCATTTTGAAAATTGATGAATCTTTTAAGTCATTTGTCAGGCAAAAATGCCAAACATTTTCTGGTTCAAGCTTCTCAAATGTGAGGAGTTGCTGCTTTCTCTGTTTTGTATCATTGTACACTGACAATCGTTGGGTTGTGGACTATTGATTGGACAAAAGAGAATAAGGCAATAAATAACATGAAGAGGTCATCTTGGGCCTTGTGATAAGGACGTGTGAGTTCTAAATTCATTGGAAAAATGATCAAATCATCAAATGAATCAATAGTCAAAATAATCATTGCTCTCAGCCCTACATCTGTCGGTCCTACCTTCTTTACTCATTGTTTCTGCATAATAAAACTGTATTCCTGAAAACTTGTGTACAGTTGATCCAGGGGAAATAAAGGGAAATACAGACTGAGGCAGAACAGGGAGTTCCTGCACACGCTTTCAGTGAAATTATGTCGGTTTGTGTCTATGAATGTCCTTTATTTCCCAGGGTTTCCTGCAAGCATTTATGCTACATTAATTTCCCCCACTCTGTCATCTCGGGTTTTCTATTTTAGACCGAGGAACTTATGTCTACTAACTTCAGCAGGGTTCGAACTCTCATTTAAGTTTTGCCTTCTCCTTAAATTACACAATATACACACGTTCTTTTTATTGCTTCTGCGAGGGAAGGGAGGGGCTCTGCAGGCGTTAGCACTTCATCATGCATGAACACCTCTCATTGAATTAATTACAGTGTATGAAGGTAGGAGCTTAAAGATAAGTAGGGAGAAAAACTCAAAAGAAACGTTTTAATCTCATTTCTATTACAAGAAAAAAATCTCTTCTGCCTCTGCAGTCCATGGCGATTCTCTCTTTCAGGCTTCTTCGTAGGTTAAATCTCCCCCCTTATTCTGTCTGTGTCCCAAGTGGACCATCGTACAGAGCTGCTGTTTGTCCTTGGCCACCTTCTCCTTGAGAAAGTGCTGTATCAGACAGGCTGCTAACAGGGCCGTCACATAGCTTGAGTACCAGCGGTGGCAGCAGCAGCAGCAGCACAGCCCTCTCTCTGGGGGTATACAGTTACACTGCACTATCTCTTACCGTTCTGACATTTTCATTCCCCCACTCTCCTGAGGAAAAAAAGGATAAACTTAAAAAAGAAAAAAGAAACAGGATGGACTTCATGTGTTGGTTCTAGTCTGGAGGATACCATTTCCACTATAGACACAGGGGTAAACAGAAGAGCGATATGAAGGAAGCTCCGTAAGCAGGAAGACGGACAAGGAGGGATATGGAGATGGACATGCTTTGTTTTCCCTGGCAGTGGATGGAGTATTTGTGCAGCTTTGCTCAGCAAAAAGAGCACTATCGCAGCAAAGCAGTCTGCCAGTCCTCCATCCAGCATATCAAGGCAAGAGCCCTCATTCTCCCTCATTCTCTGTTAGCAATAAAATTGTGGAACTCTGTAAATACTTTGGATATGTTAAGAGAAGAACCTGATAAAACAGGACTTCTCGTGGCTCTCAAAACACCAGAATACAACAAAAACTAGACACTGCAGCTGTGACAGTCCTCAATCATGCCCTAAAGCACGCTGAATGGGATGCCAAGATGCAAAACATCAAAAAATGGCCTCCCAGCATGCTGCATGCAGATCCAGCGAAAATATATTCAGAGACATGTGATGCACATGACTGATAGAGCCACCCACATACTCACTTGCTCTCACACAGAAAAAAGACAAAGATCAACAATCAACAAAGTGCTAAAAAAAGATCACATCAATTATAACTGAAGTCTGGAAAACTGGGTCTGATTTGAATCCACTTGTTCGACAAGAGAGACAAAATTCAGTTGAAGATAGGTTCAAACACAAATAAAAAGCACTTGAGTAATTTATGCTGTAACATTTTCTGGTGCAGTTGAGCATGCAAACAGTGGGAAACAATGCCTGGCACACAGTTAAACTGGCTCTTTGATTCTTTGCTGCCTGCCTCATTTTGTGCAAGCAAAAAATAAAGGCACACAAATCTCTGCGCAGGCCTCGCCTGTGCCTGCGTGTGACTCACTGATCTTACAAAAACGAGACCTACACACCTGAATAAGACAAGGAGGGGACAGCAGACAGTCTTCCTCACATATGGACAAACAGGGACTGAGGAAGAGACAGGTGGGGCCATAGGCAGCGGTACAAGTGCACTATAACTCATAGACAGCACACCAGATATTTTATTCATGGGAAGAAAAACCCAAGCAGCAAGAGTGACTCACTGAGCCACAGGGACACACATAGAGACAGAGTAGAGGGGTGACAGGGTTTAACCCACCTACATTGACTGCCTGCTCATTTTCAAACAGAAAACACATTAAAAAATAAAGTCTGAAATGGCAGGGCTCCTTTCAAATGGATTAAGGAGAATGTTTTTGTCTACTGAACTTGCCAGAGTGTATAGTCACTCTCCCACTCTCATAGCGCTATCACCAGAAGAGAGCTGCTCACGGCACAATACGGCGAGCTGTTTGCACTTCAGGCTATGCATTCCTGAGCTTCCTGGCATATAAAATGACAAAAAGAATTCTTACGCACCCATGCTGAGCCAGGCTATTGTCGACAACACACAGGCTCAGGTATAGTGGCATCCACGTTGGCTGCATATACACAAGGAGGATTGTTGAGGCTGTGCAGATTGGCCTACATATGGCAGGAGGCCTGGTGCAACTTAAGCGATGTGCAGTCATCAGTGTGTCGATTTGAACCCACTCACTCTGAGCCAAGTCCCCGCTGCCCAGGATCTCTCACAGAGAAAAACTGACTAAATATGTGATGAGCTGAGCTGTAAGAGGATTCAACGTACAAACACACACGCACACACACATTTCAAAGGCATTTACAGACACACAAACACGCATTTCCAGTGGCATAAAAAAAAGGAAGGCAACTCCGCTCACTTGGGATAATTAGAGCGCATGCAGAGCCTGGGAGACAAAGCCTGGCATCGTGAGAACAAGGCTCGCCTGATGAGGCCTCTCTATTTAAATCCCTGGGATGAGCGGAGAGTGTGTCTGTCGATGGAATCGCTCCAGGAGACATGCACGGGCTTGGAGGAAGAAACAGCCAAGGCAGGGAAAAGAAGACAGACAGAGACAGAGACAGAAAACTGTAGATGAACCAAGTGGCAGGGAGATATCTTTGAGGAAATGAAAGGACAGAGAATAAGGGCTTAGATTCAATCCGACATCTTCCTGCTGTTAGTCACAGAGCAAACACCACTGAAATTACACACAGGTGACTCACTGTGTTCTGTGCCACTTTGAAGTCAGTTTGCCACTGCAGGGCTTGGAAATGAGGGTTTGACTGAGTGAGTGGGTGATTGGGGGAGTGAACTGAGTGAGCATATGAGTATGAGTACAAGAAGATAGAGAAGGATAGACTCCAGGATTAGTACCTTTCCCTTTGCAGATCTATAAGTGTTTCTTGTTGCTAAGAGGATTCACAGGGATATGGGGCTGTCTCAACAATTGAAAGCAAGGTTTTAGGCACTAATCTACAAATTCAAGGGTGAGTGAGGCAGATTCTCAGCTGATGGAGCACATGCTGCTGCCTTCAACTTGATTGACATGGCTGAACGTGGAGGTCAAGGAGGCAGTCTTTACAGCTTAGTGGAGAGAGAAGAAACAGCCTACATAAGGCTTTAACTGTGTTCCACCACCCACAATGATGTATTGAGAGATTATTATCAAATACAAGTGTTACTGATTGTTGTTTTCTTTTTTGTTTTTTTTTCATACGTAAAACGTCTCCAACAGTCTGCCTTTGCCCTCGTCTCTGTTCGGTATCTTGATCACCTCTGTATAGTTACGACACCCAGGGATGTCTCAGCTATACAAGGTCACACAAAAGGCCCTCATAGGGGATCATTCAGCCCTGCTTACAGAAGGCTCCAAAGCACCCACCCTGACAATCACAGCCAACTGGGAGCCATCATTCACATGCAATTGTTCACTATCAGCCCATATCCACATGGCAGCACACAGGAGCATGCTTTATTATCAGTGCTTGCCTACAAGCACCCACAGCAAAACACGCACACAGATTTTAGATGACACGAGGAAAAATGCTGCTGCAAGAGGACTGCAACCAAAGAGCAATAAGCAAAGCACTAATGTAATTTTTGGATTATGCCGAACAGATTTTTTTCATACTTTTTCTTCTCCTTGTGCACAAGTGTCCAGCATTTCTACACTTGGGTGGATCGTATCTGCTTGTCTGTTCCAGGACCACTCAACCTTGTGCACATTTGCAAACAGACATTAAAGCCACAGCCACTCCACCAGAGCTAACACTGCAATTGAAAAAAGTCTCTTCCATAAATCTTGCCTTGAATTTAGATGTGCTGATACATTTGACGCTACAGGCTCACTGGAAGCAACATTTTTTTTTATGACATGCACAAAAATCTCATTTCTGTGTTGCATAACACTCACTCATTTTTATGGCTCTGAGAATCTCTGTTTGCTTAAATCAGCAGAGAATAAAATGTAACGAATGCATTAACTGTTCCAGATGTTCTGTATTCCATTAACCCAGTGGGAGCCACATCAGCAAATGCCTCAGTGTGATGCAATTCGCTGGGTAAACCTGCTATGTGCTTACCCTAGGTTTTCCACAAGCAAATTAAATTGAAATAAAACCCTTCTGTTGTTTTTTTGGATACAAAAAGGAATACAAAATTATAAGATACAGAGAGTAAAGAGCTAGAAATCACAAGGGCAAAACCTCTTTTTAAACCACTGCAAACTGTAAAGCCTGAGACACAAAGATGCTCAGATGAGTGGGGGGAAACTCAGCTGAAGAAACAAAAGCTCACAATCTGGCACTCACACAGGTATCTGACAAAACAAAACCGTTTACACAGCTGAAGTAGCTGGCTAATACCAAAATGTTTAAAAAGGAGGAACTGTGAAACAGGAGGGCCACTTGAGTCCGATGACACCTCGACAACCACAACACACAAAAAGATGATGAACAATGGAATGACAGGGTTGGACGAGAGGGAATAAACCATCTCTGTCCAGCTGTGAGTGTGTCTCTGAGGAGCTCTCACAGGCTTGTAAATTCAAGCTCAAGGTCCAGGGGAGCAAGTGCAGTCAGCATGTCAGCACAGCAATATCTATCTCAGCTGTCTGTCCACAAGCTCATCAGCAAGGCCGAGTCTGCACACACCACCAGCTTCACTGGCAAACAACAGCAACAGCAACAGCGAGCAGTTGGTTTTTGGCTGTCCAGTTCTGACATGGTTCAATCAATTGAGAATTACACAGCAAAGGGCAACACAGCTCTGGCTTCATTACTATCCAGGCTCAGAAACAAAACACTTTGATGTTTAACTTGACACTTGTATTAAGTAGGACTTTGTGAATCTGATATGTTTCACTTTAGTTATTTAAAGATATAAACTGATGCCATTTTTGAGTGTCATAAATCGTATAAATATAAATATGCATGTTATCTCTTTGACGCTTTAGTTTGAACACCTCTTCGAGTTATGAACACCTCTTTGTTCAGACTCAGAGGTGTTCATACTTGTATTTTCCCTACAGGTGTATGTTCATGTGTTTGTTTATTACCAATTCAGTGTGTATTTGGAGGCAAATGAGGCAGGTGCAACACAGGGATAGGGATATGAATATCCATATTGTAAGCATGTGATGTTTTACTGCAAATAAAAATGACATTTCAAACCAAAAAAAGCCTTATTCTTCAGGACAGCCATTGATTAAACCACAGGAATCCTCAGCAAACACCCACAGTCAAAGGCACACAACAGCCACTACACATTTCTCAAAATAATCTGGGTGACTGATCAGGAAAATTCATTGATTTCATCCATTAGTCATCTCAGGAGAGTCTGTACAGTATTGATCAGCACGCCTGTGCGGTTAGGAAGAAGGTTGACTGAGGAGGCAATCATTGCAGAGGGGACAGGCCTTTGTAGAGACAGTGCAGTGGCATAGATTTTGCTGGGGACATAATAACCATTATTTCCCCACACACAATGCAAGCCAATACTGCCTCAAAATGGCCGAGGTTTTTGTCGCAAATGAGGGAGAGATAAACACCTTCCCTGATAACCACTTTGCAGGGCACACAACAGTGCCAGGAGGAGATGTCTTGTTAAAATGTTTTGTCATGGTTGCTCCAACAGTGAGCAGGAACACTTGTGTTTACCCTCTGAGTGGGTGAGAGTGGGGGGTGTTTGCCCTGAAAATGGGTGCATTGTTATCCGATGACACACATGTCTGACACTGCAGGCTTCAGTCTCCATGGACAATAACTGGTGAGCCAGCGGGAAAATAGGACATCAGGTAGGTGAAGAGTGTGTGCACATGTGTGAGTGGGTGTGACTTTCATTTGGGGCACTTCAATCTAACAAATGGACTCAAATTGTCATATGGACTATAAACCTCAAAATAAGACATTTAAAGGCACTATTGATTAAGAACATGGCCTGCCTGCCTGTCTACCTGCCTAACAGGTCTGGTGTGAGAGGGGGCCATGCTGTTGACACAAGAACAGCTAGACTTTGAATATGTTGGTAAACGATTTCCTCCTCTGTGTTCAGAAAATGTAATATACACATATGATTGACACAACTGTTGTGTAGAGCAGACAGCACACTGTTTGTGATCCACTGCAGATGGACTGTGTCCCCAAAGGCATGACAAAGCCACAGCTGTCTTTCATTTGATCTCTGCCGCAAACCCTGCTATAATTCTTGGTACAGCACCTTTCAGACCCACATTGTTTAACGCATACCAACAAACTGCAATCACTGACAAAGACTGAGGTGAAGAATGACCTGAAGTAAGCTCATTAATATTTAACTAGATCTGATATTATATCAGCCTTCAAGAACATGTTTCAAAGCTTAAAAAGTAGATTAAACAAGTAGCCTATTATGTAAATCCTTACATTATTAGCTGAAATCACCCTGATCAATTCTGCTACTTGTGTGGGAATCTTGTGGAAGAAAGTCAATGCCAATATAGTTAGCCTACATCAAGCGAGATAAAATAGTGTATTCGTTAGGAGATCGGCAGAGCTTGGCCGTACATGCCTTATGTGAAGAAAAGGCAAAATCCGGGCCGAAAAGATTTGCTTTTACATGAGAAAACCACAGTGGTGTTCTGATTCAAGTCAGACGAACCGGGCACAGAATAAATTAGAAAACATTTCAGGTTACATACCTCAATATAGCCGGCCAGCGAGGGAACCACAATGCCCAAAATAAGGACAGATATCGCCGGGACTGAACCCATCTTCCAGAATCTCCGGTTAGTCTACTGTAAATAAACTTATTTCCTATATGTGTAAGCCGACGTCCCGGAGAATAATGAGCAAACCAAGTCCTGATTATCTATCCTGGAGAGCGGCACGAGTCCTGCTCCGCTTGTTTTGTTACGCGAGGTCGACACAAAATGTTGGAGAGAGACTGAGTGTCGGTCTCCTCGGGAACTGTGGACTGTGTGTAGCGCGGCTGCTGTGACTCTGCTGCCTCCTCCCTTCACTGGCTCATCTGAGCCACACAGCGCACTGCGCCACCAGGCGACCGGCTGCAGGAGCCTAAAACAAGTTCCACTTAATTCACACAGTAGGTCAATATTAAACATAATATCTAAGCTAATAACGCCTGTTTTATGAGCTGCAGTAGAAGGAGACTATATTCACTCAAGTAGCCTACTGCACATAAATTAACAGTTGTGGTACTTCCTTGTGTATTTCTATTCATTAGGGTTATGTTTCAGAGGTAAACATTGTGTTTTTTCCTCCACTATAATTTAAAGCTGTACTTTAAAATATACTTTACAGGTTGAGATTTTACATTTAAAACATGATCAGGTTATAAAATATGATGCATTATGCATTATGCAACCCAACAATTTTTAAAGTAAGTAAAAACATTTGAATGCTGCCTTCACATAAATGCAACAGTAACAATAAAAAATTTGACATAATAAAATAACACTGCATAACATAGAGCCTACGTTTGATAGGCTACTTTATTGGATTTTGATGATAATAATTCTGTACTTTCACATAACACATTTCCTCAACACTCTTAGAGGTGTCATTCTGAATACAACTACACATATGACATTGCTTTTATAACTGTAGCACAGTTGTGGAAGAAGTATTCTGATCCTTTACTTAAGTAAAAGTGACAATAATCATGTGACAATAAATATAATCCTTTATACAAGTAAATGTTTCCATTCAAAACTGTATTATTAGCAAAACTTAGACTACCAAAAGCACTTGCTATGCAGAAAGATTACGCCTGTGATTGGTATAGGCTAATTACATGTTTTGTTATTTGATTATTGTCACTGATGCATTCATGTTTATATGAAGAGTTTCTTTTGTAAATGATCATTTTTAACCTTTTGATCTTGATTAAAGTGCTTTGTATTTTAGAAGATTATCTTATGTTTTCTTAATCTTAATCAACAGATAGCTAAGAAATATAGCTGTCAAATAAGCATAGTGGAGTAAAAAGTACATACCTGACAGCTATATTTCCTTCACAGAGTAATTTTACATACAATCAGCTTATAAAATATGAGGCAGTGTTATAAAGCAGAACATCAACTAATCAATATTAATTATTGGTTGATTATTTCAATGGGATGAACAACAGTCCAGAACTCAAAGACATTCCATTTCTAATGATATAAAACAGAAAAAAAAAGCATAAATACTTAACATTGGAGAACCTTTTACTTTTAATTTCGATACTCTGTACGGTATATTTCACTGTTAATATTTAATGCAAGTAACTTTTGGAATGCAGGACTTTTACTTGCAATGGAGGATTTTACAAGGTGTTGCTTGGACTGCTATCTTAAGTAAAGACTCTGAATATGTCACCGCAAAGATGACAAAAAAAGCAGAACAATGCCCGCTCCACTCTTGATGGTATAATATTTGACAGCCCTTGAAGTAGCAGAACCTCCACCTCCACTAAGAGGTGTCTGTTGTATGCTGCTGAAGTTCATTTGTGTGTGGTATTTAAGATGGTTTCAAGATGGATGCATTCAAATAGCTACCCCCCCCCAAAAAAACCCAAAAAACAAAAACAATTTGATGTCTAATTGCTTGTATTAATAATGAAATTCCACAAGCACACACACCCTCACACTCATTATTTTCTTAACAGATTATCATTTGTATTTCTCTCTGATGACTTATTGAAAAAGCATTTGATCTTTGCTTCAGGCAGCACACTCAGAATGGTTATTCATGTCTGAAATAACCGCCGTTGAACGTGTTAGAACAAGTTGAATTTGGGCGTTAAGTTTAATCTTAGGATGTGTCAGTTTGATCCCTAGATACCTCAGTAAAAGGCAGAGAATTAACTCTCTGTTTTAGCTCCCCAGGTAACAGAGGTCCAGTAACCTTTTGTGAATTTCTAGATTATTTTTTCTTTAAAAAAAAATCTAAATCAGGCCTTACCTCAAAACCCTATAGAAACAACATACCCATACATTTAGTCAACTCACCAAACTCACAGCGAACTCCAAAAACACACAGTATCCATCGTGTTTCTCCAAATAACTCCACTGGTACTGCAGGATATAGCCTACTCAATTGCAAGCAGAGCCTTCCCAAAGTATTATCAGATGGGACAATATAGGAAAGGACTAATGTGAACGTTCAGATACGTTCAGATTACATGACCTCCTTTGGTTTTGCTTCAGGATACGGTTGGTCTGATAATAAGCTTGAAGTTAACTTGTGTTCTTATTTTATTTATTTACTTATCGGCCTTGACTTATTATATGTGAAAGAGAGAGCATGAAAAGGCAGTTTCAACCTCAGGGACTACATTGTATGTTCACGTGTCCTTTAAGCTTCCTGAGGGAGTTTGCCTACATTATGTGTGATTTTAGTTTCAATATGAAGTTTATCCAGGTTAACCAGACCTACTATAGTTAACAGCACTCTCTTATGTGGTCTCACACATTCTCAATCTCTCATTATCTCATCTCTTTTTTATATGGACTTACTTCTTTAGGCTACCTTTTCTTCTATCATTGTATTTTCTGTTGTTTTTTGTTTACTTTCCTATTATCATTCTGTAGGAGTGTATAATCATGACTGATCAGTGTCCTCCAGTGCTCACGGCGCGTAACTACACGTAACCCTAACCCTTGATTAAGCTTGAAAGCATTCACCGCTGCCAGAACATTCAGTATACGGTCTGCCTGGTTGTTGATAGGCGATAGGCTGCCTTTAACTATTATAGCCTACACATTGCCCTCATATGGTGCATAACCACACTGTTAACTGTGTTTATTTTCAGGGTTTCAAAACAAAGGTCTACATCGGCCTATTGATTATTTTTGGGTAGATCCACATAAATAAACATATTATTTATGTTTCTTAATTTTTTATGGCTTTGTGCTCAGTCTCTGATTTGTGGCCTAATGTTTGTACTTTGTTACCAACCTGATATTGTATTGGCCAGACTTGATTACATGGGCTATTAAAGAATTTTGAAAAATGTATCATCTCCGATTGCTTGAGTTTGATTTAATTTAATGTTAAAGTATTCACCAGAAGTGTGATAACATATCTGCATTTATGGTTTCACAAATTGCATTTTGCAGTTGAGAATGTGAATACTACTAAATAATAGTACATCAGCTGTCACCGTCACTTATTATACTAATAACATATGGCTTTTGTATTATATTGGCTACTTGAAAATCTGTTGAAAGAAACAACTTCAAACCTCATTGATTACTGGACTTATAATATGCATTATTGAGAATGTGTCACTTTTGCAGGGCTGTTAACATGGTGCAGGGTCTGATTACAACATGTAAATTATTAATAAATACTATTAGTTCCAACAGTAAGCATAGCCTACTACCGATACCTGTAGGACTAAATATAAATAATTGTTAGGTGCGATTGCTTCAGTTTGAAGACTGTATTTTGAAAGTATTCACCGGAAGTGTGAGTATACTGTAATGCCCCCGCAACAAACAAGAAAACAAACAACAAAAATATAAATATTTTATAGTATAATTTAAGCCAGCAAAACCAAATACAGTAGCCTAATAACAATAGAGTAAAAAACTCTTTGGACAACAGGTTTAATTCAATTGGACGATTTGTACTAAAATTGATCATTAAGTTATAACCACGACTTGTTGGCGGTAACATCGTAACTGTTTCAATATATTACTGAATTCTGTGTATAAACTGTTTCATGAACAATATGCTTTAAAATATCCCATATTATGGCTGAAATAACCGCCAATCATCAGCCACGCTCCTGTGTGTTGCTAGGCAGATTATGTTAATATATGCAATGCAGCCATCTCTGCAGCTACCATTCTGAGGTAAGAACAACTTGTACGCTGTCCACAAAATGTAAGAAAACTAGGAATTGCTTCACGGCCAGATGTGTAGCTTGACTGCTCGGTAGTCTTTCTGCTAATAGAAATTAAATCGGCGGGTTGTTTTAGCGCATTTGTACCAGTAGAAAATATATATTTTTCTTTGGGTCTCTTCGGATGTGGTTGTTGTTGTTAGTCCCACCCAAAATGGAGCCCGTTCTTCCTTGTTCACGGTAGAGTTGAAGGGCTGGGCTCAACTAGAATGGGGGGACGGGTGGATCTACCCAAATAATAACGGCTTTTATTGCCTCCAAAACCACCTTTGTTAAAAATTGCAGAATATGGTCCACGTCTTGGGACGTGACAAGTTATGTTTGGCTCCAAGGTCGGCCCCACATTGGGACTATATGGCTGTAATGCTAATGTTGCGGTGCAGTAAATGCCCGGGTTTCTATAGCACTGTTTTTTGTGGTATGGTCCAGTTGGGACTGAGAACCTGCGGGGTTAAAATAGGGGGGAATTGGCTTTATTATTGATTATACCAACTATATTTCTGAATGAGTTTATAGAGTCGTGATTTTTTACGGTGGCTTTTGTTCCGACATGCGGTGGTATTTAGACACCGTTTGCCGGGCGGCCTCGTCAGCAAACGATGACCGCGTTTTTCCTCGTACCCCCGCAGAGAGTCTTGTGTGACCGCTCGTGTTCATGTCCTATCAGCCGAGCGAAGCTGTGTCTGGCTGACTGGAGACCCAAAATCTCGGTTGCAGATGGCACGTGGGGTTGAATTCAGTGCCACTTTGCTGAGAGGTTGCTGCTGCAGTGCCTCATTGTTGCAGACAAACAGCTTTTCCCCCCAACACAGGCGTGTCTAATACATAATGTAACGGATAAAGCTGTAACAGTAGAGGGTCCATCATCCTATTCAGAGACTACTGCAGACCATACACATTTTTAACATTTCTCACAATGTTAATTTTTGAGATGATGCATCAAGACATCTAATGTTTACATATGGCAGTCTCAAATTCATATTAAAATGAAAAAAAAAACATCCTTATTTTACTTTATTATCACAATATTGCATTATTATTATTGTCAAAATCACCCACATCTCTTTTCTGTGTGCATTACAGGCATCCTTGGCTCTCTCCAGAGTGAAGTGACGGGTGACGTGCTTGGCAAGAGGCCTGGCACCGTGCTGCCATGGAGACAAAGCAGGAACCCTCTGCTGTGTGGAGTCAGACTGCTAACAACGATTCAGAAAACAGCACACAGGTCTGCTTTCCTGTCCGAACCGTCCCTGGACTGCATATAGAGTCATAAGCAATACAAAAGGATGCAGTACATGTGTTACATCAGAGGACAACTTAAGCATCTCACAATTTGTCTTTTGCACACACTCACCAGATAGGGAAACTTGCATCTGTGAACTGATCCAAATTGCTGCTATATCCCAAAATTCACCGTTTACTTTACAGTCTTCCACAGATGATATCCTCCAAAAGGACTTGAGGAGGGCAGAATCTCATTTTAATTTGTTTAACACTAGATTTTTAAAAAGTCAGTGTAATGATGCTGCAGGTGGTTCAAAACCTTTTTGTCCTGTGCACACATGTTGCAGGTGCATTTTGAAGGCGGCACAGTGGCCCAGATAGTGTACAGTGGAGATCAGGTGGACCGGGGCCAGCAGCAGGTGGTTTACACAGCAGATGGGAACTCCTATACCTCGGTAGAATCTGCAGAGCATACACTGGTCTACATACATCCTGCAGATGGCACTCAGGTAAGAAGCAATCTTATTTACAGCAGAGATAATTAAGCTGACATTTTAGGCATTAAGATGACACTTATTAATTAGAAAACCATGCATTGATGAACAGGTGGGGTTTAAAAGTGATGTCTGGTAAAACCCGGCATTTTATGGGAGTGTAATTCATATTTGGAACTTTTTTTTAAATAAAAAAACTATTAACAATTTAAAGAGTTTCACATATTTTCACTTTATTGCTTCAAATGTACAAAGTGTACATGAATTAATATGTAAAATTCATAACATGATGCACTTGCCTGCAAGATGTGCTCACTTCAATTTTTCTTTCAGACTGTATTTGCTGATCAGCCACAAGTGGCTTATATTCAGCAGGATGGTACGACTCAGCAGGTGAGTTGACTAGATGCTGTCATGTCATTACCTAACTTTGTACCACCTGTTTTTTATTAAAGTAATATAATCTCCTTTGTAGGTCACAGTTTTGCTGCCCAGTGGACAGAACATGAATGCTGCTAACCTGCATGTTCTCAGTAATGTAGCAGAGGCTCCTCAAGCCATCCTGGAGCCAGTTTCCCAGGTGAGGACACTTTATTTGTGTGTTTACCTTTCCAGGCAAGAAAATAGTCTATTCATATTTTAACACACATTATGGAATACAGTAGGGGGGAAAAGGAAACATGAGCACAAATGGTTTTGTGCTGTATTTACACAATGATAGCAAAAACATTGATATTTTGTTCTAGTAGGTAAGTGCTCTTACTTGGTTCAGCTTAAATGTGATTTATTCCTTTTTAATGTAGATTTTTGTGGCATTTGTTACATGTGAACAAGCCAAACATGCACTTTTCAGTGTCTTCCATGTAAAGTTAACCAGAAGAGTTTAGTGAGTATGAACTCTGTGAAATGATCAAACACGCACAGGAGCAGCTGTCTGCGTCCAGTTCACTCCCCTCCATGGCTGACATGGCGGACCCCCCCACCAGTCCCCTCGGGGCCACGGACTCCACTGACGATTCTGACGAGGATGAGGACGAAGACTCTGACATGGACGACTGGGAACCTCGTGAGCATCAATCATTCAACCCTCACAGCCTCTGTAAGTTAAAGAACAGTCTTAATACACTCAGCTCACTGACTTGGCACTGACCTTTCAATAGTGTTTTGTTGCATCTTTTATACATAAAACTCAACATAAAGTAAAGTAAACATACAACAAACTAACATACTTAAATAACTACTACTGCCTTTTGGCTGAAATTCTGCCTTATTTCTCCACTACAAAATGTTTTTCTTAATAAGCAATTAAATCTCAGGTTATGTTAGACAAATCTGCTAATGGGTCAAGATAACTTGATATTGCCAATCACAATCAACTCATCAATTATCTTTAATTAGAGACCAGTACTGTTCTAAGTTACTGCCACTTATTCTTTTATTGAAATAATTTTGAACCATTCTGTCTCAGTAGTATTTTAAAATGAAAAGCTTCATAGTGATAGTGTTTGTCAGATTGTGCAGGTCCTCTTAATCTGTTTACGTTTTGTGTTTTCACATTTAAGAAAAAAAGAGCTCCATAGTAAGTTGACAGTTGGACCACATTAACTTTTTATATCTGTTGTGGTGATTCTGTCCAAATAATTTCTCCTTTCTGTGGCCTCTCAGGGTGTGAGGAGTGTAATAATGCCAACCCCTCTGTGTGTCTGAAGCACGGCCCTCTGCACCCCATCCCCAACCGGCCGGTGATGTCCAAGGCCCGGGCCAGCCTGCCTCTGGTCCTCTACATCGATCGTTTCCTGGGCGGGGTGTTCTCCAAGAGACGCATCCCAAAGCGCACGCAGTTTGGTCCGGTGGAGGGACCCCTGGTTCCTCAGAGCGAACTGCAGGAACACTACATTCATCTGAAGGTAAGTCAGCGCTCTGCATTATTAATTTCACCTCTTTTCTACCCGTCTTCTGTAGAAGAGTTTCCTATTGTACCTGAAACCTCATATCTTTGCCCTGTTTATTAAATATAAGGTATAATGTAGGAAAGTGCTGGGAAAACATTTTGTGTTGCAAGCATGTGCTGTCTAAAGTGACACTCTTTCAGTCTGATCTCCAATCTGTTTTTTGCTTGTTGTCTCAGCTGTGCATGCTGGATGCGGGGAAAGATGGAGAGAAGTCCGACGACATGTGGTTGGACCTTTCTGATGAGGACAGCTGCAACTGGATGATGTTTGTGAGACCTGCTCAGACCCACCTCGAGCAGAACCTGGTGGCCTATCAGTACGGCTCCGAGATATTTTACACAACCATCAAGAACATCCAACCCAAACAAGAGCTCAGGGTCAGTCCTGGGTGGTGCATTTTGTGTGTTGTGTTGCATATACAGTACACTCATTTGTCTTGCTTCAGATAATGTCTTGTATGCTTTTCCATGGAGTGTGGAAAGTAATGAAACAACGTTTTCACTCAAGTCCAGCAGTTAGAGTATAGTTAAGTTAGTGACTAGTTGGCAAGGAAAGCCACATCTGAGTCCCAGTACATAAAGAATGTCTGAATAAGCTTTAATAATTTGTGTTTTTAATGATGTGTCCCCCTGCAGGTATGGTATGCGGCATCATATGCAGAATTTGTCAATCAGAAGATCCACAATGTTACAGAAGAAGAGAGAAAAGGTGAGTCTCTGCACTTGCTGACTTTGCTTAATATCAACACCATGCCTCAGCTATGCTGTGATGGCACGTATCTGACTACAAACTGTTCTTGGTCCCTGGTCCTTCAGTGCTCCGAGAGCAAGAGAAGAACTGGCCATGTTACGAGTGTAACCGCCGCTTTGTGAGTTCCGAACAACTGCAGCAACATCTGAACATGCATGATGACAAGTTAAACTCTGTTACCAGGTACAACTTTTTTAGCACCTTACTTTATATCTTGTCCTTCATTTGTGCCTCAGTAGAGCCCATATGACCTGTTCACTATTTCTTTCCTCTCTCAGATCCAGAGGCCGGGGTCGAGGAAGGGGCAGGAGGAGGTTTGGGACAGGAAGAAGACCGGGACGTCCGCCCAAATTTATACGATTGGATCCACCAGTAGATGCTGTTGGGGACAAGACAACAGTAAGAGACACATGGATATGTGCTTAGCTGATTAATCTGAAAAATTGTGATTTACATTTTACACATTCACTTCTCGCATTTTATCAACCATATGCTTAACTAAAATTGATTCAACATTTTAACCTGTAATGAAGTAATTGCTAGTAAGTTGCAACCATAGTGCATATAATGTAAGATTTGCCATTAAACAATAAATGTAAAATTTACTTACAGCAGTTATTATACAGTTATCTAAGAGTAAAGTAATAATTCAGAAGCAAACATTAACTAGAAAAACATTAATAAGGGTTGTCAAAAATCTTAATAAATAAAACAAGCTACACAAGATTGAACACATTTTAATGACCTTTTCAATCAGGAGATGCTTGAATTGACGGAGAAGCCGCTGGAGGAGCGAGCGGAGGGAGCTCAGAACGGGCTGAAGGTGGTGGAGATGGAGCCTGAGGTGGAGACTGGGAATGAGGCAGAGGGCCAGCTTATACCGCCTGCGGGGGAACCGGTCCCAGAGTCCGTCAGCCCCCCATCCAACACGGACCTGTCAGTTCCACTTAAGGAGGATCCGGCACAGAGCAGCCAATCTGATGCCCATCTCACATCTCAGGACATGCGTCGTGCCAAGAGGATACGGGTAAGACTGGACACTAAAGTGTTTAGTGTTCACTAAAATGTGATAGTGTTTTATGTAGTTTGTTATTCTGTCATAGTGGCCATGTTTTGCTTTACAACAGTGTGTCTCTCTTCCTCAATGCATGCGTTCCTCAAAGGTGGATGTGCAGGTAGGTGAGACATGGAGGACGGCAGAAAAACATGACGTTCAAAGATTCCTTTTGTCGTTTTCCATAGTGTTAATGTTCATGTGACATTTCAGGATATGTCCCCTCCTGCACACTCCATTGCATCTATCAGCCTCTTGCCATGTCTCAACAGATCCATGTCAGAAAACAGTGTTGGGGGTTTTCTGCTAGCAGTTCCTCTCTCTGTCTTTTCCATGCAGAATGCAGCACTGCAGCACCTTTTTATCAGGAAGAGTTTCCGTCCTTTTAAATGCACCCACTGTGGTAAGGCTTTCCGGGACAAAGACAAGCTGGATCAGCACCTGCGCGTCCATGGGCGGGATGCCTACACCTTTTCCTGTCACATTTGCAGCAAGAGCTTTATGAGTGACTCAGCCCTGGAGGACCATCTGCTGGTGCACACGGAGAACCGGACCTACTCTTGTCTCTTATGCCCAGAAACGTTTGAAAAACTGGAAATGCTCAAAGACCACGTAGGAGTGCATGCTGTAAATGGGTGCTTCACCTGTCCTTCCTGCAAGAAGACATTTACTGACTTCATCCAGGTTAGTATGTGATGTAACCAAAAGCATTTAGGGGAGCATATGGGAAGGTGATTTTTTCCAGCTATAACTAAACAAAAGAACAGTCCGGTTTAAAATGGTAAATTGACAGATTTTCTCAAAATGTTGTCTCCTTTAGGTGAAGAAGCACATCCGCTGCTTCCATTCAGAGAAGGTCTTTCAGTGCCCAGACTGTGAAAAGGCCTTCTGCCGGCCGGACAAGCTGCGTTTGCACATGTTACGCCACTCTGACCGCAAGGACTTCCTGTGCTCAACATGTGGCAAACAATTCAAGGTAAGATGAGTGAGGGCAGCATTGAGAGATGACAGTTGGTCATGTTAATTTAAAGATATGTGAGATCTTATGTGACTAATATTTTCCTT
The DNA here is from genome assembly GCA_024633595.2 of Lepomis macrochirus. Lineage (NCBI taxonomy): Eukaryota > Metazoa > Chordata > Actinopteri > Centrarchiformes > Centrarchidae > Lepomis > Lepomis macrochirus. The sequence continues at coordinate 7,086,110 of JALXJV020000009.1, forward strand.
ATGTGACATTAAGAGGAAAGATAAGCTGCGGGAGCACATGCAGCGCATGCACAATCCGGACCGAGAGGCAAAGAAAGCTGACCGAATCCACCGCTCCAAATCCCTCAAACTGAAGATGCCCACCACTGACTTTGAGAGCTTCATGTTCAAATGCAGAGTGTGCATGATGGGGTTCAGACGCAGGGGAATGCTGGTGAGCAGCAACCCACAGAGCACGTTTTATTTGTTAATATTGAATTCCAGTACACTTAACTTTATTTTTCTGGTTACAGGTCAATCATTTGTCCAAGCGTCATCCAGAGATGCGTATTGATGATGTGCCTGAGCTAACGCTGCCAATTATCAAGCCCAACAGGGACTACTTCTGCCAGTATTGTGACAAGGTTTGTTTTTATCATCTTGTCATGGTTTTGGAGGAGACATGCTGTTATTATTTATCTAATGATTCCAGAGTGCAGTGTGAAAATTCATGTCGTTTAATTAAACTTCTGCTTCACATCAGACTCTTAACTTGTAACTTTCAGTATGATGTTATTAATAAATTGTACTGTGCAGGTGTATAAGAGTGCCAGCAAGAGGAAAGCTCACATACTGAAGAACCACCCCGGGGCAGAATTGCCTCCTAGCATACGTAAATTGCGTCCGGCTGCTCCTGGTGAGCCAGACCCCATGTTGAGCACACACACCCAGCTGACTGGCACCATCGCCACTGCACCGGTCTGTTGCCCACATTGTGCCAAACAGTACAGCAGCAAGGTTAGTATAAAGCTTTGTCAAATAAGGTATTTTACCTCATTGGAAATGTGTATAAACACTAATACAGATAATGACTCTATTTGTGTTTGCAGTAATTATGCAGTGTCTTGGACAGTCCCACACCCCAACTAATAACATTCTGTGTGCTTGTATCTCAGACTAAGATGGTTCAGCACATCAGGAAGAAGCATCCGGAGCTTGCCCAGCTCGCCAACGCCATCCAGGCTCCTCTGACTACAGCTGTAATCAGCAGTGCTCCTGCAGTCATCAGTGCAGACGGTACCACAGCTGAGGCTGTAGTGGTAAGAAAGACTTACAAACATACATGTTAAGCACCAACACTCAGTAGATTTCTGTCCAAAAATGTCACATCATGCCATAAAAATGTCATAGGAAACTGGACTCCATACATCAGATACAAAAAAGACAGATATACAGAAAGGAAGGAAGGTCAACTAATACAAACCAGATATTAAAAGCTGTATGACTTATTTTCTCCACAGACCACAGATTTGCTGACCCAAGCCATGACAGAGCTTTCTCAAACGCTGACCACAGACTACCGCACAGCACAGGGAGACTATCAGAGGATCCAGTATATACCCGTGTCTCAGGCAGGAGGCAGCCTGTCCCAGCCGCAACATATTCAGCTGCAGGTGGTGCAGGTGGCTCCGGTAAGATCCAGGATCTAGGACCTAGATTTGTTTTATTTTCTTAAACTTCACTGTATCCCAGGAAAGCGTTCTGAGCATCTCAGCAACATCTTGATGCACAATCACAGGTATACACTTTGAGATTTGGGAGCTGCCCGGCACAAACACAAGTAGAGCTAGAAGAATTAGTCGATTAATTGATTATTTGATTGCCAGAAAATTTATTGGCAACTATTTTGATGGTTGATTGTTAAGTGACAATGCCAATCATTCTTTGGTTCTAGCTTCTCAAATTTGCTGCACTTTTCTGTTTTATATAATTTCAAATTGAATGTCTTTGAGTTTGGGCTTCCTGGACTGAACAAAATAATCAATCTGAATGTGTCACCTTGGGGTCTGGGAATTTGTGATGAGCTTTTCCCACTATTTTCTGACATTGTATATGCATAGGTAGGATTTAAAATAACCACAAGCTCCTATAAAAGTTCTGGCAAATTACTGCTTTGGCTTGTAGGTTTCAAACATTTCAGCAGGCAAACTACTTTTTATTTCCTGCTGAACATTTAGTGAACAGGTAAAAGTTATTTTCTCTGTGTTTCACAGGCTTCCTCCCCAAATTCCCAGCACCCAACAGTAGATGTGAGCCAGCTGCATGACCCTCATGGCTACAGCCAGCACTCCATCCAGGTACAACACATCCAGGTGGGTGAGCCTTCAGGCACTGGACAAGGTGCCACCCAGGTAAATCCACATTATGCTTACAATGGGTGTATGAGTAATTTATAGTATGACACACGTTGTTGGATATGTAATGTTAAGCTTCATAATAGAATGCCTACATATGACCATCTCTTCATTCTCTTCAGGTCACAGGTCAGCCTTTAAGCCCCACCTCCCAACAGCCTGGTCAGGACCTTAGCCCCACTCAGCTGACCCCTGTGACCTTAGCTCAGAGCCACACCTTGCAGACCAGTAGCACCCAGCAGCAGCAGCAAGGGACTGTGCAGCATGCTTACATACCAGGGAATTGGAACTACAGAGGCTACTGTGAGTCACACACAAGCTCTCATATCATCCACGCACACTCTGTATGCTTTAATGGCTCTATACTGTATGATTTCCTGTTAGGTTAACTTCTAAATTTTGCTGTTGCAGCATCTGAGATCCAGATGATGGCTCTACCTCATGCGCAATATGTGATAGCCGAGGCTAGCACACCTGTATCTGGAGTCAACAGCAACCAGGTGAAAACGGTGAGTGAAGATGACCACTATATTCAGCTGTTCAGTTTCATTTTTTTTCACTCATGTTCTTATTGGTAAGATTCACACTGCAGCCGCAAGTGTCACACATCCTGACAAAAGATCAAATGTGAAGATCTAGAAATGACTACCCACCACATGAATATAATAATATGAGCAAATATTCTGAATTGAACATGTTATGAACTGAACCTCTACTTGTGGAACTAAAGGTTTTCTCATTCTGGTCCTGCAGACACACTACGTTATTTCTGAAGGTCAGACTGAGCTGGAGACCAAACAGAGTGTTCCTCAGAACACAACCCAGGCCCACACTGAACATCTGGAGCAGCAGCCAACCAATCAGCAACCCACCACACAGTACATTATCACCACAACCACCAATGGCAGTGGCACTAGTGAAGTTCACATCACAAAACCCTGAACCGTACAATGATGAGTACTGCAAACCCAGCGGAGACCCATGGACTTGACCCTGCATGTACCTCAGCAGCTTGTACGCACATAAATGAACAAACAAAAGTATATGAACATGGATACAGACTTATTTACACACAGAGCTGATAGGTTTAAATTGATGACCAGCACAGTTTTATGTGTCTAACTGTTAAAATGTTAAATGTTAAAATTAAGTTAGAGAAAAAAATGCAAGTTTTTGATTTCGAACAGAAAATATTAGCCACAAATCTCAGCCCTTGTTTTCACTGTAGAGTCTGCTTTTTTTTCATAAACATTTTCATTGAAACTGCTTAAAACAGGGGACATATTGTATCATTATACCAAATATTGCGTTTAGAAAATATTGAAAATTAAAGTGATCATTTTACGGTCTTACTGTGTGAGTTAAGAGTCTGAAGTGGTGGAAATGTTTTGTTGCTCAGTCCTTACACAGCTTTGAGTGCCCATTTTACATATTTGTGTAGTTACAGACATTTCTTAAAGTGTAGTATTTGTAAATGAAAGTCTGTAAAGAAATATAGAACTGAAAAATATATCCTAAAGTTGACCTACTAAAAGGTAATTATGTTTTTGCCCAATGTGAGTATCCAACAACAGAATCTGTTATATTGTATATTACCATATCGTTGATGAAATCTGATGTGATTTTTTTCCATTCATTTACTTTTTGGGATGTCTCAGACATCTGTTGATGTTTACATACTGAATTTATCAAACTTTTTGTCATTGTCCCAACAACACCTGTGTTTTTATAGTAACATTACTCAGTTTCCTTCTCCCTCAATGCTACCAAGGGCTTTGGATGTTAAGAATGTTTTGCTTTTCATTTGGTATTACACACAGAGTGCTCATAGATACAGTCAACCTAAAACTTGGGCATAATTTTGTTTTTGACATCTAAAAGTTAATCATCAAAGATTTAATGGCACCAAACTAAAAAGAAGTGTTTGACTGCCCTCTTTGGTTGAAAGTTGCAAGTTTGTTCCTCCTCTAATGCTGGGTATGGTTTTATGTTGTCAGAAATGTGCTTTGTTAACCTGTAACCACATCCAGCAATGATGTGACAGGGTCCTGGAGTTCCCCTGTACATCACTGCAGCAAGATGAGAAGTTAAACCCCTGGAGGTCAGAAAAAACAACTTTCTGGGGATATTACGTTTCTCTTAAAAAAGAACAATGTGCATTTTCAGAGTTTCTTTCTTTCCTTCATACTTGTTAGTCTGAGGAGATTTTTTTTAAATATTGAGGTTATTTTTGAAGCTAGAGCAAAACCCCAATCAACAAACTCTTTGTTAGCTCTGTCATAACAAGTGTAGAAACCTTAATCATTTTATGGAAGCTTAAAGCCAAATACAAAATCTATTTTCTTCAGTTACACACTTTTGATGACAAATGACTAAAGTTCAAAATATTTAGTGATAACATCACGTGTTACAAATAGAAATATTTAGGGAAAACATCACAGGGTTGCACCTGCAGCGTAGGAGTTTAACATGATCCTGTGTTAAAGTGTGATATGGGCTTATTTCACTGTCTTCATCTGTTTATTGGCCTACAAAAGAAATCGCAAGTACTTCATTTTGGGTTGGTACTTAAAGGGCACCATACTCCTAAGGTAAAAACCAGTAAGGGATGTTGTCAGTAAGCATGACTCATAGTCACAGTAAAGTGAGAACAGAGAATGAAACTCAGTAGGAAGAGTTCAAGAGTCCTGTCACGTGTCCTACTGGACTGTTCATGAGCAAGGAACGTCTGGTGCTGAAACTTATCTTCCAAGTACTTTTGGTAGCTCTTAGATTTCCATTAAGTGCTTGTGCTGTATGTTCCCCATGACGACAACAGAGGTTAATTCACTGAATTAAGGCTGTTGTAAAATGTTAATGTGCCCATTATTTATGTTGGTCTATGACAATAGATTTGTACAATATAACATTTAGCAGGAATATTATGAAGGTTCATGTACAGCGATTCCTACTGTTGCAAGTGATTTTGTCCTTTTGTCCATATGTTGAGAAATTAAATTATTTTATATCTGTACATAGTGTTTCCTGGTCAAGTCATTATGATGTGTTGAACTCTGGAGCAAGCTGTGTAGCCAAACAAGTTTGTTGTGTCTATTCAGGTTAATTGATCTAACCCCCAGTGGATCGAGGTAGATGGCCGCCCTCCCTGAACCATGGTTCTGCTCGAGGTTTCTGCCTCTTAAAAGGAAATTTTCCCTTGCTCCTGTTGCCTAGTGCATGCTCTTGATGGGCATTGTCAGGTTTCTGTAAGTAATATCAGAGTACAGCCTAGTCCTGCTCTTTTTTGAAAATGAGATATAAGATATTGTTTGGCACTATGAGATAACTGATGTTATTTGGCACTATATAGGATAAATACAATTCATTTGAATTTAATTAATTGGAGGTTATTTTGTCTGGATGTTATTCTTGTTCTAACTGCTAGGTGGCAGCATGGCCTCAGTAAATAAACTATTTCTACAGCATTTTAAGTGAAATGACAATGGCAGACAGACAACAGACAGAGTCAATCTTAATTATGGCTTAGTGATAATTTAAAATGGGCACACTTCCATTTGTAAACGTCTTTCTGGTGAGGATGAATTTGATGCTATTCAGATGCCAAGAGGTTGTTTGCATGGTGTGATCTAATAATAGCTCAGTGTTAAGTGTGCGACAGTAATTCAGAAAGAAAGAAGTGACTGTTGGAGTGGACCTGGGCGGAGCAGGGCTTGTCCTCAGCACAATTGTGATCACTATGTTTAACACATTCCTGCAAGGACAGAATGTGGGAAAAGTAAAAGGCCACAACCTAGATAAAGCTAATCTTCCAGTAGGACCAGTTTAACAAGCTTGTTATGTTACAGAACTAATCACAAATTCAGCAGGTGTTACTGCTCTGCACCCGTTTCAACCAGCATGTCTGTATCGCTCCCATGCCTGGGTTGACAGCTACCTACCCCAAACGTCAAGGGGGTAGAGGACAGGGAGAAAGAGGCAGCTGGGCCTGTAAATGGATGGAGGAGGTAAAGGAGGACAGCGAGGAAGGGACTGCCGAGGGGAGCCGAAGACATCAGAGGTAGATAGACCTGTTTGTCTTTCAACAACTGGTCTTTCATTTGAATCACCTTTAAAAGACATGTCTCTGATTACCTGCTGCTACAGAGAGGAGAAGTCTGTGTGAAAGGATGGTCCTAGTAAATTTCTCTGCTGTGTTGACAGAAAATTCTTCTCTACTTCAATCAGGTAGATATCTGTCAACATGTCACTCCTCTAGGTTCACTTCTGACTGTTACCATTTTAACTTGAGGTAAAAAACCTGAAGTGACTTTTACAGTAGGGCTGGAGTGGTGGTTTAGGGATTAACCTCTTTGACTCAGCTGGAATTCCAGTCTGGATTTCCGAAGACACTTAATTGCATGAAATGTGAAGCACACAAAATCTGTAGCTTTCCATCTCATGTTGTGTTGTTATAAAAGCATGCCTTCTTAGATTACAGTCAATTTGAGACTCATGTAATTGTCATAAAATGTTCAACCTAACTCTAATGCTAATGAAATTCAGGGATATTTTTCTTTCTTTTTTTGATTTCTTTTTTCATCCAAATTAACAACTAATGGTGTTCCATTTCATATTTCATTTTCAGTAAACCAGTTTTCACTCTATTGCTTTTAAACTGCTTGCCTGCTTTATCTCTGTCACCCATTACTCCAGCAGTTTAAACCAAACAACAGCTGTTCTTCAGCAACAGCAAAGATTTTGGTCCCAGATTTTGAGGACACTGCGACCCTGGAAAGGCTGGTACAATTTTGCTCTGGTAGGTGTAGTGTGGTCAGTCTGCCAGGTGGATGCGCCGCTGCATTCCTCTCTGTTATTGGTGGATGTGGGCGGGAGGCTCCTGTTTGTGTGTTTGCTGTGGATGGTGATGGGAGGTGGTGTCTATGCCCTGAGGTACCGCCTGCAGCCAGGACACAACCAGGTGAGCGCAGCCACCTGAACTGAATCTTGACTCTGTTGATTTATTTCCTTGTGTTATGTTTACTCAGTGACTTTCCTTCAATTCAAGGGGGAGCCTTCACTGAGGACACAACCTGAGGTTGTGACTGAAAATAGGAATAACCAGTATTCATGGTGAGATATAATTTTACATTTTTTTTAGAGAGGACCAAAGACAGACGTAAAAATGTTTCAAACACCCTAGGGAACAGATTTTAAGGACACTACATGCATCAGGAATTTTCTTTCCTCAAGGGAGCCACAAGTCGCCCAAAACCTCAGAGAATGAAACGGCTTCTACAGATGTCCATTTAAAAATCTGCTATATCCATATCATGGGAAAACTTTTCAACCTAAAATGTATTAATTCAAACCTGTTTGCAATTAAATGTTTTTATTTAATGATTTACAAACATTTTATATATGTATATGTTTTTTATACATAAAAACACATACATGTTTATAAAAAAACAGTAGATCTGTATAGTTTTAAGGGATGATGATGACATTTATAAGAATCTTCATTTTACCATTTACGGATCTAATGTACTGACTTCTGTTGTTTAAAAAGTATATTGTCACAATTTTCAAAATGACAGAATTATAATCTGGGGAAAAATTGTGACAAATACATACACATGCTCACTGTGGTGTCCTTATGTCTGTAGGATGTCCCAGTCGAGGAGCCCGGGCCACAATGTTTCTCTGGCCCTTGCCCTGGCCGACGGCCTGCTGCTATGTGTGCTTCAGGAGCCCTTGCTCGACCCAAGTGTGCTACACATAAAGGCGCTCCTCTCCAGGCTGGAAGTAAGTACCTTCCCTCCCACAAGCAGCCTACAGCAATACCAGTCATCTCCTGTGTTTTCAGTCAGTCTTTGCATGTAGATCAGTCTAAAGTCTTTGTTGCCGTTATTACAGAGATCAGACCTTGGACTCAGGCATACACAGATATTCTAGCCCGGGGCAACACATACCATCACTGAGCTGCTGTCATGTGTACTTTGAATCAATCAGACTGGCAGAGGAGACAAATTTTAACGACTTTTCTCCTTATGTATTTCTTGTTTGTGTTTTAGCACTCGCTATGAATATGGCTCTATGATAGTTGTATCAGTGAGCCTGTCATCCTGTTAGTCTTTTAGTGCCACGTTTTGTTCCAGGGAGAAATAGTTAAAGAATTGAATGGGCTGCCAAGAAATGTGATGAAGACAGCTGTGAGGGCCAAACAATGAATTAAGAAGTTGTGTTGACATGCTGGGCCAAGAACACTGCCTTTCCTGCTGGCACCAGCCTCGGGCTAAACTTTTTTTTGCCATGAGCATTAAAGCATAAAGAGGACACTACCGAAGCTATAAACTTTTTGTCTCATATTCTTTCTTCTAACGCTTGCGCTGCAAGGCCATGTATCTTTTAACTGTCAAGTGGTGGAGTTTATTATACATTGTTTTTGGTCTCCTTGTGTTTTTTCAGAATGTTCCAAAAATGTATTTTTAAATCACAATTGCAGAATCAGTATTGTTTCAAAATACTTCACTTATGTTTATTTATCAACTGCATGTGTAGAACAGATGTCCTAGTGGAGAAGGAACATAAAATACAACAAGTAGATTCCTGCAAACTGTCTTCAACTCTTGAAGTTTTATTTAACAGCATGATGCACAAATAAATTAATATATGACTTTTGTTGGCTGTTTATATCCCATGTGCTGCACAGCCGTATGATGCATACATTTTGCAGAGGTAGTTAAAAGTGCTTCTACCAAGCAAACCCACAAAACTAAACCCACCACTCTCACTCCTCTCTTTTTCACTTCAGTTAGTGTCTCTCACAGTTGGCAAGGCTGATATTTGGTCAGAGGTGACACTGGAGAAGGTGGACCAAGACTCTATACTGATAGACAAAGTGAAGCTCATACGCACCTACCTGCAGCAGAGGTGAGGTTCAACATATTGTACATGTCATCTGCTTTTTTGGAAACTTCATCCAGCCAGATTAACATCGCACACTCCTCTATGATAGGATGAGGTCACTGTGTAGACTCGTCCAGGTGCAAGGGGCTTTTGAAGCCAGTGTCAAGGACATGCTGGAGGGCCTACAGGGCCTCTGGGATCAGCTGGAAGAGCTGCACACGGGGGTCACGCTCACCAAAGAGGGAAGTCGAGGCCACAGAGACCTGGCCTTGGCCCAAACAGACGCAGAGGTAAGCAGGTGTGAAGTCTTACTGAAGTTCTTTAGTGCCAGTATCATAGTGTTAGATTTGTTTTAATTTAGATTCAATTAATATTAATTACTTTTACAAACTTTTAGTCACAACTAAGAAATATATTTGCCAGATTTTTCCGATAGTCAACGTTGGCCTACAACCACAACAGCTGTCTTCTTAGTTTCCTTTAAGAATCTTAGTGATTTGCATTGTCGTTGGCTTTGAGTGTTGCTTTTTTTTTATAATACTCTTCTATGTCTGGCAAAGTCTTTGTTTGCAGTTTTGGGTCATTACAGGGACAGACTTCAGTGCTGTCAAATTCATCTGAGGGACAGCACACAACAACTGCAGGTAAAGTTCTCTTCATGCAATCAAAATCCACTTTCAGATATATTGTGCCGTCTTCACTTACACTTGCCTCTGCCCTATTCCACAGGAGCTAACCTGGAGTCACACTCACATAAGCAACAGGATGAGCAGCAACAGTGAGTCCGTCTGGCCTGAGCTGTTGCTTCAGTCCAACATTGAACAGGTATACTTAACTCTGCCTGGTAGAAAAACAGCACAATGTTTTCATGGGTTTAGAATCCCACCAGGAGTAAAAACACCTCTCTATTTGCAGTTTGACAAGGTGCAGGAGAGTTTCCTCTCCCTGGAACAACAGACCTCTACGTTCCAGGCCCACCTGGAGGGCCTTGGTAGGGAGAATCATGCAAACGGGGCCCATTCATGCTCAGTCTCTCCACAGACTTCCCTACATCTCCACAGTGGAAGTACTAGTGATGCACTGGAGCACTGTAACTCCACCTCTGCATCCACATCTGTGTCCTCAATGGATGCAGACACAGACACAGAAACAGACGCTCCTCTTTCACTTTGTGAGAGGTCCGCTCTGCAGTTGTCCTCCACTATCGAACGCATGCGTAAATCTGGACGGAGGAAGTGACTTTGATCAGATTTTGGGAATTAAAAGGTTGTAATTAACACAATTATCTCATAATATTTTCAAATGTTGATCATTTGCTGGTTGCCTAAAAATTGGTTATTTATTGCTCTCTGTGATTACATTACTGTGTTTTACTACTCCCTTTTCTGTTTTTTTTTTTAATTTAAAAATTGCTTTTATATTTTGCTTAAAATTTTCATATGAAAGACTGACTAGTAGGTTTTTAACTTTTTTAATTTAAAGAATATTTCAAACACAAGGGGGCACACTTTCACTGTTTATTACAAGCAGAAACTGATGTTTCACAGCACCCATTCAACATACAGTATCAAACCACTTATACCTTATAGTGAGTCTTCTCAGACCTCTGTCTACAATGACAGCCCATGGCCCTGACCTTTTTTTCCAATCAACTTTATAGGAGAAGTGTTGGAGAGGCCTCCCAAATATGTGGCCCATAAATGGGTTTCGTTTGGATCAGAACAGTCAGACGGTTCTTGTTGAGTGAGATTCAGGCTTTTTAGTAACTTGATTTCATTTACTGGTTGATGTCAGCAACCATCCTATTTGCACTTAAAGATAAAATTGTAATATTGGATCTGATTACTTTCATTATTGTGCTTCTTGCTTTGAAGCCTTATCCAATGTTTCTTACAAGTCTTTGTACCAAAGTTTTACTTTAAAAAGTTTTTACATTTATCTATTTTTGCATGTCAGAATTATGTTTTTTATGTGCAGGAGGAATAGGTTACAAGTTAAGAAATCCCAGACTTTTTCCCTATTTTTCGTTGTGAGTGGCCGCGGTGACTTGAGCCCTTCAAAGCAGGGATTTCAGATTGATGTGGGGAGAAGCGGGCAGTGGAGGTCAACGCCGGAAGCATTTCTGTTATTACTAAAAACTAAGCAGCCCTCTAGACCTTTTGAAAGACATGAATGTCTTTGATCCAAATTCAATTACCTGACAGCTTCAACGCTGATGGCATAGAATCATCGTTTTCTCCACCAGATTCCTGACTAGGGAAGCTGTACAGTACATGCTATACATGCATGACGTGGTTGTCATTTGACCATGGACCTGCCTGCCATCTGCTTGATTCCCTGACACTGGGGGAGTGATTGGGAGAGGTAGGGCTGACCCATGGGGGATCTGGGATAAAAGGAATGTAAGCTGAACACTGCAGGATCCTAGCTGTCACAACACCAAAGACACAAACACATCATGTCTGGACGGACAGAGGGATGTAAAGACCGTGGGGGGACAGATTATTTGTATTTGGTTATTTGAAGTTAGTGATGAGCATTGACTAAAAAAAATGTTATGATGTGCCACATGAATATGTAGTAACATTTTCCATGAATCAGTCCTGAATACATAGAACATAATGCTCTTGGATGCTTGCTTACAATAACAATGACCACATTTGCTTTGAAGTCCAACAGTCAAAAAACAACAACAGCATTTTTTGAATTGATTTATTAAGTGCTTTGATAAATGACTACGAGGGGGAAGAGTTTATTCTATTAGATGTGAATAAAACAGTACTTCGAAATACAAAGCAAGCCCCGCTAAGGGGCTGGCGGGGAACATCCCAGTCCTGTCCAGATGAACTCACGCCTCACATTGCTGGCATGTGATGTCATAGCCAGCAGGGGGACAGAGTCTGGGAGAGCGCAGGGCACCAGCTATCTGCTGGCTGAGAATGTAAGAGTGAGCTAATGAAATTACCACAGGCTTTGTTTGGTTACACTAAAAAGTTGCTGACTAGCTTCCTCATGGACCACTCCAGTCCTGGAGAAGAGGCTATTTCAAAGCTAGCTGACGTGTGTGTTGTTTCAGAAAATATGGTTCATGGCAGAGGTCAATCCTTCACCTTATCCTGACAATTACTCAAGATCAGGTTTCCCTGGCGCACACATACCACTCATTTGTGCTGATCCCTCCTCTGATGGCACTGCAAGACACCATACAGTAGTATGGACGGCTACTATCGGATTTCAACAAACTCGCTCTGTCACAAAACTTTCACGAAAGCACAGTTAAATAAACTACCTCAAACTCCCATTAAGATTTAAAATCTGTTTTCCATGGAGACTTACAAACACAAAAAGTTTCAGACAAAAGAACACAAAGTCAATGTGCTAAATTGTATTCAATAAAATGGTGAGTGTGGAATCATAAGTACGAAAACATCCACTGTGCCACCAAATAAAGGCAAGAACAGCTAAACAGGCTTTAACTATGGAGAATGATAATGGATGGTTTACACAGGGGTGTGTTTGTGTATTTGTGGATGGAGGGCGTCCTGTTAACCTTTTCACTTCATGGCAGTGACATTTCCCAGGTTGAGAAATAGCAACTGCCCCATCAAAAATGGTGTGTGTCTTCATCCAATGATCTAAGGAGAGTTACAATGCTATCCTCTTACAATACGTCATACAGCAGTTCAAGGTAAAGCAGCTGAGATAAAGTACGTAAAATCATATTTTGGCAAAACAAGTGAAAAAATCTTAGGCAGGTGTTGGTAATGAAATTATTTCTGATTTCTAACCTTTACCAAAACAAGTTAAATTCTTTTATAGATTTTTATGTATGTGAACAGTATGTGAACATACTGACCTTTATTTTTAGTAAATACACAAAACAAGTAATCTCACCCCATTTGCAGTTCTTGTTAGTTTTTAGTACTCAGTAATGGATAAAAAAAATACTTGTTAAGATGGAGATTTTGTGTAGTGTAGAGCCACTTGCCACACGTTTCCAGTTTGACATGATCACAATAAATAAAAGGAGAAAACATGTTTATCGTGAAAAACACTAACTCAACGTTTGTCTCATGTTTATACAAAGCAATTTTATGATTTTGTGGGGCTGTACAGACACAAAATATTTTTTCAGCAAATGATACATGTACAAGTTCTGCAGAAACTTAACTAACACAGAAGATGCATGTTTATTTCAATGATCGCCATTTAGGTAATTTCCTAAATTTTTAGGACACTCGCAAAACTTTCCTTTGTTCAACATGTTTGTGCCAAAAAATTCTGCTGGCAAATGTCTGCTCTGTGTTATTAGCTGGAGGCTCAATGTGTACTTTTCTTTATTTTGATTACAGATCTTAACTGTGCTGGTCCGTAAATCGAATGTAAGACTTTGTACAAAAAGCAAAGCCCTCATTGTGAATCACAAACCACATGCATGGCTTCCATTTAAGGGCTGGACACAGATAACGGAGGGCCATGCCACTTTTAACCAGAGGCTGTTGGAAATGGAAAGGACAGCTGCACAGTGAGACAAAACATCAAAACACCAGCCACAGATGTACGCAATTAGCAACATGGTAGACATTTGGGGAGCAAAGGTCCATAAACTTGCAACTTATTATAGTTGATCTAACATAGCTGGAGGGATGCTTAAACTTTACAACATTAATGAGCTTTAAGTTTGGGTTGAAACATTCCACCATCCAGAATGTCAAGGAAGACTTCACTCCTTCTCAAATCTTTCTCAAACCTTTAATGTCAGTTTTCTGTTCTGATACAAAATCTAATTCCACTCAGTGCATGTGTATATGTGTGTATGCAGTATGTGTGGATATGTGTGTGTGTGTTGGTAAATGTAAGTGAGAGAGCAACGCAAATATGCTCAATGTGTTTCCAATCATTAGGAAATTCTAAGCTTCCTGTTTGTGTAAATATTTTCTTACTTTGTTTTCCAAGAGAGAAGGGTAGAATAATCAAGTCTGACCTCTCTGCACCTCCCGTTTCCTTATCATGTGGATGCTGCTCACCTTCTGTGTCGACACTGCTGAGACCAGAGGTAGGAGCCTGTCATGAACCGTTTCTCACTGGTGGGAGAGTTTAGTCAAGAATGGATGGATTTTCCAAAGGTCATGACCAACAACCGTTGATACCGATGGGTAACAGCTGTGGGGCCATTTTAAACTCAGCGTTGTCAACTCCATGCAAAGACAAAAATACATTTTACATTCTTTCAGATAAGTGCCAATATCTCTGAAGTAACATCTCTGATTAAGTACCATCATTCCAGGGCTTGATAAGATATAGCTGTATTTGAAAAATGAGTTATACTAAGTATGACTCACCATATGTGGTTTGTGAAGTTAAAATCTCACAGATTTGTAGGATTATTTAAGATGTAGCTGTCTGCAACTGTGAAATATTACATGATAAATCTTTCAGCCCTGTATTTTTCTTAGCCTTTTGGAACGATAACCTAAAAATCTCAGTATCCAGTGCATCATCTGTTGTCTTCCATTTATGTTTTATTACTAATGGTACTGGAAGCTTGATTTCTCAATGTTCCTCCCAAAGAAATAATGATTTTAGAGGCATTCTGAGATTCTGTCGCTAAGAATTCTGGATTTCTTGCTTTTGGTTGCTTGAAAAGTTTCTGATCAAATCCCTGCAGTAATTCCTTTTTTTAAAGTTACTGTAAAATAAAATCTTGGTGTAATGCCCCTTGGGATTAATTTTCTCAATTATGTCAGAGACACTTTCATCAAGAAATTGACCATTTACAGCAAACGTTTCTAGATTTGGGAGAAAATAATGATCTTAGCAGGGAAGAGGTTTCTGCTGAGAGAGATCCTTGCTTACTAATTATTAGCAAAGAGCACATTAGAACCCCCCCAAAAACAGAGCCACTGCGATCCACAGCAAGCATGTTGCAATTCCCTTGAATGCTGGCAAAGCCTTTTTATCTGAGATATATCTCAGTTAAACATGCAGCAGAATACCAACAGTACTCAGATTCAATGGGAATATTCTTAAATGTAGTTGAGAAGTTAGCTTGGTTGAGAGATTATGAGAAGCAACAAGCATGTTGCCTTCAGAACTGCTTTAATTCTTCATGGCATACTTTCAACAAGGTGTTGGAAACATTCCTCAGAGCTTTTGGTCCATATTGACATGATAGCATCACGCAGTTGCTGCAGATTTGTCAGCTGCACATCCATGATGCGAACCTCCCGTTCCACCACATCCCAAAGGTGCTCTGCTGGATTGAGATCTGATGACGGTGGTGGCCATTGGAGTACAGTCAACTCATTGTCATGTATCAGAAACAAGTTTGAGATGATTTGAGCTTTGTGGCATGGTACATTATCCTGCTGGAAGTAGCCATCAGAAGGTAGATGGGTCAGAAGATGGGTACTCTGTGGTCATAAAGGCATGGATATGATCAGCAATAAGGCATTTTCATCCACACAACTTTTTCTGACCATTCCCTATAAACCCTAGAGATGGCTGTGTATGACAATCCCAGTAGATCAGCAGTTTCTAAAATATTTAGACCAGCTCATCTGGTACCACACCACATTTAAAGTCACTTAAATCCTCTTGAACTTCAGCATGTTGTCTTGACGCCTAAATGTATTGAGACGCTGCCATGTGATTGGCTGATTAGCTATTTGTGTCAACAAGCAATTGAACAGGTGTACCTAATAAAGTGGCTGGTGAGTTTATAGAGCATTTGTGAATGTAATGTAATTTAGATTAACTGTTATAACAGACAGAAGGCCTGAAAGCATTTGTGAATGTAATGTAATTTAGATTAACTGTTATAACAGACAGAAGGCCTGAAAGCATAAAAGCGTTTGCTTCAAGAAAAAAGCAGTTAGACGAACACTGAGGCTATAAACAACTGTTAGCCAGATTATCTAAACCACTTAAATTTGAGACAAACAACAAAGGTAAATGTACATAAAAAGTCAGTCAATATTCCCCTTATTACACAGGAAAACTGTGCAAACCAGTTACAGCAAGTATGGTAGGTTAAAGCTGAATCATGAAGTTGGTTTGTAAACCATGATGGATGTTTACAACCATGTGCCTTTGTTTTCTCTTCCAAATGAGTTTTGCTAACCTAAGGATTTGTTTAAGGCCTGTGTGATTTCCTGACTGCTTGTATTTTGTCAGACTTCTTTTTAAAGATATGTTCCCGCACCTTGAGTACAATGTCATTATTACTGATGTGAATGATGGCCAAACTAACAAACACGAGATCCATGTAATAAAATGGAATTGTACAACAGAAATCAAACTCCAACATGATCCATAACCAGCTTCTCAAACATTTCTTTTTAAATTACTCTCTTTCTCTCCCATCACCACTCAAAGCTTGAGCTTGTTTCTTCGGTCCCGTGTATGAGGCACTGATGTGTGAAGCAGCTATCTGAGGAAAGGCTAAACAAACAGGCTGGCCCAGGCACAAAGAGTCCGCCACTCAAAGACATGTGGCAGCAAAACCCTCTCAGTCCACGTCTCCACCCCCTCAGCCACAACTCTGAACCCCTCACACTCCTACCCTTCCACATAGCCTGATCTTGGAGCCAAGAGAAGGAAAGATGGAGGAGGAGGGGGAGCAAATTCTGATTCCTATTCACTGAATGTCACCACCTCACAAAGGGGACCGCATGACACTGCCACTAAATCAGAGTTAATGGACTCCTTTCTCAGTCCTGCGAACATGACAGGGGGCGTGTGTGTGAGAGTAAGGGGGTGTGGGAGACGGACGGGGCTGGTGAGGATGCCTGTATGCCCCATTGAAAGGGCACATGGGCCAATGAGCCTTGTGTGATATAGTGAGAGCAGACTGGTGAGGGAAGTTTGTTTTTCAGGGGCATTAGCTGCTAGCCCAATGGAAAGCTCTGTGTCTCATTCAGCACTTATTTTGAGCAGTCCATAATTCAGAGGCTATACTGACTTTCTTTCTATAAATTGTTAGTGATTTAAAAAAGGTGAGTGTTAATCACATGGTTTGTTTGACTGAGCTGTCACAACTCAGCTGATAAGTGTTTAAGAAGCAACACAACATAACATAAATCACAGGCCACTTTAACAGCTAGCACAACACTACACAAACCACGTTGGTGCACAGGCAATCCATCAAACTGCTAAAGTGACAGTACTAGGAGCACCATCCATGGGGCTTGTGGGGCGATTGTCGATTTGCATGTGAACACTTATTTCACACTGAGGAGCCAGACTGGGGGGACACCAATTTTGGAGCCGTTTGTTATCTTCCCTACAGGGCAGAACCTAATATGAGCAAACCCTCCCACACGGCAATCTCGCACCCCATCCCACGCTCAAAGAGCGCAGCTTGAAGGCCAGGGTGGAGATGAGTGAAGATGGCATTGGTGTCACTTGGCAGGCATTCATAACCGCCTCTCCCCCCCCGCCTTGGAGTGCAGATGAGATACGGAGAGACAGAGGCAGAGAGACATGGAGCCCCAGGTACCGACCTCATTAGCAGATAAAAGCAACCTTTCCAAGTGATCCCTGACCCTGGAGGTTGCCATGGAGCCAGTTGAGGCATAGATGGATCATGCTGGGATTGCTCCCAGCAGGGAAGAGTGAATATGGGCTGCTGTGAGAATTATTATGACCCCACCCCACCCCCTCTCTCATACACAAATCCATATTTGTCCACTTCAAGCTCTTCTGAAGTCACTTCTTGAAGTTGTGCTGAAGCTTATGTGCTTCCTGCTTTGTTTCTGTTCAGTCGTCTTAATACCAGTCAAACAGTTAAGCTCATTACATCCCTGAGTTCACCTTTGATGTGCAGGCAGGAAAGAGTGTGATCATTTATGTAAGGATGAAATGAAAAGACTACCTGCAACGTTTTTTGTGTAGCCATTTATGGGGTTTGTTTACAAGCTTCACTGTGTTGCACAATTAATGCGGTTTGTTCTTTTTAATTCTTGATATGTAGAACTAGTTTACATTTGTATTTAGTCCTGAACCAAAGGAGTTTTTAACAAATTTAAATAATTTGGTGGAACCAATCCTTCGTCTTTTTCCAAGTTATTGCTATTACTTTTTCCATGTGAAGCACTTAGTAACTTTATTTTGAAAAGTATGTAATATACTCTAAGATGCAGAGCTAAAAGTACTAGTAGCAGTACTACACACACTAAAGCTATCATTATTATCATTGTTGCAAGGGGATGTGTTTAAAAAATACATTAAAACCGAGGTCTCAGATTGTGTCGTCATACTTTGTGCTCTTGAAAGTAAAACCTATAGGAGAATGTGAATGTCACAGGGTGTGTGTTCTTGTATGTATCTGTGGGTTTTATGCGTGTGTATATGTGTGTGCGCGTGTGGTTGTCGGAGAATGAGGGGGGAGGGGGTTATATCTTGGTCATGCTGACTGAGTTTTATAAGCTGTGGCTAACCCCACTCCCCACAGCTGACTGAATATTAAATAAACAGAGCCAAGTGGATGAATTCAGCGGAGTGAGTGCTTAGGCCGGAGAAGCACTACTTCACCAGCGCGGGGCCTCCCCCATGGGGCCCCCACATCAGCTTGTCTTATTCTTGGCAGTTGCAGTGGAGAGAGGCAGCCTATGGGGTGGGTGGATGGTGTGTGTTTGGGGTTGTGTACAAGGGGGAGGCCGGGGGAGTCACATAAAGAGGAGGTGGATGGAAGGGAAAGTTGGATGGAGTGAGGAAAGCGGGATGTGGGCAAAAGAAAACTAGGGGCTGATGTTTGTTGCTGTGCAGCTGTGGGATGGAAATCACTACCAGCAGCAAAAGAAAACTGAGCAATGGGTCGTTGCTGTTTAATTTTTCTTGCGGTTTTGAGGAGATTTGCTGGAATCTGTCCTCTGTCAGCTTGTCTGTCTGAGTCAAAGTGTGAAAGTAAGGCAGTGTGTCAGTGTCAGTCAGTCTCTCAGACATGAACAAACTTCTTGCCAGGAACACCACAAGCTTTCTTCATTAATACCAAATTGTTCCTCATATCTAATGTTTTTATGAGGTGACACTTAATGTTTTGAGATGTATCCGATACCAACATGAATGTGAATGAAGGATGTGTTTTCAATGTATTGACTTGATTGGAACATCTCTCCATGTAAGCTATTGCCTTGCATTTATGTGAACAGAAGTAAGTCAAAGTAAGAAAAGCACAGGTGCAATTAATGACATTAATTAAAAGTCAATCCAAATAAGCCAGCAGGAGGTCAGGGCACACCTAAATGGAACACACCTATAATTAATATTATTAATTACACAAGTGTTTCTGTTTCTGTTATGAAAAGATTCTTTCACAGAAATCACACCTGTAAAACCAAAATTAATAATGGCTGAATTATACTTTGCTGCTTCAGCTTCAGAGTCCTGGTATTGTGCATGCTGAGTCACTGTTACCCATTATTTAGCTACTAGGGCACTTACAATACAACAGAGCCATTGTTAAACACCTGTGCTTTTCTGACTATGAGAAGTCAATATATCCAACCTTGTCATAGGTGTAAAATGAAGACAAATGTCTCAGGTGCAGATCTACTTTTGCATTATATATTATGGATGGAGCCAAGTCTGTAAAATTAAAAAATATGATTTCCTGTTCATAGTTAGAAAACACCAGATCTCTGTCACATGCACACATATTATGGGAAAAAAACACATAACTTGTACTCCCCCAGCACAGTGTGGAGCCAGTCACAGCCAGTCTCGTCCTCTCTATAGGGTCTACACACCCACACCATACTGCCCCATATGGAAACCCCTGCCCACCCCACTTCCAAATCTTCAAATAAGATTTGTTGCTCAACCCCAGATTACCACCTCACCATCATTACATTAACACTCATACACACACACACACACACACACACACAAAACCACACCGTGCTTTCCACACACACATACTGTACAGGTCTGTCCTTTGGTAATCCAAAACCGGCCATCCCAGAGCCATTCAAGACAAATGAATTCCAATGGATAAACAGCATTTGATATCAAGCTTCTGCTTGATTTATAAGGCGCTCCCACATGAATGCTATCGAGTCACAGCGAGCATCTGGGCAGGTCATTGGAGCCATTTTCTGGATGGAGTGAATCTGCAGGGTTCCAGCATCTCACACCCTTCTCTATAAACACAGCTGTCAGTCTCGTGTCTTGTGTCATTGCCAGCTCATGTGTTTTATTCTCTCCTCTTTCACATAATTTGAGCTTTAGGGCTGAGCTGGCAGAGAGCTCCCTCTCAGCATCCTTCTCTGTTGTTAGTGGATGTGGGGGAGTTTTGCTTACTTGCTGACTGAACTGATTATGTAGAAGGAAATATATTTGGTATGCTTCCCTATGTTTACAGAGCAATCTTCGCCAGGAACGTATAGTGCAGCAAAACGTTGGCCATCTCTAATGACTCACACGAAAAATCAGCAAAGAACCTTGTGAGAGTTCAGCTAATTGAAGCAAGCGTCTGTGTTTTTTGATGAATTGTTGTCCTTTTCATACCCCTCCCTAAGCGTCCTCCACACTGTGCTTTAGACCTCCCACAGTACACTTCAAATGTACATTTGCATGCACTTGCAGACACACAAATTCACACACACATTCTCAGCAGGGCAGGTAGGGACTACAGTCAGGGAAATAGCGTTTCATCTTGACCCCAGGAAGCAGAGGCACGAGTGCAGCTCATTGGTTTTCAAAGGGTGAATGGAAAAGGAAACAGAAAGATTGAGAGTGATAGAGAAAGAGAATTTGTGTGTTTGGTAGAAGAAGCGAGAGGTGGAAGGGAACTGCTTGCTAGAATCTCTCTGTGGACTCCCCTCTGCTTCCCTCTCCTGCAGCCCCATGCAGGTCGGCGTTCTCCCCTCAGTCTCCTTGTGTGGTCCGGAGCTCCAAGTCATTCCCAAACAATCGGCATTAATCCAGGGAGCGAGGGGCCTGGAGCACAGCACTGCCAGACTGCCAGAGCACCCTCACCCTGGCCTGTACTGACGCATGCTACACTGCACCCACTGTACACATACAGGCACACAGCTAGACTCATGCATCAGGTTCAGTAGTGGCTTTGACTTAGCATGAGCGACATCGCACAGCACACCATCACAGACATCTGTAATGTATGGATGTGCCAGATGCTATTGGACCTAGGTTTAGCTATAATGAAGATGTGGTTTATTTGCACCTTGGCAGAGCTCAAGTCGTAGTCAAGTCTTCACAAGCAAATTGCAATTTGAGGTGCGAGTCAAGTACAAATTACGATTAACTTTGCTGATTCGAATTCTTTTGTTCAGTGCCGTTCAAACATTCATAGTCAAGGTAAGCAGTGGCCCCACTGTTCCAATGTACTTCAGCACGTACAACTGTAAGTGAAAAAATCCCCATTCATACATTTGGTGCCGATTTAACTGTCTTCATTTTATTAGTACGTTCTGTTTGTTGCTAGTTCAAGCTGTTAGCTTAAATTCATCTCAAGCTTTGCATCTTAGGCGCTTAAATATCCTATATTTAATGGCTTTCTTTTTCTTTATTTTATTTCTCATTTCCTGTTCATGGTCCTGCATTATTCAGTCAACAACTCTGTTCTTTGCAGGTGCACTTAACCAGTTCCACTTCATGGATCATTTCATTCTTTTCCCACAGCTCTATTTTAGCGCTTTGTATCAAGCCTCGGTTTTAAGGTTGGTTGTACGCTCAGCCTCCGTGAAGGGCTCACATTGACCAAAACCTGCACCACTCCCATCCCACCCTTTCCCTCATATGCAGGCCCAGGCATCTGGGATTAGCTAGCATCGTGTGCTGCGGCCTGGAATGTATATTCCTGGCAGTGCTCAGGGTAAATTGCTGTAATCAGCCATTACTCTAATTCAGTCATTTACCTGACTTTACACATTCATCACTTTCATATAATTCTAGGCACACAGATGATGAATTGGAGCATTTGTGTAAGCCCCCCCCCCCCCAATCCCCTGCTGTAACGACCCAGAAAACATGTCTCGCCAGGGGACCAAACTGGACTCACTCTCCAGCCTCACAGCCTAATCACCAGCTCTGACCAGCCATTAGTCAGTCAGTTCAGACACCCTGACACCACGTCCGGTACCCCAACACCACCCCACCTAGCTCCCCAGCACATAGGCCAGAAGGCGGGTGTGCTGCTGGGAGGCTAGCTAGATGGAGTTGTGGCGAGGAACCAGGTCACTGGCTCCCTTATGGTCATTACTGTAATTATAGTTGGCGTTGTTAATTGTTTTTTGTTGGGCCTAATGAGGTGGGGGACGGGTGCAATGCAATTAATGAGGCTGAAGGAGGCGGTGGGAGGAAAGGGGGTTTTGGGTGAGACACAGGGTGAGTGAGGAAGCCAGAATGGGAGGAGGGAGCAGGCGATGGAGTGCAGGATTGAATTGTCAGTCCAGGTTATGATTAGGAGGCGCAGATGCAGCCATGTGAGAAATGAATTTCATGCCTGTTGATTCTGAGATTTCTCCTGGAATGTAGGGGTTTCACTGCAGAGAGAGAGAGACAGCTCCTTAGACGGAGGACTAACGCAGTTCTATAGATAGGGGGATGAAAGACTGAGGAAGAAAAGGGTATAAACAAGGACTCATCATGTGAAATCTGTGTTTTTTCTCCCTGAATTTCTTCTTTCAGTTAGAAGGGGTTAAAAGTTGTCCACAAAAAATAAAAATGCACACCATAACAATTTCTGAAATGCAAATTTATTTCTATGCTTTTATTTTAACATCAGTTTAATGTTTTATCTATTTTATTTGTTTTTTAAAAAAAGATTCTTATTAACTGTTATTGAAAAGTACTTTAAACTCGTATTGTTATTGTCATCATTGTAACACTATTAATAATGTAATAATTATTATGAAATATGCACATTCATTCAAATGCAATATACACTTCACATACACTTGAGCATAATTGATTACTTTAATTTTGCAGTCAAACAAACATGCAGAGCTGTGATGTCCTTCAATAGTTGACCGAATATGACCCCTTAGACAAAGCAGTTTTGCATTCTTAGACACACATTGGAAGAGAGGTTACACTATGAGCTTGAACAATCGTGTGACGATTAATCAGATAAATACTCCCTGGTGTTTTTGCAGGGATGCGTCAGTTTGGATCGAAGGGCTGAGTCTGAAGAAAAGGCGGGAAGTATTGTGTATCCCTCACTGTGGGAACAACAGAGCCCTGTGTACACGTCTCTCCCTTTTGACTCCTTATGTGAACACATGTTTTCCATTTCTGTTTGGAGTGTCAGCAAAATGTGTGACACCAGGGGAGAACAGGGTGTCTGGGGCGGGCATATGTGTAGAGATGGGCTGCCAGGCAGTGTTTACTCTGGCCACCACCAGTTGTGGATACCAGCTTGTAGCCAGCTGCCAACCTGCCATTTCACTAGCAGCTTCCTGCCTCACGTTACTCTCCCACCCTGCTCACTCTCCCCGGCCAAGGTTGGACATACGCTGCAGGATTTCTTGGACCAGACTAGCAGGGGACATGCCGGTCAAGTGTACTCCTCGTCATGTGAACACAAGCTTTGAGATTCAGGTTTGCCCTAGAAGTTAGCAATTATTGTTTTTCAACATGAGTAGAACACACAACATCAAGAACAATCAAAGGAGAGATACAGTTCATTTTAGTTCAGTGAAAGCAGTTCAGACAGTTATAGTTATTCCTAATTACACTGGATTTTCCCTTATAGCACAGTGGTGTTGGAATAAATGACGCTTGTGATTATTTGTCCTGACTAGAGGAAGCAGAGCGTAGCAGCTGGAATTAAGAGTGAAGGGAGAGCTGTGGTTTGGTAGTGACATGATTTTTCTCATCTCAGCCTTTTTTCCTGCAGCTTCTCTCCAGTGTGTGCTAAAAGAAAAAAAAAAATCAAAGACGAACCACTGAGTATGCAATGTAGGCTACTCCCCCAAACTGTTGTCAAGCTTTGGTATTTTTCGTAATTTGCTAAGATGTATGCACTAAAGGAAAGCTGAGCTAATTTTCTGCCTTTTTCAGACTTGCTGGCTAGTGAGGACATGTGTCAGTAAAAAGTCACTTTTTTGTAAGACATGCTTTCAATTAAAATTAAATACATGTGGAGCCACAGCAAACAATCAAATCTCCAGTAACATTGCAACTTAGGCAAATTGTGTAAGAACTGTGTTTATGGCAACATGTACTAAATTTCTCGAGCACACGAGAAACCATAATTAAAGTGGCGTGTAGCAACATGCAGGTATGTGTTTAAGCAACAAGGGATGTATTTTTTCATATTAATTTCCAGATTTTCCAGACTGCACAAAGTACACAATAAATGCAAAGATGAGGCTTCAGCTAGGCACTATACAACCATATTTTGGCATACTCTAACTATTAGTTTAGAAAATACATCCAGACACATATAGTGGTTGCAGATTTGCAAATCATTGAAAACTGGACTACTGGCCTTGGTGCAGGTCTGTGCTGTCCAATTGCCCTTCAAGTTTTTAAATATTTTTCTCTTAGCAATTAAATATAACAAATTATATTGCAGTAGGAGGATTTCCACTTGCCAAATAGATTTTTCACAGCCTTGCAACCCAAAAATAATGATTTTTGATTAATAAAACAAAACACAAAATGAGTGCAGTCTTGGTGGTGACACATTTATTTTAAAAGTTTGCGTTAGAGATTTTCACTGGGAACTGTTGGCTATAACCAATCCTAAACAAATCCTAAACCTAAAGTCTAAGTAGTGGGTTCCTGAGCAGTGAGGTAGTTTACATGTTGTAATAGGGTGTCACAGTGAGCCATAGTGTTGTGTCTGTCCATTGGGGACAATGCATCATGGAAAAGCGAGCACAGAGCTCAGCCTGTGCGGAGCTGGACGTTGCGCAAAGTTTTTAGCAGCCTTGTCGGATATGAGTCATACTCCCGAAAGCATTTGTCGCACCCTTCGTCCTGTCTACACCTCACAGTGTGGGGGAACGTACAGGTGCAGATCACAGTTTGTGTGTGTACATGTGTTCGTTTGAGCTTGTAGCTGTGCACAGGGTTGTGTTTGTGCCTCTCCCGCTGGGATTGTTAATGATGGAGTCTAACTGTATTTTTTGGGTTGGTGCTGGGGCATTCAGTAGAGGGCAGGGTCGGTTTGAACCCCCTGACGAGAGGGTAGGTGAGGGGGACAAACCTGAGGGCTGGATTACCACCCTGCCCTTTTCTCTCTTGCTCTGTCTTCCCAAGGTAGGGGATTATTGTCTGTATGAGCAGGGAGGCTGGTGAGAGAACATTTCATGAGTTCAGCTTGTTAGGATAAAGGGCAGGTCATGTGAGGCTACACAAATTCTGCTTTGAATGCTATGTTAAATGGATAATCTAGTGTAGGTCAGCAGTTGCTGTTCAAACCACATTCATTAACTTGTGCAAAGTTTTTCTCAAAGGGAAATCTTTGCACCCTGAAAGAGTGCTCATAAATTTTGCAAATTAAATTTTTATGACATGAAATTTATGAAACACTTGTGAGTGTGACTAAAGTCTGTTGCAGATGAACGTTAGCCTTAGCTAGTTTGATTGCTAAGCTGTTTACTGTCATGCCCTTTCCCTGCTCAATGAACTGACAAAATAAAAAAATGGAGGTTGAGCCTTTCAGATATGCCACGACAATGGTAAAGAAAAGACTGAGGTTCTGCAGATTTTTTTCATCAACAAAAGCAGTGAAACAGTGGGAGACTTGGAGTGAGGGTGAATACAGGTTTGCTGTCCCTCTCACGCCTTCCCACCCTCCCTCGTTCCCTCTCCCTCCGCAGGCCTATTGTCCACTGTCCTCAACCTCCCTGTCTTCCGGCTGGGACTGGAGTAGTTCCCGATGGCTGCAAACAAGATTAAGAGCACCCACAGCTTCAGTCATTCTCTGTGGATTTGGGAGTGTTACTGCAGCTTGGCTGAGCTATGGTACTTTAATTACCCTGCCACCAGGTGGCCTCAGAGCGGCCCAGCGGGTAACAACCAGGGAGCGGGGGAAAAGCTTCTGTCTTTACATGGGAATAATCCCTGAGCCCCTCTCATCAGGTCAACTTGTACTAAGCACTGACAACCATTTTTAACTCTGACTGCTAGGCTATAGTGCTGATTGCATGTTTGCGTGTTAACATTTAAAAATACTGTGACCAGTGAGAAGGGAAATAAGATTTGCAATTGCATTCTTTACTTTGTTACCGGCCACAAAAATTTTAAACCACTCTCTACCAATTACATGATAACAATTTACATTACTATTACATTTAAGTCAACTCTTTTTTAAATGGTTAGTGTTATGTTGTCTGCACAACAAACTTTTATTCATTCATTTCAACATTTCTGCAAAAAAACTAGAATATTTCAGTTTAAAAAAGTAAAAAATATAAAATACAAAACATTTATGTTTAGCAAACATACATTTGAGAAGATAAAAAGTTACACTACTTTTCCCTATTGCCTGCAAACTACTGATTACAGTTTGATGGTGTAATTAGCTTTCTTCAACAAGCTGTGCAGACACAAACACAAACTGACCGTTGTGGTTTGGATTGAGTGACCAAATGAGTGACAACTGTTAACTACTATATTACTCATACTTTTATTTCATTGGTCAAACATAAATCATGATTGAGTGATTCTGTGATTGGAAATTCATGCTGGTGTATGATGGTCTGCGTATGTGTGTGTGTATCTCGCATGGCAACTGGGCCAGAGGCTCTACACAGTGCTTATTGCTAAAGAGAGGAACATCTCTTTGTTTACTTACGCTCCATCATTAAGTTTATTAGCTTGTCCCTTTAATGTCCAGACCTGACATGCTACATCTAATAATGATCAAAAGAATTCATATGAACAGACAGAAGATTCTTGTCCGTACAGCAAACATTTGTGTCACAGCCACTATGATGACACTTTTAGGGATAATAAATAATTCCTGTAAGGTGGTGTTTTCCAAGAACGGCCTAGTTTCAAATCCTGCCGACAATGCCAAATGTGAAAGAAAATTTCTTCCTAAAGAAAATTACGGAGTCGAAGGTGTGATGAAACAATCCTTTATAACGTGGTCACAGAGAGACAGACATATGTAGACATGGCTGATATTATGCAGTTTATGTTTATTAGTTCAGTTTATGTGTTGTTTTGTTTGATACTGCAAAGAGCATTTTATTATTTTGAAGTTGTAGAAGTATAATCAAAATAAAGTGCATTTATTTCAAGCATTTCATAGAAGTAAAACAGAGCTTGAGAACAAATTGTTGAGAGCAGAATGAGAAAAGACAGACTTACTATGCCAACATCTTGACCTGGCTTAATGTCACTGTTTGCTGTGCGTGTGTGTGATGGCAGATATAGGGTGTGTGTGTTTGTGCTTGTGAGAGAGCAGGGTCTGTAGAGAAGGAGGCAGAGTGCAAGCACAAAGGTAGGCCTATTCCCCTTCCACTGTCGACCTGTGGAAAATTCCCCATCAGTGTTGTGCCAAGATGCCTGGCCCTACGAGGCGGGACTCAAGAGGAATGTGAGAGACAGAAGTGACCAGGAGTGCCAGCATTTCACTAAGGCCAAAGAGGGTAGAGCGGGCACGTCCTAAAGCTGTAGGCAATTCATATTCACAGATTTATCTTTGTGATGAAAAAAGGTGTGACATTACAGTTTTCATTTTGCGACACTCATCAGTCTTTGATGAAATCAAATGAGAATTGAGTGAGTGGGTGGCAGGTGATTTCCATCTAGGTCCATAAAATCCATCCATCAAGATTTATGAGTCATCCAGGTCATTAGTTATCCAAGGAGGGTCAAATCAAGGCCAACTAGACTTCGTTGAAGTTGCTAACTTTGAAAATTCATCTCTCATCCAAGAGGCATCTACTTCCCAGGTATTCAACCCCTGTGACATTGTTATCAACTTGAACAGCTGAGTGGACTGCTGGTTAGACCTTAACTATACAGTCCCATGAGGATATCGTGTGCATGTTTAGTGATTGTTGTGGTCTGAAATGCTGATTTTGCGACAGTTTTTCTAAAAAATTTCAATGATTTGGGGTGTTTTTTGCAATGAAGCTTTGGGAATAAGTAAAGATGTGATTTTTTTAACTTTAGAATTATAGTTGAATTAATAAACAGTCCCTCCACGAATTCCTGGGCCTAACCCTAAACTAGCTTACCTTGATTATTTCAGTGCTTGCAACTGACTGGGATACAACAGCCTGTGTCACAGTGATTTGTCTTGTCTGACACAAATCTATTGATACGTCTTGTAAAGAGGTATGACAATGTTTTGTGGAAAACGGTGATGAGAAATTTTTGAAAAAGTTGCGTTGACTGGTCAAAATTGCAAGTCACAATTAATTTGTAGTTATTTGTTGAATTTGTGTTAATAATTGCGATTGCGAACATTGCAAAATCCTAGAGGGACTGACCATAAGTTGCTGTATGGAACTGTTACTGAAATTAACATGGGAGTACAAAGCAACTCTGGTGGCAGTTATCACAAAGCAAATACAGTGTCATGCACAAGTTAAAAAGTGTTATTTGCACAGAACAAAATATTAAAATAAAAATACCAAAAAGAAAACACTGTCAGTAGCATTGTTTTTTGCTTTGCATAACCGATAAGATCCAATTAGGAAGCAGAATGTGAGTGTGTGCATCATCATTTTTCAAGGCCTTTGTTTTCACCTGTCTGAACTAAAACGCTACCCTGGAAATGACAACGGGGTCAACAACATTTTCCCACTTCTCTGTTTTAGGTCTTCTGATTCTGACAGCAGGTGGAAACGTAGCCAAAAGTCTAAAATGAAAGTTTTAAAATGAAAACATAGTAGTGTGGATGTAGCCTTTTTGTAAATTTTTCAACTTGTAGTGTGCATTTCAATTAAATGGCAAAGAAAAGTAAAAGTAAAGAAAAGTTAAAGAAAAAGTAATAATATTAGGAAGAAGCCAATGTAAATATTCTGCATCTGCGAGTGGAGTGAAAAATGGAGGTAGGTTGTAATCAGTGGGAGCGGGGTACTTATCTTGCTGTCCTGTGCTAACCTTTTTACAAAAACCTATCTCTGTCTGCTCGTTGAAACAGCTCAAAAACTCCAATCATGTCTCTTTCTCTTTCACTGCAGCCTCATTTTTGGAAATTGTCCTCAGGCAGTTCACCTGGTTGCCAGGCCCCAAGGTGTCCATCTGGACCAGGTGTCCCTTTCGACCCATCACCCCTCTAGAGGAAGTTGCCAAAATATCCCACCCCACCTGCATCGGAGGCCTGCAATTCCTTCAACATCCATACCCTCCACTTCTGACGGCTGGAACATATGTTACAGTGACTGCAAACTTCCAGGAACGGAACTGTTTAAATCAGCAACTTCACTAATGACTGTGATTAATTGCTTTGGATGGACATTAATAATGACTCATGAAGAATTATTAAGGAAGTGAGGTGACATAGTGATGAGAGAGCTTGCCTCTCAAGCACGAATGCACTCACATTCAAGATCCCTTGAGGTGCCATTCTGTTGCTGACTTGATGCTTTGATGGCCTCATGGCAATGAGGCCATCAAACTACATGCTGTAATTTTTTCTGTTTTAGAATATCGCAGGATGCATGTAAGGTTTGACTTTTAAGAGAAATATCTTACCAAGAAAATAATTTTATTTTAAGACAGTGATCAGGTGCTGTTGAAGTGCATAGAGGAAACTATCTGTCTACCAAGCCTCCGTGAATCCTGTCACAGACTCCACTGGGGCTACCAAGCCTCCCTCAATCAGACCTAGAAGCCGCCAGGACCATTGCATCTGGTCCTGCTTAGGGCAGCCCCCAGCCTCTCCTGAATAACATCATTTGCTTTTGCTCCAGTTTTCTACCACAGCGAAACTGCAGAGGGGCGCTAAGACAAACTGCTGGGTATGCCCCTCTGCCGTGCAACCAAAGCATGCGTGAAAACAGTGAGGGTTTGGAGGAAACACTTGCGCAAATACATACATAAACACGCATCTCACATACACAATGGAGAGAGAAAAAGGTCAGCTCTGCCTTGCCCCCACCCTTGTAGACATTCCTGGCGCACCTGCACTCACTTAATATTTTGGCAGGAGTGGAAAAAAAGCTCCTCTGCTCAGCGCCTGTCATGTTTGTTCACTGAAGGAAACAAGTTTGGTTTTAATTAGAGCCCCTGCCAAGAGCTGAGGTAATTGCCACTTACTTTTTAAAATGTCTTTTCTCTTTTGTTGCTTCGTATACTTTAAAACAAAGCAAAAAAAACAGCATTTATATGAGCACGTGTTAAATGCAATCAGTGGGTGCCTCGATGCTGGAATTTGAAAATACAGGAAAAACAGAAGTTCAGCAGGCCCTGAGTGTAGACAGACCCATATTGTCATTAGTTACACAGGACACACAGTATATGATGAGGAATCTAATCATTTGGATAATTGCTGTGTTTATCCAAAACCCACCTCCCATTGTCCCACTATATGTCTAACTCATTGGCTGTTCTTGGCCCAGAACAAGGTTTTGTCCTCGAGGGGTCCGGGGTTCCGCTCTTACTTACTTAACCCTCCCCACAGCCACCCAACCCTCTCCACCCCCACCTGTAATCCAGCTGTGGCCTTCTGCAGCTCATGAAAATTCCCACCAAATTATTCTGACAAAACCTCAACATCTGCTGCTGGGAGACACCCCCTTCATTACACACGCATGCAAACACACTAATTTGCATATAGAAGGTCAACTCTTACGTACCTAGAGAGGTGGCCAAAAGAGCGCAACACACTGTAACTTAATAAAACATAAATTAATGAAAGAAATGAAAACTGTACAACCACATACAAACAACATAAAGAAATGTGCTGCAGAAAACATGAGCAAACAGAGACACACTACACAACACAACAATTATTTTTAATGAGTAAAAGGTGTTCAACCAATATCTATAGTAATACTGGGATCATGTATTCTGAAAATTTAAACTAAAATAAACTCACGTAGTTTACTCATTTTGTAACTCGATTCAGAATCAGAATCAGTTTTATTACCAAGTACATTGTCGCATAGGAATTTGCCTTGGAATAAATTGGTGCTTACAGTACACATGAACATAAATATAAATATAAATGTTTAAAAAGTAAGGAGATCAAAAAATCTACAAGTACACAAAAAGTTGAGCTTTGTTGTAAAGTGTGATGAGAGTCAGTGACAGTGGGGGCCTGGTCCTTATTGAGGAAGGCCTCTGCAATTGGAAAGAAGCTGTTCTTGTGGTGAGAGGTTTTGGTCCTGATGGTCCGCAGCCTCCTGCCAGAAGGGAATGTCTGAAACTGTTTGTGTCCAGGGTGGGAGATGTCAGCCACAATCTTTCCTGCACTCCTCACAGTCCTGGAGGTGTACAGGTCCAGTGATGAGTGTACATATAATTGTCTCACTGACAATTCCTTGTATTATAATTCACATCCATTGTAATGTGTACAGTTACACTAGCATGTAGCGTGCAGGGTGTCTGGATTTTGGTATGCTTCATATGTGTTTTCTTCATTTGATCGTGTTTTCATAAGATGCAGTGTGTCAATCTCTCTCTGCAGCCTTTTGTTTCTCACACTTTGTGCATCAAGGTGCACTAACAATGAGAGGGTGTGCTTGAGACAGGAAGACACTTTTGATTTGTCTGTCTGTCAATGTGAAGATGGGAATCAGGGATGGTTTTTCTCGACGGGGCCTCGAATGACTTCAGCACATGCTGAGCCTTTCAGAAGTGCTTTTATTTTGATTTGCACCAGCAGGGGATGGAAGGGAGCCTGCTTGGTCTCTCTCCATCTGAGCCCCTGTGGACCCATCAGAGGCCCGCTCCAGTCCAGAGATGAGACGCCACGGCACTGATTTACTATTCAGAGGTTATTCATCGCCTGTGGATAAAAAAACAACTGAATTATGTCGTTGAAACAACCAAGGCTGGGCGTGAGCTCAGGACAGACGATCTATGTAAACCAAGATGGAGAGACAAGTGAGACAGACAAAGAGACAAGTCTGATCCTGCTGATTCCTCCAGGCGACTTACTTTTTTCTGATCAGTTCTATGTGCAGATGAAAAACAGATATTGGAATGCTGTTTGCAGTTAAGGCCACTGATATTCCCTTCTACAAAAAGCCAAAGGTGAGATCTGAGTTTTGAGAACATAATTGTGGTCAGGTGTGTATTTCAAGTTTCAGACTAAAACAAGATTGCCAATGTTTGAAAAACAGAAATTACATCTTTTGATTGTCCAATGTTCACATGGACAGTTTTTCCTCAAAGTAGATAAATACCATAGACTGTGTAAATTTAGAACTTGAACACACACACACACACACACACACACACACACACACACACACACACACACACACACACACACACACACACACACACACACACACACACACACACACACACACACACACACACACACACAGTAGTAGTAAGTAAATACACTACTTCACAATATCCCCTCATCATGTCTCAGATGCCGCATTGTAGAATACATACAGTTAGTAGTGTACATACATTTACTGGATTGTGTATCACTACATGTATGGTTGGTTTGAGAAGTTTTTATGGGCATATAAACATTTTTTTTGCCATGATCCTGGGTCTACATCAGAATTTAACTTCTGTGAATCCAAGCTGACAGCTGCCATCCTGCTGCAAAGGAGCAAGGTACAATCTACAGAGAATCATCTTTCTACAGGTGTTAAATATTTTAGAATCAAAGAATATTTTAAAACATCAACATTTTTTAAATATTGGTGGTTAAAGAAATCTTTAATTTTCTTGACAAGAACAAGAGGGACTGTGGCTGATACTGAGGCCTCTGTTTAGCCATGTAAGTTATCTCCAGACATCTCCAACATATATAGTTGTAGGTAGCTGCTGTAATGAAGCAAGAATGTTGTCAGGTATCAAAACTCAAACATTATTACATGCCCAGCAGTAAAATAGTTTTTTGAAATGTTCTGCTTCCTTACACCTCAATGACATAATGCTGTTAGTGATGGCCTGCTGTCAGTGCAGCACAACTTTAACTATAAAGTGGTGCAGAGTGCCCAACATTTTACATCTCACATTTGTGGAAAATTAAACTCTCATTCTTGTCATAGGTGAACTAAACCATGAGAGATGCTGATTACCAAGCGCTCTCCTGACTCTGTGGCCACATTCTCCATGTTTCCTATTAAATTGCTTTTTAATCTCTGCTGCAGAAATGTCTATGCCAGATGCACCGAGGTGTTGGCAGGACATCCTTCGTTTTTGAAGGACAGGGATGTTTTACCCATCTCCCATCATCCATGTGGAGTGACTGATATTAAATTGAAAATACACATTGAAATCCCGGGACACACACAGATTGCAAAAATTTCAAAACATCAACAAATGGAAAAAACATTCAACAGCATGAATCTCTGTATCCAGAAGTTGAGTCCGTTGGGTGGCCTTTTCTCAGGGGGTGGCCCGGCGTGGCATGTTATGAGTGTTGATTGTGTACAGTGTGAGTATCAATTGTAACACCCCCTCTTCTATTTGCCAAGGGTAACAAGGCTCCCTGTGCCCCTCACCTCCCAGGACACAGAAGGTGAGCTGGACACTGGCCCACATAAACGTAACGTCTGTTCCAGCTGGGGTTGTGTCAGATTCTGCTTGGCGGCTGGGACAGGCCTGTCTTTGTCCAACAGGAGCTGCGTGTGGTTCAGTATCTTAAGAGAGTCATAATCACATCAGTGATCGGGGTGTTAACAGGCCCCCACAGCTGTCAGAAAGCGATGCACCCTGGGAATGCATGACGAAGGAACCGCTGGCCCTCGGCATGTGGGTTGCAGTATGTGTTAATGTCCGTACACACACAGCATGCATATGTCTATTCATCTTTAGGCTAATATGGGTGGACGCCTCATTTCTTGTCCAAACCCACCAACAGCCACATGGCAGCACATAATCAGCTTCCTCTTGTGTAATTTAAGTGTCTTATCGGTCTGGGATGTTGTGTCAAAGCATTCTGAACATTGTTGTGGTATATCTTTGAACAAATGACGAAACACAGTGAAGAACTGCATTCAAAAATAAATATAACATGAAACAGCAACATAATTGCAGAACAAAAAACACCCCAAAACATCACCAACCCCAAAACATTGTCTCCTCGCTGAAGAGACATATGGAGGCTTTTTGATGTGTGAAGGGTGACCCAAAAATAGCCTAGTGGTTAGGCAAGGGGATCTAGATGGCATTGCAGGGAACTCTGTTCATGACCCACACTCAAGCACCTCCTGTCCAGGAGCTGATTCATGAGCAGGGGTCAGTCCTTCAGAGTATATATCAGGTTCTCAGTTTGTTGCTTTTAGCAGCTGTTATTGCATTTAAGTGACTGAGCTGCCCCTGCTAAATCACATGCTTGAGTGGAGGGGGAGGACTCTACCCTTAAGGGTCCCAGCGAGCAGGCAGAACAGGAGGCAGTACCGTCACAATGACGCTACGGTACTGCGGCCCGGCCCAGGCAGGGATACTTTAAAACCGGCCCATGCCAGGCTGTCTCCAGGCTGGCAGGCAAGGCAGCACAGGGTAGGTGGTCCGGCCTTGTTTACCCCTTCAGCTGCATGCACAGGCTTGTTTAAACAAAGTAGGTGCCTTCATAAGCTTCCCCTCTGCCTGTGGACGTCATCAGGCAGGCGCGTGTTGATGTGGCCTTTCCCCCGAGCATCCTGGACTGTGTACTCCAGAGAGAGAGAGAGAGCAAGAGAGAGAGATGTTGCCAGCTGTGGAACTCAGACCACAGCACCCGTCGTCCCAGTTGTTTGACCAGATAACTGTGGGCCAAAAATATGCTGGAACAGCATCAAAATATTGGCACAATATCTCTGGCAGTACTGATTAACATTTGGATCATAAAGTCAAACCCTCTAGCCAACGATTCAACATTCTTCCACTCCACAGTACTGCCAGCTCTGTCTGTGATCACTGTATACTCATTCAATCACCTGTTGCCTGCTTCTTGCAGGTGTTCCTTACTGAAACTGTGCTTGAAAGTACAGTTAACATAAGAAATATCTTGTGCAAGGATGCCAAGCACGTTTAATGCTTGAATGATTTTCAGGGAGCTGTAATATAGTGCATGAAACCATCAAAAACTAAAACCTGTAGGCAACAAAAGAATTGCAGTCATTGCGTCAAATAGATAAAAAAAAGTAAAAACAAAACATAAAATGAACCAGGAAGGCTGAAATGGTAAAATGATTCTCAGCAGTATGGTTTCAAAAATGTCTCACTTTTGGCTCATCAGTAAAATGTCAAACCCAAAAGCTCTGCACACATATTTAAATAGTTCTTCCTTTACAGGTGCAACAAAACTTAACCTCAACAAACCGACATGAAAGTGAAGGAGATGTCAGTCACTCACAACCACACAATCCTGAGAAGTCATATAGTCAGATGAAATAAATGAAAACACCTATTTAGGTGTAATAAGAGTGCATAGGGCCTTTTTTCTTTGTGAGATGCAAACATAGACTTCTTATCGATCATTAACAATATTGGGGGAGCAACAATTAAAAAGAAGACAAACTGAATTTCATTGAAATAAAATAAATGATTCTGATCCGCATGACATTCATTCCAGTTTCCCTCCCCGGTCATCCATGCGGTTATCAGGAAAACATTCGAAAAACTATGATTAAATTAAGCAAATCCATGATTACTTAGAAAAGAAAAGCAGAGAAAAGAACAAAAATGTTTTTTAAGGTGCTTGAAGGTGCTGGTTTATATCTCCAGACAAATTATCTGATCACCAGCAGAACCATGTGATGTGGACTTTATCTCCTGAAACCAGGATGCCACTATCTAATCATGCGGAAGCCTTTTTAGGAATTTTAAATATAGAAAATCTCCTTATGGTGCACCACGGTCAATGATACCAGGCCACATCCATATCAGTCAAGAGCAGTTGAATGACTCATTAGTAGCTTCCATGAAGGCCACTTGGCTGCTCACTTTATCATTAATCAAAGCACTGTGTCCCTTAATGGCAACCAATAGAGTGTAACAAGCACTGCTATCTAAGTGCTTTGATCAAACATCAGCCTGTTCTCTATCACACTGTTGGCCCCGGGTGGCCTTGTGTTGGCCCTGCCTGGTCCATGGGGACATAGTTGGCTATCTCAGATGTCCTCCTCTCGTCAACACTGTTCTTCTTTCCCCCCACCCCCCAGTTTCTCCAGCACATAAGTTAACAGAGGCCATGCTGGTCTGATCCCAGCGACTGACATGAATATTTGATCAATGGCTGGTGCCTCTGAAGGACCTTTTCCAACACTGCTCCTCTTGCCAGCCTCCCTTCCCCTGATGGTAAACCCCCACTCCTCCCCTTTCCTCTCACTCTAAAGCTTGGGCAACTCCAAATGTCAATGATGTTAGTTTAGCCATTGTACACGGCTGGCTGCATCTGAATGGGTGACTTGTCCCCAGGCCAGCCCCCTACAATGGCCTCCTTTCTCACTCTGACTTGTTCTCAGCATTTTCCCCCCTCCATGAAGAGAGGGCTCTCTTAGCTCTTTGGCTCTGCTGAGAATCCTGGAGCTGGAGTTAAACTGGAAGAGAGGGAGCAGGAGATCAAGAGAGAAGGCCAGCAAGAGAGAGAGGGTGAGAAGGAAAGATGGAGGTTGGGAGGTCAGTGGGGAGGTGGACCGTGACAGAGCAGTAAGCGGTTTTATAACCGGAATTGTTACAGTGTGCTCTGCCAATAATTACCAGCACAGAAGAACGGTGGTAAATCTGGCTTTCACAGACCGGCTAAGCTTGTTAGTGTGCTTAATCGGACAAGGAAAGAGTGTGTTGTAGCACTGAAAGCTTTGGGGGCTGAGAAAATGTGCACCCGTGTCCCTGATGAAGAGTGACGAGAGGAGATGGGATGGGGAGGAGGGTGAGGAAGGAAAAGTCATACATATATGGTGAATTTACAGATCAGGATGGTTTGAAATTCCTCATTTGTGAGAGAGATTACACAGCTTGGATGGACAGTATGGACTGACAGACCTGAAGGGCAAGGAGAGTTATGGAGAAAAAAAAATCAGGGTTGAAGAAGGTTGGGGCTCTTATTTGGGCCACACATTTTTTAGGAGTATATTTTCAGTGGAGAGCATGGCCATTATCAGTCTTTTGGGACAAGTCCATGTCAAGTTTTTAATGAAATGAGACAAGATCAGGCCAAATGTCCTTAAAGGCAAAGCCAGTCCAGACAAGTCAGACAATTCTCTCAGATCCCCGATTAAGATGTTGCAAAATCTGAAGGTTATTCTTTTTAAAGTGGTGTGAAGATTTTTCAAAATACATCATAAGCCTAATATTTAAATGAATCTATACAAGGTATTTTGCAGTATTATTAGTTGCTTTAAAGTCTCAAGCCAAGTCTAGGATTAAGGGGACTTTTAAGGGAACATTTGGCTTAAAGAGAATGCACAATTTACATCTTGCGTCATTTATGCAAATTTGACCGCTGGACTATTTGTACAGCCTGTGATGTCAACAGCCAATTTACCAACTGTACACGCATCAGCTCTCAGCTAGATAGAAATGGAAGGGTCTAACGTGTATGGAGTGTGCCTGTGTGTGTTTGTGTGGCAGCTCTTGTTTCTGTTGTTTTCCTCCAGTATACAGTATATATACGTATATGTATATACAGTATATGAAGCAGATTGCATTTTTAACACCAAACTTTGTATGCAATTGCCTAGACTCTAAAATTCATTTTGCACTCTATCTCAAGACACCTTCAGAGCAGCCAAGCCTCAACTTTTAATATTTGACTTGACCTGAGTCTCAGTTCTCAAGCCTTCAGCTCAAGTCCCAACCATTCACTATCAAGCCTATCATCACCACTTTCCTCACTGTCCGCTGGAATACTAATCATTATTAAATACCGTCCCTTATTTCTCATGTGGAACACATTTATTTTAGCAATGTGAATGCAATATTTTCTTGAACAGCTGCTGGCTGGGTCTCTGCCAGATAATAATGAGGACACACTCAAATACACACACAAAACTTCTCCCAACTTTTTTTCAGTGAGGTTTTTATAGACACTGAACATCTGGAGCCTGGAAGGAAATGATGTACAGAGGAAAAAGGAAGAAATCATATTGTCACTGATGTTCTTTTATAGGAATTAGGTCATTATTTTGGCTTGAATTATAATTATCTTATCATTTTATGACTAGTGAATCTTCTTTCATGCTTAGTGTGGTTGTCATTCTCATTACAACAAAAGTTCTTTACCCAAATGCACATTATATAGTTCAAAATGAAAATGGAAGTCCAAACATTTCAAAAGAAGGCTTCAAAGACATTCATTTTTTAACAGTGACTTGGAAG
Source organism: Lepomis macrochirus (assembly GCA_024633595.2). Taxonomy (NCBI): domain Eukaryota; kingdom Metazoa; phylum Chordata; class Actinopteri; order Centrarchiformes; family Centrarchidae; genus Lepomis; species Lepomis macrochirus. Next base: position 7,124,524 of record JALXJV020000009.1, read on the forward strand.
AATTGTTCATTTTCAAACACTGGTTGGCTTTCTGCAAGTAAACTTTGCGTGCTGCCATCTACTGATGCCTCATTGAATTACTTGGATTTTTGTAGTCTCAGGGTCAGGTATGTGCACATCTGGAAGGCACATGCCTTCTAAGACAGATGCATGAGGGGTCAGGGGTCAGTTTGAGTCTTTAATACAGATTAAAGACGAAAAGTGAAGAACAACAGAGATGAACAAACCTGTGAAGTGGCTCCAAGGCCGGAGCACACAGTGAGACTCTGATCAGCATCACTCAAGTATGCATGTGATGACGCGGCTGGTTAAAGAAGACACAAACAAGGCTGCAGAAATAGTCCAGGACTGAAAAACACCCATTTTAAACTGCATTTATGTGGGATTACATTGATAACATAGGGATAAAATATCCTCTTTTCTCCTTTGCTGAGGATTGTTTTAACTACTGACAGTTCTACTTTAAATGTGTTACTTGGCATGCTGCTTGTGTTGAGTCTTTGTTCCCTCTGCTACTCGCTCTGCTCAGACATGTTTCTCTCTCCCACCCCAAATTCCCTTCTTTCAGAGAGAGGTCAGAGGCCAGAGACTGTGACCTACCCTGGGGGTGGGTGAAGGACGCCCCCTTACCTCCCTTTCTTGAGAGATTGGCTTTTCCTCCCCATCTCTTTATTTTGTATACACCTGAGTCCCTTATTCTCTTTTGGATCAACTGACAGAGTGCAGAAAGAGGGGCGGTATCCAGTTTCCAGCTCTATTTTGGATTGTTCGGACAGATCAATAAGTGCTCCACAGCCATTTGTATGGAGTCATTGTGCATAAAGAAAAGAGGGAAAAAACATACAAACTTTACTGGGAGTTCTGATCATGCAGCTGAAAATAAAGCAATTTAGACATAATGACGCCTCTATAGAACTGAATCACGTCGAATTGTGTCCATGCATTTTCCAACATGTTTCTCCAGTAGTATTCTTTTGAAGTTTTCCAAATCCTGTAAAAATGACACGTGGAATATATTCTGAGAGGCTTTGCCATCATTACCTGTTTCAGGGAAGTTCAGATGAAGTCAGGTCTCAAAAGTAACTTTGGACAGTATATGACTGTTCTCTCCAGACTCTTACGCCCATGTGTTTTGAAGTTGACCACCCTCCCTCCCCCGGCACCCCCTGCCTCTCTTTGGCACTGGTCTTGCGTGTGTGTTGGCTTAGAAGAATTTTTTGGAGCCTGCATAAGAAACAAGTTTCATTACATGCCACTGTCTCCTGCTCACTTGGTCCAAAGCAAAGTGTTGCTGGCCCTGTCTCTGCTTGTGCTTCTCAAACGCGTCCAAACAACTTGCCTCCTCTCTGCTCCTCATTCCACAATGTGAAAAGCCAGACAAGCAAAATGTTTGGGCTGAAGCTGGCCCCGTCTCAAGCTTGTGTCTCCTTTTGGTGCCTAAAGTGATCTGGACGATTTTTACAATCTCATGCTCTGTTTCCCAAGAGCTGAAATGTTTCTTATGTGCCTGCAGCCTTTTTTTATTTTCAAATTTCAAAATGTGAATGTTATAAAATTGATTTGAAGTGTTCTAGTTCAATATTTTCTTGTGTATTTATTCTTCCAATTGTATTTTTCTCCTAATATCTCTTTTTTATGTTATGTTTATCATTCTTAGTCTCCTCTGTGATTTTTATGATTACTTTTCATGCTGTTTTTTCGTTCACTTCACTTCCAGGTTTTATAATTGTGCGAACAAAACACTCTTTTCCTTCAAAGTCACCTGTGCCTGTTTTGAGATATATTTCTATACAGATAAATCAAGTAGATAATACTAATCCAAGTATTTCAACTGAAACAGACAGAACTGGAGCAGGTTAAGACTACCAATAAATTGTTGACTTGGGTTTTTTGAGGTATTATGAGCGGGATATGAGATTCTGCCCTTCAGCTGGTGGCATTCCTTTGCTCCTCAAATGCAATTATCTTTTCCCATTTGTCTGTTTTTGTTTTGCTTATCCTTCCCTCTTATACTCATTTCCTGTTTTGAACTACACCAGGCTTTTAGTCCCCCCCCTTCCCATAAGTATGAGAGCATATCTGTTATTTACAGCCCACAGGGGATACCTGTCATTCTCACTGCTCCTTTGTGATTGCCATGGTGACACCCGAATTCCATGGAGTGCAGGTCCCGACCTCCACCCGCTCCGCCATAAAGCTCTGACCCCTCACCTCCACACCTGGGGATGCAGGTCACAAAACTTATTGCTGTTTATTAGAGAGTGGCAGAGGAGATGTAGATGGAGGCAGAAAGAACAGATAGATAGTTACTCCCAGCACTGGTTTTGAGTGTTATTGATCTTCTCATCTATCTCTGAAATGGTGGCAAATGAGCATGTTTCACCAAATATTGAACTGTTTCCTTAAACATAAAGAAAATCTTGAAATCAATTTAAAAAAGTCCGAAGCATTTTGAGATGAATTCTTTCAGCAATACCTCAGTAAAATGCTTATCTCTGGGGATCTGTTTGACTCACGTTTATTTTTGTCTCTGTCTTGACTTCAAGATCATCGCACTGCGGCAGATGTATGTTTGTGCATATCACTTTGTAGTGGGAGTGAACACTTATCAAGCAGGATATATCCGCTTTTCACAACCTATGAATATACGTGTTTTCAGTTTACCATTTCACACATGTTGTCATGAATATAAAGGCAGTTTGAAGAAGAAAACACATTAGAAGGTGAGAAGAGGCTGCTGTGAACTCATGACCTCCTGTGGGAGGCAAAGTTACAGAGTGACAGATTCATGCTAAATTTAATCTGTTAGCAAAATTATTAACAGTAAATATATCACCTAATACTTTACATTTTACACAGGAAAATCACACACCAGGGGTTTAATTTTCTTCTTATGGTCTGACTCATGATGCTACTGTTACTAGAAATGATGATATGTCTGTCTTTTCTTAAAGAAAAAATGCTGATCCCATTCACAGGCGCCACGGAAGTCTGCTGTGTGAATGGAGAAGAGACCTGTTCGCGAGTGACTGTTAACATTTAAAGTTGGGTGAATTAACCCTCCAGCCCCTCAGGCTGTATTACTCAATAATTACATGGTTTCATGTTTTCCCTTACTCATATTTAGCCATGTAATGGTTTACTCCTGCAAATATTTTGGTCCAGCTGGCGCTATAGCGTAACTGTAGAAGGGGAGCACTGTAGTGCAGGGGCGGCTCTCTTGTCTACTCAATGGACTGTATAACATTTGAGAGAAATCCAGGCAGACATAATGCAGTCATAAAGGACATATCAGAGACAGAGAGAAAAAAAACATGTAACATAATTAACTAAAGGGAAGACAACTTATTTTGTGGTGTTGACTTTTAAAACAAACTTGTTATAAAATCCACCCCCAGGTGCTTTTACACTGTTGTCTTTTATGTTCAGTAATACAATAGTTCCTCTGCTTTAAGTGGTGTATTTCACGTTTTGGTTTATTCACTTTGCTTGTTTCCCTTCTCTGGTTTCTTATTTCTACACATTACCTTTTGATATGTTTCAGAGAATGAGGTCTAAACTTCAGTTGTGGGTTGTATGAATGTGTGAAGAAAGTAATAGCAATTGTCACACCCCAAAACGCAGCAAGTTTTCAGTAGATTCTGTCACTAGAAACATTTCTACATCTGTATCTTCTACAATAGATTTCTTGCACTTGTGACTGTTAGACGTTTGTGCAAAGTGGTTCGCCTTTGTTCATAAAAAGTTACTTACACCTCTTTCTCTTGATGAGTCAGTCATGATGCCACATTGTCAATATTTTGTTATAGTTATTGTTCAAAATAACATAAAATATGCACCACCAAAAGAAGCAAAGGTTACAGAACCTTGAGGTATATCATCAATCATTGAGAATTTACTTTTTCATCTGAGGGATGTTATGTTTATTACAAATCTTTATCAGTAGAAAACAAAAAGGTAATAAGTATATAGCTGACTAATTCTTTAAAACATGTTATTAAATTAGGGGGAAAGGAAAAAATATTCTTACTACAGAGGTTAAAATAAAACCACAATCAGTTTCTCATTACTATAAAAAGTAACCAAAGCTCTCCACCTTGTTATTTAACAGTGTGTTAACCCATCTGTTGCATTTATAAACTTTACAGTCCTGACCAGGAGCGCTTCACAAGCTCTTTCCCCTCTGGAACAACTGGTCAGCCTCGTGGTCCAGATCTAATGAGGCAGACATTATTGTTGGCCGGGAGACTCGTGCGATGGTCTAACCTGCCGTGCCAAGATGCCAATCTGAATAATCTGCTGCTGCTTTCCATCTGACTGCCATTCTGGCTGCTCCACACCCGTGTGACGCCCACCTGTCCATCACTGTTTGTTTGCCTGACTTCTAAGCTGTCCGCTGTTGGGCCAAACCACAAAACCATCTGCCCTCTGCCTGGCTCCTGTCCTCTGAGACATGGATCATCAAAATGTTATTCCAGAGTAAACCTCAGCAGAACTACTGGAACCCCGGTGCTGTGGCACACTCCTGTATTGTCTCAGAGACGTGAGGAGGGAACGTTTGAAGGAAACTCTACTGTAAGAGAGATTCCCTCTACGGGAGTCCTGAAGGCTTCAGAGGGAGCAGGATGTCAGGTCAAAGGGCTCAGGTCCATGATCCTTTACCAACTTATAATAAACACATAAAGTACACAAGTGCACATTGTCATCAGAGGGGACCATGTCATTACAGATGGCACTGTCTGGTCAGTATCGCTCTGATTAACAAAATGATTCATCAGTGTAACTGCGCAGACAGTAAAGACAGATTTACATCATTGAAGAACTTCTTACCACTTTTAACCTAAAACCTCGCCACCACCTTCTTTCAACAAACTTTTTTGCAGTTAGTGCTCTTCTCTTCTCTCCTATCCTCTCTTGTCTTTCTTTGAAAACAGCTTTCAATTTCCTGGGTAGCCGTCTTCAAAGGGAGCGGGCAGGGGGCAAGAGGCCGAGTAGGATGCCAGAGGCACAGTGACAGCTGGGAGGCAGGAGACTCCGCGAGCGAGATCAGAGGGTTCGAGTTTCTGCCCGCCACAGACACGCTGTCATTCTCTGAGCTCCTGCCCCTGCTGCTTTCACACACACACACACACACACACACACACACACACACACACACACACACACACACACACACACACACACACACACACACACACACACACACACACAGAGCTGTGTACATAAATAAAAAAAGTTATACACATACAAAAATGTGCACTTACAAATGCATTCACATAGAGCATGGACATAAGCATTAAAACACATTCACTGCACAAACCTTTACATGCAGATACTGTTAAACAACCATGTACCATACTGTATAACCATCAGGCAGACACACATGAACACACTTACACAACGAACTAGAAAAAAATACATGCAAACATACTGTCAGTTGTTCATGTTGGACGAAGATTAACTACACCACAAACTTTCTCAGAAGCACCTGCACTGACTTGGCGGCCTTAATTCCTGCACCAGAGGTCTTCTGAGGCGGCTGCGTGGGTTGCAACATCAAGTTTTTATTCCCAGGTGATGATGTAAGTGTTGAGGGAAGAGCGAAAATAATCTTATTCAATTTACATAATGTGTTGACTTTGGAACTGATACCATTCTGCTTCAAGGAACGCGGAACCTTTTCATTGGCAGCTCTCTCGCTCAACACATTTTAGTGATTAATGCACTCAAACCGACTTGAAACATCTGTCCTACTTTCTCATCTAACTGCCTTTTGGCTCTGCTGTTGGCTAAGCCACGCAATTTGGGTTTCAGCATGTCTGCTGTCTTGGTTGGTCTTCAAAGCTAGTCCAGGTAATGGCACTTTGGCTTTTGTGATGCTGCCACAAACTCACAGCAGCTATTGAAAATTCTGGCACCACATTATAACAGTATCTCTCTACTATTTAATCATACCCTTCTAGTGGCCTGGAGAGCTCACTGTAAGGGGAAACAAATTGCTTCCTGATAACATTGGGTAAAGTGATGCCAGGCTGTTTTGTTGCTGTCTGACTTGTGGCCCGGCAACCCTGTCCAACCCCTGGAGTAAAGTGACATCAGTGACCACAAAGCTCCCGTTTGCACATGAGCAGTGAGCGGGGATAAACAGAGGATCTGTTTGGAAAGGCTCTGTGGCGCTCGCTCTCACCTCAAAAACCAGAGTGTTGACTGCTCTCGTATTCCCAGTGCATCTCACACTCTAAAGAAAAAGTATGCAGGAGTGGTGGAGGAAAGCCTGAGATTGAGTATGAAAGAGAGAGTGGAAGAAAATGAGACAGTAGGGACTCCAGCTAGGAGGGGAGACGGGGTCGAAAAAGGGGAGGGTGAGAGAGGGAATGGCAGAGTGAGGGAGAAAGAGAGGGGAATGGCCTTTGTTAATCCCTTTACATCTGGCTTCTATTAGGATGTGGGGGCCGCTAAAATAATGTTTTTCACCCTACAAGCCTTTCTGTGCTATAAATTACCCACCAGCCACTGTGCCTTCCTGACTGAAACTCTTTCAGTGAGCCAGTTTTCATTTCTCAGGCAGTCCAGTCAACTCCTCCCCCCTCATTTTCCTTGCTCTTGTCCTCTCTGGTTTCTCCATTTCAAAACTCCCTCGCTGGTGCAGTAAAATCAGGCCTTTCTTCCTGTCAGCCTTTCACACTTCCTGTCTGTACTCCGGTTTTTATAACTTGGTCGATCTGACTACATTTGGATATCTCCCTCTCCATCCGCACAAGTCATCATTGTGGCTTATACACGGGCAAATGTAAGTAAGGCTGTGTTTAGACCGATTATAATGCTAAGTCAAAAAATGCAACCTCCTGTCCACTTCAAAGCCACCACAGAGTTCTGGGGAAAAAAGCAAAAAAAGTTGATCGTGGCTTAGCCCTATCTGTAACCTCAGCACCTCAGTATGTTACTCCAATTCGGTCACATAACTGTCCCAACCTAAACTTTTTCCAGTAACAACTGAAAACACATTCTTCTCTCCCACATTTCTCTTACTGGATATATGTTAAACCCACTGCATTAACCTATGGCAGGTTGGAGCAGTGGATGTAGTGTCCAATTAGTGTCCAATTATTATTATTAAAATACTGTTCACCAACGGTTTGTGTTGGGAGCAAAATGTGAGAATGAGTTCACGATGGGGCTAATCTTAGCTCAACTTTTGCAGCAGAGGTGTCATTTAGCAAATCAAATGCACATACTATACAGAATATCTCATAGCTTGTACTGTGTAGTGGTGTTTTATTTCTGCCATCATAACTTCTCACAGTAGTAAAGTTGCTTCAAGCAGATGCTGAACTGCTGACATCTGACAAGCCTTCAAACTGGACCTCCTGATTTCTATTGTATTGTGTTGTATTTTCATTCTGAACACAACCTAAAGGCCACATCTGCGGCCCCCCTTCAGTCTCTCAGTGGTGAGACAGTCAGTCAGCCTCTGAACTGTCAGAGGTTCATCACCACCAGGGGTTAAGCAGAGTTCAATGTGTAGAGGTGCATAAAAGTAGAGGCCTTGCATGTATAAAGCTGGAGACATGAGGTCTATAGGGTGGTGAGAGGACTGGGACAGGGCCTGGTGGAGGAGGAGGGAGGAAGGATGGTGAAAGGGGTTAAGGGCGGCAGGTCAGTGCCTCTTCCTCAATAACACCAATTAGATAAATAAGAGCTGACAGCCTGGAGGATGAAAGAGAGAGGATTGACTAATGCGCAAATTCAAGTGGTAACGATGAACTGGTCGAACCTGATTTTATAGCCATTAGGCACCTGTTTTTGGAGGGCAGCTGGTCCTGCCAGGAGGCTGAAACTTCCCCAGGTGATCCCCGATGCCTGGTCACATCTGCTCTGAAACCAGAGCCATACAGGCTGTGGCGTCCTCATTCTTTGATGATAACCTGATCACTAGAGAGATGCTTTTATAGATCAATCCAAGTACAGTGAACCAGAAATCCTGCACATTACTGGTCACTTGTAGTCAGTCTCTTTACTAATTTACGATTTAGTTATAGGACCTTCACCAAGTGAGATTCACTTGAGTGTGGAGGATTTCTAGTTTCCCCTCAATGACAGAGAGACCTGACAGAGCCCGCAGCCTTCTCCTCTGCACCATCGAGAGAACAACAGTTACCACATCACCCTCTGAAACTGGCACTTCACATGCACTCTGTGCATCGCCAAGAGAAAAACTCTGATATTCAGGAGGAGAGAAATGGAGGTATTGTATATCTATTGAGCATGATTTATGTGCTATAATGTGTCAGTGTTTGGCAGAGTAACTCAACTTTTAATTGTCTGAAGTCATCGTGAGAAACAACAGGATCACATGAATCTGGAGAGGGGAATGTACGGACATATTTCACCACTGCGTAATTCTAGCCGGTCACGGCCTATCATCTGGATGGAGTGGATGTCATCCCTGTGCGGGTACCCATTGTGTCAACGGGCCCTTTGCCACATACTTCGATGTGCCCCCTGTCTCTTCTGTCTGTCTCTCCATTACTCCATCCCATAATTACCTTCTGCACTTCACTCAGTGAACCCAATCCTTCCTTTGCCTGTGTGCCAATTCCTCAGATGTTCAGAGAGAGCCATGTCATTAGCCTGCTGAGATGGGCTGGCCAGAGGATTGACTGTCTGGACCCTTCTTACAGAGTTCAGTCCCACAGTCTCTGTTTGTTTTGATAAATAAAATGTAAATTTGGCTCCAAAACAACTCAGCTCATCTTAAAGACTCAATATGCATAAGCTACATTTCTTTGGTGTGATAATCCCTTATTGGAAAACTGCTGCTGCTATGTCTATCTGCTTGCATGACGCCTATGTATCCTCAGGCTGTCAGAGTTTATCTCAGCTTAGAGCGAGAATGTGCAGATAAGAGATGAGTAACGTGACAGATAGTGATAATTTGAGCTCTGAGGCTGCAAATGAGAGCTGTCTCGCCAGGCTGGGCCCTCGAATTCCAGCATGGGAATATCCCACTTTATCCTGTGAAAGGTTAGGAAAGAAAGGACACAAAAAAATCTTTCAAAGGCCAATGTAGATGTATGTCAGCCATACTCAGGATACTAAAACCCACGTCATTTTTCTGTCATGATCCATGGGATTATTTGTGTGGTGGTGGGGTGTGTGGGGGGGATCTGAACAGGGGAGTCTATTCCTCCACGCAGGGGTCTAAAATATCAAAGCCAGAAGGCTGTGGGGAGGATGGAGAGGGTGGATGCAGCAGGAGGGTTTCAGGATGGTGGGGGTTGGCTTTTGTTCCAACCCCTCCACCAGGATCCCCTGAAAAGATCACCGAGCAGGCCGATTCGTCACAGCTCCAAACTCTTCCCTCTGATTGGTGTCGTCGGGCGAGCAGATGTTGGCGCTGCAGCAGGGGGTTTGGATGATTCCAGCTCCTCACTCTCACATCGCGGGACTGTCTCACAGCACCAGCAACTCTCATGCACAACCTGCTGAAGCGGGGGCCCACAGTCACCACTCGCTTCGGTAACTCTCAAAGACAGGACGCACACTTAGCGCTGTTCACTTCTGCCTACTTACATCAAAGATGAACAAAAATGCTTCACCCTAAACTATGTTTGCTTCTGAAATGTATTATTGATGTTAACTGACCGTGTATGAATCCACTTCAATGTGCTATTGACAAACTAAGCAACTTGTCATGGGGTCACAGCTTTTCCCCTCTTTGAGAACAGATTACAAAATGCACATGGAGCTACTGCCCTTGATGTGATCTGTGTCCATTTTTTGCAAACTGATTGACATTTATGTTATTTTAATAACTATGCACCATTTTATGTGTATCCATGTTGTACTGTTTGCAGCTGGAAGCACATAGTTTCAGAATTCACATGTCACTCTTAATTGCAAAACATTTTTACTAATAGACATAGTACTGCCTTGTCTGTAAGGTCATTTGAACAGAATATAAAGAATTAAAGCTACTAGTGCTTTTTATTATTCAAATAAAACATGAATGTGAAGGATGTTCCATATAGGGTGCTGGTTGTGTGCAGGACAAGTCACTGTTGAACTTAAGTCTCACCTCATATTTACATCACCTAAAGAAATTAGATGTGATTCCTGCTGTTCACATTAAAAACATTACAATTAATGTACAAATTAAGAATAACAGAGTCCAAGATTAACTTCTTCCCCCAAAAATGATGTTCAGTATGTTAATAGTCTTTTCAGTCTTGTTCATGTACTGCTTGCTTTTTCACTAACAGAGCCCAAGATAAAAAGATAAAAGGAAAAAGATCCCTTAAAGCTAATATTCAGACCTAGCCCTCCCCCCCAAGTGAACAAATTAGTGTGATTAGTGTAGGGATTACTTGTCTGTGTGTCATTTGAGTGATCCTGTTTCCCGTCTCGGTAGCTCTGTAGCTCTTTATCCCTATCTTTAGCTCCTCTGCTACAGCAGATAAGAGTACAGAGCGTACACAACAGTCTTGTGATGCAGAGTCTACCCAACCGAAACCTCAGCTTGGAGAGGCAATGATTTCTGCAGTTTGAGCAGGAATTGTAATTGCTCTGCTTTGCATCAACAGACTGATGCTTGCTGAAGGGTCTGGGCCCCATACAAGCCCTTTCTGGCAGAGTTAAAGAGGCAGATATGCTATCTGGAAAAATCTGCAGGATCCGGAGCTGAAAACAGTTCCCATACTGTCCCTCCCCGGCTTGGCTAAAGCTGCAAAGTAAATGGCCATTTGGACTGTCTTCTGGTTTTCCCTTTCTCTTCCTGACATGTGTTTTTATATATAACAACAAACACAAATAGATCAAAATGAAGAAAACAAGAAATGGAGGCAAATAAGTAGTGAACGGAGGAACTCAAACAATTCATTTTGTGATACAGCGACCTGGAACAAGTCGAGAACAAACTTCAATCATCAATTGTAGGTTAAATTGGGCCATGTCTAATAAATCTCCACAAGACACTTTTCATTTCTAATTCCTAATTTCTAATAAAGGATATACAGATTTAGTTTCTGGTTTCATCTTGCTGGGCTCTGCATTTATAGTTCTGGCAGGGGGTTATAAGTAAACGTGTACATGTGTATGTGCACGTTGTTCACACACAACACACATCAGAACGTTTGAAAAGCCAACTGGGACTGTTTAAATGAACATCTCAAGAGATTTATGGGTCAATTTACAGCGTTGCATTTTCTTAAACAGAAACAAAACAGATGTAAGGCTATCACGATGGCAATGGTTTTATTGAGAATAAGGCCCCGCAAGCTGAAAACCTTTCAGCCTGTGACTGGACAACTGCCACCAAAAATGAAGAGCAGCAGCGCAGTTTGGCAGGACATTTCTCCTGACTACAGTAGGTGTGTCCATCACAAATATACAGCAACGTCCCTGTGGCCCTTGGAACTGGGGCCGATGTGTTTAAAGTTGATTTAAGATTCTTCCATTTGTTTCCAGTGTTATTTCAAAGCATGGCATATTTGCTGCTCCACTTACTTGGATCAAAATGTCTGTGTCTTTCTTCCACTTTATGTTGCATGTTTTTGATTTCCCTGCAGTTCAGAAATATGCAGAGAAAAGCAGCTAATGCTGAGTGAGTTAAAGCAGAAGGTGCACACAGGAAAAAAGATTCTGATTGGTTGAAATAATGAACAGTTCAGTTTTTCAGTGTTTAAGCCAAAGGGTCAAAGGGCAATGCTTCTCCCAGAACAGACAGAAGTTCTTATCTGCTAAAAATCTGCCTGCTGTGGCTCTGTTGCGTGTGCGAGTTTGCTCTCTTTGAAGCTTGGCGCTCCCGTAGGTATAGCATGGCGTGACTTGAGCCGAACAGGGTGAGGAGACCTATGAGGGGAGATGTTCTGGTTGTGGTTATCGGTGCGCTATGCTGGCATCCAGGCAGCACAGCATGTTGGAGAGATAACAGGCCTTCAGGAGGGAGAGCGGGGGAGCGAGAGTCAGACCGTACACCTTTTAATACAAAGTGACCAGGCCTCTACCCAGGTTGTGGACAATTGAAGTCTGAGCCAGTAATGCACATCTGTGCCTTATTTTATTGCTGTTCAATTTTGCGTCGGTATGCACAGAGGGCAACAAACAAAGCACAGTTCCACCTTGTTCCCATATCCCTGACTGAAACTTCCCTGCCTCCCCCCTTTTGCCTTCCTCTTTCCCCCTTATGGAGACCCATTTAGACACACATAGGCAGGCATTACAGAGAATGCAAAGGTACAGATCTTATATTGAAATAGCATTCCAGCGTATCCCCCACAGGGTAGACGACAGGGTTTTACTTAAAAGAAAAAAGGCATGCAGGGGGAGACTTCAAGTCTGAAGAGGATATTAGAAAAATACATTGAAAAAAGTCCCCTCCGGCAATTTTTTTTTCACTTTCAGGAACAATTTTGTACCTTTCCTTCAGAGGGAAAAGTGTGTTCAGTTGAAAGGGGGCAGGAGGAAGGGAGGGATGCTGTTTTTTGTGTAGGTCTGAAGTGCAAAGGACGTAATGAAAACCAACTGGCAGGCCGTCACTATCTATCTATCCTGGTGCAAGAGTGCATTGACATGGAGAGGAAAAACAGGCCCTCTCCTAATCCAGTCAGGCCTGCACTTCTCTTTTTCTTTCCTCCTTCCCCCCTTCCTTCTATTTCATTTTCAAGATAGAAAACAGTTCTCAAACTGCGTTGATATTTCCACAAAACAAGAGAACAACTTACAAGCAGTATTATATGTGTTGATCTAAGCTGATATGTAGCTCTACTGAGGTTATAAATTACTTTGTCAGACAGTACACTCTCAACAAAAGCCTCAACTAAATGTTGCTTGTTTTCTTTTAAACATCAAAAGCAGGACTTTTTCTGCTTTTTATCAGAAATAACATATCCTCCATAAAGACTTCATATGTGTTGAATCTTATTTTGATATTTTATTTTGTTGTGAAATATGAAATATTGGTTATCAGAAATGGAGAAACATATTCAGAAAATACAAATGAAACAGGTGGGATGTGTCGTCCTGAATGTCTGTGTGTTTGTCATGCAGGACTGCAGGACAACAGAGAATAACTCCATTACGTTGCATCCCACCTGGCTGCGCGTGAAAGCGGCCTTTGGTTTGACTCTGAAAGTTCTCCTACAACGGGGGGTTCAGTCTGCTGGGCGATAACACTCTGAAGAGAGCTCTTTCACACCCACGCTGCTTCCTAATCCACACCGCACCACCTTAACCACCAAGCCCAATATTAGCTTTCCTGCATTTGGCCAGTCCAGGCAACGAACATGAGTGTGTATGTTTGATTGCGTGTTTAGTGTTCCTGAGCTATGAAAGGCATTTGGCTCCGTCTATGGACATTTGTACTCTGATGAAGATTTGATATTTGAAAAAGCCAACGGGTGTCTTGTCTACTTTAGATAAGGGAACCAATGAATTATTCTTTTTCATTATTTGTTGATTGTTTAATCAATCATTTAGCGTTTAAAATATCAAGCAGTGAAAAATGTTCATCACAAACCAAAGCTGAAATCATCAAATTGTTTTGTCTAACCAGCAGTCCAAATCACAAATATATTCAATTTACAATTATATAAAACAGAGAAATGCAAACATTCACACTAGAGAAGCTGGACCAAGAAAATGTTTGGCATTTTTCCTTAAAGAATACTTGTACTATTAAAAATATTGCTGATTTCTTTCTCTAAACTTGTCAATTAATGAACCAATCATCATCATCACTACTTTAGACTAGTCAAAAATACAAACCTAGAAAACCAAGTGAATTGCATTAGCGTGCAGTTTTCATCGTGACAGCATTAGAGCTGTTCACTGTATAACTCAGTCTAGATGTTTTAAAGGGAACACCATCTTTGGTATAAATATGAATATAAGAGGATTTATTTGTCAGGCTGATGAATAGAGAGACTGATAATCTCTTGTGCATTAGCAAATGTCTATCAAAGGTCTTCCAAACAAAGCCAAAATCCTCTGAAAACAACTGAGCCAATGTGGTTCACTGTGACATTTAAAAGTATAAACACTGCACAAACTCTAATAAATCAGACATGATGTTAAAATCTGCTTGAGTAAAGTTGAAACTGATGAAAATGTGATTATAAATACATCAGACAAGGTCATTTTATGCAGTCAAAGGAAGCACTGTGGTGCCTATTGTTGCTGTGAAACATTTATGACCGCTGTTCTGCAGTTAAACGTTTGTTAACACTCCATCTACCTTTTTTCTCATCATCAGTCATTAGTAAAGTCCGACAGGCTCCTCTCATTAACCACCCTCGGCTGACAGGTAGAGAGAGCCTTTCCTTCTTTCTACATTTATTATTACCTACTTTAATGAGCACTTAGGACCATCACCTCAACTCTGTGATTTATAGCGTATTTAGCAGAGATCAGAGGGCCGAGCCTGTTACGCGCTTATGAAGCCGGCAGCCTTTTCTGACACCCCAGGCTGGCCCAGGCACTAGGGAAGACACAGCTGGGCCCAACATGGCAAGAAGTGTGAACTCCCCGGGCTTAATGAGCTGATGGGAGAGGCAAATTACAGAGGGGGTCAGAGGTGATGGGACCGGGGCCTCAGAGCCTGGTATTAATATCCATGAGCCAGATTAAAACAGAAGAGATTAACTTCCATCAATGTGGAGACCCAGAGAATTCCTCAAATCCAAAATGCTCATTATGGGACAAGTTGACATGTGTGTCTGTCCGCCTCTTCAGAGCCTATAATACAGCAACATTAAAAAAAAAGAATGACCTATGCAGGGTGCTGATGTGCTGTGTATTAGCTGGGACTGTTGTTGTTGGGACTGTTAATAGATCAATTTGCCCCAAAATAAAAACTCAGTCACTGGCCTCACAATTTTCCAAAAAGCAAATGCATTTTTCTAAAAAAAAACATGCAGCATAATCAAGTCCAAAAGACTAGTATTTATCTCATTATCTCCTAAATTTTTCTAACTTGACAGCTGTCTGATTACAAACAGACCATACAGTAGCAAGCAAGTCTTTCATTAGAGTAAATATATGTATGCAACCACAGCATAATCAGTAAGTACAGTTAGTGCAGTTGTGTGTAAAATGTTTGTGTTATGCAGCAGAAGCCGTTTGGAGAGATTGAATAAACACATTGTTTTTGTTTAATTTTAAACAACTTGAAATGGATCTCGTTTTTTTGAATAGTTGGGAAGTGGGCTGAATTTGATCGATGAGGGATGATTTGGGTGGTTGGGCCAATGAACCTCGGTGGAGTTGTGGCACACATGGGGTCAAAAAATAATCACTGAAGTTGATGGCCCCAGTGACACATTTCTTAACTCTTCTTTATATGCTCTTTATTTACACAGGTCATCAAGATTCTCAATCTCACAAGTGAGTCCGGGGTTCTGACGATCTTTGCTGCCTTGCCGAAAAATGCTACCATAGCGCAAATCGATAGACTGGACTCTACTCGGCCCTGCTCCATTTTCCATTGCAGATAGTACCTGGAGATAGTACGTAGCTTGTTGTCATGCACACAACTGCGTGACGTAATGTTCAATGCGACACACACACACCAGCGATCCACACAGCTCTTAAAATATACATAGTCTATGGTTAAAAGGTTTCAATATTACTCAGAATGTAAAGACAGATAAGCGGTATGAAAACCTTCCAGTTGTGTTTTCCTCTGCCGTTGTTGCTGCAGCGGTCTGTGTGACGGCGGGAGCAGAGGGCTCTGAGAGCGGGCGGCTGGCCGGCCTCACAGCTCCTCCTGCGGGTTGGCGCAGGCTTCCCCCGCAGCCACTTGCGGAGCTCCTTAACTCCGAAAATATTCAAGCACATTTTTGTTCCACCATCACCTCTCATAAAACTGTCAATATTTGAAATCTAAACAGCTGATTTCTCACCTCAAAACTTCTCAGAAGTGGATTTAGTGATGAAATTCCATACGAAAACTGTAAAATATAAAACTCTCTGTTGCTGGCCTCTGTCTGGTGCATGCAATGATGATGCTGTGAATAGTGAATATTCTCTCTGACCAATCAGCAGTCTGTCGTGTTTTCACATTAGGTGAGGTGATACAAGAAAAAGTATCTGGAAGCAGGTACAGGTACAACATTTCTACAATGGAAACCCAAACAAAGGCAACACAAGCAAAAGGGCCTCCACTCAGACTAGCTTGGCTTGAGGGCGTGCCTGACCCCGCCAGCTGCTTGGCAAGCTTTATGACACATTTTCATTGTCACGTCACAAGTAAAGAAAGTGAAGGGCTGGACTACAAACGAGCTGTTTTCAAGCGGTTCTGAGCAGTGCTTTCTGTGGGAGATGGGAACTCCCTTTGGGCTGGACTTCGAGCGTTTTCACTTTGCAAACCTGTTACATGCACAGAAAAGATATATAACTCAATAAAGGAGAGGGAAAAGCCAAAAACCATGAAACCGCCTCTTTAAGGCACAGGAATCTCCTTTAAATTCAGTTATGACCTGAACATTTTAGATAAGATTTATCAAAAATAATTGCATCAAAATGAGTGGAGGAGTAGAGGCAGGTGGTCAAACCAGTGACGTCACATGCAGATTGTTTTGACAGTCACAATGGGGAAAATACTTTTTAAGAGGTCAGGGTTGTGTTCGCCAAGCTCCTCTTGTGCCCTGACCCTGTGAGTAGATCTACCCATGAACACACCGGTGTCAGCATCAGATGTCCCTCAGTTGGTGCTCTGCTGATTCCTTCTCCCCTTAACCTTAACCATTCCAGTATTACAGAGGTGAACCTGAGCTGCCTGGTTGTTCCCTATTGTGCCATCAATCCAGCCTGAGAGCTAAAGATTTCACCTGGCGTGTCTCTCTTTCCACCAATTTGTCCCGGCTGCTCAGTTTTCCTTCATAGCTGACAACAAAATATATCCTCTTGTCTTCTTTTTTGTGGTCTCTGATTCTGTCCATAAATCTTCACACACCTTCTCTTCATTGGATTACGTGATTGTTTTTTGTTTGCCACTCACATGTTTATGGTCTTTCAGATTGAAAGAAGGGCCCAGCCTATATTTTTTGACCCTACCGTAAACATAAAGTACTATATAGAAACAAATTTAAACAATGACTTTGAAAAAATAAGCTTGATCATGATACTGTATAGCCTGTAGTTTGTTTCAGAGATTTGTTGAAAGTATTGACAACAGAATAATTTAAAAGGAAAACAAATCTGACATGTTCGCCAAGGTTGTTTCAGATGTGACTCTATGCAAACCCAACTCATGTAACCACACATCATATAACATTGTTGAAGGTCATGGGAGTTTAGAAACCCTT
Source organism: Lepomis macrochirus (assembly GCA_024633595.2). NCBI lineage: Eukaryota > Metazoa > Chordata > Actinopteri > Centrarchiformes > Centrarchidae > Lepomis > Lepomis macrochirus. The sequence goes on from JALXJV020000009.1 coordinate 7,141,827, forward strand.
ACAAGTAATGCAAATGAGTAAAAAAAGTAGTTTTCGTATTTCTTTTTACAACAGGAGTTTTACTCTTTACTCGAGTATTTTTAGGCTAATAACTTGCTTATGACATAGCTACATTTGTAACAACTAATCTATTATCTACCGTGCATTTTGCTGCATCCAAGCCATAGTCTGTGTGCAGTTGTGAAGGTGCTCTCTGATCTCTCTTCAGTGCAGAGACATGCACTTCTGCCTTATATTAATGAGCTGGACAAATGCAAACATTAAAAAAAACAGTCCAATACCTTCTTATACCACTTGTGGCTGTGTTGGAAAGCAGCCTACTCAATTTCACAAGACGGCAGAAATGCTTTCACTTTCGATTAACGGCGTATTCAAAGCGTATTTAGTCAATGCAGAACAAATGTGCTTCACACTGTAACATCTAAGTCTAACCACTGGATTGATTCTGATATACAGTATTAACAGAATCCTCTCATTCACTCACGCAGAGCATGGCTTTCTTTTGATGTAAATTAGGTTCTTTCTGTTCTCTCACTGGCATTGGTTGCTATTTGTGTTACAGCTATGCTGGGTGGTGAATTCATTAAATAGCATGTTGCAGTGAAACAGATTTTGGCGTTCACTCAGTAGTTGTTATTTATTCAGGAACAATAATTTTGAGAAGCATATAGGGAGAAAGCAAATTGAATAAAAAAGTCCTGTTTGGCTTTATGGCCACACACAGGTCTCCCTCTACAGTGGGCTTACACACATTGATCTTTTCCCGTGTTATTGACACAGTAAGTCTTTGTTGTAAATAATGTGGTCATAAATGCTTTAAGAATAATTATTTTGTGCATGTGACCCATTGAAGCAGGGGAACCATAGGCAGCGCCGTTCATCACAGTAACTGATGGGTTCAAGTCCATGTCAAGATAAAGGCAACCAATAGTATGCTAGGCAGCTAACAAGTATGCCTGATATTTCAAAGTAATCTTATCAATTCCTTCATGTGGATTAAAAAAAGTGAAATAATTGTATTAATCAGAAATAGCTAAATGAGAGATGATCAACATGCAATGTTCATTCCCTGGAAATTTTGCACAGTCGCTATTTCTAATCTGATGCACAGTGGATGGAACACTTATTATTCCAATAACAGACTTGAGTCCTGACTTTAAATTTCAAAGCTGTTGACTGGCTAATCTGACAGTCTGCAGCATTGAAAAAAAACAAAATTATTCAAGTGTGGACACACCATATTTTGTTTCTCCATTTCACTGCACTCCATTTCATTTTGGGTATATAACTCTGGAGTGACCTCAGCCCGTCAGGGCACAGATTCAGAATGAGGGAGGAAGTCCAGCAAACTCATGCTGGGCTAGGGCATTAACTGTTGGAGCACACAGGCTATGAAATATATGTCTCTTTAGAGAGAGCTTTTTATTCGCCTTTAACAGGGCTGTAAACTGCCTTTCAGTGGCTTGATGATAGGTAGACCACAGGCACAGTGACCAGCTACAAAAGTCCTAAAACTGACTTCACCTTTCAGTGTCTGTCCACAACGGTGGATGAAATGGGATACAGGAAGTAGATATGAATTCCACTTTGGGGTCAAGGGGACTTTTGTCCAGCAAGTCTAATTTGAAACAGAAGCCTTTTACAGACAGCTCTATCTGGCTCCCACTTGTACTGTCTTTCTAGATGTCCAGAGGGAGCTAAGATTTATGGAGCAGAGAGGGGAGCACAGCCCGGGGGATGCAGCAGATTGTTCACGGATCTAGCTTGTCTCTCTGGCATGAGGGGGAGAAAAAGGAGGAGACAGGCAGAGCTGGGTGAGATAGTATGACTTACAGGAGGAAAGCAAACAGAGATCATTATGAAGACATCAGCGTCTTCACTTCTCATCTGCCCAAGATTTCCCCACAGCCCATCCTGTTTCGGGGGAAAGTCACTCCTCTGGGGTTTGATTGTACCTGCAAATCTCTTGTGTGTTGTCACTGATTAGATAGTCATCATCATCACGATGTGGTTGGAGAGACAAAACATGCATCCATACAGCTACATATGAAAACAAACCCTTGTACAATATATCAGAACGCAGACACAGACAAACATGCACACACGCTTTCTGTGTTTACTTTTGGTACATTTTCCTGAGGCTCCACAGTGATTATCTGGTGATTTTCTGCAGTGATTGTGTGCTGCATGGCCCCTGGTGGGGGCTGTGTGGCTCCACATCTGAAAAAGCGGAAAAGAGATAGATTGTATCTTCCTGGATGGTGTGTTTGACCAGTGCGACGCACTATCACACCCTGACATCCTGTCCTTGGCCTCAATTCTGTTTGTCAAACTCTAATCTCTGTATCCTTGCTCAAATCCCTGAAAACAAACAAGCAAGACGGTATGGTGAAATATCCTCTACAGGAACGTATGTTAACACTTGAGGCCTTTGCTGGTATCAAAGAGCTCTGTTCGTGGATTGTTTTAGCACCTGTGGGAATCACATTAACTTCCAAAGGCCATAATGAGATATGTTTAAACATTCAAACATTTTGGGCATGCTCTCTCCTCGAGGTTGACAAATGGGCTCTATAAAAGCTGCGTTTAGGAATGTATGCTGACAGCTTCATGGCCTTGCCCAAAACAGAGCTGGCATGACGGATGGTGTCTTTCTTGTCAATGACAGCTGGTACATGTTTGTGTATTTGCTCAATGACATCTATCTATATGTATGTGTGTGTGTGTGTGTGTGTAGGGATATTGTTTGAGATTCCTTCTCTGTGCCACACTGAACTTGTCTCTGACTTCATCTCAACAGATTTCTCATGCATTCCCAAGAGCTTTACACTATATATGTATATACATATATATATATATATATATATATATATATATATATATAAACCAGTGTATATAGTAAACCAGTGTAAACAATTTGTTTTTATTATTTATGAAGCCCCAGTGAAGTTTAAACTATGTATTTTAACCACCAATATATCTGACTAAATCAATGCTTTCTCTTAAGAATGTTATTGAAATAATAAAATATTTTAGTGACAGGGTTTTTCATTCCTAAGAACACCTTAAAAGGGTGAGTTCACCTTTTTAATCTGTATACAATATTCAAATGTCAATACTTTACTATGTTAATGGTTGTGGTAATTTATTAGCATTGGCCACAAAGAAATCCGTTCCTTATAAGATGTCAGTGTAAGTGTTATAAACGATGGGGGACAAAAAATGTATTCCAATGTTCAGTTGAAGTTAATATGAGGTTGTTTTTTGACATATTCTTTCTTCTTTGTGTTTCTGTGGACAGTGTTTGCTCGCTGAGAGGGACAATCACACAAAGATAATATTTTGTTTGAAGATACCCACTTGATTTCTTTGATTCCTGAGGCCTCATATTAAATTTCTTGGTGAGCTTTGGAATGTATTATTTCACAGAATGAGGACATTGGGTTATGTCCCACATTACTTTCATTAAAACTGTTTCAAGAGGGAATTTCTTTGTGGCCGGCATGGATGAGAGGAACAAAAAATCAGTATGTGAGTGTTGTTTTAAAAGAGACTTGAAAAAATGAGAACCTATCCTTCAAGGTTCTGTGGATTTATTGCATGTGAAAGTGGTTGAGCTCTGGCTTCTATTACTTCTATCACTCTGTTTAAAAACTGGGAGAATAAAAACTTTCTTAAATTCTCACACCTGAAATGGAAGTAAACACCCTCAAATTAAAGCTTTCCTAGTCTCCACTTTTATATTTCTCACTCATGTCCCGCTTAGATCCTAACAGTGCCCTGAATCCTTGCACTATAATGGCAATAAGAGGAGCACCACATGTACAGCTCGCATAACAAAATAATGAAGAGAGCTGATTGAAAGGTCAGTACAGAAGTTACTTGGCAGAGAAAAAACAACATGAATGCTGAATGTGGAATTCAGGTTTAGTTTGTGTGTGTAGAAGTTATATGACCAGACAGGGTGCGAGTGAAAGAGAGTGTGGTGACCTGTAACAGCTCTATGACTCCAGACTGGGGCTTTAAAATCCACACGCCCGGGTCCTGGATTGAACCCACAGCAGACCTCACTTCAGTATAGACAAGGCAGCCCCAATGGGAAACTGATTGTTTATTTAACTACTGTTTTATGGAATACCTAGTGACAGGAAGTCCTTAAAACAGCAGCAGTTACTATTTATATAGTCCCTTTTTGGAGTAAACACACTGGCTTGCCCCTCCTCCCTCCAGCAGACACCCTGCCGTTGAGGAATGCGCCCATTCACAAGCTGGTGGCCATCTTGGAAGCTTGCCTCTCACTTCCTGTTTCCATGGCTACGCTCCAGTGCTATGGGAGATGATAAGCACTAACAGTCGCGGGTCCTAATCCTTTTCATCTAGCTCATTTTCTACATCACTTCATGCCATTCAGAATGAGCTGCAAAAGCCAGTTAGCAGCAACAAGCGTCACATTTTTACGCATATAATCCCTGGATTCACAGACAGAAGCAAATATACACAAAGAAAAGAAATGCTGATACATTTGTTTTATTTTCTTTTTAGTCTAACAGCCAGAAAACATTCATTCCAAAGCAACATTGATTTGCATGCAGACTACCAGTGACTACATTTGAAAGCTAAGGTTATGCATGAGTCTGGTATACACATGTTTGTGTGCAGCTTTAGGGCAGCTGTATTCTGATCTGCTTGTCCGGCGCTGCACCATAAATCACAAGGTCACCATGAGCCTGTGGGACCAGAGGAAACATCAGTGTTAAACAGGAATTATATTTCACTTCAGCCTCTTCCTGCTCCACTACTCCCAAGATACCCACTACAACCGAATCCTGAGTGCTTTATCACGGCAGCTTCACATCAGTGCTGATGCGGTTGTCGGGGATGAGACCGGAACAATTGTACAATTTGGGAATCCATTATAAACCAGAGCTTATATCATATGTCATATTGTGCGAGGAGTGCCTAGTAGCAGAATAGTTTTCGTGGCTTCATATCATGAGTACTATTAAAAAAATGAACTGTTAATAGATTTTGTTACACTTATCAAAAATAATATATTTGAGACTACTTACAGACTACTGACTTTAACAACATAACTGGCGTTAAGTGGGAGTAGAAGCATGCGGCAGAAGAAAAATGTATGCATACATGCAAAGAAATTGTAACACATTCAAATCTCTAATAACAAGCCGCAGATAAGTAAATGACTAACTATGCTTTAAAGTAAATCATACTTTTTGTAAAAATATATCAGTATTGTGTTTATCTTTGTATATTGATCGTTATTTGGGTATATCCATGTATTTAATCTCATTTAGCTCTGCGTGCACTCAGCTGGAACTTGTGTATATGCCTACCTGACCCATCTTAACATTTCTGAACTTTGGAGTTTTTTCTTTTTTGTATCTGATTAGATTCATTAAGTAAATATGACAAAGGAATCTATGTTTGTTTTCTTTATTTTGTAACTTATTAAAAGTCACTAGAATGGCTAAAACTCTTTGTTAAACAAGTTTGTCTTTGCTTTCTCCTTGGTTTGTTTCGTTCCATCCCTGTAGGAGAATCAGTAGCTGTGTTTATGTGAATGAATATGTTGAGCTGTGGACAACCTAGGCAAAACAGTGACAGTGTGAAACTGGAGTTTAGACAGTTTTATGACTTGTACAGTTCTCACAGAGGCACAATATCAGACGGGAGGAAGCTTTAAAGATGGTCAGAGGATGTACAGGGTCACTGCACTGTCAGGAGGGACACTCAGAATTCTTCTACATGGTAAAGCCCAGGGAGACGTGTGAATAAGTGAGATGTTACAGACTGATGAAATTCCCAGAGAGCCTACGATGGATAATGTGATCCCGCCACAGTGATGCAGAAACCAGATGGAGAGGGCTGCCATCAAAATATCTCTTTTTTTAACCTATCCATGAACACACACAACCACAGGCACATACCCGAACATACAGAAAGACTCACGTACACACACACATACAATCATTGCACACACCTGTCCAACTGATGAGATATACAACCCTCCAAGGGGAAATCCATTCAGTCTATTTTGTAAAATATTGTGATTTTTCTCACTCTCATATATATTTCTTTGCTTGCACAGAGTTTTCCTTGTCTTATTAAAACATATAAAAAGTCGCAAATAAATGTCCTTCTTTTAGCGCCTTAAAAAACAAAGCATACTTTACTGTAAGTGTCCTACTCCATGCCAATACACTCTGAGAAAAAAAAGGTAACACATGCTTATTCGCAGCATTTTACCCTCTGAATTTTACCCACAACATCTGCTTTCATGTAAATTAAGGAAAGTTAGAAAAGCCTAACAATCCACATATCCTGCCTGGCTCAAACAGAGGGATGATACTACAGTATTCTGAAAGTGCCTTTAAATAGCAGTAAGAATCAGGCGTCCCTCGGGCCCCTGCTGACAGTCAACACAACCCAGGGCTGCTTTGCAGGTCATAAACACTCTGTTGACAGTGGTCAGAGGCTTATTATCCTCAGAGCAAAGGACAACAAGCTGGGTGTACCAACTCCAAACAACCCCAGCCTGTGGATTTAGAACACAAAGCCCTTTTTAGCAGGTCTCCTGCCATTTCCTCTTAGTTAAGCACAATCAAGCGTCGCATGAGGAAAGTCAGTATTTTAATGTATAAAGTGTAAACTGTCGTTGTTTTGCAGCCTCTGCATGATCATTAACAATTTTTTTTTGTTGGCTAAATGTATTGTAATCTACTGATAATTGATGAGGGGCTGATATGACTACGAAAACAAGCTTCATATCAGTTCAATGTAGGCCAGAGGTCACTGCTGCTTTGCGCGCTTAGTGTTTTTGCTGCTTCTGCTCTCGGTGAGCAGCTCGCTGAAGCTGCTGTGGCTCAACAGTGTGGAGCTGGCAGCTCCACACAGATAAGTGAGCATATACCCCAGGGGGCCAGAGACAGCCGAACCCTCAGTGGATGAGAAGTGTCTGTGCTGTCAGCTTTGGTTCCCAGCGTGGCCTCTCCTCATCGGTAGCCCCTCCCGCCCCCAACCCCGGCCTTTTGTGTGTGGACCCTGCACCCTGTGGACTCGCCACTCTCTGGCCTTTCACAGGCGACTGTGTCCAATCACCCCACTCACCCCCTTCTGAACTCAGAGCCTCTGTCTCCATCTCCAACCAGTTCCTGACCCTGAGAGATAGAGTGACAGAGAGTTAGAAGGAGAGAGAGAGAGATAGAGAGAGAAATGGCAATCACAGAGTGGAAGAAAATAAATTACTTGTACATGGAAAAAGTTACCTCTATTGTCTAACTTACTTTATAAGTGTTTATGACTTGTTTATGATGGTTAATAAGCTATTTATAGCTATTGAGGCAGTGGTAGCAGTGTGTCTGGTCAATGTCCTCCTCCTCTACCAGGTCTGCAGTTATAACCCTTTATTAATGAATCATTAATAAAGGGTTATTCCACCACAATAATCCATCAAGTCTGCAGTTTATTAGTTTGACCATTACTGTTAGACCAAGAAAGGGTCCATCCATTTTGTTACTAACATTAAAAATAACTATAATGGCTTGTAATAAATATATTTTGGGCTGGACGCACTAATGTCAGGAGGAAGAAGTTGAACACTCCGTTCTTTCTGCATGATGAATAAGAGGTAGGTTTTAGGTTTTTTTTAGGTTTTTATAACCTGAGAATATAAATGATTCAATGTACATGATGATGATGATGATTGATGACGATTTATTATCTAAAAGCAATAATAAAAGATTTATTACATTAGTAAAAACCCTTTGAAGAGAGAAAACAAAATAGAAAAAATCAATACTTCACCACAACAGAGTACTGGTACCTTCAGAGAAAAAAAGAAATAAAAAAGACAGCAGGTCTGTCCAACTCCTGTGGGTGAAAACAGAGTTGAGGCATCCGTCCTTCATCAGTCCCTTCCCCACCACCTCCAAGTTGTTTTTCTCTCTCCTCCTGTGTCAGACGTTTGCTGGTTTGTTGGCTTTGGCCCTGATCGCCTGAAGGCCCGCACTGGGTCAACCCAACCTCAGGAGGATTGGATCACACCTTCCAGAGGAGTCAGCTGTCAGATGGTGAGCTGCACCTGCTGTCTGAAGCAGGGTGGGCCTGCCGCCGCCGCCACCGCCCAGCCAATGCTGGAGCACATAATTACCGCCTCAAAGATGATTATACTGTTTACTCATGCCCATACGCACAACAGATGACTGTTTCACACTCACAGCTCCCTTTCCCCCGCCTCTCTGTGAAGGCGTTTCACCTAGTAATGAGGAAGTCGCTGCAGCCAACCAACATTCAGCCCATCCAACCAACAGGTTGGATGCCAGAAATGACCTTAGCTATTAGCTGTTCAAACATCCCCCTCCCACATAACTTTAATTCAATTCAATGGGCCCAGTGAAAGCTGGTTTACTGTACAAGGCACAGTGTACTCCACCAAAAAAAAGCCTTTATGATTTTGAGGCAGTGTTGGGATTGAGGTTGTGCAGTAGATGTACAGTAACTATCACAGTTCTAAACAGAGAGGTAGATTTTCTTACTGTTTTAAGCTTTAAGCATAAACAATATAAACTTGTGTGGACACTTGACTGTTTATATTCTGGTCTTGTTAATAAAAAAGTCTTCCAGCAAACAGTCTGTGCAGTTATAGAAATTAAATAATCCATGTCAAAAAAAATTGAAGAAGTAAAGCTATGTAAACAGTTACATTCATACATGCAGTGGATGGTAAAATCTAAACTCGGTTTAATTCAAGCAGCCCTATGTCAGTCTGACAGACGTTTTCATGACATTAATACTTTATGCTCCTTTCGAACTGACAGTTTTGTTTACACCTAGTTTTAGTTTTGGTCACCTGCCTGCATGAGACAGTTTATTTACAGATCATTTATAAAACCTTGTTATTTTATCCCTCCCCTCCTTATCATGGTTGCTAAAACATTCAGCAAATGATGACTGGACTGGTGAAATATTTATTTATTGCCTTGGCCAGACTCACAAAAAACAATACATCTAGAGTTCTTTTGGATTTTAATGTGATCTTTTTTATTAGTCTTCACTGATGCTATTTGAGTTTTAAAATATTTTATTTTCTGTCCCTAACATGTCAACAAATAAATATATCAACATTCAAACTTAAAAGAAAACAAGCAAAACTACTTTGTAGTTTAGAGAGGCACTGATTACCCCATAATGTGCTTATTGTCCTAGTATTAAAGAAAGGGAAGAGTGTGTTCAGATGGGTTTACCTTTACGTCCTGGTAACAATAGGACACAGAGTGTGCGCAGAGGAGGAAGAAGGAAGTTTTTTTCCCCTCACAGATTGTAAAACTTGTTAATGCACAGTCTATATGGGTAACACCCCCTCCTCCCTCTCTCCCTCCCCTCTCCAGGAGCTGCATTGAGCTGTGGGGCAGGGACATTCCTGGTTTGACGACCAGCCTCGCTGCTGCCGTGATTTGCTGAGCAATTCGACACTAGCTTCAAAGATGCGTGTGTGGAGGAGGCAGCGGTAGACTGAGAGACGGAGACCGAGAAACTGGGGGAGAAGTTACAATAACGGGTTAGACAGACAGACAGGCATAGTGTATGAGCGTACAAAGACGGGACGTAACGCTTTTATCCAGACACGCGGACTCCAAACTTCCCAAGAGAAAACTCTCCACTACCTCAACTCGAGTTAGGGGAGTTGTCGCACCTTGGCCCCAAAGCCTGCGCTGCTCTGAGGGTCTGAAAACTCTTCTTCCCCTTCACCTCCGGCTGTTTTCATGTTCCTCCAGTCGTCTTGCACTTTGAGCCCGTGTCTAATGGAGGGCCCCGTACGGATTTGCCTCCAGAAGAATGCGTTTTGCTGCTAAGTCACCCGGCGGCTCGCAGCTTTTGCCCTCCTGCAAGAGAGGTAAGGACGAACGGAGGGGAGGCAAATAGGGGATCCCGGGCCGGTTGGCTGGGAGCGAGTTGGGGGAGGCTTCGTTGTGCCCAACAGGCCAGCTGGGCTTCCCTGCAAATAGCAAAAGAAGAAGTAACGTTCCAAGAAGCTGAGACCTCCAAGGTGCCTCTTTAATCTGTTCCCCAAACATTACAGTGTTTTCTTAACTTTGTATTGTGGTGAAAGTGGAGCCCAGCGGCACGGAGTGGCCGCAGGCTACATTATGCTCGTCTGTGTGGCAGTCTGGGAGACGGGGGCGCCCGTGTGCGGAGGTTAATATTATGAATGTGTGCAGTAATCAAGTTAATATTGTTTTTCAGGAGTTATCTTAAATCTTTATGCATTGGGACATTGCTAAGCTGTGTTGTCTCTGAGGTGAATGAAACAAAAAAGGCATTCATATTTGGCAGCGAAGGCCACCGACACTTAACATCTCAGTTGAAAACAGATGGCCTGCGGGCTGCGTTACTGCTTTGAAAGATGAAAGAACACTTGAGAAATGGCAAATATGCCCCTCCATTGACACATTAGATTCACAGTCATTAATGGTGAAGATGGGGATAAGGGAAACTTTGTTCTAAAGTTATACTTTTATTTTGGATCTGCCTTAGGAGACAACTCTCTGCCACATTTACCACTGTGCAGAAACATGGTGGCTTAGACTAATATTTGAAGTTGTGTTTTTTCTCTCTCTCCAAATACAGAGAGCCTTTATTGTTTTAGATGAATCCCCTGAGGGTGTCATAAATGTTGGTTTGGTAAATGCATGTTAGTATTGCTCTAAAATTTGGCAAGTGCACAGATTGCTGTGCAAAGCACACAAAAGCAACTGTACCTGCCTGCTTCAATAAAGGTGTCATTGTTTACTGAATGGGAACGTGCTTCTTACTGATTTTTGATTTGGGATAAATTATGAGTTTAGTTACACAAATGAATAAAACATTAAAGACAAAGGGGAATCTTTAAAAACACTGGAAAGTGTGCAGATGATGCAGATGTGTGAACATTGTCTGATGGCTCGCTTTCATTTCAGCATCTCACTATTCTGTCAATGTGGGAAATATTTCAAAAACAAGATGAAGACAATTTGTTTAAAAAAGCCCTCATTAACAGCTCAGAACGGGCTGTGCATGAGTTTTTTCCGTTCAGGTCTCTCTGTGTTGTGATCTGCAACGCTGCACTTCAGGAACGTTGAGGATGATAACTAAAAATGTAATAGTTTTAGAGTCCTTTTGGAATTTTACCATTTATCCACGTTGTTAACATTGACATTATAACTTTACAACAAATAAGTGAAGTTAGTTTTGTATTGTGTTGTTTCTTGTAAAGTACATTATACATGCAGATATAAATGTAAGCTGCACCATAAATGTTGAGGATTTTAAATATACTGTCTATGATAATCCAAGCTGAGAGCGTTGCTGTTGCCTTTCAAAGAGCAAGTAAAAAGGCTGACACAGTAAAAGTGATAGTAATGATGAGGCTGCCGAGACAAGTTCCTCACTTTTTTCCCCTCAAGTAATTTCCTCTGTCTGCTGTTCACCCCTATCACCAGAGCTGCTCAGGGACTTTTGTTACATAGGGGTAATTCTCAGAAAACTGAACACTTAAAAGTTATCCAGAACAAAGTCTCAAATCCCTCTCGAATGCATGACATCCAGTCAGTGGGACACACATGGCTGCTCTCAGATAAAACACTTTCAAGTTCAAACAGTTGCTCGTGCATTGTCGCGTCGGTGGGGAACAAGAAGACACTTCCGATGCTTTGCAAATCCTTTCAGTTCTCCCCAATATTGGGTGAGCTTTTGACATGGGCAGAGAGAGATTTGCTCTTTTGTGTTCAGGCTCGGACACTGACGGGCGTTCAGGAGAAATTCTCCCACAGGTTCTTATATTGAGTCTGCTCCAGGAGTTTTTTTTAGTAAGGTGTTTAGTTGTTCTTTCTGTGACCACTTACCTTCAACCTGCCTCGTTTTAACTTAATTCGCTTCTTGATTTCCCACATTTTCCTGAATACCTTTTCCCCTTGCTCTAACAACTACTGCGTTGGCTGCATTGCACTCAATTCAGTCTGTGGAGAAATTGGTTGTCCTTTTGTTGCTCAAAATATTTCAACTTGGCATCATGGTATTGAACAACAAAATAGACCCAGAAATACAGTAACAATAGCTTGTGGATTCTGAGCTGAACATAAGTACCAGTGGAGTATTTTTAGTATAACGGACCATGTTGTTATTGTGCAGGATTTTCCCCACAGTAACAACGTATTGGGAATATAATTGAATCAGACAAGAGCTGAGCCTCAGACTCATTTCATTTGAGAATCAGTGTGTTTTTGTGACTCGTAGGGAAATTAATAAACCATTAGTGGCCCTGCTCTTATCAGACAGACCCGAACAAAGTACAACTATGCCATTAAGCAAGTTCGAATAATGTTTGAGCCATTAGTGCACGCTAATGATAAACACATGTTGCTGTAGGAGAGCTATGTTAAGTGGGCAATTTGAATGTAAGCATGTGTAATGATACCAGCCCCTGCTTTCATAATGACTCTCTTGATTTTTCTGATGCAGTATTAAAATCACACAACCACACTCCAACAATGACTAATGATTGTTGAATACAGCAGTAGCAGTTGAGGTAATGCTTGGGTTTCCATAGTAACACTGGGGTTTTATTAAAGATAAAACCAGGAAGTGAGGTTATATAGCTTAAGAAACTTTTTGTTAGTAATCATACTTTGTCTCTGTTGCTCTCTTGCCCTCTCTCTCTCTCTCTGCTTCACCCCCAACCGGTCAAGGCAGATGACTGCCCAACCTGAGCCATGCTTCTGCTCGAGGTTTCTGCCTCTTAAAAGGAAGTTTTTCCCTGCCTGTGTCGCCTAACTCTTGCACTTGGTGGGAATTGTTGGGCTTCTGTAAATAACATCACAGAGTACGGTCTAGACCTGCTTTTTTATGAAAAGTGGTGTGAGATAACTGTTGTTGTGATTTGGCGCTATATAAATAAAATTGAATTGAATTGAAATATGATTAGTCAATCAGTTAATTGACAGACAATAAATCAACAAATACTTCATCATGAGCGAGTAATCCAAGTCAATAATAAAACCTGCCTAATGCCTAAAACTTCAAATATGTGAGGATTTTCCATTTTCCACTATTTTCTCACAGTGTGTAGAATGGAAAAAGTCATAAAAATAGTCGACAGATGAAAATAATTGTTAATTACAGCCCTGCTTTTAGTCTTTAAAGAATTTCAGTGATGGATAAATGGGTGAATGTCTATCGGAGGTGAGTGTGGTGGGAGAGGGTGTGTCTAAATGGGTGACTCAAGTATATTTTGGGCACCTCCCACATTCTCCTGTTTTCTAGGCCATACACATTTGAGGCTAGGCTGCAAACCTCAACCCTGGCCCTAAAGCAAATGGAAGCAAATTTAAAACCTAAATCACGGTGTGGTTTGGTTGTTTATTTGGTTTCACGTTGTGATCTGTTATTTTATAGCTCTAAAGAATCAACCTTTGGCTGAGAAAAATGTTTTGAGTCATAAAACAGGAGAAAAAAATCATTATTTTGAGTAGCTGCCTTATTTTTTTTATCATTATCCTCACAATATTTTGACAGCTAGAATGAAGTTTTATGAATTTTCAAATCTCTAATGGCTAATCCAGTTCAGTTTCTCTGTATAATAAAGTAGAATTTAGTGGACTGTTATAATGTTGACATTTGACCTTTCAAGCAACTATTCCAAAACTAAAACCTGGCTTGTTTTGAACTACTGACATAGCCCTCCTTTTACTGTCATTGCTCAGGGATTGAGTCATAGCAGCCTTTTTCCCATCAAGGGAGAGACCCAGAACTCAGGCCTCATTAGATGGACAGTGGGGAGTTTTGGGCAGCATGCCAAAGAGCCCCCATGTTCAAGGAGCCAGGGGGTGCTGATTGACAACACCCAGCAGCCATGAGCAGGGGGTTGATGGGATAGATGGGGCAGGTCAGAGAAAGAGTTTGAGTCCTTGTGACTGCTGGGTTGGTGAGTGCACCCTGCAGCTGCAGTGCTAACAAAAAAAGACTTTACTTTCCACCCTCTGTTTCCCTCCCTAAATTTATTCTAGGAACAAGCTGTGAGTGGAATTGGATAAATTGAAGCCGTGTAGCCATGAAGGCAAACGCAGTAGCTGAAGGTGTCACTCGTGTTTATATGTAGCTGTCATTAGTAGCACTTATTATCTGCAGTGAGCTCACACTCATTATTTTAACTACGCAACACATGTGTCTCTTAGTGGGACCCCCTCCCCATTTCTTCCATGTCCCCCTACTCTGACAGATGATCCAAACAGCCCGGCGGTGACTCGCTTTACTATGCAAGCATGTTACTCCAGCAGGTTACAGATAGGCTGCATGCTTCCTTCCGTACAACTCTTCGAAAATGTCAAAGGTGAGCGGACTGTAGCCCGATGTATACACCAGCTTTCAACAGATGGTCGTATTGAGTTTCTAAAAATTCAGAACCTTGAAGGACCTGAAACTGGATAATGACTTTTGAGAGATTTTAGAAATGAAATGAGAAACATCAGGTCCTAATTGTTAAGACAAACAAACAGTTTTTGGAGCAGCAGAAACAGATGTTCCAGCCAGCCACCGAAATGCAGCGGGGAAAAAACCGTTCAGGCTGGAGATGGGCAGGGGTTGAGGAGGTCTGCTTCTTCTCTGAAGATGGTTTGTTTTCTGTTAATGTAATGGAAATACAGGCCTCAGCTAAATATATATGATAAGGTAATGTAAACCAGTACCACACACAGCGCTTTGAGAAAAAACACTCTGTCTAGACAAGTACAGTTAGAAAATAGACTAAGCAGATGGTTAAGAGCATTTTGTGTGACACAGAAGGTCACACTTTGATAGGGAATGAGATTTTTACTGTTTTTTTTTTTTTTAGGAAAAAAAAAACTGCAGGCTTGGATCAGGTCTTAAACGTGTTGGTATACTTGATAAATGGACCAAAAGACTACTTTGTTGGTCCTGAGCCATTTGAGGCACACTGCAAGATGTTTTTAGCCTTACGGTTTGAGGTTTGTTACTTGCTTTTTATTATATGCTCATAATCATTCGAGGGATTGCTTTTTGGCTTGTGTAGCTATAATACATGTGCCTTTTAACATGATACAGAACACTGCATGTGTGAGAAAGAACAAAAAGTTCCCCAGTATGGTTTTGACGTGGCATTTCACACACTACTTGCCTCTCGCCAAAAACAATTTTTCTCATAATTGTCAAGTAAATACACGATGAGACCCATTGTTCCGCAGCCATGTCTTCCGTAGTTTTCTTAATGATTCCTCAGCCCTAGGGAAGATTTCAGGGAGTGAACTTTTGAACCAGACCCTTGCTGACAGCTCTCACAGCAAAGTATTTCAGAACAGGGGATTTTTATTTTTTTTTCTTTGCATCCTTAGTGTCTTCCTGTTTGCAAGATTCATTTCTTTTTCCCTTCCTGAAACTGACCCCACTAAATATGCCTGACTTAGTACGTCATCTCAGTGTGGGCCCCAAGAGTTAGAGTCTTTTCTTCTTGAAACTGTGAGCAACCACAGCTTTCTATTTCAAATGTTGAACCAATAAGTCACATCTGACATGGGTTTTCTGCGAACCAGAATGTGTGCGCTGTTGAAAAGCCAGCGCAAGGATCAGCAAGACTATATTAAGGCAAAACTAGTGGCTGGCACTCCCCTCCGGCTGACAAACAGGCTACTTGTTTGAAGGGCTGTTTCTCCCAGATCAGAGTGTGAGGCAGTGTGGGTACTGCTGTTGCCTGCTTCTGGGCCTGTGGTTGTGGGTGCCATTTTGGGTCTTCCCTGCTCCAAGTTCTAGCCCCCTATAGGGAGCATTGGAACCCCTTATTTGTAAAAGATATTAAAAAGTGAGTGGAGGAATTTAAGTCAGAAGGATAAAACATATGGTTGGTTCAGCCTTCTGCATTGTTCTGGAAATGGTTTGAGATTGTAACAGACACTGTAAGGTATATTTTTGCCATGCGATAGATGGAGACACATCTCTGGTTTTACTAATTTAAATCAAGGAAAATAAATCATTGCCTTCTCTTTGTGGTGCTCTCCCACGGTAGCAAACACACACAAACCTACACAAAGAATGCACTGAGTTAGCATGTGCCATGGTTTCTGTATTATTGCTATGTTTTGCTGTTGTCATGAGGTTGTATTTCTCTTGGCGCCATCAGAGCACTGTGTCATCTGCCAAAAGCTTTTCTCACCTCCAGCACTGCAGCAATGAGCAGCCTGGAACCTAAATATGTTGGAGAGGTTGGAATTTGACCACGAGCCAGAAGTGGAAACTCAGATGATCTGTGTGTTGATATATCACCACCAAATTTGTTTTGTGATCACTCGATTGCCGCACAACAAGCGTAGAGTGTTACAAGGCAAGATGGATAAACATTTAGACAAACTAAATAAAGCGTTTACACACTCTGTTTGAGACTGTATATTTATCTTTGGGTCTTCAAACTTGTACATAGAAGGGGGCTGGTGTGTTTGTTTGGGTTTTTACAAGAGATTTGTGGAATTGGTGAAGGCTAATTATATTTTAACCTTTTTTTCCTCGTTTGTTTTTGTTCTGCTGGCTGGCTGTGGAGTTCAGGATTTTGCAGGGGCTTTCTGACCCCCTATGAATACACAACAGCCATTACTCCATTATATTTGCTTTATGAGTAAATTTTTCATTCTGAGAAATGAAACTACCCTCTGTGGACTTTCTTTCTCACGCCTCTCAGTTGACAAACAAAGAAGAGGCAAGCACCTGAAAGCAACCAGAGCAAGTTGAGTTTTATTTGTGCTTGGTGTTAAATACTTACTCAGCAAAACAGTGTGTCACGTTAGCATCTATTTGGACACCGTTGTCATTTTACTTTTGTTGCACATGTTTGAAATTACATTATTCCATATATGTTATAGTTTGAAAGTACTTTTGGTCGGCAGCCAAGGACCGGTCAGGAAGAGACTGAACAGAAACTGTTGTCTGCGTCTTTGCTGCTTGTTGCCAGAGAGACACAGCCTGTGATGGAATCCAGGAGAGTTGGGGAGGGATGAGAGACTGCACTGAGGGGAGAAAGGGTGGGGACAGCTGGATCAGATCATGTATGCCCATAGTTCACAGCCCAGACAACACAGATAGTG
The DNA here is from genome assembly GCA_024633595.2 of Lepomis macrochirus. Taxonomy (NCBI): domain Eukaryota; kingdom Metazoa; phylum Chordata; class Actinopteri; order Centrarchiformes; family Centrarchidae; genus Lepomis; species Lepomis macrochirus. The sequence goes on from JALXJV020000009.1 coordinate 7,158,965, forward strand.
TCTGAACTCCCCCAGAGAAGGAGGACATTTTCAAGGCATTTGGCAAACTTGATCATTTTTTCCTCCCCTGCATCAACGTGGTTTCCCATCATCTCTCTAATCAAGGCTGATATTGAGGAATGTGAATCTGTGGCTGCTGCCTCTGTGCCACGGCTGCACAATCCCAGCTCCCCTCTCGCCTGGCGTAATGAATCAGACTCTTGGCACATGTTGGAGATCAGTGTTATAACACACCCTGCGGGCAAGACGGCCTTCTTGCACATTCCTCCTTTCCATCAGAATTACCTTTTCGTCTGAGCAGACGTTCCCCAGTGGGCTGAAAGGCCTGTGAAATCAGCCGGAAGGGCCCAGAGAGCTCTGACAATGGTGAAGGGTTGTTAGTTACATGTGCTTTGCTAAAGGTCTTGAGGTGGCCTTGTATGGTGGCAATACCCGGGGATCTGTTTCCAGTGTCCGAGGCTACTATTGAGTTTCGCCCCTGTGGTTAATCCTGCTGTTCAGGACCTTGGGAACAACCGTACCTCCCCACCCTCCTGTCTCTCCCCCTCACAGATTCCCAGGAAAAACAAGACATTGGAGAACAATCTCCAATTAAGATGGGTCTTACATACTGTACCATTCAGTCCCCACTTTCTCTCCCCTCTGTCTCAATCTCTCTGCCTCCCTCCCTTTCTCTCCTCTCTGCTTGTGTCCTCAGCCAACAAGCCTGGGGGTAGAATTAGCGCTGTCTCCCAGGTCCCTGCCCTGGCACTTTGGGAGGGTTGGGCTTTGGTGAACGGAGATGTTGGGGGAAGAGGGGGGATGTGTGTCCTTGGTAAACAGGGCTTTGTGGGATGTGACTGTCTGATCCCCGGGGTCCTCTCCTTTCATTCCCCCTCTCATCTGATCCCACACCACGGCAGTGTTGTCAGTGCTGTGGCGTCGCTGGGTTCTGGGACTCCTGCAGACGCACGCACAGGTTCTGTCCTTGAAGATGTATCTCATTTGCCTTCTGCAGTCACACTCAGTTTAAATGATTTATTGAGGAGACTTCCATTCACTTTCAGAAAGGTCTCAGGTTCAGAAAGTGCAGCAATTTTGTATTATTGATTGACTAAATCCCTAAAATGTGATTTTTCTCCTTACTTCTCATTGTAAAACAGAAAACCCCTCTTCTTTCCCTCCTAATTCCCATATTTGATTGCAAATCATGTCTCTCTTTCACGCTCTTTCTTTAGCTCACTCCCCTTCTCTAAGTCTGTCTCTACTTTTATTAACGTTTCAGTCTTTAATCAGACAGAGTTAGGCCATACCAGAGGCCCAGTGTTTCCACTCATTAGTTTCCTCTGCGGCCCTGGGCTGCCTCAGTGGGCTCACCCAGACCAATAGAAGAAGCCCATAATGGTCCCCTAGAGTTTCTTCTCTCTGTAGGTTCTTCCCGAAGTTTCTGGGCTGAGCTGAATGTCGTTAAACTGAATCATCAGTCAGTTTTGGCAGACATGGATGTGCGCTCAGCCATTATCTGTACATCTCTATCTCTGAGCCAAATAAAGAGGGAGGAGAAATGAGTTGGGGCTTGGCAACTTTACACCTCCTCAGTGAATGTTTCACCTCTTTATACCCCCATCTCCTTTTACTCCTCTCCCAGAGAGCTTTTCTTTCTATTTTCTCTTGTATGCTTTTCCCCCATTGCCTCTCATCTTCGTGTTTTGAATTTATCTGCCATCTCCTCTGTGTGTGTGTGTGTGTGTGTGTGTGTGTGTGTGTGTGTGTGTGTGTGTGTGTGTGTGTGTGTGTGTGTGTGTGTGTGTGTGTGTGTGTGTGTGTGTGTGTGTGTGTGTGTGTGTGTGTGTGTGTGTGTGTGTGTGTGTGTGTGTGTGTGTGTGTGTGTGTCTTTCTCTCTGTCCGTTGCTGCCTCTCTCTCGCTGAGGAATGTGTGTGCTACAGATCCTCTGTCCATGAGATGTGGGGCGAGTGCAGACAGGTTTGGGGTATAGCATGTGAATCAGCTTCAGTGCACAGGTCAAATTAGACCATCATACCAGAAAAAGTCTTGCTCTTTCTCTTACACCCCACTGCTCCCTTTCTCTGAGCTTCATTCAGTTCCGTGCATTGCTTACAGCATTTCTTTTTTTTTTTAAATTAAACCTTTCTGATTTGTTGGATTTGTCCAGCTCTGGTATACATTGCTAAGCAGTCACGATTGGCCCCTGTTGTCAAATCGGCATATGAGCTGCCTCATTTTTGCTGCTGGCTTTTATTCGGCTGTGCAGTCTTGTGAAGTGGAGAGACTAGGGCCTCGCCGCAGTCAACAGCACCAGTTGTGACCTGTTCTTCCTCTTCCCTCCAGGTCTTTGATGCTCTGCTGCGTTGCTTTTGTCCCTGTTTACCCTATATGACGGGGATATGGGCCAGCCCCACATGTGGGCAGATGGGGCTTGAAGTAGTTCCTGCAGAAAGGAGGCCAATGCAGGTGCAACCCCCCCAGAACTCAAGCCCCTTTCCCTTCCCTGAGGGCAACCTGTCAGTGTGTTTATTTTCTTCTGTGTCATCACCAGGGATCCCCCTTGTCCTACAAGGGGATATATGGTGCTATTCCTGTGTCTGAGTTTTGTATTACTCCCCAGATGGATAAATAAAGGTGCTGTCTCTCAACAGTATCTCTCTACTCTGGAAGTGAAGAGAGTTACAAAGACCTAATGAGGGACACAAGCTGTCTAAGAAGACTGCTGTTTTTTCTCGCTTTCACACACTTAAGCCAAGTGTCAGTCAAACATTTCCAAAGCATACATGGGTCAACCCCCACACCCAAAAAATAGGAACTTTTCCTCTTGAACTCACTGACACTAGGCTCATTTATTTTCATAAACTGTCTGCGTCTCTATATCAGCTTTCAACTGTAAATAGTCTGTTTTCTGCGCAGGATGTCTCTTCAATTTATAGCTGGTCGATTCCGCTTGAGAATGGCCATGCATCTACAACATAAGTGCAAAACCAGGGAGTAACATAAGATCAGATTTGGGATAGGAGGAGGGAATCTGGAACACAGTATTTTTTCCTTAGAGTAGTATAGTCTGGAGTTTTATGAAGGAGAGCAGAGGAGTGAGGGAGTGGGCTGGCTGCAGATCAACATTGGACCAGAGGAGACAGCTCTCAGGCCGATCAGACTTCACTTGACAGGGACTTCCCCATTGTCAAAGGGCCACTTTAGCTTTTGTCTGGGGGTCTGCTCAGAAGGAAGCAGGACTTGCCCTTCCATGCAGCCAGTGCTGCCAGCATCAGGACGGCTCACCGTGATGAGGGATACAAGATATCCTCACAGTGTCTGTCTCCACTGAGGCGGCTTCATGGTGGCGGATGTCAGAGGAAAGCCAAACAGATAAGAAGCAGGAATGATGCCCCTGTGTTTCCTTGTTGCGCCAGATCGATGAGCCAGATAGGCAGCTATATGTGTTTACACAAGAGCACCCAGTCGGAGCTGTAATGTCCAACTGCTACACCCACTGGGAGGAAGTAACTGGTTAACATAAGAGAGAGAAAGAAAGGTAGATACAGAGAGAGAGACTTACAGAATCAGCTCTGGTTTCCCATCATACCGTGTGCCAATGTGCCTGTGCTTAGCTGTGCATTTTTTATAGTGCTGTTGTTATTATTGTAATTATATATCATTATTCCGGCAGAGAGAGAAAGATAGTTTCCAGTGGTGACATGGGAGCAGTGTGCAGGGCCTGTTGCAACTCGTGAGATGGAGAAACGCTTGCCTGCAAGATGTGGGTTTGATCTGCCTGAATAAGCATGCACACGCTTAAACTGGAGCCTGAGATGCAGAGCATACACCACATACATAATTTAGCATACAAATATAAAGTCAAAATTACAGATTGTTGTTAATTGTTGTAGCAATTCAGTCAGAATCAAGCTGACAAAAGTGAGAAGCAGCATGACAGTTATTTTGTGTAGAATGGTTAGGTGTGTGTTTGTGTGTGTGTGTGTGTGTGTGTATGTAAAAGAGAGAGAGGTAGAGGTGACCTCTGGGGGCTGGTCCAGGGCCACCAGACACCCGCTGGTTCACCCTCTCTCTCTGCTTTTACCTGACCTTCGACCTCAGGGTGAGAAGGGGGCGTGAGCCAGGAGCTGGGAGAGTTTATTATTTCCTGCTTCTTCTCTCCTCCTCCTCCTCTCATTATGCCCTTTGAGGCTACATCCATCCGTACACGCAAGCATTTTAGCACAGTTTTAGGAATAATCTGTGTGCATACTAAAACGCCTAAAAACGCATATCACATGACCATTCACGTATCCCTTGTCATGCGCATGCCAATGTAAACAGGAGGAAGATTGTCTACTCTAGTATTGGTTGCTTAGTTGCAGGAAATACTACAAGCGAAGAACAGCAATGGAAAAAAGAGATTCCTTCCTAGATGTAACACATGAGACTGTCTTCCAGAAGAGATTCAGGTGACAGGATTGTGACGAATCAGGGAAGGACAAGTCGTGACTGATAAGAACCGAGCAACAAGCATACGTTATCGCTTTTAGGGCTGGACTAGAATATTCGAATATTCGAATATTCGTTCGGTGTGTTGGTATTCGATTTAAAAATGTGACATTCGGATATTCGTTTTGTTTTTTTTTTTGTTTTTTTTTGCACACCATGCATATAATATGTTTTACACTATAAAATCTGGTGAATTATAATACTTAACATATAACTTCGTTATAGTTACTTAATAAATATATATTACTACGACACTGTACTCCCCTGTGAAGTCGTTTGGATGAACAGTTTCTGGAAATAATCAAAATGCAAACGGACAGGCAGCCTAAAGAGATTGTGCAGCAATTTAAATATAAATTATACAAATTGATTTTTCCGAAGCTTCGAATATTCGATGTTCATTACTACCGAAGCTTCGAAGCTCAAAAAATGGTATTCGGACCAGCCCTAATCGCTTTCATCTCTTTTTCCGTTTAAAGCTCAATCCCTAGTTTTCAAACTAAAATGGGGACAGCTGTTTTTTCAAAAGTAACCATTTTAGGGGTTGAAAATGCCCTAGTGTGGGGCCGCTAGGCATAAACATAGGATAGAATAAAGTTTTTTAAAACTATAAGATGTAATTGAGGATTATAACCAGAGACAGAGAGAGAGAGATGGTAAGTCTTATTGGTTAGATTATAAAGGAACAAACATCCCACTAACATCACTCACAACTAGTATGGAAACAATTATACATTAGTTTTAATAGTTCTTGATTGATTAATGGTTCAGGTCACATATCAAACTAAAATGGGTTCATCTAAGAAACTATGATGGGCAACTTTCACCATTTCTTTAAAGGAAAGTAATCAATAGGTTTATTGATAATGAATATAAACCTTCATCATACGCAAAACTGTTAGTGTTACTATCACCAACTTGTCATTTCCGAGTCATGCTGTAGCCTTGAGAGGAGGCTAAACGAATTGAGTGACGAGCAGATGAAACAATGTTTAGGTTAGAGAATGAGGGTTAGAAAACCTGTTCAGCTTCACCGAACCCACCCAGACATCATCCTTTTAATTTGACCCCTTCAGCCTCGGTCGGCCCTTCTACTAACGTCTGCAAGCCACCAAAGCGTCAGTGTGAATATCACAGCTGGATGGCCATTGTCCCTCCGGCCTCAGGCTCAAACCCTGGTTACCAACCAGGAACCTGGGATCAAAGCTTGCCCGGATTACTCTTAGAAAGAGGAGGAGGTGGTGCCGGAGTCGGAGGGGGTCGGGTTGAAAAGGATAGAGGAATGCTCCTAATTACATGCCCTCCAGTGTGTCTGGGCCTGCACTTCAGGCTACAGTGAACCTATGAGGAAGCAACACAGTGTGACAAGAAAGTGATATTAAGAGTGAGGCGACAGTCTCTCCACAGCCACTCCATTAGCGGGAGATCTCAGCAGCCCAGTGGGAGAGAGAGGCAGGGGGGAAAAGAGGCTGGACATTCCAGCCTCCCTGGAGACACTGAAGTGGGTGAGAAGATAGGTCAGAGGAGAGGGTGGGAGGTGGAGATCAAGGAGTGTGTAAAGAGGATGTGTCATGAAGATTAGAAGGATTGCCATATAGGATTCATTTGGAACCTAATAGATTTTTTTCCTGCTCAGATCCACCTCTGAAACCCTCCACCAGCTTGTTTTGTCATTTACTTCCATCACTTCTTTTGTTCATGCAGATTCTGTCATGTTTCCATGCAGAGCTCTGGTTTGATGTGTTTCTCCACTCTTCTGTATGTTGCAGGTTCGATCAACAGACAAGTGTGTGGGTCCTGGGCAACACGGCTGCTGGCAAGGGTCAAAGTGCACCATGGACGGTGGCCTAAGGGTCCTCCTGTCCACTGTGCTGTGTCTCAGCCAGTCCCTGCTTATCAGCTGCTCATGTAAGTTGTTGTCCTACTCTCAGCTTTACACGAACGGAAGTGGAAACCATTAAGCATGATTTTTATATTAAGAGTGGAGAAAATTATCTTGGCAGCTGCATGGGTGCATTCATCAGTTTCTAGCAGCACCATGGCAGCTGTTTTTAGCAAAAAAACAATCTGCGCCACCTGCCCAGCAACAAACAGCAGACACAGTAATTGGTTAAGAATGTGGTAAAAATAGTAGCTAAAGAGACAAATATTTTTCGTACAAGACAACCATGATTCTAATTAAAGATAATGTAGCTCTTGTCTGCTGGGTGTGTTACGGCTGTGTTTTTCAGTTTGTGGAGTTTCCAGGTGGCCAAAAAGAAATTATTGCAAAAAGTAATCATTTGTGACTTTTAAACTCTTTTTGGTTCTAAAAATCTGGTGTTGGGCAGGTCTGTCCTGTCTTACATTAAATTCTTAAATAAGCAAATAGTATGAAAATGGGGGTTGTTGCCTCCTAAAAGTCAAATTTGATCAGGATAAAGGATAAAGATGTCAGCACCACATGGTTTTAGTTAGGGATGTCCAGATCCGATCATGAGATCGGAAATCGGGCCCGATCACGTTGTTTCAGACTCGATCGGAATCGGACGTTACCTCCCGATCAGGACTCGGATATAAATGTGTATATATATGTGTATATATAGATGTGCTTTGCAAACACTGTGGCACTTTTATTTTTGTATTTTGTATTTGTTTACATGCCTGTCGGGATTTTAAGTTGAGGTGCCATTTGTTTTTATCTTTTTTAATATTTTCTGTTGCACTAAAGTCCAAAAGTGAAGAATTTGTTATTTTTTACTTGATTGTTCAAGCTACCTCACAGAAGTGCTCTGTTTGTTAACAGAGTTGTTGAATGTTAAAATAAGGTGAATTAAATAAAAAATAAGGAACATCCTGGATCTGTTTTTTCCGCTCTTCTTTATTCTTTTTTTAAGTATTATTGAAGTATCGGATCGGGACTCGGTATCGGTAGATACTCAAAATCAGATGACTCGAACTCGAGGGCAAAAAAACCTGATCGGGGCATCCCTAGTTTTAGTATACATTATACAGTCAAAGTGTCAGTTCACCCTAATTGCCAAAAAAATAGTATTTTGCACATACCTCAAAGTCATGCAGGTAGTTGTTTGCCCAGGAAATACTTAATACTTAAGTATGTGTCCACTGTATTGTTCTGGTTGGAAGCAATAATATATGTGCATGAAAATATGTGTTTTGTAAGTTGAACTAACAAACCACCTTTAATTACATTTGTGATTCAAAATTCTGAACCTGTTTTTCTCTGCTCCTGTCTCCTCACCAGCTCAGTATCCCTCCTTCCGCTCTGAGCCTGCCTCCTTGGTTCAGAGTCGAGGCTCAGTTGCTCGTCTGCACTGCTTAGTAAGTCCCCCTTCAGCTTTGGTTTCCTGGCGCTTCGGAGGCCTACCACTGGACCAGGACACCCTGCCTGGTGTAGAGGTCAAAGAGGGCTCCCTCACCATCTCCTCCCTTAAGCCCAGCCATGTTGGCGTCTATCAGTGTGTGGCACGCTTAGACCACGGGCCAGCTATCGCTAGCCGCCACGCACGTGTGGCCATAGCAGGTACGGATACAGTGAATTACCCTTCAGTGCATACTTCTACTAACTTCAAAGCAGAATGGCAAAGAAAGAGAGGAAGCTGCCTTGAGAAAAGGAAGGCCGTTTTGTGAGTGTTGAACACTTAAAAAGAATGCCTTTTCTCGGCTGCCTGCTGCTGAGTGGCGGAGGGGAAGGAAGCAGTAGGAGTTTTTATTCGGGCACCCTTCCAGATGCCTCTTGACCAACATCCTTAATGAGACTTGGGTTTTCCTGTGTGGTGTGTTATGCTCCTGCTGGGATGCTGTTTGGACACTGCACTAAGGGGTTGACCTTGATCTGGAACTGTATCAGGCATGAATAGAATCACTCACTGCAACAATAAACAAACCCAGTGATCCAACACAAACAGCTCAACTCAAGTAGCACCATTTGCCTTTGCTCTTGACCTTGCTGATACTCAGCACATATTAAATGGCCAATATTCTGCACATAAAGTGAGTTTAACTGAAGTCTTCTTTTTCTCTGTCACTGCAGAAATATCAGAATATGAAGGTGGCCGGCGGCGGTCATTATCAGCACAGGAAGGCAGCAGTGTTCTTATCGAGTGTCCTCTACCGCGCAGCATCCCTCCAGCCCTTCCTAGACTAAGAGTACGAGGGGAGTGGATAGAAGTGTCAACAGGTTTGTTTGAAATCAGCAAATAAATGTTTCCTTTTTGGATTTTGAAAAGAAACTGTGAGACATTAGGATACTACATCAGTGTGATGAAGTTTCTTAATTTTTTTCCCACAGGGTCTGGCAAAAACAGACATTTACATTTTGTTAATTTATCTATAACTGTTTTCTTGAATTTGAATTTCCAGAAATGTTATTACCTCAGATTTATTCTGTTGTATCTCCACAATCTACACTATCTCGATACTGAAGAAGTTGTCTGTGCTTTTACTGAAACTGCTGTTTCTTCTCTTTTTAGATGACTATTTAGTTCTTCCGTCTGGAAACCTCCAGATTATCTCTGTTTCAGCCCAGCACCAGGGAATGTATAAATGTGGTGCGTTAAACCCCGTTACTGGGGAAACCGTCATGCAGCCTCACGGTACTAAGGTATCAGTGAAACGTAAGTCTAATTACATTTAATTTAAGATTCAGAATGTTTTTATATTTTAGCTCTATTTTCTATTTTGATGTTATCGTCTACTGACATGGTTCATTTATTTGTTTAGATTCAGACTCGTCCCGCCCAGTGCAGATAGTTTACCCCACCACCCCAGTGACTGTTGTGGTGCAGCAGTCACAGCTGCTGACGTTGGAGTGTATCGTGTCTGGTAGTCCTGCACCAGTAGCCAAATGGTTTAAGAACGGTAAAGAGCTCACACCGGGGGCTTCTCACCAACGACAGCACAACAATCTAGCCTTTGTTTCGGTGACGAGGAGCGATGAAGGGAGTTATACCTGTGCTGCTGAGACTGAGCAGGGGATTGTGATCAGCGCTAACTATACTGTGAATGTTCTTGGTAAGAAAAGGTCAAGAAAGGGTGTTGGGGGTTTAGGTTTGCAGCAGTCCTCATAGAGATGTTAATCTTTCTCCTCCACAGAACCTGCGTCTATCACAGAGGGCCTGACCAACCGGCTCGTCTCTCTTGGCTCCTCCACTCGCTTTACCTGTGTAACGAAAGGAAACCCTTCCCCAAACATCACCTGGCTGTTCAACGCTGAACCCATCACCCCATCACCACGCTTTCAGATCTCCGGATCCTCACTTGTTATTACAGACGTGACACCACAGGATGAGGGCTTGTTTCAGTGTCTGCTGGACAACGGGATTGGCTCGGCACAGTCATGTGGAATGCTTACGATGCAATCAGGTATATATCAGCTATCTCAAATTAATTTGTTACTTGGCTTTAATATGGAGCTATCTCAACTCAGCTTGTATTAGTGTATAAATACATATCTTTTAAACCAGTGAGTGCTTACAAAAGGCAGACAACAAATAATGAAATGTCCAAGACATGTTTGGTCAAAGACGCCACAAGAAAACTTGTTTGTTTCTTTTGAGGTTAGTGGTTATATTTTTATTGTTGAGCGATTTGCCAAAAATGTGTTTTTTTTATCAGTCTATGAAATGTCAGAAAATTGTGAATGTGTGTAAATGTTCACTGAGACAAATGTGACATTCAAATAACCTGTTTTATTTTCTCACCAACAGTCAAAGCCCTAAAGATATTCAAATGACAATGGTTTAAATCAAGGGTGTCTTCACATTTCAGCTGCTAGATCCAGAACCGTTTGCTTGATAAATGAGAACAGATGATCCGAATTGTTGTTGGTTCATTTTCAGTTAATCAAGTGATTCAACCTTACTGTTCCCAAGGTTCCTCTTTAATTTTCCTTTCAGAACTCTCAAAACAAGCTAAAACTGTATCCAGTGCTACATTGCCACTGTACTAACCTAAAAACATACTCGTGTTGTTAGGTTAAGACACTGGAGGGTTTGCTAAGCTCAACAGTTTATAGATACAAAAGGGGGCAGTTTGAGAAATGCCACATAATTGTAAATTGTTACAACAATTTTTGCTCGTGTTCGAAAGGGTTAAGGCATCTTACCAGGTGGGATTTCTGTGGGCCTGCACATACAGTATCTGCAGGGAGTCCTTGCTCTTTGAGTGTGAATGTGTGTGTGTTTTTTGAGGGCTGGTAGTAGAGGCTAAGCCAAGGCCGCCCTCCTCCTGAGCCTTGAACTGAGTTTGAGCGTGAGAGTGAGCTTTGTGCACGCCGTTGGGGATAAGCCCCCGGACACTGGAATGTAAGGAGTAGCCGTGGAGGGTTATGACGAGGACCAGACCACCCAGCTGTCAACATCATACACAACTGCCTTTTATTTATTAACACATCACAGCCCTCCCCTTCCTCCACCTCTCTCCCCCAACTTCCCCTCTTCTCCCTCCCCAGCCGCTATACGCCAGGGACCCATTCCTCAGTTCGCCTCTATATCTGCAGAATGATTAATACAGCTACATGCGGTACATAGGGAGTACAAACCAGACTGGATCAGCCGAGTTCACTATCAGTCGAGTTCCCTGCCAAACATTCGCTCCCCTTCCACAGAACACAGAAAGAAAAATTAGATTTAATACCTTTGCTGCAGACCACATTTCTACACAAAAACATAATATGAGGTTGATAAGCAGAATATACCCAGCAGAGGTAAACACTGTAGTCAGTTTGGTTATTTTTTAGGTACCAAGCACTGGAGCTTATCGAATGCCCTTTGCATCCAAAGTAAACTGTGTCATTGATGTGTATTGTAATTCATCACACAGAGCAATCTCTTTACTTTTTTAGTTTCCATCACCATGACAACCCATGCTTTTATCCGTTAAGTGGGAGGTACCACCGGTGTCCTTATTCTGTCATGTGATTGGATGTTTCCTCCCTGCTATTCCCATCCACACCCACAGTGCTTCCCGGCTCCTAAATGACAAAGCCAGCAGCCCCGCTATTGCCAAAATGTGCTGAAAATTATTATTTGATCACTTGATTAAAAGAAAATTATGACAATCCATTATTATGTTATTTAATGAAAAAAAAAAGACATCATCTTGACATCTAAACCGTCTCTGCTGGTAATCCTTGATGATTTACTGTCACATTTACTCCCAGGTGTGCCCTTTTTCTGGGACAAACTTGGCAGCAAATCTCTGTCCAGGTGTAGTAGCACTTACTCAAGATATATCACTCCTCTTCATCTGATTGGTGAAGACGCCGTGGCCTTAATCGCCTCCCTCTGCATCAGCGTGTTGGTAGGGAGGGAGGGAACGAGCAGGAGAGTGTGTAGGACTGGATGTAGTGCTGGGTTCTGATTCTCTCCGGTATTTTAATGGTTAGCGTGTGGAATGTGTGGCAGCTGGCCGCAGTCCCAGGATCAGGTCTAATGTTACCAGCTCTAGGCCTGTTTGTTTTACAAAGTGAACTGGTGCCGCACACAAAACAGCCCGAAACTGGACCCAGGACCCTGTAGTGTGGCCCCTGTGGCAAGCCTCGCAGCTTTAACCTCCTTATTCACTTGTTTAGGTTTTAATATTCAATTATGGCGTTCTTTAACCTCAGTGGTGTGGCTCAGAGTCGAGCGGTTCCTGCTCTTTCAGGCTGTGCTCAGTGTCCTCCAAATGTCTGTGAAAAATTCCACCCAGCCTCTGCCAAACTGGTGTCAGCCATAATAAGACTCACAGATTGCATGATTTGTCCAGGTGGACCGCTCTGGCTTTGGCGATTTAATAAAAAAAAACAAACAAGGCACGGTTGTGTAGCATGGTAGAGATCCAGGTTTTTTGTTATTTTATGTAGATTAAAAGGCTTGTTCCAAGTGTAAAACTTTCCAGCTCTGGTTGTACTCTGTGGACATGCAGGTCACCTCTGTTCGTCACTAAGTATCATTGTTGCCATTGCTTCAGTTATTATTATATTTTCTTCCAGTGACAGGTGGAAACTCAGCTCACAACTTAGATCCCACTTCTAAGTACATTGGCAAATAAAAATATATCCATGCATTTTTTTATCTTATACTAGAAATAAAGTATGTTAATTAGACACTTTTTATCTTGCAGAAGGTAGTACGTTTAGTTTGAATTCTTATTTCAGCATTCAGTCTTTCAGTCTTTATGAAGATCTTAAATGGAGAATGTTACTCCAACAAGGTTCACACATTTCCTCTAATTACATCAGACATTTTTTGTCAGTTTAAGACAAAAGACACTTGTATAAAAAAACTATTTTAAAATTTTCATCAAAACGAGACAAATAGTTGAATTTTAAACTAACACCTTTTATCAGAAGCTATTAAAAAAGGTATTAAAACGGTGCAATCTGAAAACTTTTATTTTACCCATGTAAGGAGGAAAAAACAATCCAAAATATTTTGTTTTCATCCCAGCTTTTTAAAAGTCTAATTGAACTGCGATCTGATTGTTACAAACCTTTGATTCCTCTCTCTGACAGGTCCACAGCCGGGCTCCACTGCCGGTATGCCACTGGAGGCGACACCATCGCTCTACCCAATGCAGAACGACGAGGGCCATGAGCGTTTCCTGACCGAAGATGAAGGCGATACAGTCAACCTGCCGGCTGATAGGAGTGCTGACCGTCCTATTCCAGAGGCGCCGATCATCATCAGCCCACCTCAGACTCATAAGCCAGATGTGTATGACCTGGAGTGGAGGGCAGGGCGTGATGCAGGGAGTCCAATCAACGCCTATTTTGTGAAATACCGTAAGGTGAGGGGAAAATACACGCTGCCATGTTTCATTGCTCTCTTGCCATTGTCTTAAAGAGGTCATATTATGCTTTTTGGATTTCCCTTTCCTTTACTGTGTTGTATATCTTTTTTGTGCATATAATAGGTTTGCAAAGTGAAAAAGGCCAAAGTCTCCCTCAAAGTCTACCTTCTATTTTAGCTATAGAGTGATGCATCTCCTAAAGTAAGATGCATCACTCCATAGCTAAAATTGAGCTGTTAACACAAAAGGTTAAAAGAGGTGCTGCAGCAATATGCAGTATGACAAAAATTTGGTGTTTTTAAAACTGAAACCATGTTAACCTATTCTGGTATAATCCATATACAATATAAAATTATGAACCTGAAAATGAGCATAATATGACCACTTTAAAGACAGACTTTAGTTTTACTACAAACACATGACCTTTCCTTAGGAGTGTGAAAATGGGCGAATGTAATGCGCATTAAATAGAGAAGGTAGAGCGAGGACCTGAAATGACTGAAAGGTTGGTCATTTTCCTGTGTTTGCTTCAGTAATAAGCTCACTCTGACTATAAAACTGCAGCGATACTAGTTAAGACTTTGTTGGCAGCAGGACTTCGTTTTACTGGAGCTGGAAATTGTGACATAAATCTCACAGGGATTGTTTCTGAGGCCGTTCCCTGTCGTTAGTCAGGCTTGGAAAGAGACTGAACTTCAGAGGATTCTAGACCGACGATGATTTTGTTTTTCTCTCTGTCATTTTTAGTAATGTGTTTGTGTTTGTCTGTGTGTGTGGCCGTCTGTCTGTGTGTGTCAGGTTGATGAAATGGGAATGGTGGTTGGTAGTTGGCATACAGTTCGTAGTCCCTGGCAGTGAGAAGACCCTGCGGCTGTCAGAGCTGGAGTCATCTAGTCTCTATGAGGTGCTGATGGTGGCTCGGAATTCAGCAGGCGAGGGCCAGGCGGCCATGCTCACCTTCCGCACCGGCAAGGGTCAGTCCCACCTTCTGCAGCTGTTATTACCAGTTTATATTCAATTCCTGTGTATTAGGCTGTTCAGTGTTTCTTTTTTTGTATGCCTGGGAATAACTGACCACTGGAAGACACCACTTTACACCCTTTACCGATACATTTTCAGCTGCCTAAAATGTCAACGGTATTTTGAGATTTGGGTGTCCGCTTCTTTGCATTAAAGAGCATCTGGCTGTTTTTAGGGAGAAATTTACTGAAGTAGAGGCAGGAACATGCACCTCTTTCTAAATCGATAGCAGTCTCATGAGAGCAGGGGTGCTGTAGCTTTTTTTAATAATTCAGGGCAAACCGATGTAATCACATAATGCTTCTGATTTATAAAAGAGAAAACATAGTAAAGTTTTCAACCAAGCTGACTTTTGGCTCAAACACCTAGAGAATGAAATGGACTGAGGAGGATTAATAACTGAAGTAGAAGCAGATGAGACAAGCTGAGGATAAGTGAAGACACCAAAACATAAAAATGATGACACTTCATTACTGAATAATTAGTGGATTATTGAACTTTTATTGTATACAGCCATATACTGTATCTAAGGATGGATTATTCCTTTTAAATGACTACTTCGACCACATTGGCCACTTATAACCCCACGTACAATCATAATGATCAGTATCATAATCATAGTGAATGAACATATTTTGGTGTTTTTGAGACAAATCAAAATAAGAACAACCGCAAATGTTCCAAAAACAAACAATAATGCTATACCAAAATGTTGACAAAATGTTCTCTGGTCAGAAATATGTAAAATACTGCCAAAACCCACACACATGATTGTATCCCAAGGGTGGTTCTTTTACGAAAAAATGCCAACCAGTCTCTTATGTCGACATGCAGCTCCAACTCACCAGAACAAAACCACCTCCTTAAGAAATATTTGACTTATCCTCAACAAGGTCTGTGATTTTTTGCCGTTGTCCTAATCTTCCTGCGTGATGCTTGTTTCACAACCTTGTCCACACTGGCAGAAACACAATTCTACAATTTTTTTTTGTCTGCTGTAAAAAAAAAAAAAAAAAGGCAGAATCAGCCTTTAAGAATAAGATAAGATATCCACAAAATGTATATAAATAAAAACCTCAAATACCCAGAAGCCATAACAAGGAATTGACCTCACTATCTTTAGTGATAGCTACGGCACTGTTTAGAAACACTACCAAAATGTGTTATTTTATCTTTACTTAAACAGTGCTAAACAGGATACACATTGACATCACACACTCCAAGTAACAACACAGCTAAGTGTAACTGCAGAGTTGTCAAGTGGAAACCTGAAACCCACCCTGATAAAACCAGAACAGCTCCGGAAATCAGGAGGAAAACTTAGATTACAGAGCCAACATCTGGAGTTGTTCCATGTGCTTTTGGTGGAACTGATAGCCCTGAAGACCTGTTGGGCCTTGTTTTTCTTATTCCCATCTTTTCTTTTTCCTCTCTCAGAGAAGAGCACCACCTCCAACAAGAATCCGTCCAAGCCTCCTATCATCTCTGTGCCTCCCAAAGCTCCAGAGGACAAAACCCCCAACACACACTTTGGTGTCGTCATACACGACAGAGGTAGGTGTAGACACAATCGACTGCCTGCAAAAGTCCTGTTTTGCTGCCGCAGCAGTGTGCAGAGAAGGATTGTGGGGTGTTTCCGAGGAAGTTATGGGAATTTCTGTCGTGTGGATAATTATTGTGAAGTTCATGACCGGACTGTGTTGAATAGATTTCAGAGCTTAATGTTTAGATGTGGTCTGCTTTGTTTCCATCTGTCTTGGAGTACAAACAGTGAAACGATAGTTGACACCCTGTAATGACTCTTTGGGTGAAAGATGCTGTAAGCAGAAAGCTGTGAGATTGCACACGGCTTCAGAGTCAGGTCTGAGTGTGTGTGTATATGTGTGTGCATGTTTTACTCGCATCACAAGCAGGCCTGCGTTGCTCAAAGTCACTGGTCTTTTCACTAACCCTCTTTTCTCTCTCTCTCTCTCACTCTCTCCTGCCCTCTCTAACTTTGTGGCTAAGAGCCCAGGCAGTAAGTACACATTACTCCACGGCATGCTGCTTCACTGTGATGTGTATTCTTTTCTTTTTTTTTCTTTCTCTGTGAACTTGTTCCATCTTTACATGAGTTGGGATGAAGTGATGATGGTTGTCAGTTCTCTCTGTGTTTTTAATTGGATTCACAGAAGTTTGCGATTCATAGGTTATTTCTTATTTGTTTCTGTCCCAGTTCCCGAGGCCCCTGATCGGCCCACAATCTCCATGGCGACTGAAAGTTCGGTGTATGTCACCTGGATCCCGAGAGCCAATGGTGGGTCTCCAATCACAGCTTTCCGTGTCGAGTACAGACGCGGCCGAAGCGCAGAGTGGGTTGTGGCTGCGGATAATATCTCGCCTCTCAAGCTGTCTGTGGAAGTTCGCAATCTGGAGCCTGGTGAGCATAGAACACTTTATACACAGTAAACGTTTCTCTACAGTCCACTGAAGCAAGACGTGATTCCTCTGCCCAGATAAGGGTTTCTTGATCCCCCTCCTTGTAAGAAAAATTGGGAAAAACACATGTTTTATGACGAGTTTCCTTATCTTTCTGATCTTTATTTTTCTTGCTAGATTTTGATGTTATGATGGTTTATGTTAATTTTACCTGTTTCACTTCAGCTTGGTTATTACTGTATTACCATATTTGTACAAAGTTGATAACCTTCTGAATAAACCTCTAATAGAATAAAATAAGACAGTAATAGAGAGGTTTCAACATCAATTCATTTAATAATAATAATATTTCTCCTCAGCACCACTGTACTTTAACATTGCCCCTGTCATTGTATTTCTCTCTCAGGTTCCACTTGCAAGTTTCGCGTTGTAGCCATAAACATGTACGGCGAGAGTCCTCACAGCATTCCCTCGAAGCTGTACCAGGTGCCACAAGCCAGCCTGCAGATCGCAGACCGCCCTGTGGTTGGACCTCACATCTCATCCACAGACGCCATAAGTGACACACAGATCATGCTGCGCTGGACTGTGAGTACACCACTGACATACAACATCCATATGCCAGGTGGAGGAATACGTTTTTAGAACGCTTTCTTAATTGAATTTAAGCCTCATGTCTCAAAGTTTTGAATGTCAAGTGTACAACTCTGGAGAAGAAGTATAAAGTAGCATAAAGTACCTCAAAATGGTAGTATTATGGACAGTACTTGAAAAAAAATACATTTACTGTTAACATAAGACCAGCCAGTGACAGAATAACTTGGGCGATGTGTCTTTTCCAGTTGGCTCACCTGCGTTTGAGCTGCTGGTGGTTCTTGAAACTCAGTCATAGCTCTAATTGAGCAGCTGTGCTGATTAAAGCTCTGCTCTTACAGAGATTAAGAGGTCCTGTCCGTCTACATTTTGATTCTGCTCTGTTCAAAGCTCCTCCTCACATCCGTTTGGGCTGCAGATGGACATTGATTGTTCTCCACATTTACTTAACCTCAGACAGTCCCATAATTTCCTGAACTTCAGACAGACAGTGCAATCACAATCTTGCTTGCAATCCTGTACATCTGCTGATAACAATCCTTGCCATTAGTTGCTGGAAAATTGCCTCTCTTTGTATAATAATTGCCCACCAGGTTGCTGTAGTCTAACGTAATCTTTTTTCCATCCCCATCCAGTATAGTCCCTCGAGTAACAACAACACTCCAATCCAAGGCTTCTACATTTACTACCGTCCCACAGACAGTGACAATGACAGCGACTACAAAAGGGATGTGGTCGAAGGTAAGGGGAAATGCTGGTTTTAATGTACGTGTGTCTGTGTTTCCACTGCAGATTGAGTGTGTAGCTTGTGTAGACTGTTTGTCGACAGCCCTGTCCTGGATGTTAAACCCACGCTCTGCAGATAAAGTGGGAGTTGTGAGGGTAATGGATACCCGGTGTCAAGAGTGGGGTGTAGTGAAGAGGGGCATTTCTGCTGTTTGATTTATAGGGAGTGCTGTCCCTGGGTAACAGGGCTTTCTGAAATCTGTTTTTAATAAATGGTTGCCAGAAATATGAGTCCAGCCAGAGGAGAGGGGCTCAGGTTGCTCAGTGGAGCCTGGTACAGGAAGGGAAGGAGGGACGTCCTTTCTCTCTGCCCAACTCTTTAACATCTAAACATGTGATTTTCCACAAACTCCACACTGTCATGGATTTGAAGGTCAAAAGATGATGAATACATTTCTATTATATAATTCAGTCAAAAAGTGTTTTAAGATATCTAGGTTACATATAACTGTTTCCATTGCAATTCAATGACTGTATTTCAGTGTGTACTTATGACCTGCTTCCACTTCATGTTTAATTATTTAAATACTTCTGAAAAAACAGTAATATGTAACCTAGACAACTTTTCAACCAGCATCAAAGCTACTTTTATGTTTAACTTTAACAGCCCAGCATCATAAAAGACACTGTGGCAGACACAAGACATAGACTGCACCTTTGTACCAGGACTGAAGCATACTAAAGCATATGACTTGACAATTATTTAAATGTTTTTTAAACCTGTATATCACCAAATATGTGCTCACTTTATCTCGAAAATGTTAGTGCCAACATAATTGTTTTTTGGATACCAAACTTTGAGGAATATAAAAATGTTTGATTTATGTATAAATGAAATATCTTAACAAAATTAGCCATGTAAGAACTTTCCCTAAATAAGACAAACTAATAATCTGCCAAACCATTTGATTCCAACTTTCAGTAACCCAGCAATTTCACTTTCTGTGCTATGGTCAAATTTTGATTGGCACTCGCTAAATACTGTGGTTCCTCAGATAATCTTTGTGTCTTATTTTAAACTGCATATGTAAAATATGTGATGGATCACAGGCTGGTGTTTTTTGTGTATTAAACATCTGCTTCTGTATTAAACACAGGGTAGATTTAGCTTTAGCAGCTTTTTTTATTGCCCCCTCAAAATTGTTAAAATCTACCTTGGGGCAGAGGTAGCGCATGTGCAGTTATTTATTATACTTTATGTTATACAAAACACAGCAAAAACAACAGCTTATTTTAGCCTTATTTGTTGGAAATGTAGCATTTTCATGTTAAAGACTGTCGTCTCATCTGTGATTGCGCATAGTAGTGTGTGACAGTGTGTGGTAGTGCGCCGTAGGTGGGTGGGTGGGTGTGTGTGTGTGTGTGTGTGTGAGTGAATACTGGAGACAGGCCAGGACAAACATGAAGCTGCCATATATGGAGCTTGTCTAGAGTAAAGCAACTGTCTGGGCCCTCGTGGGACTGACGGAGTAAGAGAGAAGGGAGGAGGGTTTGAAGCAAAGAGAGAGGGGGGTGAATGAGAGTGAGAGCATGAAAGAACATGACCTCCATGTAAGTGTAAGACATGAAGAGAAGGAGGAGAAGGAGGGAATACAAATAGTGAGTTTACACAGGATTTGGAGCAATGTGAGTCAACACCAACTCATACAGGAAGTGATTTCTCACCTTTGTCCACCTTTTTACCTCCTTTTTCTCTCCACCCTCCTCAGGTGTGAAACACTGGCACATGATTGGACATCTCCAGCCTGAGACCTCCTATGATATTAAGATGCAGTGCTTTAATGATGGGGGAGAGAGTGAATACAGCAACGTCATGATCTGTGAGACCAGAGGTAAGAAAACACACAACTGTGCCACACAAGAAATGACTCATGCATCAACCAAACCTCCACTTTATCAGAAGTCCAGGCATGTTCCTGCGAAGGCTGTAACTTTAATGACGGGTATGATCGTCATAATTACACAACATAAATGTACTGAGTTTTATGAGACCAACAACAATGGTTTGCATTTTATAGTTTGGTACTGTGTTATTTTTCTTTGTTGCTGGAGGGTAAAAAGCTGTTCCTCATGCCCCCTCCTTCTTCTCTGCTGCAGCACGTCAGTCCCCGGGGTCGCCCAGTCAGCACCCTATCACCCCACCTGGCCCCCACCCGCAGGAGCCAGCCAGCCCACCTGGAGGACTACTGTACCTCATTGTGGGCTGTGTTTTAGGAGTGATGGTGCTCATCCTCCTGGCTTTTATCGCCATGTGTCTGTGGAGGAATCGCCAGCAGAACAACATGCACAGTGAGTTTGTAGACAAACTAAACCCAAAGCTAGCATAAAAGAAGTATAGTTGTTGCCTACACTGTGAGATTTTGGATGATGTGTTTAAAACGTATCATATCACATCTGTTGTGTTCACTCCAAGTTTTTCTGTAGTTTATTTTAAAATGAGTTTGCAGCACATATACAAAGAGTTAACTCTGTTTTAGTTTCTCATATAAAGACAGTTGGCCCCAAGACAGCTTGTGCAACAAATTCCAAGTGTTCATAGTTCATATATATAGATCCCACAGCGCTTGCAAAAATGTTTGCCATTGTTGGAAGGACTCTTAACCAGACCTTTTGGATCTGTAAATATTTGGGGTTTTGTAGATTAAAGATTTTGGCCAAGGCTAATATTGAGTCACAGGTTCTTACTTTCTATGTGATCGTTCACTGGAGTTCACCAACATCAGGGTGAATTGAACAATAGAGCAATTTTTTTTAACGCAGGTGGCCATATGTTAACTGAGTTTCAGTGATGAAACCACATACATTTTTTTTCATGAACTTGTTCTGGCAAATAAAAATTTTTGTACAAATCTTATCTCTTATTGTATAAAAAATATCCCAGTGGATGGGAGTTTAATGTTGTGTTAACACAAGTTGCTTTACAAGAACATTGCTATGGTTAAAAAAAAGCTGTCTAAAAGCTGCAAAATTATGAAGGAATAAACAATAAAATATATTTGATAAAGATCAATTACAAAAGACTAAGAAGAATCTGAACGCTTTGGTGCCACATTTTACTGCTTCATACACTTAGTTGATAATTAATATAATAATTAATAATTAATCAGACTTTTAAACTGGTCTCTACCTCTGTCCTAATCAGTCTGCCCCCGAATAACCTCCTCACTCTCTCTGTCTCTCTGCTGTAGAGTATGACCCTCCTGGCTACCTGTACCAGCCAGCAGAGATGAATGGCCATGTTCTTGACTACACCACATTGCCTGGCTCCAACCGCATTAATGGGGGCATCCACGGGGGCTACGGGCACAGTGGCCCTATGTTACCCCAAGGGTGTCATCACCTCCACCACAAACTCCCCAATGGCTTGGCACTGCTCAATGGCTCCAGCAGCCTGTTCTCACCTGGCCACCCACACGGCCACGATGGCACCCTGCCCCACAGCACTCGAGACTGCGAGCACTCGCACCCTCACCACCACCATAATGTGAGTACTGCAGTCCAGACACCACATAGTACTCCAAACCTAGAGACTGGACACCTTACTGATATCCACGATATACAAGTGTTAAATGAAGTGTTGCAGTTTACATCAGCAGGTGCAAATACAGTTTGTTTTGGGTAAATGCAATGTCTGTATTCTATTTGTATTGTCAGGGTGGAGGCATGTACACAGCTCTTCCCCAAACAGACTCATCAGATTGTATGAGCTGTCAAAACCTCTGCAACAATAACAGGTAAGGGAAGGAGTCTTTTTAATCTAATTTTGATTTGTGTATTTTTACTTTATTTTGCTTTCACAGAAATCTGGGAATTAATTGGCATAGGACATTAGTAGGAAAATCCTGGCAAGAATCGGATCTGTCAAAATAGACAACCCATAGACATTCTATAGGTTAATCATTTATAGTTTAGACATTGGCTTATTTAAAGGGATTCTGGTGCATAATCCAAAATTTTCTGAGCTGTGTATGTCACAAGTAGCAGCAGCAGTGATTAGTGTCCGCAGGAAGCACAGCAAACCTTTAGGTGTGTGGGAACATAAAATCTGGGTGAAACTCATAAACCTCGCAACATCGCAAGGAAATGCACATTGCAATGAAATGAACAAACACACTCTCTCTCTCACAGACACACACACACATGCATACATTTCCCCTGCTGCTAGTCCTGTTTATGTATTTAAGGGTCCCCAGCATCACAGTTTACCCTGTGTGCACCCAGGCAGCAGACCTAATGAGCCCTGTGTTTATTTACCTCCGGCTGCTGGGAAAAGAAGGGGCGTGGCCAAAATCCAATCATGTGCCAGTAGAGAGAACCCGCATTCAGGGAAACATGGTGAAGTTCGCTGCGTGAAACTGTCTGCATTTGGGAACTTCACCCGAGCTTCACCACAATATGTCACTGTTATTTAGAGCCAGTGAGACTGGACCTTTATCTCTAGTTAAATGTTATAAAACTCATTTTGCAGCTGGGCCAGAGTGCTTAAGTTGTGTTAGAGCCCTCATTGTTTTGCACATTGTTAGGAGTATTAGCACAAGGGTTTTTTATGTCTGGCGGAGAGAAAGAACCAGAGCTGTATGTCACCGCTGAGAGTTGTCAGTGTGTGAGCACTCAGTAACACACAGGCACCTTATAAACGAATGTGTCCCGCTTTTCTATCCATCTCCCTCTGTCTCTGAGCAGATGTTACAACAAGACCAATGGCACTTACTCCAGTGGCACTCTGCCTCTAATGCATCGTGTGGCGCCGTGCCAGCAGGACGGGTTGGAGATGATGCCTCTGGGCCAGGTTTCGTCGCAGTGCCACGACCCCAACAGCCAGATGCTCTCTGGTGACCAGGGGGCTGACGCAGGGTACCAGCCAGATGAGCACAAGGAGTCCTCGCCCTCACAGCATTCCTGCTGTCTGGTCGAGAACAATGAAAACTGTCCAGCAGACAACACTGGTGAGACACATTTTTATACCAAATGCCCACAAAATCTTTCCAAGTACTTTCCCTCCTCCACCACTTTTTTTCTTGCTCTTCTGTCCTGGTGTTTTCTCACTTCTTTGTTATTCAGCAACAGTGGGTGTAGAAAAAGCATAAGATTCTACCCGCATCCTTCCACATAGCATGAATCTATTGATAAAAGTGAGTTTTAATTGCCAGAGATGCCTGCAACTTGTTACGTCCTTTTTAGCCCTGGTTATGTATTTGAATTTCCTATTTATTTCAGAAAATCTATAATTTCAGGTCATTTTTGGATAATTTTCTGATCAAAACACCAATTAGTAGAATTAGGTTTTAGAAGACTATATAAATAAATAGATTGATTTAAGGCAGACATGGCCTTATCCCCTTCAGCATTGCATACAATCAACTGTGATAATATTTAGTATGATTTACCTTCTAATGTTTGGATGGTATCGCGTCTCATAATGGTGGCTTGTGGCTAGTGAAGTATTTCATGATAAATGTACTGTATGAATAATGCAGAATAACAAAATTACAAACAGACTGAATGTAATTTTAAGCTGAGACAGTACAGGAATAGTTTGATATTTTAGGAAATACGCTTACTTGCTTTCTTGCCTAGAGCCAGATAAAGATTGATACCTCTCTATCTGTTCAGTAAGTATAAGGCTTCTCTGTACTTAGCTACACTAACCGCCTCCTGGCTATAGCTTGATATTTACCATACAAAGTGGTATCAATCTTTTCATCTAACTTTTGGCAAGAAAGCGATTAAGCGTATATCCCAAAATGTCAAACTATTGCTTAAAGACATTAAAGTTTAGGACAAATATCTGGGGATTAAATGAAAACATTTACTTCCACACATTCATGGTTCATCAAACTCACAAAACATACTCATACAGTTCTTCCTCCTAATGCCTTACTAGTAAGTTTGTATATCATTACCAATTCTCATGTTGTATGCAGACAAACTATGCAGCATCACCACAAATTACACTGTGGGCCTCTTCAGAATCTGTTATTGTCTTTATTACTATGAAGTCTAAACAAAACACTCTTCTTTCTCTGTGTCTGTGCAGCTGAGGAGGAGCTTGAGTGCGTGGACATGGAGGGTCCTGTGGTGTGCTGGGAGAGTCTTGGTCTGCCAGACTTTGACTGTGACGAAAAGCCTGGGTGGATCTCTAGCAGCAGCCTGGCAGGAGAGCTGATCCAGCCCAGCCCACAGGAGGTCTGAATGCAGCCCACACACAAGCACATTCTCCTGCAGTGTGCAGGGTTTAGAAAAAAACAGGCAGAGAGACTGGACAAGAGACAGTGGTGGAAATATCACTACACACCAGGAAGGAAGAGGTTAAGCGATGATATAGTCAGAGACACTGCATGTTACGGTGGCAAGGACACAAAACCTTTGATGGACTGAACTGAGATGAACGGCGTGGGAAAAGAGAGAGACTACAAGAGACAGAGCAAAGCCAGATGGAGAGAAAGGCAAAGAGCAAAGGAAACATTGCTCAAAGACAGAAACTATATCCCACTGGAGGGAAGAATCTCATAAAAGATCAAAAACTCTTTAGATGACTTATTTATTTTTTGTAGTAGTAAAATATTATTTCATATGAATGTATCTGTTTTAAAGGAAAAAAGTTTGTCTTTTATATTATTTATGCCTTTTGGATGAGAAATACTTTTTATTTTTTGTTGTATTGTCCCTCTGTGTTCCACTCATGAGTGGAGATTAGCAACTGTCCGTGTAAAGTTTTGTAATAATATAAAGAGAAGATATGGAAGAGTAAACAACAACCTAGGTTCAATGTCTTTCCTTCCCTCCTTCATGTGCAGCGCCCAGATAATGATTGCCATAGTGAATTTCCCGGCCTCGGTCCAAACCCATTGATATTTCTGGCAGGCCTTTGATGTGGCTCTGTGATGGGCCGTTCCACTGCTGTGACCCCTGAGCGGGGTGAACACTCCCTTCACTGTTCAGATTAAGACTGTTGCTCTTTGCTTCAGTGAATACTTGATAGCTCATCACTTTACGCCAAATGCACTGTTGTTTTTTTTTGAGACACTGTTGACCTACTGGCCCCAATCTGTTAGAGAAGTCGAGTAGTTAAATTAAAATGGAGTTGTTAAGTGTTAGCAGCCCACTTACACTAATCTTTGTATATTAAAATTGCTCTGCTGCTACTAACAGAATACTTTCCGCTCCGTTCTAATTTGGAGTTCACACAGATGAAGTTTATCTGACCATGTGAAATTCTGATGTCAGGTGCAAATCTCTAGGAAGGCCCAAATCTATAAATACAAACTGTGTCATTAATAGCAGCAAATGCTCTATTTAGAGAAAAATTGATCTTCTCTCCTCCATAGTGATATTCTTGGTATTAAAGGGTCAGATCCACCAAATCATAAAAAACATGTTTCACTTAACCCTGGTAAAGCAGATTGTTTTTTTCATTGTACCGAAGAAGTAGTCTCAGTTAGTGAACATCGACATCTGGATTATCAAAGAGTAAAAAGAACAGTATTCATCAAAAGACACAAGGCTATACCTTAACATATGAAACAAAAACTGATAACAACTGATATGACTGTATGACTGATAACAACTAGAGGCTAAGTGACAAAATATATATTATTTTGACCCTTTTAAGTAGTAATCACAAATTGGGAAGATTAGTAAAAGTGGCCATCTGACCCAGTTTAATGACTTTATATTTCATGATTTCTGGGAACAGAGGGTGAGCATGGTTGGAGCCAGTGGAGGTGCTAACATACAATGTTGTCTGGTGTTTATTGCTGTAAAAAACAACACAGACAGTGGTATATTAGAAATTATAATCATAGAAATAGAAGGGGGTGAGCCGAAATGAGTGATTATGTCATCATGTGCCGCTATGTGCTGCTCCTGATGTGTGAAAATACTGCAGATAACTGGTTCATAAAATAGTTGTAATATACTCCTCTCAGGTTTCAGCCGGCATTTGCCAAACCCATTTTCTGAAGGCTTAAACCCTCCATTGGTTTTAAAATAATCTCCATGGTGTTCTGGCTGATTGGAGTTGATAGGATTGCATTGGACAGATGACTGGCTGTGCTTCACTGAGGATGACTGTGGTGCAGGCTTTCCATGCCTGGTGCCTGTCTGCCTGTGTTTTGTGCCGAAGTCGGCTGCCAGTCCTCAGGCCCTGGTTCGCTTGGCATCTCTCCTCCCCAGTATACGGGATATTCCTGGCACCTGGATTTACTTGCCTGCTGGTGAGGCGTGGCATGGCCTCTTCCGGCTGTTACTTTTAGTCTCAATGGAGGCTGGCGGCATTCGTTCAGTTGACTTGACTTAGTTCTTTCCCAGGAATAGCCTGCCTAAGTTTGTCTGCCTTCAATTGTTTTAAATGGGTGCTTATTTGATTTTGTTTTAGTGGGTGTGAGTCCAAAACAAAAAATGACTCAGCCCAGAATGATGGAAGAACGAGCCATTCTCTGCAGTCTCATCAAGTTTCCTTTCATCTTTTGTTTTTTATTTCTAAGCAGTAGCTCATTCGAGTGTCCACTATGAGTCTTTTGCTGCCATTAGGAAGAAAAAGGAACACAACAATGGATAGGAAATGAAGCTGGAAACGAAAGAGAAATGGTCTGGGGAGGGAGAGGGGATGCTGACAGATGCAGGCTCTGCTGATGAGTAAAAGATAAGGGCAGGGTTGTCTCTAAATGAGCTGCTTCTCCATCTCCCACGTCTATCAGTCGCCACTCTCCCTCAGCCCTGCCCTGCACCCTCTACCCACGCAGCTACACCCCTTCATTAAGGAGCCCATGGGAACAAGAAAGCTCATTGTCCGCCATGGAATTTCTGCCCCTTGCTGCAGAGCAGACCTGTTAACGCCAGTCCCTCTCCCCTCCGCCCACCATTCTTCCTCTCTCTCCCCTCTCCAGCACACCCTGAATGAATGCAATTCTTATGAATCGGGCAGTGTGTTGTTAACTTGCTTGATTCAGCCCCAGGCGGTTTTATCCTTGAGATGTCACAAACCACAAGTGAAGCATGTTGTGGTTGGATGAACTCCAACAGCATTCCAGTGGGTCCCTGCAAATGATGAGCTCATATGACTAATAATCTATATGTTCCTTCAAGGATATCCACTTTTAATTTATCATGCTTAAATCTTGATGCATGATGATGCCACACAGCCAACATTCAGTTGGGTTTTTATGCTGATTTAACATTTGTAGACCTGTTAGATATAATCAGGAAAAAAACAGAAACACCGCCATGTTTATCCCAGCTGCATCAATTAAACTACCCACATTTCTCCCTGTCAACAGGACCTGTTGATAGGAACTAACTTTCAGAATGAAATTAATGGTATCCACGGAGCTACACTTGCTGAAAAATAGATCAGCTGTGTAGTCATTTTTATTCACCAACAGCTCTAAGATATCTGCACAGATATGAGTAATGTAATGTTAATTTTATACGGATTAATAATTTAAGAGAACATTTGTTTTGTATGCAAGGTTTTATGTCAAGGTATCTGTCAAAGCAGCTAAAACGTTCCCCATAAATTATTCAGAAATTAGTTTGTGGCCTCGAGCAATGTGCTTTAAAAATGTTGAGATGTGTCAGTCTGCTCAGCAGTTGGCACAATTTCTCACTGTTGAAAGTGACAACACACAGTAGTTAAATAACGAAGACAGGCTAATGCACTTGAAGAAAGAAAAACAACACAGCAGGGTGGCTATTAGAATTAAGCAGAAACACTAATGAACAATATATTTCAAGAAAAACAAACAGAAAATAGTCTAGTCTAATGAACCCACTATCCAGATGGTTTTAATAAGAAACACAATACAAGACTGGTTAAGTATATGAAATGGAAACCACAACCTCAGGTCTACACGGTGTCATGCTTTATAAGTTTATATGGCTACAAAGACTGCAGGAGACAATAGCATATGTCTTTCACTGATCAAAGCGTTTCAGTCTACAGTCCAGTCTGGTGCTAAAGTGTCCGTTCACCCTAATGACAATAAACATATTTTCTCACTTAACTCTTGTGGTATTTAGTCAGGCAGTTTAGGGTTTGTTCTTTGTGATGCTTACAGTAATGAAAAGTGGAGATTTGAAAATGTACAGCAATGTGTCTATTTAGAAAGTACCTTCTTCTTACTCTGGACAATCCACAGTACACAATGTCAATATTTTTTTAGGGACTTCTTCTTCAATACAAATTGATAGAATTATACACAGCGAGGTTTGTGGGTTATCCAGAGTAATCAGGAATTTGTTTTAAAAGACATACTGAGTGTGAGTTTTTAAATCGGTACTCCATATCAGCAGCATCTGGTTAAACAATTGTAGTATCCAGGTGCAAATAGAGTTAACACCTGGTGACATCACTTTGGTTTTCTCAGACTTGAGAAAGTCATATAAGACAACAGGTTCAATTATACTTTGCCGCAGGGGCATGGCACAAAATTCTGGGCTCTAAACATAAGCCGATAGGTCCTCGTCCTCTCTTGGTTCATGCCTCACACATCTTTTGAAAAATGTTTACAAATAATTGAGCTAACAACTGTACACATGAATTTGTAGTGATTAGGGTAGTCACTAATCAACTATTCATACCACATTAAGTAATAATAATCTGAAATATACACAATTGATATTAGGCTCATAGACAGTTTATAACCTAACAACATGTAATAAAACTGGTTACCTGATGTTATTGTTGCTAAGCTCCTTTCATTTGAAACTTCTGCAAACGATTGCTTAGAAAAACTTTTAGTTGCCATTGTATGAGCTCACCTTGTCTCACATCCTCAGTAACGGTAGGAGATGATGAGAGCATGCCGCTGCTCTACTCTCTGTATCTGTTTCTAACGGAAGGGGCCATGTGTTTTCTGATGTTAAAGCTTTGCTAGGTAATTTTGATTGATATGTCATATGACATTGTAGCTATGATGATGATTAATTTATAATGCTTATAATAATTTTATGTTCTAGCCAACAATGTAAATATGCATCAAGCTAGATTCCTTGCTGACTGCCTTCAATCTAAACAACTGCTGATATTAGCTTAAACCATTATGTAACTGTGTTAGTTGTGATTGTGTTCACCTTTCTTTTAAAAGAAATTAGCAGTTGTTTTCCTTTCCTTTGATTTATTTCTCTTTCTTTTCTTTTTTTTTGCTTGATTTCCCTTTCTTGGGGAAAGACATGACAAGACACGATGATGCTCCAGCATGGCTTGATTAGCCCACCTAGAGATAAATCTTATTGTGGGGTGAACTAAACCAATATGCGCCTTTTGTAAGGGGTTAGAATGACCTCAGAGAGCCTCCACTTTTTTGGGGGGCCATACAAAGTTCAGTCTCTAAATCGATTTATTAAGAAAATGAGTAAACAGACCTTTTTGTGTTAAATTGATGTAGTTTCCCTTTAAATGTACATTTTCATTGATGAAATTCCATTCATTAGATTGTGGTGGAAGCAAAAGTCTAAGAGACAGCCATCTCAATCCTGAGCAAAGACCAAAAGTGCCTGCATGGCAACATATCACTGGAGAGACGTTTGATAATATGTTTTCAGGAATTTGGATTAACCAACTCTTTAAAGCAGATGGTTTGAAGATACACACAGCGGTCATGAATCATAAAAGTAGACATTAATGCAACACACTTTTGAAGTGATGCAACTGATGTGTGAAACAAAAGTTGCAGAGAGTTGTCCTTAGTCATTTTCCACATCCAGCCGGGTGAAGTAGAAAGTTATCCTGGTCCCCTCATCTGTATCATACAAAGCCTGGCAGGTGTACATCCCCTCTGCATCCATCTGAAGCTCCTCTATGACTAAAGCAGAGGTGTTGACATGTACCTGCATATGGCCCAGGCTGCTGGACTGAGACTGGAGCTTTGGGCCCTGTCCGTAGTTATAAGCCACTGCTACGTTATTATCAGTTCCTGATTTGGTGAAGCCCCAGATGAAGATGTTGGGCAGGGTGGAACCACAGTCTAAGGTGACTGACCCTCCCACTGTCGCTGTAGCATGGGAGCGAATATATTCCACCTCCTCAGGGTCAAGTATCTCCAGACCTGTAACACACGACAGCCAGTCAGTTATTTTTACTGTAAGGGGAGAAAAATACTCTGTAGAACTCTTGTTTTCTACACATCAACAAAAAAAGCCTCAACAAAACAAGCTCACTATTGACAGATGTTTATTGGTAAGTGTCTTCAGAAAACTTTTGCAAGACCTCACAGTTCGTTGGGAATGGACTGCGTCAGCTCTTGAGGGTGAACAACATAATTAAACACACTCGTAGTTTATCTGCCTCTGGCCGATTTGATCCAATTTTATGTCCCTCCCTCTGGCTGCACTTAGCAATTTCACATAATAATGACAGCAGTTTGAGATCAAGTCTACTCGCCTCAACTTGTCTCCATCTCAACATTGTTGTTGTTAAAGTAAGCCAATGAACAATAAGCCTTTACCTTGTTGAGGAATAGCCAGCCAGCAGAGCAGCAATAAGAAATAAGGAATCATCCTCCTCCTTTGTGGTACCACAAATTTCAAACTGGAAGTCTCAAGTCAGGAGGCTATTCAAAGCCTATCACAGTGGTGAAAGCGCGTCTCCTCTCCAGTCCAAACTGCTGTACACACTGAGAGTCACTGAGCAAGGCTAGAGGACTGACAGGGAGAATTCTTTCAAACTACACTAGATTCACTTTAAATTATTCATCAATGCTTCCACCTACACAGTGTCGCTCCATTTTGCCTGTCTCTCCAGCTCCACTCATGACTGGGCTAATGGCTAGACCTGGGAGTGAAAGGTGTAGGGTGTCGGGATGATGCCATCGCTTCATATATTATTGAATGAACTGGTAGAGATAGCCTTTTCAGAAATTCCATCATTGAAATGAAAACCAGGGGCTGGCAAGGTCGGAAAATCGTCTCAGAGGCTCCCACGCAAACACATGCAAGTTATTATTTACCCCATGAGAGGCATGCAGCCTGAATAAAATCACCTCTGATTCATGTCATCTACTGATAACTGGTTTTCTCTTGTCTCAAGAGGATAGCATTGTGTCATCTCAAAGCTATGACAAGTGTGAATCAGGAAAGCAATGCACATAGACAAAGGTTGAAAAGGTTTTTGCATAATTCATGTATGGATATTAGTCCTAAAATCCTTAAATGCTTGGTCATGCAAGTATCTTTGTTGTAACAAAGAAAGGCTCTATTTAGACTAGATTTAGTAGGAGACAAACAGTGGGGAGTCTCCCAGAGCCTCTGGCTGATGTTTGGGCCTGCTAGCTACAACAGAAGAAGCTGAAGCGGTACTGCCCTGCAAGCAGCCCATAAACCTGCTCTTACTGGAGGCAGCCCCAGACTGAGGAGAAGGCTCTAATTAGTAAGGACTTAGTGTTCAGCTCTTTTAGGGGAAGAGGAGGACTATATTTAGAAGGCTGCTGGAAGACAGACAGATGTAATAAAAATGCAGTATAAAACAACATGGTTTCAGAGGGCAGAGTGGACTGGCAGATGAAGTTCAAAGATGTTTCTGAAAAACACTGACAACCCAGTAAACACATTGCACAATGGTGCCTCTGATGAAATGACCAAAAAAGTATTTTTCAATTAAAAATATTGATGATAATATATGAAAGATCACATTGTTTACAAACGAGCAGCAACAAGAGAAGAAGACAGGAAATGGGAGATAGTCAGAAGTGTGCGGTATTATGTGCAGGCAAACAACACATGATGCACACTCTTTGGACTCCACACTGGTATAAACTACTCTTAACCTCTTAAGGTTAAGAGTAGTTTATACCAGTGTGTCTTAAGAAAGACAACACATTTATGAGAAGTAACAAATTTGGGGGGACTTGCGTGTTTTATTTTGGAAAGAGCTATCAACTTGTTGCATCTTGCAGTTTTAAGTTATTTGCACTGCACTGGCATGTACCCAGCCTACAGACTGCCAGAAATCCATTAGAAATGCTTTAAAATAATGTCTCCTCTTTATAACTTCAAAGCAGTGTAAACAGTGTTTACCATCAAAACTAAGGGATGTAACTTTATACCACAACCACCTCTTATCATGTGGTCGAGGTCATGTGATGACACCTGAGCAAGTTCCATTCACCAGTGGGCTATGGGATATGGTTGAAAGCTCGGGGAATAGCTAAGTAAGTAATGTCCAAGCTATGAGAAAGGAGAGAAAGAGTGTAATTTGTCATTAATGTAAGTCCTTTTCTGTTGGAGTACGAGCTGACCAAATTCTTTAGTGGTGAAGCACATCCTTTCTAAGAACTGCTGTCCTGCATACAACTCACACATCTACTGACTTCCTGCCTGATCTGCTGCCTGGCTGCTTGCAACATTTTTAAAAAACTGGGAAGGACCAGGCGACTGGAAAATGTGAGTTATTGAAAAACAAAATGTTTTGAATTGTGGTTGATGTGGGGGGAGTTGGCGACAAAGGGAAAGTTGAATCTTATCTAGACTCTCTTAGCCCTGTAAAAGCTTTCAGGTGCAGTGCCCCATTGAGGGGATCCGGCCAGGCCAAGCTTGAGCAACGTTTTTTTTTGTTCTTGGCAGCAGATGAGAGAACAAAATCAGACCCAGATAGCTGGGACTATATAGGGATCTGGGTAACACATTACTGCCACCCCAACATGTGCCACCCGCCCAGACTGTGAGCACTTGGCAACACTGCACTTTATGTGAGAGCAAAGCTGGCAAAACAGGTGGGTTCTGTGAGTGTGCCCTATGATTAGATCAGTCATTACCACTGGCATTGTTGAAAGCAAAGCTAACCTCTCATTTCAGAGGACCACCTGTATTGGAATGTGTTACTTAAGCTTAACAGCAGATGATTCAATCTCTGGATGAGAAAAATAGTCTATGTTGGCTTAAAGTAAGGATGTGTGTTTCTAATTATCCTCTAATGAGATTCTGATTTTTGTTTCTTTTGCTATTTTCACAGTGCTGTACAGCCACTGTGTGTTTATGTTTTCCCTCAGGTTTGTTGACTTCCTGTTATTTGTACATAACTGCAGCTGTCCTCTGTGCCCCTCCATCCTTAGAATTGAGTCCCATTCATCTCATGCTTACTGCGTCTGGCTGGTTTCCTTCTCCTTGCTGCTTTTTCTTCAGTTGACAGTTGTGTCAGGGACCACACATTGAGGAGGTGGAGCGATGCTGCTGTACTATTCTGGTAGACAGGCTAACATATATTAGCTAGCCTACCAAATATTTCTGCTCTATCATCATTTATCTACCAGGCAGGGCAGGCAGAGCAGAGGTAAGCAAGGCTGTGCAGAGGCTCATAAAGCACAGGGGCCCACCCCATGACCTCCATTTCCCTCCTGGCTCACTCATCTCACAGCCTCAGACTTCACCATACTGGCCTGCTCTGCAGAGGGCTCCCTGTTGGGCCTCTACCTGAATCACAGAGCAGAGCACAGCCACAGCTGACTGGCCTTGGGACAAGGGCAGCAGGAAGGGGCCTCTCTCCTCAACTGAGCCCCAGGAGCCCACAGGCACAAAATACTGCTTTACAGCAAAACTATGGATAACCTTTGCAGTCCTGCACACATAGTTTTCTTTATGATATAGGATTAATGTTCTACCAAAATGAAGTTTTATTACAAGTGACAAAAAAGGACAGTGGGGGTGAGATAATTCCATTTGTACATACTACAGTTTCAGATACCTGGAAAATGCATCAGAAACAAGTATCAAAAGTAGAGCAGACATCACACACCGATTACACTTTAAGCAGTAGAAAGACATTGTTTGAACTTTCTTGTTAAGAGTTAAATATCGATACCTCTTTCTAAACTGTCCTGTAAATTTACAACCAGCAGCCGGATAACTTCGCTTTGCCAAGACTGGAAATGAGGACACAGCAAGCCTGGCTCTGTCCAGAGTAAAAACATATTGCTTTAAGGCAAAAAACAGATGGGTGTGTGAGTGCTTTGTTTCCAATAAGGAAATACATAATTCTTCTTTTAATTATAGTCCCCAAAACTAGTCTGTTCAGATGGACAAACTTAAATCAAAAGCCAATAACTTTATAGACTTCAAATGTGCTAAAACTTGGTGGATAGACAAAGTGAACAAATGATGGACATTGCCATCCTAAGATTCAGCTCTTAATAATCTCTAAATAAACTCTTTATTTGTTAAATGCCTTTGTGATAACTGAGACTTGTTCTGTTCTGTCTTTAATGGATTGGCTGAAAGGGCTAAAGATAGAGTAAATTTGCTCTCATAGCCAAACTGGAATGGATTTGATGATGACTTGCGCTGCATAAAACTGACATCGATAGCCCTAAGTCCTTTAGTGTAATGTTTAGTGGTGACATCTTGTTTTTCTCCAAACAAGAAGGAAAATCTGTCATTGGGGTAAGATTATTTTACTTGTTCCCAATTAAAATCAACTTGTGTAAACAATTCACTTGAATCAAGTGTTGTTCTCTTGAGACTAGTGGAAAGATCTGCTATATGCTGCCATCTCGCAAGATGTTTACACTCACAGGGTCCTGTAACAAGAGAACCAACACCGGATCGAAGAGGGGTTGTCTCACCCCACTGACAGAAGGTTTATTATGGTTTCGGGAAGGATTCGATGTTAAGACTTAGTGTAATTCTAAACAGTCTTGCTGTGGTCATTTTTTACAGTGTGCTGGTCTGAGTGGAGCTTGCGACATGCTAGGTTGAGTACGTAAACCACAGAAGTGCAGAGGGCTTGGCATTCTCTCCTGTTGTGAAGCAGAAAGCATGTCCATGTCAGGGAACGTGTGTGAAGTCCTGGGCGAGCTGACCTGGAAAGAGCCTGATGGGGATTGGGGTTTAAGCACCATAAAGGACTTCTGCAAACAACACATGGAAAGGCTTTGGCGGCTAATGTAGCGTGGAGTATTTATGTACTGAGCGCAGATTTGACCACTGTCCATCAGGATTCGGGAAGCAGATATGCTACATACAGCCACAACCTCTGCAACCATTTTCCACAAGACCAACTCAAGACCCTGCCCCCACCGCCCCGTTCTTCAGCCCTTCTCCCCACGGGACCCTCACACTGCTCCTGGTTCAGCTGTTTAGTGTACAGTAGCTCATATCCCACAATCCTCTCTGAGCAGGTGGTCTGTCACAGGCCTCTTTGTTTTCCAGAGTCTCACGCGGCAGCTGAGGGCAAAGAACAAGAGGAAGATGCCATTATCCAGCCCTTTGGGCCTTTTTCCCGGTGCATTGGCTCTAGTTTAATTCATTTAGTCAGAATATCATATCAGACTGGGTGAGTGAGTTTGACATAGTGCTTTGCTCAATGAATGTTCATGTCGTTGTTTTACACACTGTTTTAGCCTAAAGGGCCGTATTGAAGGCACCAGTGACTGCAGCAAGTTCTACTTTTTACTACAACAAAATGAAGTATTTATATTGGAAAAATATAACTGATTTAAACATGTTGATCTTTACCACTGCTGAGCATGTTGTGCAACCATCAAGTTGGTGAGAAGTTCTAAAAACTCAAGAGACCAAATACCCGTGCATGTTCACAAGATATTAAGAATCAGACGAATGCATGATTTAGATTATTAGGCCTACCTGTCAGTTGTTGTTTTTTTCTTCTTTTTTTTCATAAATGTTTTCATATGTTAAAATGTGTTTGTGACAGACCAGAACCTGTAGGAACACTGCCCATAAAGACTTATTTTGTGAAAAATGAAATGCTTAAATGCAATTTCAATGACAAGAAATGTCCAGGTTGACACAAAAAGTACTCATTATTGCTAATTTATAGCAGTTTGGTGAAGCACATTGACAGGGGACTGTCTTGAGACTGGTGAGCATGTCAAGGACAACACTAGTGTTGTATGTTTATAATAATTCAACATTTTGGGAAATATACATACACTTTCTTGCTGAGAGTTAGGTAAGATCGATACCCAAGTATGTTCAGCTGGTTAGCTTGGATTAGCATAAAGACAACTAACCTGGCTCTATCCAAAGGTAAAACAAATGCCTACTAGCACCTCTTAAGCACAGTAATTATATTATATAACATGTTATATCTTGTTTGTTTTTGTCTGCAGGATACAAAACCACAATTGTAAATACAACATTGTTTTATGGGGCTTATGTTCTGCAATTGTTTGGAGTTTTTTTGTCTTTCCAGACATTCATTGCCATACTTCATGAATGTCTACACAGACTGAGAATGACACTATTGACACAAAAGAGACTTGAATCTTGCCCATCAGTTGCCAACAACTGATGTCATCAAACTCTTGTCCCTAGTATGAAGAATGCTATTAGACCTACTGTAAGTCCCTTTTACAACAGCGTCTGCTAAATGAATGTGATGTAATCTATAACGGGTTTTTTAAGTGATGGTGATGATGTGTGTAACGCAGCGGTTTTCAGTCAGTCTGCCTTTACCCTAGCATTTACATCCAACAGTGTGACAATGTAAACTAACATATTCTTCACTAGGATGGATTAAAACAAAGTGAATAAAAGCCTTTGCATGTCGATTTTCACTGTGCACACTGTTTTGCAGAAAGAACACAGGTGTTTATTTAGCTTTGGGCACAAGCATAGTTAATTTTTTTCTTTTAGTGTCAGCCGACATAATTCAGTGTCACTGTGACCCTTGTTTTCTTGTTCAAATTGTTTATACTGCAGCATTTGAGGAACACTTTGTATTATTATCCAATTTATCACCAGATGTACGGCAGTAAATTATCAGACTCCCTCAACAGAAACCAAGGCTATGGCATGTTGACAATTTAAATGTTGAGACATTTCCCTAAAACCAAAAATTAGCTTCAAAAATGCTTCAAACATGACAGTGAAATTACTATTTTGTTTCCACTGGTGTATTGGAGTTGTCAGACATGTTTTAACTCCGTCGTCGAGAGGAAACATACATCCTGTGTGTAATTTAGGAGCGCACCACTAATTTGTGCAAGTGGGGTTGTGAACATGCGTGTTGCTGGTTGGCACTCGATTCAAGAGTGGCATCTGAAAATCGGAAATCTTACAGCAGAGGTTTTTGAGCCTCGGTCAGGATCCCACATGAAGTCAAATAATATGATTATCATTTATAACAAAAAATAAGATTTCAAATGCAGCAAAATGTCAATTAAAATATTACTTGTTCAATTCTCTCTAATGGAATTAGTAGGCTAACACTAATTCTGGGTTCATTTCAATTTCTGGACAACATGTTTTCAGGCTTAATAAACATATCTCCATCAGTCTAGTGACTACAAGTGACTACCAATGATCTCAGCTAACCTCAAGTCAGTTCATAGCAACCAATATCTAATCTTGCCAGCATACAGGATATGAGAAGCTTATGTTTCATTGATGTCATTTCAAACTGATGCATAATGTGGAAAAAACATATATTTATATTTTTATATTCTATTTCAGCAGTGTTGGAGTTTCAGGTTGGTGCCTTTTTAACACTGGCCACTTAGCCAACAGGGGTGCTCAACTTGTAAGTGACTCAGGCTGACAAATTACATATGGAGGTGCCTATAATTGTGGTGCTCTGTGCTTTATAATTGTACTGTAGCTGATTAGCTAACATTATAAACTATAAAACTATCAAAAAGAGGATGCATGGCTTATTGCAGTATTTTATCAATTTGCATGCTTTATATATGCTATCTTAAATGAAGCTAACTGCTTATTATTTTAAATTACAGTAAGATGCTAAAAGTTTCTATTTTTAATAAATATTGTCCAGCTGTGTTTCACTTTTGCTCAAGACCAATACACAATAAACCATGTCTTAAAGTATATGTCTGCACAGCCTTGTGAATAATTTTATTTATACAT
This sequence comes from Lepomis macrochirus, assembly GCA_024633595.2. Lineage (NCBI taxonomy): Eukaryota > Metazoa > Chordata > Actinopteri > Centrarchiformes > Centrarchidae > Lepomis > Lepomis macrochirus. Next base: position 7,196,853 of record JALXJV020000009.1, read on the forward strand.
TAGAAAATTATGTTCAATGAACAAAAAACTTGATTCCAAACCTCAATGATTTTGCCCGACAGTTCCTTTCTTGTAATCTTAATGTAACGTGACAGATGTTTTCATGTAAGACAAAGGTAAAACCCTCCTCCAGCGAGAGACTAATTCTTTTTGTCTTTCTGTTCCCTTCAGCTACTTTACAAGCTTCTAAATGGATACTTGCTCACGCTAAAGTGGTTTCTGCCAATTATATGAAGGAGGTCATGGGAACTTTTTGGGTGGGAAAGGTGACTGTAAAGCGGGCAGTAATTTTGTCCAAGTTACTGTTGTTTGTTCTCGTTATTTGGACCCTATGAACACACAAACACAGTTGGAAAGTAAACTTTTTTGCATATTCTTTTATTTTGTACACTGGAAGACTAGGTGTGTGCAGAACAATTTTCAGGAACAACAGCATCTTACTTTTTTGTTTAATGTGCCATAAAGATGAAAAAAAGGAAATCCGAATAGATGTGGAGATTGTGTTCTCAGGAAATCTGTCCTGTTCCACAAGCTCATACCTTTTCTATGACGTTAAAACACTGACTCTGTCGTCACCGACATACAATATATGCTTCCATTCACACATACAGTAGCCGCATAAACAAACACCAACAAAGGTAAACAACAAACTATCTACAATACATGGCCTACGAATTTTAGTGACACAGCTCTGTGACAGGCTGTATCATACTTATGTAGTTTTCTCCACCCGCTGCATGTTTTTTGTAAGGTAAAGCCATTAAAGCATTACATTTTTTTCAAAAACAAACTTGAACCCTGGAGTGCCTTCCCCATCTGGAAGCAGTAGAGGGCTTGTCTAAAAGATAAAAACGATATGAATCGCTGCTGGCAACTCAAATGTCCAGTCTGGGATCAATTACATAGACAGGATTCAGAGAGAGAGGAGGGGTGCACAGATTCTATATCATAGTCTGGTCCAGCATAGGCATGTAGCCCACAGACTCACACACATACACACACACACTAAACAAACTGCTCTGTGACCTGCAGCTTGTGCGCACAGTTCCCAGTGTCTGGTTATGGATTGGCTGAGACCGCATGCTGCCATTTCCCACCCCACTCGTACACTGCATTTAACAAGCGACTGATGGCAGTTCCAGATGAGGCCACTCTCTGCCAGCTGCTCTGTCATGTGGGTTGGGTCAAGGATTTCTGCTAGGATCAATAAAATAAGCTAGTTGTCTCTTTTACGGCTCTGTATAGTTTTACAGAACAAAACAATCTCATACAAACATGTTGATTATTCCATTTTAAGCATTCATTTCATTCAATGTCCAAGTTTGTCTAACATTTCTGTGCCCATAATCCATATGGTTCAGCACCATGAAAACATCTGCCTAGCAGTCTCTGCGAAATGCATTGTGGGATGCCTAAGATGGAGGGGAGGAGGGTTGTAATGGAATGAATATGAATAACACAAAGTAAAAACAGACAGCACAACCAGGAGGGGAGAATGGGAGAAAGACAAAAGGATTTAATAGGATCCAGACTGTTATGAGCTCTCACTGTTTCAAAGGGAGATGCTGCCATGTGTACGTCTACACTCACTTTGTTTGTTGGCGACCTGAGCAGGAGGGCTGGGGCATTTAGAGCTTTGCAAAGGTCACAGCAACACCTCCAGTCCTCATAACCTTTTTAGGGTCAAGCTTAAATTCACAAATAGTGCAGGACCTCACCTCATGTGGCCCCATTAAACTGCATAGGCATGGCCTGCTCTGTGTCTCACATTACCCTCACAAATGTAAATACACACATTTGCGACTGGCTGGATGTTACACATCATTATACAGTGGTATTTTGTTTTCTAGGCCTCTAACTTGTATCAGATTAGTCAGAAATTTGACTTCTTAGTGTAATTATTTAACATAAAACAAAATTATACTTACAAAGCAACTATTCACTGTTTGTCATTAAATAGAGATTAAATAGAGAAATATTCTGTGCCCTAATAAAGACTAAACAATTGTGTGCAGTTGGATTGTGTTGCAGAGGCTTAGAAATTCTAAGCCAACATGGCACCCAAATGGCAGTTTATTCTGGATTTGCCAGCTTTTGAAAGACATCTGGAGACTCATGTGAATATTCTTCACTATTGCTTTTTCTTCTTTTGCTTTTCAGTGAGTCATAGGAGTGTTTGCGCTTGACAAAGCTGTCAGTAAAGGAAGGAACAGTGAATGACCGTGACCATGATTAAAATTCATCAGAGTAGCTCTGCTGCCATCTACTGTCTGCTCTGGTTTTCGACAATGTGTACTGGAGCTTCATGACATAGCTTGAGCAGGAGGAGATTACTTCGACCACCAGTATGACAAAAGAAGAGCAGCTAGGTTTTCTGAAACTATTTAATTATTTTGAATTGACTGCAATGATAATGAAAAGTTTAGCAGCGAGTTTTTCTGCAGTTCAACCAGAAGACAAACCTCTCTGAGCACAATGTGGTCAACAGGGACTTCCACTGATTCAAAGAACATCTGAAAACCATCTAAATCGTGTTGTGTAAAACCATCCTGTTCAATCCTCTTCCCAATGAGGGAGTCAAAATTTGAACCTTTGTGTTATTGATAACCATTCTGCAATTAGTGTGATAATCAGTGAAATCAACTACCCAAACATTACCTTAAATACATTAAAACCCTAAGATCGGACAAGGACATTTCCTGTCTCAACACTGGCTGCTCAAACATGTCACAGCAAATTTCCAGTCCAAATTCTTATCAATGAAAATCTGCATCAGCATCCATCACTGCTAGGTCTGTCTCATCCTCTTCTGAGCAGTTTGTCATTTCTGCGTCTGCTGGCTGCTCTCCATCAAAGACCTATGTGATTTTAAAGTAAGGGCAGGAGGAAAACATGATTGTTGTTGACTTTGCCCATCTGGGAAACCACCTGTTTGAGATACCGTTCCTGTGCATGAATATCTGCACCAGCCGCCACAGCAACCGCTTTAGTCCAATCACAATTACGCTCTCACCACAAAAACACACACACCACCGTCAATCTGACTGAACAAACAAACAAATCTGCACAGGGCTGCTAGTTATTAGATTATTCAAGCTATTTATCACTGTCAGCCACTGATATATCATTGCCACTTTGTTTTGTGCTTCACTGCACTCTCAAGATCCTTCTCTGTTTGCAGTATTTAGTTATTTAGGATTAAGATTGATCTATCACTGCCAAATCCTGTATTTGACATGCACCTACTGTGTAATTTCTTTTCTTTGTTATATGTAATTTCTTGTATACATAAATTAAATAATAATAAATGCACAGCCCTATTATTGGTGAAGATCAGCATGAAAATACAATATACAATATTGTATCATGTGCACAAACACGTACTGCATAAAGAATCGTTTCAATTATATGAATTTCATAAGAAAACAACATGAAGATGAATTATTCTTTTGTACAAGAGCACACACATGCTATTGTCTGTTGAGGACATGGTGTTCTCAGATGTACTCAGTGGTAGAGATTGTAGGTGAGGGACTTCCTACATCTCTACACACAATGGCAGGGGTAGTGTTTGTCACCAAGGAAACCATCCGTTTCTTGGCAACATTTCTATCATCTCTAGTCGACTCTAAAATCAAATCTAATGATGGGATTCCAGCAGTCGAGTGAAAGAAGAATGTTTGAGAGCAAAGTGCCGGCAAAAGCTTTGGCAGTGTTAAAAAAGCACACAGGTGAGTGGGAAAATAATAATGAGGTACTGAAAACTTTTTCTTTTTTGGTCCCTGCCCAATGGGTCCACACATACTTCTTGCAGTTGCTGACAGGTGGCTTTCTAAAGATGAAAACCAGACATTTAGGCATGAATCCTGTCCTCCACCAAATGTTCTTGAACGCTTAGCATGAGAGGGCTAACATGCATCTTCATCACTAAATGTCAGCCTGTTAAAATAAAATAACATTCCTGGCATGCAGCTGTTAGCCATGCCATGAGTTGTTTATTCCCATTAGTAATTCACCCTCTCTGACTGACCTCTGCACCTCACAAACTGTTAAATTTTTAATCAGTCATTTGTAAGTAACTGCTCAGCCTGAAGAGATGAGCGATGACCCTCTGAACTACCACCGTCTCAATCCACTATCTTTAGATGCCTGGAGTCAATCCATTAAGCCTCTACATTTAGATAGCCATAGTTTTGTCATCATCATTACTACTTTAAATTTATTTTGGTTTCAAATCTCTTTATTTGCATATGCTACCGAAGGTCCTCCCTTAAATACATCTTGCTGCTTATTTCTTCCCTGTAGCACCATCACATTCCCTAAGGGTAAACCAATTTACATTCTTGTTTTGCTCCTCAGATCCATGCCAGTTTCCATGACAACATAGTTTCACTTTCTCATCCTCTCTGTCTCACTCTCTCTATCTCCCTCCTCTCCCTCTCCTGTTCGTTCATCTCATTCCCCACTGCTTCTTTCTTATGTTCTCTTGACCTTCCTCCAATGTTTCATTTTCTTTCTCTCCAAATACCGGGGTCCAAATTCCTCCTCTCCTCTCATTTCCTCACCTAATTGAGCTCATTCCTCTGCTTGCCATATACCAGCAGAGAATAATGGAGTCAGATAAAACATATCTCAAGGGGGGGGCAGTGAGATAGAATTCACAGCATCTTTTTGCATTTTCATCATAAAATACAAATGCAGCATACTCTGTCTTTGGGCTGTTTTATTAATTCTTATATATCCCCAGGCTGGTCTATTTGGCAGGAGTGATGCCTAGAGCCTAAAATTATTGAATCAAAACAATTTGCAGCAGGGTATTCGTCCCTTTGATTAAAACAACACTCTTTGTTTGGCAATTAGTGTGTCTACACAATTGCAAACACAACTCAAAGTGGGAAAAGAACAATGAGAAAAACAAGATGCAATAATCATGAGTATACATTTAATTTAGTTATTTAAACAGGAAGAAAAAAGCTAATCATCCTAAAACCTGTCTGAGCTCCATTCTAATTTGGCCTTTAACAACAGAGCAATGTAGAGTGCAGATCTCTACTCAATGGCATAATTAAAATCTCAAGCTATTTAATTACTCAGTGATTAAAAAAGTCTGATGCCAACAGGTGTGATGGTGCTTCCTCGGCTGATTAATGCGAGTCCTTTCTGTCTCGTCTGGAAGGAGAAGGTCATGAAGAAGGTGGTTGGTCTCCTGCACGACTCTGACCAGTCTGCCTGCTCTCACTCCACGTCTGCAGGTCAGGGAGTCGCAGCAAGCCACCTATGTGGTTTATAATTATTTTCACTGCTCTGACCCATAGCCACTGCAGATTTGTGTTTTATTTATCTCCCCTTCAGTATAAATCATTGCAGTTGCCTCCTCATAGATTTAGACTTGTACTGTATGTATCCTTCTCTAATATTCAACTGGTTATTAAGGTTTCTTATTCATCCTTTCAGCAAAAGAAGAGAAAAAAATCCCTGCAATGTGGGTGGTCTAGAAACTACACTCTAGATGTTAGAGAAGCAGCTGTTGCAGGTGCAAATCCTTGCATCTGGACAATGAAAGCATATAAGACATGCTCTTCTCCTGAACAATGTCTCATTTTCTCATGATTATGGCAATTACTTTGGTAGCCAGTACCTGGAAGGTATAACTGTCTCATACTGCTCCTAGATGTAGCCTACTGTTTGTTTTAACTGTAGGCCTAAAATTGTGAAACCAGTAAACACCTGTAGCCTACTGTGTTAGCATTTCCTATGTAACACATTGTATGAAATATTACTCCCATCTCAATTTAAAAAGACAATCGGTAGGCTATTTTAGCAAGAAACGTTTTAATCCTAAATTCACTTGAGGGTATGTTGCCAAGCCTACTTCTGCTACCCATACCACCAGAGGGAGTATTCAACTGAAAAAAAGAGCAAGTAGTGCAACAACTGGATCTTCACTCTGACTAACTTTATAATGGTTCCCCCAAACCTGAAGTGTCTAAGCTCAGTTTACAGTGTTTCTGATTTATTTCCACTTCGAAACCACACTGTCCTCTACTGCAGAGGTGGTCTCCATTAGAAATGTGATCTGAGATGGAAAAGGTGATTTGCTGGTTCAGATAGGCCTAATCAGATGGAAATAAATGACGTACTATCCGCTGTTTGATTGATTGATTCTCAAACGTTTCAGGAATGGCATCCACGGTGCATTTTTAGGTCTGCAAGAAAAAAAATAATTTCAGGGTGCTGACATCACCATCCTCTGAAATTAAACAACTATGATTATTCTGAAGAGAGTGAAAAAAATCCGACTCTCAACCAGCACAAAAGTCCAGTATGACATATCAGTACAGTGACATACGGATGCCCGTGTGGCCACACTAATTATTGTCAGCGGCTGGGAGTGATATGGACTCGTAGAGAAATGCAACGTCCTGCCCTTCTACATCTTGAATAGTGGGAGTCATGAACCGCTGCAAGGTGACGCGTCTTCTGATTTCAACCGAAACTTCAACCTAGACACGCCGTGTTATTTATCACCATCTAAACCTCCGTCAAACTGCACCAGCTCCTTTCTTATCAAACATCGGGATCATCTTGCGCAGTGGTACGGCGAACGGAGCAAGCGGTGGCGGCGGCGGCCACTCCGGGGAATGTCGACTGGCCGTCAGTCCTGACATCGGCCTCTTCTGATCTCAAACACCAGGTACAGTACACAGCATTTCAAAACACTGTCATTGCCTAAGCATGCTAGCTGTTCCGATATTTCGGAGCCGTCTTCCTTATGCGTGGACTCGTGTAACTTTCTCTTCTTTTTACGAAGTCTCCGGGCTCGCTAGCAAGCCAATAACAAAGTTCAAATCCCGTTAGCTAGCATAGGTTTGCTTGCAGATGTGTGCTACGGCAACGTCAGTTTACAAGCAAGTAGCCTAGCGAAGACATGAATTAGCATGCTAAGTTAGCCCGCGGACCTGGCTGGCGCAGCAAGTCTCCACTCATGAGCGCTGGGGTTCACACCAGGGGCATGTGTCCTTAAATCCTCCTAACAAGAATGCGGTGCTTGCTCAACTTTGTGTTTTCGCGTTCTCAGTCTGCTGATAAGTACACCTCAATCCAGATGTGTAAATTACTAATATTAGCTTGTCAGCAAGCTAATCTGACAGACGCAGCCAAAGCAGCATTTGAATGGTTTTGTGCTAAGCAGCTAAACTGTGTTCAGTAGGTGACAGACTGCGTAACGATACCTGTCACTTCATCACAGACTCAGTGGAGACCAACATGCAGCTAACTGCTGCCGCTTAACACCGTCTGCCACTGTACTGTTCACCGTGATCAACACTGCCTTTTAATGTAAAAAGAAATGATTTCTGTGTTGTACAAAATACTTTAATTTTAAGAGGCACTTCCTGCCCCGCTGTGACTCAGTTGCACGCAGATAAGCTGACTGTGTAGCTGCACGTCAAGCTGAATTTACACCTGAAAACTTAAACATTAAGTTATTAAAGTCGTCAAAATTAAAATGTTGTAATAGTTCCTACCACATTATAATCTAAAGCTAAATGCAGGCAAACGGCCTGTGTAAATAGGCGTTCTGTCCCACATACTAATTTCTCTCTCCCTCTCTGGTGAGTGTGTGTGTGGTCTCAGTCGAGTAAACTTACAATGACCTATGACCCTGCTGGTTCAGCCTGTTGAATATGGTGTGATATTGGTGCACTTAAACCTGCTCATGGAGAGAGATACTACAGCTTTTCTCTTTCCCTGTGTGTGCACACACACACACAGGCGCTTCATGCTGTTTGTGTATCTACAATATCCTGGTGAGCTATATATAGCACCTAACAGAGTTTGCAACTTGATCCGAATTGTCTTTCAGAGCCACAGTACACTGTGCGTTACTTTCCACTGGAAATTAAATATCTATTAGTTCAGAGCATCTTTTTCTTTACTGACTTTTTCCTAAGGACAGTCTGCCGCCTACCTGTAGGCCTTCATGAAAGCCTGTTTTTTTTTTTTTTGTGCTTTTGCTTTTGTTTGTGTTCCTCTAAGTGAGGATGCAGTAGATGATAATGGACACTTTGTGTGAGACAATTACAGTGACAATCTAGTGTGCTTGGGCTTAATAGACCAAATATTTTGTTGTTTTTACTTTACAAACAGCATAAATATTTTTGTATGCAATTGTGTACATGTCTGTAAATTTTGCTTGAATAAAGAACAGGTGATGATGAAAGTCTTCCTGTAACAAAAACAAGGCTAATTTATCTGTAATTGTACAGTAAGTTCCTGCCTCTTTTGTTTGTTGTTGAGCCACTGCATGTCCACACAGACTGCTCCAGTGCAAGCAGAGACAGATTTGGTGAGCTGCTGACAAAGTGTTTCTTATCTGGTTAGGTGATCTGAGAACTTTGGGGTGAGTTACAGGGAGCATTGCAAAGGTGGGCTATGAAAGAATAATGTGATACTGAGAACGTTTCCACACGACAGAATATACTAAGATGCTTAAGTACTGGACTCTATAGGCCTAGTGAAGGTGCCAGTCTAATCCCTAAATAGAAAGCAATTAGGCTAAGCATTTTTATCACTCTTATAGTATGGTTCACATTAATGTTACAGCATCTGTTGTGGTTCTGTAGCTATCCATGTGCTTGTCTTTTGCATATTTTTGCATACAGTCTGTGTAGACAAATGTACTCTATCCACACTGCTGGTGCTCCTCAACCTTTCAAATTACATTCATATATTTAGGCACACTTATGCCAGGCATAGTCAGAGCAGTGTGTTGAGGCTCTTTAACTTAAGTTTGTTAGGTCAGGTGAGAACAATGCCATTTGAACTCAGGTGTAGATAACCACACTCAGAACTTGTGAGCATGCAGGTCTTGGTCCTTTTTACAAGCAAACTGTGGTGTTGCTTGTTAGAAGTGAGAATGTAATATGAACTAACTACAGGATTTTACCCTCAGATACTGTACACAGGTTCATAGATGCAAGAGGACAAATGGTCACATTTGTTCAGTATTGTGTAAAAAAATTTGAGTGTCAGTGGATGTTTATATTATTTCTTTATGTGTTCAAAACTGATGTGAACACAAGAAAAATGTACAAATTTTGTAAAGAGCACAACATGTATTCTGCGTGGTTACAGTTACAGGACGCTGAATCAGCCAAACTGTTGCACTGTCCTATAAATTAGATACTTGCTGGTCTGTGTGTGAAGACATGAATTAGCATGCTGTGTTAAAATAGATGACTCAAACAGGAAAATGCATCAGAGTAAACTTTTACAGATATAATAAAGCAACTTCAGCTGTGACCACAGGTTTGATGACCAATGAGCCATCGTTCCTCCTTCACCATGAGGCCTGAACTCTGATCAGATATAACCAGTCATCAAAGCTTCTTAGCAATATTACAAACAGAGTAAATGAGAACGAAATGACGTAAAGCTAAGTCTGCTCTATGACAGAAAAATGTGGGAACTATGCACTGCACAAGAATTATTGAGGATGTAGCAGATCTCATGCTTGCTGTGACTGCATGTCAAATTGTGCTTTAAAGTGATAAGGTACTTTAACGGCAAAATACTTAAATAAGGTTCCAAAAACTTTGTACTGGATCATTATAACACAATGTCAGTTAGATTTTCATCATGTAGTCTTAAAATCATGATTTAAGTCAAAAGCTGATAGGAAGCGGACATATTTTACAAATATTTTAGGCTCTATTAGAGGCCCCTAGGGTTTGGTGGTGCTTACTACACTCAAACAAACCCCAGTGTTTGCACAGAGCAACCAACAGTTCATATAAGCCTTAGGGTTAAAATGCTTGTAGCAAAGAAACTGACACATTCTGGTGATGATAGTGTGCAGGGCCTCTCGGTGTGAAGGAGCGCGGTTTGTCCAGGTTTTGTACACGAGTGTTTAATACTAGTTTGACAGTATTTTGGTTTAAAAAAAGGATAAAGTGCTGTTGGCGAATTGATGCACAACATTTCAATTCATGCACTGCAGAAAATCACCTGGTTACCTCCTGGTATGTGAATGCTGAACTCTTCATGAATTGGTAGAGGCTTGTTTGACTGCCTGCTGTTTGAAATCACTTATTTTATCTTTATGCAGGTCTCATGGAGCTCTGTGTGGCTTTAACAGTGTAGACCATTACTCCCTTTAAGCAGTGTGTATTGCAAATAACATTACATACAAATGCACAAAAAACAGGGTGTCACTGGGATTCTACATTTGGATGCCGGGTCTGTCACCACCTCTATTCTCTTAAGCTTTTGTGTCCAACTTTGTAGTCATGCCATTACTTACAGTTGGCATGTAATATTAATATAATTAAGACACACTCACTATTTTACCCAACAAATGTGTTAGGGTACATTGCTTTCAAATTAAGTTTAGTTACTTCACAAAGTGTCTGTTAAGAGTACATACTGTAAATTAGCCAGCAAAGGCCAAGCATGTGCCAACACTTGATCTAGAGGTAATTTCCCGCCTTGTTTATATCCCTTGCAATAAATACGAGAATGCTTCTTTAATCCAGGTGAGTTTTTCTCTTTCTTTCTTCTGTTTTCCATCATATGTTTCTCGCAGCTTGCATGATTACTTCAGCTCAGGACGCATACCTTTCTACTTCTATTCTCACCACTTTTTATTCATTGCTGGTTATGACCAGCTAAAACTGATAATAGGGACATGTCTAGATTGTATTAAACTTGTGTCAATGTTGATGTTTCTCTAATTGTAGTTCTTCTATCCCCTAATGTAGCTAATGTTAGGGTAGGTTATTACACCAATAATATTTTTTGTGCACATTTATGACTGTATGCACAAGGACCTCTTGGGGTTTGCACCAATTTTTGAAAAAACATTTTTATTGACTTGGTCTATTGTAAAACTTAGACTTCTATCTTTTCAGCAGCATTCGCTATTTTACGATATGTATTACAACATAGCAAAAGGCATTTCCAGCCGGGAGAGGTAGGGTCCTGTTTATTGTGTCCTTTTTAAGTTTATACAGCTTGGCTGACTCTGTACTCTCACATACACTACAACACACTATTCTAAGAAAACCGAGACTATGACGTACAAAAACAATTTTATTTTTATAAATGTTTCATAGATCTATTAAGAAAACATACAATATACTATACAAAAAAACTTTCTCCCCTTCAGTTCAGGATATGTTTAGGCGAAAGTTTGGTCACTGTTTATGGTTATTTCACTGTTTCTGGCAAAACCGTTTTTCTGCTATGGCATGGTATCGTATGGTATGGCATGCCCTCCTCTCTAGCCTGTCACATTTTTCTAGCGGCTTTTGGGGGTGCATATAAGTAAAAATATTGCGAAACTTTCAACACTAAGCACAGAGTTGCACAACTCATCAGTGTCACACATGACATAGGCAGCTAATCAAATCCAGCAAGACTCGGGCTTTACTACTCAACCACTTTCTTCCTGTTTTGTTGCTGGTCGATGTGATAGGAACAGTAGGACAATAGTAAATGGAAATGAGAGATTGAATTAGGCTGTATTTAATTACAATTCACTATATAATTCAAGGTCACTGCCGATATTCAAATACTAGTCAGCAAACATGGAGATGCTTGAGCAGTCAGGTGAATCTGGTTAGTAGGGATGGGCATTTCAAGCAAAAGTACTATTTGATGGTCACAAGGAACTCATGCAAACACAAAGAAAGGTACAGTGAGGGTGCTTTGCTTTCAAATTACTGTGAGTAGTTGTGGACTTGTAATATGCTACGTTTCTTTTTACCCGTAGTTAGGAACTCACTGATTTAGCCTGGCTTGTAGCTGGGAATCTCCACACTTCATTTTAGCGCTGTGACAGCACCAGAGAGAGTAGCAAAGGACATAGCTGGTAAATGCTGATAAAGGATAGTAGCGAGACATTGCGGTGGCTCTCTGTATACTGTAAACAGAAACTCTATTTCCTCTGCAGCAGAACACAATGCACAACCTTAATACTATTAGGCTGCAACCTGAGCATAGCCCATCTCACAGTGCTGTAGCCTAACTGAAGGTGCCCCACGCACGTTTAACAGACACCTGATAGTGACTAATTTTTCCAGGTGCTGGAAAAATCAAAGGAAAATGTATTTTTTAAGATAATAATTGCATAAACTATTAGATTTAGATATAGATTAGACCCATCCCTACTGGTGTGTATAATCCTCTTTACTATACGATAAGTAGGCTAGCTGTTGGACTATGAGTGAGCTACAGAGCAAGGCCGCACGGAGCCATCGCTCCAAAGTCACAACAGCTGTTTTAGCCCGAACTGAACAGCACCTTAGTTCTACTTGGGTAATTCACCAAATCTGAAAAAAGGTCAGATGTAAAAAAATAAATAAATAAAAAATAATTGGACAAACCCACAATTTGTGTGAAAACCATGTGTAGAGTGAATTATTACTCATTTTCAATCATGATCTTTGACTTGTGGGGAAAAACTAGACACTGTATCTGATTGGATGGACTGGTTGTCCTGTCTTGTGTAGACTGATAGGTGTTTGTTCAGCTTGACAGTGAATGGCTTCTATCTATCAGCCTTCCATTTTCCAAATGCTTATGTGCCATAATGCTCGCCTTCTGTCTGTACTGAGGCTGCTTTTGGTCTTTTTCTTAGTTTAGTTGGCTTTTTTCCCAGAATGTGTTGGAAAGGATACAACCCTTGACCCTCTGTACAAAATGAGCCCAGTACTTCCCTGTCCCTAAGCTGAGGCTAAACCACGGACTAGGTGACTACAGTATGTCTTACCACTTAATTTCCAGCATTTTACGAAGATCTTTATCAGCGTTTGTCTGGTATAGCCAACAAATCCTGTGTAGATTTCCATACCTTCTGCAAAATTCCCCCAGTCCAGAACACATATGACACAGACGTTTGCACTACCCACCCTGATTGTAGCACATATAAATCAAAGGAAATCCTGGTTTCATTTAATCAGTTAATATTGTAGCTATCCTTTTACTTTCAGTTTGTAATATTTTCCCTTGGTGTAAAAAGGAAGGTACATCTTAGGTCATCTCTTTTGTCACCGTTGTGCAGTGAGGCCTGTTACATCAAAAGACAGCGATGCTTTGAGATCTTCACAAATGTCTCTGTTTTCCTTTTTTTCTGTGGCCTTTCCTGGGTTGCAGGCCCTTCTCTCTGCACATCGCCTACTGGTTAGCCTATATTTACTCAGCCCTGTGACATGTTATGTTGCCACAGCAACCTGCCACAACCCCCATAGTGTGCTGATTTTTTTTTGTTGGCTGTCACCTGTGTACTGTCCCACAATGCACTGCAGTTTACCCCCAACCAGTACTATGAGCAGAACTGAGAGTGCAGAGAGGAAGGTATCCAGATCACAGACTTAAACAGAGTTTGTAGATTAACTTCTCCCAAATACCTTTTTTTTAAAAAATCTAAGGTTTAACGTGATAGATCGTTAGACCAACTGAATCCTTCTAATTTTTAGATGTTTATTCAAATGTCTGCTGACCTGCAGTAACCTGTTGTTATGCTTCTAGACTAATCCATTCCTCCAACACCAGGCTGCACAAAAGTGCATTTTGGGAAAAGCGTGTGATATAAGAAAAGAGGGAGGAAAGAAAAAAGTGTTATGTCAAGGACAATGGACATAACACAAATGGATACGGCTATAGGGCTGTATGTGGTCAGTAATCTATGGAGTTTCCCTGCCTGTTAAACTCTTAGCAAGCCCACTTTAGTGCTCTGACCAAAAAATGCCAAACATGCAGTATGCTTTATTTTTTTCCTCCTTCAAGACTTTTTGGACAAGTTCCAGTTGTGTCCTTTCCTTGCCTACAGCCTCTGACAGCATACAAATATAGTCTCCTCTCTACTTAAAAGTTATGAGTTTTGAATCTACTGCCTCAGTTTAAGAAACATTCACGCTGGCTGCATCAACACAAAAATCATTTCTCCAAGATGGGTAGTTTCTCGGTTCATAATTGGGAATCAGTTGTGCGTCCGATGAGGGAAATATTTTTCACACATTGGTTGTCCATGATTCCAACAGAAGAATGCAAAATCTAAAACTTCATTCATCAGAGAGAGTTTAAAGGCTGTATTTTAATGGATGCTGGCACCAATAATCATTCAAAATGTACTGATGGCTGTCCCTTGGAAGCAGTTTCAAGTCATTGGTCTGAGTCAGTTTTCTATGAGTGAAAGATGATAGAGGCTTCAACATATTTAAACCTAGCAGAGCTTGCCTATCATCATTCTTGTTGATTTTTCTAAAGTTGCATGACTTTTAAATCAATTCGGTAGCTGACAGAACCATTCTGTCTGTCTTAAATTTCAACTTTGTGCCAGGAGCATTACCCCGTTACCCGTGGACCACGTTTCAAGTCTGAGTCCTCCTTACAGGTTCGGGTTCTTTGCTGCATATCATCCCCACTCTTTCACCCATCTTTGTTGTCTCTCTTCAGCTCTCACTTTGATAATAATTTGCGTTTTTCCTCCTTGTTTAAAATGTCCTAGCAGATCTTTTTTCTATGTTCAGGCGATTCTCACTGAGTTGAGTTTTTTTTAAAATTAGTGTTCAATAGTTTTATGTACCACTCGAGCATACTTACATACATCTGTGGGATTTGAACCACAGGAGACGGTCACAATAAGCTGTATTCACTGTCCACTGGTAAATTCAAAGTAAGATAAAAAGCAGCCCAACAAGTGAATAAAATTGCATTTTTATGTCAAACATTTTGTGGAAATGATACCATTCAGTGCTTTCCCCTCCAATTGTATTATTCAGTTAATGCATTGCATCCCAATCAAACTGTTCTTTACCAGCAGCCCCAGTGTAGTCATGAAGTATCATGGTTATTTATCCATTCCAACAAAAATGTGTTCAAAGCTGGTCCCATTTCATAAAATTATTCACAGTCCACTGTAGAGTTGATTAATTTATTTAACAAGGCCACCAGGTATATCCACCAGCAGAAACTCTGTGACATAAACAGCATGTCTAACTTGGTGGAAAATGGTAAGTGGTGAAGGGGACAATTGTGGGCTTGTTTGAAACCATTTTGTGTAGACATGAAGGGAGTCATTACACCGGCCACAAAGCCCACATTACATGTGTGTAACAAAAGCAGAAGAGGGGTGATGAATACTTGAGCAGGTTGTAATAAACCAACATTTTTAAGAAGCAGCACCTGAGCCAGAGAGGTTGAATGTTTGGTGGCATAAACAAAAAAAAAGAAAAAGATGCATTAAAACTTTTTCTAAAAAAACAAAATCTATTGTTAAAAGATTGTACCTGTAAAAAACAAACAAAAACAAAACAGAAGATGAGAGATTCAAACTATTTAATTTGTCAAAAATGCACTAGTAAGTAACAATTAAAAATATATATATATTTGTTTGAAAATATGCAGTACACATGCGGAGGATGGCGGCTAGACGTTTATATGAAGTATGGAAAAATTGTATAATAAACATTAACATATTCATGATGGTTGAGTGGAAATTATGCCTTAGGCGGTGAGAACTAATTGGTAATGAAGAAAAGAAAAACCTATAATTATTCAAATTCACTTCAAAACATCATTTTTTATGTTTTGTGTCACTTAAAAAAGCTGTTAAATTAGTTACAGCTTAAATTACTTATAGCTTTTACACTCATATATTTTTGATGCTCTTGAACTTTTATCAAGGTTAAAGGGCTGAACCGTCAAAGTTGAACCTTTTTATCAAGGTTCAAGATCTGACAGCCTTTAGACAGATAACACACACTGGTCGACTTGACATGAATGTTGTGTCCCGTCAGATCACCATAATAATAGATAACAACTGAAGAAGAACTTGGTAGACCCCACAAGGACAGGCTTTAACTTAGAATAGTCCTTCAGAGAGGATTTATTTTGTTAGCAGTCATACATGTTGTGTTAGCTATGGCCTTGTCCTAAGTTAGAGCGCAGCATGGCCAAACACATTTAACTTGTTTTCCTAGGCAACATTTTGTCTGGCGCCATGTGCAAATGCAGTTTGTTAACCAGCTGATGTCAAAAAAGTCTCAACTGTGCATCTCTGTGTAACTGTGTGCGCTCCTGCGTCATACACATTATTCATTCATCAGTACTGTTAAACACTTTGGCCTCAGTGTTTACTGGTGTTGGTCCACAGAGCTGCTCTGTGGCATCTGTGTTTTGGACTTGGCTTCGTATTTTGTTCCCTCTGTTGGCCCTGACTTCCCATGGCTCTCTGGGTCTATTAATACCAGCACGCTCTAAAAATACAGAGTACTGTGTGACCCAGTGGGACTAAATAGGAGCTCGACCTCTTACCGTAGGTATACAGAGACACATAAAAACACACACACATAGCAGTTGCAAATTTTCTTAGAATACAACATTCCTGAATGGTCAGCTGGGAAAAAAGTATATTCCACACTCCATGGCAAATACCATTTTGGCAATTTAATTTAAATCATTCATCAAACCTTCAGGCCTAACTGAGAACAGTGATGATTGTTTCCACTAATGCTGAAGGAATGTAGGGGTCTGTGTTTGTGTGTGTTGGCCTGCTTTGTGTGTATTTGTACTTATCATGATAGCCCTAAATGAACTGGGATTATACCTAAAGACCACGTGCTATAGAATTTAAAACTCATTGAATTACTTCCCTGATTTGTTTGGAGCAGTGATGTGACGCATCTGGAAAAGGTCCAACTGTTAAATTGAATTTGTTTCCCAAACAACTTGTGAAAATGTCAGATAAGGAGAACATTTTATGCTCTAACACATTTGTTGATTGGATAACGGCTCAACTTTGTGTAAACAAATGCCCAGCTGATATCTGCTTTAACAGGAGCAACTGCAGCAACACGTTTGATTGAGAAGCTTAATAAGTATCTCACATACTTAAAAGGAGGGGATAACACAAAATAATGCACATCAGGGTATGAACATAATGTCAGCCCTCATATTTTTGTTTTCAGTTTCTCTGCTGATTTTCAGTTTCTACTCATGGGAACACACTGATTTGTTTTTTTTGTGAGGGCATTTAAAAAAAAGGTAGAAATAGTTTGTTATGAATAATCTGGACAGTCAGGAAGGAGCACCCAGAGTGTTAGCAGCAAGCTAGCAACTATGTTTTAGTGAGGTGATGACTTAAAAATACATTATTATTACTTAATTTCATTCACTCCATTTGTCTTTGTCCTCTTGATACACTCTTCTTCTTGATGCTGCATGTTTTCTCTTGGTGTGCCAGCTTTGGTTGCTGGGTGTACACATGCCATCACTGAATAATGCAGTGCAACAATAGTGAATGTTGTCAAGTCATGGACAGTCTAAATGGATTTAATAGTTTAATTTTCTGAGATACATGGGTATATTTGAGTTGCTGGTTGTTAAACATTGCTATCTTTGACAATCCCTTACATGGTTTTTACTGGATGGCATGTTGTTTCGGGTCTGTTACAGGTATGGTAATCGATTCTGGAGAAATCGAATACCATGATATAGAGCTAACAACGACACAACAAGTAAACATTCGCTAAGTTGAGGGTTAGCAAACTGTCATCACAGTTGCTGCTGCGGAGCGAACATGCAGCGAAGAGTCCCAAAGCCAGTACACCAGCTCCAAATAGCAATACACTTCTGCTTTTGCTGTAGCAGCTCCTAAACTATGGAACGATTTACCTCTGCACATTAGACAGCCATCTTCACTGTCTGTTTTTAAGTCTCTTCTTAAAACCCACCTCTTTTCCCTGGCCTTTGATAACTGCAATTGACATATCTTGTTTTGGTTGTATTGATTTTATTGTATTGTATGTTTGTTATTGGTTTTATTTGTATTTTATGGGTTGTGTGAGCTTTGTATTTAGGGCTTTTATGTACTCATTTATTGCTTTACTGTTTTCATGTGAAAATGATTTGCGTCACCATTTGTGTTTCCAGGTTCTGTCCAAACCGTAAAACAGGACATCAAAATGTCAGCATCTCTTCTTTTTCACCCTCTTATCATTTGTTGACCACATCATTACTAGAGCCCGACCGATGTGGGTTTTTGGGGGCCAATGCCAATATTAAAGTGAAAACGAGCAGATTAATGAGCCGATATTTAGATTTAGAGAATGATTTGGATAGTCGACCCCTTTACTGTATAAACTACACTTAGACCAGGCCGATACTGAAAGCTGGTATGTATGTGGGCTATAAAACCTTTTCCTAAAAGGATTATGTTAATAAAATAGATTACAGTCTCAAAAAGTGAACATGTAAACAATTGCACATAAATAAATATTTGTTGCTGGAATGTGCTGTAAACAGAGAGTGAGAGAGAATAAGCATGTGTATTTCGCTTTACACATAATCCGCCATAATTCCAATGTAGCATACTCACATCTAGTTTATCTCTTTACCAGCACTCTTCTGACCAAAGCTACGAGAAACCATTTCTCATCATCTGTCTAAATCATGTCGTCTGATACAGTGAGCTGCTGTTGAATGCATCTAATACAACATGACTCTCTAAAACGAGGACTTGCAACTTTGAGATTTCATTTAACTAACGTTATAACTATATCCAGAGCCGTTACGGCCCTGACAGCGTTTCACATCTACAACGTCACAGAAAGAGCCTGAGCTACAGGAAGCCGTGTTATTTTCTTGTTCAGCTCATGTTTATTTACATATCCACTCTGGTTTAATAATTTCAGATAGCAGACTAACTGCAGACAGGCGGCCTACAGATATATTTAGAATACACCAGCAACTATAGTTTAATGGCTCATTAACGTTAGCGCTCCTATTATTTAAGGCATGTAATTAACATGACAAAAGACTGACTCACTGCTAACACAGCCCTCTGCGTGTTTGGTTGTATGTGGTGCAGTAAGCTCCGGTAAACTCCGATCAGCTGATTGTTTTTTTTTTCTTCTTTTGTGGTGAGGCAGTGTTGTTAACCGTGGAACTGCAGCTGGTCGCCCTCTGATGGGCCAACTATGCAACATCCATGACATGAGTAAAAGATCTGACTCTGTTTCTTTTTTAATTGTCATGTATCTGCCATTATAAACGGCCGATGCTGATTAAGTGCATTTAGCTCATATCAGCCGATAATATCGGCCGGCCGATAAATCGGTTGGGGTCTAATCATTACTTCATGGTCAGGACGTCGTCTGACAAAATCAGCATGAAAACAGATGTATGACCACAGCTGTGTTGTATGATTGGCTGTATTAATGTTTAAAATGCATTACAGAAGAAGCTAAACAACAGAAATGATCTTATTAACCTTGCTACAATACAGTCCAGTACCGGTTACACACAAAGCCAGTGACTCTGCTGAGTGACAGCCCATTATACCTCTGTGTCCTCCTGCTCTTTGTGTTCACCTGTACTGTGTTTTAATATAGCCAAATTAACAATATAGTTGTTCTCAGTTATTTAATCATGTTAACCAGCTGTCATTCCCAAGCTGCTGCACTGCTGCGATATTATTTGATAAAAACAATAATTCTGATTAATGACAACAGCTCTGCAGTGTATTTGGCTTTATTGGTATTTAAAATAAATGATCATGGAGAAAGTTAGAGGTGACTGAAGGTTGTCTTAACTTTACTGCCATACAGTCCCCGACCCTCATTAAGCTGGTTATCATTAGGTTATCATTTTGCAACAGCAAATTTTACCCCATACACAATGAAACACCAAGCTGGAGTTTTAAGATTTGCATGCTCTGTAGGCTGTTTTGATGGAAAAGCTCAATTTTGGGGGGACATTTAGTAATTTAACTGGCTTAATGTGGATGTAACTGATCTCTTTTATACACCATGATCACCTGTTAAAGTAGCCTTGGAGTAGATGTGGCCATATATTGGTATTGGCATTTGATGGAAGACAGATAGTATGCTCTTCTCTGTGCCTGCCTTGAGGTTACCTAGTGACATTTCTCAGACTTTCAACACATGATGAGTGTCTTTTTTTGTTGGTTCTGATTTTATTTCTTCTTGGTTCAGCATTATTCAGCATCTCATCCACACATTTCCTGGTGCTCTGAGCAAATACTGCTGGTCCTTAAATCTTGGATCTACAACTTTTGTTACCTTAAGCCGGGAGATTTTTTTACAGGCTCAGCATTGGTGACCTTAATCATGAAATAGTGCTCACACGTTTTAATAAACCAACTTGAACGGAGGAATAGGAAGAATTTCTGAATTATTGGTCACTGCTAAAGCTGTCAACTACAATACAAGACTATTTTCTTGTACGTACAATGAACCAATAAGGTCCTTGGCAGTCCTCCATCTTATTATTAATTTTGTACTTATCTAGCTAGTGTGAGCTTGCAGGTTAGCATGCTAACCCCTGAGCACTATATATTTGACTACATCTGAGAGTCAAATGTCACGGTACTTTAGCAATAATTATTTCTCAAGCTTTTAGCAGTGTGAGAGATAATTAAAATGTCATTCCTTGTCATGTGTTTTCTCAGTAATTGGTCAGCTGCTTGTGTCAGTATGGGTTATGCCACAGCCTTGATTAGTCCGTCTCAGAACACACCAGGTATGTGTGATTAGTCATAGGAGGCCGTACCCTTTACATAACATGGTAAACTGGGGTTTGTACATATCCAAACTGTGTCAGCATGTTCTTTTGCACAGTGAGACTTAGGCTTTAATCAGGTTTCACCTATCCATCCATTCATTATCTCTTGCAGCTTATCATTTTCAGGGAAATACTTTCATGTTTAGTGTCAGATGTTGGTCATTTACCTGGATTCCTATCTATCTTATATATTGGTTAAAGGGCTTTAGTGGTTGGGTGAAGAAGTACAATTAGCATTTTTGATAGATCCAGATACAAATATATGAGAGCAAACATATTTTCTTGCCATTGAAAAGCATAAACATAAAAAAAGAACTAATAGTTACTATCATTTGATCAGGAAAGCTACAGTCTGTGAGGCCAGATGGAGAGCTGCAACCTTGTCAACATGAACACAAAAGCTAGACTGAAAATGACCGTTAAAACCTGCTTTGGCGGAAATGGATTGGATAAGCAGGAGAGCAGGGAACAGCTCCCTTAAGGGGCATTAACTCTGATTTTACAACCATGACTTTATTGCAAATTAATTGCATAGCAGCCAGGTTGATTTGATTTAATTCCATCATTCAAATGTCACCATAATTAAGTACTAATCACTTCTTCTAGCTTAGCTGTTAACTGTCTTGTTATTTTCATGTATTGAGGTCAGGATGTAATGAATGCAGATGACACCAATTAAGTTTAGTTGTGGTACTTAAAGTGTGTCTGATTAGTCGATGCCTTTTTATAAACAAAAATGAGAGCTGATAACAGAATGTGCAAGTCAAGATTTTGCTATCTGTATTGCTGTTCAATACATAGTACAAAACCTTTTAAAAAGTGGATTTTTTAAAAATGTTTTTCTGTTTTAAAGGGGCTATTTGTAGTGTTTGTTTGTAGGTTTTTCTTTTACCTCTGACAGCCTCTGGTCTGGTTTTCCAGGAAATCCAGTTGTATTGACTAGCAGTCATGTACAGCGTGCAAACTGGTATGCCGGCTATAGCTTTTCACACAGACATCGTTCCGTCTTTGTTAGTACCAACGTTGCCGGCTCAGAGGCCGATCAAATCTGATCCTCCTTTCCAGCTCCGTACCTTTCATATAGCACAGCTAGACGGCATTTTGGCACAACACTAGTGTGCCTAATGTGTTACAATAGATAATAGTATTTATATTTATTAATTAAGTAATTTCTTGTACTTTCACAAGTAATTTCTTGTACTTTCTTAAGCCATTCCATGTCACAGATCTAACATAAAAAAGCAATGCACTAAAGCACTTTTCTCCAGATGTTGCAACACAAACTGGGTCTTGAGACTCATCCAAATAAAATAATCTTTGAAGCCTGTAAACAGCACTGTACAAATGGAAATGAACCTTCTTTGTTTGAGACCTGTTGTCGCTAAAGAGTTCAGTTAAACACTGTGAACCAAAAAGGGCTAGCACTTTGTCTAGCTACTATCCAGAAGGTCAAAGAATAACATATTACATACTATAATATTCACTAAAGGCAGATTAGTTTGAATAGTTGTAGTATACATTTGTGTATTACTTCACTGAACCTAAAAAAGTTTTATTTTTATTTGAGACAAGACTGAAAAAGGCTTTAGCTGCTCTAAAGTTACTGAAATATCTCTTGTTTCTGAGTACTTGTATATAAGCTTCATTCAAGCTACATGTGGCAAGGAGTAAGGATAATGGTTTGCACTGGTTTACAAAATGAGACACAATAATTACTAGACTTCACTTGAACTTGTACCTGCTTTAGAGTTCTTTTATAGTCCAAACTGAACCCTTCATCAGGCTTTTCCCAATTAGACACTACTGTGAGTCTCCTTGATATGTACTAGACTGGTATTCACTTTAGATAAGCCTATCTTTTCTTAACTGTCCACTCGAAGGTCAGCGCCTCACCATATGATTAGTCTGCCTCCACTTTGTGTTGTACGAAGCAGGTGAGTCACACTTTGTCAACAGGAGCGACGTCTGACTGTCCCTGTTTGAGTTAATGAGTGATGAAGTCCTCAGCCAGCAAACAAGGCACCTTTCTGTGCTGACTTGAGCCTGTGTTAGTTAATGACTAATTACAGCATTGTGTTTACCATTACCTGTCAAGGTGAGTGAGTGGTACAGATGGTTCTGTCAGAGCGAGACAGCTAACCTGACTGACCATGCCGTGTGCATCAGTGGGATTGTGTCATCGGCCAATAATGGAAACCAATGGAAATGTTTTACATGAGATCTACATTATGTTAGCCAAAGATCTTGGCTAGATGTCTTTGAACATGCTGTGATGACTGTTTTGACCAACTATTGTTCACCAGCAACAGGTGTGGAACGGTCTTGTTGAGACCTGCAAATACTGAAGAACAGTTTAATGCTCTGGGCACAAGAATCTATTGTGGGATAGACAGTAAGAAAATGTGTGTACAACTAGTTTATAGACTGCACACAAATTCCTCGACACACCCCAGTTGCAAATGTTAAAATCAGAAGCTTTGGGTTATGGACACGGACAGGTGGTGGCGTATGAGGCTTCAGCTTGCAGCTATGGACTTGAACTCAGAATGATGCCTCATGTGCTGGACAGTGTTGCTCTTGAATCCTGCTGAGTTTAAGGCTGTTTTTATCCCATAACACTACCAGTAAAGCTTGTAAAGTGGATATCTAAGAGCTGAGGCATAGGCCTCATTGTGTGGGCTCTCAGGTCACTCTAAAATAGATTAAAAACAATGGTGATAAACTCTTGAGGTTTGGTGGTGTGCCTAAATAGACCATAAGTAAAATCTGTAATAAGCAGGTATTGGGTTTTTGCCTGTTTGTGCTTAAACTCAAAGTGCAAAATTGAGATAATGAGTTTCTCTGAATGAGGGAGGGAGAGACAGGTATTGCTACAGACAGTGTTGTGGAATGTGTGGTGGAGTTTTTGTGGTTTGTAAAGTTGTTTGGTAGGGGGAGGGACCTAAAACACTGCTGAGCTACTTCTGAGTTGCAGGTCCCTCCCCCCGGCTGAAACTCAGTCTTTGCTCTCTTTCTCTTAAAGCAACAGTTACCTCACAGTGTCTCTTTGGCCTTGGTCTCTTATCAATCTTTTAGCTTCTCTCTTTTCTGTCTTTGCTTGCAAAGTTGATGTTGACCCACAGGCTGAGGACAGTGACAGATATCACTGACTGTAAAGGTTGCTATCTGTCTCCACTGATGATATTACTCTCTTGGTGTCCCCCAGGTCTATGTATGGTCAGTGAAGTGTCCTGGAGAACAGCATGGCAGTGTATCAGTTGAGTGTCTGGGTGAGATGAGGTGAGTGAACAGGCTGACATGTTTGCTTTAAAGGCCTAACCTGAAACCCACTCTGTACAGGCTCAATATAATCATTTTTGAAAGTTTAAAATGCATTATTTTACATTTTCAAATTGCTGGTTGTACAGCGGT
Organism: Lepomis macrochirus; assembly: GCA_024633595.2. Taxonomy (NCBI): domain Eukaryota; kingdom Metazoa; phylum Chordata; class Actinopteri; order Centrarchiformes; family Centrarchidae; genus Lepomis; species Lepomis macrochirus. The sequence goes on from JALXJV020000009.1 coordinate 7,220,850, forward strand.
CAGAGTTGTATTACTCCCAGATCAATTCTTGTAGAGAAATAATCTGAATTTGTTTTTCATCTCAAGCGCCCAGTACAGAATTTTAGTCTGTAATACTGAGAATCGTGATTTTTCTTTTCTCCATCAGTGTTGCCTGTAAGCAATGTGAGTGCCACTGACAAACCGGCACAGCTATTCTCCATATCAGACCTCCACTTCAATCACCAGCCAGTCAAATGCACCCAGACAATAAACTGGCCAATCATGGCAAGCAGGTCACCAGTGACAGCCGATCCCAAATACCCAGTGTAAATCAACAGGCTCAGCAGCAGCAGGGAGCTGCTGGCCACCTGGGTCCAAAGGGTGTTGGTGCCGGGAGCCATGGAGTCAAAACTAACCAGATTTCCCCTGGCAATCCTGGACTGAAGACTGTCAGCCAAGCAGTGAGCAGCGTTGGAGGGATGCTGAAAACCAAATCCAAGCGGGAGCGAAGCGTCTCTATTGACTCTGGTGAATCAAGAAATGCCATTCCTTCAGCCCTGGAAACAGATGCCAGAGGAGGTAAGGCATGCATGCACAGAGGAAACTGTGTCAACATCTAGGACGTATACAGTGCGTTTCTGTACTAAGTATGCAGAAGTTCACTTCCTTTACCTTCCTATCACCCAAATCTTAACCCGAAATACCAGATTACGTGCATTCACCTCCTCCACAGCAGGAAGTGAATGTAAGGACTGAGAGGACAGAAGAACTTGTTTTCTCTCTTGCTGAAATGCCCTGACCTTTCAGTGAAGCGTCAGAATTTCCCCCTTGGCTTTTGATAGTTTGTGCCATGCCTGCGCTGCAGTGACGTGTCCCGGATGAAAAAGCATCTGGGCTTTCAGTAGAGCTCAGAAACGGAGAGAGAGACAGGTCATGAGGTTGCAAAAACTTAGTAAGCCTAGAGAGGTTATTAAATTATGGGACGAGTGGTTGGGAAAACTTAAAAATTCCTTTTTGTGAGTGTCTTTAAACATGTGTTCAGGGTCTTCAGAGCAAAGTGTTTGATTTGCATTTGTTTGCTGTTACTTATTTAAGTGTGTGTGCGGGCACGTGAGCCTTTGACTGCAGATGACGAGATGCAGATGTGATTTTGTGAAACTCATCTGGTCTTCCTGTACATGACGTGAACGTCGTCCTTAAATCATAACGCATACATTAAAGCACAAAGACATACTTACAGGCACTTTGACACACCACAAGGAGAGGCACAGTTCCAACACAAAAGAACGACAGAGGCTGAAAGCAGGAAAGAATGAAGGATTCAGTGGATCATTTGAAGGGAAATCTCTCCTGGCTTAATTTGACCGCCCCCCTCTACCCGCACACAAACAGTCATACACACCATAGACACAACTTTTAGTCTCTTGCTTTCTGTGCCATTCCCTGTGATATAATTTCTGCCTGTAGAAAAACAAAAGTGCATTTAAATGAAACACATGCCTCCCTTCCTCCCCTTCAAGTCACTCTGCCACCAAACCTGGAAACCTGTAGAGAGCCAGAGACAAATAGTCTGAAAACGGAAGCTGACACCAAAAAAGTATAAAAAGATTCACAGAAAACTAGAGTTCAACTCTTTCATACTGCTTCTCTGCATAATGGTAGCAGTTCTCCCTCTGCTGTTCTTTTCTCTGCATTGTCACTCCAAACTTATTTACTGTACATTCACAGACTTTAAAGTGGTTATCTAAGCTCATCTGATGTCTTTATTGGCCGATGGATGTTGAGTAATGAATCTTGAAAAAGCTTATCTAAATATGTGACAGTAATCAGGGACATTGCCAGTGTACTTTTCTTTTCTGTCACCATTTTCCATTTGACTGTTTAAACCGTTTTATTTCTTGTCAGAAGTTGTTTCCGCCTCTTCTACTGCAGTTTACCTTCTGAAAGTGTTAAAGCTGCTATGTAGTTGTTGCAGCTGTTTTGACACACTGGCACACAGCAGCTTGTGCATCCACAAAATCATAATTGCACCATGTGAGAAGGCTCAGCACATGCTTTTGCATCTGCAGATGTGTTTAGTATGCATGGTATATTGTCGCGAACAGAAAAGAAAACCAATACAGAGATGAGCAGAACTGCAAATAATTGATGTGTTTAATTTTACCTCTGTTTTTGATAATTATGTTTTGTAATGTTTTAAATATTTAAGTAAATTTAAGAAAAACCTTTAAAGTCACTTCAGTTTATTTCACTATTTTTTAATATTTCATGTTTTGCACATGCAAAAAGAGAAGATTTACATGTGTGTCAATTTTGTTTGTTGTTATTTTAGGGCTTTATATCAGCTTGTCCTATGACAGGACAAGAATAAGAGTGCATGTGTGGTCACAACAGCAGGAGATGGTTTAAGCGTGGTCGCACTAACTTAGGTTTCACCTTTTATAGGTTTCCAGAATTTGGCACACAGACATGTTGTAGCTCTGGTTAACATAATCCATAATTTGACATGACATGACTAATTTGGCTACATTTGGCTAATATGACTTTATGATGTAGCTTTTAACAAAGACCATTTGATGATTGTTTGGAAGTGATTCTGCTATCAGACTGTTCAGTTTTAGGGAAACCACATTAAAACAGTGTGTGTAGTGAATTATACAACTTTGGTAATACTGTTTAAAGGGACAATACAATGACAGTTGTTACAAGTGTTGATGTGTGTGTATTATCCTCTAGAGGGTGTTATGCGCAGTAAGCGGCGCTGTGTTCTGGAGAAGAAACAGCCATATAGTGGCGATGAATGGTGTTCTGGACCCGACACAGAAGAAGATGAAGACAAGCCACACACTGCGACCCACCGTGAGTCTGTCTACCTCCAAAGAACAGAAATAAGTTGCCACTTGCTGCTGTCTGAATGTAGCACAGTCCTCAGTAACAGTAGTGTCATTGTGACCACAACTGTGAAGGCTGCATGAATTACATATAGAAATCCCCTGCCGTGTCTCAATTCAGTTAAAGCCATATTTACATATCCTGCACACACTGAGAGGAAAAGGATGTCAGTTTTGGGTGACATACTATCCTTTTCCAGTGAATTGACTTCATACTGTATGTGTTTTAGCTCCATCTAGTGTTTAGATGTTGTAGCAAAAATTATGTACTGGTGTTACAATGACAAACCAGGATACCACTTTAGACAAATTAAAACAGTGTGCTGCTCATTTTTCTCAGGAGAGCGTGGGCTGGCAGGTCCTATCCAGGGGCTCTCTGATCGCCTCTCTACAGGTTCCATGTCTGAACCTGGGGGTCCTGTAATGGGATGTGGAGTGGGACCAGGGCTAAAGGCAGAGCCACCTCAGCCGTCACAGCAAGTGGTGTATGTTTTCACGACCAGCCTAGCCAACAGGTGAGAACTATTTGTAGGCCTGCCATGCAAGGGATTTTTTCGCATTAGAAGTGGAGAATCAAAATTAATTCTCTTTTTAGATTTTGATTAGCTCTGCAGTTTAACACCATATTATGTAACTACATTTAATTTGTAATATTGCTTTGTTTGACAGTGCTGCAGAGGCAGTAATGAAGGGACAGGCTGATTCCATCCTTCTATTTCACCAGCAAAATGTACCACGCACCAAGTTGGAGCAGGTCAGACATCCACAGCTCAGTGGCAAATTAAACAAAATGTCAAGGTTGTCTTAAACATGTTATACCTCAGGGGAGTAAAAGTGTTTCTACAGCTGCAAAGTATGTGGAAATGATGATTTGTTTAGCTATTTTTGTCTCCTCTTTGTTCCTGTTTTCATTCTACTGTGAATACTTACTGAGAAAGCGAAGTGCACAATGTGTGTTGGTAAATTTAAAAAATAGACAATATACTTTATAATATAACTGTAACTATTGCACTAAAAGTAAGCATAATGTAATAGTAGAAGTAGTAATACTATTTTAATTGCCTGAACGTGCTTCTTTTTCTCCTTTGGCTGCCACAGGGCCACCCATCAGGGAAGCTTCCTAACCTATCTGAGAAGATAAACTCCAGCAGCTCTCCACCCACAGGTACCCCTAAATCCCAAAGTGGAACTCCACGCCCAGCCTCTGTAGGAGTTGGAGGCCCACTGCATCCTGCAGGGACACCGTCATCAACAGGACACTCCGACAATGAATCCTCTCAGACCAGACCTGGCGGAGCCTCCAGCAATAACAGCATTGTTGCCCATAGGTCAGAGGTAGGAAGCATGGCCACACCTGTGGTCCCGGTCACAGGAAATGGAGATAGAGAGGGTGCAGGTGGTATGACTCTTCCTGTGGCTACTGTTTCCCCCTCAAGGAGTCCCTCAATCCTATCTGCGCACCTACAGAGTGATACAGGCCAGAGGAGTGGCCCAGGGAACACAGATGGTCTTTCCAAAGAGCAGCTGGAACACAGGGAGCGCTCTTTACAGACACTGAGAGACATAGAGAGGCTGCTTCTACGCAGTGGGGCAAGTGCAGGCAATGTAGACACAGGAGGCTCCAACGGCAATGCTAGTAATAACTCCTCCAACCTAAATAATAACAACAATACTGATAGGAGTGGTATTCATGATGACAGTGACAATGGTACTAATAACTGTGGAAATTGCAGTAGCAGTAATATGCTATCGTCAGCCTTGGCTCCGATGGGTGGGATGAAGAAATATGAAGAACCCCTCCAGTCCATAATTTCTCAAACACAGTCCCTTGGTGGACCTGCCCTTGAAAGCCCTCAAATGGACTCTCACCATAACCTACCACAACACCCCCATCACCAGCTGTCTTCACCTGTGGTTGACATGGGTCCCTTACTCGGACCAGATGGGCTGACCCCAGAGCAAATGGCGTGGAGGAAACTTCAAGAAGAATACTACCTAGAGAAGAGACGACAACAAGATATGCAACCTCCCACGCATCCCCAGCACTTTAGAATGATGTCTGAGATGGGCATGCATGGCGGTCCCATGATGATGAGAGGACCCCCTCCTCCCTACCACAGCAAGCCTGGAGACCAGCAGTGGGGTCCTGGCAATATGATGGGCGGAGGAATGGGTGGAAATGCACGAATGATAGACATGCATCAAGAGGGACCCCGTGGCCCAAGGTTCCTGGGACAGATGCAAAGAGGTCCACCTGGCGGAGGGGGTTTTCCTGGTAGTACAGGTGGTGTTTTATCAGTGGAGGGTCTAGGAGCCCAAAGGCCCACCAGGCCAGGGATGATTTGGCTAGATGATATGCCCAACAACATAGGTGGTGGAGGTCCTTTTCATGGTTGCTATCCCAGTGGACATCCTCAGCACTTGCAAGGTGACCCAGAGCATCTCTTAACACGTGAGGAAATGTTTCGCATCATGGAGAAACGGCAGATACAGGGGCTCCCTAGGTTTGAACTTGACAGATTAGGCAAACAGCAGCAACAGGGCAACCTTGGTTCAAGAATTATGGATAATCCTGGCGGTCCAGACTTTCCCAATTTAGGAATGGGTAGGGGTCCACCCTCCACTCGAGGTGATCCTATGGATTTTCCTGGCTCACGGGATATTATGGGTTCTCCTGGAGGGGGTCCTCAGATGAGAGACTTAGTAGATTCTCCCCTGGGGAGCCACCACACATTGAACATGAACCAGATGAATGTTCAGCAACAACAGCAGATGATGCTATCTCAGAAGCTTCGAGGAGGTCCTTCAGGAGGTGGGCCTTTGGGTGAGATGTTTAGCCCGGGAGAGATTTCACGAATCAGGGCTTCACACAATGGAAGAGGAGTAAGTAAGGGAATGATCCCAGTACCTGATGGCCCCTTCCAGTTTCCAAATCAAGGTCCCTTCTCTGGAGGGCAGTTAGAAGGTTCCTATCTTCAACAATCTGGCCCTGAGATGTTTGGGCCTGACCAAGGTCCTAATCAAATGGGAAGTACATCACGGCTTAGTCATATGCCGATGACTGGAAGCCTCAGGGGACCAGACCTCGGTCCTAGGCACCCCTCTGACCTGTCAATCAATGTTAACCCTCTAACGTCTCCTTCCGTGCTTCCTCCTCATCAGCTCAAATCTCCATCCCTCAACCAAGAGCCATCTCCTCTTCTACCTTCGCCCTCTGCACCTGGACTGAAGTCACCCTCACAGATCTCCTCTGCAGGGCACCACCCCCCTCTTCCCCCTGCTTCTGGTGCTGGGACTCCTTCCTCTTCTTCCATGAAGTCTCCCCAGGTAATGGGGTCTTCCAACCTTGTGTTGCACTCTCCATCTGCCTCTCCTGGACGACTCAAGTCCCCAGCCATGGCTGTGGGCTCTCCAGGGTGGGCGTCTCCTAAAACAGCTCTTCCAAGTCCAGGTGGTCCAACCAGTGGGAAGGTAGTAGGCAACGGAGGAAGTAGTTCTACTGAGACAGGTACAGTCAGAAGATAAGATAAAAAAATCTCAGCTCATCATTAATTCTGTTCTTTTACTGCTATGACATTAATCTATTTTTTTTGTTCTTTGCAGGCCAGTCACTTCCCCCAAGAAGTTCCAGCTCTACTCCAATTAGCCAGCCAGGATCTATGAATCCTAGTATGCCATTTACTTCCTCCCCCGATGCCCCTCCATCTCAGAATCCTTTATCTCTCATTATGTCTCAGATGTCAAAGTATGCCATGCCTAGTTCTACTCCTCTCTACCATGATGCAATCAAAACAATTGCCACTTCCGATGATGAGATGCTGCCAGATCGACCTCTTCTATCAGGTGTCAGCATTGGAGGTATGTAAACAACAAACACAGTTTGGCAGTATGCAAATACTGCAAATAAAATAGTGTGATTTTTATTTTTTTTAACATTCTGGCCTTCTTTTGTCACCAGGAAACATGGGGAACCCCCAGACCTCCCAGATACTTGTCTCCCAGGGCTCCATTGGTCCCCACAGTGATCCACAAAGCCCAATGGGTTTAGTAAGCCAAGGTCAGCAGCACCTATCCCATGATGCCTCAGGACCTGTGCTTTCTTCCCCAAACCACATGGGCATGCCTGTCTTGAATTCTGCCATGATGAGTGTAGGTGCACCTGACGGGATGGGGCCCTGCAATGTCTCACCTATGTCTCAGAACCAGATGGCCGTTTTTTCTCGTGTCCAGCCACCGCCGCATGGAACCATGCACTCACCTATTGGAGGGATGTCACAGAATTTCTCTCAGTCTAATGAAGATATTTTGCCCCCTCAGCAATTACACATGCTTAGCAAAGGTCATCCTCACCAACGCCCCTCTCACCCCTCAGACTCATTTGCTTCTTTGCCCATGGGAGATGGCCCAGATCTAAGTGAAGTCATACGACCCACTCATACAGGGATCCCCGAGTTTGATCTCTCCCGCATCATTCCTTCTGACAAGCCCAGTAGCACTCTTCAATATTTTCCCAAGAATGAGCCACATCAGAATCCACATCAGGGGCCACCATCCCAGCAGCCTACTCCACAGCAGCTCCTCAAACATCTTTCTTCTTCTGGCCCTCCCCACAGCAGCGGTCCTTCATCCAACCCCCACTTAGCAAACCTACAGAATATGATGGCTGAACAGCAGCTGCCACCTCACCCTTCACACGGTGGAATACGTCAAACCATGGGCATTCATCAGGGGGGCACTAGGGGTATGGTTTCTAGTGGTGCCTTGGGCCCCATGTGTCCCCCTGGACATATGATGGGAAGGACAAGCATGGTACCCCAGCAGCAACTCCAGCAACAGCAAGCCATGATGGCGAACAGCCTTCTTCACCATCCTTCCAATCCATACCCAGGCATGATGTCCTCCCAGCAGCACCCACACAATCTGATGGCACAGCAAAACATTATGATGATGCAGGCTAAGCAGCGAAGCATGTCAATTCCAGGGGATCCCTTTGGCCCCCAGGGTCCTTTAATGTCCCCTCAGGGACCAATGATGGCCCCTTCCCACCCACAGTCTGGTATGATGGGCCCCCAGTCTCTCAGACAGCGTGGAATGTCTTTGGACAGTCCCATTGGCTATGGCCCCGGAGGTATGGCGAATATGCCATTCTGAATCCAGCTCACATAAACTGTAAAAAAAAAAAAAAAAAAAAAAAAGGGAAAACAATCCGGTCCACTAGGTTCCCATTGTTTCCAAGTTTTGTTATGTTATTCTTGCAGTTACAAAAGAGTAACTGTAAAAATAATAAATCAGTGATACTCTTTAAACTTTGGATTACAACTGACTTTAAAAATGTAATATTTAAAAGCACTGCAACACAGTTCAATTACAAATCTCAAGCCATTTTATAAAAATACTGTAAAATATGTATATTTCAAAGATGTGTGTATTTGTTGTGGGAACAGAGTGGCAGTCAGGAGAGGAGTGCCTCAAATTTCTATTTGTTTTAAAATCATCAATTTATTTTCTTCAACTAACTGTTATGCTAAGGGGTGTGTGTGTATATATGTACATATATATATATATATATATATATATATATATATATATATATATATATATATATATATATATATATATATATATATATATATATATATATATATATATATATATATATATATATATATACTACTCTTGCTGTATATAAGATGCAATTTGTGATTGTTTGCAGTTGTTCTGTATAATCGTTTTAATAGAAGTCTAAAAATAGAATAATATTGATCTCTAATGTGGTTTTGGTTATTGTGTTGTCCATCATTGTGTGCAGTGACAAGGGGACACAGTTGTATGATATATGAGAGCTTTATTTAAAATTAAAATGAAATTCAGTTAACAGTTGCTAAAATACAAGCAAAAACTGATTTTGGCCAACAATAGAAAAAGATTTCTTGACTGGATAAATAAAACACATTTTAAATGCAATCAAAGTAGCAATGGTTACTATATGGTAATAACATCTAGTCAAATAACATTTTCCATCATGACAAACAAAATACTTTAGACCAGAATAGAAGCATTTTAATTACAGCTGTAACAGTTTTAGATGAGAATGGTGCTGGTGGTTGTTGCTCCATCCGAAATGGAGGGGCGACTGTGACCCTGACTTCTGATGAAAGGCAAACAAACACGGCTGCAGCCCAAATGACAAAGTAACCGTAACAGCTCATTGCGAAACCGCATCCCAACAAAGGCATATAAGAAAGGATTCAGGCAACAGTGTGAGAAACCCAGACTCTTCGTCACATCATGGGCTATTATCAGTTGGCGGTAGGATCTGCAGCTGTCATATGTGAGAAATCCATGGTCTACAATAGTTTTTATCAGTAACGTGATATTATATGGTAGCCAACAAAAGCAAAAGACAAGAGTGACTAATAAAGCCAATCGAATTGCTCCTTGCTTTGCTTGGCTTTTCTGACTGTGGCACAAAGTTACAACCACTGCTGTGTAACAATAGATCATGACAGCCAGAGGTAGGAAAAAGCACACATGCTCAAATAATCTCATAGTCAAAACCCAGTTGTATGCATGAATACCAAAATGATCAAATGAGCAGTCACTATTTGTCACAGTAAGAAACACAAAATTGGGAATTGATAAACCCAGACAGACCAGCCATAATATGATGCATGTTAGGTGAACTGTTCTCGGACGTCGACTTTGCATACTAGGAATAGCATGAACAATAGCCAAATACCGATCAAACCCAATGCATGCTAAAAGGAAACTTCCACAGAGGAGGTTAAGATGTTTCATCACTCCTATCAGCTTGCAGAGAAACTCCCCGAACACCCAACTAATGCCACTGCCAACTGCTTCGAAAGGAAATGTAAAAAGGAGCATGAGGTCAGCCAGGGCAAGGTGCAGTAGGTAGATCTCAGTGATGCGCAGGAGGTGCCGACGTCTGAGGAGGACTGTTATCATGAGGCCATTCCCTGCCACACCCAGCAGGAAGATCAAGCTATAAAGCATCGGCAGGAACACATCATAAAAAGTCTGGAGGCCCATCTTCTTGTTAGAACACTCAAAGTCCTCTGCAGTGTCGTACGAATAGTTATAGTCTGTTGAGTTCTCATTGTCTGCCAAGTTTACAGGTCCTTCGCTGCTTGACGACTGTGAAAATATAAAGTGGGAAAATGTTAATTTCAGTTACCTCATCACAGTTGAGAATCACTTTGTGTGCTGTGGAATATAACACAACTGCACACACTAGATTTGGCTGATATATAATAGTCTTTCATAATGAAAGGAGAAATGAAATATTACATAAGCTTGAATAGCTTTTTGGTATTTGTTCTCTGCGGTTTTCTGATTCAAATTGTTAGGCAGGAAACACTGAATAGACCAGATGTTTTTTACTTCCCCATTATAACTAGGGGATGTTTTGGGGCAAAACATCCTACTTTGGCTGTAAATTAATGAATAAATACTAATCACACTTCCCCCTAATCATTGAGTCTCTCTGGGATTACATGAAGAGAAATAAGTAACTGAGGCTGAAAAGTAAACTAAATTGTAGGCTATTAGCAGCAGCTACTCCCGTATATTCATGTAACTTGCCTTTACATAACAGAGTATATTTTTATTTATTTAGATATTTTCATTCTTATAAGCAAATGTTTATTTACAGAAATTCTGTTTAAAAGATTAAAATTATATAAACTAGTTTACATGCAATATACATGTAATCATCGCTGAATGTCATAGTGACCTGTTTTTATAGCACAATGTTTTAACATTATTTTGTAATGTAATTTGTTTTACAATGATCAAGTTCATTCATTTGATTAATTTTTAAAGCAATGTAGATAATCAGATAATATTTTGTGCTGAAGGACATAAAAATAATCACAGATATTGCATTAGTGTTCTGTTAAATTATATTATTTTACCAATTATATCAGTGACGATAAATTAACTGCAAGCTATTTGAAGCATGTTATAGAAAAATTGAATATCACACAAGAGCACTCTCCTATCATTAAAAAACATACAGTAGGATGTATTACAGTAACTCACATTTCCCTTGTGAGTCAACAGGAAAGAACCAGCAGACACCCTATGTAACTAAACCACATCTGTTTAGGTGCTTTTTTTCACAGTTCAGTAATTTAAGCCATTGAAGTTTATGAGTTATGTTTCTCAACTTTGTAACAATTTAAACATTGTTGAATTTTAATCATAGGAAGCAGCGACATGTTGCTTGTAACCTTAAAATTTCTTGCTTTAAAATGCCAACATGCTACAGCTGAGGTTTAGAAAATGTTTAAGAGTTATCCTATACTGTCTTAAACAGTAAATTGTAGCTACTTAAACATGTCCGCTAGCAGTTAAAATTGTTTTTACTACAGACTAAATCACAGTAAGAATTTATTTTAAGGTTATAGAACAATAGACAAATTAAACACAGATAGGTGCCACATTTGAATATCTAAAATTAAATTTATAGCATAACGTGACTTGCCATATATACTGACAAAGACCTGTTGGAGACAGTAGTTCTACAGAACATCTACAGCAATTAACCATTCACTTCAACAATTAGTACGTCTTACCTGATGCACGTAGTATGTCATAGCCATTCCAGGGAATCTTGCTTGCTTGAATGTATAGCTTACGCTGCCATAGAGAAATGTGCTTGTACTTCCTGTTAGTGCTTGTTCTTCTGTATTTGCCTGATTTTTCTGTTGGGGGTGCACTAGATGGAAACATGAAGTCAAAGCAGACGAAAAGACTTTCTATAGTAAGCATGCAAGAGCACTAATGCAAGTCTAAGTAACTGCACTCCACAATATATTCTAGCTTTTGGCATGCATAAGGCAATTATACTGAAATGGTCAGATTTATCTGGGTATGCTTAGCAACAATCACACACCCTTGCAAATCTTACCTGAATATAACATTTAGCCATGACAATAAGACAATAAGAATATGTTGGTGATAGAATACCATAAACCTCATCCAAACAGAAAATCTACTGCTACTTTAGCTAGTTGGTTTGCCGGATAAATTTGGGTGGAGAAAACCACTGGGGAGCCCTTGAGCTGCTCCATGGCCAGCAGATCAGACTGTGGTTTGAATTTGTGAACTGGGCATTCCTGAAAAAAAAGAGTAGGCCTACATTGCTGTCAGTGATATGACCTCTGGTTAAATATAGGTTCAAAAGAACTTTACATGGATATATATATGCCTACGGCTGTATGTTATATAGGCCTACTGATTCTAGTTTTCCATCTGACCCATAGTGTCAATAATGACAGATTTATGCCACTATACCAGCTATGCCACTTTTTGAAAGCATTCCCATTATAAAACTAGAAAAAAACATTCCCCCTAATTGTTCACATGTGCTTTATGCAGAGCTACTCCGCTGTTGAAAATATTTAAATGCTTTACAATCGTAATTTTATGTAGGCCTTATAAGCCTGGTTATGGTATGATATGGAGTAGTAGAGTGATAAAGTTCCTTCCTATAATATATTATCTTGCAGCAATACAAACACAGCCTACTTCAGAAACCTTGGGGTGGGGGTGCTGCACATGTAGGCACTGGGCCTGTATTTCTTGTGGTTTTGCAAGAAATTTCAATCACCTTCTTTTCTAGTCTAAGTAGATGAATGTACATACATTTCAGTCAAAGAGAACACAGACGGCACACAATACCAACAAAGACTCGGGCTCCACAGATGCAGTGGACTGGATGTAGTAACTTTAGATATTCTGAAAGTATTGTTTTGAAAGGACACCCTGGTAAGGTAAATCCTTGATTTGAAATGAAATCAGCTGATTAGTTACATGGGGGCGGGTTCAAATATGAGTGGAAGCCATCTTGAACGTTTGGTTGACAAGACTGTTTCGCAGTCAGCTAAAAATTGAGTACACCTCACTAACACCGCATAGGGAACCGGTTATTTCAGGCATTCAAGGTAAACGCATGCACATCTAATATATTTCTATTTATGGTTAGTTCTTTGCTAGATATTCCATTATTTAGTGGTGACTTTTACAATTCGCGCTAACTATTAATGTTATTTCGTCATCGTTTGCCAGTTAATGTTAGCTTGTTAGCAGACCTAGCACGGCAATTCCCTCGGTAGAGTTAGCTAACGTTAACTTAAAATTGGCTGATGCTGGATATCTAGTTTTGTCTTAATGCGAACATTGGAAAGGTTACACATATGTGTGTATGCGTTAAAAACAGCCTGAGTCCGGCATCGTAACGTTGATTGCCGAAACGGCACAACATTAGCATGAAGCTAAAGCTTCATGTGCTTGTTAGCCAGATGTCAGCGGGTAGCAGAAAGTATTTAGTTTCCTTCTAGTTGTTGGATTAAACAGACAGAAATGCCCCTTGTCAGGCAGGTATTTTCGCACTAGACTTCTCGAACGGCACAGTCTTGGGTAAGTTAACTAACGTTACAGATATTGTGTGGATGTGCTTGACATTCCGTTTATCAACGCTGTTTTCATAATATGCTAACGTTACTGTTAGCAAGGGTTACCTAATACTGTTAACGTTACCATCCGCCGCTGTGTCTGCTAACTTTTGACTTTAGGCCAGTCATCTACAGTTATCGACCCGCTAGTTATCGACTTGATAAGCGTCACCACCCTGCAAATACAGCATATTGTCTTTTGCCACACGTCGTCATTCAATTGTAATGTCGTTTTTTGTCGTCTTTGCTCAATGTAACCATGTGTCTTGTATGTTTCAGGGTTGGAAAATACAGAGAAAGGACGTAGCGGCTCAGTTAAGCTACACAAGATGGCTAGCTAAACAGTTGGCCAGTACTTGAAAGCTAGCTAAATTCGCCTAGTGTGGGATTTTCCAGATAACAGAATGGCACATCTATCCTAAGCCCTAAGTTAGAAAAGAAAAAGGAGCTTAGAAGGTATCTAAACAGTGAAAAGAAGAATTTAACAAACAATATTGTTGAGGAACCTGCTGAGACAAAACATTTGAACAATTTATGTATGAATAATTATTGAAGTCTCAAGAGTAAAGGACAATCTTGAATCTTGAGTAGTCCAGAGAGAGGAGTCGCTTCATCTAGTGGCTATTATAGGTTTCACTGCTGTTGGGACATAAAAGTTAAACTAAGTAAACATGAGTACAGTCAGGACAGAGAACCCAGTGATTCTGGGCTTGTCAAACCAGAATGGACAGCTCAGAGGTTCAGTAAAGCCTGCCGGAGCACCAGGTGGAGGTGGAGGAGGCACTCCACAGCAGCAGCTTAACCAGATGAAAGGTGCAATCAATGGTAATTCTCAGCTGGCCCCTACAACTAACGCTGTCATCAAGTAAGTTATTTGATTCTAGAAATCCAAGAATTTGGACTTGATGATTTCTGTACGTTGGCACAATTATTACTGTCAATTCTTTGTTATGCTTATTGCTTACAAGAACTTTACCCTCCACAGACCTGGAGATGACTGGAAGAAAAATTTGAAATTGCCCCCAAAAGACATGAGGATGAAAACTTCGGTTGGTACAAGATAGTTTTCCTTTTACTGAGCTGAAAGTCATCCAGTTTGGAAATAGAAATGGCAGATAATTATTTTTACTTAAGCTTTTGAAGAGTGCTTTTGCTAGTTATGTAACTGTTATTCAGTCTCTTTAAATCCCTGTTAACCATTTTGCAGGATGGTATGTTTATAATGTTACCATAAACAAAGTGTTCAATAATAATTTTTATTGAAAAGAGAATGCCTTGCTTTGTGACCTATTATGTGGTAACATAATATTTTGCTGCTATGCTTTGGAAGGTGAAAATCTGATTAGTGTTAACATTGCATAGTATAAATTTTTTTTTATACATTCTGTGTAGCTGACACATATCTACAGATTTACTACTACCACATACAAACACCTGTCACCTGCCCAACAGAGTGCTGTTTACCAGAAACACCATGGTTACAACTTACTTTTACAGTCTGTGGGCTACACACAGCAACCACTGTAACATTGTCACTGTCCATGCTGCTTTCTGCTGTTTACTGATCCTGTTCACAAATGTGTGTGTGTGTGTGTGTGTGTGGGGGGGGATAACTCCATTATAATAGTCAATGTTTTTGGTTTGAAGAAAATATTAGTTTCATTGGCATTCTCATTTCTGAAATTGGCTGACACTTTTTTCTACAGTTTAAAAAAAAAATAAAAAATGTCATTGTCAGGGACATAATCCCTGATCTATTTAACCAAATGATATCGTTTTTATGACAATTATAGGATGTGACTTCAACTAAAGGCAACGAATTTGAAGATTATTGCCTAAAGAGGGAGCTGCTTATGGGAATCTTTGAGATGGGCTGGGAAAAGCCATCTCCAATCCAGGTACGTTCAGTCAAGCCAGAATTGATCCCTTTTGACAACTGGACAAGAAGGTGAATTTGTGCTGAAGGAAGTAAATGTCTTGATAATTAAGAGTTAATGTTAATCAAAGAGGCAGCAAATGTACTACTTACTATGTTGCCAATTTTTTTTTTTTGAGACATTTGCTATATTGATATGTTTAACAATTAACCGGTCAACAATTGCAGTCTACCTATTATTAAATTACTTTACTAGCCATGTTAACATTCAATTGGAAAGCGAATTTTAAGCAAACTTTTGAAATGTTGCAAAAAAGACTCCAAATCATGCATGTTTCCATCAGCTGGTTTGGAGTGAATAAACCAGGCTACAAAGCGTAGTTATGTCAGCGTTGACGTTATGTTTGGCTATAATATAGAAGTAGAGGTAGCCAACCATAAACTAAACCAATCAAATGGACCTAAAGACCAAGCATCTGAAACAAATAGAGAGATGTTTTCAGAAATGTGTTTCAAGTGGGCAAGTTGCTACTAGCCATGTTTCCGCGTGTTATGGGAATATCTGGGGAGAAGCTGACATCTGAACGGGCATGTGAGGTAAAATGTCTTTTCTAATGCAATACTTCACAATGTGCATAAAAAAACGTTAATTGAAACACCGCTACGTCTCATTCAAATAAAGTGTACAGTGTGTAGGATTAACCTTGAGCCTGCATGTCAAAGTGTCCTTGGGCAAGATACTGAACCCCAAGTTGCTTCAGTGAATTGTGTTTTGATGAGGAGTTGGCATCTTAGCCTCTGCAATCAGTGGATGAATGTGATGTAGTGTAAATGTTTAAAATCTAATTAGTATTTATGGCTTAAAAATATCAGGTTTAAAATTGGGTATGGTCTCATAGTATATGACCATCACACCTATGCATGAGCACTAACGCTGCTGTTTTTCTGGAACAATGTTGTGTGGCAAGGTCCACACCACTTTCTTTGTTTTCCATTTACAGTGCCAGGCCTGTGTAGGAGTTTTTAATTTTTTTTTTCTCCTTTTACGACCATACACAAAATGGAGAGCTAGCAGACCATGAGGGAATATTTGCTGAACTTAACAAAGCGTATTGGATTATAATCATTACTATCCATTTAACTTAGAAAGAGGCAATGCAGCAAATAAGAAGTGAAACTATTTTTAGCTATGTCAGAGGCATGGCTCTGTCAGTTGATCCACTGCTTTGGTCTAGGCTGAAATATCTCCTGTCACTACATGATTGCCACGCAATGTTTGTATAGACATTCATGATCCCTACAGTATAAATTTGAATAACTTTGGACATCCCCTGACCTTTCCCCTAGCACTACCAGGTGATCAAAGTTTTCACTTATTTCATGAAAGATCTCAATATCTTGTTCAGCTAGACCCATATCACTCAGCAGCCTGAATGGGGTACTTGTGAGCCAATGAGCGGGGTCTTTATATATTGACATTTTGCTTTTCATCCAGTTGCTCTACGTGTGACCAAACCTTTTGTTAGAGCAGACATAATTTGGTATGTGCCAAAAATGCACTAACTAGTACCCACCCAGAAAAGCAGTGTTGTGTATTAATTGCTGCTTTTTTTTCCTCAGGAGGAAAGCATTCCCATTGCACTGTCAGGAAGGGATATCTTGGCCAGAGCCAAGAATGGCACGGGGAAAGAGTGGAGCCTACCTCATTCCCTTACTTGAACGCATTGACTTGAAGAAGGACTGCATACAAGGTGAGTTTGATTACTGCCTCCGTTTGCTCACAGTAAATGTCAGAATATTAACACTCAACTCTCACCTAATATGAAAGTCATTCATCAGCTGGGATGGAATGTAACATGACAGAATGAGAATAAAATCAATATATCTACCACCGATAATCATTCACAGCTGTTGTGATACTTAGTCACACCAAGCCATTAGCTGTATGTAGAGATGAAACACTACAAGTCTATATAAATTAATCAGTTAATAGACAGAAAATTAACAGGCAACTATTAAGCTTTTAGTTTTAATAATTTTTTTCACGAAAAATGTCAACTGTTTTCAACCTCTTAAATTTTAAATATTTGCTGGGTTTCTTTGCCTTCTGTGATCACAAATAGAATATTAAGATGAATTGAAAATGTAAAGAATTGTTAGTTTCAGCCCTATTTGTATGATTATATTCAAATAGAGCGTTTGAACATTTATTAAACTGATTTCTGTTTGCACTGTATTTCATTCCTAAATAAAAGCCTTACCCCTAACACTAATCAGTGTGTATTTAGCCACGTTTCTGCCAATGAGTTCAGATGTTTAACATTAAAAAGGTTATTTTTGTGTTTAAATTGGCAGTGTCGTAAATGGTACCAATAGGGTTAGGTTTTTTTTTTGGTAACTCTCTGAGGTATCTAGCACACTGGCCCAGGACAGGTAGAGCTTGAAACACTGCAATCCATTCATAAGTTGACCGAATCGTCACTTTTAGGTGCATTTTTAAATATCCCATCAATGGTGACACTCCACACAAAATAATTTCTATAATTTTAATTTCTTAAAATAAGTATGGGCAAGTCGGCTCCATGAAGGATCGAGGCTCAGACGTTCCTTTTGTTCACTGTCGCATTAGTACACACGTATTTCCATCTGGTAACAACCCCTCCTACATGTAAGTCTCGTCTGCGGGGGAAATGCAAAAGTAGATTTAGGGTTTAGGTACAGGTTTCAAGGGAACTAGACTGAAAAGTATGTTGGAAATGTGTCTTTTGGAAAGTGGTGTGACGCTTTCATGCAGTTCCTACCTCTAATTCTTGTGATTCTATTGTTTTTATTAGTTCGGACAAGTTTTGGTCATGTGTCCAAATTAAACCTAAGCTGGCTCAGCTTTAATAAATGTGCGAGTACTCTTATCACAAGATTGTTTCTGGTTTTTCCAGCTGTGGTCATCGTGCCCACCAGAGAACTGGCTCTACAAGTAAGCCAAATATGTATCCAGGTCAGCAAACACATGGGTGGAGTGAAGGTAATGGCAACCACAGGTGGAACCAACCTACGTGATGACATCATGAGACTTGATGAAACAGGTAGACTTCACAATTTACACATTGTGTGAGATGCATTAGTGCTGCCTTGCTGACACATTCTATAATTTATTACTTATTGACCATCACAAAACCACAATGTGAGGTGATTTTTCATTTCTTGTCTGAAGCCATAATTATTTCCTATACCTTGTTGTTAACATGGAGTATCAGGAAATGTGTCCTGATGACTAGCTAATGTATGCCAGCAGTTTGTTCTTTCCAATCCCTCTGTTGGTTATACAGCTAAATTATTGGCAGACAAGGGGGGTTGATGGTTTAAACATGGCAGCTAATCAAAACATAGCTCTGTGACTGAGTAAAGTATTGGATACAGCTTTCTGTGCTGCAGTCATCAGCGGCTGAATATTGCCAAAATGATAGACACGGTCCTTTTACATTTTCATGCTACATCTAAAGCTATGCATTGTTTTAATTGTCAGCCAAGTAATTACTGCCTTTTTAAGGTGAATCCTGTGTATCTTACATTCATTTATTAAATATAATTTATTTTACAGTACATGTGATCATTGCCACTCCTGGGAGGATTTTAGACCTCATCAAGAAAGGAGTGGCCAAAGTCAGTCAAGTGCAGATGATTGTTCTTGATGAAGTGAGTCTATTTTTTTATTCCATTTGATCCATGTTACTTTTTCTAAATAAACATAGGGTTGGGTGATATGTAAAAAGT
This sequence comes from Lepomis macrochirus, assembly GCA_024633595.2. Lineage (NCBI taxonomy): Eukaryota > Metazoa > Chordata > Actinopteri > Centrarchiformes > Centrarchidae > Lepomis > Lepomis macrochirus. Next base: position 7,239,827 of record JALXJV020000009.1, read on the forward strand.
TAGTTGACTAAGTTAGATGGGGAAATATTCTGGCTCTACATGCTGTTGCTGCTGCAGGGTTATCTCGCTGAATGAGTCTGTCGCTGAGCAGCTGCTCTTGCACGTTCTTTGGAGGCAAACTATTAAATTATCATAACTGAATGATAACTCGACCAATAAAACTATCGCCGATATATTCTCCCAACCCTATTAAGAATTTAAGCAGCCGCTTGAGACAGCCCTCAATATGCCTTTCCTCCATGTCACTCTGCTCAACAGGCTGACAAACTCCTGTCTCAGGACTTTGTGGTTATGATGGAAGAAATGTTGGGTTTCCTGGCCAAACAGAGGCAGATTCTACTTTATTCTGCAACCTTTCCTCTCAGCGTGCAGAAGTTTATGGTATGTTTTTTTTTTTTTTTCTCTCATTCGATTTAAGTACTTATTTCCTTTTTTTTCATTAGCTGATAAACAAATCGGCCTTGGTAAATAACTTGATATAACAACTCCTGTCTCCACCCACTTTATAGAATGCACACCTGCAGAAACCCTATGAGATCAACCTGATGGAGGAGCTTACACTGAAGGGTGTGACTCAGTATTACGCTTACGTAACTGAAAGGCAAAAAGTCCATTGCCTTAACACCTTGTTCTCTAGGGTAAGTGTTGCCTTTCTGCACTTCATTATCCTGTTTTCATTAACTTCAGTTGAACACAGCACTGTAACTTTACTGCAGGCTTTTAAAGCAAATGTTGGCTTTCCAAACTTTGAGCAGGGCTGGTATCATAAATACTGTTGTACAAAAGGTATTAACATTTTGTTACATTGGGCATTAGCAATATCTTATTGGATACTTAAAACAAATGGCTGGATACCTCACAATTTAAACATTTCACTGAGATTAACTGATGTTGGTATTCACATTTTTATTCTCCAGCTCCAGATCAACCAGTCTATCATCTTCTGCAACTCGTCTCAGAGAGTTGAGCTCCTTGCCAAGAAGATCTCCCAGCTTGGTTATTCATGTTTCTACATTCATGCCAAGATGAGACAGGTCAGCTCAAAGTACTGCCTCCAGAACTCCCAGCTTTAAGACCAAAATATACAGGTGGTGATGGATGCATGCCAGAACAGCTGCTACTATTACTTTCGGTGTGTATTAAAGTGGCACATCGAGTAGACGATGTGCCTCTACTGCAACAGGTCACGCCAATGCTCTATTTCTGGAGTGTTGCTGTCACTGCCAGTTTTTTCCTCGATGAGAAACAGTCCTGTTGACACCTGGGTAACCAGACAACATGTACAAACACTGTTTGGACTATACCTTGTTTGTTTTATTATCTACTTTTACAGGTTGCCTTGAAAACATAATATTTTCACATTATAGCCTGGTTTTGTGGCTTGACTTATACCTTAGTATAAAATATAGTTTCAGAGACTGTAACATTAGAACGACATACTCATAACATGGTGGTTTTCTAAAGCAAATATATTTTACTACAGAATGTAGTTCATATATTAACTGGACATGCTACTGTAAATTCATGTCTTTGTGAAGTAGATTCTTACATGAAAGCAAATACAGCGAGTGAATGCCGTTTTGTCTTTTCTGCTCTTCAGGAACATCGCAACCGTGTGTTCCATGACTTCAGAAACGGCCTCTGCCGGAATCTTGTCTGCACTGGTAAGTGGTAGAGCCATGTGCGTTTGTGTGTCTGCAACATATTACAAATAGAACTGTGAAATACTCCGGAAGCTGGTCCGTTTCACCCAGCAGCTTTGTGAGCAATCTCATCATGCCACCACCACCACCACCACCACCACCACCAGACTTGCTCTGGTGTTTCCCATGTAGAATAGTGACGCACACTACTCAGATTTTGAAACTTCACCGTTGAGCTTATAGTTCAAATGATTTGAATGTCAACTCTGTTGGCTACTGACTTTTCAAAGGGTGTCCAGTCAAATTAAAGCCCTTTAAATTAAGGAAGCCCTTATTGGCTCCTTCAGGGTGAATTTGAGTTCTTGCTTAGTTACGTTGTGACATTTCACCATTGAGCTGAGCTAATGGTACTGACTCTGTTCAGCGCAGCATTGAGTACAGCTCATGTGTGAAGCTTAAGTTATTCCGGTGGTTAGTCATGTCTGCTCCAAGACCTGAGAGCCTTTACTGTGCATGTACAGCTTGGAAGGTAAATCTCTTTAACTGAAAGATTATAGAGATATTATCGAAATCTGGTTGCTTTTACTGGAATTACCCACCTAACAATGGAACAGTGGAAACATTTTAATAAGGTTAGCTAGCCAGCCTGACGACACTGATTAACGGAAAAATGAGGCGCCGCAGTTTGACACAACGAGCTCATGTTGCCTGTGGGAGGACACCAAACAGCTTTCATTTAGAGTGTACTCTTGGTTTTGGTAATTGTAGGGCTTTGCTACCATGATAGTTGTGATTTTTTTTTTTTTTTATAGAAAGTGAAATGAAAGTGAGACTTGAATTCTGCATAATTGTGATGGCAAACACATGCACCTTCTTTTGTGGCGCTATGCTGGTTAGACTTGATTTGCTCCAGACAAGTCCATGTATTTTGCTGTGGGTGGTTTTTTATTTTAATTTTTTACATCTTTTTGTTCAGTTTGTAGTGACTCATGTTGCTTGTAATAAACTGTAGCTTGTTTTCTTGAAGCTCTTATTCTGCACATAGTTAACATTTTCATTTAGATGTATAGGTTTTGATTTCTTACTTTATTTTCTCTAGACCTCTTCACAAGAGGAATTGACATTCAAGCTGTGAATGTTGTGATCAATTTTGACTTTCCCAAGCTGGGAGAAACATACCTTCATCGCATTGGTAGATCTGGTAAGAGCCCATATTCAGCCTCTTTTCTAGTATAGAATTATTTTAGGTAGCAGACAATAATGATGAAACGTTAATTGTAACCCTCTCACATCCTCAATATCCAGGCCGCTTTGGACACTTGGGTCTTGCCATCAACCTCATCACTTATGATGATCGCTTCAACCTGAAGGGGATTGAGGAGCAGCTTGGAACGGAGATCAAGCCCATCCCTGGCATCATTGACAAGAGCCTATATGTGGCAGAGTACCACAGTGAGAGTGGTGAAGAAGTCAAGCCATGAGCCAGTGAGTAAACACAAGATGGCCAGTGTGCACAAGTACTTCTATTTCAGGATGATGTAACTATTTTCTTTTTGATATCAGTAACCATTTTGACATAGGCTGCAATGCAAGAGATTTTAAAATTAGACTAATGGCAGGCATTACATTTTGCCGTGCTAGTGCTCTGTTGTTGGGCATGCTAGGTCGTTGGTATAGCTTACTTTAATAACTAAATGTCATTACTTAAATGGTGCTTTTCCTCCTGTGTCAAGTAAAAATGGTCCATGTGTCTGTTAGCTTAAATATATGTAGCTCTAAATCTATCAAAGGCACTCTTCAGTGCTATAAGACAGAAAAGACATAAGAAAATGATCAATAACTCCAGCCAGGGCTCCAGACTAACTTTTTTCACCTCCGTCCTTGAACCGTCCTGAAAAACAATTTGAACCGTCCTAAAGTGAATGTCAACTGTCCCAAAATCAAAATGTAAAATAAGAGAAGCTGGAGGTGGTAAAACAAAGATAGACAGTTTATAAGCTATGACACTGACACGCTATATTATTGGCAGATATTCTTTGCCCGTTTATTGCCACAGCTTTTTGTATTTTTCTCTTAATTTCCTATATGTAGAAAAAGAAAAAAAAATGTTCTGCATGAATACAAAAAGGCATTTAACTCCTGTTATTTTTCAGGGTTTTTTTACCTGTTTACAGATAACTACTTTGAATGGAGCTAAATAAATATAATAATATATTATTGGCAGATATTCTTTCCCTGTTTATTGCCAAATCTCTGTATGAAAGCGGCTGTGGTTCGGCTCTAGGAGGCTGTCTCGTTATTTTGTTTGTGATTGGATTTTGTGATTGGCCATGATGTTCTGTGCTGAAGCCTTGATTTTTATATATAGCCTAGGTGTAAGGTAAAGAGACGCTGATGCGAGCGGCAGCAGCCTGCGTAAGCCTTTCAAAAAAGCTTTTTTTACTACTGATAACGTTTAATTTAACATTGTAATATAAGCTTGAAGTGTTTTATATCTGTGAATTTTATTTAAAGGCAAGTGAAGTGTTGATTTGAGAGGCTAAATTGATTGTCACTGTCGCCTCTGGCCGCTTGGTCGTCACTTTAAATAACAAACTTTCATTTAAAAACAAAGAAATGCTCCCAACATTTTTCAAATTAACTTTATAAAGAAACTGTTTTATTGGCTGCTACAGTAGCGTTAACGTTAGCTGTATAGTGGGGAGGAGGAAAAAACACAGGCTTTGGTCTTTAACACACAGTGAAATACGGGGACATTTACGGGCACGGCTCCAGACGGACACATGCTACCAATAGCAGGGACTGTCCCCAGAAAACGAGAAAGTCCGGTCGCCCTAAATTAGACTGACTAAGAAAAGACCACAAATATATTGAAATCCAAATGTATGCTTTAGCTGATATACACACACACAGCCGGGGTAACTTAGCGCCCGTTAGCTAGCTAGTAGTAGCCAGCAGTTAGACTGTTTTGATGTGATTTGTACTCAGCATCAGACTCGGGGATTGTAGGCCTACTCGGGTTCGATGGAGGAGATGTAGGGCCGTCTTGGTGCTCAATCTGTGTAACGTTACCGTTGTTTAACCAGCGCAACATATTTGCAATGTCATTAACGTTAAGCTATTTGATAGATGCACCTGGTACCGCGGAACAAGTCTCCGGGTGAGTAGCCAGCCAGTGATAGTAACTATAGTAACAGCATGAAAAGACGTGCTCCGTTGTAGTCAGTGCTTGGTCGGTTAATTTTGGCATTTTCTAAGCAGCCTAATAGGATAGTAATAAATTAACACACACACAAAAAATGGCTTTCGTCCTGTAAGTGTCCTGGAGAATATTTCTGTTTGTCCTAAACACATTTTCTATCGTCCTGGGGATGATAGAACGCCGTCAGTCTCGAGCCCTGACTCCAGCCAATCTCAAACTGCCCTTTTAATGCAGCTGTTACAAATCTGCAGTTTTTCAACTTGAAAGGCTGTGTTCAAGCTGCGCCCAGCAGAAGCTGTTTGACCTCAAGGGTCCTTGAGCCAGACACTCAATCACTACAAGCTGCAAGGGGGACATCCTTTGTCATTTTCAAGTTTCCTATTGAAGAAAAATCTAAAGTAAAATCTAGGGATGTTTTTGGGCACAGATTTTAGTCCTTTTAATATTGGTTAATGACTATGCTTATTACCAAAATGTTAATTAAATTGATTGCATATGTTCATCTGCTCTGTGCTGCTTGATGCAGTTTGTTTAAAAAAAAAAAGAAAAGGCTGGCAGTAAATATTTTAGCCAAAGTTTTAAAAAAATTGAATCAGAATCGCAGGAAACCCTGAATATCTGGCAGAAAAATCAGTTAGATTTTTCACCAAATCGTTCAGCCCAAATTCTGTTGTTCTGTTCTCTATGCCCAGCTCGGCATCTCTAGCGACATCTCAAGACCAACTTAAATGTAGTTGGATAAGTTAGGTGGTATTGAGTAGTGTATCAGATACCGCACCCTGATAACAGCCTTACATACATTATCATTTTGAGCTTCAATAGTACTTTTTGTCTTGACACTTTACAGTATGTCATCAAACCAATCTTGAATTAACCTGAATTGAAGTGTGTGTGTGTGTGTGTGTGTGTGTGTGTGTGTGTGTGTATGTGTGTGTGTGTATGTGTGTATAAAAGATGGACATCCCCAAAAGTGAAGGCAAAACACCTCCATCGCCACCTGAATGCAAAATTTTTCCCAAAGAGGTTTCCCAAAGTGTTAATCTTTATGCTAAGTATGGCTTTAGTTAGTTCTTTGACAGTTTAAGGGGGGTTTCACTTCATGATTGACAGCTGAGCACTGCTCAGTTTCGTTGGCCATGTTTATGGACAGGACCTTGATACCACAGCTCCAACCCCATTTACTGCTGTTTACTTTGTAGGAAGCAGAGATGCATCCATGTTTATAAATGGTCTATGATTTGAATACTTTTGACAATTCTGTATCTATCTGGTCTAACTTAATTTCACTCTTCTCTCTCCCCAGATCAGTCCATCCTCCATTCCCCTTTGTACCTTTTTTGTACCCCACCCCACCCATCTTGGAGTTGTGTTTTTTTTTTTAATGTACAGTTTCTGTCTGTCTTCCTTTTTTGGATGCCACCATAAGGAATGTGTAATTTAATGGACGCGTTTGGGAAGAACTCATTTGCCTTTTTTATAAGGCTCTGTGCTGCACCACCCCACCCTGAAGACATAAGCACCAGGAGGAAAGCATGGGACCAAGTGGAAAATATCAATGCACATCGTGACGATTCGTATCCCACAATGAAACAAAGCCAGCACCAACAGACCGCTATATATGTCCCCCTCCATTCTTCTTGTTTTATTTTGGAAGTTTTAACAAATTTGTATCAAGTGCCTTAACAAGCAGTTCAACTCGTTCTAAAGTAATAACCCTTCATTATCAACCATCTTGCTCACTTCATACCACACACGTTCACCTAATTGAAAATTTGTCACACTAATTTAATTTAACGATCACATAGGTGAATTCATAACTGTTTTTTGGTTGGGTCATCAGTTTGCAAGGAATGGAGATAATAAGGAGGGAGGCTGGTTGCTGGCTTAGCTGCACTCAAGTCTGGCTGATAAATGAGGACAAACTTGGATTTTCCATGGACAGAGATGCTGGATTTTTTCCAAGAGACAGCCAGACTGTCCTGTTGCTCGTGAAGAAGCGTGTGCTTCTAAAAGACCCAAACCCTTTCCTCTGTCTTCAGCATCAGAACACTAAAAATGAATTAGCAGCCTCTCAACACCATGAGTCATGAGGATTCCTGTTTCGGTGGTTTAGGGAATGTTTTTTTTTTTTTTCCTTTTTGTCCTGTTTCATCTTCCTATGGTTGGCCATACTTAATTTTGCGAGATGTGCAGCCGACATGTGGGGTGCACCTTTCACCTTGTGTATATACCTTCATTTTAAGATTGTTTTAAACAAGTTCAAAAGGCTGGCTGACAAATTGAAAAGCTTTTTTCACCCCTTCTCTCTTGTTAGCACTGGAGACGGTTTCCTTAACTGCCAGTTTGTTTGATCTGCAATATTGGCTTGTGAATTTATTTATAATTTTAGAAATTGCAGAATTTATTAGAATATAAAACATTTAAATGACCTTGTGCATGAAATGTTTTTGGAGGCAGAGTTCATCACTGAAAATCTTTAAGCCCCTGCAAATTTGTTGGTGAGTGCAATTCTTAAAAGCTGCACTTATACAAAGATTTAAATTGTTGCCCTTATTCTCCTGCTACCAGTGTTAACAAGTGTTCAGTCTAGACAGATGGCTTTGTTAAGCTTGTGCATTTGAGTAATGAATTCTTTGTTGTCACCAGCCTTAACTTGTGAAACTGACTCTTGAGACACTCTAAAATCTCCAGTTAGAGTGAGTGTTGTAATCGGAAGAGCACATAATATTCTATCATGTAGTAGTACTACGTGCTGCAGTGCAGCTGAATTGGCAGAGAATTTGTATTCTGGGGGAAGTATTAGCTGTTACGTTGATCTATGTGCTCTTTAGGCACAGCTACATTATTTCACAAATGTTGAGGAAGCTGTGGATCTATTTCCCCTGTTTTGAACAATGTCTGCCGAATGCATCAAAATGAAACATCTGATCTAAAATGTAGCAGGAATTCATTCTCTGTGCATTGCAAGTTAGCCGTCTTTACTAAAGCCAGCTAACAAAAGATGCCTCACTTAAAACAACCTGAGCAGGTTGGGCTGCACCTAACGCACAGAGACATGGGTTCAGGCAATAACACTGACTGCACTGCTTTTGTACACTCATGATGCCCAGATGAGAAAGGTTTGTGGTGGTTCAGAACGTTTAAAAAAACTGGCACGTAGGGGGAATGGGCATGAAGGATTACGAAATTACTGTTAGTCGGATTGCTTGTTTAAAAAAAATAACATGGGCACCTCAAACTCAGTTTATGGCTTATTTCTCTGCCCTTATTGCTTTGATGTCTTGGGTTGGGGTTACGGTTTGTTTTTTGCATATTTATGCAACATGACCACCTTATTTTGCATTAAGGTCCTCTGACTGCTTGTTCAGCGGAAACCTTTATGCAAATGAGGTCCCCTTTGTAATGGTGAGATGCTCTCTTAACTGTTCTAATCAATGAGAAGTGTTATTGAACATTTAATTTAAGCTCTTTTTAAAAGAATACCTGGCAATATTGATAGGTTGAAGATTTCCATTTTATTTCTCATTGGTCAGAACTGTGATCCCTGTTCGCTCAGTTCTATTGTTGTCCCCTAAATAGTTGCACATCTAATTTGGCTGTTTTGGCTTAGTGTTTGGGTAGGAGGGCTGTATTTGTAAAAAATATCCAAATTAAATTAAGCATTAGTTGAGTGAACAGGGATGTCATTGTACAGGCACTTGGCAGCTGTCTGTTTCTTGTCAGCCCACTGGCAGTAATTGAACACAAGGCTAAAATCAACAATCCTTCAAGATGTAGTGTATTGCTACCTTTGATGCCAGTGGCTGCCATTTTGAGAATCTTAAAGGCTGAGACAAGAGCATCTTGCCCAAGATTGGGTGACTAATTGGATAGTTTCTGTAACTAAATTGTCTCATTCTTTAAGGTCTTTTTTTTTTTTTTTTTAAATTTGCAGGGTGGGAAAATTAGTGATCTTGCTGCCCTGATGCACATGTTCATCCTCTCAATAGTTCTGACACATTTATGATAAAACAGCTTATTATGTGAACAATTTGGCCGTCCCATCTGAATGAGGATGTGAGAGGAGTCCATTAGGGATTTCTTTCAAAACTTGTGCATCAGTAAAATAAACATGGGGATAGGAGCCTTTGGGCATTACAAAATCAGGACGATATGATCTAAAATTCCAAAGTTATGGTAATGGGTATAAAAAGGTTTGAAAAAAAGTTGTCCTTAAATTTGGATTTTTTTTCTCCAAATGTTCAAGTGGAGTACCCCTTATTTAAAAAGTTGCCAAATTTAAGTGAAGAATTTAAAACCTGAGTTTATTTTTTATTTGATGGAAATTTGGTTATTTAATTGGCAGATTTTTTCAGTGGAGCAAATTTTACAGTGGACTTAAGTTTAAAGGATGTCATGATTATCGGATACAATTTGAAAAATTGTGTTGAAAATAAAGCTCACTGAAATTTATTGGCTGAAGTTTCTGTTTTTCTTTGCCACCACTGCAGTGTCCTGTTAAATGCTCTTTTGAAAGCTAGGTGTCAGTATGTTGCTGCTGTACTGGCTGTATATAAACTTTGACCTGGAAGCAGTCCGCAGACTTCAGGCTTGGTCATACTCTAGTTTTAGTTTACACAGTCTTTGCTCAAGATGCATAAGTTGATGCTGTTTTGCTTTTCATCATTGGCTTTTTTCACCTGTGTAAAGACTGCTTTTCCACCACCATGTGACAGGTGAGCTAAATAAGTGAAAGTGGTTTTCTGTAGTTTAAAAGAAAAAGAAAAATTAATGTAGGACCGTTTCAAGACCTTTTTTTTTGTTGTTCTGGAACTGTTGATAATTAGAAGGTTCTTGATGATTTATGGCTGTAAAAGTGACCAGTTAAACTAAAACATGTCTCTAGGCAATAGAATTAAACTGAATCCACCACCTGCTGAAGCAAGGAACCAGAATTTTCTTAAATTTACATTTCATCTCCTCTAGTGTGTGTGTATATATTGTCAGCAGACCTTTGGCCTTGCATGATTATTTTTTGCGACTAATTTGGACTCTGTAACATGATGGTTTATTGTCCTACACATGACCTTTTATCATTGTTTAATAATTAACATAAATTAATTTCAGTGAAATATACTGCACTGGGCCAATCTTGCATCAGATACAAACAGCTAAACTGTTTGATGATGACAAACACTTTGTTGACATGAAGCTGAGGGAAACTCCTGGTAAGTCAAAAGTCAGTAAGTTGTCTATTTTTATGTCAACTTTGGGCCTACTTTTTTTTTTTGCTTTTTGTGTCTTTTTCTGCAGATGTTGTTTTGTCAGCTTTTCGCAACCTTTCACATGAATCTGCAAACATGACTGTCACACCTGCCAAACTGAAGGAGTTCCTTAATAAATACTTTGAGGAACCAGGGACTGAGTTAGAGACATGGACGCCACCAGACTGGCATGACAAGTGAGGTCCAGTTATTAGAGACTCCTGCTCAGATAGTTTTGTGTCCTTTTGAATTGTTCGTTAACATGAGGTTTTTTTATTTTTATTTTTTAAATGCAGGCCAGAGTTCCTGGGAGGAATAGCAGACCAAGAACTGCGTGCGTGGGCTGAGAAGATACATAATCTTTGGAAGTCTCTTGGCAGAAAGGTGATAGTTGATTAATCAAATGGCAGAAAATGAATAGTCAACTATTTGGTAATTGAGTGACTATTTAACCAGTTTCTTTTTTTAAATGACGATGGGTTCAGTGAATTTCTATCATGGTTGAATATCTTTTTGTTTTGATTGGTTGGACTAAACAAGCTATGTGAATGTCAAATTGGACTTTAGGAAATTGTCATGCACATTATTCAATATCCTGATATTTTCTACACCAAATGATTAATCAAAAAAATTCTAATTTATCAATAATGAAAATAATCATCATTTGCAGGCCTAATTATTCCAATTCACGTTCCTGTTGCAGTATATAGTTTCTAAGCACCCACGTACATATACAGAGTCCAAAGACTTGAAGTGAATGGAAAAAAATATGAAAAAAAATCTCCTCTAGATCCGCCCTGGTGTTAAAGATCACCCAGAGCTTTACTCGCTGATATACACGCCATATCCTGTCGTCGTGCCTGGGGGGCGCTTCAGGGAACTCTATTATTGGTGAGTGAACGATGACTCTTGTCTCTCAGCTGTCTGGCTGAGTCTCACTGGGTCAGAGTGAGGAGAGAACCCAGCCTGCTACAGCCCACCGACATGCTGTGTGCAGACAGTGACGTGAACCCCTCTGCCCAACAGGGATTCCTACTGGGTCATCAACGGGCTCCTGCTGTCAGAGATGACAGACACGGCCTACGGGATGATTCAAAACTTCCTCTACCTTGTCAACAGGTGAGCCCTTAAAGCACCTTTCATCTTTTATAGCACTTTAAAAAAAGTCAGCTCGCTGCACGTAAATCAGGAGGCTCATTTTGAATGAGTCATTAAGCAACCTAAGTTGTACCCTTTAGCTTTCTTGTGGGTTTCAAGATTTGTGGAATAAAAGATTTTTTTCTATCACTCTCCTACAGATATGGCTTCATTCCAAATGGTGGGCGGATTTACTATGAAAGGCGCAGTCAGCCGCCATTTCTCACTCTAATGGTGGAGAACTACTATCAAGCAACCAAGGACAAAGAGTTCCTCAGGTGATATTTAGGCCCGAGCTGATGTCCTGCCAGAAAAATTATCATTCTTCAGCTGCCTCTTGTCTCTTTCACAGTAGGAAAAAAAAGGCATATTAAACACCAAAACCTCAGTGCTCGTGTCTCTCTGTGCCTCTGGTGTTTTGTTTTTCCCTTAACATGCTTAATACCATTACACACAAAAGTTGGGGTGTTACATTCTAATTAAGGATTGTGGAAAGTAGTCTAAATGAAAGCATTACTCTCTGATGTCTGTACAAACTTGCATGGTTTAGAGCAGCTTTACCAGTTCTGGAGCAGGAGTACCGATTTTGGATGGAGAACCGTTCTGTGGCTGTGAAAGTAAATGGGGTAGACCATGTACTGAACCGGTATCATGTGCAGGTGGGCTTACCCAGGTATGTCTGAAATAAATCTAGTCAATTATAAAAACACAATTCATATATGTGGGTTATGCAGGGTGTGCTTTCACAAACACTAAGCAAGTCTTCTTTTTAGGCCTGAATCCTACTCGGACGATCTGGAATTAGCTGAAGGACTCACTGATGGTAATGGCTTAATAGCCTTCATATTCTTGGTGGCTGAATGAATCTCCCTTTTATGAGCAGGAGAAAAATTACCCTGCTACGGCCATTTCATTCCCATAGAGAGAGGAAATTGCTCCTAAGCAGAAAAATAAAATATATTCCTCTGAATTCAGGGATCATCTGTGCAAAACAAATTTGCTCTGAAAATACCTCAGTAGCACGTAATGAATATTTAATGTGGAACACATCCATTCTTTCACATCCCTGCTAAACAATTTGACTACACATTTTAAGAAAGGCTGTTGGAAGGAAAAATTCTCAGTAAAATGTTGAATTCCCTTACATAAGAATATATTTTCTTATTAATAACAAAATAGTCATGTACATCAAGTTTTTCCCTCTTTGGAAAAGACATTCTCGAAAGCATTTGGATAATGTTGCAAAACTGAAACATGTTATTCAGAGGCTGCATATCTTTTACTTTTTCCACATCCAATTAAAAAAGAGGACATACATGAATAACAATCACATTTTAGATGCTGATTTGTTGTGGCTCTACTGGCTAATTCATGTTTTTTTTCCCTTGCCCCCAGACCGTAAGGAGCAGCTGTGGATGGATCTCAAAGCGGGTGCAGAGTCTGGTTGGGACTTCACATCCCGCTGGTATATAGGCAGTGACAGCCACAAAAACAGCACCCTCAGAGAGACCCGCACCAGTCAAATCCTGCCTACTGACCTCAATGCACTGCTGTGCCTCAATGAGAACACTCTTGCTTCATTTCACAGGATCCTGGGTTGAGTATATGAGCAGCCTTTGACCTTGGAACTAACTTTGGTCTGCACACTGCTTTTAGCTCCTAAACTGGTGTTACATAATGGTGATGTGCTGTTTCCTGACAGGTGATGGTGACTCAGCTGCACTGTATGACCACGCTGCAGCCCTCAGACGGGAGGCAATAGAGTCTGTGCTGTGGGATGCTGAGAGGGGTGCCTGGTTTGACTACAGCCTGGTGACACGCTCCAAACACTTCGAGTTTTACCCCTCCAACCTGGCACCTATTTGGGCACAGTGCTATTCTCGGCCAGAGATGGGCGAGAAGGCAGTACAGTATCTGAAGGTGGGTGTTGTAGGCTTCATTGTGGTCTCAATTCACACACACACACAAAGAAAATCAGAGAATAGATAATGTTTATTTAAAGGGTTGGTTAAAGCAATTTCCCCCAGTTATCTTTTAGACTTTATTGTCCTGACAGGGCAACAGCACACAGTAACAACATACAATGACAGATAACGGTGCACTCTCAGTTTAGTAAGGCCTTTTATGTAAGACAGCTATGGCTGAGGGCATCAGTATTTTCCCAAAGTGAGCCCTCCTGCTCTGGACCTGTGCCCAGAGGCCAGTAGAGTAAGATGGTGATTGAGTAGGTGTGACGTACTTTGCTATTGAGGTTGCAATGTGTGCAAAGGCCTTAATGTTTAGATCTGCTAGGTTGGGTGTGGAGAGACCAGTTATCATGACGGTGGTGTTGGTTATGCATGTATGTTTGGACTGATTAATAATGGATAAGCTGTTTAAGAAGCTGGTACAATAGGAGGGCCTGGATATTACATTTCATGGTATGAAGGCATGCAGATGCTGTAGGTTTGGTTTTATTTTAGCAGGAGGTATTTTTCTGACTCAACCCCAATACAGTGGAGGTTTACAGACTTTTGACTGAGATAATTCAAGCATTGAGAAAAAAAGTTGTTCCAATGAAAAAGCCAAATTTCCCTTCACCCTTCTGTATTGGAGTAGCAGCAGAATGTCAGAGACATATCTCAAAACCTGGACAAATAAACCCAAAACAAAGAGATAGTGAGAAAATACACTCACTTCATTAGGTACACCTGCACAATCTACTGCAATTCAATCCTTTACAAAGATGTGGTAGGATTTCACATGTGTTTTATGAACTGCTAATTTGCTCCAGCAGATGGCACACGCACTACACTGGTTTCATACATGCATGCTCTTGCTTTTCACATCTCCCCTAGGGGAGTGGTGCTCTCCAGTTCACCAATGGAGTTCCAACGTCACTGAAAGAATCTGGGCAGCAGTGGGACTATCCTAATGCATGGCCTCCTTTACAGCACATGCTCATTGATGGTAGGTGGGAAAAAATGAATTACACAGTGGTAGAAGGTTAGTGGGGGTTTTTTGCTCTAGTTTTGTTCTCTAGCACATGTATTTGAAATGAAACAAAGCAGGAAAAACTACTGACATTCAAGTTGCATTCTAGGTTGTTTGCATCCATGCCCTTAAATGTTCCCTATGGAGTTTGCATGAAAACAATGTTACATGTACATTGAGTGTTACTCACCAAAATTAGTGTGTGTATCCTTGAGGTAAAACAGACATGCTTAATCTATTTACACTCATAAAATGCATGCAAAGCCAATTTTCCTAAACTTTCACACCAGCATTGTGATCATCCACAGTTACGACATCCATGGTCTGTCAGTGGAATAGTGTGAACCCATTGTCAGGTTTCTGTGGACATGTGGGTCCTGTTCCACAAAGCATTGCTCCATAGTGCAGCTAGTGGTCAAAAAACAAGATAAAGGGGGCATAAAGTAATTATACAAGCTACATAAAGTCATCATATTTAGTATTTGACTTCAAATTCAACCATTCACTGACACCAGCAGACACTTGATATCTGCACTGGTGACGCTCTGCCAGGCCCATGGTGCAGCCAGCTTCACTTCTTGTTTATTTTGAGGGATTTTTGCCTTCGTCTGGTGCAAGTCTGACACATGGTCAGAGAAATACTGACTGATTGGCCACTGGCGGGCTATTTATTGGCAGCAATCACACCTAAAAGGGCAGTGATGTCACCAAATCTACTTAAGGCAGACAATCAGCAGCACCTCAAAATCTGCAGATTTATAATTAAACAATTACTAATCTGCAGAGCCAACACAATTTAAAAGCATGTCGCCTAATAGTTTTGCTTTGAGCAGCCTTGTGTTTAAAAAGGTGTTCTTGTGTTTGTTTAATGAATTGAAATCCTCTTGTATTTCCTAGGTTTATCCAAACTGCCTTCAGAGAATGCTAAACAACTAGCATTTGATTTGGCCCAGCGTTGGATCAAGACAAATTGGTTGGCATACAAGACGTATGAAGCCATGTTTGAAAAGGTGAATCTTCTAAGGTTTTAGTATTTCAGAGCTTGTGTTGCACAGTGATAACACAGCTGGCTCAGAAGGTGTAATTTTCTTCCTCCTGACAGTATGATGTCAACGGAGATGGCAAACCTGGTGGTGGAGGAGAATATCAAGTTCAGGTATTTTCTTTCATGTGGTGATGGTGTAAAACTAATGTGCTTATAGTCACAAGTCTTTCTGATTTCATGCAGAGTCCTGTTAATTCTTTCCACCTCACTTCTGCTTCTTAACACATTTGCATGCTCATGCACACATACTGTCACTCCTCCTCACTTCATTGTCATTATTTATTTTTCTTTTTTTTGTATGATTTTCTACCCTGTTTGGTCTTTGTTGTCTACTTTTCACTTTGGTTTTCTTACTATTTCCATCAGCGCAAATAAATCCAGTGAAAGAGCCAAATGTCCCTTCATTATTTCCTAATGTTGTGATTATATTGGTGCTAAATAAAAACAAACATCCCTTATGCTCTGCTGTATTGCCCTTTCCTGTAGCTGGGTTTTGGTTGGACCAATGGCGTGGCCCTGCAGCTCCTGGACCAGTATGGCGCAACTCTCACCTCAGAAAGCAGACTTGTGTCTTCTGGCCTCCTGCTGCCTCTGGTCATTTCAGCTACTGTCATGCTTCAGTGAATCAGAGGTGGCAAAATAGCCTGACTGGTGGATTTTATTATTCCTGGTTTCACTGCACTACATCACTCCTGTCCACCGATGGACTTCAAACAAACACAAATTGACATTAAAAATCAGACTAAATTGTGCATATTTTAACAAGCTCTGGTATTTTTCTAAATCACATATGATCAGGATCGCTTAATTGCATAAACAGGATATGATTTATCATAACTAAGAATTCCTTCGATTAATATTTTAGTATTTATCCTCAGAGGTAAATGATCTCTGGAAATATTAGAAGATGCAGATCATATAGGCTCTTCTGGACTCAAGTAATGCAGACTGTTAGTGCTCGCTGCTGCTTGGATCACATTAACTTGTCCCTGATATTGAACTGACATTACAAACAGCTTTTCAGCTAATTCAGTTATAAAGTTTATTGCTGAACTGTAGCTTAACTCCCTCTGAGGCCTTCTATTTGCAATCAAACTGATTTTGGAATGTAAACGAGCTTGTGTGAGATATTAAATGTGAAGTGAAAACACTAATGTTTAAAACATAGTCTTCATTATATGACTCCTCAAGATGCTTTTATTCAGTTTTGACAAGTCAACCAAGCAATTGTAGATGACAATGCTGGTATAAAATCACATGTTAAATATAGTGATTAATTCCTGCACACAATCAGCACTAATAATTTAAAATGCCATGTTTTAGTCATAGACTTTCATCATGCAAGGCTGATCTATGAGCTCAACACTGCATTTTCAGTAAAGTGAGTACTGACCATGTTCAGGAATTCATTGGTGTCTTTGGCATGATTTCATCTTCCTACCCACCCCTCTACCAAGTGCAAAGACAATACTTGACTATATTACATGTTAAAATTAAATTTTTGTTTCTGTTTAAAAGTTAGCATAGAACTGGTGTATATGGAAGGCAGTTTTGTGCAAAACACACCTCGCTGCTAACCAAGGTAACAAATACATTGCCTTTGATGTGGCTGCTACACAGTCAAATCATTGACTGTTTAGCAGTAGGGTGTTCGGATTACTGGCACACCTCGCACACCATGTAAAGAGTGAATAAACAGTAAGGCAGAAATCAATGAGATAAAATGTTGCTGGATTACATACACATACATTGTTTTTCTGTTTTCCCTGGTGGATTTGAAAGTAATCTGAATCCAACATGCGAATGGCAGCACTAGCAATGAAAACTGCCATATAGAGGTAATTAATGAATGTACATTAAATGGCTATTACAGAAAAAAAAATTACCATTTTCAAAAATATCTTCAGGATTGTAACTTGAAAAAGATTGTAGGTTACCTCTGTTTTCTGTTTTGTAAAAATGTTTACTGAAATGTTGCTACAGAAATTGCAATACAGCAGAGAATAAGGGATGTTTGTTTTATTTAGCACGAACATAAGCATCTGAGTGCAACTATAGCTATAAACTGAAACCTATTTGACAATATGGAATATTGTTTAGATCAGTGGGTCTCATAGTGAGGTCCAGGGACCCCCAGGGGTCATTAAGGAGGTTCCAGTTGGTCCCCAACAAAAAGGGGAATGATTTTTCTGTCATCCCTAAATAAGTAAAACAGTCACAGAATGTGACTATTTTCATTGTGGGTTTTTATACACTTTCTGTAATAAAACATCTAAAACCTAAAATTCTGTCAGATGGAAGAATCCATGACAAAATCAAATGGGGGTCCCTGGTCCTTGATGTGAAAGAGTTTGAGAACCACTGGTTTAGATGACTGATGGTCTCACTCCAGTTTGAACACACCACAGAGAGTGGAAAAAGTCAGGGTAAACACTAGACACACAAATGTAATGTAAAAAGTGACAGTCAAAAAATTGCCATTTCTGATTGTTCCAAGCAAGTCATTCTTTCACTGCCATTTCTGCTTACATCTATAGTAAAATACAGGTCAAGCATGAAATTAAGTCCATATGGATATTCAAATGGTTGTTAAAAAAAAAAGTAATGACAAATGTGCTTCTTAAAGAAGAACTTGCATATCTCTTGGCTGAAGATATAAGGCCCAACAAGGATTTCACTGCATCTCTCTCCTTAGCATGACTGCACACAACAGATTGAGTGAGCAACTTAAATGAGCAAAAGGCCAATAGATGCAGCAGTCCGTGCAACCACAAAGATCATACTCCAGTAATGTGCTATTGTGACTCTCCATCTAAAAGCCATATTGCTGGCTTTTCTCTTTTTTTTTTTTTACCGCCACACATTACTCTAATACCCATACAGTAGCAGCTGTGTGTATTATGCTGTTTTTTGAGAGGTTTAAGAAGCAGGCAGCAGTCATTATGTTTTCAGCCCTCGCCGACAGCAGTAACTCAAGTAGAACCTGCTCCTTTTGATAATTCACACATTACCATGTTGTTTTAGCAGAAATGTGTTGTGTTCAGTTAGTGAGATGACGCTGTAATGTGTGGGAGAAGTTGTCCGGCAGTTAAGTGACTACGAGGTGAAACGACAATGTGTTTGCGTGTGCACGACGTGCTTGTGCCTTTTTTGATTACACAAATCTGAGGACGTTATTCTGAGAAGCACGTTCCAGTGGCAGCCCATGAATTGTAAAGCAGCAGTAACAAGTGCATTACATGTTGTTGTGGAAGTAAAGGTCAGGGTGTCTTGTCCTCACCAGTCATCCAGTAACTGCCACTGCATACAAACTAGCATGGAAAAGTTCTTCACATCTTTAATAAAACCCAGATTCGTTATTCTTTATGGAAAATTTACTTGTCAGTTTACAGACAAGAAGATAGATTTGAAGGAGACAGGAGAGCCTTTTTTTATTCAAGACAAGACCATTTCATTTATTTATGTATTTAAAATTCTACATACATCTCAATCGGTCTTCTTTACTGTATGTACCTCTGGCCTTAAATATGTATTAATGTTTTTCCCATAACAAGAATGAGATACAGGATGATGTGTGAAATTTTATCAAACAGCTACGAAAGTGAAAAAAGGTAGACACAGAGCACAATAGGTGGATTCATAACTCTGTGTCTGTGTGGCGTTAGACAGAGGCCTGCGTTTCATTATTGTTCCCTGGCTCAACCTTCAGCAGCCCCTGTTGCACATATCAGAAAGACTGCTCATTATCCACTGCGTCCTCGTGGTGCTGCAGAGTCCTGCTTGGTGCTGAGGGAACCCTGCTCTGCACTGCCAGGATAATCCCTACCTCACCCACCCACATTCCTGCAGTCTGAAGACCCATGATGGGGATGTGCAGGGAGGCTGTCTGTCTAGCCTGTGATTGTGAATCAGAGAGCTAGAGATTGTTCCTCAGCTACCGCTGACACTCATTCAGTATACTCTAATCAATAACTCATTGAGGGACTGTGCTTGTCTTCCTGTGTAATGTATTTCACTAATTATGACCATTATTTCCCACAAAAATTGGTTTGTGTCTGGCTTAGCAGCTAAATTGTTTGGAGATTAGGCCAACTCCTTGACCTCTAAACTGGAAGGATTGGCTAACTGGAGGCATTATACGGATAGATATGAGATAGCTTAGTAATATTGATTCTGCACTGTCCGGAGATATCAGGCTTTTTGTAATCAATAACTCTTGAGGAATCGTTCCTATAGAATTTCTTCTGCTTAAGAGGAGATTTTAAAATCCAATCTAATGGACGGAAGAGCTATGAGTGAGAGAAAATTTAATATTGTCTCAGCTGATCTGCACCCTTGAACTCAAGACTGGGAGGAATCTTTAAAAAAAAAACTGCTTCAAAAGCAATTCACCTTTCGTATGCAGTTCACAGGTTTTAGGTCCTAGCTGGCTCTTACATATTTCTCTATGATATTGTCAAGTGCAGCTGTGGATATATTCTGGCTTTATGTTTTCAATAAATGGATCAACTTCGCACTTACACAGCATATCTGATTCAAAGAGACACAACTTATAAACCTTAATATATTTATATATTAAGGTTGTAAGATGCTTGTTCTGGCTATATCTAACTAAAATGTAAAATTCTATTTGAGATGAAAATCATGCTGTTGAATTATATTCATCATACTGAGGTGTTTCTAGTATTTATTCTCCCTGTATTATAAACACCAGCATGTTTTATCCCTAGAGCAGAAAACATTTGAATAAAGAGCAATAGGACCTGCTTATTTATTGTAACTAAATGAATAAGCATAACAGCGTTGTGCCTTAAATTTAAAACAAAAGTTACACATGTTTATTGTTAAAGCCTCTGAAAACTTGGTTTTAAAGTAAGTTTAAGTATGACTAAATATGCAACAATTAAAGTTCAGAAAAATATCCAAAGTTAATAAGAGTTTAACATTCAGACTTTAATTGACCGTGCTTGCACCACAAGTACATAACTTGACATCTGTCATCACATTTTGACTCAGATGTAGCTCAACACCAGTGTACAGAAGTATGAAACATGACCTTATCACAACTGAACTTTGTCCAAAACAGTGAGAAAAGCACAGACACAAATAAGGTGATATCTTGTGTCAATTAAACAAAACCTTTCTTACTTTGGCAGACAATAGTGTGTTTATGTAGAAGCATACACTCAAAGTACGAGCCTGATTGAGCAAATATGTTTTCAAGACATTTAAGGTACTGTTTTTAAGTCCCGCTTTATTTGAAAATTAAGTGAATATACTTATGCAAGGTGAAAGGAAAACAGAAATTCTCAATTACTCGTTAAAATTGTCATTTTTGTTGAATGTTTCCAGACATCTACAAGGCTGAACACAGTTTTATTTGATGTCCCTTCTCCCATCCAAAATATCTAGGACTGTTGCCCAAATCTGCCACTGTGAGGCGGTAGAGCTCTTTGTTGTATTGGATGATCAGCCTAATCTTCCAAGTCATGCTATTTTGTTCTGGTGGGCATACAATCAATATGGCCACAAAAGCCTATCACCATTTGCAGTATGGCACAATGTCCTTGTCTGCTGATTGAAGCATTTTACCAGGTACTTTACATGGTTAAAGAAAAATTAATCACATTCTCTAAGTTTCTTTCTGAAGATGGCTTTGTTGTGTTTGAACCATAAGCCAAGAGAATCACACACAATATTTCACACTGATTTTTCCATTATCCAGCTGAGTGGGATGTCAGTACGATGACTGACTCAGATCAATAGTGTGCTGTTGGTGAAGACTTGAACTGTTAGATCTAGAGCGGCACAGTCTTCACCATGAAGGAGAGGGTTTTGTGTTGTAGTAACGAGAGTGATCACGCATCTTGTACGTGCCACAGAGACAGTATGTGTAAGGTTATCACGTTTACGCTTGCAGCATGCTTTCACTGAAAGATGAAAGCAGCGTTGTTTTAACTGGCCGGGCTTGCTGTCTGAGCCATTTTTGCGCACAGAGTGTCTGACTGCATGGTAGCTCCGTCGTGGGACACAAACAAGTCAGTCAAACAGCCATGCAGGGAAGGCCGTGCCTGGAGAGAGGGATGAGCCAGAATCAAGAGGGAAGAGCAAGCAGGGGAGTGAAAGAGAGCACACGAGGAGTCCTGCTTATTACAGCTGCACAGATGGTGCAGCAGATGAGATGGGAGGGATAGATGGATAGAAAAGGAGTGAGAGTAAGACGGGGAAAGAGAGAAATGGCACGAGAGCACGTGTTTGACAGTGTACATAAGGATCGCCGGATTGGAAAACTTCCTAGGGAAACACTTTAATATTTATTGTTCTATGGCTGGTTGGAAACTGTCTTTCCACCTCCAATTCGTCAGCAAGAAAAATGGCTGAGGAGACGCCTGTGAAATATTAATTCCATTGCAAAGAAGTAGGAAGGTTGGAAAGATAGAGCGGCATATGGTGAGAGATCCTGAGGGAAAGAACACCGGGAAAGAACACTGACGAGAGGGTTGGAGTAGTGAGGACACGAGGAGGAGTGCAGGAGAAGAAGGAGGGAAATTAAATTCTTGGGAGGAGGATTCAGTGGAGCTCATGAGTCTGCATTTGCAAGGGAGCAATATCTGAATAGCCCAGACTTTGTGCTTTGTAAGCTTTTATTCCAGGCATAGTCAATATTCACTCAGTCTGTCTAAGTGATACATACAGAAGTAATAAGAGGCAGATGACATTTCTCACATGTACTGAAAAAGCAACATCAGCTGATACGGAAGCTTCACAGTTCTCCTCTAGCTTTAATTAATATGGTTGATGATCAACATATTTTAGTCTTCAAACTGGAAAGGAGAGGATTATACAGGGCTAAGTGACTGCTCTTTTGACATTATTGCAGAAACAAACAGATACTTGTCGGTGATCAGACTCAATCGAAAATTAATGATTTAATCCCATTGCAATCTACACACTGGTGGTTTTGGAGGTGGAAAAAAACTGAACCTATGGCTTGTTGGAGTGTACCTGGTATGCACCACGGTAAATGCGCTGCACTTATAAAGCGCCCTTCAAGTCTTCCCACCATTTAAAGTGCTTTACATGCCACATTCGCATACCTCACTCACTTCTGATTAGCAGATGACCCGCTCTACCTGCTGAGCCACAGCTGCCCCTGCATGATTCTGTATTCAAACTGAAAACAGCCCCATGATCCCTCAACATACAGTGCAAAGAGTGATAACAGTACTATCAGGCACCAGTAAAAACAAGGGAAAAATAGTTAAGACAAGTTGATGGCTGCATAAACTATTCAATTTAATGACTACTTTAGTACTACTGTATTTTGCTACTGTGTAGTGTTACATAATAGCTGACTTTGTTCATGTTTTTTAATCATCCAAAGTGTGTTTGTACAAGGCTATCTTTGTCAGCAGATTGTGCATTTCAAAATACACAATTAATCAAATATACCAGTTAACATTTTAGTTTTACCAGAATAAAAAAGTGCTATATAAGTACAGTCCATTTACATATCACAACCTAACTGGATTCATTAAAGGAAGACATTTATATAACACGACTCGCAAGCTATGTGGTATAACACCATGTAAAGGAGGGCAGCTAAAAATAATGTATGATTCTGATGAAGAAAAGGCATTTGAGTCCATTAGATAGGTTGAGGCTGCTATAGAACTCACAAATCACCTCAATGAAGGGGCTTATCGCTATAGTTTACTTTGCACAGGCAGATGAGACAAACCCACTTTTTTTCATGCTTCTCTTTTATCTAACTGCTGCTGCTGCTGAGTGCCAGAATAATCATATAATTGGAGCACAGATTACCAATATACTGTATATAACACAAATGCTTTATGCAGAGGATGTAGTACTTTGTTGACAACATCCACAAAACTCACCACAAAGAAAATCTATTTAATACCTTTTCCAAAGTCTCAATCTACTCTATTAATTGGCCTAAATATACAAACCTACTAGTTATAAAAAGCTGCAAGAGCTGCAGTCAAAACACCACCTATCTTACTAAATTAAAAAAAACAACATGGTGGCCATCAGTGTTGGCAATGTCGCCTTTGAATTCTCAGCTACTAAATTGGTGAGTACAATGTTACAACCAATAAAGACAAAAGCCATAAAATAAAAATAAGACCCGGGTTGTTGTAATCAGCATTTTACTGTACCTGAACTTTGCATGTTGTAGGAATAATTGTGTTTTAAAAAGTGGGTGCAGTAAACAATCAAAGACGATGTCAAAGAACGTAATGCGGCTGTGTGGTATCTTCCAGTATTAATATTCTGCTGTATTCTGTGAGTAGATTGTGGGGAGGACCCTGTGGTGTCTGAAGACACTCCTCCCCTCCTTGACACTCCTCCTAATGTTGACGAGTATGTTGAACAGCACATGCTGTGGGAGGTAACTGCAGCCCGGAGCTAAAACCTAGAAAAGGCAGACAGAATAAGGAACATTTTTAAAATCTGACAACAGCATTTGTTGACAACAGACTTGGCAAAACCTCACTGGTGGAGAGTGAATAATGAGAACACAAAGAGACAACAGGATAGAGTAATTACACAGAATTTATGTGCATAAACATGAAAAAGCATGAATAAGAACAGTTGTCTTCCTGATTCGCTACATTTGATTTCCTGCCATATGATTTAGTATTCCAAGATGTCTGAGCTTACAGTGTACCTGCACATAGAGCAGAATGCTCTGTCCCTATCTTTTATATTACAGGTAGAGAAATAAATCAATGTGCAGTATAAGACAAATGCTTTCTATTCCAGTTGAGGTAATCAATACACAATCAGTGTTCTGGTTCTTGTGTATCTGTTTATGAACAAATTTGGGTTTCTGTCTTTGAGTACAGGCCCCATAACAAAATCTGTATTTGATGAAAAAGAAAATTTATTCTCTCTCCAGAAAGATGCCAAAGGATGTGCTCTTAGGTGATTTCTGTCACTCTTCCTCTTTGCTTCATGTCCCTCACTAAGAATGCACAACATGTGAGTATTTACCAAGGTCAGGTCAAGACCATCTTTGTCCATTGGAGACCTGTTGTGTCCCAGTGGAATAGAATAATGAAGAAACCAATTTCCTCTTTTGTCAAAGCTATGTGAACCATGTAATCAGCAAACCCTGCCAAAACACCCTTCAGGAGGAAAGAACGGGGTATTTCATTTTAAAGAAATATTGGAGCTTCACAGCTTTTATTGCCTTTGATTGTCATCTATTCTAAATGAAAATTTGCTGGGTCTTTTCACATATTATAACCCAGCATGTTATTCATTGCTGAACCTTTGTGATTTTTGCATTGGCCACAAGGAAATGGCTCTCGATTCCTTTCATCCACTTTAATATCTGATATCCGATCTCAGATAAAAGAAGCATAAAAAAAGCCTTTTTCCTATCAGATGTCACCTTTACTCTACACCTCTGGAAGACAGTGAAAAGAAGGTGCATAAAAATGAATTTCAATGAGTAACAACTTATGATGACAGGGAGATTCTGTATTAGTGTTGGAGGGCAAAAGTTTCCCTCCTGGTGTGGTCTTGAGAATAAGTGAAAACGCCCTCCCAGGTGTTGCTCCACAAGATGGGCTCGGGATGTGATGATAATATATTCCCTAAGCATTGGTTCTGCCTTTGAAAAATGTTGGTGCTGGGAGAAGATGGTCTTGCACTGTTTGAAAGGCAAGCCGCAGGGGGGACAGATGCTCTGATATTCCAGCAAGGGTATAGCTGCGGGGCCCCATGGCTGTTCTCTGCCTAGCAGGGAGAAGTTGTGTTGAGTCACGCCTACGCAGCTCAGCAGGAGAAGCTGGGAAATGGCAGGCAATGAGCAGCGGCATGCTCCTCAGGTCACGTTGCTGCATTTATCAATGAGGGAAAGAGGACAGATCTGATCAGACTGTACTAATTTACAGTCAGGGAGTCAGTGTCTTGCTACTGTTCAAATACATGCAAATAACTAAAGTTTTTTGGCTTGTGACCCTTATAAACAACAAAAATCAGTTATACAAGAGAGAGCTGATAGTCAAAATTAAAGACAAACTGAAAATCTAAACTTTATTATCTTGCCATTGCTACCATTTTGTAGTCCAGCTGGTAAATCTGTTATTGCACATAAAAGCAAAAACAATCTAATATTTTAAAGGGGTCATATTATGCCCATTTTCAGATTCATTATTTTACCAGAACGTGTTTACCAGGTTTTATTTTCAAAAAACACCATTATTTTTTTTGTCATTCTGCACATTGCTGCAGATCCTCTTTTCACCATGTGTGTTAAAAACTCCATTTTAGCTACAGATTGATACATCTCATCTCTACAAAATCTTTGTTGGGAGTTGCACATGCACAGTACCAAGTTAAGGACTACTAGCCAATCAGAGGTAGAGTAGGGCAGGTCCTGAAAAGCTGGCTTTGGTTCAGCTGTATATGTTCCCCTTACCAGCTTAACAACATGGACTGGAGCAAGAGTTTCAGAGTGGTGAGTTATTAATTTGTACCGAATGTATCTTTCATCCATAAAGTTATAACCGAGCTCTGTCTCTACATCACAGTAACACCTTTATGTCCATTGACTGCCTGGATGGAAGCTAATGTTTGGAAGGAAAGGGAAGGCTGCAGGCAGATATCTTGTCATTGTGTGCTGCAGCTGAGTGTGTTTTTCCACCGGTGTTTTTGAGGGTGTGATGAACCAGTCGCTATGAGCATTATGACACATAGTTTCTTGTGACATCACAGGAAAAGAGGAACAAAAGGCTGGACTACAAACGAGCTGTTTTCAGGCAGTTCAGAGCAGAGTTTTCTGTGGGAGATGGGAATTCCTTTTGGGCTGGACTTTCGTTTTTTCACTTTGCAAACCTATAACATGCACAAAATAGTTATTTCACTCAATAAAGGAGAGGGAAAAAGCCAAAGAGCATAATATGACCTCTTTAAATAACCCATATTACAGATGAATCAGATAAAACCATGTCTGGGAAAACCACCCATCCAGGGAGGTTTTCTCACATAGCATCATTACACTAAGATGAAAGAGATTTCATAGGCTCTTCCCCGTAATAGTTGCATCATATTAGTCCCAGTCCATCTCTTTGTCTCTTCTGAAGTATGAATTTACATTATGTTAGAATAGATAGAAAAAATTTGTCAAAGTACAAAAAAAGCAACAACATCATATGACTGTCACTGAGCTCTATTTTAGTGCACTGATGGATTTTCCTGGTGTCCCCATAAAAGGCAGCATCGTTGGTGTCTCTGAAGAAGATGACTAATTGTGGCTGTGGACTTGCTTACAGCTGCTTAGCCAGGCATGAGCCATAGAGAGAGACAATTTTCTGAAACACCTAAATACAGGGTGTAGACACAAAAATGTATTCACCTCATTGAAAATGAGACACAAAGGTGGGTAGTATTAGGTTGAATGCCCATTAGTAACATTTATTATCTATAAACAAGATCTAGCAGTCAGTACATTGATATGTGAGTTTTCAAAACCCACAAAATACATGTTAACCATCTTGCTTCTTGGCTGCATTTGGCTTTTCTTTTCAGTCACGTTAGCCAGATGCTGAAAAGGTGCATTTGTGTAGCCAGGATGTGTATGCAATCCCTTCTAAAATGACATCTGCCTGTACTGTATGTGTTTGTGTTAGCTGTGTTTTATCTTTATTTAGCCGACTCAGCCATCTCTACAGCTCCTCTCAGCTCTATGGAATTATCTTTCAGCTAATTGTTTCAGTTTTAGGGACCACAACTTTCCTGTCTTGATTGACTGTCTTAGCGTTTTCATTGAAAAAGCCCTAAAAGCTCACTGTACACTACCTGCTCAGCACTGAACAGCAGACCAACAAAGTTGGCAGCTAGCTGGTGAAAATAGCAGAGCATTTTGCAGCTAGAAAATGCAAAACACTCTAAATTAATACTAATGTTGGTCTTTATGTGCTGGATGTTTAAATAGGCAATTATTATTAATATTTATTGCAGACGTTTAAGTAATTTATTTCCAGAAAACGAAGAGGGTTGCAATAATATATCTTATTTGGTGAATGCATTAAATTGTATAAGGCCATGGGTAATTGACAATTTATACATCTAGAAATGACATGTCCAAATTAGGCTTAAGTCTTTCAAAGAAGCCAAATTGTATCAGTAAAGCAGTATAGCAAAAGTCTCAAATGGTTTCTAATGGGGATTTAGTTGCTTCAAATATGCCTTTGAATGTTATTGGGGAATGTTTCGCCTCCAGTGGCCATTTCCAGACTATATTGTGAGTCCTTGAAGTAGGCAAAAGCTGGTATTGTTCAATTAATTTCATTTCAAGGTTAAAGCCTGGCAATTGCATTTACACTCGCTATAATACAGGAGCAAATAGCAGTAGTTCTTTGAAAAGACATGTCCCTATGCCTTGCCTTTCCTGGCCTCACTGAGTTGTGGAGAGGCCTTGGATGCAACGGCTGAGTTTATCACTCTTAATGAGAGACACTGCAGTAGGCCACACTCCATTACGCATGAGCCAGATGATAAATTACATCGCCTTCCATGACTCCCTGACCCCAAGGGATGTTTAATTAATCAGAGGCTGGACATGGCCACCATTAGTCGAAGGAACAGCGGCCAGGGCTGCCCCGGACACATTTTCACTCCCACACATCATTATTTGGCTATCCTTCCAGCTCCCTCACTTTGGCAGCCAGGTGTGAATATACAGAATCAGAACAGGGAGAAGGAGAGAGACGGAGTAACATCTTCACGACCTCATGGGGGCTGTTACCAACACTAACTGCTATTTGAATGTGAAACAACCTCGGCTCATAATCAGGTTAGAATATGAATAATTGAATGTCACAGATAACCTGAGAGGAGGGAGGAAATTAGGTGAAAGCGTTGCTGCACAGGTAGAGCAGCAGTTCCTAAAATGGAATCTAGGGACCCCGAGGAGGGACCCTGGAGGGGGATCCTGGAAGTTACTGACAAAACGAGGAGTAGTTTAACTTGAATTAAATTGAATTCACTAGAAATGATCACAATTAATGTAATGTATTCTAATGAGGTTCATTTTTCACCACTACCTTTTTTTGCCTTAATGACCATTGCCATAATAAAAAAGTTCAATCAGTAAACCAATAACAGTCATCCAGCTCCATGACATCATGGGACAATTCACTTGTTTATATTATGTTATACACTTGCCAGCCACTTTATTAGGTACACCTTGCTAGTACTGGGTTGGGCCCCCTTTTGCCTTCAGAACTGCCTTAATACTTCATGGCATACTTTCAACAAGGTGTTAGAAACAAAACTGGTGTTAGAAACTCAGAGACTTTGGTTCATATTGACCTGACAGCATCACGCAGTTGCTGCATGATTTTTGTGAGCTGCACATCCATGATGCCAAGCTTTTGTTCCACGACATCGCAAAGGTGCTCTACTGGATTGAGATCTTATGAATGTGGAGGCAATTGCAGTACAGTGAACTCACTTTAATGTTCAAGAAACCAGCTTGAAATTATTTGAGCTTTGTAACATGGTGCATTATCCTGCTGGAAGTTGCCATCCGAAGAGGCATACTGTGGTGGCAGGCAGGCTGTCACGCTTAAACAATGCTCAATTGGTTCTAAGGTGGCCAAAGCGTGCCAAGAAAATATTCCCCACACCATTAAACCACAACCCATAACCGTTGATACAAGGTAGGATGGATCCATGCTTTCATGTTGTTTCCACCAAATTCTGACCCTACCATCTGAATGTCGCTGCTGCAATTGACACTCATGAGACAGGGCAATATTTTCCACCCAGTCTTTCTATTGTCCAATTTTGGGGAGTCTGTGTAAAATTGTAGCCTCAGTTTCCTGTTCTTAACTGACAGGAATGGCACCTGGTGTGGTCTTCTGTTGCTGTAGCCCATCTGCTTCGAGGTTCGACGTGTTGTGCATTCAGAGACGGTATTCTGCACATCTTGGTTGTAACGAGTGGTTATTTGAGTTACTGTTGCCTGTCTGTCATTTTGAATGTGTCTGCCCATTCTCCTCTGACCTCTGACATCAACAAGGCATTTTGGATATTTTCTCTTTTTCATACCATTCTCTTTAAACCCTAGAGATGGTTGCGTGTGAAAATCCCAGTAGATCAGCAGAGTCTGGAATACTCAGACCAGCCCGTCTGTCACCAACTACTATGCCACATTCAAAGTCACTTAAATCCCCTTTCTTCCCCATTCTGATGCTCAGTTTGAACTTCAGCATGTTGTCTTTACTATGTGTCTTTACTTGTTACACAATTTCCTTGAACCACAAACGCTGTATTCACACCTTGGCTATTAGCAAGGTTGTGCGTCAATTTGCCAATCGTTGGGTTTATCTGTGCTTTAAGAGGTAACCACTGTGAAAGAATCATAAAATGTTTTGTTTCAGATTCTCTGTCTAGCTTGCTCAACCACTGCTGCTTCAGCAATATTCCAGGCTGACTGAACAGTTTGACTGGTCTGATCGCTGGCTTATGTGACTGGCTACAGCAGCGTGACAGATGTCGGGTTGTGCTTCTTTTCACCACTGCATTTTTCCTTCTACTGCCATCTCCTAAACCACCACAGCCTAAATACAGTTCCCCTTTCAAAAGAATGGGAGGCTGCAGTTTTTGCTGCAATACCTGATTTGGTGTGAATACTGCCCAACATCTAAAATTACAATGGTAATATTAGCTGGGAGACAAAAACAGCAAATTGTACATGCCTATGCAGTTAGAAAGTAGCACCCTAGTAATGCTCTGCTGGCAGGGTTTACCTTTTAGTCCGACTCAGAGACAACAGTGATTCACATAAAAATCATGTTACGTCCAAGGTCTAAGGGCAACCTGGGCGCAACATATCGTGTGGCTCCCCACTCCTCCCACTCCCAATCAAGCAACAACAATTGGAATTTAAAAATTAGCAGTTTTATTTTACTCAGAGTTGAGCAGTGCCCAAAATAAACAAAAATACTACACCTAAAACTTCCCTAAGCAAAAACAAAATGTATAGAAAAGACAAAGCACTATCCTTTGGTAATAGAAGTCTTACCAAAGACAAGAGAAAAACAAGAGAAAAGGGTCTCAAATAGAAAAGAGATTCTCATTATTACTTGTACTGCTAATTATATGGACAATATATACAAAATTATAAATACAATAAAGGGAGACTATTTACACAGAACAATGGCTAAGGCCAGCAAGACAAGGTTGTCACATTAAATATTCAGAATTACTAAGCTGCTGTTACAATAAAATATACAGGCAGCACTGGCACATGTTGGGAACAAGGGGGTAAGCAAGAGATTGAACTGTGAAACTGACGAAAGCCTGCATGGAGGGTTTCATGTGGGCCCAAAAATGACGCCAAAACCCTGCGTCACCCCGTTGCATGAGAGATTTAACCGTATTGGTTAGATTATAAACTCTCTGCGAATCTGAAAAAAATATTCAGCCATCAGTGATGGTGCGTTGCTTTTTGGCAGGTGAACCCTGTAGGTGGGCGGATTAAACAGGATCCAAGTTAGACAAACACACTGAGCCGAGA
Source organism: Lepomis macrochirus (assembly GCA_024633595.2). NCBI lineage: Eukaryota > Metazoa > Chordata > Actinopteri > Centrarchiformes > Centrarchidae > Lepomis > Lepomis macrochirus. The sequence goes on from JALXJV020000009.1 coordinate 7,270,629, forward strand.
GACTTTCTGTTGGCGCAGCCTTGTAGCTACCAGCATTACGGTGTTTCTGCCATTGTGCTACGTCATTAATCCATGCTTATGCGCAATCATGGGCAGTAGACGCTTGTGCCAACAGGAAGAAGCCCTTTAGTAGTATTTCATAGGACCAAAACTGGCTTCACTGCTCTCCATTTAAATACGCGGGGAGGCTTCGCCTGGTAACATACTGTCTATGGTTGGGAACGGCAGAGTGAAGAGAGAGAGTTCTTGTCCGCTGGGGTTTAAAATGGCTGGCATCATCCCAACTCTAAGGGAGGACAACAGCTGAAAGTGGAGAGAGACAGAAAACAAATGGCAAATATGAGCCCAGGGTCATAACAATGTTTATTTGGAAAAGCTGTAGGCTTGTACAGCTTGTTTTGTGTCCTCATTTCCCAGATTCTCTACAATGGAGTGAAGTTAGCACAACCCATTGTCACAATGGCCACATATATGGGAAATAATGTGTAAAGTGTACAGGAAGTTGATACATACTGGAATTGAAAATCTCATGATAATGTGATAAATTAATGCAGACTGTGATGGATATAGTTAAAGCAAGTTTCAAAAAGTTGCAATTGATTTTCAAGCCATTTGGAAATGAATAAAAACCAGCCTCAAAGGTATAATACTTAAACAGCATGGTTTGAAAAATGGTTCGCACTAATATGAAGTACAAGTTATCTGTAGTAAATGGGCCAAAACAAGCTAAATTACTGATTTGGTCCATTAGCTTCTACTAATTATTCCTAGATTCTTTCAATGACCCTATACCCTAACCATTGCAGTAACATCTTACACACTTGGCTTGGATGCTTGTGACAAAAATTCTGTGTTGTGCTGTTATTTACTCTGGAGATGGAAAACTCATTCAGACTTCCATCTCCTTCCAAGTGCAGTGTTCAGCTTTTGAGTGCTTAACGACACTGGGTAGGTTTATGATAAAGCTGTCCTTGGCTTGGGCAATGATTGTAACGACTGTAGTTTCCTGACTGCTTGGCAGATCATAGTATTTCTTTATCCATCTTCTGATGCATTTACACTCAATACAGAGTCACAAAGAGAAATATTCCTTCGAATAATTGTCAAGATTTTTCTCCATACTTTACTTTGCAGGGATCAAAACAGCACTTTATATTACATGTAGATTGTGATCTGCCAAGCTTTAACACAGCACTAAAAATTCAACAGATTCAAACAACTTGAGTGACATGTTTTCCTCTTCTTGCCCACAGACCCTCACTATCTCCTGATGCTGTTGTCTGACGATGTCTGTGTCTATTCTTCTCCCTGTTCTATACTTTTGTCTGTACCAAACACTGACTTGTATTCCCATGACTCAGGAATACTCGGCTGTGATTTGACATTGATAGGGCCAAATGGCTCTGTGCGTATTCCTCCATCCCATTTATACTAAAATGACAGAATAGTGGATGGAGTGGAGAAAAGAGCTGGACATGAATTTGGCCTCAGACTTTCTCTTTGAAAGTGTGAACTTGCTTATTATTGAAATTTAAATGTAAATTCTGCTGTGAAAGGTTACAAAGACATGACTGAAATATGCAAGCTGCAGGCTGTCTATTTGATGCTGCATTTCAAATGGGGATCCATTAAAAGCTAAGTTACACACTTATATTACCTTTGATATCAGATGAAGGTGACAGTCCTTTCTGCAGACCTGGATTTTACTAAACTGAAATCATTATTCATCTTGGCTGTCTGGTGTCTTTGCTTGCATATGATCCATTTAGCTGTTTAATTATTAGGTATCTAATTACTGCATGATATAGAAATAGAGTGACCACAGGTTTAGTTTCGGGCTGATCTTTGAGTTACAGCCTCTGTGTGGCAGTGTGAGCTCACGGTGTCCCTCTCAGACATGTCAGGCTTAGCCAGCTCTGCACAAACATCCCTCCTGGCTCCTCTGGTTTGTCTCATCTGCTCTCTGCATGCTGAGCATCTTCCAATCTGGCCGCAAGCGATGGAGAGACTGGCGCTCTCGGTGTCAGCTCTCCTCAGGATTGTCAGAAGTCCTCTGTCAAATCCCACCTACCGGCTGGCCCTGCAGGCTCCAAGGAAATTAACCAGGAGGAGAGACTGGGGAGGGGCTGACACTATTTATGCTGCAACAGTATTACTCTTTCACAAAAGATATCCTCCGTGATCCATGCCAGTGGTCATTTAATTTGGGGGAGTGTGAGGGGCAGCTGAGGGGTGCAAAAAATAAAATGGACTTCACTGTGCGGCTCTCTGGCAACTGACCAGCATGTCTTTGTACTGCTTAGTCTTATTTCTTGGTGCACTTTTCCTCAAAGTAACTCTACTTGAACGTTCCATGACTCATCTGCACAAATATATGAACATTCACATTAGGCACGAAATTAAAATATTTTGCTCACGGGCCTCAACGCCTTCCAGATTCCCAAATTCATGAGCAATGTTTGACCTTCTGGATTAAAAATAACTTCCAAACCACTGCTGGATACCTGCCAAAGTGTCTGTGAGGTAAATAAACTTCAGCCAATGCCAGACTTCACCAGCGTTTGCCTTGAGTTTATCTCTCACCCTGATTAACAGCAAAACAACATGCTGAATACAATGGTAAATGGATCTTGATGGTAATAAAGATAAAAGAAAATACAGTTCAACATGCTTTTAAATTGCAAATGTTGAATCAGCGTAACCAGGATACATACATGGAATTAAAACAACTTTGAAATGAAAGTGAACAGCTGCATCACATCCAATGAAGGAATTGTTAAAGTTGCATATTTTAATTAACAGAAACTGTGGTTTGTAATTATATAAAAAGGAAGAGGCAAGCTGTCTGCTTAAACAAAAAACAGATCTGATCTAGAGTGGCAAAACATTCTTTAAGTTGATCGTAGGTGGCTGTCCCTTTAATATCTTTTGCTTTGTAAGGCCATAGCAGGCAATGTGCCAATGAACTCACTCTTTAATTCTAATATTGGATTTTTTCATCAATGTGATGAAGTCTCTTAATGTTTCAACTACTTAATTGACTAGTTTAGCCAAAAACAGACAACTTAAACTGGCTCTACGTACTATAGGCACTCAATTACCAGTTAATTAGGTACGCCTAGCTTAATTAACTACTGCAGTCTAATACAGCAGTCCTGCATTAAATCCAACTTTCATAAAGGTTTTAATGTTCAGATTTTGTTTACACTGAGAGGTGTTTTATTATTATTTTGTGTATTATGCAATACAGTTCACCACAGCACCACAACAAGGGACGAATTGATGATGGGTGGTAAAGCATGTTTCAAGTTCAACCCATACACTAGAAAAGTGGACATAGCCACCGTGACATCACCCAGTGGTTTGTGGATTACCGCCTTGAAGCCTTGACTTTGCCTGTCACCATCTTGGGTGGAGGTGGGGAGAGATACGCAGGTTAGTGAATGTGATAACATTATTACATGCCCTCAATAAGTTAAACAAGTGTAATTTCAAGTGTGACGGCAAACATTTTAGCATCAGAGTTTGACGAGGAAATTGAGGGGAATGTTAATGGTTTAATTTGACTTTAGCTTTTTTTTAGTTACCAATGTGGCAAACATCTCTATATGCAAACGCAACATTCATACTAACGTTAACTTTACCTTAAATTGTGAGCTGCTAAAAATCAGGCAGTATGCAGATCAACAACAGCAGTTATGTGTGATACATTTATACTCCGTAAAACAGTACTGGTAATGGTGACCATGGCATGTACATTCCTGTCAATTATTTATATGCTCTCAGTAGAGCGCAGACTCCTGCCAAGGAAATGTATTGAGTCATGAGGCTGTTTTATAAGTAATAATCTGGTTGCAAATATGAAGTTAACTATCAAAACAATCCCATAAAATCAAGTATTGGGGACATGAGATTACTACATACCATGTAAAAGCTTTAATAACAATGACATTGATCTACTTATTAATCAGAACTTTCGCATGAAAATAATAAAAATAAATGACACTAACTTTAAGTCTGTCACTTGGTAGTCACAGTGATGAAGCTCAAACCCCGGATTAGCCTGAACAGTACAGTAGTGCACTAAAATAGACTGAACACATATGACTCCATAAGTGGAGGTCTCCTGAGTGCATTTTCTAATTTTCCATTTAGCCTAGTCAAATATATCATTTTAGTATTGGTATCGAGATATTTAGACAGGTATCGTATCAAAGTAATAATTTTGGTATCGTGACTATTCCCCGCTGGCGAGGGGAAAACCATTTCTTTACGAGCCTGGCTTTGTGTAAGGAGGACTGTCATGATGAAACACTGTTTTTCTTTTTTGCAGAATTAGGTGAGAAGGTTGATATCTCTCTCATAGATATCCAGATAGTCAGACTCAGACTTTTGTAACAAAACATGCTTAAGCTCACTGATTAACATGTGATATCTCTTTTGGTTAATCTATACAAAAAGTGTACAAAGTTTTAATTTCACAAAGAATTATGGGCTGGCTCTGTCATTGCTTGGGATCACTAACTTCCTTGTCATTGTGAGATTTCCAGTTTTTATGCTTAGCTAAGTTTCAATTCAATTTCAGTTCAATTCTATTTTATTTATATAGCGCCAAGTCACAACAACAGTTATCTCACATCGCTTTTAATAAAGAGCAGGTCTAGACCGTACTCTGAAGTTATTTACAGAAGCCCAACAATTCCCACCAAGAGCAAGCGCTAAGTGACGGCTGTTTCATTTTTAAGGGACACACGTCAGAGTGATGTCAATCTTCTCATCTAACTCGAATAAGCGAATAAGCATATTTCCCAAAGCATCACACAGTTCCTTTCCTAAACCATAAAAAAAGCCCAAACTTAAACTACACCATGGCTATGTCAGGATATGTACAGAATGTACATCAGAATTGTGAATTTACTGTATTCTTGGATGTATTATTAAAAGTGAATAGACTTTAAAAAAGGTGGGGAAGTAATGGGAGCATATGAGTAATAGGAAGTAATTTCTGTAAGACTCTCATTCCATCTAGTCATTACTCTCATCTTTCCTTAATGGTGTCCCTACTATAGAAGACATGGGATCTAACAGTATTACAGTTTACTTCAAATTGCTTGACATTTGTGGAATACATTGGAAAGGCCTAACAGCAAAAAAATACACTGAGGGGCAAAAAGTAATTGACAGAGATTCTCTAAAAGATAATTACAGTGGAGGATCTATGATAATAAACATTTTTCATCAGACTACAGCTTAACAATAGCAGTTGCTAATGCATTTGAACAAAAAAATTCTCTCGTCTGCCCGTGTCTATTCTTTATTTTCCACCGTGCCCCCCTGTGACTTCAGAATTAATTTCCAATAGAAGTTTGTCCATATGCTTCTTAATGCTTGACTTTTATTTCCAGCTGTTAAGAGGTTCTTTGTCTACTGATTATAATGAAGAGGAATTTTGATAAAGAAGATGAGGGGAGGCAAAAGAGACGGAGGAGAAATGGGTTTGATCTTGAAGCGGGGAAAGGGCGTAGGAGTCCACAGGGCCTCGGCTTCTTAAAAGGTGCTTGTAGCCTCCAGGGAAGATGCTCGCTCTCTGCCTCTCTTCTCTGTCTCGCTCTCTGCGTGTCTTCATCCTCGTCTCCCACCACCCCCGCTACTCAAGATCAATTATGATTGACAAGCGCTCTGGTTCAGAACTCGTTTAAGTTGCTTGATCTGTGGGAAGATATGAGCTCCCCCAACCTGCACACCTCACCCCCTCCTACCTTCTTACTCCTACATCCCATCGTTAGCCCAATCTGGGATCATGCAGAGTACCTGAGGGATCTATACTTTCACTGAAGTCCTTGCAGGATGTTGAGCACTGTTATCTCAAAAGGACGTGTGCACTTGTGTTTGCCAGGTCAAGTGAGGGAGCTATGTTAGCTTGACAAAAGAGGAAAAGAGATTTTTCACATTGCAGTGTGGTTCTTTATGGTGTGTTATGCAGAGCTGTAAACCAAAGTCTTAAGTTTAAAGAATTACTTCAAGCTTGTTGTTTTTGAAACCAGAAAATGGATTATCCTTGCCATCTCCCCTTAGCTAGTACACAGCAGATAACAAGAGCAACATAACATCTCTATTATTATTCAGTAAACAACTGTTTCTGCCTGGAGTTTGCCTTCCCTACCAAAAAATGAGCATGATGATCAGATCTTTGTACAAAATGCTGTGCAAACCTTCAGGTCTCACACAATGTCCAGGTTGGATTCCCATCAACTCAGGACGAGATGCAACTCCCGCTGAGGACTGTGTTTGAGTGACTTGTTCAGCTGTATTACAAATGTCTATGATTTTAGACAATTACTGGATGGACTGCCATGAAAGTTGGTATAGATATTCAAGGTCCCTACACAAGTTTTGAACTAGTAACATCAGCAGGTTTAAATTTGTGTTTGCCTAATATTTTGGTTCATGACCAAAAGCCTGCAAACTAATGAAGTTCCCACAAGCCTTGCAGTGAATATTAATGTTTAAGCAGGTTACTATTGTCACCATGAGCATATTGTACAGCCTCACAGAGCTGCTGGCATGGCTGTAGACTTAAAAGGATTAAATTTCTGTGACTGACCAACAAAACAATTTTGTTGCTCTCGTCACGTGCACGCTAGGCAACAACATTTGGTGTAGCTGTATTGTTGTCCAGGTAACAGTAGAGATAGAGAGAGTAGTATGGCTTATTCATGCTGTACATTGCCAGAAACAGGTTGTGGTAATAAAAAGAACAAACAGTTTGTCATAAATCAGGAGAAATACTGAAGAATTGTGACTCTGGGAAGAAACCGGGAGAGGACAATGAAAAAGAAAAAAAAGTCTCCTGGGGAAAAAAAAGTCTCCTGGGAAAAGCTGGAGGGTTGGCAAATTTGGCTACCAGACTTCTTTGATAAAAACAATAATTCTACCTTGCGGAACACAAGAGTTGCTGGGCTATCGCTGCCTTGATCTGCAGCAACTAGTCCAAACTAGTTGATGCAGATCAAGGCAGCAAACTCTTGTGTTCTGTGAGGTAAAATTATTGTTACAAAAAACACCAAAGTAACACAATAACAAACAAACAAATCAAGGCAGCAACTCCTGTGTTCTGGAAAGTACAATCACGTTTTCTGTCAGTACTGTCTGGTAGGTTTGGACTGCTTCAGTTTTGCGTACGAAAGGGATGTCTGATGGAAAGGTAAAGCAGTGAAAATCTTCTAAATATAAACTGATATTGATTTTTTTTAGGTTGCTAAAAAGTGTTTTGCTGCTGCCCCTGTCTACACTCCTGTCTGCTTTCTTCAAGCTAAGGATGTGCCGACCGCTATCTACAGTAGGTAATACACTGACTATGGATAGGTACCTCATACAACCCCATGTCAAAAAACCTGAACTGTCTCTTTAAAGTTAAGACTTCTTTGGCAGCAGTTGTGCTGTGACCATCCTATTTTTAATGGATTAAAAATAACTCCCCTAGACAAATACATTTTCAATTTAAATGTCATGCCTTTTCACTTCAGTCTGCAGATCCTCTTATCACTGACTCTTCCCAATTGTGCTTATGTTATTCAGTTTAAAGTAATTCCAAATTACCTTTTTGTAAAATAGGCTGTTAAGCTCCAACTAATACATTACAAGCAGAATTGCTTACACTAGCTTGTTGTTCTCGTCTGTAAACAAACTTTCTGCCCTCCACACAATGCACAGTAATGACCCATGGTAATGAGCCAAATATTGACCATCATGCAATTTAAGTCATGCGGAATTTTCTCTGAACTGATCACTGTGAAATTAACTGTGATAACCACTACCAATGCCACATTCTGAAGCCCCCTGACTGGCTTTTTGTCCATACACTTCATTATTTCTCCTTCTTACTGCTTTGAATGTGTGCTCATGTTACTGGAAGGGATTTCATGGGGAAATAAGCCTGAGAACTCCCAAATTAGGCCAAACAAAAGCACAAAGCTCACCATTGGGGATATAGTTAAACATGCTGGCAGTTTTGTTCTTTCTGAAATGAGACTCATCACAGCTATTTCAATGAGAACAATCCACCCAAAGCTTTGCAATTAGGGTATTTCTTGGTTTACAGAGGATCTGGTTACTTTTGACATTAAATTCACAAATTTGAAGAATACTGACTTTTATACTTCAGAGTAGGGATTTGTATTTATATGGTTTCACAATACCGATCTGCCCGTTCAAGTATGGCTAATATCCAAATTTTGTAAAATACCCATGAATCCATCAAGTTTAAACTGTTTTGTCAATGAGAAAACTACATCTTATCATTGGAGTTGCAAGTGGCCCCATAGCGTCAGACCCCAAAAGGACAGTGCATTTGTTAATAATAATATCAATATTCCTCACAATCTTTGTGGAGCTGTGAGTGTGAATTGAGGTCTGGCTGATTGGTTTTCATTCTTAACAAGGACTGTGGAGAGGCAATTTAATTTCTTCTCCTCCCTGCCTCCTGGGAGACTATTTTTATTTTATTTTTGTGCTTTCCTCTCCAAAAATGTCAACATGACTTTGTCAGCACTAAGCACATTCTCTGCTGTGACAGATATCACCTGACCCCAATTTATGAAAGGCACGGAAGAGACACATCCTTGTAGCACAATATGAATATATTATCATTTCAAAATGTCCTGTATTCAGCAGTTGAGAATTATGGTGAAGGATGTGCTGGAAAACCAAACATCCTTCACTTAAATAAGACAAAAGCACATTTTTTGGATGCAAAAACAGGGAACCTCATGAATACTCTTAACATGCAGTAGTCCCTCAATCTGGTCACAGAAACAGTGATGGGACTGTCAAGCTTAGATCAAATGAAAGTATCAATCAAAAAGGTGTATAAAAAAGTGCATTCAAAAATAAATAAATACGAAATTTCCAGACCGCTGAACTGCAAGATCCCATCTCTCTGCTGATAGTCCTGACATGTCTGTATGGAGTTCCTGTCTCTCAACACAACAGTCAGCCACAAATGCAGCTTATCTTCTTCATAGGGCAATGCCATTATGGCACCGATATTAGCTTTGTGAGGAAGGATGTCTGCCTTTCTCAGCTAAGCAAAGCAAACAGCAGTTATAGCGCAACCGTCTTTCTCCCTCTAATGGTGTTTTCTGCCACTCAGAGAAGTGCCTGGGTAATGTTTATTGAATTCTATTCTCAACAACAGCCATAAAAGCAGACAACATTGCATGTGGACTGAAACCTCAACTAGGCAAATCTATAGATTACATAAACACACACTGCACATGCGCACAGATGAAGATGTGCACACACATACCATCTCAAACATCTGCGAAAGATTGACTGCATGTGTATACATGTGCACATGTATATCCACACAGACACACAAATTGTATTCAAAAGACATCTGCCATCATGTGACCACGAGGCATTCAGATGCTACCCTCCAATGAATATAAAGTATAAACACTCCTCTAAATTCCCCACCCCTGGCCTCTATTTCATGCCATTATCTTGGCATAATAAACACATTAGCTTCTCCCTACCCAATTCTGCTCCTAAGATGAATCTTTCCCCACTATATAAAATAATTTGCCAACATTATATGTGCTGATGAATAATTCATGAGGGTTCATGGAGAGTTTCAGTCCCATCTGAGTCCTGGAGAAGGCAGAGCTGACAGACACCCAGGTTCCTCTGATGGACTCAGGGAGAAAAGTGAAGGATTTAGTGAAAAATCTTCCTTTGAAAATGATATACAGTCCCTTATATTCACTCTGAATGGTATTTATTCATAGAAGCATGAGGGCAGTTCAAACGAAGATGCAGGATCATCTGATCTCTATTGAATTGTCATAATTGGTTCAAGTTAAATTATTTCTAAGTTGCTCCGTTTGGACTTGTGTTTCCTGTACCCTATAAATATACTGCAGACTTTATCAGTTCTAAACTTTGGGAAAGACAAAATTTTCCATTTTTGTAAGAAAGAATAAATAAATTCAACTGTCTAAATGATGTAAGCATTCTGTATGATGCTTTAGTTTAGGTGTCAGTGGGTAGAAATGGGAACATGTTACAACTGTCTTCTGATATTCAGATTTTTAGGGGCAACAGAGTTTGATTGGAGACTTTCTTTCACTGAATTTGTTCTGTCAAATTGTTCCCAACAAATCATAGTACATAAATAAACCAGGTTGTTTGTCAATACATTCCAAAAAGATCTACATGACCGTTCCTTAAAGAGTAACTTGTAACACACCCTATAATTCCTGCCTTGGCTGACCACCAGTGGTTTAACTTTTCACCTGAAGAACAGGTTACATGTTCAATAGAGGAGGTAGCACAACACTGCTTTTCAGCCTGGTATTAACTTCTACATCCACTAAGCTTTTAGTAAGGATGTGGTTGCTTGCTGGCAATGACGATATTTTAATTAATTAAGTTCATTCTAAAGTAGCTCATGCCACAAGTGTGTTTTGCTGAGGATGATTCATTTTCAAGTTTACAATAACCAGATGTCAAAACAACTGGGACAAAGCACTTCACTGTGCAAACACTGCAGATTCAGGTATGATTGTACATGAACCCCAATTTATTAAACATTTATCCCATCTGAGCACATTTCTTAACAGCTGCTGTACACTGCTCTCTTTTATTGAATACTTCTTGAATAAATACGTCAGCTTAAGCCCACTTTGGTGTTCTGTAAGCCTGAGGCGTGCTCATTCATAAAAAGTGGCAATAAGATCAGAGGTTGTAAACCCATGCACAAAAAGGATCTACACTAAAATTTCCTCACGATGTCTGGTATTTATGAAATACATATCTGACATGTGAATATCCCAATTCCCCCTTGTACATTCTCAACAGCATTTGTAGTCCTTTTAATAAGAATTAAGATGTGTGTCTGGTTTTCCTATTCTGATTTCCTGATTCAAAGTGAGCAATGCTCCTGTAGAATTCTAGGTAGATATTTATTGTTAGAAATATGTTTATCCATCACACGTTTCTGGTGTTTCTACAGTGGCAATATTAAGTAAATGTTAAGCTACTATAAAAATATAATATCAATTAAAACTATGACAATAAACAGAGATGGGGACTCGAGTTAGAGACGCAGACTCAAGTGTGACTTAAGTCGCACACACAGTGGCCTGAGACTCGTCCTCAAAAGACTTCAGACTTGACTCGGACTCGAGGACTCGTGAACAATGTTTATATTTTAGGAAATGACGAGCGTGCCGTTATTCCCTCCCTCTGTTACCTATAACCTGCCTACGTGACACGTAGCACCTGCTGCGCGTGGCCGCACGTGACAAAAAAGGACAACAAACACCGCAGCTGCTGAGCCATTCATCATAAACTTTGGCTTTAAAACTTCATACAACAAGACCCTAACTAAGAAGCGCTGAACGCAAATAGGTTAGCAAGCATCGGCCATCTAACGTTAGCTTGCTTCTTGCTTTAGCTACGACCTACGAGAGGATAACTCTGACTGTCGTTCGTTATGAAAAGATGAATGAGCGCTGGCTGCCATCACATTAATTATCAATGTTGGCTAGAAAGAGGTTACAGGTTTATTGTTAATCATGTAACCTTACAGATTTATTTAGTTATAACGTTACACTGGTTTGAGAGTGGGGAATGTTAACTTGCAGTAGTTTAAGCTGTCATTGATTGCATTGCATTACATGGTTGTGTTCTGTAAGTTAAAAACAGGTTACAGGATTATTGTTGATTAACGTCACAGTTTTATTTAGTTAACGTTACACTGGGTTTAAGAGTCTGGGGAGTGTTTTGACTTACAGTATTTAATAAGTCGTCAATAATTGCATTGCTGTGCACTGTGCACTGACAATGTAATCTACTGCCTTTTTTGATCCTCTGACGTTTCCTCTAATGCCATCATGAAGTTGTTTTGAGTGAAATTTCTTAACACTGTTGTATGGATTGTCATGAAATTACGTGCAGATTCATGTTCCCCTCAGACTGAATTTTATTAACTGTGGTGATCCCTGACTTTTCATGTAGCAACACTTGCAGGTCAAAATCCTAACTAATGATCCCATCAGCCTCACTGTACATTCTATTTAGTGCTGATTGTTAATTGTTAGCATGCCAATATGCTAAACTAAGATGGTGAACACAGTAAACATACCAGCAGAAGAACAGCATGTTAGAATTATTATTGTGAGCATGTTAGCATGCTGATTGCTCATAGCACAAACAACGAGTATTTCAGAATGAATGAATCTATGCAACATTTTTTACTTGAGCTTTACAGTTTTCAGTTGTTGCAGCTACTGAGAAACATCCATTCTTGTGTTTTGGAGGATTTGATCTTTGGACCTACAGAAGAGTGACTGCCTCAAATATGAACTGTCTCGTTGTTGCTCTCTGTGAATACAAATGAATAAATGAAAGACTTGTCAATGTCAAAACATTCATACATTATTAGACTACACGCATACTGTGAGGTAAAACCCAATGTCTCAGATAATAGTAGACACAGAGAGAGTGACAGAGACCAAGAGTAAAACTGGCTGAAGATCTGGGCTTAAATTGCTCACTTTACACTCTGCAAGCCTTCAAAGGGCAACCTTCACACTCTCCAGATTCACTGATTTGCTGTTTCTGCCTCAGTAAAAATAACCTTCAGGTCAACCTCTTCTCTTCTACCCTCATGGCAGCACGCAACTGTGCTACCCTCATCGATACAACCACAGAATTTGCTACTATCAGAAACGTAAGACAATTAATACTGCTTCCTAAATGCTATGGTCTCTAACATTAAAGAGAAGGTTTCTTTACTTAAAATTAATCAAATTAGTCTACATCTGGGCCCCAATGATATTTGCAGACAGCAGTCAGACGTGCTAAAGCAGGATTTCGTTGAAGCGTTTAATTGTCTGGACAAACTGGAACCTCGGTTTTTTATTAGTGGACCACTGCCAATCGTCAACAGAGGGATCGACAGGCTCAGCAGACTCTTAGGACTCAACACACACACACACACACACACAGAGCAAAACCTGTGGGCTGACAGGTATCAAATGCATTGATTACCTCAGTCTATTCTGGGGGTGCAGGTATCTTTTCAGGGCAGATGGCCTCCACCCAAACAGATCTGGAGTTAAAGTTTTTTTTTGGTTCCATCTACAACACCCACTGACCAGATGTAAGATGATGAACTCTGAGACACAGCCTCTAAAGCACAAAGACAAAACATCCTAGCTTCAATGTCAGCGTGTTGGCAACCACCTCTTGGACCTAAACTTCTCCTTATTCCTGCTCTCATCATTTTCCCCTCTTCCCTGCCTCACCCTTTTGGGATTCACTGATAAAATGGAATTGCTAGTTCATGCTGGCATTTAAGCTGGGGTAGGTAACATTGAGAAGCAAGAGACAGCTAGGTTTTTTAAAGTAACCATTTGAAAAAATCCCACCGCCTTCATTCAGGCCTCCCTCTAAAGACACTCCCCCAATGCATATTTTCATACACACAAGTGCACAGGCAGAGCATGCTCAGGTAGGCCAGCCAATCATGCAGGACTGAATGAAATGATTGGCTGTGCTTATTACAGTCCTTTCAACAATAATATCAAAATATGCTTCAGAAATAAATTGCCTACCCCATCTTTAAATTCACCCACCCATCACTGTCTCGTCTGCCTCCACCACGACCAAGCACATTCTGTAACATCAATCTTGCTGATAACGGACGGACGACAAAAAGAGAGAACATTCTCCTGCCTGAGATGATGAGACCGATAAGGCCAGCAAGGTCACCAAGGGTTGCCTCATCAGTCTGCCCCCCCCCACCCCCCCACCTCCCCACCTCCGATATCTCTAACAAACAAAAATCGCAGATTAAGCAACTGTACGTGATGTTAATGGATGCCACTGCACTGCTGCATCTCAAGTCCCCGCCATTGAAATCAACACCAAGCAAATCTGCCTACCATCAGTGCAGACAGGAAGACAAATTATTTTTAACTCATAATTAAATTATCAAGCAAAATCTTGACTTTATGTTTTTAACTGAGATTTGGCTAGACTAAGATAACAGTGCAGCAAATTATTCTTATTGAGTCCCCTCTAGAGTGCATAAATAAGGAGGTGGAGTTGCCATTTCGTTTAATCACTCTGTTTAGTGCAATCTGATGTCTTATGGAAGGAATATGGGTAGAATTCCTCAAGTCGAGCAGCATTATTATTATCAATTAGTCACAGGCAAGTCTCGTGTGCGTAAGTTAGTTGCGGATCAGATGTGGTGGAAAAGCCAACAGTGAATGCTCATAAAGGGGGCCAAGTGTGGAGAGGTAGCCATGACACGAAGTCCTCATGTTAGGGAGCCTGCATTGATCATGCTCATAGTTTGTAAATTGCTATTAAGAAATATGGTGCTAAACCTGTGAGAATATCACTTGTATTAACATGTAAAAGACATCTTAAACTCAAGAGTCTGATAGGAGATCTCATGTTTATTTTTTTAAAATATTTTCTTTTCTTTTCTAGAATATGTTTTCGAGATGGAAACAGAAAATGGGGTTGTCAACCTAAAGCATTATTTCCGCAGAAAAACCTTTATTAAATCATGTTATTTTGTGCACTGCTACGCTAGGTAATCTATGTCTTCGCTTTAACAATCACTGAGAAATGTATTGCTGTCAGCTGTTAGTAAATGATTGTTTGCTGTTAGTATTTTACAAAAATCAGTCATAAAAAACATTGTTATCAAAGAGGACAGTCAAGACTTGCACACTTGCACTGTGTTCTAATGATGTGACAAAACTACCATCAGAAAAGGGATGCAATTTTATCACAAGATATTTTGATATGGCTATGACATCAGTGATTAAGGAGGATAGCATGCGATAAGCCGTAATGGGATGCCAGGGTATTATCTATTGTCAGGAAAAGGTGATGTAGGAGTAGGAAGGAGCTGCAGGAGACAGAAGGGGAGAGAGAGGACAGTATCATATGGACAAGAAGTCCTGCTGACAGTTCAATATTTCCTGAGGCCAATAATGTTATTTCATAAAATAGATTTACAGGCACAAACCAGACAAAAAAGAGAGCAGATATAATTTTCAATAACCAAACTGATGCTCAACTGAACCGTAAAAGACCAGTTAGTTTTGCTAATTTACTGAGGAAGAGAAGAAGTAGACAGAACAGAGAGTATACTTCTCTAAAGGTGACAACATAGAGCTAAATGCAGACTCTTATTTAACAGAGCACTTCTCTCTGGCTTCTACTGTCTAACTGGATAAGTCCCTCAATTTTCCACATGCAGTGGGAGTGAACTCAAATCTTTCACTGCTTACAGTGCTTAAAGATGATTTCCAGATGAGACAGTTTGCAAACCTTTCTGGAAACCTGTTTGCCAACAGACTGCAAACAATTAATTTGGTTATTTCACAAATAGAGGAATCATTATTTTCTCTTTGAAGCCAAAATGCATTTTATATCCGAAGGGATGTATGTGATCTCTCTGTTTATTATGTTTTATTACACGTATAACCCTGCAGCTCTTAATTCAGCTGCAAATTAATGAATGTCATCTGTTTTTTTTACAAAATATTCTGTAATAGAAGATCATGAAAGTACAATTTAAATGATTCTGTAACTTAACATTACAAGAATGCTTATATGCAATATATTACTGTATCACAGACTCCACAATACTAAATATTTCAAAACAAAATATTTTATTCACTAGAAACTTATAATCTTTAAAGCAGCTGTTGGTAACAATTGAACACACACTGATCTAGTGACCTTAAAGGGCAACTACACCCGCAAATTCTGCTTTGACCGTGACTAGAAGCGTATTTTTGACCTCTACTCCAAGAAGCTCTCTGGTGTGCATGTATGTGGTGCAGTGTCAGTACATTGTTCCTAAACCAGTGATTACACATAACTTATCATTCATCCACCTGCCCTACTGATGTGATCATCATCCCTTATAATGCATATTGTGTACTTGTGTTGTTTCATTGTTCCAGCTAGGCACCTCAGATTTCACTAGACATTGAACTGTGTACGATTGTGTATGTGACAAATGACTTTGATTTGATGTGACAGATATCAGATCTTGATATCAGATCTGTATTAACAACATATGCCATCAAGAATCTGCGTGATTATGTGTTATCAGTGGAAGAATGTTGAAGTATCTGGAAATGGGAATTGTGGGGGATTGAGTTTGGAGACTTATTGTAAAGATAAATATTCCTGTTCTCCTCCAGGCTGCAGTATACAGTTATTTAAAATGTCTTGCACACCTGGATTCTGATTCATTCTTTATGACAAAACTTGTAATCCTGACAGAAATTTGCTCGAAGGAAGAAAACAAAGCTCTTGAAAGCACTGATAGTAAGTTGACAGTAGTATCTTTCTACACATGAGGCATGTTTACATTTGTTTACATTTGTTTACATTTTTAGTCTTTGTACAGACTTCTTCTGAGTTATGACGTTATATTACGAGAACCTTGTGTTTCCATCTAAGATGCAGAAATGCTGTGAACACTTAGTGAAGTGAACATAATTCTACACAGATTGATACAACTGGTGATGTTCAGAGAAAGCGGGAGCTGTGCAAACAGGGAGGGCTTGCTAGCACTGTTTGATCAGAATGTATTCCAGTCTCTATCCCGAATGTGTGGTAATTAAAAGTGAAAGTTGTGTTAAAATGTAAAAGAATCAAATTCAATAGGATAGGAATGTAGTAGCTACATGTCAAGTTAGGCCATCCAGATGTAACATCCTCCAGCCCCACCTGGAAGACCATAAAGAGCTTGTAAGCCACATGGGACATAATCCATCAAGTGTGTTGTGGGTTTGCACCTGAACTACCTAAACTGGCTCTTTTAAAAATAAAGTAGCAGCAGTTCTAGTGGAGCCTCTCATCATATTTCTAAGGCGATTGAAAACACCCATGGAAGGAAACTCATGCTGGTCACTTGTAGCCATCACATTCTTTTGATCGCTACCCAGAGCTCATGAAATGAGGGTTGGAAGCAGGGACGTTCACAGGGACGTGCACAGACATTTTGGTAGGCAGGAGCTCAAGTGAAAAAAAGGCCATTTTTTTTAAACAAGACAAATATATTAACTCAACAGCATTTTTACTTTTCTACAAAATAATCAGTTCACACAGAGACCACGGTCTTCTTTAGTATTCACTAGATTTATCACAGCAGCAGGCAACAGCAAAGGAAACTATGCCACAATGTGCATATTTTCTATGCTACTAGTTTCAAGTAGATTTAGAATAAATGACAGTTTCATTAATAATTTGTTTATTTTTCACACAATAAATCATTTCAATTCTTTTGGTGTTATTGGAATACATAATACTTGACATAAATCTTCACACTAAACTGTGGCATTGCAGGCATAATTAAAATTAATGTTATTTAAATAGTTTTACTTTTTGTTTCACAAGCAAGATGCCAACTGAGTAAAAATAACCTTCAGCTTCACACAGCCAAGCAACAGAATACTGAATTGCCTGAATACATTACTGTATTGATCAAATAGTTTATTATTGTTGCTATTATTACATTTACCATGCGCGCGCGCGCACACACACTTACTGATGGTGACATGGACTTAGTTTCACATTTGAGGGAGGGGCGGCTGTCGGTATATGTAAAGATCTATCAGCGTACAAAAAACTAATTGAATGGAGAGTTATTAGATGAGGAGTCTACCATCAAAACTATGAAGTTACTCTTTAAGGCACTTTTTTTCATGGAGTGGTCAATTTTGAGACTTTGGTCTATTTTGCTTCTATGTCTTCTTTTACTCTAATGCAAATAAAACTTCAAGAATACACCTTTAGATGATGTTGGTTTTAAGCCTACTAACCTCTGTCTATTTGCATCTATAGATTTCTTCTATATTAACCAAAACAAGCTAATCTGCATATTTACACAGCACATTTCAGAGGAAAATACTCTTAATGTAAGTCATTTAACTGGGGAAGTTCTGTGGCTATATGCTTTAGTTATTTTCTTTATCCCATATACCTGCAGTGACTTGTAAAATGTGTGCAAATTTGCGCATTTTAATTAGTTAACGCCTAATTTGCATATCAATGTGGCGATTGTGATGACGTTATTAGACACAAATGTTACTGTGTTCACCTGTAGTGTCTCCATCAGTACATTGGGTTGTTTGGCCATGAGATATTGCCATAGACTGTATATAAGAAATAAACGTAGTCATGGTGATGTCACCCGTTGGTTTGTGGACTGCCATTTTGAAGCCTTGAGTTTGGCCGATAGGGCACCGCCATGTTGAGTTTTTGCAACCAGGAAGTGCCCGGAACTGAGGATATGGCGGAGCTAACAGCCCTGTGTGGAGCTAGCTAGCTAGCTTAGCTAGGTGCAACTGTAACTCACGTTAACTGTCATTTTAACAGGCTGATAACTCTGTCTTACGAACAACAGTCTTAAAACTAAATGTACTCACCAGAGAAAGTGAACAGCCGACTCCTAATAAGCTTTTTCAACGGCGCGCTGGTTAAATTTACACAGTGTTGAGGGTACGAGTCGGCTCTAGCTTGATTTACAGGTCGCCATGGTAACGACTTTTCAATTATAGATAATCCCGCCCTAAAACATACTCTGCTTTGTGGTCTATTTTAAATTAAATGGGACCATAATTTACTAAATGAATATCATTTTTATTGAAGAAGACTTGAAACTAGTGACTTTAGAGACCAATAGAGACCATAAACTCATCAGGAAAGTGTTTACTGGGGTAATTATTCAGTTGAGAAGTAGGGTCATTTCCCCATTATTTCTAATGGAGCCGGACCTCTTTTTGCAACCAGAAGAGTCGCCCCCTGCTGGATCTTCAATAGAATGCAGCGTTTAGGGACTTCCGCATTCGCTTCATATTGTAGACCGGAAGCTTCCCGCTTGGATATTGCCTTAGCTAAACTTCAGCTAACTTATTACATTAGCTCAGGTCATGTGTTATCAAGACATAGGCCTATATTGTGTTTTGTTTAATTAGAGGTAAACTCGAGGCACTGGCAGTTCAGTCTTTTGTTCAATACCACTCACCTCAATACAAGGCATGAAAAACACTGCTGGGAGAGCAGCTGGAGTGGCTGCTGTCTGTCTGTGTGTTGCGCTGTGGTTGCGCAGTGCGGAGCGAGGGAGAGCGAGAGTGAGAGAGAGGGCATCTGAACTCCATAGTCTCATCTTCCGACCTGATAGCCTGTTTTTTCCCAATAAATATATTTGTTTGACAGGAAATCTGTTGCAAACAGGAATAAATATACTGTATATTCATTTATTAAAAAAACAACAAAAAAACAAGCATCGCAGAAAAAGGGCGCTTTCTCTTGAGGAAAAAAAAGGGCAGGTACTGAAGCCCCATTTGATGTCTATGTGGGCACGTGCCTGGTTGGAAGTCATCTCACTCCTCACCATGACAGTCCGGTACAAAGCTTTTATCGCTGATAATGTCATACTAATCCTTCTGTCAATCTCTGACTCCATCTTACCTTTACTTGTGAACAAGCCCCCAAGATACCTGAATTCCTTCACTTGGGGCAACTTTCAGGACCCAAACAAAAGTGGACCACCTTTTTTTCCAGGAGAGTGAAATGGCTTCAGAATAGAAAGTGCTCAGGCGCAAATCATCCTAGTGCTAAATGCCCCCAAGAATGTATTTGATTTGTTAAAGGAAATTAACACACAACTCTTAATAAGGGTATTCAAGGACTAGTTAGCCAGTCATAATACTTATAGATTGAGGATTTTTGCGTGAACACATACGCAGTCCAAACATGATGATCTACACAAGCTGTTTTTCTGACAGAGAGAGTGGCTGGGCATCAGCGTGTCTGTATTGCTCTAGCAGTACTGGAGTCTCTGTTTGTGTTTTCCCTAGAGGTATTTCCTCACAGAGTGTGGACCGATAGTAGCTGAGAAAGTGCGGCTGTGGAGCACAGCAACATCAAGAAAAGAGGCGAAAGATGACACTGAAATCTACCTAATCTGAAACAGACCCATGAAAAATCTACACGGACCCATGGTGCATAAATTAACTTTCATAAAAGAGACCCAAAACAAAAGGCACTTGAGGACAGTCAGATATGATCCAAAAAGACCCAAAGATAATTAAATCCAATTCAAAATGCAGTCAACCCAAACGGAGACAAAGAACAAACAAATGAGTAGCTGCAGTTTTTTTGCTGCGCCTCACAGTTTGAACTTGCTATCTCCTTCTTAGTTGCTTGTTTTTACAAACTTTGAGCACAAAAAGCTGAACTGTAAGAGAATTAAGCACACCTTAGTTTAACCTCAAGCATCTAAGAAAATAAAAAGTTTCTTTGTATTGCAGCAGAGCATGTTGCTGCACACTGACACTTGATCCCATATTCTATTTGTTGTGATACAATATTGGGCATACGTTACAGATCTTGGTACTCGCTACTGATTGTCTATAGGGCCTAGAATATTCAGCAATTTATTGTGAGTGTCATTTTTTTCAGAGAAAAAATGTGGTGTGTATGTGGTCAGTATAATCCATAATACTAATGACTAATATTAAAACATAAAGCTTAGGACTATCATTGGATTCAGTTAAATTTTATTCATATATCACAACATCAAAACAGAAGTTATTTCAGGGCACTTTTACTTTAGAACAGGTCTAGATCATTCTCTAAATACATATTCTTAAACACATATCAGTGCTTTGTAACTCTGACTTTAAGTGCAACCTGTTCAAAGAGAATAATACTCACCGCTACAGAAGCAGATCAAGAATTTTGGCTTCAAACATGACAGCAAAGCAGAATGTTGTGAAGTTGAAGAGATAAAGAAACTAGTCCAGGTCCAAATAAGGTAACATCTACAATCCCCACAGTTGTTAAAAGTTTAATCACTGTTATGTGTTTCTTTTTTTTTCCACTTGAGGCCAAGCAGAGCTAACACAGGTTAATTCCTCCTCTGTTTGATCAAAGTCAGTGTGAAACAGGGAGGTAATATGGCTTAATGCCAAGAATGAGTTTTATGCTGGCAAAATGCAAACAACTTAACAATATGTGGTGCTTCTGTAAGGGTTTAGATTTTCAGTTTCATCATCTGATTCTAATCTTCTGTTAGCACAGTGGATTTATCTTAATCTGTTTTGTACAGTATGTCTTGGCATGTTTGGGTCTTACACTCTGTAAAACACTTTTATTTTGCATGGTGCAATACAAATAAAGTTTACAATTCTTTACTTATCTGTATTTTGACATGCAAAAATATTTCATCTGAAATCAATATTTTCTGTACTTTTAGGCATAAAAGGTGAATGTTAAAAGTTTTTAGATCCTCATTAACAGAACAACTTAAGCAGTTCTCAGCTTGCAGCTCTTCTCTGATGTCCATGTGTTAGAGCTAGACAATAAAACAATAATAATAATATAACAATAACAACAGCAATATAACTTTTTTCAATAACAAAAAAGACTTTAACCACAATTAACCATTCAAAAAAATCAGTCTTTAAACTCAAAACAAATACGATTTGATAATTATAGGGATAATTATCTATATCGAAAGATATGAAACATTTTATTGTGATAACATTTTTGGCCATTTTGTTCAGCCCTACCTTCTGTATGTTCAGTGTGTTGCACTCCTAAATTTGTAAAAAAAAATATGACTAAATATGCCTGGCAGAGCTTCTGATCTTTGATGAAAGCGATAGCTTGACATGGAAGCGGCGTATTTAGTCATATTTTGGCAACATGATGAATGATTGGAACATAGTGAGTATACAGATGGACTGCAGAGAACTGGATTATGAGTCATTTGAGAAGTTTTTAATGTACATACTACTGTTTTCCAACATAAAATCTATTGGAATCCATTGTAACTGTCTGAATTCAAGCCAACCAAAGCTTGTTTCTACCTCAGTGAGAAAACTACAAAGTCTGAAGCAAATTACCAAAATGCAGGTAAAATAAACTGTGAATAGGCAAGTTGGTATTATAAAATGCGAAAAAGTAATCTGTTTGTGTTTCAATCAATCAACAACTGTAGTGCGAGTATACTCCAGACGACGTGATAAAACTACGAGCAGTAAGACCTCTGGCACATCATGGCATTTAATTATCTGAAAAGGCCATTTATGCAATTTTAATAAATTAATTAATATTCTCTGTCAACATGCGCAGTTTGATGTTTTTGTGAGTTGTCATGGGGATACAGAGAGGAATGACATAAAAGGTCATGGGGGTGTGATGATTGCATGGGTACACTGACCACTAAATTACTTGAACATCCCTGTTCTTTTTTATGCCTTAGTTATGTCTTTTTAAGTGGAGTCTTTGAACGGCAACATCCTAAAGCTTTGTGTACAGCAGAAGAAGCAGAATAGAGTACTGCCCCAATATTGTCTTGTCCTTCATAACTTTTTGCATCGCTCACATTTTGCAAAATGTTGTTTGCAATATTATGCCATGCACAAATTCAAGACGTGCATTAAAACAGAAGATGTAATGCAGTACCAGGAACAAACCTGGTCCACCAAAGGCAGCTCCATAAAAAACAAACACACAAGATTAGTGTGTGTTTTGGCTGTCTGAGAAAAGTAATTTAAATTCATGCAGAAATGGCCAGGATCATATAAGCTTGACAGCTGCTATGGCAAACCCTTCACTATTACAACGTTGAATATTTCTTCATATGCATTAAGCTTTGTGTGTCAAAGAAATAACAGATCTTACCGGTATCTGTCAGCCAGGTTACAATAATGGTAGTACACACACTGCAAAATCCATTAAGACATTACATGAAGAAGGAGCTGAAAACAACCGAGCAAGCAGAATTGAAGAGTGTCTTACAAGACATGAAGTAAAATAAACCTTCAGTGTGTCTGAATGAGCTTGTTCTATGTCCCTTTGGGCATTATGTAGCAATTACAAACATTAGTGTAGTACGTCTGCTGGACATCACTGATCCTATTCACTGGAGCCATTTTGCTCTGTTTTTCCACAATTAGGTTTTCAAATCAGGCTACTCCAGAGACACTGGACTGTCTGCCACTTGATTGCAAAACAAAATGGAGCAGAGCTTTCTCGGTTCACTCAAAACTCTGTTTGGCTCTATTCCTTTTTCCTATAAATACTGTGGTGGTGTCAATACTTACAGAACAGGGAAAGATTTAAAAAAAAAAGTTGGACAAGGCTGTATGAGCTGGTCTTGCAACCTGCTTATGTTTACTGTATTAACAGTGAATGTGCCTCCTCTCATATTGACTCCTGTGGACTTGGTGGAAAGAGTGCACAGGAGATGGACATGAGCAGGACAAAAACCTTGAAGTGAGCCCAGAGATCACCACTTAGACATAACCCCGTTTAGCCTCTCTCTCTGAGCATTTCTGTTCAAAAGCTTACAGTCCAGTGTACACAACTCACATATAATTTAGAATGAGTCACAGGAAAAATGGACTCTCTTGCAAGAAACAACGTTTAAAAAGGTTCACTGAGTGTAACAACAAAAAAAGCAGAAACAGCTTAAAGTAAAGTTCAGGATACATAAGTGGACAGACAGATGATCCATAGCCCTCATTGAAAAATAAGTCCCAGAGACAGCATCCCCGTCCCGGCATCACTAATGTGGACTAGAGGAGGCCCATCAACAGCACCCCAGAGAATGTGCAGAAAATAGCTACAGATCACAAAGAGCAATCAGTGGACTACATGTTGCGTGGAAACAAGTGGGGGGGCTGATTACCTTCAGTTGGTTCCCACTGGAAAACTGATGCCAAATCAATTCTTCAAGGTGCACCTTTCACAAACATGCTGCAATGATTTTACCAATTGAAAGAAATTCATGGAGGTCTTCCAAAGCCAAGTATTTTGGCACTGAATTCTGATAACTCTGTCAGTGTGACAGCTGTATCTGCAGAGACTGAGAGGAATTTAGGGTTTTTTGTTTCCGGATTTGTCACCGTGACAAAATTTTGTCTGATGTTTCATTTCAGTTATGCAGCAAAATGAAGGCAAACAGAGAGTCAAGAAAGCACAGAACAGCGTATATGCAACAAGATGGTAACATCTGGACAAACCTCAGCAGGTTTACAGATTAAGCCAATTTATAATCAATTCAACATTCTCATATGACTGAAAAGATGCAGAAGTTTCACAGAGTTAAGTTATAGTTTTCCATTAAAAAGGGAAGATAATTTTTTTGTAGTTGTTAAAGGCAGTTAAAAACCTTTTAACTGAGCTTTTCATTGATTTGGTCTATTTTATAAAAAATAAGATTTGACAAAATGCCTCACTTGAAGAAAAGGAAAAGTGCCTGTATTGTATTTTGTATTTAGTCTGAAGTTGTGTGAATTACATGAAATTAATACTTTCAAACAAATCAGCGACAATCATCAAAAATACTTCCCCCTGTTGTGGGGAAGGTATTTTTTGAGTTAAAGGTTTAATCATAATGAAAAACTTTTCCCACCAACATGTTTTGTAATATCTTGGCAAAACTTAAGTATGTTGTGATTGCTTTTAACCTCTGCTGGAAGTTCATCCATGCCAAGTGGCAGGAGCACGAAAAGAATGGAAGAGGCACAACACAGTGTGAGTTTGTATCGATGGAAACACTGCAGGGTCCAGTAGAGTTCAAGAGGTTAACTTAAGTAAGAAAGCACTGAAACCTCTGCCCCTTCACCAACTACTCTGGTTTTTCCAGCTGTACATGTAGTAGTTGTAGTGTTCAAACCAAAACAGCTTGAGCAGGATGCTTGACTGCTCAGATGTCTCTATGTTGTCTCCCTTATTATGAGGCCTTAGGCCCCATCCACACTACTCTGTTTTAGTTTACAAACGGAGAATTAAAACGAATACGATCTCCGTCCACACCAGCGTTTCAGCTGCGGTTTGGAGTTAATCTACGTCTACATTAAAACGACGCTGAACGATGAAGCAGATGGTCTATTCCATACAGAAGATTTGGCAAAAGAATAAATAAATACAGATGAAGCATCAGACCAATTTTTTATGCATGCACCAATAAGGAGCTGGGACTGTTAATGAATGTAACACGGGAGTATGGCAGTGGAAAGCAGACTGGGAGTCGTTGCAAAGTAAATGGCGACATGCACAATACAAGTGTAGGCAAATAAGTGTTATTTGCACCGTACATAATATTTTAATAAAAATACAATGTCAAAAACCCGGTCAGTAGCATCGTGTTTCTGCTTTGCAAGACCCAATCAGAGAGCCGAGCGTGAGCGGCTGCGTCATCATTTCTAAAGTCTTCCGTTTTGGCCCGTCTTCACTAAAATGCCCTCCGGACTTTTGAAACGCAAAATGGGGTCGGCAGCGTTTCCAAACTTCTCCGTTTTAGGTCTTCGTTTTCGTCGTTGTAGTCTGGACGGGAGGTGCAAACGTAGCAAAAGGTCTCCGTTTTAATTCAAAAACGCAGTAGTGTGGATGGGGGCTTGGAATGTCGGTTCCCTGTTAATCAAATTTAAAGCTGAATTGCCCAATGAAAAAGTTATGTCAGTATTGAAGTAAGAAGGAAAAGGTCAAATGTACTCAGGTGACTTTAGATGAATAAAGGATTATAAAAATGTATTCATTTATGGTATGGTAATTGTACAAAGGTAATAGAGTAGGCTATAAATCAAAACAAGAACAATTTAAAATGTGAAAGTCTCTTTGACAGGACCAAGTTCATTTACAACAGACTTTTAGCCACTTAGGCAAAGTGGGAACAAGCAACACAACACTATCATCTTTTATCTTGATATGTTGACCTTGATAGCACACAGCGGCCTAATTACAGTACACATCATGCAGATATGACTCAATATTAACTTTCATAAATCTAATATCCTCTCTCTTTTCGCTTTGTTTTTGGTTTCTACCACCTAGTTGTATCTACCATTTGGTGCTGAACAGTGTAGCATGAGTTTTTAAAGCTTTTTCTGTGAAAATAGCTGACTGCTGCAGCAGAAAATGATGATATGAGAGCGATGAGAGTGAACCAAAACAGTTGCAGGCCAGAAAAACAAAAAGTAAGAAATGTTTGTGTGATGACAGACTAGAGCTAAACTTTAAAAAGGCACAGTGAGTCAAAACAAAGTCTGCTACTAGCAGGAATCAGAAGGATCATGTCCAGGTATGACTTGGAGAAACTTGCCCACACTTTTATTTTTAATAGGTTTGACTATTCTATCAGTCTATTCTCTAGCACCTATATTCTTCATCATTCTCAGGGTCCAATCTAAACTACATGGAAAAGTAGTATTGAGGTCCAAATACTCAAACCTTCAAAAGACTACCATCAGCTTTAATCACAATTAAAATCCATGTGAGTCTGAAGAAGCAATGAGCGAAACTTATTGCTCAAAATAAATGCAATAACATCATATCAGTGTGCGGTAGCTTGTTTTCAATTAAAATCAGGTTTAAAACTTGTATTCTCCACTGCCTTTTACTGAAACTTAAGCACTCATCATGTGTCCTTAACTTGTACTTAAAACATGATTTTAATTTTCTTTTTTATGTTTCTAAAAACACTATTTTTCAACTTTTAGTCTTGCACTGTACTTTTATTTAATGTATTTCATGCAATTGATAATATACAGACATTCATTTGTCATTCATCCCACCCTAAGATGACCACACCAAACTTGAGCCATTCACATAATGCTCAAAATCTTTTCATTTTAGTTTGGTCTACTGTTGCACTCATCATAAACTGCTGTACAACAACCAAACAACTAAAATCCAATTTTGCTCAAACTCCTGTTTTGCTGGAATGATGCATTGGGACAGCCTCTCTGTGTACCAGATGACTGATCTTGAAGAAACATTTTCTCGTTGACTGCATCTGAGAAGTTCTCACTATTAAAGGACTGTGATTACTGATTGACAGAAACAACTATTTTTCGCTCCAAACTCTGATAGAAAACACAGTGATTTCAAAAGTCCAAAGTTTGACTCCCGTGTATTTTTCAATTTTCTCTATAGCAAGTAAATATCAAGGGTGTCAAACTGGAAGTGTAAGGGTAACCTGAGGGCACGGCGGTCCTATCTGGCAACACACAGAGCCCAGCGTGACACTGTCTCAGTTCAAAGGAGCTAAAGGCTGATTGATGGTAAGAGTTTCTCTCTCGGTTGAGGGAAGAAGGAGAGGACCAGAGAGCATTAGAGAGAGGGAAAAAAGGAAAGTGCAGATATTAAGCATTAAATGAGCATGGAAGTCTCATTAAAAATCTCCATGTGGTTTGCCGATGTTTAACTTTATGATGGACATTAGATCTCTGCAGCATGCAGATATATATTGAGGGTGGGGGCAGTGGCGGAGAAACACACCTCTAGCTAAATCAATTGGACAGGTATGAGATTAGGAGAGGCTGTAGCTCTCTCTGTGTGAAAAGTTTCCCTGTAAGCCATCCCTGGAGACAGAGGAGCAGCATGTGGCCCTGTGTGATACAGGTGGAGACTGTCGGAGGTCCAGTAGCAGGTGACCTCAGCCTCCTCCCTCGGATGGGGCTTGTTTATGTATTGCTCCCTTTTTATCACACCTCACCACAGGCCTAATTAACAGGCCATTCCAACAAGATCTGCTGTACATTAATACACTAACACTAGTAACTGGAGTCCCTCAGACCCCAGCCAATTAATCCTAATATAATTAGAAAGTGGTGAGGTTCAGGGAGACAGATATTTATATCAAAATCACTGGCTTTCCTCTCCGTCATCACTGCCTTACAGTTATCTCCTGGAGGCTCCGTTTGATATGAAACTCACAGATTACTCTTTGGCATTGATTCAAGGATACGTCCTCTGTTAAATGATGAACCAGGCTTAACCATTTTATATAGCGGAGGTAGAATGAAACAGGATGGGACAAGGTTGGAGGAGAATTACTGGGACACCCAACCAGCTGTGGATTACACTACTCGCAGCATAAATATCCCTGTTTATTTAGGATGTGCATGCACTGTGCATTTTTATTCATCTCACATTAGACGTTTTAATCAGCCATACTTCCCAGCCGGAACCTGCCACGTTTATGGTCAAACTGTTCGGACCCACTGACTGGCTACAATGTGGTGATCACACTGAATGTAAGCGTGGAGACCTACTTTGGGGAATTCTATAAATGTAAAGTAAGACCAAGAAGATGCAGACAATATGGTCTTCTGTTCTGAAGAACATTCATTTTTTTTACAGTCAATTTTAATTTTGTTCCACTTCAATTTTATTTAGGCTATATAGCGCCAATTCAAGTGATCTCATTGCACTTTTCATAAAGAGGTCCAGAGCATACTCTTTGTTATATTATTTACAGACCCAACATTTCCCACCATGAGCAAGGTTGAGCTACAACATGTAAAATACTACTTCTGTAACATTAAAATATGCTTAGTACCGTTTAGAACAGATATTTTGACAGCAGCCATGTCACTACTGAAACTGAAGACAGCTGATCAAAATTTTGGGCATGCCAGAAATCCAACCGATCGCCTGACAGCCAGATCGTTGATCGTTCAGGCAGTTAATTGGGCATTGTGAATCCCCTTCAATGTGCTCTTCAAACGACAACCAGTGTGGCAGAAATTCAGGCCAAATAAAAAAAATCCCAGGGATGAACATTCAACGTTAAAATTTAGCTTAATCTGTACAGTGTCTGTCTAGCTTTACAGATGCCATCTCAGTCAGATCTTAAAGAGCTGGCATTATACTTTCTGGCTTTTTCCCTCTTCTTAGTGAGTTATATATCTTTTTTGTGCATGTAACGGGTTTGCAAAGTGAAAAAGCCCAAAGTCCAGCCCAAAGGGAGTTCCCATCTCCCACAGAAAGCTGTGCTCAGAACCCCTTGAAAACAGCTTGTTTGTAGTCCAGCCCTTCACTTTCTTTACTTGTGACGTCACAATGAAAACACGTCATAAAGCTTGCCAAGCGGCTAGTCTGAGCGGAGGCCCTTTGGCTCGACTTGCCTTTGTTTGGGTTTCCATTGTAGAAATGTTGTACCTATACCTGCTTCCAGGTACATTTTTTCGTATCACCTCACCTCCGTCGAGATTTCAAGCAAACTGAGGGATACTAAAATGTATCGTGAAAACACGACAGACTGCTGATTAGTCAGAGAATATTCACTATTCACTGCATCATCATTGCATGCACCAGACAGAGGCCAGCAACAGAAAGTTTTATATTTTACAGTTTTCGTATGGAATTTCATCACTAAATCCACTTCTGAGAAGTTTTAAGGTGAGTAATCAGCTGTGTAGATTTTGAATATTGACAGTTTTAGTGATGGCGTGATGGCGGAACAAAAATGTGATGAATATTTTCGGAGTTAAGGAGCTCCGCAAGTGGATGTGGGGGAAGCCTGCGCCAACCCGCAGGAGGAGCGGCTTATCTGTCTTTACATTCTGAGTAATACTGGAACGTTTTAACCGTAGAGCTGTATATATTTTAAGAGCTGTGTGGATCGCTGGTGTGTGTGTCATATTGAACATTACGTCGCGGCAGTTGTGTGTGGCGTCGCTATCTCTGGGTACTATCTGCAATGGAAAATGGAGCAGGGCCGAGTAGAGTTGAGTCTATTGATTTGCGCTTTGGAAGCATTGTTCTGCAAGGCAGCAAAGATCATCAGAACACCGGCAACAGTTCAACGTTCAGTCCTGATGGTAAGATGTGGAACAATGATGTTGTGTGGTTGTGGACTGGAAATAACTTATACCATCTGCTAGGTTATGATCGCAGTCACACTACCTTGTTTCTTACAACCCACCCTTCTCTGCTTCTGATTGGCTAGTAGTCCTTACTTGAGAACGGCGCATGTGCAACTCCCAACAAAGATTTTGTACAAGTAAGATGCATCACTCTGTAGCTCAAGAGCGGAGCATACAACTCATAGGGTGAAAAGAGGAGCTGGAGCAGTATGGAGTATGAGAAAAATATGGTGTTTTTTGAAAATGAAACCATGTAAACCTGTTCTGGTACAACCCCTAATTAAGATTTTGAAGCTGAAAATTAGCATAATACCACCTCTTTAAAAGCGGTGTGAAAAAAAAAGATTAAAGAAATCTTCATCAGATCAGTGAATAAATAATGTGCCTGCAATAACTGCTATATTGTTAGCATTTTTAGCAAATCACTTTTAACTGACAAAATCAATCAGTGCCAGTGCATCACTTTCAGATATATGGCTGTGCTACAAAAGTCATTCTTATCCTTATTTTGAAATTTTATCACCAGTCTGGCCTTTTGTGTAATCACTGGCCTTTTCATGTGACGTACATTGTGTCAAAGTTGAGAGTCTCTCAGGAAAAGTGCTGGAGAAGCTAGAACACATTTGTAAGAATAAGAACGTTTTCTCCAACAAGCAGCGTAATGAAAGTGTCGAATAACAGAAACACAGTTCGAAAAAGTCTTCACGATTTGAGCAGTTATGCCCATCAGTCCTGTTAATCCCTCAGACTCTCTCTGTAGATGTGTTTGACACGAGCCTGCTCTATTAGTCGGATTTTAAAGCCTGGACAGGCTGGTGGTTTAAGTACTGCACACATTCTCGTCTTACTTTCAGTAGAAAGCTTCACTGTGCTGGCGATGACCTATTTCGGCTCAAACAGTGTAGGTCACAGAAATCCTTTAAAGGGTGTGTTTTTTACCTGCAGTGCAAAACTTCTGTCTCCCCCTTCTGACAGTGAGATTAATGACACAGCACTGTCAACATGCTTATGACATATAGGTTATCCCATACTGAGTAACTTCTGTCACTATGGTTCCTTCAGCTCTGGCAAACCAATCATTGCTCGTTATAAAACACACACTATCGGTTCGCCAGCAAGGAAACGCCGACACAGATTTAAAACCTCGAGAAAACTGCAAATACAGAGAGATCTACTGGTCAGTGATAGGCTTAATAAGCACTGTGTGAACTTGTTTGGCAAGGACTTGAATGTAACAGATGTTTATTTATAGGTAAGTCCCACACTCTAGCTTTAAATGTTCAAGGAATTTGATCATCATAAATAGCTGATGAATGTTGCCAGTAGAAAATAAAGGATGGATAACATTTTACAGGAAATGAACCTACAACAGCAAGTTGCTGTATGTATCCTCCTAAATGTATGTAACAACTTCCTTATTACCCTAAAATATACTGCAAAACTGTACATGGCTGTATGAATCACAAGTGGCCCTGTATGGACTGAATTTATGTTTTGATTTAGTAGTTTAAAATTCATACTATTTTGTGATCTTCAGATTGACTTAAACAACAAATCCTGGAATTTAATATTGGCAGTAACAAGAGATAAAAGGTAACAAGATAATTAACAACAAAACTTCAATGATGTCTGACACATTGCTGAATATTACATTATATTTTAGGCAGTTTGTGAACTATGACATTACAAATCTTTCAAGTTATTTTCATGGCACACATTTTCA
Source organism: Lepomis macrochirus (assembly GCA_024633595.2). Classification (NCBI taxonomy): domain Eukaryota; kingdom Metazoa; phylum Chordata; class Actinopteri; order Centrarchiformes; family Centrarchidae; genus Lepomis; species Lepomis macrochirus. Next base: position 7,302,069 of record JALXJV020000009.1, read on the forward strand.
TTTGTAAAAAAAAAGAAAAGGTAATTCCAGTAAAAATCTACATGTTGCTTTCAGTCCATTCACCATTCATTGTGTGTAGTTCCTGGCTATAGTCACTATGTCCTATTGAAAATAAGCTTCTTAGTCTGTATGACCGAATGAAAATGAAAGTCCTAACCATACAAGCGCTTTCAGAAATATAAACATGTTTTGTTAACAAAACTCTTTCTTCATTCAACAAAAAACAGGTTAACTTCAACTTTGCCTAAAAAACATTGCCAAAATCTCAATTTAAATCCAGAGTCATCTGATTAAAGAATACATAAACAAGATCACAAACATTTTACACACATTTTACACACACACATTTTAGGACTTCAACAATGAATTTACATGAAATAATAATAATAAAAGTCATGATTTCAACCTTCTAGCTGGGAGCCCTGCAGGTTTGCTTGATGACCTGACCTATCTTTATAACTGAGGTCAGTCAGCTGTCAGCCTGTTCGTTGTGCTGATCCTGAACCTGTCTACCACACTGCACTCACCCCAGTGTTGATAACAGCCCTTACAGCTCTTGAGGTGTGGTTTTGCACTTCAGCTGCAATCTCCTGCTTGCTTCAACCTGTTGTCTCACCTCCTGCCCCAACCAGAGCTGTCACCTACATTTCACTCTCACCAACCCGTTTTCCCCCATCCTTCCAAAGCTCCTGTCCCACAAGTCATTTATCACCCTGTTTGGACAACTCACCCCCTCCTCCCTCTTCCTGTAGCAAAAGCATGGTTTCTAATTAAACCTTCTAACTGTGAGGTTAAGAGCCAATTTCATGCACCTTACTCTTGATAAATAGGCAGCAGCCCCTTCAGTCCTTTCCCTATCTGTCGTACCCAGGCTACTCTGGCATTACCAGTCTTTAGCCTGCTCCATTCCTCTGAGTTTCATTTCTCCCAGATAACTTTCATCAGTAATAACATCTATTATTCATCTTTTTTCAGAAATGTCATTAATGGAGAGTCAATGAGGGAGCAGTGAAGTGAAAAGACATGAATATGAACCATTTATTGGTGAAATAATTTTAATAGGCACAATAGGAAGCATATCAATTCAAACCCTTTCCAAACACATTCTTATGAGCTCCAGGGTCAGAGTTTTAAAACAGAAAACTGTTCTGCTAGAGCTCAGATTTTCTTACAGGATTGTGCTCAAGCATTAATTATTTGGTTCTTATAAGACTCATTGATTCTCCAAGATGGAATGTAAAACATGAGCCAAAAAATGGCTACTCATTTTCTGAAAGTAGAAGAAAAGGCAGAGGCATTGATTAGGGTCTTTGACAAATAGTCATGCCTGAAGGCTCTGTTGGACTGGGGATTAATTACTATCTTTGCTCTGGAAAAGGAAACATTGATCTGAGTGAGTGAAGAAAAAGAGGATTAATGACAGGCAGCTTTATGTTGATTAAGATTAAGTGAGAGAAAAAATGTCAGATTTGAATGTCTGACACCTCAGAGTGGATAGGCCTTTCACTTTGAAGGCTGCACAGAAGTTAGATACTGAGGTGGCTTGAAATTGACCTGATATCTCCTATGGATTAATTATTTTCTATTTCGCTCATTCGTGCCTAGGTCTACATTTATGTATCTAGACTTCTAGTAACATTACATCTATAATTTTCACACATGCCTGATAGCAATCCATCCATATATCCCATATTTCTAGACAGGAAAGTGTCACACCATCCAATGAAAAACCATGTATCTAAAATTCTACTGACTTAATATATCAACTTAAAATTTATCATGACTCATCCTGACGTAAAGGTCAATGTGTGTAAAACATTTCAAGGCAATCCTTCCCAATAGTTTTTGTTCTATTCCAGTTAGTGTCAACCTCATTATGGCTCATAGCAATCCATGAAATAATTGCATATTAGTGTACACATAGCTACTATAATTTCAGTCTTCACATTGGTAACAGACCACTAGCATGACTAAAAATACAGTTTCCATACATACAGGCATTAAATACCCCTTGTTTCCTGTAATAGCACAACAGTACAATTGCAATGCACAAACACTTGAAGTAAAATCAACCCGGAGCGCTTTGTCAGTGGTAGCAAGGAAGCACCGCAAATCTTTACTTTTTGTCCACACATAAGCAAGATAAATTAGCATTATCATCAGGAACATGTTTCTGTTTGGAGCAGTGACTTAAAATTGATTTTCTCCCCATGCTACAAGTAATTTCTGCACCACCGGTCACATAACGTTACACAATGCATCATCTAACGTTCGTCCGTTTTATATTTTCTATTTCTGTTTCTGTTTAATTAAATGGCCACGTGAGTGAGAGTGAGAGTGAGTTTGAAAATGGCTTGAACAAACATCATAGACTGCTACAATCTGTGACTGTTTTCCTTGGCTCACACTGATGCAAAAAAAAAGATTTGGCAGTGATTATCTTTCTGCCTTTTACTCCAGTGATGTTATAACAACTTTAAGTTTTAAATAAAATTACAAGTACTTCAGAAAAAATACTGGGCCATTCAAAAATGCAACCCTTACCCTGAACTGCAGAATAAGTATTTTTCTTTATCAGGCAACTGACACATAGGGTTAATTATATGGTAGAATAACACAGTAGTGAATAGGAAATTAGACTCATTTTAAAACATGCTACTATTATAATTATAATAATGTAGGTTATGTGTCTCTTTTTTCAGGATGATGATGATAATTGAATAAAATATTCAGTTTGGTGTGTGAGTATGTGTACATGATTAGTTTCTTTCTGAGGAGCAGTTGGCACCTTGCATGGCGGCCTCTACAATTAGTGTGTGAATGGTTTGCGTGAATGGGTGAAAAGTGTAAAGCGCCTCTGTCTGGTCAGAAGACTAAAACGGTGTTACGCAAGTACATGCCATTTACCACAAACTATTACCTATTAAAACCAGAGAATGACATAAATCTGATATACTCTTTAAGCTCATTTATTGAACATACATATACCTACATAACTCAGCATATTCAAATTTTTGTTTTATTTTATTATAACTTTTTTGTCTTTTATAGTTGGGATCTGGACCCCCACACAGAGAAGGCCCATGTAGTTTCATGTTCTTTACAGCGACATCGCTCTGCAACGATGTTCCTAACAGCATGGTGAATCTGGAAAGGCAGGTAAAAGCAAGAGCGGTGGCGTATGCATTTCTGTAAACAAAACATGGAGCATGGGCTCTATCATTATTGACACCCACTGTCCTGTCGCACTCACTCCTATCAATGCCAAGTGCTTCCAGAGACTGCTTCTTTCAAACCTCAGATCCTGTTGACCTGCTACATTGGACCCACAGATCAACAGAAGACATCCCTATGATATTACACTGGACAGTCAACATTTGTACATCAGGATACTGTACTTCAGTATTTAACATTGTGATCCCCCCCAGGCTGATTTCCAAGCTGAGCCAGTTTGGTATCAGCACACCCCTCTTCAATCAGACTTTCTGACTAACAGACCACATTCTGAATATTGACATGTCACAAGGCTATGTACTGACTCGTCTTCTGTATTCCCTGTTCACCCATGACTAACAAGAACGCTAAATACATCAAGCTCTGAGACATGTGTCACCAATGCAATTGATTGGCCAGTAGCAGCATGGCGCACCAATCAATGTCATGGTCACAGGAACCCAGGAAGTAGGCGGGACCTTCCCTCGTCGTACAGCCAATCCTCAGCGTGGGTTGGCACAGCCTGCTCAGCATAACAGATACTCAGAAGCACAGGTAAAATTACAGACGGGTGCCAGCGGCAGCTGTAACACTGTGATCCTGTTTATGGCTATAATCAAGTTTGCAGATGACACCATAGTGTTAGTTCAATGAGTTGGCCTATAGGGATGAGGTACAGCACCTGGCAGCGTAGTGTGACAACAACCTGGAACTTAACACCCAGAAGACCAAGGAGACCATCGTGGACCATGCAGACTGGGACCCATGCACACACTCTTATTCACATCAAGGGAGCTGTAGTGGAGGGTGTCACGGTCCAAGTTCCCTGGCATCCAATCTCTGATGCTCTCACCTAAACTCCTTCACCCTAGACAAAAGGGTGCAGCAGCACCTTACTTCTTACTGAGCGTTAAGAAAATTCACCCTTATCTCAGGATCCTGGTGGACTTCTACTACTGTGCCATAGAGAGCATAATCAAACTGCATCTCAGTGTGGCAGCTGCTCCACTTCAAGCCGTAAAGCACTCTAGTTGGTTGTGAAAACAGTCCAACTAATCACGGTGACACAGTTACCCACCATCAAGAACAGATTTATCATAAGCACGAACTGGGCAAGAAACATCATCAAGGATGTGCCCCTTTCCGACCATGGACTTTGCACCTTCTTCCCATCCGGCAGGTGTTCAGCCGCCTACGTTTTCGCAACTGCAGGCTCAGGAAGAGCTTTATCCATGCTGCTGCAACACTGCTGAACTCCACACCTACAATCTAATAGCACCTTTGCACTCAGACAGCACTGGTCACAGTACTTTAACTTACATGTTATTTGCACGATTCCTATTTTTACACAGACAGATACAATTTCTCAGTTGTAACTATTTAGGCTTCTACCACACCCTCACATGTACTTTTTTCTTTTTAAGATTTCCTTAATGTGTTTGGTATCTATGTGTGTGAAATTTTAAATTAAATAAATAAATAAACTCCATTGTACATATTGTAAGACAAAGCATACCTGCATTTATAACTATATTTCTGCACTTCTGGTCAGAAGCTAACTGCATTTCATTAGCTCTGTTCCGCTACCCTGCATAATGACAATAAAGTTGAATCTAATCTAATTTTATAATCTATACTATTTCTTTATTTCAGTGTTGAATGCCTCTCACTACTGGTACAATGGCCAAATTCCCCACAGAGATCAATAAAATGTAATTTTATCCCAGCTCGTTAAGATTAAATCTCATCCTTAGTACCACAGAGGTAATATGAGAAAGTACACATGGCCCATCAAGACATTCAACTAATTAAGAACAAACTGACTTTTGTTGAGATAGCATTTCCTTTATTTCCTCACCTAGTAATTTAATTTGGTGTTATTTCAGAATTTCTTGCAGTGTTAACATAAATCCACCTCCATTTGAACCATCTCTACAGAGGGGTGAGAGCGTAAGGTCACATGCACCAAATTAACACCAGTTGTTCTGCTTACACACACACACAAACCAGTTGTTTGTTTAGTTGCTTCAGGATAACTGTAGCGTGACTTTAAAACTTAAACTTCAAAAGTCACTGATAATATGCCTTAGCAAACACCCGCCTTTATTAATCCTGCCTCATTTACACTTCACATCATGAGCCACACCATGCAGACTGTATGCTGTGAAGACAGACTAACTTCACTTCTAATTTAAAAGAACTGCTGTTAAATGTATCTAGACAAATGTTCTGGATAATTTTATATATTATATTATATATGCCTGGATAGCTCAGTGGTTAATGAAACTGACTTTGGTAGAGGTCATCGTGGGTGCGATTCTGGCGTCAGGTACTAGGGAACCAGGGTTACCTAATGACAAATGAGCTACTGGAACAAGACATTCACATTTTTTTCCACAGAAAATATGGATCTGATTCAATGCTACTATACAAGCAATCCCGGTGAGAGGACATGAGAGACTGTGGGATACTTCGAAACACATCATCAACACTGACAAAGAAACAACTCCTAGCTCAGTGTTCTAACATCCGCAAACGGCAACTCCTATCACAACTAGAGATTGATACAAATAGGTACAACAAATACGCTATGGTTAGGGGGAGCTAGAATGACTCACTTTTGTTTCCAGCGGTTTAGACATTAATGGCTGTGCGATGTGTTATTTTGAGGGGACAGCAAAATGTCATTTGTTCAGTGTTGTCACATTAGAACATATAATCTGACATTTAAAAAAATGTGAGGGGTGTACTCACTTTTGTGAGATACTGATAATTTATACATATATATACTTATATGTAGTAGCCTATATATACAGTAGATCAGAGTTTTATGGCCAGAGGGAAAAAAGAGAAAAATAACACTGTGGACGGTATGGAGAGGACAGGGCCAGGAGACCGGCCCGGTTCTCTCTGGCTGACTGAAGTCTGACACTCCTGAATTTAAGCATGGAGCTGTGATGATAGAGAAATATAGAAATTAATGGCAATAAAACATGATGTCAATATTTTAGAGACCCCCAAAATATCACAAATCATGCTTGTATGGGAGCCGATGTCCTCTTTAGGGGAGCTAAGCTAGTAAGTGTTAAGACAACTGTCCAGGAAGAAGCAAGAATAATCCAGGAGTACAACAGGAAGAAGGGCTAAGGGTTCACACCCGGCAGGAGCCCAGGTACAGACTGTGCAAGGATACCCATGAGACAATATACAACATACAGCTTATAGTAGCAGGTTGTAAAATGCAGGCAGGAACAGCGTACATGGAACGCCATAACAAGGTAGCTGGCATAGTGTACAGTAATACTACAGTGCCATGAATATTGGCTGGAAGTTCCAAGGTCAAAAAGGAAGACACCTTCTAAGGAAGTTGAGAATAAGATCCTGTGGGACTTCAAAGTCCAGACTGAAAAACCGGTGATGGCTAACCAACCAGGCATCGTGATGACATAAACATATATATAGTCACACACACACACACACACACACACACACACACACACACACTAGACACTGTACATATATACTATATATGCTCAGAATTCTTTCTTGTTGTATATAGGTCCCCCTGCTTCTCATTTCTGAATAAATAATATCACCCTAGAAAATTTCCCATCCCATGAAACCCATTCAGAGGTCATTATGAGCTCTAAAAATCATACAAGTAAATGCTTTCACAGTGCTCTGTCAAAAAAAAGTGACTGGTAAAGTGATGAGTCACAAGCAGCACATAAGGAACAGAGCCTATTTGGGAAGATAATTTTGAAATCTGTCATCATAGAGAGAGAGGCTGAAATTCACAGATTTATATTTATGTTTCCCATTGCCAAATATTCATTAACATTTTGTACTGTATGTTCTTTGGTTTTTCACTTTGAAGGAAATGAAATCATATTTATTTTCTGTGCCACTGTGTAAACACGAATAGGATGACAAAAAAATACATAAATAAAAAATGGACTAAAATGTAATTGCAAAAAGAAAAGCAATGCCAAAACATGAATCAGACAGACTGTAAGTTTAGTACATAAGGAAAAACCGCAGCCACAACAATGTAGTAGGCTTTACTAGGAAGAGGATTGCACCACTGTGCTTCATATACAATGGAAAGGTAATTTGCACCAAAACCTAAGGTAATGGCCACTGTAAGTGCATTTGGAAAAAAGCCCAACACACATCTACCATCAATCTTTCTGACAAAATATTTTTGCTAGCTGCTTTTAGTATCACCCTCCTTATATAAAGGAAAAGGAGGGGTCCTTTTCCTTTATTGCTCTTGGGAAAGATATTCAATCAGACACTTGATCTCAGTGTTGTTCTACAAATGAATCACAAGGTTAGACAAACCAGTTAGTTTAGTTTAAAGCGGCAGTCAGAGCATTTAAGCAGACAGTGCTATGAGGGTCACTTTCATACTTTGATAATATATAATGGCTGGGATTCAAAAGAAATTAGTTTGTTTTAGGTCATTTCTGATTAACATTTACTCTAATGTCAATAGAATATCAACCATGTCATTCAGTAACAAAGTCAGTGTAAGTTGGATTTCTACATGGTGCAAGGGGTTAATGGGAATCCTGCCACCTACAGTGTAGGTTTTGATTCATAGTTGGATTTACCCATTGATAGCTCCATTGCAAAACTAGACAGAGACATTGTATGTGATTAGGCCATATCCTGCCTTAATTATCTTCCTCATAGTAACTGTGTTTACATTATTTCATTTACTTTGTAATATGATTGACAGTGGAAAGGTCCACCTTGATTCATTATTGAATATGAGACTAATCTCTGCGGCCACTGTGGTTATGTTGTTCCATTCACTCTGATGGAGGGTGGGGGCCACGGAAAACTTGATTTGGTGGATATGAAAAGATAATAAAGCCTTTTCTAACTTGTTTTGTGTTGTCTTCACTTTCCGCTACCAGCATCAGAAACGAGTAGAAGAAAAGACAAGCATAGTTTATGTAGCTGTAGCCTTTGATTTAGCTAAAGAGCCTTTCCACGTAGCTGCTGCAGGTACAGCATAACCCCTTAATGGACAATGATAAATTGTAGCCTAACTAATACAGGAGTTTGGAGGCTGACATCAATATTGATATTTGACTGTTTTAAAAAACCTGATAGATATATTGGCCAATATCAATCATCTTTACACAATCCATAACAGTAAATAAATATTTTTGATAAGGTTCTGTTAAAGTTTTGGCATTTCTGTACTTTAGGGGCTCTCAAACTGTTTCTTTCATGCTGCCATTCAGAAACAGCAGAAAGTTCATGCCCTGTCTGTCTCTCACAGAGCTGCAGTGTAAGGCATGCCCACTTTGAGCCAGGGAGCGGGAGCAGAGCGGTGCTGTGTGTATAAGAGCAAGAGCGCTGTGCTCACATTCATGCTGGTAGCAGTTCTTATTAAAACACATTCTTAAAGTATCTGTACCATTAAAAGGCAGTATTGTATCGTTTTTAACGGCAGGGTATTACGATACCTTTCTAGTATCGGTATACCGTGCACTAGGTTGCATGCAATGTACTTTAACAATATTTCATTTCCTAGAGAATTGAAATTTGCACGGCATAAATCTCTCTACGTCCATCCTATTTCTATTCCTTTGTACCCTATATCTCTGGAAATTGTTTTTGTGAGACTGCTCCCTGACTGATTAGATGGAAGTGTGGAGGCAAAAAACAGGCAACATGTGGTCTTGTTATGATGTTACCCAGCAGTCCTATTGACTTGAAGTGTTTGGATTTTACCAGGTGCATGGCAAATCTCTTGGTTGAAATTATAACAGCCTATTTGCCATGTGGCCAACAGCGGCAGTTTGTAGTTTCAATTGAATTTTATCTCAGCAGCCAGCTATTTGCAGATCATTACACAGGGAGTGCAAGCCCTAGATTGCCACTAGAGTGGCGTCGGCCTTGTGCTGGTTTGTTTGCTCGTGCATTTATTTATGCTATTCAAATCTCAACACCGTTGCTGTTCATTTGGGATGCTAACAAACTGGTTCAAGGTTGTTGCAGAGGGACAGAATGTGAGAGAGAGAGAGAGAGAGAGAGAGAGAGATGGAGAGAGCTAGCATTCAGCATACATTCAGTGCCAGCTTGCTTCATTTCTGTGCTGGCAAGCTTTATCACACACCCACACTATGTTGCCATCATATAAAATGTTAATTTGAGAAGTGTAACGTTGTAGGATGAGGCCTGAATCACTGCCAGAACACGCAGGGCCAGGACTGAGGAAGGCAAAGGCCAACACCAATGAACTGGAGAGATACGCTGCTGCTATTTTAACTGCCTGAGGCCAACTGGCCACCATAAAACATGCTCTGAACACAGATTAATATTTCTCGAGCACTTTGACAGACAGGCATCAACTCTTATTTCGTCACAGGCCTGAATTCCTCAGTGCACTGTTAAGGCACACGTCTGAACCTGCACACCCCTCTGGCTGTTAGTACTCTTGCCATAAACCCAAAGTGTACTGCCTGGTAACCTAGACATACTCTTCCCTCACAGCTAAATAGTATTATAGTATTACATGAAAACCAAATGTAAAAATAGCTAACGTGACGATGATGTTCATCGTCACATCTTTGTGGAACACTTTTCCTTTTCAGTCGGCACACCTCCACAGATGTTGAGAGGCTGTCTAGTTTCAGCGCTGCTTGCCCCAGGGAACATCTGGCAACGCCCACGTTCTGGATTCTTCCCCATGCAAAAGTGTTAGAGGAAGAGGGTTTCAAAACTAGGGGTGATTACAGATCCACAGGTATGTACACTAAATAAAAGAATAAATACTGACTTTAAAAATATTGACAGCATTGACTACTAGTATGGCATAAAATATATATATATAAGTCATAAATAGTACGACATATGTTCTGAACCCCAAGCGGCCGCTGTTGAGGAGTGTACATCAATCCCCCACCCTAACAGACATGTTTTATATTTCACTGGAAAATATGAACATCACACTGCTTCATGTGTTGGCACTAAATGCTGCCACTGAACATGAACTGCTTATGCAGATCAGTTGCATATCTCTGCATATTCTCCATCTGTGTGAAACTGGTGATCTCTGAGTGTCTGTTGCTCTTTGTATGTCTGTTGCCATTTTTGGTGCACACATTTGGCCCGATGGTCTGGCACCCAGTTTGAGATGCAACAGGCAGGTAAAACAGTTCTCAGATATTTAACTGCATTTAAACAGAAAGCTGAACAGAAGGAGAGTTACATACACAGTCACCTAGATCTATTAAAATAATTTATCATGATGAATGCAAAAGTAGTGTGCTTGAATATCCTTTATCACAAGATTATTAAAAGATTGTTTTTTATTTAATATCATTGCTGCCTTTGACTTTCCTCCTAGTGCCACCAGGAGGTTAATATTTGTGGATTTGAGTGAAATGACTTGAGAGCTGGGTTCAATTCCCACTGTGACATATCCACAGACACGTGACCCCTGGTTGCTCCAGCTGTGTGTGACTGATATATATAGCAACTGTAAGTTGCTTTGGATAAAAGTGGCAGCTAAATGAATAATTATCAGTATTATATTAGTAATTCTGACAATGTTAGCAATGTTAATATTTAGCTCAGAGTACCACTGTGCCTAAGTAAGGCTTCACAGAGCTGCTAGCATGGCAGGAGACTTGTTGTACCTATGAGCCTTAGTGTCATAAAGAGTTTATTGTTTTTATTGTCTTTCCTTGGTCTCTTTTTGTTAATGCATTGTCAACATTATAGATTAGTTAACTGCCTTATTCAAATTGAGATGATCATCCTAATCCGGGCTAACAATCAAATTTATCTGACAGACAAACAAAAAGGGCAAATAATCAAACTATTTGTAAGTCTGACTAATAACTGACATATTGGCATATTTCTCATTGATATTTAATAAAATGTTTAATAAGAGTTGGCTAAAAGACTAGTTTTGACCGGCAGTCATTGCTTGATGTTGGTAGGCATATGTACAGATTAACAGCTGATCGGAGTTGCAGGCAGATGGAGCTCAGATTCTCCTCTCCAGCTAGGACTGAAGGGATTGTGGGAGGAGGAGAGAGATGGAGCTGGGCTATGTGTACATGACAAAACAGTTCTTAACAACCTCCCAGCTGGATAAGACAAATGGTGGGACTGATCAAGTCAAGTCAAGTTTATTTCTAAATCAATTTCCAGAAAAACATCTGTGACAAAGAGCTTCACAGACAATAAACACAGATAAAAACAAGGACACAGTGTCACAGATGAGACGAAGGGAGTGAATGATGCTGGTTCAGTGTGTTGTCTGTAGATGTACCATATGCCTCCTAATGGGCACTATGGGGCAAATTGACTAATCATGTGTGTGAATGAGTGAAATGAATGATTATGTGAGCGAATTACTTTGTGGATCCACAAGGGGCTCTGCATCAAAAAAACAAATGATAATAAAAGAGGGACAAACAAGAACAAGAGCATCACTAAGTCCAGCAGAAGCGGCCAGAGCTTGTGTTTGGGGTGGAGAAGCTTTGTGTAGCCGCTTGCATGGGGTGTGTGTGTGTGTGTGTGTGTGTGTGTGTGTGTGAGGATGAAATCACATTGCAGTCCTCTGGAGAAATAACTAAATGACAGACTGCAGGCAAGTAGATAAAGAGAAACGAAGGGCTAGCGGCTGATGCTGTTGAGGGAGGAGGCATTGCAGTGGAGGGCAGTCAGACGGACTCCTGAAGTGCTTCTTGGCACGCCTCGGTGGTAAGAGCCGCCGACTGAAAGTGCTCCATTGCATTGACATTTTGTCATCGAGAGGGTGGAGGACATTGTCCATAATAGCAGACTGCAAACATCGTTTTCTCCACCACTACCCTGAGTGAGTCTGGTTCATCCCTCCGGCAGGACTGGCTTTTCTCAATTCTCACCAACTTGTACAGAAATCTGTGTCCCCTGAAATGATACTGCGCCCCGCCAACAACCACCTTCAATCCTGTCAGAAAAGATTACGAGCTCAAGTCTGACAGGCACAGGATTAGTGTGGAACAAATTGGTCTAATAATTGATCAATAGAAAGTTAATCGACTTAAAAAGAAAATTAATTGATTAATCCTCTAAGTAATTTATCAAGCAACAAATTCTAGAGAATTCCACATCCACACCAGCAGCTTTGTGAAGCAGCACAGCGGGGCAGAGCTAAATGCTAAAACACTCAAAGAGTTAGTCCTGCTCTCTAGCCAACATGTAAAACTCGAGTGGAAAAGACTATGTTACACAGCAATGATCTTACTAAATTTATTCATTATAGCTTTATATGTTGTTTTTTAAAAACATTTTAACAGTTTAGCTCACTAGCTTATGTCATCATCTATCTAGCTATCTATTATCTATATGTAATGTAGTATGAAAGTACAAGTCTATCATAGCTTACTAAATTCAACCTTTATAAGGTTTGCTATTTTAAACCTCAGTGTAATAAAATATTCATGTAAAACTGTATTTGGCTCTGGCCACTGAGGTTGAACACAACCAAATTCATCATTGCTGCCTTAGGAGCTTTGCCTCTGTGAACCCTATGTCACATCAAGAACAATAGTCTGCTTCATGCATTAAGAGTCAGTAATCCAGTTTTCTATCAAAAGTGGCTCTCCAAGTGCTTGGACTTCCTCCACATGGTGCCTGGAATCAGGGGCTCCTTGTCCCATCACAAATCTACCACCAAAGGTGAAAATTACTGTGTTCTATTCGGTTCAGGATTGCAAATGTATTCTTATGCCCCAGGACAGTTTTGTCTGCAATAGTAAGAAGCTTCTGTCTTCTATGGTCAGAAGCTTTTATTTTTACTGGTATTATTTGAGGCCAAGAAAGCTAACAAAAAATCTCTTATTGTAAAATAACTCATAGAATAAATTAAGTCTGAGTAATCAATAATTTATTATGTGGCACAACTTCAGAGTAGTATAGTCATTAACTAGTCTCATTCATCAGGGAAGCACCGATTGTGCTTTTTTGCTGTACTTTTTTTTTTAAAACAAGGTTTTAAGAGATGTTTAGGGTTACAATTAATAATTATTAATTATAATTTTGCAATGACATTTGCAATGAAACAACAGAGAAAAGCAGGAAATCATCATATTTGACAAGCTGGAACCAGTGAATATTTGGCAATGCTGCTTGATAAATCACCTAAATGATTCTCTGATTATTAAAATTACTGTTATTTTTTTCCTGTTGATCAGCTAACCAATGAGTCAACTAATTGTTTCTGCATTACAAATATGGTTATTGTCTATGGCTGCTCTCATGGAAGTTTCTTAAGTTTGTGCTTCCCCCCTCACATATTCTATATTTTATGAGCTATTTGGAGACAAATGGTAATTTTCATCCATTCAGTTGGAGCTAGTTCCTGGTTTTAACAATAAAACATGCATCTTAATTTTAATGATATTCCCCGAAATGTACCCATAATGCATTCCACTTCACTGTAATTTCTCCTGAACTAAACAAAGGCTGTGTTCATGTAAAATGCCTGCAGCCATTTCTCTGTTAGGGAGAGTCTTTGCCACTAAGTGTCACTGTTGCAACACTGTGCTGTTGGCTCTGAGTGCTTACCCTATGTTTGTTTGAAGAGAGGTGGAGAGGGTAAAGAGAGATAGACAGACAGAGAGAGTGAGAGAGGTAGTTGCCCTGTAGATCATCAGTCTATCTCCTACTGTAGTTGTGTTCTTCCTCTCTCGCCCTCTCTCTCTCTCCCCCATGGCTCTGCATGCCCCAGAAACAAGGTAGTTTCGTCTAATTGCTCTAATGGCGTCCCATCCTCATTAGACTCTTGACCTTGGCCATGCGTGATAAGAGTAGGTCAGCGTGGATTAGAAGTGGCCCCCGAGGTCTCCTCCACTCTCCCAGTTACCAGTCAATACCTCCGACTCAATTTACTCCCCTGAAAAACCACAAGTACTTCCCATTTGAAACTGGGCAGCATTCAGAGCAGTTCCCCCCCCCTTTTCTCACTGTCCCAACTGGACATGCTGAGTCTCTGATGTATTGAGTTAAATAATCCATTATTTAAATCCATTATTAAAAATCAGTTTGGAACCTGTCAGAGGCATGTTTCAGATTAAAAAACAAACATTATAATATACCTTAATTTAATAATCTACTCCACTGATAGAATGGTAATTATACTTTTATTATTAGAATTGAATTATTAGCATTATATTGGAGATCTACAATCTACTGTAAGTGACACATGATAACTGCTCTGTGCTGCTCTTGGTGTTAATTTTAATTAGTAGTATCTAAAATCAATAGTAATAAACACTACAACATGGACATATTGGCCAAAATTTGCCTATTGCAAATATATTCATATATTGGAAGATAAGTAACAAGGCATTGTAGCACAGATTCAAGGTTTGAGGTAATTTAGAAATAGTGCCATAGTTTGTCCATTAGAGCACTGACAAGTGGATTTTTCAACTTGCAAATGTTCTGATTACTGTTTCTATGTTTCTTGGTCACAATTTAAAATAGAAAAAAACATGTTAAGAATGCATTGTTCATTTATTAAAATAAATAAAATAAATAAAAATAACACTTATCAACTCCCAAATATCAATATCGGTATCTGCCTCAAAAGTCCAGCACTGGTTGGGCTACACTATATTCCCCTTTTTGAATTTGTCACTTTGTATTAGTGTTAACATTTAAATTCATTATCAAGCTATGAATTATTTTATAGATTAATGGAACGATTGTTTTGTCTATAAAATATATAACAGGTGAAACACTGCCATTACAACCTCATAAAGACCGAGGTGATTATTGAATTTTTTTAATTTAATGTTTATTTGTATAGGGATGAGTACATGAACCAGCGTTACATGCTGCAGCATTTATAGCCTAAGCTAATTTGCAATTTAAAAGACAAAATCATGTCATCAGATTATTGTTTTGTCTGACCAGCAGGCCAAACCCCAAAATATCCAATTCACTTTCACATAAGACAAAAGAAATAAAATTCTCACTAGTGAAAAGGTGATATTTGACTTTTTTGCTTGACAACAAATGACTGATGATGATTAATTGATAAATGAGATACATTTTCAACTGAAAAATCAATCAACAATCAACTAATACTTTGTTACATGACCATCTCGTTGTCTGTCATGATTACTGTGGCTAAGATTGTCACTTGTTTTGTTTTTAACAATACAAAACCTCCAACTGTAAATAATCAGGCCAGGATCTTTACTGCAAGAAGCGGCATCAAGTGGTTAAAAAAAGAGAGAAATTTGGGTTTCTGGTCATGATAGAAGGATGGGAAAAAAAGCTGGCACAAAACCTTGTGCTCACTATAATGATCCCTCGCCGTGGGATATAATATTCCCACCTTTACCAATTCGTACCTCATTTCGGCTCTAACAGAGTCTTTGTTTGAGGGAATGGAGGACGGCACAGCAAAAGCTGTGGCAAACAGAGACAGAGACAGACAGAATGTTGAGTTCTACCCCCTCAAGACAAAACGTAACAACTACATGAAAAAGACTGTAGTATCTCTGCAGGCAAAACAGCAATAATTTGGTTCCATAAGACCACTATTAGACTCCTAACCACCTATGCAATTACACTTAGCCCAGCTAAGCTCTCTGGGAGAAACCCCTCCCTCATTCTGCCTCATCTTCAGTGTGTCTAGAGGGTGTGTATGCGCGCACATGAGCCTGCATGTGTGTATACTATAGTAGATCACAGTGTCCGCGTTTATTTTAAGTGTATGTGAGAAACAAAGGCAGTGCCACAAAGACAAGAGAGACAGTGAACCAGAGAGGACGAGATACGTTGGATCAAAAGACAGCAAACAGCAATTTCATCCTTCAAATTCAGTCCCTCAGAAACAGACTGCCCCGCAATCCTACCAAGCACTTCCTGTTTGCAGAAGACTTCTGTTACTGAGTGCTTTGAGGCCTGTGGTAAACAAGTCTTAATATGCTACCTCTGCGAGAATCTCATGCTTAATGAAGAATTTACTTCCTATGACCAGAGATGATGAGGGGCCTGATGATTAAGAATACTTGTGGCCCTTGGCTATAATTATGTTATGGCTGACCCTTTTATTCCAGCAGCAATGTTTTCAAACTCAGCATTACTTAATAAGCTGCATTCATTCTGTGAAAGTCAAGGCATTGTGGGGAGGATTTATTCAATGTAGTCATAAAATAATGAGCTAAGCAATTTGAGAGACAATCAACTGTAACCTTGTCATCTGTGTATTGAGGTTCCTGCATCTTGTTGTTCCCAGAAAAGCGGATCACAGTATAATAGTGCTACTACAATCATATGTCCATGTATTAATCTCCCTTTCTTCCATCTTCATCCGTTCATTCATTTCTCATTCTTAAATGCATGCAGACATCCTGCAGGAACGATTTCCAACTGAAAATGTCAACAGCAGAATGACAAAGGTCTTCAATGTGAAGCAAGACCAGATGATGATACATTAATAGCACTGTTTTTAAATATGCTCAATGGCTGCAGTCCTTAAATTGTATTGTTTCACTTCCATACACTTCCATATTAGATTTAATTTGCATCAGTGATTTTATTGTTTATCTCTTCCTCATTCTTTTTTTTGGGGGAGACATCTGGAATAAAAGCAAAATGCTTCAACAAACAAGAGAAACAGCGCCTCGTCTCATTATATCAAATCAACAGGGAACAAAACTGACTGACTAAATTACATCTCAGCAGAAATGACATAAGAAAGTCCCTATACAAATACAAGAAGAAGAAAAAAACAAAAAAGAAGAATGATCACTGCAATCACACTGTATCAGAGCAGAAGTGAATCAGTTTGCACAATGGTTTATGGCAACAAACCATGAAGCAAGATGATATCCTTGTTCAAAGAAAATCAATTTCAGCTGAAAATGATGGCACTGAAGGATACTTTCAGTTGGGAAATTTTCCATCCCTCATGCTTTCTGTTTCAATCTCTGTCTCCGCGAGTGGCAGACTCAGTTGCTTTGAGACCTTTTTCAAAAAAAGTGTTGTGCCTTCTCTCCTCCTTGATCTCCTGCAATTGGCAGTGAAGACGTTTTGTATCACACAGGAAGGAGAATTCAAGACAATTGGAGTGTTTTTAATTAACACTCTACATGTTAAAGCCATCTTTCACATATTTTGGAGGGTGACTGCATGATCATTTAAGAGTCTTTTCTAGGCATTCAGACTGACATCACTGGCAAAGCATAAATAAATAAAATCCATCTTTATCTGCTTCAGGAAGGTGAACCTTTTGATACCTTGGAGAAGAGCGGAATATTAATAATGATGGAAACAAGTAAACAAGCCTCCAAAACAAGGGAGAAAAGAGTAAACCCTTAATGCTTGATTACAGCATTATCTATATGTGTGTGTGTGGCAGGAGGTTGCTGTGTGTGCATGTTTGTGATTGCATGTGTGTGTAAAGGTGTGTGTGTGTCAAGGGATGGACAAACCCAGAGGTCTGTTTATCTAAGCTGACAGAAACAATTTACAGCACTGTCAAATGGGGAGTAAGAGCCTCTCACACACAGAGTGAACTGGAGGGGAACCAGACAGAGAAAGCAGAAACAGTGTGGCATTAAGAAAGAGCCCATGCACTCTTCTGCTGCTAATAACACCAGACTGGAGACGAGGTTTGGCCACGGCATTCTGTGGCCATGACTGACCCACTCAGCCATCCATCCATCTATCCATTGTTTCATTTATTACCGCCACCAAGGACGTGATGTCTTAGGTGCTGTTTGCAAGTCTTTTAGGACATCTGATAGAAATGTTTAGTGATTTTAGTATGTTGTTTGTAAAGTAAGACCAGTGGCCATTGGTGATTTGTTTTTGTTGCAGATATTTTCTGTTACTAAACATTAAAATATGGTTTGTAAGGGCTGGTGATAATTTATCATTTTACTACTTTCAGAAGATAACAGTTGTATTAAGATTAAGATTGATTATTAAGATTGTAAGATTTCCAATGCATAAAATATATTTGCATGATAAAAATATGAGATGTGGTTAAAAGCCTGGTAAAAACTAGGAAGTGAATGTTTAGAATGATATTATTTTGTCCCACATACTGTTTCCAAGGTCAGGATTTATTTATTTATAGAGTTTAGGTTTACAGAGACAGTGCACATTAATAAACATTTCTGTAAATGTGCCAGTTTAGCCAGCTTGGCTAATGTTCGACTGTAGTCCCTGGGCAGGTGTTACCTCCACGCTCAAATTTTGCAAACATGAATCAACATGCAGTCCTAAAATGTTGATCCTGACTGATTTGTGAGGATGATACTGAATTATAAAACTACAATATTTCTGTATAGGCCAATGTAGGTTTTTTTTTTTTTTTTACATAAACACATAACATACAGTTATGACATAAAACACAGTTTTGACAAGGCTCTTAAATTCAGAGTAGATCAATTTACTGTATAAATTGAAACTAAAAGACAAACTATTTAATAGTTATCTCAAACAAATTTTGAGCATTTCTCTACTGACAGCCCTTGTTCCTGTTATTGACCAAAATGTACAGTGTGCTAATACTAATATTTTTGCAATAAATTTTCGCCCTATATGACCACTTGTCATGTGACGACACCTGAGGCAGTTAAATTCATTAATGTAGACCGTGAGGTACGGTTATGTTCTAAAAAAAGCTAGTATGGATTTTTAAAGGACGTTGAATCAAGTTTTCTGATATTATGCATATTAAGAGAAGAACACAGCTCATGACAGTAACCATGTATTTGATCAGTTAATATGTGATTTTAAACATTTTCAGAAACTCTAAAATATATTGACAGATATGTGTTTTAATATTGTCCGATGTTCCATTCTAAAAACAACAAATTATGAGGATTTTGCAGAATTCATGGAGACTTGATTAAAGGATGCATTCAATACTGAACTTTTAGTGTGAATATAATAAACAAGTAGTTGCCAGCAGATCAAAAGTTGAATCCAAACGTCTGCACACACACAAAAAGGTTTCAGTTGAAAGTTACTAGAGAACATGATAGGAACATATTATAACAGGAGGAGTCAGCGCCCCTCCAAGAAGCCTTTGATGAAACTACGTTCTATGATCAACAAATAAATGAGCTGTACAGGAGGAGGCATCCAAGCACTCGCTGTACTTACAGTAAAGGCCAGGACCAGCTTCACAGAATAATGAGCAAAAAAAAAAAAAAATGAAAAAATAAAATAAATATATATATATATATATCATAACAGATGCTGGCAAAATATGCATGATTAACACCACGTCTGGTGGAAACAACAGCCAAGTGTACAATGTCAACTTCTCTCATATCCTCTTCCCGTGTCCCTAACAAACACCCACACACACATTGACACACACTGCAAAGACAAATGAGCACTGCAGCAGCCAAAATTATAGCCTGAATCAGAACATGACCAAAAAACAGAGCAAACAGAATAGAACAGAACAGATTAGACTAAACTAGGCTTGAATAGACCACATATTCAAACAGAGTAGAAAAGACTCTGGACAATAGAACAGACAACACTAGAATACATTAGAATAGTGTGTGTACTCCCTGATTGGCTCATTCATTACCTATATACTAGATACTCAATAATTTACTCTATAGTAATCAGTAAAGTGTTATTTCAGAAATGTATTAATCATTATTTTGCATCATCACTGACAGGTGTAGAGTCACATGACATTGATTGTATTGTGGGATTGTAGAAAGTAGTCTAGTATACATGCCAACTTTTCTTGATCCACTGGGGAACATTATCTTGTGCATGAATGTACACACTGTTGCAGACAATATAATGCACTACGTGGTAAATAGTAGTCTTGAAATACCATGAAGTATAAGAGAAAATAATTGACAAAAATAAAGCAAACATGTAATAAAGTATCTCACCAGTATCTATAAACAAAGCCTGACCAATTAGTCTGTGAAGGTTCTTCATCCAGGTCATGGTTATCCAAAGAAACATCAAGGGCAACTGGACTCGGTTATCCTAGAAGATACTAGAAGACGTTTCGTCCCTCATCCAAAAGACTTCTTCAGTTCTGACCTAACCAAGTAGTTTTGTTGTCAAAACCAAACTGTGGCCATTTCACAACATTAACAACATGTTAGGCTTAGGAAAAGATGATAGTTTGGATTAAAACAATAAATCATCATTAACCCAAATCACAACAGGTGAAAGACCGGGAGCGTACCGACTCATCTACCGGACCTGTTCCCTTCATGGACTCTTAAACTTCCTAAAGAGACTACAAGCTTTTTTGCCAATGAATTTATCTCAATTACTAGGACAATTGAATGGTATTCCTCTAATGACACAATCAAAGTTGCTCCTCTGATATGAGGAAGCGATAGCAATGTTGATCTTGAATGTGACCACTCGCGCAACTGGTGTTTGAATCATCTGATATAAAGAGTTTCCAATCGTAGAGCAATTTTTTAGTGGAAACAGCAATCCACCTGTTGTTTAAATGCTCTGATCAATAGTATACAACACATCTTCTTTGAGTGTTCATGTTTTTCCACATTAAGAATTAAAAGCTCCTGAACACACCAAAGTCGGAAGAACAACTTCCCAACTTGGGAAATGCACCTGGTTACGTATGACTAAAACACATTAGTGCGAGCCCTCTAGGACTCCATTGAAGAGTTAAAAAAATAACCGTAATATGAAAGTCAATGAGAGGGACTGGTGCAATTTTCAACCGGGCTGAAATCACCTGAAAGATCATTACTCTATGGAGCACAACGTGACACAGCGGCTGATTTGACAATGACGTTCAGAGCCAGGACTAACTATCTATTTTTACAATTGAATACATTATATTAAAAAAAGAATACTAATGATGATTATGATACATTAAACTTATTTTTTTGTAGGAGAGCCTCTATCAACCTCTATTGGCCAGCAAACCCTGCTACTTGTCTCTTCTAGACAGAACATACAAGAGAAGAAGATACTAGAATACAATAGAATGTAACTGAATACATTAAAAAAAAGACTACAATTTCATAAAAGAACCAACTAGACAAGAAACTAATATATTCTAGTGGGCACCAATGGGTCCAGAAACTGTACAAAACTGCAGAAATACTCCTTGTGGGTTAACAAATTTTCAAGAAACTTTTCTTGTTTTCAGCTCTCTCTTACAGTTTTTCTCTGTGTAACAAACGACACTTTACAGAGTGTGAGCAGGGTCACTGCAGCATCTAGTTACACTGTTCAGAGTAATGGAGAGAAAACAAAATGCTGTCAGAAGAGGGTGAAAGGGTCTTTAAGTGGCCTTGTCTTTCTCTACCAGTCTCCAAATCCTCAAATTAGAGTGCACGATTACTCTTCGCTCACCCTGCCTCACATAGCCGGTCCACTTTCTGTTGCATAATAACTTGCCTGAGGGAAAACCTGGCTGTGGGAGGTAAATCTTGGCATTTTAAGACATCCAATTCAACAGAAGCAGGCGTTTCTTAAAGAAATCTGTGCATTTTTACACTCACACTGATGCTTTGATGTTAATGTGATTATGAGAATGGTGAGGTAGACTCGCTGTATGTTACGTGAACATGTTAATCCAATTATGTTGCTTCAATTAGGGCCATATTCAGAGCATTAACACCGGCTCTATTCTGAGTGACACCGATCATGTCGTTTTTCACAAGTTGTGACAATTGTGCACTCTGGGCCGTTAATTTTTATAGCTCCTATCTGTGTTTACATCCATCCTTCCTGCCTCGAGCGTCTGCATTGTATCATTTGATGAAAAGTTGCAGGGAGGGAAATAATATTAAAAAGGGGAAGTGATTGACATGGCTCATGTGCTATAGGGCAGCAATTATATGACAAATCTAGTGAATTAAACACCGCAGTGTAGATGATTGAGTGAAAACTGCAGAACTGTAAAACCTTAATAATTCTACTGCAATGCATTTTAAACAGCATACTGAAATTCTTTACATAATTAAAGCAAGGCACAAATGACTGTGCACATACAAACAGTGACAAAACCCACTTGATGAGTTTGTGTAAATCAATAAACCTTGTGCACATACATGCAAATTCTAAGAGTCAGTGCATCTCTTCCACTTCTACAGCAATAATGGACCAGAGTATCTATCACAGCCTTTTAGACCCTTTTTCTCTTGGGAAGCAGTTTCACTATGAATACATTTTTGCCCTGCAGATCATGAATATAGACTGAATATAGAGGGCTAATATGGAACAGCTCTATACAAAGACTCCAAGCAGAATAGTGTTGCTGAAGAGGTTTTGGGGACTGCAATCACAGACACATTCAGAACATGTGCTATATATTACATGTATGTCAAATCAAGACTTTTCATAATATAATATTTTGAATAATAGAAAAGAATAGAATAGAGAGAGAGAGAGATACTGTAGATAGAACACCATTAAGAGACTGTTTTAAAGTAAACATACAGTGTACTAGCAATAGGTACACATCGCTTTTAAGCGACATAGTTACATAACCACATTTAAATTAACATTAGCGATACCAACATACTCAAATATTATATTTAAAACCTCAATATCAACATAAAATCTGGGGATTACTACTGGTGCTTTAGGAAATACCTTCAGAGTAACTTTTATTGAGAATCTCAGGATGATGACAAGAGTCCAGGAAGTATTTGTTCCCTGCCACCAAACAGTCACGCACATAATCCCTTAAAACTAACAACTGTTTTTTGTTCTGTTTTGCTCAGACTAAACAAACAAGATCTCATGTGTAAATTAGTGAGTTTTAGATGCTGCTGGTAGGTTGATTATAGAACAGACCCAGGCTACCGGTTTCCCAACGACTCTAGTCTGAATGCTCAGATAACCCAGCTTCTGGCCGAAGCTTCATATTTAACAGACATTAAGTGGTATCAGTTTTTCTTAATACATTTATTTCTCTTAAATACCTGGGCATACAGCATTCAAGATATATACTCCGTTGCCAGGGTTTGAAATATTTTTTCTGTAGCCCAAGAAATACTGGATTTTTGAACACAATACCAACATCAAGATTTGAAAAACGTGAATAAAAATGACAATAAAGTTGAATCAGCACCTCTTTTTTATAGCCTCCATGGAGGTAGAATTAATTCGCTATATTACACTGCATTAGTTAGGTACCTAATAAACTAGCAGCAAAATGTATACTGACATTTTTCTCAACAAATTCCAGATGATACTGAACCATATATTTTGGTATTACATTTATTTATATTGATTTAATGTGCAGCTCTCCTTCATAATCATTAAAGGAAAGGCACATGTTTTATTTCTATGAATAGCTTCTGATCTCAAATGAATGTGCTGCAGTTCAACAGTCTAATATGAATGGGAAAAGAGGAAATCTATAATCATGCTAATGTTACAATATGCACTCTCATCTACATTTGTGGCCACAGGTGCTGAGCTTTACGCTCACAATTCATGTTATATGCTGAGAGATGAAACATGCAAATGAGCCAGTTTTTCCCTTTAGCAAGGTCCTCTGACCTTCATCCCACAAAGCCGTTCACACTCATGCTTCATTTTGATCAGGAAATGGTTTATTATAAAGAAAAAAAGGAATTGTGAATGGCTGTGACTTCAAAATGGAGCAGATGGCAAAAATAAAAAAAATCAGCGACCTGGATACTAGAGGATGAAATGTACAATCACTGTTAATTCTCCCATTTAATTATAGCCCACAAAAAACATCTTGACAGGAAGCTGGGGTGAGAAAATCCAGAGCCACTATTGTTTGCTTTGCTGTTTCACAAGTGCCTCAAACTTCCCCAATGAGCCTTTAGGTCCCACGCACTGTAGTGAGATTATCTTTTATGGTAATCGTGTGGGTGCCAGTGGTCTGACAGGGTATGTATAGGAAGGCAAGTATTTAATAAAGGGTTTCTCTCTGCTCTTCATTTCCATTTTTATAACGAGTTGTCAGCTCTGCCCCATGTAATCAGGGTATTTACTCTGTACAAAAGAAAGGGGAGATTAGAGCATCACAGGACAGGATTATAAAAACCTGAGACCACAAAGACAGCCAATCACTTCTAGAAAATCCCTCAACATCTTCAAGCTTTAATCTGCCATTTCCCTGTTTTCTCTCCACAGTCCTTCATCCCTCTGCCTTTCTTTGTTTCTCTTTCTCATTCAGCTCTCTTTTCCTGCCTCATGTGCACATGCTTCCTCTATTTGATTATTTTTTTAATAAAAGGGACATTAGTAAATGCCTGTGATTAATAAATACATAAAAATATTAAAGCTGCAAGCAGCGATGGGCGGGCCCTCGCACATGTAGCACGTCGGGGTGTGAGCCGGCCGCGTTGCCTATTGTGGACCGGTGCCTGTGCGGCTGTGCATTTGCTACGCGCTTCGGACTTTGCATGAAGATTTTGTACCTCACTTCCTGTTGCCAGCAGGTGGCGCTATCACTGTGGGTGAATGTCGGCATGTACATGTGTTCAGGGCGGGACTGTTATCCTACATGTAAAGTTTGGTGCAGATGTGAGCATGTACACTGAAGTTAAAACCACATCCTGTTTCATGGCGAAGAGTTGATCTTTGACGCCACGCCACGGACACGCCCATTGACGAAAACGCGCAGATAGCACAACTTTTCATCGTCAATGCCTTTAGAAGGCACAGCAGGAATTTGAAGTCGATCTGATTATATCTGTAGGAGGAGATAGTTAAAGTCCAGAGTGTGTAAATCACCAAAACTTTGCCCTAAAATTCAAAATGGCCGACTTCCTGTTGAGATTAGGGGAGAGGGCCAAGAGGCTTTTTTGTGCGTCTGCACATGATCCATGTGCCACAGAAATTTCATAAATGTAGGGCAGACGTTGGGTGGGGGCTGCTTTGTTAAAGGTCACAACAAGGTCACTTCCTGTTGCCAGCAGGTGGCGCTATGACTGTGGGTGAATGTTGGCATGTAGATCTGTTCAGGGCGAGACTCTTGTCAAGCGTGTAATATTTCGTGCAGATCTGAGTATCTACAGTGAAGTTACAACCACTTCCTGTGTCATGGCTAAGAGTTGATCTTTGACGCCACGCACAGACCGCCCATGTGAAAGCAGCGCGAATAGCACAACTTTACATCGTCAATGCCTTTAGAAGGCACAGCAGAAATTTGAAATCGATCCGACTAAATCCCTGGGAGGAGTTACGTTAAAGAAGTCACCGAGTGTGCTAAATCGATCCCAAAATGTCCGCCAAATTCAAAATGGCGGACTTCCTGTCGAAGTTTAGGGTATGGGTTCTTGAGGCTTTTTTTTGTTAGCGTCTTGATATGATACTCGTCCCCACCAAATTTCGTCCCATGTAGGTTGAGCGTGGACCGAGGGGCTAATTTTTTCTAATTTTCTAGGTGGCTAGCGAGAACCATTTTGCCCGTGCATCCAGGAAACCCACAAAATACTGAAATTTTCCACCAAGTCCTGACATGCGTGCCAAATTTGGTGAGTTTTGAGCATGTTAGCGACCGGCGAAAATGGGGCTTACTTTTGCAGAAAAAAGAAAAAAGAAATATAATCCTAACAGTTTCAATAGGGTCCTTCGCACGTTTCGTGCTCGGGCCCTAAATATCCGAGCCAGTGAAAGAAAACACTAAATACTGTTTTTGTAAAGAGATGGATTTTCTGACAGTCCCTTTTTTATGCTGATTAATGAACGTGCTACCAATTGGGCAGTGATGTACAAAGTCAGTTAAGTAATAAAGGAATGACAAGGACACACTGAAACAAAAAGTTGTGGAAGCAGCGATGGCAAACTGAAAAATCACCTTCAAAAAATACAAAAAAAATAAATACCCAAGAGAAATGAATGAAGAGAAAACAACTCCAGTCCCTGACTGCATAACCCATCCAAAGACTGAGACAATATCAAGGCAATTTCAGTTCAAATTTAAACTGCCCACTTGTCCTTTTTTCATGAAGCAGATAGAATCTCAGAGCACAGGCCTTGAGAAAAGGTCACAGATAAGACCCAGCACTCAGATGATACATAGTGAATGGCAGGGGAGCGGCACTACCTCTGCTTTAAACCTTTTATTCTGTCAATTGATGTGAGAGAAAAAGCCAATCCACTTTGATAAACAAACTAACTACTAAACAACAAAACATACAAATTAACACCATGTAGCCCTTTTCATTTCCGTCATAACGATTTATCAAAGTGACAGATTTAAATGTCTATTTCGTGTTACGGCAGGGGGGCGGAACATTTATTTAATCATGATAAACTGACAAACTTCATTTCATTTGAAGGAACATCAACAGGAAAGAACTGAATGGAAATAAGATACAAGTTGATTGATGTCAAAATGGTGAAGCTAATAGTGCAAATGTATGAGTGGAGGGGATTTTTAGTTTATTTTTAGTATTACACAAGATTTACCTATAGTCCTACCAAGCCACCAAATCAGTTGCTATACAGTAACAATATATGTTTAGCATGTTAAGTATAAATTCTGCATCTGGATCTGCACCAAAATAAGGTGTGGAGTTTTTGACCACTGCCGGTGCTGTGGGTTAGTGTTTGGTGAGCAAGTTCCGGCTTTGGTTTGCACTGCGCCTTCAGAAACTAGATGCAAATAAGGAAACAGCTTCACTGATTTGACAGAAAATGAACAGCATTTAAAAATACCAAATACTAAAAGAAAGGCTCAGTTATGTTCAACTTTTCAGTAACACACAAAGACATTTTCACTGCAAATGTTCTGGTCTACACATTCAAAAACCTTTACAGGGAACGAAGGAACAGAAAGATGGTGATTGCATTGCAGTAGTCTCCTATTCAGTCATAGGACAAAGTGAAGCATAAGTTACCTGAATGTACTGTTCCTCATGTACATTTATTACAAACTAAATCAAAGAATATAAACAAAGTCATTGTGGAGAATATACTTAATAAATATAATATGAATAATTAACATAATATAATAGTATTTTACAGCCTGGTCATATGATAGCTCTCTAGTGCTGCAGTGACACTATCAACCGCACTACCTACACCATAGTTACTGTATATTATTTATTTATATATATATATATATATATATATATATATATAGTATATATATATAAATATATATGGTGGGACTCCTGTTAACTCTTTACGTCAACTATAAATCCAGCTGAACACATAAGGAAGTGCAGCAAAACGCAGGAAAAAATTGGGAAGAAAAGAAAAGCTAACCAATGTAAACATGGATGCCACCAATATATGTTTTTAAATTGATTTTACTTTGAAAGTGTGTTATAAGAAAGGAAACACATCAGTCTTATTTTTTAGGCCTCAACATATATTAAAACGGTTAAAAACAACGTTTTCCACAAAACTCTACAGAGCATAATACACAAATTCCTGGATCTGCACCAAAATGACTTTTTCTTTCGCCCACAGTCTGACAAATGTTTTCTGAAATATATTTGCAGATTTTTGACATTCCAAAATAAAATAACAGGAACAAACAATTCACCAGAAAAGTGTGGTTACAGCTACTGGCGATGTAATATTATATGTTCATGGTGCTCATTTGACAAACAATTTTACCAGCAGTTCTGATGTTATAAAAGATCCTAAAAAATTAAAAGACTTTTCAATCTCAATGCCATAATCCACTTTTCTGCACTCCAGACATTGCAGCATGGGAGACTGTGCACTTACTGGCTTCATGAAGCCAGTGAACCAACTTCATCCATTCTTTGAGCAACACCTTTAAGTGTGGTAACTTGTTATCATGGGATTTTTGTACACAAAGCAAGCTTGAGTGAGGGAGATGAGACAAAGAGGGAGTCACTCTTGGGTGGACCTCAGTCTGTGAATCTCAGCAGGACATGTAGGCATCACACAAAACCAATCACTTTGTAAATGAGATCAGTAGGAAGCCAATAATATATCCGCTCCGGTGTCATTGTCTCTGACAGTCTTCCACTCTGGACGTCCACAAATCTTTTTGTCATCTACTTCAAGTAAACAACAGAAAATACCCATAGTAAGTGTTCCACGTAGGGTAGCTAGTTTGTTGCTCTAGTTTTTGGTCCAGTGCTGACCATGATGGATAGACATCAGCACCAGCACAGTGGCATCTTTTCTTCTTTTTTCTTCCCTAGTGATGAAATCAGGAAAGTACTATCGCTCATCTATCTGTCACTCACTGAAACACAATATGTAGGACACCACCAATGAGGTTATATTAATTCATGTTCATTCAGTTTTTTCCTACCATATTAAGGATTGCACTGATTGGCCAAAAAAGAGCATCATCACATTTTGTTGTCTGTACTGAACGGCTCCTCTCTCTTCTTCCCCTGGTATGTACAAAACATGAGGTAACACATTTTTGACTTCTTGCCCCATTACCACTCTGCATCATTTGTAGGGGGAACATGTGCGCTTGTTTGTTGTTAGTGTTTGTTGATGTACTTTTTCACAGTCCAGCTACTCCTGGTCTCTTCTCCTGCAGGTTTGTCCCTCCTGTCCTCTCCTGCCATTGTTTCCAAAAATACAAACAAACAGCCGCACAGACCAACACACTGCTGCATCTGATGAACATGATCCATCATTTTCCCCTCCATCCAGGAGTTATGTGATCATCTCTCTCTGTCCTTTCCGTCTGTCTGTGAACAACATTTCTCTAAAACCAGAATGAATAGCATGATGTTTGTGTGTCCACCATCAAGCCAAACTTTACGCACCTTTATTAAGTAAAATGTTGACCCAATGTTACAGCTGAGCTGCAAAGATCTGGGGAGGTCTGCTCTTGACTGAGTAGCACTGGAACATTGATCAATCAATTAGACAATTGAAACAAATTAATTGACAATACTCTTTTCCTTGTAAAGGTGCAAATATTGTGTTGCAAAAGTGAATAAAGGAGGAAAACAGATGTAGTAATTAAGTATGTATCTAAGTACATGTGACATGTATCAATATTTTGTTACTTGGTGGATCTGTTAAGCCACAATATGTTTCAGGATTCAGGATTCAGGCAGCATTATGCTTCTCTCAAAACAAATTCATGGGCAGTTAAATGTCATTTCTAGGGCACATGGTTAAAATGCCGTTTTTTAATGTTTCTATGCTTTTCAAATTCTCTGCTTTGTCTGTTTTATGTTACTATTAATTGAATACTTCAGGACAGTGGGTTGGACAAAACCAGCAATTCATGGTTGTTAAAAAAACATCCATTTAGGGAAAATATGAGGGTATTATTTTTATAAAAATATTTTATAGACAGAATGATTAATAAAGAAATAGATCACTAATTGAAAATAGTAATCAGCTGCAGCTCTACCACTGAGTTCTTTCTTGTAGATGTAAACGTCTGAAGACTTGAGGGCTAATAGACTCTAAGGTTGCATCAAGAACTTTTACATTCAGTAATTGCAGGTTTAGGTTCCTCATACAACAGCAGGAAAAGAAAATATTAAAATTGTCCTTTGAGAGTGAACACTGCCACCTCCTGAACAGCAATGCATGTCCGTCTAGAAAACAAAATTGGACTTGTGTATGTTTTGTCCTGTGTTTTTTGTTGGAAAAAAGTAGCCTTGGTTGGCACATATAAGTGTGCACTTCTGCAGTTTACTAAAACATTTTTGAGCACTAAAGGTCAACTTCACCTCATGTTGCCAATTGTAAGCTGCCAACATGTGAAGTTGCCTAGAACATATTTACACTTACTTTTAAAAAGCTATGTGTAAGAGTACATTACAGTGACATTACAGGGTCGGCTGTGGCTCAGGAGGTAGAGCGGGTTGGCCGTTAATCGGTAGGTCGGCGGTTCAATCCCCGGCTCCCCCAGGCTGCGTGTCGAAGTGTCCTTGGGCAAGACACTGAACCCGAATTGCCTCTGGCGGCTGTTCCGCCAGTGTATGAATGTGTGTGAATGTTAGTTCTGTTCGAGCGCTTAGGCTCAGTGAGTGAATGTGTGTGTGAATGGTGAATGCAGATGTAGTGTGTAAAAGCGCTTTGAGTAGTCGAAAAGACTAGAAAGGCGCTATACAAGTACGGAGCATTTACATTTACATTTACATTCATATATATGAGACCAAAATGCAGATGGCGGAGATAAAATTCAGTCATTAGCTTTGTTTGATGTCACTTTTTCTGTTTCTACTTCTGCACTTCATTTGCTTTCTGATGTTTTAAGGGTTTAACTGTTAAATATTCAGTATAATATTTAGTATTTATTTGAGGATACAATACTTTTGCTTAGATCCCACAATATGATGTTTCACATGTTTTTCTGCCATGACAGATGTGTTTATTACATTAATCTCAATTTATTCACTATAGAGAACCATGCTGAATGTTTTTCATGTAGGGAATAGTGTGAATGGGTGATTTATGTCAGTGTCCTTTAAAGAAAATAGTGCTTTTCTGCTCTCAAGGCACTGATGGGACTATAACTGATCCCAAGCATTCACCAGCAAAGGCATTCATTGCATTCAACTGAAAGCGCTGAAGCAACACACTACAGTTGAGGGTCATGGGACGTCAATAGTGAATATATGCCTCATTTATCCCTTTCCGTTACAGAATATATACACACAGGCACAGTAACAGGAAGAGGGTTTATGTATTAATTTTGATGATACATTTATACAGGTTTGACACTTGTCTCAATTTGTGACAACATTACTCAAGGCCATCACTGAAGGCGTCAAGTCTGCCTGTGTAATCCTGTCCCCAAAATGTCAGTGTGCACACTTACAAGGCTGTCTTTGGAAAAATGAAAATACCACAGTGGAAGGAGGCGCGTGTCTCAGACTGCTGCATTTGAAGCAGGGAAGAGGGAAGTAATGAGTGAAAACAAATAGGGAATTAAAACATGACATCTTCCTCGGCACTCTGATTAAAATAAAGTAATGTTATTTATTTCTGAGGGGCTATGATTGTATCCTCACCCTTAAATGCTAAAATCAGATGCTCAGCCACCAATAAAACATTTCCTCTTTTTTCATAGGGTTCATAGCACATGCAAATACAAAGACAATCCTGTAGGAAAAAAAGTATTTTAAGAATTTTGTCTCAGACATTTATTGGTTGCAAACAACTAAAAGCCAATTCTCAATGTGGTGATACTGATGATACCTGCCTGCTGAAACAGACGTGCTCTTCCTTGAATAAAATTAGTTGGTTACGCTTCCATTTTTCAGTATGTATTGACTTACAAGAACAGAATATAAAACCTTTAACTTTGATTAAAATAAATAATTCTGAATATTCTGCCTACATTGATCACTGTATCATCTTTTAGCATGTTATTAACACATGTTCTGACCCATTAGTTCTTTTACAGGTGCACAGTGCACAATTGAAGGGGGGGGGGCAATAGACAATACTGTAAAAACCGTACATAAAATACATAATTTCTAATGAATTACAAGATCTTATGGAAGAAAAACAGGTTCCTTTTAAATTTTAGTTACAGCCTGCATCTGCAAATTTTATCTATTTCAAAAAAACCAAACCAATCTACTGTAGTTTTCATTGTTCCGATCATTACATTTACAAGTGGCTAAAGCCGAAGATTTTAGATATAAATTGATCCTGTTGAAGCTCTGAGCCTCCACATTAATTGCTGAGCTAACATTAGCTAATGTTATCGTTTTTACAAACTGACATAACAAGCAGGTGTTCAATTCTGAATGTCTGGAGAAAAGGGCATTCAAATATTAATGTGATGTACTTAAAGTATAAAGGTTTCGATTATTTTTTACTACCAGCTTTAACTGTTGGTCAGTGCTTGACTGCTTTGTAGTTAGAATATAAGTGGCTGGAAATTATGTGCACAGTCAGCTAAATAATTTATCGACCTACAGACTTATTACTCTGTTGGACTTTTTAAACAGTGAAAACACACAGTCCTTGCTGACTTTTTAAATATAAAAAGATACATACATCTATATCAGGTGTCATTTTGTTGTTATGGCACACTATGTAAACATGATTCCTTTTGGTGGAAAAGCTTAAAAAAAAAAAACATTATTAACGTCTGTGACTTTCGACATTATGTGTCTTGGTTCTTGGAATTTAAGCTTGAAATTATTCATCAATTTATGATGAATAGGTTTTAAGCTATGCTTTTTTGTTAATAATTTATGCATTGACACAAGCTTTTGTGCCATGTATTGCTTTTTCTTTGGACCTACTTTTAATACAGTATGGATTCCATTAAAAATCCAAAGACCAATCTAATGCCTCATGTGTATGTAAATGTCATCTACAGCGTTACGGTATAACCCTATCCAAAAGTTTCTTACCACTCAATTAGAAAAGGTCACCAGAACAATGTTCCAGGTCTCATTCAGTTTTCATTCAAGCATGTCTCAATTTTGCACTCACTCTCTCCACTCTGTTTCCCTCAGTATTTACCTTCATAAAAAAAGTGCAAAATGTCAGTGGAATAATAATTCCAGTCAGCAATTGAATGGCAGAGATGTCAGATTAATACTAGCAGCTACACTCCGAAAAGTAAAAGGTTTTTCTGTGCTCCAATTGGAACATTTTGGATTCAAAAAAGCAACATAAAATGCTCAGTTAAACCTTAATAATTTAATAAAAAAAATGTTTTCATTTAACAGTACATCTGAAGAACAGGCAGTGTTTGAGGCAGCATTGGGAGCCAGTCAGTAGGGTCATACAGGCAGCCACTGTGAGTCCCATGAGTATTGAAAGGTTTGAACAATATGTATCTCTGAAGTATGCTGGCTCTTACCTTTTGGAACTGAAGCATTGCTGGTATATTGATTTCTTCACAAATTGACATATTAGGTTGTTAGTTTCTTTTTTTTCTCCATTTGCAGCATGCTAGCTGATCATGTTTGGTTGCTATGGCTGTTCATTAAGGTTTGTGAGGATATCAATTATTATGTTGGCTTAATGGCTTATTAGTTGGAGTCTGTAGCCTCTGTGACAGACTAACATTAGCGTGCTCTGTTAGTTGCTGTAATGCAGTAGGCCTGTATTCCTTAGAGTAATAGCTTTTAGATGTCTGTAGCATGCTAGCTGTCTGTCTTCAAGTAGTACAGTTGCACTGTCTGTGCGTTTTCAGCATGGCTATATGCTCATTCTACCAGTAATTCTAACAGTGAGCTGTCTAAGGGTGTCATTGTGCTTATATTTATGCTTTTTCTAGCTCATATTGGAGCTGTAAATGAATGCAACTAAGGATAAATAAACATATTGTGAACAATGCTAAACT
This sequence comes from Lepomis macrochirus, assembly GCA_024633595.2. Lineage (NCBI taxonomy): Eukaryota > Metazoa > Chordata > Actinopteri > Centrarchiformes > Centrarchidae > Lepomis > Lepomis macrochirus. Next base: position 7,335,511 of record JALXJV020000009.1, read on the forward strand.
TCTCACACACACCTATGTACTGTTACTTAAAAATGTGGTTCCTAGCCAACTTGTCTGGTGCTGAATCTTATTCAGATACTCCTACAAAGAAACAATCACTCTGAACAACAGCATGTCCAAGTACAGCTGTGATTTTTGTTCATATACATACTGCACTATGCAAAAGAAAGAATTGAAATGTATGTAAATTGGAGGGTGCAGTGATTCATCATTTTCACTGGTACCGCTCATTTTGTGCCTTTTCCAACTGCTGTGCCCATCACTGTGACATAATGACAGATATGGCTTACCAACGAAGCCAGAGTGCAGATTCACCTCCCTTTACGCCAGTGTAGGTAATGTCTCTTGCTAGTTTCTCCAACGTTGCCTACCTTAGCTTTAATGGGAAACGGTCCAAGATATGGCAGCCAAGAGCAGGTGATGTACCTGAATTTGTTTGTAGAGATTTGGAAACCTTGTTGCTGTGTGAAGTAATGCAGTTTTGCTTTGGAAGATATTGTTATTAGTGACATGATGTTAGCTTGTCAGTTTAGCCATACTCATATTCATACATATGTATTTACATATTTAGGTATTTTAACATATCAATTTATTTTAGACTGGATGTGAAGTCTGAAAACTGTTCGTTCAGCTTATAGCCCAAATACTGTTATTAGATATTGATTCAATCCAAGCTGGATCTTTGTGAAGTTGGATACTATGACCTTGATGACTGAGAACTTTCACTGACATCTTTGTAAAGCCAAATACATATTAGCATTGCAACTTACAAGCTAAGCTAATGTAACATAGTTCTTTCATTTGGTCACTTTTCAGCTGTATAACTATTACATAGTGTGTAAGTAACACTTCAGTGCATGAGAAGCAGTTTGTGTGGTGGAACCTGTTTTAATTAAATGATGTAATAATCTTAATGCTTACATTATACCTCAGCCACGTTTAAGTTTATAAGCTGCTGAGCAAGCGTTCAGATTTTTTGGAAGATTATGTTTACATGAAATGTCATTGTGCACATTCTGTACAATCCCTCTGCATAGATGCCTACATTAACTGTAAAAATAACTGGTTACCTCAACATGATAAACACATTGCATACTCTACATAAACAGATTTTTAAAAATGCATGTAGCAGTCTGAGGAAATACGAAAATCTGAATTTACAAGACATTCTAGTCCATATACTTTATGCATATTTTATTGGACAGGTTCTTAAAAGATTTATTATGCAAAATCTAATTGGCTCTGAAAACAATTTAACAGGCAGTTTATGGATACTAAGAAGCATCCCTGCATTCCCCTCACTCTTACAATTTTCACACTATCATTTAAAGTTGAAGAAGTGATGACTGTCAACCATTTAATAGAAAGAGGTAGTATATATGATAAAATAGAACTGTGAAAAGTTTTTAAAGGTCGATTTCCAATTGTAGTATTTTAGATAAAAGGATATCATAATTCACCAAGACAACCCATGACTAGGTAGTATTTTAAATTTTAATATTTTAAACAGTATTGAGACTCTTAACACGTGTATAGAGATGTGATGGAATTAAATGAATCAAACTTTCTCTTAATTAGTTACAAGGATTTGGCATTTCGGTGACATTTTGCTTCTGTTATTATATCTTTATGTAGTCTTCCAGGTGAAAGAAGATATTGACTTTTGGAGTCTGTTATCCTGAGATAATAATTCAACAACATAATTTTAAGAGATTAAATGCTTTTTTCTCAAGATCACAATTTAAATCAAAATGTAATTATCTGTGAATAGCCTCCGTACTTTATACTTCCTAACTTGGTTTGATCATTAAGTCATTCCTCTGGGCCTTGAGAGAAAGTGGTGTCCAGAAAAGGAAAAATTAATAAATGCAAGAGCATAACGTAAATATGCCTAAACATAAAATTGTAAAGTGGCACTCAAAAGAGGAAGGATAACAGTCTTTGGGCAGAAATTGGACTTGAGCAGTGTTGTTAATGACTTTGCTGAGCGAAGGCCTGTACAATGAACTTCTAATGGGCGGGTACAGATGCCATTGCTATGGAGTGGGACAAGGGATCTAAAATACCTCTTAAATGTTGGAAAATACACACTTACTGATATGTGTCTGTGATTACATTTGGCTGCTATGCCATTGATGAGGAATGATGATTGAGCAATTGTAAGCAGGCTGAGATCTGGCACTTCGGCTGCTGCTGATCTAAGGCTGCAGGTTTGCAATTGTGTGGAGTCGTTGTGTATCTGTACGCCCATTTGTACACGAGCATGATTTGGGGTGAGGGGGGACACCCCAAATCATGCTGGTGGGGGGCACAGGAAAAATATTTGCACCGGGGCCAATCACAATTATGTTACAGAATTACTGTAAACTTAAAAGTAGCAAACAAAGTCCTAACACAATGCAGTTAAAAGTATGATTTTTAAGGCTCTTATTGTCAAAATAATGTACATTCTTGTGTGTAGATATATCACAGTAATAGCTATGATCATTTTAAACAACAACACAGTACTCACCAGCTGAAATGTGAATTTGTAACATGATACAGTATTAGAAAAATATTTGTCTCTTTTCTTATACCAACTCCTGTCTGTCATTTGAAATAATTAAACATTTGAAAAGTTGCTTAGCATAATATCAGTTGACTGTTTTCTTGAATGTGATTGTGTTCTTGGAGATTTATGACTCCCACTTTCCCCTTAATGTCTGTATAATAGTAATTGTGTACAGATTTGCATGTCATCGGCATGCCACTTCCCCAGGAATAATCTCCTGTATGCACGCTGTGATCTGGGAAAGTCTGACAGCTACACCAAACCCTTCATTATTCACCCCACATATACAGTTTCATATTTATCTTTGTATTTGCCCACTTCGAAAACCCTGCGACAGTCGGACTGACAGCATGTGACAGCTAAACATAAGTTTCACATGTATTTGAGGGTGTGAATAGCTCAGCTTCTGACAGAAATATATTTTGGATATGATGCGTACTGAAGCTTATGACAACATTTTTTTTTCATCAGCCAAGTCAAACTCTTGGAGAATGCTTGAGAATGCACAAAAATTTAGATTGTCAAAAAAAAATCTTATTTGGCTGCTCCGAAACAATTACGTCTGTGTGGCCTCGTAGTGTGCATGATGTAAACTAGATCAGTAGAACACTGTGCCAAAAAGCAGGTTTTGCACACAGAAGGAATAATAGCTCATACTGTATAACATACATATGTGAAGACACAAATTCAAAACACATAAGTTTACAAACAGTTTCCCATTACAACATGAAGTGGGCATGTGAGCAAGATGCCTTAATGCTATCTACATTCAAAGATAAAAGGCCATACATGTAACACACACTGCACATACTCAGTGTACTCTACTTTTTTTCTCATCTGAAACACAGTTATAGCGATGGTTGTGTATATAATTATGCATTATGCAAACACAGCGTACTTTACATTTCAACTTAAATTAAATTGCATGCTTTGTTTTTGTGCTACAGCATACATAGAACATCTGTTCTGTAAATCACTGGTCCTCTCACACACATTACTTTTTACTATATACTATAATAAGCTAACATTGGAAAATATATTGTCCAGGCCACTGTATTGGTTTAGCTCTGTTTTTGACTGCAAAATGGCAGGATTAATTATGACTGAAGTTCGACTTTGACAAAGTACAACCTTTTCAGATCTCAGTAAATTTCAAGACTGTGGTCAATTTTGTTCCATTTTGATAAAAGCAAATAATTTAGCACTTTAGTTGCCTGGTCAAACCTTTCAGAGTGGTTCTTAGAAAAGCTCAGTTATTATTTTATTCACAGTAATTACAGGAGCCAGTCAGGTCACAGCAAAGTTGAGCACTTTTCATGACCTCTTTAAACTCTGTCCCCAATTTCTACAACGGTCAAACAGCCAATAATCCAGCAGCCAAAGCCCACTGCAATAAAATAACATGAGGTATATCACTGAACATCCTTTTCCTACAGCATGAATTATATTCTATCCACTTAATATCTTCTTAATCTCTTCTACAGTAGTCAAGCACTCAAAAGAACTGTCATTTGGCATTGGGTCGCTTACAGTACATAAAATAAGAAGCTCAAAGTTAAAACTAAACAACTGAGCAATTCCTAACCTAATCAACAAAGCAAATTTATCTTAGTCCGATCAAAGTCCATTATCAGCATGAAGCTAACAACAGCTGCTCTGTTGTAATGGAAATCTTAATTACACACATTAATTATGCTGGGATGAATGCAAGAGAAATGATATATAAGCCATTATCATCAAAATCAATTGAACCATGCAAGACATAATGGACTCTTGCACTACATGCAGAAATATGCTATACTTTAAGCTGAATTTGTAATACATAGACCCCCACGGAGCACACAAAAGACTGTCTGAAGACTCAGGCCCGAGCTTTGTTTCTATCAGTCCTCACCTTCGCTCATGATGAAATTTTTATCTGGAGGCCTGAGGGAGGGATCTGTTTGAAAAGAATCTGGACAAGCCTTGAGATAGCCCGCTATTACCACCACCCAGCCTTGCGACAACCATCAATCTCCCCAGGTTTCTCTGTTTACACACAGGACAGCACAACAGTCATGAGTCATTGCCGCTTAGGATGCAGTTGGAGTGAAATTATGTTTCCCCACCTCCTCTGCCCAGGCACTCCTAATCAAGCTCTGCGGAGTACTGTCAGTGACAGGAGTATCTCACAGACATTGTGAGGAACAGCTGATATCTAACCACTTATTACACCCAACATTGTTCTACATGATTGCAATCACATGTCCTGGTTTTGTCTCTCACAAGCTCCAAGGCTCAGAGATCTTTGTGATTTGCTGCTTCTTTACAAACTGTCAGATGCACCAAGACTGTCTGATTTTGCACTCTGGCTGCACTGCCATCCAAATTCATTTTCTATAACAGCAGAAGATTGCTGGGTCTCTACAATGTAACCCTGATGAGACAGGTTAGTGGGTGTGCACCTTCAGGGAGTAATCTTGGTCTTGCAAGCCCACATACAAAATCCCAAGTTCACAAGAGAAATTAAATTCTCTGACATGAGCTGGAACGACAGAATCCATATGAAAAAGAAAAAAAAACATTTTCAAGATTATTATTCAAGAGAAAAGACAGCATTGAAGAAAGAAAAAAAAAGTGTGTCAGTCACTCAAGAGCACATTGATGCAGACGCTGCATCCCACTGAGAGATAGATTACCATTAATTCACAAGGAAGGAAAGAACATGTTGCCAGGATTTTAATTAATTTCGTTTACTTATGTTGGGAGTGTCATGCCGGTTTCATTGGCAATTCACCATACAATGATCATGTCAGAAATCTGACAATTCAAGCGGAAACAAAGCTCTGTGGGAGATGACAGACTGGCAAATGCCAGCAGAGCACAGACATCTAGCTTACATCAAATCAAAATAAAGAAACAAGCTCCAATCAGGGGTCCATTTTAGGTCCTTTCTTGTGCCTGGCTGTACCAAGGCCCCTTTTACACATTCATTGTATCCATGATCTCAAATTTAGATCCATATTTAAAAATGTTTTCTCATTTTATACGCTGACAACACAAGTAGTCCAATGGTTACACAGGTTGTGAAGAAATATGCAGTTAGAACTTATCTTATTATCTTATTTGGAAATTCAAACAAAGAAGAACTTTTAAATTACTACCAAAACTGTAAACGTGCTTTAGATTTTGCTGGACAACTCACTGGCTTAAATTTGATCTATTGTACTTACCATATTGGTACATGCAGTTTACTGTACAATCAATAATTACAATGGACACATTAACTTTACAGTAAAGATGTTCTGTCCAAACAGAAAGAGTTGTGTCCATCAGATCTGAGTCAAATAATAAAAAAATCAAAAAGGAGTTTTCAGTTTAAGTTTAACTGAAATCTACTACTACTACTGTAATCTACTTTTACAGTATGTAAATGTCTGGCATTGTAACGTCACTTATTAACAATGTAATTGCCGGCATATGTTTTAGCAGTATAATACTGCAGTATAATACTGTACATGTTTTGGTTATTTAAGGATCGTTTTTGGAATCTAATCTATGCTGTGATGGACGATGCTGCATGGACAGCTTTTTTACAGCAATTTTGCAGATATATTGTTAAATTGTTAGAATTTTCAAATCCAAATTCTGTGAAAAATGCAAACAGTAATTAATACAGAGATTATATTTTAGTTGGAGTTTTTCCTTTCAGCCAGCTTCATGGTTCAGCAGTGATACTTCAGTATGTTGAATGACACAGATTGACTGAGCCTGGAGGCTAGAGCAAAGGTGCGCCATGGGACTGAAAATTTGATTACTGTCTAATCTACTGCATATAAATTAGAATTAAAGTTGGATATTGTAAATGAATGCCATGTGGTTCCTATCAGCTGGATGTTACTACACAGTTATTTAATACTAAAACCACCACACTAAAGTTTGTGTTGTGAATAAGCTACAGTAAGCAAACTTTAAGTAAAATGGGACTGTCAATGTTAAATGTCCTCTCAATTCAACTAAAACTTTAGAAACCTCCTCTCAACAAAATCCTGAGAATCTGGTTTCAAAGGTTTGCACATTATTGAAAATTCTAACTTAACTCAATTATTTTCTCAGTGGAAACATCATACTCTTTATCTCTGTGCAAGAGGTTTTGTTGCTCTAAATATACCCCATCACAAATGACTTTTGTACATTATGTATCTTGCCTTTCCTAATTGCTGCGGTTTGTTCACAGCAGGAAGAGGAGTGAAAGCCAGCGCACCACTGCTTTTGTAGATCACTCCAGGCAACCACTGCGGCTCATTATGCAGAGGAAAGCAAATCATTAGTAATGATTTTCAAAACAAAACTTACACTCAACACCATGGCATTATTTTTATGTCTCCACTCACCATCTTAGATTTCAACTGAATCTACCTCTGCTCTAATTTATGGCTGTGATTAACATTTATGATGTGTACTCTGTTAACTGCAACAAATAAACTCTGCTGCCCACAACTTCTCTCCACCTTTTCTGCCCTTTACATTATTTATTTTAATAATAAATACATTCAAATTTCAGTCCATAGATGAATGTAGAACTGATGAAATGTGTTCAGATGTGCTATGGACTTCAGCTTCATTTTCTTCTCCTCCCTTGTGCTATTGGCTATCACAGTCTATCTGAGGGCATTTAAAAGCTGAGGAACCCTCACTTTGTATTGTGACCTATTTTTTCAGGACTTAAAGAAGTGGTATTGTGCTCATTTTCAGTTTCAAAATCTTATTTAGGGGTTGTACCAGAACTCGTTTGCATGGTTTAATTTTCAAAACATATTTTTGTCATACTGCACATTGCTGCAGCTCCCTGTGAGTTGAAGGCGTGTTTTAACTATGGCGTGATGCATCTTGCCTCTACATGATCTTTGTTGGGAGCTGCACATGCGCAGTTCCTAGTTAAGGACATAAGTCAATTAGCGAGAGATTTAGCGGGTCAGTGAGAAGCCGGTAAACACGGCTTCAGTTCAGCTGTATATCCCCTTACCAGTTTAGCAACATGGACTGGAGCAACACTTTTAGAGTGGTGAATTATAGTAACAAATGTATCTTTCATAAAGTTATAACTGAGCTCTGTCTCTACATCACAGTAACAACTTTATGTCCATTGACTGCCTGGAGGGTAGCTAGTGTTTGGAAGGTAGAGGGGAGGTGCTGCAGGTAGAGGTGTGCTGCAGCTCAGTGTTTTTTCATTTGTGTTTTTGAGGGCATGTTTGACTAGCTGCTTGGCAAGCATTATATGATGTGCATTTAACACGTCATATAATAAAGGGAAACCGCTGGACTACAAACAAGCTGTTATCATGAGTGTTTTCTGTGGGAGATGGGAACTACCTTTGGGGTGGACTTTGGACTTTTTCATTTTGCAAACCTATTACATGCACAAAAAAGATATAAACTCAATAAATGAGAAGGAAAAAGCCAAAAAGCATAATCCCATCTCTTTAAGCCCATAGCTCCTTTGTTGTTGTTGTTAGGTTAAGGCCAGAAATGTTGTGATTTTATTGTTAATTCAATAAAAAAATTTAACTCACTGTAACACGCTTTTTGTATTTTAACAACTACCTTTTTATTACATTTCCTTTTCTCCTATTTCTTTGTGTTGATAGGGAGTTTAGGATTGCAGCTCTTTTTGGGCAGTGTGTTTAGCATTGTCATTTCTTTTTTTATTCAGGGCTGGATGGTTTGTTATTTTAGACAGGGCCATCCCTTAATTTTTTATTAAGCTTCTATATCTGACAAGATTGAAATACTGAATGAATAAACCCTTGAATAGAATAAATAGACTCTTTATATTCTTCATCTAGTTTTGTTACTTCCCTCTCCCCTAGACCAACTTGGGGTCATGTTTTGAATCAAATTTATTGTCAGCCTCTCAGTTTGTTCCATGTGTTGCAGCAAAAATAATGTGCCCATTTGAAACCATAATGCCTTAATAAATCACTTTAACCAATCACGTTTGTTATTTTTCAATTTGGGAATAAATACACATTTTAAATGAACATTTACAGTAACTGTCACACACTCTACTACACTACTATTTGTCATATTATGAGCTTAGTCAAGCAATTTGAGAGTGCAAAATTGTCTATTAAAGAATGAAATAAACATGAGCAGAGCCATTATCGGGGAAATGTTAGCTCCAAGTGACGCTGAAGTACTTGCCTCTTGATTTGTTGCTATATGACTTTACATTTATAAAAAGCTGCTGTTCTCTTGTTGTGTTGACTGACCGTTTTAAAAGCGTGTAGACGTCAAACTGAATTAGACCAATGAGATCCTTCTGATTTGTTTAAAGAAAGCTAAAATAAAAAAAAAACTGGTTTCCTTTGAATCAAAATAAATTTATTAACCGGTTTAAAAATCAGTCAGCTGTGCTGACATTGCTTTTAACAGGGCTATTATCATAAATAAAAGGTTAAAGAAAGGTTAAACAAAAGTAATCTAACAAAGTTTTAATCATTTCACCAGAGGGATGCTCTATTTGACAACATCCTGTGAAACTGTCACAGAGTGATAGACTAATTTTCCCCCGCTGATTCTTTTTTCTCCCTGTTACTATTTTGGAAAGCTGTCCCATCTGGCTGCTCTTCACAACAATATTGCCCAATGAACTTTCATTTCCTCTGTTGTTAAATAGAAATGAATCTGCTCTCCATCACAGGTGGGAGGCACACTTAATTGACTCGTGTTAACATCTTCCCATGCCTTGTACACCTGGTCTCTTTCAATATGCACATTTTCTCAATGCAGTTAATTCCAATCCTGTGATTTGACACTGATGGACAATCAAATCACATCAACGTACCTTTCTGGCTTCAGATTTGCATGGAAGCCTGAATATTATTATAATAATATTATATTTAGTTTAGGAAAACTGATGAGCTCAAATATATGTACATGTTATAGTACACAGGTTGGATGTTGGTAATATATGTATGTCTGGATAAACGCAAATTTGCAGACTGATAGTCACAAAGTCAATGTGATTTATAATTTGAAAGGTGTTAAAGTGAAGTGCACCTCCTTCCCCCAAAGCTCCACATCAGGCAGAAAAATGAGATGACTCTAATTTGTCTTCCAGTGCTCTGAAAAGCTAAGGCTGTATAAATGAGAAAGAAGGGGGGAAAAAACTTGCAACATTCATGTTAGATTGGCTATCTGTATATCACGGGTCTTCAAAATGAACGTCAATTTCATCTCATCTATTGCCTGTCAGAACTTAAATTGGATCCCAAAGAGAATAACATGATAGAAATGAAATCAACATTTCCATTTAGTGCTTTCTCTGCCACCTACTATAGTTGTTGATTCAATGACTTAAGAAGTATTTTATTTTAAATTGCAGGAACATAGTTGGAAAACTTTTCAAATCAAAATTCAAACAGCTCTCACAGAAGCGTCATGTGCTCAGCAGTTATTCACGGCTGTTATCGCAAATGTCTGACAATGTTTGAGTTGAGCTGGAAAGGCTCATCACTTTCTTGATGCTGGCTTGTGTACTGCATACCAAATATTTACGATTCTTTCCCCTCCTGTAAGAATATTTTAACAAGCTGGCAAGCACCACTGTATGTAAATTCCAGGTAATTAAAAAAAAACACTTTAGTGCAGAGCAATCACAATAGCTGCACAATGCAAGAGAACCTGATTTATATTAAAATATCCACTTATTTCCTACACGCTCAACCTAAGGCTAATGCTAATTTAAGCATCAGTACCCACAAGATACTTCCTGGAAATGATGGGTAAACAGAGGAGGGCCAGGAGCATAAAACTGTAAAGATTTAAGACATAACAAATGTGCATATGCAGTTTTTCAAAGCACCTGAGAGTACATCTCAGGCCAGGGGCGTAACGAGTTGGCTCGGGGCCCCAGTGCAAAATGGTCATAACAGACCCTCCCATCACAATCAAAGTAGCATAATATCAGTATCTGAAAGCTTGCAGCTTTAAAATGACCAGCCAGAGCGAAATGCACTGCACAGCTGACACCTAAATTAAATGAACAGAAACAGCATTCTATAAAGAAGATGAGTCATAATAGCAAGGCTAAGACAGCGATAGACTAGCCTACTTGACCAAATTGGTGGTAGAGTACCATAACAGATTTAAACATAGCCTAACTGGTTATCACAAACATGTTGCACAGATGTGGAGTTGGTCCCTGGACGCTGCACCGTAGCTGCCCACTGCTCCCTTGAGGGATGGGTTAAATGTAGAGAATGAATTTTGCCACATGTATGTGTATGTGACAATAAAGTAACCTTACAGCGCACATGTACACAAATGAACCCATGATCCTACTAGTGACAGTGACAATCACACACACACGAAAAAAGATGGTGATCAATGACTGTGCACCATATTGACATGACAAAATGTTTCATATCTGCTCATAGGCATTATAAACTCAAAACATGTGTGGATTCACTACTAGTTGCATGAAGCATGGTGCATTAGTGTTTGGCCAAATAATTAAATAAGTTTTACTCACATTACAGTTGCACTCTCCTGAGCTTTTTGCTCATTTTCCCCTTGATAACGGTGTAGTGACCAACCAGTGGATACTAATTATTTTATGTGAAAAGGTTGAACACAGGAATCTCTCCTTAAGAAGGGGGGGTTGAGTTATCACCCACAGAGCAGACTACCTGACTCCAGGCCCCCTAAAAACACCCCAAATGAGGAGGGTTTTGAAAGGCGTGCCACATCAAAAAAAATAACCTTTTCCCCATTCTGAGTGCTGGTTGGGATGTTTCAACCATAAAAACCATCAGCTCCGGTGAATTTAAGATTACTGACTTTACTCATGACTGTTAAAATGACAATTTTACCTTGTTCAGATAAAAATGCTCCCTAAACCAGGCTGTCAGGACCTCTGAGTGGACAGAGGCCCCATCCACACTAATGCGCTTTTGTTTTAAAACGGAGACGTTTTGCTATGTTTGCACGTCCCATCCAGACTAAAATGATGAAAACAAAGACCTAAAACGGAGAAGTTTGAACGTGCTGCCGAACCCGTTTTTTGTTTTGAAACTCTGTAGGGCGTTTTAGTGCAGACGGGGGAAAAAACGGAGGACTTTAGAAACAACAACGCAGACTTTCTTGGCTCTCTGATTGGGTCTGATTGCAAAGCAGAAATATGATGCTTCTGAGTTTTCGACTTATTTTTATTAAAATATTCTGTACTCTACAAATAACACTTTTATACCTACACTTGTATTGTGCATGTCGCTGTTTACTTTGCAAAGACTCCCAGTCTGTTATTAAACTAAAGGCCCCAAAGTGGATCTTCAACACACAGCCACAGATCAAAGAAAAGGGTCCCCTTTGTTTACTCTTCACAGGTACAGTAAATGTGGAACTATGTGACCACAGATGCAGTCATAAAATGCTACAGCACTTTGTGTTTTTGAAGAGACACCAAATCATTCCCTTTACAGGCAAAATCTATGTATCAAAAGGACAAATTTGAAAACTGATAAATAATATGGTACAGAAATATTATAATGTGTTATATAGTCCACTTTCCTGGCTCCTGGACCAAGGACTGAATTAAAAGTTTAAGTAATAAGTTATTTTCAGGCTGCTTTCATGAAACCAGTGTCCCCAAAGGACAAAGGAGGTATAAACTAGCCACTGTTCTTAATTTTATCTCCTAGCTCAATTTTCTACATCCTTTATTTAGGATTTTTTGAAATTATCCTCTTCAACAAAGTTCTTATGAAGAGACTGTTTCACATGATCATAATAAAGCACATTCCTCTGTGGCATATAGCTCTACTGTTGTCTATCTAAATCTATTAGAAACCACAGACTGTATAAAACAAGGACATATTGTCTGAGACATCATGCACAAGTTTCTCAAGCAAAATGCAAGCGTCTCCTGGAGTCTCCGGACGTTGCCATCTTGGCAGTGCCTGAGTCTGGCTAATCCAAAACTTGGTGGATTTGAGGCTTTCCGAATGAAGGCTGGTTTATGAACCACATAGCAGCTAGCCACCTGGCCCCCAGTTGGCCACATCCTTATTTATGCATAGCTTTAAACCTTAATTTAAACAGGAGTTATAAAAATTCAACCTTGGTACAGTTGTTATGAAGGAGGAAATCAATTAAATTTATTATTTGTCTCAAGAGTGCAATTTGTGCTGCAGCAAGCATATAAACAGACAAAGTATAAAAAAAAATCATACAATATAACACAGACAACAAAGAATAACACATAGCACACAACAGTGAACATGTGCTTTCACCAATGCACGGTGAATCGATCAGCTTATGTCAATTAGGCTGTAAGTGTCCACTGTAGCCAAACAGGGCCCTTCCATAATATCAGGCACACTGACCCTAGTTCTATGACCATTCAATGTAATATCCATACACTAACAGCACCTGGCACATTATGTGTTGTACAACACCTTTAGCAAACAAAACATTACACATCTATGTAAGTCTGGACCTCACTAAGGTAATAGACTTGTCCCTAACAGCAGCAGTTACCTCCTCCTGCTATTAGCATTCAGGGCTTGAATGGAGACAGGGATAAAGGAGTGCTTATACCTGTTTTTCGTGGCAATATGGGTCTTGAAGCGCAGCCCAGATGGTAGCAGTTCATACTCTACATTAAAGGGATGGGCACAATCCGAGCGAATGGTTACATTGCTTAAATTAGTTATAGAGATCATTTTTTGTACGAGGCTATAAACATGTTTATTTCTGCTGTAATGTTGGGCTTTTTAACATGGGGGTCTATGGGGATTGACCGCTTGTTAAAAACACATAAATGAGCCTTATTAGCTTGGCTCCTTTTATGCTTAACATAACTTTTTTTAAGGTGGATCTCTGACATTGACAGCGTTTGTGCAGTAGTGTTCATGAGAGAGAGAGGGAGTGAGTGAGCAAGCAAGAGAGAGGAGGTGCTGACCAAATACATGTGGTGCATGCAGCTCTGCAATGAAATACGATTTTAAATAGGCCTAGGAAACACAAAAACAAATCACAAATCAATTTGTGGTCAGTGTTGATATTGTGGTTGGCTGCCATAAAATAAATCAATGTACGTAAAAAACTGAAAACTTTAAGACCTCAGGAACTTAAGGACTGCGAGGGGAAGTCAGAAAGTGTTGTGAGACAGATTCATTGTTGGTTTTAGTGTTTCCATGGTATATTTTGACAATAAGAAAAATATAGAATAACCCCGGCCTTAACCTTTAAAGTTTTGTCAGGTTGTGCATGTATTCTGTTGTTAAGTATGTATACTTTATAAGTTTGGTCTCAGATGTATTTAAGTGAGTCAAAATCTTTCAGAAAAGTGACGTGGTTCTACCTTTTTTAAGTAAAGTACAGTATAGCAATGTAATGGATCATAGTTGATCCATAATATGTACCCCCCCTCCCATGGTTCAACATGCAGGTGAACCATGGATTCAGTGCAAAGTTTAATCATCATGTGAAAAACAGTTTTACTGCAGCTGTTTCCTTTTAAAGTAATGATTCTGTAAATTTCCATGCGCAGGTGCAGTGAAAATATAGAAAGACAGATACATGCTGTATTTAAATGCAGTGACTGGGTTAGGGCAGATCGACTAATTTAAAAGCTGTTTCTCTCCATTGAGTGAGATCCCACAGGCTGTAACTTGGGCATGATAAGTGGTGTATTTGGGACACTGGGCATGCTAGTCATCATAGAAATAAATCATCAGATTGTGATGTTTAGTGCAGCTTCAGTAATATCTGCTGCCTTCCCTTTGACACACAGCTCCGCTCACTCACTGGAGCAGCTGGTGTCTTTGCCCATCTGTGGCACAGCAGCATTCAGTGCTGATAGGCTCTTACTTGTGACATGTAACCAATCAAATGTGGAAATTAGCAAGACTCCAGAGTGGTGACTACAAACAGAGAGAGCCAGATACATCAGATCCAAAGTAAAGCATTTCAAAATTAATTTAACTGGACTTTTATGGATGATCCAAAAACCCCTAGTACAGTATAAACGTTGTGAATTAGCATGAACTGGACCTTTGTTAGTAGTTTCTTGTTTTTTTACCTGTCTTCTACATTTTGGCAATTTTAGAATTATTTTTAGGAAACTAATAGATTGAAGGCAAGTGACAGGTTTTGGTAAAGAAGGACTGCATTGCTTTCATCCTATTACACATTTAATCACTACCTGTTGGCAAGTTTAAGGTGATTAGAGGTATTTTTGTCACACTTTCTACATGGTTCATATTATTCTCATGGTCAGATACCGGGGCTCACAACATTTTGGGAGGCCAAGCTAAAAGCAGGGAGTGCTGACTGCATGCTGAGATAATATATGTGTCAAGTTGCATAAATCACAGGGGTAATCATTAAGATGGTTTAAGTAGTTCACTGTGTGCTCTGTGATTATGCTCTGAAAACAAACCATGAGGGTGGTGGATTAATATGGTCCAGTGGTGTTTTTAGATCAGGAGGAGGAGAGAGACACTTTGATCATCCATGATGCTGAGCATAGTGATTTACTGCACCCACAAACCCTTTGAAGGCCCTCCTGCTGAAGCAAAGGGCCTGGTCAGTCCTCTGAGCTTCACTTATTTATTTATTCGTCTCTCTGGACCTAGGCAAGATAATACTTATGATTCAATCCATTTGGATACACAATTGAAAGATTCAGCAGTAACAGGGACAGCTGTAGGTACCTGTAACTATTGTTCAAATAACTGATTAGTCAATTGACACAAGTGTCTCCATACATGCTTAAAAAAGCTTTGGGTTAAGATTTATGTCAAACTACAAAATCAATAAGATATATTATCATCAACTGAATCCATTTGGGTATTTAAACTGGTTGTTCACACAGATTAAGCAATTGCAAGATTACCTCTGGGAACCTGCAAAAAAACATGTCACCATTTTATTAATCAGAAACTAATTAATCAAAATATAATTGATAGACTAATTCACACATGTTCTTTGTAGCCCTAACTTCAGATGACGTGGCTTATAGCAAACACAAGTTAGTGATACAGTATGAAACAGTAAATGCTGAGGCTTCTAAAACGAAAACCTCTATAGTCAGAGTGTAACTCAAAAGATGATTAGTTAGATACCAAAAACCAATCTGCTGCCTGCTGACTTCAGAGATAGTCAAAGGTAATGTAATCGTGTCGATGCATGCTTTCAAATCAGTGCAAATTAGCACGTACTATAAGTCCAGACTTTCATGCTTTTTCACACAGGGGTGATAGTATCACTGTAATATTAATTTGGAATATTTTATGGAATAGTGAGAACAAAGCTCCATGATGATAAATGTGCTAATATTAGTGAGAAGTAATGTTTCTTGTTTTTCTTGATTGTGATTCATGCAGCCTCTCAAACTGTTCAGGAGACGTTCTGGGAGATGAGTCATTGACGAAAAGCAGCTTCCTTAGAAGTCTGCATCTTTGAAAGTTGTCTGTCTTGTTCCCTCAGTGACACGTTACACAACATCTACTGGCCTAGGCATGTTCCTTATACAACTATAGATCCACAATGTCTGTGGGTATGTTGGTTCTTGACCAAGAATAAATACAAGAAACAAACTTTCATTGTGAGGAAGTACAGTTATCCACGTTATAACAGACATTTGAAAATCAACACCTGGAGTTCCTCTGTTTGAAGTTTGCTCTCAAACACAACTTCAGAGGCACGTTCTTAACAAGGACATGAGTATTGACTTCAGTGTCTTGGACTTAATAATTACCTTTTATCTTGACCAGTGGGGCTGCACAAGGACCTCTTAAAATTAATTTAATTACTATTAAAATACTATTAGAAGATGTGAGGACTCTGCAGGGAAAATACCTTTATAACACTGTTGTCCTTTAACTTGATTATATTTGATTGATTGAAATCAACAAGTTAATGATGGATTGCAGACTCTGAATAGGCTGGAACCAAACCCACTGCTTAAAAAAAGGTTGCAAGCTATCTTGAACTTCCACCCACTTCAAGAATAAGGCCTCTTTTCTTTCAGTTAACACAAGAGCTTGTATCAACATGTTAAAACTACTTCCCCCAAGTATTTAGTCATTGTCTATGTTATGCTTTATCCTTTGTGAAAGGGCAGTAGTGTTTGAGCATTGCACTTTCGGCTAGCACAAAGCGCAGCAGGCAAATGTATGAGGTTGGTAATAAAGAAACCCGAGAACTGTGAGCATGCTACAGTATGGGAATGCTCCAAGAAATCTTATTTGTGCTTTCATGCCCTAAGCCTCTTGTCTCTAATCTATCCCACTAGATGTGTAGGTGTGTACGGGTGTGAAATATGCTTTCCTTCCATGGCAAAGATTGCACATTGTTCTTGCCAACAGGAAGGAGCAAGTGTTTGGCAAGATGTGGCACGATTTTCTAAAACCCAAGCACCTACAGAGCAGATTCAAAGGAAGAGTATAAAGAGCAATGTTTCCCTGAGCATTCACTGGCTTTGTATGGACCATGACATCATCATTTCGTGCTTATGAACAATTATGTCAGTCACAATGCAGACGTGAGTAGATGTCATGACCCTTAGATGATTGCAATGTCTCCAGAGGAGAATGCATGCAGCACTTGTCTATTTCCCAAAGACAACCTCTGGATATGACGCTGAGCACGTGCTGGGTTGACAATAGCGAGGCCTGTTCTGAGTGGGACTTGTTGTGTTGAACCGCTGTATGGTCTTGGCCACGGTGCTGCAGCTCAGTTTCAGGGTCTTGGTAATCTTCTTATAGCCTAGGCCATCTTTATGTAGAACAACCACTCTTTTTTTCGAGATCCTCATGAGGTGCCATGTTGAACTTCCAGTGACCAGTATGAGGGTTGTGAGAGCGATAACACCAAATTTAACACACCTGCTCCCCATTCACACCTGAGACCTTGTAACACTAACAGGTCGCATGACACTGGAGAGGAAAAAAGGCAAATTGGGCCCAATTTGGACATTTTCACTTAGGGGTGTACTCACTTTGTTGTCAGCAGTTCAGACATTAATGGCTGTGTGATGTGTTATTTTGATCGGAGAGCAAAAGTACACTGTTAGACAAGCTGTACACTCACTACTTTACATGGTAGCAAAGTGGCAATTTCTTCAATGTTGTCACATGAAAAGATATTTACAAAAATGTGAGGGGTGTACTCACTTTTGCGAGATACTGTATATTGTACTTACATGAACCGTACATAATGCCTCACTTCATCATCTTTGTCCAATGGAATTAGTAGATTTCATTCATTTTCAGTTATATTGAGATGATGAAAGTACAATGAAATAGTTATAACAGTGCAAAATGTGAAGCCTCTCAGCAGGTGATTCTTAGTTTTGTAAACCCACATTCTTAGTCTCTGCCGAAATACTTCAGAACAATGTTCACAGAAACCCATGCTGGGAGGTTTTTTAATTTATAGCTTAAAATTATAAATATCCTGTTATTTATAATTAACAGGTTGTGTGTATCTTTGGAATACTTTTGCCTGAGTAAAAATGTTTGCGTAGATTTTATTGAGTGACCTAGCAAATTTATTGCAGTAATGAATACTTATCTCTCATTCAAAGCCAGAGTTAAATAGGCTCTACGCAGGTCAACCAACTGAGCATGTGTGGTAATTATGTTGATATTTAATTTTGCTAATTCATCAATTCCTATGCATCAATTAGATTGTGTACAGTACATGCTATTGACAACCATGGACAGATATGACACAATGGATCCCCTGGCCACAGACATGTTAAAAAGGCCCCGTCCCCTGCATAAGACCCATAGATCGAAAGAGACACTGAACGACTACAAACAATGGAGATGACTTTAATCCCATTTGTGTCTCTTTGTAGTAATTTTGTGTTTTCTTGTCATGATTATGTGTATCTTTGTAGCAGTTTTGTTTAGGTTTCTGTTTTGTTTATCATTGTAGTTGTTTTATTGATTTCCCAAAAATAAACAGTAATTTCAAACAGAGGGCCCTGGACCCCTTAGGCTTCTTGCACTGTGCCTCGTAGACCTGTTCAGTAATTAATTAATATTGACAACCTTATGTAAGGTTTCAAAATGATAAATATATCCTTCATTCTTCAGTTTTCCCCTTCCATACCAACTTTACAAAAATCTTTTCCTTCACAAGTTATTGAGAAATAGAAAATAAAATATATGCTGTGAAGTGCTCTCCAAAGAAGCTTTCCACATTCAACTGTAAAGCCATTTTCACTGTCTTTAACAGTAATAAGCCTCAGTGTTCAGCGTCTGAATAAATGAGATTCACAGTGCAATATTAGATAATGTTAAATGAAATCCATAGATCAAGTTAAGTTGCTGCTTCTACCAGGCTCCTGAGAAGAAAAACCTAATATTGTTTGTGGAATTAATGCTCTTTGTGGGTAAATCTTTGGAACATTATTGAATGTTTGTTTGCTGTCTTTCTACTGAATCCATTTTTTCTAAACAATATACAATCCATGTGTGTAAAGCAATGAAAAGATGCAAATCACCTGAAGACACCCTCCACAACTACAACAACCAAGCCAAAAGTGTAGTAAAAGTCTGCCTGACTAAATGCACTGGACTGATGAATGGTGGTAATAGCAGGATGCTGTATTCCTCTGTTACCAACTGCATCAGATAAAATAGTAGGCTATTGATCATCTCTAAAATACACTGTTATGATTGGCCATTTATGATATATGAAACCAAGCTCTGTGAAGGGTTACTTATACAACAATTTTAATGTGGACAGAGTGTGCAGGACTTAAAAAAAATAAAAGTAATACTTAAAATATAATTATAGTTATGTAATGTAAAATAAATGTAATCACCTCTTTTGTACGCATCAGCATTTGTGGCTGAAAAGTTTTCCACTCGTTTTCTTGTATATTCCCACAGCAGCCGACATGTCCATTACAACCATGCATACAACTGAAATGCCCTTGAGCAAGAAACCAAAGGTCTGCCTACTCATTTATTGTAAATGAGCATAAGCTAAATAGATAATACTGTATGTATACTGAGGCATAATAATACAAGTCCCTATTGTGTAGGTGGAAGACAAGCATTAAAAGGTGTGAAGATTCCCCCACACAGAGAGAGAGAGATGAAATTTAATGATGATACAGTATATTTCATGCAGCACTGAGACATAAATTAGTGGTTTCGGCTCAGAATGTGCTCAACGAGGACTTCAAGACAGATGATCTAGTTTATGACTTGATCATGGTGTCTGTCCCAAAAAGCAAAAAAAAAGTGTACTAGAAAGTATACCAAATGCAGTTACAATAACTTGAGGCAGACATGTTCAGTCAGGATCTAATGTTAAATCATGTTCTGTGTTCTTCTACACATCCAAAAGGTTTCACACACGCAGTCCAGGTTCATACAGTCAAACTGTTGGAGTAAAGCAGCGGTCCTCCTGAATAATCATGACCTCCATCAGAGTATTTAAATTATTTCCTCTAGAGAGTTTGCTTTGTCCTGTTCTGTCATGTCAAGTTTATAACAACATTTTTTTTTTGTTTTGCTGCTTAACTGCATTGTTATTCCAGTTGAAAGCATAATGTGTTGCACAGAGCGTGAAAAAAGCCATTTGAATAGAGTAAAGGTGGAACATTATACACAATTAACACAATTAAAACAGACAACAAAACATGTGAGTTAAAAACCATTAAGAAAGTAAGAACAAACTTTTAAGACCAGTTCCTAAAACAATAAAATACATAAAAAAACAACTTACAATTCCTTCAAGAAGGCATGAATGAAAACAAACCAAAATATTGAAAAATGTAATTTCTCAAAAACAATGTGATATTTCATATACGCAGGTTTCTCCGAGGACAGTCTGAGTTGCATCTCAGCCACACATTCCAAGTGTCTCTGTCACAGAGCATGTAAACCCTAATGGAGCTGGTATGGATTACACAATGATATTTGCCTCGATCTATGCAGCAGCACAGACTTTTCCTGTCTGTTTTTATCAGTGGTGTCAACGTGACAGGCAAAAGCAAATTTGGCAGGCTGACTCACGCAGGGGCTGAGAGGGGGCTGGTTGCAAGGTTAATTGGCAATGGGAATAATTGGCCACTGGGCTCAATTTGTCTGATGGGAGGAATTGGAAACCAATCTTACTGTCTATTTGGAAGCATTCCATGCAATTCCTCAATGGAGGCATCTTTATCTGATGCTCTCTGCTTGAGCTGCATCCATCTCTCTGATCACACTTGCAATGAATGGTTGCACTGATGCTGTGTATCTGCCACATATCTGTAGACACAGAAACTAGAAAATTCTAACAGTAGCAGTTTTGGTAAGTCTTAATTTTCAAAGCAAAATGTTTTA
The DNA here is from genome assembly GCA_024633595.2 of Lepomis macrochirus. Taxonomy (NCBI): domain Eukaryota; kingdom Metazoa; phylum Chordata; class Actinopteri; order Centrarchiformes; family Centrarchidae; genus Lepomis; species Lepomis macrochirus. The sequence goes on from JALXJV020000009.1 coordinate 7,356,403, forward strand.
GTTGTTCTTCAGTGTGCACACAGCAAAAAGAAATCAAAGACCATGGTTTATACTTCCCACAAAACAACCAGGATGTAAATAAATAGATGGAGAACTTGTGCTTGAAATGCATTAATGTCCATTATTCAGACATTAACTAACCTAAATATTTTTGTAACATGTAATGCTTATGAAGGTGCGTGTTCAATACAGTGTTCTTTCAGAGAAATTGTGTATGTTTTTTTACTGCAGACCCTCTCACTTTAACCTGCTTGCTAAGCACAGCCTTACCTCGAGGGCATGATTTGCCTGCCTTTCTGTTGATGGCTATTTGTATCCACAAAGACGGGATCAACAGAATCAGCATGTGAAATTGATTTTTCTCTCTGACTACATGTAAATGAACTTTCCAATGATTTTCAACTTAAAGCCGATGATGCAAATTTAATGCCGATTTGGCTTTGTTTTTATACTACATATATAATTCTACTCAGACAGCCTAATGTGATGACATATGGTATAAGTGCACTTCCTGAGATAAAATGGAAATTATATTCATCATGAACACTTTGAAATTCTGAGGTTCTATTTTGTAAATTAAAATTGATACATCCATAACATGTAATATTTGATTATCATTTGATGCTTCAGTGATTGTCTGATTTGTAAATGTTAAATATTGAAATTACATGTTAAATATTTAGATAGATTGCATACTGTAACAGTTTTATCAAATGTTTAATCTTTGAAACTCAGTCAGAGCTCAATAGCTGAGAGGATCTTTAGTTAAGAAAACATGAAAAAAAAAGGTGAAAACGTTTGCAATAGCAAGCTTCAGAACTGTAGACAAACTGTTCTTTTAGCATCTTTTGTGGGATTTCATACAGTTATCTGTTGGGCCAGGCCATCTGGATAAACAATTCATTACACACCTTTTCTTATAAGGTTAGGAGATCCACAGTTTTATTATATAATCAGGGATTTTATTTAGAAGGTAACAAAGGCACTAGAGTGGCCAGGCTTAATCGCTTAATAGTCAATTATTAAATCGCCAACTATTTTGAAAATCGATTTATCCATTTGAGTTATTTCTTAAGACAAAGTCAAAATTCTCCATTTCCAGCTTCTTAAATTTAAAAGTCTTTTGGTTTATTTACTCCTCTGACTGACATCTGACATCTGAATATACAATACAATGGAGAATTTCCAGGTATAACGCTAAACACCAGTGTAGCCTTAGCTAGATATATAACAGGCATTGTGGTGTGACATTTGGTAGCTGTTGCATCTATTATGTGCTTCACATGCTTGATGAAGATTGTCTCCTTGACATCTCACATTGCTTCTCCACCACATCTTTCTATCATGTCTCCAAGCATCCCTCAATATGTTTGAAGCTGGCTGGATTAATCATCCTCTGCAGACAGCGCAACTACAGTCCTAATCAACTTTGGCAAATGGGGTATAATAAATCCACTAGAAGAGGAATAACTTCAAGTGGATGATGCAGAGATGAACATTTGTGTTGCAATTTTTTTAGGATTGTCTGCCTTTCACTATAACTGAACAAAAACTACAAAAACGTGTAAACTAACTAACTAGGGCTGTCCCCGACTAAGGATTTACATAGTTGAATCAGATTTGTGAAGTGCTGTCTATAGTCGAATGATAGTCGAATCATGTGTGTTTGTGTTGCTGTTTTTCACTGGTCCTGTATCAAGTTTTGCATGCATGCCGTGCGGTTGACAACTGCATGCACATTAAAAACGATATAATATTCTTTGTGTGGTGCATCAATGGTGATAAATGATTCGAACGTCCCGCGAGGTGCGGACAACTCGGCACAACACCGGCATAGCTGGTGCACTGTCTCTCTGCCTGACCACACACACATACACACACGTGTTGATATGTATGCATCACAATAGGCTGCATATTAACTTACTGGGAGAAAACCAGTAGTTCTATGTAAAATCAGACATTGAGCATGGTATGATTCATGTTTCATAACACCGCTGTGAATATTCGAGGCTGAGATTGAAACTTGAATCAGGCTCTCTCCATCGAAGCATCCAATCTTCAACTATTCGGGGTCAGGCCTAAACTAAACCCTCTTTTTCTCTCCATCCTTAGGGCCTCACAGACCCAAATGTGGAGTGTGTACAGTGGTGCAGTGATAACCCTTGAATACCAGCAGATAATGTAACCTGTTTTCTACACAATGAATGGCAAGCGAAAATATTCTGTAGTACCACTCATGGTACCATTTGTGCCCAGATTTCTCAAGTTCTCAAACACCTGTGATGGATAAAGTGTGAATCTTTTGAGGGATTTGTCTCTGTATTGTGCAAAAAATAGAATATAACGTGTAGTTTTTAATACCTAATATGAGTGATTCAGATGTATTGAGGAAATATAATGGAATAGACTCTTGAAATATATGTCAGGGCTTGTGGTATGATGATTTGATAAACTGTGCAGTTGTATACAATGAATAATGTGGGTTTTGCTTTTGTAAAGTAAGTCATACACCATGGTACCTAATGTTAATCATTTAGTAATTAAACTTTTAACAAAGGCCACAGTAACAAATATTGAGTTACTTTAATTTCTAGGCCTGAAATTCTGAAATCCACTGTTAGGACCTTATTTTAAAGGGTACTACAATTGAAAGCTATGGACATAACAATAGCTAATGGCAGAGGTGACTGGCCAAAAGAGGACGTTGACGGAGGAAGCTAAAAGAAAAAGAGGGTGACTAAGCATGAGGCTGCCAGACATTAGTGAGAGCATTGTGAAATAAAAGGCTGCGAGGCAGATGCTGACCTGGCATTCTTTATGCTGAACCATTAAGTAATAATAAAAATTAAGTAATAAACTAGTAGTAATAAGTAATAACTTAATAGCTAGTTTGCTAAGTTTTGTGTTGTTGCACTTGCTTGATGTTTGGCTGTTTTAGCAAGTTTCATGACTTGCTAGTTTTTCATTATAAGTATAATATAATCATAACAATTGCATATGTACACCTGTTTTTATTTACGACAGTGGTGAATTACACTCTGAAACAGTAGGCACAAAATCACACCAGATCTTACATACTATTGCTTTGTCACCTTCACCTTCAGCTTGTTGGTACATCAGACTTGTCTCCAAAAGGAGATCATGAAGGACACTGCAAAACAGGGCTGTGCAAAAACGACGTAGCAGCTGTAGATCTGATCTGATACTGATTCAGGAGTGATAAAAGCAGATCGAACAGGAGTGGGTTGATGTCTGAGGTTGTGCTATGGTTGCTTAGACTTTGACTAAAGGGCATACTAATGGTGCAGAGGTCTTTGGTCTTATTACTTTAAAATTACACAATATCACCATCATTATGTCAGGCAGATCTGCACTACTTCCACATTACCTGTCTTACCTTAATAGTTCTTGCATCCTTGAAGTATTTGTGCCACATCCATCTGTAATAAAATGGCCAAAGTGGATAAGAAAAACAAAATAAAAAACTGCCACCTGATATCCATATCATACACTGCAATTTAAAGTCTTGCTTAAATGGCATTAAGATATAAATAAAGTAAAAATATTTCTGCCAACAGTCTTAGCCACGGATCATAAGTTGAGGCAGTATACCGAGTTTCCAAGTCAATCGAATTTGTATATTATTTATGTATCTATTTAATAGTAGAAACTTGGCACCTAACAGCATGTAATCTGCAAAGAAATACCAGGCAACACTCAAAGACAGCTGCTGGCACAGCCCGGCATCCTGTCTCTGTCCCCTGGTGCTTTATAGGAGCACAAACATAAGATGGGAGATGTTGTTTATTAAAGGCCTGGATTCAAAGCCATATCACAATCACATTGCTAATCATTTAGCTATATAACTCTAGCCATACCAGGGTTGCCACGTTACTTGATGCACTGTCCCCGGTTAGGGATGCCAGTGTCAGGGTTTCCTGTGTTGTTGGGGCACCTGTAGCCTACTGTGTTAGCAGAGAATGCAGGAAATTTAACCATCTAACTACATCTAAGTTCCCTTCTTGTAATTAGCTAATTTAGGAACTTCAGTGTTTCTGAAAGGATTTTGAGAGACTGTGGTGGGTTTTCCAGCAACCTAATATCAAAGAATAAAAAGATTTCCCTGCAGTTTGATGTCTGAAGTCTCTTTCTTTCTTCCTTTCTTCTAAAGATATTTTTTGGGTATTTATTAGCCTTTTTCTGATAGGACAGTGGATAGACAAGGAAAGGGTGAAGAAGAAGTGACGCACAGCAAAGGGAACTCAGCCTTATACTAAGGATGCACGCTCTACTAACTGAGCTAACCGTGGTTAATTGCAGTCTTATTTCTAAACTTCCCCACCAATGTGTTTTAGTGCGTGTCATAAAGCTTTTGGTTCACAGTCTTTTTGGCTTGACAATAAATTGCCAATGTCTACGAATCGTGAGCTGTTCAACCAGCTGGTTTGTCTTGTCTCAGATTGTTCTGTTTGAATAATCTAAAGCCATAAAATATTTCACAATAAAATATACCAGTGAAAAGTGAAAAAGTTTGATTATGTGTAATGGAAATATATGTAAGGTTTAGTCCCATTAATTATCTTGCAAGCTTCTCAGATTTATCTTGTGCCCAGAGTTGCAGTGAAAACCCTATGGTGTGTAAACTTCAATACCAATTGAGGATTAACTGTCTGGTTTTCCTCTGCAGTTTCAGGACTTTACTATCAATCTAAGCCCTCATCAAGCAGTTAAATTCACTTGGTAAAAACTAGTTTAATAGCACAGATCAGGGGGAAAACATCTGAACATAGATATTCCATTTATTCCAGCCATCTTTCAACTGTATTTCTTATATCTTCTCCTCACGTTTTGATTCTATTCAATAAATCATATTTTTTGTGTTTACACGTATTGGCCTAATAATGAACATTTAGTTCGACTGGGAGTCTTTGTGATAAGAACTTTTAAATGGAGGCCAGTATAGTTTCCTGTTTATTAGGTACACTTTTAATCAATTTATTTTTGTCTGTTAAGTGGTGTGTCTGAAGTAACATTCTACACATGTTGAATTAAGATTCAGATTTGCCTCTTTGACCCTTCTGATCCACAAAACATTTTTTTGTCTGTCACATTATCTGCAGCACACCCTTGAACAGGGGCCTAAATAACAGTCAGTTGCCCTATAGCATCTACTATCATGCCACCATCAAAGTCATTAAGGTCACTCATTTTGCCCATTCAAACAGTCAGTGGAGCACTGTTGTGGAGACTGATGCTGCTCTAGCTGGTTTTCAGAAACCACAGTAAATATGGTGTGAAATATGATACATCTTTACACAATATGAAAGTGAAGATGGGAGTTTACATGATTAACTGGCAACTCTGTCAGTACGCATTATATGATGACAGCATGGGGGAGTCAATAACAGGTGCATGTAGATATGTAAAGCTGTACATCTTTGACTGAAGTTCAACATGTGCAAAAAAGGAAGCATTAATAGCAGTGTAATTTGGCATCAGTGTCTTTAGTGGAGAGTTGATGTAGAGATATCTTTAGATGAACTGCCAACAATAATTTCCATTTATCACTGCATTGCAAGGTCCTCACTAATGATAATTAATTCCAGATATTTATAGTGAAGGGAACTGAATCCTTTTCATATGCAGTCAAATTCCTGAGGCACTTGCACTTAGGTGCATCTGGGGATTTATTTACTCTTCTTAAAAATAATTCAGCTGACATATGAAATCAAATTCGAAAAATTAATTTAGGATGAAGTTGAAGATGAAAGTCAAGTATGTTTTTTTTTCTGTGAGACTCCAGGTCCTGTTTTAGTGATTACAGAGTGTCATTTATTAGGCTCCGGAAATTAACTTTTGCACAAACCTCAGCATCAGAATTCACGCACCAGTTATGCTGAATAAGCCAGTTTGAGAAAGGTAGCGTTGTTAGAGAAAAAAAAGTGTTGCATAGGCTTGGAAGCCTTTTCACATCTTTTTCTAAAAAATATGAGAAATGTCTTAATTTTCTGTCTCTTTGAACACACATTGAACACACAGTCAGGTGTTAATGTATTCTCTTGTGAGCTCTTTCTCACACCCAATCACTACATCATTACAATATCTTTAAATTATCTGTCTACATTTAGTTTTTAAACTAATCTAAATGTAAATCGGTTCTTTTTAGTATTACACCATTGAATATACAATAAAATCAACATTCTTAGTAATAGAATGAACATGAGTAACACAAGTATGCAGTGTAGAAGTATTGGAGTTAAAATGTGTTCAGTGTCATCCCCTTGTAGAACAATTTAGTTAATTATAATGCAGTTGTGGGATGTTCACCTCACTCTGACTTTCTGCTCAGACGGTAGCAAGTCAACCTTTCATCCAAGAGCTCTGCTAAACAATGCTTCCCTAATCATTAAAGTGGCTAAGCCTGCAGATGAGCTCACTGGGTATAACGCACCCATCACAGTAATCATTACTGACAGGACATGCAGCTGCTAATGATCTTCTCTTAATCACACTTAATCAGGTAATAATGATTTTGAGGTGAGAGATGAAGAGCTTGCTCTCTGCTTTCGCCATGGAAGGGCCTTGTTTCAGTTGACTGGTTTTGGTGTCAACAGGAGGGCTGAAGGGGGAGGCGCGCATCCATATGCTGCACTTCTTCCGACTTAGTTGTTGGGATTGGAGGGAGGAGGGATTCATGAATTAGACCCTAATTCCTGCCAGGCTGGGTGACCACGGACCCAAATTATTAAAAAACACTGGGAGATGGGACAGCAAACAAATATACGGACTGAAGTTTCTTGCACACCAATTCTTGATACCCAACCTTTAAGTAATACTTCCAATTTGGATGTTGTTTAGATGGTTTGAAGTAACAAGATTTAAGCTAATAAACTAATATGAATTTAATTAGAAAGCACCACATTCAATTTCACAAAATAGAGTCACATGACATGGTTGGTGAAGATGGTTTCCTGAGCTAGTGGCTCTGATCAGTATCATTGTTTTTGCCACAGTGCATGTGCTACAACACCTCACGAATAAAAGACAATACTTTATCTATACATTTGTTTAACAAGATAACATGTAGAAGGTGTTATTTGATCTCGTCTGTCCACATCTTTCATCCTCTATGTCATTAAGAACACACCACGCTAACGCTAAATAAAAGCTGTCTGTAGTCTTACTCTTCAGCTTAGATTGCCGTGTAGCTACAAATTGACACATTTTTACCTGCAATGATCAGAGCAGAGACAGAGGGAAGGAGGACAGGAGGAAGGACTGATGCCATGTGCATCTGTGTTCTTCTGAAACACTAAAAAAACATCTGAGCCTTGATGACATGTTTGTTTGGCTCTAGCTGCCTGTACTGCGTCTGCATGGACCTATCCACACGCAGCCATATGAAAGATTGAAAGAGTGAAACAACAGCAGTGGCTCACGTTTGCATTGTTTGAATCGTATCGGCTAAATTCTCTGCCAAAATGAATTTCCCAAAATGATTCTAATAATGAAATATTTCGAAAATGAAATCGCCCAATACTTGTGCTGGGATTGTGAGCTGAGCTTGATTTCGTTGTGTTGAACATTGTCAGGTAGCCGTGATGTGCAAATATTTAGTATGACTAGCTTGATTAGGATTATGATTAACATGTTTAAGGTGTTTACTGAATGATACACTGAACTCTGAGGTTCAGTTTTTCTCGCTCAACTTTATTACTCTCATGCTGCGGCCTTCACATTTTTTTTTTTAGGAAGAAATACTTTAAAATTCAAAATTACTTAAACATCCAAAGGATAGACAATGAGGCCTTGTTGGATTCTCACATAGCACCTGATAGCACCTGGAGCCAGGCTCGATAGGAGTAAACTAAGATCTATAAACATAGGAGGCCAGGGTAAGGAGGGCCTGATGACTACATTTATGAATACCAAGGGGCCCCTGTGAGAAGGCTGCAACTCTGAAGGTCAACATGTGATACAACACATAGCACATGAATCTGTGTTCATGCATTGCTGTTGCCGAACTGTGTGATTGTTTCATGTACACATTTTTGCAACAACAACAACAATGATAATTTCTTTAGGTGTTCTTATTTCTGTGTTGTAGGGTACTGTTGGCTTAATATTGAATATGTGTGGAGATGGAAGTGGAGGTGGATCTGACCCTAAGACCCACAAGAAGAGGAGTAAGACAGGATATATCAATCACTGTAATGCAGAGTTTGATGAGTCTGCTCCTGGGACAAGCTCTGATAAACATGTATTATATTTGCTTGAAATTATCACTAAACTGAGTTAATTTGAATGTTTTATTGGAATCTATGTCTCATTGTAAAGAATACTATTTAGTTTCAAAGGAAAACAGTTCATGTAAGTCTAAGTTACAGTTACATCCAAGAGTATTTAGTGAGAGAGTGAGGGCACGTTAGGCCTCTGGCCCAGCCTGAGGGTTTTTATCTCCCACAGTTGCCTGTCTGAACTAACACTATGCTTAATGTGTGTGAGTGTTTGGTCATCTTCTCTTCTCCAAAACGTTAGGATTAATTAGAAAGGTTATCACAGTATGAGAAAAAGCTTTCTCCAACTGTCTATTTATAAAGTAAATATGTTACAGCATGATGCAGACCTGCAGTGAAAATATATAAATACAGATTTTGCTGTGCATGCTGTGTTTAACTATAACGCTCAGTGAGTGGTTAAGGGGAGAGCAACTGATTTAAAAGCTGTCAATAAGAGCGCCACTGAGAAAAACCCTGTAGCTGTGGCTTCAAAAGTCTCGTGAGTTTTGATTGGCTATTATTCACAACTTGTAACCAATCAGGACATTGAGCAAGACCATGAGTTTTGTGATCCGTTGCACCACTAGTGAAGTGGCATTGATCACTCTCAGGGGGGGATAAATTGTTTCCCCACTGGAAATAAAAATGATTCTAGAAAGGGGTCCCACGCATCCTTCCCCCATAAATTGCACTGTGTATATGTACTGTAATTTTAGAACTGATTGCTTTCTTTTGATCACAGTAAAGTATCTCATTATTCTGGCTGTAATTTCTGCCTAAACTCATAAAGAACATATAGATCAGCCATTACATTATGACCACCTACTGTCTCCCTTTTGCCACCAAAACAGCCATGACCTGTTGAGGCATGCACTCAACTGTGTGACACCTATCAGAACCAACTATTTTTTGGATCAGACCACACGGGCCAGCCTTCACTCCCCACGTGCATCAATGAGCTTTGGGCCCATGAAACCTGTCGCAGGTTCACAGCTTTTCCTTCCATTGACCTTTTTTGATGGCCGCTGCAGACCAGGAAAACCACACAAAAGCTGCCATATAGCCATAACAATTTGGCCTTTGTCAAAGTGGCTCAAATCCTTCCATTTTTTCTGCTTCCAACATCAACTTTGAGGACAAAATGTTCACTTGCTGCCTAATATATCCCACCCATGACAGGTGCCATGATAATGAGTTAATCAGTGTTATTCACTTCCCCGGTCAGTGGTCAAAACAAAATTTTATGGCTGGTGTGTGTGTCTGTTATTCATATTTATATTATATTTAGGGCTGGGTATCGAGTTCAATACTTTTTAGGCACCGACCAAATTGCCTCAATACCACCGAGTATCAAAAAATGCCTTGTCTTTCGGTACCAAAGTTCGATACCTAAAGGTTCTTGTTAACGCCAATGAGCCAATAAGCATGCAGCATTATTGATGTGCCCACATCTAAAAGTGATTGTAATTGGCTGTGGTGATGTAAACACTAACTCACGCCAGTTACGAACACGAGACGTGGTACGTAGATGTAAAAGACGTGGAGAAAATCAAAAGTGTGGCTTGATGCAACAGCGCGCGATGCAATATTTGTGAGGTGAGATAATTGCTGCCAAGAGACGACACGACAAACCTGGTGAAGCCCTTGACTGCGCGTGGAATAAACTTCAACACGCCCACCGTACGAGCAGCGTTGGGCAGCAGCGTCGCTACAAGCAGCACCGTTACTAGTTTAACGACATTTCTCAGTAGCTTGGTGGCAGCATCGCTGTTTTCCGAATCAAATCAAAGCTCTTTTATTGACCGGGTAACGCGGTAGCTTCCACACACGCTACATTTTCCCAAGTGTTTCTGAAGGATAAGTTAAGTGATGCCACCGCCGCACACGGACCTGTATGTGCAGCCAGCGAAAGCGCTTCCTGTGACAGTGACATCACGTAGTGATCATTGGGCTGATGTCTGCAACTCTGCTGAAGGGGATTAAAGAGTTTACTTTGTATTGTGATAGTTGTTGCCTGGCCACCTCTTCCTCTAGTGAGGAGGAAACTTTGATATGTAGTGGCAGAAACTTGTTTCCATGAGATGAGATGAGAGATTTCTCTGTCTTTCTCTCAGGCCCGTTGCCATGAATGTTTAGGTTGCAATGTTGCCAGAGCACAAATTCACATAGAAACAATAAAAAATATAGTATTAATAAACAATGAAATGACATTAGAAAAACTAAAGAAAGAGGAATAAAAACAACAAAAACAGAATATAGGCTGATGTTACATTGAAAATATGTCTTGGTTTTGACGAGCAGTAGCATTTGTCAAAGAAACAATTATTAAAATAATCTAGTAATGATAATAATGTGATAATTAAGTTACTTTATACAAACAACAATGGTTCTCCGTTTGTTGAGAAAATATACAAATTTTATACCAATAAAATTTTTGGTTTTTACACATGCACTGTATGTACACAGATGAGAAGGAACTAGACCAAAGAGAGAGTTATAGATATTATATAAAATCCATCCAATGTGAACGTCTGCGGCAGCATACAGAGTACAGTGCTGATTTTCACAGCAGTATTAAAATGTAAAGCTCAAGGATTTATTCTTAAAACAGAAACTTAATTTAAGTTTCAGCTTAAATTATTTATGTTGATCAATCTTGTTATCTCCCTCTGTTATTATGTGGCTTTTACTGTCTGGCCTGGCAACTGAAGGCTAATCTCATAATTAATGTAGGGAGATTCAAAGAAGTGAGCAACCACAGCAGCTCCTACCTTCCATATTGGACTGGATGTTCTTTTCACTGTAAATGCAACATTGCGGTTTCTGTATTTATATATCATATCACATATTTCTATTATTTGGCTGTATTTGCAAATTTAACATAAAAATTTTGACTAAAGCATGTTACAATACTGAAACTAAAAGATAGAGCAGCCCAAAGTTATCCTTACTAACTCCCAATATAAAAGATATACTCTGTGATCAGACAAAGGCATAATTATCTAATAGCACCAAGATGTCCAAATGCCTCAAAAGTCACCGCTGTCCAAGAACTTTGGTTAAGGTTAAACTAAAACTTAAGTTAAGGTCGGTGTTAGAAACTGAAAATAAAAAACAGCACTCTGACCTCCACACTTTGACTTTCCATGTCAAGCTTGTCTGATTGTAATGGTCTGTCCATCCATTTATTTTAAGTCTATTATTTCCATTCAGGGTCACAGGGCTCTGGAGCCTATCTCAGCATGCATTGGGCATCAGGCATGGAAACATCCTGGACAGGTTGGTGGTCAATCACAGTGCTAAAATTGCGACAAACAAGCAGATCCACAGGCCTACAGGCAATTTAGTGGATCCAATTATGGATGGAACTCTTTGTGTATGTTTTCCCCAGTTGCTCATGTTTACTCCTACAGTGCAAACACTGAAACGGCATTCCGATTAGACCGAAGCTAAAACATTTGTGTAGTACCAACTGAGCCACCACAGTGCCCATTGTAATTGTATTTTTTTGAGGTAGTAAATTTATTTCTAAATCGATTTTATAAGATTTTTAATGCACAGGAACATAAGAAGTCAGATTTTTGCAACACACGGTGTAAAGAAGTACAACAACAAGAACTATGGAAAAATGGCAAACTGAATTTCCTTACATTTTTTTAACATCTCAGGGCGGCTGCTTTAATTACATAATTTTTAGAAACCTTACTGAGAATAAGTTAAACAAGCAAGAAAAAACATTTTGGAGTGTGTTTGTTTCACGTGAGAAGTACATGAATATTTTATGTGACATGTTAAAATGTAGCATATCAGTAGCACAAGTAGATAAAAGCCATTACATCACAGCAAAAGTCACAGCTCAAATATATGGCAATAAATTTAGCTAACACTTGCCAGTGCGTTAAGACTGTAGGGATAAATCCCCTGTGGGTGCTGGTGGGTAACAAATATGTCTTTTGTATATTTTAAATTTATATATTTTTACTTAAGTAATGTTTGATAGAAACTAGGACCCAGCTGTATTTTTTTAATTACTGAGCCTCTGCATAAAACTCAAGTATTTAGTATTAAGTAGTATTTGTGTATTTGACCTTCTGTTTTTTTTTTTTTTTTTAAATTGCATCTTTGATAGGGCTAAGAACCAAAGAAAGGTTAGGTAAGTCAGAAAGCATTAAAAGACTTTGTTGTCTTAGATATTTTAATGGGAGTTGATTGATATAACAATACAAATATTTGACTTACTATCATGAGACCTGTTGGACCAGTTGTACCAGGAAGTTGTTTTTTTTTAAAAAACACATTAGGCATAATCCTCTGCTCACAGAATAAAATCTCAACTCTTCTTATGACTCTGGGTAAATCCAAGAGCCTTTATCACTTTTATCACACTCTCAGTGGTCACACAGCCTGTCAGCGAACCGTGGCCTTTACTAATTGTAAACTCAATGAAGCATTCTTAACAGATGCTGGTGGAACGGCTCCATTAGGCCTTACAGGCGGCTGTCGTCCACATATCAAAGCCATGAAAAGTCAAACTGTCATTATCACACGGCTCAAACCACATCTATCCACCCTCCAATTTAATTCTTATTAAATGCACATTATAAGTGGAGATGGATGGTCTTGGTCGAGTGGAGTTACTGCTTTGGAAAGACTTTTGGTAGGACACACACTCACAGGACTCAGCAGTAACCCAGCAGTTGTTCTAAAATGTTGAATATACATAATTTTTAAATGACAAATAAAGCACCTAAATGTTGCCACTGACCGAAATATAGTGTATTTACAGCTGGGGGGATGTGATTTGTATGAATTTAATAGATAAAAGGTGGTCAGAATGTGAGCAGACTCTCTGTAGAGAGTTACTGTGCAGGGAAAACAAAGCTGTTACAGCCGTGTGTTGCTCTGCCAGCTTGAGTAAGAACAACTGCATGTGACACAACAAATAGGCTTTGGGCTGTGTGATGCAGAGGTTATACCAAATGACTCCCAGACCACGGTCCCTTATCTCTATGTAGCTTTGTTTTATTATTTTTTTTTATAAATGAGGGATTAATTATTGCCTCCAAAAAAAGAGAAGGAAGCTGCATTCAGAAGATAAATCTACTGTAGCGGTTGCCCCCCTGAGGGTCTCTTGTGGAAAAAAAAATTGGGCGTAGGATGGTTTAGTAAAGCAGTAAAGCAAATAAAACACAATTTAACTCATTTTTTCTTTAATTAGGAAAACTAAATAGAAACAATTACTCCTGCAAATTCTCAACTGGCAAGTGATGAACATTTTTACAGTTGTTGTTTATGTTTAAATGATTAATTGACACACTTTACAAAGTAATTAGCATGCAATTATCATTTTCTGTTTCAGCCATCCAAAACAAATCAATAGAAAATAAACTGTCATCTTCATAATATCCATGAGATTCTGTGCTACACCATTATGTCTGTGTCCTATCCTGTTTTTGTTTCCTCGTACTGCATGACCCTGAGTCACCTCTAAAAGGCCTTTTCAAGATCTACAGCACCACTGGTATTTCAAACAATCATGTGATTTTGACAAGGTGCGTTGCAAGCCTCCCATGTGTCTGTAACAACAAGCCAGCTGCTCCTCAGGGATATTACTGCAGACAGTCTTCCTTGAATATTCATCAGGCACTGTTGCTGGGACGCACACACTCACTCACACACACACACAGATATCATCATATACAACAATGCTCCTCTGATCAAAGAGAGCTCATTATCTCCCTGTCGTGCTGCAGAGTTCTGCTGAAATAACCAATCAGTTGAAGCTTTCAGAGTTCGGTTCTCTTTCTGCCTGTCTCAGCACACCATCTCCTTTGGCTGGCAACACTTTAACCAAGGCACATTTGATTCCCTTCTTCTCACCAAATGTTGATTCGAGTGTCTGTTCACAGAGAGCCCTTTGATTGCATTAACGATAAATGAGAAAGTGTGTCTGATTTATCTCTAGTGCACCGTTTGATTCTGCTTCGATGAAGATTTCTGTCTGATAATCGGCCTCTTGAAATGAGTGGTCAAATCGTTTCTCAAGATATCCCATTTGATATGCGTGGGTTGGAATAAATGCATATGTGATGACTGTCAATATCTGAGAAGTGGGAATGAGATGTGACCCGGATTATACAGTATTGGTGTTGCCCGAATTACTGCGATAATCACAGATCAGATTTGTCAATTGACACTCGAGACAGACCTTCAGCGGATGTGGTAATGACAACACCTACATGCAGGAGGCAGCTTGTCCATGATTCAAGTTACACAAAGACAGCAATTTAGTGGTGTCTTCTTTCCATATTTCATGAATATCTAATTGAAAAACACCTATAACCAAAATTGCAAGGCCACCCAATCATGTCATGTGACATCTCATGTTTGAAAGATTTTGTGACAAATTGTGGAGGGGGGATCCAATTGGGTAGGATGGGTAGTTTTTCGTTTTAGTTTTTTTCCCCTGGAAATAAAAGCAAGGGTCTTCTGATGTGAAAATATAAAACAAAAATCCTCGTTTGGATTTAGATTTATGATTAAGGACTTAAATAAATGCCCAGTGACAAATATCCACAATATAAAATGAAGTTGCTTTTTTCTGCTGTGAAAACTTCCCCACTGAAGAAATGCTGAAGTGACACTTTAGAAGCATAGAGTCATAATTGTTGGATACTCAAATATAGATTTTGGGTTGATTGTCCGTTGAATTAAAAACATTTATCAAGGTGACCCAAAACAGAAAGAGCCTGATTCAAACAATCTCACAGTTGAATCTTCGTAGAGGCATTATGAAACGAAGACCATGCCATTTATATGGGGGTGTTCAATGTCTGATTTTAAATATAACTAAGTTAATATACAGCCTATTATGACATAAATATCAACTTTAAATTAAAACTTTAATTCTTTAAATTAAAAACTTTAAAAGAAAGAAGCTTTCAATCAATATTTTTAAAGTGCATGAATAAATCCAAAATTGTAATCCTAACCCTTAAGGAAGGGGTAAGAGTGTGCATGTGTGGGCGTAGCATGTGTGTGGGGTAGAAGAGGAAGAGCTAAAGAGCATCAGCAGCGCCGGTGTTATGCCGAGTTTGTGTGCACCTCGCTGGATGTTCGAATCATTTATCATCATTGATGAACCTCACAAAGAATATTATATCATTTTTAAACATTACTTATTTGGAATAGACCCATGAGGAACCGTGAGATGCACACAATTCTCAGCAGTCATGCAAAACTTGGCCCAAGACCGGAGAATAGCAGGCGAGCAGAGAGAAACAGGTCAACCACAAGCCTCAGTTTAGCTGTAAATGTACAGTGTAAGTTACAGTGACTAATGAATAGAGACTGCAGCTCTGCAGCTGGTCTGCATAGTGCTAAGTACTCACAGTACTATACTTGTGTAAATACATTTTACTTCTTACCAATGCAAAGCACAAACTAAACAGATGAAACTTCACTTCATCCATTTATCTACTCGTGCTGTGCAGGGTCAAGGGGACCTGCCCACACCGGGGGAGAGGCTGGGCACAAGGCAGGTCACTAGTCTATCGCAGGGCTGACAGACAACTCACGTGCACATTAAGCCTCAATTTAGAGTGTATTGCATGTTTTTAAGATTGTATAGGGAAATCCAGTCAATGCACAGGGGAGCATGTACAGTGTTTCCCATAGATTCATTTATTTGTGGCGGCCCGCCACAATATCAACGCTGACCGCCACAGATTGATTTAAGATTTTTTTTACTAGGTCTATTTAAAATCGTATTTGATTGCAGAGTGCCGTAGTGTGTTCGCACAGCACATCCTCTCGCTCGTCCCTCGTCCCTCTCTTTTCACTCACTCTATCAATATCGGAGACCTCAATTATAATATTGTTGGCAATTAACATTCGACCCATCTAATCAGTTAATCGAGAAATTTAATTATGCAAAGTTAAAAGCCTAAAAAGCCAATTTTGGTTGCAGTTAAACACTATAAAGTTACAGTAAAATGCTAGCCATTACCAGCAAGTGCAAACAGCTATTTTAATTGAATTGTGAGATCTGAAAAAACACAGCTAAAACACTATTATCTAAAATACAATACCTTTTAAAATTACTGTCCTTACATTAATTAGATTTGGCCTAGAGATTGTGGAGCAAGTTATGATATGTTAAGTCATAAATGACACTATTTAAGTGTAACTACAAGCCTCAGCTGGTCAGACACAAGGTTGCCTGCGGTGTGATCACCAGCTAAGACTTATTGATTATGTTTACTTGTTTACTTGCTAAACCTGTTGTTTGTTTTCTAGTTGACAATAATCAACTGCAGTTATCTAGATAAAAAGGTCACATATAACTACATTGCCGGGGAAGTGAGGGATTGAAAGTGATGTTTCATGCACATGCACAGGTTCAGCACTGAGATAAGAAGCTTAGGAGCACAGGATAACACACTAATATATTCACAAATATCTCTGTGTGGTACAAGGTGCTGACACGTTCATAATTTCTAAAGGTGGTGCACATGTTTCTGAACTGAAAGTAGCAGGGCCTAATCCAACATAAACATTGATCTGGTGTTTTACATTACTGCAGGCTTTTTCGGCTACTGTTGACTGATCCTCCGCTGCTCGAAACAGCAGGCTTTTTATTATTGTTTATTTGCCTTAATTTGGTTTTATTTTCCCAGTCCAGTCAGCTAATGGTTTTCAGCATTCTCCCAGAAGCAGAGCCATCCTGGGGAGTTTCAAAGTAATTTGGTTCCACCTGAGGAGACACACATGCTTGCTCAAATGCAGAATCAATATTAATCGACTTTAAGGGAGGTTGGGTGAGGCATGTCTTCAAGTAGATGTTGCAGCCCGGAGATAATATTTTAGGTGAGTTGAAGTGCTCGGACAGTGTCGCCGCGGTCACTGTCGGGTTTATTGATGATCTCGAGAGGGATCTGTGTCTCTATGTTTCTGTCTTATTCATTTTCTCGCTCGGCTTCAACATTTTTACAGCCATCGTTCAATCACTCTGAATTTCCTCTCAGACTCTTTCTTCAGGCCCATATCAATAATCTGAGATGGACTGAATAAATGCAAGACATAGCTCAGTATTCAACATCTTCAAGGCTCATGTTGGGATCTATGAGATGGGATATCGATCACGAATGAAGACTTGATTAAAAGTTAACATTTGTTTGAATGACTTCTGCTAATCAGTCTTTAAAAACTATGTGTCCATATTGATCAGGCATCTCCACTGCACTTTGCACATTTGTAAGCAACTCTATCTGCAAATACACATGGATTCCTCTTATTCATAAATAAGTGATGTAGAAAATTAAGTATCTATTCTGAGAAATAATGATTTAAAAAGTGATCCAATTAAAAGTGCCCTTAAAATTATTTTTAAAACAAAGGCAGGGCTCCAGACTGTGAACATTTAGTCATTAGTTAGCATTTTGTGAACATTTTTGGAGACGGTCCTACTAAACTTTATAACTAGGAGCACCAGTGCGACTTGCAAATATGCCCTCCCGTGTTTTTTTGTTTTGCATTTTTAAATCACCATTGTACATCACAGGAGGGAGTGAGAACTGATGTGTGTCTGAGTGTTCCTATATGCTCACTACACTAAGTTGCATACTTTGTTAAGTTTTGGATTTGAAAATAAGGGAAATTTCCCACCACCCCAACCAAGCTCCAGTATCTCTTACATTTTAAGACAGGTGTTATAGCCTAAGTGAAAACACAAAAGGGTACGATGAGCACTTATTTAAATGCTTATTTGCATATTTTCTAATCATTTAACATTGCTTGTCTTTACATTTACATTTTATTTTCATTTTCATTTCATATTGCTTTTCTTTTAAAGTTTTTCTTTTAATTTCACATAGCTTTTCTTTACTCGTTTAGTGAGTTACTGTACAAATTTGTTGCAGACTTTGCATTCTTTAAGACTGTTTTGGAAGGAGTCTATTTGTGGGCTGGGCCAGAGTGGTTAATTTTACATGAGAGTACAGCGCAAACAGTTCTGTGGTCTAACGCATAGACAGTACATTACTGGACGAAGCCACCCCACTGATTTGAATGGACAGCAGTGAAACCAGTTTTGGCTCAATGAAATACTATTACAGGGCTACTTCCTGTTGGCACCGGCATCTACTACGCATGATCGCACAGCATAACCGTGGTTTGATGACGTAGAACAGTGGCAGAAACACTGTAATTCTGGTAGCTGCATAGCTGCGCTAACAGAAATTGTCATGGCTCAGTGTGTTTATCTGACTCTGATCGTCACTGTTTAATCAGCCCACCTACAAGGCTCACCTGTCAAACACCAATGCAGCGTCACTGATGGCCGAATGGTCTTTTTAGATTCACTGAGAGTTTATAATCGGTTACATCTGTCATGTGTGACGGGATGTCACAGGGTTTTCACGTCATTTTTGGGCCTACATGGAACTGTCCGTGCAGGCTTTGGTGGCTTACCTTCGTAGTCTAACGTCTACCTGCAGGTGGCAGTTATCGCGAGGCTAGTGACAGCTCGGATTGGGAATGTTTTGGGTTTTTTTACTCTGCCTGGGCCCGGGGTATTATTATTTTTTAATAACGCAGGTTAAAATATGGGAGATTTATGGGAAAATACTAATATGGGAGGAGGGCAGGAAAGAAGGGTAAAATACAGGACTTTCCCAGCCAAAACAGCACACTTGACAGGTATGCTAAGTTGTGCTAGCTTGCTAGTTGCTGTGCTAGCTTGTGCTAGCTTGCAGTGCATCTCTCTCTAGTGTCTAGTGTCTGTGTCATGCTGGCCAGCCACTTCTGGGTCTGTGTTCTGTGACTCTGTGCCCGACCAAAGTGAGAGTGAAATACAACTATTTATTACGTTTGATCGCTAACAGGCAACATTGTTTATAAACTGCAGCTCAGATAACTGTGTATTATTTTCTACATGTTATGTTTTCTACCATGTCTTATTCATGTTAATGTTAATATTCACAAATCTTAGTGTAGATTCTATAGAAAATATTCAATTTAATGAATATTATTTGTTTAAAAAAGAAAATAAAGCTTAATTTGTATAACACTCAAAAAACACAGTTACAAAATACTTTACACACAGAAAATATGAATTAACAAAGTAAAACAGCACAAAAGCAAAGTGGACAAAAACATGAGGCAGGGATGGTGACCTACAAAGGCTTGCCTAAAAAGATTTTTACAAGCCGCTTATACCAGATTAAAGATTCAGCAAATCTGATAGATAGGGGAAGATGATTGCAGGTTGGGGCTAAAACGGCAAATGCAGTATCACCTTCTATTTTGAAGTTTGAGTGGGGAGTGGTTAAAAGGCCAAAAATTGAGGACCTGACTGGTGGAGAAGTGGAATGAGAAACAAGGAGATCAGAAAGGTAACTGGGGCAAGGTCATGCAGTGCTTTATATGTAATCAACAGGATCTTGAATGTTATTCTGAATTTTACAGGAAGCAAATGGAGGGATGCAAGAACAGAGGTAAGTGGGGCCGATGGCTAACTGTCAATAATAGGCTGGCAGCTGCATTTTGAACAACGATTTAGAGCAGCTTGACTGAGGCATGTGTAGGGTGTAAAATAAGGAAGTACAATAATCTAGACATCTAATTTTAACAGTATTTCTTAGCTGAAGAAAACAGGTCTGAACAAGGTTAGTAACATGATGGCCAAAAGTCATTTGCTGCCACTCATTGAAACATTGCTCCATTGTACTACTACTGGTACACTACACTACAAAAGGTCTCAAGGGTATATTTAAATTACATGTCCTTATCATATCAGAAGTGTTTGATACTTTACTCTTACTCCAGGTAATTCAAATAAAAGTTTAGCCTTCTCGTGGGACTGTATATAGCTGTATTTATGTAACTAACTCAATATCTCATTCTGTCTTTAATTTATGAATAATATTTTTCATTTAAAATATTCAGTGTCAACTTTGAGCCCTCATGCTGATCTCAGACCAGCAGACTTTTTTTTGGCATTTTGGGCAGTCTTGACTATAGCACACCATAAAGTATATCACGCTGGATCTATAACATTGTTGGCTGCATTTCTTTCAAATAAATAACTTGCCTGACACAAATGAAACAATATGATAATTAGCAGCTACATATTTTACTTTTTATATGTTGACACATCAACAGTAAACATCAAGACTGGTTTTCTTTTGTCCCCTTCAGAAGAAAAATGGCTTCTTTATAGACTGGATTTTCGCTCAGATTTGTCAAAAATAATCAATGTTCAGTACAGGCAGAAATTTATCACCTCAGAGCACCTTTAATAGTTAACAATGCAGTACAGCTGAATGACTTGTGTTTTGAGCGGTCGTGACCTTTCTTTTTCTGTTCCCCCTGAAAACAGTTGCTTTAAACCTATAGATCTTAATGATAATAATAATAACCTATTTGTCAGAAAAAATAATGGACCTCAAATTCAAAAACATTGCTGTTAAACATAGATTAATTTCAACATTGTTTGTCAACCCTTTCCCTGAACTGGAGAATCAGTATTTTTACTTAAGTACTTGAATTAAAAACTTAAAATGGATATGATATGGATTTATTTCATCACTGGAGTACCATGCAGTAAAATAATCACTGGCAAATGTATTTTTGCATCAGTGTGGGCAAAGAAAATAACTGAAATGATTTACAGACTGTAACAAGAGTCGCAGATTGTAGAAAGTAAACAGAAAATATAATGGCTGCACATTACATGACAAATGGTGTAACGTCATGTTACTATAACAGCAGCGGTAAAGACATTAATTTTAATGTGGGGAGAAAATCAATTTTAAATTCTACTACTAACAGAAGCATGTTCCTCGTGATGATAATCCTAATATATCATGCTTGTGTTATGGGCAAAAATTTTACACGATTTGCAATGCTCTTGCTACCGCAGCAGTCTTGACAAAGTGCTCCGGGTTGATTTTGCATGTGACTTGTTTGTGCATAGCAGTTGTACAGCTGTACTAAATAGGCAAGGTTTTTCAACTGCAGCCTGTTCTCCGGGGGAAACCAGGCTTTGACAGGGTGCAGAACTTTATTGTGATGCGCTGACGCACTTTATGCAAATCAATTTATTTCTGTAATCGAGGACATTGATTACATCAATCAGTTCCCCCAGCTCTACAGTTAATGTTTCAAAATGTAAAATACACATCTTTTATACAAAATAACTGAATACATTGAATATCACTTCAAGGAATGTAATCCTGTAAAAAAAATTGGCGGATTTCAGTCTGCAGTGAATATGAAATGATAATCATCTGGTTACAAGCACACATCTTTAACCTTTAGACCTGAGGTTTCTAGGATTTCTGAAATGGTAAAATTTTTATACTTAGCATGACGCACAGCCTCTGGCAACACTGCCAGCTTTCACAGTAACAAACCACAAAGAGACTTAGAAATTCTAGTAAAATTCAGGCTTTAAATTACCTCCTTGCAAAATTATTGTTTCATACAGGTTGCTTTACAGGAAAACAACTGGTAATAAATTAAGAAATGATGAATGTTGATATTCATCTCCTGAACTTTAGTTATTGTATGCTAGCCTAAACTGATGTTACTCACACAGGCTTAACGCTTTTCACACTAATCACTGCATTACAAATGTAATGAAACTAACAAGATTATCACTACATGTGTTCTCTATGGCCACGCCACATCATCCAAAAGGGCAAACAAAACAGTTAAAACATCTTCACTCCAAACAAATTGGTAACTAATTTAATATATTTATTCTATTTCTATATCGTTATTAGTGCTTAGAGATTGCAGCTGTAGTTCTTTCCACACTGTCAAAGAAAAACACCTACAGTTTTTTATCTGCCAGCTTGCATGCATTGAACTAATGCTTGGCATCTCATGCCTATGAGCAATCTTAATTTAACCTGTTAGTGCAAAATCATATTATACACGCTGATTTTGTCATTTTGATGATATTTTTGCCTGTTCCACACAAATACATGCACCCCGGAGTGCCGACAAACCCTATACTAAATTCCCATTCAGATAACACGTTGTCAGTAGTGGAACTGTTGATTGATGGGACTGATACATTCAGATGCCTCTCAGCACACCCAGCATGTAGACAGGTGAGGTTAAAATCCTGTCACTCAGCAGTTCAACTTCCATTACTTATTCAACACTCCAGCATTTGGCTGGTGCAAGAGAGAGGGGGATGAACACAATTAATGAAGCTATCTCTTCAGGATTAAGCAGTGCAGCACACACAGCTTCACTACAGACGTCTGTACCTTAAATGGATTCCTGCTGTATAATATTCCAGCATCCTCAAAACTCAGTTCATGTTATCTCAGTGGAAGAATGCCTGGAGGATAAACAGTTTCTTATGCCCTTCAGGCGAAGCTTATTTTTCTGCATTTGTTTCAAGATGACTCAGTCAGCACATAACGCAGAGCTGTAGCAGGACAGTCAGAATTGGTGGGGTAGAAACTCGCCGATATTGCAACAATCACAGGAATGTATGAGTTAGGTGAGATGTAGCCTTGTGTTCACGCTGTTAGTGAGAGATAAGACAAGGCCAATTTCATATTTTACCCTGTCGACAGCGACTGGCAAGTTTTGTTCCCGCTGTATGGTTTAGCTATTGCTCATGTGTCAGAAGTGAAATCCACTTGGCAGGATTTACAAAGTTAGACTTCACTTTTTGGCTTCTGCACAAAACTCTGCTTAATAAATGGGGAATTTACTGATATACATTTTCTCTTTTCAAAACTGCCTTTGAGCAAAAAAACTTACAATATAATAAAATCTGCTAAAGTGAAATAATGAATACATACAACAGACTTGGGCTGCACAATAATGGATATGTGTCTGCATGTCAAGACTGGATAAAGAATATCATGTACGCATATGTTTTCATTGGATAAACTACTCATGACTGGCGCTTTATGCACCCTCTTCTGAAATGTTTTAATGGCATTGGTACTTCCTCATTGTTTGGTGTACCAAAGATCCCACTGCTGTATGAGTAAAAATAATAATTGCATCGATTCTCATATGCATTGCGATGCGGACGTGGGTGATTCTGACTCGATTAACAAATTTAAAAAAAACAATTATTTAAATGTTAACTGAAAATGTAATGTTGACAGAACACAAAAGACGGAACTCATGTAAGTGCAGCGCATGGACTGTCTGTGGCGTGCACATACCAGAAAGACCAATGTCCCCCCATGTTTTCGGCACACCACCGCTGCGGAATAAAAAACCATCCATCTATCCATCTTCATCCGCTTATCCGGAGTCGGGTCGCAGGGGCAGTAGCTCCAGCAGGGGACCCCAAACTTCCCTTTCCCGAGCCACATTAGCCAGCTCTGACTGGGGGATCCCGAGGCGTTCCCAGGCCAGCGTGGACACCCTAAAACCACCCTACTTAAATGTCACACAATCATTAATATCAATGCACAAGTAATGATTTTAACTCGCACATTGCGCGAGCATGGTGACACTCAATGCTTGGCAGCTCCTTGCATATCCTGTGTCTAAGGCCAAGCAAATGAGAAAGAGCGAGCGGCAGAACATGACACAAAGTTAGCGGAGGAAAAATATTAGCAGTAAATTTTTGTCTGGTAGTAATTCCCCAACTGCTGTAAAAGTGAAGGTGGTTAGCACTAGCTAACATCTCCCCTGTACAGCACGTGTCGATAATTGTTTTATAATCACATTGCAGCCCTCTGTATTGTAATCGAATCAAATCGTGAGGTGCAAAGAGATTCCCACCTCTACTCTCTACAGTATGTTGCTGTGACTAATTAGTCCCCAGAGAGGTTGAACTCCTTGCAAGAATCTTATAAACAAACATTAGGCTTAAATAGTCTATACATTTTAAGTTATATGGAATGAAAATTTAAGCTATATGGAATGAAAATTAATACAATGCATTTTGCTCACTTTTGTGTCAGACAGCAGTCTTGCAAAGCCCATGTAACAGCTTGTCTTGAACGCACAGAGACAAGATCAGATTCAACACCTGCAAGTAATCTTAACAACCCTGCACAGCAGATGGGTTAAGTATTTGATTTCCATCTATAATTACCTCCAGGTTGACAGTTGCCAATCCACTGTGTATTGTAAATATAATCTTTGTAAGGATGTTTGTGGGGATTCTCTTTCCTTTCCTGAGATGCAGCGACAGAGCAACGCGCACCTGTCTTTGAAAACTTGTCACAGAGCTCAGCAGCTATAGTGTTGCCCCAGCTCACTGACAAGAAAAGAAATCATTTCACATTTGATTAAGTATTTATGAGTGCATCTTTTATTTATTTTGATCAACGCGTCCCGTTTCATGCTTCTGTCGTTTTGTATGTCGGAGATCTTCAAATCGCATCTCTAGAAGACATTATGGGTCTCCAGTCCCAGCTGTTACTCAGGAAATCACGAGAGCAGTGGATCTCAAATGCAATTGCAATCTAGAGCAAAATGTTATCACATTTTCTCCATCGTGGGCATCTCTCCATTGTCGAATTCATCAAGGCTGGAGAAATTACCCCCCATTGTGGCTAAATGTGATGGAAATGGTTCTCCATCTCTGCCTCCACACAAAGAGCTAAATCTCAACAGAAACTATAAGTCTTCAGCAGACAACAGCAATTATATGTATAGGAGAGCAGGTAATGGACATGTGTGGTCTTTAACTTCTGTTATGGACACCCGCGCGCTGTGTTAGTTTGTTGATTGTATTTCTAATGAGAAATACATTCCCCCTTCTAGAGAGGTTGAGCTGGCTGAGACAATACTCACTGAAGCAGACCCAGTCTCTGCCATTCATTCCTGCAGCGAGATAAGCCCCCGAGTGTTGTGATTGTTGACGTGGAGGCCAGTGGGAGCTCTCGAGGATTACCAGGTCTGTATTTCTTCTCTTTGAGCTGACCCAGCGGGAGCCCTGACAAAATGGTTTGATCCCAAACCCAGCATTACAGACTGACCTCTAAGCAGCATCTCTGCTGTACGGTTGGACATGCAGTAAAGCTGCGGGAAAGTGCAGGGACAGGCCTGAATTATAGCTGAAATAGCGACATCCAAACATTATTTTCAGGACTGGCACTCAGTTTTGTTCTCCAGGAAGCAAACATGGATGATTCGCAGTATTTCTGACACACATCTAAACCTGCAGAGATGCAGTAAGAACTTATCCATTGAAAAGCTTTAAAAGGTACAATTTATTTATGATATGACAAACTTATTTGAGCAAACTTTTCGAAGCAGCGTTTAGGTAAGAGGTAGATAACAGCAAGGCACAAAGGATTAGAGAGGTATAAAATAAAGATTTATTGCAAAGTGCTCATCTAATTGTGTGCTATTTTTGGCAAGATCATGGAACAAAGCGTCTATTTATTAAGACAGAAGAAAAATCAGAGAGAAAGGGGAATGATCTCTTCAGCTTCACAGAAAAATTGCTACATGAGTTTTTTGAGAGACAAGTGTGCTTGTTTGGAAAGTTCACAACAAATGTGCTGTGTAATCCTCAAAAAAAATTCACTTCACTTAATCACAATTCACTTAATCCTTCCACCATTATACATACATTCAATGCAGTTGTATGAATAACTTTTTGATTATTCTAACATCTTTCTATATAATTCTGATTAGGGCTGAAACGATTCATCGATTAAATCGCTTAATAAAACGTTGTTTAATCCATGTAACTACAGTACAGCACACTGTTTAGCACGGACATTTATTACTGTTTCACATCGCACCTACGCTGTGAACACGACGTGATTATAATGGTCCTGTTTGCAAAGTGGTGGAAGAGAGAGAAAATAGTGAGGGACAAAGAAGAAAGTGTCCGAAGTATGGGATTATTTCATGCTAAAGGAAACAACAACTCTGTAATGTTACCTTTTGTCCGCCATAAAATAGACCTTATGTTGCCTCAGCAACAGCACGACGGCAGTAAGCACCTGGTGTCCCTCCAGGTCTCTCTATAGCTCAGACAATCCCTGCTACCTGCGCGTGCTATCCATCCTTTCATCCATATTCTTTGTCTTTGTAATCGCAATCTTTATAATAACAAACAACAGCTGTTTCATGTTCAGGATTGCTCATTTCGCGTTTCACATTTCACATGCTTTCTTGACTAAACGTGGTTTGGAGACCAGCATTGGGTGACATAGCCGCTGTCAGCTCGCACAGTGTGTGACCTCCTGTCACCGATCAATCATGAAGTGTGAACGCCACAACGACTTAAAGACTCCTGTCACATGATGGCAAGTTGTGTAGTGTCAACAAGCGGGAAGCTTCCGGTCAGCAATCTGATGCGAACACGGAAGTCCCTAAAACATGCATTCTATCGAACAGACCCAGTAGAAGTAATGGTAAAATGACCCTACTTCTCTGCTGAATAATTACCTCAGTAAACACTTTCATAATGAGTTTATGGTCTTAGTCGCTAGTTTCAAGTCTTCTTCAATACGAAATGATTTTGATTTAGTAAATAATGGTCCCATTTATTTTTAAAATAGACCATAAAGCAGAGTATGTTTCAGGCCAGGATTATCTATGATTGACAAGTCGTTACCAAGGCAACCTGTCAATCAGGCTAGAGCTGACTCATACCCACGGCACTGTGTAAATTTAACCAGCACCTGAAAAAGCTTCTTAGGAGTTGGCTGTTCACTTTCTATGGCTTTAGTTTTAAGTCTAAGGCTAGCTAAGCAAGCTAGTAAGCTCCGCACATGGCCGTTTGGGCACTTTCTGGTTGCAAAAACTCAACATGGTGCTGCCGCCAAACTAAAGTACTTATTAAACGATGCATCGATGAAATCGCTAAAATAAAATCTATAGAAGCATCGAATACTAAAATCAGTGTGTTTTTCAGTCCTGGACACAGGGGCTTTAAATGTTGTCTTCTGTGAATTTCAGCTGCAACTACTGATTACTGTCCTCGAATAATCTATCTCTTGTTTTTGGTTGTATTAATAAATCTTTCTGGTTAATCAGATTAATTGCTTATTTAGAAAATGTTGAAGAGGGTCAGAAAATGCTCACCACAAGCTCCCAGGGTGATATCTTTCAATTGCTTGTTTTATTAACCTAATTGGGTAAATTCCACAAATATAGAATTCACAATTAATTAAAACAATTATTCAATTATCAGATACAATTTTCTTTTAACTATCAAACTGTGTCACTCCTTTGAGTTATGGTAATTTCACTAACTAGAATGTAGGGCTGCCACTAGTTACTAATTTCAATGTTAATTAATCTGATGTTTATTTCGTGATTTGACATTAAATCGTTTGGTTTATTGAAGGCTCAGTGGTGTAAGTTTTGGTGAAATCTTGTGTATATGCAATAAGTGAGTTTGCACAAAGTTATTTATACTTCTTTATGTCCCATGCGTGTGTGTATATTATATATATTTTCAATTATTATTATTATTATTATTTCCCGCTCTTTTTACAATAAAGATTTGAGAAAAAAAAAGATTCTGACAAATTGACACCATATGAATGCACTGTAAACCCCTCCCTTTCCAAGCATGCAGGGGAAGCTAGCGTGGCCGACACGCTCTGCCTGCTCTTGCGCTAAATAATACATGTGAGCCTCTATGGGGTTGAGGAATGAAGAGTAACATGGAAGGAAAAGTGACACCATCCTGGGATGGACTGTAAACCACTCTGTGACTGGGAGACTGGTGAAATACCACATCATCACATACAATTACACAATATTTTGGTTTCTGTCACACCTTTCCTCACTAGGCACAAGTCTTTTATAGAGATCATCAAGGAATGAAATGAGGGCTCACTGTGTTGTAGCAAATTGCAGTAATTTTGTGTTATGTACATGTTTTATAAATTTAACGTGTACTATGAAGTGTAAATATAGAGTTTTTGACAGTTCATAAAATTTGAAAGATGTGGTCTCTCAATACATTTTGTGTAAAAGCAAAGAAAAATCCATCCTTAGTGCACACTTCTGCTGTGCAGACTATGAAGAGTTGTGAAACTTTTCTGTTTTGTAATTGATCAACTAATCAATCCAGCTCTAGAATACATTTTCTGTATAAAAGTAGAGCATTATGTGTACCCTTCATTGTAAAAACCACAACAACCTTCTTACCAGTTACATGGTAATTTTCTCTTCTGTGTGAGGCATTGTGACATGTAGCCTGAAGCTCGGTTGCTCTGTCTCTGCATCGTGTTGCCTATTAGCTGAAAAAAATCCACTGATCATGCATTCTTGTGGTTTGAATGACACAGAACCAGAAGATTACAGGTTCATCTAAAGGCGAGGGGTTCCTCTATACATTTTTTATGCTGGATTATTCGGACCCCCACAATTTGGAGCAGACATGGTAATTTTAAAGATGCTGACTGAAGTATTTCATGAGGGTTGGACTGAAGATTGACCAGTAAATTGAGTGTTTCGCTTTGAGCGCAGCTATGTTTTCACAACATGATATAATGCCTTCAACAGATGCCACCAACTGCTGCTTAATCTCATGGTTCTTTTTATCATCACTCATGAATACATCCCAGAGATATCTAAAGTCCTTCAGACGAGGCAGCTGCTTTCCCCTCTCCACTTGTGGATGATGTTTGTCTATTTGGTTTCATTGGACCGTGAGCTCCCATGTGTACTGGAGCGGTGTCGAGCTTCAGTGTGATGCAGCAGAGATGAAAATCAGCACCTCCAAGTCTGAGACCATGTTTGTCTCTTAGAAAAACTTCAGTGTGAAGGGTGGTGAAATGTAGCCGTTCTGGTTAACAATGCCAAAGCTGTCTGCATCAGTTCAGCACATAAATAATAGATTTGCATTCATTTCACCTTGGTGGATTACTTTATCGCTACATGGTGAAAATCTCTATAAACACTACACTCCTGCAGCAAACAATTCATTTCATTGTTGATTAAGCAGTCATTTATTTTTCCCAATTAATTAATTAATTGTTTAGTCTATAACATGTCTTCAAATATTGAAAACTGTGCAGTGTGCGAAAACTCTTATGTATATGCCCCTATAACTGCCGTTATAGCTACGTGGGAACTCCGGACATTAGCTGTAGCAGCTCTGTGTTGCAAGCACCAATCCGGTTCGTTTTTTTTTCTATAAACGTACTCCCAAAAGGTATAACGATCAAGATTAACTTAAAAATTGCCCAGAGTTCTCCTTTAATGAATAACCCTTTATCAGAAATCGACGGAGATCCAGTAATTAAGTTATCACCTTATCATTTCAGCACTAAGATGCTCCATTATCTTTTGCTATAATTTGAACATTCAGAAAGTTACGAATTACTGGCAAACCAGCGGTCACACTTTTCAATAAGATCTGCACAGCTCACAAATTCAACACTTTCACCTGATAAATGACAAATTCACAAAGTTTTAAAAGCTCACCTGACACTTTAGTGCTCCAACTATCAAGAGCCATTTCAAGAGGTTTCTCATCATTTCAGTCCCATCCTGGTTGGTTTGTACTTCCTCGATGTGCACTGCTGTGCTCAATAAAGGGTACCTCACTGTAGCCTCCTAGGGTGATTGAATGTGATTTTTGGAGTGCCAGGGTTTTAAGAGAAAGCCTGGGATTCTGTTCAATGGATATAAAATTCAATAGCTCATGGGAGTTTGGTTGTTTGGGACATATCCATACTCTAAACTATTTTGCCACTAAGGTGGAGAAAATTGCTTTCTAAAAGGATGCTCTTGCATTTTAGAGATTTTTTTTTATACCTGAAGCACGATTGGGCCTTTGAGACACAGTGGAAAGGTGAATTAAATAAAGCTGGTGTCACAGCAGTGTTCATTATAGTTTGTTCGGGACAGTAAAGGTCAGCGATATCCTAAGGTTTTCTCAGGAAAAGCCAATTTAACCACTGCATTTAATCAAGTGTGTAAATGTACGGTTATCTGTCTGATTGTATGTTTGTGTTTCTCCTCTCTCTGTTTCCCCTCTAACCCCCTGCCACCCAAGCGAGCAGCTTCAGGAAAACTTAGTTTTGACAACCATTTCAGTTTCTGTTGTAGCGATCTACCCACCAGGCTGAACAGCCCTTTCGTACAGATGCTGTCCAAGCATCATGAAATACTGCCTTTGAACTTCAATACTTTTTTTTTCTCGGCTGCACACCATGCGAGGCTTTTGTGCAAAAATATAGTAGTAATGTGTGCTCCTCTGCACGTGGTTGATTGTTGTCATAATTAATGTGTCTGTTGCACTTTGTTCAAGTGCTGCAACTGTTTCTTCTAATTCCTCAAGTCAAACATGAAACAACATAGAGGTGAGCAGCAGGATTTTTTTCCAAGGTAAAATCGAGCATTATGATGTGATTTTGGAATAAGCAGTTAGCCAAAGTGGTAATGATAATTTATCATTTGTGCTCACCACCTGTCTGGTTTACCAGCACATGTAATCAGGCAACTGAGTTGTAAATATTGCTTTCTGTGATTTCCATACATAACCGTGAACCTAACATTGTACTCAGATCTAGACTGTAGAAAAACACTGACATGGTGTTTGTGACATTGCCTGTATATTTCTAATGGGATTTTGAATCCTGGATATTAGAGTCATTTTGTGTTCTAGAGCTGAAAGGGTTTGCTGATTACTCAATTTGTTGGCCAAATTCTTTTTACAATTGAATATTCTTTTTTTTTCATAATTTTACAAGGAAAAATTCCTAACATTGCCTGGATTGAGTTTCTGAAATGTGGTGGTTTGTGTCTTTTCTGTTTTCTATCACTGTAAACTGACTGGGTTTAGGAGAGCTGGGTTTTGGAGATAACACAAGACATTTGAAGACGCCATCTTGTGCTCTGGGAACTTGTGATGGACCTTTTTTACAATCCCTTATGCCTTTCTCAGGGTGTTTTGAAAGGTCATGTTGGGCTGACTTTACTATAACAAATTTCATCCATATCGTCCATTTCTTTTCTTTTTTTTATACCACAACAACAATACACAAACCCTCACATGTATGACTGAATAAATCAAATAAACATTCTGCAAAATGAGGTAAACATTGGCAGAGGTTGTAAAGATACTAAGACAAGAGGGTTTTTATCAACAATACAACCACAAGGGGAAAAAAAGAAGAAAACAGGACATAAAAATACATCCAACAAAGACATTTTGGAGACAGTAATACACTAGCAGTGAAGCAATAGCAATAGGAAGGTAACATAAAAGCTTCACTGCTACTGTGTGCTACCAGCATGGGGAAAATAGGACTGCCAGAAGGTGCAGTAGAGGTGGTCGCCAGTGGGCACAGTATGCAGCTGAAAGGACCTGACATGTTCTAAGAAGAGTTGCCAAATTGTAGTTAATTTTACGTCACAGCCATAAAGAGGAGTGTTTAATTTTCACTTCACTATTTTCACAAATGTTAGGGTATCTTTTATCCAGTGGGTATAAGAGTCAGGGCAGGGACTCTTTCAGCGCATCAGAATAACACGGCTCAGGGTGCCATCTATCTCAGCGCGCACCATGTACAAAGGCAGAGTCCTTACCATGGCCATGGTTCAACTCCAGCCTGGGGCCCCTTGCTGCATCCACGATAAAGGTAAAAATGCCTCAAAAAATATCTTTTTTTAAAAAGTTGGAAAAAAAAGAAAACCACGCCTCACCAGGAATGTGACAAAAGCTGTGTCTCAAACGTTCAACGAAACAGGACGGCAGTGAATGGTCAGTGGGTAGGAAATAAAACAGTCCAACTCAGGACGAGGGGTGGATGTTAGCAGATGTGATCACTGTGCGTCAAAGAAAATCTTCCACAGCAGAGATAGGATATGACAAGTTCAAAACATGTTGAGATCAGGTTGTCCCAGGTGACATTTATCACAATTTGGATCAGTGCTAGGATAGATGCGAGCTAGTTTACATAGCAGTGTACAGGTGATAGAAGAGGAATTGCCTGGAATCCAAAGTGTGAGTCCAGATCTTCAGACAGTTCGTTGACGATATATCACCCATTCCAAACAACTTAAAAGAGAGGGAGTCTGGAGTCGACTGTGATACACTGAGACACATGTCGATCAACCAAATACATCCCAAACCATATTTCTTCTTAGCTAAATTTGTCTTTTAACTTTTATTTTAGGAGAGGAGATGGATGTTTTTTATTTGACGTCAGTTTTCTTAGAGTCAGCATCTCGCAGCCATTAGGAGAAAAGCAGCTGCAATTGTCAGTTGGCTCAGACAGCCAAATCAAAAGTTGTTTCTTTCCATTATTTCCTGAACTTTAAGGCTGACTCTCAGCACTGTAATTTACGAGTGACACGACAGGGTTGGACAGTTTAATGATTTGCTGTCATTACAACATTGACTGTCATCAATGATGCAGTATCCTGAACAAAGGGTGCCTTTTTCTGACCAACAACTGGATGCTGCAATAGGAAGGTAACATAAAAGCTTCACTGCTGTTAATGCTGCTTTTGATGGTCTTTCCTAGCTAAAGTACAGTGAGAGCAGGTGAAACACTGTACATTTACCAAGACATGTCTTCTCTTCTAGATTCTTCTCCATTTTTAGCAAGGTCAGACGAAAATGCTATTTGAATTACATTGCACAAACTGTGGTTTGAATTAGTCTGATAAGTTTAAATTGCTTTAGTCTTTTTTCTCCTTGGGGCATTTTGTCTGACCATAGTTCAGGTTGATCATTTTGTTAAAATATAATCTATACAATATGTTACGGGTACTGGGCAGCAGCACCCATAGGCAGCTATGTGTGTCGGTAAATACAGGAAAAAGGGTGAGACACAGAGACGAGGTGTTTCCTCGCTGAAATTTCTGCAGTTATTTATTGATTTACATTTCTTTTATACCATCAGAATCGTCTTTGTTTCAATTTCTCAGTATTTCTCAGTACTGTACATGTCTTGTTTTCTTGGACACATTGTTCATGTTCTTAACATAACATGCAATAAAACTCCAAACACAAAACTATACACATTTCACCTCCATTTCCATATTCATCTGTCCAAATACTTTTGGCTATTACTACAGTGCAAAATACTGATACACTGACACCATGAAATATGTCTGAGTCGCTGACAGTGTAACAGTATTCATCAGTAAAACACATAAAAATGTGTAAAATTACAGCATTGTCAATAGTTTTAAACAAATTTCAAAATATTCCAACATGCTACATCGTTTATGGGGCCAGCCAATATTATTAGTATTATTCTAACACAAAACAGTGGAGACGTGTGGCCCATGCTAGCATCTTACACTAACATGCTATTAAAAGAGTAAACCGCGCCGCTTAGTTACTCTCAGCGGGCCTCATGTGAAACCATATCTCCAAAAGCTGCTCATTTTACTCTTATACTTTAACTCAACTTATCTCTCAGCATTCACTAACAAACTACAGTGATTTATGTGATGTCTTAACACACATACTAACCTGAAATACAGGAAAGAGGGTGAGACAGAGAGACATGGTGTTTCCTCACCTTATTGAGGGAAAACAGCGGAGCATGGGCTCTTGATCATGGTCCCTGAGGGTAAACCACAGTCTCACACCGCCACCTACTGCCAGGAGGCTGCTACAGCAGGCCAACCATTCACACCCATTTTACTTCTTTTAAACCACATAAAATCTTTTTCAAATAAAAGAAATAAAATACAAACATCCATGCAAACATCACCTAAGATGATTTAACACAATAATATAAAATACAATGTGATCACACTCTAGTGGGCATCACATATACTTCATCCACAATGTGTGAATATATTATCCATTATTTACTTTATATTAGTGGTGGGCCGTTATCGGCGTTAACGTGCTGCGTTAACGTGAGACTCTTATCGGAGATAAAAAAAATATCGCCGTTAATCTATTCTCAAAGTTGGGTTGGGAGCTGGGTCTATACTACGCAAGCTATGATGACTTTCACCTTGGTATTTTAGCGCAGATGTTTACCGAATTGCACTGTAGGGGGCAAGAACGAGTCTTCGAACCTGTGTGTCTGCCTACTGTGAAATTACCACATCAAACGTGACGTGCTAACATGGATGCAGCTGTTGCTGCGTTCCATTTACCTCGGAGGTCGGAGCTGGTATGACGTCACACCCGAGTTGACGGCGTTCCAGTTAACAACCTCGCTCGGCCAGCTGTTTGTTTACAACTAGCCAGGTTAGTTATTGATACGCCGGTTGATTAAAAAACGCATTGTGCGGTATTTACTCACACTAACTGTAGCAACACGTCCACAGACAGCTGTTGGACAGCAGTTTGTGTACGAACATTTCTGAAGCCGCCCGGGTTTGCTTCTGGGAAAATTTACTTGCTTCCCAATGGAAAATTCAACAAGACTAAGGTTGTTTGCACTTTGTGCAATGCGGAATTAGTTTACTGTAGGAGTTCTTCCAGTCTCAAGTAGCCTACCACCTAAATGCAAAGCACATCACACGCTACACACAAGTACATCTTATTGAACATGATTTATTTTCATCACCAGTTATCATAGTAGAACAGCTTTCTCAAGCAGTTTGTGATGCATTTTGGAAACAGGAGATGAGCCTCTGGTCTAATGCGCCACCTGGCTTGAAACCCGTTCGCACACATATTTTAAATGCCTTCGGCAGAATTCAAATGAGCCATTTTAATGTAGATTAATCTAGATTAATTTCAAGATTAATCTAGATTTAAAAAATTAATCTATGCCCACCTCTACTTTATATACATGCTAAGGTCCACTTGCTTGTTGTTTCCCGAGCTTTCAATCACATTTCATGTTCTTCCCTAACAGATGGAGTTTTCTCAGCTGTCATGGAGATTTGTCATGACTCCAATGCTGAAGAAGACTGTAAGATACAGTTGAAAGTGTGCATGAGTTAAGATTTTGTTTTGTCACTGAATTTCCATGACAACTGAACAAACTCCATGTGCTGAGGAAGGACATGAGATGTGTTCAAGAGATCAGGAAACAACCTAGTAAGTAGACCTTCAGTTAAGAGAATTTTTTTGTTAAACTACTGTTCCCAATATAAAGACTGAACTTTTACACTCAAGCAATGCAACAGTTGTCACCCCATTAGTGATTCACTAATTAAACAGAATTACAAGCATGACTGATTTTGAAGAAGTTATCAATTAGCAGTTTAATATCTTTAAATGGATCATATCAATTAGCAACAATAGATACTGTGTATATCAACTGAACGTCAAAACAGTCTGATTACTGAGTCAGAGCATTTCTATCACTTCTAAAGCTATTATAAAGCTACTAATATCATTACTATTGCCAATGATACTATGACTGTAAATAATAAACGAGACAGATGGAGAGAGAGAACGTAGATTCCGACAGGCTCTGCTGCTATAGTAACAGTAATGGGCCAAAGACCTTTCCTTTGTGGATAAATACTGGCCTATGCTTCAAAAAATGAGTCAGTTTACTTAGTATTTGACAATATGAGTCCAATAAATCAACAGAATGTTAGAGAATAGAGCCAGGGCCACTGGGACACATCCCACTCACAGCTCTAGGCTTTTCTCACACAATGGACTCTGGGTATGCTTAAGTGTGAGAATCATATGCCTTCATTGGGAAATCAAAACAGTCACATGAATCACACTGCAAACTTTGAAATCTAAACTTTTTTTTGCTTGTGTGATTTGGGGACTGTGGATAAAAGGAAATCCAACATTTCAGTGAAGGTTCTGTAGAATTAGCTCCCAACTGTATGATTGTTTTGAAGATTACAAAAGACCGACAGTCTGCAGCACATACTGCAGATATCATTGACCATTAAACTGAAAGGACCTCCCCAAGGACAAATCACCCCCCTTCCCTATAGAGCAGCAAATGGAAGGTGCTTTAAACTGTTTTCACTTCAACACAGTGGAAGTGCCCTCACAGGACCCAGAGCTGGAGGGCTGATGGCAGAAGGACTGCATGATTAGGCTTGGGATCTGATAGAAGGTCAGGATCTGTGGTAGGCCAGAGACGAACACAGATGCTATCAGGATCAGTCTGGAGAGCAGTGATAGTCCAAGACTGTGATCTACTGAGTGACAATACTGTCACTCCTCTTTCTCTACCAACCGTCCCACCGGAAGATGTCCAACAGCAAATCGATGATGATGTAAACCATGTTTCAAGACATGGTTTACATCCTGGGTTTAAAATCCTCGTGTTGTAAACCCACCTATAAAAATGTTAGACCTTTAATGTATCTTGTAAAAGGTATATTAGTGTTTTAGGGCTGGGGTGACTCATCAACATTATTGATTACAAAAATATGTCGAGAAGTAAAATAAGTTTGGGAGAATTTTAGACAGAGACCTAACAACATCATAACATTACTCATCAAGACGGCAGCAAGACAGCACTGCTTTTGTCCACACACAACCATATTACTCTAGTGATGAAATAAATCCATGTCATAAGTCAAGTACTTCAGCAAAAATATTGATTCTCCAGTTCACGAAGGTTTGACATACAATGATTACATTAACCTATGACACAGCAATCCTTTTGAATGTGAGTATTTAGTAGAGGTGGGCATAGATTATTTTTTTAAATCTAGATTAATCTAGATTAATCTTGAAATTAATCTAGATTAATCTAGATTAAAATGGCTCATTTGAATTCTGCCAAAGGCATTCAGAATATGTGTGCGAACCGGTTTCAAGCCAGGTTTCAAGCCAGGTGGTGCATTAGACCAGGGGCTCATCTCCTGTTTCCAAAATGCATCACAAACTGCTTGAAAAAGCTGTTCTACTATGATAATTGGTGATGAAAATGAATCATGTTCAATAAGATTTGATTGTGTGTAGCGTGTGATGTGCTTTGCGTTTAGGTGGTACTTGAGACTGGAAGAACTCCTACAGTAAATTGCACAAGGTGCAAACAACCTTAGTCTTGTCGAATTTTCCATTGGGAAGCTTCTTAAAAGTAAATTTTCCCAGAAGCAAACCCGGCGGTTTCAGAAATGTCCATAGGCTACACAAAGTGCTGTCCAACAGCTGTCTGTGGACTGTCTGTGTGCTGTCTTTTCACTCAGACATGTTCAGGCTCTGTTACTTCAACATTCCCGTCTCACAGGCAGATCAACACCGGCGCCGTAACGTTACTTCATTCAGCGCAGTGAGACACCGGCATATCGGCACAGTACTCCGGAAAAAGGGCAAAGTGAAAGCAGCTATAGGCAGGTGGGGAGCCAGCATCACACAACATGGTGGAAACTCAGGTAAACTCCCACTGCAACGTTACAGTTATAGTTTTGTCAGCTGCAGGTTGAACTAATCCACGCTCGTTACATGATCACGGTACATTTACTGCATTTAGCCGACGTGCTACATCGTTAGCTCACCTGTTGCTTTTCAGTAACTATCTTTACTATCTGTGAATCTGTCACCAGAGGCTCAGCAATGTCAGCACAGCTACATGTACTGGATGATAATGAAACGGGTAGTGAGCTGGACTGAATATTATAAGATTGCGTCACACTTTATAACAGACCGCAGTAAGTAAAATTACTGTAACTAGTGTTAGTGGATGGCTCTTCTTCCTCTGGGTTGTATATTATGTGGGTCATGTTAGTTACAGCGACTGAGAGGTGGAGAGGTGTGTACCTATCAGTAAAAGGCAATAAATCTAAATTGAATATAATTATATAGGAAGCAAACAGCGGCGGGTCCGAGCTACTGTACCGTTAGCTAGCTGCTCGTGGCTGCATCACTATGGGATAGTAAACAAATCACTCCACATTAGCTTTTTACCGTTACATCATTTCTTGCAGGCTTTGACAAGTTGAGTTTGTGTTGGAGTCTACAGTCTATGGTTGGAGTCTGTGTTGTGCTGGGAGCAGGTCTTTCTTAGTGCTAGCAGACTCCATGTCGTAAGTTTCCGTGTCGTCACTGCTGAGTTCAAAGTCAGTATAGACACAGCGAGAGGCTCGGGAGCGCGCATGCAGGTGTCAGTCACTGGATTTCGCGGAAAATCCGACACATCAATGATCCCTATTTGCACATGCGCCAAAGTGGTCCTGTCTGTCAGTACAGTACATTTACATTTACATTTATTCATTTAGCTGACGCTTTTATCCAAAGCGACTTACAATTGCTATACATGTCAGAGGTCGCACGCCTCTGGAGCAAGTAGGGGTTAAGTGTCTTGCTCAGGGACACAGTGGGGATTGAACCTGGGTCTCTCACACCAAAGGCGGGCATCTTAACCATTGCGCCATCCCACCCCTACACTGTTTCATAGATGGAGTTTGAGAAATTCTCATATCTTTGGATACGATTTAAAGTGAGCTGGTAAAGGGATAAACTATGTGTGAACATGCTACATTAAAAATAGTCATTGTGGCAGATTATGTGAAAGTTCATAACTACTGCATAACAAAAAATATATTGCATATGATGGACAGCCCTGTAATTGTCATTATAATATAGCAATTGTAATGACATGAGTAATATACTCTGGAAATATCTATATCCATATATCTATGGTAATATTATAATTATTATTTATTATAATAAACATTCAACAAACATTCAAACAACAAGTATTCTGTGACATAACATAAAACATGTTAGGCATAGTCTTTGTTTATGTTATGTTTTCCTGAAAAGAGGAAAAAGAATATCAGTCGATATATCGGAAAACATTTGTTTTTTAAAGCCTTTGGACTAATGACATTTGTTCAACACTCTGCAAAAACAAGTGAGCCATATCCCTGCTGAAACCGGATGGTATATGTTGAGATATTTAGAGTTTGATTTCTCCTTTCACTGCTTACAGCTTCCTGTCGAGCCTGTAAATCAATTAAATGTGTCTCTTCAGGCTTCCTACTCAAACATCTATCAAGGTGAATATTGTTACACTCCTCATCTGTCCTTGTGTATAATGATGTGCGATATGTGCATGAATAGCAAAAGAGGAGCAGCCCTTATTGTCTGCTGTGTTGGCATTTCTGTATTCACCACATGGAACACTTCCATTTGAGAAGTGAATTGTGTGTCAACATATGCCCGTTTCCCATCTTCCCTCAGGTGCTTTTCTCAATGCAAAGCTGGCTTTAGCCCCTGCTGACCTGTGTAGTTCTGCAGGAAGATGCTGTTAGCCCTGGGAGAAACATACATAAAAACAGTCCTTCTTTCTAACACTGTCTTTAATAGTAATGTGGGCCCTGTGGGTGTGCATCGTTTCCCCTGAGCTCCTACACAATATCTCAGAAAACCAGCAGCAGAAGATTCATTGAATCTACGGAGAAGAATAAAGACTGAAATCCCTCTCAGTCCTGTTAATCCAAAACATTAAAAAAAGAAAATCAAATCTTAAAATGAAAAGTAAATCTCTGAAAAAATATAGAGTGCGTGTTTGGAAGCATCATCTAAATTGTGTCAAGATGAAATAGTATTTGTTCTCTTCACTCATTATTCTTACTGCTTCAGTGCCTGCTAGCAACAGCAGGTATAACAAAGACAAATGACTAAACATAAGACATGTGAGATGTCACTGTGCAGTTCATAAAATCAGTCAACTCACTTGTCGGGCCCCTACGGCTTGATTAAAATCTATTTAGTGTGTGTGTCCAGAGCATAAAGTCCATATTTTTTCATACAGTCAAAGGTATGAGAATGTAAAGTTATCGTCTGTCTCATCAGAAAGGGCAGCCAGTTGCTTGACTTTGGGCAAGGACACACAGAAGCAGACCAGCGCCACATGGGACATCTGGATTTTCACACTTCTCGACACCCATGTGTAATCGACAGCGACAGGCTATGAGTGACGGCATCAAATCTGAGCCTGAATACTCAGGTGGACAATGATTCTTCAATCATCTCTGTGGCTGGAACAGATCAGCGTCCTCGCTGCATGGCAATAATACTTTAGTCACACGACTTGGAGCGCAGTCTTTTCAAAGGGGATTGTGTCAGTTAAAAACTCACATTTACTTTGTTTTTCAGGAGATGGCAGGTTATTTAGAGGATGAGTGAAACTGCGTTGTAATAAGGTTTTCTTGAAATGGGGGTCCATATACAATAATTCCCAATTGAGAGCTATCTTTCTTCATATATTAGATGTGAAGAAGGGCAGATTTAATTTAAATCTGAAAGACTTTAGAAAGAAATATCAATATTGAATTTTTTTAATACAATCCAGCTAAATAAATATTCAGGCACTAAGTCATTCTGTATGAAAAACACAGAAGGTAGACACAATAAAAGTAACACCTGCTATCAAGTAACCCTGCATCCTACTTTTATGAAGTGTATGTACTTGTATGACATTACATTTCTCAAAGTGTTGTTTACACCCTGTATTTGACATCATTTTATTTATATTTATTTAGATTTTATGTGAGGCAACTATAGCTTTGTATAAAATGGCTTTGTCATGAAACCTATGAGTTCATATAGGTTAAGACTGACTAACGTAAAGTATTAATATATTGGTAAACTAACAAATTAAAGAATACTTTAATTCTTTATAAATAAATCCTACACTTGACATTTTTTTCCACACTAAAGCCTACCAATTTTTACCAGCATTTATTTGGTTTCCGGAGCTCCACACTGCCAAGCAGTTTGTAGCATTATTCAAATACTTTAATTGATGTGATTGGGGTTAGGGTTAGGATTAGAAATATTGCTGGCCCTGCTGCTTGATGTAAAACTTCAAATTGTGACATCACAATGAGGAGGAATGATGCAATTTCATAATCTAAAAAATATTGACAGCACTTAATAGCACCTTTTCCACTGCATGGTACCAGCTTAACTCACCTTGACTATCCGTTTTGGTTTTCCATTGGGGAAAGGTTGTACCTGGTACTTTTTTACGCATCACCCCCATCGAGGTTCTAAGTGAGCTGAATCGATACCAAAAGGTGATGTGAATAATCATTGCATGTGCCAGATGGGGGCTAGTGTTTTAAATTTTTATTTGCTATATCAGTAAAAGACAGTAAACAGCTGGAATGTAAAGGCGGTTAGCGCTAGCATGACCGGCCAACCTGCCACATGCAGGTGGATTTCGCCCGTGGCGGGTAACACAGTCACTCCCACTAGCCACTTTGGCCTGTTGAAAAATTGCAGTCTTGTCAAAAGACTGAAACATCAAATGAATTGCAATGTGACACTACGACACTACAACTCCCATGAGTACTACCTGCACATCGTGTTTGCTCATAGGTCCATAAGTGAAGCTTATATTGTCTCGCGCGCCACTGACCGACGACACTGTAAACAAGAAAAATGCTGCAGAAATTAAACCCGTGGACTGGCCGTGGACCGAGGGCTGTTTTGGCCTGCTATTAATTATAAATTTAACAACCAGCAGCGATGACAAAGCAAGCTTTATTAATAGCACGAGAATCCACACAACATGCGACGTCTCACGCTCTCACCTCTCTCGCGAGGGTTCGCATGCCAAATATGACATCCAGACTTTAGTCAAAGTGAATATAAAAGCTGAACCTCTCACAGGGCAGCCACAGTACCTTAGACCTGTGGACTGTCGGTCTCCTGTCATCTTTTAACCTGATGGTATCATCTCTGTCATCGCACGCATCAACACAGCGGTCAGTCACTGCGTGAGTGTGCATGGCCGACCAGTCTGAAGAAGAAATGCACAGCAGAACGAGAGAAAGAGAAAAAGGCACAGCTGAGATAAAGAAAAGGCAGGAGGAAAGTGCCCTTAAATGCTGTAAGATTACAGATGTCTTTACATCACATTAAATCGTCCTATCACAACTACCTTTCCAGGGTTGATTATTAAAATGATTATTAAAATATATAACTATGTTTAAATAAAAGTTGTCATGCCATAGAAAAGCAGAAGA
Organism: Lepomis macrochirus; assembly: GCA_024633595.2. NCBI lineage: Eukaryota > Metazoa > Chordata > Actinopteri > Centrarchiformes > Centrarchidae > Lepomis > Lepomis macrochirus. The sequence goes on from JALXJV020000009.1 coordinate 7,398,492, forward strand.
TGCGTCTGTATGGGAATAATCTGGAAAAAACACCTGTATACTTGTTTTGTATCTCTAGTTACTCAGAGGACCACAGCTTGGTGATGATAAACATAAATCCAGTCAGAGCTCTGAAGAAAGGCAGATGCAATGATTCTGGTGATTTTTTTTCAGCTTAATTATCATCTTTTTAATTAGACTTTTACACCCATGCAGCAGTTTTATTATATATAATTAGAAGATACTATTTTAATGTGTTTATCTTAATAGATGACGTTTCCAAAAAAGGAGCTTTACACACAACCCTATCAGAGCTAATGATAATATTAGTGCATTTTAGCACACCATTGTCAACTTTAATCATATAAAACATAATTTCCCAATAACAAAAATTTGACTAGTGAAAATGCTGTGTGGCTAGTAACTTTGGAAAATCACTAGCCACATTGACTAGTGAGCAAAAAAGTTAATGTCCAACCCTGTGTGAGAGGCTCTGAATTTCAATTACTTTTCAATTAATCATCCAGCCCTAGTGTAGCCAATTAACAATATTTCTTTAGAATCCACAAACCAATCAAGTTTCATTATTCAGGGTAAACAGTAAACAGTCTGAGCTAACCCTCAAGCTAACACAGTTGTGTTACTGTGTCCAACTTTTTTCTCATTTATATGTGGTATATGGGTCAGTGACGTGATACCTACATTTCCGGTCCAACTGTATTTTTTTCCATTTTAAAAAAAAGGTTGATATGACAGGTATGTTGATAATTGAAGATGTTGATAATTGAAGTGTCAAAATGAGAAAGATACATAAATTTTGACTAAACTAGAATATATCATGTGGTGCGACCACAGCAGAGTAGTTTTTGTCTTTTTACATTGAATTGATGACTTTTTACATACAATATATTTTTATTGTAGTATGATTTAGAATAGATTTTTCTGCAATTTGACACACTTCTTATATTTCTGAAACAACAGATCATTTTTAGTCTTTCTACGATATCAAGAGAAAAATGCAAAAATAAAAATATTTAGAGCTTGTAATTTCACTTTGGTAACTATGCAATATTAGTAATTATCTATAACTGTTTTACCAATTGCCACTGCCAAGTAAAGAAAAACTGCTCGCCATGGACAGCATGTTAATTCTGGCCCTGCAGCAAGACCGGTGTCGCTAAAACAGCAAAAAAATGTTGTATCTTAAAGAAAATTTAAAATGACAACTAAATGAAGCAACCTGTTGCACTTGTGTATATCCATTTCCTAGGAGGAAATGCATTTTGTCAACATGTTGGTGTAGCAACCCATCCTCACCAGAGAATGGTTGTTTAGTTCAATTTATTATGCTGCATCATCATCATCATCATCGTCCTCCTTCTCCTCCATGTTTACATTTTTAGTGACCTCTATTGGCCATTTTGGCTGTGTCAAACCCAGGACTTTCAAACAGGAGAACACGTTCTGGACTCCACTGTCTTTTAAATATGGCTGCTGACAAAAACTATGACACGCCCGATAAATGAGAAAAACCATACTTGCAGTTAACACCACATGCCTGCAGTTAATGAAATTAGTTTAAATCTATTGTTAAGTTATATGTTTGTTCAAAACAAAGCTGTGAATGTGTACTGAACTAAAATAAGTGTTTTGACTTTCATCAAAAAATGTTTATGAAATGTAAATTTGTACAATGTAAACATCTGGTTAAAATATATTTTTGGTATAGAATTTTTTGTTTATTGATCTCTTTAAATATATTTTAATGATATGCGGTCTTCAGTTCATTTGGAGTGACAACTCATCAGGTGGTGCAACCAAAAATAGTGATAACTGTATTAAATTAAAAATAAAATATCTCATTCCTGTGACTTAACTATTAATTACTGATATAGTATGTTTTAATGTAAAGTATTTTTTAAAACACTTACGAGTTTTATGTGATTTGCAGAGAAAATTAATCAATTAACTACATTTAAGAAGAGGACTGATACATTATAGAACAAAAATATGAGATCATTGTTTACAAAAAAACTTTATATACTCTAAAACCTTTATATTACTGAGAACTTTTAAAAACTGTTAAGCATGTTAAAATAATGTAACTAAACAAAAAATATGTGTACACAGCATTCTTTGAACAACTGCAATAAATATTTTCATTTTTTGTATTTTAAAATTGGCCTGTTGAAAATCCCTATACGGCTTTGAACCATATGGCAAAGACCAGCAACAACTGTCCAAAATGACGGTCCCTTAGTGGGTGGAAGTGATCTTAGGCCAGACTGAGAGCGCTGTGGCAATCTGCAGCACATTGAGAGCCTAAAAAATACAGCATGTTAACTAATTCCCCATTCGCAAGATGGTCTGTTGAAGTTCTACCTACCTGGTTGTAGGCTGCCTGACAACTTGGAAATGTTAATGCTTTGCCGTAATAAATGAAAGGCGGTCAGGGTGAGAGAATAAACAGGTCCACACAGAAGTGCAAGAGACACATCATTTCAGAGGCATTAAGTGAGACGGGATTCAATTTCGTCTTGCCTGCCAGAGCGTGTCCTTCTCGTCTGTCACTTCCGCTATTTACGAGCAGTTTCTGAGCCAAAGGATGCCACATTTCCCTTCACAGCTCTCTCCTGTTGCTATCACATACTGGACATGGTGACATGGTTAAATCAACATACCTGACAGTGATCATTGTCCTTTTGATGGAAGACCTCTGTCCACCCATCCCCAAGCTGCTGCTAGCTTCTGACCATTGCAGGAGATGAACGTAACACCAGGCTTGGATGTCATATCTTGGGCAAGGACAAAAAACACGGATAAAACTGCATTGTAATCTGAGGAGGCATAATTCCTAGTTCAAATAGTGAGTGTGTACATGACTGGCAGCTCAGCCAGTCTGATTATCAACAACCCTGTTATTTTCAGACAAGGACATGCTGGGATCTGGAGAACTGCCCAGTGACTTGCAGTTGTGCTGTAGAGTACTTAGAATAAAGCTTAGTTAAAATGCTAGATTAGATAATACTAGGTAGTTTAGTTTTGCCAAAAACAAAACTGAAAGAACAGTAGCTAAGTAAAGATTGGTCACGTATTTTAAAACCCTAAAGGGTATTGTACTTTCACCAAATACGCATCCATGGAATGAAATCAATCCCACAATATAACAGAATAAAGAATGAAAATGAATCATTGAGCTATTGAATACTGAATCTATACTGCAATGCACTACAGCTTGTGCAGCCTTGCATTAGAGCCAATGTCCCGAAGTGAAAAAGAATAAATAAAACTGCTGTACAAAATTTTTCAAAACGAATCAAGAGTCCAACTCTGTATTATTGATTTTTCACACAGCCTGTCAGGAGATATTATTGTGAAATGATTAAAAGAAAAGTATGAGAGGATATTGAAGCCTTTTTTTTATCTTGAGACCACAATGTTGGAACCTGTGGTGAACAGAATGAACAGAAAGATTCAACTGCCAGTGGATTTTCCATTTCTGCTTCCCGGTGAGACCTTTACAAAAGGCCTTTACTATTTCAATTTAATTTGTTATTTGACATAAAGATGGGGAAATAAACCTCATTTAAAAATATTTGCTCAAAATGAGAAAAAAATAGGCCACTGCATGAGATTTTCTCTTTTTCTTTTCTTGCTTCTGGCTTCACTGTATTCATAAAATATCACACACAACTGGGCTGCTTCACTTATTGAAACTACACGTTTTAGCGGCCATGTCAGCACTCCAGTCCTCTTGCTCTTGGGATCTGTCCATGGTGCTGGAATGCACTTCTTATGGCATTCCGGTCAACCACAAGACCTCATGATTTACAGCACAAGTATCACCCATTCATCGTACCTGCACTCTCGTCCTATGTGTTTAAGGTCAATCTGCACCCTATTGTGTTTCAGTGTTTGACCTGAGATGCCTTTTCTGTTGAACTACAACCTGTGAGAGAAGGAGGCCTTACATATTGAGCTTTTTGGAGCACAGTGCAAGATAACTAAACCACTCAATGTATGATTGGTATTAAGTTCGAGGTTATGTATATTGAGTCTATGACCTTGGTTTTGTGTAGGCAGACGAAGAGTGCAACAACATAAAATCCCTCTCTACCAATTTAACAGACAGAAAGTAAAGGAGTGAACTAAAAGCAGGACCGGACTTCCTCTACTAATTTATTTAGTTGAGACTGATCGGTCTGGTAACCAATCAAGCTGAAACCCACCGACAAGACGCTTTTCACCAGCCAAGTGATTGGTGCATCTCTACACAACAGATAACTAAAAGTAGGAATTGTTAAATTAAAACTCACATATTAAATTCAGTGCAATTACATTTGTCAAAACATTCAATTTCTGCTAATCTTGCTTTACAACTTAATTCAAGTAGGGCCAATTAAATGGCAGCAGAAAAGAAATTAATGCTTTTTGGCCAATCAACATGTCAAGATTAAAACCATCCGAAGTCGGTCTGTAGTAACAGTCACACTGAGCTTAGATAAGATGTACTCCAGAGAAACATGACAATTAAAATAATTCCCATATTTCACCAAAATTGCTGTTATGTGCTATGAAAGGATCGGTTTGTGGGTCAGTTGTTTTCTATTAGGTCCACAAATTACACATTTAATGATACAAGGCCTGAAGCAAGCCTCCTTCCAGAGAAGGATTTGATGACATCCCCCCAAAATGTGCACAACTAACTACAACTTATGACACAATTTTATATTACAATATTCTACCCGTAAAAACCTTCAAAATGCATTTGTTTGAAATTTCCATCAATTTGCTATACCTGCTTTTCCTTTAGGGCAAGGCATGGCGAGAACCTGTGAACTCCACACAGAAAGGCCCAAGCACCTACTCCATCTGAGGCAACTGCACTCAATGTGGACATTTTATTTGCTCAATCGGTTCATACAATACAAAAACACCAAAAAATGTGCGAAGTAATGTCAACCTAATTAAAATCCTCTTTCTTTTACTGTGTGTCCAATGTGTTCCTGCTGATTTGGAAAACTCAACATAATCCCAATCATTTTTATAGCAATACCAAATCTCAAATTTTTTATATAGCACATCCAGAAATGTGTTATAACTTCCAATTTTTTTAATGACCTAAAAAGCTGAAGCACCAATAAAATGTTATATTTTATCCCCAAATCACTAAATGTGTTACAGTCACCACTAAAATATATTTGTTTTAATCAAAGAATGTTTTAATTCTAAAAATTCCACAAAAAATTAGAATTTTTGGGAGGTGGGATTTTTTGAACATGTGCACACACACACACACACACACTCTAGATGGTATCATCCACAACTGCCATATAGTGTTGGGTCTAATGGTATATTATTGTCCTATAATCTCAGTTTTACATACAGTATAATGCATGCTTTGAAACTAAAACTGATTTTAATAGTATGTTTTACCAATAATGCAGGTAAATTGTAGATTGAAATAAGGACTGTAGGCTGTTCACAGATAGAGGTGAGTGCAAGAAATGGTGAAGGTCAGTGGTTTGACCTGCAGGAGCGTGAGCTTGGAGAAAGGAGAGAATGCTCTGGTGTCTGGAGAGCTGACAGAGGCAGCAAATGGGGAGCATGAAATTGAAGTGCTACAAGTTTGAACTAATTTCCAGAGAGAACGACTGTTCTTAGAGTGTCAGAGCTTTCAACTGATGGCTGATTTCACCTGTGAAAAGGCTGCACCAAACCCCCAACTGCTCTGGCAGCACCTATTTTATAGATGCCACTGCAATATATTGTTCCCTGCATTTTCTTTATATAGGCTCTTATTCTTCTCAGGCATTTTTATTAAACTTTTCTTTCAACTTTAAATTGCTGTCGAAATCTGCCAAAAGATCTTTGCTAACCCCAATGTTAACAGATTCAGACTGGTTAAGTAGTGAAACTTATACTGTTTTCAAAGCCAGAACCTTAATATTTTCTTATGAAGGTTTATGAGCTAAACTTCCTTTTGTCTATCTACATCTATAAAATAAAGTGTTTTCTCTCCTTTTGTTGAAGTCTTTACCCTCAGAATATGTTAATGTGAAGGTGGCTGAAGTTGACAAGCCCAGTGAAGGAGATGCACATCGTTTATGGCTAGATTATGAGCCGTGATATGTTAAATTAAAACTGGAACAAATCAAGTAGGAGTCTTTTTGGTGTTCCATTGAATATTAATTAAGGTAATTAACTGAGGTAAATTGCAATTTATATTGTAATTGGTAGTGAGATGACATTTGAAGTTCAAACAGGACTGAAATGCAGTCACCCCTAACCATATGCTAATGGAATTCCCCTAATGTTTAGCCCCACTTTCGAATGGATTGGATTTTACTGTCCATTTAATTTTGACCAAACAACCTCTTGGTCGGTAATGTCAATGTACCTAAAAGACTCGGTTGAAAATAGACAGAAGTGTTGGCTGGGAAACTGTATAAGCAAGTGCGCCCTATTTCACTCCACTTAGTATAAGTGTAATGAAATACGTCAGCAGTGAGCAGCAGATACTGGTGGGAGTAAGTTGAACAAGGGGAAAACTCAGCACAGGGAGCAAATACACTTGGCCTGGAAATAGGAGCTGAAGGCTTTGTACTTACCCACCAGGGGTAAGCTTTGTACTGTTCCCTGATTGAAGAAAATCATACAGTATGGATCTGTTGTACTGCCAAAACAAAATTTCTCTCCCTGTGCTCCAAACCCAAGATTTGGGACAAGAGAAAAGAGTGTATTGTTCTTTCAGATGTTACAGTGGTCACATTGGAATAAAAACTGCTTGATAGATAAAAACTGACTTACAAGTTTGAATAAGTCTCTAGGGCTGATTATACGTCTTTTTTTTGTATGCCCGCCTCCATGGACAGTGACAAAGACAGGGGCGGATCCATAGCGCTCCAAAATCAACTGGCTAGAACAACCACTGGCAGAAGGCAATGTTCCTGTAGATATGGAAGAAATTATTTTAATAGTGTAATGCTGGAATTAGACATTGAGGGATACTTATACAAGCCAGAATACAGTGCAGAGAAATTACGGCTTATGGAGGAAGAATTAAATGTGCACTAATGGAGCAAAGCTTTGGGCCAAATATGGAAAGAGGAGTGCTTGAGACAAACTTCCGGATGCTGAAAAGAAAATTAAAAAAAACAAACAAACAAAGCCAGCGGGGCAAAACATAAAAATGAACCTACAAATGTTCTTAGGAAACGGATTACACGTCATACTGAGCCTGCCTGAGCTCCTGAGCCTCCTTCTGAGGCTGAATGACCTAGCTTGTGGTGGTGTTTGAATATCGGTGCATCATCAAGAACACCAATTCAAAACCATGTACCACCACTGTTATTGCAGGAATCTCTAGGTGTGTGAATCACACTGCTCTATTCTATCCTTACTAATTACATTCATATAGCTCATCCTTAACAGCCACATCACAAACAGTTGCATAATTTGACATGATTCATTTGAGCACACATTGTATGTCATACTGTACAAACAAGAAATAGTCTGTACAGTAGCCTGGATGTGCTGGTCCAGGGAGAGAATGTGATATGACAGCTGCTTGTCGGGAGAGTTGGAGAGCATTAACACTGAGAAATAGGACAGTGGCATATCCTGATGAGTCGAAAAAGTGGGTACGGGTGTTTTATCTTCGTGTCAGATGCTACAGGCGTGTTACGCTTCAGCCTGCAATACCTGTCCTAAGTAACTACTTGTTACAAATTTAAAGGTAATTGTAAAGCTACCCACCAATAGGGAAAAAAATTACATGCAAATAAAAATAAAATATCATATATCTTACTGACATTTCACCAGATTATTAGATATGCAACTGTTTTGTGTAAAAAATAATTTTTTTTTTTTTTTTTTTTTTTAAAAAAGGTACTCAATGGCACTTTACATGGTAAAAAAAAGACAATAAACTCCAAAACACAATAACAAGATCAGCATAAAAAACATAACCAGCTAGAGAGAACCATCCGTCCATCCATGATCCATCGTCAACCGCTTATCCTGCGTACAGGGTTGCGGGGAGCTAGAGAGAACCTTTAAACTGAAACAAAACAGCATAAAAACAGGGCAGAAACAAAAAGAAAACAGATTAGGTTAAGTCGGTAATAGGTTAAAAAGCTGAGATGCTGATGACAGCATCATTTAGCATGTCATTTAGCATGTCAGAGTGTTTCTAAACCTCAGCCAATCAAATAGACTCAGAGTGAGATACACGCGAAGCCTGTGTGACACAGGAGAGACGAGATGAGACACAATTGGAGAAAAAAGCGAGTCACAGAAGTAATTTCACATGACGTGCTCTAAAATTAGAAATGTAGACAGCAAAAAGAGAGCTTTATATCAACAATGGACAGACTCTTACATTTTCATTCTTCCCACACGTAAAGTGTGGCGATTATTAAAAGCAGCAATGTGAAGTGCCCCTAACGTTACAAGACAAAGCACAGAGCATCTTTTAAGCAAACATACCCACTAAATAATGAAGTATATGGACAGAAAATAAACAATCTATGAGCTAATATGATCAACCCACCAGAAAGACAAGCGTCTGTGCTATTGACAGTATTTAAAATCATACCTTTGGGATTTCTAAATATCATGATAACTGATAATGATTACATTGAACCATTGCAAAATCTGGTGCAACCTGATATTATTAAAAGTCAAGCCTCAAACAGTGGAGAAAGAAATGGCATTTATATATGATTCCTGTATTAATTTGAGGAAGGTTACAGTTTCCTCATCACTCCACACACTGCTATTCACTGCTGTGGACGTTTACGTCACATGTTTTATGTATGACATAATTTATTTGCAATAATAATTTATTTGTTTTTCCTACATTTGTGTGCAAATTGAAGTGTGCGCAAAATAAGTAGATGGAAATGCATCTAATGAATTGCTTATTTGGCAATACTAAACAATGGTAAAACTTTAATACTAAATAGGGTGTCATCACCTAAAATAGGTAATGTAATAGTGCGAATGCTATGCCAGTAATAAAATCTGGGAGAGATCTTAAATCAAATATTGAAGAAGATATGGAAAATAAATGTGGCTGAGAGGTACTTGGCAAACACTACAAAAATATACGCAGGTATTTTTATACATCATTAAAGACTTAATTTCCTGCATTCTGGTGAAAATTTCTATACCAATTTATAGTGGATTTTTTTTATTTATCTAAAGGGAAACATAATATTCAGGGCACAGGTGACAATTCAAAACAAAATTTATAGAACATAATGCAGTAAGGCTTTCAGGCATTGTGTAGCTATTGCTTTTAAATATATGTTTTCTCCTTTAGATCAAATTTTCTAATTTAATAAAATCCCTGATGAGTCCATACACAGTCATTCCTCTCTCTGTTTGGGAAAACTCTCTATATAGGCCTACGTGGCACCTTTTCCCCTCAATGAGAAATTAATAAATTTTTATTTACTTATAAACTCCTGGACTTTAATAGTGTGAGTAACAGCTGTGTTTCAGCAGGTTTTTCATGTTCAAAACTTTGTGCACATTCGGAATTTTTCCCACATATCTGTGTTCTGACATATTGAGAGAAAAGTCGCATTACTAAAAGACTATCGTCATCATTTAATGAAAATTCACAATATTTTTAAGTCTACCTGCCCTTTACTCTGCTGTGCATTACGTTATTGCTCTGCTGGTAATATCCCACATAGACCATTTGAGACTGCATGCTGCATGTGAAACCGAAACTAAATGATTCACTTGTGATCAGGCAGAAATCTCACCACGAATCCACACGTTAACATCAGCAGCTCTGATAAAGTGTAGTTCACAATCCCAAACAGAGCTTCAGTTTTAAGATGGTAAACTCTACCAGCTACGTTACCACTCTGACAGAACTGTCTGGACTCACAGCTGGAGGTGCACTTGATTACTATCGCAGTATCGCATCAGCTGGGTGGAGTTGATCCATGCTGGGTCAAAAACTTTCTCTTGTGGCTCCCCTGATTATGTATTATTAGAGGTGTCCCAAAAAAAAAAAAGCAGGTACTACTCTTTATTTAAAGTGGGATTCTTTTGCTTCTTCTTTGTTCAAACAGGTAGTCAAAAGTATTGTTGTCTTATGCAGCCTTGTATTGTTTATCTATTGAAATTATTGTATTTATATTTAGCGTACATACTGTAAACCTAAAGTAAATCTAAAGATCTGTCTGACAGTACATTACAAGTATCCCTACAGATGCCCTGATTGTATTTAGAAACCTATCTTTTGGTGCATTTAAATTATCATGTCTGAACAACTGTTCCACTAACCTGTCCATACTCATCTGTAATGACTCAGATTCTACTCAACAGTTATGGTCTGAAATAGAGCCATTAATATCTGGCATGCTCCACTGCAATAACAAAGATACATAAGTCACATTGTGTGGATCAAATGGAAAAGTATATAAAAATTTAGGTTTCTCAGATATTGAAGCTGACAACAGATCTTAGATGGAGGAAGTTAAATGAGGCGGCAAATGATGCTGAGTCCACTGATACAATCAAACCCTCACACGTCCATCATTACACATTCAGTATAAGGTTGAATACCAAATGTGTGAGGTGGCTCCAAGGACCAAAAATCACTTTGTAGTTCCCGATTATTCATTAAACCCATGTAAAGTAGTCTTAAGTGACTGCAATGGAAGAAATCACACCTTTAACTGGAAAGCCCTTGTTAGGTGCAGTAGCAGCAAAGTCTCACCAACAGCCAGAGCAGGGCACACAAAGTTCAAGTATATTCTGTTTTATACTCATCAAATTCAACAGGCAATCAAAGCTGCACTTCAGAGGGCAGTGTATAGAGCAGTTTAATCCATTAATCAGAAGGTAAAGAACACATTGATTGAACTATTTAAAACATCCTTGAATGTTTGTGTCTGTTTATGGCTCTAATGCTTAAAAGTACTTTGGCTCAAAGGAAAAGTTACCAAAATCCTTATTGTTTCTTATACTTTGGATCATTTTGATGTTTGTTTTATTTAAAGATTTCAACTATTGGTGTACGTGTACTACAGATAGATTTTCAAGACATTTGAGATTCAAGAGCTTAACGTCTAACATTAGGCTCAATGCACATTTCCGAAAGACCAAATTCCATTCCTGAGTTTAAAGCGTGCAAAACAGAATACCTTTAAAGCAAAATACACTATTTCTTCTGTTTTAATATAGTGAAACCACATTATAACACACAATATAAATCCTATGTAGCTTTTATTATAGCCAACAAGATATCTCAAGATGTCTCAAGATACCTTCCATCTACACAAAAAAACATAAGCCAAGTACCTTTGACTGCACAGTCTGATTTTAGTTATTTTGGCTGGCTGAGGTTTGGTAATCAAGTCATGCTCAGTGCTGAAATCTATCAACAATTCTTTGAGCTGTATTTACAGTGACAAATCCTTTCTTTGCTCGTTCTCTCAAATGTAGTGCACCTATAAACCTTGTGCCAAAAGTGTGTTACATTACTATAAGAACAGGTAAATATGAGATGTCATGTCACCAATCTTACATGCGGCTCGTAACTGCATATTTATCAGGATTGTTATGTTTACTGCTACTTTGTTCATTCAAACCCTCTTATTTTGATAGGTTTAAAACATACAATAAAAATAAACAAATCTTGTGGCAATATACATCCAAACAACTAGACTATTACAATTGATAGATCAATAATAATAATAATAATAATAATAATAATAATAATAATAATAATAATAATAATACAATTACTTGACCACAGAGATGACACCTTAATAAAATAAATGTCAGGAATGAGAAATTAAATATGTCTTACTTTATCACTATAAAGCAATGATTGCAGCCAGTATGGTCCACATAGGAGCTTTATGACAAAATAAGCCATTAAGATCCACTGTACTGTCGTAATATGGCCTGTCTATGAGATGAATGATGGGGATTATTCATGGTCCCTTGGAGACGGGCTGAACTGATGACTATTAAGGTGGGATTCATTGACCTCCTCTTGACTGGCAGTGACACCAGAGACCGCCTTGTGTGGGCCACAGGGTCAAATTGGATCAGTGTGAGGTCAGTGCTGACACAGAGTCCTGGACAGGTCCTCTGAGTAATTAGGTGAGGGAGGAAGCTTGCCTGCCTCAGACCGTTAGCCTCCAGCGCTGAATGCCACCGGATTTCAAGTTTCACTATCAGTCTGCCTTACAGGGGCAATAAGCGGGATTTTTACCGCTCCATGGCACAAAATGGCCATAATATATCTGGAGGGAGTTGATAGAGTGGTTGATAAATACCAATGACTCCATGATTACTTCACAAGGTGCTGACCTTTCTGGCGATGAAAACTCACTATCAGGATCAGTCTGTCTGTTTGGCAAGAAAAATGTTTTGCCCATGGGCATTTCATGATGCTCCTAACCATCCACCTGCCCCAAAACCCAATCTACTTCTCCTCAAGACGGTGCTGCACGACCTGCCAGTACATTTACATGGTCAAAAATAGCTCCATAAATACCTACATGTGATAGATTAATGCACTTATTTTACTGACAATTAATAAATGTTCATATCTGGGCAGTAGCTTGTATGATATATTTGTAATAGGACATAGAGTTGATGAGTTTACAAAGCACCTTAATGTAGTGACCCTTACTTGCAGTGTAAGCGATAACATGAAAACCAACTGCTAACCTTGCTATTTTTTTGTCAACATATGACTTTGCATCTAGGTTGACTTTGTGGTGTGTGTACATTTATCTCATAGATTTATGATTTAAGGCTGAAAGAGCTCCTCAAATCTAGATCATGACCTCATGACCTGTTATTATTATTCAAGTATTTAGTTTGGTGATATGGTAACTTGCTGTTAAGACAATTAAAGACTCTCTTGGGTATCTAGTATAACTGGCTCTACTTTGTGTCTTCTGGCTTGATGGCAATGCCAGTTGGTCAACACTTTGGTCCAGACTAAATATGTCTTAACTATTACATAGATTGCAATGATTTTTTATTTTTTTACAGAAATTCATTCAGATATGTATTGTATATTGATGATGATGAATGGGTGTTTAATTTGGTTCAAACACTGATGTTCCTGTCAGGATGAACTGTAATAACCTTGGCGATGCCTTGACCTCTTATAAAGCATGAACAACAGGTCAGAATTTCAATGTCAACTTTGATTTATAACTACATAACTGCAAAACTAATGACATTCCCATGAGTCTCAGTTGTACAGTCCTTTGTGTTGAGTGCTAATTAGCAGATGTTAGCTTGGCCTCCATCACTAAAAGGAGAAGGGCAGCCAGAAAAAGAACCTCAATTCTATCAATACTACAAGTCATTCTGACAGAAATAGATTATGTATTTTCTCTAAACTTTCAGCTGAAAACAGCAACCCTCTTAGGAATATAATCACTTTTTAAGTGTGGTAACAGATAAATACTTCATCAGTATCATGTCTATTAATGTTGGATTGTGTTACTAGATCTTGTTGGTACAATGTGAAAATTTATTTCAAAATCATCATTTTCACTACAGGGTTCTTGGTTGTTGTGTATCAGAACTCCTAAACTGAGAAAGATTAACCTTCAAATGATGATACGACACATTCAGGGGGAAAGTTGTCCTGATGAAGGACTGATAGAGTCATTAGTATGCGGAGACCTTAGAGCAGATAATAATCTGCTGTCCATCTCAACAGCGCAGTTGCAAGCAGGGAATAAGCAGCACCTTAGTGTTCAACAGTCTGCTAAGCCTTTATGGGATGCTCTGATATGCTTAAAGGAGCTCATCCAAAATTTCACCACCTCAGCAATGCCAAGCGTGCAGGACCGTCCTAAGATGCCCCAGCCGAAATATTTGTGAAGTTTATCTGACTTTTTCTGATGTCTGCTTTACCTGTGTGGGCCGGCCAGGGGGTGGAGAGTAAGCAGGTTTTATTCAAGTAATGTTTTAATTATGTCTACTTCAGGGAATTTTATATTTTACTTTAGTTTATTATTTATAGTTCCAGACATCAAAGCCAATATACAAGTTTTCACTCTGTGCTACAGTTAGTTATAAGTGGTGGTTTTAGATTAAAAAAAATTTAAATTAGGTGACAAGTTCATGCATATTTTCCAACTTTGATTTCGCCATCTCAGTAGTTAGGTCAAGCAAGGGGCATAAAAATAATAAAATAATGCAGACAAAGTTGAAGTGAACTTTTTACCTTGAAGGGGACACCATTCCTTATTTTTGTTATCTACATATATACATACATACATACACACACACACACACACACATATACACACACACACATATATATATAAATAAAATAAAATATGGAGCATAATAAGTCCACTTTAATATAAACGCAAAGATGTTATTGAGCATACATTTTCTTTCAGCATTTATGAACATGCCCTTCTACTGCACAAAGAAAAAATTGATGGCAGTCTGAATGTTATACTTTTTCTCTCAGACAGGTGTTGTTTTTTTTTGATATTTTATGAAAAATTTGTCTTTTCATTGCCCATAGAAACTTAGTGTCCCTGAGCCTGGCAGACGTCTTGCTCAAGGACACTTCAGCTGAGCAGAGGCTTGCTGTCATAGGTGACAAAACGTTAACTCTGTGACTGAAAGGTGATATCTATTGTGTCTCTCTACGCTCTGATAGTGTCCATTTAATGTACTAATGTAGCATGTTTACAAAGATTTGATAAGATATTTAAGTCAGAGTGACAAACTGATGACTGTGATAAATATCAGTGGCATTTTCAGTTAATTAAATGTCAATTTTGCCAGCACCTAATCATATCAATTCCATTTAATAGAGGCATCGCTATATAACTGGCAATACAGTCCCTAATGTAACTGCAGCAAATCTGGTTACCATTTCACTGAGCTCAAGTTAGCTGAAGCAGCCAGAGTAGAAAGCATCTTTAAGTCAATAGTCTAATAGCAAAACCTTTTTAGAGATGTGACTTACCAGCAGTTAGTTAACAACTACTACTGCTACTACGTACAACTATGTAGCACTTGTAAATAAAAACTTTTTAATGTCATGTCCAGTACACCACTAAAACAATATTTGACAATTATTGACTTAGAAAATTACTTTTCCCTAACTCATAATGTGGTCTGATAATGTTTTTGGCAACAGCTAAAATTAGTCAAGGGCCTGTGGCCCTATCTTGCACCTGGCGCAAAGCAGCTCAGAGCGTAGCACATGTCATTGCTATTTTCCATTTGACGCAGTTATTATTATCAAGCCAAGTGCCCATGTTGTTTGAAAAGCAAATGGACTTGCGCCCATCTGTGCGCCTATGGGAGTTTTGGTCTTGAAATAAGGAGTGGTCAAGCAAATTGTTGGAGCATTGCTATCTTGAGGCAGCAGAAAGTGAGTTCCGACACTTCACTGATAAACAACTGAGCCGCAGAGTAACATTGGGCTTCATGATCAGAGATGGTTTCTATACAGTTTTTGGTCCATGTGCCTAAGTATCTGTTTGTTCTAACTTTTACCTGGCTGCAAGTCTAATCATTAAGGTTCGAGCTTATCGATACTGCTATAGAGACTTGCAGGTCCTATGATGTAACGTAATGTGTCGAGCGTCAAATCTGATTTAATTTGAAACGCAATGGATAAGAAAATCATCAGGCTGCAATCTGCCTGCTCTCTGTTGGGTTCCTACATATCCACACACACACACATACACACACCCACAGTGGCAGCAGAGCGAGAGCAGCGCAGTCGCCGTGGAATATGGTGAGGTTTAAGTTAGCTCCAAACTACCGTAGCATTAGTTGATGACAGCTATACGCTCGTTACCGTAAGTACGTGCAATAAAACCATTGCAAGTAAAAAGACAATGCTTTATCAATACACCTGTCTGTAAGGTAACGTTAAACATGTAGAAAGGGTTAATTTAATCATCTCTGTCCTCAGTCTCGCATCCTGTATTTTTAATACAAGCACAGCTAATGCTAGCTTAACATTAGCCAAATGTTAAAAACAAGCTAAATAGAAAGCTAGCTATCTGGAGCACAGACTGGTCTGTGGTCTTAAAAACTCAGCTGCTGGCTGAGACAAACCAGCCGCTCCTCCTTCTACCTGGTAACGTTACCTGCAGCCAGCGATAGAGGAGAAGGGACTGATACAGACTGATGTTATTCTTTCTAAACGTCACTCAATACTTGTGATGTCAGATAAAGTTATTGAGTTACTTTGCTGTTGTAAACATTAAAATATTAAATTAATAACAACCAGGCAGTTAATATGTACACTTCAATATATGTTTATTTATCATAAGTGATGTGTCATCTCAATATATAATGTTATCGCACAGTGAATATTTTCCTGATACTATGCAGGCCTACCTCAAGCCCGTTGGGTCTGGTTTTACCAAATAATCATAGTAGTGAAGTATCGATAGTGGTATCGATAAAAAATCGGATTGTTAAGCAGCCTCAATATGAGCATCAGTATCAATGAAAATTAACGATCCCCATCCCTAACAAGGAACAACAATCAAGTGAATATATTTACTGCATGATCTGTTTATTGTTACCATTGGTATGTATCATGTTTAATAATCTGCAGTTCACCAAAAAAGTAATAATCATTTAAAATACTAAAAGAAATGACTAAAGATCAACTTACTAGAGTTTTTCCATAAGTTTCACTTTCACTAGATTTCATTCAGCTCTTTCAGCTACATCTGGTGGCTTTCATCTGAGGACAGATGTGTTTTTTTAATCATATGACTGAATGCTCAGAAGAAATCTAGTAGGTGGACCTTGATTTAGGGGCTGTAAGGTATTTTCATTATAACAACGTATCAAGAGAGAATGTGATGTGACAATGTGACATGAGCCAGTAGCGATGAACTTACAGAAATCTGCAGCTCCCCTCGGCTGTACGTAGCTTTATATTGAGTTTCAGCTCATTTATCTGTCTAGCCCACAACTTTCTGTTTAGGTTTACTCTTTTTGGGGTGTTTTTCTGAAAAACACCAAAAACCCACTGAAAACTACCTGCTCAGCAGTAAGACAGACAAACACAGTTAGTGACTTGATACCAAATACAGAGCTAAAGGAGAGTGAATACTAGGATCAGTTGGACACAACCATGTCTTTAAATTAATCACAATGTGCGAATAAGCAACTGTTGTCAAACTTGCACAACTGTATGTCAAATCTTGGCTTGCCTAGTCTTCCTTTTAGTTACCTGAGGCTTAGTAGTTGGATGGGAATGAATCTCCTTGGAGCTACCCTATTTAAGTAAGGAAATCACGTGGTAATGGCTGTGTTGGGAGGCATGGCAAAGCTTTAAATGGAAACCAAGAGAAGAGAAACACTTTAGTATGAAATGAGGAAGGTATGATATAGTACACCTCAGATAAACACCTATATTTATACACAGTCTTCTCTCCAGATGAAGAGCACCTCTATGTCTCAGAAGATGAATTTAATCAAAAACTGTACAGTAATTAGCAGCAGCCAGATATACTGCAGGCTTTGCTGTTACATCCGATTATATATTTGCTGAGAGCATAATTATATATTTTTTCTTATCAACGTGAAAGGATGTAAAAGTCTTCATTGGGTTTTAACAATCATTATGGGTTTCTGAAATCCAATTTCTTTCTGTAATAAATGGTTTGACAAATTCATCTATGGAAAACAACCCAAAAGTCTCAAGTCATCTGAGTTTTATTTTTATAAAACTGTCAATAAATAAGACCAAGCCAGAGTCATTTGATTCTAATTGATTGATGTGATCTAGTTAACACAAGCACAGTAAAGAGAAATAAAATAAGAAAGCAGATGGATATGTTAATAAATAGAGGTACATTTGTCTTTGTTTACATTCTTGTTGGGAATTTTCTGTGAGTCAAACTGAAAGACCTTGAAATAAAAGCAAACATAACAATGTTTCAAAGAGCAACTTTTCCCTTTTGTTTATCAATAATAAATGAATTGATTGATGCATGTTTAAAAATGCAAACAGGGCAGAGAAAAGCCCAAAAAATGGAAACTATCCAGGTTCAATTCTGAAAATGCTTGTCCCAAACAAGGTTGTGAAATCTCAAGGTTCATTTTGACATTATTCTTTGCAAAACAAGAAGAGAAACACCTGCTGTTTGGTACTCCACACTTTATCATGAAGTTTATTTTTCTGCTTGACAAACTTAACCTAGAAAACATGTCTACACTGAACTTGTGATGACATGACATCAATTCTGCCTCATTATTGATAGGAGGTTGATTATATTTTTCTTATAGTGTCAAGGAAAGCACTATTTTAGTTTTACTATAGAACAGCTGTCATTGCCTTCAAAATGTCAAGAGCATACAGTGTATGCAGTGTGCATACACTGTCACACATTACATGTCTTTTACCAAGTTGAAAGCAGACATCTTTTTATTCCATCACTTCTACCCAGAGTCAGCCGACTGGTAAATATGCCACTTAAATTCATTAGACATTGGCTCATAAAGAGAGTAATTATTTGGAGTCCTGTGCCGCCATCCGGTTAGCGTAAGAGTCAATTAGGGTGAACAACTGAATGTTAACTGGCTCATTAGATGGCGGGAAACAAAGCAAATGTCACATTTCCATAGGAGTGCTGCCGCTTTGCATAGCAGAGAGTTAGCAGGCCAGCTGAAGTAGTTAAGACAGTCCATAAAGAGAATGTAATAACTTGTATTCTGAACTAAACACTTTGCACCATCATCACATCATCATCACATCATCATCACAACTGACATATACACACACACACACACATTTATATTTATATATCATTTTAGACAGATACATGGATAGGAAAAACATAAAACAGAAAACAGACAAACCTAAATTACTTAAACGAATTCCATTTATTTGTCAACTGTATGTTTATGTCTAGCACCTAATCACCATAGCAAATTTCTTGTACATATAAAATACTACTTGGTAAAGCTTGATAAATTATTAAAATAAAAAGTGACAATCCACACTGATACTTTGAGCGAAACTCACTACATGATAGTTAGAAAGACAAGAACAAACGTGTAAGGTTGTAAGTAATTATTATCATATGCAATTGTTGATCTTGAATGGGGTCGGCATATTATTATTAATATACATTTTTAGTGAAAACAGCTATCAACATTGTTGAAATGCTCTGAGTAATAAAATACAACCAAAATAACACAATTGCAGTAATGTATTGCTTTTTCTTTGCTAATATTTATAATGCATTTCTAAAACATAAAAAAACATTACTACCTGGAAGCAAAATTGTTTGTTGAGGTGAAAGTTTAAATACAAGTTTACACCAAAGATTCACAATACAATAAGATTAAACTTTCAACTACTTGCAAAAAACTGTGTAATGTCTGCAACATTGCCACATTGGTGTTTACTGTGTAAACTCTGGAAAATGGACTCTCTATTTCATGATATTACCATGGAAAAATGTCTCTCTCTTAAGCGTTAATTTCTCTGAGAAATACACTGTGAATGCTTTTCTCTTGCAGTATGTACACATTCACAAGGGAGATATTGAGCTGTCAGATTTCCCATGAAAGTAATAGCATCCAGCACCTGAGCGGCACCAGTGAGTACCGTGAGATTAATCAAGTGGACCCACATCGCGCTGTGAATCACACTGAGTTTGTGCCCACGTGTTAATGTGCTGGTAGTGCTACAGTAGAGTTTCAATAAAAAAATGTAATGTTAAAACTGAGGCACCATCTTGCTGTGCTTGAGACTCTGAGCTGCACTTTAACTGTGTGGATTTGGGATGAGATTTCTGCCTGATCACAGGTGGTGCATACTTCCCCATTTTTCCTGGTATTCTCTCGGTTTGTTTTTTTTGTTTTGTTTTTTCACCGTTCTATCCTGCAGTTATCACATTTAAATATATGAACATGAGTAGAAAACGTGTTAAAACAGAGTTACTAACTGAATTAAAATTAATTTACCATTAAGGTGAAAAGATGCCACAATCACATTTAAAGGCGTTACTAACCCCAAACAAAGGACCGAAGACTCAGTAGGGATATTAAATAAGTTGATCTACAAGAGAAGCATATTATAAAGTAATAAAGAATACCTTACTGCATTATATTCAGTTATATTTTTATATTTTGAATTGTCACCTTGCACCTGAATTTTGTTTTTAATCTTTATAAAACTAAATTTCCACCATAAATTGGTACAGAAAAAGCAGAAATTGGAGCTTCTGGGGGAGGACCCCCACACCCCTCAGTTATTAAGTGCCCCATCCATGAAAATGGTCCCTGTGTTTACAAAGTTTCTGGGAGGAACATTCACTTATTAATTAAATATAATTACTATTCAGATGGCTTTTTTGGTTCCCTGGGAAAGTCATAAAATTGTTGTCTGTCATTCACTTATGTCCTTTTTCTCATTTAATAACAAAAGTGACAAGTAAAAGTAAGTAAATGTGTGTGTGTGTGTGTGTGTGTGTGGGGCTGGCCCAAAAAAGGTTGAGAACCACTGGTTTATAGGTTGTAGTATAGCATTATAGTAGTACTATAATAAACAAAAAACAAGTGCTATGCCACATTTGTTTGTCATTACTTGAGACATAACACGTAAATGTAGTTGCTGAATTGTTTATGCTGCAAGTGTAAAGAAAAGGCATTTATTATTTTCAATTTTTTTTATTAAAACAAAAGAATGAAAATATTATCCAGAATAGGGAAAATATACTTTGTCTTTTCTCTACTCTCCTGGGAATAAAACAAAACCTATGTAAAGGTATTTATCCACACAGTGGATGAATTTATTTATCTGTTAGTGACATTATATCTTTCACCCGTCTAAGATTAAACCTCTGTATTCTCCTAGTGGATCAGAAGGGTCACATTTCTTCCAGACGCAGCAACTCATTATCACAACTCTATGACCCGGTCCAAGTACTCCATATTGCCACACTACAAACTGTCTGTGTGATTGAACTGTCTGTTACTCTGTCCTGGGTCTGGAAGATCAGCCATGTGTGTTACATGAAAACATAGTAGTCTGGATGTGATCCTCAGTCCTCAAATTCGACTGTAAACAGGGTTTCTGCAGATTTCACCTAGTCAAATTTAAGACTTTAAGATCTTTTTAAGACCATTATGAATGAAATTTAAGAACCACGTCACGGCATCAAAAAAAGAAATATACAAAGGAAATGCAGTGTCAAAATTACTGGCAGAGTAAACAAATGTATTCAAATTAAGTGTTGAGAGATGTCTAAAGAGTTGGCATTGGACGACGTGAATGAAACATTGGGATGGATGATGAGATTGATAAGCTACGTAATTAACAAGCTAGCACCTGCTGCCATGACAAAAGGATAACAGGTGGAAATATCCAGAAAAAAAAGACAAGTCCTGTGTCTTTTCCGCAACTTGAAAAACAAGAGTAAGAGAGTAACATTATTTCCTGTTGCGGAAATCCGGTCGAGATTGCAGGCAAACTACGGGGGAACTGGGCTCCTCTTAACAAGACAATAAATCTAGCGTAAATAGATTTCTACAGGCTATTTCTTTGTACTTCAATGAATAACTTTCATGATTAGAGTGGCTGCTGTCTATCCATCCAGACCGTTCCTGTCGGAGTGTCGGGAGATTCAAATAATCAATGACGTTATGCTGCTGTGCATACCTTGTGCGCACAGCGTCTTTCTTAATGGGGAGACCAAAGTAAAAGTAACTCAGAAGTAGTGTACAGCATTACAACTCTGAGACAGTGATATTGTAACATAACTAATTACTCTCAAATATCAGTACCTAGTAATGTATAATGTAATTTTGGAAGTAACTTGCACAACACTGAATACAACACATTACCTTTGTAGCGTCCATGTTGCATGCACGCCATCGACTTACACTGCACAACTTTAGAAATTTCCAAATCACACTGTAGTAAACTGTCTGCAACATAAAGCCAAAGCTCACGATGTAGGTGTCCACAATGTACAGTCCGATGGCCAGACAGCCTGTCTGCCCCTGCCGACAGTTCTGAATGTTGACAATAGTGTATGTGGACAGCATGGCATTTTAATTTTTACTGTACAGATTGTTGACTTGATAGCGAGCATTGTTTTGCCATGGCACTTTCAGACACAGTTTAACTTTTTGAGACCCTGAGACCCCCATGAAGCTGAGATTATAACTCAAACACTGTGTGCATTACATAATGAGACCTACGCTGCAAAAATACTGTATGGGTCTGTGTATACACCAGTACAACTGTATTGAGGAGATGACATTAAAATATGAAATAAATAAAATGTTTAGTCTCCGTGGTAACCAGAGACTACTTGCCTTTTGTGTTGCACATTTTGAGTCTATTTCTGAAGCTAATCTGCACAGACAGCTGTTTTCTAATTCACACACATATTCCTCTGTATATTATTTGACCAGAATAAGGTATTACTTATTCATCAAACAGGAAAGAACATTCCTCTTTCATGTACATTTACTCATTTGGCACACACTATTAGTCTGTTCTATCCAGGATTTGAACACAGACCTCTTAAATGGGGGACAGCCACACTGCCGCTGTACTACGGTGTAGTATGTGCCATGCAAATAAATCTGCTATTACTAAACGTCTCTTTCGTTGTCAACTTCCGTTTCACAGGTTCACTTCTATTCCATGAGGGCCAGATGCAGAAGACTTAAAAGAATAAAATCATTAAAGAATTTTGATTGTAGGCCAAGCCATTACAGATAACTGCAACAATATCTGATTATTACAACATCACCTTGAGGTCAATGAGTGGTATTATATGCCACAAATAAATCAATGAATGGGAAACACTGCAGTGTGGTGCAGATTCTAGAGCAGGGGTCTTAAACTCAAATCATCCAGGGGCCACTTTGTTACCGTCATCTCGTAGGAAGGCCACAGCACTGTTAAAGTACTCTAAGAAAGCGCAATATTCTCAAAATGTACTTATTTTATTACCATCACCAACATATTTTGAACAGTACATTAATGTTGTACTGAAGTCAAAAAGTACAACACAATATATTCTTTACTCAAATGTATTGCATTCCCAAATATATGTAACTCAAAAATGTACTTAGATAATTCACACTGGGCCACTGAAGTACAAACTCAGCCGCAAATGAACTCAAATCTTGTAAACTAAACATCTTAACAAAAAAATGCAAACATCAGTTTTATACTTTATTATACAGTTTAATAATGAACTAACAAATGCAATCCCTGAATACTTTGTTGACCTTTCTTTGTTTTAATTCTTGCCAGACACCTGTGCTCCGTCTCACACAACTGAAAAACATTTGCTCTGATGGAGGTTGCAGTTGAAACCCTGAGTAGCTACAGCTTCAAGATGGGCATCAATTAGTAAGCTTGGACCTGTACTTTTCACTTCATAGTTGATAAAAAAATCTCAAAAAGATGATGGCTGGATAGATGGATGGATAGATTGATACAGCATTTTTAGAACAGGTGAAAATAACACATTTATATTGCAGGCAAAAAACTGTATAGTATGGGATTTGCATAAAGGGGAGACTTATGGGTACTCATAGAACGCACATTTATTCAGCTGTTTTGAGGTGACAGGTCAAGGGACCCCTTGAACAATGTCAGTTTTTGTCTGATCAAAATGTTGCCTAAATTTGGGGCGTTATTTAGCCCCCTTCCCAACAAGCTAACATCACAATGTTGATACCAAGCCCCAAGAATGTGTGATGTGTTCTGAAGCCAATTTGACATAGTGGCCTAACCATGTAATTACAACTTGCAGGTCCATCACATGATGCACACTGAGCCAAAAATACTTTTCCCCCATAGACTTATATTGTGAAAGAAGCGGCTGTTAAACAGTGGAAAATGTTTTTGAGAGTCACAAATTATTTGTTTCAAAATCAGAATTTTATGCATTCAGTCCGATAGCATTTGGAAGTCTAAAAGAGCCACACAATTAAATAAATTTTATCCTATTCAAGTTAGCGGAGGACTCAACCAGAATAAGCTAGATGTACCAGCAGAAGTATAGTACACTTGCTCTACAGGCAAGATCTAGGTCATTTTCTACAATGGAAGTTGAACTTTTTTGGCTGGTTCGTACTTACTAAATAACCTTTGGTTATTTAGTTAACCATTGGTTAATAACCTTTGGTTATTTAGTTTTATATGATACCAGTATCTTCACTCTAGCTTTAAAACTAAGCTACAGCCTCTGAAAGACAGTAATTTCGGCCAAGGACATAGGTATCCAAGAGGAGTTTAAAAGGTTAATGGCAGTGCATGGTGATGCAAAACTATATTTTTTTCTGTTTCATTCACACCTCCAATTATTAAAAAGCAAGTAATATCTACTGCCCTGTGTTCATGGTCAATTATGAATTGAGAGGTCAAAGACTCAGAAGGGATGTCAACTCATTCTTCAGCAGATATAAAAACAGCTCATTGAATGGAGTTCTCTCTGCTCTCACTCTGGAGATTTTTCCAGAGTGGAAAAATCATGGAACACACACATTTATATGAAAAAATTATTTGTTATGATATGAAACATAAAATCTGGATCCTTTCACTGAAATATTAACCAGTGTTTTTCCTTGACTGTACTGCTGCCAATAATTTAGCCCTGAATTTGAAAATAGCCTTAATTGTTATTGATCTTTACAGTAATAACATTTATAATTTCATAACTTAAAAGAACAAAAGCAACCACACAGTAGAAACGTGTTTACACCCTTTCTCTGGTTGTTTGTGACTTGTATAGACTATTATCTGTAGCAAGGATAGATGCAGCTCAACAAATTACCCAACATCACACACAGTCACACACACAGCCACACAAGGGGATAAATGATACAGAGCTTGACAGAAGTAACAAGCAGACTTTTGGGGTGGCGATAAAACACGAGCAATAAGAAGAATCACTCTGGACAACAGAGGAACCGCATTTCCCTTCAGAGTGGCAAGGAAGTGACACTCCAGTATCTGGACCAGCTACAGCTCTGATATGAGAGCATATGATAGCTTGCAACATAGGACATTTTCCAGAGCAATAACAACAACAAGGAAGAAAAGAAAGGACATAGGAATGAAAATAAATTATATCCAAATAAAACATACACACACATGCATCTAGACTCCATCAAATGTAGCTTGGGGGGGTTTTTTGGTCACAAATAAGAGGAGGCTGGAGAGAAGGTGAGGTAAGCGGAGGAGAAATATTATTCAATTTTTATTCTCATCTATCAGCTTATATCCCCATGACTCTACTGAAAATGTTTTCCTATTGGCAAATGTGGCAGTGCTTCGGTAATAAATCATGAGCAAAAGCTGTGGCCTCCAGCTCAGCTGACATGATTCTCAACAATTGGATTTCTCTCACCGTGCATATGTTATCATGGCACCAGCACCATAAAGAACAGCAGTTTAGCCACCATTCATGTGCTGATTAGTGTGAATACAACAAAAGGTGCAGTGACCACTGTTCTTCTTCCAAATACATTTAATTGATAATTATTTGTCCCATTAGTCATTTTTTGTCATGAGGTCAACAAGAGTCACTATGAACTCAGGTTTAAAGACATTATGATGATTTTACAGTTTAATTGTTTACTGTCGTGATAAAATGATGTTTTCACATCAACAACAAAATACATGGTTCATTCAAAATATCCATTAATAACAGGATGGATATATTTCTTTCCCCAAAGGCAAAATGTAAAGCTATGCAAATTAAGCCATGCAACTACAGTGGGAACACATTGCATATATTCAAGACTTATCTTCCTTTCCAAATACAGCTAATAAAACTCTAAGCATAACAATTGGACCAGCAAGCAAGGTTAAACATTTGCAGCTGTGCCCCGTTGCCTGCGCTATTTCCATCTCTGTCCAGCAAATGGTGAGAAGTGTTCAGTGAGAGGAGGCTGAAAGAAAAAATGTAGATTAGTCACCAGAAATTGGATTTGTGCTTGCCAGAAAAGCATCCTGAAAACATGTGATGAGCTTCACACAGCAGGAAACGAGAAGAGTGAGAGGGGTAAAGAAGGGAGTAGGAGTGGAGGTGGGTGTGAACAACAGCTACTGTAAGAGTTTTGAAGAGACGGCAAATGATCCACAGGGTGAAATGGAGAGCACAGGCCTTGGCATAGCCAGCAATTCAGAAACATAACAGCCCTTTCAATTGCAGGCTGTCTATAATTTTCTCGGTTCCTTAATTTTGTTGTTTTATTCGGTTGGTTTATACACTATGATTGCAGGATGGTGGTCATGAACAGTTTTTCAAGATGCATTCAGTGAAGGCTTTTTTTGTCGGGGATTTCCTCCCAGAAATTTTTAATTGCGATTCCCTTTTTCTTTTCCTTGGTGCTTACATCTTGGCAAAGTTTAAGAGTGCCAACAAGGCCTGTTAAGTTGTGAGTCTTTCTGTCAGTAAAGTACTTTGTGCGCTAGCAGATGGGGAGAAAAAGAGCATCAGAGCATGACAATATAATGAGTCTACTAATCATAGCATTCAGTCAAGCAGACAGGGAAGCCATTGTCATTGTCAACAGTTACAAGATTGGCTCTGGCAAAGAGACAAAAACTTTCACGTGGACAGTCCTCACGTAGGAATCAACAGGATGAGGGGACAACAGCCACTGAATAATAGATACACTGACATTAGGTGCTTTCACACTGCCCAATTTGCCATGATTTTTACGCAAATACGGCGGCTCGCTGTGTGAAAGGTACCGAGCCAGAAAGGGGGGTCCGATTTGATCCGGTTCTCAGCCGGGAATGTTGGTATTAACAGAGGAAAAACAATGTCTGTGTGAAAAGCCACAGCCAGCATGCCGGAACAGGAGTGACGTTTCAAGCTGTTGTGTTACCAGTCTTTTTTTTATAATAATAATAACTAGAACTGCGAGCAGTTGTAAACGGGGTCCAAGCCCCCCGGCGCCAGTCACCCCCCTCGCCCCGCGGAGGGTGCGCGAGTCGTCCCGGGCCCGCCATGATTAATTGTGCCATAATCAACAGGCCCCCGAGCCAAGGCGGGGCCTGTGGAGAAGAAATGACCATAGTTGTAAATGAAAGTTGCTTGCGATTATGGAGATCTGAAATGAATGTAAGTCTATGGGAGTGTTTATTAATTTTGACGTAATAGTGTCACCTAGAGGCCGATTGACACGAATTTTCACAGAGGGCTTTGGCAAGTTGTGTCACATAAGGTCACCGAGTTTGGTGTTGATCGGCCTTTTGAAGCCTGAGATATGTTATACTTCCTGCTTTTAGCGTTTTCGCAAAGATTTGTTAGCCTGTAATTCGGCCGTTTTTTGTCGGATCAAAAAATTCCCTCTACAAACTTTCTTTCGGCTCAGTCCAGAGATGGTCTGTGCAAAGTTTCGTGTCGATCGGACTTTCGGCTTCGGAGGAGTTAATTAAAATAGGTTTTCCAGTTTTCGCTATTTAGCGAAATATAAATGTCATCGCCCAGAGGCGTGTCCTATACCATCGGAATCGGCAGCATCCCCCAAACACGTGCACATAAGATTTATGAATGTGCGATGTAGTAGGCCGTAGTTATGAGGCAAAATGTAATTGACTGCAAAATCCCATTGAAATGAATGGGGTATTTGAGGTTCGATTACAGCGCCACCTTTATGCCGAACTGCACCAAATTTGTATGGTGTCATCAGGGCCCCATGGGTAACAATTGACCCAAATTTGGTGTGAATCGGATTTGTGGTTATGGAGATATAAATTGCATGTAAGTCAATGGGATAATTTTTTTCGTCTTTAATCTGCAATAGCAGCGCCACCTATGGGCACATTAGGGTCCCCTTTGGTGCCTGGCATCAGGGGTCCATGCTGAACAATTCGGCACTGGTTTCATGTCAATGTGACTTGTGGTTATAGAGGAAAAAATTTTCTGGATGAAAGAGCGCCACCTAGGGGCGAGTTGCACCAAATTTTGCAGAGGCCCTCAGGGGGGCGTCCCAAATGAATGGTCCAAATTTGGTGTCGATCGGCCATTCCAAAGCGAAGATATGACCTCACTTCCTGTTAACAGCGTTTTTTGCAAATGTTTGTTAGCGTATAATTGCGCCATTTTTTGTCGGATCAAAATTCCCTCCACAAACTTTGTAGAGCTCGGTCCAGAGATTATCCGTGCCAAGTTTCGTGGCGATCGGACTTGCGGCTTCGGAGGAGTTAATTAAAATAGGTTTTTCAGTTTTCGTGATTTTGCGCGAAAAAAGTTTAGGTGGAAAAGGGCGTGGCCTATACCAGGAGATTCAGCTGGATCCCCGGAAAGCGTGGATATAAGGTTTTTGATATACGCCCTCGTAGGCGGGAGATCCAAGCCCAAATGCGTTGACCTTGCTTATAGCGCCCCCTAGGAGTAGAAGTGTGCGAATTTTTGCGCCTGAGTTACGTGCAGTGAATGTGACCTACCCTGTGAGTTTCGCTTCCCTAGCAGTTACGGGGTATGCGTTTTATGCACGGAAGAAAAAAAAAATATTAAAAACGAGAACGATTACAATAGGGTTCCTGCACCGCTGGTACAGGGAACCGCGATGCCTTGCATTCGCGGGTTCCCAGCCCACTCGGGCTTGGACCCCTAATAATAATAAAATAAATTGAATTTGTATAGCGCTTTTCACAAACTTAAAGTCGATTTACAGAGCAGATAAAGAAACATGATAAAAAGACAGTTAGGGATAGGCAGAGGTGAAGAGATGGATCTAAGACTGGAAAATGGTGAGGGACTCAGAGGTGCGGATCTCATGGGGGAGGGAGTTCCAGAGCCTGTGAGCTGCCCTGGAAAAGGCTCTGTCCCCAAAACTGCGGAGCTTGGACGTACAGGAGACCGGCTGAGGTGGATCTGTGGGACCGTGAGGGTTGGTAGGGGGAGAGAAGGACAATGAGGTATGAAGGGGCCAGGTGGTGTATGGCTTTGTAGGTAAGGACCAGGATTTTGTATGTGATCCGTTGAGAAATGGGAAGCCAGCGTAGTTGTTTTAGGACTGGAGTGATATCATGCCAGGATTTGGAGCGGGTGATGAGTCATGTGGCTGAGTTCTGGACTAGCTGGAGACTTTTTGTAGGCTGAGCTGATACCTAGGAGTAGTGAGTTGCAGTAGACCGGCCAGGAAGAGATGAAAGCGTGAAAGAGTCTTTCAGCAGCAGAGGGTGTGAGTGAGGGTCTGATTTTGGCAATGTTGCGAGGGTGAAAGGAGGAGGTTGTAATGACATGATGGATGTGGGGCTCAGTGGAGAGGGTTGAGTCAAAAATCATATCGAGCTTGAGGGCCTGGTGAGACAATGGTGCCGTCGATGGTGAGAGTGGGGTTATTGGTTTTGCTGAGAGTGGATTAGGAGGAGGAATTGAGGAAGTTGTGTTGCATCCAGGTTTTAATCGCTGACAGACAGGAGTTGATGTGGGAGGGGGGGGGATTGTGGGGGGATTTGGTGCTGAGGTAGATCTGGGTGCCATCGGCATAACAGTGGAAGTTCAGTATCTGACCAAGGGGGAGGATGTAGAAGATGAAGAGAAGGGGGCCGAGTACGGAGCCTTGGGGAACGCCTTGGGTGACTTTGACTGTAGCAGAGGTGTGGTTATGAAGAGAGATGAAGTGGGATCTGTTGGAAAGGTAGGAACAGCGCCAGGTGAGTGCAGTACCTTCGATATCAAGGACTTTGAGTCAGTGAGCAGGATGTTATGGCTCACGGTATTGAAGGCTGCACTAAGGTCAAGAAGAATAAAGATGTTAAGGGAACCGGTGTCAGCAGAAGTGAGGAGGTCGTGGAAGACCAGTTTCTGTCGTGGAGGTCGGAGGTCGGAGGAGAGCAGTTTCTGTGCTGTGGAGGGGGCGAAAACCAGAAGTTCAAATTGGAAGTTTTTCACCCTTTTTAAAAAAAATCAGTCTGAATGCACCGACAGCTGCACCACGGCTTTGTTAGGTCCCCAGCCCATCATCAGTGTCCACTAAGTGTCTCAGCATTGACGTGTTGTGTATTTGTCATTTTTGTGCTTCTATTAACTTCTCCACAGCTCTCTCTGCTCCCTTTTCATTCCGTCAACTTCAGGCTGCATATCAGGGAGCAAAACAGGGAGCATTTTGAGAATAAGAGCATTTTGCCTGCCCGATTTTGCTGACATGTTTAGATTTTATTAATTTTGCAATCAGTGCTTGCTTTTGTGCTTCTACTAATGGCCTACTATTAAGTAGGCTATGTAGTTAAATGGTTTCTTCTTTGTCTGTTTTGACAGTGTTTATTGTGGTTTGAGTATTTTAAAAATTGACCCGATGAGCTCTGGCAGCCGCGGCATAGGCGGACTTCGTGGAGGTAACCCGGAGCGCTACATGAAAGCACACATGGTTGCAGGATTATGCTGCAATATTTTGTTCAGTATGAATGAGCGAATGCGGCATATTGGCGGACATTCTTTCCGTGTTTACTGCGGAATCTGTATGAAAGATCAATGAATATCTCAATCCATCCAATCTCAATCCTTCGCTGAAGTTGCAACACCACCACCGTCTTATGATCCATTTCTATGACGACAAGTCAAAAGCTATGTTTTTTAAAATCAGTCACTCGTCTGTCAGAGTGCCGAAACAATGGTCTCTCAGTGGAGTCTTAAATACGGAAGATTTTTATTAAAATGAGAAAAGAAGTACAGAAGAATTACAATTTGGAGCAAGCCCTTTTCATTTTGATACTTTTGGTGTTGGTGATGGATATATTTGGTAGGTACCAGAAGCACACAGTATCCACCTGTATAACAGAACTTTTATTATCCAAATGCTTTGTGAAACACGGTCGGTATAATATTCTGGTGAAAGCCCTTTTCATTTTGATACTTTTGGTGTTGGTGATGGATATATTTGGTAGGTACCAGAAACATGCAGTATCCACCTGTATAACAGAACTTTTATTATCCAAATGCTTTGTGAAACACGGTTGGTATAATATTCTGGTGCAATATGAATTACAATTTGGAGCAAGCCCTTTTCATTTTGATATCAGTTTGTCTGTACAACAGCTGTTAGTTGCAATCATCAATAAGGTGGTTTGAATAAAGAAACATCTTCTACCTGGAATATCAGTGTGTGACAATGGCTGATCTTTATTCTTGCGTTACATAAGAATAAAGAAATATAATGGCATAAGAAAAAAAATTACATTTTTATATTTTTTTCAACCAACAGTCCAAAACTAAAAGATATTCAATTTACAATGGCATATGCTACAACTGAGAAAATGCAAAAATCATCACATTTAAGAAGATGAAATAAATTAATGTTTGGCATTTCTTTAATGAAAAATTACTTCTTATGAAAACAGTTGCTAATTTATTTTCTGTCAGTCAACTAAATGATTAATCCACCAAACATTTCAGCTCCAGTTTGGACTGACTACATGTCTTCATGCCCCACTATGATAACTAAACCTACAGCAGAATGTAGCTGCTGTAGACATAATTAAAATATTGATATATTACAGGTATACAATGTATACTGTATGTAATGTAAGAATACATATGTTTAAATTGTTGTAATAACATCTTTGCTATTTTAAAATACTAGTTTATCCAAAAATTGTGTACAGAACGTCAGCTATTTTTCAATTTAAACTCGATATTCAAAAAATGTTTTTGATAACTTCATTTCTAATCACATTTTATCATTCTGATGCTTTGCATGGTTAATTAAGACACTTGATAAAACCAATACAGCAATGGCAGGAAGTTCAACACAGGATTTCAGAACAAAGGACAGCTCCTTAAGTATCAAAACACCGCACCAGCATATAGTTATGTGGACTTAGATTTAGGAATAGCAAATGCATGTATGATTACTCAATACTACACTTCTGAGAAATGGTTTATGTCAAGAGATGTGTCATTAACATTCACATTTTCGCTCTTTTTAGCAGCAATACAATCACCTTGAATATCCTGACTGCACTTCATGATGTTGCCATTCATTACTCATTTACCAAGACGCTTGTCAGAACTTACAATTCTTTGTGGCCTGTCAATGTACAGTGTAACTACACTTCCTATTACAAAATCACAAGAACTGTGGCTTTAAAAAAACTAGATTCAATAAGGATACAGAGAAATAATTAAAAATTAATACATTTCAAATATTTAGTCTGGTGGAGCTTTTTCCACAAAAGGTTGTATTCTCCACTAAAAGCAATTTATAAATGAGCTGCTTTTGTGTTTTATTTTTGTTGTTTTGTTAATAAGAAACCATTCAGTGTAAATTGTGAAAGTTTTGATTATTATTTAAGTTCTTCTGATTGTTTCAAGTCAAACATCTCAATAAGCTGAAATTATAGACATTACGTGTGTATGTCTGTGTGTGTGTGTGTGTGTGTGTGTGTGTGTGTGTGTGTGTGTGTGTGTGTGTGTGTGTGTGTGTGTGTGTGTGTGTGTGTGTGTGTGTGTGTATGTATGTGTGTGTAGGACTGGAAGTGTAATTTGTGAAATCTTGCAACTCTACAAAAATACAAATTTCTATGTTATATAATGTGAGGGTAAGTTATGGTCAGGTGGAAAGTATTATCATCACATATAACATAAAATATTATTTTGTGCTTTATTTTTTGTAAATGACAAAAAAAAACATTGAGTCTGATAATGTTAAACTCTGTGCAGCCTCTGCATATCCAAACAAAAAACAAAAACTGGATTCATGTCATACACTACCAATAGCTCATACAGTTCAGCGGATTACTGGCGAGTGAAATTAAACTTTGTTATGCTCCACCATTCACTGCATTAGACAGAGTGACGAGTGATGACAAGGACTATTTACTGTCTGTAGGTGTAGGCCATCTATTTCAGTACAGCTTATCACTGCCTGCTGAAGGCAATGAAAGTTAAATATATATGTGTAGTTCTGAAGGTTGTTGCACAACTACTGTAATTAGCTAGACAATGGGAGTTGTTTATGGAGGGGTATATGCTGGCATTTCAATACTGTTTTCTCACACCCCTGCTGTTTCCTCAGACACAGACTTATTTCTGAACATCAATTAGTGAGAAATAAAAAGACAGTTGCAGCTTTAACACTTAACACGCAATTTAAGGGTTGGTGCTATTAGCAGTGCTATCTGTAAATGTGTGATCCATTTTTTAAGTGATGGTGAGAATGACATCACTTGGATCCCTTCCTATATCTACAGAAAGCTGTTTGATTAGAGGAATGATAAGCAAGATATCTGCTCAGTTGCAGATGAACCTTCCTCATTCAGATTACTTTCCAGTATATATTTTGTAATGCACTTCAGACACATTACAAAGCTATATTCTCTTTCATCTCTCAGATGCCCTATAGGCCAAGAAATTCTGCACATGGAGAACCTCGAGTCGAACTGAAATCAAAGCTAAAATAAAAAAACAGGAGGGCTGTACTACCTTTTCCCATGACACATCTCTAAGGACAGAATAGGAGAGATGACAGCCTGTTCTGTGATGTTTACAACAACAGTTTCTTACATACTACAAAACATTGTCGCAGAGTAGTTCTGTTGCAAAGAGACATTGAATTATATAATTTTACAAGGCTCAATACACACAGATATTGTCTCATTAACAATGTAGACGTGAAATTCAACTGATATTATATTCACAAAACAGCTTTAAGGAAATTACTTGAAATTTGCTTTTATGTTTTTCAAACAATATACTGGAAAACAATTGAAATGTGTCCTATTTTTTGAACGAGTTTAGTATCACACAGTGTAAATGTATTGTGTTCTCAAGATTTATGATTAAAATAGAAGTGAATGATCATGTGTGTGCAGTTAGACTTCTCAGAGCACGTAAAGTCTAGTGAAGTCTTGTAAAAATCTCAGTGGAATATCTCGTATGATGTTCAGTCATGAGTTTCAAAATAGGATGGATCTCAGTTGGATTATTTCTACTCCGGAATCATCAGAATTAAAGGAAAACTGATGAAAACGCATATTGAGAATGGATTTTTTGGATAATTTTGAAGGTGCGGTCAGGTTTCTGACTTTCTTGGTCAGGTATCTATTGACTATTTCAAATTGTGGATTAAAAATTAGGTTTGGTAGTACCTTTGACATCAGGGCTCCTAGACCCCAGTGTAACCTGCCTGCTGCAGACTTGATAAATTAATTTTAACAGACCTGCTTTCATGTGACATCCTTTTATTTTTGTTTTTGCATTCCTTGCTTTGGGGTTATATTTTGAAAGGTACCATATAACACAAATTATATTTGCCATCACTGTTCTGCTGTCATCATTCTATTTTGAGCGTGGCACACCCTCTAATAGGCTTCGCTATTGCTTTGCCCCATCGAGGCTCTGCCTCAGCACCCTGAAACAGATCTTTGCACTAACAGCCCAATCAGGAGGTAACAACATCTCACAAGACCATAAAACATCAGCAGACCCACTGTCCAGCTCCCTTTTTCACTCAGCCACCTTACAGGTACAGCTCTACACTCGCAATCCCCAGCCATCGTCCAGTGTCATCAAGTAATGTCACCACCAGCATGTTTTGTGTTGTCTGCTCTTCACCGCTGGCAAGGCCAACTCCTACCATGCCTGCATGTTGCTCTCCTGGGAGGAGCACGAAAAACAATGTTAATTCACTGAGTTAGTTCATTCCCTTCTTACCAGCCCGTGCCAGCGAAGGAGGCTCAGTGATACTCCAAGCACTGAAACGAATACAAGGACCCGACCATACACTTCGAAAAGGAGCTTCTAATGTACCGCTACCCACTCGACAACCTGACCTCCAGGTGTATCGGGCCGCTCCATTTGTGCCACTCAGGTGCTTCACACAGGGACCTCTGGCTGGACAGCTTCAGCCTGAAAGAACAGAAGCAGCGGCAGTTTCTGAACATGCCCAT
The DNA here is from genome assembly GCA_024633595.2 of Lepomis macrochirus. NCBI lineage: Eukaryota > Metazoa > Chordata > Actinopteri > Centrarchiformes > Centrarchidae > Lepomis > Lepomis macrochirus. The sequence goes on from JALXJV020000009.1 coordinate 7,433,365, forward strand.
TTCCACCAACTTTCCTACCTACGACCCCAGCAGACTTCACCACGACAGCGGCAGCTTCAGCATTGCCACCAGGAAGCCTCCCTGTAACTGCACGCCTGTTCATTGTTAATAAAGGGCATCACCCGCATCTTACATTTTCCCTAAAGAGCTGAGTTCCTGTAATGCATTTAACACTGAAACAGCCCTTTTCAGATATAAGCTCATCTTATCATGACAGGGAGCCGCAGGGATGCGCTTTCTTTCTCTCATCCCCTCTCAGGTGAGGCGAATTAGGGGAAGGTGGTGCCCAACCTTGGCCTCCACATCACTGGCTTCATCCTCCACCTCATGTCTCTCGGCTAAATCAGCAGTCTCACTGCCGAAGTAAACACTGCCCCCTCTCTCTCTACACTCGCAGGTCTGTTGCTCTTTACTGACACTGTGATTGTTTTTATTATTGTCACTGTGGAAATTATTGGCATTGTTACTATTGTCATTGTTGTCATTGTTACTATTGACTTTATTGTTGATAAATAAATGATGATAAAGTTGTGGTGGCTGTCATTTCTGTTGTAATTATTATAATAATTGTAATTTTCGTTATTGACATTATTCTTACTATTGCTTTTGGTCAATTAACATTTCCATCATTGTTATTGAGAGACAGTAATTTCTGGCTGAGTTAAGAATTTCTCATTTTAACTTTCCTTTCATACACTTGACTTAAAACAAATAAATGGGACAATGTTTTTAATTTCTTTCCCCTCCTATGAGAAAAGTAAGTACAGCATTTAACTCTGCTCTAGCTAGGGGTAAAATACAGTAATTGGAACACACTCTGTGCACCACAACACAAATGAATAATGGTCTTTACAAACTGCTTCATTTTTTTCATCAACCACAGAGAGATGGTGGGACTAAAGTGGCTCCCTGAGGCACACCAAAAACATTGTCCACATTTCCCACATGAAAAGCTTAAACATACTGCAGGAGAAAACAAAAGTCTGTGATGGCAATTCGAGTTTTCAAAAAACAGCTCAGGCAAACACTTGTCTCTCCGTGAGTTTTATTCAAGTCTTCTGCAGAAGGACTCACAGCAACACACATACGCCATGTACATGTATGCTCGAATGAGTGATGAGAGCTCAGTGAGCCTGTTATTTATCCAGTTTTAGGGTCAATCATATCGTTCTACAGAGACACGTTGCCCCTGAAGTCTGGATAACACAGAGAACAGAGATATTTTGACTGTTACGTTTACACACAGCACAGATGAGTGTCCCTGAGTCCAGGGTTACATGCAATGCATGTTCATGCATTACATGCATGTTTGGAATTCCCATTACAAGTCTAACTGAAATTTTTCACATTTACATTACTAGTCATATTGATAAACTACTACAATAGGCAGATTATGGAAACTGAAGCAAAATAAACAACATAAAACACTCTCAGAGTAATATATAGCCTATTCCATTGTTTTACTACAGAATAAGGTGTCTGTTTTTCAATGTTGACTTTGCACTCTAAACTGGAGATGCAATCGAGGTGTCGTATACTATTCAGGATGCGTGACAGAGGCCTGCAGAGCTTGCAAAGCAGGTAGTACCAGCTCCTCACAGGCAGAAGAAATAAATAGAATTATTTATAGGTGTAAAATATTTATTTGGGATCTGTCTGTGCCCCCATTGCTAAAATATAACATAGGTGAAAGCCCAGAGTGGGCTGGAACATTGAAAGATTAATCTCTCCTCATTTTTCTCCTGTAATTACAACCTATTTGATGGGTTTGGCATCATAAAACCAAAGTAATTCAAATGAAGGTGCATGTAAAAAGTGAGTGGCGGTCCTTAACTAAGACACAAGTTGTGAACATCTAAAAATCATAATGAACCCCATGGCTCGACAATTTTGGAATAAAAGTGTACTTAAAATTAGAAATGGACCAGATATTACACAGTAAATAAGAAATGCAGTGCAACACCCACAGTCACTAGATTTGGTTTGGGTGACATGGTAACAATATTAATGAACTACTTAGTGTGATTCAAAATGTAAATGAGGATTGACCTTGTTGTTCAAATACCGCTGTGTAGCAGGGATATGGAGTAAACACTCCTTTTTCAGATTCCAGAGGACACATTAACAACAGTTTCATGGGAGCTGCAAAAAAAGATACATTTAAATAAGTCATCATACTAGTGAGACATCACAGTGAAGACTGGAATTCTAGTCATTCACACCATCTGCGAATGTGACAGAATTTACAATTCATTTTAAAACTGCATTTAGCAATGGCAATGGATGGTTATATGGCCACTGGACAATTCAGGATGCTGATCTCTGTGTCAAAGCAATGGCTACTGTCAATCATGTCAAGATTATATTGTTCTGAGAGCTTCAAACACTAAACATCCTTTTAAGTATTTTGGTATGTGTATATTTAAAAATGTGTGTGTGCATTGTGTGTCTGTCACAATGGTTGCCAAAACTGGTTTACAACCATCCAAATAGCAATGTGAGTAAAATCAGATTTCTGTGCGTCCAGTGTGTCGTAATGTGATTAAAAAACGCATTCACATGGCAAATGTAACCAGAGCCAATATTAAACATGGGCTGGAAATCCTCCACTCACAAATGCTTTATTTCTCTCAGCTCTGTCTTCTACAATTATTGACTTGTTTTGACACACATCACCATGAAGCCAAGGTAAAGTCACCAAGGTAGCAATAAGAAGTTAAAATGTCACAGGTTTTAGCTCAAAAGACAAAAAATAGACCTATTAATAGCAATCCATCATGTCTCACCCATTTCAATTAGTACATTTCAGTGTATAGATTATGTGAATACAGAGTATGGCAGAGTTAACATTTAACATATGGGTTCTGAAACTTTCACTCTCAGTAAACATGTACACAAAATTCAGCACAGCAGCGACTGAAGAGGGATGGTCATAAATTAAACTCCCATAATAAGATTACAACACAGGATGCCAACTATTAAGCAGAATCTAATAAGCTATGTGTTGGGAAGCAGCACCAAGCGCCATATGACTCAGTAAACCACCTCTGATCATTACAGAACGTTTACTATCCAGTGAATTGAGATGTATCTAAACCCAGCAATGCACCTGCTATACAGCAGCAGGGTAAGACATGTCAGCTATGCAGAACATGATTACAAATTAAAAAATCACAAGAGTTCATGGCATGAGCAGAAACAATGACGTATAGCAGAGAATCTCTTCTTAAAAAAGCAGATGAGTATCAGTATATCTCAAGATTGGCAATGAGTGCTGCTGAGTTAATGCCGCATTCCAGATTGCTCGAAACTTGGAAATGTTCGAGTTGAAATATCTGACTTCTAACCTGAAAGCATTCCAGGTGAATGCTGGTTCATGACTGCAAAAGTGAACGAAAAACATGACTGACCGTCACAATCTCTTTGTCAAGTGTACGCAAGTGTACAGTTGCACCCTCAGCACTGCCCTCGGTGTTAATTAAAATTGACGTTTTAATAAAAACAAGTGACTGAAGTGGTAATCCTCAAAAGGCAGTAAATGTTTTAGATTATACTTTGTAATTTTTTCAGATGTTTTGGTGTTTAACATTTTACTGAATGACTACTGCGCAGAGAAGTTGACTTTCAGATTTCCTGAACTGTCATCTGTCATCAGCTACCTAAAAACATTTGCAACATATTTCTACATCCGTATATCTGTAGAACAGGTTTTACTATATGATAGCATGGATTATAGTATTTGAAATACATGGAAATATACTTTATGTTGCCTTTTGTTTATGGTTTACCATAATATATACAAACAATTGTACAATGTGTGCTTCCATGGGAGCTGCCATTGTTGTGTGATATCATTCAGCTGCTACTGCTGAAGTTGCAGTATTTTTTCTCTGAGTTCACAAGTAAGAAATACGACTTCAAGTGGCATTCCGCAGTACTTTTTTTAGCTGGAGGTCAGATATTTTCGAATTCCGAGTTGCCTGGAACGCAGCATAAGCAGCAGCAGCAGCAGCAGCAGCAGCTGAGCAGGAGCTCAGCAGTAAATGCCACGTTCCAGTCTGGTTGGAACTGGGAAATTTCCAAGTTGAAATAAACGACTTCTGACCTCAAAGTTTTTCAGGTGCATGGTGGTGCATGACACCATTAAACATGGCTGACCGTGACAAACTTGCATTTCTTTGGCAAGTTTTTGCACAGTTAAACCCTCAGCAGTGCCCTTGGTGTTAATTAAAAGGATGGTCATTTTATTAAAAGCAAGTGAAAAATATACATTAAATTACTTATACATTAAATGTGTATCCTTCTAGCTACATCAGTTGGTAATCCTCAAAAGTCTGGAAAAGTTGTATGCTATATTTCCAAATGTTTCCACATTTCTGGGCATTTTTAACATTTTCCTGAATAACTTTTGGGTACAGAAGATGACTTTCTGAGATTGTTGACTACAGGCCTAACAAGCGACCTAATTACATTGACAAAATCTTTCTGCATCAAATTACATGCAGACTAAGTTTTACTATTTGATACTATATTAATTTAATTTAATACTTTACTTTGCCTTTTAGTTTATGGTTTACCATTTACAATGTGTGCTTCCATGGGAGCTGCCATTGTTATGTGACGTCATTCGACTCGGGTACATATTTTTTCACAGTAGTTAACAAGTAGGAAATCCAACTTCAAGTGGCATTCCATAGTACTTTTTCTGGTTGGATGTCGGAAATTTTCCAATTCCCAGTTGCCTGGAACGCAGCATTAGACGTTGAAGAATAAAACATGCAAGCCATCATATAAACCAAGTGCTTTGAGTTGAAATGTTGCTGTAATGTGGTAGAAGAGTGTGTAGAAAATCTGGTTGTGGTTCCCAATCCTGTTTCTGACAAAAGCCAGGTTAAATAGAAGAAATGGCTGCTTTGTGAATTGGCTGTGTGCAACGAGACAACATAAATGTTAAACTCAACGACCTACATAAAATACACCTGATAAAACAGCCCCCAAAACAAAAGCAGCAACTCATAACATCATTATACAAACATGGCCATCCATATTTCACCACTACACAAACAAAGAGCATGAAAGCACTGCACTGCACAATGTTAAAAGCCAAAAGCTCCGTCAGGATGATAAAGTAATTTACAATGCAAACGGTGAAAACAGGGAGCCTAGCTAGCAAGAGGTAGACACATGCTGCCAACAGGTACCAAGACATGCTCAAAACAGCAAAAGAGCACCAACACAGCCAAGATATGAACTCACAATATGTATATTAGAACAGGCAGCAAACTTACCTTGTTGAAATGAAGTAAGGACCCTCTGTATCCCAGCAGACAGCAAAACTTCAGGGAGTAGTGAGGTGGTCCAAAGCTGCGAACACCAGCAACGTTAAACTCCACATCAGATAAGCTGAAAGGCGTGGCGGAAGCTTTAATCTTGATTTACTTTATTTCCTTCACAAATCCTCTTCAAATCTAACTGGTGGGCATGTAGGATGTTTACGGAAAGCTTCATGAGCAGCCACGGGAGCTTCTGTAACTTATATGGGTTTCAGCAGAGTTTAGCAAACGCACCGCAGCACGGAGAGAACCAGAGGGCCGAGTATTGACAGGCACCTTCAGCTGCCTTAATTAGGCTTTGTTTGGTGCACTGGTTCTCAAACTTGTTCTCTCACACCAATTTAAATAAAACAAAAGATTCCAGGTTACAGCCTTGCTTGCATTAGAACCTTTTTATGTAATCCCACTACATGAATCACTTCCATACAACTTTAGGTCTGCTTATGCCCCCAGTTTTAGAACCACTGGTTCAATTAGGCTACCGATTACCTTGCATTTAATATCTAGTTAAAATTGTTTGTTTTTAATTCCTTCTTCAATATAATGATAAACAAATATTAAGCATAATCTCAATAATAAAGGGTACAAGGTGTTTTACAGAGTTCATTTCAACTCCACAAACTGCAACAATGAGACATAGAAAAAAATCTAATTTAAGAAAAAAATATTTTATTAAATACAGTTTGATAACATTATATTGAATATGCCATAATAAAATACAAAGTAATACAGCCTGGAAGAAAAATATATAAAACAACTGAAGAAAACAGTAATTGAGATTCTAAAATAAACACTCATGGGGATCTTCTTAAAAGATGTAATACATCACAGGAAATTGGTCCTTATTGATAGAGGGGTTGGTCAGTCTGGAGCACATATAATAACCTTTTGCCTTCACTGGAAATAATGAGCAGGTTCTCCTTTGTAAGACAGCACCATGTGTAAGCCATTAAGTAACTCTTCTTGTCTTTATCCAGTAAGGTTTGTCAATTTGTTAACATGACCTTTTTCTATATTGACTGTAACCATTATTTTTGCTGTTTCCAGGCCATTCTGCTTGCCTCGTCGTCACTACAGTCATTCATTGCAAATTTTTCACAGCTACAATGATGCTGGTTCATTTGTATTAATAATGACATATCCCCAGCGGCATGGACTATATACAGTAATACCTGGGCTGACATGATGTCAGCTGCTGTTATATCAGTTAGAAAAAAATAGTGTGTTTTTCAGGATTGACATTTTACAATTAATTGATTAATCCCAATACAGCAAGAAAGAGGAAACACTTTGTTTTCTCAGTAATCAAAAGGATCTGTAAAGCTTTCAAAAAGACTGTGGGCATTCTTCAAAACACTTAAAAAGACTGTGGGCATTTACAAATATCCCAGTTCTTTATTTTAGTTCAAACCTGCTTTCAGTGAGGCAGGAGGATCAACTGCTACTATAGTGATATTTTAACGCTGCATAACTTTCAGAGCCAAATGTGCCCAATAAAAAACAGTGTCATAAAAATAGAGTCAATTCATCTAATATTTATATAGCCTTATCTTTTGCTTGTGTATATGTGTGCGGTACATGCAGTATGATAAATAATAGCATTTCTTATATATATGATTCCATTTTCGTATGTGTCCATCTTGTAGTGCATTTGTGGAAAGAGGAAAAAAGTGTATTCAGTGGAAAATAGAAAACCAAAAGGTAGCTCTGTATATGTGGTTGCTGCTGTCACGTATGGGGGAAGATGTGACCCCCCTCATGACTGCACCTTACCCTGCAATGCTCCCACCACACTCCAGCTGTGTGCTCCCTGGGTCCGTCTGCATGCTGTCTCCTAGGCCATATACCATCATTAACAGGCAGAATAAGCCATGGCCTCTCCCAAACCCCTTGTCTCTATCTCTCCATGGCTTCCCATAAACGTAAGCCTCCTATGCTGGCCTGCCATTCTTGAAATGTCAGAAGAATTGTCCCAAGGCTTTCCAACCCGTTAAATTAAGCCAGACATGCAAAACTGAACCTCTAATTAAGTACATTAACTTGGAGCATTGAGCATCCATTCACAGCATTGTGTTGTTTGCTTACAAGCCACCATGGGGGGGAAAGAGAGTGAGGGAAGGAAAACAAGAGAGAAGATACATTTAACAAGCACATTATTGAGGAAAACAGTCTGCAACAACTTGGTGGCTGGAATACACTGATACACAGCAGTATCTTCTTTAAGGATAGAAAAGACTTTGTCCAACATCACTGATACCACTGACAAAAAAGGAGGAAGGAGGAGAAAAAACAGAACTCTCTCTGGACCACATTTGTCTGGCCGACAAAGCCGATGTGCCCACAGACTGCCTCAAAATGAGCTATTGTGGGGCCAGCTTTTTGAAATGGCTTTTAAAAATGCACTCATCCAGTCGTACATTTGAAGACAATTCAGTGTTGCTGACTTTCTATGGAACTGACAATTAGGCATTTTGGTTTGGACTAACACTGAGGTCTTTCAGATCTGAGTTTGGCCATGTTTGTGTCACAGGGTTTATTGAAAGTGCATTAACTGAGATTTTAACTCTCTGATGCACAAAAGATTGCCATAATATATTTGCAAGGGTCTGCAATGTTTGGTAGGGATGCTGATCAATACCAATGACTCAACGATTGCTTTAAGTGCTGACATTTCTGCCTTTCAGATTTTCCCCTCCATCTCCTTCCTTTTACAACTGCTTGATGATGAGGAATGGATCACCAGCACATTTGTTTCCATCCCAAAAAGCAACCTCAAGGACCCACAGCAGTGCATTTTAGATTTAATAACTTTTTTGTGAATACTTTGTACCCCAGCTCCTACAGAATAACGTTAGTGGAGCGGAGAAGTGGATGACCAACACACACTGCAACACTTTACAATAGGAAAAGGGTTCTGGAGAAATCCATTATCATGATACAGAGCAAAAAATGTCACAGCAAGTAATATAACTAACATAAGCAAAGTTGTAATTCTGCGATACTCACACCTCTCCCGCTGCTGTAGCTAACATCACAAGACCGGCATGTCTTGGCAAACTGGAAAACTGAATGTCCATGGGCAAGACCTTTAACGTTATCTGACAAACAAATCATGCCTGGATTGGCTAGAATAGTGTTGTGTGGCTCTGTCAACGCCACTTTGTTTGTTTCCCATTTACAGAGCAAGGGCTGTGTACAAACACTGGATGTTAATTCAGCGCACATACAGAGTGAACAACTAGTGGACCGTGAGATGATATTCGCTAACTGAAGTACAGGAAGAATTTACAGGAAGATTCTCTGTGTACAGTTACCTTAAATAAATACCTTAAATAAAAAAGCTACATACTGTCCCACACCTTCGTCTGCTTTTTGCTGTTCACAGAATGACCTTCATCAAGACCAGTGAAACTGTCAGTGTTTTTTTTTAATTTGCAGCTCAGTGGGCAAAGGACAGGTGTTTTGAATTGATAATCTATTCTGTTTCAAATCGTGACACCAAGAATCAGAACCCAGTTGAATCATGCGAAGATTCCTTCCCCTATTAAGTTAATGTTGGTCTCTGCTCTATTTATAGCTTATTTATGTCTTGTTAAATTTTGTTTTAAATTGCAGGCTTGCATGAGCTGTGTCAGAGCCTTGATGTTGTCTCAGTTCCTTTGTTGCTAATAGAGACTGACATGAATGGAGACATCAGGGGGGATCAGTGGGTGGCTTAAATGATACAAGTTACCATGAATTTAGTGTTATTTATTCTGCCAGAATATTCAGCTATGTCACGTTGTTTAATATAATGGCCGTGTTACAGCAGAAAAGTGGAATGTGTCCTTTCACACATGCTTGAAAAGGTTTTCATATATGCTTCACATATCCACTGACAGTAAATATGGATAAATATCTTTACAGAGATCAACAAGTACGGTCAACGGAGGTGAGGAGATTTTGTCAGTCAGAGGTCAGCAAGTTACACAGAGTAATTCACCACTGGTTACATCTGCCATCAACCATTAGTGTCTTCACAATGGAAAGACTGGGTCAATGTGAAGGTTTCTACATGTTGATGATATATTAATAATTTAGTTGACAATAATATGACAATATTATTATTTTTTGGCTTTTTTTTTAATTTGACAATAAAATAACAAACAATGAAAATTCATCTTGGGAGAAAAAAGGTCATGGGTCTGTTGGTTGGTTGATCCACAACTTTCATTCCAGATTGAAATATCTAGACCATTAATGGATGGATTGACCTGACTATTGGATTGAGTAATGAAATTTGGTAGCCACCTTCATGTCCCCCTCAGGATGAATTGTAATAATTCTAGTGATCACTTAACCTTTTATTTAGTTCCATCATCATGTCAAAATATTCATTTAACAAATTAAATTCCAGTCATTGTTAGCTGTCATTTTAGCATGCTAACACACTTAGCTATAACGGTTTGCAAACATTACACCTGCTAAACATCAGCATGTTAGCATTTCCATTGCAAGCATTTTTATATGCATGCTGATTTGAGCATCACAGAGCCCTTGGCACAAGATCTTAGACTTGTTGTTTGTCCACTTGTATCTATGCTATTTTTTTCCTGTCAACATTATCCAATAAAACAAAAATGATAATACACTATATACTGTACAACCTAAAACTCTAATTAAATGATTGATCAAATGTTATTCTAATGGGTCATGATTCTTCTTCACATCTGTGAAAGGATGTTACATGTTTTGTTTTGTTTTTTTTCTACAAATGCTAGCGGTAGATGCACTTGCGTTTTGGGTCTCGCTGGTTCCATTTTACATAAAATGATGACATGACATCATGAGTGACAAGTCTGTGCAGATCTTATGTCATATCCCAGTTAACACTATAGCATCTAGCAAGAAGTTTAAATTGTAGACGATGCTGATGCACAGATATTTGCCTCACATGCTTGTTTCATTCCACAGACATGATGATGATGTATCCAATCTGTTTAAGTGACTAGGAAGAGCAAGGGGGCAGCCGGCAGGCCCTACAGCAGGACCTTCAGACTTACTGGACAACTGTTGGCCAGTTAAATGGCTGCGGGGTGGAAGGACCAGGAGCAGAATGAGAAAATGAACAGCGAATGTGTCAGCCCCACATTGGTTAGTCACCTTTGGAAATACTTGGTCAAATTTATTGTTACTCTGTGACAAGTAAGATGGCGAAACTGAATCAATGGTATGAGCACAAGTTTCTCTATCTTAACATAGATTTATTTAGTATAAGTTGCAGTCATATCCACTCACATTCTCATTTAGCATGTAAAATAACATTGTTGATGGTTATAATGGCAACATCATGTTATAACTAGTATTTTTTGAGGTCTCAGTCTCTACTTCCTTGAAAAAACTGGCTATGCTGCTTCGAGCTCCTTCCCCCCCATGTGAGCTATCATGTGTTTGTCAGTGTGAAATTCAATTCTATGGATGCAGATGACTCAGAGAAATTTTGAAAAGATGTAGATTATATCGACTTTGACTCCCCTCCTTCCTCCTCCACATCACACAAGTATAAGTCTCATAGATATTCTTGTCTTTGCAGATTGGACATTTTTGTGTATGGCCAGGAGGACACAGCATAAGAGGCACAAGTCAGGAATAATGAGAAAGGTAACAGCACAGGAGGTGAGATAACTGACATTAGTTAACTGGGTTGTCATAGTTTTCAGGGATGGAAAGTGTGAAGAGTGAAAAGCAAAACATTTAAGGAAGAACTGTATAGGAATGTAGGAGACAAGTTCAGGTTTTGTGATAATCAGGTAAATAACGCAAACAACTAAATATTTCAATTGCAAGTATATGTATGAAATGATTATTGGATATAACTATTCAATATTCAGAAGTTATAATTTATTAAATTCATCATGGCCACAAAATGTGGTGTGTGCAGTCCCACAATGTCCAATTCATCAAAACCATTTGGTCAACTATAATGGTAGAACAACTGTTTGACAGATGCAACACACTGTATTATATTCTGTCTACTGTAGAGCAGTTAAAGGAAAGCTTCTTCTCCACTGTTACTTTATCTCTGTGACTGTGACACTGAGGAAGCCATGCTCAGAAAGTTAGAGAAACTTCCAGTGAATCATGTTGCATAATTGGAGCTGTATCGGTTATGCTGCTGCTCACAAACACTTATTATGTACCATGTGGCTTGAAATTCATGAAATAGCTCCTTGTAATGCCTTGTCCGTCACTCTGAAGTTAGCTGTCAGCTAACATAAGTTAGTAATGGGCTGGCACTGGGATAATTGGCTCAATTTATTAACTTGATTAATCTTGCTCACAATGAATGGTCCAACTTTAAGTCAGAGGCTGTTGAAGGGGACGCTTTGTCAAAATGTCACCCACAAGGAACTTATACATACATGTTTCCAGCTACCTCTATGTTTGTCCATTTAGCTGTCAGCTTATCATTAATCTACAAAGCTATATTTACTTAATATAGACTGGTGTTGCTTGACACACCATATAATATATAAAAAAAGAAATAACAAGAAAGGATAAATAAAAACATTGTATACATTTAATTAATTAATTTAATTAAACATTTTATTTAGTGCAGATTTCATTCATTTATAAGTAATGATTTATATGTAATGATGGCTCACCCTGAACCTCACTCACAGGTTTTACTACTAAAATCCTTTATAATGGTTACTCTTACACTGCACATATCATTTCACATTGTTGTGATGATAATGTTTTTACATATAATTATTAGTGTAATCTTTTCACAGACATGTTTTGAAATAATACACTGTTTTTCAGTGAAAGTGTGAAAGCACTGAGTCTCTCATTTTATTGTTACATGAACTGTAGCTTCCATGTTTGAAAAGACTCATTCAAATTTTCCTTGCAATTCCAGTTACCAGCTGCAGCTGTCATGGAGAACCAGCTGCTAGTGACATTATCCAAGACCTTATGCTGTATTGATTAAATATTACTGCCTATAAAATGCTGATTTCCTTACACTGAGTTGGTACATGAGACTGCCCTCTTTAATAGCCCAGAACAAATTTGTTGCTGCTCCATCCCACTGTAGGGACCTGTTTTTTTTAATGTCCCACTTTATTTATTTTAACACAATGTAAAATACAGAGAGAAAACGGTTTCTAAAACGCACTGGGAGAATCAAGAATAAAACAGTTGTAAAGTCGCTTGAAAAATTTACATTATCCTAACATGGTCAGATTTGCATTAATATCCAATAGGCAAACTAATGCTACCTGAAGAATTGCCGTGAGCTTGAAGCGAGATGCTAATACAGCAGGTGAAATAAGTATTGAGTACATTTTTTCTCACTAAACATATTTCTAAAGGTGCTATTGACATGAAATGTTGGTAACAACCCAAGTAAATCATACACAATGTTCAGAAATTAAATATGTGTAATGATATGAAATGACAAAATTATTGAACACATGAAGAAACAGAGGTGCAAAAAGGCATGGAAAGCCAAGACACCAGTTGAAATCTATCAGTAATTAGAAAGCAATCCTCCCCTTTGTCAGAGCACATTAATATCAGCTGGCTCAGTCCCATCTGACAGCCAATAAAAAGGTGCGTCATTACCATAGTGTCACACAGGGAACTTCTCATGATTTATTCATGCATTATCACGGGATGTACTATTTCCGTGATATTGTTTGCTTTGGCAATGAATATGGTAGTGAAGTCTGCAGAGGTAGAGTGCAGAGGCCCACTCACCAAGTCAGGCATACGGCAGCCCCCCATCAGAGCATTTATGGATGATCTGACGGTGACCACAGCATCGGTTTCGGGGTGCAGATGGATTCTCCAAGGGCTCGAGCACCTCATCAAATGGGCTAGGATGGAATTCAAGCCAGCTAAGTCCAGGTCCCTGGTGGTAAGGAAAGGGAAGGTTACAAACCAGTTCCGCTTCTCACTTGGAGACATCCAGATACCATCTGTCGGAGAAAAGCCAGTCAAGAGTCTGGGCAAGATCTACGACTGCACCCTGAAGGACACCGCAGCTCTCCAGACAACAACTAACCAGTTGGTAAGCTGGCTGATGGCTGTGGACAAGTCAGGGCTGCCAGGTAAATTTAAAGCCTGGATCTACCAGCACGGCATCCTGCCCCGTCTGCTCTGGCCACTGCTGGTCTACGATGTGCCAATTACCACCGTCGAATGCTTTGAGAGGAAAGTCAGCTGTTTCCTGCGGAAGTGGCTAGGCCTACCACGAAGCCTCAGTGACATCGCCTTGTACGGGAGGAAGAACAAGCTAAAATTGCCCTTCAGCAGTCTGAAGGAAGAATTTATGGTAACCCGATCAAGAGAGGTGCTACTGTATAGAGACTCCAGTGACATCAAGGTCTCTTCGGCAGGCATAGAAGTCAGAACCGGCAGGAAGTGGAAGGCCCAAGAGGCAGTAGATCAGGCTATGTCTGCGACATAGTGAGCTGGTGGGGGCAGTAGCAGCTGGACGGGCAGGACTCGGGAACAATCCAAGACCTCGCTTTAACAAGGCCCAGGGAAAGGAAAGGAGACAACTGATTCAAGAGGAGGTCCGAGCTGGGGTGGAAGAAACCCGCTGCAGCAGGTCAGTCGGGATGAGGCAGCAGGGAGCATGGACTCGATGGGAGCAGGCAGCAGACCGGAAAATATCATGGACAGAATTGTGGAAGTCTGAGCCACACCGGATTAAATTCCTGGTTCAGTCTGTCTATGATGTCCTCCCCAGTCCATCCAATCTCTTCCGCTGGGGCCTAGCAGAGACACCACTGTGCCCACTCTGCCAGAGAGGAGGTACACTAGAGCACATCTTGAGCTGCTGCTCAAAAGCACTGGGAGAGGGGCGCTACCGTTGGCGCCACGACCAAGTACTGAGGGTCATTGCAGAGGTTATCAGCACTGGGATCGCATGCAGTAGATACCAGCGACCAGCAAGACAGAACATCGCCTTTGTTAAAGTTGGGGAGAAGCCACATCAGCGCCTGAAGCAATCAGGGGGGCTGCTGGCAACAGCACAGGACTGGCAGCTGAAGGTCGATCTTGGGAAACAGCTCAAATTCCCAGAAAACATCGCAGTGACCACACTCAGGCCAGACATTGTCCTGGTGTCAGAAATAACAAGGCAAGTGGTCCTGCTGGAGTTGACTGTTCCCTGGGAGGACCGGATGGAGGAGGCTTTTGAGAGGAAGAGGGCCAAGTACGAGGAGCTGGCAGGCGAATGCCGAAGCAGGGGGTGGAGGACCCGATGTAATCCCATCGAGGTCGGGTGCAGAGGATTCGTCGGCCAGTCACTGATTAGGGCCCTCAAGATGCTTGGAGTGGAGGGACTGCACATCAGGAAAGCCGTCAAGAACATCACGGACGCCGCCGAAAAGGCGTCAAGATGGCTGTGGATCAAGCGGGGCGATCCGTGGATCATACAAGCTACTCAGACACAAGCCAGGGTCTGATCAACCCTGGCTGGCTCGCCTGGGCGAGGGTGTATGATGTTGTGAGACCCGAAACACCCAATGAACCCAGGATACATCACTGATGATGTGTCTGAGTTGCACCAGAGGTGTATTTAAAGAACTATGATGGGTAAAAGCAAAGAGTTCTCTCACGACCTTTGCAATCTTATTGTTGCGAAACAAACTGATGGCGTTAGTTATAGAATGTTTTCTGAATATTCCAGGTTTGGGACTATAATCCAGGAGTGTAAAAAACATAATTTCACCATAAACTGGACACAACCAGGTGTTCCTTGCAAGATTTCAGAGGAGACAGAGGAGTGAAAAGAATTATTGAGAGTTGTCTAAGAGACCAGTCTTAGACACCAGTTGAAATCTATCAGTAATTAGAAAGCAATCCTCCCCTTTGTCAGAGCAAATTAATATCAGCTGGTTCAGTCCCATCTGACGGCCCATAAAAAGGTGCGTCATTACCATAGTGTCACACAGGGAACTTCTCATGATGGGGTCATTTCACATTTTTACACATTGTTATTTTTGTTTTCATTTTTTATTTTTTGTATGAATGGATTTGGGTTGTTACTAATATGGAACATTGTGAAAAAAATGTAAAAATTTCATGTGAATAGCAATTTTTAGAAATGTGTTTACTGAGAAAAATGGTGACATGTTCAATACATATTTTAATCGCTGTATCAAAAGTATCTGCATGTTGCAGCCACTTTTGTTCATCTGATGCTCTGTGTATGCTTTAGGTATACTCTTTGACACTAGATTTACACAGTGTAAGTATAAAATAGTGGTAGGCCCTTGACCAAAGTTCTGAATTGTAATGAATCATTTTAGACTTGTAGACAATTCTGGTCAAGGTAAAGGTTAGGGCCGATAAGTCTAGTCATTATCCACCATTAAATCACACTGACAAGCAGTATTAAGAGTCCAAACTGCAGTTCTAAACAGGCTGTTTGTCTAAAACTGTTGCAGCTGGAAGTGCCTCCTTCTGTGTTAATGGTTGTACCTGTTTGATCCAGCAGCCGTGGGCCACTAATTTCACATGATAACCACATAGTATATCAAGTGACTGAAAAGCTTTATAATACGCTCATAACTGGAAGAACTTTCAGTATGAAGGCACTTATAATGATGAAAACAGCATTTCCACATTCAAATAGTTTAACTTTGTTGTGTAAGCGGGAAACAATGTAATTTAACAAGTGTCTTGCTTCTCCTTTGGATCAAATGACATAGTTTATTTATCAGATAAACCAGCCTCAGTCAGCTCATTGATTGAATCACATGACCTTCCTTACTTTTACCTGACCTTGTCCCACAGTAAAGCCACAGTATGACCAGCTGCTGACCAGTAGCCCCACCTCCCACTGACCGGCTGATCCTTTCACCAGTTTGGTTGAGTTGACTGCCCTCTTGTTTGTTAATTTTACCAGACTGCTTAACTTTAAAGCACAACATTCAAGCTAGCCTGTTTGATGCTGTGCATGGAAACATTTCCAGTGAGCTGAAAGCATAATCTCAGTGTTGTTCCACTGTGGTCTGGTAAGTTTTTATTTTAAAGAGACAAACAGAGTATGTGAAGGCCTTGAGAATAAGAGAAAGTGTAAGAAAGTTTCTTATGCATATAATTAATTATAAAATAGTGTAGAAAGTGTACAAATGACTTTGTTCTGTCATATTTTTGTTTGACAGTAGCATCTTTTTACAGGGTTTGTGTAATTTGCAAATGTCTATTATTTCTTAGATTACTATATTGTATATCCTATTCAATGTACCAGTTATTAAAGGAGTACTTAGCTTAGTTGATGGTTAGCTTAGCTATGACAACAGATACTATCAAAGATCCACATTTCTCATCCCACACCTTCTATCTTGAGTGTGAGCAGTCAATCTTGCAGTGACAAGTCAGGTTAACCTCTTGCCTTGAGTTGCTCATGTACCACCATCCTCACCATGACAGGATACCATCTTATGCTACATCCACACTTCTATGTTTTCGTACGTAAATGGTTGATAAGCATATTTCAAGAACAATTGAATAAAAATGGCCATTCAAAGTCAGATGACCTGTCATTAAATTAAATTACATCACATATCTAAATAAGGTGTAGAAATAATTGCTCTGTGACAGGGTTTGACAATGGTATCTGCATTTGGATAATAGTACTTTTATTCATTTTAATAATACGGTCCTCCCTTTCGTGAGCTTGTTTTCACTGGGTCTTAGATAAGTTAATTGAAATATAGTGCTGCTGTGATAGTGGAGCAGAAAAAATAACCATTCTTGGACATTTGTCATTTATAGCAGGTTTACAGCCAGGTCATGTGAGTGGTGATAAATTGCGATGTGTGTGTATGTGTGTGTATGTGTGTGTGTGTGTGTGTGTGTGTTTACATTTATCAGTATTTCTATTAAGTTCATAGATAGGAAATTTAAGGTCATGGTGGATGACTGGTGGCAGTTGCATTAATAAATGTGCTTCTTCCTATTGGATGCTGTGAGTCTGCATAAATTAACTTTTATGGAACCTGCATTATGAAATCTAACTTTTACTTCAACATCACTGTGTTCTAGTTGATACATATCTTTAATAGATCAACTGAGCAAAATATCTTGATCAAGATTTATAGTTAACTGTCCCAGATAGATATATAGAACATGAATGCAAAGATAACTCTAGTATGAAACTTGAGTCGTCTTTTTTCACTGCTGCTTAATAAGTACCCGATTTTCATATTTTTTGCATATTTGGATGAAAACTTAATGTCACCTTCAAATGGAGCCATCAGATTTTAACTTTGATGAAAGACTTTTGTAGAATTGTCAGCTGGAGCCAGAGCTCCTGCAGAGTTTACACAAGGTGGCTGAGATTGGACTTCAGAGTGCTAAAAGACAAAAGACGAGCAACACAGCCAGAGTTAAGGAGAGTTTCATCTGATCTACTGTATGTGTGGATTTAAAATTTCTTTTCCTATACAGTTGCTCTCTGTATCTTTTTAGAAGCTGGCGCAGCAAAATGGACAAAACCAAAGAAAATCTCAAGTTAAAAATGGTTCACTTTTCTTCAGTTGTGATGTGTTTCCTGATATGGTCTCCCTGCAGACACTGGCATGATACCGCTACAGTACAGGACAACCTGCCAATCAGTCAGTACGAAATAAGACGAGTATTAAAACACTCACACGCTGCCTCATCTTGATTCAGCATCACATTTAAAAAATAAATTTAATAATGTAAATTGTACAAATCCACCACTATAAAAAGACTAACGAGTAAACAACAGCTGCACCACTGTCAAAACTCGTATCATAACGGATGCAGTAGTGTGAACCAAGTGTTAAAATATGATAATGACATGCTCCCAACGTCATCAGCTTTTAACTGACTCTGTTATTCAGAGTGACTTACAATACAATGAGCTAAAGAGGTGAGTTAGCTTCACAGACTCCATCTGCAAAATCATAGGCTGATATGATGGGTCAAAGGTCACAGCCACACTGCCCTGAGGTAACTAAAAAATTACTATGCCTCAAGAATCATCATGAATAATCAATATTCTTTGTTGTCCCGCTTTCACACACACATAGCTTCAACCTTTTGAAGTGTAATGTATGAAAATTACTTTCTACACGATAGCATGAAGCACCCTCCCCACACCCCTTATCTCTGACTGTGTTTTGTTTATCTGCCTCCTCACCGTTGCTCTCCATTTATCAGCTGCTCTGGCATTCCTGTTAAAGCATCCCCGTGGCTTGTCTCTTGGACAATGATGGACACAGGTGGTCAGAGAAAAGTGTCCACATGGCTGAGACCAGAGCACTGTCCTGGGTCTCTGACAGTGGCCTTGAAGGCTTATCATCTCTCCACAGAAGTGCTTTTTCATGCTTTTGATCTCGTGTAAATTAGTTTCTCTGGCTTTTCTGTTAAAGCAATTTTCCTCCCGGCCCCTGTCACAGAAAATCCCAGTGGCGATGGGTATGATCAGAAACTTATAGTGTCATTTCTGCTGTCTGCGGCTGTGACCTTGATTGACAATCTTAAGGATGGTAGTTTATGAGATAAAATACTTACAAGGAAATAACTGTGAAGGGAAATACAATTAACTCATTATCTGAGCACACAACCCTTAACCAGAGCTGCCATCAAGAGGTCACAACTTACCATTATTTATTTATTTGGATGTTCTTCGAGTAACAGATATAATTAAATAAAAAATAATAGACAAAAAATATATGCAAATAAACAGTGGTTACACAAATTACAATTAAATAAAAATGCAGAGTATGTTATTTGAAAAAAACAAAAGCAAAGCTATGAGTTTTTATATTACAATTACAATCTTTTTAAGTCCAGGGAACTATTGTGAACACAAACATGTGAAATCAGGGATCTACTGAGCACCAATTTTGGCAAAATCTGGAGAGAGTCTGACATACTTTGTTGAAAATTGTGTTTAATTTAATTTGTGAAAGTGTAGCAGTAGAGCATTGTCTTCAGTGTTTTGTTCTGTAAATGCAATATCAACCTCTTCCCCCCAGGTAGGTTTTTCAATGAATTTGTACTTCAGCACTTATCCAATGGAAAAAACATAATTGTAGTAGTCTAGTAGATGTTTTTTTTTATACTATTGTCTGTAGGATCGATACCAAAAAAAGAGAAAAGAATGATGTCTCACATTGGATCACATTATGGGGAGGAATGACTCAGGGGCAATGCAATTATATTAAGAAGTGTGATGCAATTGACTCATGGCACATTGTTCCCCTCAACGTGTTAGTAGTTGTTAATAATACAAAATATATGTACTGATGTAGATAAACCACGTGTGCTTGAAAATTTGAAAAACACACATCATTACTGTAAATGTGCCAGTGTTAGCCCACTGGCTGATTTTCAACTGCACTCCTCTGGCAAGATGTTTTCGAAACCTTTAAAATAATAAAAAAATTACATAACAAGGACAACACCATAAAAAGCAACAGCAACAGAACACAAATTCTCAAAAACACAAGCCATGCTTAGTTTTATATGCTGCATTTTTCAAAACAAGGTCACATCATCGACTAAGTGCAATAAAGCTTAGTTAGTTTGACAGAAGTTGGACTACATTTTGCTACAAATGCTATCCATATTGGGTTTAGTAGGGGGAAAAAAAACAGATTTACAGACTGACATGATTACTGGTAATTGTGAGTGGCCCGCAGGGGTGTAGAGGGACTGAAAATCAGCCTTTTTATGCGAACGCCCTTTGGGGGCACAGAAAAATATTTTTGCAGTTATTTTAATACATATAGTGTTTTTGTTGTATACAGTCAATCAGATTATGCTGAAGACCTTCAAGAAACTTTACTATGACACCTGCCTCCTCAGTTTGTATAAGCAAGGTAGCTCTGCACATAACAAGACCAAGTCAGGCAAGCCTGAGTCAGTCAGAGGACTAAAATACTTAAATATAATCAAAACAATACAATCCCATAAAATAAAGCAGTGCATGTGTGTGTGTGCATAAAAATCAAATCCCTCATCTTCAGCTGTGAGTAGGCCTCTCCCTGGCTCAGCTTCCCCTGTGCTGGACCCTCTGCTTGTACTGATTATTCAGTTACATATGCATGAGAAGAACATCAGTAATAAATATGACTAAAAATAATCCATTCATGGATTCATCCATCCATTCTATCCATGCATAATATGATTACCCAACCAGCCCTGCACACAGCCGCTGTACCTGTCACTGTTTTCTCTGGTTCCATCCACCTCCTCATCCACCTCCTGCTGCTCCTCCTTCTCCCACAGCTCCTCCTGTTCCTCTTGTTCCTTCTCTCCCTCCTTATCAACATGACTGGGGTCATCATCACCCTGTTGCTCTGCATCACCTCCACTGACCTTAACAGTTAATATACATACAAAAAGATTCCTCACTTTGAACAATGTTTTCTTTGTGTGAGAACACATTGTTGTTTATATCTAATATAGCCTATATGCCTACACATAAAAGAATATAGAATCATTTAGATAAAAGCGCCTGCCACATCACATCTTTCCACCAAGGAAGAGGTTGGCTTTTTCTACTTAATTTTTAGTTTTTCAACACGACAAATTTAATTTTCCTCTTTCTTTCTTTTCGACATACCATCTCTCATGTGAATGTCACTCCACTCTGGGACGAGTTCAGCCCATAGGTTCAGCCCTGAAAAAACGTTTTGAGATTGAACTTTTCTCAGATGGAAAGTGAACTCCTTTGATCAGCGCCATTGAGCCAATCAGATTTCAGCAAACACGGTGATCGGTCCAAGTTGGGAGGGGTTGCTTGTATCCCCCCTCAATATTGAAAGTATTAGTTTGGCCCAGTCTGATACACACACACAGCCAGTGTTCGCTGCACCTGACCAGTTAAGTTAAACATGAAAAACTTAACAATAAAAACCCTTGACCACCGGCCGGTTCGGCCTGAAATGGACTGACAGGAATGTTCCCAAATGCCCCGATGGCCAATCCGCCTCTGGTGGCCTGTGCGATAGAGGACATAATCAAATCCATTACTGTGGCGGCGATGAGGAAAAGCTGATCTTTTTCAAGCCCCTTAAGCATTGTGTTTCTCATTGTGTTTTATTGCAGGGGGAAAAAAGTTGATGTGTGATCCTCAGGAGTAGGCTACATTTAATTTCTCATAGATGAGCCCTTGCTGAGAGACTGGATACTTTACTGTTCTACTTCTGTGCTTCTTCCCTCAAGGCCAAAAATGTTATCTCCTATTCATTATTTGGCTTGTCACAGCATATGCATTGCCAGACAAGAGAACTGCTCCCAAATAATATGCAATTGTTTGCAAAACTTGAGTCACAGTATAAATAAACTTCAGCCAAAGTCGGCCTACCAGAACTACTCTCCCAACAATATGTGATTAGGAAAAGGAAAAAGGCTTTACTCTAAGGATTGGGTATGATGTATAGCAGGATGAATAATGCTTATTGCTTGTGGCCACCGAGAGGAAAGGGCCCATCTCCCTCTGCCTAGGAGTGTCACATGGAATTTGTTTCCATTTGTGCAAGGCAGCGAATCAGTCAATTTCATCTCAGTTTCCCTTTTCACTTCTATGCATCCCAATGAGCTTAACACAATATTAAAATATGGCAGAGGAAAAAAAATGAGAAAAAATGAGTGTAATGCCCATCTGAGCTGCTACTCCTACTGTTTGTCCCTGTTTCCTGCATCCACAGATGAGCTGCATTGATTCTGACTGCTAAAGTTTTTGTAAAAGCAGAAACACTTCCTCAAGTATGATGCATTAACAGTCTACTCACAGGATATGAGCGCACATGCACACACACAAGCACACAGAGCAAAACAGATGCATTTAATATGCTTGTCTGAAAGGTCAAGTGTTCAAAGGAAATTGCCTTGTCCAACTTATTGGAGAATATAATGAGATGGAATTGTTTATGCATCCACTAAACACTTGTCACAATTGATGCTTTTTTCCTGGTTATTCAGATACATAACCGAAAATGAGAAATCACTTCAGGTTGCTTTAATATGCTCGTGGTCACTCCTGTCTTTGATTCTGGGTGTGACAGAGATCTCTTTAAAGCCTGTATACACACTCGGTGCCTGGAGCCCGGCAGTGTAATTGGTCACAGACACGTTGCAGGTGTGCTGATAATTCCCTTACTCCATGCCAGAGCTTAGCTTCGCTCGTTGCTATGCCACCTTGTGTGGTAACCAGGGAGCTTGTTAGCAATTTTATAAATTTCCTGTGGTGCTGGAGGTGGACAAAATAGCAGAAACGTACGTCCAATAAAGTGTTGATTCATCTCTACAGCACAGATAGTTCTTAGGCAAGACATCTGTCATCTGTTTCAACGGAATAAAATGTGAAAACTATGTTTATCTGAAAAGTGCTGGTTTCACAAATAATAGTGTGGTGTGTCAAAACATCTGAGCCCACTGTTCTATATTTAAGTCCAAACACTAATGGCATCTTAATGTGCCTCACTGCGGGTTGACGCAAAGTTTAGTATATATATATAGCATATACTGTGCACTGTACTGGCAACTTTTCTACATAACGCTTCCAGTTTATGGTACAAGCTAATGACTCTCTGCAAAGAGGTCTGTGTTTTGATTTTGATTGAAGGTCAGAGGTTGGGCATTTGAAGCGTCTGAGTTACCTAAACCTGTCCTAACCTCACAGGGGAGCGTGTGCCAATTTTACACATCAAAGTCTGTTTACAGGTCTTGAGGAGTTGAAAAAAGTTGCATAAAGCCTTTTGTGGCTCCAGAAGGAGTTCTGCAAGGTCTGATTAATTGCCTAAAGTGATGTCACAAGTGATGAGCAGTTCAGGGCTCTGTTGCCTGCAACCAGCCACCAGAGTCTCCAACTGAACTGTCGGCGGTTATGTTGCATTGTGGGTAACAAATAAAAAGAATGCATGGACTAAAGAAAAAAGACAAAATCTCTAGTTCTGCAGCAACAATTTTTGTAGTACTCTTTTAATCATATCGGTAGCCTAATGTTGTCTAATGAATAATGTTTCAGAAGACAAATGCATTCTGGAAGGTACTGAAAAACCTTAAGGCAGAGATGCTGCAGCTTCAAATGCTCATATTGTGTCATTATGGAAAGTAATATATGCAAATAACTTGTATTGTCATTGAGGCTGGATGACTTGTTGACAAGCCTGCATAACAAGTCATACTCTAATTGGTATTATTTTGAGTCTATGCATATACTTTATGCACTGTCTATTTGATGCTTGAAATGTGTCATGGAGGTGTTGTCTCTGCTCTAAAGTTATTTTGAATGCTGTAGTTTGTGATGCTGTTGTATCAGATTCCATAATATTGGACATGCATTACAGTTATTGTGTTTAATTATTGTTTTAAAGATATTTTAATAACGCTACCCGTATTGGTTACACCTCAAGCCAAAGAAAAGCAAAGCCTCTTGGGGATTAATGCTGTAACATACATCAGCTAATCAACCTGCTTAACCTGCTCTGCTCTAATGTCATACTGTAATTGGTATTACTGAAGTCTGCGTTACTGAGATGTCTGTTACACAGATATTAGAAAGACAAAGCAAATTAGGGAAGAGCAAAAGAGGAGCAGAGCAATGTGTTACATAAAAGTGACACAGAGGATTTGTTCCAGGAGACTTCACCCAATCCAATCAAGTGGGCTTTTCTGGATGAGTTCTCAAGCGATTCTTGCATCTCTCAGGAGAAAGCACTCAAGTTAACCTGTCCTTCAGTAATGAGGAAATGAGCTTTTTTTGTTTAACATATGATATTCTGCAGGATTCTGATGTTTTTAATGCCCACACAGACAGATGTATGCTTTTAATAGAATACAGGAAAGAGGTGATGATCATGTTATGTAATTTTTTTGTTCTACAGGACATTTCATGTTCTGTCACATAGCATAACTGTACCTGCTATGAGCTGTGGTCTTTGTTCAGCAAAGTAAACAACTACAAATTTAGAATATTCACCAAACACCTCAACTATGTCCCATCACACTGCGTCACCTGACTTAATTATTTAACAGTAAATGTAAATGGCAGTCGTAATAAGCTGCTTGAGCTATCAACCTACACGGCTGTAGCGAGACTTTTAGGGAGAAACGGTCACTGGTCAGAGTCAAACTAATTTAGGACGGTGCAAACATTGGTGAGTTGAGCTATAATATGGAGCATATGGTGGTGCTTTGGATCTCCAAAATGTCATATTACGTGTGCTTAAAACAGTCCTAAATATTTAAATATAAATCCAGTCAAAAATATAATATCCTGGACAACTATGTGAGAATGCTGTTTATTGATTACAGCTCAGCATTCGACTCACCTGACTCATCAGTAAGCACTAAGGACTTAACACCATTTAGTGCAAATGGGTCGTGGACTTCCTAATAGCAGCACCCAGCAAGACCACAAGACCCTGCTGGGTAATATTACCCTGCTGGGTAATATTACCCTGCTGGGTATATTTCGTTCACAAAATGATCTTATCCTTAGTTATAATATTTTGCATATTTTATATGTTATCATATCAAGCACAGTACTGGCAGGGGCAACAAAGCATTTCACTGCTCAATGTAGAAATAGTGTATGTTGAGCGTGTGACAAAATCTTGAAACAATGAAGTGTAACAGTAGAAACATTTTATAATTTAAAGTATTTAGATATGGTCAATGAAATGCGCAATACTATTCCATCACTCAGCCAGGAAGCAAACAAGTTCTCAGTAATAACAACAACAACAAAACATTATTCCTCATATTGCTACTAGATAATTTGCTCTTAATTTCTTATTGGCTATATTACATTTAAGGGTCTTTACAGTTATTTAGCATATATTTCAACTCACATATATCACATTTCTGCAGATAGTCCAAAAAAAATTCTATGATTCAAAAATTCAGAAAAAGGCTCAAATTCTTAATATTTCAAATACAGACATTGTGCAGCCATTATGCCATTAAGTGGTTTGGGCATGAAGGACATTTGTATATTAAACAGGCTCTTAACAGTGAACCTGTATGGGGAGAAGATGGGCTACAGTAAATAACTGGAGCATATTAAGGCCAAATTACCTTCTTAAACATAATCCTTTATAACATATAGTCATAATAACATACATCCTAATTAGCATGCTGCTTATAATAGACAAGAAACCATCCACATTAGAACTAAATAGCCTGTTCAATTTGTTAATTTGCAGACTTGCAGGCCAGGAGTCTACCCAAGCTCTTTCTACTTTTTGAAATTCAGCTTGTGTGAAAATGTCTAAATCTAAAAGGAGTTTTGCTTTAAGGGTCGAATAGTACAAATTATTACTATTCAGTTTATTTTTAATATGTCTGTTGCTCGGGAAATGTTTTTTAAGTTTTGTAATGGATGTTAATGGTAGAAAGTATTTCTGGGCATGAAGTATTTGACATACTGAAGCTCTGTTCCTGGGGGTTCGCTGTAGGCTATGCTCTCTTGTAGCCACACCACATCTCCTCTGGCTTTGGCCAACAACAACTGGGTAAAGCTGATTACACTGTTAGAGTGCCAAGCCAAATGACCTGAAAACGTATGGATTTGATATGGATGCAAATTTTGTCTGAGAACTTGTTCTTATTGCTGATGTGTGATTAGCTATCAAGCTAAGAGAAAGCTACAGTAGCTTATTGACGTATAAAATTTGTAATGAATGTGGCTTTAGCCAACTCTAGCAGGTACATTTTTCTGGTGTTAAATTAAAAATGTACCATATTGTTATGGTTAAATTCCAAATTTAATTATTTAATTTAATTAATTAATTAAATTAATTTTATACACCAGCTGTGCAGCAGAGAAACAAAGTTAACAACTATCTGGTGAACATAGTAAAGAATTGAACAGATATTTCCCTCAGGAGTTGATAGAGACCAAAACATAGCTAAAGGGAGAGTGAATATTGGACTTATATTCAAGTGGGAAAATGTTACAAAGGTAAATATGTAACATATATTTACATTAAACAAATTTACATTACATTTTAGACAATATGTCTCATCCACCTCATTGTCCACTAAACAAAGAATAAGACATGCATACATGTGTTGGCAATAGTGAAAATAGAATAACAACAACTCTAACATGAGTAGTTTGTGAAGTTTAATGTTAAACTGCATGACTTTGTTTGTTTTTTTTTCACACATCAGATACATCGTTAATATTTACATCAAACATAACTCCAAATAAAAAAAACAGGTTAAATTGTTTCACATCATTTCAGCCTGGGCAACAAAAATAGCTCATAACCCTAATATATATTCAGGTATTATCCTTCCACAAATGTACAATACATATCAAATGAAATGTGATGTAGTTCTATATGTATGTGTATGTTTAAAAAAATAAAAACTAAATGTTACAGTCTTACAAAACAACAAGGTCAAGGGTGACATGGCAATTATCTTCAGGACATTCGTAATAATTAAATGTGTCTGAAAACATAAGGATTTGACAGTGAAAATGAATATATGTAAATGCCATAATCATACTTTGCAGCAAGTAGTAGCACTTACACGTAATAATAATAATAATAATAATAATAATAATAATAATAATAATAATAATAATAATAATAATAATAATAATAATAATAATAATAATCAAAAGGAAGGTACCTCATGAATAGTTAATGTGTCACAAAAAGACAAAGTAGTGTTTCTGTTTTCTCATACAGCAGGTACAGCAATATCAAACTCCTTCAGCGGTTCAAACCAGAGACCACTGCTTAAACTAAATGCTAGCACACATATCAAGCCATTGCAAGACAACAAGGTGAGCACAGGAGAAAGTCTCACAAGTTTTACTCTATCTCATTAACCACCACCATTAGGAGTAAACATTAAATTACCTTCAACACCTCTGGGATTTTTTTTCACATTGAGCACAAACACAAGTATTTTCTTATCTTTATTTTTTTTTCCAAACATACATCTGACATGGCAAAAAATGTGAACTTTCAGTTTATGAAAATTTGCGGTGTCTAGGGGGCTTGTGTGTAGGCGGCAGTATCCTGAAATTGGCTTGTCAAGCACATTAGCTTATGTATGGTCTGAAATTAACAGTCACAGTGTAGAGTGGACTCTGAAAATAAGTGAAGCGCTATCATATATAACTAAGCATTCTCTTAAAAAAATACAGTAGCAAGCTTTTCTCTTTAATGTTTCTTAGACTGATTTGAAACTCTTCAGGCTATATTAGTACAAATAATATTCAAAAACATATTTAAATATGTGAAACATGTGGGCTGTCCTTGAAAAAGTCTTTCCCTTTAAGTAGAGTAACCTAAAAAACAATTGTGACAGTTTTTTCCCAGGACAACCCAGGTGTGTGATTGTCTTCACCTATTGCACCTGCATAAAGAACAACTCCTGTTGGTTGATAACTCTGCACAAACACAAAGGGCCCACAATGCAATGAACCTCTAACCAACCTCCATGAGCAACTAAAGATTTTACATACAGATATGGAAAATACAGCATGTGGCAAGCGACAATGTAAACTGGGAAAGTGTGG
This sequence comes from Lepomis macrochirus, assembly GCA_024633595.2. Taxonomy (NCBI): domain Eukaryota; kingdom Metazoa; phylum Chordata; class Actinopteri; order Centrarchiformes; family Centrarchidae; genus Lepomis; species Lepomis macrochirus. The sequence goes on from JALXJV020000009.1 coordinate 7,461,226, forward strand.
CACATTGCCAATCGAATCGAATATTTATTTCCTATCAAACAAAGTAGTTTTAATGTAAACGCTGGCATGAATGCAAATGGACAAAAATGGAACGAAAACTATGTCTTTGGCAACTACTAATTAATAATAATAATAATAATAATAATAATAATAATAATAATAATAATAATAATCTGGATAGATGGATAATAATACATGGAGAAATAGAAGAAAGTAGATACTGTCGGATCTCAAGCCCTTGTTTTTCTTTGTAGCTAATGAGGATAACATTCGCTTCTAATAGTCCGAAATTTCCAGTCAAACTCCATAACAGCAAAGCCATTATGAAAAGTAATGAAGGATTCACTTGAGAGACTGCCAATTCACATCTTCACATAACAACCCTGTCATTAACTGCCATTAAAAGGGGTCGTCCATGTCATTATAGATTGATAATTAGTTTTATAAATCAAATGGCAATTTTTTTCACCATAACATACTCGGTCACACATACATTATAGCACATGACTTTCAAAGAAGCAAGCATATGACTGACAGACAAACAAAAACAAACAAAAGAAGCACGTTGCTATAAAAGGTCACTACCACTGTAGGAAATGTAAAAAAAAAAGAAGAAAAAATAACATCTTGAGTGATACAATGGCATATTCTGTACACAGTTTAGACGGTTGGCAAAAAACCCAAAATATTCAAAGGTGAGGAAGCAATCAAAAACAAAGAGGATGCGTGGGCACGTGAAGAGTGATGGGTAAAGTGGTGGAAGAGGGTAGTTGGTGTCGGCTACGCTAACATCACAATGTGAGCTAGGTCCTATAGACAGCCTCAGTGGAGCAAGCAGTGCACAATACACAGGGGATTCAAATTACAGACATTTTCGTCATGTCAGGGGGAAGCCCACACGGGTTTAAGCTTATAGAATAAACAGAAGCAAGGTGGGAATGGATTCACATCCGTTCAGCAGAGCTTTGTGACACTATCATGTTGCCTCTTGCAGATCTAAAAGTTATGTGGCATGTTACACGGATTGCTCCTTAGGGAACGTGAATGGAGCCCGAGGGCCAGCAGCGGGGAAGCTGGTGTTGGAGTACATGGGCTCAGTGGGCGGGTGCTGTGTGTAGGGGTGCTGGGGCAGGAAAGTGACAGGAGGATAGGCTGGAGCGGACTGAGACTCAGGGAAGTGTTCCATGTTGCAGACACGCTGGTAGCTCATGTATTCAGCAGGGTTCAACAGCTCTTCTGGGTGCCTCCCAGAGTCCTGCAAGAACAAGACAAAAGAAGAAGAAAGAAGACAATACTGCAGGTTCACAGGGTTTCTTTTATCTGAGGAAGGTTGACTGAACCCAAAATGTCATCACATCAGCACTATAGTGCACAGCAGATGACTAAACAGACATTATGAACAGTATTTGGCAATGTCACACCAGTATTTTCCTACTGATAAACAGTACAACAGTATAAAAACTCAAATTTACCCAGTTTTAATACATATTAATGCATATGTTCCTCCACATTGAGGAAGCCAAAAGGGTTAGATTAATATCTAATAATATCTACAGCACCTACCTGCTCTTTTTATGCTGCATTGAGTTCTTAAAATAATATTGTTCTGCCTGTCCTTGTCATTACATCTGTATTAACTGAAATTCCAGGACAAGATGTGGCATTAAACATGCCAAATTTGTATTCAGTTTGGTCACACTTACGTGATTCCAACTTTCAGTACTTGGAGTAAAACTGTCTATTTGAAGGGGCATTCAGTCATTTAGCATTTAGTTGGTTGACTCACAACAGACAGACTTTAAAATCTGGATAAAGTCTTAGAAGAATAAGACTATCCAGATCCGTACCCATTGTGCAACAGCAGAATTTTTAAAATGTACTTGATTGACATTTAAAAAATGTTTTTTTTCCTATCCCTATCAAATTGAACCAAAACAACTGCATACATTATTCTGCTGTGTATGTGTTACATCATGTTGTTTTAAGCATCCATTGTCTGACTGTTTAACTAGCAGAATTCAAAACACAGGGATTCTAGTGTTAGTTTAACGATTATAATGGCTTTAAGATCTTTAATGTAACTGTGTACGCTGCGTCCTCGGGATGTCACTCATCATACTGATGTCACTGTGTAAACTTGGAATCTGGTTTCGCAGCTGCAACTTGGAGTCTGTAGAAAAGTGCAGTTTATGTATTTATTTAGCATCATTCGTTGCAAGCTGTGCAAGGTTTTAATCAAATTACTGGCACTGGATGAGGAATAAAAAATTGTGATTTGTCAGTGCACAACAAACTCAAATAGCTAGATAGATTTAATCCACTGACAGAAAGGGCAATCATATATCCCACTTGTGGATGCCATGTACTGGTTAGACTTAATGAATTAACTGCTTTACTGACTTTAATACCTTTACTGAAATTATGCACCAACATGTGTTTGGGTGGGTGGAGAGTCAAGTTTTAAACACCACAATTGAATTTTGCTATTTATTAAATTTGTATTGACACAGCTATCCAGAATGATCTTGGTTAATTCCAACAGAAGTGATATTTTAGCACAACCATTGCAGGCCATGTAATCACCACAAATGCAGGACAGAAACAAAATTTGTGACAGTGTAAGGTCACTGAGCTTGCACAAACAGGAATAGCTCTGAACAATTTTATGTTTTGATTTCAGATTTTGGCTGTTTTGAAAAAATTACAGTCTAAGAAGAACACACAATGGCTCATCTGTAAAGGCATACAGCCAAAGGCATCTACCAAAGAACAATAGGACTAAATTAACCCCCCCCTCCCACAAAATTAAAATGACTAAAAGAAAAGTGACTATGACTATGGTTTATCAAATACTATACTAAAATAAAGTGATAATACTAATAAAATAAATATAAATAATATAAATAATGCCATCTAGTGAAATATTATTTTTTACTCCGTTTTCCTATGATATAGGGATAATTTTCTTGGGACCTCGAGATAACCATAGCTTAATAGAGGGGTCTGCACTGTGTGTTTGACTCTTGCTTTCACCACTTTTTTCCCCTTCTTTTGTGTGTTTTTTATTATCCTCTTCAACAAAGTTGTTATGAAGAGATTCAGGGGAATCCAACCACAAATTTCCCAACAGCTATTTCAAAGGTTCGGAAATAGCCGTCAGGAAATGTATAACATTAAATGGATGAATGAAAGCACAGGAATTTCCTGTGCCTGTGAATGATGGGGGAATGAAATGTCCGTAGGTTGATGGATGTGGACCAACCACCGGGATGCACACAGTCCAGCATGTGTTTTATTGTGAGCATATGAAAAAGTGTCTTCATAAGAACTTTGTTGAATTTAAGGATCATGACAAAGATTTTTTTAAAGGTAGTCTTGAGGATCAAACACACAACCCTGAGATTAAGAGTTGTAATAGGAATTCCAAACATATTGCATGTAACTCTGGACTTACAGAGACTAATGTGTGATGTGGCACTGAATCTGTGTAAACATAACAGTCCAAATATCTCGGTTCTCTTTGTTTGTAGACTTCAGGAACAACGTGTCTCTGATATGACTGACCCTAAAGCTGGATAAATAAGAGACTCACTCAGCTGTATTCACTCATTCGAGGTTACATGTATATGTCGTACGTGTGTTGCTGTGAGTCCTTCTGCAAGTGTTTGTCTGAGCTATTTATTTGAAATCCTCGGATTGCCAGCACAGAGTCCTGCATTCTACCAACTGAGCTAACCAATGACACTGAAAGTCATTGACACTGAAAACCATTCTCACATTACCATTAAGAAATGTTCCTGCCAACCCATGTGTTAAACTACTGTTCTGTTATCTCGAGATCATGAGAAAATTATCCCTATGTAACGGGAAAACAAAAGTCATTATCTCAAGATCACTAGAAAATTATCCCATTATTACAGGAAAACAACAGTTGTTATCTCGTGATCACAGGATAATTATCCAGTTATTTTGTGTTTGATTGTGCCTCTTGTGGCCACAAGGGGCTAAGCAGCTCTAAACTCAGCATTTCTTTTTAAAGTTGGGTGATGTTTTCAACAGAAAAGGATTATGATTAAATCATGATTATGAAAAGACAGTAATGATTAGCAGACATGCAAAAAATGGAAATAAAGGATGAAAGTGAAAATGGAACTTACGAATATTCCTCAAGCATCTCTACATCTACGAAAACGATGATCCCAACTCTGAAAATATTTTGGTGGGGCAACAAAACCACAAACAGACTTAAATCTGCCTACAAAGTGTTGCATGTGATAAACAAAATATAAAACTGAAACGTTTACAATACACAATTAAGCTGTCACAGCACAAATATACTATATATTTAATGGGTAAAACATGGGGAATAAAACAAGGGCTTTTTTAGTAAGCAGGGCATAAACAGACTTCAGTTCATCTTATCTTTCTCTCAGCTGAAATTCTTCATTTAAATTAACATGGATATTAACAACATGTACTTTGAGTGATTACAAGATTGAAACAATAGAAGAGGCTCTAATTTAAATTGACTTTGTGAGGGATGAATGGTGAGATAAGAAAAGTGGATCTCAAGAAGACAAGAGGGAGAGCAGTGATCTTGTGCGAAGGTGAATCGGTGTTTTCACAGCAGAAGACATGCAAGTAAACCTCTTCTGACACACATGCTGGAGGCATTGACAGAAGCGTCTGAAAAGCTTATTTGCTTCAGGTCAGTATCAAGGACTATTCAAGCAGCTGAAGACAACATTCTACTTTGTCAGGGTATTAATTTCTTTGCTTGCTGAGAAGACTTTGGTGATTTCAAACAAAATTAAAACCAACAGTCTGAGGAGCAGTTTTCCCAACTTTTAGGATTCTCTCAAGACATTTGGGATTCAGATCTGAATCTTGAGCAAACTGCTGTGGATAAAAGTCTCAGCATAGGTTAGGGATAAAGTGTCACTTTGAAGAAAAAAATATAGTCATCCCTACCTGTAAGAAATGCATTAGCTAAGTTACTCTCAGAAAACCATGTATCAAGTTTCTCATCTATTGCTTTTTCTGTGGTATCAAAATGAGTAATTCAAAGTTATAGTTTGACAATAAGGAAAATGTCTGTCTGAGAGAATCTAGTTTAGCATAAATACTTAAACACAGCTAGCCAGGCTCTACTTTTCTTCTGAAAAAAGAACCAAAACTATACTTTCAGTGCTTGAGACTATGAGGTCATCCCATTAAGTGTACAGTGAAAAAGCCTTGTGCTTCACAAGGCATTTTCATTGGAAATCAAAAATGAATATTATAGATAGATAGATAGATAGATAGATAGATAGATAGATAGATAGATAGATAGATAGATAGATAGATAGATAGATAGATAGATAGATAGATAGATAGATAGATAGATAGATAGATAGATAGATAGATCCATCAGAAAAGTGGAGAAGGTCAAATAAATGGTGTGACATCAGTTTGTGTGAGGACAGCTGTATACCAACATGCACCAAGGTCAGTTATAACAATGACATACACTGGTTTACAGCCAAACTCAATAAACTAAGTTTAGAAAAGGAGGAGGCATATAGGAGTTGGGACAGGGTACAGGTTTAGCAAGGAGGCCCGAGAAGTTAAATGACTGTACTGAGAGACTACAACACCACTTCTCTGCAAACGACGCCACTTCTGTCTGGAGTGGGTTCAGATAGATCACAAACAATAAACCCAAAGCCCCCAACTCCTTCAACAACTGTCGCCTGGCAAATGAGCTGCACTGCCGCTTCGAGAGTCAATCGGACACCATCCCCCGTGACTCCTCTGCTCAGCTTCAGCCCCAGTCCACGATCTCCTCCTCCCCCTCCTTAAGAGTTGGCCTGCTCCACCCCCTCTCTCCATCTCTGAGAGGGATGTCAACAGACTATTCAGGAGGCAGAAACCCCGTAAAGCAGCTGGGCTTGACTCTGTCTCCCCATCCACCCTGAAGCACTGTGCTGATCAGCTGTCTCTGGTGTTCACAGACATTTTCAACACTGGAGACATGCTAGCCTCCTTCAAAGCCACCACCATCATCCCTGTCCCCAAAAAACTAAGGAACACAGGACTAAACAACTACAGACCCGTCACCCTGACCTTTGAGGCAATGAAGTCTTTTGAGCACCTCTTGTTTTCCCTAAATCCATCACAGACCCACTTCTGGACCCTCTGCAGTTCGCCTACAGAGCCAACAGGTCTGTAGATGATGCAGTAAACATGACCCTTCAGCACCTAGTAACCCCCTGTTGCAGGACAAGCTCTCTCAGCTGAATGTGCCTGAATCTGCAGGTGGATCACAGACTTCCTGACGGACAGGAAGCAGCATGTGAAGATGGGAAAACATGTCTCTGATTCCAGGACTATCAGGACCTGTTCCCCTCAATGATGTGTTCTTTCCCCTCTGCTCTTCTCCATGTACACCAATAGCTGCACCTCTAGTCACCAGTTTGTCAAGCTCCTGAAGTTTGCGGATGACACGAACCTCCCTGGGCTCATCTCTGGTGGGGATGAGTCCGCCTACAGGTGGGAGATTGACCATCTGGTGACCTGGTGCAGCCAGAACAGTCTGGGGCTCAACGCTCTGAAGAAAGTGGAGATGGATCCAGAAAAAGCCCAGCCCCAGCCTCCCCCATCATCCTGCGTGACTCCCCCGTCACCACTGTCGACTTCTTGCGCATCCTGGGAACCATCATCTCCCAGGACCTCAAGTGGGAGCTGAACATCACCTCCATCACTAAGAAGGCCCAGCAGAGGATGTACTTCCTGCGGCAGTTGAAGAAGCTCAGCCTGCCAAAGTCAGTGATGGTGCACTTCTACACTGCCATCATTGAGTCCATCCTCACCTCCACCATCTGGTAAGCTCCAGCCACCGCCAGGGACAACGGCAGGCTGCAGCATATCATTCACTCTGCAGATTAGGTGATTGGCCTGCGCGCCTCCAGGACTCTGAAGTAAACAGGAAAGATTGTAGCTGACCCCTCCTACCCTGGACACAAACTGTTTTAGACTGTGGCTTTAGGCAGTGGTCAATTAGGACCAAAACCCCTTGCCACAAAAACAGCTTCTTCCCGTCGGCAGCTAACCTCATTAACAAGACCCGTCCCCCACTGCCACGCCTCCCTTTCAAATAATGCAAATGTCTCTGCACGTCTAAATATTACTTCATTTCATATCATGCTCAAACCTGGCACATTGCACATATTTGTTGTTAATTGTTAATCATTGATGTTCTATATTTTTATATTTTGTCAATTTGTATACTTATATTCTAGTCTGCTGTATATAACTTGCATTTGTTTATTCCATATTTATACATTTCAGCATTTATTTATGTCAACTGTATGTTTGTCTACGTGTAGCACCTTACCACGAAAGCAAATTTCTCATATGTGTAAAACACTACTTGCCAATAAAGCTCCTTCGGACTCTGATTCTGATTCTGATTTCCAGGAGACACGACAGTGCAGTCTGAGCTGCAGAACATCACATACTGTATTTCTATACCTGCTGTAAGTAAAATATCTTCTACACTGACAACTATTTGTGAGCAGCTCACCAAGTAGTTTCCACTATAAGCAATACTCACAAATAACAGCCTGCTGTCAGATAAAAAAAAAATCTACATTGATTTCAGATTGCATTGTCTTTATTGATTTTACCACCCAAGGCATCAAAGTCGGGCTGTTTCAAATCCTACACATTGGGGCTTTAAATGTCTCCATGTCCTTGGCCTTAAAATTACTGTCTGTAATTCCAAACCTTTAGAAAAAGTTCAGCATTTTAGAATTTTAAAATCTCAATTTATTCACAAATTTCATTAAAATCTGATCCATCCAGATGCGTGTGTGCCAATTGGCTGGAGTTTGACCTATATATCTTTATCAATACATTTTTTATGACTGTAGTCTTTTTCACTTTAGGCTGATCTTCAGCAGAAGTCAAACTGAATAAGTTTCTTACACATTGACTTGTGGCCGCTGCTTGGTTCAAATACTGAAACCAAAATGAAAAGGATGACAGAAGTTGATTGAAAACATCGACTGTTAACTCTACAGCTCTCACTCTAATTCAGGCCTGTTATTTAACACTAGACAGAAACAGATACAACATCTGCTGAAACAGAGACTGTCAGTAACATCTGGAGCAAAAATGTTTTCAAAAGTTGCTTTCCCTAAACGGAACTTTCCCCCTTTTTTTCCATATATTATTTATGGTTTATTATAATTTATTTTAAGTTTAACTATTTCTGCCTTTCTTGTTCTTGTACTTTATTAGATTGACCTTGCTTAGCCTCTTGAGGGCCCTTTTATGTGTAACATTCATTATTTCATTACATCACCATTCTGTAATAACACAAATATGTTTCTATATGGCAACATGTGTTGTTGACAGACATTAGGGATGATCAATCTACTGTTGTTATCTTAAACTCAGAGAAGAAACCAACACTCATTGTTTACAGCAGTACATCTCCTCTCTTAAATCTGCATTTGGTCCTAAATTGTGTTTTTTGCCGACAAGAGCTTTTTGTTTTGAAAATCGCATATTCTGTGTTATCTGAACATATCTAGATATCCACATCACTGATCTTGTGTTTCATAAATAATGTGTGTTATTTGTTTCAACATTAAGTTGCTCAGTCAAGAGCCAGCTACAAACCAGCAGGGAGCAAGGCATAATGTTGTGCAAATTAATGTATATCACAGCGTTCTTACTTTTGATGCTTTTGCTCACATGCTCAAAAATAACAAAAACTCTCAAAAACAATAAAACAGCATCTTGTGTTCTATCCAAGTCTGTTTTTACCTAATAAACAAAAACTGTAACAGGAAATGAAAAGGGTGTGAATGTGAAAAAAGAAAGTTCTACTTAAGATAGACAGATGACTTCACTTTGATACCGTTTCACTAGCTAATGTCGGTCTTCAGCCATGGTGTTTATTCTGCCAAACAACAGTCTGCAAACATCAAGTATCAAACATAAGACAAAATGTGCTACAGCACATCCGTTCAGCTTTCCCAGCTGCTTGCACAGCAAGAACAGATAAGAGAGTAGCTTCAAAGTTGTTTTATGAAGATTCAACAATTATCCAAACAGCAAATGCAACAACAGAAGGCTACAGGTGCTTCGCTTTGTGTGATCTGGAGAAGTATTTTTATCATAAAGAGTATTTGTGGCAAGATGTCAGTTAAGGCTCAACAGTTCAGCAACCCTTTAAAAAGCTGATTCTAGGTTAATTGTGCCACTTTTTGTCTTTCTGTCAGGTCAGGCTTCCTCTTTCTTGGTGGAATTAAAGCCTTGGGATTTCTTTCCAGCTTTGTACAAATATAATGCAAAAGATGACAAGAAGAATGTTCTCAAATGCATACATTTAAACCTGAGGGTTAATCTAAATGAAATCTGGCTCACCTTGAAGTCATTTTAAGCACCAGTATGTTGGGTAGATAGCATAACCTTGGAGAAGTTTGACCCCCAAAAATGTTTCATATCTGATAATGTGAAAATTTTCAAAGCAAATGGATGCAAGAAAAATACAATCAGGCTGTGATTAACCAAATTACTTTTAAGTCACTGACCAAAGGTGAACTTAAAAGCCTTTATTCTTCACAAAGAATAAAATGAGGATTTTGTCACCCTGGATTTAAAGCACTAGTTCAGTCTTTGGCTCAGCAAACAAAGATTTATTGAATAGTGTAACCTCATGACTGGAGCCAGTCAAGACACGGCTTAATGCCTTATTACAAACAGAGAATGTCAACATAGAGAATTCTCAGGAGGACTTTCGTGTTGAACTCTTCCGCTGCTACAGTATACCATCAATTACAAAGCTGCTGACTGAACACCTTGTGAAAGCTGACATGAGAATTGAATCAATATTCATTCATTTGTCGGCTCCATTTCAGAACAGTGTAATCTGATGCCTTAACATGTTTCAGATCATTACAGTAAATTTTATTATAGACATATGTTTTAATGGAGATATACACTTTAATTGTATTAGATTTTAGAAGTGAATGCCTTGTACACTTGTTGGAAAGCATCATTATTTCAGTATTTCATTGCTATTCAATCACCAAAATGTGTAATGGACTTAAAAAGATTTCAAAACTGCAGATAAATGTAGATAATATCTCATGTTCTAATTCACTTTTACGTGTTTAAATGATGTCCTAAAAACATTGCAAGATTTGGAAATGAGGGTCTTCTTCACTCCACTAAAGATAATGTTCGCTTTTACCCTTTTTTTCAAGAAAAACTAAGATAGTGTAATAAAGATTTTCAAGACCCAAATACAGAATAAATTATGTTTTACTATGGATATTTTTGGAAGACTTTGAGGAGCTTTCTCCCACATGCAGCAGCCAAGATTTAATACCAAAGATAAGTCTGGGATGCTAATATAGACTCTATGCACATGGTTTTATGTTAAAGCTATGTTACTGTATGTGCTAATATTAAAATCTGCTCATTTCTTCAGCCTAAATCACAAAGGGAGGCAGTGGAAATATTCCCATTCTCCAAAGTGAGAAGATAAATTTCTCCATTAAATCAGGAAATTCTTAATTTTTCTTCATTTGTTTGAGCAATCAGGTTGAATATACAATTTGATTTTAAAAAGTGATATTTGTGAAAAGATTTTCAACAGTATTAACAAACTGACATCCATGAGATTGTCTCCTTGCTGCAGAATATATTCACTGCACCCTTGCCCTGCACAAAGGCGTTGTACTTAAAACTAAGTAGGATGCAAACTGTCTCCTGGAAACTAAGTTCTTTGTCCAGAGAAAGCTGGACTTGAAAACTGGTCTATTGTCTCTTTTGTTTCTTTGAGTGTAAAGGATCACAGAGTTGCTGGGTTGATAAATGTGTTTGCAGTTTACTGACATCGCATCCTATGAATCCTGGATACTAAGCTGGTCAAAATTCAAACAGCATATCCTGCTGCCATCTGGGGCTGCTGAGTGAATACCTAATGTAGCTTTAAATTTGCTGCCTGGTTGTTACACCTGCCAATCACCTCATTACTGAATCCCAAACTGCAGTTCAAGATAACAAATAATAATAATGTGTTCTTCTGTCCATCAGTTAAAGCTGTTATGTCACTATGACAGTGTTCTGTATACAATGGTGTATCACACATGTAACTCATTCCAGTTATAAATTTGATTTTTGAAGGCTTTATGTACAAATAGTGTGTTTTACATCTACATATACTTCCCCTGGATGAAATTGTCTCAAATGAGAAGAGAATTGCTGCTACAGAGCTCCAATAACAAACACTTTGCGATGTGCCTCAGCATGTCTTACCAATTGCCTCAAGAAAGCCTATTGAATTGCCAGGAGAATTACCTGCCTTCGGAATTGCCATAGAAACCAGTCTAACGAGTCAAGCAACATGGTGATTTGTGCCCCCCCTTATATCCCACTTTGCTGTATGTGTATAATAAAGATTTGAAGTGGTGCAGAGGACTGTATTTGTGTGTGATGGAAGGATTTCTCCTGGCTCTCTTTTATGGGATTCATATGAGATATCAGATCAACTTCTGGTAGATGAGGGCTTGTTTGGCTCCACTACCAATCAGGGTTGTCAACTGTGGCAGAATTACTTGAGAGATTCATTTTGCTTGTGCCTGTCAGAAATTTTTTTTACACTGGATATCGTCAATATTTTACACAGTCATTGTTGTCGACGTAAATTAAATGCCTACAACCCCCTAAAGCACAGTCAAATCTTCTAACTATAAAAACAATTTCACGGAAAGCGATTCAACATTCCTCTAAGATGTTCATGCAAAAGACTCATGCAGCCTGTATTATTGACATTAGTAGGGAATGTTAAATGTTTACATGGCATTACAGTATCTCTACGATCAGGACTCATGCATACAAAGACCGAAAGATGTGAAAAGGATGAAAAGTTGTAAAAACTGTTCAAAATAGTTGGTTTGTTTGCCAGTGAGTCATATTTTATGACATTTTGTAAAAATAAGAGCGCTTATTTGGCTGATCTTATGATCACTCACAATAATGTGCAAACTAGATTTAGGTTTCAATGTGTCTCTGTTGCGCCAAAGTACTGCATGTCTCACCATGAGTGCTATATTGTGTAGAAATAATAGCCTGAAAATATCGCCTCAATCAAACTTTCTGCAGAGCAGCGAGGAGGAAATCAAAAGATAGACAAGGGAACATATGGAGGATATAAAGGGAGGCCAGTGTGCATGTGAAAGGGGGATGAACGGAGGGAAGGTGTGCATCAGTCTGTGTACCTTGAGGCCAAAGTCTGAGGGGAAAGGCCTATAATGGCATGCGCTAGTGTGAGCTAGGCTGGATGGTTGCATACTCGACAAGATCCCCAGGGCCAGTGTGAGCAGAGCTTCGTGGGCTGGGAGAGGAGGCCAAAGCTGCAGTATCCAGCTCCGCATACTGGACATCACAGTCCTTGTGGCCAGAGTTCTGGAGACAAGAGAGGCGAAAGGTGTGTGAGGAGTGAGGCAGCCAAAAATATGAGAGAGTGAGAAGGACAGATTGACAGACTGACTGAGAGAGAGTGTGTCAGAGACATATGAGGAAAGATACTGATTGAAGATCTAATGGTCATGGGGACATTTTTGAGTTTGTGAGCAGCGGTGTTAGAGAGGACGGCAAAGAAAAATGTGAAAGCATGGAACATGTAAATAAAATGTCAGATTAAGACTGAACGTGACAAGCTGATGGAGATGGAGACTGAGATGTTACACAGAAAACCATAACAGTCAGACAGAAATTAATATAAGACCATAAATTCAAGTTACTTTGTTTACATATACGATGACATCTATTATTTTGATTTGGAAAATAGCAAAGTGCACAATGTGTTTATTTTAGCTTTGTTTTTATGATTATGTTGCACTTGTGTGCAGTGCTGAGAGTTGATGGGCATAAATACTGAATTTACCGAAAACAATTGCTGTAACTATTGGATCTTATCCGCTTGTTTTGTTTAACTGCATTGTGTATGCTAAGTCAACACAATGTAGTATGTTTTTAACTTTTTATATTTTATTGTATCAGTTTTATTGTTTAAGGATGCCTAACAACATCAGGCAAAGGGACTGCCAAAGAAAACTATTTGCTTTAATGTTAATCATTGTCCTTTCTCAAATCAACAAAAATAAAATAAACTGAACAAACCAACCACACACTGGGCATGTGTTGCAACACTCATGCATGGATTATGATGAATGCATGTCGAGGCAACCCTTCAATAAACTAAAACTATGAAAACAATCATGTATGAGTTTTGATCATGGTATGACTCACTGATCATGGTGGTTATTATGTAACCACAGTTACTACGTATAGTACATGGAGTTATTTACACAACCCGTGAGCACAAAGATGCTAGAGAGGTGGCTTTAATACTGGAATATCATTGTGCTTGTAAACAAAGACAAAGACCTTCATTCAACCAGCATCTGACCACTGCTCACAAACACAAGTGTAATGATTGACTGACTGATTACTTGATAAGCAATTGGCCAAGTGGTTGACTGCTTAAATTACATTAATCAATAAATGACAATGATGCAATCTCAGAAGTATTTCAAAAAAGTATTTTAAAAATAATTCTGAGATTGTTGCATTGTCTTCTGCTCTAGAAGGGAGACCCAAAGACACTGCGTCATAAATCTGGAATATACATTGCAATGTATTTACTGTAATAACTGAAAAGGAAATGTTGACAAGGGCTTGAAAGACCAAACAAAATAGACAATAAGGTGACAGGACCGCATTAAAGCAAACAAGGGTTTGATTTCCTCAGCCATTATTCCTCTTATAGGAAATAATGATGAAATTTTTTATTTAGTCACAGATCTGAAAAATGGTTTATAATGTGTTTATTTGTTTTGAATAAACTGAACAAAGATGGATGTTAATATTGTGATGGAGTAACATGTCATTTTATGAAAGGCAAAACAAAGTGGTTCTTTGAGCACAGAGAAGGACGAAAGGGAATCAAACTGCAGTGATGTTTGTATTACAGACAAAGCACAATTAGTGGTGAACGATGACAGGAATCAAAAGATAATGGACAAATCTCCCGTTTCACCAATTACATTTTGAGAAATAAAGACTACAGAATCTTTTTTGCTGCTGCATAGTATTTTTCTATTATGAGAGTAAAAATTTCACTAGAAAGTCAGTGATTGGTCTGTTTGCTTGTTTCTGGTAAAGAAATCAATGGTGTAAAGGAGAGGGAGTTATGAAAATGTAAATCCAAAGAGGGGATGTCAGCTGTCCTATCTACCTAAGCAGCATCTCAGGATAGACTGAGGGAGGTGTGAGGGAGGAAATGCAATGGGAAATACCTGTTGTCCCCCCATTGCATCAGTGCACCTTATTTCCACCTGAGAAAGGATTACATAGAAATGATTGAATCTTTTACAGAATTTCACATTAATAATTTAAATCTACTGTGCAATCTCTCCCTCACTGCATATTTCCCCACCACGCTCACCCTGCACTCACTGTGTATTTAAATATCTGGAATATTTGTCATGACCAGAGTGCAATCAGAGGGAAAATTACAGCCACATTGCATTCAAAATTGGCAGATAGTGTTTTGCCCCTAGAGAATTATCATTAGTAACACTCGACACTCAGCAGTCAATGCATGTCTCACACAAATAATGTTTTGAAACCTCCCAGTTAGCCTATTCATCTTAAGAACAGCCCTAAACTTTAATTTAAGTGGAATGTTACCAGAGATAAGAAATAAATCTAAGAAAAATCTACCCTTAGTGTCCAAGGATTATCAGAATTAAACATCCGGTTCCTTTGAGCATAGAATTGAAAATGATAGTTTAATATCCTTGAATAGTTATACAGAAAATCAAAATCAGTTTGTCCAGGGAAAAGAGTGATAGTAATTGAGTTATCACTGCAAGTTTGGTGAGAAAAGATTACTCCTTTTTAAAAGCACACCAGAAATGCAAAACAGCAAAACCTTGGCTGACAGGCTAATATATGAAAACCAAAGCATGTAGTTAATCAAGAGCATCACTAAAGCACAACAGTTAT
The DNA here is from genome assembly GCA_024633595.2 of Lepomis macrochirus. Lineage (NCBI taxonomy): Eukaryota > Metazoa > Chordata > Actinopteri > Centrarchiformes > Centrarchidae > Lepomis > Lepomis macrochirus. The sequence continues at coordinate 7,476,298 of JALXJV020000009.1, forward strand.
GGAAAATAGTTTTAGGTGATGTTTAAGAGGAAATTTAGTTAGAGATGTGTGTGTCAATTTCATAATTAAGAAAAGTGACTTTTACTAAACACAGCAGACAGCAACTCACATTAAGACTGTTAAGTTATTCAACAGACAAGCATTTATGATAAAACTCATAATAAACTGCAATGTCAATCCCATACACTGTAACACCAACATTTTGTTCTCTCTTCTTCTGTTCTCTCTCTTGTTCTAATGTAAAATTCAATTAATAGACTGAGGAAATACGTTTCATAAAGTTAAAGAAAAAGGTGGGGGATATTCTATATTTTTCCCATTGTAAACAAATCCCATGAAAATACCAAAACCAACATGGTTAGTTTACCTCCTTAGTGCTCTCTGACTTCCCAACCCTGTCTGTGGCTCTGAGCTCCAAGTCAGTCATGTTTGTGGTAATGAAGAAACATGTCGCACAGTGCAAGAGTGTGGCTCATCGATTGATTGATGATTTTATCACTTTTGGACAGTAATGGAGCTCTATGGCACAGAGGAACACAACTGATATAACATCTCACTTTGGATACTGAACTTGTTAGTAGTCAGTCCATTCTAGCAGTAAAATATAGAATACTGCTAGATCTCTCCTGTAAGTATCAAGACTTACTGAGATGACTCCTGAGATGTTATTCAGAAATTTGATATAGATTTCACATTAAACTGACAAATCTATCTAATTATGCTGACTGACTAATAAGAGATAAGTTAATTTCACTGAACTAATCAAGGGACTTGTGTATGGAGGTACAAGGTGTCGACAGCAACGACATGCTGGAATCCAGATTAAAACCCACACCTTACTGTCATCAGTTTCTGCACATCAGCAGACTGCAAGTTGCACCTTCCCATCTACACCAACAGAAGATGTTTGGTACAAGCAACCTGACCCTTATTAACTTCAATAGCAATGCAGGTAGCAACTGTAATGCTAATTTAAAGCAGCTTGTTTGTGTTTGCCACAGTACTGTATGGCTGCTACGGCAAGCTTTCACATTTACTACTGTGAAACACAGTTGAAAGGTTGTTTTTCTGCCAGCACACACAACACACACGGGCTGTCATATGCACACACAAGTCCAAAAGAGTTTTATTTTCTTTAACTCAAAGCCGAGACTCCAGCCAAAGCAAATGAAGCCCCCAAAACACTCAAGCATCTGTGCCACTGAGGGAGGCTCACCATAGTTAGCAGAGGCATCTGATACAACAAGGCAAATACTTCATAGTCAACAGTTAACACTCAGGGGCAATGATGTACTGTAGAGCATCACACTGCAGTTTATCTGCACATGGTTGCCATGCAAACACAGTAATTATGACGGATCAGAGGAAGTGGAGGGGACGTCAAGCAGAGGCGGAGCAGGTGGCGATGTTGGGGTCAGAACGTGAAAGAGTCCACACACACATACACACGTAGAGAGAGAGAGAGAGAGAGAGAGAGAGAGAGAGAGAGAGAGACATCGGCCGACCCAGGTTTAGATAGAAGGTGAATGGTGCTGATGCAAATGATGAGATAAGGAGCTTATTCAAAGCCCCTAGTGGATTTACTGGTCAACTTGTTAGAAAGGTTTCAGTCCACCTTTAAGTCAAGACAAGCAAAGAAGAAGGCAGTCACATTAAAGGTCCTCAGTGACAGTCATGAAGCATCACAGAGCTGCATTTCATTTGTAAATCAATTCTCATATCCTCCAAGCATGATGGCACTGAAACTTTGCCCTTTCACCAGCAATTACTACTGGCCAAAGGCAATGGCTGTGGATGACCCCTTCATAGGGAAGCTGCTTTGAACCTGCTCAGGGCATCACTACTCACCGGCTTATCAGTGAAGGCGGTCGACTCAGAGGGCGCCATGTCGTAATAAGGAGGCTGAAGAGGAAGCTTCTGCATTTCCTCCTCCTTGTCGAGATGAACCACCTACAGGAAACACCAACAGCTCAGCAAGACTCATAATGAGCTCCACAACTCCACAAACCAGGAACGGTCTACCAGTTTATACTGCAGCTGCTCTACAATCCTAACCAATGTTAACTTTGCAATTAGCCCATCACTGAAAACTCAGCAGCAGAATATTATGTCCAAAGTTTGTTTTACTTCATTTGCTCACATTTGTTTTTCAATGGTAAAACAAATCTGACAAGATCTGAAATCTGTCAAGGAATGCAGCTTGTAGCAGTTTGAACTTTAGCCGCTCTGCTGAACTCCATATATGCATCAAAGTAATTGTGTCAAATTAATCACTATCACACCATCACATATCACACAAAGGTATGATGCAAACTTCTGAAATAGTGGAGCTAAAGCAACTGTAAAGCTGCAAAAGTTGGCTGTTCTACACAGCCAATGAAGGAAAGAACTGCAGCGAGTTTTATTCATACATGAAGGTGACATGTGATTACAAAACAGACTTGCTGCAGATTAATTACAGCTTGACAAACAGAGGTTGTATGGAAAGAGTTCCTTGAAACCACCTTTTTTATGTTAATGTTATATATATGAAATAATATCATGCTCCTTGTCTTGATATGAAATCCAAATCTGGTGTTTATTTTGTTTTCTTTTAAATGGTTTGATGTTTCTAAACTGACATGTTTGAATTTCAACTCATTCACCAGCAAAGATAGCTTTGAGGAGGATTATGTTCAAAGATGACAATATAATGTATTATGATTATAATTATTTAATGACTTTTTTGTGCATTGTTGTATTGAAACCAATGTTGAGATCATGGTATTTGCATAAATGTATATCTTACAGCTAAAGCTATTATGATAGAATGACTTTTTAAAATAATTTTCAGCAGGAAATAAGTGAGTCATTCATGTCAAAAGAGAACAGGGCACATATGAAAAGAAATTAATAGTGAATATGAATGAACCAATTCTATTTCACTTTATACATAAAGCGTATATCTCAAAACACCATGATACTACACATACAGAATATTTGCAACCCAAGGCTCTTTTATTTGAAAGAGGCATGAATTATTCTATATATCTAAGGGAGCAAAGTGCTCTTCTATAGTTTTTCTTCAACAGGTCGGCGGTTTTGAACTTTCCCCGCAGCTTGCTACTAATTGATCTGTCAGACTGTCATAATCACAATGCAAACTTTGGTGCTGCTGACAGTAAAGTGCCTTTTAAGGGTTTTTTAAGGTGGGATATTCACAACAGGCTCCAGACACTTCATGACATGAAAGAATTCATTAATTTTCTAATGGCAAACGAGCACTCACTCATTTCACATTTGTAAGACCAGCACATTGCACAATGAAAAGAAATAAAAGTGAATGAAAAAAATCAAAGTCGTCCAAAACAATAAAGTTATCAACGTAATAAACGTGAGATTTATATAATAGATGTTGAACAATGTGTTCCCCCTCCACACCTCTGTGTTATTCAATTTAAAGGGTCAAAAGGCTGTCAAATGCTGTTTGATCCCCATTTTTCTTACACTCAAAAAAGCTGTTGAATGCCAGTCAACATGCACTTGGTTGATGTGAGTTTTTACATTCATATTACATCAAAAGGCAAGGAATTTAATAGCTGAGTGGTCTGACGGTTAGCTGAGCACCAGACTTCATATGCAATTAGCTGGAGGAAATGTTTGTTTGGAGCATAAAGACATCGGCCTCCTGGATGGCTGTTGTCTGTTTGGCTCTGTGAGTCCATCTCAAAGCAACATAAACCAAGTGTTTGTGATGTAATGAGTGCAGATGTTGATAGTGTGGCTGCATTGCCAGTTTTGCTCTGTGCATTGGGCAATGATAAAACCATAATGCTGCCAATTTCTTCAGGCCAACCGAGTCACCTAGCAACCTATCCTGATATAAAGCTGTAATATCCAATTATTTCAGGTTCTACTGTCAGTGATGGGCTATACTGCATTAGCCATTACCTATCTGGCTCTGTGTGGCCCTTTATTTGTAATCCAAACTTTCAAACTTTCCTAAAATTCATTGATGATCAGTGTCTTTTGGACTCATGACTATAGTCAGAGCTGAGCTAAGAGTCTAGCTGCCCCAATGTTATTAAACAATTTATTATTCCTTATATATACATTATGATAAAGATTTGTCATGAAAGACTATGACCACATTTGCCAACAGTTACTCTCTTGAGTGACTGAGCAAACCTGGTATTGTATGGTGGTGTCTTCTTAGTCTTCAAAAAAGTAAGAAAATGAAGTCTCGCAAAGCTAAACCTGCAGCAGTTCACAAGTATAGTGAACAATAAATAGAACTGTGTTATTATTGCAAATTGCCTGGCAGCTCTACAGATGCTGATTATCTCAGTGTCATTTAAAGACACAGCTTATCAAGATGATTGACAGGTTTTAGGGTAGCAACTTGTCCAGCAGAAGGGAGGAAGGTAAGACTGAATAAACAGTTTGCTGGTTTATGATCCAAAGCTATAGGTCAGATAATCTCTTAGCACTTTATATTTATTTTGGATCATTTGGAAAGTGTTTTGTCATTGAAACATATGAATGAATGCTGAAGGTGCAGCCATAGTTACGCCATGACATGCTGTGCAGATTGAATACAGCCATACATACTGAGAAATATGAAAGCCTGATTGGTGAAACTCTTTTGATTTTAATATAATACATGTTTTGTTCTGCACATGCCTGCGTGATGCTTATTGTTTATACATCAGTGATCATTGTTTATTCATGCAGTCTTTGCCCATCATGTCATGAATGTGCTGTGATATTTTTTTCCTTCGCTTACTTTTATTTTTCCAGATGCAAGCTTGCTGAGCATGCAGCTTCTTTTAAAGCAACTACAGCCATACAATTAAACACATTAAATCCTGTTAAGTGTCTATTACAGCCTCATCTTTCTACTAATCACCAGTGAATCTGACATTAGGTGCCTTGCTCAAATACTCCTCTGCAGTAGTTATGTATGGAGGAGAGCACATTAATTTTCTTCCTTGCCATTAAAAATCCTAATGCAAAATAAAGATTGTGTTCTCATGCTCAGGCTTGAAAAAACTGTAGTTCTGTGTGGCCACCAGCTGAACTGTTGGTCACACAAACTAGGAGCCAGTCATCAGAGGAGCTGTGTAGAGTTGGAGCAACCATGGAAAGTGATGTTTCAAATTTGAGAGAGGGGCTTGGGAATAAAAAAATTACAATTAAGCGCCAGTTTTTTAATTTTAGAGGTAAACAAGTAGACAGGTACCAAAGGAATGCAGCTGCCTTAACTCCACTGTAGAGAGTCACATGTGACCGCTAAAAGGAAATTATTTCATATGCCCATCATGCATAGGTGAATTTAGAATGACACTGCCAATCAAACGTAGCAAAGAGACAGGAAAACATTTTGTTCCAAAACAGAGCTGCTTCACCACCATCCACAACAAGTTTTAATTTGTCCCAGCTCTGTCACTTTTCCAGTATGAACACACAACATACTCAACTCTGCTTAGTATTAGTATGTAGTATGGACAATGGGACATGCAGATAGCATCGCCTGCTTCTTTTACCCTGCAAGGGAAGAACTTCACCAGTATGGCATAACACCTGTGGTATTCATGCAACTGTCCCAACCTCCCTGTGCTTACAAATCAAAGCGTCGCTATTGCCAAGGATTGAACATGAGTCTTTGAGGGTTGGTGAGTGTTTTGCTTCTTCGCCCCAGATCAGTGGTCTGAGAAAACTGTTTTATTAGTAGATTCTCCTCACTAATCCACTTGATGTTGACATTTCAGTTCAGCTCTCTGTTTATTGAAATTATGAAAAAATGTCCCAGGGTTATTGGGACATCCCAGGGTATTGCACTGCTGTGAATATCTATTATATATATACATATATATATTCTATTATATATATATATATATATATATATATATATATATATATATATATATATATAAACATATATATATATATATATATATATATATATACATATATATATATATATATATATATATATATATATAGAAATGAAAACTGCTCCCCAGTTTTTTATATGTATATAGCAGTGCAAGGTCAATATTTATGTGTCAAAAAAGACACAATTACTTTACTTATAAAGAGGGAAATTAATTAGCGCAGATCGGTAATTACACTACATGTTACTGGCTTCAGAATGAGACATTTCTATATTAAGATATTCAGGCACTCTCCACTAATTGTACTGTAACTGGATTGTTGAAAGAACTCTGTGACAAGCGCCAGGCCAGAGAGAGGATAAGAAACAGAGAAATACTGTACAACATGGCCTCCTGCCACAGAACTGACAATCCACTAAGGAGTCCATACTTCACTGTATTTTAACACCATTCATGATTACAGTTCACAATAAGGCTGAAACGATTCATCAATTAAATTTATTAAATCAATTTCTAAAATGCATCGATGCAAATTCTTTGCATCAAGGCTTTGTTTAATCCATAAAATTATACAGCACACTGTTTTGCCCGGACATTTATTACTGCCGCACATCGCTCTTACGCTGTTAACACGACTTGATTATGATGGTGTTGTTTGCAAAGTGGAGGAAGAGAGAGAAAACAGCGAGGGACAAAGAAGAAAGTGTCCAAAGTATGGGATTATTTCAAGCTAAAGAAAACATCAACTCTGTAATGTTACCATCCGTCCACCGTAAAATGAAACTTTGTCGCCTTGGCAACATGACGGCACCTGATCAGAAACCACCCGATGTTCTGCCAGCAGACTGCAGACAAGGTAACAGCAACTTTAGCATTTAACTGAAATTATGAATGACTGTTGAGTGGAAGGCTAGCCAAAGTAAGCTGCAGTCCTTAGCTGAAAATGTGAACATTGCTCTTTTTTGGGCCTTGAGTTGTAACCTCACAGTCAAGAGTTAACTGGGTGTCGGGGAGCTGCACCTTTTTACTCACCTCCAGCTCTCTCTGTAGCTCAGACAATCCCTGCCACCCGCTTGTGCTAATCCATCCTTTCACCCATATTCTTTGTCTGTATAATCGCCATCTTTATAATAACAAACAGCTGTTTCCTGTGCAGGACCGCTCATTTCCCCATTTCACATTTCACGTATGTTTTCTTGACTAAACGTGGTTTGGAGACCTGCGTCGGGTGACACAGTCACTGTCAGTTTGTGTAGTGTGTGACCTCCCGTCACCGATCACATAGTGTGAACACAACAACAACTCCCGTCACAAGACGGCAAGTTGTATAGTGGGAACAGCACGGCCATCGGCTGACGCTAAAAGTCGTGTAGTCTGCACGAGCCTTTAGTATAACTTGTATAGCACTCGGGTGATGTTTGTATTTGCAAAGCAGCTGTCTGGTTGTTTGTCTGTTGATGTTGTTGGTCTGATGTTTGCTGTATGACACATTTTGGATTTCTGAAAGGATCAATAAATATTATCACCTATTGCCGCTGCCAAGCAAAAGTACTTCTTAAACGACGCATCGTTGAAACGTTGAAATACTCTATAGAAGCTTAGAGGACTAAAATCATCGTTAGCTGCAGCCCTAATTCACAACAACCATGATCCGATACTGTGTAAAATCCCTTTTCAAGGAAGAAAAAGATAAAGCTCTGTCTGCCACTTTAATGTATGTAATTGTTCATGTTCTGACTTGGTTTTTGTACACATGCCCAAAATATATTTTGGCTTGAATTGGCAACATTTCACTCTAAAATGTGACAAAGTGGCTGACATTTGAGATAGAAATCTGGAAAGTTCTCGAGGATTTGGGTCAGATCAGCCGGAGACAAGAATAAGAGAAGAGAAGGAGGAGGAGGAGAAGGATCTTACCTGGATGTCATCGGATGTCAAGTGTCCCTTCATGTCACTGTTCTTCTTTTTAGGTGGGGGAGGGGCTGGTTTGTGAGCGGGTGGGAGGTCGGTCCTGTTAAGAGAGTGAAAAAATAACATGACACTCAGCACAGTAAGGGATCACCACTCTTTACGTCCCTCACCTTCTACAGCACTCTATAATGAGAAGTCCTGCCTGCACTTGCCTTTTTCACTCTTTCCTTGGATTTTGATAGATCTCGTGTTGGTGGCTTTGTTGCGATGGCAGCCATTCCCCCTGCCCTTTCAAAGGCTCTCGCTGGAGAGACACTGTGCTAATGAGAGTGGGCTGTAATTGGACACTGAGGTGAAGAGATGGGGATGGAGGGGTATAGGGGGCAGGGAGAAGGGCATGTGTGAGTCAAGTCCTCAGGGTGAACTGAGCCTCAGCCAGAGTGCCAGGTGGACAAACACTGTGCCTACTGTGCAGTGACTGTTTGTTTGACATGTCGTCCTGAGCTGTGACTCAAAGAGCTCAGCAGGTAGCTTCTGCTCTCCACCTTTCCCTGGATCCCTGGTACTAACATCCCCTAATCCCAGGCCACTCACCCCACCCCTCTGTTGATACACCTGGGGAAGAACAAAGCCTCAACAACCGAAACACCTCTGCTCATTAACTTGCTGCCATTAACAGAACAGAAAACAACTATTTTCTTCAAATCAACAATGAAATTTTCACTGGCGATAAAGGCCACCCCGGCACACAGTCATTAATATGATAATAAAAAGGAAAATTAAATTGTGAGCAGGAAAGACAGCAGTAATTGAAAGCTTGATGTTGAAATTGTTTGAAGTACATCTGGATAATTATTTCAGACAAGGAAGCAGAAGGGTTGTTGCTACGTAATCGTTACAAAGAAAACCCCTTCCCTCAAACATGCAGGCAGTCAGATGTCATCTGCCATATTCTGACATGATATCAGGAGTGATCAAAGATAATGAAGTGGAGCACAGACACTGAGCTGTGTACCTACATGCATTATCTCCAGCTCCTCCTGCCCCGCATTCACACTGGTTCACGTCCTTATTGAATAACATGACCTTTCCGCAAGGCCAAGCCGGCGTTTTAATGTGCAGAAAATTTGTGCATGAGTGCACCTCTTAACTCTTTCTTTCACGCTCATTATTTCCAGTCCGTATCACCTTGTCTCCAGACAGGGCTGCCGTGCCACTGCCAGATTCATGTGGCACCCTCTTCTGCCTGCCTGCAGCACAGAGGCACAGCAAACGCACAGAAAGGCAGCATGCCGCACACTCCCTCGTCTACAATAACCTCTTCCATCGCAGAGCTTTCAGAGGGGAAGCATCCATTTTCTCTGAGACAGATAATTATGAGTCTTGTGGAGATGCGGTTTCGCAGGTACGGCAGTGTGCTCATTATAAAGTATTGTAATCTGTTGCTTATGATTGACTGGATTCTGATACAGGTGAGAACTTTGAAAAAAAAGCTGTGACAGCCGACAAAATGTAATTTTCAGCCTCTATCTGCCCTGTGCGTATACTGAGACGCCATATCATGACATTTCTTCAATTTTCTGAAGTAAAAAGCTGATGAATACCTCATGCACAGACCTAACTGACATTTCATTAAAAAGAAATGCGGCATCACACAACATTTGAAACAATATTTACTTTGTTTTAAAACAAATCATTTTCACATCTTCATGTTGGAATGGATTCATTCAAGCAGGATAAAATCATACCATGTTTATGTATGATGCAGCATTTGCATTCAGATACTGCTATTTTTTCAACTTACATTTGATCCCATAGGACCCCTGATGATTGCATTTCATTGCGGAGCCTGTTCAAATAGGTAGTGTGTTGGAGCCCCATATGCAGAGTGGGATTATCACATTCGACCAAACATGAAGAAACTCCGTCTCATAACTACCACCCCACAGCAACCACTTCCTCCCTGTCACACTTGCGTTTCTTGATTGAATTATAGCTTACATTTATAATCATGTTATGCAAAAGGAGCAGCCTCAGGAAGCTGTCAGTATACAGATTGTCACTACTGGTTGACACAATACCAGGAAAACAGAGTGAAAAGTAGCATCAGTGTTTGATGAAGAGATGTGTGTGCAGAGAGCACAAACATATAGTGTGGCTGTGTGCTCAGGCACGCATGTAACAAGACCAACATATAGTATCTGTGTGCTCAGTCACTCAAGCTGCGTCCCAATTCCATACTGCAGGCTAATACTAAGAAGTACTAACCTTAAAAATGTACTGGTTCAGTTAGAAAACAGAACATGAACGTAATTTACTTTCTTGTACTGGCAGGAAGTATCTAAAGTCAACGTGTGCCAACGTCAAGCAAACTGTGATGTTTGAAACTACTGCTAATTAAACTTATAAAAGAGAGAGTTAGAGGCTTTCGAAAGATTTTGGAGATTCTCTTGAAGCTGTCTCTCTATCCACAATTAGTTTTTTTCCGGCTGTGAGAATCTCCTCCCCTTCCTGTGAGCAATGAACTTTGAGACTATATTGTCCAACAGCACATTTAGAAACCAATCAAAATCAGCAGGCATGCCGATATGAATGTACCAACAAGATCCTATTCAAAACAAGCCAGCAGTTTATCCAGATAATCCAAATCACTATTAGCAGGGAGAACCAAAAGTGACCCCACCTAAAATATTGTTATTACTCCAACATGGGCATAGGTTAAAACAGGATGTCAGTCAGATTGGTAAATCACTCAAACCACCAATTCTTTAGAACGCATGTGGGTGTCTTTGAGTATACCTGCTTTGCCACTTCACCGGTGTGGGCACCTAGCTTAGAATTAGCTTTTAGCATTTGCATGTGCCAAACTAATTGAAGTTGGATTGATATGTAAATGTGAATGTAAAGTATTTTGTTTAAAAATTAATGACAATGGCAAGCTCCAGTTAAATAATTAAATGGCTTCTATCTCAGTCAAAGCTTGCATCCAAGATTAGCCTTTGATCTTAAAAAATGTTTTTATATTCCTTCCTCCTTGCTTTTTGTGAATGTTGTTGATTAATATATGCAGCCTTTTTTGTTCTAACCTTTCTGAGCGACCAACTGTGGAGATGTAACCTTTTCACTGGCCAAAATTGCCACTGGGGATAAAAAAGATGTTACGTATAAGATAGTATTAACCCAAATAAAGAGTGAGTGTGGATTTAAGTGAGGGTTGATGGGCTGTGTAACATTAAATATGTATTATGGTTGTCTTCTGCTATGATGTATACTTTGCCATATGTGGAGAAAAATATTCAGCGATTCAAATTTGTGTAATATTCTGCATTTCTCTCTTGATGCATTCCAGTCGAAGTAATTCTGTGGTTTGCATTCGATATTTGCTCGATATGTCACTAGTCAGATGCTGCATAATGACATTCATCTCAGCTTGACCACCTCATGTGCATCACAGAGACTTCCTCAGAGCTGAATGTGATGCAGGCAGCATGTGGGCGTTGGCTTTGTGAGGTGCAGACACTAATGAAATCTGACAAGCACCACAAGCCTGTGGGGAGCAGAAAGCACTGGGCAGGGAACCATAAGCTACATTCAAGTTTGGTCTGTTTCCTACTCAGACATCCACCTTGAAGACCTCGCTCCTCCTCGCTCTGTTGGCTACAAAAGGCTCAGGGCAGCTTAGGGGGAGATTTAAGTGGGATAGCAAAGAGAAAACATAGCTAATCCTTAAACTGAGAAGAGTAATCTGTGAGGGAAGATTTACAGCAAAGAAAATGACTTTTACAATGCACTCACAAAAAAGTGACCTTTCTATTAGAAATTTTGGCAACAATAAGGCAGTTTTTGAGCTGCAGATAATCAGACGTCCCTCAGTGTGACAGTTAGAAAACAGTCTTGCTGTCCGCTGGATGTGAAAGAAAGTGAAGTGTCACATCCCCAGAAGCGTTTGGATTAAAGAGTCTCCATATGACCACAGCCCTGCTCGTGGAAAACAATGTGAAGTGTTGGAGCTGATCCTTGGTGCTCTCATTGATTTCTGTTGATCACAATCTTATTTGGCAATTTAAATGCTAATGATACTTTTAATTGCAAGACGGGATAAATGTGATTTGATCTTTAGGAGGCAATTACTTTCATGCTTTGTCTCGCTCCGATCTTTTCAAAAGGCGGACAACAATTACTCTGTAGAGCTCAGCTTTTCCCCCCCTTTTCTCACAAGAGAAGAAAGAACAAAACAAAGAATGAAACAAAATGACTTCTGTTTTTGTTCTTTGACAAGTTTATCAAAAACTATTTCTTTTGTTGAAGGAATATTTAACTTTACATTATATTGGCACATACACATATGGCCATGTTCCAAACCTTTTTCAACACCTTAGGCATTGGTAATAGATTACATACACTGCAAAAGAACACGAAAGTAAAGGTGATTGTTTTAGACAGTTGCACTGCATGTATAACATTCTGTACAGAAAAACCAAGCACCATATTTACTTAAAAACAACAACAATGAAATATTCGAATTCACACCTACTACAGTAACAGTCCATGTTCAGAAAGATAAGTAAGACATGCCTACTTTGGTTGAAGCTTAAAGCTAGAAGGTATCCAACATTGAATTACCATTTATCACATTTTAAAGGTCTCCACACAGCAATGGTGAAAAGCACTGGTGACCGGTTTATAAATCAAAGGGTACACGAGGACAAATCATACCTCTACGAATCACTTCTCCCAGTATTATCTTTCAAACTGGGCTACCAAAGAAGACATCTATTTTAATAACTGCAACATCCCATTTTTTTCACTTTAAATTCACTGTAGAGTTTATCACTATTTTCGAGTGTCCTCCAGTATCAACGTGGTGCTACATTTCAGTCCTGAAAAAAAAAAAAACTATTTCCAGCCCCTAAGGTGGAAGAATTTGTACCTGCGCTTGAAGGGAAAAAAAGTCTTGATGTTGTTTGGTGACAATTTCATTTATCATCCTTTTACATTCTGCATGTGATTCTTTTCAGATAGTGTGGTAAATATGGCCAGGAAGTTGGCATCAAAGTGATTTATACCAGTGAGTATTTGCAACTGTGTCAACACCAGCTGCACGTCAGCGAGTGCATTCATTTTGCAGGGGGAACCGCGCCATGATTGGCAGTGCTTTTCGGCATTTTGGAGGTCATACATCACTCTTGGGCAAAAGACAGAGCGATGAACACATTATTCTGAAAACATCGCTTTTGACAATGCCCCATCTATTTTGATAATCAGTTGACTATTGTGCCAGTGCAGCCTCTAAAGGGCCAGTGATTTATTAGGATTGACCAATTTTGAGTCACATCGTGTGCTGCTTTGTGAGGGCAAACAGAGGCGTGACTGGCGGTGCAGTCAGGCATGTTATCAAATGCCCAGGCTTGATTAACGGCTCATCAACATGCAGAATTAAACAGTCTGGCTAAATGCTTTTCTTTTACCCTGACATCAGACAATCATATAAAACTATGAATCTCCCGCAGTGGTTACATTAAAATAAACCTCACACATTCACTTGCAACCTATCTGTATTTACATAAATAGACATTTCAGAAAACAGTTTCTTCATAAGACACTGAACATGTTTGATGACAAGCCACAGGAAAATGGACACAAGTATTCACCTGGACAATTAAAGCTTTGAATCACATTTCACTACATTAAGCATTATGTGTCGAGCTACAAGTAGGAAACAATGACAACAGTTACACAGCACTGACACGACTATAACTCTTCGTCATGCATATTTGACTACAATCATGCACACAAAAGGAGAGGAAAGAGCAAGAGGCGCAGGAGGGAGGTTGCACAATGTGGTTTGGTAACAAAGACAGTATCTGTGAGTTTTAGCTTATGCAAAACAAAGCTTCTATAAGCTTACAGATTTCCCACTGATTAACAATTTGATATGTTTGTTCAGGCTCGTCAAAAAGTGTTCTGTTCTGTCCAAGCTCCCCCGGATCTGATAAACTCTAAGTGGAGCTGGATATTTTATCTTAAGACTTTTAATTAAGTTTGATTAATCTTGGCACAGTTTCCATCTAGCTTAATTATCATTCATAGTTGTTTATCAAACTGCATCACCATTATTTGATGGAGCTTTTTTGTCATGCACCAAATAGAGATGTTTGAATTTCACTTCAAACTCTCAATTTGTTATAAAAAGAAAAAGAGAAATTCCTTAAATTAGGTTTTCAGACTGCAAGTCCAGTGTGAATATCTATTAAATGATTGTGGCGATGAACGTTTGCTGCTTTCAGCGCTCACAATGGTGTGCTCAAGTATGTCACTTGCAGGCCACCATTACATGCAGGCAACAGAATAGAGGATCCAGGAGGACAGGGTTCAGTGGGGGGTAGACTGGGGTCAGGTGCCTCTACTTTCCTTGTGGGGGACTCTGGCTTCTCTGGAGCCTGTGTCACACAACTATCAGCAACAGCAGCAACAGCAATGCTGAGGGAGGGGAGTGGGAAACAGAGAGCAGTTACTTTGGCATCAGAGTGAGAAAGAAAGATAGATTAGCAGAGAGGGAGAAAGAGACAGAAAGCAATGGGAGAGGTAAGAGTCTGTGTGCTTCATTTGTCTTAAAAAGCATTCCTGAGCGGTAGAAGCAGTGTGGTTTCTGGGTCTCAACGGGCTCAGTGGTGAACCTGCGGCAGCCGCAGAGCACAGAGATGAGCAGCCGGCAGAGTTGCGGAGGCCAAAAACCTGGCTCAGTGTCTCGTTGATGCTTGATGTTAGCATCACTGCTTTGAATATCAAATCAATTACAAGATTCTGGAGGGGGACCTCTAAAATAAGCATTGTAATCTCATCATGTGAGTTTATTAAAGGCTCATGTGCACCCTCGGCCAGATTCTGCACACCCCCAACGTCAGTTGTTTTGGTAATATTCCCAGGGAGGAAGATAGCCAACCCCGGCACACAGCAGCTTCATTCCCATGGGGATGTGGTTTGAGTCTTGTATATCCAATATAGCCAAGAGCATCATGGAAACCTTGACAACCATTGAGCTATCTGTCGTGGCCAGGTGTTTTAGACAAAGGCAATTAGCGAGATTCAACTTGAATGCTTGTTTCCTTCTTCGATGAAAACAGATTTTTTTTTTTTTTTTTTTTACAATTCTTACTAGACAGATGGCATCACCTTCGGAATAACTCAAGAATATATTTTATATTTCCACAGCTCTGTTGCTTGTGGTTCTCTCAGCTGCATCCTCTGCAACTTCTGTTTTCCCCTCTGTGTGTGGGCAGCAGCTGGCAATGTTCAAAATTGTCATGGCCCATGGTTTGCAGGCAGAACAAAATTACCTGGTTGGCCGGAGGAAGGGAGGCAGGTGTAAATAAAGTCCTTAAATCTGCTTAATTTATCCAATGAAAGAAGAATTATTTATTCTGAACTGTAATTTTTCAACTTACATGACCTACAAACATTGCTTTTGCAGGGTTCAGACTTGAACTACCACGTCAGTATCAGATTTGATAGAAGTGGATCAATATTTGATTCATATTTGGTGGTGAAGCTTTCCAAAGAAGAAATTGCAGCACATGCTCCTGCAATCAGTCCTGATTAAAAGAGTAGTGTTTTCATGGGAAATGGGCTCACTATAGCCCTATTGCAATCAAGCAACTTCTTAATAGCTACCACTTTAATGATAATCATCGATTCTATCTGCAATAGCAATAAGATTATTTTTGTGGTCTATAGGAGAGGTTCTCAGCTCTAAGAATGAATGACAACAGGCAGCAACATCTTTGCAGTGTTTTCATCTGTTTCTGAACACATTAACTCTCGGGAAAAAAAGTGTTTCTACTTTTTCCAAGTGTTTCTCTCTCATGGGCTGACAAGAGTGCACACCTAATCTTACCACTCTGTCCAGCCCTCTGCAATATTCTCTAGCAGAGGCTTGGTACTCACAGGTCATTATCTGTCTCAGTGCGGGTCTTCTGCTGCCGCCGGTGGACCATGAAAACAGTAACAGCCACGCCAACGATGAGTCCAATGGCAACAACACCTCCAAGGATCCCGATAACACCACCTGGGGGACCCTGCGGCATGGGCTTCTCTGCAGACAAGAGGAGAAATAATAATTAATCAACTGTCATGATATGTGTTCTTTGAGTAATTGATGCTCTTGGATGAACTTGGGAAAAAACAGCAGCAAGGACAAAGAAACACTAATGCTGTATCTCGATATTTCCTCTTGAAGCAACATAAGGTTTTCCATGTCCGTGGCAGGGAAACCGTTTGCAATAAATCACAGACGTTCTGGACATACTTCAGCAACTGGTTAAAATATTTTAAAATGAAAGCAGCAATGCATCCAAAAATAAGACAAAAACAATAGACTATTGTAAAAGGAAATCTTTACAATTCATTTGACAGGCTTGAGGCTTTCGGTCATAAAACACATCCAAACATTATTTTCAGAGACATATTTCAGGATGGGACCATTGTCCAGCTCACCCTGGCACTGCATGAATACCACACTGTTGTGGTCACTCAGCAGCTGCTGCATTTCTGATGTGTACTCCATCAACTGTTCAAAAGGAGCATAAATTGCCTCGGATTTGAAAGTGAACCCAAATGCACTCTTAAGAGCACGACAAGCTATTATATTTCAGGGTCCTTGCCAGCAGGGTGTAATGAATGCAAAACTTTATTTCCAGCATTGCAGAGAAAGAATGTTTGTGGTTGCCAAAGTAAAACAATTTACCGCATTCTGTTGAAAACAAAATATGTAAAAGTTAGTCTACAACTGACATGACAGTCTATGTAAGTCAGTAAACATTGCAGAATGTTGATGTTACCCTCTCTGTTCTGTGTTCTTAGACTCCAGTCCCCCTCTGATAAAGCCAAGGCAATTAACTTTTAAAAGGCAGAGGGATTGCAGTGGAAAACTAAAATTCAAGACATTTAGCTGCACCAGGCTATGATCACCTCCTAAACTTCATTTTTGGAGGTGCCAATCTCTGAAAGTGTCTTTGAGAGTTTTCGAAGTGACTGTCAAAAGAAATCTGTGACCAGAGAACATCCGAGGCTAGAAGAAATATTGGAAAATAAATACTTTTTTATGTCGGCATATAATTGTTTTAGCTTGATATATTGCAAGAAACAGGACATGTTTTGAAATCATCGCCTTTTCTTTGCACAAGAGCCTGCTGATTTTATGATTTTAAATGCTTTTACATCTGAAGAACAATGAATCATCCTGTATGAGATCAGAATACATGAAAATATAATTCATCTGTTGTCATGCAGATAAAACACTAAATTACTGCAGGTCCCATGTGGACCTCTTCCACTGTGTCTCAACTGATATCAGGTATTACTAAAATAGGACAGTCATCTCTTTTCAGGAGCATAATAAAGCTTTTTTTCTGAAGGGAAACAGCTCTGGCATCTGTTTTCTTTGACAGAGCAGTTAAAGCTGTCCTTTTTAAGACGGGCCAGGGACCAATCAATGGCTGTGAGCCTGTTGTGATGGGATACCACAAATTCTCTCCATCTTCCACTTTGAAAAGGAAAGCCTATCTCCTGCCCTCATGATGTCTCCATTATTATCTGGCCGTCCCTCGCGGTAGTGACAGGACAAGGCCTCTCTCCCAGGGGGCCTCTTCTCAACCGCCCCTGCCTGCTTGCTTGATTCACTGCCCATAATGGATGGATACACAGAGGACTACTTCACATACGGCCACACAAAAGCAGTCACGTTACCTCACCTTGTACACAACACCCGCTGCCTCAAAGTCAGCGTTCACATATCGTGTCCATCAGATTGTCGTGTCATGCTGGGGTTGTTGCTGCTGCTCTAATTTTCTGTCATCTGGTACTTAAAAGTCACATCATGTCAAATTTACACACCAAAAGAAAGTAAATAGGTTTTCTTGTGACCACATACTGTACACTTCTTTCATGTGATGCATTTCAATAAAAAGGCTGTGGAGCAGCTTTGAAGACAGGGTGTAAATGTGATCTTGCTGTAGCATGGCAACGGATAAGCTAGAACTCCTACTGTTGTCTCATTGCGCTACATAGTGAAAGCCAGTGGGCTGAATTTCACAGCTGTAATGCAAATGCCAGACACAATAGTCTGTTGTATAACACTAACACACAGAGGAGTGGACTGGATCAGAATGCAATTTCCCTGTTGTGGAGCCTTAGGCGCTCAGCACACAGGATTTAGACTGTCACCTCCTAACACATAAAGGTAGGGTGAGCCATCTGGCTTGCAGTCTGAGTGCTTTGTCTGATTCTTATAAAGCTGGAGAATCATCAAAAATTAAAGCTGTTTTGGCTAAATTATTTTGCTAAATGTTAACATTGTTAGTGTGGATAGCAGTGAATGTTGTGCATGGTGTACCAAAATGATTTGTGAGCATGCAGCGTTACTCCCACACTGTTTACGATAATGCTGAGCTGGGATAATTTTATCACAAAAGCAAGAGCTACCCTCTACAGAAGTCAAGCCCTTCTACAGCATGTGCAGTCAACAACACACCTTCAAATTCAATTAGTCCAAATAAGATAGTGTAACTGTACAAGGTAACTGGTGCCTGATGATTCAATTACTGCAGGAAATGTATTTTCAAGGACACAAATTGCTGAGAATAGCTGGAATCATTATATTAAATAAAAGTCCTATAGGTTCAACATCACATCTCAACCCACGGCACATGGATTGTTGATGGCATAAATAAACCCTTTAATGAAACATTTTAAAAAACCAGTTCTTTCGTGGAGTGAAGAGAAGTTCCTGTCAAAACCACTCAAGGACAGGAGTAAATGATAAAGTTCAAATGTTCAGATTCCACAAGAGTTGAGGAAATATTAGGTGACCTAGCGAGCATGACAGTCAAATGAGTCACTGACAAATATTCATGCCTAACCTTGGATTCTGCTCAGCCTTTGTACTGTGGCTCTAATCTTTAGCAGACACACAAATTTCTGTTGCGTTAGTAATCTCTGGTGTCCGTGAATTAGTCCTGTGAAAGTTCGGAAATTCCCCTGTGCTGCACACAGTACATGAAGAGGGCTTTGTCCTTAACATAAATAAACAGTGGATTGCCAACAATAATGAGGAGTAAGGCATGGGGACTGAGTAACTCTATGCAGAGGTTTATTGCTCCCTGCTTTCACAGTCACCATCAATGCCAGTACCAACAGCAGCACCATCATTATCTTCACCTACAGTGTCGTCATAAAACACAAGAAAAATTTACATTGTGATGTAAGCATTAATAAAGAAAATAAGTCTCTCAGGTCACTGTGTGATGCGAAACAAACTCTGGTTAAAGAAATAAATCACAACTTAATGAAATATCGTAGCTAAAGCGTATGAATGCTCAGATCCTCTGTTCCCCAGGAAATGATCCATTTTCTGTTTAAGAAATTGTACTTAAGTGCAATTTTCCTGTGCTTTGCTGTAGTGTTTCCATTGTAGGTGATAGTTATTTCTAATGTGAAACTTTGTAACTTTAATTTTACTGATAATTTGTGTTTTACACATAATATTCAAATGCTGGACTTCCACCTGTCATAGAATATTTACATTAAGGCTTTGCATCTCAGAGCTATGATTTTGACCACTAATGGGCAAAGAAAAAACTACCTGAAAACAAACGGCCCTGCAGTTTATCTAACTGCAGTTTTATCTAATTTTAAGATAACAAATTAGCTTAAAATGGACAATTCATGTCTTATATCTAGCAGATACAGAGTATCATATTTGTTATCCTTTTTGCTTTTTTTGGCTCCCACCATCTCCAGAGTAGAATATGCAGCTCCAGCTGCTAGATTTGTGACCTAGCTAGTTGCTAACTTTGTCTGGCATTTGGTGCTGGGCAGCTAGCGTATAGGCTAATCATTGGCTTTTGCAGGAAACTTCTGTCTTCTAAGGTTGATAAGAGAATTGCAGTGATTGGGTGCTATGATTGACAAGAAGGGTAATTTGACTCTATTAACATTAACATGGATTATGAATTATGTAAAGGATATGCATACTTCTTCCACTACTAATAACACAGGTAAAAGGCCACAGAGAGCATTATCTTGATTGTTACAGTCTGTCCAACCAGGGGCGCCATATAGGGGGGGAAATTTAGGATAATTTCAAGGGCCCCAAAATATAGATAAAAACTAATATAAGATTATACTTATATAAACCATCATCTTTGATTATTTCAAATATAGGAATACAATTAATGATCTCTTTGTTTTTGGCAATAGAAGTTAAATATCCCCATTGACCAAAAACCTGTTAATAGGTAAACCTGTTGGCTTAATCATCCACAGTGAAATAAGCTAGCTAGCTACAGACTAGTGTTAGCCTACATTTCATCAACATTTAATCAGTGCAGGGAAACGTTTAGCGAGATATTCATATTGACTTGTTGTCCCTGCCCCCCTGTTTATTAAGGACAGAAATTCAAATTAATTTCTCACTTCTCACATGATCATTATGAAATAATAAATAAATAAATAAACAAATAAATAAATAAAATAAAAATAAAATAAAATAAAATAAAATAAAATAAAATAAAATAAAAACAAAAACAAAAACCTCCTGTCTGTACTGGATGCTGGACAGTTGGAAACAGTGAGTAGCTTACCTCAGCCTGCATGTAATTTACAGACAATATTATAATAATCCAGTTTGATAAGTTAATTTAGATTTAATTATGGCCGTTAAATGACATCTGTAAATAACTATAAAAATACATTGAGACCTTAAAAGATTGCCTTAAGGACATTTTATGGTGGCTTTTAACCTTGCATCAAATAGTGAACTGCATACTGTATGCAGACTTTCATGTAGCCTATAAATCACCAGCAGTAAATAGTGTGCTAGTACTAGTATTGAACTACAAGAAACAAGACAGTTGCAAGCCTTTAATTAGAGATATGTAAAACTTTTGATGGGACAGTTAGGTCCTAGAGATGTGGTGACAACAGTTGCGCAGAGTGGACCCAATTAGATTGTTTGTAATGGTGCCCAAAGATACTGGTGGCGCTGCTGTGTCTAGCCAACATTTAAGGCAAAACATAAGTTCTTAAGATAAAGGTGCCACCAAAATCAAGAAACACAAGAACCTTACAGAACAAATAACCCTTTGACCTCTGAGTTTTGGTGAAAAACCTGCATAATATCTGACCAAACTCTATTGAGTAAAGGCAGTTGTTAAATATGTCTTATAGCTGCCACTGAAAGATTGCTATTGATTTTCAATAAGTGTAATGCACCCATCCATGCAGCGGCTCTTTCTTTGCCGTCAGTCCACCACCGTGGCACATTTAAGCTGACAGACTTGACCTTGGCTTTTTGTGGCTGCATCTCCCCCTGAGGTGGCGGCAATCTTCATTCTCATCACATCTACTCCCCAGTGTTCATTGAGCTGCACCAGATGTATGAGCTATCGTTGTTTTCCTCTGCTGCACAGTACATCCAAACATAGAGTACAGTCGCAGGCCTACACACAGTCCTCCGTCAGCTTTGATAGGCTTTGTGGCATTACGTTTATGTCAGCTGGTAGCCCACGGAGAATCAAATTTCCCTGACAATCCATCAAGAAGGCATCATTGGTTGAGTATGAGTTCTACCCAGCAGGATGTTCTATTAGCTGCAGAGTTCAGACGTGCAGCCAGTCAGAGGTCTCATGGGATTCGAGGGACAGAGTAAAAAACTGCTTTGCGTGTGAATATTACTTATTCATACCTCAGGCACAACCTACAGATTTATATGCATGCACCCAACAAGGGGCAACACTTTTATGGAGCAAAAGCAAGTGATCAGCCGAAGCTGTGGCATGAAAATTGATTACTTCCTCACTGCTGCTTGTTGCTCTTTTTGAATAAATGTGAACTACATGCAGAGTGACACAGCAATTCAGCGTCTGGACCGTCTAAATGTGTGAAAACAGTGTAATCTCAAGCGCCAGCTGTACGCAACAGCCAAAACATGTGGGCTCTAGTGTTACCAGCCTCCCATAGAACATGTTAGTCACACATACCAGAGCAGTAAGAGTTCAGGTGAAAGGCCAAAGGGTGAGCAGTCTCCAGCTGCAGCAGGCTTTGCCCACTCCAAATCCAATCTGTCACAGAATGCAGCAATGCAGGGTTTAAATGGAAGCAGGTTTTTCTCAGCAGATCGCTGCCATGTACCTGCTGAGGCCTGGTGTGGTTCATCAAACACTGGCATAGGGAAGACAATTCACAGCTTAATGACGTCTTCAAATGCACAGTCACCCCTGGCAATGTGACAAAAAGACAGTAAAAAGCAAGTGTATAGAAAGCCTGAAACTATAAGGTATCACACTGATGGTATTAAGAGGACATTTGTGTAGTGGCGCTTTGTAAAAATGTTCCAGTCATAAGTCTGATCATATTCCAAGAATGAATGTGGCTCCTGGCGCTCTCCCTCTCTCCCATCAGAAATTGTAATTGCTATCTCTTCCACAGGGACCATAATACTTTCCAGCAATACTGGGGAGTTTTCAAGTGGACAGATTGAGAGTCTGGCTACTAACCCACGCCAGCTCCACACCACCAATGCCAGTCTGAGATGGCCACCTGTTCCAAAGACCACAGTGACTGGATTTCTTCCTCGGCTTGCACAAGTCACCAGTCGACCAGCAGAGTGAAACAGTCAAGGTGTCTAGTTGTGTTTTATCTCTCTATTCATGAGTTGTACAGCTACCTTATGTGGAAGTAAAAGCCCAGGCTGTTAGTAATTTATCTGGAGGAGATTTTTCTACCCTTTTTCCACAATGGGTAAAGGCTGCAGGCCCCAATAAAGAAAAAGAAATGTGGTTTAATGGAGTTCATAAATCTGTATTTCATGCTGCCAACTCTAAGCAGCACATGCTGTTTGGTCTGCTTCTCCCACCTCTCCCTGAGTTGGTAATCTTGTTAAAGTTCAATGTTTCCAGAGCTGTCTCCTCTGGGAGCTGAGGTTCCTGATGTCATCCTCTTTTCCACAGTAGTTTACCCTCTGGAGAGGTCTGCATCCTATTTCACATAGATTCACGCTGATAGTCTGTTTCTGCACCACCTCTCAGACCTGATGTGTCAAAACAAAGATAGGGGCCGGAGGCGATGGGGGCAGAGGGGATTGTGATTGTCTGAGATTGCTGTTCTACATCACTCCACAGAGGGCAGCACTTCATTAAGCACAAATTGTTAACACATGGGATGGATTTATTAAGACGAAACAGAGCCCATTATAAACTTAACTGTCTTGGACCAGCTGAGCCACCAAGACAACACCTGAGGCCAGAGTATAACATAATATCATAATCATATTTTTTATTTTGTTTTATCATACTTTATTTTGTTTTATTTACATTTTTATCTTTTCTGGCCCCTTGCAGCTAAGGACCAAATCTGGACTAACGGATGGATGTCACTACATGGATGAATAAATGCCTGCTGAGCCTTTCTGTTTCACTTTATAGCCTCTTCCACTGCTGTGTAAATATGTTGTGTCTCAATGAAACATTAAAGCAATCTGGGAAAGTAATCACAAGCCTTCAATAATACAAAAAAACACGTAGCATGTTTCCCTGCTTAAACAGACGACACTCAATGTCAGCATAGCAAGCTGGAGATCTCCATGTAACCACGCACACATCAGCTGGAAGTGTCTGGTGCACTGCTGAGTCCGGTGGGGTAGATGAAGCGACAACAAGAAGCACCAAAGCCCCTGTCAATGAATATGAGATTGCAGGCTGCCAAGTTGATGCTGATGCTGTCATGAGGTATTACCTCCTGTGACAGCCTAAATAACAACAGTTCTAATTAAAGAATGATTGGAATGGGTGGACCACTGACTCCTAATGGGGGAATAAACCGCAACATCGCTCCAGGAAGTGAATTGCACTCATTTATTAACTTCAGGAAGCCGGTAGCTGCTGTCAAGATGTAATAGGTTATTTTAAAAGCTACATAACTTTCCATCCATTCGGCCCACTGGCCCGTTCATTCTAGCACTTTAATTAGAAAAAAATATAAACATATACCAGCATTATATACAGTTGATTGTCCAACAGGCTGCTGTTTTTCTGTTTTATGACAGGGAGATTTGAAGTGTACATTAACTCTAATCGGAAAACTAGCTTTGGCTCCATAAAAAGAGTTGGCCATGCAGTGTTGGTGATAGGGACCCCAGTCTGCTTTAGCAGGCGCCCTCTCGCTCTCTCACCCTTTCATGCCCGAGCTGAACCCCACTATGTGCTGAATGTTAATTTAATAGCTGCTCCCACTTCTAAACTGAAGGAACTGCATTGCTTATACAGATCTGTACCCTCTTCTCCACATTGTCCTCCCTCTCTCACCATCTTCTCTGTGTAAGCAAAATTACTTCTCAGTGTCTCTCTCTGGCAAGCGCAGTGAGGTCATGGCTGTAATTTCCTTTGCCTGGTTAAAAGCTGACAGAGGAACAGACCCAGTCAGTCTAGATATGTTCAAGTGCAGGTTTTCAATTTAGCAACACTTGGTCTGGTGAGTCTGCAGATCCCATCCCAAAGGCCGGCCCCTTTTACTGCTCCCACTGCTAAGCGACTGTGTCATCTCAAGCACCGTACACACTCAAATGTATTAAAAAAACCTCTGTGGGGTTGAGGATTAGATCTGAAATACAATATATTTGTATTCCTAGACTGGACTGTTTGTGATCTCTTTGGAAAATTACCATTGATTCCTTTATACATGCTGGCAGACCGCTGGATTTAAGAGTGGGAATATCAATTCACTCTTCAATATTCATTTTTAAAGCACCTCTTTCCAGTCTGACATTTGGATTTTGTATTTCCACTGAATCTCAGTTTCAGGGTATGTGTCATCAGTTTTTCTTTTTACCTTTTAATAGGTTATTATTTGCTTTTACTCAATGAATTTTCAAGCTTTTTTGATGTACCAATTATAACTTAACCCAACTAACAAGGAACCCATAACAAATACAGTAAATGAAACTACACAACAGCTTCATGATACATTAATGAACACCAACAATGGTATCAGGTTTCCTATAATGGCATCTACATAAATTAAGGTTGAGTAGAGAAAGTTTACTCTAGATTCCGCATATATACACCTCACAGTTTTATGTGCCAATATTTAATTGAATAAAATGAATGATTTAAATATATGGTCACTGTAGCCATGTGGTTGCCCCTTGGGATGATAAAAATAATACTGAAAATCTGCCAAAAGTCAAAATATTTGTTAAATAAGGTTGTAAACACTGTGAAAATGTAAGCCATGATGTTCAATAGATTTCTGGATGTCAAATAATGAATCAGAATCTCCTGATGAAGATCATATTCTAATAACATCTGGTGATTAAGAATACTTTGTCATACAGATGACATTGCTCTGACAGCCTTTATAACACTGGTAGATGAATTATCGACAGAGTTATTGTCATCGACAGACACATAAAGTCATCAAGTTCATCACTCAAAATCATTATTATAAGTTTTAATGAGAATTCACCTAAATGTTGTGATTGATCACATGGAAGTGTATCACACAATGTTTCCAAAAGTTCAATCAAAAGTTGAAAAGTGACCCTCAATGAATCAACCTTGTTTCCAGGTATTACATTCCATATAACGGAAGCTAGCTAGCTGTTTGAGTAGGGTTGGTAAAGAGATTACCACTAATACTAACTCGTGGATTGACCAATACAAAGCAACCTGCAACCTACCAACATGTCCATGATGTCTTCCTACTGTTCGAAAAGAAGATAAAACAGGCACAACACCATCTCAGAGATAACCATCTTGTCTGTCCCCGTCAGTTTAGAACAGAGACAGACGTAAATAAACAGCTCCTTCTTCATGACAAGACCTGACTGCCGATTATTTGAAAGTTTGTCAGTTAAAAAAAGAATCTTACATAAATACATGAAGGTAATAAGTATAGAACTGTGAACCATTCATCCAAACGGATGTCTCATCTCCAATTTAGTAACAAATGTAGCATTGTCACAAAAACTCATAAATGATCTGGAAACTGCAGTACATTTCCTAAAATGATTCATAGGCCAACTGCAATCTAACATATTAATGATGTTGTACTAGAAGAACCCTTACTTCACACCATTTATATTTTTAGAATTTACCATTATCTTTTCAGAAGCTTATTCCACTACAGATTCAAAAAGAGTGCGGAGAGTCTTTCAGAGGACATAATGCACTCTCAAAAACAGTAGAATAGGTTCAGATAGTTTGGATATCCATTTATTTGCTTATGAACATGTGAAGTAACCATTACTATCTTGAAAAAGACATTTAATTTGCACTGCTAGCTAGTAAATGTTGACATTTGTAATGGCTATAATAATGATGTGTAATCATATAGATCGATCAAAGTGACCGAAATCTACAATTTAGGTGACTAAGAATCGTACTTCTCTGGAGTCAAGATTAGAGTTTAAGACAAGACAGTTACTGTGTCATATTAGCCTAAATGTAAAAACAAATCCACAGACTGATTAGCAGATATAGAATAGATAAAGTGAGTAGATAAACTTTGTAGATCACAACAAGCATCACATTTTACAGTTTACATATCTAAGCCGCTATTTGTGATGACATGGAAAAATGTAGAAATAACAATAACTCTATTCACACATTAAAATGTTCCATTAGGACCAACAAAACAAATTCTCAGGTCATTGGTCAGGTCAAAGACATTTTACAGCCTTGATATAAGTCATGACTCTGGATGATGTTCTAGGTATAAAATAAAAAAATGCTAATCATAAGTAATAGCTGCATAGAATTCAACTCTGTGTTATTTACAAGGGGAAATAAAAAAGTTCTCTGCCAACAAAATCAAGATGTTCGAGGCTGTTAGATGACATCACATGTTGGAATTTTCTCTTACAGGGGAGACGTGTTCATGCTCACATAATGTACATTGTTGAGAATAAATGCAAGGGAACATCTGAAAACTGAAGCTTGAAACCTACTATCCATATTAATATAAACCTGTATATGGAAAAAATCAATATGCAGGGAATATAATGACTGTAAGTGAGCCAGAACAATTACACTGGTAGGCACATCCTCCCCGCTGCTTGACTGGAATGCAGATTCCACAGACTGGCACTAATGTGCAGTTCATTGTGGTTTATGGAAAGCCAGGTTGCTATAAGGACTCCACAATTGGCTGTTTCCACAGTGCTTGAGATTTCAGGCAAACACTTGAAAACATGATGCGGCACTCCTGGTGGAGGGAGCAATCGATGGATGGATGAAACGCTTTCATCCTGGATTCCTTGCTCCCACAGAGGAGGATGCTAAAAAGAATAACACAGTATGGGTGCATACTGACTTTTCCAAGTGGAAATAAACCCTTTAAAATTCACATGGGATTCTCTCAACAATCCACCTTCACTGCTAAGAAAATATATTTTTGTCACCAATCTGTGGGTGACTGTTGTCTCAACAGTCAAATACTCACACAAAATTGAACACAAGTGTTACAGACAGGTTATAATATTAGAGCAGAGTTGGTTACAGTCATTTAAAGCTATGCTGATGCAGCGAAGAATGACCACTGGGACATATATGACCCATCACCACAAACCACAGTTTTATGGCTATTACAGTCAATGAGGAGGAGAGCTATTTAAGATTTCTGCCATGAAGGTCAGCCAATAAAATCAGTGAGCAATCTCAACAGAGGATTTAAGTCTCCTTGTATTCATATTGAAACTGAGATGGTATTTAAAATAAAAATGAATCCACAAAGTTGAATGTTTTAGAATATTTTTACATCACTCTGATGTGCTATTATGCACTGGTATGCTATGCGTGCATTTTTTCAATTGACATAGTGATTTTTTACGGGCAGTGGGCTAATATAAACCTGACCTGCCCTCTGAAGTTTGGCTCAGGGTTTAAAGCTAAAAGAAGAAGGTATGTCCTATTCATGACAGATAAGAGAAAAATCTCTCTTCTCACTCACAAGCTGCCTGAACTCAGATCTGCTTCAGACCACGTAACAGGGGTGACTATTGTGATTCTGCACGCATACC
This sequence comes from Lepomis macrochirus, assembly GCA_024633595.2. Classification (NCBI taxonomy): domain Eukaryota; kingdom Metazoa; phylum Chordata; class Actinopteri; order Centrarchiformes; family Centrarchidae; genus Lepomis; species Lepomis macrochirus. The sequence goes on from JALXJV020000009.1 coordinate 7,504,156, forward strand.
ATCACCCCCTCACCCCAGCCGAGTGCAGCTCCGCTCCAAGCACACACTGCTTAGACAGACACCAGAGTTTCAAAGGCATTTCATCGAGCTGCTGAAGCTACTTACTTCCACCGCTAAATACTGCTGGGGAATCTCAAGACTCTACTGCGGTCACTGAAAATTATCTGTGGTGGGAAATCTGTGAGGGGAAAGAGCATGAGGAGAAGAAGAAGAAAAAAAGACCCTCCAAAGAAACTAAAGCTGTCCAAGTCCTTGGAAACAAAATCAGTGCAGTCAAAAAAATGCATTTATAAATCACTACACTACATCACTGTAGCAATTACCTCTAGCTGAGGCGAAGTTTGAGCACATTATTGGATGGATTTGTCTTTGCATTTGATGCATATGCAGTTAACGCTCAAAAATGTGCACAAACATGCGCACCACACACAGCAGAGTGTGTACAGTACAGTGAAAAGCTACCAGGTTTAAACATTTACACATTTGCCTTCTTTGGACTCAGTTTGTTACTTTTGGAAACCGCTCAGTTGTGGCAAAAGAAAGAAAGAGAAAAAAAAGAGAAAAAGATGTCAATACAACACAGTAAAAACATACTTTATTATTCTCCAAGAGCCCAGGGAACACACACACACACACACACACAGTTCCACCCAGAATCCAAAGCAAACACACCAAACCTTAACCCTACCTTGACAGCAGCGACACAGTTCAGTTAAGTCTACCAAGACTGGATAAAGATTTCGATGTGTGATGATTCGTCAGATTACAGCTTCATATTTCATTTCAAGGAAAAAGAGTATCTTTTTTCCTATTGCTTGTGCAGATTGAAATATGTGCCAGTTTTGATGATACTGTACGTATTGTGACTGACTGGATTCAAAACTCATGCTGTGCTTCAAATCACAACATCGTCTGAGTGTGTGACAACTGAAAACAATAGTCTTACTTGAAAACGGCATAAATTATTGAATTATATGCAATGAAACACCTCAGAGACTGAAGACAAAGGCTGAAATCAAAGCTGACAGAGTGAAGAGCCCTACTTTGTGCGCTGGTTTGTTAAATCTGGGTTTGTACATGTCTCACAACTTGTTATGCCTTGACATTGCATTAATTACAGATCCGAGTGTTGCCACCATCCATCGACACTTTCAGAGATGATGATAAACACAACTCCAAAGTGGGTATATGTCTAGCAATTGTGAAGGAATCAGGGGAACTACTTTGGAGACAAGTTGCTAAATGGTCCCATCCACAAAGTGCTACCATGTGGAGGTTCGCAGTGCCATTTACAACCAAATGTTTCTTTGTTCAGTTCAGTAAAGCAACAGTGTAATTTAGAGGATAGGAAGCAAGAACCCCGGTGGGAAACTTGTTTCAAAAGCCAGAAGCACAGATGATCCATTCAGTCTAGAGGAATATTTGTTTTTGTGAAGCTGATGTTTTAAATTTGTTCTTGAAAATAGTAATCGCTCTATAACTACTATTGTTAGAAATGAAGGAACACTGTTTTTCTCATTTTTCCGTCAACAATGCCTGTTCCATATATTGCCCTAATCACAGACAATTTGACACCAATCAAAGTCATGCTGTGACAAAAACCATGAGGCTTTGCTCATGGCCGTCTGGCTGCTTTTACTTTAACTTCTGTGACATGTGAGTGTCTGGTATTTGCAGTAGTTTTCTTGGATTGTTGACATTGTGTTTGTTCAATGCTGTGGATAGCTGATCTGTTGTGCCACACAGTCACATCTGACAGCCTCTTTGTGTTACAGGCTAAACAAGTCCATGTTGGAAACAAAGGAGGTCCTTCTCTTAGAAGGTTTAGCTCAGCCAAATTACAGATACATATACTCTCAAGGTGAGGTCAGATTGCAAATTTTCATGGCTTTTATTTGGTATGAAACTGTTCAAAGCTTTCATTCACTTTCATTGTATTGGGTTAGCATTTGTAGTCTGATACTATTATTGACAGGAATTTGATTGTAAAAGATCTGCACAAATAAAACCAACACTATCTTCATAGAAAGATGCCAGTAGGATCAAGTGAGAAAACATGTTTCTGGTGATTTGGGTGAAATAACCCTTTAAAACTCCCCACCACATCCCTGTGCTTCACTACTCAAAGGACTATTGACTTTCAGAGTGTACCTCGCTGATTAATCTTAACAACAGAGGGGCCAATGGAGAAGCTATGGTATGTTCCAGTTAGGCTCACCGCTCACTGTCTACTGATCTCTTTCAAACAACTTGATTGCTCCTCTTGGATTATCTGGTGGATGTGTGACCGCATGAGCACGACAGTGTGAACTTGTGTGCGCAATGTGCATGCAAGTGTGTGTTTTAATTAAAGTTTGAGGCGGACTGGGAAAAGTTTAATTTAGCAAAGGCAGGGTGAAAAATTGTCTCGTTTTCTTGTCTTCATTTCTGTGTCGTTTCTTATCTCCCTTTAAGCTTGGCCACTGCACAGGTTATCTCCAAATTACCAACAGAACTCATTTATTCTTCAATTGAATTAGGTCCTTGAGAAAAGGCCTGCACAACCATCTCCCCTTTATAAAACAAGCCACCAGCAGTGGCTATCCACAGTTACAATGATTAGACCGCAGCATGACCTGGATCAAACACCTCAATCAGACACCACCGCCTGTTCTCTCTTTGTCTCTCTAACAATTCTCCCTGCTCTCAGTCTTTCTCTTTCACAGTCTTGAACAGAGGCATCAGATGAAGACCATATGCCAGGTCATACAATACACAGAATAACAAAACCTGCATTGGCACTGTTTTTCACAGCACCAGTGTAAAAACTGTAACTGTGGATGGTGTACCAACAGATTTTTCAATTACAATTTTCTCCTGTTATTCGGATGCATTTTTAGAGACAATAGTACATGTTGGGAGAACAGGTGACAACAACCACATGACATTTGTGAAATAGCACAGTTCAAAACAAACAAACCTGTGACTACTCCAGCCAGTGACATAAGATTTCTGTTTGTTGTATGCTTGCTGTAGTATTCCAGAGACAGAAAATGTGTCCCTTTACATTTGCTTCATTTGGCTTATCAAATTAAATGTTTTGTATCTCTGCATGTTCACGCAGTGACTGAGCCAACACAGCTGCAAATAATTTATGTTAATTGGGTCAAAGCTGAGTGAACTAAACATTTTCCAACTGTGTTTTTGTGTGATAGTTGCCTCAAACGTATAGCCAAACAAACAGTGAAAGCCAAGTGAAAGTGGCTGAGTGACTCTACCTCAAACAATGTCATGGGAAGTCTGACCAGGTGAAACACATTTTCCTTAAACACTCTCAGTTCCACCCTCCAGGCTCCTGCAGGTAGTTTAAGTTTGTTTTGCTGCCTTCAAATGGAACACCACTGCTAGGCAGCGGCAATATGGACTCCAAACACACTTACTTTGTATTTGAATGCCATACATTTGAATACAGTATATTAACTTATCATTCACTGAAAAATGAACTTCCTTGGCCTCCAGCATTTCTGAAAATGTCAGCAAAGACATCACAACTCATGAACTCCATGCTTTCAGAAAATGCATCTATTTGAAAGCAGCTTTAGCTGTTTATCAATGCATGCATTTATTAGAGACAGCTCTGGAGTTAAAACTTTTTTTTTTTACCTTAAACCTCAGTGGGAGGAGCTTAAGAATGATTCAGTTTAAAAAAGACAAAGAGGACACTGGCTAACTTATAAGTTGGTGCAAATTACTTTTTTCTCTTTTTTAACATTTCTAGAAGACCCTGTCGTCAAACTAAAATTTTTGATTAATACATTTTAGCTGCTAGAGGAACTGCCAATTTGTTTGAACTTTCACTGGGAGTACCTGGGTGTACCTGGTGCTAGAGTTTGTAAAATCATTGAGACTGAAACAGTAAATTTGAAGTCTGTGTTCAAATTTACTGTATTCTTTTTTGGCTGTGTCAAAAGCAACAAACAAAATTAGCCAAAAGAGAAGTTCCATAGAGCTATAACACTGAGAGATAATTCTCTGTGGGATCACAGTGCAAGAAATCTATTTCAAATTACCCACAGTCAATCATTGCTAATATAAAAAATATGAGTTCCTCTTCTTCCCATATAATTATAACATAAGTGGAGCTGTAATGTAACATGTTAACCAGAAAAAAACTCTGGTTCTTTGGCTCCACCCACATGGTTTAGCCCAGCCAATAAGATGTTTGTGGATTGTGAGAACTGTTTGTGTAATTAAAACCCCACTTGGATGGTTGTTCTGTATACAGCATATATTGCTTTATAAATATTGCTTTAAATTTATTCCTGCAGTATCTATTGCCTGACAGACCTCTTGTCTTTGATGATTGCCTCTCTCCCCTCTCCCAGTGCTCCTACATCTGCTTTCATTTTTCTCTGTGTGTATGACAAACAGCAAAGAAATTCTAAACTGTGGTCGTCCTAAGCCAACAGCCCCTCCTCCAGCTTTTCTCTTGGCAGGATGGCTCGTGTCTCACATTTAATCACGAACGCTTTGCCAGGCAGCTGGGCCTGAGGGAGATTCAGTGGGGGAACAGTAGAAACCTGATCTGGTGAGGCAGGCAGCGTACAGTTAAACCTCTCCATAAAGACCCAGGAGCCAGGCCGTAACAACACCATCATGATAGTTTTATCAAAAGGGGGGCTTCGACTTGTTTTTGGTCAGTGGCATGGAATCAGAAGAAAGTGGCAGAAAAATACAAAGTTTCGAAAAGTATCAGGAGCACTTTTCATGGCAAATTAAATGAACAGATGGAAAAGGGAAACGTCATTCTGTCTGCATGCTGTCCCTCTGTTTTTTTTCTTTTTTTCCATAAAGAATATGACTCTTGTCTAGTGAATGAAAATATAAACATTGCCAAGACATGTGTGATCTATTAAGCTGACTGAATTTAAAGCACCACCAGTGGCCAGCCCCACATCACAGTGTCCAACATTCTCATTCACATCCATCCAGTATAATTGCATCCTCAAAGAGAATGCTTTAAGGGAAGAGATAATTGAGTGGCACATGAACCTAATCATTTCTGCAGAGTCTCTCGAGGGCATCAGGAGTGAAAAACTCTTTATCTCACAAGTCTCAAAGGAGAACCTTTTCCTTAATCTCACTCTGGACTGAAAGAGAAGGACATTATAATGGTGGCCACCAATCTTCCTCTTTTTAGTCCATCAAGTATTTCTCCCCGATTATAGAAATGCATAGAAGTAATGTCTTTGACGTCAACCACAGATTGGTGAAGAAATGTTTTAAAGGTTCAATTTAGTCTTCACTGACATCTTCGTCGTCACAGAAGAAACTGAAAAAGCCAAATTTAGTCATCAGAGAGGAAGTGCAAGTTGAGCTGAGGTTAGACAAGCATGCAGCTGATTGTGATTGGCTGAGACACCTATCAATCACGCAAACATGCCCCAAAGCATATTTCTCTGTAAGCCTTATCTTTCTAATATCTTTCTAATTCACCACCGAGAAACATTATTAAGATGACGACTGATTCACCTTGAATTTTTAACTTCCGTCCATTCAAACAGAAATCAATGGAGTCAGAGAGTTTTTGGAAGCAGTACTGAGAAACTGAGGCACTTCCACTTTTTCAAAGTATTCTTTCTTGACTGGGACCAGCAACTTCCTGTGATGTCAGTTGGTTGCCTGGCAACAGCTCAGATATAATGAGACACATAAATTGGCCAATAGTCATTTCACTCATTGTTTTCTGTACAGTTAGACAAACAAGATAGTAACTTGTTAATTGAGTGCTTGTAGGTGGACTGTGTTGAAGCTAAAAAGAACCAGGCTAGCTCTTTCCCCTTGTTCCTAGTCTTTGTGCTACGCTAAGCTAAGCACATTTCCCCAACTGTCAAACTGTTCCTTTGAACATTTACGAGACATTATCATTGGAAAGGAAATAAGAGATTCCCTGTAAGTTTGTCTAAGATCACAAGCAAATATTTGCAAAGAATTAATACTAATTTTCTCAAGAATGCTGTTCTGCAGTTACAACTGCCATTCTTTCTTTTATTCTTGAAACCTACTTCACCATGTCATCTGGGGTACAAGTATTCAAATCAAGCCTTGTCCAGTGAAATTAATAACCACAGCTAGGTTCCAATGTTTGCCTGTCATGACTCATTAGAGACATCTGTAGTAAGCATGTCATTACCTACTCCTACCCCACACAGCTGACAAAACTGTTCCACAGGAGACGTCAGTGCAGACATTGTGTGGGAGCCATGCTGGCCTAAGCTGGCAGGGGGTGGGAACACTCTATGTTTTTTTACTTTCACTCAGCAATAATCGAAAGTCACACCAAAGTATTTGGAAAAAGACTGAGCATGAACCATATTTGAATGTCAGCCTAACAAGCACCATGGCACCGGAGATACAGGCTGCCATCATTATGAGGGAACTGGATAATTACGGTGCAGTGTGAAAACCACGAGGTAGAGAACTGGAAAGAAATTTCAATATAAAGAAAAACTGAGAAAGAGATAAGCATGTGAAATGCAGAATGAAGAATCAATATCTGAAAAAAAACTGTTACCATATATTCTGTAAAGTGCTAGTTGGAGTTTGTCATTGGCATCAAGAGCCATATGATATTGAAACTGCTCTTTAAAAGGCATACTTGCAAATGAAGATGTTGTGTAACTAATATTACACTATCAAATCTGCAAAAAAATACAATGAACCACTCTCAAAACAGGTGTTCAAAGACAATTGAAAAGGTAGATTGTTCAGATAAGAGGAAAGTGATTCACAAAGTCCATTATCTGTGTTTGGATCCATAATAAAATAGTAGTTGCTGTGGCCATTTGCAAGTTTTAGACATAATCAGTTCTATAAGAGTGTCTGAGCAGGCAACTTTGGCTCTGTTGGGTCCTGAAATGATGATGCAAATGCTGAGAAACAAGCTCTGTCGTGTAGTATTAAGAGAAATGGTTTTGAGGATCACTAAGCTAGAGGGTCCTCAGAATAATCAATATTTTTTTCTTATATCAAAATAAACACACATTCTTCTAAATAAAGTTCTCATCGGCAGAAATGATGCATGTACAGTCCGAATCTCACTCGGATCCTTGTTTTGTTTGTGGTTCCCCTCCATCCACAGCTCTCTAAACATAGCCTACACTTTGTTTATCCTTCCCCTGGGCAGTTCCAGCCTGAAGAACAGGCATTGACTGACAATGCCAGCAAATGAAGACTTACAAACTACTTTGCACTCTTTGAAACAAGAAGTAAATGTGTTCACGATTGCTCACCACAGACCCTCTCAGTGATCAGCTGGAGATTCAGGAGAAATGGACAAGTCCAAACCAAATCCAGTCCTCAGTTATTTCTCTTTGTTCCAGCCTGCTGATGTTCTAACAACCCACAATCTTTCAGCATTTGGTTTCTTCATGGAAAAGCAAATTTTTCAACAGCTTGTCATGAAACAAACATATTCAAAAACCTCAATACTAGGCTGAATAAACAGCTGCAATCAAAAAGATTAGTTTGCTGTTTTGTTAATGAATAAAGTCAATTATTATAAAAGTTGAAGTCAATTTTGTTTTGAGGTGCTTCATCGCAATCTTGGCTTTATTTTCAGTTACTGGAAAATACCAAATAATCTGAGCTGCTCCTTTTGTTTTGTGGGAATCACTGCAGCAGAACATGATCCATGGAGAATAATCATGAGAGAATATCGATATAATACAAGTTCTGTCAAAGCTGAGGCGCCGTCCAATGGGGTCACTTCATCTTGACATATAAACTGAGTGAAATCATTATGAAGCGCTGCTCCTCGTCTTTCACTGTGGCTCTTTCATGTCTTATTATAATGTACCCCGCAAACTTTCAATACCTTTGTAGCATCTGCTTTTTGCAGCAAGTCATGAATTCAATAGAGAAAGGTCCCTCTCTAACACAATAGATCACCTGATTGATGGCCATTCCTGAAAGCACTGCCAGAACAAAACAAGACCCTCTACTCCAATTCCCTTAGAGGCGATGAGTTTTGTCGAGTGTCAAAATGAACAAAAAAGAGAGAAGCTGATCCATTTTGGCCTGAAAATAGATGATAGGAGAGGACTGCTACAAAACCAATGGTAGCACGGTCCCACAAAAATAAAAGACATCACCTGATGGCACTTAATTGTGAGATATGCAAAATCACATTAAGATCCTCAACAATGAAGCTGCTAAAAAAAGAACATTCTGAGAGATGTCGTCATTTAAAGATGCACATCTGCTCTAGTATAAGTCTTGCTCATTAAAGTAATAGCACACAATAACATGAACAAATGTATAAAACTATGCAATCTAATACCATATCACTGTAACTAACTAATACACCCTACTGTTCATGATGCTTATTAAGTTCAATTCAGTTGAGAGAGACGTGTTCAACTACATTGGGTTCTTACTCACCATCTGTTAATGAGGCTATGTATATGTTGTTAATTCATTTTCAGCAAAATCAAAACTTTTTTTGCCATAAAACATGTGATTGTTGTGTCACAGTATTCAAGACACTTGGTGACAGATTTTTAACAGCTTGGACACAAGAGCCACTTCTGAAACCGATGTCATTTTCCGGAGAAGATGCCAAGACCAGCATTCATTTCATAAAAATAAAACAGGATAGTCTCTTGAAAAACCAAATAGGATGTTTTCTTCTGAAATTTCATCTAAGAAATGTGTAAATGATCTTTCTTTATTTCTGCGTTTCATTTCATTTCATCCAGCTGTTGTTTTTCATCCCTCTTGTGGAGCTTTTCTTTGTGAGCCTTGCAGGTATTTTCAGCCTGCCCTTCAGCTCTGTTTGTGAGCTGTCAATGTAGTTTGTATTGTCATTACTTTATAAACTGAATAAAGCAGCATGATATTTATTTTAATTAAAGCATGTCACCATGGCTTTAGTAAATACATTTCACAAGCTTCTGTTAGAAACAAGTGTTGAAGACTAAATTAGCCGGTCTGTGGTTAGGTAGCCAAAAACACATTTCGGAAGTGGTAGGCGATAGGTCCAATGTAGAATTGTCACCAAATAATAAATGCATAACTATGGGTGTTTGCTCATCTCAAATTTATTTGATTGTATTTGACTTGATATTCTGACGATCATTACCAAAACGTATTCTGCAGTGACTATAGTGTAGCTGTCCCACTGCCCTTATATTACTCATTCTGTTGCTGGGGATCTCATTCATGCCTGTATTACATCCTGTTTAGATTACTGTAATGTCCTCTCAGGGGTTAAACACAATATAACATGTCCAGAATTTACCTGCAAAAGTTCTCTACCCACACATCACCCCTACCCTTAGTACTTTTTATTTATAAATCTCTTGATGGCTGTTTTGTAATGTATATATGTTCATCTTGGTAATGGCAAAGCTCTTTCCTTCTGTTGCTTTACCATTGGGTTGTTGGTTGGTGGTGACAGGGCACTCTACAGCAAAGCTACTTGGTTGAATTATTTGACCTTTAAAAGCTTGTGAGGTTTTAGGAAAAACAAGGCTAAGTACACAGGTTTGACATCTGTCAATCCTGACAGATAAAGGAAAATGATGACCTGTCAAAACAGCAAAATTTAGAGCTGAATCCCAACAGTTACAGGCCTGTCTGCGGTTATCCGGACTGAGGACATCAGTCTTAAAAATGTTATTTGCTGTCTCAATAATGCCACCACCAAGCCCTTTGAGGAAACTATTGTTAATAAGCAGTGACATCTGCTTTTTAATTTAACAACTTATTATTAGAACTTGCCCATTCTTCAAAACACACACATACACACACACACACACACACACAAAGCGCTGAATATCACTATGTCAACTACAGCACTACAGTCAAAATATATCCTTGAACATAAGGTAAAAAACCAATAACACCCCCCTGTTTTCTGCACTACAACATATACCACAGCAGAATTTAATCAGGTTTAGCAATTTAACCAACACTAAAAAAACAGACTTTGGCTCATGTATTGTAATATAACATCACTCCCAAGTGCTGAAACTCCATTTAAGAACAATAACTGTAACTGAACTCCATTTGTTAACATCGCACAACACTGTTTTTACTGCTGCACTGGAGGGTATAGTTTTTATGTACCAGTATCTGTGGATAGTGTGTACAGCTGATGCAGAGTTGTATACTATAGCATGTGTTTGTTGTTTTTGTGCCTGTGGGGATGCTTAAAGTTTATTGAACTCAACTGTCTTTCTCTCATTGCTGGGAGTTGCAATGTAGACCATTTCACTGTGTGTTTGCTGGGATTGTTTGACATTTCCAAAAATACACTTTCTTTCTTGTTGAAAGTTAGAAGTAGATGAGAAGGTTGACACCCCTGTGGATGACGGACTGTTATGTATTGGGACAGAGCCAATTCCCTTAGTTTCTAGTCTTTAAGCTAAGCTAAGCTATTTGGCGGTGTGTTAGGTGCAATGAATCCTCTCAACTCGTTCTCAGCAAGAAAGCAAATAATTTTATTTCCCAAAACTGTGGCAAACCATTTCTTTAATTTTATTAAGAGGATGTTTGATGTGGCGTGAAGTGATTATATGTGACATCCTCCTTTTATTTCTATAGCTGAAATTCTACCATTTGTCTGTGATAATGAGAATGAAAAATGATTATTCTTATATATAATTAAGATTTAATGAATTGTCAGCAAGCTTCCTTATAAGAGGGCTTTAACTAACTTACTTAAATCTTTTTGATGCATTATGTTTTATCCAAACACTGCTATGGTACATATTCTGAAATAGCAAATAACCCACTATGTGTAAGAGCACAAACTGTGTTTAGATATCCACTGTCGACAGCTCTCTGTGGGCGGTCACCCCGGTCATCATTCAACTGTTATTCTGACAAAAAAAAGGCCAAAAGAATAATGTTTAAACATACTCCTCATACACTGTAGCCAGCTGATAGATGTGTTTTGTTGGTGCTGTGCTTTGGATTTCCTTTTCAGTGGCATGAGCACATAGTGCTGCAGTTTAAGGCCCCAGGGTCACTCACAAGAAAACATCCTTCAATTCTGTCATTGAAATGGTAAAAACAGCATACAGCTATGTAATGTGTGCACTAAAACCTTTTTGTGAATAACTCAAGGCAACAAATACTAATACAATATTATTTACAGTGACGACATTCTTATCTTCTAAAGAATATCATCTTAAGACAGGACAAATATGTTACATCTCATACCACTGGCAGTGGCTTGAAGCAACCGGATCTCCTAAATGTGTGTAAAGCTTCTTTGTGGTGCTGTTTAAATTGGGATTTAAAGAGGAGCTTTGTTTTCTCGTGTATTTTCTTGTCAAGAGGCACATTAAGTCAGCCAGGAATCCATTTGCTGTTGCTGAATACCTTCTCTTCAAACAGGAAGCTTTAACCCCACATGTCTATTCATGAGAACAAGGGAAACCTGTTACATCAACACTAGTGTTTTACCTTTCCCCTTTGACAAGATGTTTCATGGCAGGAAGTACTTCTGTTGATACCTGCACATGTAGAGTGAGGCATTCTTCGTGTTTAGTCCTGCTTTGAGAAGTAGTCATCAGGGCACCAAGAGCGAAGTGCAAGTAAAAGCATAAAATGTTTCCAAACATTATTCTGGAGAGAAATGACTGTATGTACTACAGTAATCATACATGCTGTTGAGTATTATCTATGTCATGTCACAGATGTAAACAATCAAACTGGTGGAAATCAAATCTTGCAGGAAGAGATTCAAATGATTTGACTTTATGGCAACAAATTCAAACCCTAAGCGCTGTGATTGTCTGAAAATGTTCACGTCATGGCAAAACACAACAGCAATAAAAAGCGATTTGATGATTGAGTCCACAGAGGGTGGCTAATGCAAAGCAAACACCACAATATGCACATTATGAATAAAGATCAACAAGTAGTAAAAGTAATCATAAATGCCTCTGAAGGCCACAGCCTCTGCCAACTTCTCAGCAAAACAAGATGACAAAAGCTCTTTAGAAAAAGGCCCAAGTGATTATCAGCTTGTACGTCTTCATCATCCTCAGGGAGAGACAGACATAAATAAACATGTCATCAGTCATAGCGAGCATTAAATTATGCTAATACATTTACAACTTTGATTAGCAAATTAAAGCTCAAAAATATATTAAAATCTCATGGCACATCAACCAGAAAACATAAATTTACTTAAGTACAGTATGTGCCTGATAATTATTCATGTTTTCTAACTGGTTTCTGATAGAGCTGCAAAACTCCTGAAACAAGGATGATTAAGTTCAGCAGAAGCTGCTGGTGAGGTTAATTGTTATTTTTCAACAGCCAATGGCTGTTCATAAAGTAAGCTATGATTGCACTGTACTTTACTCTGATTTGGTCGCAATCCCCAAATAACATAAGGGGAAAAATCTAAATATTGTTTTTTACCTGTTTTATTGCAATGGTAATTTAATTATTCTATAGTCTCAAAATGATAAAATGTTGCCCAGGATAAAAAACAGCATTCAAATGCAATCTTTTGACTTTGCAGATTTTTTGGGTCCATTACAGACGTAGCCGAGAAAAACAGAACAATGCGCACAAAGGGCTCAGACACTTGAAGGTGACCTCCATAATTTTTGCATTGAGGCTGAAAACCACTCACTGACTAGCTAGTTAGCTTGCAAAAAAATATATTTTATACATAATATTGAGCTTTGGACAACCTCTTGTGTGTTCTAAGTTGTGTCTGTTTAGGAAAAGGTACTATAGATAAATATGGATAAGTGTGAGGAAGCAAACACAGTGGTGGTATATCACTTATATAGCGTTAATAACAATGTAGTTCAGTGACGCTTTTTGACAAAGCACACAACCTTAACGCAGTTTGTGTCGGCCCGTACCAATAGTCAACAAGAACTATGATTATCTGCTCACTGTAACCCTGTAATTGTTGTTGCCTAAACCCTGCCAGACCCATCTGAGCAAACTAGATAATGTAAAATATTAGGTGGTGTGATCATGGTTTATTAATGATGTTTCATGCAGAAATGCATCTTTCCCCCATCCTTTTTACGTCCAACATCTAAAATAGATCCAGTTCTAAGGCTTACGTTCTCAAATGGAGAATGAAATACCACTGATACATTCACAGAAGAAAGCAATATCAGCTCTGCTGATGTGGGCTCTGACTGACCTCAGGTTTGGGTATTGAAACATGCTGCTGGAGAAACCCAGTCCTCCCGAGGCAACTAATTGGTTGTGACTTGTCATGGCAACTGGCCATGAAACTTCAGGGGAATTAGTCCCGACTGGCTGTGTTGTGGGGATCAGTTAGTTTATTTGCATTTTTGCATGGGTCAGCTTTTCAAAAATGAAGTTGCAAATAGCACTGTAATCTAATCAATGACTGGCTCTGCGTAAGCATTTGTAGTCGATTAGGAGATTTATTTTTGTTAGCAGTAATTTCGAACCGTCAAAGACCAGAGTTTGGGGGTCAAAACCCACAAATCCACAGCTACAGATTCCTTGAGACATGAGGTGGTGTAAGATGTAGAACTTTGGACTCAATTAAATATTCTCTGATGACCTATGGTGCCCGAAGATAATTGAGTGGTTAAGTCAGCCGCTGCTGCAGCTACCTGTGTGTGTCCCTGCTAGCGTATAATCAGTTCCCACTGCTTCTTTTTCTCCATTGCCTCCACATCTCTGTCTGCCAGTCTCATTTCCAACTGTGGAAAAAAATTATCCATTACAAAAACTGCTGCTCTTTTAACAACTAATCACATTTCAGTTTTAATTGGCTCACTCCACTTTTATAGGCTTGGCCTGCAGTGTGCGACATTGTAAGCCAGTGGTGACTATGTGACTTTTGCAAAAAATCAAAGGTGAGAAATCATGTGACGTGCACACAGCATTAGGTGGTGTATGTTAATAAAGAATACAAAAGTGCAAGTGAGGCAAGAGATCTGAAGCTAATGTGTATAGTGTTTCCCATCTTGGCTGTTAAGTAGTATTATATTATTTAGTCTAGACTCTTGGTCTTGATCAATCTCTCCCTGTTGTTAGGGAATATTTCTCTCCAACAGCCAATTTAGTTGAGACATTCAGGTCTTTCTGCTGCAACCTGGGGACAAGACACTTCCATGAATTGGGCTGATAATGTAGATGTATTTAAATGTAGCCTAGTGCTGTCCAGTTTGAATTTGTATACTATCCATTTGTTTTGAGTCGAGGACAGTCTCACTACTGTAACAACTGGACAGTACATCCTCGGTCTGGTGGTTCTGCTGATGAGGATTGTTTCTGACAAAGGGTCATTGGCTCTGCATGATGACAGGCATGCCTGTATGTGCTGATGGGCTGCCTCCTCTGGCACAGTTAGTCTAAATGTAGACTGGCATTGACACTAATGTACACTGATAAAGCTGTGAGAGTCAATAGTCAGGAAAGAGCATGGGGTTGAGAGACACTGGATTCTTAATTTACCCCATTTGTCCCATTTGTCAGATGCTAGAACTCAGTGGTAACTGGGTTGTGAATGTGGATGGGAGTGCTCTCCCTGCATTCAGCGGGTTCTGTGATTCTTAACAGGTGAAGGTTCTTGTCATGGTATGCTTAATGGCTGGGGGCCGCAGAAATTTTAATTTCAACTGACTGATGCTGAGTGAGCGTTTACTCATCTTGTGATGCATTTTCTCTCCTGGTGAGAGCAGCGGATTCATGCATTATGACCATCAAGGACACTGGCTAAAATCCCAGGCTGAACTGGTAATCAGGCATAGGCCCACCAGTCATTTTCCCGGTGTGTGTATATATATACATATTTGTGTGTGTGTATGATGTAGCAACAGGGAGCAGCCTTGAGAGGATTGTCAAACAAAGCTAATTCAAGAATTTGGGGGAACTTAACAAGGAGTGGACTGAGGCTGGGGTCAGCCACCATGCATCCTAGTGTCAAGTCACTCCTGAACCAAAGACAGCATCAGAAGCATCTTACCTGAACTAAGGAGAAAAAGAACTGAGCATCATTGCTCAGTGGTCCAAAGTCCTCTTTTCAGATGAAAGTAAATTTTGCATTTCATTTAGAAATCAAGGTCCCATAATCTGAAGGAAGCATAGCAAGGCATAGAATCCAAGTTGCTCAAAATCCAGTGTGAATTTTTCCATCTGCTGACATGCTTTATGTGATGCTGATTTCTTTTCCAGGAGGACTTGGCACCTGACTACAGTGCCAAAACGACAAGGAATTGGTTTGCTGACCATGGTATCACTGTTTTTGTCTGGCCAGCCAACCCGCCTGACAAAGAGTATCTTTGAAGTATTGTGAGAGACACCAGACCCAACAGACGAGCTGAAGGCCACTATCAAAGCAACCTGGGCCTCCATAAACACCTCAGCAATGCCACAGGCTGATTGCCTCCATCACACGCTCCATTGATGCAGTAATTCAGAAGGTTGACATTTCTGTATTAAATATTCTTTATTATAATATTCTAATGTTTTAAGAGATGGATTTTTGATTTCCATGAGCTGTAAGGCATAATCATCAAGATTAAAACAAAAAAGGCCTGAAATTTTCCACCATATAATGAATCTAGAATATATGAAATTTAGGGACATAAAATACCTATTCTACGATATTCTAATTTTAATAGATGTATCTATGGTGTGGATTACTGTTGTTACTATCTGTGGGTAGGTCTATATGTAGCCAGACATTTTTCCATCTTCAGTAAGTTCAAACTGTTTGGTGCTGCTGTCCAGTAAGCATGCACGTTATTGTGGTAGCTACATCAGGAAATTACAACAATTCTGGATTATGAGGTTAATACCTCAACCAGTTAATTGACACACTCTCTCTCTCTCCCTATGTCATTGTCTAGTCAAGCCAGGCTGTTGAGGCAGCAGTGGAGGTGAGAGAAAAGAAGGAACAAGAAACGACCTGAGTTTGCATATTGCGTACTCCACATCTGATCAACATTCAAAAGCGAACGAGTACACTGGTCTTGTTCACTTGCACTGGTAGACTTGCCCACAGCACTTACTACTCAGCTTTGTCAGAGGTTTGGGGGAGTAGTACACTATGAATATCTAAGAGAACCAACTGTGGGGGTAAGGAGAGTCCAGCTCTGATTTAGCCTGAGGACAGTATTCATAGATACATTGTTCGTTTTGTGGAAGAAAAAAAAAAGTAGAACTGTACAGGTATGTGTTACCATCTGCAACACATTCCTGCCTGTCGTACTGCCTTCTGTGAGAAGTCTTTGGTTGCTCTATCAAGCTTCGCCATATCCCCTATAGCGTACTTCCACTGGATAGATGATGATGCTCCAGCCTAGCTCCCTACAATCAGCTACCAGCACAGAATGTTTCATCATCTTACGTTCATGGGCAGCCTGGGCTGCCTCCTCCCAGGGGATGGTGAGCTCGAAGATAGGAGCCATCTTGGCAGCAGCAGACTGATGAACGCTTTAGGGAACTGCAGCTGTGTACTGAGGTCAACCCTCATGTTCCAACCCTTGCCTGGAGAAAGCTGACTTGATAGACTTGATAAGCCTTGTGAACTAGTGTCTGTGGTGATCTCTTCAAGACTGATGAACTGGACTATGTATTTATCAGTTGTGGGATGGTTGTTCGCAATCTGTATACAGGCTACCAATGTTTCAGGCAGCTTCCTCAAGACCAGGTCATTCTGCCATCTGTAGTGGCCCTGAGTCAGGGTGGTCTTGCAATGGATGTGTTGGAGGCGACCCTCCTGCAGAGCCAGTAGCCTTCTAAGATATATGTGTGATATAGTAATTTTAATTTAAGAACTTAATTCTTAATTAAAAAAGGCTGTGATGAAGAGCATGTTGATATGTATTAATATCGTCTGCAATCAGCATCACACTGGAACCAATTAGCTGTGAATATGTCTGTTTAACTAATAATAAAGCTAAGTAGTAATTACCTTGATATTTCACTAAATATTAGGCTAATTAGGGTAAATTAGGCTGATAAAATAAATCAGCACAGTAAATTATTGTTTGGGAGACCCGCTCACAAAAAAGAAATGTGTGTGCATGTTTTATTTAACATCTAAACACCTAAGTTCTGAATTTGCACCAAAAAAAATCTTATATAAATCTTAAATATATAGAGAGACATATTTTGTCTATATACATAAACATCATCACATGTGCCCAAAATTTATAGCATTAGATCATGTCCTTGAAATCTTTCTGTTCCCACGGCCACGCCCAGTCCCCATGTAAATGAGGATTTCAAGGAGAATGTCAGACACATTCTGTTTTATCATCCTGCTCCTCTAGGAATTATTATTTCACATAATTTTAATTTTAGCCTGTGACAAGACAAGATGTGATGATGATGCACTAAATCAAAGAAAATGTCAACAAGCTGGCATTCGACAAACAATTTTCAGCAGGCTTTCACCACAACCATTAACAGCAAAAACTACAAATTCCTTCACACATTCTCGCACTGAAATCAAAACTGTGGTCATACTGTAACTGAAGAGTTATTGTGTTATCCAAGGTCACTCGGTCTCAGTTGCAGAAAAAGCATCAGACAACATAGGGATGAAGGGTATGCACACTAACTCCCTCTCTGCCCATCTTAAACCCACACACAGACACAGACACAGACACACTTCTATGACGCTGGGTAAATGGTCACAGGGACAGAGTATTCCCAGCAGGACTTTGTAGATGAGGGTTGTCAGCACTTTTCTCACCAGAGGGTTTAGGCCTTTCGTTCTGCTCTGGGATAGCTGAGTTTAATTGGAGAACGCTAATGCGCAGCTGGATAGCAGAGCTGCTCATGCCATGACTGGCTCTGAAAATGGGAGGGCGTGAAAGCAGGGCTGGTGTGTGTGTGTGTGTGCGTGTGTCTTCAGCACCTACTGCAGGCATTCCTCAAGATGCCAACAAATTTATTCATGGCATCTGAGCAGTTTGTTTATGAGCCGTCTCATTTACAAAATAATAGGCAATGATAATTTCAGCAGATTGATCCTGGGTTAATCCAAATAATTGCCAATTCATTATAATTTCACATTTTCTGGAAATAGAGTTGACTTGTTCTGTCTATCAGTGGGGTGTAAACTGCATATCCCATCGATCAGGTTATATGGGAAACATGTTTTTCCAAACAAAGGCAAAACTGAGCAAACACTGTCAGAAACCATTTTGCACAATAGAAAGCAAATTGGAAAACGTGATAGTACTTCACTGCATGATTGTGACACATTTAAATGCTGAGAGAGTCCTTAGAAGAATTGAAATGGTATAAATAACAGTGTGTCAGAAAGTCGATATACAACATAAACACTTTGTCTGGAAACAGATAATATTTGTGTTGTTACTTTTCCACAAACAACCTTCTTTCAGTTTGTAAATGACTGATGTCTAAGAAGGCTCTCAGTCATCCAGGTCATAGATATCCAAAGAATGTTAAAGTCAAGGGCAACTGGATTTGGTTGAAGGTACTAGAGACGTTTCGTCCCTCATCTAAGAGACTTCTTCAGTTCTGACTGAGTAGTAGGGAAACTTGGCTATTTAACCTCTGTGGGATTGTTTGCCAACAAACATGGCCTCAAGTGAAGATGCCAACAATGGTCATTCAGACTTGGCCTCGGGTGGTTCTATTGACCATAACAACAGCAAGGAACACTAACGAAACAGCGGTATCAATGATCCTGGCCAACGACCGCACAGAGTTCAAATAGTCAAATTTCCCTACTAGTCTGTCAGAACTGAAGAAGTCTCTTAAATGAGGGACAAAACGTCTTCTATTATCTTCAACCAAGTCGAGTTGCCCTTGACTTTAACCTTCTTTAGATAAATGATCAATGGAGTCCGGTGAATTTTAGATTGATGCATTATGGCTAACTTCACTATTTTCTGGACTAAATATCAAAGACATGACGATTGATTTACATTGTCTAAATGCTTCAAAATCAGCCTGTAGGGTGATTTTCATTAGGTCAATCTTTGATTTATGCAGAATATAGTAATACATAGTGTTTTTTACAGAGCTGTGTATGGCTTTGAAATCAATAATCTGTTTCATTTTAGTGAAACTGGCAGCGCTGGAATTGAATAGCTGCAGCCCGGAGGCTTCTCCAAGAAACAAATTTCACTGTGTACTTGTGCATTTGTGACAATAAAGATGAATCTAATCTAGTACCAGGTTGGTCATTATGATAAAGGTACAATCCAAAAAGTGGGTGAGAGAGAGAGTAATGTATTGTAAAGTTGAATGCCCACTGGATTATCATCAAAACACTGAAGATCTTTGTTTTGCCTTTGATCCAGTTTTGTTTCAAGTCTGGAGTGGCTTAAAAGCTCCCAGTGATGGTGTATCACAGTGGAGACCATAGAGGTAAAACACTTGTGGGACCTGGGTCGCGGCAGCATTGTCTTTAGTTTAAGAGGAAGATGAGCAGAGGGGCAATGTCTTTATTGCCAATTAAGCTCACTGGAAGGTAAGTTCAAACTGTATGACCTTACATACTGTATGCATTACGTTCTTTGTGAAAAGACTTTATACACAGCTATAGAGACTTCATGAGCATCAGAGGCATGTGGTAGTGAACATCCTTTACCGTGCCAACAGAAAGCTAGCAAGGACACATGACGAAAGAGAGAAAACTGCTAAAAATGACATTTTCCACCCAAAAGTCTGTTATAAATGCTAAATTTCTTATGTGTATCATATCATTAATTTCTCTGAGCAGTCTAAATGCTCAATATGTCAGGTGTACACAGCTGTATTCACAAATTAAAACGTGTTCTATTATCTTTCTAATATTTCTCTGTGATATGACGAGTAACCAATTGCTACATAAAGAGCTCCTCAGGCCCTGGAGATCAATCATGTGTGGACTGTTACACGCAGGGAGCTACATAAACGTGATAAACTGACATCAAGACTGAACTCTAATATTATGTAAAGCACATTCACAGGCAGTGGAAAAAGCTAAATGGATGGCAAACACCTAAAGAACATGTCAGACAATATTCAGGCAGGTGTCAGCATTTGTGTTCTTAGATACAACAATTTTCAGTAGTGTTTGTTTCAGTGTGAACATTCAGTCAGCTGCAGCACTGTGGAGCAAAAGCAGCTCATTGTTGAGAGCACCTTAAGGGAAAATAAAATAACAGTGTGATCTCAGTTTGAAATGTGACTGTGCCTTTTTCTTAGTTCATTTCACTGGTTTGGTCATGGCAGGAATTTTTCTGTGCCTTGTGTTTTGGATGGCGTCCCAAGTGAAACACGTGTCAACTTTAGTTGCGCCACTCGTTGCCTGAGAAAGACAATCTTAAGAGACATAAAAAAAACAAACTGAGACACAAGTCATCTTAAGGATATCTTTGATCAGATGACCAATGAAAATACTACAAGTGAGGGGGAAAATATTAGCAGCTAAAGTAAACAGAGTCTCTCCTAATCATTATCATGGAGCAAGAGTTTTATTTGGACTTACATTCAGACTCAGGACAAAGTAGCAGTATGGAATAGCTGACATAACATTTTAAGTGAGAGGATAATAACGTGTTTTGCATAATGAATTAAATAGTGAAACTTTTCATGCGAAAGACTCGCAGTTGCACGTTCCAGAGAAATAAAGTGTTATGTGACCTCAGTGACAGGCCAAAAACACACAATTGTGTTCTAGCAGTGCCTGAATACCTGACAATGCAAATAGAAAACACTTGAAAGTTTTATCTCATGTCGTAACTTGGCTAGTATGATCGGTTTGTGGTAAATCCAGCAAAACTCCCAAATTTAACTCACACTAGAAAGACAGTTTATATGCATAAAGTTGAGTTTGTTAGCATCTAACAACATCTAAACATATTTGATGCATTTTTTAGAAAATACTTTGTTGTTGTTGTTGTTGTTGTTTCTGATGCATTTTTGCTAGCAGGAGTCCTTTAAAAATATAACAGGACACCTCAGACAGCCGTTTAGATGCCAGTAAAAGCCACAGCTCAGGTTAAAATTAAACAGTTCTGCTCTGTGCAGTGTTACCAGTTGATTCTCACTGGAGAGAAAGGCTATGAAAAAAAACAACACAACCGAGTTGTCATTATGTAAAAAATGACATAATTCTCGTTTGCTTAGTCCATTATTCGTAGGTACACTAGCGGCGTAGCTTTAGTGATGTCATTGTCAGTCTGACAGCCAGTCCACCACTTTGGTCCAGACAGAAATATCCCAACCACTATTAGATTAAATGCCATGAAATTTGGCACAGACACCTTTGTTACCCTCTGGAAAAATCATTGACTTTTCATCCGGTCAGTTCTTTACTCTGTCCAATACTTTCATTTATAGCCACACCCCTGCAAAGCTAATGACATCTTTTGAGAATGTTTAACATGAGAATAAGAGCATAATTTATGGTAACACATTTTTATTGACAACCCCATATGACCTCAAACTGTACACATTGAAAACAGGCAGAAAACGAGCAAAAACAACACACTCCTAGAAGCCATGGACAATCTGTTTATCAAAAAAGGTTATTAGAAAGAACTATGCATAAATATACCATGGTCATAAAACAAAGCACTTTTTAGTTTTTTGCAGGCTGTGACAGAGGTTAGGTTGATAACACGACAATACTTATTGAGAGAACATTTCATTATGCAATGCTTACACATGACAGTCCACTGAATATACAGTAGATCTTAAATTGAAACACCAGTCTTTTAAATAGAAATATTTCCCGCTCTTTCATATCAGTATGTGGGTCTGTATGCAAACTGCCCTACAAACAGCGAAAAACTAGTGTAGCTAAAAGTCACCTCACTGATCAATGAGTAAAACTCTCCTCCTGCCCAGAGAACTGCTTATGCATATACATTATGTTCATTAACCATGTTATCACTGTAGTTTAACGACTCGGGAGTATTGGATGCCTATATGCTTTCCTGAAGCCACTTGGATTGATACATTTTTCCAATTTTTAGCTAATAAACAGCTCAACAATTAACAGTATGAATTTTCTTCCATCGCAAGCAACATAACAAATGAAATGAGTCCAATCCAGAGTTTAGCGAGCAATTGAGACTTATAAAATCAAACTGACCTCTAAAAGAAGGCCAATGTGATTCACAAGAACAGTGTAAAGAAATCCATCAACTCATGGGCCTGCATTGTGATTACTGGAGACTTATTCAACTTCAAGCACAATGCTAATCTGAACTCAAAATAAAATTTGAGAATTGGCAGGCAGAGTCAGATCATTTTAATTTTTTTCTCCACAGACTTTGTAGTCTTTAATACTATGTATAATTTATCATTTGTATTCTCTGATTTTACACCATATTAAATGGAGTGACATCACATACGAGGTGCTTTAACAAACTTGCTTTTAAATTTATGGTCCATGAGGAACATATTTTAAAACAAAAATCCAGCCATATTTCATACTAAGAGCACTTTGATAGAGGAAATGTTGTAGAATTCTACTCGCGGCTCTGTTAGGAGGGGAAAAAACTAGATGGCCATGCATGTTAAAAGCCTATGTGCCATCAAAGCCCCTTGGGCTACAAAGAGCTCTTTTAGCAAATGGATGGCAACAGCTGCAAACTCTGGGCTGTTCTTAATGTGCACGGTGCAGATGTCTGCACTTGAGTCCCACAGTCTGAGACAGATCTGTCTGGCTCTACATTGGGTTTCTCTCATCATATCACTGTAGCTTCATTAAGCACTGAACTCAATACCAACATCTGCCTGGCAGTTTTACTCTCAAATGAAAGGAAAAGCTATAAAAGCTACAACAATAACTACTTTAGACCCTTGTTATGTACTAAACGTATCCCTATATCTATCTTGTGTTAGCCTTAATCAGTGCACTACACCATGAGCCTTTCTGCTTTGTTAATTTATCTTTTCTGAGCGATGGAAAATGTACTGTGAAGGTGGTAAGTTCTCTTCCCCACCTCTAAGATATACTCTGTCTGAATTATAAGACCTTTCCTAATAATATTTGATTGTACTGCTTTAGTTTTTATCATCAGATTTGTCTCATGCTCAGGCATGAAAAATAGAACAAACAATGGAAGCAACTGTGAATGCAGCCAAAGAGAATCATCCTGCATTAGAACTGCATCCACCTCTGTAGCCTTTTAATTCTGAAAACTGGAACGGCAAAGAAGAGCTGAATTTAAGATGCCTGAACACTCTCTGCGCTTTGAAGATTTGACCAAAAAATAATTTAAAATAAAAAAAAGTTTAATGGCAGAACCTTTTATGTCTTACACCTAAGGCTTACAGGAAGTGATAACACTAAAAAAAATAAAAATAAGCATCTGCATGAGACGACAGGGATACATTGCTGATCAAAGCTACTGGGAAAGAGCTGCAATTACCAAAATCAATACACAGCGATAAGAAATGTGTTGCAGACATGAACTGCAGTCAATCAGATAACACTCATCTATCCAATCAGTGAACTGGGACAGAAAATTGTTGACTATTGAACTCATTTAATGCTTAAAACAAATACAAGTTACTTCACTGGGTCATCACAATTGAACAAGATTTTTTTTCATATTTGTAACACCCTCAGAAATATACATTCACATGGCTGCATACAGACAATATCTCTCTTTTGATTTTCTTTCAATAACATTAAATCAACAAACTGTATGCATCACCCCTTTGTATGACAGTGAAGCCACTAGTGGCATATTAAAATGTACTGCAGGAGCATTTTTAGGTGGGACTTTGGAAATAAGCTATGCGTCAACTTCATCTATTCATCATTGAGTCTCTATGTTTGCAGTCAAAATAGGTATATTTTACATGAACAGGGCCCCTACACAGTTGTCCCTAAATAAATCCCGACTATAATCTCAACCTTATGTACAGTATTTACAGTGGAATGTTGAACATACTGAATACAAAAAGTAGATTAGGATGGAATGAAGTTACAGTCAGTATTACAAAATAGAAACTCATAACACCCCAACAACATGAAGACAATGTTTATATCTACCAGTATACAGAATGTCAACTCAAATCTGAAGGGTTTTTCTTTCTCCAACATGTCCGAGAAGCAAGTGTGGCAGTGGTTTCATAAAGGATGCAGAAAAAAAGTGAAATGAACCCTTAAACTTGTGCTTTTAAAAGGGGATTGAGTTGATCTTTGCTTTGGGCCAAAGTTGCATCTCTTAATTTATTTTTACAAATTAAATCTCTTTCACTAGGATCCATGTTTCAATTGTTGTGCTTAGAAAAGTTAGATCTCTGTAGGACATAAAACTATCCAGTATTGACTGGAAAAAAGTGCTGTATCACAATTTAGCATTAAACTTTAAAATGTTAATAATGCAGCTTTTAAGAGATTAATCGATTTAAAGATCAAGTACAGATGCAATATTAGTTTTGTGCTGGAGCTCAGATGGAATAACATCCCCACCATACTAACTAAAATTCACTGCAAGCAAAGAACCATCATTTGTCTGATTTGAAGAGTTTTGCAGTCCATGTCATATTTCACTATACGTATTATGTTATTCTATGGCATGAATAACTTAAATGATGGAGCAGCAACTGTTCAGACTTCCTCATGTTTCCTGGCTTTGATAGGCACTGAATGCAAGAATAAAAGATAACATGACACTCTATTTGATGCAAACTACGTGGAATTGACAAGTTACAGCAAAGCAGTTCATCTGCATGTGAACAATAAACGAAAGGCCATAAAATTGTAATTAGCTTTTTCACTTTGAAAGTAGCAGCCCCGCTACTGTCAATTTGTTTCCCCTCTCTGAAACGTTTGTTTTGCAAACCTCATGTATCATTCTCAAACTGTAGTGGATACACTGCACAAAAACAGAAATAAGACTGTAGGAAATGAAACTGAACTAAAAACTGAAATTCAACAGAAATGAAACAAAACAGGAATCAACAGACTTTTAATAAGAACATGATATTTCCCACTTTGTAATGTTAATTTGTGTTGAAAATACAATATAAATTGAGGCTCATGATTAACATGCTCATCTAAAAACACACAGTAGACAAGCATGAACTGTAAAACATTCACATCTCCAGCCGGCAGAGAGATCGGCTCTCAAAGAGATGTTTTTTTTTCTTCTTTATTTATATATATATATATGTATATATATATTTATATACTGTTTTGTGTGTTAACTGCAATATTAGTGCTGGGTACTGCGTGCCCATAAACTCATACCTCTGTCAATACTGACGACACTGACAAAGTGTAGTCTTTTGAGCTGCAAATGAGGACAAACTCACTGGAATTTAGAAAAAAATAGCAACATACGCACATCCACTCCCACATAAAAAACATGCATAAAATAAGGCTTAATATTGTATTTATATTGTTCAGAGCCAGTCAGATGTGTTGTTTATAACCACAGATTTACTCCTTTGCTTCTATTTTATCCAAATATTTCACGCAGACCTTTTTTTTTTTGTTTGAAGCAAATTCCATTTCCTTTTTGTGTAATGGACCTCAGAGCTGAGGAGATTTGCTATGCTAGTATCCACTGGCACTTGTTAACAGTGATTTAAAAAGCCAGATATACATATAATGCCTTAAGACAGGGCCATTGTATCTCTATTGGCATATTCAGATGCCAACCTTAACAAAAGGACAACCATATATGCCTTTAAATCCCCCAAACAGCTGTATTTTAGAAAGAAAAAAAAGAGAAAAACATCATGAAAGCAGCAGGTGACTTATTACACTCCAGCATGGCCACCATCATATTCAATTCCCTTTACATGTTAAAATGTTTTCTCTGTAGAAGTAAATAAAAACATCACTTGACTTTTTCCTCCTGTCAGTGTCCTTTGTGTCCATGGACGACTCCTCATGGCAAATGGTGTTGCTGTAAGTGGGAGGCTTTAGCCAAATCTTCAGTACACAGTCACACAATTACAAGGAGAGACAGTCATTATTAGGAAATTCCGAAGACACTTTTCTCTGACATCCATTTGATAAAAGAATGGTTAGAACCATACATAATTACGCTAACTCAACACAAAAAACACATTTCATTTTAGTGGTACGATTGAGTTCCCATGTACACAGGTCAAGTCAAGTGACAATCATGACATTTCAGAGCATTATCGAAGGTGTCTCTGGACACCGAGACTCACCAAACCTCTTTTGGACGTGATTGTGATGCACCACTGAAATGTAGAATGCTTGTGACGCAATTTCAGCCCTTCTCTCCCCGGCTACTCTGATTCACTGATGTGTGAACTCATTTAACGGGATTGAATTTTGGAAAAAAATTGAAGACACTCACTCGATATTTATCTGTTACTGCCTTGTCCACATGGCTTAGTACACTGACTCCCTCTCAGTAAAAAAACAAATCAAGCATATGAACACAGGGGATCAAGAATACTAAGCATGTCTTTGGAAAACAGCACAACATGTCTGCTTTTTATGCAGTAAATATGCAGAAATGAGTAATTTCATGGACTCTAACCCCTGTGAGAAAACAGGAGAAATGATACAGGTGCTATATGGCGTTTTTTTTTTTCCTTTCTTTCTCCGAAACACTTGACCACAAAATTACAAACACTTAGAACTCCACCTGTTACAATGTCAGACAATTAACTCTCAATTCTCTGGTCACTTAAAAATCATACAAAAATTATTTTAAAAAATAAGAAAACGGCAATGGTAATGGAAAAAGTCAAATTTACATCCAGTGTAGGACTTTCACAAATGTGCTCAGCAAAACCTCAACCTGCAGTCTCTTTTTATACATTTAATACATTTATAACATGAAAAAATACAGAAAAAGAATATTACACCAGTATTAATCAACCAATCACCTCCCTGGCCTCGTAGGTCAGTGACAACGAGTCCATTTACATACCTTAGTTTGTATTCTTTGCCCATTCACCTGATGGAACTGATTCATTGCTGTCATGTTGAGAAGTTGATGTTGTTAGCACTTTAAATAGACACTTGATTTTCTAATTGAGATTAGTTGGATGGGGTTTGATGTGGGGGGAGTCAGCGGGAAGGGAGTACTAGGTTGACCAAAATTGTAACAGGACTGTGAAGGGTGCAGTTTGACAAATGGGAGGGCAGGGTCATGATGGAGGTGAAGGGTGCAGGTGCAATGGAATGCAGGTGGGGGACAAAGGGTTGTTTGATTTGGTTGTTGCATGCCACTACACATACCACTCTTTCTTAGAAATGACAGAGCCATCGGTTTGAGAGATCATATCATCAGCTATCTCAGGTTCAGGGTCATACTGGAAAGCCAGAGTCCGCTCGTCATAGTCCCGGCTCTCGCCTTCATCCACAGTGAAATAGGGCCTCTTCAGGTCCTCTTGCTCGGTGTCAAAATCACGCTCACTCGCCTCAAACCCTCCGGTGCTGCCGATCTGGGCAGTTTTCTTCTCATCGTCCGAGTCGTCTGGATACTGCAGGTTCTTGGGGATAGGAGGGTGGGTGGGCAGACCGCCCGCCTTACTGTACCCATTTCCGAACACGTGTTTCTTGGTGCTGTAGTCTCCTTTGAAGGTACGCTGGCGGGCGCGAGGAATATGAAGAGCAGTATAGCCGCCACGCCCAACAAGGCGACTCCCCCCACAGCGCCCCCGATGGCGGCACCTGCATTGTGATGATCCTGCGGGATCTCAGGGTCCCCACGTGTCGGGTTGTTAGGGAATTCTGGGTAGGAAAAGACAGATGGAAGGGAGTGTGTCAGTGCTCTGGTGGGAGGAGGTGCGTTTGTGCAGGTGCAGATTTTTTTTTTAGGAAAGATGAAGTAAGGGAAACAAGGACGGAAAAGCAAAGGGGAAAGGAAGGAACCCCGGGCCCCACGACAAACCCCCCAGTCCCAAAGGAGCGCTTACCATCAGTGTGGCAAGGCTCAGTCATTAACAGTCACATGCAGTTTCATACATGGAAAGACTGAAATAAACAGACAGTACACCACACAACACCATCAAAGAGTAAAATGACTCGAGATTAAAGTGAATGAAGTGTTGTCAGCATGCATTAACCATCATTTCTTCTGTTTGGAAGGTGGAGGAAAATGAAACAATTTAATCAACAAACGGAAGAATTAATTCATGTGGCCTTTCAGTGAATACATTTAACTCAGTAGGTTTCATAGAAGTCAAAGTAAACATATTGATGACATACTGTAGTCCAGCATAAAATAGTACAACATGACATAAAACCACTGTCATGATCAGTGTAGCAGTAATGAAATGAAAGAGCACTGGCAGAGATGATTATCAGCAGCCAAGCATACACACTCAAGATGCATCAAGAGAGCTGAAAAACATGATGCTCTTCTATCCAGACAGCAGAATATACAGCAAAAGACAGAATATGCTTCTAGACAGAAATATATATTATCTAGTAAAAACAGTGGAAAATAGAGAGAAAATTAACAAATGGGTCAAAGATGTGCTCTAATCTAGAACAGAGTGACAATGACTAATAGCTTGCTAGAGAAAAATAATAACTTAGATGCCATAGTCTGAAGGCTGGGTCTTTGCCTTGCAAACACAAAAAAGATATGTTGTTTTAAATTCAAAACCGCCATGACCGTATCTGGAGCTGAACTGAGTCATCACATTCATTCCACCATTTTGGAGAGCTTCCTTACAGGAAGATAAACAATGCTTATGACAAAAGCCCAGTTGTTACTTACAGAAAAGTTATCACTGAAAACCATGTCCTTTATATACACATCGTCACTTAAAACCAAAACACATGTGAAGCTGCTTTGAACACAGAGACAGAAGAGGCTTTTATCTGAAACGTGATCAAAGCCTCGAGGCGCACAGGTACTGCAGTTCTTGTCTAAACTTGCAGAGCAGAGGCACATTTAACTTCAATGGCAAATGCTGAATCCTCAACAGAAAGGAGGAAGAAAAAACAACAAAGAATTACACCATCTACTAAACAAATGGTGTGGGAGAAGATTGGGAAAAAAAGGAGAACGAAACCGTAAGCAAGACAGAAGAGCGCTTCCTGTTAGTGCAGGGCAAACCACAGACTTGTATGTACAATATATAACAAGGCAAGACGAGATACAAAAAAGATTTTGATAAGATTTCTGCCTACTGTTGTAGTGATTTATTATCATCTTTTTATGACCCATCATTATTTAGTAAGCATAGATCTTACAGGGATAGTTCTGGATTTTTGAAGAGGAGCTGTATGAGGTACTTATCCATGGTCAGTGTGTTACCTGCAGTAGACAGCAATCAGTGTGTCCCCAGTTTGGAGAAACAGAGAGTTATACTCGCATTGAAGCTAAGTAATGTACTGCTGTGGGCAGCGTCAGCAGCAAAACGTATTTTAGCCCCCTACAAGAGGGCGCACTGAAAAATATCAACATCAGTTCAAGTGTACACTATATTTAGAATATTTTCAGTGCTTTACCTTGCGGTCCGACAACCATTTCCTTTGGAAGACCATTATCTCTACCGTAGAACTCCTTTATTCCTTCTTATAAGACTTATAAGACTTCTTATATAACTTGGTTGTGCACTATATAAAGGAAATGGCTGTACAACGCTTCTTCAAACTGGGGACACGCCATCTACTGCTGGTAATACACTGGCTATTAGTACTTCACATAACTTCAAAAATCCCAAATGATCCCATTTACTTCTGGAAGAAAGTACCTGAATCTGATGATGCTTAGTAACTACAATTATAAGATACCTACTGTAATGCTCAGGAAGCAAATCAATTCAATTCATTAATTATATATTGATAGATATTAATTTATTATAACATTTGTGATGTTCTATTTTGATGTACATTCACGTCATAAAGTCACACCTTTAATGTAATACATTTCCAGAGTTGGGTTTAATTATCTTTTATATATGCACAAATTAACTATGAATTTGTTACAACGTAAAGGCAGCAACTGGCAGATGATGTGGGTGCATCAGTATTGCCCTGAACAGGAAACGATTATATTTAATATATACAATTATGGTTAACATTGAAGGGGAAATTGTCTTTCTGAAACTCATTTACAAACTAACTGATCATAATTGAGCCAAAATGAAGGTTTATGTTAAGCAATCCTAAATATTCCTCTGTGTTGCCTTGTAGAAAGTCAAATAGAGTTGACTCTATTTGACTTTTATTTGACTTGCTACAAGGCAACAGAGGAATTTTCAAATCGCTGCAAAAATCAGCACATTTTACAACCTCTGCCATACTCATCATCCAAAACAAAAAAGACAAATTCCCCACATAAGCAGGGAATTATTTTCTAATTATTGCTCTAAACTGTTTAATCACAACCACTGCACTCGATTAGACCTGCTTTTTAGTGGAAATGATACATTTCTGCCTAACTCTGGTAGAAGAGGATGGTATTGGGCAGAGTGAAGAAGCTGCTGAAGCCTTCCTTTCCTTTCATTACAATGGCACTCAATCAGTCCAAAGGAGAGACCTCCCAAACACAGTCACTTTTCTCAGCTGCTCTTCCACTGTACCCTTTCTCCCAGGACCGACAGCAAAGCTCTCCAATTTCTAAAGCGGTGCCGGGCACAGTCTCAAATATCAGCTCAGGTTTTAATCTGACCACCTAATGGGATTATTCAGACACAGGACTTCATTACACACATGAATGAGAGAGCAAAGCCAGGTCACCCCTGCTCGAGAACACATCCTCCCACCAAGCCCAAAGAGGGGTGAAAATCCAGAGGATTGAAGGAGGAGAGAGAAAAGGGAAAACGTTCTCCTGTAATCCTCTCCTCTACCATTCACTGCCTTCCTCTGCTAGGATCTGTCTCCTCTCTCATCAGTAGCCTTATTCAATCTTAATTAGGCAGCCTTTTGCCTTTCATTTCTAAGGTTTCCAACACTCGATATTTACCACTTCACAGAGAGGTGAAAAACAGAAGGCAAGACCATTATTCTACAGAACAGTGGCAGTAAAAGTGATGCAGTGAGCCTTCAAAGGTGCTCTCCATCACCTCAATTTCTATAAAGGATCAAGTGACAGCACCTCTTGACACCTGTATTTGAAGAATGTGAACGTCAACACTAATTATTGTGTTATAGACCATAGAAACCATCGTTGGTGGTTTGTATGGAAGAAGTTGTAAACGTTGAGGTATTTTTGTGACTTTACCCCCGAAACATCCGCCTCTGAAGAAGCCTTGGAAGATTCAGTACTCAAAATAAGATATGGAATTTGTAAGGTAGTAACTAAGATGTTTTACTAGAGGGGGAATGGAAGTGGAAGTACGGAAGTGTTTAGATGGTTCTGCCTCTCTAATGGGGGTGCTTTAAAAGCAGGGAAAGAAGCTCAGAAGCACCAAGAAAAACTCATCAGATCACTTCAGTGCAGTATAGGAACACTCTGCTTTTATTTTTGAGGGAACACACTGCCTGTTGACCTCACCGGGTCATCCAGTGCACTTCTGCTCTGTACTTATTCTTCCACAAGGTCACATCACAACACCACCCCCATTCAGCCCACTGGTCTTGTGCCTACATGAAGATAACAAAATGGTAATGTATTTGCCAGCTTTGTCCAGACCATGTCCTCTGTGAATGTGAGTATGTGAAATTAGAAAGGCTATGGTGCAAACTAATCACATTATAGAAAAATTAATAATAAAACACATTTGAAATGGTTGGTGTATGTAGGGGTGTTTGACAGCATGGAGGAGGTAGGAGGCGTTCCACCAGCACGCAATCACTACCGGCAACACCTGCCAACAGACAGATAAAAAAGACCTCAAAGCAGCACAACAACAGCCCTGATACTGTTGCAGGCAACACAAGACAGAGTCCATTAACACCACTCTGGAAATATGCAGATAGAGGGGTAACCTTGAGTTGCAATGACTAAAATGTACCATTGAGATTAATAGGTGGCACGATGTGCTATGAAAGGCTATAATTCAAGTCAGAGGCATGATAGATTTATACAGGTAAAGAATAACGTGAAATACTGCAGCTATTTAAACGCTGCAACCACGCCATTTTGCATTGCATTAATCACACTATTTTGAAACTAACTCTGACTTGATTGAGTGGATGATTTACTACCTCCAAACACTTTAGTGACAAAATCTGTTGCCTTCACAACTCGATGAGTGTTCCCCCTCTGAGTCATTTGTGCAAAACTGAAGTGAGTCTTTAAGAGAATCAAATGGTAAACAAATGTGGCACACTCAAAAAAGCCTGACATCTTGTTGTGGAAATGATACATCAGGTCCGTGCAAGATTTGTGGCTTTAGAAAGAAAAAAAAAATTCAGAGCAGGGTTTTGTATTTCAGTGTAAGCTACAGTACAAAATAACCAGCAGCAGCAGCAGCAGCAGCAGCAGCAGCAGCAGCGCAGCAAATGTTCAAAGATACTGAAGGAGAGGAATGTCTGAAGCAGAAGGGGCTTTAAAGTAAGCGAAACTGTATCACAACTCTGTCCTGCAGGTACAGTTTCTGGGTGTGCTCCAGTCATGTCTGCACATGAATAAAGGAGTGAGACAGGTACAAACATTCCTTTAGTCTTAGCGCAATCACTTGGACAAGGTGTTATGACAGGCTAGGAAAATGAGAGAGGATTTCAAAGAGTGGTACAGGGAGTGGTGTTTTAATATGACTAAATGAGGAACAAGCAGCAGACAACAGAAAATGAAAAGAAAATAGAGGGCTACTCTGAGAGTTTGAGGAGTGGCAACAAGGAGAAAAAAAGAAGATGGAGTGAGTGCCTTTGAGAGGTTGGGGAGTGACAACGGCAAATAAAGAATGGCATAATGAGTGAGAATGGGGACAATCGGGAAAGACGCATTAATTCAGCGATTCCAATGATCCTCATTACTCCCCTGTCTGAATTTGCCAGTGGTTGTGAAGTCATGGAAATGTAATGCTGCCACAATGAATAAAAGCTCATCACTGACAAGAATTTAACATGCTGCCCGGGGAGTCGACGGCGAGGCAAAGCTCTTCTTCACCCTATTGCACACTCCTTTCCATTATCCACTATTTCATTTGTCAACATATTTCTTCTTTTTTTTTCTTTGCTATCGCTGATTCTACAGACGCATGAGCTTGCCATATGTGTAGGTAAATGCCACTCGCAGCATTAAAACCTTCAGACTAGTAATTCAAATTCAATTCGCTGTAAAAAGCCAACAGATAAGGGGAACTGGATGTGCTGGAGGAGACAACGCTGTGAAATACTGGCATCAAAACCTCGGTGACATCATCTGTGGCATGTTGTGAGCATGCAGCGACTTGCTGGATCGTCCTGTCAGAGAAACAGTGACTGCTTTTTGTTTTCATCTCTCTACAGCAGAAGCAGCACGAAGTCTTTGACTTTCTTTTGGCCTCTACTACTGACAGGATTTATTACACTGACAGTCTCTGAATTACATTTATGGTGGTTTACAGTTAAAATAAAGAATAAAGTTAAAACAACAACAATGAGCATACTAAGCTGCCAAACTAGACCAGGCAACAACATCAAACATTATGATAGAAAGTACTGGAAAATGGTTCTGTTCTAGAAGATTTCAGAAAGCATGTTTTGTGCCCTTGTAGGTATAATGTGGTCACTTTGCTCAATGGGGGTTGTAATGATCAGTCTTATAATGCCTTTAACAAGCAATAAATATTTAAACCGGTATCTAAACGCCAGTGCTCTTTTAAAAAATCATGTTTGCTCATAAGGTACCATTAATGTGATCTCTAAATTTCCTGCCAGCCTACATGTGGCTGCAGTGCTAAGTGTAAGTGCTGTGAGGATGAGTTATTGGGTCAGCAGACATGCAGCAAACAAATCTGCATGTTAGTACGCATTAAGCCAGGAGAGGTCGGGGCACTGTTTGTTTACCACACCATCATTCCCTCAGCTTCTCCTCTGTTGGTTTTTTTCTTGTTGTTTTTTTGTCTCCTTGTTGTTATTTTGGAGCTGTGTGTGTAATGAGTGAATCACCACACAGCATCAGCAGCAGCTCTGGAGCCAGTGGTCAGACCCTGGGACAGCGTCTGACCTACTTCATCAGGCTCTCAGGGAGGCGTGACAGATCCAACACCACACGGGTGGACAGTGAGGAGGGGGAGGAGGAGGAGGAGGAGGAGGAGGAGGAGGAGGACGACGACAGAGGAGCAGAGCTGGGCCGAAGGGGCTCAGCCAATCCCCCTGCTCCATCTGTCTGCCACATCCCTCTCCTCTGTACATCCTCCGGAGAGCAGAAACCGCAAGCCATGCAGAAACAAATGTTAAGATAAATCACTACGATCTCAGCTGCTCTGCCCTCACATGCTCTCCCCTGGTGACATTTCCATTTCACTCCCACAGCCGGCCTATCACTTCTTCTCCAAATAAAAAAAGACCCTTTTACACACTGAGCATCCCCCTCCTCCATTTCATGCAAAACGAGCTGCAGCCACAATGTCTTCCCCCTCAGTGCTTTCCCTGGCACAGTACAACACAGCAGAGGCTTTATGGGGCGGCCTATGGTGTGCGAGCGAGGGAGCGGCTCATGCTAATGTCTCATTTGGATAATGAGGTGTATTCTTGGCAGGATCTGAGCAGCAAGCAGCCCCTCCTGTAGTGAGGAAGTGGGGGCTAGAAAGTCGCTCTACCAGCCTGCAGACCCCACTCTTTCTAGGTCTGTAGATGCCTGATTGGGAGGTTCAAGGGTGATGAGAACCTGCCAGGAGAAGCAGCAGACCAAGACACTGAATACGCTCCTCAACCTGCCTGACAGCATGTCTCTACTTGAAGTGAGGGTGTAATGATATACAAGATATACACATGTGGCCTTTGGATCTATGAATAATGCAGGCAGCGATGTGAGAAGGCGACAGTGCAATATGCTATAGCACACAGATTGAGACAGACTCCACCATGACAGGCGAAGACAAACAAATTTCACATTGCTGGGGGAGCCTTTGCAAAGCTGACATTATAATGTCTCTTGTCTCTGTCAGAGAAAAGGAATAGACAAATGGCTGCTTGTAGCAGCTCTGCTGTTACACGTCACTAATATATGGCATGATACTCTTTTTACTCAAGGATGTTCTTGACTCGAAAGTTTTATCACACGGCGTGATCAGCGATCATGTTGTGAAAACCGATAGACCTCGCAGTGACAGAGAGCAACATGCCTGTTTCTCAGATGATAAAAATGAACCATGCCATCAACACCTGCTGTTATTTACAGTTAGCTGGGTGTTAGTGGAGACCAGAGAGCAGGGACAGGAAGTGTTTTCAATAAAAAACACAGGAGAAAGCCAGCATTTGGAGCATTTGTGCAGATTAAATTCTTTCTAAAGCCACTACGAACAGTTTAGGATTGTTTTGGGGTTTGGCAGCGCTGTGGACAACAGTTTAAGCATTTGCCACAAGACCACTATGCGTTTCTCATCACAAAGTCTCCCTTTAACTCCCATGAAATGGTATTATCACGTCCTTAATGTGATTTCTTGTTGACACTAGACAGTGAAGAATCACTCAATAAGTTTAAAC
This sequence comes from Lepomis macrochirus, assembly GCA_024633595.2. Lineage (NCBI taxonomy): Eukaryota > Metazoa > Chordata > Actinopteri > Centrarchiformes > Centrarchidae > Lepomis > Lepomis macrochirus. Next base: position 7,539,623 of record JALXJV020000009.1, read on the forward strand.
CAATGGGCTATCAGTTACAGAGAGAGAGGACGTTTAATTTGATAGGGTGGGGAGAAATGTGTGAATGTTGACATTTGTTTGAGGATGACCAAATGTTTATTTCTCAGGATCTTCAAGCCATCCATGACATAGCTGTTTGGAAAAGACAGGGAACTCCAGAGTGATTTTAGATAAATAACTTGTAAAATGTAGAATACAAGGCCAAGACCTGTCTAATACAGGATAAATGTCTAATATGGCTCCAGTTCAAGTTGTAATACATTTTTAAAACAATTATAACATCTAATGTCAGCTCAGAGTAACATCTCCTATTCACTAATTTACATTTATGCTGAGAAAGCTCCCTTTGCAACTGCCAACAACCCACTGCTGCTTTCCTGCCAACCTGGTGGCAAGCATTTGAAATCATTATATAGACATAGCTAATGTTCTCAGGAATGGCGTCATGTGCTCACATTATGTGGAGCCAAAAAAAAAATTGGATTGGTAAATGAACAGTTAAAAAGTCCACATAGGTACGTTTCTTAGAACGTCAGTCCCTCTCCCCACCACTGTGTCTCATTGTATTGTACAACTTGGAGGATAGAGAAAGTGACAAGCAATGAACACCAAGAGTTGACACAGGCTGTTACATAAAGTCATGTAAACAGCATCCTGCCCTCTCTTCCACCTCTGCACCACTCCCAGTCTCTGTTTGCCTTGGAGCCCATTTCTGGAATCCATTTTACCTCTTCAACTAAATTCCAAATATCAGAAGCACTGAAGCATCTCTTTCAATCACATGGATACCTTTATGTAGTTAGATTTCCATTGGATTGTCTATATTTTATTCATCTAATTTTCACTATGTGGTTAATTTTTTTGCCACACCTCTTCTCTCTCAACTTCATTTTGTTCCACAGGAGCAAACTATTGCTTGTTCAGACGAGCGTGAACAGACATCTGCACCGGTTGCCTGTGCTTACAGAAGGATCCATCCTCACGTTTTCTTGCTAAATTGAAGAGAACGCTCTCACTCCATCCAGTTTAACCGGAGTGGTAAAGCCCTGCAGCAAAGCTGACTGCACCTCTGCTCTCCAAAGCAACTCGGTGCCACAGCTCCAACAAAGGGAGACAAGTTAGCACTGCTGGGCCATAAGTGGAACCACCAAAAGGTTTACATAGTGGCTGACCCTGAGCTGATCGCATAATTACCGTCACAGCTGATCCAGCTAATGTGGCAGGACTTATGCGTTGTCTTTGTCTCAGTCCGGCCCCCTTCTCATAACGATTATTGCTGTTGTGTGGGAGAGTCAAGGTTAAAAAATATCTAATCAAGTTTAAATGATTATTCAAGTGAGTAAACAAATTAATTCTGAAGTGAATGTGCTGCTTCACTGAAATAAGTTTTCCCACATACCACCACAAAACACACCTCCTTTCTCAGGGCTGATAATGACATAATTGTAAGGCCATCCTGACAAAACGGCTATTCATCACCTCTTATTATGAGCTGGAAAGAAGGTTAAGATGACAGCATTGATTTGTTTCAAGCACAAAAACAGAGTTTGATGGTGGAAAAGCTGATTATCTTAATGAAAGATTTTGCTCTCTTTGGTTGGGGAGGATCCTTGAGGTTTAACCACATTATTCGTCCCCTCTTCCTGTGGCTTTCTCAGCGTCAGTGTTTGACTGACATTCCTATTAGATGGTTAAAAGCTGCTGAGAATGAATTATGAAAAATAACTTTCATTGTGAGGCTGTTTAATTGGCTCTATTTTTTTAACATGGCCTCTGATGCCTGTTAGTAATTTGCTGATTGATCAGATCTGACGACTTGTCAACTTTCCCTCAGGAGATTTCCCAACTGAATGTGAATGAAAGAGGTATTTGCTAAGAAGAGGCCCATTACATAAAGCTCATCTCTCTTGTCATAGATCCTCTCCCCCTCCCTATCCTCTTTTTCCCTCAGACTTCCTCTTTCACCTTTTTTTCTTTTTTTTTGAGAACGAGGATTGATTAAACCAGGAGAGTGGTTCATTAGATTCTGACAAGCGACACCATATCTGCAAAACATATGTCCTTGGAGAAAGCCGTCTTAGCCCATGTGACTTACGGTAGTCGATGCCATCTCCACAGCAAACACTATCCGCAAACTAATTGAAACAAGGTGCTCTGTGGCCCCCGCTACTGCCGAGGTGACAGTTATGCAGCTCCCCACAAATCTGTCCATGAAAACTGAGGAGCTTGATTAAAATGCGCCTTCTTTAAGTGCTCCGTCATTGTTGTTTCCCAGTGTGAGAAAATAGCTTTTCTGTGATACAAACAAGTTGTCACGGATATTTCATCTTCCTGACATTGGAAGCAGGGTTGTATCACTGGCAGGTGTATATTGCTGTGTCAATATAAAAATCAACTTCAAAATGAAAACCAAAAGTGCTACTGCCAAATCCATGCATAATGCAGCTAGTAGTAGTACATTTGGATAAATCTAGGTCTTGATAGTGACAGGACAGGATGTACAATGGTGGTATGAAGAGCTTGATATCTAAGTGTTACAGCTCTGACACACTTTACTGCAGGCTAAAAAAGGCCAGCTTATTGACAAGACACACAGACTCTACAGAGTGCCTCTAAATCCAAAACCATTAAAAGGTGCCCTTGATCAAGGAAAATAAATAATTATTTCATGTTTAGCACTAATCTAGAAATTGTCAGCACTGGTAGATCTGTGAGCTGTTGAACAAATGTACTCAGTCTATCAGGTTGGTCACCTTCCTTTTCTGCAAATAACACTTAGCTAGCACTACTGAGCCCCGATGCTGCAGCCTTGAACACAGGCCAGCAGTGGGCTCTCTCACCTGCCATATCTCAGCCAGGCCTGTCTGAGGCTGTTGAGAAGCACAAAGATGCTCTTTGAAGTTAATGAAGCATCAGCATACTTCTTTACCACAGCCACCGGGTCATTATGCACAGCCAATGTCAAGGCTGCAAAGAGCACTTCAAAGAATTAAAAAGAAATGTTGTGCCTACCCTCAAGTTCACCTCTAACAGTTTTATATTAATGTCATCATAACTGATGTAGAGTCTACCTCAAACTGATCTACATTCACAGAAACGTCTTCTAAACAGAAAGATTCCTTTTACACATATCCTTGAAGCTAAATGGTGTTCAGTGGTAGTGCAGGAGATTATGCTGACAAGTTCACATTAAGACAGGAATAGGCTAGCATTTCACAACATCAGCAAATAACACTGAGCACAACCACTGTATGATCCCACTGTAAAATATCCATGTTGCACCTGTATGAGACAAGGGCAGGACATCTCTGTCCCTGTCTGTACATGCTGCTGCGTTCCTCTCTGCAACCTTAAGCACCAAACCATACAAATGTTTGACAGACAAATGATCGCTGTTTGCGAGCTGTTCTGCAATTTGACTGGACGCCATGTTGGAGCTGTGGCTCTGAAATGTGCTTTAGGAGGAGAGGCAGGCTCTTCTCCCTTTAACTTGTCACTGTTACTATGGGAACTGGCAACATGCTTTTAAGGCTTGTATGGGACCCTTTGGAAGAGAAATTCAAGACTTTTGCCATTTAACAATATAGAACACTTGCAGCTAGCATGTAGCCATCTTATTAGCAAGTTAAGTTTATTTAAATAGCACCTTTCACAGACACCAGTCACATAGTGCTTCACAGGTCAAAGAACCAAATAGAGTCAAATATATGAAACATAAAAAGATAAAAAACTGGTAAAACATGCAAGAGGAACAGACATATGACACAAGTTAAAACATTAAACACTATATGCTATCTAAGTACCTGTTTTTAAGTTTTTTAAGAGTTCACAGCATCCAAAGACCTCAGGCTTATTCAGAATATGCGTTGGCATGACGGTACTTAAGAAAAATGGAGTTGTTTAAGCCATAAGAAAAGTGACAATCAAGTTGTCAAGAAGAAAATGTGAAAAGACTGCTTTAATGCCTAATCACAGTTCTCTGATATGATATGTAATAACTAAGTGTATTAATTACTGTGAACCGATGAGTGTTTTTATAGCTTCAAAATCAATTATTACATTTCCTCTGACCTGCTGCTGAACAATCTGCAAACCTTTACATGGCTCTAAATGTTACAAAAAACAAAACAAAAACGCTTGGTGTCAAATTTTGGATACGGACAAATTGAAACTGAATGCGCTCAAATTATGTACCCACACATTGTTCACCGCACTCACTCAATAAAATTATATGGACAAATGATGAGAACAAACAGAAAGACAACAGGGACAATGGCAATGTGGTTTGTTAATTTAAGCAATCAATGAAAAAGCAGAAATAGAAAATGACTTTGGTGCCATTGTTTTTTCTTTCCAAAAGGATACAGCTCTTTACGCCAAACAGTACAATCTCTTTAGAACACAATTACTCAATACAAGCTGGTGCAGGGTGATTTCCTGATGGTAGATTACTTCCTCACTTCCCTGTTTGATAAGTAAAGGCTGTTCACACTCCTTTGAGATATCTATTATCACACGACTAACCCCCCTACTTTGACGGGTAACTTCTCACAATGCAGGTAATGACATCACTTCCTACAAAGCTGCTTTGTATTAGCCTTGCCCCTACCAGTGGAGAATAACACACTGAAAGACAGGACACAGAAACAAAAGTATGTAATGATACTGTAAGGCACAGCTGTTCACTTCACACCGAGCTCAGCGTTCCCAGAGACACAGCATGAGTCAACATGCAAAGCAATGCAAGTTAGAACACCCCAGCCTCCCAGAAATCAAGCAGCACAAAGAGTAAACGGAAAATGTCTTTCCAGTCCGACCAGAGCAAAACTGTGACAGTCTCCCAATACCACACACACAGCTGGCACCAATAGAAGAAGAGTCCCACATTTATAGTACATATAGTAAAGTCAAATCTGGAATATATTGTAGCAAGGCCTTTGAGTGCAAAATATTGTCTCCTATGGATAAGAACCCAGAGGAACCACAATGCGTGTGTGCCAACAATTATTTGGAAGGCAAGGGAACTGAATCAGTTTTGTTCAGCATTTTGTTTTCCCCAGAAGACAGAAGAGACGAAAGAACGAACGCAGAGCTCAACTACAAAAGAGGCACGGGCTGTTCGGAGAAATATGAGCGTGATGCGAGCAAACTATGATCAATACAGTACCTTCACCTCAAACCCCCATATTCCTTGATGTTATTTTAGGCACTGATAATAGATCTGCTTTATATCGCTCCCACACATGTGCCGGGATGCGTAACAGGGCAGGATGGGAGGGGGCGGCTGTTGTGTTCTCACAGTGTCTGTGTAGCTCTGATACATAAGCACAGAGGCTTTTTTCCCCCAATCTTACCTGCCACACAGTACAGCAGGGAGCCACAAAGCCTGGGCAGGTGGGAACTGCATTGAAAACACGCAGGTAATCTACTACAATCAGCTGGTCTGCACGTGTGCATGGTTATGTGTGGGGGTTTTTTTGGCGGGTGGGGTCTGATGGTCTCTCAACATTTTTAGCGGGGTACTGTATTGATGCAAGCCATGCCAAGGTTATTGAAGAGGAAGAAAAGAGAAGCGGTTGCCTTTATCGACCTACCTGTGATGTTGACGTCCACAGTTCCAGTGCGAGTCCCGATGCCATTGGTCGCATCACAGACGTACGTGCCAGCCAGGTCGTAGGTCACCGGCCCCTTAAAGAACAGGGTGTTGTTCTTGATCTCCACATTACTGGGCAGGGAGCCATTCAAGCTGTGGTGAGAGAGAGACAGAGAGACAGAGAGAGAGACAGAGAGAGAGAGAGAGAGAGAGAGACAATAATAGAGACACCATAAAAAGGCAGAATTACACCAGACCACAGTAGGTAGGGAAAAAATCCCTCTCCCAGGAGCGACAAAGCAATTCAAAGCGCATGAAAAATACAGTCTCTAGTGCCAAACAAACCTGGATGTGTGTGTCGGGGTGAGATAAATACCAGGAATATTTGACAGTGCTATATTTCAGCCATCATCCATCAAGTCCAAACAAAATTATGAGGACAGGGAATCCCAGCAGGTCCAAACAGGTAAGACTTAGTTGACGCCTCAGGACACACAGCTTTTTTTCATGTAGAATACAAAACAGACAGTGGTGGTAGGAGGGTGGGGTGGTGAGGGGGGCTTCTTTCCTTAACTACGGCACAGCTCACATGGCTGAACTCAAAACTCAGGGGAGCTGTCAAGAGAGGCAGCTGATCAAGCGATAAATGCAGAATCTACCAAATGCTGAGCTGTCAATGAGAACTGGAGCCCGTTTCTCCTGCCTGAGGTGTTTGTCTTCATGGTTCACTATCTCTACCGCGTTCAGACTTGCTCATGTCCTTTGATCAGGTCAGCACACTTTGAGGTCACCGATCATGAGCACACCGACCATCCATTCTATTATCTGGACCCTTTTTATGGTGCCTGAAGGCTGAAAAGGGTATCAAATTCAGTGACAATTAGCCATTTCCTGTTGCCTTCCCCTCGATCAACTTCATCAGCTGCTCTGAATGGCAGTAGAGCTACAAACATGGTCTCCGCTCTGACTGTGGTGAATTGCTGGGTGTTGGCGGCAGTTTTGGTTTCTTTAAACAATGAGGATCCTGCAAAGACTTCCCCCCTTCCCTACTGGGCTTGCTTTCTGTCGCAGAGAGACACTTTGAGATCTGCTGTTGTGCCAGAACATTAAAAACAATGTAATGCCTCATTTATTACAGTGAGAGAAAAATAAAACGACATCACAGAGAGGCAACAAAATTAGGTCTTGTGCAAACAATGGCCACACATCAAGCACTTGAGCTGCACTTAACAGATTTTCAACAAGGCTCTTCAATGATGTGGGGAAAGACACTGTGAGAAGCTATGTGTTAATTAATCTATCATAAAATGTCAATTACAAACAGCAGATTTATATGTGCATTTTAAAGCAGACTAATAGTCTGACCAGTCTGAACAAAAAGCACAGTATTTTTTCCAAAGAACAAAGTGTCCGGAGTTCAGATCAAAAGTAATAAAAGGGCTACGGTCAAGTTGTTTTTCATATGCCACTTTGTAGACACGTTCACAATGGAGCGGCAAACAACCCTCAATACAGTATGTCACGATTCAACAATCAGTTATCTTGTGAGCCTCTATCAAATGCTGAGTTCTGCAAAGCTCAATTGATTTGCTGCAGAAATGAAAGGCTAGCAAACTGCGATTCACCACAGATTCTGCTGCGACCAGAGATGTCTGCATTTGTATGAGACATCTGAATGTTTGTATGTGTATGTGTGTGTGTATGTGTGTGTGTGTGGAGCCTGAGGGATAGCAAAATGAAAGGGTAACAAACAGCTTGAGAGTGATACAGACTCTTTGGTGACTGGCTGGCCTCCTCGTGTGCATGCATGTATGTGATGTGTGTGTACAGATGTGGGCGTGTGGAGGGTTGAGGGAAAAGACTCAAAGACATTAATTATCAAATCGCCACCTTGATTTTACAAGGAACTGTGCGATTGTGTGGACGCAGTTTTATACTAAAAACACACTGTACACGCTAAAAGACCAGAACCTAAAATATGATTGCTATTTATAATCAGTTCTAAAAATAAGGAAATTCACATTGGCAACAAGAAGCTCATTAGAAGGGATTACAATATTCATTAAATGTAGAAATTAAGACTGCGCTCTGGACTTCACACTAACAAATGAGTAGCATTAATGGACGGTGTCTTTAATCAAACATCCATTTGTTTCGTTGGCCTGAAAGTGTTCTTACATTCATGTTTAATGTAGGTTTTTATTCTTGTTGAGGAGCTGCATGGAACATTAACTATTTTTAATAACTTATTATGTTAAATAAAAGGGGCATCGGCCTTTATAGCCTCTGTGGTGGCAGAACTGACTGTACTACATCCTGCAGTAATTATACTTAAGCATCAAGTAATCTGGGAGTTTTATCTGCAGCTATTGGACTAGCAGTCCCCACATTTTCACAAAAGAGATAAGTAAGCCAGCTAATTGGAGTGGAGTTTGAGGTAATCACACTGCAACGTGCAGTAATAATACTGTTTTTTTATTTATAGAATCCGATATCTTTGAGTAACTGAAAATGCATTGGGGAGGGAGATGATGCGTGTGCTTGAAAATTGCTTTTTGGTGAAGGAAAAAAAGTCTGGAATCTCAGCACACAAGTAATTGAGTTATATGTGATAATAAACAACTCTTCAGCCCTCCCTTACCTCGCTTACTATTATTGTGCCCACTGAAAACCACAGCATGCACTTAAAACAGACTCAACAAATGAGCATGTCAAGTTAAGAATGCCCTACAAACAAACATTTCAAAAACAAACAATAAAGTTCAAATAGTGTGTGTTGTTTTTTTGTTGAGTTTCTGCTATTTCAGTGCAGCTCCCTATTAACCCATTTTGAGAATTAGCTGTGGCATTGTGCTCTGAGAAAAAAAAAAAAAATCAAAGATGCTCAAATTCTTTCTTCAAGTACTGTATAAACGCCAAGGCTTTCTGCACACTTCACACAATGCAGGGAAACAAAGAAAAAGTGAGAAGTGGAGAAAGATGGTACAAAATAAAGAAGTTTTTTTTTATTATAGCTGCCATAATAAGCCAAATGTTCTAGAAAAAGCCTAATATGAAAGATCTCATTGAATAAGTACTATATACAATTGATGTCTCTGGAAATATAATGTGGATCTGTATCAAACACAGAAGTGTGACGCAATCATGCCGGCCTGTTCCGGATCCTTCCGTCACAGCCTTGTGCTGACCTCCACAGTGGAGCCCAAGGGAACCTTCACAACAGATTTGGCATCTCATTTTCAGTGCAGCAATGGCCGTCCCCTCCTATCTGTCAACACAGTGCCCTCGTCTTTCTACATCACATCTCTTCACCCTCCTCCTCTTCTTTCCCTATCTCCCTAAATCTCCCCTTGCCTCTGATAATAAAAAAAACCCCAAACAGGTCAAGTCTTCTCTATCTCATCGTCTTTTTTTGCTGCTGTGTGTATATCAGTGTTTCTGCCCGGAGAGCTAAATCTATGCATAAGGAAAAGAAAGGAAAAATGACCCCCTATGCCTCATTAAAATCCAACCATAGCCCATACAGTAGATACAATGAGGGTACAATAGTCTATTAATCCACATCCACTCAAGTCCAGTGACATATTTCTCAACCCAGCCTTCACCCAGCAATTACAGGACAAATTGCTACATTTATCTCTCATTTTTCTGTATAATGCTTTCATTTAGAACCGTGATATGCTGAGAAAAGTCGCTTTATATTCAACGAGTGGTACTGACTTTTTGTTTTGTTTTGCATCTGAAATCTTCGAAATCTCTAAAAGACTTTGATCAATGCAAATTACAACAAACAATTGTGCACTCTAGTTGTTTTCCTCCATGTTTTACTGTTTATATTTAAACTACATAATTTCCGCATGACCAACATTCATGCCATTACTCAAAGCAGGTTAAATCCAGGTTTATTTGACGATTCTCAGAGGCCTTAAAAACATGTTTGTATCTCTTCTTGCTCAAGTATTTGCAATGATAGTCTCTGATGCAGAAACGTTGATGTCAACCATGTGGTATGCTGGGCTAATCCACAGCTTGTACTCCAGCAGTCAGTTTCAGCCCTCTTCTGTGTGTGTCAGGGACAAACCGCTGCCTTCTGTGTCCTCCCAAGAACACAACTGCACTAACAATGATGCTTTCTTACCCCTCTACCTGAATGCTGGTCCTAAAAGTTCAAAGCAAAACCCCGAAAGCAAAGAAAACCGTGTTCTGTTTGCATTTATCTCACTATCTGTGACCATCAGGCAGATAGGGCTGTGTTGCTGTTGTAATAGGCCCATTGTGCTCTGGGTGTGGGTCCAACTCTTGTTTTCATTACATGTTTTATAAATAAGCAAATAAACTGACACACAAATTTCTGGTGAGGATGAAGGATGGTATGTTTTTATCTTTGAAGATTATAGTATATGCATTTATAATATAATCCAACAAATGTTGGAAAAGAGTTGATTCCATTCATCTAGGCTATAAAATTATCTTTCTGTGTCCTCCACAAAAACACTTTTTTTCAGGCAAAAACCTGAGAGAAAAAATGTGAGAGAAACAACACGTAGCCATGCTGTCTTGTCTTCTCAGCCTTAAGGGCTTTTGTTAGGGTTTAGTCAGACTCACAGTTTCCACTGGTAGATCGTGACAGGGGGGTTAGCATCAGCCCTGCAGGTCAGCTGAACATTCTGACGGTTCAGGTACCAGTTTCCATCAAAGCCCTCGATCTTCACCTCAGGTTCATCTGCAAGGAAGGTATGCCTAAGTCAGTTTATCCCTCCACAACATAATCCAAAAACACTGCCGTATCATTGTACCTGTGTTAAAGCAACTTCAATTTCTCCATATGTTTAACAGTATTAGCTATTGTAATGTTTTTGCATTACAATGGTTAAGGTTACATACTGTTTAAAGTAGAAAAAAGAAAGCACAATAGTTTAACCTAACAATCCTGTAAGACAGTAGAATGAAATGTAATTTTTAAAAACGCAGTGTTTCAGTATTGTTTTAAACATTTTAATTTTTGTTATTTAGAAAACATAACATTTCCTTGGTAAGAGTCTAGTGCATACTCGGCAGCTCTCTTGACTTGTACAACTGAGAACATGAAATCCAGGTGAAAATAAGTTCAAACCAACCTGCTCATTGTAAAAATTTGTAAAAATCAGAGCATTAATATGGGAGATTCTTACACTGCACGTTCAGCACCACGCTGTCTGTGATCTTTTCACTTTGGTACGTCACAATACACGTAAGCTTCTGTTTGTGGGTCTCACGGCTCGGTATCACCACATAGTTGCTCCGTACGGTCACTGTCCCGTTTTGGTTGCGAGTCTCCTGGAAAGTGGCTTCGCCTTTCAACCTGGTGTCCCATTTGATCACACTTGGTGGCTTCCCATTGGCAGACACACAAGTGGCAACAGTCATCTTGCGTTTCTGAGCCCTGGCCACAATCGTGGGTGTTGTCAAAGTCATCCGTGTCATGGGCCGAGCTGTAGAGAAGAAAGGATAAAGCAATCAAATTAATGAAATGTAATTAAAGCTCATTAAACAAAGATCTTGAGTTTTTTTTCTTTCAGTCTCTTTCGATCTCATTTGAGTGTCTAATTCTGTCTACTTCACCTACAATCAGCTTTTAAGTAAATTAAACTAAGGGGATGAGAGATGAAAACAGTGTTGTAACTCAAATCAGGCAAAGTTTTGCTTCTTTCCCTCCTCAAAGCCAAAAACAGTTGTCAGAGCTTGCACAGATGTAGAGCCCACTTGCCTACCCAAATGCAGTCATCCAATTTGAATCCATTGTGAGTTACCAATTAGCAATCTGCTCTTACTACATCAAAAGGAAGGCTTGAGCTTGAGCGAATGCGCAACTGAAAGAGATAGGCCATGAAGAGGCCTCTTTGAACGCTGCCAGTTGGTTATCTGCACACAGGTTCCGAACGTTCAGTGAGCCGCAGAAGCCTAAAAAGACCTGGGAGGCTCAGAGACACAAAATGGGGACTCAGAGCTGACAAGAAGCACTGGCAACAGGGACTACTTAAGCCAAGTGCTTTTTCTTTTACTGGGACTTAATGGAAAGCACACCAACACTTAATTTCTAATTAGATCTCTAATCAAAGTCAGCGCACAACCTTTTCAAAGCTGCCTCTTTCCAAGATAAACGACATCTCAGGCACTCCTCTTTTTTCACAAGATGCGATTATTCAAGCCAAATTACACACTCTGAAGTGGCCTTATTGATTTCGGTCTCACCTGCCATTTTTATTGACTGCTCTCTCTAGCAGTTTCCTATTTTATAAAAGCCATATGGGCCAGTCTGGGATGGGTGCTAAACAACATGTCACAACAATCATCATTAATCATGAATTCATCAAAATTATTTTCACTTCAGTGCTGAAAATGAACACTCAATGTCAAGGCCTGGATTGAGAGCCTTGTAAATTCAACCATGGTGTGATGGTTGATGGCACTGTTCACCAATCTCTGACTGGAGTTTTAACTACAAACGTGGTAGAAAAGTATCTGGTTTAAGGTGTTCCAAAGTAACTCAACCTACAATATAACAAAGACTGTAGCAATATAACACTGAGGAGCAGAGCTGTAAAAGTGTTTACTTTTAGCTAAAATGGAAAATTGTCAGAAGTTAGTTTGACCCTATGTTATCTGATTCTGAAAAAATGTTCTTTTTCTGCCTAAAGTCAAAGAATTCAGGAGACAAGTTTCACATCCCTCTAACTACTCATAGGCCAGCCATGACATGTTTGAGGAAATAACTCCTTAACTGATGTTAACTGTTTTCTTTCCCTCGTTCCCTTATCTCAAAAACGTACTGACGCATACTTGAGTCAAAGTAGATGCATTTTCTGATTTCACATTGAAATCTTATTTATTTCTGTCTGTGAAAAAAACATGCATCTCCAAATTTAGTGATTTAGAATTTTTCAAACAAGTATTAATCTATGGATTGAGAAAATTCTCCTTCTTGTCAAGCTAAATAAAGAACTTAAAACCTCGTTTGATTATGGAAAAAATACATTGTCACAAAGCTGAAAACAGAGTGCTGTGACTCTTTTTTAGCTCATTAATAGCAAGTTTTGTAGATACATCCTTTTTACAGGGAAGTAACATCAATTACATTTTCTGAAAATGCTGATGCAACTTGGAAACGGTTAAGCCTTTAAAGTTTTATAACTGAACATATAAAATACAAATTTTGAGATTGTTGTGGATACAAATCATTATTTTTGTAGAAGCTCTTACCAAATACAGTCAGGTTGACCATGTTCTCTCGGTTGCCTGCAGGAAATGTGGTATACTCGCAGATGTAAGCAGCCTCATCAGACAGCTGCAGATTGGAGAACATGATGGTGGTGTCCTCCAGCGAGGGTGTACGATGACGAACCGCTGCCTGCTTGAAGCTGACCCGCTCTTTGAAGGGCGGCAGAACAGACACACCGAGTGCTGGATTGGCAATGGCCACGTTCTGTTTGGTGCCGTTGAGGAGCTTCTGCCAGGTGACTTGAGAGATCTTGACTGGCGGGTTACTGTTGATGAAAATGCAGCGCAGCTCCACTTGTGAACCCACAAAGCCAGACTTACTGGAGTCCATCTGTACCATCTGTCCGTTGCCAGCTACAAGTAATAGACACAGAAAGAGAGAAAAAAAACATTTAATTACAATTAACAAGTGTCCAAGGCCAAGCAAAGCACTCCAGTCGATAGGAAGTACATGCGCTGCAAGTCAAGGAGTCAATTCAGCCTCCTAGGTAGTACATGCACGCACAGCACACACGGTCAGACTCATGGATTCAACCACACACTCCCCATATGTTACAGAGGCAATGTCTGCTCCCTATACATCAGTGTAAAGAGTTGGTACATGGTGGTGATTGTGTATAAAAGGTGGGGGAGTTATTAACATAATGGGCACATGTATGCAGCTCTGTCTTTGTCCATGGGGATACTATTTCTGATGAAATGGAAGGGCCGAGCGCAAACCAATGCATCACTAATGAATGAATACAAGGGCAGTGAGTTGGAGCCAAGTCGTCGTCTGCTGTGCGGCCCTCCACCTACCCAGCAACACACGGGCTAGCCCATTGTAATTTTAATTACTTTTTACTCACAAATACTTCAGTGACTGCCTGGAGCTCTTATTAAAAAACAATGTGGAGTCCTGTGTAAGCACTCAAAACAATGAGAACACACACATTAGCTAAATAAAAAACCCCAGCAATTATGCCCCCCGCCCCTACTATCTAAACCTGTGAGGGTTTTAGTAGCTAAAAAAGGTCAATTAGCAAGGACGGACCTTCTGTAAATTCGCCTATGGTTTTGTCTTTCATGGATATGTTAACCACTTCCTAAACTCAACCTCTCTTCTTTCTCATGTCTATCTGATTTTTAACTGAAAACAATTTTGATGATCAATTAATCACTTGAATCACTTATTAAACAAACATGGTAAACATTTGCTACTGAATAAGGAATTGATTAATCGATTTTGTTGCAGCTCTTCTTTATCCACAACAATTCTTGCTCTTGGCCTTTCTTTGTTCCTTCAATCTAAGCCATAAGTGCAGATAAACAGCTACAACTATCATTTACTCCTGATCCGGGGTTGGAAATGACTGCAGTCTGAACAGATGTGTCAGTGAACTGCTGCAGGGCTCCTGCATCCTTTTGTTTTCTACACATCTTTGTTATCTCAGCCTCTGATTTATGTTCCTTCCCAGGTGAAGTCTGATGATGTCCCATTTCCTGGTCCGACAACCCCTGGCTGGGCTTGTATTTACAACCAGCCGCAGCTATAATTATCTCCTATGGATAGGCAAGGACCCACAGGAAGAAAGACTGAATTCCTCCGTTAATCACACCAGACTCATAAAGCCACCAGTGAATCAAGTCATAAACAGAGAGAAAATATGTTGTGGCCTCAAGTGGAGAACTGGGGCATACACACGTGCACAGAGTAACTGCATCGCAATGATGGATAATCGCTGCATTCAGAGATAAAGTTTCCACAGGGGGCTTTAAAATGTGTAAGAATATGTAAGAGGGATCCATTTATGTATACAGCCAAGGAATACAATATCTGATGTAGCCTATATCTTCAACTATACCGGAATCTGAAGCATAGAGGAGGGGGAGTTCTGTGCGTGCAGCCTGTCAAACTGCCTAAGCAGCCGCAGCGACTGTTAGGGATATTTTTCTTATAAAAACTGTTGGTAGTCAGCCATAGGACAACATGGCACAATACATGCACGAAGAGAGAGGAAATGGTTGGTACAGACTCTGGCTTTAAGACCATTAAGATGAACAATGTATGTCTTTCCATCTTTCAAGGCGGGCTCACAACTCTCAGGTTGAATGGCTTGTGCTGGAAAGCAGTGCATTACGAGAGAAAGGCAATTTCCATTCATTGTTATATTCTTTTCACTCAAGTACAGCCTTTGCTGCCTACATCAAATCATAAAAAACAAAGTGACAACCTTTTGAAGTTACTGAGTGCACATCATCTTTCATTTCCTTCTGACCACATCAGCAATATATCTATAGAGATTTAAACTTGGGGGATTTGACGATGACAGATTGATTTACTAATACAGTTTGACAGGGAGGACTGGCAACCTTGTCGTCTGTACCTTGAGAAACACCTGTGTCCTTGTGCACCTCAGGGCATCGCTTGACTCCATTTTATCATAGCTTAGATTACCAGTTGTGGCAGCTATAGTATGATATTTTTTGAAATAGCAAACACAATTTACTGTGTGACAACATTAGTTAAAGTTTAATCTTAAGTTGGCGGAAAGTGGGGGGCTGTGTGTGCAGGGGGGCTGTAAAACCTCATAAATATGTACCTGGCTAGACCTCACCCACTTGAATGCTAAAACAATACTGGCAGGGGCCGGCTGTGTGAAAAGCTGCAGCCCCTCCCTGCCTTGTTCTGCCCTTCCTCCTCTGAGTCTGATGCTCCCCACTCATATTGAACCAAATAAACAGCAGCTCACGCAAATGGAAACCAGAGGAATAGGCATAATTACAGAGCCACAGAGCCCAAATCCCCTCCTTGAAGGACCAGGGGCGCCCACGGGAACCCCTTTCACTCAAGGACTGGAGAAGTCGTTGGCTCAGCATACAGTAGAACTGTAATTACACATTGCACCACAGAGCGGCAAAACCACAGAAGAGCAAAGCCACATACATGCATGAGGCATTAAGAAGGTAGGTTTTATGAGGGTGATGAGAGCCACTGGTGCAGAAACAAAAGAAAGAAGGGGAAGGAAAAAGATAGGCAAAATAGTGGCAATGAAGAACTGGCGAGAGCGAGAGAGACAAAGAGGAGGGCGGAGCTTTAGGGAGATTTGAAGGTGTGCTGCAGGTTTGAGGCTGGCTTGCGTTGACGCTTATGCTGCTGCTGCTTTGTTCTCACACTGACAAGAGGCTGACTGGGGGGACAGTCATGCTCTAATACACCTGAGGCTAGACACAGCCTTGCGAGTTGCCAGTGGAAAGAGGAGCCCTATTTCTGGAAAGAAAAGCAATAGGACAAACAAACAAAGCAGAAAGTATGCCCAAGCTGGTAGAAAATAAAAAAAAGAAGAGTGATTCACACCAGGTGAGCTGACTTGGATCAAGCGGGACATAAGGGGCACTATTAAAACATCTGCTGTACCGTCTGGCCCTGCACTGATAGCAAGCGACTCCCAAGGCCGCGGCACAGAGCTGAGCACAAAACATTCAACTGTAATAAGATCTGGCCTGTCAGGCAGCACGGAAAAAACATGTGCTCTGTGTTGTTTGCATATGGCGCATTGGACAATGCGCTACGCATGCTGCAACAAATACCAGCCTTCAGTCAAATAGCCTTCCTATGGTGTGTAGACAACATCCTGGAAAATACATAACTGCTGGGAGTTTTGATCACAAAAGTTGAAGGAAGAGTGAATGTGTTTAGATGAGTCAGAGACTGTATTACCCACAAGGGAAAGCAAACACTAATATGAAAATCAAGCTGGATTCCTTTCTGTAACAAATAAAAAATTAATGAGAACCATGTTATTAACATTTAATATTTGCTTTTCGTCTCTGCAAATAATACAAATTACAGCTTTAACCCAAAATATACTACATTCATCCATCTGTTTGTTCCAGATATTCTTCAGCAGAGTTTAAAACGAAACCTTGCTCTATATATAAAACACCATAAAACTCTAAATTGAAATCCAGGGCACCGTCCCCTTAAGCCTAGGAGCTTCTTCTCCATAAGACAATTGCTACTTGGCATTTCATCTCGCAATGACTATGTATCACTATTGTCTTTTTTTTTTCTTAGCTGAACTGGCCAACAACCAACAATATTTCAAAAGACAATTATTGGCTCATTTACCATTACTTGGGCCATGCTCATCCAAGAGAAATCCATTTGTGCCTGAGTCAAATAAAGTTCAGAATAATTCACCTCTAACTGCTGCAATGTGAGCAAAGATTAAATAGGACTCAATGCATATTTTAGAAGAGACACTCATTAATGTCTTCTATTTAAAGCTGCACCAGGCAACTTGGAACACTGTCAGTCCCAAATGGCAGTGAGACGTCGCCGTTTGAAGTTTGAAGACTTCAAAACCCAGAAAATGTGTAATATGATGTCATTAAACTGCACTCTTCTTAGATTTAAATGTCTTCTTCTCTTGCTTTTAGGGGTGGAGAGAGTGAAGAGTTTCCATTTTCACTGGCCCGAGTGCTCACTTGTCGATTCCTGTTGACAGGGATGCTTCTGTCAAAACCCCGCAGTAAAATTAAATTCAGGCAAACAGGTCAAATCTGTGGCATGTCAGTTTGTAGAGATGCAACAGTCTCGTCAACTGCTGCTCCACTTTGTGATTCTAGCAAATAAATCAGGCGTATTTTGGTTAACACTTCTTGCCAAATGCAGCTTTAAAGCTTATCACATGAAGACACATCATCTCCTCATGCTTGATATGCTTTGGATACCCTATTGTTATTTAAGTGGGATGGTGATAGATAAAACATGGCTTGAGCCACTTAGGATAATGACTGTTTAATGTAGTCCCGGTTCCCACGGCAATGGCACAGGGCTCTGTGCTCCCCTATTCATGACCACACATGGGGTGTTTAGGGGGAGTCCAAATCTTCTGTCTCATTCACACACAAAACCCACCCATTAGCGGCTTGTTTATTCCCCTGGTAGAACATTTGTATACATTTTTTGTCTGTCAGTATTCTGGAGCCCAACCAGTGGCATTTTGTTTATGTTATCAACAGATAAAAGTGCTTTTCAAAATGCTTTATAAAGTAAATTATTGTTTTACTCTTAGGGATAACTAGGAGCTATCTCACTGTGCTAGATGCCTTAATACATCCAGATAGGGCACTTCATTTAGCAGGAGCTATATTCTATGGTTAATGTTGCTTTTTGTTGACCGTAGCCATTTAGCTCTTTGAGATGGCAGAGTATGTGTCAGAGAATTTGTTTTAACCTACACTCAGACACTATTTGATGGTGCTTCAGCCAGGTCTCTTGGGTAAACAATGGTGTACCTGCCAAAGCAGTTCTCTTTACCCTCTGTCTCCCTAAGCAAACATTCAACTGCAGAGGCAAGCGATACCTCGCTGGAACAGATGGTTAGTAGACCTGTTCCTAATTTTCCACTATCTGGTTCAAATTTGAAATAGTCTTTGTACAACACACTTGTTCATTGAGGACAATGTAACATCTGTTGCGCTGTAAATGTTAATGATTATCGGGAATATTTATTATGTTAGGCAATTTCCCAATCTGGGATAGCTCCATGAAAGGCGTTGTGCATTTTATTTTAACTATTCCCAATGGCCATTTGTTTGGGAGAAAGAAGCATAATGACCGAGCACCATGGCACAGTAGTCCTATGTTTTCCACAGGGGTTATAAAATAACAACTTTCAGGTTGGCAGCGCGTGGCATCGGGCAGTCAACCGTACGCGTCGATCCTCACCTAATGTAGCTGCATCCATCGTTCCTGAGGCAACACAAGGTTCAGAGCACAAGCCCACACACACATGCCCCTTGAGCAGCTTTAAGGCATTTCAAATGTCAAGGGGATGCATCAGTTCGCCTGCAATGGAGCTTCTCATCTTAGTGCAGCAGGATAATGATTCATTCTTGAATGAAACACTGGAAAATTCAGCTACTTTTGCCTTCAGAAGATTTCAAAGAACCAAACATAGATGTCACAGTGGGGCACATTATGCCCTTTTTGGTAGCTTAATATAATTTTTAAATTTAATATATACGGTGGGTAAAAGTGCCTGTGGATTTCCTGTAATTAATGCTTTTTTATTCTGGTCTAATAACAAATATGCCAGAAGTAATCTGGGATTTTAGTTGTCTTTGACCGTGGCAATGACAAATAAAGCTGGGCCAAAAATAAGGCTTTTGCCCTAGAGAGAGAGAGAGAGAGAGAGAGAGAGAGAGAGAGAGAGAGAGAGAGAGGAGAGAGAGAGAGAGAGAGAGAGAGAGAGTGCATTGAGCATGTAAACACAGTATCAGAGAGCTCAGACCCTCCCCCTGCAGCTTAACTAAACAAGGCCACCATGGTTTCGGTTCTACGACACAAAATACACAGCCCTGATGTTACCTGACCAAATGGGGAGATGACATCACCCTCTATGATACCAGATAACAAGCAACCGTCAGTAAACAAAAGGCTAGTCACAAGAGAAGTGGAGGCGGGAGTTTCTCTACCTGGTAAATGAATGACTGTAAACGTTACAGTTATGCTTGTTTGCCTGAAACTGAGGAAAAACACAGGGAATGGATCCAGGTATTGTGTGTCAAAGTTTGGTATCAGAATAGAAATGCTGTGGTTTAGCGCAGTAACAGCTAGATAATAATAGGCTCTATCAGACAGATCTCAAGCCAAGACGCTGGGGGGCACTTACACGGACCAGACAATTAGTCAACAAA
This sequence comes from Lepomis macrochirus, assembly GCA_024633595.2. Classification (NCBI taxonomy): domain Eukaryota; kingdom Metazoa; phylum Chordata; class Actinopteri; order Centrarchiformes; family Centrarchidae; genus Lepomis; species Lepomis macrochirus. Next base: position 7,559,160 of record JALXJV020000009.1, read on the forward strand.
GCATTTCATCCACAGAATGGGCTGAGCGTACGTGGTGATATGCACTGGTTATTTTTCAATAATGCAAAAGTTTTCCAGGGCTTTCAAAAGAGGGCAGCTGTAGGACATCTTAATAGGAGAGAGCTGATCAATAAATAAAATGGAGGCCAATGGCGTGCTGCAAAGTGAAGCATTAGGGTCTCAGCCCAAGCCACGGCGGCGGCAGCAGGTATAGGCTCAGAGCACAGAGGAGTGGGGTGGGGTTACATAAATGTGATGTACAGGATTTTGGGGAGTTACGGGGAAGGGGAAGCAGAAAAAGTGACACACAGTGGGTCAGACATGGTGAGCAGATTACAGCACTCGGGATATTAAAGAGGAGGAGAGCCGAAGCTGCAGGCAACACACCTCCCGTGGAAATCTCAGTATTAGCACAGGGTGATACGGAGTCCACATTTCTATTGATACAGTCGACATAATGGTACAATAACACAAGTGCTGCACGCCTTTAGGTTGGGATGTAACTCTAGCAGAAAAGTTCAAAGAGGTTTGGGCTAAAATTCTTCATAATGGAACTGTTAAAATTAATCTAGATTGATATTAATTTGAAATTTAAAAGTGGACTGAGGTTAACTTAAGCTCACCTTACACGTCAACTAAAAGGAACACAACACATGTACGTGAGCAGATAAACAGTGGTCTTTATTACTGGTTGAAATTTGCTCACTGAACTTTGGCCCCATCCACACTACTCCGTTTTAGTTTACAAACAGAGAATTAAAACAAATACAATCTCCATTCACACCAATGTTTTAGCTGTGTTTTGGAGTTTTTCTCCGTCTACATTAAAACGACCTGTTGAGGTACACTAGGCATGCGCGTGCCGGTGTAAACATGAAGCAGATGGTCTATTCCGTAGTTATAGAAGATTTGGCAAAAAAATAAATAAATACATGCACCAAAAAGGAGCTGGGACTGTTACTTAACCAAACTTCTCCGTTTTAGGTCTTCGTTTTTGTTGTTTTAGTCTGGACGGGAGGTGCAAACATGGCAAAAGGTCTCCATTTTAATTGGAAAACGCAGTAGTGTGGATGAAGCCTTTGGCTAATCTTGTACTGAAACAGTCAATTATTGGGACAATCAACAACTTGATTACTGATTAATTGTTTAAGACACATATGAAGCAAAAATGGCAAACATTGGCTGGTCCATCTCAACAATGTGAGGATTTGATGCTTTTCTATGATTTGATTGGTTTTGGACTGCTGGTTGGATGAAACAAGCCGTATGAAGTATCACCATTGGCCCTGGGAACTTGTAAATTATTAAATTATTTTAACATTTAATAGAATTAACCTGAAAAACATTCAAGAGAACAATTGGTAATAAAAAAATCAGTTCTTGCGACCTTAATCACTGCTGCTGCTTTGCTTGCATGAATTAGTATTAATGCTCCGTCTTTCAAACTATGAACCACATATTCACACAGAACATATTCACTGCATATGCATTGAACAACGAAGCACGCAGGATTATCTATGAGAATGGTTTTGGAGTGGGACGTATAGGATGGAGATGACTCAGTATGACCCAGTAGCACAGAGGTACGCTATACCTCTGTTAAGCACTCTGCAAATACAGCATGAAATGCATCTAAGTCCTGCCAAAAAGTGCTGAGAAAGAGTCTGGCCCTGGACGACCACGCATGACAAATCCTTCTCTCACACCATCTGTTCCATTGTCCACAAGTAAAGATAAGTCTTGCATAGAGTACAAACACTGAATACTTGCATGTGATAATGCCAAGCACTTGTGTTGAAAACATTATAGAACATTACGATTTTAAATATGTAACAACTATTAACTGAAAGGGGATGATCAATTATTGGCTGTACACAAGGAAGGAATGTGGAGCCATTCTGCATACTCTGTGTACACACCGTAAATCCATACACCCCATACAAGGTGACCTTTAGAAATACTCTGTGAGAGCGCAGAATATCATTTTTTAGCGTCTGACCTGTGTCGACCTTTGCTGGTGGAGTTTTTTGAGCCTTTTTCTTCAGGCATGCAGGAGGGAGGAAGCCTTTGGGGGGTAAATAGGTCCAGTATAAGCATAGCTAGAAGCACTGTTGCATGACCACTGGCTTATTAAACCAAGAAAAGAGAATGTACAATCAATATTTGATTTGAGCCACTTGTGATTTTTTCAGACATTTCCACTCTTCACTATATTGAAACAGCCTCCACATATTGCTTGAAAGAAATGGAAGTTGTGCATATCATACATTTTTAAAGATGTGTGGAGTACAAGAACTGTCATCAAAGTGCATCTCTAATTGTGGTTGGGATATAAACAGGACAGCAGGGGCAATGTGCACACACATGCTTGTTGGTGTGTTGCAGCAAGCTATTTTTCTCCACTACTGGTGCAGGCCATTTATACAGCAGATCTATTAACATATAAGAGAGGGAATTCACACTCCAGCTGGAGTGGGCAGTGGGCTGAAGCCCCAGTCTGCTATCAATTAACAAGCACACTTAGTATGTGTCTGAGTCATGATCACCATGGGACTGTGACAAATGCTGTGCATTTGCTCAAAACAAGTGTTGTCACAATAGCAAATCCTTAGCTGATCACCAGGCAGGCATGCAAGTTGAAAGCAATAAAATCAACTCACCAGTACATCACCCTAATACTGTAACAAACCATCTCTGTCATCTCTGTGCACGTGTACAAGGAATTAAGTACAAATAAACATGATTATGAATTTTGCCCTGCAGTCACATCATTTAAGCATGGATTAGTATCCTGTTTTTACCACTGGAGGAATGAATTGCAGTTACTTAATCTGATAGTTAGATATGCTACACTTATTTTATCCCTGAACATGTTATCTTATCTTGTTATTTATTTTTTTTCACATTGGTAATGCATGCACATATTTAACAGGCATTCCTTGTTGTTATTTAACTGAGAAATTTGCTGCAAGGTCGACAGAAGGTGTCATGTTTTTTTGTTCAGTTTCCCTGAATTTTCTGTAACCTTGACTCTGAACTGGCTTCTTGAAAAGACTGACACCGAAATGACATAGGTTACAGTAGAAGCATCAATAGCAAGTATGACATGTAAACAAAACGACCAAAGTTGATGCTAACATGTGGCAGAGATGACTACATGGGAACACAGCGTTGCAGCATAAACCTTGGATTCCTGCCTTTGCTAAATTCCCGTTTTTCATGTGTGTTTTGATCATAAACCTCTATGAAGTCCAGCGGTTCTCGGCAGAACTCCGAGACCAGAGCTGAACCATTTCCTAAACCACGACCACAGTCTATCTTTCCAAGGCGAGTAAGGCTCCATGTTCCACATACATATAACCGTTGGAATGCTCACCACATCTCAGGACCATGTTCATATTCTGATGCATGTGCTTTCCAGCTGTGATTGAGTATTGTTACTCCCACCAGTCTCCAAGCTTCACCATATACTGTACTCTCTCACAGCTCAGTAAATTTCCATCAAGCTTCACTTTTCAAATAAACAATAAATTAAATGTGGAATTTTAAGAAACATCTCTGATTTATGCTTGTACGTCACTCAGACACCACATCTATTTCTCTTTAATGGTTGCTGTGTGCTTACTTGTCATCAAGGACAGAATACACATTATTGGTACATTTTGCTACTTTTAAAGACTTAAGAAGCTATGTGAGACAGAAGAAGCTATGCGAGCAGAAGCTATTTTCTGGATAGTTCATTTTCTGGATAGTTCATTTTCGGCCATCTGTACCTTTTATTCTTCATACTGTGACATTTGATGGAAAGCTTTAAAAGGACACATGAAGTAACACTACTTAAATGTCTGCACAGTTTGCAACTGGTCTTTCAAGAGAAAAGCAACTGGCACAGAGACATAAGTAGGGAACCACAAAGCCACAGCAAGGGGAAAGGAACAGCCTGAAAGCTAAGTCGGGTGGTATGAGTTACTCCAGTCTCCACTAGTCGTTAGATGTCTAACAATTTGTATTGACACAGAGACCCAGGACATAAAAAGCATTTGGTGCATTCTCAAAGATGTACACGGCAGGAAAAACAGGACGGACACACCTAAAATGTGACTGGAGCAGTAATCAATCATTGGAATCAAAAATCACAAGATGACTCTGGGTTTCTCTCAGTTTCATCTGAAAATACTTCAGTGGGTGGGCTGTGGGCTTGGGGCATAAAAACAGTCAGGAAATGAACTCGGTTTTTTTTCTAAGTGTAGCTGCTGCTTTTGATAATCAAGGACAAACAGGATTAAACACGTTTAGTTCCAGAGAGTGTTGAATAAAACTGAACCCAGATAACAAGCAGTGGGATCAACAATCACTTGCTATGAACCTCAATATTTAAGTTTAAAAAATAATACTAAGCAGCATCTAGATAAAATGAACAATGGTGAACAGCGCTGCCAGTGACTGGAGGTAATTGTGTGGTTCAATGTAATTTCAGCATGGCCAAATTGTAACTGTGTGACTGCTGAATGACTGCTTCTCTGACAGCTTGTGCTATTAACTGCAATCAAACCAGTACCGTAATTACCCTCTGTGTTAAAAGATATTCTGTAGTTAAAACTTCACAGCGTTCCAATTTGGACTCGAAATGCAGAAAGATGCACAGTGAAATGAGTCTGTAAGAATGGAACGGGTTCTGGCTCGTAGAGCTTTGATGAAACAAAGAAAAAAAGTATAGCTGACAAATCCTGATAGTGTATTACTATTGATCAGAAGCAGGGAAAGCGAAGCAGGCAGTCACAGAGAGATTCAACAACTCAGTTAGGCCACATTGAAATCCCTGTCACTCAGTCAACCAAAGGAGAAACTTATTGGGTTGTTTTTTTGAGGGGAAGAAACAAAGTCTGATTAGCATGCTAGGTTTGTGAAAAGGCAAGGTATTGATTTCCCATGATGTGAGATGTATCTATCTCTAAGTGATAGTATGGAAGTCAACCTAAAGTTTTTTGTAACCGCAAACATATTTTATACCAGGTGAAACCCATCACGTGAACAGCTAGCCTTTGACATTAATAGCCTTTCAAATTTGCTGACAGGGTTTAGACTACTGCTGTATCTGGCTCAAAGACACTGAGGCCTGTCCAGTGGGAGGCCAGACAAAATAGCTGTACACGGCATTTACAGGCTTTTTCCTCAGGGCTGCAGGAGCATTATTTGGAGCTCTTACCCTCGCGTTGCCCTCCCTTACTGTGTCTACTGTGGGCTGCTCATTGTTTGACAGGATTGACAAGCTCCCTGGCAGAGCTGATTAAAAGCTTTAAGGTCAGAGAAGTGGGACAGATATCGAGCGAACACCTGTCTCCTCACTGCGAGCCAGTCCCCTACTGGGTGTGTCCTCCATTGGCGCAGGATCAATGGCTCCATTAAGACTCAACGTGGACTCTTATTTATTTATTTCCTGACAGCGCTACTTTGGCTTGCAAAGAACCTTTCACCTGGGTCTTCCTTTTTTACTTCCCTCTTCCCTTCTTGCAGTCAAATCAAACACAGTAGGTGTTGTTCTCACCAGGAGATCATACTTTTGGACAACCAAGGTCATCGGCTAGCCTTTGCTTCAGTTAAAAAACATCCGGAATAAAATGTAGAGCAACAAGCACACTCTGCAAAGTTTTTTTTTCCAGATTCAGACTTAATTTCATCATGGATTTCCACATCCTGGTAAAAATAACTTTGAAAGCCCAGCTGCCCACTGAAGATTTACCAAAGGATTATAGATCATTAAAGAGATGTTTGAAGTTCACTTGAAGCCTCTCCAAATAAGTTATCTGAATCACAGAGTTTATGGTGTCCTGGCCATACGTTCTCTCTCCCGCTGTAACCAGTTTTCTCTTAAAAAAAGAGGGTCTCACAAACTGCAACAGCTGGTCATGCTCTCTGGAGTCACAAACCAGAAATGGACATTTCAATTTACTTCAGCCTGAGTTTGGATGATAGTGAGTTAAGATACCTACTCTTGTGGATACCTTACCGATTTCATCCCTTCTGGAAGGCTTTCCACTCACAGCTTCACAGAAGAGAAAACGCTCTCCTTTTGACATTGTATCTCACAATAATCTATAAAATGAAACCTAATACCATAGCTTTAGCCATGGGATAAGAATTCAAGGGATGGGTGACTTTCACCAAAAGATATCGCAAACTGTGTCCCACACACCACTCATCACTACTTTCATCTCGTACTTCCAGTACTTTCATTTTCACAGGTTTCTGGATCTCTCCCCCACAAAGTCACCTAGCTGGTCTTTCTTGATGATTCAGTGGCTGAGCACAGAGGCGCATTGTGCTGCAGTTTTATCACATTAATCTGGTTGGTAATCTTGTTTGCTGTGAGAAAATAAAGTAGCTGACTAAACTGACTTAATAGACATAACAAGCAGATTTTTTTTAAGATCAAACAAGCACTATCAAAGTGTCATACCTGCTCATTTTCACATTTCTCATCGGCCCCACCAAAGGGACCCATTACTCATAAATGTTGGGTCATAAGTTATTGTTTCACTAATGAGGTGGATAAGAAATTAATTAGATTAAAATAGACAAAATAAATGTAAACACTTTAGTAACTGACTACAAAAACACCTTGCTGCTTAGGGTTATTTAGGAACTGGTTCATGACTTCTCACACCAAATAACCAATTGCAGTATACTACTAATCTGGAGAACCACGCAAGTGTTTCATCATTTTGTTTCCACATTTAGATATTTGATGAAGATGTTGCACAACAGTAAGAGGAAAGAGGCAAGTTCACACTTCTCCAGTAGTGTTTTCAAGTAGGTGTGAAACTGGGTTTGCAGGAGGAGAGGGTGAAGGTGTCTGTGAGGTGCTAGGTCACATCTCCATTTGCAGCTGCTCTCTGGCCATTTCTTCTGTATGCTTATTTTCCATTTATTTAAGTTGGTTTTCAAGCAAGGTCAGACTGACTGGAGGGAAGGTGTGGTGCAATGTCCTGTATAGACTTAAAATATGTGGGATTTGTGGGAAATGAAACACCATCATTTGTGTTGAAAGACATTTTGGGACATGTTTGGCATAAGTACGACAGGGTATCAAATCACACTATGTTTTTTTCAGTACTGAAATATGAAGCATAAATTATTGCAAAGTGGCATTAAATGCCTTATCACATTTTTAGTCTTAACTTATTCATTATTTAGATATTTACTCATTTAAATGACAATTTGACAAAAACATGTTTATACTATCAAAGCAAGATATAAGTTGGTACTGAAACTCAGGTATCAGATACCTGAGGTATAGTATCATAAACTTTATTATTATTATATCCAACTTTAGAGTGTAAGTACACAGTCTTATCGTTCTGTCCTCAAAATATATTGACGTCCTGGTTCTGCAATGTTGACATTTTGAAAGGGAAGTTTACAAAAAAAACTGTGCTTATACAAACATGTATTATATATTATCTTTAACGTTACTTGTAAAACTCAGTGTAATCATTGACTACCAGGGAGAATTGAAACAATGAGTTTTTAGGTAGCTTCTCATTAGTTAAGGATCACACCTTTGCCCTGCAGCCTGTGTATTTTATAGACACCCAGGGAACACTTGCTGCCACCGGGATTATAAATGCCAGTGTTTTCAGTCATAGTGCATTAGATAGTGCACTTATCTGTTGCCTACACATGATTGTAGCTTGGGTGAAAATTTGTCATCTTCTCTGTGCCCTTCACAGATTGCAAGTGTACCCTCACTCACCTGCAATCCCAGCCTTGCAGAGCTGGTAGAAACTGTCTGAGCAGAAACGAGCTGAGTGCTGGTGTCTTGACAATTGACAAAACTGCATTTGTGTATTCAAAGTTGAAGAGGCTCATACTGCAGTACACTCATAAGTGTTTGTGAATGGATGTTGGAATAAGGCTCGACATATGGGTTAATGCAGGCCAGAGTAAAATAAAGGGCAGTGAGCTGTGACAGGTGTATTCCTTGTGGGCATATTCTTGTGTTTAATCTCGTTTACGGTTATTTATAATAACAAATGTGCAATAATCTGTCATGCATATCAGTGTGGTAATTACAGCACATTCAGAATGATTGATATGTTTAGGATAAGAAAACAGGGCAAAGAAATTACATTAATCATTTTAACTTTGGGTAGACTTGAGTTATTTGTGACAGCTATGCAGATATAAATAACTGCTATAAGAAGCTAAGCTAAGAAACAATAACAGCTAGCCTCATTTAAGTTTGTTTGTCAAAACAGCAAATATTTATGGTAACCTAATCAACATTTTGATACAGTGCTGTGAAACGTACAGTATGTCTTTAGACTGTACTACAAATGCAGCTACATTTTACACAAAGGACTGTAATAAAATATACATGCCAACCCATCACACTCTGCCACTGTCTTGGAATAAAATCCAATAAATCAGTGACTGATGAAGGCCAGTGGTGAGCTGAAGGATTTCAACAGAGACTTAAAGCTGCTTTTAGCTGTTCCTGCTTAGCTGCAATGTATGCTCACATGCTGTACAGTGACATATCCGACCCTTCATACATAATAGATGTGTTGGTGTCCATGGAGCTGCAGATGCTAGAGGCTAAGGCGTGGTGCAGGGCAGAGCCAATAAAAGACATTTTTTTCCCAATGTTTTATCAGGCCTGAATGCTTTACTCTAATCAGCAGCCTCTGCAATTATGCTGTTTACGGTTAGTATGCTAATGTGGTGGCTGACGGTGATAACTTTTTTGACATTTTGATGTTTCTGACTGGTTTCTCACTTATTGATGTGAATTAAGTTGAGGAGTAAATATTTGGACGTGTATAACTGAATTATATGTAACTGAACAATTTAACTGCTCGTATTTCAGAACAAAAGCATCCTATTAATGTGTATGAACACTAGCTTCACAATGGAAGACAATGAGTCTTCAGAACAAGAGTAGCTTATTAATATGTCATCTTATTGTTCTTAATGAAACTGAAATAACCAACAAACTAGCATTAATAGCAGATGCATTTAGATTAAACTTGCTTTTTTTATTCCAACAATGATCAAAGACATTAGTTTCCTGGGAGGCGGGAACATTGATGGTGTGCAGCAATTAACATTGTATTGTATTCCTATTCCCCAAACAGTTAGTTATTTAGCAATTATCATACTCACCATAATTTTAAAACTATAGTTTTGAAATGCAATTTACTTTATGAATACAAATGTCTCATCCTTTTTTTAATCCTGTTGTTGTGGGAAAAAATCATGAAAAAAACTGTTTAATATTTATACCCAATTTCTAGCTACAAGCAGATCTCGCTCGGCTGCAATAAAATAAAACTTGTTGTGACCTAGTTAGAAGAATGCCACATGACAAAGCCTTGCCCGCCCTCTATCCGTGAGACTAGCCAAGCAGAAATGGCCATATCGAACATGATATTTTGCACGGGTATCGACAGTTTGTTAGCAGGACAAGGGGCAGCCAGGTCTGTGTCCTACTCCTTGGCTGATTAGGTGGGTGAAGGACAGAGCCTGGCTTCGTTGCAGGAGGCTGGGGCGGCAGTGCTTTGTTAATGTGCCGCCACTCACTCCCCTGCAGGGTGAGCAGGCCTGGACAGGCTGAGGTGACGCTCCCTGCTTTCCCACAGCTCAGCCAGCTTGACTTTGCTTGGCTGATGAACTGTGACGGGACACAACTCCAAGGTTGTTTGTGCTGCTTTTTTTTTTTTTGTACCAGGCAAGCTAGTCAGAGCAGGAGTGTGAAACATTGTTGAACTCTGAGCTGATGGCTTTCAACCTTCATATCAGCTGGCTCGGCTGTGGCCATGACACACTCCAGTGAACACCTGAAGGATCCCCACTGTCAGGATGTAAGAGCTGCAGGCCATACAGCCAGCTGCTAATGTTTCAATACAAGAAGAAGAGCATAAACAACGTCAATAGCCTGCCCAGACATGATTTACCTTGCACAACTTAAAATGAGTCAGTCCTGTGATTACAGACAACTGAGCACTCAAACTCTGGGGAACATGCTTTGCAAGTCAATCTAAACAAAGGTTTCTGAGTGAGTGTGCATGTGAAGAGATTGCCATTCTTTAAAATTATTATTCATATCACTTCTATAGGCCATTTCTACCTTAGCTAGAGAGTCTATCTCCTCCATTTATGGGTCTCAAAGCGCACTGGAGAGCTTTCCACTGGTAGTTTTGTGATAATTCTCCCCTCACAACTGAGAGGTGTTACAAAGGGCCTGTGTGCTTGCAAGGTTGTTATTTCGTGCTGCTCTTTCAACTCTGAAAGTCAGAAACACACAGTACCTCATGTCATTATACTTCAAGATCTCCTTCACGTTTGCTGAAATAGAATCCAACACCACCACAAATGCCTATCTGGCCGGGGTCATGGAGGGGCTGCTACAAAAGCAATCAGTGAGGCCATTGTACATATTTGCAGGGAGCTTGACAAAATCCCATAGAAGGAGACGCTGCCCAACCTCTCCATGCTTATTATACAAAGAAGCCTCTTAAAATGGCACGATGAATTCCGACATGATGACTTATTGTTCATGTTACAGCTTGGAGAACATATTTTTGTCCATGTCATTTTTTTGAGAGTTGTCTTTTGAACAGTCAAATTTGTGCAAAGTACTCGCTGTGTTGTTCTTGCTTTTAACTTTTTATAGGCATAACACACACCTAGGAGTTACATCTAAGACTCTGTTCTCACTCACTGTGTTATTACTGCAATCTAACAAAATGGGTAAACTGCTCATAGCCAACCACTGGGACCGTTTTAACAGCATCTATTTCCAATCTTTAACTAGCCAATGTCTATAGAGACTTTGTTGGAGGTAAATTGTTTGGATTCACACATTCCAGTTCGGCCTACAACTCCAGTTAATCCAAGTGATTACAAGAGACAGTGATTCATGTTGAAAGAGTGACAGAAAGGCGAATAACTAACATCACTTCTTCACTTCAAAAAAGAAAATTACAATGATGACAGTGATGGTAGGTCGTTAAATTCAAACTAGGCAGACAAAATCCCCAAGCAAAGTGATTATGTTGCAATCTACCATTTTACTGTATAATAGCTCTTCCAGCTTAGTACTTCATCCCTAAGAGTTATCGTTAACCCCTCTGGATATACTCAATGACCAGTCTCTACTTGCCTTCTACATCCACCTAACAAGGGCCGGATATCCTTTTCTGAAGTTTTCTGAAGTTTTTTTTTTTTGTTTATTTAGCAGATTCAGCATGTGTGGCTGTCGTGGGGATTACTAGTCTAGATGTGAGCTGTTTGTTGGTTTCACTGCATAAACCAATTACAGAATGAGGCAACATAAGAGAATTAAAAGTTTGATTAGCCGTGGGGTGGATGGCAGAATAATTGGATTGAATAACAGTGGGATGGCTGCTATCTGTGTACAAAAAGGAGCCTATGCATTTGTGTGAAAATGCAAGTGTCTGAAATAGTAAAGCGGTTGTAAATTAAAGTAATAATATGTGAAATGTTGAAATGAACGCATAAAATGCTAAATAAATACTGTGAGCCTATTTAAGAAAACTGCTCTTGAGCTTGTTAAAATGGGACTTTTGAAAGTTGCTACAGCCTTACTTGGTATGGTATGACCAGTACCACTGATGTTATGGAGTCAGTTTACTTTATGACTCTTCTCTACTTGTGCCACAGTTGCGCTATACTTTACCTTTTATGATTATTTTGTAATTGTCACTTGTGGCTACAGTGGCCATACAGTGGTCATTCAGCAAAAAGATACATAGTCTTGCTTGGTGTTGAGTGGAACTTTCCTGTACAAAAAGCCTAAAGTACACAAGGCTTGATGTATTTTACAAAATTGGAACTTGCACAAGCAGTTCGTCATAAATACATGCGCACACGCCTGTGGCTGAAATGCATTGCAAAGTGAAAGGTAAGAGGAAGTAGGAACTCTCATTCACTTTCATTTGAAATTTAAAAATATCACACTTACAGCTTTGCCTTGTAAATTTCAGTTACTGCAAGCTATCAGAAAGGAGCACCACCTACTAAAAGTTCATCTGTATCAATATAGACACATAGAAATGGTCATATGTTATTGAAGGCACATAAAAAATAATTCATCTGTAGGATCAACATTTTCTACAGACTCCAAATGCCAGAGGGATAAATTAACTCACAAGAATATCATTTATAACTCATAAAGTGTGAGTATTATATGATATACAGATGATTACAATGCCAACTTAATTATGACATTTTAATCAACTGGGCCTTGGACTGTCCCTATGTGCTGGGAATCCTGATTTAGTGAGCCAAGTCTGAAGAGATTCGAGTACGAGAGCCCTGGCAGTTCAACAAGTGAAGTATGGAACATGCAGTGCAGCAATGAGCTCAGTTTAGCTCTAAAATGTCACTGTAAGTAATAATTCTAAAACGGTGCCATGAATTATATAAAGTTGCAGCGTTTGCCTTTCACTGTGCATCTGAGGCAACAATTTGACACAATTTTCAGAATCAGACGTTGCTGTCGAGCACTTGCTTGACACTTCAACACTTGCCTTTATTTCGTCCTTATCACAGCAGTATGCCACAAGTTGAGAGCTGATTGTTATTTCTATTCTTTTTTTCAAGAAATATTGCAATTCGTCTTTGAAGATCTAAGAGAGATGCCCTTGAACTGGCTGCTATCTAGAATAACAACACATTAATCCAGACTTTTCACGAACAGAGAGTGCTCAGATTACAGAAATGCTCTCAGTGCTGTGGCAGAGTAGCTGCACTTAAATCAGAAATTAGATGAATTTGATTTTACATGCAGGTCATGATTCAGGGAAACAGTAATTTTCATTCAAACACCTACAGACAGGATTAAAGTTGGAAAAAAATAGGTTCTACTCTATTAAGAATTCACTGACCTGAAATGGCCTGCTTCTAAACCCTGAGCCGCTAATGAATAAAAACAATGGCAGGGATACATTTAAATTTCATCTTGACTAAATATTCAGTAAGTTCAACATGGTGATAGCATGAATAAACTAGCAGTTCAGCATTATTGTGTGTGTGTGTGTGTGTGTGTGTGTGTGTGTGTGCCCAGTCCTTGAGACAAACCTGTCCTTGACTGACCTTGCTGAGGCTATCACCCTGAGATTTGGCTCTGACATGTGTACACTGACTATATGGCCTGCTTTGTATGGTTCACAAAGTCATGTAGCAGACCAGTGAACACAGAAACGGAAATACAGACAAACAAAAGGCCATCTCCAGAAGTAAAAACCCTCCTGTATTCTTTCCAATAACTGGCTGAGAAGAGCTTTGTTTTAATTTTCATTCACACGTCCCAAACACTGTCACATCCAAGAGTAAGAGTAACACTACTATTACACAGTACAGGAATGGCACAATGAAAGAAGGTGGGGGTGTTTTAAAAGAAAGACAGGGCGAGACACAAAAATAGACAAACAGTGGGATGAGAAAGAGAGATGAGCACTTTCATTCCTCAGAGATTCATTTATCAGACGCTGCTTCTATTTGCCGTGTATCCTTTGTCTCCTTTTATGTGTTTAGCAAGATACTACACTCTGCCTTGTGAATGTGCAACACCCACACTATAAACAATAAGGTTTCTGATGAAGGAATAGGTGGCTAGCAAAGTGAAAGTATGAGGGATTATTGTAGGAACTTTTACAAAGTCGTTTCAAAGAGGCTTCACCGACAGTTTACCAGGGAAATTAGGAGTGTGTTTAACATAATTTAAAAAACATTTTATTTATTTGACTCTATTTTGATTTCAATTATATTATTTAAATCAATGATTAAGGGGAAAAAACGTTACAACAAGGTCCACACTAAGTGCATTTTAGGACAGCGCCATAGTTTTCCCCGGGTAGTTTCTTAAAAGCACCCTGAAACCATGTTCCAGTGTTTCTACGGTTCCTGGCATATAAAAGGTCAGCCAAGGGTGAATTTTTCATGAAGAGGAGACAGAAGCATCTCACTGTCCCCTTTTTGAAATCTGGAAGTGCTGCGCCACTGTTACAGAACCACACATAAGCCTGTAATTTGATTAGATTTTTGCACATTTGAAGAGATGAGGAGAATGAAAAAAGGGGAAAGAGAGGGAAGAACCAGGAGGAGAGGACGGAGAGCAGAGAAACAGCTGGGGTGCCAGATCAAATGGGAATGTTAGAGGGAGAGGCTTGTTTTGCCCCTGTGAAGCGAAGGGGGAGAACCAAGCGTGTAGTGCATCAAATTTTCATATGAGCATCAGTGCACAGCTTAGAACTGCATTATGGAACCAAAGCAGCAGAAAATATCCTTGAGGAACAGCTGAATAAAAATGTGGCTTATTTATAGGCCACGATGAGAACACAGTTGAATGATTTAATTAAGCTAATTAAAGGACAGTGAAGGGCCATCAAGCAAAATATGTATTTATATTGTAATGTGCATGAAATTATTCTGGAATGTGCCACATTATATTCCAGTCTATACTTACATTTCATTCATTTCTGTGCACGTATTAACAAGTAAAGAGCGAAGGAAAAATCAACCGGCTCCCCAGTTCCAGTACAGTTATAAGTGAGGGTCTTGTTCCAGTATTCTATGTTGTGTATTTCTGTGTTGAGTAAACATCTGATGGAATGTCTCCATAGAGATCATTGCTGAAATGCTCAAACAAACCAACCTGTCCGGACTGGGAGTGTTGTTGTTTGTAAATAAGGCCTGTATTCACAGCCGTGCACGTGTGTTCACAGATATGTTCAAGGAAAAAAAAATCTTTTCAATCTTCAATCTGACAGAAAAATATGACAAAGGCACACTTATATACTGCAAATAGAATTAGAAAATATATTCCCTTACAGTCATATAACTGTAACTGTGCTGATTTACTATCTGTGGAGGTTTGTTGTTTTTAAAACGTGGGTCATCATTATGCTAAAGTTCAGGCCAGGTACAGATAGAGCTGCAAAGTTTGCATGGTAGTAGACTGCGGGAATGCAAGACAATATAAGCATGTTCCGTAAAATGCATGAGATGCGTTTACTGCAACAAGCCACAAAACTTCAGCCTTTTTCACCAACGTAGTGTGGCTCGCGTAGATCACAAAAGTCTCTCTCTGGAGTCAAATCTACCAAGAACACTGTTATCGTGCTTTTCCTGGCATTGTGACTGCTTTTACTCACACTTCAGGCATGTAGACAATATTGCAGTTACAATGTCTCAGGTGGACATATTTCCAGAGGAACATGAATCTGAGTCCCTTTCAAATGAGAAAGTGAGGGAGGGATGAAATGAGGACTCTCTGTGTAATACTTGGGTCTTGTTCGGCAGCACACCTGGTTTCCAGGCTTGGCACCCGCTTCACAGATGCAGTTAGCAGATGTGCCATTGAGACGAAATAGCTCTCTATAATGTGGGTGTAAAAAGAATCAGTAAACAGCCCACAGGATTACAATATTCACAGACATAAAACAGGTTTATTAAATTGTAGGTAGGCTGCTTAATAATTTGGCCCAATAAAATGTGTGAACAAGCAGCTCAGTGCAAAAACAACAAGGAAGCGTGTCCTCTCGTTTTGTTTTTCTCCTCTCCTTGTTCAATAACTCAGAAACGAGGCAGCCTTTGGTTCCGTGTAGGTCAATAAAGCAATACACTGAAGGCTTCTTGACAGAGGATGAGGCCATAGAGCAACAACTCAGAGTATATAATATAGAAAATATGATATGACATGAAATGTAAATAGTTTCTATTAAGGTCAATAAATTTGAAGACAAAAATACTTTGGACTATGAATGAGACAGGAGAGCATTGCAAACAGCAGTCAGTGAGGCCTGGTTGGTGTGATAAGGCTGTTTCATGGTCTGTGGTGTGAACTTGTGATATTTCAGAATGGTGAGGTAATGGTGTCAGAACCGATCCCGCTTTAAAAAGTCACAAGACTTTTGTAGTGAAATTGCCATTAAGCAAAGAACTGAAAGGTGTAAGTGGCACATTCAAGTTCTGTGAACGTTTCATCTTGATTTACAGTGAAATTCGTAAGTGACATAAAAAAAAAAACAGTAACAGTAATATCACACTCAGTTTCCGAAAATCTTCTATCCTGGCATGAAAAAGCTGAAGAGCATTCATTGTGTTTTTTGCCTCATTCTCTAAATTAACATTTCAGGTAAATATATAAGCAGTATGACTGGATATAACAAAGTCAACAAATGAGTCCAGCTTGCCTTTGGCTTTTCTCTGTTCTATTAAATTAACTGTTCAATTGCCCCTCATCCGCTTGCTCCTACGTTAAGAAACGTTTGTGCACAGCAGTCTGCAAACTTGAGAAAGAACCTATGCATTGTCATTGGTATCATGAACAATAATTTTACTTCTTCTTTTACTGGTTTAAATGGTAAATTTTACTTGTATAATCAAAGCTGTACAACACATCTTTGTAACCTGTCAGATTCAAATGGGAGTAAGAGGAAACAGACATCCACGGTGACATGAACAAAGAAAAAACAGTTTTGGTGATTGCCAGGTCAAAAGATGACTAAATGTCTAGGTAAAAACTGGGCTGAATTATAAATATATCTGTATATAAAGCAATATAAAGCAGATTTTAACCACACAATTAAATGTGGCCCTTGAGATTTGTTTCTTTTTTGAGGAAAGGACTGTTTTGTTCAGGTAACTGTGTTCCATAACATCCTTTTTTTGTTCTATTTTAACATTCTCTGCCTGGTATGATCTTAAGGACGTACAGTAGGCTTACTTTTCAGATCAAGTCATGCTTGCATACATGACCATGACTCAGAAAGACACAGATGTATCACCACTCCTCCATAGTACAATATGTTTGTGACATTATTTAGCAATGGCAGGGTCCACTTGTGCAAACTGGACCATAGTAATCCCCAGCTTTCACAGTGTCTAAATATCACACTCAACACACTTCTCCCAAACTCAAACAAATCCCTAATTAAAACACTCAAACACTCCCTCCTTAACAAACGTACACGTACACACAAGTAAGTCCAAACCACCTGAGGGTGAGTGTAACGGCTTTTCTAGATCATGTCTCCTATTCACAGACCGGTTAAACAGCTCTGTCCGCAGCTGATGTCATCCATGTTGGGTTTTTTTTTTTTTTTTTTTTTTACCAGTTTAGCACAGACGTGTGGGCGAGCCGGGTGTGGCCGCCTATGCCACAGCTTACTCTCTGGCCAGAGTCACATATAATTTCTACACATTTCACTAACCACGACATGGCCAATATGAGACGCTTGAAACCCCAGTGAGCACCACTGCAAGCCAAACACGCCTCAGTCTCTGCTTTGTGCTAACAAGCTTAAAGGTTTGACAGCCACTCAGTGCCCATCCCCTACCATTATAAATGAGGAGCGGTGTGTCTGAAAGGCTATGAGAATGCTCTAACCACACATGAAATCCCAACATCTGTACCAAGGACACTGTGTGGTAATAACAGAGCCTTACAGTGAGCGAAGAACCTCTTCCCTCACTCACCCATCTGTTTGGTCCTTTTTATTCCAAGCAAATGGCTTTATTGTATGTTTTTCTTAGGGCCTGCACAAGGTGACAGTTTTGTTCAATCTGCCTTCTTCCTTTAATGTCTGTGAGCTGACTGTGAACCAATGGCAAGGTCTTTGTGTAAACTGTACAGGATCAGGAATATCAAGAATGATTCATGTGAGGAATATTCACATGGCAACAGCTAAACAACAGCCTTATTCAGTAGGCTGAGCCCCCGGTATTATGAGTAATTGTTTCAACAGTGGCTAAGAGACAGTTGGTTTGGCGTGAGGTACAGGCAGGGACTTGTCCTTCCTGTCAGAGCTCAAACCTGAACTTCCAGGAGTGTGGGAGTGTGCACACAATGCAAAGCTGTCATCTGATAAGTGCATATTGTGATTATTTATTTAAAATCCCGCAGCGACACTTTGGCAGCGCAGCATTCGTAAGGGGGAAGGGCAAACAAAGGGAAAAAATGTAGGAATACCCGAGAGACTGCTGGAGAAATTGTTCAGATCTCACTATAGCTGCAAATTCACCTGGAGGTGGTGACATTACAATCCATTCTAACTCGGAGCATCTGCTAAATCCCCCATTTTATCTGTGATCTGTGTTGGTTGGGATCTTCTAATTGGTTCCCTAACAGGGATGGCACCGCACCAACCAAGACATATTCCTCATCCCAACTGCTGCTGAACTAGCAGTGTTCCACTTCTGTCCCATGGTGCATGCCTATTTCTGCAACGCCTGCTCATTGCATGACTCCTTGTTGATAGACATCATATAAATAAAACACTGGTGATTTAGGCATTAACCTTACGCACAAGTAACACTTTTCACTATCAAGCAGAGATATGGCCTCAAACATGTGTAGACAACAAAAATGTGCTTTTTTGTTCTTATCTGAAATCCACATCCTGTTTCTTGACGATTAGTACTGAAGCTGTTAGTAAATTGTCAACATTTTTGATAATCAATTTATTGTTTAAGTCATTTATCAAGCAAAAACATTTTCATGGTTCTAGCTTCTCAAGTTTGCGAAAATGTGCTGGTTTTTTTTGTTTTATATCACTCTGAACTGAATATCTTTGGGTTTTGGGCCGCAAACAATTTTAAGGACAATGCCTTGGGCTCTGAGACTATTAAATTGACTTTGATTTTAAAGACTAATCCACAGATTAATTTACTAATTGGAAGAAAAATCTTGACAAATGAATCAACAATGAAAACTAACCTTTGTTGCAGCCCTTGTCTCTATCGTTTCAAATTCAACAAAGTTATCCAACACATTTGTTATATGTTAGAGATGCTGCCCAACATACTCAATAGGGTGCCTTGTTAATGCTTAAGTACATAAACATGCCAAATTACTTGCACATGAGTATTTCTGCACTAATTTGACATGATCTGGAAACCTGCCAGGTCTTGTTAAGACCCTTGTTAAGTATAGCTTTAGCATACAGCCACCCTAAGCCTCACTATTTTGTGATGTTCAGTCCGCATATTCAAAACGTGACATTTAAAGCATCCATAATAAATCCCAGAATTATGATATTCTGCTTTTTCCCCCTTCTGGGATCTTTTGTGTCAACACAAAAGGTCTCCTCCCCTCCGCTGTCACCAATCAGATTTGGCTGAGAGTCTTGTGAAAGCATCAACACCATATCCACCGTCAACACAAATTAGAGCTTAATTACTACAGAAATACCCATTCACTATTGTTTTCCTCCAGAGTGCTCCCCTGCGCCTAACCATCTGCATTACTTCAATAATATTTATCATGTTATACTGAGCAGCCTCACTTTCCCACAATACCCCTACCTAATAAGCCCTGGACCCAAAAACATGCTGCGTGTGGATAATTTCCCCCACGTCCATTCCAGTTTATTGTTTCATATGTTGTACAGTGCTGCTCTTCCTCTGGGCAAATGTCCTCTTTTTTTAAACTTCCCGTGGCCCCAACAATCCCATCATAATGCTTTGCCAACACTTCTGTGTTCCATTAGCGTCTGGCATTCCTCCACTAATTGCATGAAACTAGGTCTGCAACCTCTTTTACACCCAATCAGCGGGGGGCAGAAGGGTTCCCTCTCTTGATTATATGCCACAGGAGCCGGGTAACAGCATCAGTGCAAACTAGAGGAGTAGCTCAGGTGGATGTTGGGAGGTTGGGCTCCTCTTACCTCGCAGTGTCACTCTGGTTGTCGTCACCGCCACGAATAAAAGGAGAGGCGGAGGGGCGGGTGGTGACGAAGCCAATTATTTTCACCTATCTGCTGCTCCCTGCCAGCAGACATGTAATCTTAAACGGTCTCAGTGATCCCTGGGCAGGTTTTGAGCCCTTGGAGAATATGGTTTCACAGATGAAGCTGTCACAGGAAACAGCTTGCGTTCGGCAGCAGACTTTTCAGATGCTTCTCACCTGTCGCCTATTAGAGTGTTATGACAGGAATTTACAAAATCCTCATTTTCCTGAAATAAAAAACTAGCTTGTTAGCATTTTATCTAAGGATGTCTGTTAAAACAAACAGTTTTGTTTTAAAACAAAATTTACTGCTTGCTCAGTGTCTTTTTTCATGTAAATGAGGAACTCTGCAGTGGCATATGAAAAAAATGGTCGCAGCAGTGTGCTCTCAGAGAGAAGGTGGGTGGAATTTCAGCTCTGCAGAAAAGAATAGCAAGGTGTAGGGAGGGATGCTGTTACAGTTTAAGGATCGGGTGATGCAGACCGACAAAAAGCTGGAGTACAAAGTCTCCCCGGGTTATTACTACAAATAAACGACAGAAGGCCGGACGAACAAAATTTTAACTTCTACCCCAAGGAGGAATCTGAGCCCTTTTGTGATGAGTCAGCCTTCCCTGTGGTGAGCACAATATGAACGCCGTTTAGTTTAGTTTCTCAGCGTTTCTACAGCAAGTTCACATCATGGCAGGACCTGTAGCAACCAACTCTCCAGTGCATTATCCCTATAGTCCACAAAGTTACACGGAGTGGGTAAATACGGAGTATTTAGGCTACTAAAAGGTAAAGCTGACACTTGCAATTCCTGCACTTCTCTGGGGATAGTGAGGCTTTTTCTTAGATAGTGAATCGCTAGGCTGCACACTAAATCCATATCTTTTCTAATGGCAAGTGTGGAGTACCCTTTTGAATAGAAATGTAGCTGTGTCATACTAAAAGATGGTGTCTGAAATGCTACCGTTTAAAAGGGCAGAAAGAGAAAAAAAACTGTCTGATATTCTACCAACACACAAGTGAGTTTACCTTTCCAGACATGGGTAAACCCATTCAAAACTGAATAAAAGCTGTCCATCTAGCTGTTAAAACAATCTATTTTGTGAATGCAGAACCCTCCCCACTTTAACCCTTTAGATAATGACGGCTTTCTAAGCCATCAGTGTCCCTGCTTCAAAAGCTCAGTGCCACTCCTTTACAAATGGTTTTTGGCACAGTGCATCATAAAAGTGGTCTCTCATAAATTAGGGCAGTAAACAGGTGGACGTGTCATTTGAATCATTTTAACCCCCTTTCACCCAAAGCAAGGTCAACTCTAGGTAAAGCAGGACAATTCCAGTACTTGCAATCAAGGCCACAAAACAAGGGCCAAAGTAGTACCAGTACAGTGTTTTCCATAATCACGGTCCTTCTAATCCTTCTAAGATGTTTCTGTTGTAGTTCTTCAATTTGAAAGTTAGTGTAAGGGAGATTCGGAGTAAAGTGGGAAAGTCCCAGAGTCTAGAGAGACTCAGGGAAAAATAGTCAGACTAAGTCTTAACAGAGCAGAGTAGAACTAAGTTTTTTGTTGCGGTTCTGACTGTTTTTACCAAGATTGTAGTGAAAACAACCTGGATTCATGGTGACGATCGTGAAAAAGAGGAAATAAATATCGTACAAGGTAGGCTTGTTCCGATTAGAGATTGGATCACTTATCGACGATTGAAGGGGTAAAGGGACCAGCGATTGGTTTTTCGTGCACCGATATTAGGGCGATTTTAACTATCAGCACTAAGATGAAATAAAAATAGTCTCTAGAATCTGCACCACACTGGCGATCAGATCGCCAGTCGGTGATCTCAAGTAGCCATGATCAGACGATATGAAAATTGACTGAAAAAAGATCACCCAACCCCAGTACAAGGTTTGACTGGGAGAGATGAGAAATCAAAAAAGCTAAATAATGGAGGGTGAATGAACCTGTTTCTATGCTCTATTTGATTCTTTCTAAAAAATCTATTTGAATGTCTTTTTCCCTATGTTGCTTTTTTGAAAGCACTTTGAATTGCCTTGTTTTTGCAATGTGCTATACAAATAAACTTGCCTTGGCTTTAAATTGAGAACACTCAGAGAGCACGTAGGCTACAATCACCAAGGCTGCACAATCCTTTACCTAACTTACTTATTCTAGTTTAAACAAGGGCAGACACTCTTGAGAAAATAGCACATACAATACAATACAATACATACAATAAAATACCATTTTGCAGTGTTATAAAACATTATTATAATCTCTGGATACAGACCTGGATTTAGATCAGCTCAAAAAAACGAATAATTTGTTCTTAGGTCTAACCTTTAACTAAATTTGAAATTTGAAATCTATAAAATCTGAAATTTTCAGATATCCTGTCGCCAAGCAAGGCGCTGCAGATTGCCTAGAAAGATTACAAACATGAGTAACAACCAACTATGACTCTTACGCATGTATCAACATGTTGGCTCCAGGTAGATAATCATTCATCTGCAAGTGTATAAAACAGCATGTCCTTTGCTTTCATCTGTATTCTCATCACTGTTGGGTTCAAAGAGGTACATCCTTGCAGAGCCACCTCAGATCTATAAATACCCTACATTTATATTTCATTTATTTCACTAGAGGCAAATGAAGGCAAGCTTTCCTTCTCGCTAATGGATTCCACACAATGACACTGACTGGACATCAAAGTTGCATAGAAAGAGCTTTGAAATGAGGCCATTAATATAATTCTTCTCTTCCTGGTGTTGGACACATATTTGCAACACAATGTGATTGTAAACTTCTCCATTTACAGTACAAAAAGTAAACTTCAAATATTTTGGGTATTTTGCAATGCATTTTGTAGAAATGAGAGCCAGTGGCACATGAAAACTACAGAGAAATGGTATTATAGGAGACAATAAAGCTTTGACAAGAAACTAATCCTGTAAGATTTCAGCCATCAGCTGATCCAGTAACTGCACTGCAAAACAACTGAAATCCAAGATCAGCCTTGACACACCTAAGCAAGAAAGACATCATTGCAAATGGAAATACTGTGTAATCTAAATACAGTGGGGTGACCTGTCTATGTATTCATATCTCAACAAAAGATAGGACTGGGGATATGGATGTACCTTTATATTCTGCATTTTAACAAAGGAGTTCAGAACATCAGTTCTCCTCCAGGGCATCAGAGAAAATGGATACAAGGTAAACTGAAACACCCATAATGAATATTATTATTACATTTACTCTTGAGGCATTTTTCAAACGCTCTAATCCAGG
This sequence comes from Lepomis macrochirus, assembly GCA_024633595.2. NCBI lineage: Eukaryota > Metazoa > Chordata > Actinopteri > Centrarchiformes > Centrarchidae > Lepomis > Lepomis macrochirus. Next base: position 7,582,193 of record JALXJV020000009.1, read on the forward strand.
GTGACTACAATAAAAGAAGAGACAATGGTTCGGTTTCTAGCTTTAGGACACTTGAATGGCACACCGGGTCGATGTTGGATAAGCCGTAGTAAAATCACGTCAATTTAATGGTTCAACTCCAAACTTCAAAATGAACCAAAAGTTACTTCCTTTAAAGCTGAAATGACATTTTATAAGTATACACAAAAACACTTGGTGAATATCATTTTCAAGCAACACAAATGCAAAGAAACCACTGAGAGCTTCAAAGTACAATTCAAACTGTCATTCAGCAGTCACAGTATCTCCTATAGAGGAAAATTACAAACAATCCAAAACCAGGCCAAAGAGGTGTCAAGAGCGGTGCTGTAATCTGATTTTGGGTTGGGCCTTTAAGTCAAGTGAAGCCTCTTCTCTATGGAAAACAGCCCTGTCAGGACCTGCGTGGTGGGCCCCCTCTTTGTGTCACTGTCATTTAGCATCTGCACTGGCCTGTCAACTAGAATGCCACCCTCGCACTGGCTGCTAGCCCCCGTATGAGACAGGATGCTGAACAAAGACCCCAGGATGATAGATGATGTTATACAACGGCCACTGTTTTTGTCAGTGAACGGTGGGGCCTCTCCCTGACATCTATTGATGGATATGATACTGAAAATTTGTCAGTGTGTGAGATGAAGCCATCAGAGGAAGTAGAAAGGCAGGCAAAGGGAATGAAAACAGGAACCTGACGATATCAGGAAGTGGCTCAGGAACCCAGGTTAAGTAATTATCTTTGACATTTTAATTTATGTAAATGTTTGCTTTTCCTTATCATTAGTTCATAAAAATATAAAAGCAATCCAGCCTGGGTCAGAAAAGCTTTTACATTTGCTGCTCTAAATGCAACGTCACGCCTGAGAAAAAAAATCTTCTTTGGCAGTTGATGATGCGGTTGGAAAGTTGAAAACAATGGTTTATTGAAAATAAACATGAGAACTGTGACTGAGTGGAAAAAGAAAATGCCAGTGCCTAAACACATCAACTAAATCAACAGAAAATCCAAGGAAGCAGATGCCACAGAGCTGGACATGCTGTTTACTTGCAGAGGGGAACTGTGGCAAATGCAGGCAAACTCATGATGGCTTTTCAAAGAACAAGCTGCCGAGAAGAAGAGAGCAGTTTTACCACCTTCTCATCCACTAACACCCCCCACCCTACCCGATATACATATTTCCGGGTGCTGAACATTAAACTCCTGTGTCTTCTCGGTGAGCTTTAGCACCCAGAAGGTTCATGTGTGAGTCATGGCCAATGGCTGATACACAATGACAGACCAGGCCTGGGGCAGACAGAACAAATGCCATCAAGCCACACTCGGCTTACAGGGCTGCAGCAGAGAACACAGCCATTAGCTATCTAAGCAGGCAGCTGTGTCTTAGGAGATGCATTCAAAGGAGGGAATTGGCATTTTACCACACAAATGCATCACTGGGAACTGAGAGTAACGATAAGCATATAACAGACTTAACAAGAATTTAACTGCAGCAACAGCAGCTTGGGAAATTCCACATTTTGTTTTGTGACAATACAAGGCCAAGACACAACCTTGATGTACTTTACTAGGTATCAACCTCATTCCCAAATGTGCTGAATATGCCGAAAGTTGTCCTTTCAGATTCTTTTTTAAAGTTATTCTCCCCACTGGTTCCAAATGCAAACAAAGCCAACAGGATGCCAAGAGACAACATCATAGAAAATCTTACTAGGATATTGATGTACAACTCTGGCCTTACTCAAATACAATCCCACAAGCAATGCCATCTGAGTTACAATGTGAATGTCACAAATCAAGGAGAAAGAATAACTTTATTTTTTTACAAAAATGTATGTAGACAGCCTTGGTGTATTGTGTTGCAATCTACGAAAGATAGAATGAACACATGCTGGTGCACTGTGTGAAATCAAATGTCATAAAGTTGTAACAGAAAACCAAACCAACCACGGCTTTAGACACAAAGTAATAACACAGATATGTGAAACAAATTCAAGGTGTTTTGTAATTCTTTGGCTACTGTGGTATGTTGCTGTTGTTGTCAACCTGCTCAATTCTCAGAGATGCAATGCAGAATTCAGAGGCCTTTTAATGTGATTCAGTCAAAACCAAAGAAACAATATTTTAAGTTTTCTGAGTAATATTTGATTTTTACTTTGTAAAATTCTTCACAAAAACTCAAACCATTGAAAAAACATCCTCACAAGCTTAACTCACTACCTGCCCATTCTGCAGGACCTGCATACTTGACTTATAGGCTGTAACAAAATCCATCAGGCTCAGGATCTTGAATAGATCCAGTTTTTTTACGTGCTCACAAACGCATACAGCACTTGGTGTGAAAGGAAAAGGTCAAAGAGCAGCAACAAAAGGAAGCCAAGTGTACTTTGAGTGTGACACACCTGGCAACGGCGCGACAGACCTCTAGATGAGTGTGATTAACCCCCTGGCCTGCTAGCTTTGTTTTCTTCTGGCCGCATCTGCTCCAGTGAAGCAGTGGAGGCTGCAGGAGTTAATGTACCGGTGAAGAAAGCAGGCCAGCTGCAATCTTTGAAGGTCCAGGAGGAGGGATATGGGACTTCCGTAAGGCTAAGACACTGAGAGGAGGACAGCGGAAGATGGATCTGTCGTTCTTGGATCACCTTTGCTTGCGCTGTTTCAAAAAGACAGCGAGACATTTGTGCCAAGATGTCAACTGTGGGGGCTGCAGCTTGTAAATAAGACATTAACCTCAGTGTTTACGAAGGAGCAATGTGTTTTCTTCATTGCAAAGTGCTTTTCCATAACAGTGTAGCACTGCTGTAGCACGCAGCTTCCTATGAGGGATGGGCGGGGGCAGTGAGGCAAAGAGTAATACAGCGTGTCAGTTCCTTTCTAGGGATAGACATATTAAATCTTTCCGTTTTCAGCAAAGGGTTCCATTTTAATTTTTCACTGCTTCCTTTGCCTCTCTAACTGACTTGAGAGGATAAAAAAAATGTTTCTGTCTAGGATATTTGTGCCAAGGAAATCAATCTATTAGCTATAAGCGCTGAGATAAGTCGCTTTCTCATTATGTGGAGGAGGCTGCACACTGATGCTGCAGAGTGCACTTACTCGTGCACACAATGAGGTCAGCACGTGACCCCCCTCCAGTGCTGGGTACAAACACATCCCTTCTGCAGAGCTCTGGGGGAAGCGTTAAGGACCATCTGACTGAATCCTTAACATTATGCCATCCTGACACATCGCGTTGAAAACATAGACCACAGTGTTCATGCGTGTTACTAAAAATACTTGCACACATGCAAGCACGCTCTGGAGGATTGGACAGTATAGTAGTACCTCACCACTGGGTGTGTGTGTGTGTGTGAGGCAACTTTGGATGAAAGAGAAGCTTGCACACACTCTATTGTAATGCATGAGTTGCGGCCATGCTGCCTGAACTCATTCAGTTTCTTGGATATATTCATTTCCGCCTGTAGTTAAAACATATAATATAAGTGGGAGGAGCAAACAGCTTTATGCTGATAAATCAAAGAGTAAGTCTCCCTGCAGAAAGGTTACACATTTCTAAATGGATCCTTTTTATTCATCTTGGTGGGATTTTCCCCTTCTCAGCTTTTGATTTATAACACATCAACTAGCTCTTGAGTTTTGAAGCCTTGTTGATTCATAGGAGACTGACAGCTCCTGACAGTCTCCTATAAATATTAATCATAAATCTAAGGTTCAAGTCATGGTGGTGAATAATCTGAAAGACATAACCAGTCAAGAATATTAATTAACTAAATTTAATTCATCCTCTGAAAAACTACTACAATAAGTCGTCTCAGGGCTGATGGCTACATTACCTAATGGAGAGAACAGGTATGAAGCACATGATGATGTCTTAGTCCAACTTCAAGAGTTGTTTGAAAGTAACTGCATCAAAATATGTACATTAATTCAGTTTGCAGCTTTAAATTTTAATTAAAGCTTTGTCTTACCAGGGAAATCAGCTGAGAACAAAATGTGATTTCCAATAAAGCATGGCAATTAAAAAATAAAAGGCAAATACAGCCTGCATATTCAGGCATAAAACCTGTGGGAGCAAGTTTTAGACTCCCGCAAAGATTAAGAAATAATCGACAATTATGTGGAGTCAAATAAACTTGCATTATCATGAAACAGTAATGCCTGTAATCCTCTCGTTATTCATAGTCTACTTTCTCATCCACCGCATAAAAATCAGTACTGTCTACATCTAGACGAGCTAAACAAATGAGTCTACATATGTAGCACAAAGAGCTTATTCATGCCTGGGAGATCCTGCTACCCATCCTTGAAATGCCTTTAATTCAAAATATAACACAGCCTTTAATGGTACTTTTCATTGGTTCCTCTGTTAAATTTCTGCAGGTCTTCAAATTAAAAAAAAAGATTTGTCAGATGAGAACTCTGTTCAAGGTGTGTGGGAAGGTAAACCTCAAAGGCACATAGATAAGCCTTTCATTCCTGGCTTTTGTTTATCTCGCAGGGAATTTTAAAACGATATCATTCATTATTCAGAATGTATTTGCAGAATACAGACTCTTAGCTGTGCTTAGTTTTGGAGACACTCTTTGTGTAAATGTTAAATAAACCAGACCTTTGCTCCAGGGATTACCTTGCAAATGCAAGACTGTCATTCCCATACTCAATAGAGAGATCCTCCACAATAAGCCTATACTATTACTCTATCATACAAATGAAAAATGAGTATTTTATACAGTGGTCTTTCAGTACAAAAACTACAAATCCATCCATCACATTTGCATTTTTTTCTAAAATAATACCTTTCACCTTCAGTTATCTAACTGCCCGCTTTCCTTCAAACATAATACCACTGTGGCCATTTTTGCAGACAGCTGTACTTTATCAGTTCCCTCTATTGTGATTGTTATTGATGAGAATTTATTGTAATCTTGTAACTGGTAACTGTGACTGAAGATGCCTAATTGTACTAAAGGTTTTTCTGAAATCTATCAAGAAGTCTTGCAATCTTGCAAAACTGTAGCAATCGACAGTGATTGCAAGTCAAATGGCAAAGCTTTGTTGATTTGGAGTTGATTTACTTCAGAGGAGTTATTAAAATGACAGTTTCTATTTGGGATGTGTTCAGGACTGTGCAGATATTGCTGATTTTACTACATGGGATTTTTTTGTTTTGAAATCAATGCCATAAACTCCAAAAGGGACTGTAACTATGTGATCTATCTAATTATTTTACAAAGTACTTTTACAGAGAGTGTAACTTGGGGAATGGCCTGATTTTCACACTGCATAAGCATGTTGTCACTATTCATATGCGAGAAGAAACACAACAACAAATGTACCAGGGCTCAGTATCCTGATGTGTGCGTGGTTGGGATTACAGCAAGTTATAATAACCTAGAGGGTGCAAACAAGCAGGGTGAGTCAATTATCCCGTACAGTCAAATAAAGCGCACCACTCAAGTGCGTATATGCCTGAACAAACAGCAATGTCTTAATCAATGTGGTAAGTAGTTGAATTCTCAGATGGCACCAAGTTTCTGCTTGATGGATTCTTTGAGCTCTTTGAGTGTGAAAAGCAGTCGTGGATATCAAGATTCCCTTGACACTCATTCACCAATGATCAATTTCCCATCCTCCATCCTCTGGCCTGCCCTCACACATCAGCATCAATCCAACCCAAGTAAATACAGTGAGTGGCTTAATGCATTTTCCTCTCTAGGGATTCTGCAGACCAAAATGGCATCAGGAGGGTAAATAAATAAATAAATATTCTGTTGAGTAGTGGAGTGAACTGCATTCTGTTGAATTGTGAAGAACCTTTCTTACCCTTGCTGTCCATAAAAAAGGAATGAAATTCTTTTTTATTATTGGCTTCTGAGCATAAACAGCCACGGACACGGCTGCAGAAGAGAGTCTGAGTTGGATGATACTAAAAGTAGCGATAAAGCTCAGTTCAAACAAGGAGATAGAAGGCAGGCGTCCCTTGTTAAACAAATCAAAAGGCACCACTACACAGTCAGCATGTGCACTTGAGGAGGGGTAATTAGAGTCCTCCTTTAGCATGGCCTCCATTCAAACTGCAATCAGGAGTTTGGCACAACAAGGACTATGAAAATCACTTCAGCTAACTAGGTCCATCCACAGTGCTCCACCATGACATAATCCTTTGGAAAGACAGATTATTTCTCATCACTGCACCAGTTCACGTCAAGCTATAAATGTATTGCCCATTTGGCAATGACAGGAAGGACAAACAAAACAATATTCAACACAGCTTAAGGGGCATATGTTGGCAAGACTGGCTGGATGAAACTTTACTTGGTCACTCTTTCATAGCATAATTTCATATGATTTGATTAATCTCTCCAAGCACATAATCTAGTGTGCTGCCCACGGAGCATAGCAGTTCTCACCCCACCTCTGCACAGCAGCAGCTGGATAAGCTGTGATAGGACGAAGGGCATGGTAGCAAATACAACACATCCAGCGCTCAACATCATGACCTTGACTGGAGAGCAGGCTGACAGACGGCCTCTCTATCTTTTCACAGTGCTGAAAAGGGCCCGTCCAATTACAGGCACTGGGTACATTGTCTTGTTAACTTCAGCTCTGACTGTACATTTGGGCAGCTCAGAGATCAAGCGCTTGCTGGAGTTTAAATTGACAGAGCTACCTTTTCCGCTGTCACAGCCTCCTGTGTTACTCTGTCACTGGCGGGTGATGGAGGAGCAAAATAAGCTGTCTGAGGCATCTATGCAGATAGTGACAGCATCAAAGTCAGAGGATTCTGACAGCCTTCGTAGGAGGTCTGACTCTTGTTAAGCAATCTAGTAGAAACACACAGTAAGTCAGACACCGCAATGTAGTAGAATTTCATAGAGGAGGTGTACACCTGCCTCCATAGTTTAGTCTGTCTGCCATGACATGTTGAGAACAGACAAACACACATTACTGGTCACATTAACACCTACTAAAGCTATGGTATCCTACAGCAACAGCATTGGCAGAGCCATGTAGTCTAATGGTAGTAATAGGGCTAGAACAATGTGTCAATTGAAGGGATAGTAAGTGATTGTAATCCAAATTACCTTTAGTTAAATTCAGTGAATATTTCCTCCCGGTTTGCTAGCTCTATGTTTTGTGTGTGCTCTGTCTAGGGCTGGGTATCGTTCAAAGATTTTCAATATCGATATGATACCTCAACTTCGATACCAGTTCCTGAACGATACTTTTTTCGATACCAATTTTATTCCCAACAAACAGAGAACTATTGTTGTTTGTGTAAATTAACTTAATTATCACATTATTATCATTAATAGTTTATTTTAATAATTGTTACATTGAAAAATGCTACTGCTTGTCAAAACCAAGATTATGTTACGTTAAGTGTTTTTATTCCTCATTCTTTAGTTTTTATAATGTAACTTCATTGTTTATTATTTATGTATTTTTTATTGTTTATATGTGAATTTGTGCTCTGGCAGCATTGCAACCTAAACATTCATGGCTGCAGAAAAGTCTCCCGCAAAAAACTGCTGAAAAGTCGCAGACATTACCCCAAGGATCAGTATGTGATGTCACTATCACACGGAAGCGCTTCCCGCCGGCTGCACATACAGGTCCGTGTGTGGCGGTGGCGTCACTTACTGATCCAGAAATACTTGGGAAAATGTAGCGTGTGTGGAAGCTACCGCGCTACTCGGTCAATAATAGAGCTTTGATTTGATTCAGAAAACAGCGACGCTGCCACCAAACTACTGAGAAATGTAGTTAAACTAGTAACGGTGCTACTTGTAGCGACGCTACTGCCCAACGCTGCTCGTACGGTGGGCGTGATGAAGCAGGCTCTGTGGCAGTAGGGCGCTGAGATGATGATGCACCGGCTCTGTCTTGTTGCAACAAAGACGGAGCAACTTTCTGCTCTGAAGTTTATTCCATGCAAAGTCAAGGGCTTCCCCCAAATATTGCATCACGCGCTGTATAAAGCCACACTTTTGATTTTCTCCACGTCTTTTTACATCCACGAGCCACGTCTCTGTCTGTAACCGGTGTGAACTAGTGTTTACATCAATGCAGCCAATTACAATCACTTTTAGATGTGGGCACATCAAGAATGCTGCATGCTTATCGGCTCATTGCCGTTAACAAGAAACTTTAGGTATCGAACTTTTGTACCGAAAGACAAGACATTTTTTGATACTCGATGGTATTGAGGCAATTCAGTCGGTGCCTAAAAAGAACTGAACTCGATACCCAGCCCTAGCTCTGACAAAGTTTTTTGTGGACCTTACCCACAATATTGTTGTGGCACTAAAGCCAGTATAAATAGAATATATTTGGGTTGCAAAATGTTTTTTGGACAAAACATGCAATTTGAAGACATCACCTTGGACACCTGTAAGCTGTGGTGGACCTTTCTGATTATTTTATTCCATTTTACAGAAAAAATAATCAACGCACTAACCCATTATGAAAATAATCTTTACAATTCTAGAGGAAAATAAGCCCAGATTATTTAACTAAGTTTTATTAAACATGTCAGCATCTGCATCAGTGACAGAATCCTGTGGCTTTGCTCTGAACTTGAAAGTGGAAATGGTTGCTGCTCAGCGACACAGACAAGACAGCAGCTGCATTTGATCCAAACTCTAGCAGATTACTAATGAGGTATTGACCTATAAATGGCACTTCAGAAATGACAGCTACCAATATTGACCTTTAAAAGAGGAGTAAATATAAAGAGTGTCTCCCAAAGCACAGCACTGTGCATGTGCCAGAGGTCAATACCAAGACTCCATTAGAGTCATTTAAGTAAAACATTCTCCTTGAATAAAATGCCACATTTAGGTATTAGGGCCAAATGATCGCGTGGCCCAGGCACGGAATATTTGAATGTTTAAACGAAACGCAGGGCAGGCTTGATGCAAGTGCAGCTGACAGACTGAGGAGCAAGAAGCGACCTAGCTGTGCAGACCACAGCTCTGAAATACGCCTGAGTGTTAATTGGAAACAAAGCACAACTGCTTCCTCACTGAGGCGTGTCATTGGAAAGGAAATAAGCAGGAGCAGCAAAATATACAAAGACACTCATGAGGATAAAAGGAACACAGCTCAATATGATAGGAGCAGGCAGATGAGACAACGCTAAATACACATCTAACTGAGGCAACACAGTAATCTTAATACAGACAAATAAACCTCTGTCTAAAAATGGCTTCTAAGCAAAACTGAAATGTATAATTTGTAGGGAAAGTTTTTTTCTTCTGGACTTATAACAAATACAAGTGAATGTGAAAGAGTTCCATATACACATTTTCATTTTTTCTGTTTGGTATGGGGCATTCTAGCTTACTACTGGTCTCAGATCAAATCCATGTGATTCAAAATGTCATTATTTTCATGTCTCAAGGATTAACATGTTCTATACATCTCAGTTTTATGAGAACCTCTCAGGGCTCATTGAATCCACTGGATCATTCATCCTGAAAAGGAGATTTTGGGGCAATATGCGTTTTTTGCGTTTAGGGTTTTTGCCTGACTACATTTATTTTAAAAAAGCAGTGAGAGGATCTGGCTGCGTTTGTATGCATGACACAGGTGTACTATTGCACTGTCAGACGAGTAGCTCATAACACAGTTCTGGTGCCCCTATGACTGGCCAACACCCTACCCCCATTCCCTGACCTCTATTTCCCTGTTGGTCAGTCCACAACAAATCCGAAAAGCCTCCCAGCATCTCCATGGCGACAGGCCTCAGTCAAGCAGATGGCCTCAGTGTGCCGCGCGGCAATTAAAGAGGAAGCGACGAGCGGGGGAAAGAAAGTGGGTCAGGATCAGGGGGGAAGCAGAGCCGGCAACGTGAAGCTGCCTCTGCCTCAGGCCTGCGCACAGACCTATGCATTTGCGCACTTAGCGACGCACACACACACATATGCACGTGTGTTCATGCCTCAATGCGCCCCTTCCTGGGTCTTCCCAGCAAAAACAAATACCACCCCACGCCAGTCACAAAGCCTTAGCTGTGTGAGAAAGAAAAGAGGGGTTAGGGCAACGGGGGAAGTGCGCCGCTCAACCAACTGACCCCAAATCTCACACATTGAATCCCTCCGACGTTGAGAAGTCAGAGAAACTTTGACCAGAATTACGTGGGCAAATCCCACCACCAAATCAATGGGATTAACCCTTTAAATTCCATACAATGACTTACAGAATCAGCCCATCCTGTTGTTTGGATTACTTCCACTGAATCGCCACTCACTCTGGCAGGAATTGCTTCTTTTTTTTCAGCTTAACCAAAATTTCACAAACAGCAGGGATAAAACACACCCTTGGCGATGTGGGGCAAATCCAATCAGTTTCATCCCCCCGTCTACTTTCATCGCATATTGGGCACATTCTATTCAAACATGGGACTTCCATTTAATCTTGACTTGAACCCACTTGTTATAAAATATCTGATTGAGCTTATGAATCACTCATTACACAAAATAAGAAAGGCTTTAATTAAACTAATTTAGCAGACAATATGATCTTTAACACATTATGGAGCTTTTAATTTAATTTTATTGTTTTATGTGTCATAATATTCTTACAATTATTGAATAGGCAACACATTTTTTTGAAGATAGCTTTAATGGAGAATAGAGTTGGTTTTGGGGGGTCGACTGACTTCCCGCATTGAAACAGAAAAAAGGCCTAATGAGCTGTAAAAAAATTGAATGAACTTTTATTTGCACAAGTCTTTTCTTCCAGCGAGCAGCCCCGATGTGCCTAAACAGAATTTCAGCCAAGAACACTATTTCAAGGCTAACTACAGTCACCCTTGGAACATAGCCTTCTTCAGGAACAGCATGACCCTTTGCAAACTCCCATCCCCCACAGGGTCCACATGTAAATGCCCATTTCCCCTGTTCCTCTTTACATCTAGTCTGTTATTTTCCCTTGCAATTTTTTTTCCACGACTTAGGAAGAAAGGTAAAATCCTTAAACCCATTCTGCAGAACAATTTGAAACTTGGCATGCTGAAGGGTATGAGGATTTTCCTGCGGTATTAAACAGCCTCAGCATCAAGTTTCTCATTCCAACATTTGTTCCTCTTTAGCTTCTATTTTCAGTTTCATACTGCTGACAAAGAAGGTACACAGTGCCGGGAACAACTGCAAGCCCCTGTATCCATCTCAAATAAATATTTACGATGCTAGTGCTCTATGTGAACAGAACATATGGTTTAAGTGGGGGAAGAAATTTAACTCAGATACATCAACAATGGCAGGAAAATGTACTGTTCTGTCTCACCCATCTGTGAGACTATGAGCTGTGTGAGTGCAGGGTCAGTGAGTGGGTGTTTTTGTGGCCACTTATATCTGCATAACTTATAATCATATAAATTTTTTAAGTCATATTTTCGACTCGTGGGCGGGAGAGGGGGGAACCCTTGAGCCTCCAACCTTCTGTTTCTCTGGCCTGACGTGACATTTGGCATCTTCATGGCTCAACTGACAATTGCTGTGAACTACAAAATGGCCCCGCGTGATTCCTTCACTGGTATCAAAGCCCTCTCCACATTCCTGACTGGTTAATTCAACTTGCAAACCCGTAGCCAAGCAAGACGTGTGCTGCCAGAATGGAAGCCCCCATGTGGAAACCCCTGGCAAAGTTATTCAGCTGGAAGAGGCAAGAAGATGTGAGCAGCAGGAGAAGAGAAGTGGGTTAGGGGGCGTTTTATATGTAACTATTCTGCTTCAATGACAAATAAATAGTAACCCAAAGAAAATGTCAACACCAACTTGATCAAGGTCAACGATGACCTGGATTGCACTATAAACTTAACCAAAGAGTTCTTTTTTTTTTAAACTTAATCATAGCTGAACCTTGCTTTAGTTACCAATGCAGTCTTCTCCTAACCTAAAACCCATATTTTACTTACCGTTTGTTCTCAACTGTAAGCATTTTGCAAATCTGGAGATGTGATCAGTGTGCCTGATTGTTCTTAAGAATGTCCACTGGGAAACATTACTTGTCTCTCCAAAAATAATAAAAAAGGTAAATGCAAAACAGCTGCAAATGAACATGTTCTGTAGAAGATGTTAGAGCCCAACTGACGTTACAGAAATACTGGTATTACGATTCATGTTGACATTAAGTAAGTATGCAAGGCTTAATGGGATGCATTTTTATTCATATTTGACCAACATGTTTCTTAATTTAAGATTTTTTAATAAAATGTTAATTTTAATGGCAGGTACATTTTCACATACAAGGAATTCAACTTGGCATATAAACATACCTTTAAACATAAAGGTGATATATTGTTAAAGAAATATTTCAAATATCGACTGCAGCCATACATTGGGTAGGCTCTAGATAGATAGAAAGGATGGAGGGTACCTGTACTCCCCCTTTAATCCAAGTTCATATAAGCTTCTCCTAATAAATATCCGGCATGAAAAGACCATAATTTAATGCATGTTTACTTTGTTTTCTTCATTTTAATAGCATACCATGTACTGTATTTGTATAATGTACTGCTTTTAGAGAAGTAAATATAGTTTAGTCACTGCACAGCCGTCGCCTACAGCTTTGCTTTTATACATTCAAGTCAATAGTTTAAATAGGTGTGGTGCTGACGCAGACTCTGTCTGTTACAGAGTATAAAGGGATAAATAGAACCCCTTCCCCGCTCTGAGGTGGGGCTAGTGGTTGGATTACTCGAACACCCACCCACCTCTTTTTCAAAGACATTTAAACACATAATCTACTGATAGCCACATGCACTGCGGTGCCAGTTGAAAAAAAGAGAAGGCATACAGGAAGGCCATTTGGCGCACCTGACTTTCTGAAAACAATGCAACATTGGAGTGAAATTCAGCCAGGCTTGAAACTGGGGAATCAATAGCAGACTACATTAGCTGCTTTGGCATAGGCCCTACTAACAAAATGGAAGGATCAATGCCAAACTGCAGGCCATCTCTGTGTTTATCTTCATCTCGTTCTCAGCAAAGTTAAACCATGTGCACTAAAAAACAGGCAAAATGAAGAATTTCCACCACACATGTAGGCTGACCTCAATCTCACTATGATGACAAGCACAGGGAAACTATCATGTCAGCTGTGGTGCAGGTGGAGTGAAGAAATAATAGCTGAAATATTCTCAGAAATGTTCACATGTAAAAAATAGAAATCCTTTGGAATTGAGCAATTATCTTCAAAGTTGATCACAGCAGGCATCTGTGCAAACATAAATGAAAGATGCATACTGGGAGAAATATGACAGACTCAGAGCTGACCTGTTATCAGACATATTTTGCTAGTCTGCCTGCACAGGACGAGGGCACTAAGGAGCTTTGCTCCAAGCTGCAGCACACTGAAAGCTTAGCTATATGTCAGGGAGAATAAATAAACCTGTGTTTGTGTTTTCTAAGCAGCCACCCCCCTCTCTTATACCACCTCCGCCACCGCTGGTATTGCCCCCCCCCAACCCCTCCAACCGCTCCCATTTACAACCACGCTGTTGCTTTGAAGCACAGTCAGCTCCCAGAGAGATATCAGTGCGGAATATTAAATGAGCGAACACCATCACTCATTAAAAAGGGAAACATTTCATGAAACAAACCCCCTTTTGTATCAAGTGCTACGACTCTCAGCAAGCACCGTCCTCAAAGGCAGAGCGAGGAGAAGTGAGAGAGGAAACGGGAGAAGAGAGATAGAGGGGTGGTGGTGGTGGGGGGGGTTACACCTAAGTTTGTAGAAAGTAAAAGAGAAAAATGTTCTGGCAGGATATTAGCTCTCAGCCTCGTCAAACCCCGGGTACTGTGTGACAATGATGGAAATTTCGATACTACTTTGATTTTGAACCTTTCGTAACAAAAAATTTAAACCATTGCAAAATATTAGAAATGTTCAATGTTTTCACTCGAGTGTGTTCTGCAAGCTAATATTCCATTTCAGCTTCACCCCTGCAGGGTATTTATCAGTGGATGGCATGTGCAGTGGGTGAGCTGGAAGGCTTGTAATGGGATTGACGGATATGGTTTCTGAAGGCGGTACGGATGTTTTCAGTCAGAAGTTGGAGACAGTTTGTGCATATATTCAATGTCTTATAAGTTGACCTGTTTAAGGTCACAAATTTAGAAAAAAAACGCTCTTTGGAGGATGGAAAAGCCGCTTATTCAGCAGACGAGTGTCAAAAACACAAGAAATCTACAATGAAACCGAGAGTAAAAAGGCTCTTTCAAATACTTAAGGCAGGAAGAAAGAAACTCCGACTTGACTTTGACAAATGAATTCTACTTAAAATGACAGAACAATTAATTAGTATTACTTTTTGACAATGTAACTATAAAATAATGACAAAACATCAGAACACCACTGTTGTCAGGGATAAGCTTCTATCAGTTATTTAATTTAAGAACTATACTGTCCCAATACATCAGCCACATGATATATTGGTCTGACCCGACATACTGTAAGAGGCAGAGCTGCAGGACAGCTCTTGTCAACAGACTGCACAAGTCAGCACAAAATTCAACTGACTCAAACAGCTGAAAACATGGAAACAGTGTCAACTAGTTCTTCAAGTTTTTAAAATGAATACCAGTCAACCTTAACTCAATACAAAGAAGAATGAAATACACAGAAGACTTTGGCTTAAACAGTGGACCAAGACGAGCCCACAATGTAACAAAACTTCAAAGCTAATAGGGTAACAGAAAATGCATGTATTTTTTCTGACACTTTGCTGATGGTTTTTCTGCAGCACAAGTCAAGACAAAATGCAGTTACCACTACAGACTTCCCATTTCCCACTTTATTATTATACTCAGCAGGTTGTTCACTGACTGGTTATCAAGCCTTCTTTGCTTCTTAATGGAGGCACATCAGCCCAGCTGCCTGTTTCAAAGTGATTTGTTCAGGCATTTACACATGGGGGTGGGGACAGCCCAGAACTGCTTTATTTTAAAGATATACAATCTGAGTGACAAGACCAGGAGTTAGCAACTCTCTCAATACCACATCAGCCCCTAACTAAATGACCCATTTGTAAGCTCAGGCACAATGAGCAAAAATGGTATTCCCATATGGTTTCCTTTTTTAAACAGGCAAAGCAGAACAGACGACTGGAAACGAAAATTGAAATAATGCAATAAAGGCTGAATTTCCTTCAAATAGCAGCTTGGAAAAACACAGAAATAGATGCAGTTTCTGTGAAGAAATAAATATGATTTGTCTTTAACTGAAATGGCTGATTACAGCCAGGTAGTAACTATAGTAACTGAGCACTAAAGAAGAAATAGTGCAAAGAAACTCTCCTAGATAGTGGCAAGCCAAGACAGTGTCATAAAAACCAGACTGTCAGAATCCCTCCAACATGAGGGAAATTATTTACTTTTTCTTCAGAGAAGACTTATATCAACTCGGGAACCATAATAAGCCCATTCTAAGATGCTGGAACAGCTATCTGACAAATGGCAAGGGAAATGTGGAACAAGTGTAGTCAGTCAATGCCATTTTCATTCTCAAGAGCAGAACAGGAATTTAACCATTTAATCCCTTGACAAGGATCTGCTAAATAGAGAGAAAAAGACTCGACAGATTAATGCCAAATCAGAAAAGCTCAGGGCAAGATTTGATCCCCTTTATTGATTTTCCTTACTTTGCTGATTCTGCGATTTGAGTTGAAACAGAGAAGAATTTCAAGGATTTAAAGCATAACATTGCAGCTGCAGTTTGCTGATAAACGTGTTTTCCATTCTGATCCAATATGGTGACAGAAAGTAACAGAACAGGAGAGGACACCTAATAGACACTACATACAAAAAAAACTCAACAAATGAAAACACCGCACATTATGATACTGAACTTCATGTTCTAACAAAACAAGCAATAGGGTAACCTTAGACAGCCCGTGTCTAGGACAAACTTGTGATATTTGAACTTCCTGATTCCCTAAAATACCTTAATATAATGACAGGGGGATAAGATCCAAACTATTGTATCATCACAGAGACACACAGCAGATCTGAATATGTCAAAATCCTGCACCTACAGACTCTAAAAAATGCTAGAGGTGAACATTAATTTAACACTCATCCAGTCTTTAATACTATTTACAGCAGTTTTCTGCACACAGCGAGCACTCCATTTTGTCATAACCTTTCTATTATTTAGGTTCAGTGCTTATCATCATGTTTTATTCATCTATTTTGTGTTACGCAGCCTTTATGCAGAGACCACAGGGGCTGGAAATGTGCTTCAAGATCTTCCACAGAAAACTGAGAATGTGCCTCAGTATAGAACAAAACTTAGCTAATTCAAATAATTTGCCAAAGAAATAACATTTCACTTGCGGCCTCTCAAATGAATGAAGGGCCACTCCATTTCAAGAATCATAGCAGACAAAAAAACAACTACACTTTACTGAGACATTTCACACAATGTTTTGAAAAGGATTTGCTAAAAAGCTGACAGCAGAACCACAATGAGCTAAATGCTCAAAGAGATGAAGTTTGAGTGGCCAAGTGCCTCCATTAGTGCCTATGGCAAAAGTGAAGCTTAATCTCCTGTCAGCTCCCCTCAAGCTGGTCTCCAAGGACTCTGAGTTCTCTCTCCCATCCATCACCTCAGCAGGGACCAAAGGCAGACGCCCCAAAGGAATGAGGATCAGAGCAATTTGCATTCACACTCAAACCATCAAGGCCTAACAATCCCATAGTGACTCTCTCCATTTCACTATATCACAACTGTCATACAAATAAAATGCAAAATGCCACAGACCAGCAATTAGTTTTCATCAAAAGAGAAGAAAAAATGAGCCAAGTCAAAATGCTAATTACAATGCTCCAAAGGGGCAGCGGTATTCCTTCCATCTAAAGAAACATTTTCCAGGCTTTTTCAGTGCTCAACATCAAACAGCTTTTTCAACTCTATTTATGAACATGCCTGCAATTGTCCCCAGACCCCCTGCATGTAGTATGTGAAATTCCGTACACCAAAGGTAGACTTCAATGTGCAACAAATGAGTCTGAAAAACAAATACACACTGCAGCAGCACAGCACGAGACGGTTTCTCATGAATCAAAATGAACTGTGATGTGTCAACCTTAGGTGACAAGCTTGTACATAAAAATCAGGCAGTTAGCTGCACAATTAACCCTAAAGAGTCGAAACAATAAAGATGTCTATCAAAACAAAACAGGAAACATCACCCGTGGTTCATATCTCTCGGGGGACATCACATGAGAGTCAAACAGTTAAAGGGAAGTGACACCCAAGCCAATGCAGCTGTAATGTCATTTGAGTAGATACGAGAAGCCTACTACTAAAAATTCTAGAGAAACTCATATGAGAGGTTGCATGGAATGACTGACAGAACTGAACAGGGGTCTTCAGGAGAATGATTTCAGCGTGCATGCTGCCAAGTTATTACAAAGATTATAATTCACAGCTAAACAATTTCCCTTCCTGAATAATAGTACATTCAAAGTTGATGCTCGTCCACCATTCAGCTTTCATTTCCCAAATGTTTAATCCAACTAAGATGAGGAATTAGAGCTGGAAAATCTCTTTATCCCACCGCTGAGAGTGATATCTATATGGGTTCGTTCAGCAACAGGACCCAAGGATGGAGCCAAGCCATAAACAACCACCTGGTTGCTAATTCAATTCACACTCAATTAAATATCAGTCTGGAATACTGGAGAGACTGAGTGCTAATATAAGAAAGGAGGAACAGAGCTGCTGTTATTATTCACAGATCCATTATTCTCAATGTTCCTTTCTGATAATCTATTTGGCAAGCAGCTCGGAATATTTTCTGTTTATGAATTTGGCACTCCTGTGTTTTCTACAAATGGTTATTATAATGACAAGCACAAATGGCTTTCCCTAATGGGTAACTGCAACAGGGTTTGCTGCTACTTGCATTTGTTAAGGCCATTCCCCCACTTGTTTGTGCTTTGGTAATGAGGGAAGAGTCTGGAACATGTTGTATATCAATTAGGACATCAAAAGACTGTGGGCATTTATGGCAATGCCCTTTAACCTCAGGGCAAAAGACCAAATTCTTGTTTTTGCATGTCAAAAGAAATGGGTCTAAACAACTGCTGAAAAAAAATTTTCCAAGCCCTTCCATTCTTGAAGATGTCTGAAAGCATGAATTATGCAGTCACTTTGGTTTTAATAAACTACAGCAGTGAAACAAAGAAAAAAAATTAAGAATGCATTCGTACAATGTATAATTAGACATGGAAATCTATTTTAACCTCCCGCTTTACTCAAATGAGACATTTCCAGGATGCTTTAAGTGTAATTTCTGAGACATTTTCCATTCACTTGGTTGAACAGCTTCAAACGATTTCCACTGCGAATCCCAAGGGAACCAGTTAATCCTGATCTTCTCCACAAGCAAAGGGATCATCTCAATGTAAATCAGATGGGGCTTTTGATCAAAGTATTCAATCAGTCTTAAACACATGACGCCATAAGGAACCTCACTGTGAACAAGGTCAACATATTGGTTGTTCCCGAGCTTGAGGGAGGTGAAAAAACACATCCCAGTGTGACAAAATATTGGCCTAGAAGAGAATTTTCAGACTAGACTAGAAAAGGATCACCAAAACATCACATTAAGTAAACATGTCGATTCTGCAGTCTGTCAGACAAAACAAGGATGTCAGTGCCATTCAAAACATGATCTTACATTTCTTGACCACACTTGACCCTCGTCTATTCCTTTCTTAAAATGTGGACGCCAGACAGAATTTACTTGTCTAAGATGTAAACAAACCAGTAAACTTTCAGCTAAGCCTTAAAATCCCTTTGCATAATGGATCGTGCGCACACACACACACACACACACACACACACACACACACACACACACACACACACACACACACACACACACACACACAGGGGCGTAGACTGATGTTTTTTTGTTGCTGGCTTGTTTGTTTTCCAATTAGAAGGTTGTCGATATAACCAGAATAATGATGCCGCTTCCAATAAGCGTCAAATACACTTATTAAGCACGTGTTTAAAATATTAGGCCCACTTTGGGATGTTTTAATGTCAGGATGATCAATGTCAACTTATCACTCCATTTATCATCCTCCAGTGCTTCCCTCAACACATCATCCTCCGCCCACAACACACACATACACAGACACACTCCATCTCTGTCTCCTAAGATCTACTATGTATTCAGAACAATTTCTCAAAGTATGACCGTGGCCAAAGACAAGTGTCATCACATCCTGAGTCACTCTTTCTCAGAAAACATCATAATTGAATATGAAAACAGTAATTCCCCGTGGATGGTGTTCACATTTGGACAATGTCTTTACATTCTAATTATTTACAATATTCAGCTAACTGACAGGAGCTGAGTATAACAGACCACAGACTTCAGTTCTCATTCAGGAGCACTCCGAGTTGCCATTACAATGACAATTTCGAAAACTTGGAGACTGCTGGCCTACACGGGTTCGCACATATCGCCATCTGCCTGCTGCCCGAGTAAGTTCATTATTTTGCAGCCAAATAAGTATTCTGCAACCGTTTTTGTGAGGGTTTGATTCTAAGACATGGAACACTTGTCAATTTTCTCTCCCTCGCTGATGCACATCTTGTTGCAAAACACAAACCAGACACTCAAATCGACCCAACCATTCATGCATTAATTAAGTCTGTGTTATGGCAAAAAAGCACGCAGCACACACTATGGAGGAGGGAGGTGATGACAAAATAAGGCAGACATTTCTCAGATGATTCTCTGCTGAAGTCTATTAGGAAGGCTTACCTTGGACATGCAGTGCTAACAGGAGTATCCACATCCCCACACACATCGCCATGGCTCCTCAACTATCCGGAATCTCGTGCGATAACCTGAGTGTGGATGAACAGGGCTCACTCGAGAAGACAAAGACCAAGCATGTAACTTCTGCAAATCCCACTTCGGCCCGAACTAGTCTATCTCCTTCAATGAGCAGTAGGACACTTTGGCAAAACTAGAGGATCTGTGGTGCGCTCTTCCGTAGCAAAGCATCAATTTCACGTCTGCGGCGATTCCCGGGCTGGCGGGGGAGTTTGCACTAAGTAGAACCTGGCCGGATCCCCAAAATGAGATCCAGGCGGCTGCAGATTTGCCGTTGATGTGATGGAGTCTTTTAGGGAACAGCAGACGAGGGGTGGAAGGACAGCTGGGTTCTTGTCAAAGCAGCTCTTCTTGTTTAACCATCTAGCCTTTGTTGCTCCATCCACCGCAGCGGGCGCAGAACTCTCTCTCCCCCTTCCAGGATTGTGGATCAGAGGTAAAGTGGGCGGGATGTCCTCGATCGATGCTGCGCTGGAAAGTTTCCAACACTTGGGAGAGTTCCTCCGGGGAAATATCGCTTTTTTCCCTTCCGTCTACAGAACTGACACAGCACCTAACAGATAATCTGCTGGCACCGTGCCTGTTTGAGTTGCTGAAGTTCCCGGTTCTCCCTGTCTGCAGCCACGGCCAGCCGAAGAGATCAGCACACCAGGCTGGGGAAGTTGCTGTAACTCTGGAAATGGTGGGATGTGCCCCCCTTTACTCGTTCTTTTTTGGATAATACAGTGTAGCTTTATCCTGCTCTGCGTACCGCCCAGTTGATCTGCCACCACAGTGTGTTGCTGACTATCGCTGACGCTTTGGGAGAGATCGGGATCGGGTGACGTTGTGCAAGGGAGGAGCCTGATTGTCCTGCAAAATGCAAAGCATCGCCTGGGAAAAAAAAAATACAGCAGCCTAGTAGGCTGCGATGAAGTGACCGCCAAACTTTTCTTGCACGTAGGGGGTCTTTAAAATCACTCCACTACTTTTATCACAGAAGGTGATACAAGTCAAAATCCGAGACAGGTTAGGGATGTGAGAAAAGGACAGTTAACACAGCGTGCATAGTCATGTTGAAGTGAAACAACACAATGTGAAACCCCACTCACATGTTGATATATCACATGTCCCACAGAGCCACTGAAACCCTGCAGACTGAAGGGAAATAATCATAATCAAAAGGTTAAAAGTTTCCCGTATGCTTAGAGGAAGTTGCCTACGTTGGTATTTTACTTTGTCATTTTAACCTATTCTTCTCCAGCTCCAATGACCAAAACAGCGCGCAGGTGGGGCACTGGCATTGAAAGCCAAAAACGAAACAGCAACATGAATTGATTATTACATCACTAACTAAAACTAAACTAATAACTAAATTAGTTGATTAAGTGAGAAAGAATAGTATTTTTTATTTGCATGGCACCATCAGGGTCCCCTAAATGACCCCTGCAGCATCGCAGACCTTATGTGAACCACAAGTCTAACAAATAAGTCAGGGTGGGGATGTAAAGGTTAAGAAATGATACAAATAGTCATCCTTACAGAATGAAGTAATGTTTTGTCAATCAAAAATAGGGGAAATGACAATGGCACAAGATTTTTCATGGAGGAAGTCATTAAAAATTTTTCATTTCATCTTCAGCTATATACAGTATTTTGCCCATATGTGTACATGTTCATTTTATATTTCATGAGCAATCTGTGTGAGCTGAATAACCAAGCCCAGCCTTCCTTCCTTCCTTCCTTCCTTCCTTCCTTCCTTCCTTCCTTCCTTCCTTCCTTCCTTCCTTCCTTCCTTCCTTCCTTCCTTCCTTCCTTCCTTCCTTCCTTCCTTCTCACTCCTCAGAACTATAAAGCTGCTACCAGCAAATAAATGGAATGGGAGGATGACTGTGATAACACTTCCCTCTTGTGGACAGTAGGTCTTCAGATAATTACAATAGACTATATATATACACACACACACAGTTAAATATATACACTGAACAAAATGCCATACTTTTGTTTTTGCCCCTATTCATCATGAGCTGAACTCAAAGATCTAAGACTTTCTCTATGTACAAAAAAGGCCTCTTTCTCTCAAATATTGTTCACAAATCTGTCACAATCTGTGTTAGTTAGCACTTCTCCTTTCCCGAGATAGTCCATCCACCTCACAGGTGCGGCATATCAAGAAGCTGATCTGCCAGCATGGATATTGCAGAAGTGTGCCTTAGGCTGGCCACAATAAAAAGCCACTCGAAAATGTGCAGTTCCATCACACAGCACAATGCCACAGACATCGCAAGTTTCGAGAGTGTGGAATTGGCATGATGACTGCAGGAATGTCCACCAAAGCTGTTGTCTGGGAATTGAATGTTCATTTCTCTACCATATTTTATATCTATATATCTATATCTATATCTATATCTATATACATATATATATATATATATATATATATATATATATATATATATATATATATATATATATATATATCTCCATCCATGTTTTCTGCTCTAGTCCATGAAGGCATGAAGGCCACATTGCAGATGTTCAGGACAGCTACAAATACCTTGGGGTGCCACAGTCTAACGGAAACCATGAGGAAGCAGTAAGGAAGTCCGCCACAGCCAAATACTTACAGAGAGTGAGGCAGGTCCTGAAAAGTCAACTAAATGGGGAAAACAAGATCCGAGCCATCGACACATACGCCGTGCCAGTCATCAAATACCCCGCTGGTATAATAAACTGGCCAAAGGATAGAGGCTACTGACATCAAGACAAGAAAGCTCCTCACAATGCATGGAGGGTTTCACCCCAAATCCAGCACCCTGAGACTATACACCAAGCGTAGCGAGGGAGGCTGAGGGCTAGTGAGTGTCAAGACCACTGTCCAGGATGAAACGACGAAGATCCAGGAGTACATCAGGAAGATGGCCCCCAAAGATAAAGGGCTTAGTGAATACCTCAGGCAGCAGAAACCCGAAGGTGAGGACAAGGAATATGAAGAACCGTCATGGAGGGACAAGCCGCTGCACGGCGTGTACCACAGACAAATACAAGAAGCAGCTGATATCAAGAAATCCTACCAGTGGCTGGAAAAGGCTGGACTGAAGGACAGCACAGAGGCACTAATCATGGCAGCACAAGAACAGGCACTCAGTACAAGATCAATAGAAGCTGGGGTCTACCACACCAGGCAGGACCCCAGGTGCAGACTGTGCAAGGACCCCCCTGAGACAGTACAGCACATAACAGCAGGGTGTAAGATGCAGGCAGGAAGCGCGTACATGGAACGCCATAACCAGGTAGCTGTCATAGTGTACAGGAACATCTGCCACGAGTACAGGCTGGAAGTCCCAAGGTCAAAATGGAAGACACCTCTTAAGTTAGTTGAGAATGACCGAGCTAAGATCCTGTGGGACTTCAAACTGGTGATGGCTAACCAACCAGACATTGTGTTGATCGACAAACAGCAGAAGAAGGCAGTAGTGATAGATTTGGGAATCCCAAGCGACAGCAACATCAAGAAGAAGGAACACGGGAAGCTTGAGAAATACCAAGGGCTGAAAGAGGAGCTAGAAAAGATGTGGAAAGTAAGAGCAACAGTGGTGCCAGTGGTAATCGAAGCACTGGGGGCTGTGACCCCCAAACTGGGAGAGTGGCTACAGCAGATTCCAGGTAAAACATCAGACGCCTCTGTCCATAAGAGTGCAGTCCTAGGAGCAGCTAAGATACTGCGCAGAGAAGAGAAGAGAAATTACCTGGCATGACAATAGTGTAGCATTAGTAGAGAAACATAAATCATACCATATAATGTGGAACACTGTCATGCAACATACACTATCCTTCAGACTAGACTAGAAAATGATCTAAGTGAAGGATGTGCCTACATCAGTAATAAAAGTAGGCTGGTGCATTCGTACTGGCAGTTTTCAGATAAAGTCAAAGAATGTAATTTTGTTTTGTCAAATACAAAGCCTCAAAGAAAAACTAAAGCAGTGCTGCTTAAAAATCTGTGCACCTATCCCAAAGTAATGGCTTTAGCTAATTGAATAATGTCAACTGAATGTACTACGTAGTTTGCAGTAGAAATCTATTACTGTCTATTGACTGTTTATTGGGTATCACACAAGATAGCAGTATTTCTGTAGCTATGAATTAAATATTCAGAATGAATTAACGTCAATTTTACACTACATTTTACCATTTGGAAGATAATCGCTTTACTTCATAAACCTTGAAAGGGCAGTGAGGCAGGAGCCTGGAGCTATTGAGAGATGGATAGTAGTCAAATTTGGACAGCAGGAAGGGAACATTAAGTCTACTCCTTCAAAGACAACTTTCCTAAATGTGCCACTGAGCAATGCACTTAACAAGTAACTGCTCTAGTGCATTGGTCAGCAGTGGTTGCAATCACAGTGAGTGTGTGAAGCAGTTTAGGTTGGAATCTCAGCATCCTGGCAAAAAGCTTCCATGCTCGGACAAACTTTCTATGATAGATAATGGTGACAGACAAGTGTGATGATGCATTTCACTGCAGACAGAGAGTAGCTGATATTTTGCTGATGACAAATTACTAATGTATTTTTATTTCATTTTAAATATAGTGGAAGTGATACACTATAAGCAACTTTCTTAGTTTCCATAACAAATACAGAAGTAGACTACATGTCGAATCAGACTTCAAACATTGCATTACATGTGAAAATGATAACATTTATTATGTTACCTTTTCTTAGAATTATATTAGATTACATAAGATCTAATTTGGTGATGTGACCATATTTCATTATTTTTAAATGTGTTCTTATTTTGAAAATCTCAAGGTTGTTTTAAGGATTCTTGTTCACAATTTAAGGGAGGAAATTATAAGGCACCAATTATAAGAAAATCAAGTTCATTATAACTTGATTTTCTTATAATTGATGCCTAATTTGAGACACAAAAACATTAACATGAAACTAAATATGGGAACATCTCTTAATCAAAAGCCATGTAGCCAAACATCCTAAATCACTTACAATATGTCATATATCTATGACTCTGACACAGTGTGTGAGCCCAATCTACCTTTGTCCCAAATTCTGTCATCACCTCGACCAGTGATAAAACACAACATCTATTGTATTGGTGACCTAATGTACGGTGTCACAAACTTGCAATTGTGAGCACAAAAATTATGGCAGAACTCTTTGGCATAGTGCTGAAAAGTGAAACAGAATCAGTTCAGAATAGCATGAAATCTGCATTGGGCCTGACCCAAGTCTGCTTCCCTGGAGAGCAGATAACTCTTTTGATCCAGAACTGTTAGT
This sequence comes from Lepomis macrochirus, assembly GCA_024633595.2. Taxonomy (NCBI): domain Eukaryota; kingdom Metazoa; phylum Chordata; class Actinopteri; order Centrarchiformes; family Centrarchidae; genus Lepomis; species Lepomis macrochirus. Next base: position 7,607,355 of record JALXJV020000009.1, read on the forward strand.
TTCCCTGGCCTAAATAACATGTGATGGAGAAATTTATGTCCTATAGAAATCTGTTCTCTTAATTTTTTGTAAACAAAGACAGATGTACAATGTTAAATTATATTTAACATTGATCTCTTAACATGAAAATCTTACAAAATATGATCCTCAGGCAGAAAGCAGACTTCATCCTGAATGCAGCATATTAACATCTGGAAACAGCTAGCACCCCTGCAAGGCTGCTGTTAACTGATTCCCTGCAGCATTCAATACAATGCAATTTATTGTTGCAAACAAATTATTGACCATTTTAAAGTAATGACGACACAGGGCATAGTAATTGTTTCACCGAACAGACTGGTAATGTCTTCAATCCTACATTCTCCATAAAGTTGGCTATAGAAGCAAACACTTGAATTACTGAATGCTTCTTCAAATGTCAATCAAAGGAACAGAAATTGGCTCTCTGGCATTAGAAACATGTTCCAAAGAAGAAAAAAGGAAGTTTAATTCCAGGTAGGTCCCAAGAAAAGCCCAGAAAAAAATCAATGACAAGTCATTCATGCTTCTTTCATGCCTGGTACCTCAGTGTTGGACAAATTGAAGAAAAAATACCTCTGTGACCAAAGATAAAAATCTAACAGTGGACAGTGGTAAGGTATTTTAAATATAGATACATGCATTTGACACCTGACCTCTGCACACGTACTGCACTTCAATAGGACACACTTGCAGATGCTGTTTGCATATTTAATAGAATCCACCTGACCGTCCTATACTAGCTAAATAATGCTGTAATAAAGTGAAATGGATTTAAGTAAATTTAACCTTCAAAAAGCTTCAGTGTTAGCAGTTCCATTTTGGTGCCTGACTTGAGACACAAAAACTTTAACAATGTAGAGCAAAGCTGATACTATTTAACACGTTAATATGACATTTTAGTATAATGTACAGGGGCAGACAGTAACAAAGACACAGTATATATAATTGAGTACTGTACTTCTGTATATTTTATGTTTTAAAGTATTATGTTTTTAAAATAGTTAATTTTTTTTGAAACAATTGTAATTTTGAATCTACTACATTTCTATGAAAATTTTTGTTACCTGTTACCTCTCACTCCTACGCTCTGTCATGCCAGTCCAAGGGCCTGAACTTGGTTCCAAGTGCTTGAACAGGTCAATTTGAACTATGTGGTAGTAATCATGGCTTTGTCATATACTGATGATGATACCTCACCAGAGCATCTATGAGCATATCTGAAGTCCATATTTAAGATTTTTTAAATGAATAAAGATTCATATAGTTTTGAATGTTTGCTCGGCTTACAATGTCTACAGAAATGCGCCATCCAACCTGAGAAAGCATGCAGAGGCAAACTGTTTAATTCCAGATAAACATTTTAAATAAAGTTGTCTGTGCTTGTAGTAATTGCAGTTTTTAGGCTATGGTTGATCAAATGCTTTTTAATGGATTGTAATGGTTTTGCCTGCCAAGTTGTTGTATTGGGACCGGCTCCTGTGTGAATGCACTGCTGACACATACTAATAGTTATCTAGCAAAAATGTTGAGTAAACATTACTGGCTAAAGACATTTTATAAATACATGTTTTAGTCTTGTCAAATAAACACAGCACTATTACTGGCAACTATACACCAAAGGACTGAAATGGAGAAAAAAACTCAGTACTCAGTAAACTCAGTAAAAATTTGACTGAACAACTTTCACTTGTATTGGAGTAATGTTTGATTATATACTACTGTATATACTGTATACTGCGTTCACCATAGTAAAAATACATACAGACAAACTGGACTAGTCTTTCTGTATAAAATCCCTTTAAGGAAGGCAGAAATCTACTAAATGCAGCTTGTAGTTATCAGACTAATCAGTGATCTAATATAAAACTGATAAGTTCACTGTATTTTGGTCTTTAACAAAAGTGATTGCTTGTAGCATTTTATTATCAGTATATTGATAATTAGACAGAACTGCATTATGTGGTTAAAGCTGAGATGAGAGATTCACTGATGTGTTTTATAGGATAGGACAAGGATGTAAGGAACCAAATAGGTTTGTAATAATGAGGAAAAAACCTTGATGATACTAAATCATTTTTATAAGAATGGAAACGAATGGAAAATATCTCCTAATCATAACAAAATACCTTGTTACTGCGAGAAAACCTGGTGATTTTTCTTTGTCAAGCCAAATGCAATATGCCTCCATAGTTCAGGGCTGTTTTGTGTTTTTTTAAATCCAAGCTAAAACACAAACATGATGGCCAACCAAAGAAATACAGATGACATACTGTAGCCGACAGCGTTTCAAATTGTGAGTACTGAGCAGGCATTCAGTGTTTTATTTATGAATCCTGACGTGTTTCAGTTACAAGACAAGGAAAGATGATGTGCTTTTGTGCATGTGGCTGTATGGGTGTAGTTTGTTTGTGTGGTGTGTGTGTGTGTGTGTGTGTGTGTGTGTGTGTGTGTGTGTGTGTGTGTGAATGTGAGAGACAGACTTTGGATAATTCTTTCCTTCGGGGGAATGTTTAGGAAAATGCCACTGTTTGTGACTTAAAGAGGAAATCAATCTCTAATAAAGTAGCTAAAGTCACATCCTGTTACTCACCTACTACAGTAGACGAGTAAACGAGGTAGCTGGAAAGTATACTGTACTGGGAAACAGTTATTTCTAGAGGAATACAATTGACCTCTGTCTGCTAGCTAGCTGCCACTAATGAGTGAGCATTAGCCTTAGTTTCTGTGCTAAACAAAGAGAGAGCTATTGTGGCAGGAAGCTGAGTTGACAGAAAGTAGGTTTTTCATTGGCTCAACCACAAGATGTTCTTACATACTCTCACATCCACAAAATTGAGTGGAGATTAAAATGAGTAGCGTTTAATTTTCTTTAGTATGTAAAACCTTATTACTTACTTAAAATGTGGATTTGGCTGATGCTCTTCCACCCAGAATCTACCCAGTCCATTTCTCAAGTACAAATTTACCACCTTACGTTCTTTATTGTTTATATTCATCCATATTCAAGGCTATACTAATACATTCACATTTGATTTTGTGGCTCTCTGGTCTAGTTGAAACTGTGTAAAAGTGAATTATCTCTGCAAACTGGATTCAACAGCTAAATCTCAGCACAGAGGCACTTTTGCACTAGCAGCAGGATAAAATCTCTGCTCTGAGGATAATGAGATGGATCACATGCATGGCAGCACTTGCTAAGTTACATGGTTTTAACTATCTATCAGCAGGCTCATTTTCAAGCCACTTCAACCTCCTATAGCCTAGATAGGCTGTCAGCCCTTTGACTGGCTGCCTTGTTAAAATGTGGACATTTCTGCTCTCATACAGAAGTTCCTTCCCCCGACATGAAAAATAAATTATCATTCTGAGGGTGCTATCAGCCGTCACTAAATCACTCATGGTTTCATAATCACAGTACCTTCCTGATGGCAATAAGCCACATTTATTTCACACATCAGTGCTAAAAATAGACACAGTTTAGCATTACTGTTCCTCCTAAAGCTGTTGAAGGCAGGTTACTGTCACTAATGTCCATGTGTGCCAGCGAGGGTTGATTCGCTTTCAATCCAATCAATTCAATTTGTAAGTAGAAACTGCCTCATTTGCTAATGGTCGAGAATTCATTCTGATATCTCTTGGTGCGTTATGACAACCTTTTCATGCCAAAGGCTTTTCAATTTTTTGAATTTTGAAGAATATCCACTTTGCTGAATTGATTGCTGAATGGAGAAAGAACTGAATCCAGCTTTTGTGCTAGCATTCAAAGCAGCGCTTTAGCACAACACAAATTTGCAGAAAATGTTCCAGGCCTGTCCTGTGTGATAAAATGCCTAATATAATTGACATCCTTCCTTCTCTTACACAAGGATTTACCACGCAAGAAAACAACCCCAGTGGTGCTTCAAGACTCCTGGTAGAATATAAAGACTCTCTTACCTTGGCTTTCGGACACCACAGGAATAAGTAAGGGCAATTTAAAATCAGCTAGGCCCACAAACCACACCTCTAGACTGAATATCTAGAGAGCAAAGAGTGGATGCAAATATCTACAAGGTCGAAAAAGTAATGTAAAAAAAAAAAAAGCCTTCTGCAGTGTTGTCAACATACATCAGCAATTTTACAAAGTAATAATGAGGAGAAAAATCTCCTTCTGTCACACTCTGAAGAGGACACCCGAAGGTGACACAGCTGCTCTGCCACTATGTTACTATCAGAGTCTCAATCCTCCAGTTGGGATGCTTGATGATTCAGCATTAAGTTAACCAAATTACTTGTTTATGTAATTATATTGTCATCCGCTGTGTCACCTACGATATGATCATTAAACCCAACCCCTTGTTGAGTAAATGTTTCCAGAACGTTGCACCCCCAATCTGCTGTTTGTAAACAACAAATATCAATTATTGCAATAAGAGAGTTTGTTTACTGTTATTTTTATGACAGATTGCCATTTCTCCGCTTTAGACTGCAAGTAATCACATACATACACGCAAGCAGACCTGATAAACCAACATACAAGCAAAAATTGGGTGATGACAGAAAAAGAAATGGATTTATAGGAAATGTTGTTTTTCTTGGACTATGTAAATTAATGCAGAGTAAATGTACAAAAACCTAGATTGGACATTTTGAAATGCTGACTGCATCGTGCCCCGGCGATTCCAGACTATTGCCTGAGGCGGGTGATTTCATTTCTTTATTTCAAAGGAATACATCATTAAAAGTGTTTGCAGAGAGACACATGCTTTCTGTTGGAGCCTATTAACATATATTTTTATTTTATGATTTATTTGCCAGCAGTTTATTAGCATACATTTATCAGGAACGAGTGACACAAAAGGCCACTCCTAGTCTCGTACTGATGCAGAAAACACTTAAATAAGGTGGCAGTTTGAAATAGAAACAGAGTATGAAAATAAACTTCTAAGCCAATCAGCATCATGCTCCAAAACCTACTAGGTGTCATGTAACAGATGGCACAGTGCTAATTAACTGTATACCTGGGGTTAGTACATAGCAACCAGCCACTGCCGCCGGACTGCGGCTGCCTGCTTAAGCCATCTACTGCACGGAATTTAAAAACTTTCGTACCTACTAATCATTTCGACCCCAAAAAATATGTGAAAATAGGGCCCAGGTTTACAGATACTGAAATGACCCTTTAAGGACAACATACTGTACTTGTTTTGTTTAGGCCATTTTAGAAAAAAATTGGATTGTGAAATTCCAGGTAGACCACCATTTTGTTTGTCGATCTGTACTGTTAATATTTTTATTCATTGTGTATGTTTTCAGATATGTGATCATAAAGACAATAGTGCAGTTTTTATGAAGTAACATCATGGTATCTACATAGAAGTACAGGTGAGCCATGCATCTCCTTTAGTTCCATCTTCTATAACATCTTCAAAACAAATCTCATATCGTCTCATCTTAAACCAATAAGAGAAAGTGGAAAAGGATTGGTGTGTCCCTTTAATCAGTCAGTGTAGAATGTAAGAGAAAGACATGATTTGACTTTTTAGAGGAGACTGTCTGCTGATTAATAAACATAATAAGGAAGACAGACAATGTCTGCACTACATAAATACACTTTAATGCTTTTAACAGCATGGCAGCAGACAGAATGTAATTTCACTGCTTGTGTTCTTGCAAATTTCAATGTAATATTCTGCACTGCCATCAATATTAACAATTATAAAAGCCATCAGATGTGCATCCAAATTCAATCAATAGCTCTTATACTAAGCTTTCAGGAAATGCACTGCAGGCAGGAGATATATTTTATTCTGTCATCTGAGTGGGATTATTATCTGTAGTTGGCGGTCACAAACTCAGCATATGAAAAACCTCTAGCAATAACAAAAAATTACTTTTTTCTCAGTTGGCCCAAACTTTTAAGTTAAAAAACATACCTCTAAAATTAATGTAGATCAAAATTACAATTTGCAAGACTATGATTGCAATAACATTATTTGAAGTGTTATCTTCAAGAAACATAAGGCTATTTAGCTGTTTGAGAGAAAGTAAACCAAATGGGTAACTGAAGAATTCAAGTAAAAGTGTAACCATTTGATGGGGCAGATGATCTTCATTGATTATGCATCTCCATGTGTAACATACAATAAAATGCAACTTACAGTGCTGTGCAAAAATACATGTTATTGTGCATAGCAAAGTCTGTGAAGTTAAACTGCTGAGCAAGATGGAAAAAGAAGACCCAAGTGCTGCAAGGAAAGGATTATATCTGGAGATCTTTAATTTCAGTCTTGGGCTTCAAAGGCCTGCAGAGAGAAAATGAGAGAGTTGGTGAGTGACCAGTGGGCTATCAGCAAATGGGTGGGCAGTGACACAGGGCTCATCACAGGGACCATTCTGGAGGTGCACACAAGACAAAATTACTCTGAATAAATTCTAGCTGTGGGCAGGAGCCAGGTCCATCACACATTTTAATATGGCTGAAACATCAAAAAATGAGTCATGTAAATTCTAAGATAATCGTTTCTCAAATGTGGTAAGGCTTCAGAGAATCTGAAAGATGTGACACATTTAGGTGTAACATTTTTTTTTTGTTTCATAAAAGATCAGGAAAAACACATTCAGTTTGATGGAGAGATGGAAAGCGGGTTGTATGTGGGGTGCTACAGAGCATCTTGTTTATTTTCGTATTATCACAGTGGGGGCACGAAATCAGCTCCAGATCAATCCTCTTTAATGCTTATGTGAGAGAAACATCTGGGTTTCAATTAGGTATTTAGCAAGCCCGACAACAGGGGGTTACCTCAAAGAAGCGGTAGTGTCACTGGGCCTGCAATAATGATGTGGCTAATGTGCCTATCGAACGACACATGGATAGAGAGCTCAGCCTGCTGCAGTATCTTAAGATAGCTCTGCACAGTCTGTTTCTTCTGATAAGGTTCAATCTGATTCAAAGAGATCAAGCATGCCGCAGGAATATAAGTCGTATAACAGAAAATAAAACCCAGTCAACAGCCACAGATTAATAAATCCACACCCTCAATCAGAAAAACGTGATCCTGTCATGTTGTCATGTTCCTGTTTGAAAACCCCAAACAGTCTACCAGCCTATCTCTGATGCCTTTTTGCTTGCATGAGTTTGAATAATACCCTCTGAGCATACCAGGAGGTTATCAGCTTTCACCTCCTGGTAACAACCTGTCTTATAAAGTTGTTGTGAAAAAGTGTTTTTTTTTCAGCAGAGGTAGCAACATTTGAGAATGCGGAGATAGCTGAAATAAATAAAAAAAAAGGATCTGCCTGAGCTGATAAGACTTCAGGATGGTGAAATTGATTACAGCCTGTTTTCCTCAGCACGTGGATTTTGCTGATCTAACCAAAATCTACCGAACAATACAGCAGAAAGGAATGGATTTTGACTTATAGCATCCTGTATCTTTGATAGTCAAATAGCTTAGTTCAAGGGCCACTTTGGGACGTGATGAGAGCTGTGGGCCAGTTGACAAAACTCAGTTATCCCTGCAAGCACTTCAACATTTACTCTAAATATTATCTTTTCAGTAGAAAATGATAAAATGAAATGGAAAATGATTACATATTGTAACTCAACTTCTATGATCACAAGAGAAGCCCTCTAAAGGGCAGTACGAATTTGGAGAAGGACCAGAGGAGAGTGATGGTGGTAACTGATCCAACACGGTATTTCTTTCCTTGCATGTGTCTGACGTGTATGGAGAGGAGAAGTGAGGCATATCCCCCCAGGCTTCTAACCTCCTAGGAGGAGCATATAAGCTGGTGATGATCGGGACACAGGTTTGTCAGTCCCGAGGCTCATGAGATCTGGCAGTCAAATATTCTGCTAGAGTTTTTTGCTCTATAACTGCGTCTTCTGATAGAAGGTGAACATATTGTCCTTGGAATATAGAAGCATTCTGTCATCCTTTTAAAATAAGATCATATGTATGATAATACATCTGACATGATTTACCAAATAAAAGTCATTTCCAGAAAGTGAATTTCACTTTTGGAGACATCATTTCAGTGCAGACATTTGTCAGCCTTTGAAAGTGGCCGAACTAATGGCCATGAAATCAATGTATTGTCTGTAAATTACTGTGCAATGCTGCATGAAAATGACCACAAAGCAAGCCCCCTTAACTAAGTAACTCGTAAAATACATATATACTCATACAGTATATGTCCATTTTTTTGTTGTCATGGAAACATAGCCAAATAACCAGTCCCACAAGGCTACCAGACGCTGATAGCCTGAGGCTCTTTTTGGTGATAAGCTGACCTGACAATATTTTTACTGTCCCTGTGGAAGTAGGAAGAAGCCAGGATCTTCAACAAAATTTCATCCTGGTACTGTGTTAGCTTTGCAAGTTTTTCCAACCAGATACCACTGTAAAAGAACATGTGCGATGTTAAAGCAACATTTTTTTAGGATTTGGTGCCATTTCAGAGTGTAGTTCACTGCTGTCGTAAATAAGTACAGTTGTACATGGCTGTGTTAGGATTACATTACCTATGATCAAAAACTAGAGGGTCAGCAACTTTGCTAAGATAGCTACACATCAAGCAAGTGTGACACAATACATAGCAATAGGGATGTCCAGATCCGATCACGAGATTGGAAATCGGGCCCGATCACGTTGTTTCAGACTCGATCGGAATCGGACGTTACCTCCCGATCAGGACTCGGATATAAATGTATATATAGGTATATAGATGTGCTTTGCAAACACTGTGGCACTTTTATTTTTGTATTTGTTTACATGCCTGCCGGGAATTTTAAGTTGAGGTGCTATTTGTTTTTATCTTAGACTTTTTTTATATTTACTGTTGCACTGAAGTCCAAAAGTGAAGAATTTATGTTATTTATTACTTGATTGTTCAAGCTACCTCATAGAAGTGCTCTGTTTGTTAACAGAGTTGTTGAATGTTAAAATAAGGTGAATTAAATAAAAAATAAGGAAAATCCTGGATCTGTTTTTTCGCTCTTCTTATAGAAGTATCGGATCGGGACTCGTATCGGTAGATACTCAAAATCAAATGACTCGGACTCGAGGGTAAAAAAAAACCTGATCGGGACATCCCTACATAGCAAGCCAAATAATATTACTTACTAGGCCAACAGAAAGAATGCAGCTCGGCATCTGTCTTGCAGCCCCTTCGAGAAGCTCTTGCCAACATCCGGGAGCCTACCTCATGCTTGGTCACTCTGTTTTTCTAGCTTCCTCTATCAATATCCTATCAATATTCTGTCTGTCCTTAGCGGACATTATGTCCACAGAGGCTGCTGAGCCAAGTTATGCTACCTTCTTTTCACCAGCTGTTATTTTATGGTAGAAAAGTTACATAATATTGCTGGAAACTTGGGTGGCAAGCTAGCCAACAAAATTCGACAGCAACCGACAGCCTAGCTGCTCCTCCACACATACACACACGCTGTCATATCGAGAATGACGCACTAGCGAGCGCTAACTTGACTTGAAACCACATCGGCAGATGCCATGTGCCAGACACCAGCCCAGCTCATTGTAGATTTCGTGGCTGTGGTGGCAAAGTCAGATTATCCATTAAAAAAATTCTAAAGATATGTTTGGTCAGGCTTTGTAAACAAGAAGGTGCACTGTCCACTCGAGAGTAGCATCATCAGACCCACATATCCTGTGTTCAGCAGCACATGGAGGCTGTCATGCAATAACGTGTTTCATAGGGGACAATTCACAATACATGTACTGCAACAATGCATTCGTTCTGAATTGTCCCCCTATCAAATAGGATTATAATTGTCTGTTTTAACATCCTGTTGCAGTAGCCTATATTTATTGTGAACTGTCCCCATACAGTATATAATTGCACATGCATTTGAATATATAGTATTTTCATGATACAATTTGCAATATTTTCTTATTGAATTGATGAAATTTGATTCACCACCACGATTAAACACTTTGATGACAAAAATTCTTTAAATTGTAAAACACAGAATTCAGAGAAATTTTAACAGAAAACACGGAATCTGGCAAAAAATTAATCTATTTCATTCAGGGCTCTGTCCATGGTTTCATCACCCAATATGTGAATGTAGCATAACTGTAGCTCCATCAGGAGGTAACTTTACCAATGAAAATGTTGAAGAGGAGAAGGTGACGAAAATTAACAGGCAAAAATGTGTGTGTCGCGTCAATGACGACACCATGTATCCGTAACATGGCCGCTTCGCAGCACTGGTAGTTTTGGGGGGTCGACCAAACCCCCTGGGGAAAAAAAGAAGAATTATATTCAAATAATCATTATAAAAACAAGATTTTGTCTTCACAAGTATTTTCCAGGAGTGAGTCTTGAAAAGAAAAAAGGGGGGGAGGGGTTCCAATCATTGTCATCTCAACCAAACCGGTACTTGTCCAACAGCAAGGAGGTAATTTTGGCATCTATCTAGCATCCTTTCAGCTCTTTTAGCCAACGCCAAAAGTTAGCATTTATTCTCTTGCATAGTCACTCTCTTTTTTCTTGCTCGTTTCCCCTGACGTCTTCTGTGTTCGCTTTGCAGCCTCTGTAATGATATCCATACTGAGAATACTCAGCTAGCTCCTTCCAAAGTACTTACATTGAACATTCTGTACAGTACTCTGTGATTCTTCTGAATGGTTGCTTGCGTAAAATATACATTGGTGTGTGACATGGTCTTCTAAAGCATTACACTATAGTAGAGCTAGATTTCATGGCCATGATTCCAATGTTACATATTGCCCCAGGCGGACAATGACAGAGAAATGTTTTTGAAGCTGTTATTTTAAGATAAAATTACTACTACATAATATTGCTTGGTGTTTAATGCTATTTGTTAACAACCTTTTAATTGTATTATTTATTAATGTTCATAACTTAAGAAATCTATAGAATTTTGTTTGGTGTTAATGCAATAGCAAAAGTCATACTTATAAATATAAAATACAAATAATACAATGGTCAAAAGTCTTGGAACTGAAATGCACACGTTTTAAGCAGAGTATACCAAACATGAATACAAAGCTAACATTTAAGATTCATATAAACGTGTATGCCTGGCAATTTTTTTTTTATGTTTAAAGTGTGTTGGGAGTATATCAATATAGTATATCAATGAGTACTGACGACCTCAAAATTTAGGTAAAACGTTTCTAAGGTAATATATTGACTCAGCATATACAGCTCAGTATATAGTCCAATGTGTAAAAAAAAAAAAAAAAAAAATCAGATTTTTAATTGTAAAATGTAACTGATGTTTATTTTCATTCTTTCTTTTGAAATGTCGATAAAGTGAAAAAGCCATCACAAGATCCCAGTTTCCCCATGTAAACCTTAAAATATCATATTTTGTCTGAATTATATTTATAGCTTATTAAAGCGACAAATCTGCAAATTTGAGAAGCTTGAACCAGTGACTGTTTTACAGTTTAGCTAGATGAATGAAATCGACAATTGACAATTAATTGCTTATCTATGGATGTACCATCTATTGTTTCACAATAACATATGTTTATGTTCTTTATGAGAACTCCTCTGATATATTTAAATATGCGAATGGAAACATGAGCAAACCAAACCTTCTGAAAAGTGCTGTGTGATTCTGTTTGCTATAACTTGGCAAATGTGCTGTGCAGTTCACTACATGGATGGTTTGATGGGTGCATACTGTGTGTATGTTTGTGTTTGTGTGTGTGTGTGTGTGTGTGTGTGTGTGTGTGTGTGTGTGTGTGTGCGTGCATTTGTGTTTGTGTGTGTGTGTGCGTGCGTGCGTGCATTTGTGTTTATGTGCGCGTGTGCGTGCGTGTGTGCGTGATGCTGTTTGAAGGAGAAGGAACCTGAGGAATCAAGGAAGGTGATGAGCTGCTGTCTGAGTTAAAGCCAGGTTTGGGATGGGTAGGCTACACTATCTGTTTGGCCGCCAGAGCAGAGGGCTGTGCTTGTGGTGTGATAACACGGGACCCACACATACAACAGGCTTAGTCTCCTAGAAAAGTTCTTTAATCAGCCTGATGCGCTTAGTGAGCAAAGACTGTGGGAATTGAAGTGAAGAAACTCAGGTCAGATAATGAGACTTACATCTGTAACATAGAGAATGTGATTTCCTTGAATCCAGCAGGGGAAGAAAAAAAGCTCATTATCCTTATCACTTGTCAGAGAGGCAAGATATCGATATTATGCATATTTTGTGAGGCTCTTGTCGGAAATTAGCTAAATCCTTCTGTTTTTTTCCAGTTTGCATTTTATGTGACCATTTCCATATTTCACACTTTCAAATGCATGAGGCCACTATTTCAATTTGCCTTCTGACTTTATCAATGTACTTTATTTTTGGACCCTTTTCATTCCTTTCTGAGACAGCTGACAGTTAATTGAACAGATGGATGATAATCATGTCTGTCGCAAACTCTCCCAGGAGACCGTCCTCTCCCTCTGGTAGGGAACAGCCCAGTTTTTTATATCCTTCCATGCAACAGACAAAATAAAATGTGATGGGTGTGTGTGTGTGTGGGGGTTGGAAAACACTTTATCAAGCCACTAAGCAACAGACATTGCAACATTCAGTAATTATGGTTGACATTGATTAGCACTTATCATTGCATCAGTGCAATTTCTACATTTTCACTGAAACTTCTTCTTATCTGAGAAAGATATTTTCCATGAATTGAACCTCTGTATATTTTGTATTTTATTCATGTAATCAAAGAGGAAGTTCTCTCAATGGAAATTGCCTTTCCACAGAGGTCAGTGTCCCAGCTACAGAACAGCATTCCCGGAGCTGTTGCATTGTCTTGCTGAAGGGCACTTCAATAGCTCGCATACTTGCTTTCACAGAGGCTTGAACCTATTTTTGGGATAGTTTCCTATGGCAATTTGCTTAGTGGCAATGTCATGATCACTGGAGTCATGGCATCAACGCCTGCTGTAAACAAAATGCAAATAAATCTTATGTGGCTGCAATCAGGGAATGAGACTCCTACTGATGGAAGAATGAAAAGCATAAACAGAGGGTCAATCAGCAACATAATACCACTTCAACTACCAAGATTAAACCCCCCTTGTTTTTTGGTGATTCCAGCAGTTGGCCAGTAAAGACTTTCAGCAAGTGTGGGATTTAAAGTTTTAGAGAACATATTTTTAAACAAATTTTCAATTGTTGGGACACTATTATTGTACAAACAGATTCAAGGCTGTAGTGTCTGCTACTGATATCAGCTTCACAACAGCTCACAATACTAGGGCTGCAGCTACCGATAATTTTAGTATTCGAAGCTTCTATAGATTATTTCAACATTTCATCGATGCGTCGTTTAAGAAGTAGCCTACTTTTGCCTGGCGGCGGCGCCCCCCCACCACCTGGTAATGGGATAAGCTGTGCACGTTTATAAGTGATAGATATTTATTAGTCCTTTCGGAAATTTATTGTGTGTCATACAGCAAACATCAGACCAAGAACCAGACAGCTCGTGTGACACAAACATCACACGAGTGCTATACAAGTTATACTAAAGGAGCGTGCAGACTATACGGCTTTCAGCGTCGGCCGATAGCACCGGCGCTGTTCACACAACTTGCATTCGTATGATGGCAGTCTTGAAGTCGTCACGTTCAAACTACTACTGATCGATGACAGGGGTCACAAACACTACAGGAACTGACTATGACACCTGACGCTGGTTTCCAACACTTTTATCAAGAAAAAACACACGTGAAATGTGAAACGGGAAATGAGCGGTCCTGCACACGAAACAGCTGTTGTTTGTTACTATAAAGATGGCAATTATAAAGACAAATAATATGGGTGAAAGGATGGTTTAGCACATGCAGGTTGCAGGGATTGTCTGAGCTACAGAGAGAGCTGGAGGTAAGTTAAAAGGGTGCAGCTCCCCGGCACCCAGTTAACAACTGACTGTGAGATTACAACTCAAGGCCCAAAAAGGATAACAACAAAGACACGTGTGGACATTTTCAGCTGAGGACTGCAGCTTACTTTGGCTAGCCTTCAACTCATCAATCAATCACGATTTCAGTTAAATGCTAAAGTTGCTGTTACTGTTAACTTGTCTGTGGTCCGTTGGCAGAACACTGGTGCTTTCTGATAAGGTGCCGTTGTGCTGTTGCCGAGGCGACGAAGGTTTTGTTTTACGGTGGATGGACGGTAACATTACAGAGTTGTTGTCTTTAGCTTGAAATAATCCCATACTTTGGACACTGCCTTCTTTGTCCCTCGCTGTTTTCTTTCTCTTCCTCCACACAAACACAAACTGCAGTTCTTAAAAGAAAGGTCCATTATAAGTCTTGGTTTGGGAAACTGTCTTGCTTCTTAAAAGTTTTAGAAATTATAGGCTAATCACCGTGCCACTCATGTTGCAACTCTGGAACTGAATCAAATAATCCTTAGAGAAAATGGTCAGAGAAAATCAAAGCATTTATCATGTGCAATGTCAATTTTCATCTGCTCCTGCTTTTATGAACTTACAAAATAAATAAAAAATATTGTAATAAAACCTTCAAAGAAAGCTAGAAAACAAATTGCTTAGTGTCTGCTTTAGCTGGAGTTTTGTTTGCCAGTAAAAACACAATTCTTTTTTCAACACAGTCAACACCTAAGGCTCCACACAATGCAAATGCAGCTTAAAATCAATGATGCATGAGTAATGAATTTCCTTCATTTGAAATGACTGACTGAGCAATGAGCACTATGTGCATCTGGTGTGAGCAAGGCAGTGCATTTAAGTCCATTTGAGCCACACTGGTCGTTCATTGTATTTATGTAAAAAAAAAAAAAAAAGAATAATGAAAGAATTACTGACAACTTAGAATTACAGGAGAGATTAAACAGAATATTTTTTGTTAAAATAGCTGTGGAATCACCACAAGATAGCAAAAGACTGGTTACATCCCAACATTGCATTATATAAGAGATGTCATGGCTGGCTTAACTAACACTCCCCATGATGCTACAAGCTACTCATGCATGTTTTATATCCTGTTATGCTGCTGTGAGATTGGAATATAGAACCTCTAGAGGCTGAGAAGTGACTCTTCTTGTAGAGGTCAATGCCTTTGCTCTACTTTTTAACATATAAATGATACAATGTATACAAAGACTTGCTTGAGTGTGTGTGTCTGCGGGTGCAAATGTAGTTTCAGTAGCTTTTACATGAAATACTTACCAAGAGAAAGAAAAAGATACACACCAGTCAGTGTGTATGTTTTTAACACTGGCGCTTCACAGAATCTCTCAGAAATACTGAACCTTTGCTTTCTTTGAAAAAAAGGAGGTAGAAATTAGGTAGTATTTTTTTCCTCTATCCATAATAAAGGCTTCTTTCCTCATGCACACACGGTGCAGTGTGCCAGTTGCAGTCATGTCTTGACATGAAAGAGGCCTGAAAAAGTGAGATTGAGATTATAGGGGCTAAAGAATATCAGGCAGCAAATGTATCATTTGTCATTGGGAATATAAGGCTGTCATTGTACTGGGCCGATTACAGTGTGGATACAGTGTGTGTTTGTGTGAGCGTGTGGTTGTATATGTTTGTATGACTCGTTGGATCTGTCTGTGCAAATGCATCTACCTTCAACAATATAATATCAACTATATAGTATTACTGTGTAATACTAAGAGTATTACATGTGCAGTGAACAAGCCACCGATTTTGATCCTTAATTCACTGGTCAGTGGCACAGCTGGGGGAAAGACATTTCTTATTGTAACCTTTACAACCTGTATTGGGGGAAAAACATTGACATGTTGCTGCCATTGTGATTGCTTTTAATATTTGCTCAGAATTAAATTACGCAGCACAAAGAAGCTCGCTTTCATGAGTAGCTCTGACGCAATGTAGGCTGTGTGTCATAGCCTTATTACAAGGAATGTCAGGACTGCCTCAAATAATACTTTGTAAGATCCTCCAAGTTACTCATCCTAGTGTGTGTACACTCACTGTTGTTAAATATTGTATCATCTCCAGCCAGAGTGGTCACTAGGGCTCTTTGCTCTTTGTTTCAACTTTTAACTATTATCTGATAAACAACATGCTATTGTGGTGCAGTGAAATGTTCACACAGTATTTCAGTACAAATAATAAAATGGTGCAGCTGTATTATTGCCATTAAATATTAAAGGTTTGACAATAGTTTTATTTGTTGCGGGCAAGACTGAATATCCCAATAATTCCAATAAAAATAACTCACAGATACAGTTAATTCTGGTTTGAGGCAGTGCTGTTTCTTGAAATTGATATACATAATTCACTGGACAACACAAAGTAACCATACAATTTGATTTCTGTCACTTTGGGGTCACCTAGTTGCCAGTTTAATTTGAAATGATAGACAACTATTAAAATTTATTAGAAAGTGTAGCAGGAACTGTGGTATTTGTGTTCAGAGTTGTACAATTAAAAATTCTCTCTCTGCATTTTAAAATGACCTGAATGAGGAATTTGATATTCCAGAGTAAATGTTATCTACTCCATTTTTGGCAACAGATTACATCTGAATTAATAAGGTTATGGTAATTCGGCAACATGTAATCCTTCAAGCCCCAACTCTGCATGTTTGGATTTGAATCGCAATGTGTTTGCATCCAGTTGCTGCTGAATTACATTTTTACATCTTGCAATAAAGGAAATATCTCTTTTGTTGGCATCAGCTAGGGGTGAGGAAAAGGATAGTGCTTAATGTCATGTGTGTGTCCACTGCTCCTCCCTCACTGAGAGCTAAGTAATTTTATGCTCTAATTCTTTCCTTTAAATTAGGCAGGAGGCATAAAATATGAAAAAGTCAGAGATATTTTGAGGTCATGTGATTTGTGGCATAAATACTTAACCACTTGAAATGAAACATTTCATTATGTCATGACTGCAAATAACGTTCAGCTGTAACTTGATTAAATACAAGAGTAGTCTCTAATGTGTTCTTGATCCTTTATTTACCCGTGAAATAAGATGTGATGCAGCCATAGGATAATCTGCCAACCGGTTTTGCAATAATCTGGGTGTAATGCAATATGCACTCCCCTGCTGTGACCGTTTCTGGCAATACCTAATAAAACAACGCACAGAAAAATTAAAGGTTCATTTTCTTATGCATGACAACTAAAATGACAACAAATTTAAGAGACACCTTTGCTAAAGGTCTAATGAGTTTAAAATGTTGCTATCTGAATTTGACACTGTTAAATTATACCGCTGTTTTAAGACCAGTAGAGATGATACGAAATTAAAACTGCTGGTTGTCTTTTTCTCAGGCGATGAGGA
Source organism: Lepomis macrochirus (assembly GCA_024633595.2). Taxonomy (NCBI): domain Eukaryota; kingdom Metazoa; phylum Chordata; class Actinopteri; order Centrarchiformes; family Centrarchidae; genus Lepomis; species Lepomis macrochirus. The sequence goes on from JALXJV020000009.1 coordinate 7,624,637, forward strand.
ACCAATTTGAGTTTCACCTATCACTGACCTTATTATCTGCATTTACAATTCATCGTCTTTTGATCTGAAAGTATATCAGGCATCTTCTCTCTTTGTTGTGTCTCTCATTCTGTAGAGTTTTGACATGATTTACTTGGGATCTCTCACATCTTCATTCTGTATTATAAGAAGAGTTGTTGGGAATAAATTAATCATTGCCAAATCTACACAGTCTCCCCCTTACCTACCAGCATTTATGAGGTGTTATTTCTCCCATGTATTAGTAAATTGCATGCATGCAATTCATTTCCCCCAAGGCACCTTGTCGTTTTTCTCATCTAAACGGAGTGACTGGGGCATTGAGCTATATGGGAGATATATTAGTGTCCAGGAGCACAGCACAGAGAGGGTAGGGCCTATCTCGATGATTTATTCCAAATCCAAAAGCCCTGCAGGAGAGTGTTGTCAATCCCACTGGCATCACCTTAGGGTCACATCAAAGCACTGAGTTGGAAAAAACAGAGACAGTTGTTTACAAATTCAGCAGCCTGTTGTCTTCTTTGTTGGAGATGGGAATTAAAAAGTAAATTGGGGCTGCCGTTAAATATGAAGACGAGGTGACGTGTGTGAAATTTGACAGGCATTTTCTTGGCCTGAACAACAAGCGGCGCTGTGTTGGTATCAATCAATTATTTTGTACTTTTCTGTTATTTTAAATGACATTTAGGAGACTTTCACAAGCAGGCTGTATGGTGATTCACTGGATTTTTTACACATGTAACGCATGTGTGTCAATTTAGGCAGGATACTGGGCTGTGATTTGAGGTTGAGCAAGTTACAAGATGTCACTAAAACACACATATCATCAACTAACAGTGCGCATAACAGGATATTCAGTTCATCACATCAGTGACCTCCAGCGGTTTGCATGCTTGAGTCATCACTTTTCTACTACAGTGCTATCCAGAGGTCACTAAGCTTATTAATCATCACAAACAATAAGAGTGTCTTGCTACTGCTTTCACTCAATTCACAACCGAGTGTATTTGCAAAGAACTCGTCACGACAGAGTGTCAAGTTTAAAGACAAAAAGCCAGAATTTCATAACACACAAAATGCTCCATCAACTAAAAATCATCAAACATTTAATCTGTGGTACCAAGCCCTTTTTAACTAATTACCTTACTATTTTAAAATGCTTATCCATTGCTTTTAACTATTTCTGTTTATCCACTGCATTTAATTAATTGTTTCTAACTCTTTCTTTATTGCTTTCAGCTAAACTTTTTACACTATTTATCACTCTACATGCTCCACACAACCCATGTTTATTTTTTTATTTTATATAGCTAATAGCTCGTATTTCTACGGTGTTTTTAATTGTTTCAGTGCTACATTTTTAAGCTGTGAACTTTGCACGTAATTTCATACTACAATATACTGTGAAATGACAATAAAGAAGTCTTAAATCTTGAAATCTTGAATTGCTTTTAGCCATTTCAATTGTTTATACATTACTATAGTAACCATTTATCCATTGCGTTTATCAAACTACTTTAATTTTTTTTTATTTATAACGTCCACTTGTACCTGAGTCCAAGTGGCCATTTGTACTAAATTTGAAGAAATCCCCTTAAGGTGTTCTTGAATATCGTGTTCATGAGAATGGGACAGACTGCTGGAAAGACAACCCATAGACATAAAAACATAAAAACACCCTTAAGAGGATATTTCTCTGCTGGAAATATGGTATTTTTATTAAACTGGGCTGTCTATGGCCAGAAGACAGACACAAGTATTTTTAAAATTGGTGCAACATGACCAGAGGAAACAGAGAAAAGTGGCTGTAGTATTCCGGTTTGCTCAAAAGGTAGAAAACCTACAATAACCAGAATGCACTGGGGCCTATTGCCTGAAAAGGGAACTCCCCAAACTTCCAGCCAGTCAGAGATAATAACATCAGGGTTAACTCTGATAGTACAAACTGGAGCAGTGCAAGCTTAGCAGTACAAACTGCTAAGCTTCATAAAAAAACATGTATTGCATGTTTTCACACTGTAATGTTGCTGTGCTAGTAACAAAACAATGCTATTACACTCTACGCTTAGACGTCCATTTCACCCGAGTGGCTTTGGTTGTTTTCTTTTCGGCATCCTGTAGTATGTCTCAAGAGCTCCCCTGTCCACATGTGGCCCAAAGCTTTGATGTAACGCACAGCAACTTACTAATTGTTTCCTTTGGTGCACATTTACCACAGCAAAACCACCAGTTGTCCCTGAGATGGGGCAGCTCTCCACCGCTTTCCTCACTGGCTGGCGATGCTTGACTCTTGGCTGTGGTGGCCTCTTCCTCCACCACATGCTGTAATTCCTTCGCACTGTATTCTGGCTCACATAGGTAGCCCTGAATGTCTGATTCTAGCATTACACTATTAAAATCATTTTCTTCTGCTGTGGTCTTCTAGTGTGTGATCTAGCCAGTTTATTTTGGACAGGTGAGGTCTTGATTGACTGTCGGTGGAGCGGGCATACAAAAAATGTAAAGTACAATCTGTACTTCGAACAACAGACCTAGAACGGGCAAAAGTTCAGCAGATGACGCAAATGAGTGGGGAGCTCTGAGTGCGGGCAACATAAGGGGATGTTAATCATTGTTCATTTGCATATACTACCCACATTGTAATAACACAAAGGTGGTTAAAATTCTGCAATGTTTCCCTTTAAGATAAAGTGAGATAGAGAAAATATTTCAATAGCATAATATATTGTATAAAACATGGCAGTATTCTCCACTTGTGATTGAATCTATTAAATTCCTACTTGTTGGAGTTGTTGATGTATTCTGTCGAGGTGTGATGGAAGTGCGGACATTAGCCTCCCATTCGCTCACATATTGTAGTCCCAGTGGGAAGCATTCATCCTAGTAAGGTTTATTCATGAGGACAGGCGAGTGCCCCGCGCATTATAAATAGAACAGAGCTCTCAGCCGTGCTCAGGATCAGACTGCATCTCGCCAGTCGCTACAGGTTTGAGCTCTGAAATGCAATACTATGCACACAGAAATATAGCTTAATAAAAATGATAGGATGACTTTGGTTTACTTTTAGTCTCAATCACAGCGAAATTACATTCCATTTGACAATTTGCTTGTTATCCCTACATTACTCGAGTCAAAATTAGACAACAAGCCGTGAGATCCACAACCCTGAAATCACATTTGATTTCCTCATTTAAATAGTTCTATGTAGGTTATTTGTGAAGCCTTGTTATTAATGACACAAAGGCTGTTAACTCGCTCACACTCCATAGGCTTGAGGGAGCATCATCCTGGGCATCAGTCAAAACAGAGCTATGACAATAATCATGCCATTTTTAAATCACCCCATCAACCAATGCCACGAGGCAATCGACACCAGACCCATACCACACCACGCAGCCAAGCCACAGCCAGCCAAACACAGTTAGGGCTGAACGATTTAGGGGAAAAATATAATTGCGATTTTTCTGCCAGATATGCGATTAGGATTCAATTGCGATTTTTTTTTAATTGAAGTTGTGCTAAAGTTTAATACTCACGGCAAGTCTATTTTGACGGAAACCGCGTCAACCAGCACAGAGCAGATGAACCAGGTAGGAAGTCAGACACAGAACAGCATAGAATCAAAATAAAACACCCAGTGCATCCCATACGTATATCAACTTTAAACACGGTTAAACAGACAAAAAAGAAACAAATTACTACGTAGCCTACCTTACCATGATAGAAGCACAAAAAATCAAGGACAGCTGGACAAATGAACAAAATCTGAACAAGAGAAGCAATATTCTGAAATGCTCAACGTGAATATGTAACATTAGCCTGCACAAAGCGGAAAAGAACGGGCTCACAGAGAAATGTTATCCGTAGTAGAAGCACACAAAATGAAAAATTAACAGCACGTTAATAACGTGTAGGCTAAAAGCTCCGCTACTGAAACACTGAGTTGATGGCGGAAAAAAACATGGCAAAGCTGGCGCCATTTTCCCATGTTTTCCTCTAGTTTCGTTTGTTGTTGTAAAATGTACACGCCCTGTGCCTGTTCTGATTGGTGAGTAGGACCATAACAGGAGGCGCATGGATTGGCGAGCAGGTCTGTCACACAAGGATTACAATGGAATTAATTTGTAACTGCATGACTGTTTAAAACGGGTCAGCCCTGGCACATTAGCCTACGATGACACTAATCAACAACACTGGATTAAGTGTAGTAAACCTTGAGATGATCACTGCCCGCAGCATGTTCCAGCATTTGGTCTAGCTGCCTGGTGTGATCTCCCAGAGGAGAGAGGGAACAGAACCGCCATACAACTAAACTAACCGAATTTTGACCTAAAGGATCTAACGACAGAGATGAATCGGGGGCCCACTTATTATGCTGATTATGCATTCAGTATTTTGCTAGCAATAATGGTAAAGAGTAAGCAAGCTAAGGTAAACCAGCTATCTGCAACCCTTCTAACCTGCAATCACAAAGCCAGCCAGCCCACCAGTCAATCTACATGCCAGATCTGCACCTTGCTACCACAAGTTAGCAGATGATCATCAGCCAGATTTCAACAATGATGAGAGTTCATCTGACATGGTCATCTCATATCTCCACGCTGGTGAAGAAAGCTCAGAAACACTTGTATTTCAAAAGGAAACTAAAGAAGGCTAAATACTCAAGCCATGTTCTTGAGGGCTCTGCAGCATGTGATCACTGGTACCCATCTACTGAGGATCAGTGATATCGGTGAGGTGAGGCACCTGCGCAGAGCCCAAAGGACACTAAAAGACAGTATCCACCGCAACCACAGACTGTTCACCCTGCTTTCATCTGGCAAGAGATATAACAGTATCTGCTGTCAGATCACCAAACTTCAGAGCAGCTTCTTTCTCCAGGCTGAGACTCCTAAATTCATCCTCAGCACTGCACCATGTAAAGAAGTTCTATTTCTATCACTTGTTACACTGGTGGCACTGTGGGGTAGCGGAAAATAAAGCGCATCCTTTGCATTTTCCCAGAAAAGCTGAGTCTTTTACAAAGAAATCAGTCCACAGGCCGTTATAGAGTAATCAGAGGAGGGTTACAATCTGTTCATACATTGGCAATATAATGCAATTATACATGGAAATTGCTTCACATTCTAACATATGGTACCTTTAAACGAGGTATGTGTAGTTTTCAGCAGCCACTAGCAGTGGGGTTTTTAGACTGCTGCCAGGTGTGTACTGGTTTATATGCTCAAACTCATTAGCAAGCATAATCCTACACACATAGACCAAGACTAAATATTATTAACACTCTTTATAACAGTTAGACCATGTAAACTTGCTAAATTACTGTGGTGAATGTGTCTTCCTCTGTGCTGTTGTCCTGTGGCATTATGTAGCATTATTATATATCATGTGGGCAACCTAAGTTACAGCGACTGAGACCAGTGGAGAGACTGTCTCTTACCGAAGAGTATCGGTAAAACAACAATAAATCTAAATTGAACATTATGAAGTAAACTGCAGCAGATCCATGCTAATGTAGCGGGCTTCCCCTGCCTTGCATCACTATGGGCTCCACAGTTGCATCGTACTGTTACATCATTTTATGCAGGCCAAAATCAACACAATACAAGTGGTACACTGGATAGTAATGTGGATCACGATAGCTGGTGAAGTAATGTGGAAAGCCTTACAACTATGGGATTTTGCACTGCATAATGTTAGCAACTGGTCGGTGTTAGCCGGCAAGCTAATGTTATGGTAACCAGCTAGGCTGTGCAGTGAGTAATCCTCACTCTCCAATGCCTTAAGAGATGTGCGACAAATACTAGCAACCATGGCTTTTAGCCTCCTTGTTAGCACATCCACCTCCCATACACAAGGTTTTTCGTAACTCAAGCCTTTCTGATGTTTTCATCCTATGTTTCTGATTCTCATTTGGCCTGATGGGCTCCAGCACAAAACTTTGTAGTTGTTTTTCATCCTTACATGGAGTTTGTTTTGGAGTCTGTGTTATGCTCGGTGCCGGCCGTCTTTTGGTTTTAGCGGACTCCATCTCGTATGCCCATTCCTATGTGAAGACTCCTAGGCGGATTATGCTGTTGCATGCGTAAAGGGTTCAGAATCAACTGGCAAGAGGCTCGGGAGTGCGCGTGCCATCACATTCCACTGGATTTTGCAGAAAATCTGACCCAGAGTCCCTGCATAGGAATTGGCATACTGGCCATCAAAGGTAACAGACAAACCTGGCAAGTGGATTGTTTTTATGTGAGGTTACGACCCCTTCACACACACACACAGGCAATAAAAAAGGGAATAATTTAATTAAAATCTACATATTGCTGCTTTAAATGCAAACTCATTGACTCAGAATTTATGTTTAAAATACCTTGCTTGGTAATGTATTCTATACACACAATAATGAGATGGAAAACATTAACAAATAAAATTGTCCTGGATTTTGTTGGCAGTGTAACAGACAGCACTGCAACATTATAGCCTTAAGTATAAGTGAGAGCCTTTGATGCACGTTATCTGCATTTCTCTAATTTTCCTCTTCGCTGGAAAGAAAAAAAGATTCAACTTCAATCTAAAGCAAACTGCACAGCCATTCATAAGAATGCCGTTGAGTATTGAAATTCCACCCGTTTTCGTTTAAATGGCAAAAGCTGGTTTTAATCTTCAGGCATATTTTTTTCAAAACGGTCATGTCGCCAGGACCCTCCTTCTCTATCAGACCTCTGAAAGACTTCTTTGTGCTGTGTTCTGCAATTTAAATTTTGATACAGAGTCAAACTGATTGCACCATGAGAAACCATAGGTGATTATCCTGATTGAGTAGATAGCAAAATGTAGCATATTATGTGTGGTGAGAAAAGGTTGATTAAAATGAGTTTTGAGTTGACTCTGCTTCCTTCTTTCTAACCTTTTTGCCTGACCGCATAGTGCCCCAAGGCCTTCTTAGACTTGGGAGTAGCAAAGACACACTTTATACATATCTATATCATTCACTACACAGCACAATGGTATGTATTGAGTTGCACAATGGCATGTACAAAGTACAACTCAATTAATCATACAAACTCTTCACCATCCCTTCTGGGACATTCTTGAAAATAATGTTTATTCATTTACACATTAATTTCAACTGAAAATGACACTAACATTGTGAAATGTCAGTGGAAATTTGTAATGTTGTTTTGCAATTTATTATTACTTTAAATGTGCAAGCAGTGCTATTCCTTGGACTGGATGCCATACAATGTTTTCCTGTTACAAAAATAAATGTTTCAGTAGGCTGAGAGAGAAAAGGTTTGTAATCCTATGAAAACAATGGACCTATAGTGTTCATATTGTTTAGGAGAACTTGCACATATCCATGTGTAATAGAGATCCTTGAGCATCTGAAGCCTTGTTTCACAAAGCACAAATGCCCCTGTGTGTGTGTAAACAATGTGCATGCTGTGCATTTTATATTGTGACATGAGCAGTATTCCTTGCAGTTAGTTAGAGATCTATTTTTATTGTACGTTTGTGCTTATGAAACAACCTTTACTGTTCTGTGATGGAATGTTTTTTCTCAGATACTGAACCTTTAATTCAGTCCAACTGGTGCTGACTGGGGATAAAATGAATTAATTTCTAACCTGCTTCCTGTTTAAAGCTTTCAAAAAAAGCAGACACAATGTTTACGCACATTATAATATCAGCTATGCTGGTCAAAAGCACATTTTATTCCTTTTAACTCCTCAGAAATATTTTTTTATGTTTTGGTGGAGATAAATAACAGCCAAAAATACATTAGTAAGGTTTTATATTGTGAGTAATACGGAGGAAGTGCTGCCCGTAGCAATGTCAGGGTAAGTTACAGTCATCCAGAAATAGGTACTGAGGATAGGAGGTGAACATGTCATCCTGACTTAGGTCAAGCCAACAGGAGCTTTGCAGAGAGAACAAAAGCAGCCCAACTGCTTCCCTCAGCTGCAAAAAAAATCTTTGTTTCTTGCAGCAGGCTACAATTGCAGCTCATGTGCACTACAATCAGATCATGGTTTCAAATATGTTATCTCTCCAGACCACAATGAAACAGCAGAGGCCATTGATATTTCACTGATGGGCAAAGTAGGTGATACATTCAGACATTTACAATTACTTTTTCTTACAGGAAAAAAGGTTGTAGAAATGTAAGCTAAATGATGTCTTCAGTGTTCACAGAGCTCATATTTTTTATAGAGGCTGTGCAATTGCATCATAAATCTCCAGGCAGCCACAACTGACAACATCATGGAGGTCCGCTGGAAAACTGTCCAAACAGCCAGATCAGGAAAAAAACAGAAAAGAGTGCTGTCATGTAGAATTTATTTCTATCAACTGCTGAAAGATGAAAGACAGCTAGTGCTATGAGTAGGCAAACAACAGTGTATCATTGTGCCTATGACTCAGGAGCTTCAGTTGTTGAATGGTAAAATTGTATCTTTGTTAAAGAGACGTGGCATATGCACCAGAGTATCATTTTCAGCTTGTTTTTTGAAGGTTTTTAGATACAGGGTTTGAAAAGTAAAAAAATAAAAAATATAAACTTTGATGGTACAAATTGATGGGATGGCTGTGTGATATGACAAAAGAAATCATATTCCGATATAGGTAATTTCAAATCCCAATAATGATACACATCCCGATATAAGTCATGATATATCTCAGCATCATAAACGTGGGTGTAGTGACTCTCAGGAGATTTCTGTGTTCAAAAGAAGGAGATTTATTTTGCTCCTGGTGAAAGAACTGTGCAGCTTAGTTACAACATTTCTGCATTACTTCGGACAGCTGCTTTCTTTTTCACAGTGCCTGACTTAACTGGCAACCACCTCGATATCACAGCGCCACCTAGTGGTCTAGCTGACTAACATTCAGTTCTGTCCTACAACAATGGGGTAACTTAAGCGATTTTGGAGAAATCCAATAACATCACAAATACCATGATAAAGAATGAACAATGAAACAGCAAGTAATGTAACTAATGATAGCTTGGTTTTAAGTTAGTTAGCAACAAAATGTTGCTACTTGCTGCAAAGCTATCAAAAAAAAACAAAAACCTTTTTTTAATGCAAATTCGGAAAGTATTTATTATTGGTCACTTTATAGACACACAGTCATGTTATGTGTCACTATTAGCAGTAAAATAAATACATGTTTTTCACCAGGACAGTATTCAACAGAAATTTAGCTGCTGACCTGAGCTTCAATGCTGTTACTGTTTTATTGGCAATAGTATTCATCAGCAGTTTGTCTCAGGAAGGTAACAGCACATTTCTGTCCACATTGCAAAGCCATTACAGAGCGCTGTAGAATAACTACATTAAATTACAATTCAACAACATATTTCTTTCTACCAAGGCAGTAAAAGTTTAGCTGGCTGATCTGAGCTTCAATGTCAGAAGCTACCGTTTTATTGCCAATTAGTGATCTGCTGATTGTCACAGGAACATAACCTGTGACAATAATTACATGTGTTACACCACAAGCCAAAGCACAGCGCTGGAGAATAACTACAAGAAATTAATCCAACTACATGGTAGTATGTTAATGTTAGCATGGAACTAGCCATTCATGCTACCTGAATGATAACATTACAATTATAATCACTGTTGTATTAGCTACAGTACTGTAGCTAGGAGAGGGTTGATATTCAATATGACAACAAATGAGGGAAAATAACTGAATCTTAATCCTATCTCTCCCTTGAGCTAATGGTGCTTTACTTTCGCTCTCTCCTTTTCACAGAGAAACACAAATAATGAGGTAAAATGTTGTTTGCACCATTTTTGCCATGGTACAGAAAGTCAGCACCAGGCCGACCATCAAGACCATCACGTTGCCAAATATTAACCATTAAATGTGTTAATAGGTATTATGAATTAATAGATTCATAATAGGGTTGGGGCTGATAGAAGATGCCATCGTCCATCGGCGATAGTTGACAGATGGGCGATGGTTGAGCAGGCATCCTGATTGTAAAACCCCCGACAAAAAAAAATCTTTTTTTTTTACTTTTAAACCAGCAGGTTTTAATCACCAGGAACATAATTATTTTAAATTTTAAACACGCTTCGGTAAACACACCGGCTTGCCCCGCCTCCCCGCCTGTCTACTCCACTTTCTTCATCAGCAGCACGTTTTAAAGTTGAACCCTAACACTAAAAGACACCGAATTAGTCAATTTTTCAACCCGATAACCCATCTGCTATCACAGCGCTTGTGGGCTAATGACGCAGCCTATCAAACAACCGAATCTAACATCTGCACCCTGTATTCAGCGCTTTAACTGGTAGGTGTAAAATATCCACCACAACTTGTAATGTCATTGCCTACCAAGTTTTTAACAGAGTCAAGTCTGTGCTAGGTAACACATGCACATATTAGACAACCGCTACGCTACTCCCCCCACCCCCCGCCAATAAACATCGCCTAACCCTAATTCATAAGTCTGAAAATCTCAGAATATTTTTTTCCTTCCCTGGACACTGAGGCAATTTCCAGTCCCAATCGCAAAGCATTGGCCGTCTAATTACATATATGACAATTAGATGTATTAACACTGAGACAGCAGACAATGCTATGTTTTGCAAGTAAACAAGCTGACATCTTCCTAACACAAGTCAAGTCACAAGTCAATCCACTTTGTTAGGGTATAATCAAGTTCCCATGTCTAATAAATTATGAGACAACAAATTGGTCGCTTTATTTAGAAACGCAATCAGCTGTTAAAAAACACTGAAGATGAGAGCTAAAGACCTCCAATATGGCTGCTAGGGGTGTATTAAATCACCTGGCTGCTGGAAAAGGAAGAAATGCCAACACTACTTTACTTTCCTTGTATACTGTTGTCGCATATAATCTTCTAGCTGTAAGTTATTCAGCTAGAGAATAACAGCCACATGATAGCACAACCTAGACCCCCACCTCCTCTCTCTGTCTCAGACAGCACAGATGCTCAGAAAGGCTGGGACTGGTCATAGAGTGTCACTCACAATCAGTATCTGAGTGCCAAAGTGCATTCATCCAGAAAATGCCAGATTCCACTCTAATCATTTTTTTCTTATTCTATCTCCATCTCTTCATACATTGGCTATCTCACATTTTGAAGACAGGCTATTGAAAATCTTGACCTTCAGGATGACAGTTATCACTGCCCAAAGATTTGTGTGTACTGTGAGTTTGTGAAGTACAAATCTTGGACCACTGCTGGGTTTACTGAAGCTTGTAACTGTGTTTAACATTATCTGACTTAAACCTGATGGCTGAATATTTGAATTATGAAAATGATCACCGGCATTCTTTTTTTAAAGCTTTTGTGAGGGATTTATTTATTTTGCAATCCACATTTTTAAATTATGTCCACTTATTAATAACGCCTTTGCATATTTTTTGCTTTAAAGTATGTTTTTCAAATATACAAGGTGATGAACAGTAACTGTTCTTTGTGTTTGTGTGGAAAACCATTTTGGTGTGGTTGGCAAACTTTTCTTCACACAATCCTTATGAGGAATGATAGTGGAGAGGACATTCTTTACTGTGATTATGGGTATGACAGTGATGCTGCGAGGTATGATGTCCTTGTTCTGACTGCATCAGCATCACTACAGGACATCCACAAAGATATCACTTTTTCATGCAAAGCTTAGCAGTGCATGGTTACTTGGTGACAAGTTTTTTGTTGTTGTTGTTTTACTTGTTTTCAGAAAAATGAAGTAAGATAATAGAAAACCTACAGAAAGGTAGATAACTACCATTAACTATAACTGTATTAGGTCAAGTGTTGGTACTCCCCGCTGGAGAGCTATTGCCCTCTTTGTTTGAAATAGGATATATATAGAATTTTCATGTTTTTGCATGTTAAAATGAATTAGGGACTGTGCGTTAAGCATTCTTCAGAGGGAGGCAATTTCCCTCTGCAAAATGCATTTAGAATGCATAACACCCTGACCCAAACAGATTGTAGATGATGTCTGCAGCCAGGCGTAGCTACGAGAGCCATCCCTTCATGTTTAAATGGGCAGTCCGGCTGCACAGTTGTCCTTTGTGTCATGTCGGTAAGTAACCCTGTAGCAGGTACAGTGTACCCAAAACTGCACTGATGATGCTCGTGCATATTTGATGTTGAATATTTGATGGAAAATGTGGGGGCAGGATGGCAAGGATGAAAAGCCACATCTATGCCTGGAACCCAGGATTTGATCAGCATATTAATGCAGAATAGTGATTATTCTTTGTCAGCAATACCTCAAGGCCGGACATTTAATGAAAAAAAAAAAAAAAAACAGGCCGACCTTCCAGGTGAGTAGAATCAACTTTTATCAAAAATTGAAAGTTCTCTATCAGCATTCAATCTTAAAATAAAGTCTTGTTCATTTACATAATTAGAATTCGGATCTCCAAAAGAGTCTTATCCATGCACTCCTCTGTTTAGTATTATGTGCTGCAGGACATGGGAAACCTCCACAGAGGACAAGTGAGAGGTATTTTAAAAGGCAGATGAGGCACCATGCTGCAGACTTATACATGAGTTCAAACCAAAGGAGACACCTTTCTGTTGAGAGGAGCTGATTTAATGTAGCTGCTGGGGAGAATTTACTGTCTGCATATTGCAGTATATAACTGCTGTATAATTTACAAGTTCTTATCTACCCATGTAGCACACGCTGATCTGGGATAATGGCATTGTTTGATGAAGCAGCCAAGAGAGCAGACTGCAGAGTCGTAAGATAATGTACATCCTTCCCACATGCCCCATGTCGAGAGTGTTAACTTTTTTTTTAAAGAGGGGACAATAAATAAGGAAAATACATTATTTGTATATATAACTGATTGCTGACAGTTATATCCCTGAAATGTAATAGAGATTATTCAGATTTATAAGCTTGCACCAATCATAAACCACAGTTTTTGAGCAAAAGATAAGAAAACATGAACTTTTGGTCACCCTCAAGGTCTATTGTGCAGCAGAGAAAATTGAGCATCCAACTGTAAGCAAGGCGGGAATAGTGATTATGTGAGTCCATCCATCCATCCATTGTCAACCGCTTATCCTGCGTACAGGGTCGCGGGGGGCTGGAGCCTATCCCAGCTGACATTGGGCGAAAGGTGGGGTACACCCTGGACAGGTCGCCAGTCCATCGCAGGGCCACACAGAGACAGACAACCACTCACATTCACATTCACACCTAAGGACAATTTAAGGAAACACCAATTTACCTAGCCGGCATGTCTTTGCATGGTGGGAGGAAGCCGGAGAACCCGGAGAGAACCCACGTGGACACGGGGAGAACAGCACAGTGATCTATCTATAAGTTCTGTGTATGCTGTATTTTAATGTCCATTGATGTAACTTAGAGAATGCCCACCTTCATCATCCTATGAAAGTCAGTAACAAGATTTCAGAACTGATGTTATTAAATCTTTTTTTTTTTAATTCGGGTAATAATCCCTGATTGATGAAGTCCTGTTTATCCAGTATATAACTGAGTCAGCCTCTGACATTGAAAATGTACAGAACGCTGAAGCAGATAAATAGCAAATGTAATGAAAGAAATGTTTTTATGATTCCAATTTAGCTATGTGATCTTAGAAAACACATTATTACTGATTGTTTAGGTGACTGTGTCAGAAACACAGATGATGTTACTGGTCTACGGAAATAAACTGATAAAAGCCGTATGTTATTGTATATGATGAGGTGAGGTACAGACAGAGTTGGACCACTTGGATACCAGCACACAGAAATTAGAATATTTCACTTTTTTAAAAGGAATTAGGGCTCTTTTCTAATATTCACGGGAAGAGTCAAGAACTGAAAACATCACATTGACAGGGTGGGTATTGGTGCGATATAAAAGGAATTTTCTAAACTAGGTACAACATTTCCAATTCCATTCTGTCACTGTTATCATGACTTTGTCATATTTGTATATCATGTTCCAATACTCTAATCCCTTGCGACAAGGTCTGCAAATTGTTATTTTTTACATTCCCTCTTATTTCTTCAAAGAGGCTCACAGTCGGAGCAAGGAGCACCAACTCTGGCTCTCATGTATTGACATTAGATGTGGGCTTTTTTCCATTTATAGCTACAATACTGTTCTCTTCTGGTGTAGAGAGAGAGACTCGAGGACTAAAACAAATTTTGAGGTTTGGTTTTGTTGTATTTTTTAAGTTTAGTGTCAGAAATTCAGCTTCAAGGAAGTTTTAATATTTAGTGTATGTATGGACTGTGTTGGGCAGATCCTCCCATTGGTTGTCACAACTGTTGTTCCGGCCCCCTTCCCCTTTAGCTGTGTTATCTTTTTAAATCCCCCTCTGTAATGCAGGACAACAGCAGGACAGTCCATACAGCAGCAAGTGCTCTTGAAGGCCAGTACAACATACAGTTGATGCTTAATGCACTTCAGCCATGCAAACTATTGCTATGCTATTCCACAACAACATTTCTCACTGGCACTGCTTTGGAAGGACAGGGTCACCATGTCTTAGGCTCTGCAACAATGATGCGATAACTAAACATGTTGTTGTTTTGTCATTATCCAATCACAAAAGTGAGTTCTGCAGATTATTCTTCTGCACTGGTACAGTGAATCAAAATGTGAAGAATGGTTGGGCAGAGACTGGGCAGATTCCTCTTCTGCCTCTTGATTGTTTTATGTTTTAGTAAATGTTGTATTACAAAAATTGATTGTGCCAAGAATGAGCGGGCAGTCCAAACTGCAAAATGGGTACAAAGCATCACTTAAGAATCTTTCCAAGTGTCACATCTAAAGGACTGCATTTCTATGCAGAACTTACAGCACACAAGATTTTCAAATCTGAAAAGGTGCAGACAGTGTTCGCATTTGAGCAGAAACATGACGTGAAGAAAACAGCTTCTAGGCTGAGAAGATGAATCTGTTTTATCCCGCAAAGCAAAACCTGGCCATATACTAAGCGAGACAGGATGTGCCCAGATATGTTGTGTGTTTGGGTTCCACTATTCATCACTTCAAACACATCTTCAGCTCACTGCCAATACAGTGCCTCATCCCCGATGCAGCTCAACAGTGTGACTGCCACCGGTGCTCTCAGCCCAGGAGCCACAGCCAGTGATTTACTATCTAGCTGTATTTTGTCTCACTTGGGTGCACACCGCTGGCCACACTGTTGCCCTGTCACAAGCCGCCATGCCATTTGTAATTCTGTGTAAAGCGGTACCTATGAGGTGGTATCTTCTCATTCGTCAGAGGACACTCTAATCTGGTTCTGTCTCGACGCTGCCTCCACAACAATGAGACAGATGAGTGTGATGAGGCAGAACCAACAGAAAATTTATTCTGCATCCCACTGATAAAAAAAAAATGTTGCAATTACTAGAAGTTTGCTCTGTGATTTAACCTATTGTTACGCCTTTTACAACCTCAAGAGAGTCAGTGTTGGGTGGAAATTGATGAAAAAGTGACTTTTTTGCTGTTGTTTTTTTAACTTAATGCTGGACCTCTGCACAAAATGGTCAGACTCACACTAAATGTATCTTTGACAAGATAATCCCTTGAGACAAGTCTGAATATGTCTAAGTATTTACTTTTTAAAAGCTGTTGATGAGAGTAGCTTCTTACATGCACCAACATCTCTCTTTGTTTTGCTTTGACTCCCTGTTTTTATGCAAACCTGGAAACCTGAATAAAACACAAATGAATAAGTAATGGAGGTTCTGCCACCTGTGCCCGCAGGCCAAATGGTCTTTGCAGAATGCGTTCCCCACTAAAAATGAGACATGTGGATTTGAGAATAGCATTTGATATTTTCACATGTGCACATTTGTTAAATAGCTTATTTAAGGACAGTCCCTTACATTCTTTCCTTAAGAGGCCAATTTAGACTGACGTAAAGCTGCTCTAGGCAACTTTTCATGCTCTGAATGGCAAAAGGAATTGCATTTTTGAATGAATTTTAACTTGAATATCCAAAAATCCTGTCAGTAAACGGCGCACAGCTTCCTCTTGTTTACCAAACTGGCTGGTCTGTGATCACTTTATACCCAAAATACCAAAAGGATGCAGTAGGCAGAATAGTGCTTTTCCCTGTGTGAGGAGAACAATTTGTTCCATACTAAAACTTCATGTGGGGAAACTTGAAGGGTCTGAGTTAAGAGAGCTGGCACATTTTTCTCCTTTGTAGCTCTCTTTTGTGATTTAGGCATCTACAGCAGGTGTAAATTTAAAGTAAATCTACGTTAGAGTGCAGCTTTATGTGCTGCAGATCGCTGCCTCAGTCAGTTTATATGTGCTGCCATGCACTAGCTAAACCATGATGTGTGCAGTTACAAAGTTTATTGTATATGTAAATCAAGGCCTACACACCAAGTGTGACCTTGACATAAATCTATTCAAATGGCTTTCTTTACCTAAAAGTCCCACGTTATGTCTAGAACTCCCTTACATCTACACACTATTAATGTAGAAGGTATCATATTAGGTCATGAACTGCTGAGTATTTAAAAACATCAAGGTAATGAATTAAATTCTATAATTGGATTCTGAATAACTGAAATGGATATTCAATTCACAGTCCCAGCACAACTGGGTAAACATAATTCGCCCTGCCATTTAGGTGCCCATGTTTTTAATCATTAATAAAAGTATGTCAGAGTGCCATTCTGCACCTTATAATATGACCGGCTGGGCAAACAACTACAAAGCTTTTGTGCCAATAAAAGATAAAAAAAAACCATCTGTAATCCTCCAGTACTTTTTCTCATTATACAGTTGCTTTACATTTGGCAAAACTGCTGGCATATATAAAGAGATTTTCATATTTCTTATATTCATTGATTTCCATGATTTTTTGCAGTTCAGAATGTGAAGCAACATAAATCAAGTCACATTAACTAAAGATTTGATAATACTGTTTTCTGATTAATGTGCCAGAAGCATTTTCTCTGCAAATTCAATTCTTTGTGTGTTGTTGTCCTAACTAAAACTGAAATGAAGGTACACAGTGTGCAGAGGTAGTACAGTTTGTCAGAAGAAAAACCTGAAAAAGGAGAAACATCACTGGCTCAAATCTATTTTTCTTACAAGCAGTAGGAAATAAAAGAAAAAGCAGGCATGCATGGGTATGTCTAAAAAATAAAAATAAAAAAATCAGCAGAAACCAACTCCACTGAACTGGTTTAAACAGATCTGTATTGAAATTATTTTTCTATACATGTTAGCAGGGTAGCTCAGTGGTTACTGGAACTTTGTGAAGTATATTTTCTCTGTGACATTCATACAACTAACTAATAGTTACATACTTAGGACAGTTTTCAGGTAAGTGCAATTGTGCTTGTTAGATAAAATTACTCTTCTTCCTATTTTGTGATTTCAACCAGGGCGAGTCCTTGAGGAGCTCGTAGCAAAAATAACATACTGTGGAATGATTTCACTACAGTTTATAGTTTTAAAACACAGGAAATGCTGTACAACTCAATATACAGTTTGTGTGTATATGAGGATAAAGTTTGATAAGCAATGTAATTTTTGCATAGAAATTTAGTCATTGTGTCTTCTTTGTATGAGAAAACAGACATTCTATAGAGTTATACTGTCAGACTGAAAAAGGTACAACCTCACAAGACACATAGCTGATGCCCAGAAGCACTGCAGAGTAAAATACCCTTGAATCCTCAGAGGACAATCTGAGTAATAACAATAATAGTGGCAAATATCAATCTAATATTAGTCTATGTGGTGAAAATGGACATGTTACAGTATATGCAAGGTTTTTCCAAAGGAAAACTGTCCCTGTGCTGAGTATACCTTACCATACATAGCATTTTTAAAGTTATATAATAACTGTTCTTTTAGACAGTATCTACACTTCATTCTCTCCTCACTACCTTAACTGCATGATGTGAAATTGAAATATCTTTTCATCCCAGTGGAAGATTTATAAAGACATTTCATGATGACAGGTTCTGGTATCACAGGTCAATGCTATTCAGACCACGAGTGGCTTCCTGTGGATAAGCAATGCACAGTGGATGTAATGGAAAACAACATCTGTCCTTGCAGAACTCTATGAGGGGGCGGCTGCCTGCTGTGCTGCACATAAGATAAAAGTTAAGATTAAGAAACATGTCTAAATGTCCTATAGCCAGCGTTACTGTTTCTCATTAACAAGACTTTCCGTATGCAAGGCTTTCTTTTCACTGTTATATTTGAATAATTCTTATTCTAATGAATCTACTTGGCATGTATCAAATACATAAACCAAAAAATACCACATAGCTGAGAGTTAAATCATTTGTGCTGAAGTGCAAAACTTCAACAAATGTGACAGAATAAGAAGACAGACATAAATTATTCCCCCACTGAATAAACACAAAGTGCATTTTGATTAAATTCAGTAAACTCAGCTAAATGCTAAAATTTGAGCAAAACTGCATATGAAATTGCTTGATTGTATGAGTAACTTTCTTAGTTCACATTGTCAATTTAATTGTTAAACTTGTTCCTCCACAGCACCGCTGTGGGAGCTGACAGGAGCCGCAAATTGCTATATTAAACAACTGTCCATCACACACAGGTTGTGTTCATCACTTAGAAGCTATTTGTGGACAATAGAATTACATTGTGGTTATCCAGAAGAAGCTTACTGAAACAACATAATGGCCCTTCTTCAATATTAAAAAACAGATTAGGTGTTATAACTGGAATTACATACATACAAATACTTGCAAATATTTAAATACAATATGTAAATTACAATTTATAAAAATATTAGGCTTGGATAATCTTTTTTACATAGTAGAGCAGAGCTATCAAAGAATTTCTGAAAAAACAAAACATGCGTTGGCCAATTTAAACAAGCTTACAGTAAAAGGTGTTCACAGAAGGAGGGACAGAAAGAAATAGTTTTCCCTGTTGGTACATTTACAATGATCCTGGGTCAAATGCTGCTAGGTCGAGAAGTATTAAAAATGATCAAGGAATTAAGTGTAATCTAGCATGTGTCAAGCTGCAGAGAGTGGTAGAGTGAGTGAGTGTGAGCATCTCCCCTTCATATTCTCCTGAAAGCTTATATAATTTTCAAAATGCTGATGAGCAGCTCTTGTTTTCATGGTTACAAATGGCCTGGGATATTAAAATGAACACCTCCATCCTTAAAATCTATTTATTCTATGCTGATATGAAAGAATCCCAAAAGTGAAATAAATGTTTGGTCTTACAATAACAGTACAGTGGCATTAACAACAAAAGTGTCTGGTCCCTCAATTTGTCCCTTTCAGCTACAAACCACTGCAGGTCCCACTAACATGAGAATTTTTCACACCTCCAATCGATTTGGCTGGATCAGTATCAGAGCTGATACCGATGTAATGTTACAATGTCAGATGTTCACGCTAAACGTGGCCAAAGCTTCAAATTGTTATAAGTTCTAACTCCTGTTAGAGAAGGGTCCTTGCTGCCTATTACAGTCCAATTCAATAATCAGAGTGGGCACAGGGCGTGTAGATTTTACAACAACAAACAAAACCTGAGCATAACGTGGGATCATGGGTTCAGGCGAATCGACACAGTCAGCGGCCACAGTTTTGTCTGGCATCAACTCACACTGAAGTTTTTCAGCAGCAGAGCATTTAGCTGCCTTACGTTAAGGGGCTGTTAATTTGTCATTTTGTGTGCTTCAACTACAGATAACAGCTTTCTGTGAGACGGGTTTGTGCCACTCACACATGGAGCATTTCAGAATAAGAGCGTATTAACTGCCTGATTTTGCTGACTTGTTCAGATTTTATTAATTTGTTCAGCTGTCCTTGTTTTTTGTGCTTCCATCATGATTAGGTAGGCTACATAGTTAAATTGTTGTTTTTTGTCTGTTTTGTTGATATAAGATCAGGATTCTGCACAGGGTGTTTTATTTTGAAAAACGATTTTTCGAACGATTCTCTATTTCGTTCAGTGTCTGACTTCCTGCCAGGTTCATCTGCTCTGCATTGCTCAACGCGGCTTCCATCAAAAATAGACTGGCAGTAAATATTGAAATTAAGCTGAGCTTTAAAAAAAAATAATAATTGCGAATCGAATCGTAATTGTAAAATCTGGCAGAAAAAATGCAATTAGATTTTTTTCCCAAATTGTTCAGCCCTACCTTAGAAACTCATGGAACTACAATATAGAAATGCTGGAAATGTACTGTAATAGGTCCACTTTCAGCGGCTCAGGTGTTGGCCAAAAGACACTGATCCACATCCACACTGATACTTTGCCACTTCCTGCATGTGCTTCACAATAAATGCTTTTAAAAAGACCTTTCCCTGCACTTTTTTTTATCAAGACGTCGTTTTGAAACTTGGCATGGATGTAATATATTTTATAACATGTTTGGCAAACATGATAAACAGCCCTAAAAAAAACAAGTACTGACGCTAGCATTTTATTTACAACAAACAAGCAACTGGAGATAAAAACAACACTGCTGTTTTGGTCTGTGAAAAAAGACAGAGCCTAGTAGATGTGGTGGTGTGTTGAGGTGTAGAGGTATTCAATTACAAGTTTGGTATTGAACTCAGTATCAGGGAAGATTAAGTTGGATCCCTATTTATTTTTAAAGCCCTTGAATTTAATTCTTTCCTCGGATTATTTTGTTTAAGATGATGTTTTCTGTAACGGCCTCACACATTTCAACCTTAACAGATTGTCTAAATAAAATTTGTTTTCTTTACTCCCACAGAGTTCAGACAATCTGTATGATAATAAATACAGATTCTCACAACCTTCCACAAATGTTAAACACATTGTGCACTTTGGACTAAATTTTGATTACACATGCCTACATCTACCCCAAGCAACTCTGCAAAAAGGTGAATGTTGGTGAATTTCAACTGAAGAGGTCGCTGTGCAAGATAATAAATTTAAATGGGCATATCTAATTTATCACTAGTTTGACTTGACTATGTTGAAGTTCCGCAGGTCATCCATACGCAAAACCCTTATATTTGCTGACAATATTTGGATAATGTGAAAAAAATCAGGCAGCAATAACACAATCTGCATGCCTATCACCATTTGTTCTTCGGTAAAACACTCCAAGCCACGGCCTGTTTTTTTTCTCATAGTCTCTCCATACTGATGTCACTTTTAAAGACATATTACATGTCTGTTGTTTTTTCTTTTCCTCTTTATTCCCATTTTGGTTTACCAAGCGTGGGCAGCTCCACTCCAACTCTTCCTGCGAGCTTTCTGTATATAATTGCCCAACTACAGGCAAGTGTGAGTTTAGTTCAGTGAAAAGCACACATCAGTATGTTACCTCTTCTTTCACATCACATTTAACAGCCCTCACCGTGTTCTCTGATATCACTGACATTTTAGGATCCACACAAAATAGTGACCTAATTACGATCTAATTTCATGCCCGCTTCACTGATTAGATGTGAATTAAGAAACACATGCAGCATTAGTGACACGGGTTTTTCTGAGATTTTATTTACACAAAAATTGTTTGCTTCGCTTGGAAAGGTGCTCCATCTTATACTTACCTTCATGTGTTACATCATGTATCTGTCAGTGTAACATCTCAAAATGTAGGAAAGCATTTGTGTAAATGTTTGTGTTGTTCAAAGGAATGATGGATGGCTCCTAGATTTTTTTCAGCTATATATCCTTGTAATCACACCAAATCATTTTGCATTATTAAGTCTATTTTAAGGTCTCTATATTGAAAATGACTACCACAGGTGAACTGCCACTCCCTGTAGGAATATTACGTATCAGTTTTAATTCAATTGCAGCTCCAGTAATAAACAGTAACTTATCTATTGATATCAAATGTAAGCAACAAGCAAACAGCATTATATCAATGTAACAGCTGGAAAATATTATATTTTTTAATTTATTCATTGTATGAGGACAGGTTGAAAAACAAAGCCTGTTGTGTTAATTGTAATTTTTTAACAATGAAACCACAGGAAGGCTCTGAAAGAATGTTTGAAAGATATAGTTTAATCGGACAGAACGATGCCTTTGTGTATAATTGCATGTTCTCATCCTCTGTGTGCTTTCTAGTTCAGAGGGCTGACCCCTAAAGATGAGAGGACGTTATGTGTAAACATTACCAGTACATACAGGCAGTGGTGCTTCTGTTTCTTCCCTGTCTGTGGCCAACTGAGCACAAGGCAATTTCTTTTCTTTTCTTTACTTCTCTCAGGTGTACCTGGATGTTTTATTGCTTCATACTGATATTGCTCAAGGACAAAAAATGAGTGCCAGATAAAAACCAAGATCTTGTAGACACTCAGGAAACAGTGAACTGTAACATGCTCATTACCCTCTTCCTCCATTTGCTTAAGTCAAATATACAAGCACAAGATGATATAAGACAAAAAATAAATAAAACAATGAGGGGGAAGAGATTAAGTTAGACATGTATATACTCTGTGGAAATCACTGTGAGTGGTCAAAGACACATAAGAAGTCTGAACATGACAGATCCCTGTGGGGAAGGAGAGTACTTTTGCAATTGCTTTCTCGTGAAGCTTTTTAATCAGAGAAATGGGGAGCATAACCAGATTAGCACCTCTGGAACATGAAAGCGACACACACCTGAAGCACTCCGTCATAAAACTTAATTAGCACTATACACATTACTGTTATTTAACTTTTAGATTAAAGTATTTGAGTATTTATGCAGATCTAGCAACTGTGTGTTTTTCACCATGCTTTCTTGGTCACGTACAGGCATTGAGATTTGCCACACCAACACAATCTGACAATAGGAGCCAACAGTGCTGAGAAAGCAATAGGTGAAAATTAGCAAAACATTTCAGTATGCACTTTCATCACAGAAACACCGCTTTAATCTCGGCAAAGAGGATGTTTATGCTAGCTATGCCTCCAACCACTTTTCATCTTATTAGCTCAGATGAAAATTTTTGAAAGCGAGATCTGAAAAGGGCTCTCACAGAAAAACGAAAAACACAGCACATCAAAAGAAGTGAAACGACAACTTATTTGACGAATCATCCAGGTAACAGCTTGGAACTGCACTGAGTTTCTATGAGAAAGTGGTTTGCATACAAAGCATACGCACTTTTAGATTTGAGTCATAATTATTAGAAGAGTACATTTTGTCTGTGAGCTGGGCGACTTCAGCACTGTCGCTGGTAGACATCATCTGTTTGAGGCAAATTCATCTTTGTGACAGGTGAAGGCAGAGTCTCCTAAACTTTTTTGATTTGTGTAATGTTTTGATGAATTTCCAGTCCTGCATTTGAAATAAATGGGCCGAGGGGAGACATTTCGGGCCAAAGTTACAGGTGACAGGCTCTTGCATCAGAAGAAATGTGCAGCAAGTGCTTCATGTATTCAAACGCTTTTTTACAGAAATATATGATGTGTGTATCAATGGTATGTATATGTAATTTTGATAATAATTTAATATCCTTTTCATTTGTTTTTGTCAGCCAATGCATCTTTCATGCCAGCAACAGTATGCCCCAGACCTTAATCTCTCCTCTACATTTGTCATTCTTTTCAACAAGAATCACACATCCACATTGTCTATATGACAGACAACCACACAGTATATAGGACTTGCAGGATGTGAGGATTAAAAGGGAAAGTTAACATTCACAGATGAGGACACACTATTGTTTAAATTTGCAAATTCATCACAAGCACTCTGATAAGCTTTTTGCACAAATATATACGACTGAGATACAATAGGACAAATAATGGCTTCTTGGATTGGAAACTATAAAGGAAAAAATGTATTTCAAATACCCTTTATCTTTCACTGTCAAAACTGAGACAGTCAATCCTTTGAAGTGTAAAATTTCCCTTAGAGTGTAAACAACTCTCTCCCATCCATGACGTTTACCTAGCTCCTCTTTGTGCTCGCAATTTTCTACATGAATAAAGAAGCTGTTCCTTTCTCCCACTGGCTAGACCCTGACTGAAGTGCAATCTGTTATAATATCAACTCAAGCCCCCATTGGCAAGCATCATTAGCCTCCGCTCTTTCTTGCATATTTAGTGCTGGAACCAACCATGTGGCAATAGACGGCATTGCAATTGATTTTGCACAGTAAGATGCTTAGTGCTTAGAGTGTGATACTGTTGTTTACAGCAAATTTTCACTCTTATCTGACCGTTACAAAATTCAATTATCAGTATAAGGATCTACTCTACTTATTAATGTGGACTGAAACAAATCCCCAACTCTTGATTTCATCATTGCAAGGTTTTATCCTGAGCTTGTTTTTGACAATTGCTCATAAAAGATGGGTTATTCCTTTTAAACAATTTCCCAGGATGTAAGTGAAGAAAGCTGTGACAGTGTGTAAAAATGAAATGCCTCTTCCTCTGCCAGTCAGCTTAGGATCCTGATACTGCTGCTAGCTGTGCACCTGGCACTACACTATACTGTAGGTAGGCTGGCTTAAGATTTCACACACATCCCTGTCATGAAAGATTGAGCATGTGGGAGTCATTGAAATGTATTCATGCTTTCAATGTAGAGGAAGCACGAGGCCACAGTAATGGTTGTCAGGGGCTGGTATGCCTCAGTGAACTGAAGACGACATTTTCTGTCTCACTGGCTGCAGGGATGTTTGAGTTATATAACCCTGCAGGAAGCCACAGATGAGAATGTCACATGTGAGCCCTAATAAAATGCTACATTTAGTAAGTGTGCCATGAAGAGCCTCATGTAGTCCAAGTGATTAAATAAAATCTATGTTTTTGTGTAGCCTCTATAAGAATTTGATGGTTTTATGCAGCACCACAAGGTAACATTTATACTCTGTGTGCCTCAGTCAGCTCGCCTCTGTTTGTGAAGCTAAATCGATATGATGCTGGCCAAAGATTTAAAAAAGAAACACTGGGAATGTTTCGAAATTGGACATTATTATCGGAAATGTCGCAGGTCTTGAGTTGTACATTTGATCTTGAGTTGTATATTTGAGACTATAAAAGCCTTTAAAAACCCACCTAAAGTCTCTTTTCTTCCAGACCAACACAAACAGCCATGTTTGGTTGTGAGCATTAAATGGGTCTCAGATAACAACACATCTTATCTGCTGCAGGATTCTACAATATCGCCGCTAAGGTTAGGGTGTCCTTTTTAGAGATGCAAATGTTTGCATTTCTGTACTCTCCAATTACTATAATGAGGTAGAAAAGGCAAACATGCAAAGTTTGTTATGGAGTGCTAGATAAAGGTAGTGTGTGAAATAAAAAGTCAATTAATCAGACTTAACATCTGGAAGATGAGAACTTGGTTTCTTGCCACGTAAGTTTGTGTAATTTCTGACATTTTATAAACCAAACTATTAATAGATTAAAACAAAAACAAAAAAATCACCCAATAGACAAATTCTAATGACCATAATCATTGGTTGCAGCCCAAAACAAATTGTTATAATGCTAAAGTTCATGAAATGTTGTCAGAGTGAGAATAAAAAAGAAAAGCCTTGTAATGACAATTAAATCAAATTTAAATAGCCGGAGCTCCCTACTTTTAGTGCGTTACACAGTGTTAAATCTTATTTCGTCGAATTTGTCAGTAACACTGGCTTTGCAGCCATTTTACCAGCGGTTTGTTGAATTTCTGCAGTTCTTTTTACCAACAGGGATACACTGTTGCTTACAGAAATTCCTGACTTCTCCGACTTCTCGGAATTTAACTGGAAATGTAAGAAGCTTATTTGAGAAACATGAAACATCACATTATTGCTGTTGCTTTACCCAATAAGAGGTGCATACTTCAGAGGCAAGGCGCACCGGCTGAAACCAGACCACTGAAAATAACGGATAAAAGTTCAGGTGCTTTCAACAGTGTGTTCTGTGTGACTGATTGGTTCTTCTAAGGTCACAGTAAAAAACATTCTGGGCTCTTGATCTAAATGTTTCTACTTGGATATCCTCAACAGATAAAAGTATGGGAACCTCTGAAATACCAGTGAGAGATATTTTAATAAGCTATTTTATTCAAAGCCCTTAACAGTATGTGTTATCTAGACTGAGCTACAGCCTGTAAGTGATATGAATGTCATTTATCAAAAGTAATGGTTCTGTGGTTGGTATGAGATCCATAATTACTTTTGCCATTTTGGGGTTTTCTCTAAAACTTTTAGAAGGTAAAGTTCAAATGACATAAAACCACTGTTGTGAACTCAAAAAGGAGTTAAACAGTGACACATTTCATATTTTTTTGTGCTCTGCACGCTTGTCTCTTTGGATTCCAACCGATAAAGTGAAGCAGAGGTTAAAGTCCTGACAATCAACTTAAATATTATGCTGTTTTTATCCCCCCTGGTTCAGCAGTTAAAGATCTGCTTCACTTTATTTACACAGAGCCGTCATCTCACCATGTCGCACAAAAAGTTTATTTTAAATAAAGTCCCTGCAGCCAGTGGAGGGGAACTCAAAGCAGGAAGCCAGAGAACTGCTGCATGACTCAAAGATGTGATGTCACTAGGCTTAAAAAGCAGAGTTGTCACTCTTACAAAGTGACAAATAAAATATTAATAATAATGAATAAAAATTGAGCTTGCTTTTTGTCCTCATCCAAAGTTAAAAATGCATTTTGTCTGCAAGTGTCTTTCAAGCATAGATGAATGAACCAACATTGATTAGCTTTGTATTCATATTTCTTCCACTGGGATGAAGTCTCAAGCAGCAAACCAGATAAATCTTGGTGACAACACTAAAATGTTCATTGCAAAGAGCAAGCAACAGGATCTCAACATCTCAAAAAGAAACACAGTCACTTTGCTTTCATACATTCAGTTGGATTTTCTTTCCTATTTTCAGGCGTATTCAGGCATTACAGGTGATATTTTTCTGCTAGGGCTAAGTACCAATGCATTACAACACTCTGTTATTTTGGTGCAAAGACCAGATATTGTACAAGACCCAATGTGATCCAAATCAACGCAATAACTGCTGGTGCTGATCCCACTCACACTGTCATTGTTCAAACTGCTGTGCAGAGATCAAATAAAAAGGCCAGCCTGCTCTGGGAGTCTAAAGTGCAAACAGCTGAAACCAAAGCTATATCTGGGAGCAGAGCTGAAGTGAGACAATTCCCAGGTGACAGATACTGGTGGTGGGTACCTACGCACTAATTCCACTGGAAACAAAAGGCAACAAGAAACAGGAGACCCTCTGGAAACCAGGGAGACAAAACATTGTTTCCACCCACGTTCTTTGCTACACTAAGTGCCACAACAAACTGGTTGGTCTCTTGCTGAGATGAGCCACTCCCGACCAGGGGATGCGTGGCTCCTTCAAACTTATAGGGTTACACTCATCTAAAAGACATGTATGTTAAGTCTCACTGGGTTTGCAAACTCTACTGATACTCCCAACAATCTCATCCACAATGCCAAACACCTTAAAATACACTGCTAAAAAGCATTTTTTTTTAAATTCACACCCCAAGGCAGGAGCATCCCACGACCCTCCCATGTAGGGCTGGGCGATTTCACCTAAAATCAAAATCAGGATTAATTGAACATTTCACCTTTCACCTCGATTACAATTATTGAAGGATTATTTTGTTTTGGAATTTAGTTATTTTTGAATTTGTTTTTTTTCTTATCACCCTCATATTTCATTGACAAGGTTTGTACTGTAAATATGGTCAACTATTAAAGCTGGGTTTATTTATTCACAGATCCATTATCTAAATGTTAATTAATAAGGTAATGTTGACGTGCCCATTACAGAGACATGGTTCCACTGTATTCGGCATATCTCCGATACTGAATTATGACCGCTGCTACTAACTTTCATACAATTATGTAATATTGATAAGGAACAAATGATTTTCATCCGCAGTGTGTGAGCACGGTAAATCACGCTTTGCTAGCTTCCTCTCTTCATTCTTCAAAGGACATTTACGTGACAAATGCAGTGCAACGTGTTTGCGTGGCGAGTGAGTGGATGAGCAAATGTGAGAGAGCAAGCAGCAGAAAGTGACAGAAAGTGAGCGAGTACTAAGTAGTAAGACATGCAGTAAATGTACAGTAAGGGTCCGTTATTAAAAATTTGTCTGTTGTTTCCTCAACAAGGCCGTTAGCTCCATGCAAAAGCTCTGGTTGCAAAAAAATCAACACGCTTCAAAACGACAGTCCACAAACCAATGGGTAACGTCACAATGTCTATGTCCACTTATTATACACAGTCTATCTGCTGGACAAAACCTTGACATAAAATGACCAGGTTACAAAGATCTGCTGTGCAGCATGGATCTCTTTCAGGCTCTAAACTCATAGACAGTATATGAATATAATGAATAGACAAAGCCCCTCGGCTGGTTTGAATGGAAAACAGTGATGCCAATTTTGGTCCTATGTCATACTACTACATGGCTACTTCCTTTTGGCACCAGGGTCTAATGTGTGTGATTGCACAGCATAAGCGTGGTTTAATGACAGAGAAACGACAGAAAAACATAATTCTGGTTGCTGCATGGCTTCACCATGCAAGAAAAAGTAATTTTGGCTGAGTGTGTTTGTCTGACTCGGAAAGTGATTTTGTGAAATTAGCAAATCTACAAGCTCAATTGCCAACACCAATGTAGTGTCATTGCTGGCCAAATAGGCTTTTTAGATTCCCAGAGAGCTTCTTATCTAAACATTACGGTCATATCTCTCATGTGGGACAGGATATCCAGGGTCTTGACATAATTTTTGCATTGAACCTCCATGCAGGCTTTGGTCAGCTTTACTGTTCAAACTCTCACTTACTAACAAAAAGGAAAACTAAACTAAGGCACTGCATTATAAAGTCATAAGACAAAAATCATCCACCAATATTTCAAAATGTTTTCACTGTGTAATGTCAGCACCTGTAAATATCTCAAGGTGCTTATCTAAAGTCCTAAAATGTTCAACATCAACAACATCAAAATTATTGTAATGAAGATTGTATGCTAATGGAGATTTACAGTGCAGCTTTCATAATCTGGATCACTTTTGCATGATGTCAACAATTAAAATGTCAAGAAATTAAAATGGAGTTGAAACAGAAAGATGCAAAGTGAATGAATTAATGAAAAAACACTGCCACTTCAATTCATTACTTTAATTTTCAAGAGTCTGCATCTGACATTTTTCATATCACAGTCGGTGATGCCATAATTACAGAAATGTTGTCATTACAGCCCATTCACCGACGATTAAAGTGAAAGAGAGTGGAAATAAATTACCCCTCTTATCATTTCTATTGCGTCATGCAGAGTGGAGTGTATCATAGGGAAAGGTGAAGTAACATTCAAGTGAAGCTAGCCAAAGTTACTGTAGATTTCAGGCCTACAATGGCCTCTTAAACAAACTTATGTGCAAAACTTTCCAGCTGATGACTCCACTAAAGTGTCTAAAGAGAGGAACTATTGATTTCTGTTCACCATCCAAACGGATTTAAATCTTTAATTAGCTCAGTGGCATGTGGCCAAATGTAAATTAGACATCTGACTTGTGATTGTGTCAGGGTGTTGATAAAACGTTCCAACATTGGCTTCTGGCGGAAACAGCATTGTCTATGGTGCAAATAAATCTGATTACCAAAATTGAATTGTAGTTAGTGTGTGTGTATGTGAGAGAGAGAGAGAGAGAGAGAGAGAGAGGAAGAGAGAGAGACCCAAATGTAATCTAATGCCCTAATGCAAATCTAATGCCACTAAAAAACAATTCATTGCTTATCTTGACTGTAATTTTTTAAAGTTTAAGTACAGAAAATAAATTCAATCCAGTCTGGGGTTTAACATCATCTCATATAAACAATGCTTTGAAGGAGATAACCTACTCGCGCATGACTGGCTACACTCCATCTTAGCTTCTTTATTGTGTTAATAAGTTACTTCTGATTGGCTGAGCTGACTGAAGGCTTTTGATTCGCATATCCAAAATGCCATCCGTGTGGCATGAACAAGCCACAGCAGAATAGCTGCAAAAAGACAGGCGTAGTGCCAAAAAGTAGCTTCAGGCTACAATGTCTTAACAAACAACAAAAGGTTACATCTATTTCAAAACCAATATGTGCACATATACGATGTGCGACTGCTTATATTACACATACACCATTTATTGAGTAATGAATTGTCATTTGTGTATTTTTCTCTTAATTAGCTGAACTAATGTTTTAACACCTCAGGATCATACCTCACACGGTGACGAATGCCAACACTGCTTTACACCCTGAATGGAGACAACACCTGTTGACAAAATAACAAGACACAACTGGCAAATAAATGTTACTGTAACGCACTATTAAAGCACTTTACAAAACTAAGTGTTGTTTGACATGAAAACACCAGACATAGACGCTCAGCCCATTTAATCAAACCTCAAACCCTCAGAGGCTTAATAAATGTCCCTGCCAAGTTTCATAAATGGGGGATCAATTATAATTGATTTCACAGTCTGATACATTTATTAAAGTGACATTCGTTTATTCATGTGCTTACCTGTTTTACTATCAGCCCCTGCTTTGCGGATGCACAGAGAGTGAGCTTACTACATTGTATTTTTTTCAAAGTATCACTTTGAGATATTTTGTTACAATGGACACTAATTGCTACACTGGAGAGGCCTAGTCAATACATACAGAGCAATGCTTCATTTCTCACACTGGTCAGCAGATGAGACGTCTCTATAATTTGTTAACTACAAGATATGTGCTATTGAGTGTGCAAACAGGCAGACAAGAAATGGAATTTCCCTTAAGAGCAGAATAAATTAGTTCCAGGGTGTTACCTCCTGTCACATTAAGTGACATCCCCTGCAGATGAAACCTGCCAGTCAGCAGACCAGGAGACCATTAGAGATGATCTCATCTCACCAACGACGTCACCAACATGCTGGGACAAGCCATGAGCATAGGGTTCCTGTAGGGCCTATGTGATTTGGCTGACTGGTTGATGTTTGTTTTCTTCTCTTAAATATGTCTGTATGTGGATGTGTTTGTGTGCATGGTTTTGTGAGTGACATACAAGTAGTTACGGGTGAGCCCATTTGGAGTTCACGGCCACCCAATCTAATGGCTTCAAACACATATAGGGTTAAATCTGAATTAATGAATACCAGTCAGTAACTGTTTTAAATGATTTGTCTTGATTATGTGACTACTTAAAGTTGCACCATTACCTGAATTTCTGGATTTGCCTGTGAGTGATGGTTGTGGTAGAAGTAGATCTGTGCAGCTTTACCCAACTAGAGAAGACTGTGAGAGTTTGATGAATGAATTTTCAATGGTGAAAATGTAATTTTAATCAGGTCTGCTGCACAAGAATTGATTTCCATCATAGATAAAAAACCAATATGAGAAGAAGTTAATCAAGAAAAAGCTTGACATTCTAAAATATCAAGCTACCCCTTTTTCAACTATATCCCTTTAACAGTATTATGTTTAACATTTGTTGTCAGATTTATTTCTGAGAATCTGCAGTAGATTGCGGACGCGTATGCACCATACGCATATGCGCCCGCATTTCTCACCTTGTTTAAACTTTGATATATGACATACGATTGCTTGATACATGAACAGCGTTACCACAAAGCGAATTCAAATCAGCCACGCCCTACAGAGAAGCACACATTGCCAAAGAAAAAAATGTTTTTTCATTATCAAAAAGGGAAGTAGAGCACAAGCTGATGCTTCACTGATTTTCAGCTCAGATTTTTGTGCTTGACAGTGTACCTTTCTGTGCTCTGCACATGGCAAGTTGTATTTTCTCTTTTCTCAACATCCCCAAACAGAGTACAAAAGACACCTGTGAAACAGATGGTTATTTCTCCCAGAGATTCTCTGACCTTTGAAAAGTAGACTTGTGACTGGAAAGTCTATGGTTTGAATTCAAAAGCAGATTGGAAAGTGAATAAGGAATTGTCCATTTCTCCAAGTGTTGCCCAGGTGCTCATGAGAAAGACAGTGGGCATCCATTGTCTTTCTCATGAAAGACATAATCTGCCAATTATCTTCCTGATTAATCATTTAGTCTATACAATGTCAGAAAACAGAGAAACACTATCCATTCAAGCTCCTCAGAGTCCAAGGTCATATATTGAAATTGTTTTCTCTGACCATCAGTCTAAAATTATTCAAAAATTATTCAGTTTATATTAAACATATTAAAGCAGGGAATCTTCACATATGGAGGCTGAAAACAGCAATTCTTTTGTCATTTCTGCTTGAAAAATTACTTAAACAACTAATGTATTATCAAAATATTTGCCAATTATTTTCCTGTTGATTAATCGACTCATCGATGCAGCTCTGTGCACCTAATTATAACAAAGACAAATCATCCTTGCTAATGAATGTGAGTGAATAAAATAAACAAGTTCCTCACACCTAAATGAGAAAATAGTTTGCCAGGGTGTTCTCAAATGATCACATGCTGATCTGCTAATCCAAACCAGCAAAACAAAGATACACCACATTACTTGGTGAATGATGGGAAAAGACTGTGGTCGTGGCCAAAGAAATTTGATTAAGCAACCTTAACTTAAGGTAAGAAAAGACTGTCACAGTTAAACACTGAGCCTAGTTGAAAATCATTTTCACATTATAATATTGGATGATTCCACTCTTTACAACTTATGCCAAGGCTTAGTGCCAATGCAGGAAGTAGTGCAAGCGCAAAGGAAGGGTGTGCAGGTCAGGGTGGTACGGTGTCTAATTTTCCTGCAAGAGACTGGAGCATCCTGTCATAAGCCAACAATTACTGTATGCAATTTTTATTATCCACAATATTTCCCTAATGTTAATTATACAGAGATAATACAAAAAATGAGAATTGGAAGAATGATGGCACTGGAAGTTTTGCAGAGTTGCCCTATATTAACGTTCTTGTTTTGTTTCTATAGGACAATCAGCAAAAGGTTGAGGTCTGTCGCTGTGGGCCGTTTCAGAGTTTAGCATTTTTCCAGTGAAGATAGTCAAATTAAGTGACTTGCTTAAAACTGACTACATTGCTAGCACTGACATAACAGTAAAACTGGAAAAAATAAATAAACGAGCAGCCACTGAGTTCATAAAATAAGTGGGCTTCATCTCATAGGTCTGGCCTGTGCCATTCATGAACCTCTCACTCCTGTAAGGTTAATGCTGTGGGACGTTGCACCTCTCTGTTGATTAATTGCATCTGGACTGAGGTCAGTGCCTCCATCCTTTAGCTGGAACTATAGCCCATAACAAACAACTGTATTTACATGGGAGCTGTGAGTGGGAGGACAGCTCCAGAAAGAACTGAGCCAGATGAAAACACTGCTTCCTCCAGATATAAATGTGTGTAATGAGTCACCAGAGAAAGAGACCAGTAAATCTGGCATAAATGCTTTTTCTTGTTGTTTCTATTAATACCTAGTTGACCTATATTAATGAACTCCATTGGAGCTTTGCACAACAAAACTCTAAGACCTTGTTCAGAGTTATAAGCCCTTGAAACAGCTGAATGCTAAAAGAAAAAAAATTAAATCCAACTTTGGCCAGACAGCGATGAAATGAAGTCTTGATGTTATTGCCGAAGGCATAACAGAAGCATCATGTTTTATTCAGTCTCCATGCATGAACCTCACAGAGTGAATCCCTTGAAGTGACCAGAAGCAGGCGTGGAACGTTCTGTCTTTGGGCTCCATCCATTGGTCAATGTGCATAACTGCAACAACAAATATGCTTCATGGGGTTTTGCATGGTATTGAGTAGCCAACAGCAATGATATCAGTTTCACAATGGCTACTTTTTCCTGTATTTTGTATTTTTTACAAGTTTTTTGACATTTTCATAGATGAGATAGAGAGTGAACAGTATCTCTTTATAATGAGAAGTTTCTTTATGCAAAACAAATCTCACACTCTTATACAGCAATACTTAGTCCTTCAGGCAATCCAGCCTGACACATTAACCAACCATTTTTGCACTCTGTGAACTGGCTGACAAGAAGTAATCTACAAACCATACAATATTGCGGCCGATTAGATCTCACACATCACTCTGAGGGACTTTTCATTTTCCAAATGAGTTATCCCGCCTGCACAAATGATGTAGCCGCATGACATCAAGTGTTAAATAAGCTTTGGACCAAGGCTATCCATTCTACTTTGTGGCTGCACAGTAATGTCTACTCCACCATAAAAATCTTATTTTCTATCCAATGCAGGTAAACGATCTCCAGGGATATTCAGGTGCTCATTTAACTTTCTAATAGAGGACTTTAAAGACATGCATATGGCTTCTCACAAAGGCCAGATATGCCTTTTCAAGTGCATCCTGGCATGAGAACAGTTGACTAAAAAATGCATGAGAAATGTGATGCTAGTAGGGTGTGTAATTTCCAGGAAAAATGCAAGTGGGACAGTATTTAAGATTTCTTTTCTTTCACTGTAGGTGTATGATGTAATACATTTTAGATAGTTTAATAATTGGTGTTAAATTGTTTGTATTTGATTATTTATCAGATTTTTATTTAATGCCAATCTGTCAAGTTGGAGAGACACAATTATGAGCATTTGTACTGTTACTGAATTCATGCAAAAATTCATGGACAGAGAATATTCAAGTGCACTAGCTTTTCATACTGACACCGTTTATTTCAGTGTGCCTTGAGTTCTGCACCAGCAAATGTTACTACTCATTCTAGCAAAGATACCCTGAAAACTATCCAAAACATCACCCAGTCCTTGGAGCACAGTGGGAGACTTGTACTCAAGCTTATAAACCCTGACAGAGCTGTCAGATGAGCAGAGAAATACAATTGATTGAACTGAGTTGTGTGTATGTGAACCGTCAATGTGGTGGGAAAGGATAATACCTGCTTTATACAGGAATTGACAAATTCATTAGCAAAGTTTAATTTACTTTAAATATGGAGCTCCATTCAAAAACCATACATTTTAATACAACAGATTGTCCATCGTGAAAGTATATTAAGATTACAGCACAACAGCAAAATAAAGATAAAGCATTGCTGTTGCCAAATTTAGAGGCTGAAAGTGAATGTGTGCATAATATCTATCAAGTTATAATGATATTCATCTATGAGACACTTCCTCTAACTATGATATACTGTAAAATCCTCTGCAGGTTCCACACGCAGGTGCATCATTTGGGATCACTGTTCATAACTTATACAGGGTAAGTGTTGCCAAAGAGAGTGTAGCTACTGAGCTCAACACACTCCTCTGTGTTGCTCAGAACAAGCTAAAGCCAAGCGCTCTGGGTATTGTCTTTCTCACTGATTTGAGCAGGGCAGCGACTTTGGGAACAAATGGTAGCATATCTCTGGTCCCCAGTGGATGAATTTAGAGGGTTTTCTTCAGTTGGCTTTGAGCTACCATGGCTTCATCAGGGAGGGCCAGTATTAGTCTGAACTGAATGTCATGCCTCAGCTGTGCAGTCCCTTTTCATGCAGCGGGAGCTGCAGCCAACTGTAATGCATGTAGGTGCTGCATTACTGCACCAAAAGGAAAGCAGTCAAAAGTTTCCCCAACTGTAGGATTTTACACTATACTGATGGCAGTAAACTGTGTAGTCAGATCATGGAGTGCTCTCCAAGACTACACTGTCGTTGCAGATTTGTGTGTGTTACAAAATATACACCAATACATACACAGCCACTGTTTCCTAATAAACAGGTGTTGATTTAGAGTTTTTTCCTGGAGCTGAAAATTAATGTTCTAGCATTCGCAATGTTATTTGATGCTAATTATGATGATCTGTGTAAAATTCAAGCATTCTAAATACTAGAATGTTGTTTCTCACAAACTAATGCAGTTTAGGCGATTCGAAGACTCTAAATATACAGTATATGATAATGTGAGTAGGGCTGCAAAAAACGATTATTTTCACTGTCAATGAATCTGCCGATTATTTTCCCGAGGAATCGATTAGTTGTTTGATCTATAAAATGTCAGAAAATGGTGAAAAATGTTGATAAGTGTTTCCTAAATCCCATGACATCCTCAAATGTCCTGTTTTGTCCACAACGCAAAGATATTCAGTTTACTATCATAGAGTGTAAAAGAAACCAGAAAATATTCACATTTAAGAAGCCGGAACCTGAGAAGTTTTTTGTTATAAAAAATTATTCAAACCGATTAATTGATTATCAAAATAGTTGGCGATTAATTAAATAGTTAATAGTTATATGATTCATTAATTAATTAATCATTTTAGCTTTTAATTTTAGTGGGAATTTTGCGTCCCTATATGCGTACCAACCTGCTGACCTAGCCAACATAAGCTGTACTGAAAATGGATAGATCATTTTTTATAGTTCTATACATATTATATACTATATACTACACATATTCAAACAGATAGTTGAGGACTGTGACCTATGGATGACCAAGAGAAAATGTATAAATCTATATATGTAATATTTTATATTACCAATCTAATTTTAAACATCAACAGAAAACATTCGTCTAACATTGTTGTCAGTAAGCTTCACAAATGCAACAGCTGCTTCCACTCATGTGTTTTGAATATTGGCAGTGGGGTCGCCATTTACATTTATAGATTGCTCCTTTAAATTGTATGGTAACACTAGAGTGATTGTAAGTAGCAGCACAGCTGCAGTGTTAGAAGACCATCCGCCCCCTCTCCTGCCCACAACCAACACACACAAAGACACACACACATACACAATCCCTCCGAACCCACAATCAAATTTCACTCAACATCTGCAAAGGATTCCCAGCAGGCTGGAAATGCACATTAGCCTGGGGAAATGTATAAGATTGGTTCACCTCACTAGTTTCAGTTTTGTCCTTAAGTTTCAGTGTGTTGTTTTCTATCAGCCGGTCAGAGGTGGCACAACACCTCTAACAAAGCAGCCTGCCCCACTTAAATCCCTCTGTTTTTGCCCAAGTCAACCATAAATCATCCATGGTTCGTTATGACAGTTTCAGCTACGCTCCACCACATTACTTTGGGAAAACATTACAGTTACATGCCCAGATATCCCAAATCCCTAAAATTGCTATTCGTTTTTATTTGTTTTGTTTCCCCTCAGTGCATCCGTTGATGCAATCATGGTTTTAATCATGGTTGGTTGGTTGGAAGAGCGAGTGAGTGATTGAGTGTGTGTGTGTGTGTAAGTGTGCATGGTGAAGCCGATTCAAACCTTTGTTGTCAAATTCTCAGGCAGAGCTGCTCTTGAGACGCAAATCATTTTGATTTTATGGTTGTTTTATATCTTGTTCAGCATACTGTTATAATGTCGTTCATTTCCAGTGTCTAGAACAAATACTTTGTGGCCATTTTTAGACATAGACATATATATTGGTCTTGATTGTTTAAAAGTGAGTGTGACCTCTATAAACAAGTTAGACTGAACTACTGTGGTAAATAGAGAATCAAACATGTGCCTTGAGTAAATAATGCACACTAGCCAAATTCCATGTACATCAGTCTGCTTAGGGCAGTGTAGTGACAGTTTAAAAACCAAAAGCATTATAAAATGAATACATGACAATGGGCCAATGATTTTGACTGGTATATTAAATACTGAAAAAAATTACAACTTCTGACCATTTTATAAATTGTCCATTAAATGTTAAACTGATATTTGTGAGAGGGCTTTAATCTTAGTGTCACAATGACAATAGAGAACAGTGGGGTACTGCCCACCATTCATTTTCTTTTTGTGCTAGCAAACCCTTCATGCAGGAAAATCGATGTGTGATCACCACCTGGGATCTGTCATGTTATTCTGTACTATTCTGTTACTGTAAAAAAAAAATGTAACTAAGGTCCCATTTTTGTTACTTCTAAATTAAAACCAGTCTTATGCCTAAACATGTGTTTGAATTGAGAAACTAAACTGCAACAACAATACAAGCTAGTAGTAAACTGCACTCAGATTTATGATGATGGATCCCACCACATGCAACATCCATCAGTGGCGCCTGACTGCCTTCCTGTTTTCAGTCTGGCTGAACCATAAGCCAACCCAAGCATTTCTACTTACATTCCCTCACAGAGGGTGCCATAAAATGTGTTTACACTTTTCACAAAATGTCATAAAATACATAGCCTAATATACAGTACATAATGTAGCCTAGTTTTTTGGAGGAAGTGGACATGGCCTATTACAGAACAAAATAAACAAATCCTAGATATCCATTGCTTTCGTATTTCTATTCAGTGTTTTAAGCAATCTACAGATGGAAATATGACTAATGTCACAATCTGGAATTTGGAAGGCCAACCATTATTAGTTGTGCATAAAGCCATCATGATGAACAGCTTACATTTCCCCCGCATGTCTTTGGCAAACGGGAGAGGAAGTACTATGTAGATGTTGTGTTGCAGCGCTGACAGTGTTGCTAAAGATTTCCCACAAAAGGAGTACATTGTTTATTTCCTTAACCTCTGGTACCTCTGCAGTTGTTCCCCATCCCTCCACAGAGCGGATTACTTTGTTTTAATCCAGCTCAGAGTGCCCCCGTACAGCACACGATAGTCCATCGTCAGTCCAGGTATCGACACACGGGCCCCTGTTTACCTCCATAGGGCAGAGGGATTAGGAGCACAAGCTTTGATGTCAGATTCACACACAGAAGTGGAATAAAGCTAAAGCCTCTAAGGGTTATTATGATATCCAAGTCCATTTTTTTACCAGATGTTATGAAGCAACGGGAGAGCCAGGAAAAAGGAGAATATGGAGGACCAAGTGCAGAAGACTTTCTTTTTATCTTCTATGCATTTTATTTATTTATTTTATCTTGCTCTTTTGTTCTGGAGGCATATCAATCAGGAGATTTTATGTTGGCCCTAAGACATTTCTACTGTGTCTGCTAAACAGCTAATGAGTAGTAATGTTTTCTCATTCACTATTAGCACTTTAGTAAATGCTGTTCCATTATTTATACTGTGCTGGTGCAGTCAGATTTAATCTATTTATTGTTCTTGTAATTGCTTAGAGAAAATAAAAGGATGTGCTCATTGCTATACTGTATGTTGGTACTAGGTTTTACAGCAGTACTACCACTGAGGGTCAGTGTCTTTTTTGATTATCTGTTAATTTCCCTCTTGGCCTACAGCAGAAACACTCCATCCTCCCAGCTCTTGGTTTTGCAGTCTGTAAACACTGCCAATGTGTTTCCCTATTGACATAATCAAGTTGAGTGGTGCTGATGCAGTGACATTCGCGGTAATAGGAGACTGATAATCCTCACACAATTGCTTCTCCACTTTTGCACTACAGTGGAGACCATGGGGGACACACAGTGCTTCTGTACAAAATCTACTGCTTGCCGAGTGGCCGTGAACATGATAGCCTAGCCCTCACTCTTTAACTCTTATTACCCTGTGGAAAATGGGAGTCCTGCAGGATCAAACTATGTGTGCTGGAGGCCCGACAGAAATAAAAGCAGTTAGAGCTCTCTCAAGTGGTAAAAAAGAAAACTTCTCCCTGCCCAGCACTCAAGCTCTTTTTTAATCCTCTTGGATTTTTATCATCCAGGAAAATAACTATACTGTCTAAGGTTTTTAATTGCCTTTTTAAAACCTTGCAGTAATTTGTCCAGATCATATTTTCTTCTCTGAGCTAAATGAAGTCTTGGAATGGCCGTAGAATATAGAATTGCAGCAGTACAGTAATAAAAGTTTAAATTAGATACTTAAAACTTGCAGCATTAGTCAAGCAGGTGTCATTAGGGCTTATAATTTTCTTGCAAGCCAAAGTGTCAAATTCACATATCCTGCTGCATACATACACACTGTGCAGATCTCAGTTTTTATATGATTGTAAACTGAATATTTTTGGGTTTTAGTAATTTGCAGATGTCACCGCAGATGTGAGATCTTCAATGCGCCTTTTTGTGTGCAACACAATAACCAACCAAATCCCTCTTTGGAGAATTTGCTTGTTATTCAGACTGAATGGTCATTTTCTTACTTCATTACCTAGTCTGACATTGCCATCTCAATAGCTGTTCTATGCGGGGAAGGACATGATTTTCCCCTGATCTGTTGCTACCGTCTCACAGACTCTAGGACATTGTCAGTCAGCAGTGAAGCTGCATATGTCCCTCGACTCTCCAGGGATATAGGCAAGGACCCTGTTTGTGGACTTCAGCTCGGCGTTCAACACCATCATCCCTGACGTCATCAGCACCAAACTCACCCAGCTCACTGTGCCAGCCTCCACCTGTCAGTGGATCACCAACTTCCTGACTGACAAGAGTCAGCAGGTGAGGCTGGGGAACATCTCATCCAGCACCCGGACTATTAGCACTGGCGGCCCTCAGGGGTGCGTGCTCTCCCAACTGCTCTTCTCCCTCTACATCAATGACTGCACCTCAGGAGACCCATTTGTCAAACTCCTGAAGTTTGCAGACGACAATGCAGGTAAACTATCTGTGTCGCACCGTCCCGGATGAGGCTGATGACCATCCGGGACGGTGATGAGTCGGCCTCCAGACGGGAGGTTGATTAGCTGGCTCTCTGGTGTGGCCACAACAACCTAGAGCTTAACACGCTCACAACTGTTGAGATGATCGTGGACTTCAGGAGGAGCCCCTCCACGCTGCCCCCCATCACCATACTCAACAGCCCTGTGTCTGCTGTGGAATCCTTCAGGTTTCTGGGATCCACTACTTTCCAGGATCTTAAGTGGGAGCCCAACAGTGTCACCATCATCAAGAAGGCCCAGCAGAGGATGTACTTCCTGTGCCGGCTCAGGAAGCTCAACCTGCCTAAGGACCTGCTGATCCACATATACACAGCTATCATCCAGTCTGTCCTCTGCACGTCCATCACTTGGATCTGCCACCAAAAAGGACAGGGATAAACTACAATGGACAGTCTGCAGAAAAGATCATCTGTGCCAACCTGCCCTCCATTCAGGACTTAGACATTTCCAGAGTCAGGAAACGGGCAGCAAACATCACAGTAGATCCATCTCACCCAGGATACAACCTGTTCCAGCTTCTGCCCTCTGGTAGGCGCTACAGAGCAGTGTACGGCAAAACCAACAGACTTAGGAACAGTTTCTTCCCACAAGTCATCACTCTGATGAACAGCTGATTTCTGACTCACGGTGTCAGGAACAATGTCTTGTGCAATAACACAGTAACCCTGCCTCTAATCAGCCACCTGTTTACTGGCTAACACTTATTATTTATTCACCATTTTCTATCTCAGTGCTGTTCATACTGATTATTGTAGGTACTATATGCCAATCGACCTACCTCAAGACATAACTCCTGCAAAAAATATCTACTTATTTATTCCAGCATCGTTTGCACTATGCTTCATTGCAATGTGTACATGCATGTGTATGTACCTGTATATCACATCCACCTCCGACATGTACATACTCCTGCATCCTTTGCACTCTGCTCACTGCACTATTTGTCAATATGTCTATATTGTTTTTTGTTCATAGTGTGTATATTTGTGTAGTCCACACTGAAGTCTGTGTCTGATTTTATTTTATTTTTATTGTTGTGATTTTGTGTTTTTGTATGAGTAAGCACATCGTGAGCACTGTACAATCCTGAGTCATATTCCTTGTATGTGTACACATACCTGGCAATAAAGCTGATTCTGATTCTGATTAGCTAGTTAGCTTGAGATACACATGTTTGTAATATATAACGTGTCATATATATAATTTATGCAAAGTCCATTTTCAGCATTGTGAAATTTCCTCTTACTGTATGTCTCTGTGTGTATGTCAGCTTTTGTGAAAGAAGGATCTTTCACTTCAGACCAGCTGCTGTCTTACCTAAACCATAATTATAGAAAATGAACTCCACATCAAACACATTTCCCTTGCCTCAAGTCTTATTGTGAATAAATATCCTACCTCTCTTTTGAAATGTATGCATTGTCAACATATGGCTTTTGTTCTTTTGATCTTTTGTCTATTTCTTACCCACTCCATTATTTGCCACTGTGTTTAGCACTTTGAAGGCAACCGGCCCGGAGTGTGTGAGACTGCATATTCACATTTTCCCTCAACAGTTAAATACTACTGACTTAACAGTACATAGCAGCAGATGGGCCAATATATAAAAACACCACAAACACCAGCATAGATCCATAAATCAGTTACATCTCTAATGATGATGGTATCGCAAAGGATGTATGCAGATTGAATAACTACATAGTTTTTATCTGTTACTATGGGTTATACCTGACAGGTCTGAAACAACTTTCTGTTTGCATTACATAATGTCTAGCAAAAATTTTAAATTAAACTAAACAAGAACCTAACCATAAATCAAAAACAAACTACCGCACACAGATTCGACTTACTACTTTATTTGTGAGCGAAACGCGTTGCTCACAAATAAAGTAGTAAGTCGAATCTGTGTGTGGTAGTTTGTTTTTGATTTTGATAGATTTATCC
This sequence comes from Lepomis macrochirus, assembly GCA_024633595.2. Lineage (NCBI taxonomy): Eukaryota > Metazoa > Chordata > Actinopteri > Centrarchiformes > Centrarchidae > Lepomis > Lepomis macrochirus. The sequence goes on from JALXJV020000009.1 coordinate 7,667,009, forward strand.
TGCTATCTACCAGCACCTTATTGTGTTGCTGTGCTCGGGATAATTTTTTGTTGTAAGAACCTAACCATCTATAAAATAAAACCAATCACAATAAAAATTACAAAAAACTGAGGACAATTTCTTAACAAACTTTGAGTTTCAGCTACTACACAGATCTGCCTTTTAAAAGTTCTAAAAGCCAGTACCTCCATGAGCACTCTCTTGTTCCAGATCACTGCAAACAGTAATTGGAAACAACTGAAAAAGAGTTTGAGCTAGAAGCTTTTTCATCTGTGACTCATACACACTTGCTGAAGATACTTGTAGTTACTTTTGAAGCCAGCGAGAATTATGACAAGCCGGTGTTTCCATGATCAATCATACTGTTTTGATCAATTTCAACGGTATTCATATCACTTACTGCTATTGTTTTCCCTTTGTGGTGATATCTGTTGTTCTCCGCTGCTGTTCTCTGCCATTTGCAACAACACCTCTTTTTGAAACAGGTCTGCCACTGTACTCGCATCTGTTGCTAGTATAGCTACGTATATACATGCTTTTTCATTTAAATGGAATTTTTACGGATTAAGGAAATAGAAATATACACTGTGTTATGCCATAAAACACAGTGATGAAGATGAAAGACATAACAGGTTCCCAAAAGCATGCCAAAAAATCTTGATCACCCCCTGGTGGCTGGCTGCAGAGTATAGGTCAGAAATCCTCCTCTATGTTAGCATATGCCACATAGGAAATTTAGGCAATCATTTACTGCAGGATGCAAAAGAGTTATACTACAGGTTACACTGACAAGGCCTCCTGCAGATGTGTCCGCAGACATTTTCTGTTTATCTACCCTGTGAGCGCGGGCATAGATTATCTGAAAACACCAGATAATCGGCCGATTAATTGGCCAACCAATTCTATCACTACTCCTTAAGCGTCTAAGCACGTAACAAAGACCAATCACACTACTGTACAATGCTCAACTACACAGCACCACTTTCCAACAAAATTATGATGACAATGTAAACTCCATTTAATGAAAAGAAATGAACACATAATAAAAAATGTGTTTATATTAAAAATCCCAGAACTAACAGAAAATTCTCCCACAAACATCCAGTCACCAAACTGCATCACACTGCTTACAATACATGAAGTATGTGTCCTGCCTTTAGACGAGCTTCTTCTGTATCCAGTCATCAAAGCACCTCCAGGTCAGCACAGACAGCAAAAGGCAGGATATGAGCCATGATATTTCCTCTGGATGTCTCCTATAACAGAATCAGATTATAAAACTATTATGTTCTGATACCAGCGATGTACAAGCAAAGCAGTGTATCAAACCTGGTGATGGTGAGTACATGAGTACATAATTCTCTTGGTACAGTTTTGATTGTTCAGGAGGGGGCAATCCAACAGCTGTGTAGCATAGTTTTCCTCACAAACCAGTGTCTTGCAATTTTATCAGCCTTATTCTGAAAGGCTGCAATGCATAGCCGCTTCCTAGACTTGCTCAGTAATACTGAAATTCTGCTAATGATCATTACGCTGAAAGTGCTGAGTTGCTCCTATTTACTGCTTCCCTCCACACTCTGCAGCAAAGTGCTGCCCCGGCCATGTTCTTCTTGTCCTGGGCTGAAGAGTTTTCTCTAATTTGTATCTGTCCGAGCCTGTTGATGTTACTACTGCTTTCTTGGCTGCTGTCACAGACAAAATGAATTAAGTTTTACCTAGCTTTACTGCATGACTATCTGTGTAGTTTCTGGATAGCTAGCCACGCGAAGCATTACATTAGCATCACAGACATTTGGTGCTAAACATGCTGTTTATTGGACAAACACTAAAGATATAAACCCACCAGAGTGCACATGAACTTCTCAGCAACAGTTCAGCCCAGAGTGCAGATTAATCCGGTTTTTCCCACGAGTTTTTTTTCGACAACTCTGATTGGCTAACCAATGGCGTTGCCTCGTTGGTGTAGTTGGTTAAGGTTAAGGTTAAAGCAGGGGTTAGGCTTAGGGGCAGCCAATCAGAGGCAGAGTAGTGGGCAGGACTTGACGCAAAGTAGACCGGCAGAGAGACCTACTTAGAAATCCCATGCTGTGGTGGTAAGTGGTATATATGCCAAATTCTATTGAATTTAATAGCATTTAAAATCCAAGAGGTGGAATAATTTCTCCCCGGCTAACTATAGTGATGCTCTGCATTGCGCTCACTGCTGCCACCAAGGGCTGAAAACTGCACTGCAACAACACTGAGGAAGCCCCCTCTTTCATTAGCTTCTGTAACCCGCAGTAACTATTTATGAGTCTTTTGATAAACAGATTATTTTTCTTTTTGTCAATTTTGTCTGCTAAATTGGTATCTACCACTGTACCTGACAGTCTGTCTGCAAATCTGGTCATTCATTTTAAACAAAGATACATTTAATTTGTTAAATCCCACAAGGTTTGGACAGTATGCCAAAACCTCTTCATCACTTTGCACTGAGCAGAAATAATCAGACAGAATATCTCTAAGAACGTTTTTACTCTGTCTCCTTTTGCCATTATAACTGCAGCTCTGCAGTGCAGTTATCCATGGCCTGCATTTTTGAGGTAAACTATTACAGATGTGTTCAGTGCAAGGAAATCTCAAAGTCCACCTCCCTGCTGCCGCCCCCTTCTTTGATTGGCTGGTGGAAATGGCAGGAATTAGGGGAGGAAGAATTTTCCCCCAGCTTAAATTTTATGTCATGATTTTCCTTTTTTGCCATCCTTCTCTGCTTTCTTTACAGACACCAGTAAGATGGCCTCGGCACATGACAGAGCTGTACTTCAGGCTATATTCAACCCCACCACCCCCTTTGGAGACATCCCTGGCCTGAACCAAGAGGAGGAATTAACTGATGATGGTGAGCGTGAGCTTCTGACTTGATGTGTCTGTACATATCATGTCACAGCTTTTTATGTTTATCATTTCACAGCATATTGAATTTATTTGAACAAATTCCATTCCTGGACTAAAAAAACATGACATTTTAATCCAAGTTGAGTTCTTGGTGACATTTCTGTGTTTTCCTTGCCACGGTACCTGTCAATTGAGTTTGAGTGCTTTTTCAACCTGTTTATCTCCCCTTGCCAGACAGTGGCTTTGACACAGAGTTGCTGAAGCAAGTGAAAGAGTTGGAGATGCAGGGTGTCTCTACAGCAGAGGCTGGGGATTTGCAAGCTGCACTTCAACTGTTCAGCCAGGCAATTCAGATCCTGCCTCAGCGAGCTTCAGCCTATAACAACCGGGCACAGGCCCTGCGGCTGCAGGGGAACACAGCAGGTACATGCCACAAATTCAATAATAACCCTTTCCATAGACACTGCAGTGTGCTGACATATCAGACTGTCGAGTCTGAGGCCAGCGTGACACCATATCAGAGCTTTGTCTATCTGATGCACTTTGTCAACAGTGTTACAATACAGGCTCTGAGTCAGCCTTGTGTTGGGTACTTTTACCTGCTGTCTGGCATGAGGGTGGTGGCAGGGTTGTATACACTGAATGTACAAAATTACAGGGATTTTTTTGTATTTTAGTCATATCTGAATCATCTGAAGGTTTAAGAATTTGCTGTGTGCTTCAGTGAAATGATGAAAGTGTTTCCTGTACATGATAGATTCAGTTTATTATAAAGTACAACATTGTAATTACAAAAACGACAGATGTACACAGACAAAAAATAATTTTTATTTCTTAAATTATTTAACCTCTGTGGGGCACATGTGACTATTGCTATGGTGTTTTTACACTCATTCCCTAGAGATCACTTTGTCAATCATGCCATGTACTCAGTGCTGTAACATCTTTTTACTTGCATTGACTGTTTCTAAAATTGGAGTGTCTACCTATAGGTGGTGCTTTTCAATTTGTCTGTAACCCAGTGACTGTTGATGTTTAAGCTGACTCACAAGATCGTCTGGATATTCCAAACAAAACATATGTATCATTTATTTAAAATAATATACTGAACAAAATTATAAACACAACACTTTTGTTTTTGCCCCATTCATCATGAGCTGAACTCAAAAATCTAAGACTTTCTCTATGTACACAAAAGGCCTATTTCTCTCAAATATTGTTCACAAATCTGTCAAAATCTGTGATGTTGAGCACTTTTCCTTTGCCGAGATAATCCATCCACTGATCAGACAGCATGGGTATTACAAAGGTGCGCCTTGGGCTGGCCACAATAAAAGTGAAATGTGCAATTTCAATGTATTGGGGGGGTAGAGACCCTGATGAGGACAAAGAGCAAGCAGATGAGCTTCCCTGAGTTAGTGCAGAAATTCTTTGGTTATGCAAACCGATTGTTGCAGCAGCTGTCCGGATAGCTGGTCTCAAACGATCTTGGAGGTGAAGATGCTGGATATGGAGGTCATGGGCTGGTGTGGTTAAACGTGGTCTGCGATTGTGAGGCTGCTGTACTGGATGTATTGCCACATTCTCTTAAACGCATTTGAAGATGGCTTATGGTAGAGAAATGAACATTCAGTTCACAGGCAACAGCTCTGGTGGACATTCCTGCAGTCAGCATGCCAATTGCACATTCCCTGAAAACTTACGACATCTATGGCATTGTGCTGTGTGATGGAACTGCACATTTTCAAGTGGCCTTTTATTGTGGCCAGCCTAAGGCCCACCCGTGCAATACCCATGCCCATCCTTGCAATACCCATGCCACGTGCAATACCCATGCCCATACCATGCCCATACCCGTGCAATACCCATACCCATTATTATACCCATTATCTTTATTAAGGATTATCTCGGGAAAGGAGAAGTGCTCACTAAAAGAGATTATGACAGATTTGTGAACAATATTTGAGTGAAATAGTCCCTTTGTGTACATAGAGAAAGTCTTAGATCTTTGAGTTCAGCTTATGATGAAAAGTGTTGCATTTATAATTTTGTTCAGTCTATGAGGAAAACGTGAAATTACATCAGCATATTGTGAATCACTGCTGTGCTGCAGAGTTTAAAAATACTGCCTATATTCATCTAAAAACATCAATGTCACTTTAAAATGGCACATGTATCGAGATTACTAGTATGGCTAAGACTAAGACTGTTGAACCTTTGGATACATGAAAAATATCAGATTGTTAAGTTAGACCATGGTAATATTAGAAATACTGTAAATGCATTTTTATTTGACTCTAGTACTTAGTGGAAGTAATTCAAAGCAAATTCAGCTACATTATGCAGAGCAAATACTAGGCTGACTTTAAGCCCAGAGTGAGAAGCCTGTAAAACATTACAAATTGAAAATCAACTTTCCAGACACGTGTGTGCCTCATAGTGCTCTTCTATCCTCTCAGGAGCGCTGGAAGACCTGGACCGGGCCATCTCTCTGAGCGGCGATGCTGGGCGAACTGCCTGCCAGGCACTCGTGCAGAGGGGCCTTTTACGTAGATTAGCATGCCAGGATGATGAAGCAAGAGCAGATTTTGAGAAAGCAGCTGCACTTGGAAGTGAATTTGCTCGACAACAGGCTGTGGTTCTTAATCCGTATGCAGCCCTGTGCAACAAAATGCTGTCAGAGGTGATCAACAAACTACGCAATCCTGAAGTGTCTGAGATGCAGTAGATAATGTAGACAATTTGAGACATATACACCTTTTCTGTTATGAAAGAAAGTTTTAGGCTTTTAATGTTCTTTTAATTCAACTGACTATGCTGTTATAAAATAAATTCAGCCAACTGCAAGTTAGATTTATTATGAATTATGTCACACATATATCACAGTCCACTCATTTTCCTTGAGAAAGACAATCTAAATCAGAAAAATAGTTGTGAGTGTTCTTATCATAAAGCATGCACAGCTGTTTTTAATCCAATATCACATATGCAACATTTGATATTGTATTCAGCAGTCGAATACCAAACTTGCTTTATGATTCCACACAGATGAGGTACTTCAGCTTTTCTCCAGCAGATGTCAGTCTTGTCGTGTTGAGCAGCCAACAACAGCAACCTCTGCAGACCTCATATCTTTGAAATAATGCTTTTCACCCGACAGTGAAATAAGATGGAACAAACAACACTAGTCAGCTCAATATGCCAAACAAAGGCAAATGATATGATATTACAGAACAGGACTCCTCTAAAACACCATGTAAACACATTTGTGAATTTAGTTTCGTCAGAGGGGGAATTTACTTTTCATCTATTCTCAATAAACTCTTACAAACACTGCATAAATAGATTCAACTTGAAGCATTTGCTTACTTACAAGCAGAATGATTTGAGGAGATGTGAGACGAAAATGGAGGCTGAGTAAATCACATCAAAATCTTAAGAAATTGCAGTTTATGCTAAAGTGAATTCTCCACATATACTGTACAATATTTGTCCGCAGGGCTTCAGCACACAGTTTCACTTCAGTTTCTGTACAGTAGCTATTTATGTGGAGGCTTTATCGACTTTACAGTTTTTATGGGTGCCTACAGAGTGATTCTAAAAATGGCACCACTCAGGTTGTGGTCTGCCCACTGAGCTATGGGACTATGTGCATTATGCTTAATGCTTTACTACTGCATATTTGTCTTGGACCTCTCCCAGGCAGACTAAAGCCACCGGCTCCTTCTGCTCATCTCTCTGGTAGAAGGAACAGGTTTTCAGGTGATCTGACATGGAAGGAGTATTGCTGAATCTCCATCTGTCCACAGACGAAAACAGAGAGCTGAACTCCCAAACCTGTAAACACAGAGACAGAGCAGAAGTAGGTGTAGGAGGCTGCTGTCATGGCATCTAACAACTTAACTGCACCCATGGCCATGAGGAAAAATTTATTTTTACTATGTAGGGAATCTAGAACACGGAGTATTTTTATCACGTCATGGTATGATGTTATTTCTGTATCCATCCATTACAAATTTATTCAAATGATGCACAAATACCCAGCTGTCACCCACAGTGTTATCAACACTTTGTTTCCATGAATGATCACATATCTGACTTGTTATGGAAGCTGAGTATTTACTGGCAGCAAGCCCTCAGGCCATTCCACATGACTGATATCATCGGCACACTCTTTGTCCCATGATCACTGCAGTGCTGAAATAGTCAATGTAAAAATACACACTTATGTATTTTACTTCATCAACTTAGGCAAAGAGGTTATGTGTTATCTCATCTTTTTTTAAAGAATTGGTGGAAAGATAGCCAAACAACAAAATAAAAATTACTTATTACTTTAGTATAAACATATAGAAATCTACCCCATATTTAGGTTTTGGTTCATATCTGTGGAACTGTAAATCATAAAAAATGTCTTTCAAGAATTCCTTGTTTCACAATAAAGATTGTCATTTTCAACAATACTCCAATATTCACCAAATTTGTTACATAAAATATTCATCTACCTCAAGAAATCCTGCACACATTGATGGCATTTCATGTATAGACGGCGCTACAGCAACATGATGAATAGATAGCTCAATGGACATGAGTCTGAATCACTTAAAACTTCATCCTTATCTACACTGGTTATAATTGCAGACAGGATTTAGGTAATCTCCAAAAATCAAGGCAGCTGGCTGTGTCATCAAGCCTCAGACCACTAGACAACTAGGCGTCCCTGTGACCTAGTGGTCTAAGCCATGGGGTCTAAGGTCTAGCTGATTGGTGTAATGTAAACACAACATCCCTGGTGTGAAACCAGCGGTTGCATGTGACTCCTGTTTTTTGTGAATCTCTCTAATGTTTGCTATCAAATAAAGGTGGGAAAACTCTTGAAAGCTACTACACAGTTAAGCATTGTTGTCTATAACTAGTGTGTATTTTATTTCAAGTCTGGATCCAGATTTTTTTTATGTGATGATGACTGTGCAGCCTTGGCCTATAGAAGCCTAGTCTATATAACAGCATATGATTTGTTTTTCAAACTTTATGCTGTAGAATAAAATCAGCACGTTGTAACACTTCATTCAGCTCAACTGTCTAGCTGCCAAGCCACTGCTTGGTCACCACTGGTCACCAAAGTCAGAAAAAAAAACTAATTTTTTTTTCCCTTAATGTGCCTGACCCCACATGTGGCTATTTTTGATAAGGACCAAGAACAAAGTAGAAAATCTCCAGTGGCTGCTTCAGTGTGGCTGTGATTAAGTTTGATATACTGTTAGAGAGTAAAAGAGTCTGGAGACTTTTTGCAGTGCTGCAGCTGTCATACTGCATGAATGACTTTTCCAATGACAGTTGGAAAGAATGGTGCCAGATACTAAATGGGCATTGATATAGACATTTGGCCCTGTGTTTACTTTCCCTTCATTGTGTACAAGGTTGAGATCATAAGAATATTTGAGATGGAATGGTAGCTCTCTATCAGTAACATAAATAAATATAATAATATTTGAAAATCCCCTGCAGTTCAGTTAACATAAATAGAGTTGTGACAGATGATTCAAGCAATTAGTCTAAAGTAATACATTTGATTTATGAAAATCAATTTTTATGAATTTGATAAAAAATCAAGAATATCAAAAACACATAAGGATACTTAAGGATACTTGCTTTCTTTCGACATTTCCAGGAGCTTCCGCCGTGGGAATATGTCTTTTTTACCCACTTGAGGGACACCATTCCTCTCTCCTGTAACAACGTAGCACACACATCTCTCATCAGATGGGAGACCTGGGAGAGCTGAGATAATGTAAAACTGTCAAGGTAAGCAGCAATGTGCTGAAGGATCTCCAGGGGCAGGCTGCTCAGGGGATCCAGATTATGTGCATCATTTCTCTGAGGGCTGAAGTTTTTCTCGCTTTCACAGAGGGAAGGGACTTCTGGCTGGAGGACAACGGCGCTGACATCTTGGCAGAATTTAATAGTAGCTTGGTGACCTGCAGGGTGAAACCTTGTCTGGCTGAAAGTGCAGCCGAGGTAAGCTAAGGGGCAGCGTTGTTGGAACCAGCCGCTCAGAGAGGCCTGTATGTCAGAGTGTACATTCCTGAAATGAGAGCGGTATTCATCACGCCGAAATAAGTGGCCACACATGTAGCTAAAGGCTGAACTTGATTTGTTATGTCTTCTGGTGACAGATTCGGCTTCCAGATGTACATAAAGCCCATCAGGTTTGTCTGCCATGACATCAGCAAGCGATGCATCTGTTTTGAACGGAGCAGAGGCAAAGTTGTATGTTTGAGTTCCAATATCTACATAAAGACCATCTGTCGACCCACTCTCTGAAATTAAATGTCCTTTCAGTTCCTTTTCCAGGGAGCACAGGAGTGTGGCTTTAACCTCGTCACCCTTCGGAAGATCCTCAACTGACATGCCCAAATCTGCCGTGTCAACACTCTGGTGTGTGGTCTTGGCTCTGTGTGCGGGATCCTTCAGGTGACTGCGCTTTGCTCGATAACTGGTAGGAACATTAAACGAGCGGATAGTTTTAACCTCTATGGGCTCCAGATTGCCATAAACAAAATCCTTTTCTCTTGGGGTGCAAGCAGGAAGTTGGCCAAAGTTAATTAACATCGCCCCATTGTGCACCAGATACATGTTATATTCAGCAATGTTGAATTCCTTGCCTAACCTCTCAAGGACCCCGTCTTGCCATGGGGCAAAGCCAGTTGCACCATCCATGCTTGGAGCAGCAGCAGCAGCAACAGCAGCAGCAGCAGCATTGTCTTGGCTCAAGTGTGTTTCCTTCTGACAGTTTGATGATTCTTGCTCTTCCTTTTCTTTTCCTGTTTTCTCCTTATTCAGGTTTTTGACAGTTTGCTTGCATCCCTCCATCTCCTTCTTGAATATTTTCTCCCAGGAGCTGTAATTCTGAATACTATCCACGTCCCTGCTCTTTGCCAAAGCATCCCTTTCCTCTTGACTCGCTTCTTTCTCCTTCATCCTTGTGCAGCCATTTTCTGTCAGTTCACCACAATCTAAAGAACAGGTTGCCTCCTCTGCAGGACTGCTGACCCCTGTAGACATATCCTGGAGGGCAGGATCCTCCACCATCAACTCAGGGAAAATGTTTTTCATTTTGATGGATTGAAACAGCAGCTCTTGGTCCCTGAGTGCCAAAGCAACATCAAGGTTTACTTTAGTTTGAGGGTTTTCTGAAATATTTTTGTAGAAGATCACATCATTTTCTGAAACAGGCCAGCGGTTCCACTCCTGAGAGCAACAGACCACGCTGGCAGGACAGACTTCCAGGTGTTTGGACAGCCTATGGCGTGGCATGATAAGAGGACAGCCATAGTTGACATTGAGACAAGGGGTCATCTCATTTGGGCAAAGAAGCTTGTGCTCCTCTTGCTTGCAGACATGGAGGATGGCGCCACAGTTTTTATGACACTTTATGATCATGCATGAGACAGAAATCTGCACTGGGACTTGACAGTGGACATTGTAACACTTGTCACAATGCTGATGGTTCCCCACAGGCATTTTTTCTGCTTTTCACCTTAAGAAAGAAATAACACAACAGCAAAGGTAGTTGTTAAGGTATGTTTGCAACATTTCTTGGTCCAAATCCATGCTGTAGCTGATGAAAAAATATATTTTTAAGTAATGTGAGAATCATATTACATGTCAAATAGTGAAAATAAATGCACTTCTCATTGTGGTTTATGAACACAAGGATCCTCTGAGAAGAGTTTCAAGCCAGAAACACTGTTACAAGGTACACTGTTCATTGAAAGATGTTGTTAATGTGCAAGTCTGACTCATTTGAATAGAAAGTAAAGTAGAAGGTAAGTTGTGTTCTGACATAAAAACTTAAAATGCATAATTCTTATGGGTTAATTGAATTATAAATACATTTTTAAATATACAGTACATTAAGAAAATACATACAGAAAACAAAGAAAATCCACAAAGAAATCCAAGTTTTAGTAAATAAAAAGTGAACAACTGGAACAATAACATTGAAATTTCTCACCCTTTGTTCCTCTGTGCCTGTCACCTTGTGTTTGCTGGCACCTCTGAATAACCTCTGCACTGTGTCTGGACATTATAAATAGACAGAAACAGAGGGGCAGACAGGCCAGTTGGACGGGGCACCATTGTCACACAGCCATTAAGAGGCAAGGTCAAGTTACAGCCTCCACCTCTGAGAGGGTTGTGACAGCAGGTAATCCAAGTTCTCAACAGTTTAACTACCGTATGTTCAGAAACATCAACATCTTACCATGTACAACACCTCATCTGTACATACACTACACTGTCAACTCTTTTTTACTAGTGTATGCGTTTACATTTCCTTCCAAAATTATACATTTCAACATTCCAACAAAAAAAAAGATTGAACAAATTTAAAGCAATTCCACTTTAAAAAAGCATTAAACCAATTTCACAGGTGGTTTCTCTGATTACCAAATGTGTTTTTAGTGGTATGAAATTATTTAATTAATTAATTATAGGTGGTTTCTTCTTGGTTATTTTTTAAATCAAAAATCTATACGAAATAGTAGTATCTTGTTGGCTTATTTTTCCTGATTCGTGTCCTCCACTAGATGTCAGTCACACACTTTCAAAAATTCCAGCAAGATTTCTCCAACAACTGTTTTCTGCTGCCTGATCAAATTCAAAACATGGTTTAGTTAAATTATTGCAGGTTGCAATGTAGGTAGGTCAACACATTGAAATTCATTCCAAACCTTTTCAAATGATTATGTCCTATTTTGAAATAAACAGTTTTAGGACCCATGTGTATTTTTTAAGGTAAACAGCTGAAGGTAAACTTATCTTCATCAAGTGATTGATTGAGCCAATATAGCAACTGATGCATTCTCAGCACCTTGTGTCATTTATGGAATAGGCCCAAATACCTGTCTCTTTTAAGTGAACCAACATTCAGTGGTGTCATAACATAAACCTGTGCTGCTCTTCAACAGCAGTAGTTTAATTTGACAGTACATTCAGTAGCTCATAATTTGTCGACTTCTATATGTGGCACTGATTTCAAACTGCAAACTAAAAAAGGTACACACCTGCTATTCTGTGTTGGTTGTCATTCATGCCATCTCTTTCATTCACTTGCATAAATGAGGCATTGATCCAGTCTAACTAGCTTTAACTAATTACACTGATTTACATTTAAGGCTGGCTGAACTATCATCCTGTTCACTCCCCCATATCACCCAGCCAACACCTCCTGACACCCATTTTCCACCCTGTGTAAAATGTGCTGGATCCACAGTCTGCATCTGGAAGTCTTCAACTTTTTTTTTCACCTGGCACAGATTACAATGAACAGCTTATCAGAGGCAGCTGCTTTGGTCTCTATATGCTCTGCAATCAGCATACATTTCATCAGGAGTGAGAGAAAGAAAGAGACTTTAGAAAAAACACTTGCTATTTCAGTGTCTTGTTGCTATACAATAGCGGCACATCTGAGACAAGAGAAAGTTCTATTGTTGAGGTTAGATTGGTCATATATATATATATATATATATATATTATAAATTTAAAATCAGGTGTAGTAATTATAGATTAGTTCTCTGTAATTGCTGCTATATACCATGTCCAATAAACTCTGGTTTGATTCAAAGTTGATCAAAGTTGTTGTTCTGTAATGCTGGTCAGGTTAAAATTCTATTTAAGTTATTGGTATTTTCAGCAAGGAGTGGTACAGCCTGAAATCCTAATCAACATACTAGAGTAGCAGAATATAGTGTTTCAGCAAAACAAATGTGTCAGTTTTGAAGGAATAGTTTGACATTTTAGGAAATACACTAATTTACTTCCTGGCAGTTCGACATAACTCTCATATCTGTCTATAACATAAAAGACTACAGCCAGCAGCGAGTTAGGTTAGCTTAGCATAACAACTGGAAAAGGGGGGAAAGATTAGCCTGGCTTACTAATTAACACATTATCTTGTTGTCGTGTGTTTAATGTACAGAATATTAAGTGTAAATGCATTAATTTGCAGTTTTACAGGGGGTTATTTGCAGCACTATACTTTGGTCTGGACTCTAGAAAGTAACTGCGTGCAGCTACAAAATAGACAGGAACAGCAAACTGTCATTTTTATGCTTCGGTTGTTATGGGGATAAAAAAAAAAAAGATAAACATGTCTGTGACCTTTGTGCTGGTAGGTCAATTATATTACTTTCCCACATTTCTACTCTTAGGTTAAGCTAACCCAACCGGCTTCTTGCGGTAGCTTCATATTTAAAATACAGAAGTATCAGTCTTCTCATACACATCTCTTCAAGAGAAGAAGCCCAAAATGTCAAACTTTTCCTTCAGTGTTTTACCACTATTCATTACTCACATAAAAGAAGACCAACAACAATAATGTTACATTTAAAGAAAAAAAACATATAGACTGCAGTTTTAATCGGCTGGTAATGTTTAAATTATTAGTTTTATTCCAAATGTACATATATTTTCTGTGTAACAGCACAATGAAGAACAAACTACAAGTTGTTTACTTCTAAAGTAATTTGGAATATAGATAATTCCATATACCAAAATTCAGACTTTGCAACAAATAATAGTTTCATCACTAAAAATTCAGACTTTAGCCTATACTGAAAAACAAATTAGTTTTAACAACATATTGCAAAGAAACAAAATGTTTAACAGCACAGACAAGTCTCATTTAATACATTTCTTTTGGATGCTCAGCTTGAACTCTTATGCAACCTGGCAGCTCAAAAAGGGGATAATTACAGCTTGTCCATTTTCTGTAGCAGATTTGAGCAATTCAGTGGCTACGGGTTAATGATTCATGCAAGCTCCATGTCATTTAACTGTAATTTAATGTTCTGAAATGTTACTGAACAGCTTTACATGGCAGAGGGAAAAAAAGTCAAACTTGATTTATGTTCAAGGCATTGAAAAGCTGTCAGCCCACAGCAGGACTAATGAAAACATCACTGGTCTCAAGTTTTATATTGAAGGTTTAATTTTACCAACACACTAAGTACAGTGCATCCTTATATGGTCTGCAGTGCTTCCTATAAATCTCATCCAATTCTTTGAGATTTTTTCTCTTACTGCCTTTCCTCTTAAATTTTGCCCCCATTTTGGGATATACATCTAGTTTATTATACCCGGCAAAACGTATTAATAAGGCCAAACCTTTGGGACAACATAGAGAAAAATGTGCTGCTGAATTTCCAAAGACCTGGGAAGCTGTGTCAGTACTGTGTTTATTACAGAGCTTGGCTCAGCAAAGGCCTATAAATAAGCTATAGACTGCTATGGAAATGTATAATGAAAATGAAACTATACCAACTCAACAAGCTCAGCTCAAATACTGTATGAGTTGGAAGTTTCAGGCGAGAAACTGATTACACATTTGGCTCATATGAAGCACACATGAATAGATTTTCAATCTTTTTTAGAGGGCCCCTATGATAATGTTCTTCAAGAGAAAAGTCTTGATGATAAATTGAGGATCATTTCAAGATTATAACATTATGTTGTAGTGTCTTGTTGATATGATGAATACATATGTATACAGATATTATGCAACATATTAGAGCAGAAATGATTAGTATATTCATCAATAAGTCCATTAACAGATAGAAGAAGCCTAGTACCTTGATAGTAGTGTTGTGACCTAATCGTGTCTATGACTTGGGAGGAACGGGTAGTCTCAGTGAGTAATTTGTTCATTTTCACGCATGCGTGAAGGATCTTGGACTCTTACGTTCACTCGTCATATGGCAGCTGCATGGGCTCTGTCAGCACAGGAAACAGAACAGATTAGTTCACGACTGTGGGTCTGTTTGAGTCGTTCATCTGTCACGTGACAGCTCCTACTGTGGAGCAGGAATGAGCTACTTGTTCACCGTTCACATGCTGGCGCCGGAGAATGAGAGGTAGGTCGGCTGTCAGATAACAGTCACTGGACTGACATTATATAGCTGTTTTGTTAATTATGTGATATTTAATTTAGCATACATTATTACAGCGCAGTGATGTTGTGCTAAGTTACAGTTTTAACACAGCCGCACCGTAACTTTAGTCCTGCTAGTGTTTACAGCTAACAGCTGATTAGAGTTGTTCTGGGTCCGCTCCACTTCAGAGCCCTGATAGGGTTCTACCGGGAGCCGAATTACCTCCAAGGTCGTTTCCTCTCCAAAACAAACAGACCCGGTCATAAAAACATTAAAACATAGCCACATAGCAACGTTAGCGTTAGCCCTGTGGTGTGTTACAGCTAACAGCTGATCCAGGTCGCAACGCAACTTTTACTTTTTATTTATCAACAGAGCCGTTCTGTTGATAAATAAAAAGTCAACCTGGCCATGTGCTCATGTTTGTTTCTCTGTCTGAAATCTGTCTGTAGAATCCGGACCTGATGTGGCCCATTCTGCATCCAGACCTGCTGCATTTATATAATGTGTTAATATTTCTTTGTTCCTCTCTCTGTGCTGGAGTTCTTTTAAGAACTTGGTGGTTTGATCCAGATTATTATTAAATTCGTTGAATTTTAAAAAGAGTGTGTTTATTCATATAGTTTATCAAGCTTATTACGCAAATCTGATATTAGTATTTTACTAATGGATAGAGACGTTAGGCTACTGTATGAATGAGCACGTTAGAGATAAAGATAATAATTATATACATAAGCCTTTATATGGCTGGTCTGGTTGTATACTCAGGAAAGATTGTGAAAATGGAAGGATTTAACCGGTGTAGTGGATTGCATATAGACAACATATTCCTGTGGTTTTTACATGGTTTGAATTTGGTTGGGCTCAGGGGGGTTTATATACTGATGAAAGAGAGAGTGATCAAGAGGTGACTTTGTCAATTAAAGCAAGCCAGGGAGCCTTAGGTGTTTGAGAATGTGCTGCAACAGCGCCGCAATAACCAGCCTAGTTCAAATGAACGAAATGAACGAAATGACACAAAAAAAGATTAGTTCATTTTAATGAACGAGATTTGGTGACTCGAGTCTTTCAAAGGAGTCGAACTTGCCATCATCATAGTCCATTTAAGTCATATTTTTGATAAAATTCATCAATTCTAACTTCTCTAATGAGAGAATTTTTTCCTCAATTTTATATAGCTGCCAAGTGAATATCTTCGACTGTTGGTCGGACAAAACAAGAAAATTAAAGAATGTGGCTCTGGAAAAATTTTAACGATTAATTACAGAATCATTTACATATTTTAATATGAACACTTGGAAAACTAGCCTTTGACTATAAGAGGTCTAAATCACTACATATAAACAAACACATTTGAAAAAAGCAAATGTGAAATTCAAATATGGTCAAATTATTTCACATGTGAACTGTCTGAAAACTACAAATATAAAACTACAAATATGAGATTTTATCAGATGTGAAATGCAAGTTAAAAAAAGTATATTCAACTCATTAAAACTGTACGCTATCTCCAGTATTGTAAGGCACGAAAAGTCTCTTTAACCGAAAACTGCAAATAACCTCACAGCTGTAGGACACATTTAATAGTATATGGCTTTGGGTGAGTATTAACCCAAGAGCCCCTTCTAGATGGCATATTCTAGCATATGGTCTACCAAAAATAAGAGAGAAAATGTAGATACCTAACATGACACCTAGTTTTCACTTTCTCATTATACAGCCCCCTCATCCCTTCCCATTTAATTAAGAGGAGGGTGTCATACACGTTCTCTTTTAAATCCCTCTGCAGTTCAACTCTCCAGCCTCTTGTCAGACCTGACTGTGTAAAAACGAGACAGTTTGCTAACCCTGACCAATGAACATGCAAATGTTTATGGGCATATCAATTTAGCTTCCAGCCTTTCTGCACCCAATATTCTGCTTTTAATTACAAAGACTAATTAAAAGTACCTTGTAATGAAGTCTGTGTAGGTTCCCCCCAGGGCAGCATACTTTGTGTCATTGTGCATCATTAATGGAGAATACTCTGAAGAATGACAAAATCTCAAAACTTGTAAATGAGACATTTCACTCCACTTGGGGGGGCTAATAACTGCTTAGAGAAGGAGGACAGTGTGGGGGGACGTTTTCATTTCATGCCCAATATACAGCCATAATAAATGATAGATCATATAAAATTCATGAAAGTAGTAAAAAAAACTTGTTGTAGACAAGTTAAATAATAAAGTGCACTGAAGCCATTAATCAACTCTGTCCTGACCCTGCAGGGATAACTTTTACGTATATATTTATGTATAATAATATACGTAATACAACGTATAGTACAACATTCAAAGTGCTTTTCCTCTTCACATGTACAATCAAGTCTAACATGTAATTCTTCACAGAAGTATGAAAACAGGTATGAAAAGTACACAACCTTGTCAATTCTCCACATTTTTGACTCTCTGCTGATGTGATGACTAGTGGGAGTGGCCTGGCTGCATGTGAGTGTGTATGCTTATGTTTTTGTAGCAAACTGCTAGTTTGCTCGTCACTATCTTTGCCAAGTTCTATCAAAGCTTCTTTGCAGGAAAACAGTGGCCTCAGGGGGTTGATGAGAGTGGTGAGAGTGAGTGATACTTGTGTGCTGTAATACCAAAACAATGACCTTAAGAGGCTAAAAAGCTCCATAGAGCTGCAGCATTTGGGGATAGTTCTCTTTAAACTATCACTATGAACAACCCTTGCATGTTGTCATTTGATTCATTGATAGTATAAATTTTATCAGTTTTTTTTACCACATAAATTCCTGGATCACAGTTGCTGTCAGCAGTCAGCATTCACATTTTTATTTAACCATAATCGGGATTTGCGCCACCCAACCATTATGACATCATGGCATCATTACTGAGTGGAAAATCAGTAATGCAGCACAAAAATAATCTAACTGTATATGACAGCCAGACAGAAGAAGAAGAGCGATACAAAAATATGCTGTGGGTGAAGATGTAACTCAGTCAAAGATATCCTGAACTTTGCTGCTGTATGTAAAAGTAGCTGTACACAAATCATTTTTCACTTATTTTTCCTCAGTTTCTGCTGCTTGTCTGCAAAGCATAATTTCATATGGGATCCACAGGGGAAAAAAAGAATGTCATGCAACAGACATTGATAAAGATAATTTCTTCTCATGTAGTGCAGCTAAAATAGTCTCTGTGTGTTTCTGCTGTTGTGGTGCTGAGTGATAAGGAACAGACACTGATAAGCGACCTCAGCGGAACCACAGGATGTGACTCCCACACCGTTAACCTTGTGCTTTTCCAACAAGTCTAGTAGTATAATGCACCTTAGAAGTGTGTGTGCATGTGTGTGTGTGTGTGTGTGTGTGTGTGTGTGTGTGTGTGTGTGTATTCACATTTATTTTATGATGTTATCATACTGGAAGCACGTATGATACATGATGTTAGCAGCATTTTTGTGCCAGTCCCCACTGTTACTGCTGTAGGCCTTCTGTATGGTGGGAGCATTATATTGTAAGGTTTTTGTGTTATGTTTTTGCCCTCCCCCAACATGGCTTGACACATTACAAAACAAGATGATAACAGCACAACCTGTGTCTTGGAAATTGCCATAAAGCAGGCACATCTCTGTGAAAGAGGCTCAACAAAAATAAACATGAAACATGATGAGCTTCACAAAGGTATTATTACCATTGTGAAGCTCATCATGTTTCATGTTCATTTTTGCCTGGGATATCTCATGGAATTGTTATATTTTAAAGGGGTTCATATTATCTAATTTAACAAGGCTTTACAACCTAAACAACTAATGCAGAAAGAAGAAAGCAAGGACAAATGAACCGATTGAAAAGGACCTCCTTAAAAACCTGTAATGGATGACTACTGATATTGATTCAATCTAATTACTAATACAGGACTAATAGCTCCACTGGAGCTGCACTAAATTAGAAAGTGTGACAGACAGCAACAGCTTGGTGTTTTAGCAGCAAACAAGCTCTTTATCTACATCTGTATTCACATGTACAACCCCTGCATTAAAATGCACTCAACATCTGGATGCAAAGAATTTTTCTGAGCTGGTGAATAGGGAGCAAATTCTGTACAGGAAAGCATACAGACAATCACTCTGTTTCAACTTCCACAGTCAGGATATCCTTGACTGAGCCACATGGATCAGAAATGTATGAAATTCCCTGCTGTGTTGTTCTCCAATTACTGCCACCGATGTTTACCCCTGAATTGGCCCAGACTCTTGCTACATGCCCTCTTGGTCTCGGTCTCACACAACTGCTGCCTGCAGCTCCTCTCCAAACGGGGGCGTGACTCAGCTACACAACTCTGGGGGAACTGCCACTCTCATGCTCCATTAGCCCCTGCGTCCCCAGTGGATGAAGAAAAATGTATTCACTACTGGGATGCTGCTGCTACAGACATCTACATAGCAACCATTCGTCCTTTCTACTGCGTCCTCTGCGCTTCGGATGACCTCATGACTGGAAGCATGCTCCTGGTTAAATCAGTGGAGGGGAAAGTAAGTTTATAATCACAGCATGTGAAGATCAGGAGGTTGACGGTGATTGTTTTACCCTGAAATTGTGCTGAAAGATGAAGCATGGGTTATTTCATGCACATTTGAGTGGCTAAAAAAGTGCACCAATTATACAGTATATCAAGATGATTTTTACAACAAAGCAGCCAGTGACTTTCAGACAAGGTTTTCGAGGATGAAATGCATGAGGCGGGATGATGGCATTAGGAATCAGTGACTATCGAGATGCAGAAGTGGCCACGTAAAGCGGGTGGATTTACCATGGCTAAATCCAGAGGGAAATCATGGAGTTGTCTCTGTCAGACAGCCAACCCTGTAGCTCTAAATGGGATGAATCAGAGAGCAAATGCTCAGGTCACTGCTGCAGTATTGATTACCAATGGAAGATGTCTGATTCTCTTTCTCAAGTCTCACTCTTCCACCCCACCACACACACACTCAGACACACACAGGCACACAACTGAATTATACTTTGCTCTTAGTTTGAACTCATTTGCAGTCGGCCAAATGTTTATGCACAAGCTGTAAAACTTAACCAGTCAACAGCACGTACATGGCGATTGCCTCAAAACCAATTTCCAGTTTACAGTGAAAGTGTTTTGCAATGGCCGTTTGTTGAACATACAGTATCATTCATTGGGCAGACATTAAATTTGAAAGCTTGGTGGGGTGTTTATTGAAGTCCTGACCCTGTCCTCCACTCATTAAATTGATTCATGGATTCAATAAGTGGGGCACAGGCGGCAGGTGTGCATGTCGGTGTGCGCACGAGGCTCACAGGCATCCATCACACTGATCAGGTATCTTAGACTGCTTCTCCATGCAGCACTCTCACAAGACCCCTGCAGATGTTGCTGGCTTACAGCCCAGTCTGACCCAAGGCTAGTCTGTACATAGACGCATGCACACACACGATTACAGAGGCTTACAGATAACATAAAGATGCAAAAACACACGCACAAAAACAGGCACAAACCTCACACGCCCAAAGCTTCAGTTTCATTATACTAACTGTGTGTCATTCAGGCCAAATGAGGTTAAACTGTCTTCTGGAGAGAGATCGTTCATGTTCCAGTGAACATTAAGAGCCTGATCCAAAGCCTCACAACTAAAAATAGAAACTGTGATTCGAGACATTTTCAGTCTTCAGTTTAGTGATGCCTGCGAGTTTTTGATGTTTGGTGAAGCTTTCAAAGGTTCTCTCAAATCTCGTATACTATATGTGTGACCAACAAATAGCCTTAAGTTAAACGTCGCTCAATGTAATCCCAACATCTGCAGCCAGTTTATATGTAAAAATGAAACTTCTACAGAGAAAAGGTGATATTTATTTTCTAAATTTTATTGTTAGCACAAAAGATATGCTACTAGAAAACAATTGTTTTCAAAATATCATGATTTTCCAAGGGATCAAATAATGTGGATGTCCTGTCTGTTTACAGAGCCACGCTGCGGGAAAACATCAGCATCACAACATAAACTCACATTACATTGCTACACATTGTGATTTTTATATTACATATATTTATAAAGTATAATGCCTGGTCAAGTGTTCATTAGAGAGTACATGGCCTGAGATTTCAGACTGAAAACATTCAGTGGTGAGGAATTAAATGACCCCCGGCATTCTGCCTGAGCCTCTAACATTTCCCTGTAGTGACTGACTAATGAAAACATTCTATGAAAAGTTGCTTGTTTTTGCCTCATTAGCTCTTCAAAAGTAGAACTTTTTGCATTCTGTTTACCTGACATTCAGACTTAAGAAAATCAATCAAATCCCCTAGTTGACATAAGAACAGCTATTGTGACATCTAAGCTTCAGACTGCAAACATAAGCAATAAAAGATTAAAAGATGTTATGCAATGGTAAAATTACTTAGTGCTGATAAACAGGATGAGCATTATTATTAGTCTGTCATATAACATACAATTTTCTAGTCCCCACAGAGAAGGATGATTTGAATAGACACAAAGACAATATTTTCAGTGCAACTAAGACATTTTAATGTCACATAATTTGTGAGATCTGACAGTGGCTACTAAGTCTCCCCAAAACAAAGTCATTATCATCTCGCTTAGCAACATCACTCAATTGAGATAGACTGCGAAAAAAGGTGGCACTAATAAATGCAGATTGAAAAAAGGAGACCTCCCTGATGGCTGTAGATTACACTTTGGTGTTTGCTGTCTCTCATATTCAACATACTAGGTAGCCAGCAAGCTTTACTTGGTGTATCTCTGTTGTGTTCAGAACAGCATTTGTGTCATCTAAGCTTCAAACCTCAAACATAAGGAATAAAAGATTCTTTAGATGCTTTTCATCTCTAGTTTCCCAGGTACAAAGACACACTGAGTCAGTTTAGGTCTTAAAGTAAAGTTTATTTATAGCAGCAGAACAATCACATCAAAAGAGAAAATAAGACGTAAGGGGAAAATCTCTTTCTTTAACCCCTAAAGGATTAAAGAAATACGGGTTTGTCTACTGTATGTTGGACCTCTGCTGCAGGTCACATTCAGTTCTTTGCCACAGGCTTCGCACACTGGGACACACTTAGGCTGCTGACAGGAAAGCCCACTGGTGTCCTCATCAGCACCTCAAACACCTACTGGAACCAAAGCTTTAGGCATGAAACCACAATTAAAGGGAAGTGCATTTTGAGCATGACATCTCTCTCCCACTCTCTGCTTGTCCATGCTGGCCCTCCATGGCTGACACTTAGCATAGAGTTCTGGGTATAGAGCTGTGTGCAATCAGCATAAGTGGCTCTTTTTACCTCTAGTTAGACATATGGAGCCATGTCGTGCTCCTCGCTGTCCCCGCATGCACCTTCAATACTGACATGTACGACCAAAAGCAAAGATGATGGAACATCTGTCAGGTTTTTGTTATTAAGCGACATAAATGTCACTGACCAACCAGGTAAAGAGAACACAAATATATTATTTATACTGAAGTGATGAAGTTGGCATTCAAATTGTCAGTTAGAAAGGTGTGACTCTCTGGAGGAGAGCAACTTCAGCCACAGTAAATACATCATTTTTGTGCATTTCATTTCAGCTTTAAGCAGCATACTCCAATTTTTCCAACTCAGTTTTCACACCCATATTGTAAAGGCTGCTTTATGTTTGTTATATTAACAATGTTTTTCATTTAATTTTTGTTGTGCATTAGTGTTGGAAATATGTAAAAGGAGAAAAGTAAAACTTGATGGGGGAACAATGAAAAATAAAAACAAAATACTTAATAAATAAATACATATATTTCTCAACTTCTATGAAATCTTTTAAGTCAATTTTGAGATAGCGTTCTGAACTCCTGATAGACATCAGTACATGGCAATTACAGAGCAGGTTATCAATTTAGAACATGTATGCGATTTATGTGTGCAATTTTAATTAGTTTTTTGAAGAATTTCTTTAAAGGAGTGAATCTATACGGACACATGGAAATGGGAGAAACTCCAACACTTGAACTTGATGGTATCCCACTTAAGAAGCATGACTAACTTCTCTAAAAACACACCACAGTCCTTGAAAAAACAAATGGTCAGAGTGTGTATTGTATTGTTGAGTTGAAACATGCTCACATTCCTGGTGGCACTCTAAAACAAACTAAGGTACATCAAGGGATAGCAGCAGAAAATGAAGAAGCAGATTTTCTGAATTACACTACTGGCAGCTGTGATTAGGCTTCCCGGTAGCCTTGTAGCAAACATGAGCTCATATCTATTTATGCAGAGCTAGTGTGGTCCCCCTGCTCCAAAGAGGTGATAGCATTGCTCCCCTTACATTCTTGTGGTAGTTGAGACACCCGCTATCTCAACAAATTAATATGAACTACACTACCAGCTTAGAGACAGCACACAACAAAAGGCAAAAGACAAATGCATAAAAGCCCTTCATACACCATTTGCCCAGTATCCCACTATGGAAGCACTTTGGTCAAAATCTGACAGGCCTGCACCTGCAGAATTCTCTGTGGTGGATTAAAAAATGACAGCCCTAATTTTGGGAGCTACATTGTTTGGAATGTGGTTACTTCCCTTGAAATCACTTGCAAGCATCCCTCTTAAATGTATCTGTTTATATCTGTTCAGAGCCTCAGAGATCATGCATTCCGACACCGCCCATGTACATGACATTTATCATTAAGCATCACTTCATTTGGGTGGAGTAACGCTGACAATCAACTGACTTTCAGAAGACAACAAGTAGATGCTAAACAAAGTGTCTCTTTGCTGTTTGCTGCATCTCAGCAGAGCAGTTATTCTAAATTCTGCTCCTTGAATCAGAGACTGATTTGGCAGCAGTTGAAAACATGTAACTGGCAAACAGGACAGAAAAGTGACACAAGCCTGCTCTCATGTGTAACCCTAACCCTAGTACCTGGTGCTGAATGACGAAACATTGTTCAGACCAACATGAGTTTCTTTGAATTTGCAGTGCACCCCAAATCACAAAAATTATTTCACGGTAAATTACAGGGAAATGTCTGTTAAATATGGTACTTACTACTGAATAGTACTGCCGAAAAAACGAAAAAGAGGTTCAGTTGCACAATGACTATTCTTAATGAGAAAAAAATGAATTACATATATTTGACATGATTACAAAGGTTACAAGCAACATGTTTTAAAATAAATCAATGAGATACAGCATAGAGGTGATATTAACAACTTGAGCTTTTTCCTATATTTGACATTTTCATTAACAGCACTTATTATGTCCATGATACACTGTGCATCCTGACAAACAGAAAATACTGTTTTTACCTTTGAGTGAACATGCATGTGAGGATGTCTAGTTCATTATTGTTTACTAGGATAAGCCTCTGTTGTTTTTACTGCCCCGTGCAACATTGTTTTTGTGCATGTGTACTAAAAATATAGGTCATTGCTATTGTACCAAGTTTGTTATTGTTGTTGTTGTATAGGTGTGCTTGTGTTGATATTGACCCACTGTTGCTTGTTTCTATGTGTTTTTTCTTTTAGTATTATCAACTTTTATTATATTGGGCTAAAGTTATAGCTTAATCCTTTTATCTTTTTAGGTGTGACATATTACCACCTGTCGGACAGCAGATGTCAAAAAGCCTTTTGGCTAATTCTGGCGCATTACACATTATATATTTTTATTGTGCATTGTCCCTGCTCAATATACGTGAAATAGATAAATAAATAAGCAGTTTAACTATTTTGAATATTTTAATAAAGCTTGTTAGGTGGCTGACTGTTGGCCATTTAATTACGTCTGAGCAGTACAGTTATGTTGAGTTGTTTCCTAATGTTAATGATCAAAAAGGCACCATTTGGTTGTAGGAAGCTAAAGTATGTTGAAACTAATGAATCTGCTAAAACTTAAATATACAGTTTGAGGTTAAAAAATGACTTCTGGGTTGTGATTAATAAACCTTTTTCATCCATACATCACATATTAACACCATGTTTTATTCAGCGCAGTTCTTGAGTAATCGTCAACAATGTACATTTTGGTTTCTTAAGTTTATCAATATTCATGTGCACGCTGTTACTCACATTAATTCTCTCACAGCCAGAAGAGAGGGAAATGCATCTTTGTTATATGAACATTACATTGGCTTAGTAAAATTAATGAACTCTTCGTGACAAATAATAACTGGGTGAACACATTAGATACAAGTGAATACATATGAATATATAATTTTAAAAAGTTTGGCAGAATGAAAATGTATATCCAGATTAGCATGTGATTATTCAAAAATTCATATTGGGAAAAAATAAATTAAATACTCCATTAATGTGCATACATATATTGCATACATATATGATCAAAGGTGGCCGATGTAGAAATTAAAAATGGATTTTACTGAGAGGCATCTGAGGATCTGAAAGCCAAGCCCAGATACACAGTTAAGACTGTTTAGCGTTTAAATTCAGAAAAGTTGCATGATTAAAAATAATCATTTTTGGTTTTCTCTGCTAAATATTACAGAAATCTTTTCAATCAGGTTAGCTTAAACCATTTGAGCTGGAAAGCCTCAAGTCAGAAGGTTTGAAATCAGAGCTACTGTTGCTAACTGCATTAGAGTCCAATATTGACTGTCAGTCTTTGAGGAATTTGTCTTTAAATGTACGTATTAAATGTCAATTTCAAAATATTGCAGTTATTTGCAAAAAAGGCATTCCTATTATCTTTAGCCATCATTTGAAATTTGATAACAAAATCATGAAAAGTTAATGGGACCTTTTAAAAAGGGTGTACAAATGTTGCCCTCTGACTTAAATGCCTAATTCCTCATCCCAGTAAGTGTAACATAAACGTCTGTGTGACCATTATGGTTATTGATGGCTTTGATGGAGGTCATTATACATGCTGTGGGCAGCATATGCTCTTCCAGTGCTCTTGAAAGTCCTGCAGGGTTTAAAAAACTCCTCCAAGGACGAGTGTCTAGACCTCAGTGTTTACACCAAACCAATTACATGCCTCTATTTTCACAGAAATTGCAAGAATGTGCAATGTGTATTTCCAGTCAATAAATCTAAATGATGCTTTGCTTATTACGATGGTGTGAAATTCATTCAAATAAACAGTGCATGGAGAGGCTACGAAAGATCAATAGAATTACCAAGTAAAAGTGAGTCAAATGTGTATGCCATTGACAGTTTACAGTGAAATGAAACCACATTATACTGATAACACAGAATTATACTTGTGTATGTTCTTCAAACTGAAATAAACATTAGGGGTGGGAATCACCAGAGGCCCCACGATACGATATTATCACGATACTTACTGTATGTCACGATACGATATTATTGCGAATTAAAGAATTCCCTTCATATTTTTATTTTTTAAAATATTCTCTAGTGCCACCATCAAGTGGACATTTGTGCTTTAAAGAGGTGGTATTATGCTATTTGGCTTTCCCCCTCTCCTCCCAAACCAAGCTAGTCTGAGCAGAGGCCCTTTGATTTTAGTTAAGCCCCTTTTCCACTGCACAGTACCAACTTGATTTGGCTCAACTCGCGTTTGTTTGGTTTTCCATTGTAGAAATGTTGTACCTGTACCTGCTTCCTGCCGCCTTTCAGGTATCACATCACCTCTGTTGAGGTTCCAAGCGAGCTAAGGGATACTAAAATGTAACATGAAAACACGACAGACTGCTGGTTGGTCCGAGAGAATATTCACTATTCACTGCATCATCATTGTGCACCAGACAGAGGCCAGCAACAGAAAGTTTTATATTTTACAGTTTTTGTATGGAATTTCATCACTAAATCCACTTCTGAGAAGTGTTGAGGTGAGAAATCAGCTGTGTAGATTTTGAATATTGACGGTTTTACGAGATATGATGGCGGAACAAAAATGTGCTTGAATATTTTTGAGTTGAGGAACTCCACAAGTGGCTGCGAGGGAATGCCTGTGCCAACCCGCGGGACGAGTACTATCTCTAGGTACTATCTGCAATGGAAAATGGAGCAGGGCCGAGTAGAGTTGAGTTTATCGATTTGCGCTATAGTAGCATTTTTCGGCAAGGCAGCAAAGATCGTCAGAACACCGGCAACAGTTCAATGTTTAGTCTTAAAAGATGATGCAACTCCGACTCTGTTTGGGAAATTCACAATCACAACACATAAATATGCTTTATTGGTTCAGAATTATATTTAAAATAAACACGGCAATGTAACTTCACTGACTGTTCAAGTGCGGAGTTGTTGTAAACGTGGCTAACACAGCTAAAGTTATAACTATAATGCTAATGTTACACCTGATGTGAAAGCTACTGAATTATGAGTGAATTATGTAAACCTGAGTAGAAATATGGTGATGTAGTGGTATATTGTAAGATGTGGAACAATGATGTTGTGTTGTTGTGGACTTGTGAGTAATTTATACCATCTGCTAGGTTATGGTCACAGTCTGAAGTGGCTTTGATTTGGATCACACTACCTTGTTTCTTATGATCCGCTCTTCTCTGCTTCTGATTGCCTAGTAGTCCTTAGCCTGGGAACTGCGCATGTGCAACACCCAACAAAGATTTCCCAAATTTCTTCTAGCACCAGCATCAGGTAACATTTTTATTTTCACCAAAACTTTGGCTTTTGACTAAATACCCATCCGCCTCAGCTGTGTTTAGCGTTAAAGGTAGGGTAGGCAAGTTGCTTCTAAAACACTTTTTGTCATATTTGTTGAAACTGTCTATATACACCAATGCATAATAAAAAGTTAGGTGCACTGAAAAAGAGAGTATAAAAATCAGCTGTCTGTAGTCCTCTCAGGGCTGCATTAAACACAGCCACTCGTTCCATTCGGACCGAATGCAATGATTAGCTGGCCGACTGTCACTCTCCCTCGCTGCTACATGAGCTGCCCCGATGCGCGCACCCGGTCAGCTCGCTCAGACCTGCCGAGCGAAGCGGTCGTACCGACCGGAGCTAATATCTGCATGGCTTTTCAACGATAGTGACAACTGAGGAACACCGAGGGGCTGGCACAGCGTGGTGGCCTTATTTCTGCTGGACAGGTAATCTGGCTTTTATCATTTTGATGGTAATTTGTTACTTTCATCGCTAGCAAATGGCTACCTACGAATAGAGCTAACGGTAGCTACCAACTAAGCATACAGCTAACGGTAGCTACGTACTTAGCATTATGTCTATGCTTAGCATAGAGCTAACAGCTGCTACAAGTGCAGGCTGGTGTAGGAGCCAGAGTAGAGACGATGAATTATATCCAGCTGTAGGTGAGCTGGAAAACAGTAGCGCGAGCTGTGTTTTCCGACGCTAACATGAGGTAAGACAATGTAAGTGTAGACTGCTCCGGTTTAGTTATTCACCATATAGGTTTATTATTATAGGACCTAACGTTACTATGTTTACACCTAACCTTGAGTTATCTTTACAGCTTGTATCTAATCGGTTTGTGTGATTATCTTGTGTCTGCAGTTGATGTTTGACTGAATGCTACTTTTACAAATATGATGATGTAGCTGTGTGTTTGTAGTTATTAGATAAGTTACATGTCAACGTTAGTGTACATAAACAATGATGGCTAAAGGTATCTGTGTTTCTGGTATATAAGCTACCTGAAGTGTTGAAAAAGGACTTTAATAATCTGTTGAACACAGTCAGCTCATTGAATGCTGAGGTGTTTATCAGTGGCCCTATACCGCCACTCCGAAGAGGAGCTGAGAGATTCAGCAGACTGATGGCACTGAACAGGTGGCTCTCAACGGCATGTGCTGTCCATTCAGTGCATTTCACTGAAAACTTTTACATTCTGTGGGGCCGCAGACATCTTTTTAAGGCAGATGGACTTCGCCTTAACAAGTCAGGAGTAAAATTGTTTAGCTCCAACCTGTTTTACTTTCTGCGTCACTCATCTGTTCCCTCTGCCAAGGACAAGAGACAAGAGGAATCAAAACAAGAAGAAGACATAACACAACACGCCAGAAACCTTGAAGGAGAGCCACCCCAGCCCCCGCCGGAAGAGAGCTGTGATCACGGGAGACATCTGAGCCAAGAGGAAGAGCCTCCACCTCTCTCAACCAACAGTGAGGATTCAACATCTTTACCCCCAATCCCCATCTCCAGACACACTTTCTCCCCTCTCCCCTCTGCTGGACTTCACTGATCACATGGAAGACCTGGTTAGAGCTGGGACAAAATTCACTCCGCGCACCTTCCCTCGCTCCACTCCCATTTTCTCTACCCTAAACCCCCCTCCCGTCCACCTCCACCACTGGCTCCTAAGTCCTCCAGGTTTGACACACGTGTCACAAATACAGCCTAACCAGCCCTCCCGCTCCGCAATGGCTAAAAAGCCCAGTAAGCTCTGTCTGATATGTGCTGGGTCCAGGCTACAAGGAATATAGCACTCATGACTCTTCCCAGGACAAGCCGGGGCCCAATGTGCTGGTAGTCTTCTCCATCCCTGTCTTGATAGGTAACAGAAAAAGTGTGGTGAATGTGTTAAAAAACAGGAAACCGGCAAGTTTAGTATTAATTCCTCGTCAACTGCAGCCTGTTGAAAAAAGTGGGCCAGATTATGTTTTTAACTCACTAAAATTAGCTTTGTTAAACGTTAGGTCTTTGGCAGGCAAAACATTTTTAATCAATGATTTTATAATAACTCACAATCTTAATTTCATGTTTTTAACTGAAACTTGGTTGGATCAAGATAACAGTGCAGCTGTCCTTATCGAGTCGACCCCTCCCAACTTCAGTTTTATGAGTGAAGCCAGAGTGCATAAGAGAGGAGGTGGAGTTGCCATTTTGTTTAATGACTACCTCCAATGCAAAAAGATTTCTTATGGGAATTTTGCTTCTTTTGAATATGTGGCTCTTCAGCTGAATTCCTTTTCTAGAGCTATTTTTCTAAACATCTACAGGCCCCCTAAATACTGTGCAAACTTTTTTGATGACTTTGGTGAACTGCTGTCTATAATCTGTGTTGACTTTGACAGTGTGGTTATTGTTGGTGATTTTAACATCCATGTTGACAACTCCCAGGACAGAGGGACTAAAGAACTGTTCTGTGTTCTTGATAGTTATGGACTGACTCAACATGTGACGGAGCCCACGCACAATAAGGGGCACACTTTGGACTTGGTCATCTCCAAGGGTCTGGACATTCCCAAGGTTGTGGTGACTGATGTTGCTCTCTCTGATCATTCCTGTGTTTTCTTTGAGAGTGCTATCTGCGTGCACACAAATGTTAAAACAGAAGTAATCACAAAAGCGGCATATCACTGAAAACACTAGTGAAGAATTTATTGAGGCTTTCTCCCCGACACCTGCCCTTCCACAGGTCTCTGTCAATGAGCTTGTGGATAATTTCAGTTCTAAAATTACAAATGTTATTGATGCCATTGCACCAGCCAAGGTGAAGGTGGTCTCTGGTAAGAGAAGATCTCCATGGAGAAATGCCACGCTGGTTAGAACTCAAAAAAGAGAGTGCCGAAAAGCTGAACGCAGGTGGCGGAAAACAAATCTCCAGGTTCATTATGACATCTATAAAGAGAGCTTCAGCATTTATAATTTAGAGCTGAGAAATGCAAGGCGGTCCTTCTTCTCTGACATCATCACCAAAAACACCAATAATGCACGTGCCCTGTTCGCTACTGTCGACAGGCTAACCAACCCTCCTGTGTCTGTAGCCTCTGACCTTCTATCCACCAGGGCCTGCAATGAATTTGCTTCCTTCTTTGCAGACAAAATTCAAACAATTAGACAAGCAATCAGCGGCTCCATGTCAGTAACAGGATATGTCTTATCCCTGTGTCCACTTAAAAACAATTCTTATAGCATGAGACAATTTGATTCTATTAACCATAAAAACCTGGAGGACATAATACAACATCTGAAATCCTCCTCATGCTGCCTTGATATTCTGCCAACAGGTTTTTTCAAAAAGGTGTCTAAATGCATGACCTCAGATTTACTACAAATTGTCAACATGTCTCTTCTCTCAGGTTTTTCCCACAGGCCCTGAAAACTGCAGTCATTAAGCCACTCTTAAAAAAGAGCAATCTAGATAGTTCACTAATGAGGAATTATAGGCCCATATCAAATCTCCCATTTTAAGTAAAATAATTGAAAAGGCTGTTTTTCAACAGCTTAGTGCTTTCTTGACACTAAATAACTGTTTTGATGTCTTCCAGTCAGGTTTTCGACCACACCACAGCACTGAGACGGCTCTAGTTAAGGTCTTCAATGACATCCATTTAAACACTGACAGTGGCAGAATTTCAGTCTTAGTATTATTGGATCTCAGTGCTGCATTCGACACGGTAGACCACAACATATTACTAGACAGACTTGAAAACTGGGTTGGACTTTCTGGCACAGTACTAAACTGGTTTGAATCCTACTTAAAGGACAGGGACTACTTTGTGTCTATAGGTAACTACACATCTGAGCTGACAAAAATGACATGTGGAGTTCCCCAAGGCTCCATTCTGGGACCTCTTTTGTTTAACATTTACATGCTTCCACTGGCTCAGATTATGAAAAACAACAAAATATGTTACCATAATTATGCAGATGACACACAGATCTACATAACCATTTCACCAGGAGACTATGATCCCATACAGGCGCTGAGTAACTGTATTGAGCAGGTCAACGACTGGATGTGCCAGAATTTTCTCCAATTAAACAAAGATAAGACTGAAGTTATTGTTTTGGAGCCAGGGAGGAACGATTGAAAGTCAGTGCTCGACTTCAATCTGTAATGTTAAGAACCACGGACCAAGCCAGAAATCTTGGTGTAGTCATGGACTCAGACCTGAATTTGAGGAGCCATATTAAGACAATTACAAAGTCAGCCTACTATCACCTGAAGAATATCTCAAGGATAAGAGGCCTTATGTCTCAGCAGGACCTGGAAAAGCTTATCCATGCATTTATCTTCAGTCGACTTGACTACTGTAACAGTGTCCTTACAGGGCTCCCTAAGAAATCCATCAGACAGCTGCAGCTGATTCAGAACGCTAGCTGCTCGAGTCCTCACTAAGACCAAAAAGGTGGATCACATCAGTCCAGTTCTGAGGTCTTTACATTGGCTTCCTGTCTGTCAGAGAGTTGATTTCAAAATCCTGCTGTTAGTTTACAAAGCACTAAATGGTTTAGGGCCAAAATATATTTCTGATCTTCTGCTTCGTTATGAACCAACCAGACCTCTCAGGTCGTCTGGGGCAGGTCTGCTTTCTGTCCCCAGAGTCAAAACTAAACAAGGAGAAGCAGCGTTCAGTTATTATGCTCCGTATATTTGGAACAAACTCCCAGAAACTTGCAGGTCTGCTGAAACTGTCAGTTCTTTTAAATCAAGACTGAAGACCTTTCTTTTTACCACTGCTTTTAATTAAATATTTTAGATTTTTCTTTTTATTGATAACTTACACTGCACTGTAACTTTTACTGTCCTGTTTTCTTTTTCTTTGTTTTTAGCTTTTTAATGTTGCTTTTAAACGTTTTTATTGTTTTTCCCTGTTGCTTTTATGTTTTATGTAAAGCACTTTGAATTGCCTTGTTGTTGAAATGTGCTATACAAATAAACTTGCCTTGCCTTACCTATAACGTTAGTATGACATTGTTCATAGCTAAACCTACTGTGTGAAAACCTTTTGTAATGCTGCTGTTACTTGTTGATGTCATTACTTATTTTACCAGAAGTAAAAAAAGTCCTGTATGTTTTATTTCTACTGTGCCCTCAGGTCACCTGCAGATTTGGAGTCTTTCATAGTCCTGTGCTTCTCACCAGTATACACTGAAAGGACCACTCTGGTTGGCCTGGATCATAACCACCATGTCCACAGTCTAGCCAGGAGAAAAGCTGATGACACAGTTCAGTATGTTGCATTATGAGTACTCCTCTGCATTTTACTCAATACATTTATAAGTGGTGAGTCAAAAATATTAAACAGTATGAGGAATACAGATGTTGTTGATTTATTGTTTTGATTGCATTTTATGTGGAAATGCTAACTGCTCTATAAGAGAATAATGTCAGGTATTACAAACCTTTTTGTAGTATCAGGTAAAGCAAGGTGTATAACAAAAAGACATCCAGTGTGCTCTCCTCCTCCGCCGACAGTTGCCTACTACTGAGGAGATGCCTTAGAAGCAGAACCAGGAGACCTGATGATCCCTGTCAACATGGGGTTCAGTCAGGTGTCCCTGCCTCAACTGTGTTACTAGATACAGCAAAATATAAATCAAAAGTAATATGGTTGTTTTGAAATGTGGTAATCATGTCAGAGAGGTGATTGTGATATATTTAATCATCTCCACAGCAGTGATATGATGCTACATGCAGGTCTGAACTGTCTTCATAATCAGTCAGGACACCTGTGGACACTGTCGATTCCTGTATATACTCATTTTAAAGATGTTTAAAATGATCTATTTGTGATAGGTTGTAGTATTTAATAACAATAAACAAGTGTTATACCACATCTGGATGTCATTATTGGAGACATAAGACAAAATGTAGTAGCTTGATTGTTTATGCTGCAAGTGTAAAGAAAAGGCATTTATCATTTTCAATGTTTTATTTAAAAAATAATGAAAATATTATCCAGAACAGGGAAACGTACTTTGTATTTTCTCTACCCTCCTGGGAATAAAACTAACAATGAACAGGTATTCATCCACACAGAGGGAATTATTTGTGTAGCAGTCAGTGACATTACATCTTCCACCCTGCTAGGATTAAACCTCTGTATTGTCCTAATGGATCAGGAGAACAGCTGCATATCTTCTAGAAACATCACGACTCTAAGTTCTCCACACTGCCACACTACAAACTGTCTGTATGCTGCCTGACTGAACTGTCTGTTACTCTGTCCTGGGTCTGAAGATCAGCCATGTGTGGTGCATGGAAACACTGTAGTCTGGATGTTGTCCACAGTCCTCAGATTCTGGCCTGTAAAGGAATATATAGTTAATAGAACTCCAAATGGAAAAGATCTGTGTAATTGGACAGAACATTCATCAACATGATCAGATATTTTTATTGAACAGGGGCTTGTTGTTCTCTAACAGGACTTCTGAGTCCACATTACACACCAGGTCAATGTACATGACACAGATGAGCCCAGCTGTAGTTGTTCTAATCAGTAAACAATAATAAAAAAAAGTAATAATAGTGATTTACACAGCACTATTTTTGACACCCAAAGGGCTTAGGGGGAAACACCAGAGAAACTTTGAGACAAGTACACTGGGAGATAACAGACTAATATTAAAATATATATATACCTGTTCATATGCCGTTGTTGGAGTGTGAAGCTCGACGCAGGTATGTGCTGCTCGGCTTGCACCTCGTCCTCCTTATCCCGCCTCTTCTTCCTCGGACCCTGGCAGCCCTCCCTCCTCTGCTTGACTCGACCCCGGGCCGGTCCCGGTCCTGTCCCGGTCTGTGCTTGGCTCTGGAGTGCAGTCCTCAGAGACAATAATGCTGTCACAGTGGAAGCTCTAACATGCAAAACAACGTACATGTTACGAGTCTAACACGAAATTCATGTTCGTATAGTGTAACTGATGGAAACGGGAAAATGTGCATCGGCCTGTTTTTAGCTTTGCCCAATGTTACCGCAGCTGTTAGCACAGCTACCTGTTGCTAACAGTTAGCTCACCAGCTCGTTACTGAATCAAAGTCAGACTTTTAAACCTATCCAATATAAACATGCTAGCTTCGATAGTGAGAACTAACAGCCGCGTTAGTTGTTTATTTTCATAACGATAAAGTCAAATGTTTTCTTACCCCTGACGTGAGCCGCTGCATCGCTGCTCTCCGCTTCGTCACACTGTGCTCGTTCTCCAGCAACCCGTAACGCGCGTTCACGTGTTTTGGGGGCGTGGCTTTGGAAGGAGCCCAGAAGGGAGGGGGTGGGAGTTTCTCTGTTGGATACTTTTAAACATCTGGCCGTTTGAGCAAGTTTCTCAAACTTACCTAACGTTACCCTGCCTTTAATAAGCAAATGTTAACATGCTAACACTCTAAACTCCGAAGATTATGTTAGCATTGTCATTGTTAACATTTCACTCAAAGTACCACTGTTGTGTTTAAATACAACTTCACAAAATGGCTAACTTGGCTGCAAGACTTGTGTTTATTGTAATGAGACATGTTTAGACATTTTAAAAACTGCCTTTGATTCCTGGATCTTTTCTTTTCATCTAAGTTGTTGCTGTACTGTAGTTCATATCACACAACCAAAAAATAAAGGTTACTGAAATCTCCTCAGGTAATATTATCACTAAGCATCAAAACAGAGCATAAAGAGAATTTCACTGGGAAGATATCATGAAGCTTGTCAGTCATCACTGGATAATATGTCTGTCTACTTTCACGGTTGCTGACTTTCAAACACTTGTTCCACTTGGGGAGAAAAGACATTGCAATTTTAAGGTACATTTATCACCACTGACTTAAAAAAGCTGTGATGTTGTCAAGAGTTTAAGCAGGGATTTGCTGACGTGCCATGAACATCTGTTTCACTCTTCTCTCTGAGAAATATCTCCACTTTTGATTGAGATGTCAGAGGTAAGCAATCCACTGCAGACTAATGGATAAAGCTGGAGTAAAGATTTGGAAGGGTATTTCAATCTGAAGTCCAATTGCGAAAAGTAAAAGGCAAACGCAGTCCAGAAGTTTTGGGTAATGCGCTTTCCCATTACAGTGCCAGCCACATGCAGCTGTTGTTTTAGTATACATTTATTCATAGGCCTCCACACAGAAACATAGAAAAAAAACATTGGGATATTTAATTCACTTTTTCCTTCAACTTTAGCAACTTGCCTTTTTTCCTTTCACTTGTGGCATACAATGTTGATCCTTCTCAGAAGTCAGAGGGAAAGTATCACCAAAACATCCAGAACTTCTCTTGAGGATGCTGGCTGCAGCTTAGAGACAGCAACATTTTACTGTTAGCATACAGGTTTCTGACATTCATTGGAGCATAGTTGCAGCTTTAGCACCTCAGACATTGACAGGGGGTTAATTTATTCATACATAAATTACAACACTCAAATCGCCCAGAAAAAAAGCAAATCAAAATACAAAAAACAAAGGTCATGCCAACCCTATATAAGCCTCATTACGTCGAAGAAGCGTAATGCACCAGTGAAGGTAGGGAAGAAAATGACTGATGGCAAGTGAACATGGATGTAAACAGTTCAGGTTTCAATTATTATTTCTTAAATCACCTTTGCAAATGTTTTATGAGGAAGGATATCTGGCCCAGATCTACCATATGGGCAATCTGGGCATGTGCCCTGCCGCTCCTGAGCAAGAAAGAGCCCTCCGTGATCAGAAAGGGAAAAAATGGATGAATTTATTTGAAATGCTGTTAGTGATGCTCTGGTGTCATCTGACCTCGCATGTATACAGAAACCATCTATCCACCACCCATCCAAACAAACTATTATTTCCGATTTAGAGACATACCTGAACATTCCTGTATTGCCTTTTAAATCATGCCGAATAGCAAGAGCTTTTCATGTGATTTCTTTTTTGTGTTGTACTGATAGGTGTTTTCTTTAAGGATTTTCTTTAATGATTAAAGAGGCAGCTTTCATTAACTTTAAAAGCAAACATATGTGGGACATTTAAGTAGCTAAAACTAAAAGCTGTATTTATAAACTTGAATGACTGCAGAAAGTGTCCAGAGGACAAAGAATGCAACTTTAAACTTCTGAAACACATATTTTTAGACAGCTGTGATGGAGCCCAGGATTTATCAAGAGGACAGCTGGTTTACTCCAAACAATTTCACTGTATGAACAAGGACTGCATGTGTGTGAACTTTCAAATGCGTAGAAAAACACAGAACATTAATTAACATTAAATCCTGGCATGACCTGTTGGCTGGAGATTTAAGTAATCAATGAAGTTAGACTGTCTCGAGCGTAAATGCTCACTTTTCCTATTCAGTCACATTACGTGTCAATATTAACTAGTGTTCTGTCTGACTGTGATTTTCAGTGAACACAAATATTGCCAAGAGTCATACACTGTCTTGGGATTAATCCATTGTTTCCTTGTCTTGTTATTTGAGTGAAATGGCAGTAGCTTTTTTTGACCATTGTTGTGTATTGGCACATCTGCTCTGGTGCAGATCCAGTCTGATGGACTGGTTATTCAGCCTTTAACCAAGAGGTGTGTGATTGTGAACTTCAAAATAGGTGTATCTTTGGTTGTGAAACAGTCACAGTTTAGTTAGGTTTAAGCACCAGAACTACTTTGTTATAATCATGGTTTGGCTTAAATAGGGGAACTGGACATTTTGGTTGTGTTTCTAATAAACAATTTAACATTCACAAGCATTACCACAGTGTACACACAAGCATCATATGTTACAACAGTGGCTTCGTGAACACAATGCCACAGGGCGAACCCTTAGCCTCACCCCAGGGGTTAACATTAGCTCTTTGATGAGAGAAGCTAACTTAAGTCTTTGAGGAATGTAATAAACATATTTTACTCAAAAAGCTTTTGTGGCTGGCGGGGGGGTGGGGGCCTGGACTCGTCCGAGCGGGACATGGGTCGGCTTGCTAGGGTGCAAAGATAATTTTCTAGTAGTGGCAACTCCATCCATAGAGGTGGTGAATTAAGTGAGCAGTTTGCCATTTGCTAAAGAAAAAAGGATGCTGAGGCAGTGGGGACACTGCTATTTATAGGTCACGCACGTATCGGTTGCGAAGTCCTATTGGTCGGCTACGTGCACAATAAAATTTCAGTTGGCAAGTGCGTGCGTGTGATTGGAGTAGGTAGTACCCATAGAGTCCAGTAGAGGGCGGAGCCTGTCTGAGATAGAACAGCATTCTCCTGGTTGAAAGTCCTGTGTGGGTTCTCTCTGGGTGCTCAGGCTTCCTTCCACCATCCAAAGACATGCAGGCTAGGTTAATTGGTGTCTCTAAATTGTCCTTAGGTGTGAATGTGAGTGGGAGTGGTTGTCTGTCTATGTGTGGCCCTGTGATGGACTGCCGACCTGTCCAGGGTGTACCCCGCCTTTCGCCCAATGTCAGCTGGGATAGGCTCCAGCCCCCCCGTGACCCTGTACATGGGATAAGCGGTTGACTTAGGATGGATGGTCTGTCAAGGCAGGCCAACTTTAATGTTAGAATATGGTGCAAAAGTTCATTTATTTCAGTAGTTAATAGAAAGTTATGTGGAAGGGTAAAGTGTGGAAGAAAAAGGTGCACAAGCAGCAGGGATGACCGTAGCCTGGAGAGGATTGTCAGGAAAAGGCCATTCAAATGTGTGGGGGAGCTTCACAAGGACTGAGGCTGGAGTTACTGC
The DNA here is from genome assembly GCA_024633595.2 of Lepomis macrochirus. Lineage (NCBI taxonomy): Eukaryota > Metazoa > Chordata > Actinopteri > Centrarchiformes > Centrarchidae > Lepomis > Lepomis macrochirus. Next base: position 7,705,153 of record JALXJV020000009.1, read on the forward strand.
ATCAAGAGCCACCACACACAGACGGGTCCTGGACATGGGCTTCAAATGTTGTATTCCTCTTGTCAAGCCGCTCCTGAACAACAAACATCATCAGAAGCGTCTTACCTTTGGCTAAAGAAAAAAAGAACTGGTCTGTTTCTCAGTGGTCCAAAGTCCTCTTTTCTGATGAGAGCAAATTTTGCATCTCATTTGGAAACCAAGGTCCCAGAGTCTGGAGGAAGAATGGAGAGGCACACAATCCAAGATGCTTCAAGTCCAGTGTGAAGTTTCAACAGTCTGTGTTTGTTTGGGGAGCCATGTCATCTGCTGGTGTTGGTCCACTGAGCTTTATTAAGTCCAGAGTCAGCGCAGCCGTCTACCAGGACATTTTAGAGCAATTTATGCTTCCTTCGGCAGACGAGCTTTATGGAGATGCTGACTTCATTTTCCAGCAGGACTTGACATCTGCCCACACTGCCAAAAGTACCAAAACCTGGTTCAGTCACCATGGGATTACTGTGCTTGATTGGCCAGCAAACTCGCCTGCCCTGAACCCCATAGAGAATCTATGGGGCATTGCCAAGAGAAAGATGAAAGACCTGAGACCGAACAATGCAGAAGAGCTGAAGGCCACTATTGAAGCATCCTGGTCTTCCATAACACCTCAGCAGTGCCACAGGCTGATAGCATCCATGCCACGCCGCATTGAGGCAGTAATTCATGCAAAAGGGGCCCAGACCAAGTACTGAGTACATATGCGTGATTATAGTTTTCAGAGGGCGGACACTTCTGTATTTTAAATCCTTTTTTTATTGACTTCACGTAGTATTCTAATTTTCTGAGATTTTTTTTGAATTTGGGGTTTTCATAAGCTGTACGCAATAATCATCAAAATTATATCAAATAAAGGCTTGAAATATGTCACTTTACATGTAATGAGTCTGTATAATATATTAGTTTTACCTTTTAAGTTGAATTACTGAAATTTTTCACGATATTCTAATTTTCTGAGACGCACCTGTATATTCCGCTGTGTAATGTGTGAATGTGAATCAGCACAACTGGTGGCCTGGTGTATACACGAAAGAAAAGGGGACTGGTACTTCCCGACTACTGTATGGCTACTGTAGGCTGTGGACACATGCAAACTTAGTAATGAGCCACATCTGCCGGTGTTCACCGGCTAATATAAAATGACACAACAGCAGTCAGTTGGTATTTATTGATAATGAGTTTTGGACTACATATTTTACTGGATTGGATTGTCTGGACCTTTGTCAACGTAACAAGACCATTTTTGTTGGAATTTAATCCATCATTTGAATATGGCTTTAATTTTGTTGTGTCAGTTTTGATTAGGCAATGCTTGTAGTGGGCTGGTACTCACCGGTACCAGCACTTCTACATTTTACTCTTTGTCCTACCAGGACTTTTCTTGCATACCGGTACCTGCCCTTTCCATAACAGGTTCTCTGGGCACTATGTGACACTCACCTGTTCCCATTCTCACCTGCATGCTAATGTTGACGGAGAGAGACGCTCGGGGCCTTTCATGCAGCTATGTGTAGCTCGTCAGGGTCAGTTTTTGTCAGTTCACAGCAGTTGTCTGTTCACAGCCTGGATGGGGCGGGACATTATAAAAAGTTGGACTTCAGAGATGTTCTGCATGAAGGGTTATTGACGAGTTAGTAGCTTAATTAACAAATTAGAGATTCCCATGGCTGATTTTGTCTGGATCACTTTTTAAAAAAGCATTTGTTTAAAATGTTCTGAAAAATAGCTTGTAACAAGGAATGTTAAATAACAAATGAAAATGCTTGCACCAATCAGCAACTGCCTGACACAGTTCCTTTTTGGCCAAGTTTTACATTCTCTCTCTGTGAACAAAACAAAAGGAATGAAGACTAAACCATGCCAGCATGTGTGTTGACTCAGCAGGGATGATGAAAAATGTTGATCTACAGGAGAAACATATCTGAAAGAAATTACAGAATGTACGAGAGCCTATTCTATTATATTTATATTTTGAATTGTCATTTGCCGCCTGAATTTTGTTTCCCTTTACATGAACAAAAACATGTTCACCATAAATAATCATTATCCACCATAATATGCAGAAAATGCAGACATTGTTGCAGGAAATTTCACCAGAAATGCAGAAATGAAGTGTTTAATGCTCCCCCCAGACACATATATCAGCTTTAAAGATTTGTTATAAATAGTGTACAAATATGTTCTTGTATTATTCTCCTGAATCCAATATCATGTTTCCTCATGTCTCATGATCTAAGTGTATATCACACCTCTTCTCTGAGCCTGTATGGTCTCATCAGTTTTCAACACAAAGTTATGCCTTTGCCCCCTACCCTCCATTCTTTATCTTAACCCCCAAACACACTTCAGGCACAGAATTTTTTACTGCTCTAGGCCCTAAGAATAATGTCTTTGCTCTGGTATTCTAATAATAAACCCACAGCTAACTCTGGCATAATTTAAAACATTAAAAGCTTATAAATTGATTTGGAATTAATTTAATGTCACTTTATTTCTTCAGCAAATATAAGATAGGAGACGCTGCTCGTAACTCCTGATGTAACTATTGTCAGTTTAGAAAAAACAAAGCTAAGGAAAACAGGAAAAAAGTTCCGAGACATAATGGATGTGACTGCTTGTGTTATTGAATTTGATGCTGCTTATGTTGGACATTATTGGTTTACACACATGCATTTGTTTCATTAATTGCAATATTGAGATAGTGGGAGTCCAGCATGATTAATTATTTTCTAAAGCTAAATCACTATAGGGAGTCTGCATAGTTGAAATATACTTTGAACCAGAGGGCGACTTTGATGCAGCACCATTGAACACGAGCTGTGAGAGTTCAAAACAACAAGATATCCATTAAACTGTACATGTTAGCAATCACAACAGTTTGCATAATTTCACAGCACATCAGTGGTCACAATTACTGCTAGCAGGGTAGCAGGAACACAAGAGATAGGGTCCAATAACAGACAATGGAGGCATGGCAGGTTCAATTATTTAATTTAAAAACAAACGAGGTACACAAGTTTACGAGAAGGCAAGGCAGGCAAGGGTCTTAACCAGGAAGGCACTTGAACACAGCCAAACAAATCCAATAGGTAGAAAACACAAGTACAAAATCACTGGTCATAACCACCTCTACTACAAAGCAAGTTAACATACCCAGGTTAGCTTTTCATAATTTGGCTTCACTAAGTAACTATCGCGATCATGCTAAGCAGTAATACAACGCTGGTTATCAACTCAGAAAGTCAGCCCAGGGTTTTCTTATCCATCTATAAACAGCACATGACCAGTCACAAACTTGTATAAGTCTACAGGCAGCAGAGAATCATATTTAACAAACAAAGAGCAAAATAATATTAGACAAGTACAAAGATGTTGCAACACAGTTGCAGCTGCCAAATGCAGGACAGACAGAAAATTGCAGACTGTGTGAATGCATGTTAACAGGCTAATAATATAACTGCCCCATCATTAGGACCTTGAGTAGATTTGACTATAATTACAGTTGTGTGTTCCATTAAATTAATGTGTTGCTTATGTATTCTGTGTGACAATTGTAGCATTATTCTTTCAGCCTCATTCTTTCAGCAGCAATATTCCTGATTAGTCAATGGACAGTGCTTTTATAGCGTTGATCTCTTATCTCAAAGGTATCATGCTCCAGAGCAGGTTTCCATGGTGTGAAAACCTGGGATTAATCCTGAAGTTACATTACTAACATCAAATCCCGCTACGTTGTATAGGTCCTAGGTGAGCAGTCTAACACAGGCAAACAAATCCAAAAGGGTCATGGCAAAAATCCAACAGGCAAGGTCCGAGGGAAAAAACAGAAAGTCCAAAACATGGGGAAACTTAACACTAGCAAAAGAGCTGCGTAAGGTCAATAGACAAAGACACCTGGCACTGAATCAGGGGAACAGACAAACTAAATACAGAGGGTGAGGATAACTTGGAACAGATGAAACTAATCAGGGTGCAGTAAACAATCAAACTGGCAGGAAAACACACAAAGACTGGTAATGAAGTTAACTAAGACACATGAGGAAAATAAAACAGGAAAACAAAATCCCCAAAATGACATCAGTGAATTCAGAATAAGTGGAAAACATTTTGAATTTTAGAACACTTTATCAGATGTGCTCCAATTACTGCCACACTAATTAATTAAATACATAACTTAAGGCACTGCATATTTATGGATTTAATTAATTAGTAATTTCCATGTTTTAGTTATATGCTGTAGCATACCTTTTTATTACTATGTATTATATTTTTACTTACACCGAGAGAAGCCAAATGAAATTATATCTGAGTATAATGACCATTCTATTCTTACTTCTTACTTGATATTTACATTAGCATGATTCATCATTTGTTCACAATATAGCAGCTCTTGTGTCCAAATCTGCTTTAGAGTTCATGCAAAGCAATTATTCTGATATGAAATATATCTCCAGAAAACAGGTATACTAAGAAAAATGAGAAGTTATAGTCTTGTAAGGTTAAAAAACTGTTGCTACACCAATTGATAATTACCCCCATCAAGAAACCAAGCATCTTAATAGAAGATGATGCATCTTGAGCATTATAAACATGCATAGCACAGCCAAAAATCAAACTAAATTTTAGATAATAGTAAACATTAAAAAACTTTTTATGATATGTTTTAATGGACATTTCACTTAATGTGGCACTTACAGATGCATTTAATTAATCTTAAAGCTTAATTAAATGCATCAAGCTTTTTATTCCTTTATTTTCTGGGTCTTGCTCTCAACTGTGGTGGTTAATTATGTCACTGATTAATCACTTATATTTATTAGCAACAGTAACAAACAATTTCACTCATCAGTCCAGAAAGTGAACATCACTCATGAGACAGAAAAGAGGAGGTTCTTCGGGACAAAACATACAAATCGACATTCCATTTTATTCAAGTTGCAACAGTTGGTAATTCAGTTGGTAATATTTAGGGTGTCCCATTTTATGTAATCTATTATCCCTCTTGACCAAATCCTGAGTGACATTTTATTTTAGCTGTCGCTAAATAAATGCCATGCCTCCTGCGAAGATGATAACAAAATTGTTAATTTTTTGTTTGATTGATGAACATCTTTTGCATTCTCCATGGGACAATTCTCTTTTTATGCAATTGCTTGGTTTTGTAAAGTCACTCTGTCCTCCACCTAATTTTTTTGTCTTTCTTTGAGTTTCTCAGTCTAGTTACACGATAAATGGCAGAGGCACCATCTTATTCTTCTGTTTTTTGGCTCCCTTGCCCCCTTAGGTAGAGTTTTTGTAATCATTTTACTACAAAATAAATGATTACCTTTGGCTCAGTCTGGCGTTTTATAAGTTGCTGACCTCCTGTTTGAGCCATGCTTTATTGAGGTTGTAACATATGCCATATGGCCTAGATGCTTTGCACAGGTTTGAAGTATTATTCTTGTTTTGACAGCTCAATTTTGGATGTAGGATATGGATGTCTGTGAGCATACGGTGAATATTATGACAGTTGTTCTTCCAGCTAACAGCTATTTCAAAGTGGTTATTAATCTTAAAATGCTCCTTTGATAAGTGCTTGTGTGGTAACATTTGCAGTCCAATAGAGGTATGATGGTTCCTAAGGAGTGGCAGATTCATCCTCCCCTGCCAACATAACTGAGGCCCTATTTTCTTGTTCAGTGAAGTGGAAGTGGGTGGTTCAGCGCTGTTTGCCAATGTAATACCAAACAGATCTCATACAAACGCAATTACAGCAGCGTTTGGTTCTTTTGCGCATAAAACTGACAATCGAAAAGTAGCCATAGTGAGATGCATTCTGCAATTCTCTGAGCTACTGCTTTCTTCAGAGGAGAAAGGAGGTATGCCTACTGCGAAGGTGAATACTTATCCTCAGAGCTGTGGGTTATTATGCTGAAAAATAATCTGCACACCCCCAGGGATATTAGATCTACAGAGCCGCTTGGGTCAAACCAAATATCCAACTTTTGCTCAACTCCCACTGAATCATCTCACCCACAAAAAAAGTACACACAGGGAGAAAAATATTTTAATGTGGTGAATTAGAGTCACATGCAAAAATATACACATTCTTAGGGACACATACAAACACATGGACATTATGTAGAACAATGCTCTCTGTTACTCATACATCTACGCTTCCATTTGCAGCACTCTTCAGTGCACAATTTGCATTGCGAGGGGGCTAGAGGCCCCCTACAGTCAGTTTCTTTGATGTCGGTCAGCAGTTGGAAGTAGCCCACTGATAAGTATATCGATTGCTGTGAACCACAAGTACACCTCCTGCTGTTCTGTGTTTCTGTTCCTTTCTTTCTCTTCAGAGTTTTATCTTGATATTGATATATTTAATAAAGACAGTCTGGGCTACAAATAGCAGAAAAGAAGACATGCTTTGAACAGCTGAATGAAAAGTTGTTTCTGTTGGTGAATTTTGTTTGTCTTGAAGATTTTGAAAGCCCTTTGTTCCCTAAATATAAATGGATAGGGGAGCGAATATGGTTTTCTGTTTGTCTAATTTGATATCAATTTTCTGTTGACACTTGTTTGATGTTTTAGGGCCGTGCTTATTCCACTGAGGAGGGCTTTTTTTGTCAAGTTATTTTTCATGTGAAATTCATATTAATAAGTTATTAAGCCTTGTCAGAACTTATACTTTCCTTCCCAGAACAACCTTGGGCTTCATTAACATTTTGAACCTTGGGTATGTTTTCTTTCTCGCTTCATTGACTCTATCCTTCGGTGCCGGCTCAAACTTTTATTTGTGTCCCTTTTGAGCTTCAGTAAGATGACTATCTACTGAGAGTTGGATTGAAGTTTGCAGTGTGCTTTTCTCCCAACAGGTGTAGTAAAAATAGTTCTGCCTGGATGATTATTTATGCAGTGTAATAACCTACACTGTAGGAATAAAACAGGAACTTTTTCTATAATTTGCTATCATGAGGGGCACACTGTCATGAGCGTGTTCAATTCACATGCTGACATGGTGATAATGATTATTTTACCATAAAAACAGAATGATTAACAACATGATGTCTATTTTCTTTAGAAAAATATCACCACCAAATTTGCTATGATGGAAGAATATACACAAATACTACAAAAGTGAAAACTTAACCAGTAAAGTCACATATCACCGTGTGCCGATCACTTGGGCAGTGATGCTTGGATGTTTCAGCTCAATTTCGGTTCCCAAATGAAGAAGGTGGCCGTGCCATTTCCTGCAACAAATTTAGATCCCCTGGTAATGTGAAACTTATCTCAACTCAAATATTTGCCGTAGATGCTGTCACGGAGAGTAAAGGGCCAGGGAATGATGAGAGACAGCTCTCTGCAGGCCACTCTGTTTGCTCAATACTCATGGGAAGTACTGATACACACAAGTCAAAAATGGAGTATGCACTAAAGCAGATGCCTGCTCTGTGGACAAGGCTGGCCTGGCCAAATGTCTTTTGAGAAGCAGGACTTCAACAAATTTTCACCTAGTCTTAAAGCTCTGTGTCACCCAAAGTAATTTATTTTTTATTTATGAGATAGCTGGATCTGATATTCCACCCTTCGTCAAACATTGCAAGACTGCTAAATCATTTGCACTGATTTCTAGCATGAATGTAAACACTATGGGTATTCGTGTCATGCACATTGGGCATGACACGAGGGATCCAGGGGATCCATCTTTTTGAAATGGTTTGAAGAATTCCAACTATGATGATGACGATATTAACTGTCGTGTATTGCCACACAAACAGCAAAGTGGGCCGTTTCTGGTGAAAGAAAAAGAGGATGCACGTCTTTACCTTCTTTTATGAGCTGTCAGTCAATCAGGCTCACATCTCTGCTGCACATGTAGGTTAACCTTTTCTGTACCAGTCTTCACAACAACCTCATACAATGCATAGATGGGTCATAAATGACACAGTTGGTCTGTTACTGCAGTATATTTGTGATAAAAAATATATCAGTATTTAAATCATTCTTCAAATATAAACATGTTGATTTCCCCCTATCCAAAATCTTTGATAAAATAAATAGGTATATTATGTTATATGAATAATGACAGGCACAAAAGGTGTTTATTTTTTCAGCAATATTCTATTATAAAGAAGAACACTGAATGAGGATGGGATGAATGCTCTCAAGTCTTAGCTCAAGAGACACAACAGCTACAAACCATTTGATGAATCATGCATGGAGTCCGACCAATGCATTTAGTGGTAGAGCACTCAATCCTGTAAGACCCCCCTGAGAGTGACTTCATTTGTTTAGTTTGCATTTGCTGAAAAGCTATGATATTCTACAAGAAGAGCTATTTAGGGAGTGGAATGGCTAACTGCTGCCTAGAGGTTAGATTCAGGGATATCACTGTGTTAGTTCAGGGTGTTCCTCCATCATCTTTAAAATAAGACAGGGCAAGAAGATGTGTATGGGAGTATCAACCTTAAAAGAGAGGAGGAAAGGGGAGATATTGATTTATGGCATCCTGCAGCTTTCCACCCTCATTCATCATGCTGTCCCTGTGCATGCCGCCTTCACTCCGCGGTAGGGAGCTTCTCTTCCTGCAGCCGGCCAGTCATCCTCACGTCTGGGTAACACGCTGTGTGCTCCGCTCAGACCCCCAGCAACCCCCTCCACCCCACTTTCTCCCTGCTTTACTGTCACACTCCTACACCCAGAGACGCACCATGACAGGATTACTCACAACACACAAGGCTCTGAAATATGGCAGCCCAAGATATGTGCGGACGAATACCTCCTGTCATAGCCTATCAAACAGCTTTTTAATTCCCAATTCATTAACAGAGTGCTCTATTTGTCAGCTAATTTGTTTTACTTAATGTTTGTATTTGATAGGCATAATTAAATGATTGGGTTCAACAGGAGTCCTGTTATTCTACCTGAAAATTTAGCTCAGAGAAGATTACATATATGACTAATATTTACATATAGAGCAGGTCTGACTTTCCTGTGCATATCTCTGTACAAGAAGTAACAAGCCCTTGAAACCAGTGTCAGCCCCTTCATTATTCAACACAACAAAGTGACAATTGCACCTGTGTGATACTGGCTCATCTCATCATGCTGAAGTAGTCTGATGCTAATTAGCACCATTTCTCGCTGTGGGAGGTCTAAATAATTTAATTGCTCAACTTCATCGCTACATTCAGAGTGCTATTTCTCTAAAAGGATTTATTATTCCCTCAAAATTTAATGACCTCCTTTAGAAAGTCATACTCTTTTATTGCATTTTTACTGCTGCATTCATTTAAAAAAACATTTTGTGTTTTATTAATGCATTCAAACACAAAGGTCTGCAGAACGGGCTGTTTATGAATATTCAAATCAGGCTTTGCCCTTTAATAAGAAAAAAGATGGCACACTCTTTAGTGATACGCTGTCAAGGGAAAAAAGGAAGAAATTTCTCCAGGAATGTTATAACACTGGGCTACATGCTCTTTTTTGACATCCTTTCGTTGTCAACCTTCTGTTTCTCTGTGCTTCTAGAATAGACATGAAGTAATGTCCCGCAAAGTTGTTTTTTCTCTCCGGTTACTGATGAAAATGGGAATGTCGTCTCAGTTTGACGTTGCCATTTGAATAAGATCTTCTTTCACAGCCATGCCAGTGGCTGGGGTCATCTGCCCTTCACCCCTACAAAGGTTTCATGAAGCTTAGCCGCCTTCCTCACCTAACATTACCATTGCATCTCATCTTCCATGAATATTATCCTGCAGCATAGCAACAGCACATTCTCATTCCATTCCATTTCCCTTCCTTCAAGGCCCTCACAAAGTCAACCCCAATTTATTCGCCAGGGATAGACTCATCATCGCTCTGGCCTGCCTCTCTCCAAGCTACACTCTGCATAGGGAAAACAGAGCTGTGCTGCTCATTCACATGCAGCTGTTCGTACTGTATTTCATATATCTTCACTGTGAGTCACAATGATCCTTGGTCAGTCAGAGTAAATTAAAAACAGCAGCTGCATTCAGATGAATGGGCAATTAATAATTTAAATGATATCAAAGTGCTAAATGCCTGCAATTCAGTGGAATATCACATCCCTTCTGTATCATTATGTATTTCCAGTCCCCTAATAATTCTGCTCTGGGGACATTTTAAGTGTTGGGTCTACATAATTATCTCAGTTTCCTGTATCTAGCAACGCAGATTGTTTGGGTCTTATTTTCTTTGAGTAAAACTAAACCAAAAATGTGCATGTCTATATGAACTAAGTACAATGTAATATACGTGAACTGACCCTTTAAATTGTTTGCTTTGGAGGAAAATCTAATTGTGTCTGAATCATTCAGTCTTCTGTCTGCTTGCAATTTGCCATTTGCAGCTGCAGTGGACTTGACATATACACATAAATAATATAACAACGTGTCGGTGAGGTATGTCGACAACAGTCGAACAACAGCAGTAAATACTATGGTCTTACTCCTCTTGGCCTAGACCCTTCTCATCCTTATTTCACTTTTATAGCAAGGTGAAGTAGTTTTCATCTGCTATGTGAATAGGCATGCCATGGGGATGGAAAAGAAATGCGAATTCTCCCTTCTCCCCAGGATCAACCCCATGTATATTTATACATTAGTTTATAGTTTATACATCTATCTATCTATCTATCTATCTATCTATCTATCTATCTATCTATCTATCTATCTATCTATCTATCTATCTATCTATCTATCTATCGTATATATATATATATATGTTATATATATATATATATATATAACATATCACTTCATGTTGAACCAAATCTACTATATTCAAAATCTCCTCACGAACATCATCAGAGAACAGAAATAAACATGTCAAACAAATCTTTTCTAGGGTAAAAAAATTGCTTTATATTTGAAATCTGAATTCTCCCATTTTGTGCCTGCGTGGCTCGCACACTGTGAATATTGTCAGTTTTTGATATTTCAGTCTGAATAATATCAACCTGATCCAGCGGCTGCTGCTTTTGGATTTGTTGTGTTGGCTGACTGATTACAATGCAGGACATCTAGATCTTCCCCAAGATTTTACTATAGCCACATCATGCCTGCCTCCCGATTCAGTAAGTTTTATGTCCTTCAAGAACAATTCTAGTCTGACTAATGAAGCCAAGCTGATTCAGAGGCATCGGGGCTGCACAAATTGAGCACAGCATCCTTTTTATTCCAGCCACTTCCAGGAACAATGTTCTTGTTAGAATTTACTTTGAGATTTTCTTTGTGCACTAATGTGTGACTGGATGCTCTTCTTTGACAGGCTCCTGATGCCAAAAAGAATATGTTTGCATTTTTAAAATAAAAACCTTCATTACAGAGCCCACTTTGCCTCTGAAAATATGATCAGATGGTTTTGAGCAAGTAAAATCCAAGTAGCCTCTTGCAGCTGAATGGATCTTGTTGTGAGCAGATCCATTTCAAAGATGTGGTTCATGCTGTCCATGCCGTGGTTGTCTCTGGGTGATGGAGAGCATGCGTCTGTGGCCACGCATGCTGTTGAGTGCTCCAGATCAGCCGCTGCAGGCGTGACCTTCCCTCTCTTGCTGCTTAACCTAATCAATTATGGTTCACAACAGAAGCCAAGACAGAGGGGAGACAGAAAGCCCACGACCTTGTCAGAGCCCTGAGGAGACTGTGAATAATTCCCTTTGAGCCCCATAAAGAAGCTTTCCATGGCAGGAGTAGAAGAGTAAAGGTAGCTTGTTGAGCAGAAGAGAAGGAAGCTGAACAATAACATATAAAGTACAAGCTGAGACCAGGAGCTGTTCCATAATCTGGGGAAACTACAAATCTGAATTAAGTCAGCTGTCTGGGTCTTATAGTGTCACACAGTTGCAAACATTTGAATTACCTGAAGTATTGTGCTTTGACTGCAACCAACCTTTAGATTAAACAACATTAAAGTATTGCAGTAAATGCATTAAGAGGGAGTAGTAGATTTAAGCTCACATTAAATTCACCTCAGGGCACCACCCTTTGAAAAGGGGACCTTTATAGCCAATCCGTTAATTTAGTCTCATAAATCAGTCTCATCATAAATTTGAAATAATACAATAAATAACTATAGCCAAAATTACCATATCAAAAACTAATAAAGGTTGAAGTGTTTTGGTGTTCTGAATAGTAGAGGTTGGAAGCATTAAATAGACCACCAAGTATATTCAAAAGCATTTCTATTTAAGATAATAGTGGGAAACACAATATATAATCTAACTAAATGTCTGTAAAGAACAAAGGGGAGTGTGTATGAGCATGTGTATGTGTGTGAGAAAGAGAGTCAACTACCCAATATCCAAACTGTGAAAAGAGGTCACAACAATAAAGCTCAGTGAATAAACCAAATCAATACACTGACAAAAGTAAAGCAGCCTTTGCTTAGCCTTGTATTACCGTTACACTGTGCTAGCTAGTTACTTGTCCATGAAGAGAGAAGGAATCGTTGGTGTGCTGCTTTGTTAGCTCGTGATTCTGAAAGTCTTTGATGAGACAGGCTGGGAGGAGTTGTGGTTCCACTGTCAAATGCAGTTCCAGTGTATGTTCTGATGGTGCAGGTCGGAGGAAACCATATGCTTCTTTGTTCTCCTTGCAGAGTTAGCAGCTGGGCACTGACTTGCTTCTTTACTCATGTTGCTTGTAAAGCTAGCTGGCAGACTTTGTGTTGTAGCTGCTCGTGCTAAATAAACTAGCGGTGCATACTCAGTAGGGATGTAACCAAACCCAAATACCTCATTCAGAAAAGCACACGGAAAGAGATATTTCTTCTTCATGAAGTTGCTCATTATTATTCGAGCAGCACAGTAATGTTATAAACCGCATGAGAATGGAACTAAGAAAACACTGTAAGCAGAGAATAAGCTGCTGTGTGTGTGTGTGTGTGTGTGTGTCCATTTGTCTGTCTGTTCACCTGTCTGTCTGAAGCTGCTTGTGAACGGTGTATGCTAGCTACAGTGCACAATAATGCGCTACAATTAAGGTTTAAGTAATTATGGGTATTTTTTTAACATGCGTGTACTTCTGCATAGTTTTAAAAAGGTTGCATCTACTTTACAGTTGTTTTCTATCGACTCTTTGCTAAGCCACACTCCCCTTAATTACTGTTGCTAAGTCTGCCACTGTCTATTACTGCACTCCCAGGAGATATATTGTCTCATTTTTGGAAAAAGCGATCTCAGAAAGAAGCAGACAGTTTTGCAGTTGCAGTGCATTTGAGGGCTGTATTCAGCTATTCAAACTGAGGTGAAAAAATAGACAGAAGCTCAAGCCTACCGATCACCACCGTATTATTATTTACTATTTAGAATGATATTAAGGATCAACCCTGCTTCTGTACAGCTAGGTCTCTATTCACTATTACACTATGCATTAGCAGAACAGTAGGGCTATAAATTCAGTGGTAAGTTAGCTAACTAACATTACATTAGAAACAACAGACAGTCAAACATTTTCCTGGATTTGTTTTACATTTTACTATTAAAAGTGCCCCAGGAACAGCTTTGACCATATCTTCAAAAAAATCTAGAAGTCAATGGAAGGCAGCCATGAAAGTGTCAGAGAGAGTCCTATACTGCGCTGTGATTGGCCCAGAGATGCTCACAGGTCTTTGAGCAAGAGTCCAAGTCAAGTCTCAGGTCTCTCGTGGTTATTACAAATGTTTTATCATCTGCTGCGTTCAATCCAGGTTGCTAATAAAACTGCATAGCTATAAGGAATTCTGTAACTGTAACCTGTTTTTCATTTACAGAGCACAATGTACCATGTAATGTACAATGCAATTATTGATGGCTTATTAAATACGGTAAGTCAAAACACTGCCCAGACTCTTAACCTCAGTGTAACGTTAACTAAATAAGACTGTGACGTTGCATAATCAATAATAAACTGTTTCTGTTTTTAACTTACAGAGCACAACTATGTAGCCTAATGTACAATGCGTCTACAATTCATGACAATTTATAAACTACTGTAAGTCAACAAACCCTGTTGATTTTCAAACCCAGTGTAAAGTTAACTAAATAATGCTGTAAAGTTACATGGTCAACAATAAAGCTGTAACCTGTTTTTAACTTACAGAGCACAACCATGTAATGTGCAATGCAATCAATGACAGCTTAACTACTGTAAGTCAACACAATCTGCAGACTCTCAAACCAGTGTAATGTTATAACTAAATAAAACTGTAAGGTTACATGATCAACAATGAACCTGTAACCTCTTTCTAGCCAACAGTAATAATTAACATGATGGCAGCCAGCGGGACATAAATAATTATGTTAATCGACCACAAGTTTAGCAAGTAAACAAAACGCTCATTCATCTTTTCATAACAAACAGCAGTCGGAGTTAACCCCTCCTAGGTCATGGCTGAAGCTACCGTTAGATGGCCAATGCTGAGCTAAACATGTTTAGTCACCACAGGTTACTAACCTATTTGCATTCAGCGCTTCTTTGTTTGGGTTTTATGAAGTTTTAAAGCCAAAGTTTATGATGAATGGCTCAGCAGATGCCGGTGTTTGTTGTCCTCGCTGCGGCCGCGTGCAGCAGATGCTACGTGTTACGTAGGCAGGTTATTGTTCACGAGTGCCGCGCCTCGAGTCCGAGTCGAGTCGAGTCTGAAGTCTTTTGAGGACGAGTCTCAAGTCAAGTCTGAAGTCACTGTGTATGGGACTTAAGTCGCACTCGAGTCCCCATCTCTGGATTGGCCAGCAGAGTATTTGGGGCATAGCTTAGTGAAGGGTCAATTGCTAACAAGCATTTACCTAAATTTAAGATATGTTATCAAAACTTTTAACTCAGCAACACACCTGCCCTCACACAATTAGCCAAATAGTAAATTTTCTGCTCAAAACCACATTTTGTTCTTTAAACACCAACTCTACATTTTAAAATGCAAAACAACATTCTCCACATTCACAGACTCTATCAAAACACAGCAAACCTGACAAATCATTCTAACAAAACACTAGCATATTTTCTTTCCAAGAGGAACAGATCAATCATAGCACAACGACTTTCTAAATACATGCCAGTTGATGGCATTATAAGAACTGCGTTAATGTTTCCGTTCTAAATGCATACAGTAGACAATGTGAAATCCATTGTTTTTTGGAGTTCAGTTTCCTTTTACTGTAAACCACCCTACATTTTTGGCTTGAGGATCGAATGTGTGCATGTTTGGCAACAAACTGTGTAAAAGTGTCATCTTTACTTTATGGGATATAGAGTAGGAAAAAGAGACAGAATTATAGAAGTAAAAGCTTTATTAGCAACATGAAATTGCAGCCAGTGATCAACAAATAATCCAACCTATGTGGCTTTTTGGTTTGAGATGTGTAAAAATATTGTCAAATATGTTTACGTTCCTTCTTTGCCGCTCCTCTAACAAATGCCATCTGGCTCTACCATCCCAGCACAAAGCAATCTCAGTCTCGGCGGTTCTCATCTGTAGCACCACGATTGTGAAACAAGCTACCACCTGCCATCAGAGCAGGGGTGTCCCTCTCTAACTTCAAGAAGCTCTTGAAAACTCTTCTGACAACACTTCCTCTTATAACACCTCTAACCTCTAACATGCACAACTTCCTCTGCTCTTCTTCTTTCATCTCCTTACAATTTTCTTATTGCACTATTCATTTACTCTTTCTTCTTTCTTTAAGTATTTACCCTATTGATGCTGTCCATGCCAATAGCTCTTACTAGTATTTATAGTATTGTCACTTACTGTGGATCTCTGTAGATCACATATCTCTTACTGTATTGATGCTTTATTGATGCATTTATGTTGTTCCTCAAATGTAAGTCACTTTGGATAAAAGTGTCTGCCAAATGAGTAAATGTAAATGTAAATACACAATTACATTGAAACAAAAAAATGCACAGAAGGGAAAGAACTAAAATGCACAGTCCTGTTCTAATCCATATGATCTTCAGCATTTGGCCACATGTTCCCATCCACATCTAATGTCATCTCTCGCTATGTACCAGGATAGAAACACTTCCCTGGTTCAGCTCCCCTCCTTGGCCCTCTTCCTCTACCTGGCCCAACTATTCTTCTTTTTCAGACATTATTCTTTCTTTCTTCCTCTTCTGTGTTTTTCTGTATTGGATAACTAAACTCCAGAAAGTTTGTCGTGTGCTAGCATTTGAAAATAAGACAAAAAAACATCCATATTTTTGGTATTGGATAAGCTTGTACGCCAAGAAAAACATTTTAGAAATGTTGACTACAGATCGGACCAGAGGATATTAAAAACAAACTATAATTAATCACTGATTTAATGCACCACATGCAAGCACATTAGGTGGAGACTTTAGCTTGCAGCATATTTGACATTCCTTCAAGGAACACACTGACATCCAACAAACAAAGCATACACACACACAAACACAAACACACACACACACACACACGGGTGCTTATAGTTGGGCATGAGGGACTGATGACCTGCAGACATTTGGCCCAGCTGAGGGTTCCTCTTCAATAAACTTCTCTGCCACTGTGACTGCGGTGCTTCTTTCACTGCAAAATGTTTGAGAATCACAGTGGGACAGAGAGGTGAACTCGGTGGACTGGTTATATTGGAACTACATTAGGACTCAGAGGCTACACAGACTGCTTATAGTGGGACAGAGAGCTGAGAGGACTAGTTACATCATGAGAATGGTCAACCAAAGAAGTTGAACCAAGAGTAACTTCAGACAGTGAGTGAAACCACTGTGTTGCCTAGCAACATAGCATTGTGTGCTTCACAGTGTGTAAAAACTGTGCAGCTCACTTTGCTTTAATATGTTTGATTGTGGCTGCAGCCCCTGTGGAGTTTATATTGTTTATACATCTCTGTGCTGTCTGCTTTGGTGATGTTTTATTCTGCTGTTTAAGTGGCTGGTATATCATTTCTGTAGCTTAATATCACTTGTTGCACTCATTCAGTGTCTATAGCTCTTTTCATTTATTGTTGTTTATTTGTGCTAAATTGTCTGAGTTAAGTCTCTTTTCTGGTTACAGTTTTTCAGTTGCTAACAAGCATTTACCAAAAAATTAAGATAGTTTATCGAAACTCTTAACACAGCAACGTACCTACCTCACACAATTAACCAAATAGTCCATTTTCTGCTCAAAATCACATTTTGCTCTTTAAAAACCAACTCTACATTTCAAAATGCAAAAAATGTTCTCTACATACAAAAACTCTATCAAAATACAGCAAACCTGACTTAAAATCAAATCATTCTGTCAAAGCACTAGCACGTTTTCTTTCCAAGAGGACCAGCTTAATTAATCATTGCATGACAACTTTCTAAATACAAACATTTGAAGGCATTACAAAAGCTGCATTTTTTGTACTGTAAACCACCCTACATTTTTGGCTTGAGGGTTGAATGTGTGCATCTGTAACACCACAATGGTGAAATAAGCTGCCACATTCCATAAGAGCAGGGATGTCCCTCTCTAACTTCAAGAAGCTCTTAAAATCACATCTTTAGTATTAAGTATTTTAAATATTTTACCCTCTTGATTCTGTACATGCTAATAGCTCTTCCTAGTATTTACAGTATTGTCACTTGTAGATCTCTTTATTTTGTTACTCAAATGTAAGTTGCTTTGGATAAAAGCGTCTGCCACATTAGCAAATGTGAATGTAAATATCATCTCTCGCTATGGACTTGGATAGAAGCACTCTCTTTCTCTCTCTGGCCCTCTTCCTCTCCTTGGGCCAACTATTCCTTTGTTCAGACATTATTCTTTCTTTCTCTCCTCCTCTGTGTTGTTCTGTATATATATATATATATATATATGTATATATATATATATATATATATATATATATATATATATATATATAGAGAGAGAGAGAGAGAGAGAGAGAGAGAGAGAGAGACACTTGACTTCAGACTCGTCCTCAAAAGACTTCAGACTCGACTCGGACTCGAGGCGCGGCACTCGCGAACAATAACCTGCCTACATAACACGTAGCATCTGCTGCACGCGGCCGCAGCGAGGACAACAAACACCGGCATCTGCTGAGCCATTCATCATAAACTTTGGCTTTAAAACTTCATAAAACCCAAACAAAGAAGCGCTGAACGCAATGTGATTGATGTATTTTACCCAAATTACAATAAATCAGCTATTTCTCAATGTTTTAGTGATATGTTAATTGAGAAATGCTTATCACCTGTTTCAATATAGATTTTGAGCTGCTGTTGTAGCAGAAGTCGATGCTTTGTACATTATTTAAGATTCTGAAAATGATGTCTTCATTTCTGACATGTTGTGTGCTAGCATTTGAAAATAAGACAAAAAAACATCCATAATTTTGTTATTGGGTAAGCTTGTATGCAAAGAAAAACATAGCATTTTAAAATGGGTTAATTGACTGCATATTCTGTGGAAAAAACATGAATTGTCGGAATGGTATGGTACGAACAGACCGATGTTGGGCGAATGAGTTTAGAATTTTGAAAATGTGACTACAGATTGGACAAAAGGATTTTAGCAATTGTAAAAAAAAAAATGTAATTGTGATGGAGCTAAACAGAGAAAGACTGTTGTATACCATTAATAATCAGTGGTATGGACAGGCAGCAAAATCTGTCTCTAAAAATTTGGAAATGAAATTTATTCTTGGCTTGGACATTCGGATTTTTCAGAATTCTGAAAAGGTTTCCATGGAGAAAAAAAAATTGCTCTAGAATTTGAATTAATGAGATGCCTCAATATCCCAAGTGAAGCTCTTAGCTGTGTGGAGTGTGTTTCCTGCTTCTAATCAGTCTGACTCTGCAACAGAATTTTTTCCCCATACCAAAACTTTTTCTCAGAATTCTTAGCTAATAATCTTATTAATTTAGAAAAACAGGGCAAACATTTGTTTCTCAAGAGAATGTGTTATGCTTCTGTAGGATGGGAATCTTTAATGATTCTTTCTTCATGGTGAAGTCCAAATTGTTCCTAATATTGGTGCAACTGGAGGGTGAACATTCGAAAAAAAAAATGTAGGGAGTGCTTTTCCTCTAACATATTCAAAGATCAAGGTTAAAGGTTCCTTTCAGCAACCCCCGTCTAATTGTCCAGATGTCAAAAGAATATTAATATCTGTATTTTTATGAGTTTCATGAACATATACTAAATGCGTATGTACCTGCCTGTCTTGAAGATCTGTCAGTCCTAAATCTATCTATACTTTCTAAATTTAGTTATTAAATAAACCTTTACTCATTCAGAAAAGTGTTTTTGGACATGTGAGCCCTTTTCTGTAATACTGATTTCACTTCTGGAAGCTGTGCCATACACCCACAGTATATATACAACTACAATGGTGAAATTAGCATTCCATGCTCAACAGAACCATTTTGAAGGACACATTAGTGGTTTATATTAAAGGAATTTGTTTGGCTATTTGCAGCAACCTTTAAATTCCTTATGTTTAGTTTACATCACCCAGGTTTTACATAATATTCTATAATGACTGCAGCACTCTCCTTCACAAGATTTCTGCATTCTTTTTATAAGGCACTTTAAAACGCATGGGTAGAATTATATGAGTTTATGTTTTACACAGCAGTTATTCATTTGAAATTGTTTTGCTGAAGGGTCGGGTGGTAATGCAACTTAGAGCTATTTCAACAGCTTGTCTCTGCATGAATTCTTGTCTTTAGAGCAGCTTATTACCTTTCGCTGCTGTATTGTAGCCTGGGGAGGGCAGAATGTTGAGTTTGCATTACTATAAGACACGTTTCTAGAATGTTTTCAGATCTCCTGCAGTCAAGTGGGTATTTTAAATCACCAAAGTGTCTTTTGAACAGACACATACGATAGCAAATTATGCAGAGTGACACTGAATGTAAAATATGTTTTCATACATGCACAAATATACTGACACAAGATTTGGTTCCTGTTACAGATCAGTTTATCTCTTGTGCGTTTTTACTTTGTTTGATAGTGTTCAGTTTAGTGAGCCACAGGCAAAATGTTACCTGACACTGAGCTGGATCTCAACTTGGAGATTGAGGTGATAAAGTAGGCTTATTCCCCTTACCACGCTGACCTGAAGAGCTTCAAACCCTGCTGAAAAAAGAGTAAATGTTTCAGGGGAAGGTTGAATGCTCCCTTCCTCAAATGCTTTTCTGAGGCTCTTCCATGCTGACAAAATTAAAGGTACAGAAGGAAACCCTGCTTGTAAGTATGCCCAAATGAAACAGCAGGACAACCTGCTGGATTGCAAATGTTAATTGCTGATAGCAGTAAGGCCTGACTATAAGTAACAAAACAAACTTTCTTTTCATCAGAGTGCTAATCAAGTGTAATCTATTAAATTACTCTCCTCAAACCGTATTTGAGACTCTGTAAATCAAAACATCAACTCTCCCGATCTCTCGATGGGACACTGAGCTTCACTGTGTTATTCCAGTGAGAGATACTATGGGGTGTATGAAAAAGCGTGCTTAAAGAGCAAACCACATATAAATAGTCTGTCATAAGGAAGACAATGCACATATGGTGAAATGAATGTGCCGTCTGCTTGATTCTGCAGTAGGTTCACCTGCAGTTTGTCTGGCCTCCACACTGTTTCCGGCAGCCGCCGATGGTAGCTTGTTTGTTTCTAACACATCAATCATAGTCACCTCCTAATGACTTATTCATTAACTTCTCCAAAACACACATCTTGATGATGAGACTGGAAGGAGCATGTTTCAAGACACACAGTTGCCAAGTCTGCAGTCAGCATTCTGTGGAATTAAAGCCACTATTAATCAATTTTAGCCTAGCTGGAACAGATCCCAGACGCATGATCCTAAGAGCAAAAGACTGAGAATTGTGCTCTATGTGTTTGTGTGTGTGTGTGACTGAATGTAGGGAAGGCAAATTTAAATACTAATGATGCCTTATAGACCACAAAAAACATTATAACAGCAGGTAGATCGATAGATATTGTAGAACAATCAGTTTGGCTCGATGTTTACCTGAAAGACTCACTTATGCTTACACTCCTTCATATCTGAAATAATTATTTTCATATTGGTGATCAGGAGCTTATTCCACTGTTACATCCACTGGAAATCACACTAGATGAAAGCATCAGTTATACGCCTAAAATGTGAGCTAAATGTGAAGTGATTGGCTCCATGGGAAGCGTCATGCCTTGTAATTTATTTTTTTCAAGCTCTGGAAACAGAGATATTACTATGATCAAGAATGGATTCAAAGCATAGCTTTAGGATACAGAAAGCCTTTCCTGAGTTCCCTGCTGGGAAAGGATGACAACATGTGTCCAGCTGTCAGGAGCAGCTGCTGGCCTCTGAAGCGCTTCCCTGGGTGGGTGCAGCCTGCACTGGGTGGTTACCACACAACTCCTGAGGTGGCCCCATCAATTGGATTATGACAGTGCTGCAACCCTGTTAAACATCAATGTGTTCTTGGGTTTATGCTGCTGTGCTGCTATTATTGATCTTTCATAATAGACACATTATGGTTTCAGTTATTTTGTATTTTGAAGGAATCCATGTAATTTGGTGTAAAAGTGCATGCAGCTCCTGCAAAACTGAATGAATACATTTAAAGGAGGCAAAACAACTCATTTTGGATAAGGACAAGTGATTTCAAAGCAGCAATTATTGTACTCTGGAATTGGTCAGTTATCTCACTGGTAGACTCGTGGAATGCTTTTTTTGTCTGTAGGGACACAATTTTCATTGCTTAAGCAGAACCACAGAACCAATTTTGCATTGCCTTCAGCTCTCAAAAACAGCTGAGACAACTTGACTGATATACTTGTCTCTGTGAAACACTGCCTATCACACAACTTCAACAATGGCTGTCACATAGTCTTTGGTATGTGCTTGGTTTATCATCTGTGATTTGGAATGGAGTCACAGTTGGAGTGAGCTGTGCTTCTTCCATTAAAGAGGCTCTTGGATGTGCTGTGACACATGGATAATCCAACAAGGAATCAATCATTACACAGTTACTGAGGTAATAGGTGAGCAAATATGTTTCCTGGTGGCTGTCCTTATTATTCTGGGTCTAGCAGGCCCCCAGGAGACAGTAGAGCCAGATGGAATTGAGGTGTTGTCACTACTGAGTGAACAGGTAATGAATTACTCCAGGACAAATGGGCCGCCACATGGGAGATGAGGAATCCTCCCACAAAGACTAGAGACAGAGGGTGAATAGCCGCATTGACTAACACTGTTTTGACTTAACTTCATTCCTGTATCTTATTTTTTCTTTATGACTAAGAATCAGTGAATGGTAGGGGGTGTAAATGGCAAGACGAATGAATGAATGACTAAGGTAAGAACCTGCTGAGAAGCAAACAAAGACCCAAAACAAATATCTTCCAAGCTACTTTGACATTATAAACCAAACCAAAGGGATTCTGACAGCTTTTTCAGAATTGCATGAAATTACATGATACATGATACTGAACCTTTCCAACCTCTTTTCCCCCTGCCCCTTCTTTTTCTGGCTCCTGTTCTTTAAAGCAGCTGATTTGTTATGATATTAGAGTAATGGTATTTCTCTGGTGACAGTCATTGCTGAGGGATATGATTACGCTTTGGTAATTATGATTGTTATTTCCAATCACAGCTGAATGGAGTCGGAGTGTGTTATTTCAGCAGCATAGACAGCACCAGAGTGACTATCTGCACTAGATGATTCTGATGGGAACGATTTGAGAAACAAGCATTCTGCTGGCACAAGCTGACTGACAAACGCATTCTGTATTTCTGCAGGGAGACAGCAGACAATCTCACATTCTCTGCAGGTGGATCTACTGGTCGCTGAGGCAGCTGGATGACTTTGACAACACTTCAGTGAGGAGAGAGAGGCATGGCGCACAAAGAGTAGAGTGTGAGCTTATATTCAACATAAATATGAAATTTTTCCTGATTCTTTGATTTTAGCACTAAAATATCATTTACGGTATAAAGTACAACCTATTAAACAAATATTTAAAATAATTATTTTACGCTTCAAACTGTTTTTTTGTGGACACTTGGGACACTTAGCATAAATAAGCTGTGAACACAGCAAGTTGCCTTTTCCTTTGAACTGTCCAATGTGTAATATTAAGGAGGACCTATTGACAGAAATGCAATATAATATACACAACTATGTTTTCAGAGGCGTATAAAAACATTTCACAATGAACCGTTATTGTTTTATTACTTTTGAATGAGCTATTTCTAACTACATGCACTGCGGGTCCCTTTACATGGAGGTTGCCACATTTCTACAGCAGGCCAAATGAATAAAACTCTCTACAGAGCACGTTTTGTCACTACGTTAAATACATATGAACAACTACAACTAGTAACGTCAGTAGTAGTAGTCGACTGGTTTATTAGAAGTAAGAAAAGAAACAAATTTTGGACAAATGGAGACCCACAGTTATTATTTAGCACAAGAGAGTGTCGGACCCCGTAGCTTCTCCTGCATTTTTGGAAAGAGAGGGGTGAGCGGTGACTGACTGTGCATTCATGTGGTGTCGGAACAACGATAACCTTTCTTTTCTCCTTAAATCTTTATTTCACAAAGAGGAATAAAGTGTACATGGGACATAAAAAAGTATACATAACTTTGATTCATGCAAAATCATGTGAACTAGATGTATGTGTGTCGTTTACTCTGATAATGCTAATTCAACAAATCTTTGCAGTAGCGTCCATGTTGATTCCACATTCCAACTTAAGAGCACATGAAGACACACTGAAGTCAGAAGAACGACTTCAAAACTCGAGAAATGGGACCATCTGAGGTGCGTGTGAATGCACCATCACCAAAACGAACACACTAAACCTTTTGGTAAATATGGCAGACACATTAATACATTTTCCTATTCACACATCCAGCAGACACAGAGCAACATTATTTTTTATCTTGTTTGTGGCTACAAGGTAAAAGTTAGTCAAAGATTCCTTATCTTTTAGCTCTGTTTTTGGTCTCTAACAACTCCTAAAGGAAGTATCTGGCTCTTTAGCTGCTGAATGCTTTATTTTGTTCACCAGCTAACTAGATGCTTATGGTCGCTAACATGGGTTCATGCATTCACTGATGACCTATGGATTGAAGTTATATTTTAGTTTTCTTCTCTAGGAATTACTTAGTTAGAGTATGTCAGAGGAAAAGTGTGCTTGTGCATCTTGTCCGAAGGACCTGATAACCTAACATGGTAAATGAAGAATTATGTTAGTGTACTGATTTAAGATTAAGTGGATTCATATACAGTAATTTACTATTATCATGAACAAATTTATATTTGCACAGTTCATTTTTGTATTTCTAAGTTTAAATATTATAACAGCAACTTCAAATGCAGGGACAGTTACAGAAATCTACCTTTTTGGTTTTACCTCACATTTACATTTGTAACTTTTTATTGCTTGGATCAGACACACATGAGATGGAAAAAGAAAGTGTTGTTACTATGAAGCTGATGAAGAGTGGGGAACAGTAAAGCTGCCAAGAAAGTTATCCATCTCTGTCTTGCTGTTTCTTTTCATTAAGAGTGATCCAGCCGCCCACAGTTTACATTAGTAATACTGTTTTCCATCCTGCCAAGAAAAAAAGAATGACAATATAGTCTTTGATACCCTCTCATGAAAAGAAATACTGTATTATGTGACAAAATCAGTTGTCATTGTGTGACCTATACTGTGAGATTGGAAACCTCAGATGCAAACATCCTCCTTGGTCTTCCTGGTGGATGGCCTCTGACCCTTCACACTATTGATTGCTGTGAGCAGTTTTGATCTGGTGTTTACAGACAGCTGTTGTCAGTTTCTTGTCCAGGGTCCTCAAAAATTCACATATGTGTGCTGTTATATACTGTTTTAAATTTTGGCGTAAAATATATCCATGCTGTGTGGCATTGGCAAAAAATGGCTCTTAACCAAAGTTTAATGTTTTCAAGCTTTCCTGATCAAAACATAGTGTCCTTTAGTTGTTGAGCCACTGTAAATATGTTTTATCTCCAAGATAAGGTTTGTTTTTTAACTTGCTTTAAACAGACTTTAAATCTTTCATCCGCAAGTGTGACTTTATGCAGGCACTTGCATGCAAAAGCACTCTACACAGCAGATGTTGGTGCTACCAATAATGAAAAGAATCAGTCTACCAACCAAATTATAATTTACCACCTCTATCTAGTCAACATCTGCTGAGCAATAAATATAAATTGCTTGAATTTGTTAAGCATGTTAATGTAACTCACCATCTGTACTACTATACCTTTAAACATTCCTGACGTTTATATGGCAGGAGACTGTGAAAGCCAGACAGATGCAAGACAAACACACATGCATTGCAGACTCACATGCACACACATAAATACAGTATAAATAGGAAAATAATGTGCACCATATGCAAGCCTTTTTTTCAAACTTTTCAAAAATTTCATCGCCATATTGGCAGAAATGTCATATATAAACATACATTTCAGTAGATTGTACCAAAAATGTATGCTATCTTCTACGTTCTAACTTTGCACAGCAGTCAGGGCAGTAGTGAAGTGCAAAGCAGTGTTGCACAACACAGCTCAGAGTGTATAATGAAGATAAATTAAGAGGTTTTGTTCGTGGATAGTGCTGTGTTAGCTCCAATACTGAGGATTGCCATCCTTTTCTTGGGAAATTAGGATTCAGTCAGCTGCAACATCACACACCACCTTGCAAACCGCAGATGTCAGATAGTTGTGTTGTTAGAAGTGTGAAAGTGCTCATTCCCACACTGACAGAAAGAGACAGACATGAGTGAAGGAAGATTATGTAAAGAACAGGTTCTGTCAAGCTATATGACTGATCAGACAGGTGTCTTTCCAGCTATGCTGTTAATTTCTGTGAGACAGAGCTAGAGTAACTCATGGGCCTGGCTACTTTGGTAGTTAGTTTGGATTAGCTACAAGCATGCTCATTATTAAGAGGAACAATTTATACCCAAACACAGCACAATGTAGAAATCTCTCTGATGTCCACTATTCAGCCAGCTTCACAGGTTTGGTCTTTTTGTAGCACGCCCACACACAGATTTAGAAAATGGGTTTTGTTAGGGACATAGATAAAATTTCCAACGTTCTGCCAGTAGCTCACAGATTCTACCTGCCAAAATCATCTCAAGTTTGGCTCAACAGCTCAAAAAGTCCAGCATCTATTCCTGCCATACAACTCATTGGACCACCTGTCATTTGTTGTCACGCCCTAATTTCTAATCCTTTTCTTGCTTGAGGACAGTTTTATTGAGCATCAAGGGTAGACTTCACTAAACTACTGCAAAATTCACCAATGACAGCCTGCCCTCCATTCAGGACTTCAAGGAAATGGGCAGGAAACATCATGGCAGATACATCAACCCCAGACACAACTTATTCCAGCTTCTCCCCTCTGGTAAACGACACAGGTACAGTTTTTACCCACAGGTAATCACTGCTGAACAATTAATTGACTGTAGACACACATTGTCAGGAACAGTCCCCATGCAGTAACGTAGTGACTCTGCCTCTGATTTTAAGATCTCCCTGTATATTTACTACTTACAATTTAATACATACTCATCATTGTAGAAATTAAGTAACTATTCATAATGTATATAATGTATATATCATATCCACTTACCTCATGTATATAATAATACCTTCACAAAAACATTTATTTTATTCCAGCATTCTTTGCACCATGCTTTACTACACTATTGTCTTGCTGTCTACAAATGTTGTTGTTTTGCTTATGGTTGTGTGGATGTGTGTACTGTACACTGTAGTTTGTGACTGTTTTTGTTAAGCTTGTTGTCCTGTTTGTTCATGCTTGCTCCGTGTACACTGAGAACAAGACTGGAGTCAAATTCCTTATATCAGTACACATACCTCACCATTAAAAATGATTCTGATTCTGACCTATAACAGTGAACGTTGAAGCTTTCCTGTTAACTATCGTCCTTAGCTGTAATTATGTTTTATATGAAAATTATATGTTTCCGGTTGATTGGTTAGTGTCGAAGAAATGTTCAGAGGAATAACAAGGGATAAAATTGTGTAAAATCAGCATACATAATTTGTAAAAGTTACTACTAACTGCAAATGAGTTGCAGCGACATCTTCAGACCCGATTTTGTTCATCAAGATAACTGCATCACTTTTTGTTCCCAATATTTCATGCTCCCAGGTTTTAATGTCAAAATGACTGCCCACAGTCTACTCCAAGCAAAACCACAGTTGGTGTTTACTCACAGGCAATATTGCAGGTTTGCCTCTAAAAAGAGATGCTGTGGTGGACACAAGCCTGCCATTTTGTTCCTTTTACCCAGTTGACAAGGTCAAGTGATTAGTGGTGCTTTTATCATGTTGCTTTAAGGGACATGTTTCTGGTTTATCTTTAATTTAGTTGCACCTTCCTTATCTTATTTGTGCTAAAACATACCATGTTCATGATTGACTATTAGTAGTACAGTATATATTCACTATGTTGAACAGTAGCACTTTACTGTAACAGTTTGCTGTGTAGTTTTAAAGTGCAAGGCAAACTCCACATCCTTTCAATCTAAAACAATATACAGGACTAGGAGGCATGGCACACACAGGGCAACACACAGAATATAATATATATATATATATATATATATATATATATATATATATATATATATATATATATATATATATATATATATATATATATATATATATATATACATATATATATATACAGAATAACATACCAGTTCTGACATATGTTTCAATGTATACTATAAGCAAAGCGCTCCAAATGATATCAATGTCAAGTAAAAAGGACCCTTAAAATACTGCTTTTGAAGATGGCATCTAAGAGCTGATAAGAGCTACAAGCATTGGAATGGATCAATTGTGCAACAGGAAGAGCACTCAGTCATGGGTACTGTTTAATTAATGATGGGGGATGGAGATAGGCTGTTAGCTCCATATTGTCAGTCAAACACTCACAGCAGAGGGTGGCAATATGAGCTATGTAACTGATACATGAAACAGAAGGAACTAATCTATACTTCTAGTCTACTACCATTAATGTTCAGTTAAGAGGGCAGAGGTGCTGCTGCATTACAGACATACACAATTAATTTTTTTCTCAATGCAGAAGACAAAACACAATAAATAATAAAAAATAAAATATGTTAAATATTTAAATATTTTGTTGAAAAATGTCTTGTCCACCTTCAATTAATTTAATTGGCAGAAAACACCCAACCTGTTAAACTTGACAAAACATAATTTATTTTATGTTTGTACATGTTCACATTTATCAGAATGTGGTGCTTCACCTTTATATTCACCTTTTTACTTCCATAACATTACTCATTGTTCTTGTGTTACTAGTTTCTAAATGAACAATTAGGAGCATACTTGTGAGTAAGTAGAGTAAAACAAACAAATAAGTAAAACAAACAAATAATTCGACATGAAAGCTATAAATGGAAAAACAAACAAAACAACCTAATAGTAGCATAATAATAAAACATAATATTAATTAATTAAGCCCTTTTCATCAAAGGACCCTGCCAATCTGTCCTTGAAGCTCATTGAGCTTTAGTAAAGTGGCCTATTGATTAATGAAGCCCGCATGGATCTACAGCCAATTCTTATCATCAATAGACACTTTTCCTGTCAAAAAATCCTGGGTCAAGGCAATAAACCCACACCAGTCACCGTCAGACTAATGAAAGTCAGTGAAATAGATACTTAGAGAGCAAACCAAAACATTATGATTGGAGAAATGTCACACTAATCACATTAATCAGACTAGGTTGAAACCAAGTCTGATTAATGTATGATCAATATGCTCCCGAGTATATGCAGTGTACTCAGTGTGAGTGTGCATGTCAAAAGTTATATAATCACGCCTCTTGCATTGCGCAAATAGGCTCTGCAAGTCCTCCTGTGGTCGTGCAACTCCCAAATGCAAAGGTGTTTTTTTTCCTACTTTCTTGAATGCAAAAGTTCAAACAGGAATCTGTTAAACATGACATTAATTCATTACAATGCATTTGCCACAAATAATGATAAAGAAAATAATTCAAATTAAGAAGTAAAGCAATTAAATAACTTTAATATGTCTCAATGTCCCAATCTGTTTTTAAATGCTTCAAAAACAGGAAATCTTAAAAATCTATAGTTAAGTAAATAATATTTTACCAGCAAAAGATATACAGGTGGGGAGTAAGATATTTGCACACTTGTAGCCACAATGCAGTTTTTAAAAAAATGATTTACCAACATTGTAACATGGCAGTTTTCTTCAGGGTAATAATAGTGCTGTGTTGGTCACAAACAAGCTCTGCCAATTTAATTGGTATGACATAATATTTCCAGTATATATAACATATAGTGTTTCTATATAAAGTTGAGTAATTACTTATTGGTGTGAATACTGTAAAGCATTCACAACATATGTTATTCTACATTTCTGGAATTCTTTATTTTTATTATAGTTATTCTTCCGCCTGTTTTTTGCAACGTAACTAGTTCCACAGTTTTCAACGTAGAAATGTCATTCAAAGATTAAAATACTCATCTCAATTAGGACATTATTAATTATACTATTAGTAGGGTGCTATATTGTTGTTATACAACTAGGATAGTTTTTCTTGACATATTCCAATTTTTAACCATCGATATGACTGTATATTTCAATGGATTGCAGATGAAGGATCATGCATTTTTATTTCTTGCAACAAATAAGAAAGGAACTTCGGAAGTGACCAGCAGAAGTGGTACTAAATTAAGAGCAGTTTGGGAGCTGAAAGAGCCGGCTCTCAGAAAGTAACAGAGCTGTAAGATCTGGCTCCTTTCAAAGGCTGTAATTCCCATCACTTGAGGGTAATACAATACAATGCTTCGTGGCTACGAGTGTGCACCCTTCTTCCCCCACACCTGTACTTTCATCACGTTGGCACCTTTCCAACACTGGTGTGCGTTCCTCCTTCTCTCATGCAGCAAAGACATTCAATTCATTCAAGTACATTTGATGTTCCAAATACTAGACTTTTTCTTTACAGGGATTGTTTAAAGGTGAAAAGTATGTCCATTAATATATATGAGTTTACAATTCATTACAATTCTTCATCTGCATTGAGGAGTTGTATAGCAGAGTGTGCAGCTATGTGCGGAGGCTCATGTTACGGTCTCTTGAGTGATCATAAAGCTAAGATGTCTCCTTAAGGCACACTTGAGGACAGCTTCCACCTTGCTGTGATAGTCTACTGAGGATATAATTCAGAAGTGTTCCCGCATAATCATTCAATCAGTTTGGAAGAGCAATAGCCAGTGGAGAAACACCAACACTCCACTGACCAATGGTGTAACTTCATTCTGCCAAGATAAAGCCAAAGACAGACTTTTTTTTAAGTGTGAGGTGGTTCTGGACTCAAGAGCAGACAGAAACTGTAGGTTGAAGCTCACAAAGATTTTAATAACACTGAGGGTTTAGTGGGGGAGTGGGGGAGAGTATTCGGGAGCTGGTTGATGGGGTTGAAGAGAGTGTGGCTGAACAAAGGTCTGGTGGCTGGCGGGTTGGTGTGCCAGGTGGTGTGACAAACTAGAATCTCAGGCACTGAAGCAAACAAAGGAGAATACCCGTTACTATAGAGTTGTTCACAAAACGAAGAAGTTCACTAGAAGTCACTAGAGACTTCTAGTGAACTCCTTCTTCGTCTGAAGTGAATACAGCAATCTGAAGCTGACAGTCAGAAGCACAAAGTATTTGGGCCGGAGCTCGATTGGCAGATTGTCAGCAGCTGTGCCGGAGAGCCAGATACCTGAGAGAGACCACACCCACACCACACACCAGAGAGAGAGGCAGGCAAAAAACAACCACAAACCCTGACAAATAAACTGGTCACAGACAGATCATTATACTTTTGATGGCATAGACTGTATGTAAAATACACAAACTCCACTGTCGAAATATGTTGCCAAAATATGAAACTCAATGTGATCAGCTCCTGGCGCTTCTGGCCGTCACCATCTTGGCAGTGCCGGATTCTAATCCAAAAATGGCGAAGAGGTGGAGCTGAGGCAGGCCGAATGAATTCATTTGTAGGTGTTATTTCTGCTCGTGGGTGAAGTTTGCCTTCAAGGCTTTTTTCCAGAAAGCTGCTATTTGTGTCCCGTGTGACACCAAAAGTCAATGCTGACTTCATTTTAACCCATTTAACCTAATTTTTCCTGAACCTAAACATGTATTTTTGTTGCCTAAACCCAACCGAAATGTGACTGACAAGAAGTTTTTTTTAAAAACCATAAAAATAATAAGTCAACTGAGTGTACAATTAAAAAGTCAGTTTTGAAATTTGGCATCACATCAGACGCAAATCCCAGTGTCCTAGGTGAAACTCCTGTAGTTAAGTAAATTATCCACTGGAACCTTCTCCATGTGGACTTTGTCAATCTTTATACTACGTCACGTTTCTTCCTGAAGGCTTTGCCAGTTTTTCCAAACAATATGTCACTCTTTAAAACAACAAACTTTCTTGTCTTATGACTGCAGATGTGCTTCAAACTCGGCGAGACAAGAATATTTTGAAGCAGCTCCCAGTATATTTGTCATTGCAGAGTCAAACACTACTGTATCTGAATAAGGTGCACATGTGTGAGTTCGAAATGCATGCATAGCTTTAAGCTTTAATATAATTTAAACGGGTAGGTTGTATTGAAATTCACCCCCGCATAGTTGTCACAAAGTAGGACATTGGGGGTCTATGGGAATTGACTTGCTTGCACTAGCTTCATTTTTTAGCCCTAGAGGTTGCTGGGGTCCCACCCATACACCAGCCGACTCAGTAATGAGCAGGACTCAGCTGTTTATCATAATGTGACCACATCACATCAATCCTTGCAGCCATTCACTGTAAATTTAGAATTTATTTTAAGATTTTAGCACTTGTTTTTAAAGCCCTGAACAATCAGGCTCCTGCCTGTATCTGTGATGTTGTAAGTCCCTAAAAATCGGACCGATGCCTGAGTTGCTCTGGCAGGGCTCTACTAATGGTTCCAAAATCTCGTCTGGTCACTATGGAACTCCATATCTGGAGGTCTCAGGCAGGCAAAGTGGCCTCTTTTAAATCTCTTCTTAAGTCTCACTTTTAGCATATGGCTTTTCATAATGATTATATTCATTGTTTATTATTAATTGTTGAAGTTTAATTAATTGTTAATTATTTTTTATTTATTTATATTCTTTAATATGGATCTTGTTTGATTCTACTGCACAGCACTTTATTACTTGGTTTTGAAAAGTGTTATTATAATTATTATATTTATATACAGTGTATGTTTTTTACTGAAAGTATCATATGTATTAGGTAAGTATTACTATGCTATTGTGTTTGCGTTGATGCTAGGAGTCAAAGGACATAAGCGCAGGCATCTCCACTGCCACGCCACAGATTTTAATTTTAGCCAGTTATCATGGATGTATTAAGGTAGTTAGTCTTCCAAAAAGTAATGTAGTACTGAATGATTTATCTGATTGCATTTATAATCATGAGTGTTTACTGCCCTTGTGCTCACAGTGATTAACCAAATGTTGTTTGTATAATTGCCAGCTGGAAATACAAAACAATATTAACAGACTTTTAAAACACTGAAGGGCAGAGAAACGACCAAGCGATAGGTTGCCACTTACAGATAATGACCTCTTTGGATTTCCATAGAAGGAAAGTAGGAATAATAGTGACATGCTGGCTAAAATTCTGTAGATTTAATCAGTGCCAAGACTATCAATGTTAATAATGTACACTTTTTGTTATCAATAAATGCCCTAAAAGGAAGTTTTTCCTCGCCTGTGTCGCCTAGTGCTTGCTCTTGGCGGGAATTGTTGGGCTTCTGTAAATAACTTCAGAGTATGGTCTAGACCTGCTCTTTATGAAAAGCGCTGTGAGATAACTGTTGTTGTGATTTGGCGCTAAATAAATAAATTGAATTGAATTGAAATAAATCCTGAGCATGATCCTGAGCAGCTCCAACAGGCATGGACGGGGGTCATGTAACACACCACATGTGACGTGGGTAGCCAATCTAACATTAATGTAAGCAAGCTGCACTTAATAGAGGTTAAGATTGTTAACTTCTATGTTGTTGTCATTCTTGTCATGTACTGTATGTCAAATTCTTTGCTACTGCGCAAAACTAATCAGACAAATAAAGGTCTTGAATTGAATTGAAAGACTGAAGTAATGTTAGCCTTGGTAGCATGCACTCAGAAAGAAGTAGCTTAAACATTTCTCTGTATATATTCTGTGCTACCGATGCTTGAGAATCACTTTCCCTTTGTGGTCATATTCAGTAAAGAGAACTGCACATCACAAGGCAGACTTTTTTTTTTTTACTTTCAGTAAAAATAAATATTTTACAACACATATTTAACTTAGGCACTGTGACCATTGCAGGCCTAATGTTATATAACTTTCTCAAGATTAATGCTCTAAACCATCAACTCAGACTGCTTGCCTCAGAGAAAGCAATAAAACGTTGATCTCATTTTTACTCTGTGTAAAGTTACTTTATTGAATCCAAATGGGAAAAACTTTTTCAATTAGGTGTTCAGAGGAAATTTCAGCTAAATGATAGCTGCTCAATGGTAGCTTGACTGATGGTCTACTTACAGCTAAACAATATGCATTTTAAACATCTAACATTAGCTAACAAAAACTTGCTAAATTATGTATATCTGCACAAGATGCTCTGCATGAATGGAATTAGTAAATAAGCTGTGCATGTCTAGCCCAGGTTATGCTATGTGGTAAAAATTAGTTTCATTATCAAACAGCCAAAGTCAGCCCTTTTAGTGGAAATGGGGGAATGCAGGCCACTCTTTGCACAAAGCACAAGGATATCTTGTTTTTTCCCCCTCCTTTCGTTGAGCCAACTTTGGACCGTTGTCCATACCCAGTTAGGAAACAACGTGAAAATTAACAAACGAACAGATTTGAAACAGGATGACCCTAATGCTAAGCAGTGGCATAAAGTGACGCGATGCCACTCCTCATAACTAACCGAGGGCCACCTTTTTTTTCCTCAGCACCAGTGAGATGGGACGCTGCGCTGCAGAGAGCCTCAGCCGGCTGCAGCGGTGGAAGCTGACTGAGAGGAGACCAAACCAAACCTCCGTCCAACACGACGCACAGCACCGGCAGAAAGCTCCCTTAAGTGGAAGAAAAGGTTTGGCGCTCGAGGGATAAAAAGCCGGGCACCGAAATAAATCATTTCTGTTTACTGCTATTTTTATTTGAGGATGTACTGTTTACGCTGGCTAGCCAGATAGAGCGGCAGAGAAGAAGGACCCGGACTTGATATTCTTAATACCGCTACGCCGTTTGGGTCGGCAGGGAGAGACACTACGGCGGTCACCGCAACCGGTATCATCTGGGAGAGAAAAGGAAACGTGATACGACTTTTTTGTATTTCCGTGAGTAAAGTATTTCACTTAAAGCGTTTCCATTTGTTTTTGCTCGGGTTGTTCTGTAGCTCCAGCTGTAGTCAACGCAGGTTGTTCAAAGAGAGACAAGTTCAGCTGACTGTGTTGGTGATAAAATTGATAAAACCAGCTCAAAGGAGCTGAATAGTTTTGGATGGTGTCATTTAGATATCAGACTGAGTAAATCGCCTCCCTGCACCCCCATGTTCTCACAGTAACTTTAAATTCCTAAAGAGTGGCATAATGCACAAACACCACAAGTGTTGAAATTAAACATATATGTATTTATGTACCTTGGGGAGGTCGAAATAATTGGTCCTGATTTGATATCAAATTGAAGGTGTCCTGCACTGAACTCTCGACAGCCTTGAAAGAAAGAGGCTTTGAAATGTATTTACACTGAAGTGGGTTTGAGGTCTAGCTGCTTTTGATAGGAGCTCAAAGCCCAATGAAAGATTTTTGTGAAAGAAAAGAGCTCTCCTGCAAGGGCAGAGACAGGTCCTTTTGGTTTTTGGGAGTGCATCTTTAGGTTAGCAGAGCAGGAGGCTTTTAACACACCACTTACCACACAAGTAGACCCACAGGAATTATCTAATCAGAGATATGCAAATTAGCCAAACTCTAATTTTGCAGCTTTGCTGCGGTTGAATGTTTAGTATAATACTATCATCTGACTGTGCTGGTGACAGTGCATTGTGGCTTGAGGGCTCACAGACTCTTGTTTGATCTTATTGATTTGCTGTGTTTGGAGGAGCAACGGTATTATTAAGTCATTATTCAATTAGGAATATTATTTCCATTTTTTCTTGAAGTTTTGTGTGACTTCCATTTCAGTGACAGCAATTAGCCAAATGGTGGCAGATAGAATAGTCTTCCAAAGGAAAATACAACCTTTTGAAGTATGTGTGCTGTCAGTACATTCCCCGCTGCTTTGGCTTTTCTTAATTTTTAATGCAGGTTCATTCAGAGACACTAAGAAACATCGTACTATTTTAAGACCAGTTTCTAATTTAAATTCACTAAGTAGTCACTACAATATTCAAGATTCCTGAAGATTTAAACCATGAACCTTTGTACCAGTTTCCCTTTCTAAAAATACAGAAACTAGTTTTGGCATGCTTTAGTCACCCCAGAATTTGACTCAAATAGATATAGTGGTACTTCAGAAACACTGCTGATAGAAACATTACAGAACAAGACAGATGTACAATTCCAACTTGTGGCTTAGAGGCTGAAGATTCACACAAGAAAAGGAGTTTCAAGTCAACAACTACGGAAAGAATGTGAAAATAATTTTCTCTGTAGAAGAAATGTGTTTTTTGCTATACTCTCAATAGTGAAGCTCAAAAGTGGTGTATTCTGATCCCCCCCGGGCCGAGTTACACACTATATGGTGTATGTACTGTGTGTGTATGTGTGTAAGTGAGAGCAGGATGTGCACAGAGAAAAGTAGCCCACTCAGTCTTTTTATTTGCTTCAAGCTAAATTTCATTCACATTGCTTGAAAGATTATGGGTTGAGCACATCTATCTTCAACTGTTATGTCACATATAGTGAATGCACAGTCCTATAACAGTTGCAACAGGGACACAATCAATATTCAATTTTGCTAAGATGTAAAGAAATTCTAGGTGATTCGGCAAAATCATTTTGCTTTTTGTTTTCTTACACAAACTGCTTTCTTGCTAAGTAGTAGGCCTAAATAATTTTAATGCAAAGGCAGCAACTGTATATATTAATGGAGCCTGTTTGACTTAAGGGTGCTTTGCATTATGTTACTAAAAAAATACTAAATGTCCATTCAAATTTACAGCAATAACTTTTTGAATCTTACCTGTAAGACTGTATATCATTGCTAAAATCGTGTAACCTGTAGTCTAATGCTGTCATTGTTTCCTGATAGTGTTATACAGCTTCCATTAAGACTGAATGATGGAAGCCTAACTTGAAGGCATGGTTGTGATTTCAAATGCACTATCATTTGCCATAATGTTAATCTAGATATATATTTCATGAGACCTAATGTGGTTAAATGATTGTCTTATCAGCCCACTCCACAGCTTAGTTTAATTTCCTGACATCATCTGAAAATGGTTCATGTCACCAAGAGATGCATAGTTAAAGTCGCCAGACACACTCCTAATCAAAAGGAGCTTCACCTGCATATCAGGGGAATAGATGGAGGGAATGAACAGCTGTGCCTATTTCACTTGGCACGATTTAGAGGTTACCCCTATCCTTATCAAATGTAAATCAGTTTTATTTACTTGCAATACATGCTTTAAAATGTTTGTAAATCCACTTTGGAGCAGGTGTAAGATGAAATGCAAATTAGTAGATCAGCTAACCTTGATGGAAGTGGAATATGTCTTGAAGTGAAAGCTGTCCCATCCTCTTAAATGAAATGATTATTGACATAGGCCAACAGACATGTATTTGGAGTACAGCTAATTGAAAATGACTACAGAACTGTAGTGAAGGCTAACCCTTGGGACACTTGAAAAAAATGTATACCAGCATTGACAAGAGGGAGGCTAGAGATATACACTGTCTCACCACAGAGGCAACCAAGGGAGCCCAATTTTCACTGACAAATCTGAGACTAATAAAATGAAAGTGTACAAAAATCTTGCAGATCACACTTGGTACTCAACATGTCCCTGTTGTGTGTGTTTTTTTCCCTGTGACGTGAGCAAAGATAATCAAACAGTGATATTGTATAACACTGCTCTATTAAGAGTATTTAGTCAGTATATATAGCACTACGTGTTTATTTTTGTACAGTGACAAAAGTGAAGCTAGGAAGTGTTCGGAATTTGCCGGTCATCCTGAAATCTGAAAACAACATTTTTTCACTGTCCAAAGGATGCAAGGGTGTAATTTTGTTTTCAAAACACAACAGTGACTAAGAATGTAGGTCCTGGGCATCGTTCCCTGGTAAAATGTGAGATGACATGAATTTGTTAGTTAAATAAATTATTTTTAGGAAGCGTTGGTTATGTTGACAGTGGCAAACCTTTCCTTGGCTGCCTTTCTATCCAGCACTTTGTTTGTAAGGGCGGCCCACTGGTCTTGCAGAGCCTGGAAGACAAACGTCCCTCAGGACCCATCTGACAACTTAATTTATATAATTGCTGAGAAGCATCTGCGTAAGAAAGACTGACTTTCAGCACCCTCCTTCACTTGTCACTGTTATGAATGACTTGAACTTGATGACCAATGAGTCAAACCAACACTCTTAAGTCACATTGATGCTGTCATACTTAAGCATGTGTGAACTACAAAAGGAACACTGTTAATTTGATTACTGTATTGCAACCTTCTTAAGGAAAACAGTTTCAGTCTCATATCTTCATCTTTCAGCATGTTTGTAATGCTCTGATCTGGCTCTCGTGATGCAGCCAGCAGATTGTACAATAAATTGTTGCACCATTACAAATGTATACATATGTTAAGTAGTAATGTAATCAACTTGAATGGCATGACAGCATCAATGCGTGGCCTTTCTCTCTTGATTTTTGCAGCATGCAGTTCCTTTGGTAGTTAGCAGCTGATCTAAATGGCTGAAATAACTTGTTTTGGTTAGCTAATATGTCCCACAGCCTCAGGTTGGTTAATTATGCAGTCCCTTTATCTGTTTGTCTTTGTGCTGTCCTCATTGTGTTAACTCTGAGCAAGTCATCTGCAGATACCTGCAGGCTTCCTCTGCCACAGCTTAAATGTGTGGTTGTGAAAACATTAAAAGGTTATTAATTGCATGTAAGGAACAAGGCAGTGTGCTTTTAAGTATTTGAAGGAAGAAATGCAAAAAAACTTCTCATTGCAAATACTGTATGTGCCACTTAAGACATTACGATTTGGCAGTTAATGGGGCAACAAAGCAAATTGTAACTGTAATATTAAAATCTGTACAGTAGCATGCTTTACACAAATGATTTCTATTTTAGTCACATTAGTCATGAGTTGAAATAGGTAGTAGTAGGTTTGATTTGTCTTTGGAAATAGTTTGTCAGTAAAGTGAACATCAAGTATTTGTGGAGATGGTAAGGAGAGAGTAGTGATGATGGTGATGGTGGGGAATAGCCTGAGGATGGAGTGTTTTTCACTAGGCAGCTCCTGATTTTATGTGACAGTAAAGGGCCTTATCTTCCAGGGCCATGATGAAGCACAACACTCTTTGATTTTTTATCTTCCAAACGTCTAACAATCTCATGCTCTAGACAGATTAGTGAGATGAAGGTGTAAAAATTGGCTATGTGGTTTCGGGGGAGTCAAATACAGCCAAATACAGGGTCTAAGGCTATATCTGCATCATGCTGATAGTACAAAATGAAAGATTAGCTGAAATTACTGGCATACTTTTGACCTTCAGGTTCAAGAGTGTCAATATATATATTTGATTGTTACTGCTCAAGTAAACAATATAATGTGTAGTAGACAGTAAACGAGATTAAAAGGTGATACGTGCAAAGTCATGCATGCATACTCTTTAGTTGAACTCTTAAGTAGCAGTATGTTCTCTCCCCTAATCTATTACCAGTCAGTCTATTCAGTGCAATAGCATAAGAGAGCATTTCGCTTTCAGTCTCTTTTCTTTTACTCTACATTTATTTCTGTTTCTCATTACCTAGACAGGGCATTGATCCCCTAAAGAATCAGTTGAGGCTTAAAATTCAATGGAGCCCAAACCTGTCTTTACAATTCTTTCTCTATTTCTGTGATATCTTAATAAGTTAAACCTCCAAAGACATTGCATCCAACTCTGGGCAAGCATCAACAGTGTCGACAGAAATCAAAGGCACATCAAGAGATCAATGAATTTTCATATAACATTTGTTATTATACCTAATTATGTAGAATTACCTTTTTACATTTTGATCTTTAACCCTAATGAAAATGGCTTCAGGCACTGTAGGTTAACAATCATGTTTGTTAGCTCATTAATGTGACATTGTTTCACAGCTTCTTGTAAAAGCATGTCCTAAAACAAATAACATTCAACAGCCTTGCTGATTATGTTTTCAATACTTAATTGGATCTTAAATCCTGTGTTGTTTTATCATTCAGATTTTGTTGTGGGATTTTTTCTGTTATATGTGCCTTCTTTTTATGTAAGTTAGATTTTGTTTGGCTTATGTGACAGACTGTTAAGATGCTTTTAAAAACATTTTTTATTTAATAGTACATGTCATTTACAGTTTAATGCCAGGTCATTGAGAACAAAGTCTACTTCTCAGATGTGTATTAGTTAAGGCCTTCTTAGTGTTACCTAACTAGTTACCTAAC
Source organism: Lepomis macrochirus (assembly GCA_024633595.2). Classification (NCBI taxonomy): domain Eukaryota; kingdom Metazoa; phylum Chordata; class Actinopteri; order Centrarchiformes; family Centrarchidae; genus Lepomis; species Lepomis macrochirus. The sequence goes on from JALXJV020000009.1 coordinate 7,744,926, forward strand.
ACAGGGCATCTTCAGCCAGTGGGCACTTTTGAAAAGGCAGTAATGCTGTACATTAAAAGAAAAGGAGGAGTGTTTTAGGGTCACCTTTCTTACAGTACTAAGCCATGCATCCTGCAGGCTCATGATGAGTTGCCATGTTCCACTCTCATGCCTCCTTTCTCCCGAGAGATGAAATGTGTATGGAGGTATCTGTCAGAATACAACTAACAGGGCTGCCCTGCTTAGCTGTGCTTGTGCAGTAGCTCCTTGTTCATTGTCTCGTGACAAGCACTGGATTTATTCTACCCAAGTGAGGTAGCTGTAGAATACTTTTCTCAATATCGTTCTTAATGATATGACATAACAGTTCTTATATGAATGGATAGTGACTGATGTTGAGTGATTTCATGTTTTCCGCCAATGGCTTTCTGATGAAAACCTTGAGCTGATGGATTAACTATACACAAAGTGAATCACCAACTTGTATGTGAACTGGCAATATGAAATAGAAAAATGCATCATATTCTACAGGAATACAGTAGTATACAGTATGCATGCTTTAAGAAATGTATGACTTAATACCGGTAAAATGTCCTCAAGATATTAGGATGATGTGAAGCTTCATTAGGCATTGGGATAAGAGAGAAGCACTGATGCATTTTACAAGAAAAAAGCAAAGAAAGCTGCTATATAAAGCTTTTATTCAAAGCTTCTTTTGTGTGGTGAATGTGGATGTTTGGTTTTACACAATTTCGTGAGATCAGCTGTTAGCGTTGTGTGGGTAGCATTATGGCTGCAGTGATTTAGTAATTGTTCTTGAAAATAAAACAAATGTTATAATATTACAAGAGAGAGATAAAAACATTGGTTTGTGCACTGTTGCCGTTTCTATGATTGACATCATATTTTTGTTCTGCATTTCATGGTAGCTCTGGCATTGTTTCAGCATGTGTTTATAACTTGTTCACATGGTTGACATTTTAATTCACAAGTCAAAGTTCAGCCTTCCTTGTAACATATGTCAAAATGATTAGGTCTTAATAAAACAATAAGCTAAGCAACCTGTGAGCAACGGGTGAGAGGCCATTTTCCAGCAGTCGATCAATAAATGTAATAGTTCATAGAATGGGAGATTAATGAAAGATGTGACAGCAAGGGATGATGTAAATTGAAATATCGAAATGCAGCGTTACACTATCAAAATAACACAATGTAGGCCATAGATTATTTTTAATTTGTTTTAAAACATTAACTTAACAATGCAGGTGTACAATTATTCAGCTGACTTGCTGCATTTTCATCTGAGTCTTTGATAAACAGCTTCCCATCGGTCAACAACTGGAGGTTTGTAATTAATCAGCTACTTAAAACATCTGCTGCACAGAAGAGGATGGTGGGCTGGAACAGAGACATCCAGTATGTATCTGCTGAATCTACTTAGTTTAATTAGTTGTATTTCAAGGGGAGAACATTTATGTAATGGTCTCAAATGGTGTAAAAGACCATTCTCGTTTTTAATTTCTTGTCTTATTTAATACAAATTGTGCATAATTAGTTGTCAGCCATTTCCCATAGCATATCTGTTGTTAGATATTTGACTGAATTGTACTTAATCAGTTAGTCATTAGTTTCAGTTTATATTAGTGTGATATGAATAATGATATAAAAATATTTTAGTAACCAGTTTGTTACTGTATTCATGTGAATATGCACCCTCTCATAGAGGAGCATCTCCATAGCGCTACTACAGCTACATCTACAGGACACCATTTATATCTACCATTTAGATATAATTGTAATGACCTTTATAATTTACATAGTAACACATCCCACCTTACACCCAACCTCTCATTTGCATAAAAAGTTAAATAAATAAATATAAGCATTTTGAATGAACATTGTTGGTGGCATTACGAACATTTATTTAAGTGATAGATTTTTCAACTTTATGATAATTAAGTTTTAGAATGTTAAACAATGGTTTTTATTTTAGTTAATTAACTTTGGTAAATGTCTTTTATTTATTAATTCATGCAGACAAACTGGCTACATACTACTCTGTTTAAGTTGGTGATCACACCAAATTCGGGTTGTCAAAACAGCTAAAAGAAATGTTGACTTTTCAAGCCATGTTCATAATGTCGCCTATTCATCTGATCTTATCAGGCTAATGTTTTGGTATAATGAATTTAGAATAAGCAAAAACCTGTTGTTGAATCATAGAATTTAGGATAAATTTCTATTTGCATTACTCACATTTCATTTTATTGGTGCACCATTCAAAATGATGTATCATGGGAATCCCCAATTCAGTTGGTAATGTTAACCAGCAGGTAGTATCACTGTAGAGATGAAGGAACATGATCACCTGTGGAGCCAGACAGTGGCAATCACATTCAAATTAATTGAGAATTAATTAGATCTATATATCACATCCACAAATGTGCCATGGGACTGTACAGAGTTGCACTGGGTGTAAGCATGTGGCATAGAAACTTACAGCTACATTTCAGTTGTTGTTGTGCTCTACTTTTCAGGTGTGACTCTTAAAAAATGACCACACTTTGAAAATGCCTATCTCTGTAACAACAATATCATATTTCCGTGAAAGCAATTTTTAGAGGATGAAGGCAGGGTTTTCCAAAAGTACCTTCACTACCAGCTTTAATTCTATGGGCCATACTATAGTTACCATAGCAACGTGTGCCCCTTGATTTGTGCAGCAGAAATCAGGTCACATTATTGCTATGTTAGATGCGACCTTTACTTCACCACAAATCTAATAGTTGGTTTCCTCTAGCCAGCCTGCCAGTCAGTGTGCATCTCTACTACTTACCTTAATTGTCTGTGTTCAGTCACATATCAACATAATTCAAAACATAAATTTAAGTTATAATTAAAAGCATATTTTTACTATCAAGGCAAGACTTTTAAAGAGGATTTCTGAAAGACCATCTGTGCTTTCACTTTGCCTTCATTATGTCATCATGGGATATCTCAGTTTGTACCTCTGCAATTTCAATGTTTTATATTTTTTGGAAAATATATAAACATCAGTATATACTAATACCACAGCGGTAAACTGTCACCAACTCGTTTACAGAAAACTATCTGCTTCATGTGATGTTATGTGTTATTTGTTGCTCTGCTACTATCTAGATTCTTTTCATGAGTTAACTATTGTTCCATTTGTTGTATCGTCTACTCTCTGTATATTATCTTATGTCTAGTGTGTTCTGATGTTTCTTTATCTGTAGTTTAATTATTTTCTCATCTGGTCCCTTTGTGTCTTTGTGTCTGGTTTTAAGGATTGTTGTTGGGACGGGGTTGTTGTCCTGCGTCCTCTGACTATTGTTTGATTATTTTTTTAAATCCCAATACCCTTTCCCACATGAGGTCTTTGTCTTCTGCCAGGCCATTATTGTAAATAAGAAACTGTTCTTAATTAACTTGTGTGGTAAAATAATAATAAAGGTATAGTAAAAGGTATAATAAAAAAGTGAACATGACATATTCTGACATATTGCAAGATTCTGTACACACAGGACAGAAAAGCTCTGAGAAGCAACCTGTAATTTCCAGCTGATACAGTTTGAAATGTATGTGGCTCAAGTGAATTCCTGACAGTGTTGCTGTGTGATAATTTTTGATTTTGGTTGTTATTCTAACTTGCTCTTACCAGAAAGCAACCTTGGGCAAAAAGGCACTCATTGTTGTGATTTTAAAAACATTTGTAGTCTATGACATTACCACTGAGTTTTACATCTCGCCAGTCTTCCATTACATTATTCTTTCAACAACATTTTGTTCTGTTGTTATCCATCCTGAAACATCCAGTTAGTGATGCACCATCAGTGCCATTATGTATACTATACAGAATAAAACATCATTGGTACTTTCCCTCAGTTGTCTTGGATTGAGATTAAATCAGTTTAAGTAGCCAGTCATTTTTTTGTTAAAGTATAACATTAATGCACAAGTGGGTGTGTTAACTGTGCTGACCTGAGGTGTAAAGATCCAACAATGAGCCTTGAGACAGGCCCCTCATGTGCCAGATCACATACTCATTAAATCTCAATTTTCAGCAGAGCTCATTTAAAGCACAATTATGTGACGCACAGAGCCTGTGTTCTGCCGTTTCCTGTGAATAGCGACAAACTCAAGTGCTAAGCTTCAGGTACTTGAAACTGTGTGTGTGCGCGCAGCAGCCTAGGATCGCCAGCCTTAGTATTCTTCTAAACTGTGTACAGTGTGCACAGTGTGTGCAATGTGTACGGATGTAAAGTTGGTGCTTGAAATAGTCTTTATGTAAATGTGATCTATATGGTGCTTCACATACCATATATTCATGTAATTAAGCAGAGCTTAGTCAACACAGAGGGATATCACAGAGGGAAATTTTTAGGTTGATGGGTTTAGTGCCAGCCACTGCCTGTAGCAAAGTAAGGTTTTGTCATTGTTTTAAAGTCAGAATGAATTGATTAATTCATGTATTTCCCAAAGAAAAAAATGATCTAGGGTCTAAAAATAACTGTTTTTGTGGATTGTGGTCTTTGGTAGAGTTCGGTGTCATACAGTAAATGTGTTTCATTTGTGGTGAGAAAAAGTAAATTTATATTACAACAATTACGCAAAATCTAATTCATATAAGGTTATTTGCCATAATCTACGAATTAGGTGTATCATTTTATGGAGCTTGGAAAGATGTAGCCCCATAAGCCATTTTAGATCCACTGCCTAGTACCCCCCTCATCTGATAGAAGACTTGAGATAAAAAAGAACTTTTATGGAAGGCTAAGTTAGACCAGAACACGTTGAGCTGATAGTTGGCCATTGGCTGTTACTGACTATCTATGGCCAACCATTGTCGGATTTTTGTATTTGAGACCACAACATCATCAACGGACATGCTTATTATGAATAATACATAAATAATTGATGGTTTTATTGAAGACAGGTTTATTCTTTTTGAGCCTTCTGCTGCGTCTGTTTCCTTCTAGACAAGTGTGCTGCCTTTGGATTGTCTAAACACAACATCTCCAAACTGAGTTGAGCAGAAGACTTCAGGTAGGTATTTTATTCTCAAAAAATACCTACCCAGAATGAGATTTAGCACTTGATGTTGTGAACAACAAAAAGCATAGCCACACATTCATGAGGTACAAGGAATGAGTCTGTTTTTTTACTGTGATGCAGGTGCAGAACATTAATGTTGTAGTTTTTTTAACAGCAAACTAACAATCACAGTAGGTCAGTCATTAACTCCAACAGCTAGTTTCTGCACACACAGTCTTTCTTACAACTGTTTTCTGCTCCTTTAGTAGCACCAAAGGATGCGTTGTGTTTTTTTTCAAAGGGGTAAAAAAAATCTCATTGGGTGTCAGACTTAGAGTTAAATAAAGTAGGGTAATAAATAATATTGCAATACAAATGGTGTACTATATCGTGGAAAGGCTAGCTGTTAACTACTATGAAAACTACAGTATGTCCTGGGGAACATTAGTAAGCATGTGTTCGTTTTGCTGCGTTGAACTTCTCCGCCCTGTTTCATTCATTCATTTCATTTACATTTCATACAGTGTTGTTCATTCATCATTTACCAGACTGGGATTTCCTTAATGAATGAAAAAGTGCTGGAATTCTGCTATAGGCAATTACATTAATTTGAAATACGCTATAGGCCTATTTATTCAGCTGTAACCTGACGGGACAAAATGCCGGTGGCAATAGCTAACTCAAGATGAAAATATGGATTAGACATTTTACGCTATAACCTACACATAGACCTGTGATTATAAAGCCATAGTCACACCTAGTAGGTTAGCCTATTAATGATTTTTTGCAGTGGAAAATGTGTCTACGTTCAAACTGACTGTAAAGCTTTAGACATCTATTTTACATTAATAAAATCATGCTCATTTCGTATTTTATGAAATGCTGTCAAAACACATTCAGACTATGCAGCTAAAAATGAAAAACTCACTTTTAAACTACATTTATTTGTTTCAGGTGCACCATCATCATCCTCACTCAGAAATATTCACATCATATCCAACATTGCAACTACGATAGGAATGTTCCAATAAGTGTGACTACATTATAAAAGATTACTGTTCATTGATCAGTTTTATACTGATTAGTTTAAACAGTAATTACCACAGTAACGTAGCTTACAGTAAGTGTTTTTGTGCAACTGTTGCCATCCTGACAGCTATCCACAGAGTCACTGTGATAAAGAAGGACAGTGTAGCCTATCGATTTGATTCTGTGCTGAGGATAAATCCATGATGTCCAAAGATAACTCTCTGTCCATACATCGATGTCAGGTAGATCATAAAAGTGTTCATGTTCAAGATTGTGTTGAGGTGAAAAAACTAATAGCCTATTTAACTGGGATATCAATGTTTATAAAGATGTAACTGAGTTCCTTCTATATGTGCTTTGATATCGACAGTATGAATGAGGAACTGTCAGACAGCCGCTTCAGGCTCCGCAGGACGGGAGGAGTCAGAGAGAAACTCAGCGTTTGTTGATGTAAACCTCCTCCCGAGGAGGCTAGGTTCATAGCGTAAATTGCCAGGGTTACCAATCTAGGATTTATCTGATCTCAGGCTCTGAAACTGAAAACCCAGAGTTTCCCTCATCTCGTGCTTAACATACTCAGAGTTTTCACAAATCTTGCTTTCTGAAACAGGGCCCTGATGTGGTATAGATGTAAGAGCCTTTAGCTTATATTTATTCCACTGCCGAGATATATCCACTTGCACCAGTGCCTGTGGGTACTTAGCTGCTGTTTTTAATTTTTTTCTGAATGTAATCAGATCCACAATGCCTACAAACATATTTACATGAAGTCTTCTAGATGGAATGATTTTGTGTTTACATGCTTCATTGTAAACCACAGAAAGAATGGCACAGTATTATAACTTTTGTTATTGTTGTTGAATCTGTTTCAGATATTTCGATATACTGTGTTTTTGCACTGAAACAAGAGTTTTATCAGATTGTACTTCCATTGGAATTAAAACAGATAGACAGAAGAGGAGCCTTCTGTTTGTATTTCTGAAACTAGTAAACACACATGTTCAAGGATCCCTTAGGAAAGATGCACTGCTTCGAGAAGTGGGAGACAGCACTCGTAAATAACAAACAATAGAAGAGCGAGTGGTGCACACCCCTCAGGAACTTCTTTCACTTAACTCAAGATTTTTAGAAAACAAGCAAATGGAGAATGTTTTCAAATCTTTCAGTTAGACTAAGAAAGGTTAAACCTGCTCCTATAATGGAATAAAAAGGTTGTTTTAAACAGTGATTGATAAGGTTGATCTAATACTGGTAAGGAAGATACAGGTATGATCTCAAAAAGGGATGGCAAACAATCAAATTCAAATTAAGGGACAATTAATAACAGAAGTCAATGATGTTAATTAATTAAAATAAAAAAATCATGAAAATATTTTAAAATCATAAAAAAATAATGAGCAACCTCATTTAATAGAGAATGACTAAAACTTAAACAAAATAATAAAACACATCCCAACAAATCACCAGCTGCTCATTTGATCCAATCAACCAGATAAAGTTGGCTTCTTTATTAAGCTCAGGTGTGGGTACTCAGGCTGTTGCTGGAGGTAAATGCCTGTCATTCACAGCACTGAAAGTATTCCAGTGCAGTTACTGTACAGTAACTGTTTTGTGCAGTGTCAAACTGTCATCCTTAAGACTGTCTATCCATTCCTTTTACCAGTTTAACATCTGTGCCACATTTTTCTGTTCTTGTTCTCCTGGCTCACATATTTAAGTTTTTACTTGATGCTTGCAAAGATTGATTAATTATCAGAATAAACCATAGATCAGTTAGACTTCTGTATATATGGCACATATACAACAACACATTTTTATGACCTCCTTCTGAGCAGTACTACTACTACTACGTTAAAAGACCAGGAAGTTGTTTCTGTCCAGGTTTACAGCCGCCGGTATCCTTTCATGTCCACCTTCTGCTTCTGTCTAGCTCCATGGAGAAAATGATTTGTGTAACAGCATGGCCTTTCTTCTTGTGCCACTCTCACTGGGCTTCTTTTGTGGCTATAGACATTCTATATATTTTAAGCACTATTGTTGTTAATTATTTAGTTTAAAAGTTTTCACTTTGATTAATGTGATTCAAAATTGGCATTTATTGAAATACTGGTCCAGACAGCTAAGTGTTGCTAATTAGCTTTAATTGTGTAAGTTGACTAATTACAAACTGAAATTCATGGCAGATATCTGGTGTGCTCTCTGCAAACTGGTGTCTATACTATTTAGGCTTGATGAAAGATGGTTTCTTTGTAAAAGAAACAACACTCAATTTTACATACAAAATTCTGTGGCAAAGATGTTACTAACTGGTTTTGTGTCCATGATTTACTGTCATGCATAAAACAAGTAGTTATTTTTCAATTTGTTTCCGTGAATGCTGACCAGTTGGTCAAATTTTAAACTATAGAAGCAAAGATTTCAACTTCTTTAAATGGCAAATCTCTATAATAACAGAGCAGGCCCTGATAATTTGGTGGGAGTGTTGTTATCTAGTGTTTGCTTTTAAAGCGGAGATAACTGAGGAAAACGCACAATATTGCCCTGCCACAACAAAATGGAGTGGGCTGGGTGTACCAGCATGACTCAGCCACAGTATATTCCAAAGAAACTTTTCATCTAAGGCTTATTGATCGGTTTCAGGATATTTTTTTGTAAATGCACTTTGAGTAGAGATAAAGACTAGATCCATTTACTTGCTTATTTATATTATACACATTTTAAATCGAGAGCATTACAATGTAAAAATGTGCTGGAAAGATATAAATTGACAAAGAATGTTAAACTGACTGTTTAAAAAAAACTGTCCAAGCTTTATATTGAATTTTGAAAAAAGCTTTATACTTACAGTGGCATGGCACGGTATTACTTAGTGTTATCGATTTTAAAAAGTTGGCATACTGCTGACTGCTTTGGTACTTAATTCTTTTAACTCATAGTATTATTAATAATGTTAATATTGCTGCTATTGTCTTGACCTTACTTGTACTTTCACCCAAACTCGTGATTACTCGTTTATAGACACCAGTAGGGCAGTTTGGATCACAAATTTTCAAATGTGCAAACATTTGCTTATGTTTAGTGCCGGGCTACGATAAAAATTTTTAATAGCCATTAATCGCATGACTTTCTGCAATTAATTGTGATTATTCGCATTGTTACGCTCAAAATTGAATAATGAATTTTCAAGTAGTGTATTGTGCACTTTTAATTTAAATATACTGCTATATACACAAAAGTGCAATAACATGTGGTTTGCAAACACTTTCAATAAATAAGGTGCTTTTTACCAGCAGTATTCCTTTTACTCAGTAGTAATAAAATATGTCTTGTAAATCACAACTTAAACATTAATGTAATCAAATTAAATATTAAACCAAAGCTATTTGCCACTGCCAGGGCATTACCTTTTATCTAGCTTGTTAAAGCAAGTTACCATCAGTCCAGCTTTCTTGGGGTTTTTTCTAAACACGTATCAGCAGATACATTTTTCTTTTAGCAGGGAGCAGCAGAAACGTCTATTTTCAATCCGTATCAAGTTTCCCTTTTAGAGTGAGGTGAAGTGGTCGAGCACACGGTGTAGCGAAAAGTTGGTGTGTTTCCGTTAAACTGTCGCGGTTGTGCTCGCCTCATGGACACACCCGCACGCTGCCAAAGTTGAACTTGTCTTGAACTTTTTGTACGCAATGCAGAGCCCGAATCATTGGAAGAGAGACTGATCCTCGCTGTTTATGAGTTTCCAGAATCATACTGTTTACTAAATAGGACACCAACAGGAGGGAAATCACCTGGCAGAGCATCACCCCAAAACTAGATGAAGGCCTTTCGTTTTTTAATTCAGCGCGGAAAAGACGCTCAGCGCCTCGTCACACTCCTGGCGTTTTTACCAGCTTGGAAAAACGCGGCGCTCCCACTGGAATGAATGCCCCGTGTCCACCAAAGCGTTTTTTTCTGACACCAGCATCTTTTTTCAAGACATTCCAATGGGAGCGCCGCGTTTTACGAGCTGCTAAAAACGCCAGGATCGTGACGAAGCGCTGAGCGTCTTTTCCACGCCGGGCGCTGAGCGCTTAGCTTTTTTTTTTCAGTCGCAGAGAGCTGAAAAATGTTCAAGTTTGGGAAACACGCTGCCCTCCTCACTGTCACTTTTTACCCAGTCGTCCAATCACAGTGCAGGATGGGCGGGACAAACACCTCCAATCTTGAACGAAATGATGTGGCTACTCTTGCCTGGTTTCCTCGCCCGCAAAATCTCATGAACCCACGTACCCTCAGAACGCCAGCTGGCGTTCAGTTGGTAAAAGATGCTTTGGTGGACATGGGCCTTTAAAGTCTTAATTCTCCTACATGCTGCATCCTGCCGAGCCTCCCTTCGCTGCTTGATTGGGTGGGTGATTTGCAGACTGATCAACATCCCACCCCTTGACCCATGGTTTGACTGTAGGCATATGTGTATTGAGAGCCAGTGAGCAACGGATTTTCAAAATAATAATAATTTTTAAAAAAAACTTAACGTGCAATAAAATAATTATGGGTTAACATGCCCAGCCCAAATATATGTGTATATATATTAGGGGTGGGCATAGATTAATTTTTTTTAATCTAGATTAATCTAGATTAATCTTGAAATTAATCATCTACTGTTTCCAAAATGCATCACAAACTTCTTGAGAAAGCTGTTCTACTATGATAATTGGTGATGAAAATAAATCATGTTCATTAAGATGTACTTGTGTGTAGCCTGTGATGTGCTTTGCGTTTAGGTGGTAGGCTACTTGAGACTGGAAGAACTCCTACAGTAAACTAATTCCACATTGCACAAGGTGCAAACCAGGTGTTGTGCCGAGTTTTGCCTGGCTGCAGAGAATTGCATGCACCTCCAAATAATGCTTTTAAATGCTGTAAAATTCTTTGTGGACTTCATCAATGGTGATAAATTGATTTGAAGTATATATTTTATGAACGTTTAGAGTCTTTAATATTTTAATACACTTAGTAGGCTAGAAGGACCATTCCTTGACATTCAGTATAAAGCTGTTTGATCAATGAGCACAGCAAAGTGTCTGAGAAGGACCTTAAGAGGTGGATGCATAATTCGGCAGATCAGATTTTGTAGGCTCCCTGCGAGATTTGCATCCACCTCTTTTCTCAGCATAGATGACCGTTAGCACCCGCGAGATGCGTGCAATTCTCGGCAGGCAGGCAGAATTCGGCACAACACCGGCGGCTTCAGAAATGTTTGTACACAAACTGCTGTCCAACAGCTGTCTGTGGACGTGTTGCTACAGTTATGGCGCGTTCGAGACTGGTCGTAACTGGGATATTTCCCAGTTGAAACTTCCGACTTCCGACATCAAAGCGTTCCAGGTGCATGGTGGTGCATGACGCCGAAAGTGAACGAAAATCATGGGTGACCATGACAAAGTGAACACACAGTTGCACCCTCAGCAGTGCTTTAGGTGTTAATTAAAAGGATGGCAGTTTAACTGCAACAACTGAAATAAATAGTCCATACGTTACTAGTTATGTGTACCCCAAGTTGATAGCCCTGAAGTAAGTCAGTGTTGTCCGTTACACTTCCTAATGTTTTGGCATTTTTAACAATAACTTTTATGCAGAAAAGATGACTTTATGAGATTCTTTACTGTAGCCAGCTACCGTATGTGTAAAACATATTTCTACATCAATATACATGCAGAACAAATTTTACTGCATGATCGTATTTATTATTTTAATTCAAATAGCTACATGCAAAAATACGTTTTGTTGCCTTTAGTTTATGGTTTACCATTTACAAAGTGAGCTTCCATGGGCGCTGACATTGTTTTCTGACGTCATTCAGCTGCTACTCGTGAAGTCGGGGGTACAAATTCTTTCTCCGAGTTCACAAGTAGGAAATCCGACTGCAAGTGGCGTTCCGGGGTACTTTTCCTAGTTGGAGGTCGGAAATATCCCAGTTCCGAGTTGCCGGGAACGCAGCATTAGTGTGAGTAAATACCGCACAATGCGTTTTTTAATCAACCGGCGTATCAATAACTAACCTGGCTAGTTGTAAACAAACAGCTGGCCGAGCGAGGTTGTAACTGGAACGCCGTCAACTCGGGTGTGACGTCATTCCCAGCTCCGACCTCCGAGGTAACGCAGCAACAGCTGCATCCATGTTAGCACGTCACGTTTGATGTGGTAATTTCACAGTAGGCAGACACGCAGGTTCGAAGGCTTGTTCTCGCCCCCTACAGTGCAATTCGGCGCTAAAATATCAAGGTGAAAGTCATCATAGCTTGCGTATTATAGACCCAGCTCCCAACCCAACTTTGAGAATAGATTAACGGCGATATTTTTTTTGTCGCCCGATAAGAGTCTCGCGTTAACGCAGCCGTTAACGCCGTTAACGCCGATAACGGCCCATCCTCTACCAGAGGCCTGGGAGTTTGAGGGTTCTGTGCATCTTAGCTGTTCCTAGGACGGCACTCTTCTGGACAGAGACCCTCCATGCATTGTGAGGAGCTTTCTTGTCTTGTCAGTAGCCTCTATCTCCTCCTTTGGCCAGTTTATTATACCAGCGGGTGTTGATGACTTGGATCTTGTTTTTCCCATTCAACTGACTTTTCAGGACCTGCCTTACTGCCTTAATGAAAGACAAGTTCACCTACTTACTTTTGTTACATTTTGAAGACAAGACCTGGATTTATGAGCAGTGGTAAAATAGGTAGATACATAATTTAATTTTTGTCACTTTTCCACCTTTAACAGGCTTCATGATGGTGTGTGCTCTCCTGGCAAACCCCTCTTACCTCCGGTCAGTGTAATTCCCTATGTGGCCAGTGCAGTGAATTCAACATCCCACATTAGTTATTTCAAGAAAATAATGTTGCACATTATTTGAAAGAGGGGGGTTAGTTATGTAGTTCTGATAGGGTGTGTTGTTAAGAATAAATCACTTGTTTATTTTTTAGGATATGATGCGTTTGGATAGTTGCATAAAATTTTTGTGGTCTCAAAAGAGTAAATGGTAAAGATGACTGTGTGAATGTACTGGTATGATGACAAGACAGGTGACATTTAAAAGTGACATTTTGAAAATCAGCAGGGATGCAGTTCTTGCGTGATTAATGTTGATTCAGCTGTTCGTTTTAGGACAACATTTTATTAAGATGCATTGTGATATTATAATCTGATATGCCATTGTATTAAGTTCAACTTTGCATAGTCACAAATATATTAATTAATCAAAAATTTTTTCCCCGCCGATTTGCCCATCTCTTCGTAAAGGCACAAAATAGCAGTTTGCTCTCCCATGATACCCAGCAACTGCAGAGATGATAAACACATTTGTGGCTTACTCCTCCCTCAATCCAGGAATGACTTTCATTTTTTCATATTTTTCTTTTCATTTCACCAGCCTCGGTGTGCATCCCTGCATTGATTCTTGAAACAATGATGGATTTGAACAATGTCAGACGATGCAATTCATGATGATAGGTTTATCGAATATGCCTCGTTTTTACTGCAATGACAATATGCATCAGTAATTGGCAGACTGCAAAGCAAGTTCCAGAGAATGTCTAAATTCTGAGAAATTATTTTCAGTTAGTTAATAGGACAGTAATATTAAGGGAAAGTAAAAAATGTCTGTATTCTTGCATTCCGTCTTAACCTATTTTCCAACTCATCTCAGCTTGCCCTGAATTCCTTCACATAACTCCATGTAGGTGTGCCACTTTAGACCGTTGGCCATTGGTCATTGGACTTTGAAGTGTCAGTGCCTTTGCATATTCACTCTTCTCTAAGGACATGTAAGCATTTCAGGCACATATTTCATGCTCACCTCTTCATCACGACAGCCATCACTGGCTGCACATGTAATTTTACCACTGTGAAAGGTGCTAGCTCCATTCAGGTGTGCACTATCTTGTGGTGAAGACAATAATTGCCTGTGCTGCTCTTCCCTTTGGTAATTGTCTTTTGATTGAGGTCATCAGGACAATTAAAACCATTGAGGGGTGAAAAGTGTCAGCATGAGATTCGAGACAGCTATGGTAGGTGGTACAAAGCATGAACAAAACGTACAGAGATAATTGAGTGTTGGGAGACCTACTGAAGTCAGGACAGGAAACTGTAAAGAAGCTTTGTCTGCACTGCTTTATCACAGTGTATTAATCATGTGCCCTTTAAAAAAATCTATTGAAGGTAGCAGGAGGTTTTCATCTGTGATCATAGGAGCTCACTTCCCAGTTTTTAAGAAGTTCAATCTGTTGATAAATTCAGTTAGACCTCTGATCGAATGGAACAATAGCATTGCAAAAGAGTCAAAGGCTATGGAATCTAAATTATCATGACTTGAGTCTGTGATGTCCTTCTAACATACATCATGGAGCTGCTTTGTTCACCAAAAAATGTTTAAAAATGCTGTCACCCAGCAATAATGGAAGCATCCACTTTGTTTCTAAAATCATGTGTTAGTATGGGGAAATTACTCACGATGATTTGCATCTCTTGTATGTCAAACAAGACTGGAGATATGAGTTCACTTATTTGCTGTGAGCTCCCTTTGGCAAATCACTGTAATTGTGTGAAATGCTGATTCTTCAGAATAAGACACATCACTCAGCCAAGTTTTGTCAAAATCGGGTCAGTAGTTTCTGGGATGTCGCTTGTGACGAAGGAGATAGAGACGGATAAACTATTCAAATAATAAATAGGAGACTGTTTCTGGGCATTCACACATTGTTTGCCTCAACTGTAACAGTCAGTTGAATGTCAGGTATGAGGCCAGATTTAGAAAATATGCAACCATCCCCAGGAATCCCTCATGTATTGTGTGACAATCACATTTTTTTTTATCTGCATGAGCCATTCTCTGTGAATTTGTACCAGTGAAGCGTGGGCAGAACAAAGTTGTCTCTTTTGTTTCTGTGTGGGAGATGCTGGTGGATTTGTACTAATACACACTAAATAGTCTGAGAGTGTGCGAGTAACATTTTTCAGGGCTAAAGTTTTGTGGTTTTCTTGTTGTGATGACTTATTGCAAGGCTATCAAACAGTAACCTTAATTGTTTCTGGTACAGATAGTAGCAGCAATCGTCCAGCTTACACTTGGGTTTTTTCGGGCATAAACTTCTAGACATCCTTTCCAGCTGAATGGGCAGTTAGGCATCAAAAGTAGCAGTGAGCAGATACATGAATACACCAATAGAAAGCAGCTCACTGAGGCTTTAGGACATAGCACTGATGCTTATTACATTTCCTAAAGACCAAATAATTAAATAAGTGTTTGCCCCAATTAGATTTTCATTACCCATTTGGATAACCATCAGTGACCCTATTTTAATAGACATAATCTCTGGAGTTGGCTTGAATATAGTAACAAGGGGTAACTGTATTTGATTTTAACCTTCCTTGGATAACTATCACCTGGATGACTGAGAATCTTCACAGACTTATAAGGGGTACAGCCTGGCATCACACTAAATTGAGAATTGTTGTGAATAACATGAAGGCTTCAAATGGTAAGATGTCTCTTTTGCAAATGCTGATAGCCACTATTCATACATTAGATTGCATGCCTGTAAACCTCATCAAAGACAATAATACTCTGATCAGAAACATTCATGTTGCTCTTGTTAGACTTTCAAAATGGCATATCTTTCTCATCAATGTAACATAGATTGAATAGGGTGTAAGTGGTTGTTGAAAAGCAGTATTTGATACAACTTACAAAGAATACTTTTAGAGATTGTTAATAAAATATTCTTGAAGAGAGATCTCACTCAAAGGAGAACTTATATTATGCTATTTGCATTATTTTGGACAGCAAATTCAATGTCTACACAGTACCTCCTGAAGCTGTAAATCTGAGCATCAAGATTTGAATTATGATGTTATCAGGTGACCTTTTTTGGAACTAATACAGTGAGACTGAATTAATGAATGATGATGTGGGCCCAGAGGATTTTTGTTTTAAATATTACATCCAAATGAGTTTTATTTGAATGTAGGGCTTTCAGCTGGGATTCTGAAAATGTCCACACGTCCCAGTGAAATCACCATTGGTGCTGTCATAGTGTCCCAGGAGTTGTGTTATTATTCACTGTCTATGAAGCAGCTTTAGGTCTTCTCTGTAGATGTCATTGTCACTACAGTGTGACTCTCTGCTTTTCATATTCAGATTATTATCATGTGAAACTCAATATTACACAAATAACGTGTATGAAAGGTGTATGTCCCTTTCAGTGGTCAGTAAATGAAATCTGAATAATTCAAAACACCCTGAAGCATACTCTGCTTTATGGTCTATTTTCTTTTAAATGGGGCCATAATTTACTAAATGAATATCATGTTGTATTGAAGTAGACCTAAAACTAGCGATTGAAACCATAAACTCATTATGAAAATGTTCACTGGGGTAATCAATCAGCTGAGAAGTAGGATCATTTTACCATTATTTCTAATGGAACCGGACTTCTTTTTGCAACCAGAAGAGGCGCTGGCCCTGGTGGCCGTTTGATAGAATGCAGGTTTAAGGGACTTCCGCATTGGCTTTGCGTATCAGACCTGAAGCTTCCCCGCTTATGTGCAGTTGTGGGGTAGATGCATGTCGTCGTTATCTACTGACATATCATTATGCATATTAGAGCCATAACAGCCAAGCAGCAAAATAAGTGAATATGTGCTTCATGTTACACTTGTCAGGGCTCAACAATAAGGGCCAGGGCCAGTAAAAAGTAACATTGAGACAGTTTAACTAGCAACTCATTGGCCCAATGAAAATGAAACCATGCAGACCGAACTTAAACCTCTAACGCTCTCTAACGGACAGCAGGGGGCAAATCCATGGTTGCAAAAAGAAGTCAGGTTCCATTAGAAATAATGTTTAAATGACCTGACTTCTCATCTGATTTATTACCTCAATAAATACTTACCTAATGTCTGATGAGTTTATGGTCACAGTTGCTAGTTTCAAGTCTTCTTCAATGCAGCATGATGTTCATTTAGTAAGTTTTGTTGCAAAAAAGTTTAACATTGAGCCCTGTTTGTTGACAACTTGCTTTTGTCATGGTTTGTGCAAGTAGGGAAGCAGGAGATATGACGAATAGGACCCAAATGCAGACTGCAGACGCAGAGCTGGTGCAGAACAATGATTTATTAGCAAAAAAAATCTAGGTACAGAAGGCTTACAGGGGGGTCAGGGAGAGACAGGTCAAAAACAGAAAAGGTAGTTGTGCAAACAAATCCAACAGAGACTAGGCAAAATTTAAAAGGCAAGCCAAAGAAGGCAAGCCAAAAATGGCTGAAAACAAACACTAGGGAAAAGACTGGAACACTTGACACATGGGACATGGCTAACTGGCCATGAGACAAGAGAACACACTGACTAAATACACTAAGGAATAATACCGATAACTAGGGACAGGTGCAACCAATTAGGGTGGGGAAGCCAATCATACAGTCTCCAGGAGTGGAATATGGAATATATATCAAAATGTGCCATTTTAAATTTGTATTTTTTACTATGCAATGTTTACTGTGCATTGCTGTACAACTGCAACCACAATCTGTTTCCATTTGTTACCTCTTTACTAAAAAGAAGCAATTCTATTTTTATTCTTACTTTATTTTATTTTGTTTTGTATTTACCAAAGAACATGTAAACATGACTTCAAACATTGAATGAATCCCATTATACTGCTTAGTGTACAGTACATGGCAGTTGCAGGAAATTGTCTTTTGATTTTGCTTTCAGAATTTAATGCTGGACAGTAGAGGTTTGCATTAATGCAGAACTCCACATGTTCATCTGGTTCCAATGCAGTTTTAAGCATTTGTCTTTTAAATGATTTTGGTTGTGTTTCTGATATTGGCACAGTCAAGGAGTCTTTTGGCCACAGCTTAGGGAACAATGATAAGACACAACAGAGCAGAATGTGTGTATGTGCAGCAGACAGGACCAATTATAAAACAAGGTGAACATTGACATTGCTTGCAGATTGGCTGTGTTGGCTGCATTCACCACCTGCTTCTACAACACCTTTGATGGCTTTATAGATTCTGTTTACCTCACCCTCAGGCTACATGCCGTTTCTAAGAAGACAGCTCATCAAGATGAGTGACAATGAGTGGGAACCTGACCAAATGAGGGGGTTGATTAGAACGAATCATACACTGTTTGCCTCAAAGAAAAACATTGCATACTCTTGCTTTAATTGTATTTTTAAATCTAGTGCAGATGTTCTTTTTCAGCAGTTCCTTTTTTATGTTTGTGCAGCTACTTACAGTAGTAGTTCCCCTGTATAAGTGGAGTTTTACTGTTGCCACTAGTTCCATTGGCACAAATGGAGGTAAAGTGCGCTGTGGTATTTGCTAAGGGGGAGGAGAGCTCAATGGAAGTCACTCATTAACAATGTTAACATAACCAATACTTTCTCTGCCATTCCAGGGATTTTCAGGGAGTGAAATTGGTCAAATCCAATCATTCACCATTACCCCAGCTTTGTTGTTTTTAAGTGTACTATGGCTTTAACATGCCTTAGATAAAGGCTAATCTAGAAAAGATGTCCTATTAACAAAGGGCTTGTTTCGGTCAAAGGAGTGAAACTGTGGTGAGAGTAATCCCCGTTTTATCATGTTTTGACTTCATCCCCTTGCACTCGGATTAAAACCTCCAGTCTGTGTAACTAGACTCATTCTAAAGAGCTTAGTAGCTCATGTAGGCTGAAATACAAAAATATCTCCAAGTAATGTTTTCTGTATTTTTTAACTACTTTGAAAAAGTATATGCAAAAGTTACCATATTTGTATTTTTTATTACAATGCAATATTTTTCCTAAGAAATATCAATATCTCCACTAGTGAGGACAAAACAGTTATGTTTCAGTTTGAATGCTGCTGAAACTTATCAAGATGTATATGTTTCCTAAAATACTGTGCTTGTTGTTTAATTTAGGCCACTTTCATTTAAGGTCAAACTAATCATATTATTTTAATATAATATTAGAACGACTTCTAATAGAAAATTATTCACCTGGAGTAATAACTTGGAATTGTGACTTTTGTGACCATTTAAAATAGTATATATTTGTGCTCCAAATCAGAAGCAGTTACCATATCATGTATGTATATGCATATGTATACATATATATATATATATATATATATATATATATATAAGACTTCCATAACCTTATGTGCTTTAGCCTGAAATGTTTCTGCTTTTTGTTCACTATACAGCCATAGTTGAAGAGTTGCACAAGTCCTACCAGGTCTGGAGCTGGCAAAGTAACCGACAGGGAAAATCCACTTCAACTCTTGCTTGAAAATGATGGCATGTACAATTGCCTTAACATTTACAGATGAACGTGTATGTGTGGAAGGGGATAGAGAGACCTGTATTGTCCGGGTCCAAGTGTCACTGTAAAATGAAGTGTTTGAAGTAGGTCAAGGGATGCTTGCGGGTGGCTCTTTAAATGAACTCTGTTGCAATAGCATGTGGTGCTTTTGTGTTTACTTTCTTCCATGTCCACTTTGAGTAAAGGCTAATTTATCTTATTGTGCAATACTGTAGGCTTAATTAGCTGCACAATTTAAATTATTTATCGCATTACAATGTATTTTATCGATATTGTTTAAGTGAAGCAAATACTAACTTTTTGTATTTGTCTTGTATAAAATAACTGTAATATACACCCACGTCTTCAAGTGTTCATGTCACAATATCCAAAAATCAAGGAGCAAGCGCAGCAGAGATAAGTATCATAGAGAATAGTGAAGTATCATTCACTCACTGCCACTTACACATATTTTTAGGATGTTATATTCCAATGATGACTGAGGAGAAGGTAGATATTTGCTTATTCAACTGGTAGTGAGGTGTGCTGCTGCTATTGGCACCATTACTAGAACTACGTTATGACTACAGTTACCACTACTGTAATCACTACTATCTCTACTGCTTATTATTGTTATTAGCACAAATTACATGATGAGTGTAACCGTTTTCATTCAGCAACTGGAAAAGAACCAAAAGCTAAAACTAAAAAAAGCTAAAACCATGTTGCCCCTTATTTTATCATTTTATTTACTTCATGTATTTCAGAAAAATACACAAAGTGCCATTTGTATTAAGTTAAAATGTAATAAATGATCATACTTCATGGACTCTGCCATAACAAGTTGGTGAATTTCCATAATAATACACAAAATGGCAGTGCTGACAAACACATTACACATACTACAACAGTAAAAATACATAGTAGAGGTTCACATTGAAGTGTAAGTGAACAGATGATTCATACAAGACAGTCAGAAGCACATTATTATGTCTCTGTCGCATATTGTCTTGAAATTACTCAATACTAATACTACATGTGGCTGACAACAATAGAGCTACTGGGGTAATGTTAGAAGGCAATGTTTGTGGCTTAGTGTGTCGAGCCTCAGCCTGACAAACTATATCTGCATTTGTTTGATGTGTAACAAGCCCCGTCTATAGTGGAAACACAGCCATGAGACCAGGGAGAGGCATTGCATTCAGAACTGTCAGTGCACCTTGTTTCACCCTGCGCACTACCTCATTAATAACCATCTGGCTGGTCTGTGGCCGTCTGGACAGAAGTGTGGCAGAATCCATCCCCTAATGTACATTATATCACACACACCTGGAAAAGTTGCAGGCTACTATGGAGTAGTGAAAGGTTCTGATGCTGTTTTTGTAGACTTCTCCATGAATTACCAAACAGGACAGATTCCTCTTTTAGGGAAAAAGAGTGCATATCTGCTGGACCAGTTTCAGTAGTCTGCATAAAAGTCTGTGAGCGTTAGTGAAAAGGGAAGAAGAGTGGTCACATGACATCTTATAGAGGATATTCAAATTAGCAATTGTGTCTATTTAATTGCCATATTTGTTATGTGTTAAGTTTATGCTTTGCATAACTCATTTCCTGTAATTTATTTTATATTTCATTGGCAGGTATTTCCACCTAATTGGGTGTACTTCTTCATGCGCTAAAGCCTTTATGATTTGTGTAGGTTTGTCTCCTGTGAATGAAAATGGGTCTACCATTTTTTCCCCAGTTTGAAGTACAAGATTGACTGGAAAGTGAAATCTAAGTCACAAATGAAATGCCTGGCAGAGTTCTCTGAGACATTGAACAGTCAAATAGGGTGAACTTTGTCTGAGTGCAGACCAGCTTTTATTTGATAAGGGACCCTGAGATGTTCTTTCAGAATGATAAATAGTTGACAGTACACAAAAAAGATTCACATCCCAAAACCCAGTTACTGTAAGTAACAGGTGACTAAAGAAGTAGTATTTTCATAATAATGTATGTTCTATTTACATCATCATCATGACACATACAACTGATGTGCAGTTGCAGTACTCTTTATTTTGTACCTTTGCACCTTTATTTTTTCAAGATTGATTGATTCCTATTTTGACACGTGAGCAGTATAATTGTTAATCAGGTGCGAGTGACATTGTTCATTTGTAGGACATTGTAACATGAGAATGGGTATGGCACTTGAGCACTGCTGCTAAATTGTACAAATGCTTGAAATTTTGCCTTTTGCCTTTTTCAGATTATATGTGACTATGTGTTTTTTGGGAGGACCAGAGATGCAATAGTATTTGTCTTACTTTCCAAAATTATCCAAACAAATGTGCAGAATTTGATGAGTTTTATTACAATTTTCCAAACAGGTAGGGTCTTGGAAGAACTTTGTCTTCTGTTCAGTTAAAGCACACTGCAGGCCAAAGATGATAAAACAGAGTAGCCGCTGGTGGAATTCTGTAGGAAGAGATGTGTTTCTGACCCCAGTACCAATTGGTGGCTGATGTGGAAGTTGTTCAGTCCAACACGTACTCAGGGGTTTGTATAACAACAAGCTGACCTATGCAGTCAAGAATAAAGTAAAGTGCTGAAAAGAAGGGACAGAGAAGGCTTTCTCTCCTGCGGTGTGTGTTCTAATGTATGCTGTGGGCTTCTGCTGATGTTCTATCACACTGCTATGGTATGTTCTATTTTTATGCTGCTGTAAGCAAGTGAGATGCAAATAAGGTCAAAGTGATGTGGATGGTGAGAACCTTTTTCCAAAAAAGGAGAGCAGTTGTCACCAAACAGTGCAGACAGCAGTCTAGACAGCAGACACTGAGGTATTTAATTGCTTCAGTGAGCAAAGACAGTGAAAAGTAAGAAATAACAATATAAAGTGTCACCCCCCCCCCTTTCGAGTTTGTTAATTTATGTATGCTGTAGAGAAAAGGCTGAAATTTACAGAGGAGGCTAGCATATGGCGAACAATCTGCAAAACAGCTTCTACTACAAAGAAAGAAATGGATAATTGTGTTTGTTTATCTCTCTTTTCTTTCCTTTCTGTTTTTCTTTTCTGTCTCTAAATAACATATAGCATCATTGCTAAGTCACTAATTGTTCAACCCGCTAGTACTATTGCTGGTGCATTCTGGGAGGATAGGGAGCAAATGAGGTGAGGCAAAGGAGGTATAAATGATGAATGTGAGACGACTCCTGCTGGATCTGGACATGCTTCCCTCAACCCTCAGCAGAGCTCTGTGCCACTACATTAATGATCTAAATGAAGATGAGATAACCAGTTAGGGAGATAAGAGAAGGAACAGACAGATAGAAACAAAGAGAGGAAGCATACATTCAAGCATGTTGACAAAGAGACTGAAAATATCAGATACATGGACTGTCGCCTTTTGTGTGGCATGAATGAATGGCACTGAGGGAGGATAATATGGTCAGCAGATCGTATTCTCTTTATACTGTAGGCCAACACATGAAAAATATATTCCATTAGCATTGTTTGCAAATAGAATTGCATATATACGTACAGGTGCAGTGTTTTCCTCATATTTTTTGTAGTATTTGGATATGTTTTTTTACTGTCGTCAGGTGTTTATGCTAGACTTATAAAGGTACTAAAATATCCTGAAAACCTCAATTTTAGGACATGTTTGCATTTTGCTTGGACTGTGTTTTACTGTAGCATTTATGACATTTCTTTCAGTATTGCTGAAATGTTTCTTGTTGGTTCTTAACTTCTCTTACATCACATACTTTTAAGGTCCCTAAATCCACCTATAGTGGCATGTGGGTTGGACAGACATTCAGTTATTTGTGCTCTCGACTACATCAGCATCTTTGGTGATTCTGAGTTTATCAAAACAGTGAAACATCTGCCTAAATTAGCTCTCCAACTTTTCCCAAAACTGAAAAATCAAGGCTTTGACATATCATTATGACTACATACAAACAAAACTCCGAGTACCGTCTGGTTTTCAGAAATTTGGCATCGACTTGGTACCGAAGTATCGGTTCTTGTGACAGTCTATTCACAGCAGCTGCAAAACATTCCTCAGACTGCAAGGCTATTTTCTTATTCACAAACTAGTCACACTGTGTATTTGAAGCATACTTGTGTCAGTTTGATATTCTGCTGAACAGAAGAACATGTATTGAACATGTATTGAAGATATTTATATTTAACACCTTTTACTTTTCATTTGCTTTGAAAGTTGTTTTTTTTTGCCAAGAAACAAAAACAAATTCAGTTCAGAAATTCAGTGACAAGCAGTGAAAAATTACCAAACCGCATTTAGATCCTATTTAGTGCTGTCACAATCTAGAACTTTTAAGAGCTGTGACAGACAAACTAGCAATTAGAGAGTGCAGTGAGAACCCAGGACAGGATATGAACTGACATACAGTAACAACACCATGGCCATGTTAAATATTTAGAATTTATGTTTTCAGTGGTATTAATGCTTTTGTAACGCATCCAAGTATGTTGTAAAAATTACAAGGAATACATGGGCTCTGTTGACTTCGCAAGCTTCTTTTTTTAACACCAATTCAGAGGTAAAAAGTGCGGTTACAAGAAGAAGACTAACCTCTTTTATAGAAAGTATATAGTAGTAGTATAGTGGGGGTATCCTTAACATACATCCTTTATTGATCCAATATGCAGATGTGTCATTTAGTGAGATTAACATGGTGATATATATTTACAGTTGTTGAATGTGTGTGTGTGTGTGTGTGTGTGTAAAACCACAGGTACTGTATATACTCCCACCAATGGATTATTTCTTTATCTGTTTGTAGGCACAGCTTTAATGAAGAAGCAGACCTGCTAACATTCTTGCAGAAGGGACCCTCTTCAACAAGTATGGGGTCACCATGGAAACCATTTCTCCTCCTGTCTGTCATCAGTGGCCTTTCAGGTAAGAAATTCAAAAGGTAGTGCTCAAGGGTAATAGTAATAGTAATAGTAAAATACTGATATTAGAAGTAATAGTACATTTTGCATTAAAATCTACCGTAAGGACATGTCAGTTGTAAATGTGACACAGCTGGGAGAATCATCATTTATGTATGTGAGAGGGGGCTTGTCTTTTCACACTTGAAGAAGATGAATTCACATCTTTAAAATGATGAATTTTGCATTTAAATCTGAGAAGAAGTGAAGATGACATGGCTCATTGAGCATTCCTATTCTGTTAGGCTTTTTAGTCTGGTATTTGACTGGGTTATCCACACCTTTTCAGTAAAGGTCTGTGGTTGCTGTAAACAGCAGGGACTCTCAGAAAGAAGCATCAGTCAGGGATAAGGCCACATTACTACTGGTCTTCCACAGTTCTATTTGCATGACATAATTTAAATACCAGGGTTGAATGGCCTGATAAATATTACTGCCTATAAATACTTGGGAAAAGGAGAGGAAAAACAAAACTCAATTTAGTAGACATGCAAGAATCTGTTTCTTTAGTAATTTAGTGGCCCCGTAGGAATCAAAACCTCAACATGGCAGGACTCTGCTACATGTACTGAGCTAATTTTTTTGATAGTATATTTTCAGACTGGTGTGATTAGATGCATATGAGCAATTTTAAGTTCCAGATCAGGTGTCTGCCTTGGTCAGTCCAGAGCATGTGTTTTCCATTTTAATGGATTCTGCCCTTTTAATGCTTCCGTCAACCCACCAAAGCAGGGTTCATACACTCTACTGGCTCTCTCTGAGCTTTGTTTCTGGAAGTCAAACACAGCGTGCTGACCTCACTCATCTGCTTGTTATAAACCATACTATTAAATGGAAAGAACTTTGGAGCCTTGTCTTTTTGACTGTTCGATTCTGAGTAAATTATGAACATCTTTAGAGGAGAAAGCCTGGATTTCTCATATATGTTAGGTAAAACACATTGGATAGCAGACTGCCATTATAAGCACTACAAATACAAGGAGGTTAACAAGATCCTACCTAACACGAAAGAATTTTGAAAGGTAACATTTTGCATGCCACAGGTTTATGGCCTATTGTTTTGTGTTGATGTCAGGCATTGCAAGCATCTTATTATTATCACAGTAGTTTGGAAAGTTTGTTAAAGGGCAAAACAAGTATGAAGTCTCTAAATATCTAACACTGTCATACTGCTGCTCGTTGAGTCACTAACTTTGAGTATGCTGGCCTTGGGTAAGACACCATTGTTATTTATAGGATTATTTCTGTTGGCCATATTGTGCATATTGCAATGATTAATTTCCATCTAAGTCTCTGGAATTTCATTGGCATTTCAAAAAGGTAATACCTATTTTCTCAAGAACTGTTTTGTAGTCAAATGTGTTAAGATGATTTATACCTTTAATTGTGGTCCATATAGTGTTTTACATTACAGACAGTGTAAGTGGGTGTTATTAATTTACATACTTAATTTGTTGTACATTGTTGCAGCTTGCTCCATTGAATAGTAATCAGAAGACTGGCCTGTGGTTTAATGCTTGGCTCTCTGTGTTACTGCTTGCAGTCAGGAACCACAGTATAGTTGTTTGGTTCTCAGGAACCACTTGTCCAACAGACTTCAGCAATACACCCACCACCAAGTGTGAAGTCGATCGGATGAACTGTTCTGAAGATATACGGACAGTCATTCACACATACAAACAAACTAAGATTCCTTCCTTTATATTTTGACTAGTGCAGGGCCCGTTTAAAGTGGGCGATGAAATACATGTGCTTCCAAAATAAAAGCTCAAGAAAGTTTTTTGCAACAATGCTTTGTTTCGAGCTGTTACTTTGAAAAGTTCTGAAAGACATTCAAAATAGTCTGTGGCGTGCTTGAAACACCTCTTAAATTAGAGAGTCAAGAAACGTGAGATGGGATTACCCTGAATGCCAATTTCAGGAATTTCCTCTGCCTGGACATGCTGAGGAAATAAATATAAGCGCCCATAGATTGATGGATGTGGACCAATCGCCGGGACGCACACACTTCAGCACATACTTTATCGTGAGCATGTCTCTTCATAGGTAATTTCTTGAAGAAGGGAAAAAATAGGTTCATGCAAGGGGGACCAGATACCCAACAGTTGTCTTTAAGTTGTCTTTACTTGGCACCCGCCAAGTAATGGCTTTAAAAAAATTGGCCCAATGTCAAAGCTAGCCGACCCCTGATCTACAGCATTAATTACACTGAAACAACATGACAATGGCGGAGATATTGCTAGATATTCGGAGCTTACCCCGCTCTCACTGTTGCTGAATGGAGCAGCATAATCCCAGCCTGTGCTAAAAGCTCTGCTGCCAGAGCCTCACCTCCTGGCTGAATGGCACCAAATTTGTCATTGTCACATAATTTACACATGTATACCAAATGTGGTTCCAATAGCACAAAGAGTTAAGAAAATATGACAATTTTTTTGATATAAGACCTGCCCACAGCATTTGCGCTAACTTTGACGATCACCCATAGCAAAACTGTATGGACAATCAAATATGCAGTGTGGCCCAGAGATGTTCTATACCAGATTTGGTGAGAATAGTTCAAAAAGGAGTAGCGAAAAAACTAAGTTCAAACTGGTAGAAAACTGATCTAGACACAAATAGATGTGACTTATATGGATAGATTTATCTGGACCCTCAGAATCCTGAGAATTACCGTTCAAAAGCTAAAAGCCACAACGTAAAGTTCTTTATTTTAGCGCCACCATCTGGCCTAACAGCACCAAATTTGACACTGCGCTCTTTTAGGTGCTCAGCAATATGCCTACAAAAAGAAAGAAAGACAGACATGCAGATATTCCTTCCTTTATACTGTAGTTAGCTTTAACAGGTCTTCAGATATAGCAGAGGATATGTCAGGTTGGTGGATATTGGCACATTTAAATAAATTGCAGTGCTGACAGTTCAACTTCTGGCCCCTGTGCGGTTCTTGTAGCAGATCAAGGCATGATGGAGTAAAATTAAATTCCTCAAGGGAAAACAAAAGACACCATCATTATCTGGTTGTCACATACTGTGCTGCCACCCTCTCAGGGTCCCAAGAATAAATAAATGTAAGAAAAACTGTTTCCGTTTTTTGATCAGCATTTTATATTTGTTTTAAAAATGGTTTAGACCACATTATGTGCAAAAATATTCAGTCAGTCCAAGAGAATCAGGTTGAAGAATGACTCAGAATAAAAAAACATTCAAAGACAATAAAATGAAAAAATCAACTACAGTGTAACCACAAAGTGCAATGGCTATTGAAAGCTTTTCAGACAAACACAAGCACTTAAGTGACCCCTCAGAAATGTCTCATCCGTCGTGGGCGTCTATCTGTTTTATGTGAGAAAATGGCAATGGCTGTGGCTGCTACAGTAGGTGCTGTTGTTGTTGCAAACAATATGAACAGGGAAATGGGAAAACTCAATGGACAATCAATAGACTTGACATACCAAGATCTAATGCGTGACTGGTCAATGACTAAACCCGCAGTACTGTAAAGTATTAATGTTATTATCAATATTTCATAACTATGTATGTATTATTGATGTTTGTACAGTATAGTTGGTAACATGACGTGAATTGTGTTTTTGTAAACTCTCAGTTAACAGAAAGTACAGGTTATTGAAGCTTATATGCAATGGGCACACGAAACATATATAACACACAATAACCTTCTTCTATTCATATTACTGTGAGTGACATCAAAACTAAATGTACTTTTTAGAGATTCTTAATAGCACTTTACAATCATATTGTAAGTAACCTAAGTAGAACATACTGAATATATGAGAATATATATTGTATCTTGAGCTACACATTTTTTTAAATTAATGAATTATTGCATTTGGAAATAAGCCATTGTAGAAAACCTGGAGGTGTTCTGTTTAATGACAAGTTTATCATGTTAATAAACGGGGACTTAGTGGCTTGAGCAGTTAATTTGTTTCAGTTGGGTCAATTCTGTTCATTGATTTTTGGTCTAAGGCTTTGGGTTCCATGATACCATGGGTGCATATAATTGACTAGTTTACTCTGCTTGTTCATTATAGGTATCTGAGCCCTCTGTTGACTCCTAGTGTCTTACTCCTTTGAAAAATGATTTCAGAAAATGGGGAATTTCTTTATCATAGGCATTACAGGGCTTTATTACGGGATTGATTTGTCTACCTTTGGGTTCCATATTAATGTGGAGAGAAGTATGTGTAGTTTACTCTCAACCAAACAAACCAACAAGCTCATGAAATCAGCCTCATAATTAGTACAACGTGTATCTGAATGGCATTACAGGAAAGGGGAGACTCTTTGGGTAGAAAAATTAGATATGGTAACATATATATTCTTAAACTACATTATTAACCTAAAAAAATGTGCGCTTCCTCCAAGAGGAATTGTTTTTACTGTGTCCACACATACAGGTGAAACTATATGGTTGGTCTGGCCACTGTACAGGCCCTGGCCCTGAACATTTGTATAAAAACAATTGTGATACAATATTTTCATTTTTATTTAATCCAAATTGAATATTTACATTTACAGAGAAATGCAAACTGATGTCATACAACATAGTCCCATTTTGTCCATTTTATGTAATTCTGGTCTGCATTTCCTCCCCTATAAAGTATTGTATTTTTCTGGAATTAGAGAGCAGGAGATACATAACACAGTGTAGACAAATTAAATTTTATGGGCATCACACAATACCCGCAAAAGATGCACACCATACATATTGTATGTGTGTATTGTCCTCAGGCATATTGTTGTTTTATAACAAGCAATGACAGGTCTTTACTTTTGTTTGCTGTCTTTGTTCTTGGGAGACATTTTCTGAGCTCATCTCTGTTTGGTTATTTTAGAGGGATGACTCTCAGTGGGCTTTTATCAGATCTCCTGAAGGAACTTGTATTTCCTATTATCATCCATCCACACATTAACAGCTGAGCATTGCCTTATTGGTAACTGACATCAAATTAGTCAAATTAGTGTTGTACATTTTGCCTGCAGTGCTGTTTTTTGAGGGAAAGTTCATTTTTACCCAACAATTACTTCACAAATGTTGGACTATAAAGGTTACAAAGAAAAGTAGTGGTTTTCCACATTAGTCAAAACAGTGCTGAGAGGTGAGTATGCTTTTAGCACTCACAATTGTCAAAAATATGTCACATTTTAGTAAGGGTGCTGCACTCCAAACTGGTTTGTAATATTATCAGCAGCTCAGGCAATGAAGAGCCACTCGCAGTGGTGCGATGCAGTCTTTCTCTATTATGATACTTTTGACATGATGGTTTGTGTAATGGATTATTGACCCACTGCTCTGAATATTCTGAAAATGTTCACTTTGAAGACAATAGTTCCCATGTTCAATTTAATTTTCCTCTGTACCTGTATCAACTGCACTTTCCATAGGTATTTAAATCATGCAGAAGCAGAGAGGGCAGCACAATTAGATTTCTCTCATGTTTGAAAGTGGGTTGGTCAGGCATGATGTCTAGGGCCATTTTTTCTTCCCCTCTGATTGAAATCCAATGTTGCTTGGAGTGTTAAGTGTGGAATGGTAATCCAACTGTTCCTCACCTTACTGAGGTAACAGAGAATAAAGTCATCTCAATATTAAAAGTGGATTGCAGGGGATATAGATGTGTAGTGCTGTATAAGTGATGCATGAAGTAATTTTCACCAAGGGCAAAAAAGTCATGCACCAGAAATATGGTTGCGTATGGGGAAAGGGAGTATTTGCATGCACTACAGAGAGCTGGACCATGCAATGAATATATTGCTGTGATTGTACATCTTGAAAAATAAACACTAAAATACTGAGCATTGTTAAAAGTCACTCCCAAGACATAGAGGTTAACTGCAACTCCCACTGTCCTATCATCCCATGAACCCAAATAACATAGTGAATGCCTAAAACAAAAAAATCAGTAGTGGCAATTAACTTTGTACATACAAATACACAAACTGTGGCATCTATTTTGGTACCATCATCAGGGACTGATGGACTTTCCAACTGTCAGGAGAACCTGAGATGTGACAGCCTCTTCGCTGTTAAGCTTCTACAGTGCTACAGTGATCAACACTATAATCAGTACCTTGGGATTTTGAATCTATCATTTCAGAGTACACAATCACATACAATAGGCCTGTGTGCTGATGCCAGATTTTGTGAAATAGAGTCTTGCTATCTTGTGCCACATCGCCTGAGGACAATTAGAAAGGTTTGATGTCATTTACTTAAAGGGGCTATATTTAGTTTTCAACGGCCAATAGCAGTGTGGTTTTTAGATTGCCGCCAGTTGAATGTTCGTGCATGTGCTTGAACTTCTAAGCGAGCAGAATCGACAGAGTCCAGGTAAAACATCAGAGGTCTCTGCCAGGAAGAGTGCAGTCCTAAGAACAGCTAAGATACTGCACAGAGCCTTCAAACTCTCAGGCCTTTGGTAGAGCTTGTGGATGACACATACATACCACCCCACAAGGAGGGTGAGTTACAGAGCAGAGCTAGATAGAGACTTCCATACTTCCCATTAAGAGGTATGACAACATAATACCATACATCATATAATGCCTTTATGATTTCATCATTGCTCTGGCAAGGTTGAAGCAAGTCATACAATCTTCATAGTACACCAAGAATCAGGAAAAAGACTGGATTTTAGTAAGCAGTCCGCTGTGATAGGGGGTGAGGTGAGGTTGCATATGATGTATGGATTGTTCTATCTGTAATGATATTCCACTGAATAAATGGTCTCAAGCATAATCAGCTTCAGTCAATATAATCTCCCTGTGAAGGTCTTCATTAATCTTACAGGCTATGGCTATTCATGTCCATCTACTTGAGCCCCCATGAGCGTCTCACCTACTTACTGTATGCTATTCTAATTAATTTTTCACACCACAGTCCAGAGGCTGTGACTCACACAATGTCTCCCGTGCTGTGCCATCCAAGTGACGTAATACAAGTAGATGAGTTTCTCACTTTTTCCCCAGGTCTCCCCTCTGTTTGCTTAAAAGATGTCATCTTCACTTAACCTCACCTTCACCTCTGTAACTGGTTTGTTTGTATGTCAAGTCCCTTGTCTCAAAGGCAGGTAAGTCTCCTTAGTTGGTCATACTCCATAATAACTTTATTTAATGCTAAATTTATACAGTATACCGAAAGGTTATCTCCACTAAAGTAAACCCACAGTCTAAGAGTGTAACATACATATGACAATAACGACAAGCTATCAGGAACATTTGGATTTTGTTCTTTGTTCAAGTATAAAATGGCCATTATCTCCTTTGGCGATGCTATGATGAAGGTGGTGTTAAGACCTGAAGCGATCACCTATGGTATTTCTCTTGAGCTCTCTGAAATACAGCAGGTGCAGGCCTTTCAACAACAATGAGTGTTTCTGATTTTGCAGCCTCTGAAAGATAGGGATCAGTAGGATCTGCAAGGGTCATTGCTTTTATCAGATGAAGGTGACAGCTGACAAGAGAAAGTGCCTGTCGGCTTCAGTAGTCAAACAAACAAAAGAGACTTTTAGCTGCATTTGCCAAGTTTTATCCCTAGTCTGGAATGATATTTTCATGGGGAAAGGAACTGAACCTTTATAACTTGCACTTGACAAAGTTGTATGCAAAATGTATAGGCTGCTATTGACAGACTATCCTTGTAATGGCTTGATTCCAATGAGCATGGCAAAGCCGCTGATTGCAACTACTCTAGAGAATGCTTGTGATTTCACCAGACATGCCGCAGTGTGTTTCAGAAGCATATTAGAAACAGCTGTCCGCTGCTCCACTGAAAATGTGCACCTTGTCTATTTTTGACAGAAGCCACGTCAAGCTGCACCGAACAGAATGTGCTGGGCAGGAAGTCAGACACAGGAACGGCATAGAGGATCTGGTCAGTTTTCAAAATGAAACACCCTGTGCAGACTCTTGATCAGCAAAAAAATTAACAATTTAAATACGTAGCCCCCCACGACCCTGTATGCAGGATAAACGGTTGACGATGGATGGATGGAAATACGTAGCCTGCTCACCCAAATCAAGGCAAAATGACCAACCAAACAAAATCTGAGCAAGTCAACAAAATCAAGCAGGCAAAATGCTCCCCTTCTGAAACACCCCTGGTGGGGAAATGAAATTGTGCCGAGGATAGAGGAGTCTTGCCCAGTGGAATCAAGACATTAGTATTATGTCACAAAGGAGAATAACTGGTGATCTTCAAAATCTGTCCATGAATAAAATTGTCTTTTGGGTGCAAACTGAAATGCTTTTAATTAAGACAAATGACAAAAGGCATGCAACAACAATTGTTCTTAATCTCCCCAGTTACCAGTTCTTTCTGTTGGAATCAAATCTGCAGTCAGGATTTGTTTCTGGCTTGACAGTTCATTAATGTGGGGTTACCTAGCTACATCAAGTATGATCCAATACAACACCATCCAGTATCTTCCACTCCCACAGAAATTAATAGGAGATAAAAAAAAGAAATACATTTGAATATCATTGTTTCCTCTAGGATTTTTCAGCAGCGGGGGGCAGGGTCGCCACTGCAAAATGTACATAGCATAAACCCTGAATATTAGGCAGTACAATTAAGAACCGCAAAAAATAAATAGCTTTCCCAAATAGAAATAGCTTTCCCAATGATTATTGAGTCATTATCAACACTGTAGTAACATAACTGAAAATGTCAGAATTGTGTCAACCTAACAAAGCCATTTTCGTATTAAATGTTAAAGTTTGGCTCAAGAACTTTGATTACTAAGTTAAAATCCTGTGCTCTCTACGAATGAGTACATCACATAATGTGCTGTGATACGCACCCCTATCTTAATGCCTGTGGCCCATTTGCTTTAACGCTGTTGGGAGAAGTACTTGCATCCCAGTGTGTTATTGCCATTTTTTTACGTGATCCTTTACTCTTTTTGTTCAGTTCACTTCTCAGTGTTGCTTAGGGCTAGGAATGTCCAAGTATCTAACAATTTGATTTTGGGTTATTCGGGGTGCCATGACTCAATTAGGAACTGAGTTCTGATGTGTATTGCTGTGTATTGTGTATGTTTTGTTTCCATTTGTTACTGTATAACCATATTCACAATAACATAATAATAATTTTCAGTTGCGATTGCCATCTGATGAATTTACCAACATTAACATTTATCACAACATCAGAAGAATGCCAACTGGCATTGAGATTACATGCCATTTTAAGTAATATTTAGAAAGAGAAATTAGCCTTTTGTCCTGATATCTTTTGACAGGATCAACATATTTTATAACAAGCTGTTTCCTTGTCTCACCTATTGCGTTTCTGAACCGCAGAAATGCTAGAGAGAGATGCTAAATTACGCTAAGTCATATACAGTCACCATCCAAAATTCATCGCGTTTTGTTTCGCATCGACTCTGAAGCAAATAATAATGCAATAATTGTAATGCAGTTTTTGACTGGCCCCTCCCTACCTAGTTAAGTCAGTCAATGCACGCCGGTATATATATATATATATATATATATATATATATATATATATATATATATATATATATATATATATGTATATATATATAATCTTGAAATTAATCTAGATTAATATGACTTAATCTAGATTAATATGATTTATTTGAATTCTGCCGAAACCATTCAGAATATGTGTGCGAACGGGTCAAGCCGGGTGGCGCATTAGACCAGGGGCTCATTTCCTGTTTCCAAAATGCATCACAAACTGCTTGAGAAACCTGTTCTACTATGATAATTGGTGATGAAAATAAATCATGTTCAATGAGATGTACTTGTCTGTAGCGTGTGATGTGCTTTGCGTTTAGGTGGTACTTGAGACTGGAAGAACTCCTACAGTAAACTAATTCCGCATTGCACAAGGTGCAAACAACCTTAGTCTTGTCGAGTTTTCCATTGGGAAGCTTCTTAAAAGTAAATTTTCCCAGAAGCAAACCCGGCGGCTTCAGAAATGTTCGTGCACAAAGTGCTGTCCAACAGCTGTCTGTGGACGTGTTGCTACAGTTAGTGAGAGTACATACCGCACAATGCTTTTTTTAATCAACCGTCGTATCAATAACTCACCTGGCTATATATATATTTACTGCTTTTACATATCTTGCATTGTCCAGCAATTCGATCATACCTGGATGACAGGGGCGTGAGGAGTTTGCAGAGAGAGGTCTGGGATGGAGATCTCAGCTGCTGCAGTTGGACCCTTTTGTAACATTCTGGTATTTCTCTCACATATACCAAGAGAGACTTTCTATAACAAACCCATTAGTCTATGTCACATACACAGCGTACACACGGCCACCGTCCTTTGAGGCAGAGGCTCCATGGAGGGTGGGTATAATAACTATATATCTAAATATCTATTATTATCTAGTATAGCGCACCCCCAACACTAAGTTTTATTTACCAGGGTAATGGTTTACCCTTAATTCATTTTTAGATTTGAAAATATCCTGGATCGCATGCTATCACTACCTCTCTGATTCTCTTGCCCCTGCCTGAACCCGCTGTGTCTTTGTTGTCCCTGGAGTCAGATTCTTGGTCGGAGATGCTGTAAATCACCTCGGTACTGTATTCCCAATTGTCAAACTGGCCTCCATCTTGGAGACTGTGTTTGGTGTTTTTACATAGCATAAATAATAATAGACAAAAATTGTGACAAAACCAATTGTTCAGCAAAGCCATTGTTAATCATCTTTAAATTTTCTTTACATTTTTGGGATATTACGTGTTAAATATATGTTAACCATCACAAAACTTGCTAATATATATACATTTTATGATTACATTGGCATTCACTCAGTGGGCTGAAATGAAGTAATAGGTACGTTAGTTGCATTTTATCTTACTACCTGAAGTCATTTAACTTTTCCAGCTGTCAAAAGAATTACAGAAAGACACCGCATTGTTTAGCTAACCATGTACATCAGCAATGGAAATGTAGTGTACACCACAATTGAGCTGATTCTCAGAAAGATAAATGATTTAGCTGACTACCAACCAACTACTTATTCCCTTTGTCATCAATTTTCGAACGCACAATACCTTTAATTTCAAATGGAGTTCTATATCCTGCTTCTCTCCCTAATATGTAATACAGTAATTGCCCGCTCTCCATTTGTAGATAGCAGTATTTTTGCAGCTGACAAGCCCCCAAGGGCACATAATTATTTCTCAGTTTTGTTCAGTTCTTTCATAGCACTTTATCATGTAATGCAAAACACTCCCACCCCCCTTTGCAGAACTCTGATTAGACTCTTGCTGAGCTTTAAGCTTCTAGTGTTTTGCATTTTTCTTTAAGTATTATATCCAAACAGAAATTATTCCATATTATCAGTAATTTCAGCTATTTATTTTAGCTGTATTGTTGATGATCAGCAGTCATGATCAGCTGCCATGGGGGAACTAATTGTGGGTGTAATCTTAAGTTGTTACATTTATAGTATCATAAAATACCACACATTGGCACATTATCCTACATAAAGTCAATTGAATTCCTCAACAGTAAGTATTAGAAGAATATGGTTACATGAATGACTAGTGACAGCCTCAGTTTAGATTTCACAGAGGATGTTATACTGAACCTCCGTTACTCTTTTACTTAAAAGGAAGCTTTCTCCCATTTCCTTTTTATGCAATTTGATACTTTGATAACAGTGATTTCCAGAATATACTTAGTGTCTGGGGTACCTTGAAAGGAGTACATTTTTTTTATCAATGGCATCGTAAGTCCATTTACATAGTACCTCTAATGGCCAAACCAAAGGGGAAAGACTCCTCGCATTGTTCTAGAAATAGAGAATAAAAAGTTTCTCATAAGAAGCCAGAGTCATTTTTGTTAATTTCACTTCTTTTTTACAGGTGTCTTGGTGGTGATTTGGAAAATTATTGTTCCATTATGTGGACATTAAGTCTTGAAGATTATAGATATATATTCGCTAAGGCTTCAAAGCTTCAAATCTACACCTTGTTGCCTAAATGTGGATTTTTCTTCAGAAATCTATTACATCACATATACTATATATTCCATGATTTTCAAAAGTACTTGTATTTTCTCCAGACAAAATGCACTCTAGGTGTTTCCATTTATTCTACTCAGCTGTCTCGGATTTACAACACCCCCTTATTCTGCTGTCTTTACTCATTTCTTTGTTTTGGTTTAGCAATATTCATGCCTTGGAGAACACTTTTTTTCCATTTTTTCCCTCATAGAGTAGCATGGGAAACTAACTTGAGCTCATCAGTTTTATGGAGTAGGAGGATAGTGCAGAGAATAGTACTATATATTACAGAGGTTACAGCATAGTACTGTAATTAATCAGTATTACCAGGTTTGGACCAAAAAGCATGACTCAGGGACCAGGCCAGTGAAGTTCAGTTTTACTCTTGAAAGCTTGAATAGGCAAAAGTCAATACTAGACCGGGAAAGGAAGGTAAAGCAAACTCATCAAATTAGGGACCAGTCGAAGGGGCAGAAGTCTTAAAAGCAGGTCATGCAGGCAGAGATGATGACTGGGGCCCTAAATTGAAAGCACATAAAATAATGTGGCAGAGAATGACAATGGGGCTATATATACTGCAAGGCTTAGGGGGAAGTGGAAACAGGTGTACGCTTAGGTGGAGAAGATCAGGTGATAGGAAATAGCAAAGAAAACAGTAGGAACTAGGGCTAACAAATACTGTAAGCGTTTTTAAATAGAAATTGCAATTTCAAAAAACATGATTAGCTAATTGTGAAGAATGCTCTACAAATGTAGGTTAATTATAGAGCTCATCTGTGCCGTTTTAAACAGTCATGCAGTTACAAATTCATTCTGTTGTCATACTTGTTTGACAGACTTGCTCGCCAATCACAAGCACCATGAGTGTGATGTTACGGTCCTACACTCACCAATCAGAGTGGGCACAGAGTATGCACATTTTACAATAACAAACAAAACCAAATGAAAATGTGTGGGATAAAGCTGTCAGCTGCTCCGACACACACTGTGTTTCAACAGCGGAGCATTTAGCCTGCCCCACGCTGTTGACGTGGTGTTTATTTGTCATTTTGTGTGCTTCTGCTACCGATCACCGCTCTCTGTGAACCAGTTTTGTCCCGTTCTCTTCATAACCCACGTGGAGAATTTCAGAATAAGAGCATTTTGCCTGCCTGATTTTGTTGACTTGTTCAGATTTTGTTGATTTGTTTAGTTGTCCTTAATTTTTGTACTTCTATAATGGTTAAGTAGACTGTATTTCTTTTTTGTCTGCTTTAACTGTGTTTATTGTTGATATGTAATCGGGAGTCTGCACAGGGTGTTTTATTTTGAAAATCGACTGGATTCTCTATGCCGTTTCTGCGTCTGACTTCCTGCCCGCTTCACCTGCTCTGTGTTTCTTGATGTGGCTTCCGTAAAAAATAGACTGGCTGCATATTCTCCGCTGAGCAGAGCGGAGAGACGCTTATAGGACATGATGCAGCGCTTCTGGTATGATCAAACGTATTGACTAGAATGGTCGTGATCTGCTCTGTTTTATTTATCTAATAAACAGTGAATATTAAACTTTATCTAATCTTACAAAAGAAATCGCAAATCAAATCGTAATCTCAAAATCTGCCAGAAAATTCGCTGTTAGATTTCCCCCCCAAATCGTTCAGCCCAGGAACACAGAGCAGGAGGGAGTGGGAGGATATAAAATATCCCACCTACAAGGCTCACTGATGGATAAATAGGTGTTGTAGAATCACTGAAAGCTTCTTATCTCAACAATATGGTTAGATTTCGCATGTGCACAGGATTTTGCAGGCTTGTGATGTTATTTTTGGGCCTACATGGCTCCATGAATGAGGCTTCACTGTTCGAGCTCTCTTACCCTCATGAAAATGAACTTAGCATTTACATCATTTTTGCTCTTGATTTAAGATACTTTTCCAAATGTTTATCTAAAACACCATTCTTCAGGGCAAATCTTTGTCACCTTTTAGTAGTAAGTCGATTTTACTGAAAGTCATATTGTGATTTAACTCTTCACTGTTTCACTTTTTTCACCAGACTTAGCAAGAGCTGTGGCAGCCCGGCCTATATCATATGCAGCTGTATTACGAATGAAACCAGACAGCTCGTCAGTGCTCAACTCGCGCAGCAGACCTCGACAACACCACAGTGGTGGGCTGGTGACTCCTGACTGGCCTGCTTTCTCCAGTCACCCCCCTGTCAGCCCTTAGTCTGCTCAGCTCTCAGGAGGACTACAGGAGTGAAGGTAAAACTAATGGTGCAGTGAAACCTACAGTTTGTTTGCTCTTGTCTGAACCAAAATGGAAAAGTTTTGGTTTGTTAAAGTTCGCACTCATACTTACAAACTGTATATACAAGTCAAATAACATCACAAATAGCTCATTAATAGTAGATTGTTTTCTTCCTGTAGTAGATGTTTTCTTCCTGCATTTATTTTCTTCAGTGTTTTAGCCAAGGATAATGAACACTTGTCTAGACTTATTACATATTTTACCCGCTGTGGGTGTGTGTGTTCACTAGTTAAGAAAACAGGAAGAAAAAGCTGAATATGATTATCTGTAAAGAGTGGTTTGCCTTCAGTTTATTTTGTTAAGAGTATTGCCAGCTATCAAATGTTACCAACTACCTTGTTGTTACATCATGCAGGACTGCGACCTGAATTTCCAGGTAGTCTTAGTGAAAAGAGGAGGTGCCACATGAGGTCAGATGACTTTGTTCTCACCTACTGAAATGAACCAAACTCAGATTGGTGTGAATGCATTCTGCCAACAGTCTGCTATCTCCGGTCTCACTTTATGTGTGCAGGCTTCCTGCCTGTTTAGATTTGGTCTGGAAATGAATCGCACCTATCCATCATCACTGTGCATGGTCTGCAGTGACCAGGGTCATGGCCTTTGCGAAATTGAAGTGGGATCATGGCAATATCCAGCTCTCTCTGTGTTCCTGTCAGTATAGAAACTATAGATATGATGGATATCTTTATCAAAAGGAAAGATTTAATACCCAAAACACAGCATGATAACACACTGTCAAAAATCTGCATGGGTCACTTGCTTACATCCTGACGTGCAGTATGAATTATTTCAGAGGATATGATGACACATTGATGTTTTAATAGATGATTAATCACACCATGCTTATTGCATCTGGAGTGCTTAATTAATGGAATTGTGAAATAGCTGCTGAATTGGCAAAAATGATCATTGCACACGTAGGGAGTAATGAGTTAGTCACATTAAAAGCAGCAAGCAGAAAATAGGAACACAAATAAACTCATTTCTGTTTTTATTTCTGGTTTCCTTTTTCCCTGTCTCTTTCTTTGTGCCTCTGCCTATCTTTCTGTCTTTTATACTTTTCTGACAGCATTATCACTATGTAGGCATAAAATGACTTACATCTCTATAACCAAGGTGAGAGTAATGCCTCTCCATTGTCAGTGGTGACAAGAGCATTATAGCAATGCCCTGGATTGATGTACAGTGGATGAAATGGATACCAAAAGGTAATGCACCTTTGGTGGCTTAAAGGGGATATTGCTTTTTTGGCTCTGTGACTGACAGATGGCCATGGCACTTGAAGTTGAGTGATTTAAACAACTTATATACTTGTGTATTTGTTTGTGTTTTATATTTATACATACACACAGACCATTAAGCATTAAAACGTGGCTTTTTCATCCAACCCTTTACTGTTTTCCATTGGTCACAAAAATGTATAGTAGGTGGACACAACTCCAATAATTAAGCAATCATTAACTAAACAGGAGTCCTGTTTTGTAGACTCCATTTATTTACATGTTGGGACACTTTCGCATTGTTACTGATAACATGTTTTTGCTTAAGTTATAAATTTTTAACTAGTTAATGTCTCTAATCCATGGTTAGTTTCACCTGGCATCTGAAGCATGAAGCATAGCCTTTTCTTTCGCTCCCCGCATACTATATAATTTATGGTTTTAGATCATGGTCAACTGCAAACCAGAAGTACCATGCAGACAGG
Source organism: Lepomis macrochirus (assembly GCA_024633595.2). Classification (NCBI taxonomy): domain Eukaryota; kingdom Metazoa; phylum Chordata; class Actinopteri; order Centrarchiformes; family Centrarchidae; genus Lepomis; species Lepomis macrochirus. The sequence goes on from JALXJV020000009.1 coordinate 7,785,269, forward strand.
AAAGATGATGACATTATTTTTTGTTGTTTTGGCTGTGTGCTCCTGCACACTGATTTAAAATGACTGAATGAAACAATAACTTTTATGTCAAAGTGCCAACTTTCTGCTGTAGTTTGAGAGTGTTTGCATCCACGTCAGATTGTCACATTTGTAGCTTCATTATCACCCAGTATTAGAGGACAGGAATTAATTGGAAAATGTAACATAAACTGGAAGTTTATTAAATAAATAGTGTATAATTCTGTGACTCAGACATCAGCTGATACTTTATCTTGATCACTTGGTAGTGGTGCTCTTTTTTTTTACAACTGTTTACTCACAAAATCTTTACATGTCAAACAATTTTTGAAACCTCTCACTCAAAGAGCAAAACCTCACCTCAAATCTCCAAAACCATTAGCTATTTCTCAGCCTTTGACTCGGTTTTCAATTGCATAAAACACTTTTTTTCAAAACACTACACACACTTCTCTACCTTAGACACATAAATCTAACAGGAAGGGACTTGCTTTCCTTTTCAAAACACAACCAATCAAAATGCTACACTTCTTCACCCACTCCTAACATGTGCAAACACTAACAGCTTAACTGATCACTAACCTATCACTGCTTTAGTATAGTGTAGACCTATACATAGGTCAAAGGTCAGATTACCTGTTTTGAACAATGGATGGCAACAATGGACAGAGAGCAAGGAAAGTGGGAGGGAGAGGCAGGGGACGACAACGAGGACGAGTTCAAGGAGGAAGAGGTGGAGGAGAAGGAGGAGGAGGAAGATGACTTGGAAGAGGACGAGGGCAAAGAAGATAAGGAAGGAGAGCCATCACTAATGAGATCAGTGCCACAATTATTGATCATGTGATCAACTACAGGTTGACAATGAGAGAAGTGTTTACAGTGTACTTTTCAGCACCTCTTAGAAGATTACTATCACACTGGGAATTGTATGTAGAGTTTTGAAAAAAGGAGACATAGTTTTGAAAACGTGTGTAAGCAGTGGTAAAAACGGTATATATGTTTATGGTTTCATTTTATTGTATGCTGCTGGATACAACACTGCTACTATTACAACAGTAGTGTTTTGCCAAATAAATATTTGCTGTTTCAAAATTGCATTGGTGTTTACAGTGTACTTTTCAGCACCTCTCAGCAGATCACTTTCACTCTAGAACATTGTATGGAAATTTACACATAAGCCTATGAAAGACAAAAGAAATTTAGATTTAGAACAATAGTAAATAGTAATGTAAATGGTATATCCAATAATTTACTATTATGGAAAAAGTGGTTGCCATATGATGCCAATGTTTCATTTTGGGATGTGTTTATGGCATATTGAATGCAGTGTTTCATTTTGAAGGAGATATGAGGCATTTTGCATTCTGTGTGTGCATTTTTGGGAATTGTGCGCAGAGTTTTGAAAAAAGGAGACATAGTTTTGAAAACCTGTGTAAGCAGTTTTAAAAAACCGTAATAGTGTTTGCACGTGTTTCTTGTTTAAACTGAAACTCAACGCTATAATCCTTATTGTTTCATTTGAAATAGAAATTATTTTATTGTATCGTGGCCCACACCACAAGCTGAACAGGGACAGGTCGCATATGGATTGATAAACAGAGAGCTGTGTGAAGAAATATAGCGATCAAGTGCTATTTTTTTTAGAACAAGTAATACTACAAGCACTGAATTGCTTTTATTTATATGCACAGCAAGGTTTGCAACTTAATATCGATTCATTTTTCCCCACTGATTAAGGTATTATTTCAAAAGCTTTTTATTTCCCTGTAGAGCAGTGAATTGCTGACAAAGGGTTGGCAAGATTATAGATACCCTGAGAAAAAATAAAACATAATTATTTTTGTGTCATCAGATCTTTCCTAATAGTGAGAAGTACTCAATATTGGTGACTTGCATTGTTTTAATGTATCAGATCAAATGTAATGCGCCCCAAACCTTCAATATAAATATACTATACTATACTATATATGTTTACAGTTTTTCTCATTTGCTTAAAGAAATTTCTTGAAATTATGCTTCTTTTTCTTGAAACTCTAAACACAATACACAACTTCTCACCCAATTCCCTAAACATCCTATTGTCAGGTCAAAATGAAGATCTCCACTCAAAATCATTCAATCTTGCTGAAAAACCTAACTTTGTCCTCAGACATAACACACAAGCCCTCAAAAACACACACATACTGCAACACAGTCTTATACACTGGTGATATAAATTCAAAACAGTACAATACACGAAATAACAAATCATTCTGCCCCAACGTCCAGTCTTTGGTCTGTGACAGGCCAGAGATAGTTGTTCTTCACCTCCTTCTCCACCTACTCCTCCTCCCTCTACCTCCTCCACTTTCTTCTTCACCTCCTCCTCTGCCCTACTTCTGCTCTGCCTCTTTCTACCCCTCATCGTCCTCCTATCACATCTCCTCCTCTTACTCCTACTGTTACTCTTCCTTCTCCTCTTACTCATTTCATACTGGGTTTCCTCCGCCTACACTTCTTCTGGTGTCCTACACCTCCTTCAGATTTCTCTGGATCCATTGTTCAAAAACTGAATGAACTGACTCTGGCCCTTTTATCTGTTGACACTTCTGATTCGTGTGTTATCAATTTTGACTGTTTGTGTTTCCACCTGAATAGGTGATTCAGGTGGAAACACCTAATTGAGCTCAACCTGTGCTGATTGAGTGTACAATATTGAATGTCAGTGCTTTCTCAACGACCACACGATGTAGGCAATGAGAAATGAAGGGATTTGTGTGTAGAGTTTAGAGAAATGGGTGTGCTTTTTGAAAAATGGAGTTATGATTATATAAATGAGTATATCACTAATCTGTGTACTGGGTTTACCTTCTTCACAGTTCTTATGAAAAACACAAGATTCAGCTTCAGATTCTTTTGCAGACTGAAATTCAGAGAAGCAATATACCTTCTACAATAAGTGCATCACTAGATCAAAGAGTAGAGTACTCTGAAGGAACAGAAGGGAATTGCAACAGGGACCGTCAAACAGAAAATACAATATCATATCGATATGTGGGCACATTTGTGCCAAGGAGAGTTTTATAGAATTTTACACAAGAGCCACTTTAAATCACTTACAGGAGCACCTTTGATCAAGAAACATTGTGGCTTAGGTGTAGTCAAGTAGCATTAGTTTAGCTTTCAATTAACTTCTTACTGCAAAAACATAAAAATATTCCAATGTTACTTTTTGTATTAATTTCATTGCAACATTCTGTAACACACCCTCTGGCTGCATGCCATTAGTAACTTAAAGAAATTGTTGCTAGACAGTAAAGAAATCTCATTCCTTTAATTGTTACATCTTTTTAAAAGTGAATTATTTGTTTATTTACATAATTAGAATCGCCTTGGACCTACTTGCTTGAATCGTCTCAACTGTAGCATTGTGCGGTCTACAGTAGTGTTTGGGTTTTTTTTCACATTTTTCTGACCTAATGATATTGTATTTTTACATTATATATATTTCCACTTCCACTCTACGTCTTTGTTTTAATACATACTGATCTAACAAACTGATTTATGGTGTCATTGATTTGTATATAGTTCTCTATGTTCATCTGAGTATCTGTATGATTACATATGTATGATTACAGTACTCCTATTTTTCATGGCCATGGTTATTATCATCTCCTATTTCTGTGTCTTCCCCATGTGCACCACACCCTTCCAAAAACAACAAAAGTGTGGCAGTACTGCCTTTGGCAAAACTTGATGGCGGATTGCACCCTGTGCCTTAAATAACAGCTCATCTGTGTTCCAAATTTTAAACTGGGATACCTTCATAATGCTATGATATGATCAGCCTGTGATGTGGCTGAGAGAGTGAGAATATGTTGTCTGTTTTATTACATTCATTTATATATTGCAATTGAAACCCTTTTAATACTCAATGATAATAGCTACTTTAGGTAAGCATTTGTCTCCCAGAAATGACCAATGTCTGAATCCCAGATAGGGCCGCTATTGGTTATAACATTTGTGCTATGCACTTGTTTTATTTCTTGTAATTTTGTCTGTAGAGCTTCTGATATAAAAGAAAATAGAGGCCTGCCACAGACTATTAGGAGGATAGTAAACAATGTTGGAGGACTGACTGAAAAGGAAAGATTGTGTTGTTGTAACATTTCCTCCTTGACAAATTGCCTATTTTCAGTGGTGGAGTGGTCAAACTATTCGGCAAAAGGTCAGAAATAGATCAGTGAGTAGAGATGATAAATAGTATGTTGTACTAACAGTATCTATCTAAACTAATGTTATTGCTCGTCTAACATGGTTGTACACCACAGGATCTCATTGTTAGAATATATGTGCTTTATTGTGAGATGTGAATTCAGGTTATGGTGGGAAACAAGTCACAGAGACTGCAGGTGTGTTCGAACACAAAGAAATATAACTGTAAAGTTAGGACGCAGTTTGTTAAGACTCATGTTAACAGCACTGTTGGCTCATCACTTGGCACTTAAGGCAAACAACAGTGAGTCCAAAAGACATGGAAGTAACTGGATGATAGCTTTAAGGTTGAGACTAAAGGTGTGCCATTTTAAATGTTTGTTTTTCTCTATATGAATCATGAAAACTGTATGATTACAAAGGAACACTTCTAACTAATTTCTTCTTTAAATGTACAGCCTCCAGGCTGTGAAAACCAACTTAGACTCTGGCTTTGAGGATCACTAGAATGCCTTCCTAATATTGAAGAAATTAGTTATACAATATATCACACTGTATCATCACCTGGCAAAAAAGGTTGTCTGCTGCTGTAGGAGGTACTGCTATTTATTGGTTCAATTTTTTTGATGTTTAGAATTCCATCACCCTATGGAGCTGTACATCTTCCTTTTTTCTTGTTCCTAGAATAAGTGTTGGAAGGAATATGCATTTGCACTAAGCAAACTGGGTAATAATAGTGAAAAGTAATTGGATGTTAAAACTGAGTGCCGCTCATATTGTGATAATTGCAATCATCCTTGTCTTTATCTCTTTTTTTCCTCATAGAAAGTGAAGAGTTTGGGCCGGTTTTTATCCAGGAGCCAGACAATGTTATTTTTCCTTTGGATTCAGATGAAAAGAAAGTGGTGATGCACTGTGAAGCACGGGGGAATCCACCACCCACATACAGGTGTGACATATATTTGTCTGTCTGAAAATTGTAGGCCTACTTTCACAACTCGTTAGCTTGTCATTCTTTACAAATATATTACAGTTGCCTATTCTTCTTTTGTTTTTCAGTTGGTACATCAATGGGACAGAAGTAGATGCCGAAGCAGATTATCGCTACAGCTTCATTGATGGGAACTTAATTATTACCAATGCAAGTGAGATCACTGACTATGGGAAGTACCAGTGTAAAGCAGACAACAGCTTTGGGACAGTGCTAAGTCGAGACGCTCTATTACAGTTTGCATGTGAGTAGACTTTTTATTTATTCATTCAAACATCTTTAAAATTCTACAAACACAAGGTCTAATAATGTATACATTTTACTCCGTACACACTATACTCACTACATTAGCATGAAACTCTGTATGTGTGTGTTTGAAAAATGGACATTTTAGTCTGCCAGAGGTAAGCTCCTTTTAAACTGGACAAAACACCCACAAACACCTGCTAACAAATGGCTTTGTCTTCAGTGTGAAAGGGTATGATCAGCATTCACTCCTGACTCAAATGTCTCTGCAGTAGTCACAGGTATTTATCAGCTGCAGCTCCACTCAGCAGTGATTTAAACATGACACCTAAGTGGAACCGCAAATTTTCACCCCTTTTCTGGCGTGGCTCTTTTGTATGTTTCTATCTGTGGATTTTTATAAACATCTCGTCCACATGTTTATTTAGTATTATCATGCTAGCTGTAACAGTCCTTGAGATGTATATACAATATATACATATATCGTATATATGTAGCACACAAACACCATAAACACACCTGTCAAGGAGTCATTCGCATATATTTAGCAGGTTTACCCACATTTAAAATACCTACATATACACACGCTAAATGTAAAAAGGGTATTTTACATGGGTGAAATACATGGCTCTCATATGAAGCAAAAAATCAAGCTCTTGTTCTGTCTGTGTCAAAATAAACCATTTTTGGTTCAAGGGGTAAATAAACACCACTCTCTGTCTACAGTAAGGTTTTGTTGCTGAGTTTAGTTCCCATTGGCTCCATCTGATACTGTTGAGTTGCACTGCTAACAGGGTATGTGCCCTCAAATGCCATGTCTCAATGGTAAATGAGAGCAAAAAGCACATTTCTTCCCCCAGTAATCCCCTGGCCTAACTCCAAAACATCATCACAGGCTAAGGCAGCACACGCGTAGAGACCAGGGGCACTATGCTCAGAGGAAAATGCATTGTTAGTTTTCTCTACAGTTTTCTCAGGAGCAATGACCATAATAGCCTTATTGGCATGTCTACTGAGAGCATGCCTTTCTCTCTTTCACTGAGCTGTTGCTAGAAAGTGCAGTACATGGTCTCATGTGTTGTTATGGGGACTTACAGTTGTTACCAAGGGAACAAATGGCTAGATTAGCCTGAAAAATAAAAACAGGAATAAATGAGTTCGGTTATGACTGCACCATAGTCTCCTTTAGTTTCTTTTTTTACTCTTTTTTTTCTTTCACAAAGTTTTATATACATCAGCATGATCAAAAAAGTGAACAAAAATCAAAAGAAGACCTGTCCTAAATTAAATATGAGCCAGACTGCACTGGCAGGCAAATATACCCAGATGGTAAAGCACAGACACGCGCTTCAGAAAAGTGCTGCTAGTTTCTGAGGGACAGAAGCTGCACCTCAACATGTACGTCATCTGTCCTCTCAACTGTACAGATCTTTTCCTCCCCCTCTCTCACCACTTGAGTGTCAAATCAGTATGTAAAACTCGCCTGAAAATGAGCAATGTAACATGCAGGCACTCATTTATGCGTCTAATCTTCAAGTTGAGACATGGGCGGCTATTTTTAGTTTAGTATAAATACTGTGCATTTTCCTGACACTATAGTATCCATCACATTTATTGTGGCGAAAGCCCATGCCTAATGCTTATAAAGAATGACATTGGAACGCTTTACCTTTCTTTTCAGCAACTGACAGTCTAGCAGCAACAAACATTATCACTGATCTTCATCATCTTAGTCCAGCTGGCTTAAGATGCCCTACCTATAACTGCTGCACAATCCTGTCTCCCAAATAATTTAGTTATCTCTTTAAATCAAAATCTTTTTTCCCCCAAACTTAGGTATAGGTATATAGATATTTGCTTCAAGTTCATTTGGTCTCTATAGCATCTGCAATTTTGCAGAGATTTTAAAAGTATATTAAGGCTTAAGCAGAGGAACTGTTTGGGGTCCTGTTTGGTTGATAGGCAGGTGTATCAGCTGAGAGGATGGCCCCTGTTTGTCACACATCAACTTCACCCAAGCCACCTTTGCACAAAATTGGATTTTCTAGTTCCAATAACAGACAGATCAGTTGGTATCCTGTTGTTGGGGGCGTGACAGGGCGTAATGTGGAAAGATGCAGCACAGACAGACTGTGCCAAGCTCAAACCATCACAGCAAAAGTAGCCTGTAATCGGCTATAAAATCATATATAAATTATTATTACTCTTTTTGCCAAATAATTTTCTTAAAGGTCATTACAGTAGCACATTTTCTGTGGTCTGGGGGTTTGAAACCATAGCCCTAAAAAATTACTCACTGAATAAACATGCATGGCTATCTCAGTTGTACTATTGAGTCAGCAACAAATCCCACATCTCACCAACTGTTGTTGTGGTGAGAGCTGAAGAACAAGTCAGAAATGTCCATGTGGGAGAATAAATGATTCTTTGTGTAAAGCTGGCACGTAGTATCATCATACAGTTAAAGAAGCATTGAAACAATGATCTATTTGTGGATTCTGTTATAGTAATGTAGAGTAAGACATCCAAAAATGTCTTTATATGAAATAATAATCATCATTCCCATTAACAGATATCAGGTCAAATTTGAGTATAGTAGGTTATATCAGGTACAAAAATCCAAATTCTGATGTTTTGTAATAAGACATAACTTGTAATAAGTAAAGTATTACACATTTTCTTCATTTTTTTACCAATCTGCCTGATAAGGGTTGTTTCTTAACTTTACATTCGAGCTCAGTAGTTGTTTCTACTTCCTGAACTGTAATAAGCTTGATTCAGAAAACCTTTTTAGTCATTTCATTCAATGACCAAATTTGTTTTTCCTTTAATGTGATCCATGGCAGTTTAACGTATGAACTGACACATTTGTGTGAGTGTTTCAACAGCATCAATGTAATATAGTCTCATTCTTTCTTTAAAATGTGACCCTTCAAAGGGCTAGCCACAGAAACAAAAAGAGTTGCCCTGCAGCGCACATTTGGATGCAGAACCTTCCCTCTCTCTTTCAGCATAACAAATGGTGGGTATTTATCACTCAGCGTGGAGCTCAACTTTTCTTCTCTTTTCATGTTGGCACTGCACATTTTCATGCGTTGACACAGTCGGCTGCTTTAACTAGTTCAGATACACATGAGCAATTATTTTCCACACAAACTGAGTGTTTTAAAGAAGTAATTACATACTTTTAGATGTTGTTAAGACTTGAAATAGAACTTAAACTTTCAACTTATTTGACTTGTAAGTGTATATTACCATACAGACAGTAGGCTCTTTGTAGATGGGGAACAATATTTGCTCAGTTTAAAACTGTACCTGCTATATTTCAATCAGAGCATGCTAATTCCAAGAACTCTTGAACTCAGCCAACTGGACCTGCCAAAGTGTATAAGGAAAGGTTCAGTTCTCCTTATCTCAGGCTCTCTATATTCTATCCACTGGTCGTGTGCTTTGCTCCAAAGATGTTTCTGTAGAATACTTTTTTTCCTCTCTTTGTTTTGTAATTCTGAGCTGCTGAACTCACACTTGGGCTGTTTTTCAGCCGTGACTTTGAAGGCAGCAGGCAGAAAGAAGGCCTCTGATCTTTCTCCCCAAAGAATTCTTTTCTCTCTCCGGACGTGAGTCTGGCTGAGGCTCAGGTATCGAGCCACTTTGAGCAGTACAGTAGTAATGAAATTAACAGGTTGCTTTGACTTGCACATTGGAAGACACACACCCCACTCTGAAATGTTCTACAAATCTGAAATGATTAGTAGTTAATGCCCATTGATTTAATTCATACTGATCGTGAAATAACTCATTTGCATTGAGCACCTGCTCCTGTTCTTACTGCAAATTTCATCACTGCATTTCTGGATTTTAAACATTTATACGGACATATGTTGACTTGTAATTTTTGAGGATGCTTTAATGACCATGCTGTACATTATTAAAAAGTCATTAATATTGATTGCCTTACATAACTACAGTTTGCAAAGGGAAAGGATAGGTCATTAAGAGTTTCATTTGAACCTACTCTCCTGGTTCCATGACGTATTAGTGCTTCTAACATGGATGTCTTATTTTCAAATGACTGACACACCCACTTTTTTATTTTTTTCATTTTATATTTAATGTTAACTGTTCATAGCTGTGGTGCTTCTACATTGCATTTCTCACAGACAGTACTGTGAGTTTATATAGGTGGGTTTCTGATTTTTTTTCTTTCTCAGTTATTACTGTTCATGCTAACCATGACTTATTTATTTCAAACAACTAGTGTTGCTGCTGCCTGAAATGTATAGTGCATAATTTCTTTCATGCCTGGAAATGTTTCCTAGGAATGAACAACCCTTATTACTAGGTGTTTTCAACAACAAGTGTAATGAGTTTCTTAAAATGGATCTCATGTGCTGTAGACTGAATTGTTATCATGTTATAATATTTGGTTATATATATATAGGGTGGCAAAATTGAAATACAAAAAGAAAATTACATTCAGTATTTATTAAATTAGGCAATCCTCAGAAGACTTATGTCTCTACAATACCTACCCTGGCTCAATTATTTAAGGGAAGGAATATCTATAGAAACACACATACTCACTTCTGGTTACTGCGAAGTATGACAGCTGTGTTGTAGGTCGGTAATTGCTGTTGTTGTACAGCAGTTGAATGTACATTTGTCCTGTGTTATTTATTTACTTATTTACTCATTTATTTTAGTCCTTACCCTCTTTATCAATAGATGGCATGTTTTTATCCTACCTAGTGTCTGTTTGCTCATTAAAGCTATAGTATAGAGCACCAATCAACAAACACTCAAGATTTATATTTGCATAAAAAAATAATATGATGTATAAGGGAGCTGTACTGACAAAAAAGCCATTGTGTGACAGCTGCTGGTGAATCAGTAGTGAACATGGTGACAATTATTGGTTCACCATCCTTATACTCTGATGGCAGGTTGTTAGCAGAAATAAATCAACACTAGTCACACATAGCGGGTGTTTTGCTGTTCCAACTTTGCACAGTCTCTAGAGCTGATAAACTGTCTATTCAGTATTGGGCCTGCAACCTCCAGGTTGTATGACAGTATCTCCTGGTTGATTCTACTGCCAGAAAGTGCAGCATACTACATGGAATATTTATTCTTCTTTGATTCTTTTTTACCATTTTTTAATGGTTCCAATTAATATTTTGTTTTGTAGATTTTTTGTGTTTTTAAACTAAAATGTTTTGAAAAAAAGTACATATCAGTGCATAAACGTAAATTTAACTTAGTGTTTTGATGGGGAGAAAACAGACCACACTGATATGTGAAAAATAAAGAAATACACTTTTACACTTTGCACTCTTTGTGCGACATGTTAAGATGAAGGCCATGAACTATGATCATTATTAAATGTGTCAGAAATCTTGAAGAAATGCGGGTTTCACAAGTCACTTGGAGGCATAATTATCCAGCAGTTCCAGGGTAATGGTAAACACTGCCCCTCAAAGTGATGAAATGAAAGTGGTGGAGACACAGAGACCCGCCCTGGGTCAGCAGCTTGTCGCTTGATTTCCACACTTTGGCATTGCTTCAACTAGAAATTAAGCAGGCAGTATTAGGTTCTAGAGGGCTGCAGTTATGGGATTTCAGATTTAACCTGCTTTGTTCCACAGAAAAACAACTAGGTAAAAACAAAAACTGCCACATTGGTACATTTGCAATAATGTCAGTAAAAGAGTTCATTTTAGGAAAAGCAGTATCATAGTAAGGATGACTTAATTTAACAATTAATCTATTACAATGAATATTCCTAGAATATAAAATAAATGATCAAAATCACCTCTTCCAAACATTCAGACAGCTCCACAAATGCTGATTCTTAATTCAGCCAACAATAATTCTTAGTGTGTCTAAATGATGATTTTTAACAACTTTAACATTTTTCTTGTTCTGGCCAAGGGATATTAGACTATTTTGCAGTACACAACATGCATTCAGTGCATTTAATGCAAATGCAGAGACCCACGATTAATATTGATTTTTTTTTTTTTTTACCATAATGATGATGTTTGCTTCACCATTATTAAGGTTAATCACTGTCTAGGTAGGAGTTGCTAATGCAAGGACATTAAAAAAAATCTGGAATCAAACTATGGATGAAAAATTTATCCTTGTTCTACCAGCTCAAAATTTAAGTTTGTTGATATATTTGGTTTTTTTAACATCCCTAAATCATATAAAGACATTGAAGGCTGGCTGCATGGATAAAATAAACTGATACCACATAACTATGGTATATTTTATTGTATTGCCAAAAAGATTGTCTTTGCGTGCTGTTCCAGATCTTGGTGCTTTCAGTGGGAAGACCAGAGGTGGGGTTTCTGTGCGTGAAGGCCAAGGTGTGGTACTCATGTGTACCCCTCCTCCTCATTCACCAGGTAAGAGTTCAGACCTTCCGTCATAGCCAGAAGAAAAAATATTTTCGTCTCTTCACCTTTCTATTTACCTTTGGGATTGTCATCACCATTATCATGCCATTTCTATGCTAACAAGTGCTGTTGTTATTGTGGTGCCAAGGTGAGAGATTGTTGTCATAATTTATTAGTATTTTGATGGTTAGTTTTTGTACCCTTCCGTTCTCCCATCCATGCTGTCCACATGATGAGTGTGATAAGTTATGGCAACAACAGAGAGCACAGGGTCTCTGAGAACGAATTTGCAGGATCATTAGAAATGAAAAGAAATGTTACACAGCCAATTATTTCACATAGGCAGAGCATAGCCACCGCTCTTTAATGGCATATCTTGAATATCCCTCTCTGCAGTTGTCCTCTAATGTAAGCTCTTATGTGAGCCATGAATCATCCAAGCTTTCTGTTTGCATCAGCTCTGTCGTACCGCTGCACTGCACCCATGGGAATGTTTGCCAAGTGCTCTTCAGCACCCACTCCCATTTCTGGATGCCATTTTGAATGACATGATGGCAACCACAGAGTCGAGTGACAGAGTAGCTGATAAAAAAAATGAGACAGTTCATTATTAATGATGCAAAATGATTGACAGATTAAAATGTAGTGCAGGTGTTGCCTTTGTTCCGGGTGTGTGTCATTTTTCACTCTGTATTTACTGGTCAAACCATTGCACATACAGTACATACTTTTTTTTTCAACCTTAACCAAGATTTTCTATTGAATGGTTAAAAGTGTGATTGACATTGAAATTAGAATCAAACACAGGAGATGATGTTGTGGAGTGAGTTCAGCATAATGAAAATAGTGATTTTCTGTCATTTAAGGTTTGTTATAGTCTTGCTGCTATAAGCTATAAAATTGAGGTGTCAGTCATGATGACACACTGTAAGGCTTCATGTTACATTGCTTGTTTTAGTTTTACTTACTTGATCAATACAGAATATGTTTTAAACATAATCATTCAATCATTAAAAGTGCAATTTAGAACAATTAGATTTCACATTAGATATTATCAGATAACCTCAAAATCAAATGTCTTGTTTAATGAAACACTAGAGAGATATTTGTAAACTGAAATCTTTGCAGTCTTGTTTTATTTTCTGAATGAAGTAGGTGAATTAATTTCAACAGAAGTTGTCAAATCAGCATTTGCAAACCATAGGATGGTTAACACATAAGAAAAGACATAAAACATCACATCTACAAAGTCACAGTTATGCCACTTTAAACCCAGAATAAATGAAGTTGAATATTAAGGTAAAACATTTTTTAAGCAACTTTTTAAGAATTCCTCAAACTTTTTAGAAGGTTTCACAGAGTGTTACCAAAGTGAAATGCAAAGTACTTGAAAAGGGAGCCTTGGTTAATATGATTTTAATAAAAACCTCTGTAAACTATTTGTATTTTATAAGCTTCAACTGTCCCTCAACTAAATACGCCCATTTACAATTTTGAAGTTTTGGCTATATTTAGCTATACAAACAGTGGTCTTATAATAATCACATTACAATCAGAAAGTTAGCATTGCATAAGCCAGCTTTGTCACATATAGATTATTACATTATCAGAATATTTTCTTCTTTACGGTATAATAAATGGCAGGCCAGTCTCAACTGGCTGTTGAGCCTATTTTTTTTTTTCATTTGCACAATACAGGTAAGATTATAATTTATTTCTTCAGCATTGCTGACATGAAATGAAGAATGATGTCCAGCACCAAAACAGTTTTTTTTTAAAATGCCACAGCCATAAAATGAGCCTGTGTGATGAATGCCTTGGTGAGTCGGAGCGTGTCACCATTGAAAATCATATTGAAGAGGGAGTGTTAAACAATGTTTGAGTTAAATAGGTTGTGGGAGGATTCAAATACATTAAAATGCCACTTAAATTAGATAGGTCTCATAAGTGAAAATAATTTGGAATCACTGAGATGTGAAAAGTTTATTATTATCCATTTCATGGCTTTGAGCGCTTGTGATCAGTTATGTGTATCTTTGGTAAATAGTGTTTTACTGTTATGAAGATAAAGTATGATGGCCTTTGAAAGAAACCTTTTGGAACTCTGGTGTCTCTGAAAATGTTACTACTTTGAAGCAAAGCTGATTGTGATTTCTACAGTTTCTGTTGTTTGTGTTGTATCTCAAAGTCTGGATTATAACTCCACACCCAAATCCTGTTCCTCCATTCCTGCTTCCCTGTCGCTATTAAGTGATCCTCTCTGTAGATTAAGCAAGTGATGCTGATTTTGCAAATGAATGTTGCAAGATTTTTTTGCAATATTTGTGTTCTGTATTTGATTCCGCTTTCTACCTTATTGCAGCCACCAAGTTTGAGCTCACATTGAGTGTTGAATTGAACCTTTGAAACAGCAGTTTTTCATTATTTACCAAGAGAACAAGGATACTTTATAGAAAATATAGCTGTCCTTTCCTCAAGAACAGAGAGATTATGTATGCACAATTGGAGAGTTGTGAAATACAGTTATACAACACTGAATAGATTAATTTCTCCCTGTCTTTTTTTAATATAATGATGGATGTGGCTGTATATGCATAACAGACTCATAGCAAACAGCATGCTGTGAATGTCTGCTCTATGTTCTTCATAGTTATATTGCATCCTTGCATCCATCCAACATCCATCCATATTATCAACTAATTCAATGTGCTATTTCTATTTCTAAAACTATTTCTGCCTCTTTTTCTTTCTTTTTGTCTTTTTCCCCTTCAAACCCACATATTTTGTTCTTTTTTTAACAGCTGAATTTCAGAAGGCATTGTAAAGAATAATTAACATCTCTGCTGCCAAGTCTGCTAGCGATCCGGAGTTTATATCCTACACTATCACACACTGTTATTTATAAAGGAAATATAAAAGATTCATCCTAGATGCAAATAGCTCAGTACTCTCTCTTTTTTGGTCTGGTCATACACAAGTTAAGAGAAGATTGCTCCTATCCCTTAATGAGCCTCCACACACGCACACACACACACACACACACACACACACACACACACACACACACAAACAATCTCCTGGAATCTCAGCTATTTGATGATATCACCAATTAATTAAAATAACCTGACTGCAAATAACAGACTCATTATGACCCTGTCTAATTATTATTTCTTCATTGTTAGGGGCCTCAGTATTATTTTCTCTGTAGAATTTGTATAGACTAGGGATCATTTTACACTAATAATCTAGATGATGCTTTGTTTATGTATCTCATATATTACTTCTTTAAATTGTTATTGTTTCACATGTACTGATCAGTGGCAGGTGGCACTATCAATGTTGTGCTAAATTATCAGTGGTTTATTATTTCCGCTTTTTTTTTGTTTGGCATGGATTGAAACTAGTAGAATACTGTACAGTATTCAACTGCTAGTATGTGACAAACCTATATTTATGAGCATCGCAATAGTTAACACATCACATAAGATTTTATTTTTACAGTGAGGTCTTGCTCTTTCATTCAGTGAAACCAGAAGAACATTTTGGGTGTGAGTGTCATTATTTGCAGTAGTTTGCCACAAACTCAATCAGCAAATTGAATTAAACTTAAACTATTCTGCATTAAGTGGCTTTACCACCAATAACTATTCTACAGGGATTGACTATTAAGACTATTATTGATAACCTAGAAGGAGACACTGGTGTTGGTGTTGGTTATTTTTTAAGGCAAGTTTCCTGGGATTACTAGTGATATATGCTGAACTTAATGCACAGGATTTTGACATTGTGCATAGAGGACTATTACAAACATAAAAGATTTAGTTATAAATGTGAAATGACAGGACTGAGAAAACTCTCCAGAGAATTCAACTATTAGCTTCTGAAATAATTAGACGCTCTGATGGAGTTCATGATTGATCAGGAGGACAGCTGCTGTACCAAAACAGTTTCACTCTATGAATCTGGACTGTGTGTGAGACCTTTTGGATGTGTAGAAGAACGCAGAACATGAATCAACATTAGATCCTGACCGATCCTGCCGGCATGTTGGAAGGTTTTAATAATGAATGAAGTTACGATGCTGTGCCTCGTGCATAAATGCACAGAGGGTCTCTCTTACCATCAGAGTAAAGCGCCCCTAAAATAACAAAAATCAGTAAAGCACTGTGCCGTTGACTTTGGACATGTTTTTTTTGTTGTTGTTGTTGTTTTTTTGTCAATGGAGCAATGGAGCAATCACTTTGTGCTGCTTCAAGATAGCAATGCAGCAATAATTTTGCCTGACCACGGTCATTTTAAGACAAACACTCCCATTGGATTGCATGCATTTACTATTTAAACAACATGGGTGCTTGACGTGAAAATGACAACTGCGTCAGTTGGAAACTAGCTATGACACTTGCGCTGCGCTTTTTGCCAGGTGCAAGTGGTCCAAGTCTAAATAGACACAAAGATAGGTTCTGCATTTTTCTAATTTGTATGTTTTCCACTTGCTTTTACAGAGATCATCTATAGCTGGGTATTTAATGAGTTCCCCTCATTTGTTGCTGAAGACAGTCGGCGCTTCATCTCCCAGGACACAGGGAACCTTTACATCTCGAAGGTGCAACCCTCTGACGTAGGAAGTTACATCTGTCTGGTGAAGAACACTGTGACGAATGCAAAGGTTCTGAGCCCTCCAACACCTCTCACACTAAAAACCGATGGTGAGGCTCTCACATTTATAGCACTTCTCACATGTTAGGCTCTGATTTGTATGAATACACTGGGCAGACTAATCTAATGGATTTCATTGGATAAACCACACAGAATGTGTCGCAGAGTCCTCACTCTGTTCATTTGAAAGTGTAAAAATGTTTTTTTCTTTTTTCTTTTTTTTTAGATCAGTGCTTTCTCCCTCTGAACTTGTTTAGCACAGATGGAAATCTAAAAGTATATTCAATATTCTGCTGGTGCATTTTTTGTATTATAATGCATTTGGAGAAATAATTTCAGATCATATAGATTAATAAAAGTGGGGCGTTCTTCTGCTTTCCACTGAGCCTCATGTTAGTGGAAGGCGTTATGAATTCCATACACACCATAAATAGATAGTGAGCAGTGCTTTAACATTAGTGTGGGGAGTTTTCTTCGCTCACATTGTGCTTTGGTGAAACTGGCCATCAGGGAAATCATTTTCCCAGCATAAAATTAACTGAATCAATGGCCCTTGCTGTGGAGGGATTTTGGTCTTTTATACTAGCCTCTAAGGAGCCATGGTGTGGAGCTGTTTGTTGGATTCAGGTGTGGATTTCACCTACAGGCTTTTGACATCTGACTACACAGAGAAACGTCCATCACTTCACACAGGTGCCTGTCATTGTCAAGGTTTCAAAGGGCCACAGAGATTACATCCCCAGTGAAGCTGTGAAAGGGCCTCTGTGCCTCGGAACCAGGTTTGTTCCAAATGTTGCAACACGAATTTACCTCTTAAGGATCACATCCCTTCCAGCAAGATTCCTACTCTGTGTTTGCATAACATTGTATAAAATGGCCCTCAGAGACGTGCATAATACTTAGCACATAACCATGCTAAATTGGCTTGTGTCTCTCATGAACTAAGATGCAAAATACAGGCTTGTGGTCAGTCTGCTGTTTAATACGGTTTGTGGATGGATAAAGAGACAAAGATTCTTTCTTGTTAATTATTCAATGAATCATGGAATCAACTTTGCAGCCTCCGTATTGTCATAAGTGGCTTGATATGTAGGCTGAAGGACAGCAACACAACCGCAACACAACATGGTCAAATCAAATCTCTGCAGCTGTAGGTCCATTATGCCAAAGAATGCCTTGGCATCTCATACTCTGCAAATCTTATGATGTTCAGCAGCCTTCTATATTGTGAATTTGTGTCTAAAATGCTGAAAATTGTATTGGCACACCTCATGGCAGACACCCAAATGTTCCTGTGCAGTGTGCACCCCTCAGTCATTGGAATATGACCAATCAGACACCGCAATCTGTGCCTCAGTAAAAGTGAGTGATTATTACACAGTAGACAGTTCAAGCTGGATCTGTGTGTGGCTCACCACTGTCAGCTCCAACACTGACTCTCTTAATCAAAACAAGCATCTGGGCTCCATTATTCCCTGCTGGAAGCCATTGATCGTCAATTCGCAATCCACCTTGAGCAAAGCTGGTCTAAGCGGTGAACCCTGGACTAATGCACTGTTTTTAAACAGACGTAGAGTGCATTCTCAAACTGACAAGTAATTTAATAAACTGAGAAACCCTAAACAGTAAATAAATCCATTTTTTCACAATTGCAAGTTACAATTACAGCATTGAACTAAATTATCCATCTAACTAAAACTCTTCAGTTACTGTATGTATGTGAATATACCTCACATTTATGTTGCCCAGATTGCAAATTACAGATTGTTACTCATTAATTTACTTACAGATAAGTGACAAAGCTTCCAGTTGTCTGCAGTGTTGGTGGTTTTATTGTCATAAGCCATTTTTTTCTCTCCACACTGACAATAATATCAGCATGAAATACTGTTTGCAGGTACATGCCCTCTCTATATGGGAATGTGTTCTGTACTACAGTGTAAATTGTTATTGAGGACCTAAGGCTCAGCGACATATTTAGTGTCAGCATTTTCATTTTTTACTAAACAACATATTTTAAGTGGTGTAGTCAAAACAGTTCATTGTCCTTTACCCTGAATGCACACATTGTGCTATCAAGAAAGCTGCAACAATTTCTTTCAGTCTAAAAAAATACCACAATTGTGGTAGAAAAACAGCATAATTGAAATCTTTGTCTGGAGTGAGTTTTCACTCTTTTTCAGTGCTTTTGATTTTGGATTGTTTGCAGTGAGAGTATGCAACAATTGTAAACGGGACATTTTACCTGCCTGCATGTTAAATTAATATTTTTAAAATTCTTACCATCAAAAATCAATTATTTCATGTTACAGTGTACAAAGTACAAGGTAAATTTATTCATCATCTTGCAACACAGCATTATAAACAAGATGAAGTTGTAGCTCCCTTTATGCTACTCAGAAAAAGCAAACGTTACAACAAACAAAAATTATATACACCATACATTAAATGGGTAGATAAGTATCATAAAAGTCCAAGAAATGCAGTACTGTTTTACATGGTGCTGTGCTGAGGATGAAATTAGTCTCACATCCTGGTCTGAGGGTCCAACAGCGGATACTTCTGTATCTCTTGCTAGATGGCAGCAGGGTGAATAAGCTGTGGCTGACTGGGTACGTCAGCGATATCATCGATGCTCGGTAGATGGGTAGCAATGATATTGTAAATGGTTTTAGACGCCCACTGCAGAAATTACTATTATCACAGATTAGGGTTGCACCAAAATGAAAAGTCTTGTTTGACGTTGAAACCGAACATAATGGATGGATTTAAATGTTTACACTTATGAATAATCTATGAAAGTTTCTATACCTTAAAGCAGATGTAATGAACTTCTAAAACATATAACCCTTCAAAATCTGTTTTTGAAGTTTCAAGTTATGTATTGTTTGCTATAGTTTCCATTTCCTTTTAAAGTTTCAGAAGTTCTCATGCTTCTGAGAAGCACCTTAAAACCTATAGCTATTAGGGAGAGCAGAGAGCTAATAAAACACTTACTTTTTCAATGCTATAAGCTTGGAGCCCCCAACAGGCATCATACTCTGATATTGGTTCACAGAGAACAAAGCACAACAGAAAAAAAGTCATTTTCATGTGATTAATAAATGAAACTGGAACATAAAATATAAAGCTAAACTACAAATGAGGGTCGGTAATGTTTTAGCACACCAAGCCTAGACATTATTTCTTCCAATTCTATCAAGTCCAGCCACTGAAACTGAATGTGATATTGAATATACTATGGCATGAGCCAATGAAATATTGCAAATTCATTATATGTGAAGGGCTGCTTTGGAGCCATAAATGTTGAGAATGAGATTGAAATTGAAAAGTTCTTTGGAACAAATATCATAAAACTCCTTTTCCATACATAGTGGGCCACAATTCAATAACCCCCACTCCTTTGCAGGATTCATTTTATCACATAAAAAGTGTCAGCTACACGTAGGAGGTGTAATTATGGTTTCTCAAATGTCACGTCGGTCATTTGTCTTACAGATCATGTACATTGCAGTGCATGTGAAGCAGCAGCACTGCATATGGTCCAATATGTTTTGTTGTGAATTCAGGAAGGTGCTGGGGTTTGCAGTGAGTATATCAGTGGTGTTTCCATGCAGTGATTTTTTGTAAAAATTTAACATTGTTCTACAAAGAATAAAATGCTCATGTAATATTCATATTGCAAACTTTCATTTAATAAGACAGATAATGGTAATTAGACCCCAGAAGAAGGTGTTTCCCTTTGTTTCTCCAAAGTTGTTAATGTTGTCTGACATATTGTTCTGGCAAATGGATATAAATGGCCTCCTTAACATACAGATGAAAAAACAAAGAAAACATGTCCTCTGGCTGTGACTTAGAGGTATTAGTCATGGTGGCGCTTAGCAAGACTGATAACATGTTATCACTTGTGTCCTTCATAATGTGTTTGGGAGTTGTCGAGTAGTTTACTAATTCTTGAGGACAACACACTACGTATGCCTTTTGTCAGTGGAGAATAATTGTTAGTGCATTATCTTTATGGTTTGTTTTTGGGATACCATGGCTTGTGAGCTTTTCTACCATTTCATTTATGCAGTTGTGCATAAATGACTACCTATGCAAAATTTGGCCCATGACTGCATTTTCCAACTAACTTT
The DNA here is from genome assembly GCA_024633595.2 of Lepomis macrochirus. Lineage (NCBI taxonomy): Eukaryota > Metazoa > Chordata > Actinopteri > Centrarchiformes > Centrarchidae > Lepomis > Lepomis macrochirus. Next base: position 7,805,914 of record JALXJV020000009.1, read on the forward strand.
GTCTAAACACAAATATAATTATTCAGTTGCTCTGTATTTGATCTAAACCAGCACCACTGATCCTATTAATAAACAGTGTATAAAGTAAAGCTGGATAGTTGAAACGTATGCCAGATGGTGCAGATAATGTGCAGTCCCACACCTGTACACTGCGTGATTCAATGGACCATGTGTATTTTGAGAGGCTTATGCATCAGGAGTCCTCAGGAAATTTAGATTTGCTGCTTCTTTCTTTTTTCTTCAGTTTTTGCTTACATACATATAAAGCAGCTACTGGCGCAATAGGAAGAGAACATCCCTATTATCTTTAAATCACTATGCCCAGTCTCTGTGTAGCACACTGCAAGAAAAGATGAAGATTATCAGAATTGGGGGTAAGTAGCTGTTTCAATCTGCTTGGTTCTAATGTCTGCAATTCCTCTTTCTTAACCTTTCCCAGGTGTCATGGGTGAATATGAGCCCAAAATTGAAGTGCATTTCCCTACATCTGTTCTGGCTGCCAAAGGAGTCACTGTCAGGCTGGAGTGCTTTGCTCTGGGGAAGTAAGTAAACAATGACATATTGCAAAAATATAGGTAGTTGTTTATTACAGCAGTATCATATTAATCACCAGGAACAGTAAACTGCAGCCTGTCATTTCTCTGTTCCTGAGAGATCCTTTAGATAATACTCCTCATGTTGTTCTCTCTTTCTCTCTTTAAATTACATTATTCCATTACCTGTAAGGGAACCAGGCATATCTTGTCTTCAGGCAGGATGTTAAGTGAGAGTAGAGAAGTGCAGCATTGTAGCTCGGCTGTTAGATGGCATGTTAGTGCATGGGGGGAAGACTGAATAGGAAATTCAGCCCTAGGGACCCATGTGTTCTCATAATTGAGAACCCTAATGTATCTGTGTTTCCTGGGTGCTTTCATGGTCTGTTGTGAATGTAGAAAGCCAAGGTTATGTCTATGAAAAAATGAAACTGGTTATAGTCTGTCTGCCAGGAGGGAAAACACACTTTTGTCCACAGAGACTATCATCCAAACCACTTACCACAGTTACTAAAGTTAGCATTGCTGGCTTTGTGATTTACAAAATTATTACCTTTTTAAATAAAAACATTTTTAAGATTGAGTTTTTTAATCAAAATAATTGTGGTGGCTGGACCTAAAAGGAAGTCACCTTTATTTGTAGTTAATAATTCAAATTAAAAATTACTGCAAAATATTTCTAATCATTTCTTCTCCAAAGCAAGGTTGAAGTGGTGTTTGACATTACAAGAAATCATTTTCATTGTACAACATAACATTTTATCATCCCTACTCCATTTTGTTTATAATTATTCAGCATGAATTATTCATTGCAGAGTCCTATCTTAAGTGCAAACAGTCGCTAATCTACAAATGACTAAGGACCTCATAATTGTTTACCTTGATTTCAATTAATTATTCTTATTATGGTAAGTCATTTCCTAAATATATAGACACTGCATTATAATCTCACACCCCTTAGTTTTCCCTGTCAAGCTAAACAGGAGTTTCTGAATGCTTGTAGAACAGCCAAACAGCTTGAGACCTTGCTCTGTTCCCTCAATGAAGTAATTTGTGCATGATGGCTTTCAGTCACACAGTGATCCCAGTGACTTACCCTTTTACGTAGAGATGAATGATTTATCAATGCACCCTATTAAGAAATGCCAGTCTTTATATAGCACTGAAATGAAGTTAAAATGGGTTTTGTTCTCCTGTTGATCAATATTTATGATGGCACCACTTTCTCAGACGAAGCAGAAAAGCTCTTTGTGTGTGAATGCCAAAGCTCCTTGATGTGATTGTCTATTTTTCAGTTACAGTACTTTGTAGGCCATAGCCAAGGGCAAAGAGAACAATGATATGATAATGAAAAAGAGAAACAAAAAATGGTATAGTTTTGTATTCACCTTATACAGTAATGTGATTGTTAGTAATATCTGTAACTTGTATGTTTGTGAATGTGGATTCTCTGTAGAATGATTACCATTGTTTGCTATTGTGAGGTAGTGGTCGACCAATATGGGTGTTCAATGGCCGATGTTGATATTTAGATAGCAGGGTGGCCAATGGCCGATATAATGTAATTATTAAAATAGAAAAAATACATGGTCAGTATTTAAGTTAATAAACAAAGAAAAGTTATGTATAATTCAATTATTCATGCACATTGCAGTCTAATATACATTATTATCTTAGCCAGTAACATGTTATTTTAGATAAAATCTTTATTAACTAATGAAATAGAAAAATATATTGGGTTATGCTGTAGATTTCAGATCGTGAGTGCAACATTGTATGTAAGGCAGAGCGGGGTACATTGTAAGAGGCTATGTCATTCAAATCCATTATTCTATACAGTATAACTTAATATATATTTAATTCTAAATGTACCGTACTTGTATAGCGCCTTTCTAGTCTTTTCAACCACTCAAAGTGCTTTTACACTACATCTGCATTCACCTTTCACCCACATTGAGCCTAAGTGCTCAAACAGAAACTAATATTCACACACATTCATGCCCCTGGCGGCTGTTCCGCCAGGGGCAATTCGGGGTTCAGTGTCTTGCCCAAGGACACTTCGATATGCAGCCGGGGATTGAACTGCCGACCTTCTGATTAACGGCCAACCCGCTCTACCTCCTGAGCCACAGCCGCCCCACTAGCCAGTATCTCTTTAGATTTGTCATTTAGGAGAGGAGAAGCACAAGTGTGAAAATGTTGTTTTAGTTAGAAGCCCATAATGTTAATTTCCCAAAACGTTGTTTGCAAGTTGAAAACATTAACGCTAGCTTTCAGACTCCTGTTAATGTAAGCCCCCTTGTTAAATCTCTAGCCGCTTAGCAAATGCAACTGACTGTAACTAACATTTAGTATCGTATAACTATCAAATAATTCACTTCCGATAGCAGATCATGCAGATTGCTCCTGAGAAAAAAATAGAAGTTCATCAATCCTGTCGTCCTCTGCATCAGCTGACAGAAGGTGCTGCTGACTTTGCCCACGAGAATAATTCTGCTAGTCGGTTACTAATGTTACTCTGCTGCTGGCAAACTTTGCACTGGCATGATCATGTATATGAGCACCATTGATGAAGAAAATATGTTAATGTTATGTAACTTGCTTAACAACAGCAGACCACATGCTCACAGGATATTCACATTTTCTCACCGAAAGACCGGAATCCCAGTAATGTATTGTAGTGGCCACTTATATATATTGAATTTAGAAAGCTAGGAATTTAAGTCTTATGTTTTCTCTCAGATAAAGTTGTATTCAGCATTGGCCTGTTTCCCACTGTTTCACAATAACTCACTGATGTCACTGAAATTGACATCGGGGGAGCGCTATACTATTCCACAGGAGCCACATTGACAAGGCTGACTGCAGCTGTGTCTGCAGACTTTTTTTTAATTGGGCTTGTGAGTGTAGGAATCAGCCGATGTCTATTATCTCAAAATGCCAAAGGTCTGCCCCATTAATCTGTCAACTGTTATTGTGGAACATCACTGTTGAACATAACACAGATTTTAAAAAACAAAACTTGGCTAAAAAGGGGCACCATAGTGCCTTAATAATGGGCTTATCAGTCCCTCCAGAAAAACGCGATTATGCGATCGCTGAATTCAATGCATCATCAGCCAAAGTCCGCATATTTATGCGGTGGTCGCATTTTTTCAAATACTCCGCAATTTCACCGCATAAATTGCTGATTTCAGCGCAAAATATGCAGGGCTTGCATGATTTCATAATCCCTGCATTTTCATCACAAAAAAGTCACATATATCTTAGCAGAAAGTTGGAAAATGTTGCGTTTACTTCACACAAGAGCAGCCATCCCCCTGTTGCCATGGGATTGTTTTGAAGTGACGTAATTACGCGACGTGAACATCATCGAAAAGCTGCAAACATACTAGTTTCAAAAACCTTACAGTTGTAAGAATATTAGTATGTAAATTTGTTACAATAAGAGATTGCACTTTGTGCATTGGAAGCACTTATTCTAACAGAAGATGTCTGTTTTGTATAGCTACCTCTGTAAAACAGGAAGTTTTATTTTTTTTATATTTTATTTATTCATTTTTACAGAAGTTGTAGCATATTTCTTTTGTAAAGGTACAGAACTTGTTTAACTCAATGTTTTGTAAGTTTGCCATGTTTATTAAGGTCTGAAATAAAACAAGATGAGACCTTAAATATTCCCAGCACTTTCTGTGATGTAGTATGCTTGCTTATCATAGGAAGTAATAGGAAATGACTCTACATTAAGGTAGGAGCCTAGTGAGAACAGGGTGTTGGGGGAATTACTTTTTTTCTCTTTTTCATCAAACCGCAATTTTTGCAAGTTCCCTCAATTTTTGCAAGTTCCCGCAATTTTTGCAAGTTCCCACAATTTCATCGCATAAAATTGCATAAATATCCCGCATATTCCATCGCATTTTTTAAGAAAACGTGCCGCGTAATCAAGGATTTTTGCCCACAACAATCACAAAAAAACTCCTCATTTTTCTGGAAGGACTGGCTTATTACATCTTTTATGTAAACAGGACTTGTGTTCAAACAAATTATACATTAACTGGACTACATTCCTGGATTACGTGAGACCTTTCAATAGACATAGACCAAAGTTACTTGATGTTTTCTTTTGTGTTTGCTTGTGCTACACAAACAGTTGGCTTTTACTGGCTATTTAACAGCATACAATATAATGAAAATACTTGGAGTAATATGTGATGTACTCATATACGTTTCTTTATTGTCAGTTAACCTAGCCTGCATGTCTTTGGGTGGTGGGAGGCAGCCGGAGCAACCAGTGTTTTCTTTTCAATATATTATTATCAGAATAGTTGCCATGAATGATTATAATCAGCACTAGATGATAAACCACTACCTATTTTCAAACAACACAAATCCAATTTAAAAACCTCGCTTCACAGTCTGATTTACAAGAAACTCTTGAAAGTGCGGTGCTGTTAGCTGCATTCATTTCAAGGGATATTGGAGTATGAAGTTCATTGTAGTTCAAAAAGACCTGTACATTTGATGGGTTACTCATTCTCCCACTCATTTCCACTTAAACTATAATATGTGGCATGCGGTGAATGCTTTCATCTGAACTGCCTTAGAGTCGACGATATACTTTGAGTTTCAGTGACCTCAGAGGGAATCAAACTCTTGAAACCCTGGCAGTTACTTTCCGCATTGAGCCATACAGGGCCTCAAGGACAACATTGTCAGCAGCAACAGAAAGTGCCTCTTAATAATAACACATTTTATACTCCTGGTTCTATGATTAATGTTTTCATGTTTTTTGCTAAGTAAAATGTGGCTATGTGTTTAAGGTAGACCCTTCCTAAAAATAGTGTAGAATTTCCTAGAGGACCATTTGAGAGCTTAGCAAATTAGCTAAATGGTTGGATAATATCTAGATCTTAATAGTCTGAAGAAAACCAATTCTACATTATATTTTGGTATTATATTTAATTTTCAGCCTTTATTATGGAACCAGCCAGATGAGGGCATAGCAATTTTGTGGAATACCAATTAAGATGTAATCTACAAAGTTGGCCTATGGCTATATTCTTCAGTTGAAAACTGTAACACCTTACATAAACTTCCATGTGAAGCAGGGTTAGGGTAAAATACTTACAATTTGAAAAACATGGACATGACCAGATCTTCAGAGGTCAGGAGTTAATTCATACCGAAGACACTGACAGGCAGAGTTTCTCATTTGTATCCTGAGTGAGCCGATTCCCATCTGTCCAAACCAGTCCTATGAACACATACTCATTATTCAGCCTCCAGAAAAGTCCTGCCATGGACTGGAAGATTCACCCTCATGTTCCAGCCCGTCATAGATTTGCTCTGTTCTCTAGGTAGTCAACAGTTTAGTTGGAACTAAGGTCTCTAGCAAAATTCTCCATGAGTAACATATAAGGAAGGGTATCATAACAACTGCATACCATATTCATGAGTGCTGATTCAAATATTCCTCTTGTTAGCAGTTGTTTATGTTGTTCTTATACCCCACAGGGGCACTAAAATGAAAATGCCAAACACTAACAAATGGACCTACATTAGACCACAGACATGTGATTTTACCTCAGGTCCCACATTTTGCCCATAGTAACCATACTGTGTGGGAAGACATTTCTTGTTGATTGACCATGCTATTATAATCTTTAGTTGTATGTACTGCAGATGGGGAAATACTGGTGATGACAGTGTTTTCTACATTATTTGACTTGAAAATTTGAATTTAAAATAGGTCAGGTACTAACTGGAATGCATGTTACATAAATTTCAATCATAGTTACAATATTGTGACTGTCCATGAATGTGCCACCATGCAACATAATATATGTTGTATCAAGAAACTGTTATGCTTTTCCACATTTTACATGGAGATTAAAGATACAATAAAATCATATTTTTCAGACTTTGAATCGAGACAATAATATCTAGTCACAGAACTTTGTTGCCAAATTCATGTGTAGAAATGTGGGGCTCCAAAAACTTGAGTGAAGAAGAAAGTACTAATGCTTCACAATCTCATTGATGTGAGGGAGTCTACTGTAAGCAATGAGTCAACTATTTAAAAATACAAATAATAAAAATGTTTAAACTAATAGTCTATAAAACACAAAACTCCTGTCCAAAATAAAATGAATAAAGTGAAAAAATGCTTTGTTCAATACAAAACACACTCTGAATCCTAATTTCAGTCCATTGCAGCCAAGAGCACTTCGATGTCCTTGTGAATTTAGAGCAGATAAAAAAGCTCAGGGATGTAACATTTCCATCTTGGCTAAATGATTGATGGGTTCACTGGAGGTTTGTATGGTGTCACGTTTCCATATTTCAGACACCTGTCAAATCTAGTTGTCATACAAGAGCACTACTGATACCGAGCGCATAGTAAGACATTCTCTCTCTGCATGTGCAAGTCATCTATCATAAGGATCTATAAGGCAATCCATGAATAAACAGGGTTAGATGACATTGCTTGAACACTAGTCATAAAAATCTCTCTGGCTGTTGTAAAAGCCTGATTTGAATATTGTCCGTGTCCCTCCGAAACCCGGGGTCTAATGCGTGGGTCGTTTGGTGCAGTAAATATATCACTAGTGGTCAAAAGGTCACTGATTCACATGTTGAGTGGAACTAACATTAAACAACATTAACTTTAGAAACTCATCATGGTGTGTCAATACAAATGGAGGGTGTCTGTGATCTTTAGGTTATTGTAGATGTTTGTTACATGTTACATTTGTTACATGTTATTAGGTGTCTCATTGATGGGCTACAAAGAAAAATTATCATTATTGAAAAAGTATAATAAAAGTATTATTATTATTATTACTTCAGTTGGTCATTTAGTCAAAGAAAATGTGAAAATGCCAGTAAAAATTAACAAAAGCTTAACCTAATTAATGAATAAATTGATGGAGCTTTAGGTATTAGTTTAACCTAAAGTAGTTCACACAAGCAATATACAGAAAGTCAAAATTGTGAAAGGTTTAAATTGTTAGGGTTAAAAAAAGGTTAAATCATTTTTTCAAGGTTATCTTTTTGAAATTGTATCAGCTTTACTAATTTTAATTATTATTACAAGGGTGTTGTCAGATGACAGATTTATCTATGACTATATAGGTATCTTAATTGATAGTAATGTTCTTATTTTAAAGAAAACAAAAAATAAAATGTTAGTTTTCTGTTACCAATAGTGAATTACATCATTGCAGCTCACAACATATGTGTGTAAATACTGCTTATTCCTCTTTTTCATTGTACTGTTAAGTATATAATCCTCCTCTTTTCTCCTTACAGTCCAGTGCCAACAATCACATGGAGGAAGATAAATGGCAACATCCCCAAAAAAGCAAGACTTCGGAAGTCCCAGGCTGTGCTGGAAATTCCCAACATTCAGCTGGAGGACTCAGGAACTTATGAATGCAAAGCTGAGAATCCAAGAGGCGGCACAGCTTTCAAAGGACATCTACAGGTCTACAGTGAGTATGAATATTTTACTTTTGTTCAGCCGTCAGACGTTATACTGTATAAGAGATGTTGATGCATGTATTCCAGGAATAATGGTTTAAATATAGTGGTTTAAAGACCTATTCAACTTTTCTTCATAAGCTATTTGGGCATTCTGCACATTTTTCAAGGATTTTTTAATTTATTGAACAGTCTAAGGACTAATTATATATCCATTGCAGAAAATCCAAGAACAAGGGTCTCACTCAGTGAGTTTGTCTGTTTGTTTTAGTTGAGAGTGTCAACTGTGTGTGTTGTTCCAAGATAAAATGTTCTGAGCTACTTCTCTGCTTAGTTGTTTTAATACTGTAGACTGTTGTGGTTCCTCTTTGTCTTTTTCAAAAATTTGTCATAATACGATCAGATTTTTCCTCCTAGTATTTACATCCATGGCTTTGGACACACCTTGCTATGAATTTGCTGAGCACACCTGCTTCTTATTATCACTACAAAAACATAAATTTCATTTAACATATTGTAATGACTTGTGTAAAGGTTAGTAGTTAACTTTTATAAAAATAACTTTTTGGAATATTTACTGAAAGTGTCACTATATGCTGACTGTAATACATGAGACATAATCTGTGAAAAAATCTGGTTCCTCTGGCTCCTCCCACTGCTTCTGATTCCTTGTGCATGTTCTCACTCAGTTAAGTTCAATATCTTCAGTGTGGCTTCAGAAGTTTTGTAAACACAATGGCTGAGAAACAACCAGCAGAAATGAAAAAAACTACTCAACCCTTCTTTGCCAACAACAGCATATACTACAAAACACGTGTGAACACGTTCCAGCTCCACACGGAGCTTTGAGCTCATTATGTTTGGTACCACGGCAATATCAACAAATGGCAAAAAGGCATGACGAGAAACAGTGGGGAGTAACTTGTGAGGGGGGACAGATGTGTTGTAACCTCTCATCCCGCTGTTGTAAATTGTTACAGCTGCGTCTTAAACCTGGGACACTCTGCCCTGGGTCACGAAATGTCAGAGGGGCGTAATTAAGAGAACAAGTCAAAGCTAGAGGGACCGGGGTCTTGGCAAGACTCTCACCGTGGAGAGCAAGCCCTAGGATGGATGAGGTTTCACAGGGCAACAAGCTCCTTCTGCTTTAAATAAGATAACATATCTATACTAACACTGTAATGTTCTTAATGTAAATCTAATGCAGGTATACACTACAATAGTTTATTTGACCAAATAGGCTTGTCACAAAAACTTTAAATTAAAAACATGTGGTTTTGTATGTGTAGTGATTTCATATCAGTTTCAGGACAGACCTCAGTTAACAGGTTTTAGTTTTCCAACCAATGTGAGGTACTGCATACTAAATTACTACCTTTGCCCATGATCATAGACTTATCTATGAGGGTACATGTCCCCCATTCCTCTCTGTCTGTGCTGTGTTCACAGGACCAAGTTAATAGACTGCTTCAGCCTTGGTAGGACACATTTTCAAGGCCCTGCACTTCTTGGCAACCTCAATTCTGTTGACATCACAAGGAGAATAGGGAGCCTAATTTGTAGCAGCCTCACGCTAAATGTAATTTACACAGGTCAGCTGGTAGTTTGAACTTTCATTGTGAGGGAGACCTCCCTGACCATAATCATTCAATCAAAGCACACAAAAAAAATATTCTACTGAAGGTGCCATATGCAAAGAATAGCAAAGAACGTGCTTGGCATGTTACTGTAGGAGAAGCAGCTCAATGGCCAGGTTTCCTCCTTCTGCACAGTATGCTATGCAATATGCACTGTTTGTGTTATAATTAGGGCTGGGCATGTTAACAGGTTATTATCGCGTTAACACTTTAATTCATTAATGCAGACAATTATTTTATCTCACATTAAGGCAGTTTGTACTATTATTATTATTATTATTATTATTTTAAAAGTCCATTGCTCAGTAGATAAACAAGCGAACAAATGTAGTAAACAGCAATAGATTCTGGAAACTCACAAATAGCGAGGATCAGTCTGGCTTCCTATTATTTGTTCAAGACAATACAAATTCACCCCACTCTAACAGGGACACTTGCTACTGAACATAGACTGTTTCTGCTGCTCCCTGATAAAATAAAAATGTTTCTGCTGATTCCTTCAGAAAAAAAACAAGAAAACAGATTTATGTATGTTAATCTGTTGCTCAGAATGTGCCTGTTATGATATTATGATCGTGGCTCTGGACTCTTATGGTAACTTGTTTTAACAAGCTAGATAAAAGGTAATGCCCTGGCAGTGGCAAATAGCTTTGGTTTTATATTTGATTTGATATTAATGTTTAAGTTGAGATTTACAAGAAGTATTTTATTGATTCTGTGTAAAGGGGATACTGCTGGTAAAAGCAGCTTATTTGTTGCAATGCAAACCACACATTATTGCACTTTTGTGTATAAAGCAGTACATTATTTAAAAATTAAAAGTGCGCAATACACTACTTTAGAATTCATTATTCAATTTTGCACATAACAATATGATTCATCCCGATTAATCGTAGGAAATCTAACGCAGGATTAATTTAGTAGGCTACTTTATGATCAGCAACCGGGCTGCCAGGCGGTGTTGTGGCGAATTCAGCCTGCCTGCACTTGCGCTCGCGACTGGTAACGCTCATTTATGCTGAGAAAAGAGGTGGATGCAAATTTCGGCAGGTAGCCTCCAACATCTGTTCTGCCAAATTATGCATCCATCTCTTAAGGTCCTTTTCAGACACTTTGCTATGCACATAGATCAAATGTGGTAATCACCATAACTTTTAGCTGAATCTCAATGAATGCTTCTTCTAGCCTACGAAGTGTAATAAAATATTAATAACTCTAAACGTTCAAAAAATATAAACTTTGAATCATTTATCACCATTGATGAATCCCACGAAGGATATTATAGCGTTTAAAAGACGTATTTAGAGGTGCATGCAATTCTCAGGAGGCATGCAAAACTCGCCATAACACCTGTTAGCTGCAGCAGAACGCTGTCTGTGTCTTTGAGACTGGGACAAACAAAAACATTCAATTTTGAGGGGGGATACTAGCAGCCACTCCCAACTTGGACTGATCCTTGTTTCTGCTGTAATCTGATTGGCTCAATGGCCCCTTTCAAAGGAGTTTATTTTCCATCCAGTTTGTGTGACGGAGACGGTCAATATGGTGAGAAAATTTGACTTTAAAAAATTTAATCTTAGCCTTCTGACTAACAAATGAAATGTTGGTAGTGAACAATACTTTGACTTAAGTGTTCCAGCTCAGGTTTGACCTGCTCTTGTTCAGTGCAGTGGTGCCTTGCTTCTACAAACCAAAGAGGCAGGTGTCATCCTAAAGTTTCTTGAAGGTCTTCAATACCACTGAAAAACTTTTTAATATTTTTATTAAAACTTGTTGTGCAATTGTTATTGTAAATGAACAGTGAAAAAAGGTTATGAATTCATGGGAAATAAAGATGTTTAGATATTTTTTTATTATCATTGATGCACTCATCTACCAAAATCTATTTGAATTTAAATAATTGAAATGCTTATCATGGCAAATATTGATATATATATATACTGTATATATATTTGATTTATTCCGATTAATTATTTACAAAACTACAAACAAGTTACAAAACTTGTAATTAATTGATTTTTTTAATCACTTGACAGTCCTATTTATTATATGCCTATTATTATTATTAACAGGGTCAAACTTCAATGAATAGTCTGACCAACTATCAGTGCATAAATTAAAAATAAATGATGTACAAACGCTGCTGGCACACTGGATGTCCTTATCTTTGTATATTGACACTCATCACAGAAAAGGTTGCCCAACCCTGGTCTAAACTAAAAGAAATCACATCAGTGCTAGTGTCACGGCCATGTTCCTTCTGAGTTCTGTGCATTTAAAGCTCTTCATTACCATATGATAATCATGTCATTATCAGTGACTATACCTCAAACATTTGGTCTACACAAATGGGTTATTAAAGTGTTCAATATTACAACTTGAAGACTTATATTTACATCTTTACAGTATTGATGCCACCATCTACATTTAAAATGTCAGATATGAGCATAAAAGATATTAGATATTAAAGATATTAAACAGTACAAATAAAGGTGATTAAAAAAAAGGGAAATTGCTTGGGTTAGTGACTAACATTCATTCCCATACACAAGACTGGCAGAATGATCCAGCCTGAGGCAAAGGCCTTTGTAAATTTGATGTTCTTGTAAGTGTTCAAGAATTGAAAAATGCACATCCACATACAGAATAAAGTAGACGAAAAGAAACAACAAGATGATGGCACAACAATTGTGTGAAATGCTACATACAGTATATATAGTGATCAGATCTTTGTGTTGACAAAGATTCTTTGCAGCATGTGGAGTTGGACAAGGACTGTGGATGCAGCTTAGGAAACACAAGTGTAAAAAGCTGCCCCGTGTATCATCAGTTTTACTCTCCCTTTAAGCACTGTCTAAAATACAACCTCTTACAATGTGTGTTGACAGGGTAGTTGTGCATGCCTGTTTCTTCACGGATACATACAAGTGACTATACCTGCCTTGTGTATGTTTCAAGGATATACTACATATTCTTAAATCTTTTTCTTTTTTATCTTCCAGCCCTCCCTCAGTGGGTCAGAATGATTAATGATACTCAGATGGATAGTGGAGAGAAGCTCCAATGGGAGTGCAAGGCCATGGGGAGGCCCCGGCCCACCTATCGCTGGCTCCGCAATGGTTTGCCCTTGACATCTCAGGTAAGCTACCTTTATACACAGTACCCTCTCCTTTTGATGATTGTACCATGAAAAACAACAATACACAGCTTTTTCATGTGTACTATATCTGTTTTCAGATGTGATGTTCCTTTATACCTTTTTCTTGTTACAGGGTCGAGTTGAAATAGTAAATGGAGAACTGAGCATTCACAAAGTGCAGCAGACGGACTCAGCAATGTACCAGTGTGTTGCGGAAAATAAATATGGGGCCATCTACTCTAATGCTGAACTCAAGATTTTAGGTAGGCACACCTTTGGTTTATAATTGAAATTAGACACAACATGGCATTAAAATAAAAAGATTGTTTGTGTAAATTTTATGAGGCAACTTTTCCTTTCGGCCAAGCATATTTCTTGATACTGTGCAAAGAATAAAATTGCAGAGCGAGTATTGGCATCTGAATAAGGTACTGGATGATAGGTAAGGAGATTGAAATGCAAGTGGGTAACACTGAACTGTGAGATGTGCTGATTGCCAATCAATGGTCCCTGATTTAACCCAGGCAGTGGACGGCATGAATAATAGAAGGACCCTTATAGTTATATTCGATGAGGTGTTTGCATGCATCAAATCGAGGAGAGTCTGAAACAGTTCTACGTTATTCTGAGGAGAATGAAAGCAATGACTTGTAGGTATAGATTTATAGTTATGGGAGCAAACACTAGAAGACAGACATCAATGCTTTCTTTGATGGAGTTTAATGATTCCATTAGGGTCTTATCTTTGCTCTATTGTTTGTCATCAAAGCAGAACCTACATCACAATGCCCATTACTTACATTACTTAACCTTCATTTCGGGCTTTACTTTCATCATGTATTTAATAGTCATTATTTGTTATTATCATTTAATAATAACTTATAATTCTTATTAATTGTCAACTCACACAGTCTACAATGTTTTCATTATTTTTTAATAAGTATTAGAATCCTCTTTTGTATCTAGCAAAACATGCTTCACATGTATTTGGAAATTTAAGGATATTAAAAGCCAAGGAAACTGTGCTCTTCAGACTTAAGGCTTCAGGCTAAAAACAAAGTGATAGTCCACTGTTCTGTGTTGATGCACTATTTTCTCCTTGTCATCTTCAATACTGGGACACATCTGGTGACACCCATTCCCCTTTTGTGTTTCCCCGAGGGACAGTTTGATTTACTGTCTGTGTGGCATGCCCTTTTTTGAAGGGGAATCTGGCATTTTGAAAATCTTATTGTTAATGGATAACATTCTTCGTGGAAGATCTATGACATGTTTATCCCTAAACTATAAGTTTTAAATCTGTGTGAAACAACCTCTGTTACTACTGGCTTTCTACTTGATTTAAATTCAAAACGTTGTCTGCAAGAGTGAGAAGTTTTAGCTTTAAATAAGCCTTATCTGAGCTGATGAGGAGGTGCTTTTGCCTTCCTTAGAGTCAGAGTCACAATGATGATATTTGGTAGCTGGTGATGAATGTTTTCATAACTATATCCCCAGGCATCACTTCCCAGTGACCTGTGCTCTGTGAAGATATCCACAAGCAAACACTATCAGGACAGATTATATGGCTAATAACAGCCTGTAGATGAGCGATCACTGGAGGCTACATGGGGGCAGCGGCTGCCCTCACGCCTGTGATCTTGTCCCAGATCCAGCTCTTCTGGGAGGCTAGCACTGAAGCAATAAGGGTACTGCTGCCACCAGCTACAGGCCTGCTCTTATTTTGATTAAAACAAATACACACAGAAACTTCTCTGTTTTCTGCTGCTTTTCATGTCTAGAGGGACCTCTGCCATTCAGGCAACTACTCAGGCTCAAAGACACAAGTGTTACAGGGAGAGGGGTCAGCCTGTAGCTACAGATGAGATTGAATTGTCATTGTGGATAATGTCACCTATAAAGCATCATTCAGGATTTGAATAATCACAGTTGACAAAGCCTTGCAGCCTCTAGATGGCCTTGATGTGTAATACAGCTCTATACAAGTACCACATCAACTTTAGTGCCTGAAGCCTTATTTACACAATTACTGATTAATTCAGAATCTTGAACAAAAACTGTTAAAAAGATTTATAGAATGCATTTATTATTTACTTAGGGAGTGTGGTTAAATGTAAGTTAAAACAATTTTCATAAAAGTAGTACTAATCATCCAACCATGTCATTATTAACATGCTCACAGTTATTTAGTAATTAAGCTGCAAAAAAAAACAACAACGCATATTTGTATAATTTTAGTGGATACTGAATTAGCCCAGAATTAAGACTTAAGTATGTTACATTATACGGCATTTAAAAGCATAGTTGTGTATGGAAGCATTCTTTGGAATACTTCATGTGGAAAATCTAGCTATTACACCGAAACAAATTAGCATTTTGATCAAGCAGTGTTTTGAGTCATGATGTGTCAGTCTTAACCCTCTAGCATTTTTCAAATAATTACTTTGAAATGCCACAGTTGAAGAGGTGTAACGAGTATTACGTTTATAATACGTTTATAATAAATCTGTTACATTCTAGCAACGACACAATAATTAAAACTGAATTAAGAAAGCTTGTCTTACCACTAGAGGGCAGGCGCCGAAAGTTATAAATCACATGTAGTATGAACCTAAGTGTGTTTACCATTATATGACTACGTCATTTCCTTCTTTTATTTCTTTTTTTAAAATACACCTTTAAATGCTGTGTGTGTGTGTGTGTGCGTGTGTGTGTGTGTGTCTACACAGCGTCAGCACCTATCTTTGTCTACAATCCCATACGGGTCATTGCCACTCTTGGAAAAGATGTATCGCTAGAATGCAAACCTAAAGCATCACCCAAACCACGGATAACATGGAAGAGAGGAGACAAAAGGATGCAGCCAAATAAAAGGTACAGCAACTCTTTAGAAGCCATCTGTTTTACTCTCAAATAGAAGTAGCTTTTTACATACTGAATAGCTGATGTCAGTTGTGTCAACAAAACCAGTGAATGTGATATCTGATGACATACATCACATTGCTGATTTGCAACATTGTTTGCAATGGCCAAATATAACCCGAGGTAAATAGATACCTCAGAAGAAATAGAAAAATTCAACTTATGACAAATCTGTATTATTGCACAGTATATCGTCATAACGCTCTAAATGCTGTATAGGTACAATATGTGTTATTTTAAAATAAGAGGAATGTGTAAAACTCATACAAAATAATTGTGTGCCCTTAAATATCATTGAAGTAATGATCTGCTTAGAGCTCTTTACTGTGCATCAAAAATAGCAATATGTTGGAGGGCCTGTTTCAGTTTCTGGAATGAAACACAAAACACAATATTTTAGACTTTTAGGCAGAATAACCTTTTGCTGTTATCACTGAGATAGACCATGTACAATTTATTTTGTATAATGGTAGATATACTAGAGCCCTGTTTTATAAATGGCATCAGATTTTTTCCTGTGCACAGTTTAGAGAATAGAATATTTTGAAAGACAGTTAATTGTCCTCTTAAACATGCATTAAATCAGGAAAGGTGTGTCTCTCTCAATATCTTTATATTGTTTTTCATCATATTTTCATGGCATAAATGCAAGTGTTATCATTCCAGCTCAAGCCCTTGAGGAATTGTGTACATGTCTAGTTGCAACACATCACAGTGTAATTACTGTAACTTAAATTAAGTGTCACTTCTAAAATAAAACACCTTAGGTTCTGGCAAAGCTTTGGAGAATCATCCTCAACCCCACCTCCTTCTCAAGGATGCTGACAATTTAGAGCGCACAATTGTATTTGGAATTCATATGCAGTTTGATGCATCATCCTTTATGAGAAACATCTCTCTGTTGCACCCAGAGGGGGCTGAGCAGGGCGAGGGTACATCAATCAAAATGAGCGACACTGCTGAAATTATCAGTCACTGCTGAGCATCCCCAGTTTGAGTGAGAGAACAGGACCTTTATTTATTAGCCAAGATTCAGGAGTCTTTCTTCTGTTCAACAGCCTCGCAGCAAGGGCAGCCAATTGATAATCAGATTCTCAGTGTGTTGCTTCTTCAAACAGGCAGCGACAAATCTTCATGCCTCTAACAGGTGGATGGAAACAAAGTATGCAGGAATTAGTTTAATTTGGTTATTTCAGAGGTTGGTGCAAATCTGCAAAACATTTCATTTACCATTAAAAGAAATGTTCCTCAGAGGTCATTTCGGATGTCTATTTTCTACAAAAGGCCTGGTTTCAGTAGAACTGATGGATGGGGATAAGTTAGTGAGTGTGTTGCCCCAAAATGGTGATTAATGACCCTGGCTTGTCTGGATCTGAT
The DNA here is from genome assembly GCA_024633595.2 of Lepomis macrochirus. NCBI lineage: Eukaryota > Metazoa > Chordata > Actinopteri > Centrarchiformes > Centrarchidae > Lepomis > Lepomis macrochirus. Next base: position 7,823,004 of record JALXJV020000009.1, read on the forward strand.
AAAGCCTTTGAGGTATTTGTCAAACCCTTGCAAATCTATTTTTCAGTGGTGTTGGCGTACAACGTGGGGAGATTCATACCTGTTCAAATACCTTGATCTTGTTTTTATCTGACTTAAGATCAAGTTGTTTCTTAAGAGAGCAGAAAATTGGTCAGAAAAAATATTGGCAAAGCAGTTAGTTAATCTCTCCCCTCAGAGTAATTTATCATTCACTAGTAGGTGCTGGCTTTACAGTATGAATGAATGTGGTCAAGTTTCTTTATAATCTCAAATCAGAATTTCTACATTCAGTAAGTGTAACTTTTCTCACAGATTCCTATTAAGCTGCTCTACATAGTGTTTTTAGAAAATACAAATCCAATTAGAGGTTGATGTTAATGCTAATAGGATGCTTGTTGAAAATTGACAGTACTGTAGTGAGTAACCAAACTGGATAACAAAGTGTGTTTAGGGGGTCACTGCTCAACTGGAGATCATTGTGATAGGGTGATTTCCTTCTTAAAAAGCTGACACAAACAAGAGGAGCTGTGCATTTTCAGGTCTTAGCCAGAGTGACTCCTTCAAGGATTTTCTGCCATTACCTATAGTAAAGTAAAGAGTTTATGGATGTAGAGACGTTCTATTCTTCGAAGAACAGGAGAGGAATCGAAACAGCTTCACGTTTATCTGGCATTGACAGCTGTGCTGACTTAATGAAGGTTTGTAATTAACATGGATTTCCGCTAATGTTCAGGGCTTTTGTCTCTTAAATAGAAAGTATTAATCCTATTAGTTTGAAAATATGTGGCAGACTCAATTGAAACCCACAGACTCTTTTCTTAAGAGTCAGAGCATAATTTTGCAATTTTTAGAAAAAATGTGAAATGTTTAATAATGTATTAAAGGTTACTGATTTCATATGTAAATAGTGAGTTCATCATAGGAACTTTTAGAAATAGAAATATATATTAGAAATATATATTTTGAAATGCTATGGGTGCTGTGATAGAAAATGCTGTGAGGTTTCCTTTAAATTTCTAAGGTTTAAATGATTTGCATATTCTGTATACCAACAGTCCCTATCCTGTCCTTTCTGCCTCAGTGTCCTTGTAGGATGTGAATTTCCTCCCTAATTTGAAAAATGTCTTCCATATTGTCTATCTGTGGCAAGATTTTGTCACACCTTCATGACTTTCTCTTTGCCAACTTCAGTCACCTTGCCCGTGATCAAAGAGCTTAGTATTGTAAATATAAATGCCAAACAATATGAATTAAATTAAAAGATGAAAATACCTTACACCCTCAATCATTTCAATTGTTTGATTAAGGATGAAATACATTTTCTAGTAAAAAATATAACATTGTAAATATTCATTCCCACCCCTGTAGGCTATGCTGAAAGCGTGACTCAACATAATTCACAATACTATACTTTTACATGATTCCTGTTCTGAAGCCATCTGCTCACACACCTGCTTCCAGTGGTGCATCCTTTGCTATCTTATGTCAAGCACCTAATTTTCAAACTGTTATTTACAAGTCAGAGCGAAATGTTAATACCATATTGCAAGTGTCCTTCAGCTAGATAAGGGGCTCCTTATGGATGCAGGCATATTGTTGTTTTTTCTCTCCATTACACTGAGAGGACAGCTTTGTGATATGCACATCTTGATTTGACAGCTTTTGCTTTAGATTCATTGAATGCAGCAATTTATTAATTTATTTAGGTTGTGTCACCTGGACTGATGAACACTGTGCATGATGAATGTACCATTTATCTATTTCTTATTTATTTGTTTATGGAAATATTAATGCAGATGAACAAAGAATTATAACTATATCTATTTATTTCATGTTGTGTAGTGTTTTGTGGAAATTTTGTTTTAAGATTTTCCTTTAATTCTTTTTAAATTATACTAGAAGTACTGCAATGGCTGCTTATTGTGTCCTTTCAAAGGCACAAGATCAGATATGCATGCGTCATTATGCCCAAACTGAAAGTCAGAGAAATACTGTGTGTCTTTGTTCTTAACATCAATACTTCAATAGTGGTGTCACTTCTTTTTTTTCTTTTACTGAAAATGTGTCCCATTACTTTAATCTGTATCTTTAATAACATCTCTGTTTTAATCCTGGTCAAGGTAGGGCTACTTAGTGGTATCTGCAAATCAGGTTCATTAACGCATTTAAATTGTCCATTGATCTTTACTGAAAAGGGTTTGTTTTCATGTTGTTCGCTAGTTGAAGGTTACACAACAAATGCATACACTGTTCTTAACTTCACATCCCTCAGTCCTCTGTGCTATTTACACACAAACATCTTATTGTCAGACACATTTTGTCCATCAATTCACTGTAAATACACTTTTATTTTATATTTTGCTCTGGAATCTCTAGTGGGTGATTATTTCATGAATATCTGAGTAGTTTTCACTTTTCTATTCTCATCCCTAGTGAATATTGCTATTCTTTTAACTCGACACAACCATAAACATATAACCTCATGCCTGAACATGTAGTGCAACTCTATGTACATGAATTTGTTTCTCATACCAGTATTGATTTTTGTGTCCTTTCTCACAGGATTATGTTGTTACGGAACAACACTCTGAGAATTGTTAACTCCAGCCGAGCGGATGAGGGGAACTATGTGTGTCGGGCAGAGAATCAGTTGGGCTCGGCAGAGATGACTGCCATACTGTGGGTAAAAGGTAAGTGATGCCCTGGGGGCCTTTATTTTCTGCCAAATTAGCACAAGTCGGCCACCAGTAAACAGTCCCCAATGTCATTTTTTCCCCCCACCTTTACTTGGGTGCCAGAAAATTTATTGTGCTTGCTCAACCGTGAACCAAGGGCTCTCACATTCAAGAATCATATTACAAGGACACACTAACAGTGTAAAGGCCTATGTCTGTACTGTATATTTTACTACAGTCTAGATCAGGGCTAAGCAGGATATTCATCTGACAAAGGTGAGTGTTTTTACCCAAGTTAGGTTCTCATGAATGCTCTGGCAGTGATGTCACAGTCAAATGCAGCTGCTTGACGCTAGCTTTGAGTTAGCCTGAGGTGACAGTGTAGCAGCTTTGTGCTTCCAGAGGCCATGCGCGTGGAGCTTAGCCCGAGCAGAGTGGAAGTGACTGTGGGGGAGAGCGTGGTGCTGAGCTGCAAGGCGACACATGACACATCGTTGGATGTGGCTTTCCAGTGGTTCTTCAACCAGAAACCAATCAACTTTCAGCAGGATGGTGGCCACTTTGAATACATCCAAACAGTAAGAGCGAGAGTAAGAGCAAAAGTAAGACTAAGAGTGAATTTATCATTTTGGTTATGGTCCTATCTATTTATATCTACTTGTCTGTTTGTCCGCTTATGTCCGCCTGTCACCATCTGTTAAGTGTAAACATATGGCTGTTTGTTTGTTTGTTTTTGTTTTTATAAAAGTGACTTTTTGCTCAAATTGATTGATTGATCATAAGGATCAGTTATTAAAGTTAAAATCAGTTTGATGTTTCCATTTGCACTTTATATGTAATGATTGCAAGTTAACTACGCATTGCACAAAACACTTGTTTTACCTATTAAAAAATAATCAGTTCTGCTAAAGTTCAGATAACCTTGGGCATCATCAAAGACCTCTATTGAATCATATTATCATGTTTATCAAAGTCTAGTCTATTGTTTTGAGTTGCACCTGTGAAATTTTATCTCTTTGTGAAAATGAAAACACAAAGAAAGACTGACTCTGAAAGGTAATAAAGGTTGAAACAAAGTCAGTAATGGAGGAAGGAAAATAATGAAGATATGGTGTATAAACTCAGTTTCTCAATGTACATTGCTTTTGTGGATACGTAAATTGAATTACAGTCGTCATTCTTATCAAATTGTGGTTTTGTAAAAAGAATGGTTACATATCCTTTCACAGCAGCTACATAAGCCATACCCCCTCCTGAATTTTCCAGGCCTAACTTTACCAATTCTTTCTTTCTTTGTCTGTCTGTCTGTCTGACAATAGTCATCTAGAACAGGTCATGGGCTACAGGGTCATGGATCCTCAGAGAAAGTTTGTATGAATTATACACAGTACATATATATATAAACAAAGAGGCATTTAACCTTTGCCTCCCTTCAACATCAAGGTTGCTGTTATGTTGCTGTTTCACCTTCACCTTTTAATCTTTTCACTTTTTGCTGGACCCTTCCTGATCCCCCATGTTTTACTTGTTCCTTATCACCAGCTGTAATTTATTCATTGCTTAACCATATTTTTGTCTGCTATGGGATCGTATATGCGAATTGCACTCTCCATTCTGCTTTGTGCATATTGATATATCTCACTGGCTGGTTAATATGAGTTGTGATAAACAGTTCAATCAAAGACAGAAACTATCAGCAAAGAAACATGACAATACAACATTATTATGCTAAATGTCTTCTACACATAAGTCATTATGTGGTAAAGTGAATTGAGAGGGTCAGTTTACGCTTTTTGATGTATCCACCTTGTTATCGTGAGCAGTAAACAGTTTAATGCTTGTTTTTTGCTTAAAGTTCCTGTTGTATATTTTTTCAAAGCAAGATCTTACATTTCCCCTATGTATAATACAAAAAAATCATTAGTGACTAAACCATAAAATTAAGTTAAAAACAAATTTGCTAGAGATTAGGGAGTCCTGTTTATGTCACTATTCCAGTTTACCAACAGTGGATGTTAAAATCACATCTGTCCTGATGTGTCCTCCGCTACTGCCGATGCTCTGGAGAGAAAGTATTTGCAGTCACAATCCTTTACAGGCACAACAGATTCCTGGCTGATGCATGGTTTGTAATTTTAATCAGGTTTTGTGCTAAACAGCTGCCTGTAGACCTTGAATTATTCCCAGTCTAGCCTTAGGCATTTCTCATTTCAACAGAGAGAAAATACGAGTAGCTAAAGAATGTAGCAGCATGCAAGTACCTGAATTAAACAGGAATCTCTCAAGCCACATGAGCCTCTACAAGATGTTAAGGAATCACACTTTCTCGTGTCAAGCACATTTAGGCTTGCTTAATACTTAACTTTTGTATTCCTGCTTTCCCGTTTGCAGCAGTCTTCCACAGTGGATCTGATGATTAGGAGCATTTTGTTGAAGCATGCTGGGAAGTATGGTTGCCGGGCTCAGACCAGTGCTGACACTGTATTTGCAGAGGCTGAACTTCTTGTGCGAGGTGAGATTGTTATTTGTCAGTGCACCACTAGACTGATTGTGGAAATGGACACTACAACAATCACCAGTTTTTGGTGAATTTAAAGCAGCTAACAATAATGTAAAATAATTTTCTATGAATCTAGGAAATGTGTTACAGGGGCAGCAGCTGTGGGAAGTTGGTTAATTACATCAGACGTTAGACATTTGATCCTGGTGGAGACAATTGAACGATTATTTCCACTTTATTGCCCTCTTTTGACAATCTTGACTAATTTTTTATGGTCAATGTGACTGTGGCTGGACAGACGGTCTGTCTGCATGAACAGGTTTAATATATGCTGTTAAACAGATTGGCTGAAATGTCTAGTAATCAGATTCAGTGGCTGTTTCTGGTTGTTGCAGATAATGTACCATAATGAATATTGTCCACACAGTTACTGGTCTATTTTTGACTGTCTTCTGAAGTAAAATGTATACATATTTTAGGACTGTGACTTTTCATATCCTTTCTTTTGAGATGACATGACAAGAAATTTTTATAAAGACCGGTCATCTAACCAAAACTACCAAAACTTCACGCACACACTGTAATATTTTGCCAAAATCATTTAATATGTATTTATCAGAAAAAATATTTGTATGAATATATTGTGACATTAACTTAAGATGTATCATTCATCTCCAGTATAGTATCAGATGTATTTAATGGTCGTCATTTAACATTAGGCACTAATACAGGGAGAGATTAATGCCATGGTTTTGGGCACACTAAAAAGAGGGCGCTGTTGCTATAGTGACACAGAATGCATCTTAATGTTGTGAAATGCAAATGCACCTTTCAGTGCAACCTTCTAATGGGCACTTTTTGGGGACACAGTACATTGGTTTTCATTGAGCATACCAGCTGCCAGCTTTTCATTTACAGCTGTTCCCCCTAGAGTCCTTAGACGTTTGCTGCACTTGCAGATTATATTTACTTCTGAAAGCTGAGGTAAACATATGTTCAGCTGTATTAAAACACAGAAAGGTCTACCACACAGTCATGCTCAGCAGAACTGGCAAACTGCCTCCAAAACCCCCAGAAAAGGAAGCTTCACTATCCCTTAATCAGAATGAAAGCCTTGGCAGCAGATCTGTCCTGGTTCAGTTTAGTATGTTGTGTTCTTGTCCGTTGTTTGTTTGCACAAAGATTACAACAGAGAATTGATGTTGTTGCCAATGCATACAGCTGCACATCCTTCTTAATGTGTGCATGGTTGCATCCAATAGTGTGTCTTATAGCAACAATGCATGATGAAAACATTACAATATAGACAGGCTTAGAATAGATTCAAACAGCAATGGAGATTGTTTTTGTTCTTCCCTTGTGTCTTGGCATGTGTGAAGCTTTGGTAGTTCAGTCGTTCAAACCTGTAATTTAATCTATGTCTCCTAACCTTCTCACCACCAGGTCCTCCTGGACCCCCTGGAGTGGTGATTGTGGAGGAGATCACAGATACCACAGCTACCCTGTCCTGGACACGTGGCCTTGACAACCACAGCCCTATCAGCACCTATAATTTACAAGCCCGCAGCCCATTTTCATTAGGCTGGCAAACTGTCAAAACAGGTAATCAATAAAGAGCAAATTGCAACGTCTAGATCCTTAAGGTTAATGTGGGGGCCATATACAAAGGCTCAAAGTCATGTTCTGAGATGGTGAACAGCCCAACTAAAGTGAGTTTACTGGTTCCAAGACATAAAAATTCTTTTGGCAAGTCACATTTATATGTTAACATAATTAGACTTTTAAATTTTATCCAGAAAATGGTAAAGGATCAGGGGCCTTATGTATAAACACTGAACGTGAAAACTGACCGTGACGTAAGAATGACACAAACTCTGCTGCCGTGAGAATGTGACCTGCAAACTTTTATCTCCACAGTGCCAAAACAGTCCGTGTACTTTGCGGCCAACGGATTTTTGTTTTGAAATGAAAAAACCAAAAACCAGAAACGGCTTATTTCCCAATCACCATTAGTAAATAGGGAAACGAAAAACAGGAAACAAACCGTTTATTGTTTTGATATTAAAAAACAGAAACCGTCCATCCATCCATCGTCAACCGCTTATCCTGCGTACAGGGTCGCGGAGGGGGCTGGAGCCTATCCTAGCTGACATTGGGTGAAAGGCAGGGTACAACCTGGACAGATTGCCAGTCGTTTCCCTATTTACTAATGGTAATTGGGAAACAAGCCGTTTTTCGTTTTTGTTTTTTTCGTTTCAAAATGAAAATTCATTGGCTGCAAAGTACACGGAGCCAAAACTCACCAACTGTTTCAAAATAGTGTTTCAACTCCAGTTACTGTGCAGATGTCAATAAAGTTGTCAATCAAAAACCTAATTATGTCCGTTAATACAAAATAAAAGTTTGATCATGTATGTAGTGGTTTAATATCAAAATGTGAGAGGAATGATCGCTCTCACATATTCATATCACATATTATCATTTAATCATTTAAACATTCAAACCAGGAGTGTTATTTGCACTCTTGCTATTGAGCCATAACTATTCCATACTGCACCTTTCAATTGTAAAAGAAGTGGCAACTCAGATTTTTCTCAGAATATTTCATCAGCTCCCCGGAGAACAGAGGAGAGGGCCAGAGTGTAGCCATGGACAGTTGTGGACCTGTCAGCCTAAAGCCGGGATAATGTCAGGTGGCAGGGTGCATGCTCACCTTTCCCCGATATTAGACATGAAGTCAGACTTTAACTCGGGTGACGGATACCGCTGACTGAAGCGATCATTTTGGCAAGGTGTGACACCTATTTGTATGACTTTGTATGAATGCTGTAAACATATAAATACTATGTGATTCTGCATGGCCGCTCAGTGGCACTGCAGAGGACAACGGGAGTGGAAGGATTATTGAGTGTCGAAGATTTCCTGGCCCATCATGATGACTGACTAATATTTCTGTTTAGATTCCCTAGAGTCTTGTTTTTGTATTGTTTTATGCAGTGATCTTTATATTGTTTGTGAGGTGACCTTGGGTGTTACGAAAGGCGCCTTTAAATAAAATGCATTATTATTATTATTATTATTATTATTATTATTATTATTATTATTTTGGATATGTGTGCTGAAATGGGACGAGCATTAAGTAGACCAACCTTATGCTGAACAAGCTGCATCATACAAATTCTTACATCCACCTCGATTTCTGTACCAGAAAAACTCTTTTCCAGTATTTTTTTTACGTCCGCTCTATGTCAGACCTTGTTTTCTTCATTTCAGCCATTACGAGTCTCTGAGCCGGCTGCACTGACTGCCATTGTGACACTCTGCCACTCCGTCGTCTTGCGTTTCTTGCTGATTCAAATAAAATATTTCTTCTCACCTCCACTTCAGTGATCAGCACCTCAATCTTGCACAGTGAAGTTTCTCTTTTTCACTGTTTTGCAGCAGGATTGGCTGTTGTTATTTGGACCTTAGGAGGTAACGCTGACTAATTTATGGTAATTTGCATAGTAATTTATGGGAGGAGCCAAGGCAGGGTATGTAGCTCGTGCATGTGGTCTCAATTTCACTGTGATTGGGATTTATAAAGGAAAGTTGTGCAGGACCTGGTGTATGCCTGGTTTTATACATGTGGGTATTTCTGTGCGTATGTACTTTTCAAATTCTGTGAGTATGCCATCTTTCAGTATGAAAGCTGCGCAGTCTTTTAAACATGAGGCCCCAGGTGTCTTACACTGTTGCCGTGGACCAAAGTCTGGATAAGACTTTCTTCTCAGATGCCTGTTTAAGAAGCTAAAATGCAGTTTTATGTTTGAACTTGGCTGTTGTTCAAAAAGAACTTGTAAAAAGTAATTTGAGCCTATATCAAATGTCATTGCTTTGAATTTTATTCGGTGTCATATCAGCGGTTAGTGGGAAATTAACCTTTTTGTGCTTGAATTATAAGAGTTATCCATGTTCATTTAGTATAAATGCCCTTTCACTGCTTGAAAATGAATTAGCTTCTTTTTTTCTGTACCTTGACAGAAAAACCATCAATTATTATCACTTAGCATTAAAGGATGAAGGCTTGCTAAGCATTGTGTGTAATCCATCTTAATATGCCGTGTGATAATAATAGCAGAGTTTAAGGTGTGATAATGATTCATCCCCACAGATTTATAAATCATACTTTGTATACACTCCTCTCACACCATGTCTGTTCAACCACATTTAATTTGATAAAGCACAATTAGGTGTCTGTGATGTATTGTCAGTGTTGAACTTGTTAGCATAAAGGGGATTGGGTTCTTAGTTCCCCTTCTTTGCAAACAGAGTTATCAGCTCATGTTTGAAGAGCAGGTTGCTTGACAGAGTGGTCTCATTGTGAGCTGCTTTGGATGATGATAACAATGTAAGCCCTACTCCTTCACTGTATGTTGCCTTAGAGCAGAGACCTCTGGTTCATTTGTGACACGGATATGCTTTCAGTCAATGTTTGTTTGTTGTTGCAGGATCAATATTGACAAAGCTTGATTATGGCAGCTGTGAAATAACTAGATTAGTTGTGTTACCTGCTTGTAATACGTTCATAAAACTTTTTCCCTTTTTCAGTCTCAGGATGTGATTTGTAATTACAGTACTCTCTAAGTCTTCCGTAGATACTGTGAAAATTGACTGAAATAAGCGTACCTCTATGTAATTATAAGTTATACCTCCAAATGTGCTCTAAAGCTGCTACTAATCTGTTCTTCAGACATCAAAACAACATCATATACGAGGTTTCAAGTAAATTGTGTATCGTCACCACCTGGTGTAAAAACATGCCAAGTCACAGTGAATCTGGACAGAAGGAGAAGAAGAACTAAGACAATGGTATATTTTTGGTACATTGTACTCCAGCACAATGGATTTGAAATGAAACAATGGCTGTTAGGTTAAAGCGTCAACTCGCAGCTTTTACACACAGGTGTAAACATCATAGGAATTATCTCCCAATTTTAGGGAACAGAAAGTAATTACAGATGTTCACACAGTCAAGTCAGTTTAGTCAGTTTATTCTTGAAGTCAATGTATAAAGTCATTATATTTAATCACATATAATCCTTTGAAGTTAATGACGATATTAAGTCTAGGCTAAGGCCCACAGACATCAGCAGACATTTGGTATCTTCCCTGGTGAAGCTCTCTTCAGCCGCTTCACTTTTGCTGTTCACGGCGCTTGTTTCAGTCTGGCCTTAAGCAGTGAAACACTTTCTCAGTTGGTTGATTGAGGTCACGTGACTGCCTTGGCAAGTACAGAACTTGCTTGATTAAGCAACAAATGTTGCTTAATATGTATGTTAAGCAAAATTGTCCGTCTGTGGTGTCTTTTTTGGGAGACTAAACAAAAGTACAAGAGCTGCTACGTGGCCCTTGTCCTGATTAAATAAATACTTAACAAACACTCTTGTCTGCAGACCCAGACCCAGTGACAGGGGACATGGAGTCAGCCATGGCTGTGGAGCTCAACCCCTGGGTGGAATATGAGTTTAGGGTGGTGGCCAGCAATGTAATCGGCACTGGAGATCCCAGTGCACCTTCGAGAGGAGTTAGGACTAAAGAAGCAGGTAAATCTTCTAAGTCATCTGTGCTGGATATACAGTATAATCAAGTCACATTTTGACAGACATAAGCAATCAGGCACTTATTATATAATATACTAAGTGCCAATTCCAGCTGATTATTGTGGCTAGACAGCTTAGAGTAGGCTGGTGCCCCCCGCGCCACTGCATGTCCATGTTATAATACCATTGTTAATATACTCAGTTTTAATAGGGCAAGAAGTTGAAAATAAGCTGCTTACATGAATTTCAGCAAGTTTAGTGTTTCTGCTAAAGCAGCCAGTCCTTTAATGCCCTGAGGCAAAGACACAGCAGAATACACTGTTTATGGTGAGCAAAAATTGACTGAGACAGTCTGGATCAAGAGTGCCGCTTCACTAACTGCTCATTTTGCATCAATAAAATGTATTAATTATAAAGGTGAGTATTCATTTAAAAGTGGCTTGTTTAATCTGTCCTATCTTTTCAGCATAATTAACAGACTAATTACTGTATTTACACACAGATGTGATAATCCATTCTTCAAGTTATATTCTATGATCCAGATGTCAACAAAAAAGTGCAACATTCACAACAGCACTGGAATTTGCGTTCACTCTAAATTTGAGTGCCAGATATGTTAATGCATGTAAAAATATTAACATTAAACAATTACTGAGATGCTGATGCTGTTCAAGGTGTGTTTACTTCAGTAATGTTTTAAGCACATTTTATTTTCAGTTATAATCAGTATGATTGATTTTTTTTATTATAAAATCTAAATTTGGCTCAAATGTATATGGTTACAAGTTGAAGATTGGGCCTAATAAAACATATACTACTATCTGAAAATTATTTTTTTATATTTTTATCTTTTCTTCAAATTTCAAAATATGTTGAAGTGAGTTTGTAGTGTTGGGTCAGTGATGCAGTGTTAACCTTTCTGTTTCACACAGTCCCGTCAGTGGCACCAGCCAATGTTAGTGGAGGGAATGGCCGCAGGCATGAACTGGTCATCTCGTGGGAGGTAGGTCCTCAAGCAGCACAAGCGTGGTTATGTGCAAAAACACAAATGTCACAGTGTGTTTGGTGTTTCAGTTAAGCAAACTTAATGCAAACTTTTGTTTAGTCTACCCTCACTTAAAGATAATCTTTGCAGTTTCCTGTTGTATCTAGAAATGTCAACATCATAACATTCAAACTGTGGAATGTTTTCAAACCTCTTCAGCAACATTATTTTACAGAAAATTCTCTGCTTCCAAAGACACTGAGGCAGAAACTGCCAGACGTCATGCATTAATTATACCAATTAGACGTTGCTACCGTAAGTGCATACCGTAAAATATCGGTGTCCTCACTGCTTAGCATTCGACTACCCCTTCAGCAGACGGCAGTGGAGTGGCAGGGCTCCATCGTAGAGGGCAGCGCCTGTGCTAATAGCACTAGGGTTAATATATCATAACCTTCGTTCTATCTCACTCTGCCTCCGCCCTCTACTGGACTCTATGGGTACAGTGGGTGGAGCCCGATGACTGTCCGCCCAGCCGCGACAAGACACAGCTCACCTCACTGACACGATCGGCTACAGGCCACCAGCTACAGATCCTAAACTGCCTCCATCTTAAGTTATAGGGCAGTGGGCCACCCCTCAGAAGGTCACTAGACCACTGGGGGTTTGGCATGACAAAGAGGGATCTGATTCAGCCAGATCCAAACACCTGGACTTTCCTGACCCCTCAAAGGGACGTCCGGCACAGTGTGAAATCTCCTCCCAGACAGCCGGTAGCCTATGGTAGACACCAGTCTCTCTCTTCACAGATCCTTAGTCACGCCTGCGGAGCACAGATCCTGAGAAGGAACCCGACACATCCTAGAGGTAAAAAAAACAGAAATGGACGTGCAAAATACCTCAACACTCACCCCACTGAAGAGGGCCGTTGACACTACCACACCCCGTGGGGAGTGAGCGCGGACCACCGAGGGTGGGTCTTTCCCCACCCGCGCATCGACCTGTGAGATGCAGTCACAAAGCCATCCGACTAGACGCTGCTTGGATAGAGCCTAACCGATCACACCATTACTGAAGCAAACAAGCAGTTGATCAGTGCGTTGAATGGTGCCATGCACTCCCTATAATGCATTAGGACGGGCACAGGACACTACAGATGCAGCCTTGCCTCCCTAGGCCCAGGGTAGGCCAGGCGGTGGAAGGCATCCAAATGTATCGTCTTCAACACGAATGAACTTCTTATGTTCTTAGGAACAAAGGAGGGTTTTGGTCTTAACAGCGCTGCACTGTGGTCACCATGAAGCAACATGCAGCTGGGATGAACCAACAAGGTGTACAGCTCACTCACCCTCTTGGCAGGTGAGAGCTATTAACGATGCTGTCTTGAGAGATAGCATCTTCAAGGAGGACTGCTCCAGGGGCTTGTAGGGGTTTGACCTCAGAGCCTCTACGACCATTGGCAGGTCCCACTGGTGTGCGGAGACACAAAACACCGGTCGTTGTCTCCTCACACCCTGCAGAAAAAGCTTCAGGAGGGGGTGGGTGAAGACAGGTCTGTCACCAAACCCCTCTTGACAAGATGAGATAGGTGACGCATACACCTTAATGGTTGAGTGTGACAATCCCTTCTCCATTAGGCCTCGTAGGAAGGAAAGGATGGATCCCACTCAGCAGGTTATGGGATCCATTGAAATCAAGCAAGGATCAGATGACTACATTGTGCCGCTTCCACAGCAAGAGCTGCTCGTTTCTTTGCCATCATGCTGCGGAAGCGGCGTGTGGCACGTAGCTAGCACGGTGGACACCCAGGCCACACCACTATTTCGTTCGGCCTTAGAGACCCGTGTGGTCCGCGGGCAAGCTGTTAGCTTAAAGTTGGTGAACACTTTGCTGGGACGGGGTTGGTGCAGAGGAATTTTCTCTTAGAGGAATGTAGGTTGCTTAATCAAAACATTTGGTACATTCACAACATTGTCACAAGCAGTACACAGCATATTATGAATACAATGGCTTGGACATGAGGTGGAGGGGAGGGGCTCGGCAACATCCGCCGACATCTCTCCCTCCTGAGCCAGTCAATTCACCGGCCGCTTCTTTCCTCAGGGGCAGGAAATCCACCTGGTCCGTTGAGGAGGGGTGTGATTGGGGACACAGAACCCGCCGCAATGCCAAGCACACCCAAATTGTTGGCCGCTGCGGCCATTTGCAGGCCAAGTGGAATATTTTTTCAAAATACTGCAACGTCCCCTTATCCTGTGGCGGGTGGGGCTTTCTTCCCACCGACCAGAAAGCAGAGTGAGGAAGAAGGTGGGCAGTGAGGGCATCTTCCAGTGAGGGCATGCACAGAACAGCTGCTTCCGTGTGGTCCTGCACGTGCAGAAAATCAATCTAACCCTCTATGGGTACCCTCATCCGTAGCAGCTCTGCCCAGGATGCCTCGGCGCACTGCCAGATATCCAGGGGAGCCGAGGAGACGAAGGTGGGCTGAGCGTGGTGAGTCGGTCCGTAGAACCCCTCTCGGAGCCGGCTCACCAGCTTAGGCGAGATGGGGGTGAGGGAGGGGGCTAGTGTTAGCAAGTTGCGCTCCGCCGCTTTGCCCTTTTGAGATGGCCAAGGTGGCCGACGCAGATGTCAGGCTGTCTGCATCATCGTCAATCGGCGGTTAAAGCAGGGATGGCAGGGAGCGTGGAGCCGGTGAAGGTGGCTGATTCAGGGTCAGGGCATCCTCCTCAGCAGGGAGGGGATCAGGGCCGGCGTCTTCCTCACTCTCCTCACAGATGAGAGTTAAAACTGCCTGAAATGCTCCCAGCGCTGCTGTCGCGGTTGAGAGGAATGGTTCAGCAGTCAACACACGGCAGCAGCTGGGGTATGCTATCTCTGGCATGGTCCCTGCCGAGGCATTAGAAGCAGGAACGATGAAATGCGAACTTCAAGGAGCGGTAACTCCATCCGTAGAGGTGATTGGTCAGTGGGCAGTTCGCTGTCTGTCTGATGAAAAAAGGATGCTGAGAAGTGACCAGTATTTATACAGTACACATGTATGGTAGTGACGTCCAATTGGTCGGCTACTTACAGTATGCAAATTTCAGTGAGCAAGGATGTGCGTGTGATAGGACGAGAGGTAGTACCTATAGAGTCCAGTAGAAGGCAGAGTCTGTGTGAGATAGAACAGACGAAGCAGACTAAAAAACAGATCCAGAACAGACCAAATAACCAAGTAACACAAAACATGCAGACAAAGAACCTAAACATAGAGCAGACAGGCAGAATACTACAAGTACAGACAGACTAGACCAAAACAACAATCACTACTAATACATAGTGGGCCAAACATAATGCAAATTATTAAAACAGACCAGGATCGTGACAACTACATCATGTATCACCTAAGTCCTTCAACCTCCTCAACAAAGTCACCTGTGCAGCATAGTTTGCATTTCCTGTTATCACAAAGAAAAACAAATAAAATCAGCCACCCTTAAAGCAGTTAAACCCCTAACCCTAAACAACAAATGCTGATTGTTCATTATGTGTTTTATGAGTTTATTTTAGTAGTGGGCATAGATTTTTTTTTTAATCTAGAGTAATCTCACTGTAATCTTGAAATTAATCTAGATTAATCTAGATTAAAATGGCTCATTTGAATTCTGCCGAAGGCATTCAGAATATGTGTGCGAACGAGTTTCAAGGGAGGCTTCAAGCAAGGTGGCGCATTAGACCAGGGGCTCATCTCCTGTTTCCAAAATGCATCACAAACTGCTCGAGAAAGCTGTTCTACTATGATAATTGGTGATGAAAATAAATCATGTTCAATAAGATGTACTTGTCTGTAGCGTGTGATGTGCTTTGCGTTTAGGTGGTACTTGAGACTGGAAGAACTCCTACAGTAAACTAATTCCGCATTGCACAAGGTGCAAACAACCTTAGTCTTGTCGAATTTTCCATTGGGAAGCTTCTTAAAAGTAAATTTTCCCAGAAGCAAACCCGGCGGCTTCAGAAATGTTCGTGCACAAAATGCTGTCCAACAGCTGTCTGTGGACGTGTTGCTACAGTGTTTAGTGTGAGTAAATACCGCACAATGTGTTTTTTAATCAACCGGCGTATCAATAACTAACCTGGCTAGTTGTAAACAAACAGCTGGCCGAGCGAGGTTGTAACTGGAACGCAGTCAACTCGGGTGTGACGTCATTCCCAGCACCGACCTCCGAGGTAAATGGAACGCAGCAACAGCTGCATTCATGTTAACACGTCACGTTTGATGTGGTAATTTCACAGTAGGCAGACACACAGGTTCAAAGACTCGTTCTTGCCCCCTACAGTGCAATTCGGCTAGGTATACATCTGCGCTAAAATATCAAGGTGAAAGTCATCATATCTGGCGTAGTATAGACCCAGCTCCCAACCCAACTTTGAGAATAGATATTTTTTTTATCGCCCGATAAGAGTCTACGTTAACACAGCATGTTAGCGCCGATAACGGCCCACCACTAGTTTATTTTAAGGAAATTAACATCTTGATCCTATAAGCCAGTGTTCCTCAGTCTTTCCTGCTTGTGACTCTCTGAAGCAAAGCAGTGCCTGCAGTTTGGAAACTCCAAGCATTAAAGCACAGAATGATGATTATTTTTAGAATTTTTATATGATTAAATGCGGGAAGAAACCTATCGGGTGTAAATATTCATCATTTGACTTGAGAAAGTATTGCTCATCAAGAAAAAAAATGTGATAATAAATCTGTATGTAGAATATATTATCACCCATCGCTGCTAAGAAAATTTCTGAACCCACAGGTTGTCAGTGTCGTCGAAGAGTGAAAACAAGTCTAATGAAACAAGGTTCATTTTAAACCTGTACTGAAACTACGGCTTTGCCATTGTTCCCTTAGGAGTTGAACTGTCACTAAGTAATAAATCTTGCATGTGAATGTGACTTAATAATCATGTCGAGGTTGCTACTGCATGTGCCATTCATTAAAAACCTTCACTTTTTGTTGCCTGGGAATACTTGTCAGACATTATTAAGGGGCATAAAGTATGGTTGATGGACGACAATAGTCCTTGTGGTTCCTAAGCATGAAGGAGAAGGTCTAATAATTTAAAGATATACAGATGATTAGTTTACAGTCAGTTGCATTCACTTGAGGTAGCGATATGATGAGGAGCTGCAGTTTCGCTCAGCCTGTGATGGAGACCAGCATTTGCTTGCCGTCATATTCCCAGAACCATTTAAAGCGGGAACTAATTAAAACATACAGGTTTCAGCAGCTCAAGCTTGAGAGGAAGTGAAGTGAGAAAATGATTAGAAGAGTCTGGAGATGTTCTTAAAATGCATAAAGATGTATTTAGGGTTTCTACAGGAGTATTTAAATTACAATTGCTCAAAGGAGGTCAACATCACCTGAGCTCAGACAGCTTCTACTCTATTGATAAAAAGAAGCAGAAGCAACCACTACATCTGAACAAATAGACACAAAAAATGTTTAATGCACCCCAAGCTGCAATGCCAAGCAAATGGCATCTCGGTTTTCTGGTGCTATATGCACATATTTAAATCATATGATATGCATACATTTACCTTGTAAAAAAGTCCAATACACAAACACTAGCGCTAATAGCCACATGCAGTTATAGGAAACTTTTTACCATCTTCAGAGAGTTGGTGGTAACTGGGGCACATTTATAAGGGGTGTCACTCACACCTAGACTTTCTAGTGACTATGGCAGTGGTGAATGTAGCCAGGATAAGCATCACAGAGCATCATTTGACAGTACAATAGCTTATATTCATACTGACACATTATTTGCACATATCTTTGCGGTTTTATCTAATTACCTTAGCTCTAAAATCTGGTTTCTTATCATCAGCATCAGGTGTCAAGACCAAACGAGCCCCAAAACAACTAAAAGTAACCAACAATAAACTGAAATATGGGAATGGACAAAGAGAGGTTCTTGTGAGTAGTGAGGGGGCTCAGATCAGCACCCATCATTAGGGCAAAGTTACCTTTTTTCCCCATTTTAAAGTGAGGAAATGGGAGACCCATCTGCTGCAGTATTCCACATTGGGGGGTTTGAGCAGGTTGTGCTTGTAAGAAAGGCTTCAACTGTTCCAATGAAGGAATAAACCAGATGGGAAAGTGCTTCACTCCACTCGGGCAGGAAGTTTTTTCACAAGATCAGAGGTTGAAGTGGTTATTGCAACAAGAGAGCACCTGTAGGAGAGGATTTAACTATATTGTTCCCAAGGGAAATAAAGTCATGCCAGCAGCAAAGAATACAGTACAAATGTGCAAACAAAAAAAGACAAATAGAGCCTTTTCAAATGAATACATCAAACAACAAATGCTGCTCATTTCACAAACCTTAGACAAACATCAAATTGACTTAATGAAATGACTGCACTTTACAGACACATATTTGCAGTATGTGTGCATGGTGTTTTCATTGTGTCATTGGCTCTGTGATTGATCTGCGATTTAAAGATCTTGTGTCTAAATCTTGGTATATTTGCAAATTGTCATAACAAGCAGGGCAAGAGCTCCCGCCTAATCATTAACAATAGCACAACCCCAGGATCACAGCTCATTGCATTTTAAACAGGTTCCCACTTTATTCTTTCGGAAAATGTGTTTAACCATCCAGGGTCTCAAGGAGTTTGAGGGCACAACTTGGTCAAAATTACAAAATTTGCTGACAAAGCTTAAAGAAGGCCAGCTGGGCCCTGTATTACACAGAGCTGCACCAGCCGGGCAAGTGATTAAGATGTTGTGAATTTTAAATTTGGTCCCACAAGAGAGGCACAATGATGCTTAACCTTGAATCTCAGAGTTATTCCCAGTAAATCCAGGGATGTTTATGAATATCTGTTTGTAATCTCAATCTTGACAATGGTTGTACAAAATGTAATAACTCTAACCCCACGTAAAGAGGATATTAGTGTGAAATATTTCTAAGTGGACAGCTTGGCTCTCAGCCAGATTCAGGGCACAGCATGTACAGAATTACTATGAGCAAAGCTAAGAATTTGCAATTGAGATCAGTTGAAGGATATATTAACAGGGGAATGGTGAACAGATGTGGAAGTAACTGACAGTTATTCTTGTAGTTATTAAGTATGGGAGCCCAACTGCCACTGGGAAGATAACCTTCACATGAGGAGACGTGCCCCTCAGTGGCACATTATGGGGGATAATGTCCATTCCAGATGGGATGGTGCTTGGTAGTAGACCATTTCCTATTTATAACGCAAGAGTGTCATTAGAGGAGCTAGTAAAACACAATGAGGACCTCTTTATAAATAAATACAGGACCCCATGTTTGGAGAACAATCAAGGTATACTTAACGTAACACAAAACCATGATTGGTGCTTGGTTAGGCATAAAACCTTAATAAAGAGCCCTTTCAAGCCATGCATGGATTTGAGTAATTACAAAAAGTGTTTTTTAGTGAAACTTTCTTGTGACCCAGAGGGATTCTCTTGATTAGACATAAAAAAACAGTGTACCTGCACTTTTTATTTTTGCAATGAGATAAACCAACTTTTGTGGGGTACAATTATTGGTCACCCATTAATAAGTGTCAGTTTTCAGTAATATCACAGGACAATACTGAGTTGCTCCACTTAGGTGCAGTGTCCTCCTTTTGGTACTTGGCATTTTAAGTTGTTTTAGCTCTGCCCTATTTCTTCTCGATTCTGCTAAATGCTTTGGGAAAAAAATCAGGGCTTCGTCAGTGATCAATGGAGATAGATATTAAAGGAGACAGAGCAGGAATGTTAGCCCTTTTTGGCAGTCAAGGCATGGCAGTTCTGCCTCTCCAATCATCTGTGGAGAGTTGTCAGAGCCTGGACGGCCATGGTGGGCAGGGTTATTAAGCAGGATGAATGACTAAACAGTCTCTGCAGCTTCATTCAGCCGTCTCATTAGAGTCGACGGTGAGAGACTGCTTTTTCTCGGGGAGCCATTGGGAGGACCATTAGTGATGCCCCCACAGTCACCGTAACTGAGCCCAGCAGGCCTCACGATTTCATCCACAAGACTTTGCTCAGTTGTATCTCACGCTGGGTCCACATTTATCTGTAACAGTCTCAATTCCCAAACCTGCAAGTGTTCCTAGACTTAACTAGCTCATTTGTTCACATTGTTTTTTAAAAACTCATAATCCTTGGCATATCTTGCCTGCTCCAATAATAACTTTGATGGAAACTAATTCATTTTCAATGATCATCTCTGTAATTAGGCATTGTCATGGTGATTGGTCGTTGTTGAATGAAATGTGAACTACATCTCCATCCACCACCAATCTCTCTGTAGACTAGATGGCTAATTTGGGTGATGCCTTCAGGGGACAATATTACTTTGAAGCCTATGCAAATCAACACATTACAGCGTGAGCAGTTGCCAAAAACAGGTGTACAGGTGTTAGTCATTTATTAAATTTAGCCAAAGATTTAATCCCTGCAGCTCATATTTTAATTAAATTCTCGCTCACTTAATAAATTGCCATTTGATTTGATTAAGCACGGAGCAGCTGTGGAAGACAGCTCCCAGTTTCGCCACTTCAGGAAAACCACAGATAAGCATGGAAGTCATCACACAAAACCTGTGTCCCAAAAATCCTCCTGTCAAGACATTGAAAGATAAATAGCTACATAATGGGCACAGCTGAGCCAGATATGATTTGTTTCCATTACTCAAGACTGACTGTATCTTTATTAACACTGGCAGGCAGTTACAGTAAATCGGTAGGAAATTGAAAGCTGGTTATATGGGACTGCCATAGAGGAAAAAGTCTGTTTTGTTCAGTGAGACCCTTGCTTGCAGAGAAGAAGCTGTTCAAATGAAAAAATATGGAAATTATGCACCTTCAGTCACAGAACTGAAGTGCTGGTAAGCCAGGTTTACAATTAATCTCAGTGAAAGACACTCTTGCAATATCATTTCATTTTCTTTCTGATATTTTCAGCCAGTATCTGAGGAGTTCCAAAATGGTGAGGGCTTTGGGTATATTGTTGCATTTCGTGCCAACGGAACCAGAGGCTGGAAAGAGAAGATGGTGACTTCAGCAGACTCTACTACCTACAAATACAGAGACGAGACTTTCCCTCCCCTTACCCCATTTGAAGTAAAAGTCGGAGTGTACAACAACAAGGGAGACGGGCCATTCAGCAAAGTTGTCATCATCCACTCTGCTGAGGGGGGTGAGATAACGTTTAAAAAGTATGGAAAGAACAGTTTTTTGTATTTCATGATTTTCATCATTTTTACTTGTTTCACAGAGCCAAGGGAAGCACCATCTGATGTGAAAGCTTACAGCATTTCTTCATCGGGTATTAGGGTCACATGGAAACCACCCAATCCTGGCCCCGGAATACCAAGAGGATATGAGGTGCGTGTAAATACTTTGCATCAGCATTTTGTGCATGCGTACCTTTGTGCATGATTTGAGGTTTGAGAACAGAATTTTTCAGTCATTTATTCTGTTAACAGGTCAGCTACTGGAAAGACATGGAGCAGGAAGAGTCGGGAAAAAAACAAAGAACTGTGAAAAATGAAACATCCATGGTCTTGACAGGACTAGAGGGCAACAGTCTGTATCTCATCACAGTTAGAGGCTTCAACAGCATCGGCCAGGGTCCTGCCACTGCTGCTGTCACAGTCAAAACCAGAAAGGCCCGTGAGTACAGCACTGACATTAATTCACGTAATACTATATATGGAATAGAGGCTACCTGTTAAATCCCCTCTAAATCCCCTTGTAAAAAGTATAGTAATTGACCTAGTTGGTTGAAACTTTGTTTAAAAGAGTGTTGTATTCTCTTCATAGCTCCTGCTCAGCCTCCAAACAACCTCATGTGGATTCAAGAGGGCAACAATGTGTCTTTAAGCTGGGACCCAGTGAAGGCAAAAGACAATGAATCTGATGTCATTGGGTACATGGTAATGATCAATCTCAGTTTTTTTTTAACATCAAGATGCATAAAGCATTTATGCAAAGACTATAGATTAGTATTTCTTACCACTATAAATACAAACATAGGAGTCACCTGGTTAAATTAACGGTACTATAGGATTATGCTATGACCATTAAATTATTAATGTATGTTTCTGAGAATTCATATTAGTTTGGTATGACAACAAGCTCTTAATACCACAATAGACACGGTTTTCAGCCAAGACTGGAAGATCAGTCCTGTAGCATGTTCAGATCCTTTTATCATTGCAGTTGGAAGCAAAATACCACACAAAAGTTGATGAATGCATCTAACATTGACCCAGAATCCGAAAGTGAATCAATTTAAACTACTGAATATATTATAAGGCTTCTTTGAAGTGTAAACCTTCAGCGTTATTGACATATGCATCAAAATTAAGCTCACTGACTTTCTTTTACTGTACTGAAATGCAATTGGAAATCAAGGTGACATCTTTTTCCACATTTACTTGCACACAGTGTTGTAACTTTGACTTTGTATTTTAAAGAAAGTGATGTTTACTATACAAAGTTGCTCATCTTTTGTACTGTTGATTAAAATGGGAGAGTTCCATGTCTATCCAAGCCTAGGAAGGGCTCCAAATGAACTCGCCTAACACTCTCTCTGCAGAAAATAAGAAAGACTTATACTTCTGGATTCCTGAACACCAGAAATAAGTCATGTCATTTTGCTTATCTACTACTGTTTAAGGAAAATGTGGTGTTGAAGTATTAACTGTATATATTCCGTCAACCTATAGTGGCTATGTGCACATGTCCTTCAGGTTTTACTCAAACAGGAGGGCAGAGGCCACAACCAGGTGACAAGAACCATTAACCCTTCTACCATGCTGTCACTGCCAGAGGGAGGCACCTACATCATTGAGGTGCGCGCCCTCAGCGAAGGGGGAGAGGGAGCGGTCAGCTCCCAAGTTCGATTGGTCACCTCCTCCGGTAAGCTTGAAGCTAGTCATTTGCCTCTGATCTCAGCCACACACTACATTACATGACCTCTGAAGTCCATTCTCTATGCACAAGCTGTTTTCGCCATGTAGCAGTTTTATGTTCTGCCCTTAATTGAGTCACCACATCTGTTGTGTAAGCCAAGTTTTCTTTGGCTAATACTGTTTTAATTACCTCACCCACACAAACCGTCCTACTCTTGCACAGCCAATTAACTTCTAAGCAACAAGACGTACAGAAAGTTTGCAGTTCTGTGTGTGACAGCTTTCCAGGGCAATGGATTGCTGTTTTCTTCCTCATCTCCATTTTCCTTCCCTGTCCTTTTTTCTTTCTTGGGCAAAAATACATTTTTCCCAGCTTCAAACTCCATGAGACAAATTCATTTAAAAAAATCAATGGAGTTATTTAGTATTAAAAATGAATGCAGTTCTGTAATTTTATTTAGCATCTTTGTTTTCATCATTATTGACATCTCTCCCCTGTCTTTTAGGTGTTCGAGCAAAAAGCAACCAGTGCTCAGTGCACTGCCTGCCACAGAGCCTAACATGGACAGCACTGCTCCTGGTTATTCTGGTGCCTTCAGCTTCCTGGTGAGGCCACTGTGCCATCCTCATTTTCAAGGAGGGAGCCACCAGTCTTCCGCTCCCTTATTTCCTCTGACTGCCTGCTTGCTTTGGCCTTACCCATCCCATAGGGCTGAGGCCTGCCAGAAGTGGGTTGAGTCTGCCAGTTAACATGCGGCTCTTCAGAGTTCAGCCTTTTAAATTCCCTGTTTCTTTTGAGGCCCTGGACGTTTGATTTGCACAGTTCTTTCCAACAATGCGGTAGTGTTGTACTGTAGTGTACATTCTGTGGAAAGATTTGTTAAATCGTTTACTTTAACATCATGTGTTCCTCTCATTGACTGGCATCTAACCACTTCCAGACGGCTCCTACAGCTCTGGGGCTCTACAGAGCATGAACAATTCCTCGAAAGCTGCTGTGGTAGTAATACAGGGATCAGCCGGCCTGTTTCTTTTCATTACTTATCTGCATCAATTTACCCCTTGGCTGCCTAACAAGAAATGCAGCAGAAGCTCAGTAGAGATAAGTGCATTGTTTTCTTATTCATACATTGAGGAGAAAAAAAGTTTTTTATGGAATCAAGAATCCAACTATTTCCAGACTTGCTTTTTGTACATTGTGTTACCTTTAGAGAAAAAAACACAGTGGTGTGTGTCAGCTATGTCAAACTCTCTGTTTTTTGGTAGTGATTAAGCAATGCTTGGTGATACAGTTTCTTGACTGTTGGATATTTGGAGGTAGGAAACAGGTGATTACCTGTAGTGCCCAAACACATCGATAAACAAAGACAACTCTGTACGGACTCTTGGTGTCAGTACAAATAAATGTGATGTATATTTTTTAAATGTTTGTTGTTTGTAATTTCTCATTTCCGCAATTGTTTGAATGCCACTGGCAGAAAGGGTTATGTAAGTTATGGGTTGACTGAATTCCACACACATGGCATTAGTGTCCACAAAACTCTCTGTGATAAAAGAACCACTGCAGAGCCAAATAGGGCAGCATCAAGAGTATCTCTCCCTCCTCTCTGCCTCCTCTCTTGCCTTGTCTGCAGTAAAAGCTTATCTCTCACTGGGCAGAAATCCAAATGAATTTGCCGCAAGTGTAATTAATGTTAGAATGGAGATCTGTAGTCCTAAAGCCTTCTTGCTTGAGCAGACCTTTCGCTTGCTCTGCCTCCAGCTCCCTGGACTCTCCATTACAGAGTCAGAGTAACCTGGATCACCTCACTCAGGTTCAAACAAGGGTACCAGCTCAACCACAAGAGATTGGACCACACACCAAAACAGAGGACGAACACTGCTCCAAGCAGTGTCTATCCCGTGGATACTCCTCCACTTTTAGAGCTCTCTGTTTTGGTTACATTCAGAGGGGGAGGATGGTGAGGTTGAATTCCTCTTTCAACTTGTACATCATTTCTGTCTGTAGTGCAAAGCATTAAGCTGTTTAATGTGGATGGATGGGTTTTGTGGTGCTTTTAGCCTGTTCAATGACGTCGGCTCAAACACATACCTCCACACAAGTGCTAATGTACCGACCTTTAATTATTCATGCAGCACCTGTCTGTGTTGGCGCATCTGATATATGATAATGGATTATGTATCCTGCAAGGGGACCCATTTGGTTCAGAGAGCCAGAAGCCATAGTGTCAGCAATTAAAACATGAACTCCCCCTAGGTTAATGTCAGTGTCTGTGTGTGTGTGTGTGTGTGTGTGTGCGTGTGTGCGCGCACATGGTTGTGTGTGGGGATATACTGTACTTTTTGGTTATCTAAAGTATGTTCCGTTTCGATTATTTTAAAGGTACATGTATGTATTTTGACAAAGTCAACTTTGTAGTTTGTAATTACATTTTGTACAAGAAAAATATATATTAATCAAGTTATGGTTTTATGAAACTTAAGCTGCCTTTTTTCTTGCTTCTTTGTGTTTTTGGAGGAGAAAGAGTCCAGTCAGTATAAGTTGTAGGTTTAAGGACAATGCTGAAATTTCATAAACCACTTAGCAACACACGTAATCTAACAGCAACCCTAAATCTTTGGTATTCAACAGTGAGCACACTGTGGGACACTCTAGTGGGATGGACACTTGAACTTGAAGTTGAAGGAAATATGCACTATTTTGTAGGGCTGGACTAGAATATTCGAATATTCGTTCGGTGGGTTGGTATTCGATTTGAAAATGTGACATTCGATATTCGGGGGTTTTTTTGTTTTGTTTTGTTTTTTGCACACCATGCATATATGTTTTACACTATAAAATCTGGTGAAATAATACTTAACATATAACTTCGTTATAGTTACTTAATAAATATATATTACTTCTTGGACTACTGAAAGTAGTATGCAACAGGAGTATTCAAAAGAGCGCAGAACAGCGGAGTTTGTCTGGACAGACAGAAGTGCATGCCTGAGCTTGTATTTTGGGTTAAGCTGCATTGTGGAAAATAGAATAATAGAAACAAAATGGATTATCCCTTTTACGCATTTTTTACCCTTATTATCAATCTAAATCAATCTATTGCGAAATATAGGAGACTTTGAGATTTTACTGCGACGTCACGTCTCGTGCCCCAAACCGTTTGGATGAACGGTTTCTGGAAATAATCAAAATGCAAACTGAAAAATAGTGCATGTGTTGTGGTGGATAATTCAAATCGCTGTGGATAGTCGGGTCAGGACTCTGGGTTTGCCTTTACAGAGAGCGGCTCCAATAACCAGGCTTTGTTGCAATGAGAATAATTATCTTTAAAGCATAACATCTATTTCTGTGCTTCACACAATGTCCTTTGAAGTATATTGTGGCTAAACAGATCTAACCTGTGTCCAGTGTCAATAAACAGTGACACTAACCAATAAAGACAAAAGAAACACTGTGTAATCCTATCGTATGTACGTACTTTCTACTTCAATGATGGCAAATAACACTTCTCATTCGCTTGTCTGCTACAGATTATACATGACTTAAAAAATGCCCAAGAAACAGGCTAAGTAAATACAGCAACAAAACAGAAACTTACGGTTTTATGAACGAATAAATCACTCCTGAACCAAGACTAACACCGAACAGCGGTGTGAAGTTTCGCCGTATTCTCCGTGCTGCAGACAAACTGGCCTCTCACTTTTCGTGTTGCTGGGCAGAATAGAGCGTGTGAGGCCACTACTGGCCAGTGACGGTATATTCATGCCCTACAGCCTCCCAGCAACAGATGGCCTTTTTAACACAAACGGACAGGCAGCCTAAAGAGATTGTGCAGCTTCGAAAATTTAAATATAAATTATACAAATTGATTTTTTCCAAAGCTTCGAATATCCGATGTTCATTACTACCGAAGCTTCGAAGCTCAAAAAATGGTATTCGGACCAGCCCTACTATTTTGCATATATTGTGGTGGCGATGGAGCAGTGGCTAAGATAAATTCCTTTGGTGTGGGAGATCGCATTTCAATTCCAGCTGTGACACATCCACCAATGTGTCCCTGAGCAAGACACTTAACCACCTTAACCAGGCGTGCAATGTCTGACATACATTTACACACATACAGTATAGCAATTGTAAGTCGATTTGGATAAAAGTGTCAGCTAAATGACTAATTATTATTTATTTATTATTTTCATTATTTTATATATCATCTTATGCTATTGCAATAAATAATAATTATTATTTTTTAGTTTATTTAGTCTATTCAGGCAACAACATTGGCACATGGTATGTAAAGTTTCTTTCATCTCATTCCTCTTCATCCCTCTAGAACACTCTCTTAAAACCAATATGTGCACCAAAAGAAACCCTTCAAATATGATATCCCAGCAAACATCAGTTGATACTACTTTTGTCTTCATCTATGCCCAAATGTCCTTTAGCCCTCTAAAACTCAATGTCAAGTATTAAATTGTCTCCGCAGCATTGTTGGAGGATTTGCTCTGCGATTGAGAGCTGAGCTATGAGTTTGCTTTTCAGGCAGGTCACAGTTTAACACTCATCCTGAAATTGCCAGAAGAGTAGGACCCTCCAACAGATGCTGTTGCTACAGTAAAAGGTAAACTGTAATGTCATACAGTGAGAGACTTTCTGTGCAACATGTACTTTTCTATCTTGCATTTAATGTTTCTGTTTGCACTGAATTGCACATACCAACAATGTTACATAATTTTCAGATTCTCAAACGATGAATGGTGCAGTAATGCAGTGGAATAATCTAAGGACCACTCAGATTCCATTGAATTAAAAACCATAATTGTGTTTTTCACCCTAATTCAATTTTCTCTGAAGTTTTTCTCAATAAGCTTTGTGTTGTGTTGTGTTCTGTTTTAGCATTAAGGATTAAGTGTTCCCAATTAGTAATTTTCTACCAAAGTATGTCTCGTTGATAGCCTTGTGGTATCATTAAAAGTGTGAGTGGTGTGAAACCTTCTGTGGCAATGAAACGTTCTCCAGATAAGATAACATAAACTTTGTTGATCCCACACCAGGGAAATCCACTTGTTATAGCAGCTCAATAGTCAGTGCCAGAGGAGAAAATACACTACAACTCTCACTACATATATGACCATGGTGGTTATCTTGCACATGATAATTGCAATGCATAATAATAATAATAATAATAATAACAACAATAATGTTAAGTATATATTAAGTATACAAATATTGCCCTGTAAATTGGATATTTGCACCAAGATTGAATTGCACAGGATACAAGCAGGAAATTCACAAGATAGTTGTACAGTATAAATATTAAGGATATTCTGTATAATATATTATGTATACATATAAATAAATAAATAGAATATATAATCTGAAATAAATATTGCAAAATAGCCGTGATGTAGTAAATAGTGGGTGATGTGACAGAAACAACAGTGTTATGTTATGCTAGCAGTACAAGATCTGACTGCTGTTGGAACAATGGACTTGCAGTAGCGCTCCTGCTTACCCTGTGGGTGTAGCAGTCTGTTGCTGAAGGAGCTGCTTACGGCCCCCACAGTCTCGTGGGTGGTGAGAGGTGTTGTCCATGATTGACATCAGCTTGGTTAACATCCTCCTCTCATCCACCACCCCTATGGAGTCTTGAGGACAGTCCAGGAAAGAGCTAGCCAGTTTAGAGTCTTTATCTGTTCTTCTCTGTCGTTCCACCTCCCCAACAGGCCACTGCATAGAAGATTTCAGATGTCACCTCAGTGTCAAATGTTCTTAACAGTGTCCTCCACAAGCCAAAATACCTCAGCAAATGGAGACAACTTTGGCCTTTTTGTACAGGACATCTGTGTTGGATGAACAAAGTCAAGTTATCAACATGCATTAATGGCATAATAATGCTTACAGACGGACAGGAGGGGAGAGGAATGAAGTGCATCATGGGAAGTTTCCTGGCAGTCTAGGCCTATAGCAGCTTAACTAAGGTATGGCTTAGCTAGCCCTAACAATAAACTTTATCAAAGAGGAAAGTCTTAAGCTTACTCTTAAATCTGGAGATGGTGTCTGCCTCCTGAACCTAAATTGGGACCTAATTCCACAAGAGAGGAGCTTGATAGCTGAAGGCTCTGGCTACTTTTGGAGACTATAGAAACCACAAGTAACCCTAGATTCTGGGCATGCAGTGTGCTAGTGGCATAATAAGGTATTACGAGCTCTTGGCGTTTAACAAACGCATGGACTAGTTTTTTGCATCTTTTTGAGACAGGTGACATTGCTTGATTTTTTGCAATGTTACATAGGTGAAAAGGTAGTCTTGGAAGTTTGTTTTATGTAAGAGGAAATAGGAGATATCAGGACAAATCCTGATCATAGATAACTCCAAGATTCCTTACTGTGGTGCTGGAGGCCAGGACATTCCCATTTAGAGTAACTATATCTTTAGATAATGTGTTATCTTTGCTCTGGTACAAGACAATCTGTATTTTTTGGTAAATAGAAGTAAAAATAAAAATGATGGGACTTCTGATAAAGCTAACTAATTTGTGTTTGCTGTTGGAGGTTTCTGTGATGTTTGGTTTTTCAGCTTCCCCGGCAGTGGCAGGGATGGCAGAGAATGAGAATTAGGGAAGTGTGCCGTGTTCTGTTGTAGACTGTGAACAGAGGGATTAAAGGAGCAGCTTTGCAGAGAGAGTAAACATCTTCATTGTATTGCACCAGTCCAGTAATTATTGAAGTTATAATTGAGATTGTCTTTTGACCTCTAAAACCAGCTGTACTGTAAGGAAGTCACTGTGCTGTTGAGGTTTGCAAGACGTACTGTATAAAAAAAATCCTGATTTTCTTTTGTTTCTTTACAGTAACATCATTGTACCATCAACACTCTATTAGTCAGACTGTTGTTCTGTTTTGCTCCACTAGTTGCCAAACAAAATCAGTTGTTTGTCCGTCCAACACTTTGGCCAAGAGTTCAAGGTAACTTTGTTAAGACATATTGACAACTACTGTTCAATTTGGCAAAACAAAACTAAAAAAAAATCACCCCAAGAAAAAATTTAGTTCTACTTAAGAAATTTAGAAATCTAATGAGCAGGGTTTTTTAAGTTAGTGAGTGTATTTAAGCTTCCTAGAAGATGAGCCTATTACATTTTAGACACACCATAACTGGCATTTTTCTCTAGCTCCACCCTCAGGCTATACTGTCCACTTTAGAGTGCACAAACTAGAGAAATTTTCTGGTTACATTTATACTCCCACAGGGAACACTCTTGTGATTGTAATGACCCAATGGCCTTTCCTCTAGCACCACTCTCAGGACAAATGTCACATTTTAGCTCCACTACTGAGGCTTTAAATGTAGAACAACTTTCTGTATATTGCTTGTTACAACAACACGTTTGTATTGTGGGCTCAGCAAGAGAGTATATTGTGGAACTATTGTTGGTGTTACATATCTGTTGTTGTCTTTGCAATACAAAAGAGAAAGACCTACATTGTTTATTACAGCCAGGGATTCAAAACACAGTCTCCCAATAATCATTTAAAAATAAACTTAAGATCCTCAAGTTGCAAGACTTGGTTATTTTTCAAAACAAATGCTCTTGCCTGTGTGTTGGCAGATGGTGTCTATTAGAGGGAAATGTCTTAAGAAACACCAGCTAATTTGATAGTCTATGAACCCTCCCTCAAAAGAAATTAAAGTAAGAGTGCCCTGCTGAGAGGCCTCATTAGGGAGGCACATTTAAGAGTAAATCTGAGAAGAAAAAAGACAAATCCTGTTGATTAAACTTTCCAACACTGTAGTTCAGGCCATTTGTAATTCTACTCTCAATCATTTGCTGAATATAATACTGAATTATTATAAGTATTTAATATTGTATATTATTGGGAAGCATTGTACAGCTCTATTTCATTAAAGCTCTATTTCTATTGAGGTGAGCAGTGCTCTGACATACAGCTATAGTTATGGGATTCGAATGCATTACACTGTAAGGTGCTCTTGGTATTCATACGGAATTCCAAACTACCTGGTATACCGAAATATTTGGCCCTTGCTGCACCCGATGATATTGTCATAGCCCAGCTCAAAGGGAGGACAAAGAGCAGAGGACACCTCGTAACTTGTAACTAAAGATTTATTTAACAAAAAATAAATTAACATGTGAAAAAGTAATGTATGCAAATCTGTAACATCAGTAATGTGTTGAGCGTCTGCATTTGTGTACAGTGAAGTGTAATAAGCAAAGAAGTTAGTAGCTATGGAGCAGCAGGTAATAATCAGTGATGCCCGACCTCACTCCTAGAAAAAGAAAGGACAACCCAAATAGGAAATCAAATGGGCCATCACAATGTCAAACTGCAAATATTTATAAAATGGTGTGGTGTGTTGTGCTGCTCAAAAGACATTTCCAAAAATGTAGGTATGAATCATTTTAGTAAGTATAAGTCATTTAGGGTGTTTTATTTATGTAGATCTTGGAATTCAGCCAATCCTGACAGATTGGTGAAGGTAATGATTCAATTTGAAAATTCAAGCTACTTTTTTCCAGAACCATTGTGTGAGGAAATATAATGGGATGGATTTGCAAATCTGGGGATAGTCTGTACAATATAGGAGGAAGTAAAGGTACAAGAAAGCAGTTAGCTCGT
Source organism: Lepomis macrochirus (assembly GCA_024633595.2). NCBI lineage: Eukaryota > Metazoa > Chordata > Actinopteri > Centrarchiformes > Centrarchidae > Lepomis > Lepomis macrochirus. The sequence goes on from JALXJV020000009.1 coordinate 7,854,306, forward strand.
GCAGACCCCTTCCAAGACCTTATAATCTCCCCAGTTAACTGTTACTTTCACATTCAGTCTTGTACCATAACTAAATAATTATATAAAGGTGGCCAAAATTTCACTTGATAGTAGTACTAGAAGTAAGGTCATCATGGTGTAAGGTTCTCCTTGATGGAAGCATTTGTTATGTCTTCAGTAGAAGTGTGTGGTCACAATGGAAATCAACACATTTAAGACCACAGTTATCTATTCTTGTTCATGTTTTCAATAAAATACCATTCAACTAAAATATGTTCCAAAGTTAATATGAGACCACAAATAATAAACATACCAGCCATTTAGCATTTAAAGAACATTTTGGTGCAAAACATTTGTCCTGGTTGGTGTGTGAGTGTGATAACATGTTTAACCTAATATTTAATATTTAGCTTTTAGCTTGGCAATATGTAACATAATTGTCCAACATCATAGACAGTATATTATCGGACGAAGCTACCCCGCTGATTTGAATGGAGAGCAGTGACGCCAGTTTTGGACCAATAAAATACTACTTTAGGTCTACTTCCTGTTGGCACCAGCGTCTACTGCGCATGATCGCGCAGTATAACCGTGTTTTAATGACGTAGAACAACGGCAGAAACACCTTAAGTCTAGCTACAGAGCTGCGCCAACAAAACCTCTCATGGCTCTGTGTGTTTGTCTGACTCGGATCGTCAGTGATTAATCAGCCCACCTACGAGGCTCACCTGTCAAACACCAACGCAGCGTCAATGATCGCAGAATAGTTTTTTTAGATTGCCGAGAGCTAATAAACTACGTTAGATCTATGTGCGACGGGCCTACATGGATCCCTCTATGCAGGCTTTGCCTTACTGTCCGATCTCTGGCTTAACGTTGTCCCCTTGGTCATATACTGTCTATGAGTGTACGTCAGTAACGTTAGGCTAACACTGGTTAATCTGTAAGAATAATAGCCATCAAGCTAATTTAACAACCCCTGGCATTGCCAAAATCCATACATATGTCATAGTCTTCACATCAGTGAATATCATGTCGAGCTAAATCTTCAGCAAACCACTATCAAAGAGAGAGATATCCAGGGCCTCCAAATGGAGCTGACTACTGCAACCCCCAGCTGCTTAAGGTAAGTACTCCAGTAATTCACCGACCTTAACATAGAATTACCCTTTAATAGTTAATTGGTAGGAAATAGTTATTAACTCTTGAAAAGGTTTTTTATGGCATTAAAGTGTTAATAAACTAGCTCATTGTGAGTTTCTGTTATAACTTCAAACCCTTTATTACTGGGACTGAACAAAAATACTTAAGCCCAAAGTTCATTCTTGGTTAGAGAAAAGAGCATTTTGTGTACGCTGTCTTTTGCTGTTGAAGTCACTTTGCTCTTTGTGTTTGACTGAAATGGACTCTCTGACTTTCACTCTGGCATTAAAATCTGACATTAAAATGTTAACATTAGCAGGAAAATACAGCTGGGGCTGATGAGAAATTAACCATTTCCTATGAAGACATTTTGTTATTATATTAAAGGTATCCCTTGGAGTTTTGAACCTAGTAGCCTTTGGAGCTGTTTGTTTATGAGCAGGTCATTTTATTTGTCTTGTGTGCATGCACAATGGTGAACGCAGCATCCTTGCGCAGGGAAGGTCTGCAAGCTAGTTAACATGTATGTAAACAATGTGGGATTTGAAATGTTCCATAAAAGCAACTTTGCAAATGTCTTATGAGGAAGGAAATACATTTAACACATTTATGACCAAAACAAACGATGGGTTTTGGTGAGTAACTGAATGTAAACTTTTGTTCAATTATATGAAAACTCCACAGGCCACCTTAAGTGCTGGACAAGTGAAAGTTTTTACCTGCTAGTAACCTTTAAATTAAATGTCATAATGATTCATTCACTAAGGAGCAATAAAATCTGTTTTTAAGTAGTCCAAGTCCGTGCAGCGTGTTTGCTCTATCTTTTCTAAGAGTTACCCTGAACCCTGTACCCTTTATTACTGAAAATAAGACTTCCTGGGTCATTCTTTAATAGTGCACCTGTGATTTTGTACAGCTGGCTATGTGTTGCATGTTGACATGACCACAAGCATTTCTTGTTGTCTATACATTTTACTGAATCTCTCTAGCGTCACAGTTTCCTTTGTCTTGGGTGAATTCAGTTTGCTAAGATCTTAATAACAAGTGGATCTAAAGGTAATACCCAATGTTTTATTCATTCCTTTTAGATTCAGATGAATAAAGTCTCATCAGTTCCTTTAATGCACCGGCTTCTTCCGGATTAAACTGTCCTGACCTGTCGCTAACACTGTGCGGCAGCCCCCACCCTCCATTTTCCATGGAGAGAGGAGAGAAAGGTAAATGCTGGGTTTATCCTTGGTCTGGAGCCTGACTGTGCAAGGGAGCATCCAGTTCATCGCTTGGCCTTTTACAGCTTCATTGCCTACTTTACAGTAAAGCCAGGTGCGGCGAACCTTTCATCGGGCTGACATATTACCTGATTTAAAGATTCCCAGGGTGGCAGGCCACAGTAAAACTTGGATCAGTTGAGGCAATCTAAGGGTTCCTTCAAAGTGAAACTAAGTAATAAAACAGTAAAGGAGACACACACTCTCTCCTCTTCTCCCTGCTCCTTTTTGCTTTTCTTCTCCAAGTTTAAATTGGCTGGATTATCAGAAAGCCCATTTTCTCTACTAATCTGCAGTAGAAGAGATCTGATCATTTCCATGACTGATAGAATGAAGTTGAAGCCCTTTCACACTGGCAACATAGCAGTTGTGTTCTTATTTTAGCTTGATTGAAATGTGCCTGATTATCCAATGAAATCCTCTATGTGCAAAGTACCAACAGCTGTGTCATTTTAATACTCATTTACTCGAATGCTCACCAAGTGTTTTGGTAAGGATGTTGCTGAAAGGGCATTTTAAATAATTCAGTGAAGCACTCGTTTGTTTCATGATGCATGAAATCAAATTGTAATATCTGACACACTGCATGGAATGTATATATAAGGGTGTATAGAGCACCAACTACTCATTAAATCTGATCTCAGTTTAAAAAAACACAAGGAACAACAGCAGTGTCTTTTCACTCTATTCACACTCTATTGATTTCAGTTAGCTAGTAAGATTCCTTGGAGCTAGGATTTATTATTATATTGTGTAACACATGCTATATATAGGTGAAAAATATAGGTGAAGTGTGTATCAAAGTGGCAGATTATTGTTCAAATGTGAAAGATCTGTTGTGATATGTTTTTCACAGCTATCTTGTAAAACATCCAAGTTGTGAACTGAATGTGTTGCTGAACAATACTCAGTTTAATTTGCCGCAGACGCCCATGACGCACAACATTAATCCATTGTCATGTATAAAGGCTGTACATTATCATTAATAAATCAATTGTTTAATGAATTTATACAAATTAGAAAAGAAATACAGCTCATCTCTAGTTTGTCTTTTGTTTGCTCATTGTTTTGTATATCCTTTTAGCTTCTACTAATGCAGTAGCTTGTGTTGCTTGTGTGTCAAAAATACACATAAAATATAATGGGACAAAAATATGAAGATTAACAGTTAAAAAGAAAAATGAAAGATGAAGCAAAAACGAGAGCTAAGAAAAATAAAAAATAAAAAATCAGACTGTTTTAGATGTATGCGCAGAGGTTTTGAGAGCTGTCTGTGAGATTTCTGCTTTTATCTCAGTACAATGGAAGTTGAAAAATGAAAATTTAGTTTGTGGTGCTCAGTATTTGAAATCAATCAAATGTTCCAACAACAGTGTAATTTTCTTTGCATGATTCACATACTTCCATGTGAACAGTTTCACAGGAACTTCTTTCTACTAAAGAAATAGTCCCTATGAAAGCAGTTTGCAGTGAGGTCAAGTAACAGAACACTGATGCATTCAAATGTAATTTTTTAGTACTCACAGGAGCCCAAATTAAATTACCTCCAGTGTATTATGATGGAAGCAGAAATTTCAAAACTTCTGCTTATAAAACCAATACCACAATAAGAGTTGGGGGTTCATTTGGATGAACCAACCTTCTTTAAGTCTACAACTCAGAATCCAAACTTCATTCTCTTTGACCAGAGAAATACTTTACAGAAGGAACTAGTTTGCTACAGCGGGTCATGTTAGTGTACACCTCAAATGCCCTGCAGGCAGCCAACATCTAAAGGCTGGATACAACAATGATACTTGTAGAATCAATACAAGCATCGATACCATACAGACTACCAATATGCTCTAGGCTTAAATCATTCACCTCTGATGTCTTACACAAGGGGTTGTCAGAATGACTTGCCTATATGACAGTTGCACACCATCAAAGCACAACATCCACCTCAGGTATAGTCCTAGTCAAGCTACAAGGTCCTCCCAGACTGTTGAGTGAAAACAGGTACATACACACGTGCTGCTGAATCAATATACAAAGAAATTGCAGCTGTAAGTAAGACCATGATGAATGAGACAGACCTGGAGGTGATTGAGCATGTCTGCTCTGATGGTGGTGCATTTAAATTGGGCTGTACATGTAAATGTTTTCCCTTAATTGGTAGCCAGAAGAGGTTTATCACCCGAGGTGAATACAGATCTGCAACAGAGGCAACTGAAAAGAAATTCAATTCCGATTTAATGAGCTGTAGGCTGGAAATCTACGTTTACGCTCATAGGTTGAGTAGAGAGCCACTTCTCGCTATACTGAGATGTAGAGATTTTCTCTCCCTTTTTTTTACTCTGGTGATTAATGTCCTGTGTTTGACCTTATTGACTTAAAGCTCAAATGAGGAAATTGCTCTCAAGAGTGGTGCACTTTTACCCTTCATTCAGACCAGTATGTCACGTATGTGGATTGTATTTCCCTTGATGGTAGATTAGACAATTTTCCTATGCAGAGGAAAACAGAAGCCAAATGAATTTTGAAACTGCACTACAAACAACTGGGATGGGCCACAGATGGCAGTACTGTCTGTTCAGGTGCACTGGACATCAAAGTCTTTACTGTTTAAGAGGGCCTCTTGATTAACATTGTCTCTGAGACAAATCTGCACATTAGACAGCTCCTTTTATGGTTGTGACAAAGCATAGGCAAAAATACATGACAGGAAGGAGCCACAGTGGAAAGTAAAGATCTAAAAAGAAAGCAGATGCCCATACTGAGTGAATTACAATAAATCATCAAATAATAGTGGGGGCTGTCGGAGCTATCGTCTTCACACATCACAGCATTCAAACTTCTCACAATAAATGAGATGCCTCTCATTTTACATGAGAAGATAGGCATATTGTTGAAAGACCATTTATCCATCTTAACAACAGAATTCTTATCAGGGTTGGGAAAACAATTTGACTGCACAAAAAAAAGTGATTTATGGATATCCTCTTTATGTTAGTAAAATCTAAATGATCTGGTACTGCAGTGAAATTGAAATTATTGTAAAGGCACTGCATGGCAGCACCAACGTCAACCTTACGTACTGATAGATGACTGTAATAAAGTGCAGCTGTAATGTGGCATTTTTCAACCTATGTTGGGGATCCTAGAGGTTATGAATAAAATGGAGATTTTGCATGAACGTACTTAATATCAAGACAGCTATTTATCCTACAAAAACTGAACCACTGAAATCAATAGTCACTGATATGTTTATTGTATTGTACACTGGCACAAAATCAATGTAATATGGGTTTCAGAATATCCTGCTGCATCTCTTAAATTGTGCAATTGGTGGATAATCTTTGGAGATTTCATTTGGATTTATTTTGGAGCTGCTGTAGAGTTTGTTTTAAGTGGTTCAGTTACAGGGATTTCCACACCATCGGAGCAACTGTGTATTCTTCTGAGGCTCCATGTAGCCTGCTGGACTGCTGGAGATAATCTCAGTTTAGCATTTCCACACAAAAGCTGTCTTTGTGGCTACTCAAACAATGGCAGACCACTAGAAGCCTCAGATCAGGCCGTTTGTGAAAACAGTGCCATGTAGCCCTCAGTTGCACTCTTTCTGAAACGGCAGTTTGTACATGTAAGCCAAAGCTCAAATGGTCTCCCACCAGAGTGTCCCTGAGGCCTTGATGCTTTGGCATGAGCACGAGTCTTTTTGTACAAATAGCAGTGACAGCTATTTATCTACCTCCATTTTTTTCCACTTAAATTGTCTTATTGAGAAGTATTGTCAAAACCTCGATCAAAAGTAAGTGACAAAAGAGTGAAACCACACAGTCTGCAAATAGCATTAAATTTTAAAAAAAATTAAATTAAGCAAGATATACAATTGTAGGTATCTGTAAGATCAGTATGTGTGCAGTGTCTGTGTGAGTGGAATGTATGTTTAAAACAGAACAGAATCAGTCAGCAGGCCAGAAGAAGAGAGAGTCAAATCATCAAGTCCCACCTGCTAAGGTGTATTGCATCTTAAGACAGGCATCAGTTACAACCACCAACTACCTGGATTAAAGGGACAGAACACTGCAAGATACAAAGAACAAGAGAGGGCCCAAACCTGGGGCCGTCACAGTGAAAACATGAAAAGCAAGAGAAAAGGCAAAGCAGGAACTTGGAGGTCACAGAGGTCTACGCAGACATGCAATGAGGTGAGTTTTGTTTCTGCACAGCTATGCTAACTGACAAATCCTGTGCGAGGAAACTAAAGCAGCAATGTGTAGAGTAGAATAGTACAAAATAGTCTCCTGTGCTGCTATAAAAATGTGTCTAATGTCAATCTATATAGTCAGCTTCTAAAAAAGATAATTAAGAGAATATTTTTGAGACCTTATGTTTAATGGCAATTGCACTGTTCTTTTTAACTTAAAATGTTATTTTTCCCCCACCACTTGAGTCGCAGTCAGAGAAAATATGATGCATCATACTGTAAAGTGAGGCAATGTCCGTTTTCATTGAATGTGTCAATAACAAAAGTAAAATTTGTTATTAAATCATCAGCTCTTTCGTAGTGAAAATTCTACAAAATTTAGTGAAAGGACCAAGTAACCCATGTCATGATGTCCAGAAGGGGCAAATAATAATTTAGGATCATATAACTGGATTACATAACATAACACACGAAACCTATGGGTATAATCTGCTTTCAAGAAAAGGATAAATCCACACACACGGATAGAAAGTGAGGTATTGCTGGTATGAGTGCTCTGATTCCTTGTCTGTGCACAGTATTTATTATCTCAACAGAAAAATGTTGAATACAGAAGTTATATCTCAGGAGAATCATACTAAATCCAGTTAAATATCAAAAACATTGTCTTAATTCTTTAGGGCATCTTTTGTCCTGACATGCTCATAAACTCTGACCTGTAACAACAGCCGACTCGGAAAGCTCAACACAACCTTTAGATTAGCATAAATCTTTAAAGTGGAAGCTGTCACTCATTTGTTCTGACTGGCATTACTGGTGATGTAAGGTAAACGAAAAGTGGCTAGATAAGCCTTTTGTCTTTGTCTGTTAAATGCCCTGACCTTGGATTATTGAGCTTCTGTCAACTGCAGTCTCCACTCCCTGTTGCTTATTTACCAGCTTTGTGCTTGTGTAAGGGCATTGTGGTGAGAAGATGGATGGCAGTTTTGAGGCTGTCTGTTCAGACACTCAAGACCGTCATTAGTCCTGACCTCACCTGGCTCTCTGATGTAGGCTGAAAGGCTTCTTTTGCAATGTTTCACATGATGTTTGTGAGAGTGAAGATGATAACTGCTGTATCTCCTCCACAGTGAGGACTGTGATGCTGAATGCGGTCTTGTTTGTCCATTTTGGGGAGATGTTTTGAACAATGTTATGAAGCGGTTGGGTCTGAGTGCAGGTAGCACAGTTGAGTCCCCGCTCCATGTGCAGCATGCAGCACGTCTCCCTCATTTCCAACTTCTCTCTCTGTTCTATCCCAATAAGGGCTAAAAAGAAGAAGCAGTTGGGTCTAAATGTCTGCATGGCTTAATCTCCAGATATTTAACAGTGGATTGTCTTAATGTTACAAATAATGCCACATTGAAATTACAGTGTCATGTTAATAAGGTACATGGTCGTTAACATCTTTATTTTATTTTGCATTTTCCTTTTTTATTTGGGGGACATTGCATGTCTTTCTGTTGTGGTTTGAATTATGTAAACAGGCATCATGTGTAACAAACCATTGATGCTATTGTTAATTTTTGGCAGTGTTGGGCAAGCTACTTGGAAAATGTAGTGAGCTAAGCTACTAGCTACTCTACATTAAATGAAGCTTCACTACACAGAAGCTACCCCCCAGTGAAATGAAGCAAGCTAAGCTACAGCAACGTGACAAAAGTAGCTTATTTACATCTAAGCTACTTTTAATTTTTTAATAGTTTATAGTTAGGTCATTTATATATAAATATTTATATATACACACTCAGACACACGCAACATAGGCCTAGTTTATATTGAACCAACTTCATTCCACAGTAGCAACAGAAGAAAGACTAAAAACCTGCTCCAAACAGTGTGTTTGTGCAAGAGAGCTAAATCAGACACAGAAACTCTCCTACTTACTGCCATATCATTGCTGCAAATGTACTTCCTCATACAACAAACGGAGAACCATTGTTTTTTGTATAGGCTAAAGCAACTTAATTATCAAATTATTAATAAATTTAATTAATTAATTATTAATTCTAGATTTTTTATAGTTTATATGTGACTTTGTGCTCTGGCAACATTGCAACCTAAACATTCATGGCAGAGAAAGAGCGAGAGAGAGAGGGACACTCTGTCGCACGTGTCTTTATTCCCCTGCAGCAAAGTCGCAAACATCAACCCAAGGATCGGTACGTGATGTCACCATCACAGGGCAGCGCTTCTGCCGGCTGCACATACAGGTCCGTGTGTGGCGGTGGTGTCACTTACTGATCCTTCAGAAATGCTTGGGAAAATGTAGCGTGTGTGGAAGCTACCGCGCTACTCGGCCAATAAAAGAGCTTCGTTACTGAAAAGCTATTTGATTCAGAAAATAGCGACGCTACCACCAAGCTACCGAGAAATGTAGTTAAACTAGTAACGGCGCTACTTGTAGCGACGCTACTGCCCAACACTGATTTTTGGTATTATTGGTCTGCCACTCCGTCAGTCCAAAATGTTGATCTTGACTGAAAACAACTCTTGGAACTCCCATGTAGAGTATTTTTGTACAGCTATAAATTACCATGACTTGGATGGTCATTGGGATTCATCCTCAGTTAAATTTAGTACCACTAGGAGGTCTCATTTCGACTACAGCCCCAACAGTATGTTATTCATATAGACTATGTAACATTCAAAAACATTGTCAGTTCAATACCCTTAGAGGCTACAGGTTGGTTTGAACAGTAGGTTAGGGTGGTTCCTGTTACACTATATTTTTGCTAATTCAGATTAATAGTGGCAATGTCTTTAAAGCCATGGACATGGACTGGAAAATTCAATGTGCCAATATAGACCAGACTTTAGACCACTGTGGCCGCTATTCAGTAAGGGTTACATTGTCTCACTTCTGTGTGGTAATGGTCGAAGAACAGCATAGTCACGTCTACATTTTGAGTGCATCCAACAGTTTTATTTTAGGGCATGTTATAAGAATTACAGCTACAAGGGGCAACAAATCTTACCTAAATAAAATGTATTAAAAAATAATTTCTGTATCTGTATTTCTGTTGTCGTCGTAGGCCACTTACTAACTTAACATAACTTCCTGCCATTTATTTCTGTGTATCATTAAAATTCCACAGTAGTAGTTTGACGGAAAGGCACAGCTGTGATCCAGCATGGCACATTGAGGTATTGTCTGTGAGACATCTATATCTATTGAGCCCATCCAGAGTTATGTAACTGCTGATGATGCTGGTATTGTTGTGAATGTGTTGTCTCTCATCTGTGCCAATTCTCAGGATTCAGCATTTTCTTTCTGTGCTCTGCAACATTTAACCCTGTCAGATTATATTTTATGTACCACTCTGATGGACTGTGAAAATCTTAAATTAATTTGAATACATTATAAGCATGGAAGCATAGGCTATATTAATATCTGCGTTGAACAGAAAAACAACGGTGACTGGTGTTCTTTTTACCGATATACTGCTTTTAGTTGTGTGAGCTTTTTTTGTAGGTATGACCTGCACAAAGACTTTTTTTTTCCTTTTCAATTACCTGGCTCAAAGCTATAGGGATCCCAGAGAGAGCAAACAAAGCTTTTATCAGTCAATCACTAGCAGTGGAGGCATGTACTTGTGTGCCTTTAAAATTGAAAGCTACGTACTTATTAAGCCTTTCCTGCAAAGCACATTCCTCTGCAAGAAAAACTGATCTCTTCTGAAGGAGCGATCCTCAATTCACTGATATTTTTTCAAACTTGAAATAGACCCAATAGCAGTTATTCAGCCTGAGTTCCAAAGTACTTTTTGTTTCATCACCAATAGCCATAGATTGTCTTTGTGTCAGATTCTGAATATGACATATACGACAATATGGCGCTCACATTTATAGAAAAAAATTGAATAGCTCCCTTCTGTGAAATTACAGTAGCGGTGTATCTTATAAAAGAATTTTTCCTTTACTAAAGTTTCAACAGCCACCCATCTTTACCATATGTAACTGCTCACTTACTGTATGTGCTTATATTGCTTTACCAAGAAACATAATACCCCTTCTTTGCCCCTGGGAACTCACAGTAACACAGTGGTATAATTTTGAATTTGTGGAGAATTGTTTGCTTGATTTCTCCTTTCGCATGCTCTGTGGAAGTTAATCTCTTCTGCCCCTTTCTCTCTGTCAGGGTAAGAAATATATTGGATAGAGAAACTTCAGGTGACATAAAAACTAATGGGCTTTAAATTTAACCATGAGAAGAGATGATTGGAAAACTTTTTGAAGAATGTAAAATTATACTTCAGCGTCTCTGAGGAAGAGTCAGAGGCATCCGAGGACCTGTGTAATTCTCTCTCTGATGAAAACCCTTAATACTGATTTATCTGATCAAGAGTGTCTCAACAGCTTTCTCGGGTCTGCTTGAAGAATACTAATAAAGCCGTCAATGAAAGGCTTGTTCTGCAAAGAGCTGAACAGAGCTCAGGCCTTACAAACAGTCAGTCATTTGAGGCTGGTTTATAACTGTATTAACCACTGTGTTAACTAAAAACGTGGTGGTCACTTTTAGCCAACAGTATTAAAGGCACACCATGCAAAAATTCAATATAAACTGTATTAAGTGTATCAAAAAAAAAACCAGTTAAATGTTAGAGAGGCCTCGTGACACCATTAGACTGATTCAGTTTGCTGAACTATAAAAACCAGTTTTAAAAACACTTGAAAAAGCTACAAATGTGAAATCCCACTAAAACAAAGAGCCACAGTTTACTTTATAACTGAGTCATGGTCATTTTATGTAATTCATGTTTATGTGAAGTAACATGCTGGATGGGTTTATCCACAAACTTCTCTCAGTATCAAATAATTTTACAAAAGCTGTTATAGTCCAGTGTTTGATGAGGAAAAGAGAAAATCCATGGCATCATTTCCAACCAAAATGGCACTCAGAATTGATGTCTAGTCAAAAGCTTGGTGTCCAGATGGAATAAGCTGCGTGAAAGAATGATCCAGTTTTACGTCCAATCTGTTTTCTGTTGGGACTAGGTTATCGACTGGATCCTTTGCTATTAACTTCCAGATGGATAAAATGAATTGTCCAATAAAATACACCAGTTACTGCATGTGACTGGTTTTTAACCATGGGTCTTAAAATAGTCTTTTTTTTAAACTAACGAACCATCATGTTCGTTTGGTTGGACAGCAAAAAAAACTGCTCCAAAGATTTGATTTCAAGATGACTTGATTTGATGTTTCTCTAAGAGTGGAGGGGTAAAAAGAAGCCCTTTTAGGAAAGTAAAGGAAAAAATGCTTTACTATTATCCATATATTACTTTTTATTATAAAAAAAAGTGTCACATTTTATATCATATTTAGTACATAAAAAAAATCTTCCAAACATAATTTTTATTTTTCATGGCCGAAGGGCAGGCTGGAAAGAATCTGTTTTCTGTACCGTGAAGAGAAGTGAATCCTTAATTTTTCAGTGATGTATTCGATGTGAAATATTCTTCTTTGAGCTAAAATGGAATCAAAGTCTTTTCTGAGATTCAGAGTAAATCAAAAGCAGCACTTGAAGTGGTAACCTGCATCCTACATCTGGTTTTAAAAATAAGAACAAAGGCTTCTCTCTAATGTAGAAACTCTTAAATCTCTTAATCACTGTTCTCTGCCTCACAGTTTCAGATTGTCAAATTCAGTCAGTGATTGGTGTTGTACCAAAACATCCTCACAGTGTGGGGCCAATTGATGAAGGTCGACAGGGGTGCACTACGGTTGAGAGGCCTCTTTTTGGATTTCTGCTGCTCCAAATTAAAGCCAAAGTCCCAGCAAAGCACACAAATGGTTGCTTAAAAAGCAGGTAGAGGAGCTCTTGTAATTTATCACCCAGACTTAAATTTGTGCCTGGAGTCCACCTGGACAGGTATCACCACATGAAGGTCAATGAGGCAAAAAATAAAACTGCTTTGCTCCTGAGGAAAACCCTTCTTATGCGCCCTGTGAAGCTTTATAAGTCAAAAGCTACAGATGCAAAGGACACAGACGAGGCTTTCATGTACATAACTCTAGCATTTTCCAGATGTGTCCTTTGCCTGACACCAGACTCAACTCATATGTGGCCGTGGCATTTCAAGTTAAAAAAGCTTACCATCCTGATTTTCACTGTGCAGTGAAAAGCAATAAATGGAATCCCTGTGGACACTCACATGCTTTAGAGATGCCTCTTTGTGTAAAGAGGAGGTAATCGCGCATAACAGCTCAAACGTCATCTGGACATGGGAGTCATAAATGAGAGCCCGGCACTTGCCACTTTGGCAGATTGCAGTGACAGGAGGTAAACAACGGAAAGAATGAGGAAGGACTCATCTGATAGGAAATGTCAGAGCATGATTGGATTAAAAAATCCTTCTAAATTAGGGTCATTAATCATGAGCTGGGAAAACAGTGACAGGTCTTGTTCTCAAATGCTCTCCTCTGGAACTAAGCTGAGTGCCACCCGGAAATTGTGCAATTACCTTAATACCTGATTTAAATGAAGAGTATGCATGGCAGTGTCAATTGTTAATTGGGGAAAACAGCTCATATTATTTAGAGATAATTGCTATCACAAGAAGTCTAGTTATCTAATCCTGTCTTTTTTGATATGATGCATCTGTTTGTCTCGAATGCATAATTAACACAAAAATGTTGACTTAAATTCACTTATATCTGATGCTGCCCTGCACAATGCAGCTATGGCTGATACAGACTGTCATGTGAAATGTGTGCCTTTGATGTAGTCAGAACTATTAGCCACATCCCGGCCAGTAATACACATGTCAAGTGTGACATCTTAAACTCTATCATCTTTGCACTTTCAGATGGAAAATTGAGAGCTGTGCACCGAGTAGAAATATATTTTTTTCGTAGTCCATCTCGCAGTCATCATCTTTCACCCAATAACCCAGTTCAGTACTGTAGAGTGCACACAGCAATTAAATCGGAGCAACAGGGTTTCCGCTAATGTATCACATTTCTCTGCTCACTGTGTCGATGTAACAAACTACACCCCTGAGGGCTGCTGCTGCAGAATGATGGCACGAGAGCTGGAATTGACAGGGGCATGTTAGGAACCAACAACCCCCCCACCTCTCCCACCACAAGGAGACCAGACATCTCCTCACATGCACTTCCCCACTGTGTGATGCAGTGATACCAGAGGGAATCTAATCAGAAGTTGCCTGACTTGTGCATAAATCATTGCGGAGCTAATCGATGCTTATTCTGCATGGATTATTGATATCTGTTGTGAAATCAAAGCCATTTTTTCCTTTTGAGCTGCTGATTCTCCATCAGGCAAAGCCAGAGTGGCCCTAATGCAGTCAGAACGAGACTGAGCATGTGGGAAGATGTGTGTCTCATATCTAATTTCTTCTCCCACATGTACGATATGTGAAAGATGTCTCACTCACTTAGGGTGTGCAAAAAGCCTGTGTGGTTCAAGCATGTGTGTATTTTCTTTGTGCATGCATGCTCCCAACCCCCAGGGCAGTCCCTTTATGGTTCTTGGTTGGTCTCCATAGGTGCAGTCATAGAGAAAGACGTGCACTTCTCAGTAGACTCATGTTTGCATGACTAATTTCAGTGTGCGAATGCCTTCATGAGACAGGAGTACAGGGACACAGTTTTCTATTGAGTATCATCTTAATTAAACCAAATTTCCCTCAAAGACTCTACAGGCAGCTATTTTAGATTGCAATTAGCCATGCTTCATACAGCTAACCATTTGTCCACAAGTCTCTACTGGTGTGTTGTTAAGGCAATATTTTAGACTACTTTTCTGCACAATTCTTCCAAAAGCAGAATACAGCTGGAATGCACATCATATTTAGCTTTATTTCCAGAGAATTACCTGATCACTGAACCATTGCCTTTCCCTCAGTCATATCCCACTAGATGGATAGTACATGCAAGTTCTTTATTATGGCTGTATTAATTACACATCCCCAGGCAAACTGTGCTCCCTGGCCAGCTTTGTCACATGCAAGTTTAATATGATTCTGGTGGTGAGTGTGACACCTCTCAATGAATTACTCAGGGTGTCTGTTTAGGTTTCATTAGCAGACTTGAGATTTCATCACTGTAAATGCACATGTGTAAGGACACAGATGCAGCTAACACTGCTGATTCCTCAGGTGCAGCCAGAGGCCAGTCTTCATTCCAGCTCCAGCTCCAGCTCCACCTCCAGCTCCTTGTCCTCACAGCTACTTGACTGTAGCCCACTTCTGACACACCTGAGGTATATTTGTTTATGTCTGTCATAGAGTCAGAAATGGGCTAACACTGTGTCAAACCCAAAGACAAATACTAAAATCAGAGGTGAATGACCAACAAAAGCCAATAGAAGATGGTTATGCATTATTTCTTCAGGTAATGTAGATAACCCAGGCAGACCCAGAGCCAGACCTTAAATTGGGAACATACTGTGTGTACTGTATATCCATTGTGTTCTTCAGATACAATATTTTGTTGTATGGTTTTCATTACAAATTTCTTATATTAGGGCATCAGGAAACTTCCTATTTATGTAATAATTCTAAGTCGGACATCAGAATTTTTAAGCTGCAGACTTGTCTCATTCAGTTATAGACAAATAAGTAGCATCCTTTTAAGCCCTGTTGTTTTGGCAGATTCAAAATATCATTATGACCCCCTAGGTGAAGCAGTACATGCTTGTCAAAGCTCTGACAAAATATTCCTGGTTTACTGTAATTATTTTACCTGATCAGATGGAGTGCAGTACACAGCTAAAAATATATTGTTAAAAATGCAGTTTGACCGTAGACCTACTGGCCGTTGCTGGATTTTGATGTTAACACACAGTAACAACTCAGCTGCAGCCACATGATGCTGCCCAAGAAGGTTATCTGCCTCTGATGATTTATCTCTCTGCTATCTACACCCAATACAGGTATGTTATTAGGAAAGGTTGCTAGTTAGTTATCAAGGAAAAAGGTTACAAGGCTACATTCCAAATGGCAGTGAGAAAAAGCCTATCTTCACCCACAGAGCTTATGGTCTGCCACTGATAGTGAAACATTAAATTATTAATGTATTTTCATTTGTGTGTTGGTTCTAGCCAATGTTGCAACATCCGCCTCTCCAAGGAGATTGTTTCTCAAAGATAAAACCTCTTCCCAGCCGCCTGATGCTGTAAAGCAAGTAGAAAGAGTCATTCAAAAGACTTAGTGCCATAGCTGACAGAGCCTCTGCTTCCTGCCTACCAAAACACTAATTTAGAGTGTGACATCATTATCACTATCCTTCCCTGTTGTATAAAGAGGATGTGACAAATTCCCCTGACTCCAATTAAGTTCTAGTTTAATTACTTCCATTTACCAAGTATTAATTCAGATTCCTCTTCTTAAACCCTCACTAATTCCAGTATGATGCATTGTCACCCACAATTTCTACACAGTACACAGTTTGCAACTTTAAAAAGTAAACCCACTGGCACCCACCTGAGATGTGACTGAGTCACAGAGGATACTCAGAGGATGTAATATTAAAAATGTGTGATTAGGCAAACATGTTTTAACTGGTGCACTGTAACAATTGTTAACAGAGTTTAATATTGTGAATTTTATGAAAAGGCCTGTTGGAAAAAATTAACTGTTTGAGTAGCTGAGTTTGGATGTGAAGCATAAACAAAATTCTGCCAAGATTAGGTTATTTGGCAGGTCTAAAAATGTTTGAAAAGCTTCATCAAATCAGTGTAAACAGTGACAAAGCATATTGATGCTGAAAATTGTTCCCCTGACTCAAAGATTAGTATGCACTGTCTTGTCATAGCTGAAGGCTTTGTAGCGTACTATTTTTGCATTCTTACAAAAACTGAACTCAAATTGAGCTAGCTCTTCTTTAACTAAGTACTACTACAATAGTGTAACTAATTGGAAACAAGCTGGAAATATTTTATATATGTGAACATGCAGCTTTAAATGAAGTCTTTTCACTTTGAGCAAGGCATGACGTAGGCTATAAAATCACGTTTCATTGTTTACGTTAGAGATGTACCAGGTGCTGGTCTACAGAATGTGTTGTAAACTATCCAAAACTAACCAGCAGGAGTCACACGACCACTATTTTTTATGATAGGCAGCCGAAAAAAAGCAGAGAAAATCAAAGCGGAAGTGAGGAACTAAGCGGAGCAGGAAAACTTTTTTGTAGAACTTGGAGATCGGAAACTACGTGATGAAAAGTGAAAACAGCTATATGCCGAGTTAAAGCGTTTGAAAGGCAACCTTGTCGTTGAGGTACAATGGGACTCCCCACTTTGGAGTTCAGTGACTCTTTCCTGGACAGTCCGGACTTCAGAGAGCGGCTCAAATGCCATGAAATAGAGCTAGAGCGGACAAATAAATTCATCAAAGAACTCATCAAGGATGGGAATATGCTGATCACTGCGCTCAAGAGTAAGTAGCCCAGTGTGGCCTTTTTCACTCCTACGGGTCCAGAAATAATATTTTATAACTATAACCACCTGAAAGCCACAGGCTACTTGTAATTAGAGGATGCATTCATTACAGCTTATTTAAGTTTTCTGTATTAGGGTCCGAATGGTCCCATCCCTCTTTGAAGCCACCAGTAGCTGAGTAACCCTGTGGTCTCCCATTGGGAAACATTTATATTGCTGGTGAAAAGCTTTGAATCTATACAAAACCCACACCTAATTCATTATACTTAGGTTATTGTAATATTTGTTTGCCTTTTTGTCTGCCTCCCTGGGTGCACTGCATGCATACTTAGGCTCCCAAAGTACATACAGTTTTGACTCCAGTTTTAAAAACTAGAGTCAAAACTGTCTTTATGACATAAATGGTTTTACTCTGCTCTAATACCTAATCACAAGGCCACAGCCAGACATATGGAGAGTTCATTAGTGCAGAGCCAGAATTTGGTTTAATGTCAATCCATTAATGAAAGTTGCTTTCACCCTCAAGGGCTTTCATATCACTCATCACAGAAGTGATGAGTGAACACTGTCTTTAATGACTTGACTGACTGTAGGACTGTCTTGATGAGGTCGTCAGCATTTTGTCATCGGTCATTGTCCTCTCAATTTCCAAGTTCAATCTCAAATTCCACTGTGCTTATTAAAGTGGACTTCCTGTTCTGCTGTATCCATGTAGAGTTTGGAGTTTGGTCTTTTAATGTGGCTGTAAAGGGGAGAAAAGATTACAAATATGGGCCTAATATTTGGAAAAATACCTGGCTTGGAAAAGGATTAAAAGGCCATGGCAGTGTGTTGTAGTGAGCTTACTAACCATCACTAAGCGCAAAAATAATTGTTTTTCATGATTTAACCTAACACGGTCCTGTCAGCCTTTTATTGGGAAAAAGCATCATTCTGCTTCCATGTTTTTCATCACCATTCACACACAGTACATGTAGCCTACTGTACATGGATTTGCCTTTTGTTGCTCTTGTGTAGGCGACAGGCAGGCACTCAGTCATTGAAGCTGAAATGCCACCTAGGAGTAGACATATTGAAAGGGGTTAAATTGCAATGGCAAACTTTTTTTGACATTTAAACGTCAAATATATACATTTGATTAGGTTTAACTTGCAGTGCATTATTAGTCCATATGTGTTTGTGACTATGTGTGCACATCTAAATTGCTTCTGTGCCAGATATATTCAGGCATGATGGATTGTATACCATACGATGGGGGAGTAAGTCAAGATAGGCTCATTTTTTATGGGCCTGTTGTATAGTGTTGTATATGAGCTGAGTTGTACTGAAGCAAAGCCGCTGTGCAAGTTATAAAAATTATTTAAAAAAATGAGCTTGTTGGCCTTACAAATTATAGTTCTTGGGATAATCAGCTCTCCTGGACTAATCAGATGGGACAATGATGTGCATAATATCTCATTATTTTTATTCAAAATCCAGTCTGGCATCTTAAATGTTGAGCATGGTGGAGAGATGGATGGACAAATTTATACACAGACAACTACAGAATAAAGCAGTTACTTTAGCTACACTGGTAAACCAAAGTGGAATTGTTAATAGTGATATAGTAGATTTCTTCGACACTGTTTCAGTTGTTTTGTTTCTGTGGGTATATTTGATGTCAACAAAACCGTAAGGAGCACTTAGCATCATCGTGTGTTACAATACCACTGTATTCAAAATAATTTACTATTTCTTAGGGCTGCTGAAGGGCAAACCTATTTTATACCTTTTCTTTGCAGGAAAACTGTTCTGTCAGTGGGCAGGGCAGCACAGGTGGACAGGAATATCGTGCTGAATGGTTTATTCATGGCAGTTTGGATACTAAGTAGCAGGAAGTCAAAGGTCCTTGCAGTTTAATACCAAATAGGACCCTAACGCTCCAGGTTGTACTATGCATATAAGACAGTCTCAAGTGAATTGGGACTTTGATTGCCTTTGAGTGGTTTATGGATGCAGAGAAACTGCATAGCTAAGGACTTATTGGATCCCACCCTTCGTGTCCCAGGTCGCTGGTCTCTTGAAGTTAAAATTGAGGAATGGAAATCTACCAGTGATGAACCTCCAATGTGTAAACTAAAACTTGGCCACAACCCAACCAGCTACAGTAAGGACTTTTGGGTTGTATTTGTCTTTTCTTTGTAGTAATGAGTCGAACAGTCCTTTAACTGTACAGCCCAGTTTCGGTAAGGGGCGGTAGAGTGAGAGAGCGGGAAGCAAAGAGCCTGGAGTAAATTATTGATGGTCTTTAACTTAGGACCCCACAGAGGTTTATGACCCTTTATGACCTGTCATCAGTGGTGACATTACTAGAGGACCTTTAATGGACCCTTTCTTAATACTAATCATCTCATGTTTCAAAATTAAATCACCGCAATTCATAAGTCACACATGTGCTATCTGTGTCAGTGAGGCTCACTGAGCCAAGGTGGACTTTCATGTTCATGTTAATACATTACTTGTTGAAATTGTTCTACACATTACTGGAACTGGCTTTAGCAGTCTTTAATATGTGTACTTTATGTGTATATAGTATACATGTGTAATGGATGTGCATGGAAAGTCAGTTATATGTTTAAAGACAATTACATATGTTTAGAAATGGTGCTTTTTAGGATTAACTATGTGAGAATGACAAATGTAATTACATTTGACATGGTTGTTTCTTTGGTGTTGCTGAAATAATGAAGCAGTAAAGAAAGGTAGCATCTAACTTGGCTTGTCTTTTTCTTGATATGAATATACTGTATATAATTAATCAATTTCTATTCCATTTTGCCTCTTCTTTATGTAAACATGGCGATAAAAGAGAAAACATATTAAACATATCTCCATTATAATGTTTTTATTAATGGTCGTAATGTGGATTGTGGTCTAAATATGTCCTACGCTACATTTTGAACATAGGTATTTGTTGGTATGGATCATTTGTTCCAGGTGCAAGTAGCACTTACCTGCAGATGCTGTAAATAGCTTTGCCTTGATATCTGTGGCTGGCACTGACTGTTCACACCTGGTGTAAATAACAACTGCTGACTTTTATTAATCTCTCATGGTGACTGCAGTAATTGAATACACTAAAACACTAATTATCCCTTTGTGACTAGGGTGGGAGAAACCAGATACAAGGCAAATAATAATATGTTTAAGATGTGGTAGGTACATTTGTCTACACAGCACTTGGGCAGGTAGCCAAGCATCATTGGATGCTTATGTTGTATACTTGAAATCTATCTGGTAACTTTCAAATGGTAACTGTAACATAGGTTGCCCAAAGCATCAGTACACCTGTGTTTCATTGACTGACCTGTGCACCCTTTATTGCAGTCTTCGCAAATACCACAAGGTTTTTGTTGAGACCAGTAACAACAACAGTAACAATGACTAAATGAAGCAAATGTGGAAGAGCTTTAAATGAATTGTTCAACATTCTGGGAAATATGCTTATTCTGTTTCTTGTTGAGAGTTAGATGCAGAAGATACTGTATATGACAAATAAAGCTACAGCCAGCAGCTGGTTAGCTTAGCTTAGCACACTGGTTTCATGCCCTGACAACTGTCATTTACATTTTTTTAATCCTTCTTTAAAAATGTACATAATATCAATCGTGATATAACCATATTATTTAGGCGGAGGAGTATTACCCACTGAAGCCATATGGTCAAATTTAAATGATTTTTTTAAAAAATGCATTAACATTGACCTTATTTAATGTCATGTGAAGTGATGATTGAAGGGCCGATCAGTGTCATTTGCTGTTGTGAGTGCTAGGTGTGTGATGGGTCTGTCATACATGTTTGAGGTTTTGAGTGTAGGAAGGCATGGTGATTTTAGAGGCAGTATGTGGGATGCTGGTAAATTAAAATGTACTTAATAATCACTTTTTTGTTTTATTAAGTTTATTAAGCATTTTTCTAACAAATCGCAGGCGGAAAACTCAAAAACAATATATTATTATGTTCATGGTTCATGTTAGCAAATAATTGCCCTGGGTTACTGGTATGTTGTTATAATTTGTTACGGAAAATAGGCTACTCCAGGGAGTGAAACAAACATAACAATGAATCGACTGAAAATGTTTTTAAAATTGATGACAATATGAACATGTGAGATAGCAGAGGAATCATTTCCCCCTGTACCTCATCCATTATTTATTTATTTTTTTAAATGCCTCATCATTAGTGATATTTGGCAATTCAAGATAATCAACATTGGCCGATGTCTGCACTGACATGGCCAATAAACGGGCGGCTGTGGCTCAATCCCGGTTCTCGGTTCAATCCCTGGCCCCCCCAGGCTGCGTGTCGAAGTGTCCTTGGGCAAGACACTGAACCCCGAATTGCCCCTGGCGGCTGTTCCGCCAGTGTATGAATGTGTGTGAATGTTAGTTTCCATTTGAGCACTTTGGCTCACTGAGTGAATGTGTGTGTGAATGGTGAATACAGATGTAGTGTAAAAGCGCTTTGAGTGGTCGAAAAGACTAGAAAGGCGCTATACAAGTATACAGAGCATTTACATTTACATTTAAACCAAAAAATGTCTGCGAACACATCTGCATGCCGTCTTGTCAGTCTTGTGGCTGCTGTGGAACAATGTTAGCACTCCCCTTTGTGAGTTTCAGGAAGGTGTTGATAAAGTTAGTTTTGAGCCCTAAATTTCCTCAGTCATGGATCAAAAAGTCATATCACTGTACTGTTTTATGCCGGGTACAGAACTCCGGTATAAAATATACATGGGTATTTTCTGCTAAGTTGCCTGTATGTCTGTTATTGCCTGTATGTCTAAGTTGCCTGTATTACTGTTACGGGAACTTTGTCCATCAGTAGTAGGCTAAGTTGCATAAAGTCACCAAAAAAAACAAAACTACAGAATTTGTCTTCTGGACTTTTCCTCCCACAGTTCCGTTTAGAGCAGCAGCTGTGCCTCATGTCAGCCTTTCAAACCGCGTGGTAGCTAATGAGTTACATCTGCACTATTGTGTTTACTGCCACTCTACCAGGCCTTGCTTGAAAAATATCCATCGTGTCACAACTTCTAACGTAATGACTCTGTGTTTCTCTGAAAAATGCTACAATGTGTGGCCAAATCTACCTGGGCTACCCGCCGAAGTTAAGTGCATGTGTGGGAAACACTGACTAAACCACCAGTGTCGACTGGCACTCCCTCCATGTTGTTAGAGACTTTGTGGGTAGATGGCTGCGACGCGATGCAAAAAGAGGAGCAAACCCTGGCAGGACTTTACCAAACATATTAACTCCTCATCAAACTATATTGGTATAAACGATATTGTCTAATTTTACATCTCTTTTGAAATTATATCGATATACCACCCAGCCCTACTATATACCACTTTCACTTAAACACCAGTCACATTCTGAAGTCTACAGTGTAAGCCAATGTATTTTTCTGTCTCAATAATTAATAATCAAAAAATCAATTTAAAACAACACATTACTGACTAAGATAACCATGTGTATTAGATTTTTTTCTGCATGGAATAATGTAATTATACTGTACATGACTTTCTTGGTTTTTATATTGACATTATTGCCATCAGCCGTCCTGCTCTCTAAATAACTGTGTCAGACTTTGAAAAACCCATATCGGTTGACCACTACTCATCATGAGTTATTACTTGCTTCAAACACACACTGAGCACCATGGGCGTGAGCACCCTCTTCCTCCTCACCTGTCCTGCATGGTAAGTCCAATATTCATTAGCCTGACTGGCCGGCTCCCAAGAAAGCGTTTTGAGACTGTTTAGCTCTCTAGATGCTTGACAGTTTTCAACCAACACTTGTTTCCTTGGCTTTTGTCATTTCACACTATAGTGTACAGTTGTGTGTATGAGCTTGTGTTCTGGGAGTGGCTACTGTACTTTGGGTCATTTGATTCAAAGTACAAGCTTTTACAACATAGTCACAGATGCTCCTATATTTTTAGAGACTAAAATTACTTGCTGATAAGAAATTTAGTTTCTTTAAAAGATGTTCCAAGTGGCACTGCAGAGCCACAAACTATTATTGTGTATACTATATTTGTGTACACATTTTTGCGATAGAACTTACACAATATGGATCACATTTAATGACATTGATAAATATTTATGAAAAAACACGGTAAATTACTGTGAAGTGCACCCATAGTCCCTGAAGGAATCCTCAGATACCCGCTTTGGCTCAGGCAATGGCTTGAGTCATAATTTGTACAGATTTGTAAAACAGCAAGCCAACTACTTGTTCCTGCATGTATTTGGGTGAAACTGTGCATCACTATGCTTTCATCAGATATCTGCTGTTTAGGTCTGAAGCTTGAATCTTCCGCAAAACTGTAGTAGTTTTAAAAGGAAATTTTTTTTCTCTTCACAGATAAGAATTTAAAAGAATGTTTTTTAAAGATGATTTGTGAACCCAAATAAGTACTTCATTTTCATAAGCTTTAAAAAAAATGCAGCCAGATTTGTTCAGTCTAAACTAGTAGACAGCCCATTATTATGTTAGCTGACTGTGTGTCTCTGCCACTACCCCATGCCCACGCTTGTTCACCAGCTACAGAATGATGCTTCCTCCCTGGGATACATGCACTAATGAATGTCTGACACGCATGGGTGTTGTTATTATAAAAATTACATTATTTAACAAGTCTGTCAACAGAATCTTTACTTAATCCAACTGTGCCTGCATATTTTTGAGGGATTAATGCAACTTAATAAAGCTATAGTAACTGAGTGTTATTTTATTAAATGAAGACATGACGTGCAGGCTTTATGTTAAAAGTGATTTCACAATAGCTTTCAGCTTTGGGAACTCTGAGTGTTTGTTTGTCTGAGGACAAGTGATGCTCCCAAGGCTCAGCCACAGGAAATGTCCTGTAAACATGCTTGTATAACCATCCCCCATCCTCCCTCAGATAGCATTTGGCTGGACATCATTCTGCTTGTGTGTGTGTGTGTGTGTGTCTCTCTCTCTCTCTGCTGGAAACTGTAAAGCAGACTGGGTATTGCAGGATTATACCATTTATAATGTATTGCTGCTACTTTACCTACTTTGATGAATTTGAACTCATGTAATGGAAATGAAATACAGGAGTACATTATGTGACTTGTTTATCAATAAAGCTGAGCGAAGCGGTAAGCACAGCTCATGCAGCACTGCGAGGGACTCTGGTGTTTTTGTGGACAGATTTTGATAAAAGGATTAGACGTTGTATTCCTAAAAGCTGCTTCCCCTCAGACAGCGCAGGGAAATGTGTTAGACTCCAGATTGAGGTCTGTTCTGAAGTACTCTGTTGTTACTCTGTCAGTCAAAGTGATTGTCACACCGAGCACACCATTCTCATACAGTTTGCCTGGAATTGCGCACATTGTTGCTTCTTCAGACTGTAAAGGATAAGGTGATACATTTGTGTTTCTCCTACGACACAAACAGTTCACTCATTCTTTTCAGCTGAACATGTTTATTGGTATTTACTTATATAACATGTTGTATTATTTACTATATGTGAATTTATTTCCTGCAGCGTAGATGAAATGCCATGATCGGGCAATTTAAAGACATCAAAAAGCTTGATATTAGAGGGGGGTGATGAAAGCAATGACTGTTACTAGTGCTGTATCTCTAACGTCTCTAAGGTGCTTTGGTAACACATGATTTGTGTAGGTCACCTGTTTAAAAACAACTCATGCTGACGTGGCTGGCAAACACTGAGTGTGCTATAAATTCTTGTAATGAACCATAACACTGTGTGGTAAAAGATGGTGAATTTTCATGTCGACTTGGCCTACACAGATGCTAAACTCAGACTTTGGATGGCACATTACAAAGTCTCCGGCACTTGGCACCATGGATTGCCAAGTTTTATTAGAAAGTGTTTGGACAGTGGGGGGTTTAAGTTTGCACACCTTCTTCTTTTTCTTACTTGGAAGCGTGTTCTTGCCTTGATAAGAGCAAGAAAGCCTTTCACATTCAAAAGATGTTTTGTAAAATCTTACTGCGAAAAGTCCAAAGCCAGCCGTTACTACATATGTGAAATTCTGCTTACTTTACGAGTACTTTTCCTTCCAGAAGCAGGTTAATCTCTGACAGAACTTGTGTCAGATGTGTTGTCTGTGTGTCTTCTAAAAGAAAATTTCTCAACTCTGTCTAAAAGCTGTTGACTTGGTGGTAAATGATGGAGGCTGTTTTTTTTTTTATTCCATCAGCATATCAGGACTAATCATATCAGGATCTTTTTCTTTCAGAACTTATGAATAAGCTGTATCATTGCATCAGCCTCATATCAAAAACCTGTGGTCAGTACTTTCCATCTCTTCAGTTGTTTTCATCAATTTAGATAGATGAAAACAATGCAGGTGTATATTCTGCAGGGACATGTAGATATAAAAATTAGATTTCTCTCTTTTATATTCTGATCACCAGTGACCTGAACCCTAACCCTGCCTGCTACTACAGCAGCAAGTAAGGAGTTATTAGATAAGGCTTTGTTTTAACAGTCGGCAATGGGTTTTGTTTGGTATGCTCTGGGAGTGCAAGGGCCCATCTGGTTTGCTCCCCTCACACAGATATTCTCCATCCCCTGCTGGGCGACTGACAGGCTAACGTAAGGTGGAAGTGGTCTTACCTGAAGGGCCACTCCCCCGTTACAATCCCTCCAAATGGAATCAAAGTGGCACAATGCACCCTACTGTTGCATCAAAGAGATCTCCCCTTTTCTCGTTAAGCTGGGAGCATAGAAGCGTTCCCCTTTGAAGACCTTACCATCTGAAATCAGCGGTGTCTCACTGACATGATAAAGTAGCTTCTCACTACAATGTTGATGTACAGGCAGACAGTGAACTACCTCTACAAAAGAAGTGCATTATTGCAGTATGCTTTTTTTGTTTTGTTTTGTTTTTTTGTTTGTTGCTTCAATAAAAGACAAACGTTTAGCAAAGACGGGGAATGTTCCTTCCTTTTCTAAACAGAAAATAGCTTAAGAGCATTCTGAGTCATTTTAGGGCCAGTGTAAATGTGTAGCTATTTAGCAAAAGCTTAAGATGAATTCTTTATTGTGCAGGTTGTTGCTTTTTAATGGAACACATTTATGCCTGTGACTTGAGGTTTTAAAAGCTTTTCTGCTCTAATTTGTGTTAAAGCACTCCATTAAAACCTCCAAGAATATTTGAGAAGTGAAAGCACAACATAGATGCTGCTTAGTAATTAGTGTTGTGATGAGTATGTCAGTCACATAACACAGAGTGCTGGAAGTGTAGTACACTGATGTTCTAGCATGCCTTAACATGTGCTAGTTAAAAGTACATGCTTGCAGCTGTAAATATCTGTCTGTAGAGGGGGAAAAAAATAACATCAACACTTTGTGAGAAAGGACTTTGGAGTTATGGTTGCTGCATACAAATACATATGTCATATTAATATTAGTTTATTTCAAGCTTTATGGCTGCTCTTTGTTATTTCAGTTTGTTTCTCTTTGGCAACATGATTTTTGACACTATTATTTATTTAGAATTTTTGCAGTTTTTATGACGAGTATCCTTCCAATATTGGTCCAAATGGCTTAGCATCCTTGGCGGCATTTTCTTACATTGCATTGAGACATTTAAAGACAAATGCTACTGATTGGAATTCAACTTCATACAAGCCACCCTTGTATCTGGAGTGTATTTCCGAGACAGTGCTAATATTTGATGTACTACTGAGCAAAAATGTGTGTATGTTCTGTTGTTTTAAATATTTAAACCAACAAGGTTATTTTTAGCTAATGAATAATACCATACAAGCTTAAAGTGACATGCTGCATTGTGATTATGTGGTTATGTCTTTTACCTAGGTTCACAGTTTATGTTCTGTGATACTAATATTTCTTATAAATAACACCAAATATAGATTTATTCATTTGTTAAAGTGTTGAGACATTTAGGCAAGCATAAAGTGTGTTGCATTAGCGTAGTTTTAGCTAAACCCCCCCCCCCAAATATTATTATATACCTGGGAAATGAAAGAAATATTATAAATATAGATATTTTACCTGTATGATATAGATACTCACATTTTACATAAAACCTCAGAACTATATGTACATTATTTGTATAAGTCGTAGTCTAGATTGCTGCTGCAGAATTTACACATGTTCTTAAATTATAATTCATGTCCTAATAGCTACTAAAGTAAGCATGCACTTCACCTGTTGGTGAGAAAACTGCAGATTTGCCTGCACTGTTGTCTGTGTTTTTTCAGGGGTTGTCAGCAGATAGAATTTGGTAGTATGTGGTTGCCCTGGAGACGAGATAAAGGATGTACCCAGGAGGATCTGCTGTGTGGTGACTGACAGCCATGGTCCTCTCTCACAGCTCATACACTGGGCACTAACTGGGGTAGCTGCTCCATCCAGTCATGTCTTGGCTGGGTGGTCAGAGCTTTACAGAGATTAAAACACAGGACACACTATTGTTCGCGTTACCCCTTTGCTCACGCTGGCTTTGTGAAGAATCCTCACTGCAGGTCAAATACAGTGTTAGAAAATTGCATGCAGGGTAAGATAAAATGTTTGCTGAGTGTAATAAAATTAGAAGCCACTATTTTAAGATAGTTGTATAAATAGTGTATTAATGACTCAATATTTCAAAAATAGGTTACTCTTCTTTCCCTGTATTTACTACCCTGAACACCACAGATACCACACATACTCAAAAGTGCTATGCACCAAATTCTTGTTACTGTCAGAGGAGATATAGAGGAATAAGATGAAATATCTGGGGAGCATGAAGTCTCTACTTCCTATACGCTCAACAAAGCTGCCTCTGTCTTTTGTTCTTTGTTTTCTCCCTTTCTTTTGGAAAGGAAGCTAATCTGTCCTGTTGCTATATGTTGCTGGATTGCATCAGTATCACCTGTAAGGTGTTATTTATTCTAATCATTGTAATATGGCCAGTAATCACAAGACAGGCCTGCACTGAGCACCAGAAACATGAAAACTGGAGTCCTTAATGGAGTTAATTTTTTTGTGGGATTTAATTACAACAACTTTAAGCCTCGGAAGTTACAGCATTTGTCGTTGTAAAAGCTGATAAAAATTTAAATATTAAGTACACTTATGATGAACAGCAATAGGGCGTAACTAGTGAGCCTCATGTAGGCAACCTATATCCTTAATTTCTTCTATTGTATGTTATGACATAGTGATGAGTCTGATCTATGAGCCCCCATCCCAGCCAAGCAAACATTTGTAGCCTATTACTGTATATATTAAAGAGGAACCACAAATGCAAAACATCATTTATTAAATGCCCAAATGTATATTATTATCAAAATGTACAGGTCCATGAGGTACATCCCCCTCACAAAATGCAAAGAAAACAATCCACCAGATTGATCAATAAAAACAATATGATTGACAATATATAAACATGTTGATTTTTCTTTCTCTTCTAACAAGCATAATTTAAAACAGGCATGCATAGGTTCATGCAGGATGCAGCTGCAGAGAATGAACAGTGAGCTTTTCGACTCAAATAGTGATAATAAAACATATTATTTTAGAGGACATTAACTGCGTGTCATCCCCTGCTTCTCCAAGGGAGGTAAGAGAGTAATTAGCCAAAGCTTGTGGCTAGTGTAGCATTTTGTTACTGAGGAATAGAGAACCAAAGCTAGCTCAGAAGTAGCCCACTTCTGGGCTAGCTTCTGCTCCAGCAGCTGTCTTAACCACATCTCCCATGAGCTCTAGGCGCAGAAGTGCTGTCAAAGCCTAACGAGAGCTGTAGCTGTGAGATGTTAATGATAAATGCTAAAAACTATTATTATTCCTTTGTTAAAATAAGGTGAATTTACCACCAAATAGTCTACAGTATTGGATAACATTTAACTCTTTAGTTATGTTAGGTCACTGGTGATAAGAATATGACAGGGTGGAATATACCTGTTGTACATACCTGTCCCTGCCGAATATACATCTGGATTGTTTTCATCTATCAAACTTGATGAACACAATGTAAGAGATAGAAGATAATAACCCTAGGTTTTTGCTATAAGGTTGATGAAACGCTACAGCTTATTCTTAAGCTCTAAAGAAAAAGATCAGTTATTAGCCCTGCAGTGCTGCTGTAATTTAAAAAAAGCCAGCCGCCATCATTTACCACCAAGGCAGCAGTATCCTTGGCCTTTACTAAGTTAGAAAGCAGATAACTTGCATTCATAAAAGTTCAAATCACAAATATATTTTATACCATTATGTTTATGTTTTTAGCAGGTTTTACTGACCTGACCTTAACAAAAGGACACAAGATAAATTACTGATAATTATTGCCTCAATTACTGTAAATGTGTAAAATTGTCAAAAAAATGTATTTAAATCAGGAACTTTCTGATACATATGACTGACTATATGAACTGTTGGTATTAAACATTGTACCACAGACACATTGTAAGTAGCCAAGCATTATACTGGATGCTGTAACTTATTAATAATACAAAGATCAGTTAGTTACAGTTTTTAAGGTGTACTCATTTCTTTGTTTTTTGGTGGCTACAAGGAAACATGTATTCAGCTGAAGGCAGCATTTGTTTGTTTTTTTAGGTTGGGGGCCTGTATGAATGTCATAGCTAAAGGATCTTCCATTATTGATGGTCCTGTGTGCACATCCAGACAACTGCAGCTAGGTATTGATCTCATATCAGCAGTTTTAGAGTAAAAGCAGGAATGATAGCACAATATCACTGGCACAATACATCATCTGGAAAGGTTCCAGTCAGTGGCACTCAGGGCATCCACAGCAACATTTTCAAGTGGTCAGATATACGCATTCAAGATAGTCTAGATGTCTTTAAGAACCTTTCAATCTGTGGTCGCTCTGAGTGAAAGTCTTGTTCCTACCGCTAACTAAAATACATTGAGATACAACATGTAACATCAAGCATTGTTATAAAGAAAAAGAGACTCACTGACAGATATCACATGACTCTTTTTTATCTGGCTTTCCAAGCAATTTATGTTCCTGTGGAGATGAGAGCATTGATTTCTGTGGGCTTTTAAGGTTGGTTTGTACTTTGCGATCCCTGTTAAATAAACTATTGCTGTCACACTAGCAGCTGTATAGGTTTCAATACAATATCCATTATGGGCTTTAAAACATTACCTCAAAGATACCACTTCTAGCAAACACTGCTAAAGTAGGTAAGTAGTTTATAACTTACTGACAGTTTTCACCTTTCAGGCATTATTATATCTTGATCAAATCGCCCATTGGGTGCTGCAACCTATGTCCCCTGAAACCTAAGACTTTTGCCCCTGTATCCTTGTTCATTGTTTTCACCCTCAGCCTCCCTGTGATCCTTCTTGACCCTTTGGCCCCACCCCTTAAAAATATCCCATGCAAAGGATAGACCTCCAAGCAGTGTTAATAGTGACTTTGGAAGGGATATGATGAGAGGTGCATGGCTCATATCCGTAAAAGCACACACATACTCACACAACTCTCATATTATAGTGAAGTACTAATAATGTATATTTGTATATTAAGGTTATACTCCTTTGGAATGTGATTGTTGGAATTCCAAAATAAGGGATTTTAAATGTAAATGCTCCATGCTTGTATAGCGCCTTTCTAGTCTTTTCGACCACTCAAAGCACTTTTACACTACTTCTACATTCACCATTCACACACTGAGCCTAAGTGCTCAAACAGAAACTAACATTCACACACATTCATACACTGGCGGAAAAGCCACCAGAGGCAATTTGGGGTTCAGTGTCTTGCCCAAGGACACTTTGACACGGAAGGTCAACCCGCTCTACCGCCTGAGCCATAGTCGCCCCTAAATTAGAGTATATATTAAAATTTAAAATGAAATGATGGGTTCAAACCCCGGTTGCCCCAGCCTTTCTGTGTGGAGTTTGCATGTTCTCTCCGTGTCCGTATGGGTTCCCTCCGGGTGCTCTGGCTTCCTCCCACCATCCGGAGACATGCAGGCTAGGTTAGTTGGTGTCTCTAAATTGTCCTTAGGTGTGAATGTGAGTGTGAGCGGTTGTCTGTCTATGTGTGGCCCTGCGATGGACTGCCAACCTGTCCAGGTAAGTGGTTGACGATGGATGATGAAAAAAACACCAATAACAAACAGCTGCCATCCTGATCCTTTTTGTGGGCCACGTTTGGAGGGGATGGACGAAAGTGGATGAGAGAAATGGTGGTACACACAAACACAGAAACCACTCTAAAATTATAGTAGTAGAATAGTTGATAAAATTAATCAATTAAATATCACTTAAGTTTTTTATTAATTGAAAAAATGTGTTTTTTGGTTTCGTACCACAAATAACTTTACGGCTTTGATTTTGACAGAATAACTCACTTTATGCTTTTCAATCACGTTTTTGCTGTAGTAAATAAGGTTTTAAATGGCATTTTTCTTAAGGAGCTAAAGCATAGCCTCTTGAATGTATAATACTTGAATATGAAGCACATACAGTATGACAAGCATTATGTACCTGTATATATACTGCAGTTTTGATACAGACTTGCAATGTAGAATTTTTGTAACCTCAACCTCTATTTTTCAGTTGCAGTAATTAATGAGTTTTCTATCATATAAACATATACATTTAAGTGTCTCCAGCATGTAATGTATATTACTATGTACATTGTCTTACTTTTCAGACAAGAGTCTGTTAGGTTCACAGTTCTTTGAATTAAAGACATGACTGCTGGTGAGAGAAGAAAGATAGAGAGAAGCAATTAGTGAGTCATTGTCAACAATGGATATGAGAAAAATGTGTACATTTCAAACTGTGTTGGCTAACTACTAAAATGTCAGAGTATTTTAGAATCTCCATCTTGTTTTGCTTTTAATAATAAATTCAGCTGAATTATGAAATGTTAAAAGCCTCCATTATGCGCTAAAGCTTCATCCCACTCTTTAAAGTACTTGTAAACATAGGTTACTTTCACCTCAGCAAGAATATACTCACAGTGCTAACACGGCAGACCCACACACTAACCTTTATGTAACTGAGGTATGAAACAAATTGAAATCAGTTGCATAATAATAGATAAAATCAAACTTCATGGACTGTGTACGCTATTTGCAGGTCAGCATTACAGTTACTTTGCCCCTTTCACTAAAAAGCAGCTTTCTTTGACTTTCCTGTAAATCTGACTGAAATAAAATCACCTCACCATGTATGCCTGATTTCTAGTATGCAGATCATTGGATACATATACTGTTTCTTTTTATAGGTCGATGTTTTCATGCATTTATCAGTCATATTAAAAATGTAATCCAGATTTTATGTTATTCTCCAATTGAGTAGTGTTTTTGTCTTGTCTTGTACAGTTGTTAGAACATTTTTCCCCATCATAACTCAAAATAAATGGCGTTATAAGGATGTGTTTAATAATTAAAAAAGGGAATCAGCTTGTTCTGCCTCCAAAAAAGAGATTTTTGTTAGGCATACATGCTGTTTCATTTCAGAGGGGAAAAATTTCTTAAACCCTACAAATCAGTTGTTGGGCACTTGAGCAGTTATGACTTTTATGTTGCCTAATTGGGGACTTTAATCTTTTGATATTCCACATACATTTTTCAAAACTGTTCACATTGAGACAACTCAACTATATAAAAAATCTAGGCACATTAATTAACGAAACACTGAATACCAACATAACATTAGACACATTTTTTGTCTCCATAACAAAGGTTTCTGAGAGAAAAAGTAAATAACTGGTACAGATACAGGTCATAGTGAGGTATATGACATTTATGGGCCCATTTTGTTGTTTTTATTTATTCTGCATATAATAGAGGGAAAAAATGGGAAGTTTTATGTTGGGAGAGCAGGGTTCAGTTTTTCCCATAGACAGCATTAAGTGAGCGCCTTTAATTCTTAAATGGACATGTAACACTGTGGTTGACTTATCACTATAGACAATGAGGAATTGCTCTTGGCCAATGCTGGCTCATTGCTGATAAGCCAAAGGTACAAGACTGCATATATCAAAACATAATGAGAGAAGTTAACCACATCTCGCATGGATCTAAAATCAGGATGAAAGTAGATGTTGAGCTTTGTAGAGCCTATTAAATACATTCAACAGCTTGAATCAATTCTCTTTCTGATTTTGGATCATAATTGGACGATTCACCAGCTATGGTGCAGTGATTTGTTCCTACGTTGCCATATTGAAGCTTTGTGAAAATGCTTGGATTGATTTACACCTTTAGCTGGCTTCTTCTCTACAGCAATGATTGCTAAGGCTCATGGGTATTGTAGCATTTAGAGTCAAATAACATACCAAACGGATGGACCAAAAACCCCCAACATAATTTCTCTTGAGTTGAAGTTTAAATGTAACATATGGCTATAACACATTTCTGTAGTAGGCTATGTTTAAAGTATCTAGTGTTTATTAAAGGCATTAAAAGTTAATTGCCAAATGCAAATTTACAATCACAAAAATACCTCTGAGACTGTAGAGATAGCATTTTTTCCACTGACATCGCCAGTGAATGTTTAAATAAAAGTCAGTACTCACTTTTTCTCAGCTGGAATACAAAAAGCCTAAAGCCTGTTCTCTGGAGTCTGTCAAATGTCATTCTGAAAAAATGAAGACAGCATTTTATCATAACTGAACTCCTGGAATGCAATAAACATCACACATTTATATCTAGCAGTGTGAGAGTATCCAAAGGTAGAATTTGTCTAGGGTTTTTGCTTTAACTTTCTATGTACACTATATAATTTTTGACACAAAGGTTAGGAAACTCAGCTTGGCTTAATTTTTCTGGACAGATCTTGGTATTATGATCAATGGACAGTGATAAAGTTAATATAGCAAATATTGCAATCACTCACAGAACTGCTATTGTATGAATGTCAGTGGGCATGGAATTGGACAGTCAACGGATCACAAGAGTGCATTATTTTGCTCTTAAGCTCCCAGGCGTTGTCATGCAATGGTCTTCTTAAGTTCCACTGTTTTGTTGCTGTATTTGTGACTATAACAAATTGCAAACTTAACACTAGAACCACAGGGGTTATGTGTATACGTATTCTAAAAGTACCACTTCATCCTCACAGAGAGAAAGTATCCAAATCTACAAGTACACGGGTCAAGATGGTGTAATAATTTCTTATGATGTAAAACTGAACTTATAGATGTATTGTATTTTCTACTTTTTCTTTCTAATTACACTGCTGCCAACTTGTCAATAATAAAAGGGATGTTATGTGATGCAAATTGTAGCTCCACATGCTGGTACTACCATATTACTTCTTACTCATTAATTAACTCATGCATCTGTTGTTACTTATAATAAGTAGTTCAAGGAGGTTACATTAAGTTTGCTGTGTATTGTACTATATTCTACAGAATGTTATCCATTTGTCTTCAATGTCTGATTCATTTGTGCAATGCTTTGTTCTGATGCTTAGACCCTCTGATTTTCCAGATCTTTCTGCTGCCGTCCAGAAGTTCTCCCAGTCCCTGCAGGAGTTCCAGTTTGAGTGCATAGGTGATGCAGAGACAGATGACGAGGTGAACATTGGTACGTTCAGTTTTGCCAATTCCAGAAGGGCAGATCTCTCTCTTTGCAGTCTTTCATCTTCTTTCCTCTCTGCTCTGCTCATCCCAATAAGTCAGATTGTCGCCTCATTTAGGACCTTTTCTGACATTTCCGTAAGGATTCTCTCGGGAGATACTAGAACACAATTGTCTGCAGTACTTACATGTATCATAAGAGCCAATGTCCTCAGTCCATAAGGACTGAGTCCAAGTAAGATATTATTGTATTTGAGTGATTTTTACATCAGTGAAAATAGTTCATTTAAAAGGGCTTTGTCAGAGTCATTAGTAACTGCTTTCAGAGAAAATCAAGCATACCCTGCAAATTCTTGGAATAGGATTTGGCTTTGAGTATAGATCTTAAAGTTGTCTGTGATGCATGTATAATTAATGTTATTGATTTGCTTATGATGCTTCCTCTGTATCTTCTCAAGCCTATAAGAGATCAAAAGGACTAATTGTGATCAGTGTCAGAGATTAATGGAGGTGCAAACCTCCTAGCCTCCAACAGGAATACAAAAGCAGCTGTGCAGTGGGCTTCTCTGGCTCTAATGGGCAGGGCTCTCATTCTGGCCTCTTCCTCTTCTTTTTTTTGCACTGCTCATTATCCCCAGCTTGAGTCCTTCGCTCCGTGGAGCTGGAGACTGCTGAATTACTGTCCATCTGTGAGGGCTAGACTGGATATCGACCTCCCCTACATGAGGCTGTAATGTTCATCTGAATGCGTAATGAATACTCATTCCTCCCTTTTTTCTCACAAAACTGCAGCGGCTGTATGATAGGCAGGGGTGCATGAGACCAATTATGCTTATTTGAAAAATCTACACCCAAATCCAAGCCTCATTAGAATCAAGCACGCTTTAATTTGAGGCAATGCGCCCATTCCCTGGCCTTCAATCAAGAGAGGTGTTTATTTCAGATTGAACAATGGATATTTTAGCTGCCCACCTGTTATGTAGTTGGACCTGCTCAGTATTTACATTGCAAATCACTGGCACAATAGACGCCAGTGGTATGACTGTGCCTGAGCCACAGGCATCTCATTGGAAGCATTTTATAGACTGTGAAATACAGACAATGGCAAATACACTTAACATAAAATAATGGAATTGAAATTATGAAACACAATGTAATACTCTGCAAGATTTTTAATTCCTTGCATCCACAACACACAATTTCTAGCCCCATAATTGTACTAAATGTGTTTGTTTTTTTTGTTAAAATTTTCAATATCTTCTTAAAGAAAAATTATTTCCTTGTACTCTTAAGCTACATTACTGTGTTCACTCACCATCACGGACAGAAAAGGCCATGATTACTATTTGAGGGAAAAAATGAAACAACCTGTTGAAATCAATCTAGTCAAAAATGAAACTGAGCTTTCTGACTGACATAGCTAGACCCTTGTGTGAATGCCGGCCATGATCTTGATGCAGTATTGGTATCGTTCACTTTGATGCTCCCAACTTCCCCACAAAACATCGGGATCCTGTATCTGCCATCAGACTGGTTCACCTGACCTTTTATTGATTTCTCTCTGTGACTTCCTGCAGTGACATTCACATTTTATGCCAGTTATCTAGGAATCAATGGGCCCAAAAGATTGATGTGGCTATAGAAATTAAAATTTTTATAAAAGTTACATGCACTTCTCTCAGAAGGTCAATCCTTAAGTCTCCGAGAGCTGCTCAGAGCCTTCTGGATTAGAACAAGTAAGATGAGATCTAGATCTAAAAAGTTAAATATCAAGCAGGAAGTCAACATTTAAATCCATAAAATCGATTCGAAACATATATGTTGTCACACTTTTCACGATGTCTAATATTTACTGAGCACCGTACATCACAATGGTACAAATGTCATAACTGCAAGTTGTCACACTGGATTATCAAACAGTTAGAACACTTAATTGTGAATATTGATTTAAATTTCAAGCCTAGAGAATTTGGAAAAAAATTAATTTAATTAAAAACAAAACTGTTGGCAGAGCACACATTAACCTCTTTACTTTGAACTTTACAATCAAATGTTCTCTGAAGTGCAAATAGATCTGTGGTAACTGAATGTAATGCTGTCGATAACTTGCTTAAATGCATAACTTCTTAACATATGTGTTGTTTAAACACACTAATGCAACAATGTGCATTTTTGTGTGACGTACATCTGTATCTGACTAATCAGACATGTGTTTAGAGTCACAGTTCTGGCACACATAAATTGCCTGGCCTGAGATGCAAACATCAAAGGCCCATTTGTTGCATTTCACACACTTAAACCATGTCTTCTTTGGAATACTGTATGAAAATGGCTCCACATAGATGAGACACAAAAGAATTGTCAGTGGCTTACGTCAAAATCCTAAACTTCACCTGCCTGACTGCCTTTAACATTATGTCAGGTGGTGTGCTGGCATTCTGTCTTCTGTTGATAATTTTCTTCCTTCCTTCAAAAACACATTCCTCCTTGCAATTACAAATTAATTACAAGCTTATTTGTCTACTACCCTTGTTGCCTAATTAAAATTAATAACTGGATGTAATGTAGTGTGCGTGTGTTTGTATCTACTAACACACTACATGCCTACGGTATAAGACCGTATATACTCTGTCATGAATTCAGTCTTGTCCAGACATATGGCTGCTGCTGCAAACTACAGTGTATAATATTCTATTTACAGTATCATTTAATACTGATGTCAGAGGTAATTACAAAATTTCACATAGTTTTTTGACCATGTCACATGTGACGACTTGCCCCAAAGTCATTGAGACAACTTGCCCCAAACTGACATGTGTGCTAATGTTGGCTAAATCTCATGGTTAGCTTAACATAGCACTTCAACTGAAGTATCAAAAGACATGTTATTGTCTCCTCTACTTTGTGCAAAGTTATCATTTTGAACATTCACACCTAATAAGGTTGGAATACATAAAATGTAAAGTACAAATGTTTTACTTTTGAAGCAAAAAAATAATAAAATTGTGCTCACCTCTGATAGAGTGACCTTGACCACAAGTGAACAGGAAGTTGAACATAGAAGAAGAAGTCACACAAAATAGCTATTTGATTTTTGTCATAGAGCCTCTAGTGTTATGAGCAGTGTGACAACTTACACACGAGACAACTTACCCGCTCTCCCCCACAGAAAATGTCTTTCTTTATTTTTTAAGAAAATCTTCCTTATTCATCCACTCTTGAGATAGTACTTTTTTTTTAATTTAGTGATTCATCAGGGCTATTGCCTTTCCTCCATTTACCAGTGAATTATATGCATGCTGTAACCTCACTTTGACTCCCATTTTCTTTCTTTGGAGTCTAATCTTGTCCCATCAACGGCTCCAGCTGTGCCCTTTACCCCCTGAGAGGTTTGTGCTGTTGATAAAGGAGCAAGTGCCGTTAATAGGAGGCCAGCCTGCCTGCAGGACCACTGGCACAAAATCATTGCTCCTTGGTCTTTAAAAGCTTTGGTGTGTAAATGGACCAAAGTGTCTAAGATGATGCATGGGTCCCCATGCCAGGCCGTGGTGCCTGATAATGATGTTACAGTGTTGGCAAGCAGAGCAGCTCGACCGCTGCTAAATGGCTGGACACGGGGTGACACAGGGGCTGACCAACAGAGGCCATACTGTAGCTGGCCCTCTATTTAATGATGCTGTGAAGCTATCAAGGCACAAATCTCTGGCAGATAAGATTCAATGAATTGTATGCTG
Source organism: Lepomis macrochirus (assembly GCA_024633595.2). Classification (NCBI taxonomy): domain Eukaryota; kingdom Metazoa; phylum Chordata; class Actinopteri; order Centrarchiformes; family Centrarchidae; genus Lepomis; species Lepomis macrochirus. The sequence goes on from JALXJV020000009.1 coordinate 7,892,654, forward strand.
AATTCATCTGGCCCTGCAGAATGTAATGTAAGCTACTGAAGTACAGCCCAGATGGCATGAACATATCTCTACCACATCAGTCTCTCCTACATTGTGACAGTATATTGTAAAGCCTAGCAGGGGAAGAAAATAAAGGGTAGCAATCAGTGGTTTCCATTCAATTGAAGTATTGTTTTTTACTGCTAGTCTTGGTTTTAAATTGGCCAGCTGCATGATTTTATTAGGTTCTAAAATGTGTTACACTGAATACTCTCAAGCTGCAGTGCAAATAAACATTTTAGCACCATGCGACAGTGCTTGTGGGGTGCCAGGAACATCTGACGTTTAACGACTGTGCCACTGTGTTAAAGTATCTTTTTTATCTTGTGAATATAACAACACAGTGGATCACTGTCTACTTGCTCAATGGTGAACGTACTGTGCATGATGTATCATATACTCATTTATTGACCACATACAGTATTTCTTTTCAATATGGTGTTGTAGAAGTTATCTTTTTTTTGTTTGTTTTTCAGCCCAATCATTCAAAGAGTTCTCTCAGCTGCTGAGCACTGTTGAAGAAGAAAGAAGGCGCTTGGTAAGAATGCAAATCTGATGTCTTGGTTTTCTTTTTATGGATGATTTGTAAATGTATAAAACAAAAGAGAGCAAAATCATATGCATGCCTGGCTTTACCATTCTGTGAGAATAACCCTAATAACATAACGGAAATGTCTTTGTGCCGTCGTATTTGTTTAATTTGGACTGGTATGGAATATCGAGTCGACAATGCAAAAAACTATGGAATTTGCAGGTTTCTAGCTTCGAATTTTGTTGTTGTTGAAAAGATATATAGATTCTAGGCTTGTGTGACCAGTTTGAGGTTATTATGGTATACCAGGGTATTAAGATACCTAGACGGAATGACTTTCAATACCATCAAAAATACAGATGCTCCTCTCTCTATTAAACTGATAAAGAGATGCTATATTGAGTTGATGTATTGCAGTGTAAAGTATGCAGGCGATGCCGCATGAAACTGCCTGACATCTTCAACACGACAACACGATAAACCCCCTCACTTTTTCCACAGTTGGTAAATGACACATACATACACAGGAGCATTAGCTGCAGCTTTTATTTGCTTGTCATTTTGACTGTTTTGAAAGTCATACTGTTGGGATTTCTTAATACCCTGGTATACCATAATACCTTGACACTGCCCAAGCCTAGTAGGAACCGAAAGAAAAAAACAGGTTCAGAATACAAAGTACATCAGAACATGGAATGCCTTATTGATACTACATTGTGATAAGTTTTGTTTTTATTTTCTTGTGTGCTTATTTCAGTGTAATATTAACACGTGCATTTCTGCAGTCAAGACCTTAAAACTGTTCAGAAAACTATTCAAAAAAATACTTTTGCTTTTTTGTTTTTTGTTTTTTTACTTCTTTGGACTTTTTGCCTTACTAGCTTTATAGTGCAAAACTCTCTTTATCACTGTGTTGCTCTGGACCTGCACTTAGCATTTGTTTTGTGAAAGTAGACATTTTAGAGGGTGGTACTGAGAAGTGCCTCAAGGCAGGAATTACCTTAGTCTACATACTTAAGCTGTGTCTGATTTACTAAGTCTGATATGCAAATGAGATCAGCTGCAGCTACCTGAGATGTTTTCATTAAAAGTCTTGTGTTTGGTACCAAAAGTATTTAATTAAAACACTACATGGAGCACTGGTGGGATTTTTAGGACAAGCACTCTGAAGTTTAAGATAATTCTAAGAATATGAGAATAATTTGATTAACCTTCTCACACAATGCATAATTTCCAATTGGATGGACAGATATTTACTTTGTCTTTGCTTGAGTATGCATTGTATTGAATAAGTGTTACTGTAGTAGCTGCTAAAACACAGACTTGTCATATAGATGGTAAGGCTCTAATTTATGTGACTCAATGTGAGCATTTTCCTCCTGACATTCAAAGTGCAGCTAAATTTAATGATGGAAATAGTTGCCCTTTGAAGATGTGGGTCACCTCTGTGCAGACCACGTAGCTTTATGGAATATTGTATCATCCTAATCAATTGGACAAGCATAAAGTCACCATTCCGATAAATTCATATCGCCTTTAGAGCGTGTTTCATTTTTCAAAGGGCTGATCCTTTAAAATTATTTCATTCCTGTAGATGATTCATGGCCTGTAGCACCCGTGTCAGTCTGAACTAGTAATATCTGGATAATTTTGCAATGGTGCACAGCTTGAAAATATTTTCTCCAGGATGGTATTGGCATTGGCTTTTAATCCAATTAATAATTTTATAATGACTTAATCCATTTTTGTGATTCCAAAAATATTAATACAGTCTTTGTCTTAAGCATTTAAAAATGCTTACAACCATGATTAGTCCAAATTGCCTGTTTGTGTGCATATAGCTTCATTTCTAACAAACCTTAGCCGATCCTTTGCTTCATTTCATGCTGCAGGATGTGCACACAAGCAGTGCAAGTTATGGATATTAAGTACTCCTGGTCTATGATGGAGCTAGAGGTGTGTGAAAGGATTTTGTGAAAGTAGTTACAGCTACAGTATTTAGCAATATTATGGTAAGCAAATGTGTTTTAGATGCATTGAGCATACAATGATATAGTGGAGATTTATAAATGTGAGGCTGTTTCCTGCTGTCAAACAGTCGGTGCAAGTTGTGGAAGCTCAACTTCAACAGATATATCTGACCATTTATGTTTGATTCACAAAAGTTTTCATTAACATGGTATACTGTATATTGAGTCACTGTTATAGTGTGGTATAGTATAGAGTAGCAAAGGAACATAGAGTACATTTGTTTTAGAATGTTGTGGATTACAACACAATATCAGACTATATTGGATGCAAAATCAGGATGCAACATATTCACCAACAAACTCAGTGTGACACAGGGCTGGTTGACTCTCACTGTCCCTGGTGCCTCAAACTAGGCCCTGGCATATGGTTATGACTCTGTCTTTTTGGTGTAGCGGTGGTCATTTGATGGCTGTCAAGGATGATCAGGGCAGGTTTGGGCACACCAAGTTACATGGTACTTAAAACAGCCTTGTTTTTTGAGTGCATGTACAAAGGAGAATGCGTACAGTTCATATTTTATTTCCACAAATAATACAAACACAGAAAGAGCGCACATGCATATTGATGCAGGTGTTTGTATGTTTATTTTTTTAATCTAATTTCAAATGGTACAAAGTTACAAAAACAAATAAATATGACAGCAAAGACATGGCCAAACTGGATAAATGAAATTAAATGATACCACATCGCTGAGTAGAAGGAAAACTGTAAGACAACAACAAAATGCACTGTAATGGTAATAAATAAGACAAAGCTGATATGATTAGTCACAGAGGCTATTGGATGCATTATTTCATTCAGCTGTGATGTATTTAATAAACTATTCATAGCAGATACACCCTCCCTCATAGACTGTATCCCTGTCTACTTGCTTGAAAAGCCTCCTCTTTGCATCATCTCTTTTCTCTTCACCCAGCAGTCGTCTGTCTCATCAGATCACAGGAATATGCAAGAAACATGGCTCTGATCCCTGCACTTTGAGCGGATGCTTGATTGTAATGTTAATGCAGAAAATAAAGCTTATTCTCCACTTGCTCGTATCACAATCTCTTGGGATACAAGTGCCGGCAATGTAGCTAATGTCATATGTAAACTTAGTATTTTTAAAATACCCATGATGTGAAAAACACACTTTTGATATAGTTTTCCAAGAACATCATACTGAGGCTGTGCTTACTTTGAAGTGAATCTAACCTTTTTATCCCTTTGCTGCTCCTATAAATGAACTGAATGGCTAATGACTCACCTCACTTGGGGGTGTAAAACTGTGATTGACAGAGCTTAATAATTAAGTAGCTTTATTTATATAGCACCTTTCAAGATGCCTCACAAAAGAAATAAGGCAACCAATGTGCATATAGACATAAAACACCATAAAATAGAAAAATGACACAAAGGCAAGTCTAGTAAGCCACAGTTGGTACTGTGATCATTTTCAAGCTTGTTTATAGAAACAGGCTGTGTATACCAAGTTCAGTGATTATTAGGCAGATTGCCAGGACCATGACTTACACCATCATATTTCTATCTCTCAATTTGCAACAGTACCACTGGCATAAATTGAGCTCTATCATAAATAATTAAAAATTCTCTTTTATGTCGTCTAGGCCAATCAATCATGTTCAATCAAGATGAACATTAGACATAGTTTGGAAGTTGAACAAACCTTTATCGTTTCATATTTTCACCCTGGAAAAACAAAGAAGAAATAATTTTCCTGAATAGATACAGCTATAGTTAAGTTAAAGTTATAGTTAATTCAAATTCCAAATCAATATCAAGCAGAGATCAAATTAAAAGCTTATTATTTTACTACACTACTAGGAATATTCAGGCCATAATTAAATTGAAAGAGACAAAGGATATTGAAAAGCAAATTTTAAATGATGATTTGAAAATACAAAGTGATAAAGAAAACAGTGGCATTTAAAATGTAAAAGCTAATTGTAAAGACAAAATTTTAAATTGCAATGGAAATTAGAAAAAGGAAACATCAAATATGGAAGTCAAAATGGGAAATGGAAACTAACATTAAAAGCTTAAATAGAAAAAAAAACATATTTTGCTTTTACGCTTTGCTATTTGGCATTTGGCATTTGCCAAATTAAATTCATTTGACATTTGGCTTTTCAAACTGTATGTACATGAGGAGGTGTGGCCCAATGGCTGGAGGGAGGGTTAGAAACAGCTAGGGGTGCAAAGGCACCACGGAGAAGGTTATAAATTGTGATAAGACACTGAAATATAGCATAGTGGAAACAGTTAAACAGTCCCCTCTGTGGTTCCTCCTGTTTGAATTCAGTTGAGTAGTAACATAACTCGAAACAATAATAAGTTAGCTGTGGTTGTTTAATCTTTCTACAGAAGATACTGTATATTATTTCATGTTAGTGACCAAATGCTGCAGACTGCACGGGACTAGCAGAAGGTCAGCTGACAGCAGTCAAGTCACCACGTTCAGTGACGCTAGCATCAAACATAAACATATTAATGGTCAGTTCAATTAAGTATAAAACTCCTTCATACTGCTCTACACAAATAGCCTGGCTAAAGAATAACTTGCAGACACTGCCTGTTTATTGGAAGTGGCCATGGTATCAACATAATTGCTCACTCTACACTCTACACTCTACTCAGTTTTTTCCATTTCCATTGCAGTGTGCTTTTTAGCAGCTGTCTCTCATAAGATGCCACTGTGCCCCAGCTGGTTCAAACTCTCCTCAAGCCTCTAGCCACTGGGCACACCAAATGCATGACAGAAAATGGAAAATATAAATTTTAAAATGCTTAATGTCAAGTCAAATGTAAAAACAATGAATTTTGTCTTTACTATGTATAGTTTTAATTCAAGTATTTGCATTTAAGCTTTTCTATTTTCCGTTCATGTTTCCCTTGTATTATTTCTGTTGTCATTTTCAATTTCATCTTTACAAAATAAGCTTCTAGTCTGAGTATTTCTGTTTTCGAAAGCTTTTAGATTTTAAATTTCACTGTAAATTTTCAAATGATCATTTTACATTTTAAGTTAGTTTTTTTCATTTCCTTCTTTTTTCTTTCAAGTGTGGCCTGATTATTTGTTGTGGTGTAGAAAAATAAGAATCTTTTTAATTTGATCACTTTTTGGACTTTGTCATCTATAAAAATCCCCCATATTCATATTGAAACAGTAAAATATCCAGAGCATTTACTTAATTCATATTCAAAAAGTAATGCACGTTTCTATGTGCTGCATGATTGCAAATATATCCACTGAGCTTTACAAACACTCAGCAGTAACCTTCCTAACTACAGTCGACGTACCCTATAATTTTCAGATATACAAGAACTATGATAAACAGCTTGTATAAATCATGTTTATCAAGTAAGTTCCAGTGGTGTCAGGTGTTCTATAATGTTTTTGTTCTTTTTCTCTATGCAAAAGATAGAATGAGGAGTTTGTAAATGCAGTAAATAATGTCCTATGTGTCGTGTTATAATGCCCTCTCTGGGCAGTAATGGCTAAGGGAAAGTAATAGTTCTCAGAAAGTAGTCATAAACCCATGGGGAGCAAATTACCATAATCCCCCCCCCCATTGAACCTGCATTGCAGAACTTTGTCTCCCCTTCTGGCAGTGTGAGTAATTACACAAATGCTATCAACAAATGCTTGTGACCTATGCTTACATGAGCTCGCCCAAGTCTTGTGTACACAAATACAGAGACATTACAATTTCCAAGACAATATTGCATTATTTAGGTGGAGTAAATGGAATAGCTATGTTGCCTACTCCAAATATCTCTCTAATAAAGAGGGGAATCTCTGTGTGTATGCATGCGCACTTGAGTGTGTTTGTTTTTCGATGATGTCAGTAACTGTTCATCCAATCAGCATTAAATGTGGCAGGTGTGTTGCCGCAAACCCATAGGACTACAGTGTCACGCTTGGTGAATTTTTTACATTTAACACTCGCGGAGGTTCGACAGAACTGCTTGCATGTGCTGGGTTTATTCTGCTCAGCTCTGCATCAGCGAGAGCGGGGAATGCTCGCGTGGACAGGACTTATAGGTTATATGTGGTAGTGAATTGTTGAAACAGAGTTACCATCATTATGCAGGTTTGATATGTTGGAACGTATTTGTTGAAACAGAGTTGTGAGAGTTTAATTTTTGATGTTAAGTTCTAAGGAAGTGCTAAATATCCGTTCTTGTAGTGTTGTTTCAGTATTATTAATGCTGTAGCTCCGAGGTTGGCGAGTTAGTTTCAGTGACCGGTTACTCAAACAAATGGGTTCGTCAATTTTTTTCCTGTGCTTTTGTATTTGTGCTTTGGTAATTTAGGAGGTGTTGTGTGTGTATTATAATGTTGTATGTTGAACTAATTACCTCAGTCAGTAGTGCACAGGCCTTGTATGGTTGATCCCCCCTAAACATTTTTTCCCTATTCAACAAATTAACTATGTAGAGACTGTTTCACATGCCACCAAATAAAGCATGTGCTGGAGTGTGTGCGTCCCAGCGACTGATCAACATCAATCAACTTACAGACACTTTTTCCAGCATTTCATTACATTACATTTATTCATTTATCCAAAGCGACTTACAATTGCTATGTCAGAGATCACACGCCTCTGTAGCAACTAGGGGTCTAGTAGATGTGTGGGAATTGAACCCGGGTCTTTCACACCAAAGTCATGGGTCTTATCTACTGCGCCATCACCACTCCACCAGGCAGAGAAAATTTCTGGGCCCCTCATTCAGGGGAATCCAGTCTCACGTTTCCCTGAGGCTTCTCCCGCTTTTATTTTGTAGGCACAATCACTTAATAGGAAGTGATAGCGTTAAGGCTATAGCCAAAATATTTAGGAGATAAAGGAGCACAGGCATCATGAAGGCTTTTGCGTCATGAGTCAGTGATAAACTCTGAAGTAGCCGCATTTTGTTCAGGAAAGCTCAGGCAGGTTCTGTGGGCTTTTAGGGTTTAGGGAGAGGAGTCATACCTGTCAACAAATTTAAATTTAAAAAAAACAATAATTCTATAGTATACTATTAGTAAAACGTTAATATATTACTTATAGTTACTATATTCATTATAATTTTGTATATAGTTTACCACTATTATAGCCCTAATATTAATTCAGTGGGTTGTTTTCATTTATTGGTATCTAATGGTAACAGGCAAACTACTGTAAGTTGTAGTCTTTATTTGCACATCGTCAATCATTTTTCTGGTTCGCACGTAGGCTATCTATTTTTAGGTCCGTGAAATATTCTGCTCTTCTTCTTTTTCTTTTATTGTCGATTTATTAATGTTTAGAGACCACCAATAAAATTATTTAAATCAATTATCGGCCGATAGCAATCAGTGACTGATCGATCCGAGCGCGCGCGCTTAATTGTACTAACAGCAAGTCATGTCTGCACAGTATTCATTAGATCTGATAAAGATGCAGTCAAGCTCAGGTCACAACAGAGATTAGAGAAGTGACTTATTAGAGATGTTCAGCTGATTCCAAGGCTTGTTTCCCTCCTGTGAAGCGCACAGTTTCATTACATTGTGCCTGAGCTCGTATCAGATGATCATCTCAGGGTGTTTTACAGCTGATCTTAGCATTAGGGTGACCAAACATCCCGAAAAATCCGGGACAGTCCCAAATTACTAGCAGTTGTCCCGACCCCTTTCCGGTTTGTCCCGAAAATTAGACCTAACATGAGCTTTGATAATAGCCTAATTTAACATTAAATACTGATGGTTGTATAGTTCTCTTGGTTCAGTAGGGGTTGCAGGTTATCTGTACATTGTGTCAACAGTGTTATTACAGCCACAAAGTAATACTCGTCATGCTCTTTTCCCCTTTTTGTTTTCTTGTGGATAGTGGAAGTTACAGTCGCCAGGACAGGGAAAGTGTAGCTTCAGGCAGCCACGGCGGAGAGATCGGACACGTGCGTTACGCAGACAGATGTGACACTGCACTGATGACATATAAATAAATAAAATAAATAATAAAATAAATAAAACAATTAGGTAAAAGATCATGAGTTATCCACAGTTGTGTTTTTTTCTAATAACAGACAGGTGACTTCATGAACAAAAATCATTAATTTTAGAGTTGTGTTTTGATTTTAATATCAATAATATTATAACATTAATATTATTAGTATTAATCTTCATTCATCACTCATTCAGTACTCAGTGTACCGGTAGCCACGCCTCCCAACCCCCCATCGCGTATTTCACCAATTCTCATCTGGTCACCCTACTCAGCAAATTAGTGAGATAAGAAGAGAGAATAATTGAGAAATATGGCGATAAAGATTAGAAAAACACGAGAAATGAGAAAGTATGAGGACATGTCCTCCTGATGACAAATATACCAAGTAGCCTATAGGTGCATCCACTGTAAAATAATTTAATATCGTGGAAAAGTTCATTTTCTTCCATAAATTAATTAAAAAATATAATCTTGTAAATATTTCAAGCCTTTTTTGTTTTAATCTTCATGATTAGGACTTACAGCTCATAGAATCAAAACTCTAGTATCCCAAAATTTATTAGAATTTCAGTATAAATTATTTATTATACAGAAATGTCGACCTGAGAAGAGCTCTTATCAGCTAATTAACTCAAAAAACCTGCAAAAATGTCTTTAATCTCTCAGTCTGGTTCTGGTGCTCACAGTTAACTTTTCCACCATATTAATTTTTTTTAGATTTAAGATGCTCCAGTACTACTGTAACAAAAGTCATAATAAACTAATTTAAAGAATATCACTCTCCAATCAAATCACATGTCTGAATCCCATAAATAACCCTTTTTGACTTTTATCGCACACATGAGACTAAAATTATTTGTTTCAGCAAGTTATGGTGGCGTCACCAGATGCAACTGCTGTTCAAGCTTTGGGGCTTCAAGCTTTGGGGCTTCAAACTAAGCAAACATGCTTAGTTTGAAGCCCCAAAGCTTCATACTGCTTCATCCACTCATCACTACTCGCTAGCTAATGTTAGCTGATTTGAAAGTGTTTGAGGGACTGTTTTGTCACACAGAGTCAGCTAGGGAAGAGGAAGGACAGGCATCACAGCAAGGTACAGCAGGTGGATTAACTGCACATTGGTGATCTGGGGACTCCAGAAGAAATTTAAAAGTGAAAGCAGGTGAAATGAAGGAGGGACAAGAGATGAAAATTTGTTTAGAAGAAAGAAGTAAATAGAAGATGAGTAAAGGGAGCACAGATGCCAGAAGTAAATGTTAGACAATAAGATACGTATTTAATCCTTTTTGCATCTTTATGATCAGTAGGGGTGGGAGAACAACGGTGGTGACCATAGAGGAGCTGAAATTCGTAAACTAAATTAGGGATGCAAACTAGTCCTTTTAAGCTAATGAGGAGACGTTTTGTTTTGGGTTTTAATGTGCAAATGAAATTGTCAGTAATTATTCAGAATCGCATTGCAGCAGCCCTCTGCAGTGTAATCAAATGGAATCATAAGGTTCTTAGAGATTCCCACCTCCAATGATGATCAGAAACAGGAACACTATATTTCTATGGTACCTTGGTTATGTAACTTGAAAATAGTAACATCAGATAAGTTATATTTCTTTTTAGTTGCTAAATTAGTGATCCTCAACATTTGTGCTGTTTTGGATTAACTACAGCTAGAAAACAATTAGATGAAAAAAATAGATGGTAGGCTTTACAGGACAATTATTTTCCAGAGCAAAATTCATTTCCTAGATAGCGTATAGATTTTTAGGCATTCTGTCATCTCAAACAGCATGAAAAATTGTGTATTTAGTTGTCTTAATGGGAAAATGGGTGCATGCCCCCAGACCCCCCTAGGTTTGGGCTAACCTCTGAATGTTTACAGCGTCTGGCTCCGCCCCTGGTGAAGAGTAGAGTTAATTCTACTGTGAAGTTAAGCTGCTTTACATGCTGTTTTCTGACAGTTGTAATACTGTAACATATCATGCAGACGGTGTATCACACATTGAGCTACAAAGATACAAAATTAGGAATGACAGCTTACAAACTACAATGTAGAGATGAGGTATATGTGATTGTCACAGACAGAGGTACCAATCTGTCATTTGTTATGAAAGACGAAAAACTTCAGGCCATTTTGTACTGAACACCTTTTATTTAATAATTTAATAAACCGTCCACTAACTGTCACACAAGAGAGCACAAGGAGGAAATTCCCTAAATGCTTTCCAGATCACTGCTGTCATAGTATGTGCATCTGGTTGGGTGAGAAAGGCAGGAAAGTACTGATGACCAGAAGGTTTCACTCTGTGTAATTTAAAAGCAGTTTTTCTGCAGAACTCAATTAGTACATCTCAAACCAACACATGTTCACCAAATGTATGAAATTTTTCTTAACAAGGCAAGTACTATCCTCAAAACATGAAACATTGTGAATTGTACCAGTTGAGACTTGACTCTCTGCTATACTTAAATTACAATGGCTGCCAGATGGTGTTTCTATTCATAAGGTTTGTTGCTGGTAATAGATTGCAGCAGACAGATGTAGCAGTTGTAGCCACACATTGGTAAAAAAGAAAAGTATCACACTCAGACTGAGTGGTTGTAAACTTTCAGCAACATATTCTGAAGTGTAACACATCCCCTTTACTTCCATTTCACATCTGGTCTGAATCTATAAACTAAAAATAGAAGGACACAGACGGATTCACTGAAACCCAGACATTTCCAGGTAGATGGAGAGGAAACCTGTATGTGTCAAGTCGAGCCCCATGTCCTTTGTGGAATGTTAACTAACATACTGTATTAGTAACATTCTGCATGGGATAGATTCTTACCAGTAGCCCAATTTCTGCAGGCCTCATCAAGCATGAAGCGGTTTATTGTCTGTTGGCTTGGTGGGTGGCCAGGCCTGAAATCTTTTTGCTTGTGCACTTTGTGATTGGCTTACCAACTACCCTGTGTTATTCCACAGGAAAAATTCCCAAATACTATCTTTTTTAAAAGATTTCTGCTGTAATTCCCCTGCTGATAACCCTTTCAGCAGCATGAGGAGTGAAAGTGGTTCAAGTTCTGCATGGATTGAGAAGGTTCAGCACTGCTGAGCGTGGATGGCATTTAGGAGTGGAAGGGCAGTGCCCTGATGTTGTGGCTTTTGGAGTGATGATCATAACCCCCTGGGAAAGAGCCTTTTATGGCTGCAGTGGAAAACAGATTGTGTTTTCCTGTTGTTGTTGTTGGTGTTGTTTTTTTCCATTGAAAGGGAACTGAAAAATCAGGTGTGGCTTTTTTATATTCCTGCTCATATAATACATGAAGTGTAAATCTGACTTGTGAACAGTTACATTATATATATGAATTTCAATGAGGGATCATGTTCTAAAAAATAAAGCTGTATTCAAATAAAATAAAAAGATAAATAAACATTTGAAAAAATGAACATTTATCCCATGTATGATGCTTATTTTTAAATCGTTTAAATAGGTATTTCTAAATGGTGAGACCTGTGTGTGCCTTTGTAATGCTACTAATGTCATCTTGTGTCAGTGAAGTGTGTTAGGATGTTATTTTTAGCCAGGGTGTTTTTTTCACACAAAAAAGTCCTCCTTGCAAGTCCAAAAATGATTTATAAATATGAACAAGAGTCTTGAAATTGTTCAAGAAACCTGGTCATGTGTGACATATGGAGCACTCTCAGCTGAATCTAATAGACATGACTGACATGAAGTCACTATTTAGGGTCTGATTGTTCGTTTGAACTAGGAAAAACAAGCTCTGTTCTTTAGAGCTAGTGCTGATTGCTGATTTTCTGCACTGCATTGCATTTATTTCCCATGTTGAGAGTTTTCCTTTGGTTTCCTTTTTTTCAACAGACTTTAAACACCTACAATTACACATAATTTGTCTATGCCACAGAACAAAAAACAAATGCTATAAAGTGTGTCTCTGTCTGAAGTAAGGCATATGCTGCTGCTGTTTTCTCAGGATTTAACAGTACAGTAACTCCGCTCTGTGGGTAACTTGTGTGCTGGCCTGTGAACTGAGGAATGTCTGGTTGACCCTGAAACAACAGTGTGAAATAAAGGCTGTCATTGTTCTTAGCAACGTCCGTGGTGGCGTGTTTGATGAAAGTCTGAAAAGTATTTGGAATGGACAGTAGCAAACCTTTGTGCCATCCACCCCATAGCTGAAGGTATACAGTGTATAAACCAATTACATTATCATGACATACATGGAAGATTTAAACAGATATTCAGTCTTACAATAGATAAATAAATGTAACCTTTATGTTTTACAAAATGATGTATAGATGTTTTCTTTATATCCAATGACATTTAAAAAATATATATTTAGGATTTACTTTGTCAATTTAGGCTCTGGGCTCTTTCAATAGCAGCTTATGAAGGGAAAAATGTTTTATCTATTTATCCTATCTCAGTGTATCTCAATCTGATTCATGTGTAACTTTATATTTTAATTCTTCAAAAAATATAAAATCCCCTGGCAAAAAAACAAAACACATCCTATCATACAGATTTTTTGGCAAACCCAAAATCAATAAAGCAAGCCATATTTACTTAGTGCGTTCCAGGTGTATCTCTGGATCGCGTGTCGGCTGAGACAAAACAGTTATACAAACCTCGTAGGATCTGATGAATGTCACTGTTTTAACACACGTTTATGCTGCACTGCAGTGATTCCTTTTCTTCTCACTGATTTTGTTGTCTTTCTGCTTTCTGCTTGTTATGTGTCACTTCAGTATAGCAAGGTCACAGATTCCTCTGTTCACACCAGTAGAGTAAATGCTTTCCATCAGTCAGTCTGGAGACAGCTTTTTCTTTCAAGGTGTGGAAAGCAAAGAAGGCATTTAAACAGTCACTAGAGCTGTTTGCTGATAATTTCCTGTCACTTGTCTGTGCTAAGGAGGGAATGGATCCCTCAGAGCCAGGCATGCCATAATACCTCTTTGAGGTGAGAAATTTTATGTTCCAATATATCAACTTGAAGGTTCACCAGACATACATTAATTAAAACATGAAATATGGTATTTAAATATCTGTTACTTCAGCAGACAAATTATCTTGCTCAGTCAGGCTTCTCAGTAAACTCCGCCTGCCAGCTTTAGTAACTTACTGACAGCTAGCTACATTTTTTAGGATCCAATTGAGTTTTTATGAAGGCTGGAGTTGTAAATGTTTAGTTTCAGTGCATTGGGACTGCAGTGTATGGAGGACCAGCTCTATCATATTTAAAAATAAATACAGAAATAAATAAATGCTCTATAAATAAATAAGCATACAATTAATTGCCCCAAAAAATACAATAAACAAATAAATGTAGGTAGAAATTAAATTATACAGTGAGACATAAATGTATATATCTCTTTTAATTAGCTTCTTTATTTATTCACCTTTGTAATAATTACCTTATTTATTTATTGTCCGTTATAATGTTCATCTTTATTTATTAATTACTTATTTTTTTAAGTATTTATTTATGTGCATGTTATAATATTTTTGTCTGTTTTATTCTTCCTTTGTATTTTTTTACCCTATTTATTTCTTCAATGCTATTTATTTATGCCTGTCGTTTTTACATTTCTGTATGCATTTCTGCCTCATTATGCAAATGAGGAGGGGCTGTGTCTTAAGGGGTCAACTTCTGTCCATTGGTTGGTTAGCATTTTACTGCATCGGTCGAATCTACATGGCTTACATGCCACTAGGGGCTCTAAAGACATAGACAAGAGATATATACATTTATGTCTCACTGTATAATTTAATTTCTACCTACATTTATTTGTTTATTGTATTTTTTGGGGCAATTAATTGTATGCTTATTTATTTATAGAGCATTTATTTATTTCTGTATTTATTTTTAAATATGATAGAGCTGGTCCTCCATAGCAGTGTGGGGACAGCTGCATTTTTCCAATCTCTCCACATAATAGGGCCCACTCACACACCTGATGGAGAGCAATGTTTCCTGTTTTGACACACAGGTATCACAAGTAAATAATTCTATTTTTAAGTTGTCATTCCCCGCCAGGACTAACATTATACATCAGGTAATTCAAATGAAAAAAAAATTTACATGTTATTAATACAAGTTAGGATATGCTGGTAAGGGAAAGTCAGCTTTGTATTTTTTTAGCTATCATGAGTTGCCAAACAAACAAAATGTTGATTTTCATGACTCAAACTTCAAATTTGTGTGTTCTGTAAATGTACTTTAAGTCTGTGCTGCAAAAAATGGATATTGGCTCTTCATGTGAAGAAAGCACTTCAATACACAACGATAAACACATGTAGACAACTGCTCTATAGCAGCTTCAAACTCTGATGCCAACAAGCATTACAATATATCACCAAACTGTACTTAAAACAAACAACAGAAAATCCTCAGGGGACCCACACACCAGCTACTGTCTCCATTTCAGCGGCTGCTTCATATCCTTGCTTAACAGCTTACTCTCCGATGAAATGTGTAGGGCAAATGTGTCACATCTTCTTTTTACAGTGTGACTCTGTCTGCAGAAGGTTTGTTTTTATTTCATAGCTCATAAAAGTTAGGGGAGGATAACTTTTCAGCTTGCTGCAGGTGCTAGTGCTGCACAAGATAAAGATTTAGCTCTGCAATGAGACTGTTGTCATCGCTACACACATACCACATACGCACACACACCCCTCCATCCACCCTATTGCACTTTGTCTTTCTATAAAGGTCATATCACACCATCAGCATGAAATGTGACATTTAATTCTGTCATGATGAAGGCAATAATGTTTATTATGCATTTAACACATTAATTAGTTTGTGGGGGCTTTGCTTACACCTCCTTTAATGAGTGAGGCTAATTCCTTTTGGTTACTGCTGCTGACATTGTGGTTATTGGTGCGAGTGTTGCTGATATTTTTATTTGATGCTTCTGGCTATCATTAGCTGTAGTACGACTCAAGACAAAGAAGCACACATGTCCGACACTCACACGGTCTTTTTCATGTACGGAAAACACACCCATGTTATCTCACTCAGAAGCTCTACCAGCAGCACTACCACATTAACATTCCTCAGCTACACATGTCGACGTCTCGCTGCCGGATTTTACACTTAATAAATTGACACAATTGTACATTCAGATCAGCTGCCTTCCATTCCCAAAGGCCTTAGTTGATCATTCACGGACGACAGCTAAACTTAAGTGAGGACCTAATGGGAAAATGTAATCACTTCCAAGAACGAAGGCCATTTTTTGTATGTATAGTTTAATAAATTAATATTTATCCCCTGGAAAACTCTTTATGGTCTCAAGGTGGAAATATAACCTTTGTGAGAATATTCATGATTAATTTTACACAACAGATGAACAGAATTACATGACAGGCACTTTTATCCTTAAAGTAAACTTCTATTGTTCTGAGATCAGTAACTTGTTACCAGCCTCTGCAGAGAAATTTGTCTCTGTCTTTGTGTTTTGCCACCTCTTGATTTATCATCTCTTAATTTACTCCAACTCCTACCTACTTGTACAAACCTACTGACACTAAAACCAATCAATAGTGTCCAAAAGCCTGCTTGATGATATGGTGGTTTCTAGTAATGTATCATAAACATGGTTATGGTAAGTTGGCTAGAAAGTAATGCAATTATAGATATGTTGAAATCATAATGGTGGGGGTTATGGTGGGGGTTCTTCAGATGACCTGACAAAAGCTTTTACTAAATTGCCATAGTTGGCAGATTTTAACTGACAAGCACAGACCGATGAAACACTTGTCAAAGCCCAGAAGCCTTTTCCAGAACTCTCTTCTCTGTCTAGATCCACATTTGCTTGCATATTGTATGTGAGAGTGAAGTTGCTAAATAACAACAAAAACTGCAGTGTGGTGACAGAGCAAGCTTTTATGATGCCTTGTCAACCAGCAAACAAATGAACTGGACTGGTGTATGTACGTGTGTTTGTGTATATCCAGTAGTAGGGCTTTGGGTGTATCAAGCTGGCTTTTTATTGCGAGGATATTGCCAAAAACGGAACAGGGGAAAAGCCTATGAATGTTACTTACTACCCAGTTATAGAATTACATACTGTAACCAGTGTGACAGAGCAATTCACTGTTAAATGCTACCATGATTATAACCTATATGAATTTGACATATACAACATTAACATATAATATATGCAGTGAAAACCATTCCAATTGGTTTGAAACCAAATATACAGTAATGTAAAAATTTGCAGAACGAACAACATTATTTTGTCCAAAACTATGTGTTTTGTGAGCAAATGAAGCACATCTTATGACTGCTAACCTAAAGAGCTTACCTGGGAGATGGTTATCTGTAGGCTTCTTTTCAAGTTATGCTTGTATGCACACTATGAAGAGAAACTGTCAGACAGAATATATTTTGTGTGTTGGGAATAGCTGTAAAAAAAAAAATAAAAAAAAAAAGGTGTAATATCCATCAGGGCATTTGTGTGTGTATATGAATATGGCAGAGAGTACTAGTTGTGTTTCCACACTATTTAGAGTTGATGTGTACATTTAAACAAAGATATTTTATAACACGTGTCAAGACAAATTTCAATTGGTACACTTTGCACTATTCAATTTGGTTTGGCCTTGGTGGCATTCTGATCTGTCTCTTGCAAATTAACCTCAGAGCAGGACTTTTGATCCACATGATATTTGGACGGGTAAAAGCAGGGGCAAGGGGAATATAGCACATTGACATTCCTCCCTCTATCTGGTAATGAAATTGCTTAACGCTATTGCATCCTTTCAAGCATTACACTGTGCTCGCTCATATGGATTTAATCCTGTTTAGAGAGGCTGTTGCTGAGGGCATTCGGCACAATGCCAGTTTGAAAGTAATCCATTCAGTCTTAAATAAGCTGGTCTCTTTCAAGTATAAGTATCTGAATCCGCTTATTGGAAATTAGCAATCAAAACTGATTTAAACATGTCAAATCTTGAGATGCTGTTTACAATCTCTTTTGTCCATTTTCTGCATTGATGTAGATATGATGTGCACTAATTGCCACTACCAGTACTCTACCGGAAATTCTTCTGAAGTGAACAATTGATAATATATTTGTTATCATTCCATGTCAAAGTGTAAATTTAAGGCTGATCTTATTCCATCCGGTTTCAGGGAACAGTATATTTCTGAAATAATGTAACTCTACAACCAACCCTAAAGAAATCCATAAAAGAACAGGCATGATTTTTCTTCTTGCTTTCATTCACTTCTAAATATTAGACTATAATCTCAAAAGCTTATAGTGCTGTATATTTAATTGTCCTGTCTATTTAACTGAAAGTGAAAAAAGCTAACGGTATTAGAAATTTACATATAAATTACGGTACTGTACTGCAGGCTCAATTAAACTAAAAGCATGGGAGATAAGACAGAGGAAATGCCATTATCATACTGGCACAGTAGTATAATTCTCGCTGTTGACACAGTAGAAAACATGATCACTTTGATATGAAAGAAGGATAGTAACAGCTAGATTTGATGACCGCTAAATGTCCTTTACGCTCCTAATGGAGTGTCACTTGTAATCAAATTACCTTGGTTTATCTTACAGACGTACTTTTTTCTAGTGACGACCTATAACACAGGTTTTCAGCAACAGCCTATGGTTTTCAATAGTTGTCCCACATGTTGTACATGAAGTGATTTTGACATACAATACTTTTTATTGGTACACTTAGCTTCTTAATTTAAACAAAACCTCCAATTCACATGTGATGAAAGTGACAACCTCATATAAAATATATGTAATTACATTTTATATGTGTCTTCAAAGGTCCACTTTCTGCAGATGTTTGTTCCAGTTAACAGTTTGTACTGTAGAGCTGCAATTTGTTATTGGGTTCATTATTAATTATTATTTTTCCATTAGTCCAGTGATTATGTAGTCAATAAACAGTCAATAAAATTAAAATATAGTGTTACCACCATAAACAAGATAATGGTTTTGAGAATGAAATTCTCATTCTATTTTGGAAGGACCACAAATATCATGGCGTAATTAAAGTCCATTATTACAACAAAGCCTCAAATTTACACGTCAAGCTTACAACATCCCATCACACTGCATATAAAAGGAGAAGGAAGCATTGCAGGCTCAGAGAGATTCTAGCTTCCTTTTGAAGTCACTTGTTCTGGTTGGGTGATGGAGCTGACGGTTATTTTGGGACAATGAAAATGCACTGTGATTAATGGTTCAAAACAAAAACTCTATCCTGAGCCGGTGTGTTTTCAGAGAACTGTAGCTGGGGAGCTGATAGTCCATCTGAGCCCGACACCTCTAAATTAGTACTGGTATCATAGATGTATTATAGAGCACAGCCTTTACTTTATCACATACACTCACCACACAGAATAACACCTTAAATCAACCTAAGAGCCATGTCATTTGTGACAGTGTCTCCTGTAGAGCAGCCCACCAGTCTGATGTCATCCGATCTCAGTGGATGAAAGCCCATCCACTGGAAATTCAGAGGCACCTTAATGGCACCTTTCCGAAATGCTCACTCTCAAGGATTGAGCATAGACTGTAATTGGTACAATATATCTCACCTTATCTGTTTCTGTCTGGAATGAAAAGAAAGAGGCTCCAGGAGAGACCTTTCACTCCGGTCATGACGCAGGAGAGGTCACCAATATGTGGAGACATACCTCAAACATTTAAATGCATTGCAGGCTGCAGTTGTAAAGCTCCCTCATCTGCTGTGCTGTGTCATATTTCAGCAAGGTTTGACAACGCTGGTGCTTTACAGCTCACATAAAAGGCTCCATTTTCTTCTATCTAGCAGAACCATTGTTGGGTGCTCTATCTCTTATCTCTGCTGTACTCATTTCGGGTACCTCACAGTAACACATTGTTCATTGTCACTGGCTTAAGAGATATTAATGAATGTTATTGCTCTATCCTCCATTTGTGTTTGGACTCAATCCATCTGTATATGACTTGGGCTGGATAATTTTCTGTGCTATAATTTCCTGTGTGTCAGACACTTTCAGGAACAATTGTAAAGCAAGACCATTGTAATAAAACTGAATGACTACTAGATTAAAGGTTTTTGTGATATTTTTTCCTCAAATAGTCATTTTGAATTATCCCAAAGGTAACAGTAAGGCAGATTACATCTTCACTTTCATCTGTTTGTCTCTGTCTTTATTTTTCATTTCAGATTCAGAATGCAGACGATGTGTTGATTACTCCTTTGGAAAAGTTTCGGAAGGAGCAAATCGGTGCTGCGAAGGTAAGAGACCACCTACATGCGCAATTAGCAATTGAACAGCGGAGGGAATCTCATGTGTTGTGACACCATTGCCTCTCATCTTCAACCCCTTCATCTCCCCTACAGTATATAAATCATTAATTAAAAGTAAAACCTGACACTGCTAAAAGACTGATAAGGGATATAAACAAAGACTTCAGTTTGCAAGTGTGATATTAGAAGACTTGCACAAGAGCATGCGTTTTGTAAGGTGGCCATATTGAACCTTCAAAAAATAACTAAACTAAAGTCATATTTTACAAACAACATATGAGATTTTGATAACCACATTTATGAATACATTACTGTATTTCTCCCTGTGTTGCATTTCATGTATTTCTATGCATGTCAGTCTTCAGTATCGTAGTTTAAGTGCTGTTTTCTCTTCAAAGATTTCCATGTACATGTAGCAAGTACATTTTTAATGCATATAAAATCAGTAAATTTGCTATACTGTAAATTTGCAGTATCCAATATATTACATTCACCTTTTTTGTTATCAGATTTCTTATATTATGTTACATGTAAGTAATTCTCCCTAACATATTGATACAGAGGACTGAGATCAGTAGGGGTTCTGTAGAATGTTGCTTGAAGGCTTAGTCCCACGGTGGATGTTGTTGAAGCTGGAGTTGACTGCAAAGAACAGTGTGGGCTGTTGCTACAAGCCATGCTTTCATTCTTAGCCAACGCAAAGGCAAAAAATGAAAGTACAGGAGCTTGTTTGTGGTCACTCCCTTGGTGAGATCACACATGAACATAGTGGTAGAACTGAAGCCTTTACACAGATCTCCCACTGAGTTTCTGAGTCCACTGCTAACTCTGTATTTGATTGTGTGAATCATTTGCACATCTGTACATAGCCCTAACCTCTGTGAGGGACATTCCAGCCTTAAAGTCAGACTCATGCCCGTTTTGATTTATTTTACATGACTTGACCGCCACCGGTCTGCGAAAGTATTTGAAGTCATTATGCTGTATTTCATTAGTGTCTTCACAAGTCGGTCTATAAAGGAATAGTTTCTCTTCTCAGTTCTGAGGTGTGACCATCAATCACACTCATTTTTACTGGCCAGACTAAATAACCATTGTCGCTTCATATCTCAACCATATATATCTAGCGTAATGAAATAGCACATTTTGCCACCATCTTTTTCTCTCACTCTCCCCCTTTCGCAGTGCTCAGTGTTATTGCACTGACTCTCTATGTTTATAAAATGGTTTCTTAAAAGCCACAGCCCCTATCACTCCCACTACCTCTTATTTCCTCCGACCACTTCCTCCTAATGGCTCTCTCCTCCTACTGCCCATCCCCCACTAAACATTAGCCCAACTAGAGTGAGA
Organism: Lepomis macrochirus; assembly: GCA_024633595.2. NCBI lineage: Eukaryota > Metazoa > Chordata > Actinopteri > Centrarchiformes > Centrarchidae > Lepomis > Lepomis macrochirus. The sequence continues at coordinate 7,913,854 of JALXJV020000009.1, forward strand.
TAAAAGGCAGACATCACGAGTGGCTGAGCAACTTTCCACTGTTCCGAGAATCTGGAGAGATCTGCAGGCTGTCTGACCCTTTCAGTTACTGTGCTTCATGTTTGAGAACGTCAGATGGACAAACAGGGAGCTCTTGCCTTATTTGGGTATACTTTGAGTAATCCCACTGAGGTTACGTACCAGTGTAGCAGCTTCTTAGGCACAAGCACAACACTTCCATGGCCATAACACACCAGCAGATTGACTGTAGAACTACGGGACATATTAGACACAGTCTGCTTCACACAAGGCTGAACCAAATGTTTTGGATATAAAACTCTCAAACTTTGCACAGTGTTTAAGAAATACAAATCATGAAAGCCATGAGAATTCAAACAATCATGTATTTTCACTGGAACATGGACTTACCATATGTGCTGGCTGCCAAACCGAGATGTAGAACTGAAATTATTGTTACACCTTTTTTTCAGTTTCAGGCATCTTTTTGTGAGTTGAAAGTTGTTAACTTCCCATGCACAGAACAATACTTTCAAAACTGAAATAGGGAATGAAAACTATCTTGGGTTATTTATAATATTTATAACTTAGACCTCAACCATGGGCTTGAACCTTAACATAGACCTGCCGTTCTAAGGGCTGTGGTGTATTTTTTTTTCACAAACTGAGAACCATGGGAGGTAAACTGCCTAAAGCTGGGTCCACGCTATTTGTGTGTGTTTGTTGGTTGTCAGATTTTCTAAAGCCTTGAAATTTGAACAACCCCAGGGACACTTTCTCAAGAAAATAACAGGGAGTGTCTAGCTGGTGGGTTCCATTCCTGCTGTCTGGAATTTTGACAATATTATATTCCCTTCAAGGGTGTTCAACGTTAGGGGCACCATAGTGGTCTCTCACTAGCTGATTGTGAAGAATTCGTGCAAACAAACCCAGATGGGAGTCAGATGGCCACCGATAATTTGAGCTGTCCTCATCGTACAAAGGGTGCATAGACATGAGATGATTCTTGGCTAGTTATCGTCTCCAGAGGCAGAAATGACATTTACATTCGTTCTATGAAATCCCAAAATACTAACCAAGACACTGTGGAGTAAAGGGATTAATTAAAGTGTTTTGGGGATATGCTCACCAGCTGTGAGCTACACTGAAACTTTTCAGTCATACAACCTTGGGATGTGCTAAGTCAGTGGACCTAGGTAAATACCTATTTGCAAAAACCACTGGAAATTAGGGCTGAACGAAAGCAATTGTTAGATTAATACAATCGTTAGGTTAATTTTCAGTGCAATTAAATTGTGATGATATGATATGTTGTCATTTTGCAAGATTTTGGGGGATGTTAGTGCCCACAGGTTTAGTCTTGATAATATGACCAGATGGTGGCAAAAGAAGAAACCTTAATATCTTACACAGAGTGTCTTTAATTGATTATCAAACTTCTAGTTGATTTAATATTTTTACCATCAACTAATTCCTTGAGCACTGAACTGTGGTTTATGTATCATAGGCTGAGACCACAGTTGCTGCACAGCACAGCAGTTATCCCAGCTGTATTGAAATCCGGCAAAAGTGCAGCCACTTAAACACCAGCCGATCGAAGATGGAATTGATGTCCCGGAGATATGCTAATGAAATTGCATAATAAATGTTTTTGTCACTAAATATATATTATTGATTAGCCAAAGAAATGCACACTGCAATAAGACAAGAAAACTCCAATAGGCTTTGAAAACACTTGACCATATAATAATAATAAATATACAATTTTTTAGCTGGCCCATCACTTTCCACTGTGCCCTGCCCAATAAAGCAGAAACACCATTATAACGATGTCGGAAAGTAATTACTTTTTCTCTTGTTCACGAGAATTTCACAAGGCTGTCAAAGCAGAGCTTGAAAGGTCGTTCTTTACCTGTTTAAAGGCAGCAGCCATCCCCTGTAAATATATTTTTTTGCAAAAGCAATATGGATTCAGATAGTTTACAGTGATTTTGTACAGAATTGAATTAAAGGGCCTGAAAGTATGGTAAGTCAGGAGTATTATGCATTATTGTTATTATGTATTATTTTGATGTAATGAATGCACAATGGAATGAAAAAATAAACAAAACATTGAACTCTTTATTTGCTGTTATACCTGTTTACATCTTAAAATACAGATGATCGGTTCTTAATAATAACTAATATCACTGTTGTGTTGTTTATGGCAGATTTTAGAGAGTGAATTCATGGATTTCTTTTCTTAAATTGTCATACATTTTTGAAAAACAGTATTATTCTAATAACCTTTAGTAGACAGTATCTGCTATGCATTGCAATTGAACAATGACTTCATGGACTCATTTGGGAGGATAAATTGGCGTAATGGCTTGTAGTTTTTTCCCAGTGTTCTCTGGAGACAAAACGGACACTGAACATTTCCTGTCTATCTTGTATTTGGGTTTAATAAAGAAGAATTGTTGTCAAAATGATCTTGATAAATAAACCCAAGACTGGCTGGCAGTTAAAGTTTAATAACTATTGTAATCTTTATTCTTCAAGCTGGACACAGCACCCATTAGGAAGGACACTGGAATGAAATGCATTGCAAAACAAAACAAAGTCTTGACTGAACTGACCCTTGTTATAAATATCTAGAAGATTGCCTCATTGCTGACATTAAATAACTTCCTGTTACCTCAAACATAATTATGGTAGTCTGAGGAAGCTCTTTAGTCATGGTCTTAGTTAAGAGCAACACTGACCAGTGACATAGTCCAAAACAAATAATCATCGGATGTGTCATCTTAACAAGGAGTTTGAAACTTCCCCATGATTCAAGTTGTCTTTTCCCACTCATTAAATCTCCGGTTAGGTGGCAAGAGCAAGGTTAAGCTGATTTTGACAAAGCCTAAGGGATCACTATAGGATAAAGTGTAGACCTATATACATGCAGCTTGTCAGAAGAATTTTTCACACCTTAATAATAAAGAAGCCCTTTAATGTTGATCTTCCAAAGATACCAGCTTTTTTTTCCCCGTGCAGGTTTGCTCAGATCTTAAGAGTTAGTATTAGATCAGATACAAAAGAAATATCCCTGTTCACCAGCAAAGTGTGCATAATATATGGAGTTTTTGGAATATTTTTATTACTTTAGATTTTCTTACAGCAGGTGTCAGAGAGAGAACAGAGTCACTGATAAATGTTTATTTTTTAGACTAAAGCTTTGCTGTTTGCCACACACACACACTAAATATGGTCTATTTATTTTATATTTTTCAACTCTTCACAAGCAGATGTTTGTAATTATTTCGTGTTAATTGGCCAACTTCTTGCTGCCTGTGATGTCTCCTCGGGAGGTAGGATTTTAGGTAAGGAGGGAGACATTTTTTGGCTTTCCAGCAAAGTAACTGAACTCAAAGTGAAGCCTTGTGTTCTCTCTACCTCCCTTGTGAAAGCGAGACCAGCTCATGTGTGGTGGAGCATCAAAATAACCCGGCTATTGCTATTTAATCGCCATTCTGGACCCTTACTCCAATTAGCTTTCTCTAATGAGCTCAAAGAGATAGGTTACAAAGTTCTCCCTTGCATGTCACTGCTCAGAGAATCCATTTAAAATGAATGTGTGGTGAAATATGCTGCACATGATGCCAGCCATTGATGTTTATATTATTCCAGGGTGTGGAAGTGTAGTGTGGTGGTGTGTGATATCTGAGGTTCTTTCCTCTATATACAGACACAGACACATTCGACCTCCCTTGCAGCTTACATCTGTTACCATGGTGATGTGAAGCTCAGAAATGATGGCCTAAAGGCTCGTTAGGGCCAGTGTCAAAACTGGCAATGTACGGCTAGCTTCCGAATATTCCTCCTGCCATCTTCATGCTTGTTCTCAGCATCCTTTCTTTAGCAAACTGACAACACCGGATGACCAAAAAAAGCTGCCTGCAGTTTTTCTTACCAGTTTCCTTCTATGTTATATAAGCAATTAGCAAAGTCATCCATTGTACAGATGGCATCAAAGCACTCTTAACTTGCCAGTTAGAAATTCCACTACAGAAGAATCAGCATCAGAATATTCTCTTCCTGCATCTGATTTATTCATGAGTGCGAACAAAGCAATCAGATGAGGAAATCTCCCAAGTGGTAGGTTCATGTGTGTTTTGTGCACCACAGAGTGTTAGGAAGTGCTTTGGCTTTATCCATTCCCAGCCAGCTGATTACTCTGGGGCGCTGGCATTAGTTTGTGTCAGAAACTCCCTTCACATGTGTGCTTCAGGGTAAATATCTATCTACATCTATGTCCTCTGCCACCACGTGTTCAGGCTTCAAAGCCTTTTGCCTGCACTGCTCCTCCCTTCTCTAGGAGAATCTTTGCAATTTAAATCGCTCATATTCCACTCTGATTGCCCAAACATATCTGGGGGCGTGGGGCGGGGGTTGCACACAACACATGGACAAACCAACAAACACCTGGTGTTCTGTTAGGGTATCATTACGGTAGCACCAGTTTATACACGTCCTGCCTGGATCAAAACAAAGCAGGACACTTTACGTGAGTTAATCAGACTGGCGCTCTCTCACAGACTCATTCTAGCTCTGAGTCACTCCCCACTCTTTGTAAGTGTGAAAGAGTTAGTCCAGACTTATGGAGGAGGGGGTTTTTTGCAAGGAGTTTTCTGGCACGCTCACACTGGTCAGCAGTGCTGGGAGATTCCTGCTGTGACTGCAGGGCTCAGCTAAACCAAAAGCTGTTAATTTAATGTGATTGTGTGTGGGTGTGTGTGTGTGTGGTGTGGGTGTGGGTGTGTGTGGGTGTGGGTATTTCCCCCAGGGCTTCTGCTGTATGTGTGCTCACAAAATAATGTCACATCAACAGCTTTCAGCATGCCAGACAGTCAGTTCCCCATTGTTCTCTAACAAAAAATACTCAATCCTTAAGGGAAATTTATTTTCTCTCAGCGTGATATCATATTTAATCATATGTTTATTTTGCTATCCACCTGTTTATTTTGTCTTTGTTTCTGAACAGTGTGCATATGCACAATTGATTTTTTCCCACTCCTAAAAAGATCATTCCTGGGTCAGACATGACAAGAAAGATGGAAATAAGATGCTACTACATGAAATTATCTATTGATTTTTGTGCTGTACTTGTAATAGTTATATAGGAGTGTTTCAGTGTCTTGTGGTGAATTCCTCCAGTGTGTCTAACTGCTGTGGGGGTTGCTGAGGCAGAACACTGTTCTCGGTCATATCAGTAGCTAGTAAATTAGACTTGCTAAATTTCAGGGCCATGGGAATGAAAACAAACAAGCAGGATCTGGTTACTTTGGCCGTTTCCTTACCGCTCCCCCTTCCCCCTTTCCATTCGGTCTCTCCACTAACCTCTTTATCAATGTTTGCATAGCAAGATGGGCAATAAGTGGGCAAAGCTTGGTTTAGAGGTCAGACTTGCAGATGAGATACTCCAATGCCCTCATACAGACAGGTTCTCTCTGCTTGAGCAGAGTTTGATTAAGGCCTGTGAGTGGATCTTATTTTTGGGTGAAATGTTCAATCTCTTAGTCCATATGCTTTATAGATGGGCATCTGGCATGAAAAGCCCATTTCCTCTTCCTTCCTTAGAGCCTTCTGGGACACTGTATGAATCCTGGGCCTCATGACTGTAGAGCTTGACTTGTCTTTGGAGGTGGAGCATGACAAAAAAGGAAAATGCAAACAGCATCCTGCTAGTTCTGTCTGTGACAGTGCCAAATGCATTATGCTACTGATGATTTACAGTGTTGTGTATTTTGCTACGAACTACGAACTTATGTCCCCAGCTGGGCCACTGCGAGAACAGTAATGTATATTTCTCAGAAGCCCTATAGTCCTTATTGACCATGCCGACATTGTCTACTCGTCATTACACTGTTGTGTGCCACTTTTATGACCTGTAATAATCTATTGACAGGAATTTTAAATGACATGCGGCAAATGCCATGTGAAAATGTAGTTAGACCTCCACCTAGTGGCAGTTCAATCACAAACACCCACATCTGGAGTGCATGACACATTTTTGGTAATGTTTAAGCCTTTCATGTGTCTTGTTGATCTTTTTTTAGGAGGGGAAGAAGAAATTTGATAAGGAAACAGAGAAATACTATTCTACGCTTGAGAGACACCTCAACTTATCATCCAAAAAGAAAGAAGCATATCTGCAGGAGGTAAAACCATAACAAATTTTCTGATCCCCAACATGTCTTTGAATAATGCTGTTTTATGGTTCGCTGAGTGTCTCCTATAAGTAAAGCTTTTGTTTGTGCACTATTCGTTACTCATTACAACATTACTTTGAGCACACACAGTTTCCAGGTAGTGATGTAAGCTAGAACTCTCTGTCCACATGGTACTCTATGGCACTAACCCTGGTTTGTTTGTTCATTCTCAGGCTGACATGCAGATTGATAAAGAGAGACAGCTCTTTTATGATGCATCCCTTGAGTATGTTTTCAAAATACAAGAAGTGCAAGAAAAAAAGAAGTTTGAATTTGTTGAGCCGGTAAGACAACTATCAGTTTTACATGTTCTGTGCTCAGTTATTGCTGAATGCATACTGAAGATGCAGTAATTGCTTTGCCGTTTTACTATATATGCAGTTAAAAGATTAGTTTAACTGACATATAGTCAAAACTGTACTGAAACTTTGTGTTTACTACTGATGGAAGTGACATTTTAAATGTCTGTAGTCTCCTTATCCTGAGTGAAGAAAGGCACAACTATACCTCTCACAGGTATTTATCTAGGTATATTCCACACATTTATCATCTGCGTCACAAATTCTCTGTAATATAGTCAATACATTTGTAGTGAGAAATTAGATATAGTAGTTGTTCTCAAGTGCAAATAAAAGCCCCCAACTCACAGATATGTAGTCATTCTAATAGTTTTTTCATAATTCTTATATCTTTAGAGGAGAAGTTACCAGGAAACATTAAGTTTTTTATGTGTTAAATAGCTGGGAATGTGAGATGGGAGCAAAGTGGCTGTTTTAAAAGCACACTCCTATTTGCTTACATCCACTGGCAGCCCACCCAGAACCCAAGCCAGAAATGTAAATCTTTAGGCCCCAGGTAGTCGTGGAAATAATGACAAAGCTCACAAAGCTCAACCTTGCCTGGTATGAATCTGGGCACAGATGGTTCATCCTTGAACATTTGATATACCAAGCCTCATTCTAGAAATAAAATCAGTAGTTGTGTCTGGGGATTTGACTGAGAGCAGCTCTATGTTCGGGGGATCTTCCATCCTAGCGATTGGATCCATTTTTTTCTCCAGCAATACTACCAGTGCTTCTTTCCACAATTGTTAAGGATGTTTGGTTGTTGTACAGAAAATAAGATCAATATATGTCAGCAATAAAGAACTACAACTCTCTAAAACTTTCTTTTTTTGGCCTTCATCGTATGTGCAATATCCAGTGCATCGACATGAAAATAATTAATTTCATCAGAAGTACAATCCTGTTTAGCAAGAATTAATTAGAATTTAACTGACAATGCAATATGTACATTAGAATTAAAGTTTTACTCCAAAAGTATACATCCACAGTGAATGTGAGATTTGCTCTGACAAATAATATATAGCATATATAGCAGATAGCTCAGAATGAAAATAAATATATACTTTTTAGGCAACAGTATTATAATTAAATCCATGGATTCCCCATTTTTTAAAGTAATAAATAATAATTGTGTGATTGTAATGGTGGTTATTGTTGCTGGTGTTCAAAATGAAAGTTTTTTTATTGCAGTGTACATTTTTAAAATGTGCTCTCTTGTGTGAATTAGTAATCAAGCTTTATATTGTTTATTAACTCAGTAAATCACCCTTTAATATTGTTCCTCTCCAGCTCCTGGCCTTTCTACAGGGTTTGTTTACTTTCTACCATGAAGGATATGAGCTGGCTCATGAATTTGAGCCATACAAACAGCAGCTCCAGTTCAACCTACAGAACGTAAGTCTCAACACCTCAGGGGTTGCACACAAAGGCAACCAGCCACGTAATCAGATTCTGCAGCTTATCATACCCTGACATAACAAGCAGAGTTTTCACTAATGGATAGCTGTGTGATTAAATGAGATTCTTTGCTGCACAGAGGATCAATATTTTCAGAGTGTTGTATTGCAGGCAGTTACTGCAGGCCATTTAATGGTACTGTGTCAAAAAAAGAGTTTGAGTTGGTAGAAAAACTACAGCTCCTGCCATGCCTCCTCCCCCCACCACCATGGTCCCCACCCCAGCAGCCTGAGGGCCCAAATTTCTGTCTGACCCAAAATGTCAGTGCCATTGCCCTGACAATTTCCACTCCGTAGCCCTCTTTCCTTGTCTTCAGACACAGAGAGCTCTAATAAGGTGCTGGAGAAGGTGAGAAGCTGTCTCAGTGTCTCTTTGGTAGTGGATATAAAACTGCCTCATGCTGACCTTTTTTACTTTAAAACATGAGGATTCTTGGGAACATTAAAATTGACTCTTTTAACAACTCAGTCCCTATCCTTATTTAGGATTACTTTGAGTGCATTCATCCAATATTAACAGAATATATTTCAATTAGATGTCAGGTCTGTATTTTCAGATGTCTGGCCAGTGTGTTAGTTATTCTTTTCCCCAGGTGTTCTCAAGCAGCTGTCAAACTGTGAAGCATTTGTCAGATTTTTCCTTTATTTCACCCACTATGTCCCTTGATATGGGCAAAATAAAGGTATTTTGAGATGAGAAATTACAGCAAAAAACGCCAGTGCATAAGACTTCCTGTGTTAATGCAATTATAATCTAATCCTGCATTTTTTGTTCAGACACGAAACAACTTTGTAAGCACAAAGCAGGAAGTAGAGAAGCTTATGAAGAGGATCAAGTCTGCAGATCAGGACTATAAACCCCCAGGCCAGTGGACGATGGAAGGCTTCCTGTATGTCCAGGAGAAACGTGAGTCTTACTAGCTACACTCTCAGCCAGTCAGCCCCCCCCCCACTTATAAGTGCATGGTTTTACATCCATCACCATAAACATGTCTTGTGTTCTCCCAGGCCTCTACAGAAGAGATCCTCTCACACAGAGCTCATAATTCATCCTGTTTACCGATTCACTTTCATGTGCTCTCAAACAAGGGGGAAGATACCCAAATCATAGCGTTTTATCAGCAGTGATAAACAACTTTTGATTTATCACACTTTAATTGCAAATTGATTTTCAGAAGTCCTTCCAGATGCCTGTGATTCAGAGAAAAATATTTTGACTGAACCACTATTTTCCTCTTTATTTTGCTGTCTTAGGTCCTCTGGGATGTACTTGGACACGTCACTACTGCACATATGAGAAAGGCAGCAAGACCTTCACCATGAGCAACACTGAAAATAAGTCAGCCGGGAAACAGGTAGTTTTGTTTAGTTTAGTTTTTTTGGTTCAGTTTAGTTGCATATACAAATGATAAAAGCTAAGAAAAGACTGAACAAGTATAATCTGTGTAGGTGAAACAAAGAACCCCCTTGAGGCTTATAAGAATGTCTCACCCCAGAGTGGGAAAAAAGTCAATATGACAGAAACGTGAATTGGGCACAGAAAACAAAACACTTGTTAACTCAAAGCAGACAAAAATGGTTCAAAGATAACAAAATCCATAAATAACAAGAAAGGGGAGCTCAAGAAATGAAAATAACCTTTTAACAAAGGAGGGTGTCTTGTTTTGTACACCATCAGCCAAGCAGATTCACATGATTTACAAGCATTTCCGTTTACAAATGAATGAAAACTTCACAAGACTTCATACAGATTAAATAATCAACTTATTTAATCAGCTAATATTTAATACTTTGTGTATTAGATCTACCAATCATATACGTTTATGCATTTACTAATAGGTTGGTCATACTCACTTGCTATTTTTACACTTGTATAAACATTTGCAAGGGAAGAAGTAAAGATGAAGGTTTCACAAGTGCATTTCAATTTCTGTCATTTTTTATTTAAGTTTATATTTATTAATGTGTGGTGTCTTTATTTTTAGAACGGTCTTGTCCTGAACCAGGCCGAGATGTTCAAGCTCAAGTCCTGCATTCGGAGGAAAACTGACTCCATTGACAAGCGTTTCTGCTTTGATATTGAAGTGATGGAGAGGTCTGTGATCATTTCAATCATCTACATGTTCCCAAAAATGTCTTATCACTTACATGGACTGAAAACATACACAAAACGTTATATGTAATACTGTTACCACCACTTATATCATGTTGACATTTGTTTTCCATCAATAGTTAGGACAGAACATTTGAAGAAAACAATTCCACATTCCACATCACCAAATTCAGTATCAATAAGTCGGCATGCTATGATTTGTTCTATTTGTTTTTAATATACTGTACAATAAATTACAGCGGCTACTGAGAAATGGAGTAAATGATAATAGTTACCATGGCATGACCTTTTTTTATTTTTGAAGTTTACAGTAAATTAATACATTTTAGGCTAAACAAGTTTTTCACATATTCGCTCCACCCACATGGAGTCAGTGGTAAAATCCTCTAAGACACACAATGGTTAAACAATTTGTTTTTTTTAAGAACTAACATATTTTAACATTGATGAACTGCATGTAGGATGCTTTGTTCTCAAGCATTTTGTTTTGTTGAACCCAAATGATACTGGCAATTAACCCAGATTATCATGGGAGTACTGAGCATTGCAAGAGCTGCTCAGATTAGATTAACATCTTCAAGACTCCCTGTTTACCAGTTTTTAGATGTTTTCAGCTCTGTTTGTGTGCTGCATGTTCCCCTAGTCCTCTCCCACCCAAGCTCTTGTTTGTTGTATGTCCACAACATCGATATTTGCTCTATTTCTGAACCCATTCCGTCTCTGTGTTCATGTCAATGTAGAAATGACATCTATCGTGGAACTCTTTTCAGACCGCTTCAGTTTTTCTGTAAAGTCCGGTATGTGAACTGACCACTGCTGCCCTTTCAGAGCAGTTGCATGTGCTGCATGTGTGCTGCTAATCGTATGATTCACTCAATCTCAAATCCAAGCCTTCTAATAAAATACTGTTGCCTTCCTAACACTTCACAAAATCAGACATCTCTTTGCATATAATACATATTCTTAAATTATTTCTACTTGTATGCAATTAGTCAAACAACACATAAATGTATCTTTTCTATTCTTCATTTTGCCTCTCTTCAGAGTTGGCTGCCCACTGATTAAAAGTGGCTGAATTGATCAGGTTTTGTGTTATGAGAGCTTAATATGTGCTCATTATTGTGATGTGTATTTCATAATATAGATCTAGCTCAACAGTTATTGTTGTACAACACCAGTAGGGCCAGCACGGCTCACCCTAGGTGAGTGCTGCTGAGCATGGACAATAACTGCAGTTTATTTGCAGGACAACTCATTTATCATGAATGGCGATGCCCCAAGGTGCTTGTTCCAACCACAAGGACAATGTGGGCCAACCTCTAGTCAGCTTCGAGCTCATCCATTCATCCTCATTATAATAAAAATGCTATAACATTTATAGCCCGGCCAGAATCAGGGCAAACATCTCTGAACCTCAATTTTAAAGCATCGGTTCACCAGATTACTAAAAGGTAGTCAGCCATATTTTATTTGCCCAGATTTGAGATATCCATCTCCAAATTGTGATGCTCAAAGCAATGAAAAGTGTTATATTAAACAATTCAACAGCAACATGTCTTTTTTTGAAAAAGTGTTCCTGATGCTATGGATAATCCACAGACCTCACTGTCAACAGTTTTCATAGGGACTAGGGAAAGTACTAGAAAACTGACAACAGGGTAACAGGGTCACTGTTTTTGCTGTTGAATCTTTTAAATGTTTTCAATGTTGTGAGCATCATAAATGAAATTCCTTTAACTTCACTGTATTATGGTAGAGACAGGAATGAGAGATATATTTCTCAAAACCTGGTCTAATATATCTAATTTGCAATTTGGTTGATATTACCTGGTAATCACAACAAATGCAACTTGACATGGCTCAACGCTAGAACTAACTATCACCACTGGTTGGGGTTTGTTATTTTTTGCCAGTATCACCCCATAATGTTATCATTAGGTTACTATATCCTGTAGCAATGCTGCAGATAATGCTGAGACCAGTTTCAACCACATGTAGCACACAGTGAGGTGCCACATGAGACAAGAGAACTGCTATGCTGTAGAACACAGATGATGAATGTGTATGCATGTTGGGTGCATAAAAATGAATCACTCTAATAATAAGCACATGTAGCATTTAATTGGGAGTGGAATGTGAAGCGCTGAGCCAACTGAGGGCACAGTTTAAATTCAAGCATTTGCACATGAACTATTTTAGTCACACTAGTCCTTTTATAGTGGTCTCAGCCAGTGTAAACAATGTCTCTCCAGGGGCCCCAAGGCAATGAGATCAGACTGAGACCAGCTTTTCTCTGAAATCTTTCCAGGCATGGCGTTATGACACTCCAGGCACTGTCAGAGTCCAACAGAAGATTGTGGCTGGAGGCCATGGATGGCAAGGAGCCGGTGAGGAACTCTGCCTCTTTGTCTTTGAAAGATTCTTTTTGTGCTGGCTGCTGTTTGGCCAGGATGTTTTTTATTTGTTTGTTTGACAAGAAAACAATACCAAAACTGAATTATTTGTCACTGGCACCCTCTTCTGGTGGGTTCAAGTTAAGTCTTTTAAAGAAACAATGACCTCATCATCCACTTGTGCTAATAATAGGACAGTCCTCTTAAAGAATAGGAAAAACTTAACGTGTGACATAAATTTGTTTCTTTCTGGCCTTTTGTTCCTAAGGGTTCTAAACTTAATGATGATTTCTTTAAACCTTCTCTAGATTTACAACCTACCAGCCATATTAAGCAAAAAGGAAGAGAGTAAGTGTGTTTTTGTTATCTCTTCAAACCCCTTTCATCATCTGAATGCATAAATTCAGCTTTCTAAAAATCTCCAACACACACATATGAAAACGTATTCTTTGTTTTCTGTAGGTATCTCTGTTCATTAACACAATTACATGACATACACCTACTCAGCTGACATAATGGAGCCTTCCAGCACAGGAGTTGTATCTTACTAATCGGAGCACAAGCATAGGGGAGAGCTTATTATTCCTGCATGGTTCGTGGTTAACCCATATGGTAATTGACATGTCAACCTTCTTCTCATGTTGTATTACAGCATTTCTTAATGAGGCAGGCTTTAACTTTGTAAGGAGATGCATTGACCTGGTGGAGATGAGAGGTGAGGCATTTAAATCTGTCTGCTTTCATGTGAAATGACTTGAGTACAGCATGGCTGTGATTTTGAATAATAATGCATTTGATTCATTAGTGGACATGACAAGGCAGTGCATTGGCATAAGTCTCAACTGTACAGCAAATCTTTGTTCCTTTTTCCAGTTCTTTAATTTTCTTTTTTTTGCCACACAGGCATAAATACAATGGGACTGTACAGAATCGGAGGAGTAAACTCCAAAGTACAGAAGCTGATGACCACAGTTTTTTGTAAGTATCATTTAAATCAGAAATAAATAAAATAATATTTTCCCACTCGCAGTGTAGAAACTACTATTTTTTTAAATTAGCTTTTTAAAGCACTAATGTATGAACAGCTCATTTTGACAGCCATCTTAAGTTGAATCTAGAGCTTTAACAAATATAATGTGAACCTGCAGAGTGAGGAAAGAGGTCCTCCTTGTGGTGTGACAGTGTAACATCCATCTGACCTCATTACTTTGTCATTGCCTTATTAGATGAAAGTAAAAGGTTATTTCAGATTCTCCTCCTGAGTCTCTGTACACAAGAAGACGATCAGTATTTCTAATGCCCATTTAAGCAGCTTGTCAGGTTGTGTCAGGTTGTGTCAGGTTGTATTGGTTTCTTCAGGGTGATTACTTACAATGCGTTTCCAATAGCATCCAAAGCACCTGTGGATATGGACCTGGATCCAGAAACGTGGGACAACAAAACTATTACCAGCGGTCTGAAGAATTACCTCAGGTCAGCTCGCCCCATCAGCTGTCCTTAGCTGTCAGGGATCTTCATTATCTCCATAATGCCTCTTTGAAGCCTTCCTGGTGTTAGTCATGCATTCAGCACTACCAATGACTCACAAAAGAAAGTGCATTCAAAAGACCCATGTCATGTCAAAAAAATGACAATTGTTGTCTTTATTCACCAGGTGTCTCTCTGATCCTCTAATGACTTTCAAGCTCCACAAAGATTTTATCATGGCTGTCAGTAAGTTATGAAAAGTTACTAATACCTATAATATGGTAGATATTTTTCTACACCTCTCTTTCATTTTCTTATTCTAAATGAAAGAGAGATTGTTAAGTTGACAGAGCATTGTCAAATTCAAAACACCAGTAATGAAGCACGCCATCTGTTTACTGTAGAAAGGGTATATTTAAGAATGTCTAATGGTAAATTGTATTTGTGCCAGAAAATTACATATTTGAATGGGAAAGATGTATATTTTTATACTTATTGTGTTCAAATTGAATTTGCATCTAACCTAATCGAGTTTGAACTGAACTACATTTCAAATGTATTAATTTAAAATGAGATAGCTTTGTGGGCACTGCATCCCTGACAGTGAGGAAATCAAATGAACATAGACTGAACAAATTCTGTATTACATAGCTCTCATGTCATTTCAAATTGAAGAAGGTTTATTTGCTTATTTCTACACATCTGGATATGGTGTCTCAAGTTGATTTTGAATTTGAAGATCTCAAGGTGATGTGTTTTTTCCCACCACAATTTGAAGAATTTTCTATTTATGTACATGGAATTCATGTTTAGTTTTATCAAATCTAATGTTAAATGTTGATGCATAGCCACATTCAAATTGGTATGCCATTACCATGTCAATATAGTAATTGCAATATACAATTAAATTAACCTGATCTCAGTCACTGTAATACTTTACAATTTGAAGCCTCTTGATCCTTTTATATCGATGTGCCTTTCCTCAGAGTCAGATGACCAGAACTACAGGGTGTGTGCTGTCCATGCTTTGGTTCATAAGCTGCCAGAGAAGAACAAGGAAATGCTGGAGCTACTAATAAAACACCTTGTCACGTATGTATTCCTGTAATGAATCTGTTACACTGCAGCCCTAAAAACAGCTGTCTTGAGAGTAGAGACTGATTAAATTGTCTTTACAGTTTGGGGACACTTTAATGGATTTGTAGGCGTCTCTAAAACTGTCAGTGCCTGGTAAAAAACAAAACTGTCACCACAGTTCAGTTAAGAGTTATCATTATGGGTGTATCAGCAGAGAACAGCATCTTATCCTTGTGTGACATGCATTGCCTCTACCTGCAGAGTTTCCGCACAAAGCCAGCACAACCTGATGACAGTGTCCAATCTGGGTGTCATCTTTGGACCCACTCTGATGCGGTCACAAGAGGAAACTGTGGCTGCAATGATGAATATCAAATTCCAGAACATAGTGGTGGAAATACTTATTGAGAACTTCATCAAGGTGAGTCATTATTTGGCTTTGGATGGACAGTATGCTTATAATACCTGTATCATCTAACCAATACTATGTACATTTGATTCTTACTTTAAAGAACTGAGAACACTGAATATAGATACCTCTGGTTGTAATGTACCTTATAGTGAGTTTAATGCAACCACAAATACAAGGAGATTGCTACCTCGGCAAATGTTTGGCTAAATCTCTCTTTGTTGACAAAATTGTGGAGTCTCATGATATAGATCCCCAATTAGTCTGTGGGTAGCAAGAATCTTAATATATTGGTTGCAAACTTCAAAAACTCAATTTAAATACTAGTCTGTACTGGTAAGGAATGCACAGATTGTGTAGTGGTGTTGAGTAATCAGTGCTCCTCTCTGGACCTCCAGATCTTCCACCAACCTCCGGACCCCAATGTGCCCTTGCCCCAGCCCCAGAGCCGGCCTGGCTCTCGCAGGAGCAGGGCCATCTGTCTGTCCACTGGGCCCAGGAAGCCACGCAGCCTCTACACCCCAACACTGTGCCTGGCTGATGCAGAAAGTGAGTACCAAAGCAGTAGTTATCACTAAAGGTCATCACAATCGCATCACAATTCTTCCAAAATCTGTCAGTGGCCTTTAATATCAGACATCTGCACACACTGCATCACCACATTTCTCAAAGATTCACTTCATATTAGTTGTAAGTTGTATTTTTAAATGGAAAGCCACAATCACTTCAGCAGGTTTTAATGAGGCCCTTGTATGCCTCTTCTCTGGTCCCTGTATAGGTGACACTTTCAGCAGCAGTCCAAGCAGCACACCTATGGGCAGCATGGAGTCTTTGTCCTCCCACTCCTCTGAGCAGAATAGCTCTTCCAAAACAGCTTCCTCTGCTCAGGTCAAGGATAAGTTGCTCCTGGACCTCAGCCGAACACCATCACAGCTCTCAAATGGCCCCAGGAGTGCTGTATGTGTCAGCAGCCCAGAGTCCAGCTCCAGGGAGGATGCAGGGCGTACAGATGGAGAGTCAGAGGATGCTCTTAGTCTGTCCTCAGTCAGTACCGCGCCCGTACTGACTTCTGCCCCCAAAAAAGCCCCCCACTGTCGCCCTGACCTCAGGCCACCACTGTTGAACCGCTCAGCTGCTCCCTCTCTGAAATCACTGCATATATCTGAAGGTAGGATAATTGTCAAGTAATGCAAGGTTAAACTTGCCTGTCATTAGTTCATTGATTTTGTTTCCCTTGCATGGAAAGAAACATGATGAATGTGTAATTTGTTTTATGACAGAATTCATAAACTGGATGGTTTTAATTTAATAACTTATCCCACAAGGACTTAATATTGTGAAAGAGTGACAGCATCCCTTGACTTGAGCATAATATAAACAGCAGTGTTAAATATGATCTATAGAGCTTAGATACTTGGTGCAGTGAGTGAGCGGTTTTACAGTAGTTATTATTTGTATGTCTCCGTCAAGGCCGCAGGAGCTGCTCTGGGTCTGTCCAAAGTCTGTCAACACTGGAGCCAAAAGAGCACCCAGACCTTCCACCAAAACAAATGATCCGCCGCAGGATGGACATCTCAGTCAGCAATGGCTACCAAAGACCTGGCTCAGTGTAATGAGTTTTAAAAAGCTAATCATTTTACTCATTACCACCTCTAATACATGCTATGAAATCAACTGCAGTGTAATGATATTTCATTTCATTATTACTTACTTAAAAACCAGTACTAATAATGAATTTATAGTATTTATCTATCAAGAAGAAATGTCAAACATTCACTGGTTCCAAGCTCTCAAATATGAGGATTTTCTGGTTTATAAATATAAATATTTATATTTTGGACTGTTGGTCTGAGTAAAGTAGTTTATTAGTTATTATATTTATAGATATATCTAGAAGGCCAATATGTATGTGTGCAGTTTCCTGTGCCCCAACAACACAACAAAAAGTCAATAATGCTTGAAGACAATAGTTCTGCAGCATTCCTTTCTGGTTTCCTCCCTCTCTCTGTCTCTCCCCTCTGAGTCATTAGCCTCCTCCTTTGTCTGTTGCAGTCAAGATCAGATGAGTATGTGTTAGGAGATTTATGTTTTTTCCTCTATGGTGGGAGAGCTGGCTTTAATTACGCTCTGCCTGCTCTGGGGTTGATGTGACCCAACAACAGCCTGCACTCTCGTTCTCTCGGGACAAACAGATTGTTTGGCTTGTCATATCTGAGAAGCCAGTCACACAGTCTCTCAAGTAGTTTCCTAGCACCCACCCAGCTTGCCCTAGGCTCTGTGGTCCCGTTGACTCTGAGGTTGTTGCATGCAGGGTCAAGTGCAGCCTTGTTATATAGTTTAACTCAATTCCGCACCATGCTGAAGCTGAATTCGCCCATAGGAAGGAAACCTCCCATATTTTGTTGTTACACCTTTCACCTTGTTCTAAACAATGAGAAGTATATAGTATTAGAATTTTAATCAGTCTAAACATCTGATCACAGGACATATTTTTCTTTGGGTGACTTTATTTACTAAACGCTGTATTTTTCAGCTGCTTATTTTGTCCTTGACATAATTACATGAAGTGAACTATAATGTTTTTCATATTGTTTCAGGGTCGCTGCCAGAGCACTGCTTTTTGAAAACGCCTCTTCCTCACAGTCTGTTCCAGTCGGAAGGTACTGTAAAAACATGATTCCCTCTACAAAATGTTTACATAATTATTCCCACTCTCATCTCCTTAAAATCTGCCATGACAATGCCTGTTATGTTGTCTTTATAGAGATGCCAAGGCGATGTATTCGTGTGAGGCAGAGCACAGCCATGAGCTCAGCTTCCCTCAGGGGGCGCACTTTTCAAATGGTAAGCATAGCCAATACAAGGTGAACATTGTATGCTTCAGCTGACAATTACTTTGGTGCAGAAGTGCTCACAACAGCACACATGCCTTTTAGCGTAGGCTGATATTTGGACAGTGTACACAGACAGTCTGTTGTGTACCAGCAGCACACAGCAAGGACTTGGCTAATTTCCAGTGTTATGTAGAGGGATGAAATAATTTTGCTTTTAGTGTGGCACCCCCATATGCATTGCTGAAACCAAACAGCCCCAGGATTTTTTATTGCCTCTTGCCTTTTCCATGAAGAGATGACTTGGCGTGCAACCAGTGCAGGCAGGTCACTGTAACCTAGTGGTGGAAGGCACCAGTGTCTGTTCCCTGTTAACGGAGCCAGCAGCCAAACGCAAAAAACGTCAACAAACTCTCCTTATCAGTTACCACCAGACAGAGTACATTAACAGGCCATATTTTCTTCATTCTTATCCAGCAAATCTTTGCTAGATAGCGTTAGTTGATCATTTTAAAGGCTAAGATAAACTTTGTTTTTTTTATGGGTTACACTTTATGTGTGTGAGTAAGGAAGATGATCCAATCCTGCTAAGATAATATAAAGAGGGACTGAATTTAAAGAGCAGTCTGACCGCAAGTATGCTATGGTTATTGTTCTGCCTAATAGCATTTTTTCTTTTGCTGCTATTCACTAAGTCTTTGAAATAATGTAACCAAAGACAGGCTCAATGCATCTAATCAGGTTTCACTAGATCAAGAATCTGATTCTCTCCTCTTATTAGACTTGTGTATTTTTTTTCTCTCTTTTTGTCCTGTAGTCTACCCCTCTGTTGAACCAGGCTGGCTCCAAGCAACATACGAGGGAAAAACAGGTTTAATCCCTGAGAATTATGTTGTCTTTCTCTAACAACCTGGTAAACATTGCATGTTTTTCATGGTATCCATGGAAAAAAATAATACACACAATAGGGTTGACTGTTGTAAGGAGTTCCTATTATTACTGGTAACTAACATTTCTGCATTTTATATGCAGTCTTAGCAAATATCAAGCAGGATAGTATTTGCTTTAACACTGCTAGAAGTTCGAAGTCCAAAAATAACTTCATTGTGAAATGTTTGGGGAATCTGCAGAGATTCAGAAATTAAGAAGAAATAGGTATGACATTATTGTTAGATGTAAATGCATATATTACCCATCAACTGCACTGATGTTTTTAGTCCCAGTATTAGCAGAATCACAAAACAATCACATCCTATTTCACAAGATTTATTCTCAGAAATATATTATCTTTTAACCGCCCATTAAATCAACATAACACTTTCATCAAGTTGCAAATGAAAATCTGTAGTTTCTTAAACATTTTTTATTAACTGTAATTGAACACACTGTGATTAAAAATAATGATAATAATCTAATCTATTAGAATCCATAATGGGTTTGCACCTTAACTTTCATGTTTATGGCCTGTGATCATTGTTCATCCATTGAACCTGCTCACTGCTGCAGTGCACTTTCTGGTTAGCTACACGGTACTGTACTGTACATTAATGCTCATGAGCTCTTCTGTAGATGCTAATCAAAAATATTTACTTCCTGTAACAGTTTATTACTATAAATTATCACATCAAATATATGCAGAATGTTTTGTTTTTTTTATAATGTCATGAATGCTATGTTCGTAAGGTGGAGCCTTCACATTTAATGCCTGTGGTACTGTACTCACTGGTACACTGGTGTACTAGTAATGACAACTAGACATGTATCAAATTATATTATGTTAAAGATGCTATTTGATATTTAATTTTTACTGTCACAACATTTCCAAAGTACAAAGTTCATTATTATCTAAAAAGAAAATAAGCAACATCTTCAGTTATTAAAAACTGAAAAATCACTCCAAAGTAAGACTTTCTCTGGTGTCTGAAAATGTATTTCAGAAGGTATTTGAGATCTTGCACTTGCCAAGATCAGGAGGTTCTTTTCCATTTTCATCTTTAAGAATGTAAGGTGGCCCTGACCATTGATGCTGGAATAACAATCCCTTGCAGTCTCAATTTGCAGGAGCATATCACAGAAATTATATCCATATCCTGAATACGTAACATTTGACATACTTTAATTTTATATGACAAGCTTGTTTCCTTGCAATAAACAGTGATTTAGTAGTGAGTTTACCTTGGGTTTACTGCAGTGAGAAACTCTGTATTCAGCAGTAAAGAAGGCTGAATAGTGAGAATGTATTGTAAATGTATTGACCTTTGGTAAAATACAGTTGTCTCTTTGTGTTCCACGTTACATGATTTTAATACCTCTGCCAGGGAAGTTATATTTTGGCCACATTCCTTTGTTTGTTAACTGTACAACTAGTAACAGATTGTTTTTTACAGATCTGCTGATATAGAAATTAAGTATTTCTGAATATTGTGAAATGGGGCTTTTTTCTAACATTTTTTATTTTTTAATTAATCACTGCATTCACTTGAATTAAACCTGTCACATGTATCCCATATCTGTCATTGTGTGTATTCTGATGCAGATCCAGATGCAAATTTTTTTTTTAAATATGTTCTATTATGAAAATAACACATTTTGGGCATTGTGCAACCTTTGTGGAGATGTGCTGTATTTTAAATTAGTTATCTTCCCATTTTCCCCCATAGGTGCATTGAGTCAAACAGCTGCTAACCCTAAAATAATTTGATTAGTTAAAGTGGCAGATTTCAGCGTCTCCTGCATTTCTCCTCTACTAAGAATAAAATGTTTGTGAGAAATACTGAATATTTTAATTTTTTGTTTGTATTTTTTCTTGTTTGCAGCTAATAAATACCATCTGTACACACATTGTAGGATGGGAATTTTTGGATATACCATAATTATACAGAAGAGCTTTATTGATTGATACCTTTGAATTCATAATATTAAAGATAGTGTGTACTAAAAAACATATTTTAAAGGAATATATTTTCATTCTGTCACCTCTTAAAGTAAAAGGTTAAAGACCATTAGAGGCAATTTGGCAAAGTAAAGATGACTGACTACAATAGTGAAAGTATCTAGTAATTGAAAGGTCAGTAATCCAGTCGCAAGATGTCTCTGCAGAGTTGCGATGCCTGTGCTTGCATCACTTGGTGTGGAATAAGAGGGGCCTCACCATGCCTGCCAGCACCTTGGGAAGCTGGGAGGCAATGACTTCTGTCATCATCTCTGGAAACTCCACTTTCATGGCATCTGCCTGGATGAAGGTGCTCAGACAGAACAGGTTGACCTTCTTCACTATCTGTCAGAAAAGAGACATTTATATTTGTCTTTGTGCTCATTGAAGTAACAGTTAGACATAAATTAATGCTGTTGTACTCAGATTTAAGAGGGAGCCTACATCATGCATGGCATCCATCAGTTTGGTGAGGTGGTAGAATCGCTGTGAGCTGGCCACCAAGCCCTTCTCCCTTATGTGGATAGCCTTGGTCAGCTCCCGGATGTAGTTTTGTCTCATCTCTTCAAATATTGCCTGACTTTTGAGTCCCTCAAGAGGCACTGAGAGCAGACAGGACACTTACACATTATGAAAAAAATTCTCTGAGCTATGCACTTTTAAGTATAGATAAATAAAAGTTAAACAAACTAAGGTCATGTAACAAAAGAGCCAGTCAACAATTTCTCTAGATGGAACTTCTATTTAAAACAATGTTTTTGAGTTACTGTTAAAGGAGGACTTGATAGCAACTGCTACATAAATCTTGTCAAGGTCCATTCACCCTGCACAACACTCCCATAATTATGTTGCTCTACAGTATTTGATCATCAAAGCATCATGTCTGTTTGCAACACTGTATACTGAGTGCAGATAAAGAAGGTCAGCATAAGGTAAAAAGTGAGTCATCTTGAGTCAGATTCAGTAAGTTGTCTGTCCTTTACCTGTGTTTAGTAATATAATTGCTTTCATGCAGAGAAACTCCTCACGGGTAACTTGAAGATTGGCAAACTCCTGAGGGATGAACTGTATGGCCAGGCAGAGGTCATAAATAGGAGATCGTCTCATTTGCTCCCTGACAGACAAAAACATTAAATTGTTAATGTTTCTAAACAATTGAGAGCCTTTTTTCATCCAAAAGCATTGCCTTTTGAATGAATACATCGGTGCCATGTCTATAACCTCTTAATTATGAATAATTGTGAATCGAAAGCCAATTCAAATTGCCTACGTGATGGCGCTTACTTACTGACTAAGAATGAGATCAGGTGCAAAGAACAAATACTCGCTGGTGACATTCTGAAAGGAGCGCCACCCAAGAGAGAACACCATCAGGTTCATCCACGAGTACTGAATGAGGGTCATCTGATCAGTGATGTGAAGATTACGAAACCCTTAGAAAGAAAAGAAAATCATTTCATTTGTCAGCTTCTTGCTTTGTTGTGTACTTTTTAATAGTAGATGCAACCTGTGTAACAAATATATTCATTTTAACATTTCCACTTCTCTCAATATTCATGGAGATTACAAAACCTTCTATCTCAGTCAGTGTTTAAGAACTGAGACCTTCAGCAAGGCCAGCCAGTGGATTCCCATGGTGACAAGTGTAGCGACCCTGAGCTGCAGAGAGCTGTTACCTGGCAGAGACTTTGACCACTTGACAATCCACACCAGTTGTTTCTCACACAGATGGTTGAGACTATTAAGCAGAAGATGGGAAACATCGGACTGGGTGTTGTCATAACCACAGTACACAACCTCTGGTTCGATGTTTTCCAGGACATTGATGATCTGTTGGGAAAGTTGCACCTCACGAATGCCTGGTATGCAAGACATGGAGGTCATGGCCTGATTGTCACTGGACATGGCCAAATGGGACTGGAACATCAAGGACGTGGGCAAACCCAAAGCTTTCAAGGCCCCAAAACGCTTCAGCTTCCTGCCTGTGACATGAATATAAGGCCTGGTAAGATTTGATGACAACAATATCTGCCCATAACAGAGCTGCAGTGTTTTACTATCCATGTCAAGTAAATTCAAAATTTGAGTCATGAAATTGCTCACACCTGCAATACCTCTGCTTGCAAAATAATTGTGGAACATTTTAATTCATTATTGGCCTTTGGTCTGTGCTATGCCAATCATGTGTGAATTAGTGCCATATAACCAAGAAGTTTCATTTACGCCTCATGGTGCATAAGCTCAGTGCAAAAAGAAATACAACCAAATGGTACCTCCGAGCATCATTCCTGCTTGATAGCACTTTCGGAGACGACATGCAGGGCAATTTTTCCTCCGGATTTTGTCCACAATGCAGTCATTTCGCCCAGCACAGAGATAGCTATGATGGCCTGTTGAGTGAAAGGGCACAGTCAATGGATATACTTTTAATAATACTTGATTTGCAAATACGTAGGGAGAAGGAGAAGAACATAATGAGAAGAGGAAGTGTGGAAGAGCTCTTGACTATTAACATGGCTACTCCCTCCACACTGAGACAGTGTTGTGAGGAGAGATTTAAAGAAGAAAATTAGATAGAGGCAAGGCTGTGAGGACAGAGTGACATGGCCATGGTGAGACATAGTGGCTCTTACATATCTCATGTTGCAAGATAACAAGAAAAACAGTCCAAGACGAAGAACACTGTGAACACTGCTCAGTGCGATACTGTTGCTAATGACCTTTAACAACTACCATAGAAGGCCAAATACGGTTGAAGTGAGGTAACTTCCCTTCAATCACTGTAGACCTGTGTAGTAATATTTGGCCAGTAACTTCTACTGTAGTTTTTTAAATTAAATTCCTGGTGTTTTAGTTTGTTTGTTGGGAACAATGCCCTCTGATCAACAGAAAAAAAAAACTAAAGGCATTACCACACAAGAAACATTTTCATTTGCAGGCTTTCTAAAAATCAAGTATTACAATATCCAGCACATATAATTGAATATAGTAACAACAGCGAGCATGAAACTACAGTACACTTGCACTAATAGGTCGGAAAAGGACAGATAAACTCTGGGCCAGTGTAGATTGGAGTAAGGAGATGAAAAACAAAAGGATAGGGGGCTAATAAAACAGTCACTGTCACTGACCAGATGTTAAAAGGCATCTTGAAATAAAATAAAAGCTGAAAAGAAGCTGGTAAACTGTCTGTTGTAGCCGATGACTTAGGGTTTTCCATTTCCTAACAGCCCTAACAAAGTAGCTTATTTATGTTTCTTGGGCAATATTTGACCGAAGGCAAGTACAAAAAAGACAACAAAAACCTAGAACTAATACTTGAAATAATTTGGAAGTTAGGACTAAACATCTTCACAAGTAGGTAAAAGGTTTTCTTTGCTCACCTTCAACTGCTCTTTTAAAAAAGACCTTACAGCTCCCGCAGGTTAAGACTCCATAGTGACAACCAGATGCCTCATCACCACAGATCACACACATTCTCTGAGGTGGCATACTGAATAAAGAAAAAAATATACATCGATAAACACCTCTATAAAACAAAATTTATGAAAAAAATGAAGACAGGTTCATTCTGTCTTAACGTAGAACACTAATTTTGAAACGTTTGCTTCAAAACGTACAGTGGGCCTATATGAAACAGCCTCCAGGCTTTCTTAAAAATTAAGAGGTATCTGAATTTGATCCTTGTTCGACCAAAAACAAAGCAATAACTAAACAGTGCTCAAATTAAGCTCTTACATTAATGATATATTAATGATATATATTGTTTAACGCTTATTTAAGAGGCATCTTTATGATCGCAAATAAAATAGGACCGAACTTTTATATTTCTACAGTGACTTCAAGGTGAACGTTTTAGTAATTATATTACAGTAATTACCCGGGGAATGCGGAAAAGGGCGATGGGTTCCTCTGAGACAGGGCCTGGTTCTGGATCCCATCATAGCCGCTGTGTGAGAAAGGGTCTTCAGTCACTCCTGCGGACTGGCACCAGTACTGAGGCTCAGCCTGAGAGGTCTGAAACTGCCAACGGGGAACCTCGTTCCTGAACATCATCATTTGCGTGGTTGTGTGCCTGTTGGCATCAAAGTTGATGACAGCCTTCCCGGACGAACTATCCCTGGAGTCAGCCCTGACCTGGCTTAGCGCCGGTAGCTGGTCTGACTGGTTCAGATCGATCAGAAAGGTTGAAGATCCCTCCAGCCCCGGTCGAGGAATCGCCGCTGCCGGCATGAAGCTTGTCGACTCACCCTCACAAAGCCCCATCTGCTGCTTTCTGTCGGTGTCACAACAGGTGTCAAGAACAGGTATCTCCGATGATTGATCAAAGTTGGGACAAGGGGTGTCCATAATCAGAGCTGGATCCTTCTCATTTTTGATGAACTTACATGCTCCGGTTATCGAGGAGAGACTTAAATTCGCGCCTGGCAAACTTTCGGATGAGGCCACATTCGTCCTCTGAACATTTACAAAGTCGTCCCAAGGTACACTGTCACACTTAAGATATTCACTGCCACGGTCATAAAAATGTTTTCCATCAAGCGATCCATCGAGTACGTTACACTCTTTGAAAACTGCGCCGTCGCCACTTGAATTTTGAACGTGGATCAGTGTGCCAGCGATTCCAAAATTACGCACGGCGGAGGACATGCAATTTAAAGACTGTGACTCGCCAGATAATTTAGTATTACTGTACCCAGCTTCAATTAAGTCTTTCACTGTTGTATTGGTGGAATCAGCGATCGAAGTACTGATGGTGCTCATCCTTCCGTTTATTTTATCTTCCATTTTCTGAACCGCGACGCGCACAGCAGAGACTGGAGTGCGCCCGGAGGCTGGACGGTGTGTGATAAATTGTGGCTCAGACTTTCCTGTAATCCTCCTCCCAGTCGAAGAAGGCTGTAACTTCGCCTTTCTTTAATGTAAGACTCTATTCCATACAATTTAACAGCTGTTCAGAAAAGAATTATGACCTCTTTCAGAAAATAAATCTAGCACATTGAAGTCTATTAGAAATATAATCCCTTATTCGGTTGTGGGTGTCATGTTTCAAAGTTAAATGGATAGTATTTTCCTTGTTCACAGATTTCCAATAGCTTTTGTCATTCAGACTAAATAGCCAATCCTCCAAAGGATGCAGGGCAATAATCAATGTAGAGCCAAGCTTGAGAAATGTACATTCACAGCAGACCTACTGCAAAATAGCCAGCCAATGAGGAGAATAAGGGATGGATCACTTGTCAATGTCAATTGTCATTAGACTCCACCCCATTCATCAGAGTTGTGTCCAACAGAAGTTCACGACCCAGTTTTATTTGTCATTATTTGTATTTTATTATGAATGAGTTATTTTACAGCAATGAAAATAGGGTCACGTTTGTTTGTAACCAGGATTTTGCCCTCTGATTCTTCAGAGGGCAAAATTGCATCTGTCCCATTTGTGCTTTGAAGCTTTATTTACCACTTTACACGTCATGCAAACTGAGTGGCAGTGAGCTGTAATTAAATCAAAGCAGTTATAAATTATAATTGATATTTTGTAAATGTTTTGTTTTCCTCAAAATGTAATTCTTAATGTTTCTGTGCTTTTTTCCGATCTTTTCCATTTTGGCACATTTGCATCTATTTAAGGCTGATTAAAAATAAAGTTCTCAATTTAAGCATTATGTTTGACCAAAACCACACAAACAGCCTTTGTAAAAGAAGAATATTTATCCATGTCTTCTTTATGGTGGTCCTCTATATTTCATAAGGACATTGTGTCATGACAGCACTCTCAACTCCTTTGTACTCTAATATACGTTTCTGTTTTTTTCCTAGATAACAGAGAAGGTTTCACCATTCAAGATAATCAGTCCAGTCAGGATGTTGCTAATGCATGTGGTTATGATGCACACACAGGCCTTGTCCCTCTCTCCTGCGTCATCTGTTTGATATCAGAGGGGATTCTCATGCTATAATTCTTTGATAACAGTTACACATTCATACACTGAACAAAATTATAAACACAACACTTTTGTTTTTGTCCTTTTCATCATGAGCTGAACTCAAAGATCTAAGACTTTCTCTATGTACACATATCTGTCAAAATCTGTGTTGGCCAGCACTCCCGAGATAATCCACCCACCTCACAGTTGTGGCATATTAAGATGCTGATCAGACAGCATGGGTATTGCACAGGTGTGCCTTGGGCTGGCCACAATAAAAGGCCACTCAAAAATGTGCAGTTCTATCACACAGAACAATTCCACAGATGTTGCGAGTTTTGAGGGAGCGTGCAATTTGCATGCTGACTGCAGGAATGTCCAGCAGAGCTGTTTCCCCATGAATTGAATGTTCATTTCTCTACCATAAGCCGTCTCCAAATCATCTAACCAGCCACACGTACACCACATGTAACCACACCACCCCAGGACTTCCACATTCAGCATCTTCACCTCAAGGATCATCTGAGACCACCCCCCCAGACAGGTGCTGCAACAATCGGTTTGCATAACCAAAGAATTTCTGCACAAACTGTCAGGAATTGTCTCACGGAAGCTCATCTGAATGCTCATCGTTCTCATCGGGGTCTCAACCTGACTGTAACTTCTCACAGCCAGTGAAGAGGAGAGGACCAACATTCCACAGGCCACAATCAGCAATCTGATTAACTCTATGCGAAGGAGTTGTGTTGCACTGCACATTTTCAAGTGGCCTTTTATTGTAGCCAGCTGGCACACCTGTGCAATACCTATGCTGTCTGATCAACATCTTGATATGCCACACCTGTGTGGTGGATGGATTATCTCAGCAAAGGAGAAGTGCTCACTAACACAGATTTTAACAGATTTGAGAAGAAAAATTTATAATATAATAAGTATAAGGTTGTGTTTTTAATTTTGGTCAGTTTATCTACATGATGTGTTCTTCAAATGGTGTAATGGTCCAGTTTTCAGAAAAGGTCGCAATGTGTAAATGTGACGATAATGGGTCTTCAACTCTTGTGCAATCCATCAACTGTCTAACATTGTAGACACATGGGGTAAATGGGCATTTCACTGGGCCTTGTAATGTTCATCTTTTTCATCAAATGTTTTATTTTATCAGTTTTACTCTTGTAATGACGGCAATGTCCATCCCTTAGTTTTCTTTTCTGTAAATGCTTCACAGTAGCTGTGTTCAGGGACTGCACAGCTAAGTCTGGTAGTAACGTTTACTCTTCCGGACTGACTGTAGATGGAGGTGAGCTGTTTGTCTACCTGACAGGTCAGACTGTTCTCAGACATTTGTCTTGCTTCACAGCAAGCGTGAGAGAGAGCACAACAGCATCTGCTGCAACGATTTCAAAAACCCATAAACCCTCTGATCCGTGAGGTGAAGATAATCAACACAAATTTTAATTATAGTCATTAAACATTATGCTTAAGTGATCAACATTTTAATAAAACAATTAAAAAAAGTTTAAAGTTAATGTCTTGCATGAACATTTAAACCAGTGTACTCTTGAATGATTTTCATGTTACTTTACAGAATAAAATAATTATCTCATAGTTATTACCAACAACCTTTAATTTATATTTTATATTATATCTGACCTATGAACCTGCCACTGCACAGCAAATGGTTCTTTTTTTTTATTTTAAATGCTTTTCTACGTCAAATCACCTCTAAATCAAACCATATAAATAGTTGATAACAGGCAGTACCATCATATGTTAGTTATCAGTAGTGCATATTAGTGTAACAGAGCCTGTGCAACAGGAAAAAAGTTCCATTAGTGCTACCATGTAATAAACTGTTCTCAAACAAGGACAACATTTGAAGAGTTCTCTCCCAAAGTGATATATTTACACTAAAGGAAGAAATCAAATATTTTTAAAAATATCTAAAATCTTCCTATGGGCCCTTTGATCCTGACTGAATGCCTCATTATTGAGAAGAGTGCAGTGTGTCAAGTAAATACATCCATAACATTTTAATTTTTCAAGAAAGTATATTGTGCTCATTCTTCTGCTTTTATTTCTGCTGCACATGCATGACTTCTCCCAGTTGCCCGATGAGCTTTGCCAGTGTGTCCATGTCATGGTTCCCCCTCTCCAACAGCTCATAGCGGAGACTGGAGATGTCCTGTTTGATCTCTTTCAGTTCACCCTCCTTTACTTCGTCATTGTCTTTATCTCTTTGTGCTTTTAAGATGTATCTTTTGATGAGGTGATTCATTGTCTTCTGTAATAAAGAAGAATATTTGAGTCTTAAACTGATGACAGATTTTCCTAAAAAATTCAGTTTGTTAAGAGCAGCTGCCATCTTGTTTCAGTTAGAGTTATTAACTTTCAAGAAAGACAATTTACTCCATTCAACAGTTATTAACAGGTTAATCAGCATTAGGAAATGAAAACTGCTTTACTTGATGACGTGTTGGACAAAGCGATGCTTCCACTCTCAGATCTTCCTGTTGCCTCAGCTAAGATTAGAACAAACAACCAAGGAAGATAAGAAACACTGTTATGACACACTTACACTTGCAACATATGAATGTGACACAAGAGGGCCCTGTAGACCTGTGTCAAAGACTTCACCAGAAGTATTATAAATGTCTCCAGCCATTACTTTACATTCAACAAAATTAATTTAGTCACTTCCTTGTTTGAAATATAATTTGTGTCAGCAGCTGATGTCTTACCTTGTTAAGCTCCATCTCATCATTTGAATTTTCTTTACTTTTGCCTTGAGGTACATCCCAGAAATATTCCCTTATCCCCAGCCAAAGGGAAACAACAGACACGGGACTGGGTACAAGGTTGAAGGGCACAGGTAGTGTGCCAACATGCTCAAAGTACGAGAACCAGAGCTTAGTTCTGGCAAACTTCCACTCAACATCAGCATCATCCTGCACCAACAGAGAAGAAACAGTAAGAAGAGGTAAGAGCCAAGAGAAACATTTGATGAGCCACAGGTGAATATTTAATTACTGAAATTTGCATTTGTAATGTTAAATTTGCAGTATTATACCAAAATTTACAGAAGGTATACAAAACTGAACTGAAACTTGACAATGTAAATCATCTATTGAAAATGTTGTCAAATTAAATTATTCCATAACAAGTATGATGTTACAACAAAATGGTCATTACCATCACTTTTAGTATACAAGATAAAAAAATGAATACTAATTTGGAAATGTGGATGGTTAAGACGTACCTCAATTTCTTGAAAGGAGCTGTTGAACATGGCAATGAGCATATTCAGCAAGACAATCACCATGATGATGTTGTAAACCCCGTACAGAACATAGCCAATATTCTCAATGAATTTATGGTCAATGTTAATGACCACAGATTTCACTTCTGACAAGCCAAAAATGGCCCAAAATAATGTTTTAAAACTCTCTTCGAGCCTGGAGGATTGGAGAGATGGGAATAAAATTAGTGTAGTGTAACCAATGTATTAGTCTTGCATCATATTAATTTAACACAGATTGTGTCCAAAGGCATAACTGAAAAATATTAAGCCATTTTTCAAGCTTTGTCAGGCAAAGTGTGTTATTGCAACAGTCCATAATAGTCGACACTCACGTTGTAAAGGCATCGTTGTGCTTGGCTCCGAGGTAGTATGAGTACAGATTGAACATTCCCACCATGAAAGCCACAAAAACTGTTATGAAAATGACCATGAACTTAAATATGTCTTTTACTGTTCTTCCCAGCGAGATCTGCAAAGGTCCAAAGCTCTCATTGGCAGGCAGGATGTATGCAATGCGAGAGAAACTCAGCACAACTGCAATTGCATAGAGGCCTTCAGAAATAAGCTGCGGATCTGAGGACACCCAGTTGATTCGAGCTGAAAACAAACAAATGCTGAATGTGTCCATTTTCATTCAGTAAACTATCATTCCAATTTGATCAGTAACTGTGTATAACACTCATACAAGGAACTACATTTAGCCTGGGTATTTTGACAATGAATTAGCCATAAAATCAAGTATCCCTTTATTTTCTTGGATTTCCCGTTCTGGGAGAAAATGTTATCTTTAAATAGACACCTATAAGATACCCAAGACTTGATACTTTTTAAAAATCTATATCCGATGAAACACTGATGAAACCTAAAATATAAGTCGGACCCAGGATATCCTCTCTAATAACTATTAAGGTTAATTTTAGATGTATAAAAAATATTTACTGAATCAATAATTATAAAACTTGAGTTCCTTTGTCCTCACTTACCCAAGTGGAAATATTGTATCTCAAAAGGCAAAGTCACGTTGGACAGGTCAGTATAGTGCTTGTCAACATAACATTGGGCGGAATATGCATGCCAGAAAGCCATTAATCTGGCAACAAAAGAGGTCATAAAAATGGCCAAAATACTAAAGTCAAGAAGGTTCCAGGGTTCTGAAATGTATTCCCGGATGTCTTGCGACCAAATATCTTTACATTCTTCCCAGATCTTCCCTGTAGGAAAGAAAATCACATTTGTTTGACAGTCACACTGTTTTTTCTCCTAAATTAAATAGTGGCTTAATTAGCATATGTATAAACATGATAAATACGGCTCGAAATGATGAAAAATCTCCCATGATTTCCTGATGTACAGGTGAAGCATGCACGATATAGCTCTGTAGAGTTAAGTGTAAGAGTCACCTTGCCTTTTGTCTATTTATATAATTTGCGTGTGTATGTATATATACGTGTATACAGATAGACAGATATAGATATTGATAACTCTTTGTAATATCCTTGACCTTGAGTGATGTAATTGTAAAAGTGTGGGAGCTTGACTTAAACTATGAGTAACTTCACTTAGAAAGATGGGGAGGAATACATTAATATAATGAAAAGATATATTAACATAAGAGAAAAATAATTGAGAGCTATTTATGAATGTATACACTCATTACCTATTACCCAGGATATGATTAGAATCTCCATCCAGGTGAAGGGGGTGGTCTTCATACGAAACAGTTGTGAGGGGTAATCATGGGTGGTCATGTTAGGCAGCAGCGATGTTCCACCAAATCGGTCTGCCGCGTTTAGGACCAGTAGGCAAAGGAATATCATAAAGGAAGCTGCATGGGCCACAAACTTCAGGAAAGGTCCACACATGAGTTTCCCTAACTGACACAAGTCAGGGAATGACAAACAGAACAAAGTTTAGCATTGTGGATTTACCTGTCTGCTTCCCGAATGAATCTCACATGTTATGGCAGGTCCTATTTAAGTGATTTCTTGATTGAGAATAATAAAATAATCCCTTAATAATAAATACCTCCTCCTTTCAGTCCTCTTTCAATCCATCTGCCCCCCTATCCAGAATATGTACATTGTTGTCTTCAAAGGAGTATGCCTTATCCTTCAAATGCAAGTAAATTACTGAGTGTTGACCTGAGGAGGTGGCACTTCTGTGTTGAGCCATGCATTTGTGTAGTGGTTGTTAACTTGATATAAAGGTCTGATACACATACACATGTTATTGACATGGAAAGTTCACTCACTCACTCATTGCGTTGGGGGCTGAAGCCAATCCCTGCGGACAGGCCAGACCGTTGGAGGGCCAACACATATACAAACAACCACTCACAACTAAGGGCAATATAGAGGATTCAATTATCCTAGCCTGCATGTTTTTGGGCATTGGCAGGAAGCTGGAGCACCCGGAGAGAACCCACGCAGACATGGGGAGAATATGCAAACTCCACACAGAAAGGCCTGGGATGACTAAGGTTGGAACCCAAGATCTTTTTTGACAGTGCTAACCACTAACTAGCAGCCTTACCATATAAAGTTATTGTTGCTAATGTGTTAGCATTAACATTGGCCTATTTAAATGTTCAGCAGGCATGAAACAACATTGGAGTCATGTCAAATGTACAACGTTCACTCTTCTTTTAGCTCTGCTAAATGTGTTTAAAATGTCCTAAAAGACAATCAAGGCAATGAATGCATAACCAAACTAATTAAAACAATGTAGGTATGACTATTTTAACTAACCTTACTTGATGGTGCTATCCAGTACATAAAGGCCAGGACAGGCAACCCAACAGCTACACCAAGGACAAGAAGAATTTTAACTGCTGTGGTTTGCTGACGTACTCCAGACAAGTTCTCGTACCAGAATGACAGAAGTTGCTGTTGGCAGTTTGGATGTGCCACAAACTGCTCATGGTTGAAAAAAAAAACACATGGTTGAATATGAAAACAAGGGCATCAGTTCTAATCCTAAAATATATAGTGATTTCCCTAAATGCTTACCTTTTTAACTTCATACTTTATTGCAAGTTTTAACCTGAGAAGGTTTTGTCTGCCAAAGGTTTCAGAAATTTGACATGATTCAGTGTCCCCATTTAAGATGGCCTTCACTTCCTCTGTATTTCGACACAAATCTAGGAGTCCCACCACAAAGTCTTTACACTGCATGGACAGTTTCTTGTAATCATTCTGTAACAGACAATGGTAACATTTACAATGTCTTATTCTTATACTTTTTTGAATCATTAATAGCCTAAAAACATATTTGCAGCCTTCAATTTTTAATCAGCATTATGTGCAGATATTGTGTCTGAAATTTTAGTAAAATATCAGGTAAATTTAACTTAAATGCTGTACCTTGAACTCCTTCTCAATGTTGGCCAGAACTGCAAGCTCATTGCCCAGCTCCAGTGCTGCCATCACAGGATCTTCATTGGATAGTGACAGATATGCTGGACTGGCCAGACCTTTATATGCATTGATGCGGGACTGTGAATGGCTAAATAAGTCATTCCTCTGCTGTTCGGTACAGATCTTGCACTGACAGAAGTAGTCATGAGGCCGCTCTATATAGGCCCCCTTCATAAGAAGGATATGCACGATTTCATATTCATGACACTGGGAAGCCAGGATGATGGGCGTGATGTCATGAGAGAAACGTGTGCCATCCTCATCATAAGCAAAGAAGTCATCATGCGTCTCTGCCTGGCTGGGACTGTTAGTCAGCCTCTTACCATCTGCAAAGGCCTCATGGCTCAGTATGGCCTCCACTATATGGGTGTAGCCTTTACTGATGGCTAACAGCAAAGCATCTCCTATTCTAGCAAGGTCTTTCTTCTTAAGAAGGAGCTTAGTGACCTCTAAATGTTCATTGGCAACTGCCAGCTGCAATGCATTCTGGCCCATGTAGTTCACACAGTTGACATTAAGGTCTGGCAGCTCCTCCAGCATCCGCTTCACTTCAGGAATGTTGCCATACTCTGCAGCATATAAGAAAAGTTCCTCTGTCATGGAAAGGCAGGAAGAGGACTGAGCATGACACAGGTAACCAGCTCTCTGTACAGCTTGTCGCCGGGATTTGGCCACGACCTGCTGCTGCATGATGGCTCTCCCTTCATTTCACCACCTAAACACAGGTAAACATATCTTAAGTCATATATGATTATCATATGACTGAAGACCTTATCTGTGTAAACATAGTAAAGTATGCCAAAATACTCAAATTTCAATCTCAAATCCATATCACACAAATGTCAGGTTAAGTAAGATTTATTCATAATTTGTTACTAAGCAAACACATTACTTTATTTACTCTTCTGGTTTAGGTAAATGAACATCAGCTCCATATATATATTTTTTAAAAAGGCTGGGCATATGAGACAGCAGTGACCTAAGAAGTGAATGGACAACAATGTCGACTTGACAGCTGGTCTCAGATGAATTATATCTCTCACTACATGTGTGACACCACCCATGAACTCATCATCTGCTCTCCTTCATTTCATGGCTTGGCACTGTCTCAGCCTCTGCCTGATAGTTGTCATTGTTCCATTTCTGGAATACTATATAACAATGTCATCAGGTGTTTGATCGTTATTCCAGTGGTAAACTTGACCCTTACCCTAACCCTAAAACACGATTCATTCATTCATTCATGACTAAGACCATACTTCCATATGACAGTGACTATTTTTAATACTAATAATATTTTGTGTCATTGTCAAACAAGTAAATCTACTTTCTGTTCAGTAATTTCATTTGAATAATGTGGTTATCTCAGGAGGTAATTGCTCACAGATGATCATAGATGATGACAACGTTCCTTCATTAAATCAAAATTAGAGTTAATAAGATTTGAAAACATGAACAATATATTTACAGAATTTGTTGTAATACAGACTGTCAAATTGTGGATCTTTAGCATCTGGTCTATGTCAGCTGAAACAAGATAAAAATGGTGTCATGCAGTTTAGCCAGGGAAGGTGTGAAAATTCCAACTAAAATGTAAAGGGTATATGATCATGAATCTGACATGAAAAAAACTAAACCTGCTATAGTTTTTGCCTTTAAAATGGCATAGAAAGCTGATCCATGTGGATTTACCTGTCTGGTTTTCTGAGAATACCTTGTTGTTTTTGTTCTGCTGCTCTTCTTCATCATGCCAGGCAACTGTTTTAAAGGGAAATGTAAAAGCAAAAATAAAACGTTGCTATGGCATGATGAAAACTGTACGCGACTGACGCACTGTATGACTATTCTTCTACAATTAACGTCATTAGGTGAGCTGTGTACATGTGATAATAATAATAATATGTAGCCTAGTAGTGTAACTTTATAACAAGGAGAGGTACAAAGAGCTTCGAAAAACTGGATACAGCAGGCAGTGAGCATTAGTTAATACTGTTGCTCCTTTCAGTAATATCATGGGCCTTTTGACTTAGAAGCCAAACACACACGACATTTCTCAATAGGCTATTAAGAAATAAGACACGGAATTGCATTATCTTCAATGTAGATCTTAAATGTTTCACCATTAAAAAGTTTAACAGCAAGGTCCACTCACCCCACAGAAGATTGATGTCACATAAAACGTCACTTTTACTTCATTAAGTCGTTACGACCCAAAACTACATCCAAAGGCGACCAGCTGTATACGCATGTCCCCGACTCACGTCAGCTTCTTGACCACCTGTCAGACTGACTCTCCCAGCGTCCCACCTTGGGTCTTCATGCTGACGGCGTTGCCTTTTCACGCCCAGTGGGCGGTTTTCTAGCAGCAAAATGTGTGTTTTATAACATAGGATGTGCGCATTTGGCGAATTCCTTTGGGCCCTGTTTCTGGTATTATCTAACTGTTTTTGTTTCAGTTTAATTTCCTTGATTTTCCCTAACTGTGACCAGTAAGTCCAAAAAGCAAGATATAAAAGCACTTTGTCACACTAATAGAGGATTTTAACAGCAGAACTGCACAGACTTAACTTGTTGTGTCATAAATTGAGTCAGAAGGCTAGGGGATTATTTTCTTGAGAACTATTTGTAATTGTCAGTGTGCAGGCTGCAGGCAACACTACTAATACTCTAAATGGTGGTTGACACACTGTGTTGAAAATGGATTATTTGATGCAGTGGGAGAGCATAAACAGATTTTGCCTAAATCCTCTTAACTCATGTTGCCATCAAATGTAATAACAACACACCTTTAAATTTATTAGATACGTCATCCTCGATATAGTAAGCTGTAAAAAAAAAAAAAAAAAAAAAACAAGTATGAGAAGGTTATACAAAGTGTTTAAAATGAAGGTTTAGGTTGGTTAGAATTCTCTAAATATAAAGCCTATTTTTCATAAATTTCATTATGCACTAGGACATAGGCCTACATGTGGCTAGCTAGATGTCATTGTTGAAAATGTGTTTTATTGTAAGGCTTTCCCAGCGCCCTGCAAAGGGTAAGCGGTATAGGCCTGCATCCGCTAAAGGTAGCCTATGTCTATTTTTAAATAGTTAGGCCTACAAACTGTCAGGTCTCCCAAAACAAAACAAAAAACAAACTCAAATGCTTCATTTTATGTTAATGCCCTGAAATCCATGAAAACCTACTTTGATCATCATAATAAAATCACTTTCTAAAAAGGCTACAATTGATTTTCTTTTAAAAAAGGTGACAAGCAGCCAGTATTAGGTGATGGAAACATTAGACTTCGGTCCATATTGACATGATAGCATTATTACGCAGTTGCTGCAGATTTGTTGGCTGCATATCCATGATGCGAATCGTTCCACCACATCTCAAGTGCTCTACTGGATTAAGATCTGTTGACTGTGGAACTCACTGTCATGTTCAAGAAACCATTTTGAGATGATTTGAAATTTTGTGACATGGTGCTGCTGGAAGTAGCAATAAGAAGATGGGTACACTGTTGTCGTAAAAGGATGGACATGCTCAGCAACAATTTACAGTCACTCAAAAACCCTTTCTTCCCCATTCTGATGCTCGGTTTGAATATCAGCAAGTTGTCTTGACCACGTCTACAAGCCTAATGCACGGAGTTGCTGCCAAGTGATTGGAGTGGCCGGTGAGTGTACATTACGACATTTTCAGGTGTACCTGAAGGCTACATGCGTGTATTGAGCCCTCTGCTGGACGTGGCGGGTATAACCAAAACGGTCCCTGTCGTCAAGGAACTGCGTCTGCGGTTGCTATCACAGACAGACTCACCTAGAAAAGTGACAACTTAGCCGGATTATTTTTTGCTTTCTACAACCTCCAAATATGTTGTCATTCTTAATTAGAGGTTGCTGCGATGTCGATTCGAACATTTGCTTTGCAAGTTTATCTTCGTCCTGAAAATGGCTGAGTGAGTTAGAACCGAGTTACGGCTCACGTTAAGTTAGCTAAAAAAACACCCAACAAGCTAAGTTAGCAGCTTTGCTAGGCGTTGAACCTGCATGTCTGCCCGGTCTCAGCAAGGATCACCAGCCTCGGAGGATGCAAGTTCTTCAGGAAAACTTCTTCTACCACTCGTATCCTATTTGTTTAGTTATTTATCCTGTTATTATTCTAGAAATGTGTGTGTTATTAACTTACAAGTCTACACGCCTGCGGTAAAGTAACGTTAAATATAGATAGTTGTTTCACTGACACTGTGAATAATGACTAAACCTATAACTTACCATGTATAATAACGTTAAACTGTTTTTTCCCCCACTAAGTCAATGATTGCATTTAGGTGACACATAGACTCTCTACATAGTCATGCAAGTGTTCTCCTTAGCTGCTCACTTCCAGAAGTTCGAGGCTGGGAGCTGATGGACGCCTCGAAGATGAAAGACAATTTTTGGTTGAAGAGCAGAAGTTATGCAGAGTCCGAGCTCGCAAGTTCTCTCTGGAAACCAACCGACGCAGGAAGTCAGTTTTAATTATTGATAATAATGCACTGCTGTTTTTATTTTATCACTAACAGTCCTGTGTCATCTCAGTTCAACCTGCCGTCTGCGTTCTGCAGCCCACACCTGCCAGAGAGTCAGTTCTTTGTAAATTGAAAGCATCTTCTATTTATTCCTGGAAGTACATGCTGCTTTGCTGGTGTATAGTATCTGCCTCCTGGAAAGGCAGCGCATGGTTCTGTCCTGGGCTTTGCACCTGGATGGATTATGTTGACAGAATTTTGGAGTCTAGACTTGGAAATAGATCTGTTGTTCAAGAGGTTAACTATGGGTCAACAGGTAACTGTGGGAACCAACCCTCTAAACAACTGAAGCTGCAAAGTGCAGCACAATATAAGGCTCAGAGCCTTTACATATATTAATAGCTTTCTAAATGTGTCTTTTCATAATTATCAGCTGAGGCAAAAAGTGAGTGTTCCTGTTTTTAAACTAGATTCTGGAAATTTTGTGGCTACAATACAATAGTTGGTGGAGGTCAGATTTATAGTGTAATGACAAAGACAGGGTTTGGGTTTTACAGAGGCAGGTGATCATTATACCTAATAGATATTATAAAGCAGTTCCAATATTTGCTTGCTTCCTTTCATGCCAGTGTAAACAAGGCAGAGTAATTAAGTATGTAGGTAAGTTTGCATATTCAAATTATAAGAACTAATGTCACACATCTTCATGGTGCATGATTGTGTTTGCCTTATTAGTGTCAAATTTAATTCCATATTATTCCAAATGTTCAAATAAGACACATTTATAAATAAATACATATACAAAAGATTAAGTTAATAAAGATTCTGTTTATTTTGAATAGAACAGTAATATTAACTAAAGGCTTGAGCTACTTTTTGTAGCTATAAACACTATTCTAAAAATGAATGCACATTCCTTTTGTTGACATTGGTTACCACACCATTTTAACCTATTCAAAGAAAAAAAAGCATTATTGCTGAACTTGATAAACCTAGTTGATGTATTTATTGGCTTCCTCTGTGAAACCAGTAGTGAGTGGTAGCTTTAATTTATTAATGACTGTTGAAAAAATATCTTGAGCAACTGACTCAGGTTTCTGTATCTAAAACATGGCCAGTCAACATTTAATCAGTTAAAATGTGCCTTAGGTTCATGCTCTGCTCTTTTTTCATGGCTCAGGGCTTTGGAGGAAAAGCGGAAGCAGTGGGATGTGCAGGAGCAACGGCTAAGAGAGAACATCCTACAGCAACGCAGGCAGCGAGTGCAGAATGCAACTGAGCGCTTCCAAAGAGCCCATCTACCTCCTTCTCAGAGACACAGACAATGTTAGTGATGTATCTTTCATATTAGAACTGAGAAATTGCACACAACAG
Source organism: Lepomis macrochirus (assembly GCA_024633595.2). NCBI lineage: Eukaryota > Metazoa > Chordata > Actinopteri > Centrarchiformes > Centrarchidae > Lepomis > Lepomis macrochirus. The sequence goes on from JALXJV020000009.1 coordinate 7,953,624, forward strand.
TCTTAATACATTTCAATTTATTGTATGTTTCCTTTTATGGTGTTTTAGGTTTAAGAAGAAATGTACGAAATATTGAAGACGCACTCAATCAAATTCAAGGCACCTTAAATTCATACACTCAGCAGTCCACTTTCTTGTCCAGCAACTCTCACATTAGCAGGTAAAAAAAAGTCAGTTAATAATCGTATCATTTTCACATGTCCTACATGCTGAAAAGAGATTTTTCTGTTTTCTCATAAAAGGAGCTGCACTCCCTCTCCTAAGCCTCCCTGCAGAAACTCCCACCACCAAGCACTCTCTGCTGTGGAGGCCTACACAAAACTGCTTCAGGAGCAGAGCATGACTTGCTTCAAGAGCAGCCAACAAACCGAAGAAACACAAGAGAAGCAACAAGATGACAGTCCACAGGTATGTTGGTTATGACATTTGAATTTGCCAGAAAGAGTGGAACACAAGGGATACAACCTAATTGCAGACACTGGAAGCAGAGCAGAGATTGAAAGATGTAATAATAGCTCAAAGTCAATGTACAAACAGGCTTACAGGGTGGTAAGGCAGGCAGGGGTCAAAACTAGGAAGCAGTCCAGCACAGGCAAACAAACAAAACACAAACAGTACAATAATAATAATAATAATAATAATAATAATAATAATAATAATAATAATACATTTTATAGTAGTATAGTAGTAGTATAAGAATCCAAAGTCCAACAAAATAGCAGAGTTCCAAGGGAAACACAGATCATCCAAAAACACTGGGAAACTAATGCAAGGAGAATGCTGGAATGAAGGTCAAACGACATCGATGAACTAGCAAAGAGTGAGGATAACGACACAAGTGAGAGGAATCAGGTCAGGGCAGACAGTCACACAGCCGGGAAAACACAATGGCAGGAAGTGAGGTGGTCTGAAACAAGAGGAGATGAGTAACAAAGTAAAACAGAATGAATGAATGACACAAGGAAAAATAATACACAGAGCGGAAAAACACAAAGTCAGGAAGTGAAGTTAACAAAGACGTGAGGAAGGATTCAACCGTAATAAAACAGGAAATACACAACAGAACCCCAAACACATGACACGTTTTGCTGGTATCCTCATTTCATCCCTCTCCTTTTTGTATAGGGGTGCTTTTTGTTGTAAGATGCTGCTTTGTCTCTCACACACATACACAAATCCATAAGACAGTAATACTGTATGTCAGTCGAGTGACCATTGTCTACTGCTGAAAGATTCTTTAGAAGAGTCTCTGTGCTATCACCTGCTCAAAAACTAGACCTTAATTATCAAGCAGTTTTTATTATTGATGATGTTAAGTACTTACTTGGCTACCATCTTCTTGACGTTTAGAAGTTAATATATTGGCCAAAAGTTGTTAAGGATGAGAGCAGTGTCAACTTGGGGGAAGAGAAGTCCGACTGTTCCTATCTTAATATAACCATGAACATGGTCAGATGAGAGACAGCAGTTTATTAGAACTGACACAGATGTCAGGAAATTTTAAGTAGCAGATGAAATGAAATCTTAAACTAACACTTAATTTCCCGTCATTTGAAATTTTAAACAAACTAAATTTTTGTGGTCAGCCAGTCATGTCCGTCTGTAACATTTAGACACACTAACACACCAAATTCTAGTAGTAGTAACTGCATTTGAGTAGTTTGTTAGGTACTTGTACCATTTGAAATACTCTATATTCAGAAATTTCACTTTTACTCCAGTCAACTAATCAAAAATATCTGTTTAAAAAACAGCTGCACTACACACACACTACAAGATGATGTATTGAATCTGGGTACTCTTTTATAGGATACATGTACGTGTTTAATAGTGAAAGCTGAAGTCTAAATATGATTGTCTCCATTGTGATGCGTGAAGAAATGTATGTTGATATAATGAGTGCATTGATGATCTTAATCACTGAACATATTAGCATAACTATTTTTCCCACAGTGATTCAGAAATCAGGCAGTTCAAATGCCTGTTTTTGTATCTCATCACACATAAGTAGACCTCTAGGGGGCGGCATAGTGACATGAGCTCTTTCCCACAGCAGGAATACCCCTCTTGCCTGCACAACCTTAACCACCACTGTTTGGTGAAATGTGTGTGTGTGAAAAGTTTTTTTGTGGTTGAAAGAGTCTTTATTTTCCTCTCAAACATAAGTACGATATCTGTGTGTAATATCAAATTTCTTATTGCAATATTGGTACTATGCCCCCTTCAAATTTGACCTGTGCAAAATACATGAATATTGATCTAGTACCATTCCTAATAGGAGGAAATTAACACAAAACTTTGTTCACAGATGTGTCTAGTGTATGCAGTTGTACTCCCTGTATCATTCACTGTTGGCTGTTGTCAAAAACAAAAATTGACATTCCATGTTCAACATTTTCACTTCATGTACATCAACATACACACCTGATTTAAAATGACACAAGAAATTGAAGTGGGATCTCATGGCCACCAATGAGACCAAAATTTGAACCCTGTGATTGATCAGGGTGGTTTTGTTTACCTAGGTAGCAACAATGTGTTTACGCATGAAGTACAGCAATTGCAATTGCTTTTGTGTTTCAGAAGATTTTCATCATGAGCTTAAATTATGTTGCCAGGTTTAGGTGTGCTTACCATCAATGAAAATTCCTTTTTTGTACAGAAAAGCGAAGTGTAACAAAAGCAAAATGTAGATTTGATACTGTCCTTATCACCTTTGAGAAATAAAATCTGGATAATTAACCTGCCAAACTTTTTTACTCTGTGAAATGCAAGGGCTGGTGAGAAAAAATTACAACATTTAAGAGATAAGCCGTAATCTTGAAATTGCCTATGAAGATGTACCAGGGCAAATTTGTTGTCTTTGTAGCCCCCAGTTTCTCGTTTCTTTGTTTCTTCTTCTAGATATACTGTATAAAGTAAATGTAAATCACCTCTTTTTTGTTTCCATATTTCAGGACAGCTACCTGTCTGATTGCTGTAATTCTGAAAGCCTTTCAAGTAAGGACAGTTTGGAAAATGAGGACCCCAACCACAGCACAAAAAATCTACAGTGTTCCTATTCATCATTCTTGCTTGACTCAGAAAATCCCCATCCAGACCTGAGAAAGCAAAATGATTTGTGTCCAGCATCAGACTTAACTTCTTTCTCAGCAATGATGTTTTCTGCTGATAACTTACCCCAATCAGGAAAACAACATGAACCAAAGCAGAAAAAACAAGAGGACTCTGAAAAGCATAATAATAAGATGCATGTTTCTAAAGCTCCTTGGGTGTTTACATCTGTTGAGCAAACACCTAAAACAGAGGTCCAGCCTGCTCTGCACAACTGCAAACGATTAAGTCTTTGTGAAATTATTAGTGCAGACCCAGAGCACTTTGAAGTACACTCCCCTCAAAACAGTCCCAACGACAACATCATTGTTACAAATAGAGTTGTTCCCAGCAACAGTGCACTTCAGTCTTCATATCCGAAACAAGAGGCTTTGTTGGATCTCAGGCAGCAGAGGGCCCATGATGACAGAAAATTAAAACATCCATCAGCTACAGAAATTCTTTTTCCTGCCAAAAATGGCAACAGCAAAGACGTTTTGTTTGGGGCTCCCCCAAAGCCAAATATTTTCTTGAACGATAGCACAACAGATAATACCCCGCAAGAAGGAACTCTTCAGCAAACAGGAAAAGAAAACCACTATCTGTCATCCCAGAAAGAGACTAGCACTTCCATAAACAATCTCAATAAGGTTTCAAACTCAGAGGCCAACACTGAGAAGCCCATTAATACAACATTGCTGCAACACCCATGCTTGTCTAACATTCAATCAGACACTCTTAAGTGCCTTAAGTGTCCTGAGGAGGAAGTACAAAAATTGCCTATTTCACTGGGGACATCTCATTCAGTATGTGAAGTCAGATTCATTAAAGGAATCCTTAAAAAGCAGTCCAAATATATGTCCGGAGATACCACATGTGTGTATGAGTCAGGACATTTAATCTTTGCAAAACAAGTAGCTTTAGCGATCAGAGATAGTGTTGAATTGACAAGGGAAAAAACTAAGGATGTGGAGGGCAACAACGCTGTCAAAAAGAAGCTGCGTTGGTTTGATGAGGTACGCGTGGAAAAAGTGGGCAAAGAACAAAACATAATGAAACAAATGAAAGGCAAGTCTTCCAATATTTCTCAGTCAAATAACAACTCAGAGGACCACCAGCTAAGTCTCACTACAGTCTCAGGGGCTTCTAAGCCTGGACCTAGCATGACCCCTCCAGCCTCCACTGGTTATCACTTTACAAAGCAAGCGTGGGCAGATGTTGGGGTTCAAGTCAGCTTGCCCCAACAACAAGCAGATGAGGTCAAATCGCCGGGGAGCAGCACCAGGACCGTTGGCCCGAAGGTCCCTTGGAGAGAGCGCTCTGCCAGAGCTGGAGCGGGTCTTGTTTCCTCGCGGGCTAGAAAGGGCACTGTCATACGACCTCAATCTGCCACTGAGGTGAGTCAGATTGCCAAAGCCCAAGGGAAGATCATGGTGCCCCGCCCACCTCCTAGGATGGAATCAGCAGAAGAAAAGACCCCATACGTCACTAAGACTCCATATGGCATGGATCATGCAAGTGTCAACTGTAAACAAGCTCTGGAGCAGGTCCTGCTCAAGGACAACTCAGAAGGCTTTTTCTCACCTTACACACATCATGTAATCAGAACAGATAGTTCTGTTTTGTACACACCACCCTCGTGTACCTGCCCCGTGTCAGAGGAGTTCAAGAAGGGCACGCCCAACTCAGGTCATCAGGAACCTCAGGGCTGCAGTAAAAGAAGAGGGATGGTGTACGATGAAAAAACCCTCTGTTTAGATTGCACTCCCACAGATCAGGAGATCTCACAGCTCTGGCACGGTGTCCGCAGTGCCTTAGCCACCAAGGATGGTAATGTATGTTTTGGCTGACAGCCCCTCGCACCGCTTAGGCTTGGTTTGTATGTGCGGGGATGTGTCATTTAGATTTCCATGCAGTTTCTCTTGAGCCCTTTTGTTTCTAAACATTAGCTATCAAACTTCAAATTTCAAGTTCACATGTGAAAACTGGCTGCAGCACTGTATCCCTTTTATGCTTTATCCTTAACACACACTTGCAATCCTAGTGATTCTTTGAATCTGTACTTTTATCTGCCGCCACATAAAATCACATTGAAAGGAAAATGCAGTGAATGAGCTGCAGGGTGTTTGTGTGACTGCCAATTTGCAAAGTTGTATAAGATTCCCAAGAGACATATTTTCACTGTAAAACTATTTTTCATAATTTGCATCAACATGCTGTGTCTTCTTTGGCAGTTAGTGTTTATCATTATTTTTTTTAACATATTTATTAAAATTGATCCCTATAACAACATACTGTTCTTTTTGGGTCATCTGATGTTTTCATATTGAAAAGACAGTGAAGATAAAGTCTTGATTACTTATCTTGAGAAAAGGAAGCCATTAATATCTGGAAAAGTGGACCTAGTTGACACTAAAAACTTCCTGCCTCACAATGGCCTGTTTTCTGCCTTGCCTCAATCCCATGCCAATCTGGCCCATGTTGCCATCAACAGTTATAGTCTTATCAGCCGAGTCAAAGCCATCACAGGATTGAGAGGCTTCATTCTTACCCCTTCTCATCAGATCAGATAGACCACATTTTTCCATGCATCAGAGAAAATTATTAAGAATCTACTTTACATGTAATTACTTAATTTGAGCTTCTGAGAATACATTTGTGCAGGGCTAAAGATGGAAATGATTTTGTTATGTGTCCTCCTAGGACCACAGGGGCCTGAGCTCACCACATAGTCGTTAACATTGTCATGTATGTTAATGTAGTTATGATTTCTGTATTATTTTAATGACTTCTTTCAGCAAAACCCTTCCTCAGAAGACATGCTCCGGAGAATGGGCGTGTTGTGAGGAAACAATGCGTGGAGGAGAGACAGCCTCCTGGCTCAGGGAACAGACGGTTTCCTCAGCCCTCTCAGGTACATGCACGCAGCTGCCCTGTGGGGAGGAAGAGTGAGAATAATTGCTAAAGATCAGTTAATGGGTGTGTGTTTGAACTTGTTGAATCAGTTTTGCAGTCCCTTTCAAGATCTGTCCTTAGTGTTTGTAAAACTGACTCGACGCCACGATTTATTATTCCCAAGGCAAGACTTTCCAGATGGACTTGAGTTGTCAGTGTGAATGCATTGATGCATGATGTTTGTGTTTACAACTTGCTCTACCTGTTATTGTGCTTTGTCTATCACCTAGAATTTTTGCAGTGTACTATTGGCTACATAAATATTATTTAAGGTTCATCTAAGACTTTCATCTACTTAACGTGTTTTTGTTTGTTTTGTGTAGCCAACAAAAAAGACCACAGAGCCAGTCAGACCGTTTTCCAGTACTTACAACATGGCCTTTACAGATGAAGGTATTGTGGTTACTGTATGTCTTCTTTAGGTTTCTATGAAACAAAATTTAATTGCTCTAATCAGCTTACTGCAAAAAGTTTATTGAAGTTCATTTTATAAGACTTCTCTCCTCTATCTATTTTCTTTAATGTATAACCAAAAATTAACCCAAAGTAACTAACCCTAACCCAAAAGTTGTAACGAGTTATCATGGTCTCATTGGCATACAACATTGATGCCTTACGACAGACAACTGCACACTTTTCCTGTGCTCCCAGGTTTGGAGAGTACAGCACAGATACACCTGGCTGAAGTACATGCTGAGGGCATACTGGAAGAAAGGGATATTGCGGCTACCATGGAAACAGCTCAAACACAGAGGACTGGAACGGTGCAACAGCGCAGCCAACAGCGGGGACTCACCACCATTTCCTTGGAAGAGCAGAAAATCCTCCTATCCCTGGACAGACTCAACCACCAGTTGTACTGTGAGTACTTTTCCACAAACAAAAGGCTATTTGCACTAGGCCAGAGATGATCAACTTGTTGTGATCTGAGTATAACACAAAAGTATTAATATTTTGCCATTCCAATGCAGGATAACCAATCCTGCCTGTTACTATTTGTAGGTGTACAGGAACATGTTGGGGATTATACTGGCACGTGTGCATCCTCTGTAAGTATGAATTTTTAAGGGATCTGTTGCTTGCCTCAACACATGAAGTGCCTTTTGAACATGTTTTATTACTTACCTTCTTTCACTGCTTTCAGACAAGGGAAGTGAACGTCACAAACCATCACAAGCACCGTGCATCCTCAGCTAACAACCGCTCCCGATACCAGAAGAAATTTTGACTGAAGCATGTGTGGTCCACAGCGGTCTTCTCTCAGTGCATAATCCTTGTGTCATACTGCATAAACAACAACTTTATTACCCTGTAAAACTAAATATGCCCACTGGAGTAACTTCAAGATCTAAGAGATCAGAAGCAATGGACTGTGGAGACAATTAGACCAAATTAAATTTTTAAGTTGAAAATACTTTTGAATTTCAGCCATCTGCTTGGACAAGGATACATTGTCACAAAATAGCTTATTTTAGCTTTTGTTGAGCCACTTATTACTAAGATAACAATTTATTAGTGCCTAAGAAATTTATTGACTTTGTTTTAATTTCACAAATGAAAAACGGCCCTTCTTGTTGTAATTGACACATGACCAGAAACAATTGCAAAATATACATGTTAGATTCTTTTTTTATTTTCAAAGATTTCTCATTCTGTATTTATTTTATGTATTAAAAACTATATTTGAGGGAAACTATTTTGAGACCATATTGACATGAACATAATAAAGCTTGATGTCAACGTACTGATAAACTCACTGGGTGCAGTTTGCTTGGCAGTGTTAGTATTTCCTCAATGATGCATAGCATAGTCAATAAATGGACTGAGGACCGGAAATGGTTTATGGAGAGAAGTGTTGCAACGTTGAAGGTGTGTTTGTGTTTCTTTGATGGCTGTAGAAAGGACGATTATGTCTTGTGCAGTAGACTCAACCTACTGGCTCAACAAGGTGAGCCTCTGCCAGAGGGCTTCCAGCCTTTTGTTGCAATTGCATCTACCGTGAACTTTTCACTTGCTTTATGTCCTATTACATTTAGTACAACAGTAGACTAAAGGCCATATTTATTTGATTTTACTTATCATTATTAAGTAAATGCTTCTCTATCTCCCTTGCCAAAAAATAGCTGCAGGGATTATTGATGTGAATTCAATTGCCCCTCCTTCAGCAGCATGTCTGGTTTTGCCCTTCAGTCAGCCTGCTAGGACTTGCTCCAAGAGGTGGAGGAAACCCAAGCTCATTTAAATGAGTCAGACTCCTATCGGTGATTGAACTTTTTTGTTTAACTGCAGGTTTCTGGTTCTGTGTACATTCTTGAATGTTACAAAAAGGGGCTGTAAACAATGACATGACTGGTGTCTCACTGCCATGTAGAGTCACGCATCATGTCCTTGTTATCATACACCAAAACTGAGAACAGACACAAATACAGAAAATATGCTCAGCTTTGGTGTGTGATGATTCCTGCAGCAGCAGAAGTCCTATGGTGAGTTGTGTGGAAAGAAATCCTCTAATACAAGGGACGAAAGCTCCGCAAAGTGGTTATTTGAGAGGAAAAACACTGACACTTTATCTGGATAGGTCAATTCTAATATTTAACTTTTAAGTGTTGCGGAATCAAAAATGTGTGTAGAAAAAACAGCCAGTGTAATTAATTCTTTTCATCAATTGAAAATCAATCGATTTCAAAAAAAGGTGTATATGTTTGTATTTAAAAGAGCAATGTTAAATGGTAAAAAACATTGTTTTCATCAATTCACCCAACTTTACTTGCATCTGCAAGAGAATAGATCTGAATGCATATGCACATATAAGTAAAACCATGTACAAATCAATGTACAGTAAGAGTTAATCTGCAAACAATCTGCACAGCACTGACCAAAGGTTTACTCAGACTACTCAGGGTTGCTCTGAAATCTGTCCCCTTCACTTCTGTTCAGAATCATTATCGCATACAATAGTGAGCTTAATGACATTTAAGCCTTAACCAGCACAACACCCAGAAACTCAACAAGAAAGGCAAGAGTACTGAATATAAGGGAAGACGTTTCCACAGCTGCAAGTTCAAGCTTGTGCTTTGGTCCATTGTGAAGCTTATTCTCAAAAGTATTTTGTCATGTTTTGCTACAGTCCATTTAACATGCAAGGAATGAGTGTCTGCTCTGGCTACGTTTCTGTGAAATGGAATAATTAGTTGGATGCATGTAAAAACATAAAACTGACTGGATAGTAGGTTACAATTATGTTTAACAAGATTGCATATTGCACAGACAACATCATTTCACATATATGCATAATATAGAGTAAAGAGTATATGTACACAATGGATGAAAGAAAATCAAGATTTTATTCATAAAACTAAAAAGAGATTTGATAAAAATACTAAACATTAATATACATAACATAAGTATTTCTAATATGGTGCTAATATAGTATTTGATGAATTTTTGAAGGGAATGGAGACTGAAATGTGCGTGTGATGTGTGTTACTGTCCTGTGTAATCTTGATTTTTATTTTTTTATTCATATATATGTTGCCTTGCTGAAATATGCTATTCGAATAAACTCGCCTTGCCTTGAGTGTTATTATTATGGTTATTAGTTGTTTATTATGATGTATACCTATAGACTGTATGCACGCATTAAAGACTGTAGGGGGCACTCAAGCTTCCATCTGCCCATCTGTCTATAGCAACACCGTGCGTCACTATATCCGATTATAACACCAGACCAAAGGTGTTTTATACAGGACTGGTATCGCCGCACCGTCGTTCAGGACATCAGACTGAGTCAGTGAAATTGACCCTTGGAAATGGTTTGTACTGATATTCCGCAGTATCAAACCAAACCCTTGTGAGAGTGAGACTGCCTTAGAAGGATGAAGAGATGCTGACCAAAAGTGACTCTCTGCCAAGTGGGTGGTCCCCTCAGGGCTGCCTGGACACTACAATCCATCTCTTTAATGTGTCTCAGTGCGTTAGAATGATGTAAAATTGACTGCATTCATCCAAACAATGGACATCTCTTGATTGGCAGTTTGTGTCAACAACAACATAAAAAAATATATATATATATATATATATATATATATATATATATATATATATATATATATATATATATATATATATATATATAACGTGAATTATTTCATTATATTGGACCTGTTATATGCATGTTCTACGCAGTTTCACAGTTTCATCTTAAATGTTTCAACGTTTCGAAATAAAAATAAAAATAAACAGTAGCCAATACTAAATGAGCAAACCAAACGTGAGACGTGCATCTTTTTTAGAAACAAATGCATGTTTCCTATCCGACTGGCAGACGGATGCTCTTTAATCTGTTCATAGGGGCTTTACAGTGTCTGTGGGTATTTAATAGGGCTTCATAATGATTCATTCAGTGGATGTATGGGAAAAAGAGTTGAAACAGAGCCTCTGTATCCAAAGAGAGTGGATCTTGACAAAATGATTTCTCAATGGAAGAGGGGCCTCATTAGCATAACAATTGTGGGAACTGCATGGATCTACTTTTCATGAGCACAGTAAAAAAGAAAAAAGAGGGAAAAAATAGTAGGCTACCTTTATACATACTGATGAGAGAAAGTGTGACTTTGAATTATTATTAAAATCGTTGAGTTGTGAAAATGTGTTTCTTTTTATCATCCATAGCCAGAATGTATAATATTTTATACATAAACACTGAGAAGCATAAAGACATACACTAGCCTTTGTTCTAAATAAAATAACCACATTTTAAAAGTAGTAACAATGCAATAAATCCTGTGAGACTTTTATGTAACTAAAAACACAAAAAACTGGAGCAATTCAGAACCTATTTGTTTTAGCAGAATTCTGTGTTCAGTTGAGGTTTTGAAGTTGCTTCTGCAAACAATTTTTCCACCTGCCTGTGCATAAATTGTTGGGAATCTTAAAGCGAGCTTAGTATAGCTAAACAAGTTATGAAACATGTTGATTTTATTTGATCTATTTACTTAACATTCTGGTACTTCTACATTTTGGGTGGCAAATTAGCCATAATTCATCATCATAATTAAATCAGGGATCAGCAGGGGTCCTTGTAGTAGGCCTATTCAATGGGTTGCTGATAAAATAAGGAATACCTTAATTCAGCAATTGTTGCCCAGATTATCTAATTAATGTGTAAGGATGACTGTTCAAGTGCCCCCTTGATTATTAAATAAACAATTACAAAAGTCACCATGGATTATGCAGACTATTAAAATCCTGTTAAATTGAGGTTGGAGGTGAAGGGATTTTAACATTAAAAAGTTAAGACATATAAATGATCAAATGTGGGTCCCTTTGGTTCAAATTGATTTAATAGAAGTTCATAAATGAGTTTGGAGGCCCCTGGACCCTCTCGGGCCCCTGGGCTACACTGACTGTACCTTTAAAGACTCTTGTCCCAATTAAAGCTAAGCCCCGCCTCTGGAGCAGACATCCTATGAGTCATAAAGTTTGATGTCCTGCCCAAAGTTTAGAGCCGACTGGAGCAAAAGTTTTTTGTAGAAAGTGAGCTGCGGAGATTTGTTCTACGAACTATCAATCTTTCCTCTAAGTGTATTCGCTAACAGCTTCAACTTGGCCGAAACACAAAAAAGTGGGATTCTTCCAACCAAGCGTTTGTTGTTTTTTGTTTTGTCTTTTGTGGCTGCGTGCTTTTTTTTTTTTTGGAAAAGTTGGGGCCCGGACGACAACATATATTCCAGTGTGGAGTAGATATGCGCTTTGTTACATTCACAAGTATGCCAGCAAGAAACAGTAGGAAAACACTTTCTTTCACTGCAGATTTTGACAGCTAACACACTTTGGAAGAACATAACTCGACTGTTAAACTTTAGAATGACTCGAGATAACTTTTACTGAGTGTCGTCGATATTTCCTGTTTTCCTGCTGCGTGAAAAAAAAAAGTTTGGGATTGGCTCAAACTTATTTTTTGTGAGTTTGTGATCGCGTCATTTTCGGACACATAAAGTTTGCAGACTGTCTTGGGACAATGGATCCGAGCCAGCATAACCCTCCTGCAGGACACCAAATCGTCCACGTACGGGGCGACTCTGAGACGGACCTGGAGGCGCTTTTTAACGCCGTGATGAACCCGAAAAACACAATCGTACCCCCTTCTGTACCTATGAGGATGAGAAAGCTGCCAGACTCCTTCTTCAAACCTCCTGAACCAAAGTCCCATTCCAGACAAGTAAGCCCGCCCTGTCTCTCCTCTGCCCCTTCCCAGAAATCACGATTAAAGCAAGGCCCATCCTGTGGGGGGCTCAGGCCTACAGTACGTGACTGGTACAGTCAGTTAATAGTTAGCCTACTTTGTAGAAGTTTTAGTCTTTAGAATAGCTCTACTGAGAGACTATTTGCAGTCACATCATAAAGTGTAGGATACAATATCCCTCTTTTTTTATTAGCCTAAGAAATATTTCCACTTTTAAAGTGTTCTATAGGTAGCCTAACTCCCCGTTATAACACTTTTACATTCAGGTGTTGGCCTTACACTGAAAGAAGGATCTGCAGAAAACTCGAGAATGTTGTTGCATTTACAGTTAGTTGTCAGATTGGCTGAACATACCCAGGATAGGAGTTAAGTTGTACATAGCCCACTGTAGGCTAAATGTTTTGGTTAGAATTATAACGGTTTATTTATAGTTGGGTAGCAATCATGTGTAAATAATCAATGGGTGTCATAAAACGTAGTTTTTTGTAATCAAGACGATATGCAATCAAGAAATCATATGATTGCTGAATTCGTCCTATTTACCGTCCTCCCCCTATCCTCCTCCCACCGTCCCCCACTACTGTTTCTTGTGGTCTCTGTGGAGTTTTGTCATCTATGCGCATGCGTTGTTGTGCAGTGAGTCTGCGCTCTCCTGTCCCATACAGACTTTGGACCCCCCCCCCCTCCTCAGACTCAAACAACACCCAAACTTGCATGCGAATGAAATGAATTTCCTAACATGTTGTGTCATTTTTACCAAGAGAAGTGACTGAAATGTTAAATCAGGGGAATGTATGTAGACTTTAAGTCCACAACAATCACTAATCCTGTATGGTGCGCCTCCAGTGGTTCTTAACTTTAATCTGTTAACTGGCCTCAAATATATTATATTTTCAATTAAAAATGAAAATATTTATTTAATATATTCTTTTGTAGATCCAGATATAGATATAGGTTTTGTTGAGACATTTGTATTCCATTTATTATAGGACAACATTTATAACTCAAGATCTTCAAACAGACCTAGGTTTTAGCCTAACTTATTTCTCTTCATACCAAAATACGGTGAAATCTGGTCAAATTAAGGGAAGTCACATTATTTCCAGTGACTATCAGATTACAATCAAACTAATGCTGCTTCCAATCACAACACAGGCAAGCACTGATGCTGGGAGTGGCGGAGCCCTCACACCCCACCATGTCCGTGCACACTCTTCCCCTGCCTCCCTGCAGCTGGGAGCTGTATCTGGTGGCTCCCTGGCTGGCATGGGCCCACCAGGTGCCTCTCCTCAACATCTCCGTCAGTCTTCTTATGAGATTCCTGATGACGTGCCCCTTCCCCATGGGTGGGAGATGGCCAAGACTGCATCTGGCCAGAGATACTTCCTCAAGTAAGTACACAGGCAACAAGTGTCAGCAATGCATTACACAGTCCTTGAAAAAACTGTAAAGTTTGCAGCTTTGTGTTTTTGAAAACACATTCATAAATGTACCTCAGTCCTCTAGACCTCTCTATGTCTTACTGTCAACGCATTGCATCCTGATGAAAGCTAATGGAATTTTTATTAAAAGAGAAACAACTTCAAAATTGATTTATGAGTATTTGACGATATTAAGAGTTAAGAAATTAGACATCTGTGATATGTTAACCAACTATTTGTGTCCCTAAATTTTACCAAAATAGACCATGTTATTCTTTAGAAAGTTCTTAACTTTCATGTTCACCTGAGTGTAAGAGACCTGCTTAAAACCTGCTTTCTTTTTATCATATTTTAGAATGTCAGTCAGCACAATGGTTGAATTCAAAGGGGTAAAGACTTATTTAAGACAAAAATCTAAATTGGTCATTAACATACTGTATATACATTAGAAAAATAATACATATGTTCAACTTAAAAAGTATTACAAGCTCATGTTGAAAGCATATTTTACAGTTTTTAGAGAAGAAGTGATAATGTTAGCTTCCAGTAATAGCCAAGTCCAAGTTACCAGAGAGGTGGTCTTGAGATCAGACTCTCATACTACAGCTATTCAGTATAGCCTACATTATGCTGACAATAATTTGCAAATCTGCTACAGTGCACAATGGTAGCCAGTGTGCTTGAAAAGGGACAATTGCAATAGTTAAATTGTAGGTTATTAAATTTGGTGGCCTCTGCAAACAAGAGAAGTCTTTTGAGGGACTGCTGCTGTATATAGTGTCCATTTTCTTGGTCTCAGGTTTCAGTAGAAACAATGGAGCATTGTAGCTGCCACAGAGAGCAAAGAACAGACAGTTCTGCAATACTCATCTGCTAACCAGCAGATCTCTTGCACATTAATATGCCTTTTTTTGTAACATTCAGTAGTTCACAGACTTTTTTAGTAACGTTCATGTTGGGTTGTGTGAAGGGTTTTCTTTGTAGTCTTTAGAATTTTCATATGTGGTTATTAGTCTTTTAATGCCCACATTCTACATAGCTCCGTGAAAAGATGGATTAAATAATTCATAAAAGTGATGTTCTTAACAACAATTTATTTTATGGTAATCAACTCATTGTGAAATGTTCCAAAGTTTATGAAATGCTCAGCAGCTCATGTTTAGAGATGATATGACGTTGCAAGTCGTTGTTCTCACTCCTATAAAAGGCAAAATGTTGTCACTGCTAGGAATTATTACTCTCTGATGCTGGGTCTGAGCAAACATGATAGCCTCAAATTTACTTGGATCAAAAAAGAGCTTTCATTACCAGATGTTTTAAGGTCTCACATCTGGACAACATCTGGCCCGGTTTGGAGGAGGCTCTTCTAAAATTGTACAAAAGGGCTTGGGGGTAGGAGAGGGAAAACACTATTCTGATAGCCTCTCCCAGGATCACTGCAGTTGTTTAAAAACTGACTGAGCTGATGCCCTTCCAGACAATGAAGCAATTTTGTAAACTAAATTCAAGATTTGCTTGGAAAAGCCAAGCTTGTGCAACTTATAGTGCAAAAACATTTGAAGTTTTGTTGCTGTTTGTAGGAATACGTCAATAATTAAAAAAGAAAATTTAACTGGATATTTTTTTCCTGGTTATAATATAAATACATAATTGTCAAAGGTGGGGTTGAGTTTTTGTAATTCTTTTATTTTAAAGACAAAACAAAGCTGCAGATCACTACAGAATCACTACCTATGATTTGATCGATTGGTTAACTGTGTAACTCACAAAATACACGATTGCTGCTGTGAGACAAGATTTGATATGAAACACCATCAGCTAACACACAGAACTGTGATAATTTTACGGCTTAGCAGAAGAGACAAACTACCAAAAGGCCCATTCCTAAAACACAACTCATGCATTTTATACTTCAGCTAGAAGAAATCTGCAGAAACCAAAAGCATTTCACTGAAGCACATTAGTCTGTAAATCATTTATAAAGTCACAATAAAACAGAAATATATGTTGAAAATTTAGGTATGTACCAAGTTATACAGAATTGTGAATGTTAAATTCTATCCTGATTTTAAACAGACTTTTGACTGTAGCAAGTCTTCCCATATGTGTTTACAAGTCTGTATCAAAACCATAGCATCCTGCTTTCTACTAAGAAGCAAAAGTGATGTACAATTATGGGCTTGGAAAAACAGTGGAGTAGTTCTTTGAAGAACTGCGTTTCAACAGGCATGTTATACAACAGTACAGTATTTAGTACACAGTGTTTGTGTTCAAGTAAGGAAAACCAAAGGAGACATCTTCCATACGCCGTACATCAAAGTGCAGATATTTGATCTGGAATACAGGCGGGCTCGGCAGAGCTGCTGGAAAAGACACTCCCCTATTTATAAACAGGGGTTGTCTGACCGAGACGTGTTGCAGAGGGAGTGAAGCCGAGCGATAGAGTGTGAGTGGGTGGGTAGGATGGACGGGTGGGGGTGGGGAGTTACTCACCATGTAGCACAGCCGAGCAGAAAGCTGGGGCTCACATTTCATTCAGGTGTCCACTGTCCTTAGAAAGATAGCAACTCAGAGGGAAAGTTTTTTCTAAAAGAATCGTTTTCTCCTTCCCGCTCTGATTTATACTTGTAAACTATAGGATCATACAGTTGGGAATGTTTGGCCTCTATCAGTCACAGGAGCCCTGTGGATGCCGATGTCCCACTCCCTTTAAAAGCCAGGCTCCGTTTTGGTATGAATGGAGCCATGGCGCTGTGATGGTGCCTCTTTTGTGTGAATGGAGTTAAATGGCAGCCATGTGGAGATGACTAGAAGAGGGGCAGAGAGAAACCCTGACCCTCCCTTTGTCCCAGCAGTGAAACAGTGATCTTTATTCAGACCACAGGCCTGTTGAGACTCATGTGAGCCTTCCCAAAATAGACAAATGCTTGACATGAAGTTTAAAGATGGCGGTGAGAGAGGGCAACAACTTTCTTAAGAGTTTTACCATGTTCTTCAAAACTGAAATCTTCAGGTCTTGTCAAGCCAGGAGTTTGGTGTAAATTATAATGAGTGATTGATCTACTGCAAGGCTTAACAGTGCTGCTGACAGCTTCAGCTTGGCCTGATGATTTCTTCTTTTGAATAGTGATTAGTACCGAAACAATTAGTAGATCATTTGATTATTCAGTCCCCAGTAAATGAATGCAAAGTCATTTGATAATCAATATATAAGTTTAGTCATTTATCAAGAAAAGATGCTGAACTATTATTTGTTTCCATCTTTTCAGTTGTGTGGATTTTCTACTTTCTCAGGGACATAGTGATAAAATGTTAGTTTGTTTTTTTTTAATTCTGCAATTTTATAATTAATAATAATAAAAAAAAATTGGTACTAGTAACCCTAATTGAAATATGAATCAGATGTGAGCAATCTCCTGAAAAACTCTTTTTTGTTTTGGTTGTTACAGAAAAAACAAACACCTTAAGCCTGGAGAAGACTGGGAGACTGTCATTAAAGTCTGTTGACCTTTCCTCCTCTTTCTTCCAGCAGTTTGCTATGGCCTTTGATTTATGACAGCAGGGGCAAGGAGGCTGGGTCACCTTGCTTGGTGCTGGGACGGGGGCAGGGCCAGTCTCCAGGGCTGGGTCATAAACTAATGAAGGTTTCTAATTTAGACACACCGGTAAACTAGGAGGGGTAATCACTGTTTCCGGGCGCTTATTAAATGCAGCTTTGAATGAGCTTTTAGTCCGTGGGAAGTCAGCCCTAAGCAGAGGAAAGCTTTGGGGGAGTTGCTATTGTGTGCCCTCAGGGGCAGGTAAAGCTATTTGTTGATGGACACTTTTGTCTTTTCTCAGTTGGATTTTGAAATGGTTTGATGAGGCTTGTTTCCCACAACCAGAATGGCTGACCCGTGTCTTTCCATATTTAACAGTGATTGTAAATTATCAAATTATTAAATTTGGCCAGATTTGAGCATTTTTACTTTCATACTATATAATAAGCTATTACTAACTTTGTTTTCTGTGTTTATTTACACTGTAAGGCTGAACAACCATGGTTAACCAGGTATATTAAACAGACTGATAAATTGTCTCGCTTCAATGTACACTATCCCATATTAGAGTAGAAGAGATCAAAGTATTTACTTGGACCTTATGCTCTCTTGTATACAGTTGATATCTGTGTAGTACTGATTTAGACTACAAGATCACACTGGGATTTCCGGCAGACGATTGTACGTCATAGTAATATTTAGCTTGTGTAAAACAAAAATCGATGTTTCTTGTTTTAAAATTCATTCATTCTTAATGAGTAATGAAAAACGACCATTGCAGTCTTTTAGTCAAGTGAGCATTTGAACAAATTTCTACAATAGTTCCCACTTCACTGTTAAAGCTGGGGTAGGAATTTACTCTTTTAAACATTGCAAGATTGGGACTGCTTGTCATTTCCAATGTGGTTATCAATATTGTTCTGTCCAAGCTTTCAGATGTGTTAATGTGAGTGTTAATGACGTGGAAAAATGAAATTGTCAGTTACCTGGCCTGTTTTTGAAATTTGCACCACATTTCTTGTAAACATCTTTTATCTCAGCAGTGTTGACTGTCTGTCCATTGTCTAAAATGGATTTCAGTTTTATGGTTTGGCAAACACTGCTCTTATGCTCAGGATCTTATGTAAACATATATAATACTTAAATATTTTCAACATCAACTGTTATATAATTTATCCATTAGTTAATAAATGCACAAATTGGATTTCAAGTTAAGCTATGATGAACAGAGGCCACTCGGGCAGTCACAAATGGTGCTGGGAAGACTGGGCTGTAAGCCTGCGTGAAGCCCTCATTTGGAGCAACTTTGTGTTTGACAAACTTTTGGTTTATTGACCACACACAGACAAGGCCCTTCCTGTTCAACTGGGGCCTGTCAGCTCAGTACACAAATGGGACTGTGAGAAAGTCAGGCTAGTGTTTACCAAAGTCTTGATGTAACACCTCTGTTCCAGACATCAATGCCTCCACTGTCACTGAGGGCATCTCCACAGAGATGTAGTATATGAGAAGTAGACCCTCTCAGGTGGACTCAAACCATAGCACCTCATTTCAACTGAATCAAAGTAAAGGGACATTTGTATATATGTTGTCAGTTGCAGCATGCACAATTTTTTTATTATTTAAAAAAAAATGTATTTACACATTAATGACAGCTGTGATACTGCAAGAAAGTCTACTAATTTATTAGATTCGGTGTTTATGTAGTGAGGTCAACATACTGTAGTTAGCCCCAGATTTTGCAAAAAAATGTAAAACCTTTTAGGGCTGATTAATCTCACATGGCATTCCCTAAATTGAGACATAAATGAGTCTTTTGAATTGCCTCCGAAAATAAACTGTAGTAAAACTGAACCTTCCTAGGTACATTCAGTCCTGGTACTTTGTCAATTAGTTGCTTCATTAGGAAGTATGATGATACAAATCCTCCTTCAAAGGGAAACTTAAAGCCACAATAGGGTCACAGAGGTTGCCCCAATAATCTCTCTTGATGATGTTGTGCTGATAGAGAAGCAGCCAGGCATCCCCAGTCAACCAGAGTGGAGGTGGTCATCCTCATCTTAGAGGCATGATTACATCTGGCCTCCCTCAGTGCACTCTTTAGTCATCGGCTTCAACCTCCCTCCAAGCATATACTCCCTGGGTGGAGCCACTGTGGCCTGAGGATCCCATTTTTAACATTTGACAACTCAGCTGTGGGGCGTGTTTCATCATTGCTGCACTCCCTAGAGCGTCACTCCCCCGTTTTACACCAGTGAAATGCAACTTTTGACATCTGGCATTGAAGGGAGACAATTTCAGTGGAATAAACAGTCAAGCTGGCTTCAGATGTAGCTTTGATCTGCTGTTTTGGCAGGTAGCAGAGCTTATTCAGAGACATTTAAACCCCTTATTTTTGGATAGAACATTCTCCTCAAAACCAGATGTAAACACCACAGTTTTCATTGATGTAAACAGGCAATCTGTGTGTTAGGAAGTTTGTCATACTACTTCTTCATTCGGATCTCTTTAAAGATGTTGAACATCTACTAAATTACTCCTTTAAAGCTGAATCCAGGAAAAACTTTTGATCCAGTTGCAGTCTTTTATACAGATATACATTGAACTACTGAAAGAGAAGTTATACCTTGAATGGTCTGGGTATAGAAAAAAAACAGTGATGGGGTCCAGGGTCCATGTGATTGTTACTGAACAGAAAAGTTGAATGGCAAATCATTAAAGCAAAGTCAAGTTTAGCCTTTCTGCGAAAGGTCCCCCTCCCTATTCCTCACCAAGACATATTATAAATAACGCTGGCACAATAAACGCCACCTTGATAATTGGGCCATCAGTCAAGGAGATGTCAAGTGCCTGGGTGAATCAAGAGTCCTACTCAGTGCTCTGCTAAGGCACAGTCAACCATGATGACAGCTTGAGCAAAAATTAGCAAGTAAAGCACCACACTACAGGCAGCAGACTTGATGATGGGTCATGTTTAAACCACTTTTCTCTCCTTTGCTGCAGTACCTGGCAATTTACAGACTGTACCCCTTAAAAAAGCTTATGGTGGGTTATAGTTTGTCTTTGGTCTTTCACAACATAATACAGAACAGGCAATGTCCTCAATAATGCTGAAACTTTTTGTTTTTTTACTGTTTCTGCCCGTCGTCCACAATAGGTTTGCATGTTAGAACATCAAAAACATACTCCTTCATTTGAAAACGCTCTCGAAAGTGGTTGAATTTGAGAAAAGGGAGCCCTCCATAGTGCCTGCTTTGTTAGCAGTTTACATTAAGTGCCAGCTAAATATATTTGTTTGTCAGTTTGGACAACAACCTTTAGAAAACTACCAAAAGCAGTTGGTTGGAAAACCTTTACATGTGAACAATGTTATCAAATGTAACGACATTAGTATGGATAGAGGCCTGACCCGCGAGTTAGCTCCGCGTCCACTACCCTGCCCCTGGGGATAGAGGTTGGGGGAGGGTGCGGTGGCCACCCTGCAGTGCTTGCCATGGTGTCACAGACATGTAAAGACAACACCGAGCAGTTGTGGCTGTAGAGGTTGCAGATCATCAGCAATTCTTAACAGCAACTGGTGGCCTCCAGCCGGCCCAACAGTTGCCATGACATTGTTTTGTTTTATGTTTCGCCTACAGGAAGCTGTGTATAGCCCGGGCCATATAGGGCTCGAGGTTGGTTGAGTGAATGGATTATCTTTTAGTTTTAACACCTGGTGATGAATTACTGGCTCTTGGTAACTCATTTACCAGTACTGTTGAATTCCCACACACAGGCTCTTTGAATACAGTGAAGTGCTGACTTGGAAGCTCTTAAGGTGTGTGGACTTTATCACAGGATTTGTGATTATTATGTCCTCTGTTTTGAACTGAAGCTTTGTTTACATCTGTTTTGATTTATTTGAGCTACAAAAGTTAGCCTCGCATGTTTGGGATTGATAGAAAATTCAATACTTGTACTTTCATCTATGCTAAGAGAAGCACATGTTAAGGAGGGGACAGAGAAGTATTTATAATCAGAAATGTCCATCTGTGTTTTCCAGTTGTAGCATTTCTGTTCTGAATAGGATGTGCAGGCCTCTCATTTACGATAAGCCCTCCCTTCCCCTATCCTAGTGCTCCTCTCCCAGTCTCCTCCCCTGTTCTCCCCTTCCCTCTATAATAAATGTCATAGTTTCCAGAGTGGGAAGAAAGCAGTGAAGGGGGCAGGGCGGGCGCTCAGAGAGTAACAGGACCACAGCAACTCATACAACCAATGGAATTCAGAGGCATTGCTTCCGCAGTTGTTTTTTTCCTTTTTCGTTCTTTTTTTTTTCTTTTCTGTAGTTGTCTCACCCCTCTCCCTGTGACCCCTCTTTCTCAAGGGGCCCCTCCAATCTGAGCAGTTCCAGCTATTTTGCTTGGTCTGTGGTGGTTGTGTGTGTGTGAGGGCTGGGGGAGGGTTTGGTAGGGGATTTGGCAGCTCCTTTGATCAGTAAAGCATAAACAAGAGGGGGCTTCAAAATGGGTTGCATTGTGTGGGGGGGGAGGAGTGCTGAGTCAGGCCCTCTCGCTCTCTATCCTGGGATAGAGAGCAGACAGGCAGGCTGGGATTACCGCAGAGGCCAAGAGAAACTCTCTGAATCTCGCACTTCACCCAGCTGTTTCAAAATCTGGGCTAATGGCGCTCTGGGATCAAATTAACAGCGAGTTGTGAAGAATCGCATTGGGTAGAAAAATATATCCAGAACATGATTATTACAGGGTACAAAAGATAGATTGCTGAGGGTATCATTTAATTGCATTATGAGCAGACTCTTTATTTTTGTGTTTTGAAATAATTCAGCCACTGCAAAAATATAAATGTAAGAGATATGGTGTCATATAAACAAGCTACTGGAGGTTGGTGCCTATTTGTTTGAGGTTAGGGGGGTCTCTTAAACGGGATGATTCAAAAAACAAAAAAAGAACAAATGAATAGTGGGGTTTTAGGTCGTAGCTCAGTCTGCGCCTTTGTCAAGCAGGTGAAAGCTTTGTAAATGTGGCGCCAGATTGTTAAAGCCCCTGACACTCCACAGCTCCACAGTGTCCGAGCCACTTCCAGGAAAAAGGACCCCCTGCGTTGAGCCCTGGGACTGACCCTCCCTCAATAGAGAGGGTCCTGCTTAGGAGAGGAGGGCTTCCTGTATTAGCTTTCCATCTTAATCAAGCAACAAGTACCAACAAAGCACTAATTATCAATGCCTTCACAGAATGTAACACAATGCCCACTCCCCTGGCCCCCACTCCTGTCCCAGCAAAGACAAGCCATAAAATAGATGGAGCAACATTGTTGGACATTACAATAGTTGTTTTGAAACCAATCATTGCCTCTTTTTTCCAAAAAGAACTGTTCAGCTTACCTATAGTCACAGATGTTTGACTTGAATTTTTTAGTTGTTTACTGTTTGGCCTTGTTAATTATTTATAATGTTATTTTAAGTCAAAACAAGGTGCAGTTTCTCCATTCTGATCATAACATACAATTTTAAGTAAATTATAGTAAAAATAAAACATTCTAATCCAAACTAAGAATGAAAGCCTTTTGTGACTCTATATTGAACTGTGGGTTCAAACTGGGTCCAGACAGACACAGCTGAGTTTGGCTTCCTGTAACAGTCACTGTTTACAGAAATCAGGGGTTAGATTCAGTGTTTTCATCAAAGAGCTCGTTGAAACTGCTCTGAGTCATCATTTTCCGTATGTGACCTGCTGTTTTGCATAGATATTGACCCTGGTTTGAACTACAACTTATTACTGGTGGAAACACAGTAAGGATAATTTTTCAAACTTATTTTATTTTTGGCTATCTTGTCTCTTACAGCCACATTGATCAGACCACCACTTGGCAAGATCCTCGCAAGGCCCTGCTCCAGATGAACCAGGCTGCCCCACCCAGTTCTGTGCCAGTCCAGCAACAGAACATTATGAACCCAGCCAGTGGTGTGTATATGTTGACTTTGTTCAGTTTAGTTTCACTAAGCAGCACCATGTATCACACATAATGTTCATCATATTGTGGGAGTTTCAGCGTCAAACTCAAAATTACAAAAAAAATAAATTTCCTTTATGTTATTTCTAGGCATTTTCTTTCAAATAACTTACAGTTGAGGTCTGGAGCAGTCTAGTCTAGTTCTTACATGTCACTAAGACTACCACAGTTCTGTCCATGCAGTTGGAATTTGCCCCAGGTTAGGTAAGACTGAGGTAGAACGTGACAGGTCCTGTCTGACATGTTTGGGAGCTCCGTGACTCACAGATTACAGAGTGTACAGATGAAGTGTCTCTGTATTCTCTGTCGTCACTGTTCCATCTGGCAACCTATAGGTAAATTAAAAAAATATATGACATATTTACATATAGGCTATTTTGTTACAGTCTCAATGATCGAAAATAATATTTATTTTTAATATTTATGTCCTAGCATGTGCACATTATTATGTATATCTGATATTAATGCTTCTCGTACTTAGAGAGCGTCTATAATATGCTGTAATTATGCCCAATTACGTATTACACTTAAGAAATGTTGCTATATGTTGTGCAAGTATGTCAGTAAAACAAAATTTGAGCAGTGAGTAAACTACCAGCATCTCTTCAACAGTACTTTTGCCTGTCATCTCACAGGTCCACTCCCTGATGGCTGGGAACAAGCTATTACATCTGAGGGAGAAATTTACTATATTAACCACAAGAACAAGACCACATCCTGGCTTGACCCACGACTTGACCCACGCTTTGGTGAGTTTGCTATAGACAGGCTTTTTTTCAGTTTAGTTCTAGACGAAAGTAACACACCATGTATATTCTGCTTATTTAAGTTAGGCACCCAAAAGTCATTGTAGCTAGCTACTTTATTAGTAATAAGATATATATATATATTACTTAATTACTTAATTAATTAATTAATTAATTAATTAACATTTATATTAAAAGTACACAGGAGTCATATCAAGAACTGCTTCCTCAGTAAAGACTTTCTTATCCATAAGACACATATCACCACAATTGTAATACTGAGTTCAATTCTGTATGAGAGGTATGTGCTATATTGTGATTAGTCATGTCATTGGTTGTTTAAAACAGATTTCACCAAACCCCCACCCTCAAAATCTGTACCTAACCTTTTGTCAGCCATTTTAGTGTTGGAGCAACAGCTGAGTTGGCCATTAATCCCCCAGGCCAAGCTAAAGTTTGACAGTTAGCTTTCAGTGTGTGGTGGTCAAGCCTGGTGAATTAATGACAAGACCAGGTTCGTGTGCTGAGATTTCTTGGTGGCCATGGGAATGAGCTAATCCTCCTGTGCCAGGAAGACTTCAGAGATGAAGGTTCCTGCTTATGTCACTCTGACTCATTTATGCTTCAGGTGCCTTCATTACAGCAGCATTGCCATAGGGAAGCTCACTGTGGTTCACAAAAGCAACATGTGTTATACATAACATTGTTAAATATTAACGTCACTTTTTATCTAGCCTGGGCACTTACAGGGCATTTTTTGCATGTTTTACTCTGAAGGCAGGCAGGAAGGTTCAAAACACAATTCTAAGGGGAGTGGGGCAGCTGGTAAGAGATGGCGTCTCTGGTCGGTGAACCTCTTTGAAGATTTATAAGTCTTGAACACACAAGGCTGCTGGGCCCCTGAAAGCGAGTGAGAGGGAAAAACAGACCATGTTAACTCATTATGTGCCATCAAACATCATTTTGTTCTACATCAGATAAAATGTTTTCATGTACTTAAATCTAAAGGTTCACATTTATACATATATTCCTTGTATGTTGCTCAGTCTGCTGTTTTGTCTTTTGGTAATTTAGATTAAAAACAAACCATCATGTTATTTAATTTTTTTCAGTTATTTTTACACTGAACAAAGTCTGCAACAATAGACTTGAGAGAGAGTACCTGTGTTTTTGTGATGTTCATTTTATAACCTGACATCAGACCGTTGTCATTCATAATTGTCCTAAATTTAGGAAGTGTTAAGTTTGGATTTTGGAGATAGGTAATAATATCATTTCGTCCTATTATATGTTCCTCTTTTGCTATATTGATTCCTTTCAGCTCTTTGTGTTGTCTGATAGCTTGAAAGGCTCTATGAATATTGCAAAATGGGAGGGGCTAAGATATCAACCCTGGCGAGTGCCTATAAATAACTACCTGTCAGATGGCCATTGATCTTTATTGGGATATCTTATATAAATATTGTATGCACTAACAAATTGGTTTATTTAAACCCAGCTTCTCTAGCACTCTATACAGACTGGGCCAGCTAACTTTCCACAATGAGACAGACCAGAGCTGTATTTAGATGTTGCCTGTTCTATAATGTGTACATTCCAGAAGATTACATATGTAAACAACTTATAATCTATCTAAAATATAGAAATTGGACTTTAAGATTCATTACATTCTTTGGGTATAACTGTTATCACGACCTCTTTCTGTGATGGTGTTTTTTCTAATTGGTCATTCAAGATGTTCTCTATTAGTTTGTTTAATTCTTCTATCTGGTTTGTCGATACTTGGTCCTCATCTTTTTGTTGCTGTTTCTCAAGTTTTTTTAATGTTTTCTTTAATTCATCGTGTTCCACCTGCAGCTGACCCTCTCTCACAGCGACCCGCTGCTATTCCAACAGCTCATGAAACAGTGTTTCCAGGCTGCTCTCTCTGGCTCTCCCACAGGGAATGTGTGTCTCTTCAGCTCCCACCATGCCTCCCATTTTCAAGATTTTCTCAGTACCATCTCTTTGGTTGTGAACTCCTGGAAGTTGATAATGATAGGTCTTGGTGGGGCTTTGGGTTGGTGTTGTGTGCCAGGGGCCGTTGAGCCCGTTGTATTTTCAGATCCAAGTGGTAATGGTAACTTCCTCCTGAAGTGTTTCACAATAAAGTGTGGTACCAAGTTTCCCTCCTCACCCTCTGCCACTCCAAAGATTTGCATGTTGTTTCTCCTAGACCAGGACTGTAAGTCCAATAGTTTTTTATTAGGATTCTTTACTATTTCATGTAGTTGCAGAGCGCTTTGGTCGCCTCCACCACAAATCCCTCCACCTGTTCCACACGGGTGTCCGCTTTTCATACTCGGCCGGACAGCCTCTGTATTTCTGTCAGGAGGCTGTCTCCCATAGATTACTTGTCCCAGGTGGTTAATTTCTTGTCTCAGACCATCATTGTCCCCCTTGAGAAAAGGCCTAAGTATGTCTTCAGAATCTATGCTGGTTCTGGAGTTCCTTTGTCCTTCAGTAACTTCACGTTGATTGCTAGCATGATCTGCATTGATGTTGCTAGCTTATGCTTATGTTTTTATATAGATCATTTAAGATTCAAGATTGGTAAATGCTATGCAAACTTCATGATATTTCAAAAGTAGGACTGAAGGAAAACCTTATTTTATTCTTCGTAATTATTAGTTAGTATGTGTGCACAGAAATGGGCTCCTCTGCTTCAAAAATGTCCATACTGCTGTTATGTAGGTTTCCAATCATAAGCCAGCTGCTTTGATAATGGAGGCTAATTTGAGCTTTGAGAAGAAAAGCAGCAGAGCGCCTTTAACTGAGGGTTGTTGCCGGCTGGCTTTCCCCTGCGTGAGGCCCAGTGCAGGCACAGCCCCATTCTGCTCTAGCTCCAGACAGACTTGAATCTCTGCCAGGCCTCTTTATTCTCTGGTCCAACTCTTAATCTGTTCCAGACCTTTTCAGTCAAAGAACTCCAATGTGAGAGGGGAGGTGGGGGGCAGGGAGAGGCAAGGCGAAAGGGGAAGAAAGAAAATAGGAGGAACAGAGGGAAAATGCCGACGGGATAAGCATGCATCCTCTTTAAGATCCAAGGAGGTGGTGAACAGTGAACAAGCCATGAGTGCACAAGGGGGCTGGCCTATGTGGATATGTTGTTTTCTGTAAAAGATAAAGAATTCCTCTGGGAGTTTTATGTTTTATTTTGAAACCTTAATGTGAAGCCTTTAAAAAAACACATTGCTACATTATCTGTCATGCAAAGTTTTTCTGCCTCTACTGTGTCCTTTGGCAATAAGCTGGCACCTAATTAATTATGCCACCAGCACAAAATACTCAGTTGATGAGGCAGCAGTTAGCCAGTTCGAGTTTAAGGGTCAGTACATATTTTACTTACCCATACAGGTATTTATTCATGTGGACAGTGTTTGTTTTGTTAATTTTTTTCTTTACCCACTCCAATCCAATGGAGGTGAACTGAACTTTGTGTGTGCAACAAGCATCTAAAAAATTTATTTTGGATAACCCACTGAACTAGCTTTGATGTCATATTACTATGACATAGAAATCCAAAACAACTTCCAATTTGAACGTACTGTGTACTAAAATAATTCTCATAGAGGCTTCCCTATGTTGTTGATGTTTCCTGACTTGCTCACTTTTTTCCATCTGCTTACCATGCAGAGCTAGGTCCACACAGACTACCTTTACTTAGACCTTTACAGTTGTACAAGATGATAAAACAGTGTTTCTCACATCCAGACCTTTTCGCCACTATGCTTATCTCTGAGTTAGGAACATAACACCTTACCAAGGGGCCTTTATTAAACTTGTTAAATCTACAACAGACAAATATTTACAAAGCCTTCAAAGGTGGTGTGCCCTGGTCACATAGACCACTTCCCACAGTTGGCAGAACCGTACCTGACCAGGTGATCTTGTGGTGTAATATGCCTGCCATTGTGATCGCCTGATAAGGGCTTGTGTTGCTGGCTCGTTGTTTTGCAGGGGTGCGTGAAGACGACAAAAGGCAGAAGGCATTAACTTGTCTCTTATCTGCCTGGCCCACCAGCTATCACCACCCATATGTGCTGCTGACTTCAATCAACCCTCCAAAACCACACACACACACACACATTTCTTCTCAGCCTGCCCTGGCCTCTTTT
Source organism: Lepomis macrochirus (assembly GCA_024633595.2). Lineage (NCBI taxonomy): Eukaryota > Metazoa > Chordata > Actinopteri > Centrarchiformes > Centrarchidae > Lepomis > Lepomis macrochirus. The sequence continues at coordinate 7,981,788 of JALXJV020000009.1, forward strand.
CATGCTATCAATCTGGCCCTGAACTGAACCTGTCCTTCGCTCGTATCTCACCCAAAGATGTAATTCCCTGCTTTGATATGCTCATTGTTTATGCATACCTTCTCCAGTAAGATTGGTTAATGTTAGCTGTTTGGTCTATGAGGGAGTCCTTGGCTTGGTGGTTCAGTAGAAACTCAGCTGCATTCGTCAACATACGGTCTTGTTTATTAGTGGATCTCTATCCATTATGTTCCCCCATCACTTTTTAATGCTTACTCTTCTTCAGAGCTCACACCTTAAAAGAAAATTCCAGTAAGTTTCAACTTGGATTGTTTTGTTTTTTTACATAGTTTCAGCCAAAATTTCAATTGGCTGTGATAACATTGTACTCACTGAGTGATTGGTTACATTTGGGAACATCAGCAGTATCAGTACAATAAATTCAGTTGGGGAAATAAAGACGAACAGACAGATACCCACAGTTCTGAATAAGGTGACATTTTAAGAACAACTATGGAAAGTTAAGGAAGTTTGGTAGGTCAAAGTTGAACCAGATAGTCTCTCTGTAAACTTTGATGAAGGTTTAGGTAATAATTTTACAGCAAGTCTTTACTTTCTCTTCCAAATTGCTCACAGGTTGTTTCCTTTAACATGTGCAGCAGCGAATCATTCTCCATATGGCTCCCCTCAGTATTTCATACGTGCTCTTCTTCAAAGCTCAGGCCTTAACCAATCCACAGCTGCTGACATGGCCCATGTACAGCACCTCTGCCTTGAGAACAGCTGATGGTGCCTTGATAGTGGAGTGAACCAGCCACAAAAGGCCTCAGTATCTGCTAAAGATAAAGCAGAGAGAAGTTACACACTCTCCCATGGCTTAAGTTGATGTGTGTGGGAGAGAGGAGGCGGCGGCTCCATGACTCTTGTGTGTGTTTGTTTGCATGTGTATGTGCTGGGGTGAGGTTGTTGGGGGAGGCAGCGTAGACAGAGAGGAAAGGAGGGGGAGACGGAAGGCAGGGCAGGGCGGGGCCTCCAGAGCTTCCCAGGGAGAGCCCTGAGCCATGGTTCATTCAGCTCCTGAGATAGTGTAAACAGACAGTGATTGAATGGTGATGAGAAAGGTGCCGGGGCGGGCAGGACAGCACAGAGAGAGGCAGCCCCGCATGAAAATTGTGCCCTTGTCAAGGCTTTGTTTTGGTTGGGGTTTCAAGCGTATAAGCAAACAGTGCTCCTCATTGGTTCCATTACTGTTACACCCCTTGTGGTCAAGCGCATTTGCTTCTCTTTCTCTACAACAGTGATAAAACGTGTGACCTACTTTGCATGCATAGATTGCTGCATTGCTTTGCTGCTTTATAATCATGTTTATTCGACCCTCCCTGGCAAGAGTAAAGAATAGAGATTTCACTGGGAACAGCTGTGTTTTCAATACACACACATTTGTTCTGATATTGTAAACATGTTGTGAGGTTGTTGGTGCCAAAATGCTTTGTTGGGTGAAAGAACTTTGAAACTAAATTTAATAATGGTACAATGTTGTGTTAGAATCTAGGTAGGTCTATTTTATTTATTTGTCTATTAATTTGTTTGATTTGCACACTGTGCTCCTATTGTCTGTATTAAATCAGCTGATATGGACCCATCAAGGGATTGAGGGATAATCTGTGATTTGTTTAGAAGGAAACAAAACTTACAATGAAAGGATAAGTCATAACTGATGCAATGTACAAAACTAACAAAGCCTGTCTTAGTGAGTGGGAGGGGATCAGGTCTTACAGGAATAGTAGTTGTTTCAGACGCTAGGTAGAAAACTTGTGCTGGGACTTCCCTTGTCCTACACAACCTGCTGCACTGGCTCCGCTCTTTTATAAGTTCACCTCAAGTTGTCAGTCTTGTCATGCAACGTTTAAATGCACCAAGCATTAAAGGTCTAGTAGCAGAAACGTTATGGAATTTATAGTCTGTTGAAGATCCTACATGTATTTTACATCCAGTATTCAATATCGTAGTTGTTAAAGCTACATGTATCTTATTAGCCTATAAACAGAATGGAGATGAAAAAGACAAAAGTGTTCAATCCCAACTAATTGCAGCCCAGAAGTTGCCCTGTTTGCCCAAAATATTTTTTGCCTTTCTTTCCTTTTAATATGAAGCAGTCACAGACTGAGAGTCTTGGTATGCAAGATTTAAAATGAGCACTACATATTACACTGACATTCACAGACTTTAATGGCTTTCTGTCTCTTTTGCAGCCCTGAACCAGCAGAGGATCTCCCAGAGTGCTCCAGTGAAGCAGGGAGGGCAGCTGCCCGTCATGGGAGGCAACAACCAGATGAGACTGCAGCAGATCGAGAAGGAGAGGCTGAGACTGAAGCAACAGGAGCTGCTTCGGCAGAGACCACAGGTCAGGAATCTAAGTTAAAGAATTTCAAAAATTATTCAAAGGGCTTTCGGAAAGGGCTGTGGTGCTGCTCATGGAGGAAGAACTTGTGGCAAAGAGGTCACAAGGTCAATACTTTCAGTATCAGTTTATCAGTGTAGTAGAAAGACAATGGACCCCAAACTGCTCGCTTGTTGAATGAGGGTGAAATGTTTGCTGTAAAATGAAACGTTCATCTTGAATAGACCTTTTAAATATGAGTCATCATTCATAGATATAATGGTGGTGGATATTAAGTCCCTTTGATCAGTCGTCAGTATTGTTAGACCTCCTTGCAATGAAGTCTTGTGAGTCATATGTGGTAATTTTATCACTTCCTAACCATGATGTGTCACTGTGCGCCCACACTGGGTGGTGCAGCCAAGTCCAGTAGTTTACTCAAGGCTGTGTCATAACACCATAACCAGAGCTTTATGATTATACATGACGGTGCTGGCGACTTTTGTTTACCATGCCATTCACATGTCGGAAGTGAGTGTGTACATATACCAGGCTGTAGAGGGAAAAAGATCATCTCTGGACTGTCCTTACTGAAAGTCCTCTGAGCATATGCACTGTATGCTTAAGAAACTTGGTTATTGTCAACTTTCTGAAACAGCATCTGGTCATCTAGAGAAATCTGGTTTCCATAATCTGGGAAGAAATTAAGAGAAACATGGTTAGCATGGATAGATTTCTGCTAGGGAGATTTCATGACAGTTAAAGAGTTAAAGAAAGGACTAAATGAAAATAAAATATCAAGATAGGTTTGCAGACCTGACTGTATACATGAAGAGCACCTCAATCAGACTATTAACTAGATTCCAGTAACTCCTGTAATTCCTGTAACTTTTCAGATAAAATATGTATACAAATATAGTAAAGCATGATAATAGTAATAGGAAAATGTGCAGTCGCACAGGCTATGTGCTTGTGTAGGGAGTTCAAATTTGGGGCAGTACTTGCCACACCCAAATGTATTCCACATGGCAGAACTATGATGAAGAAAGGGTGGCAATGAATGTAACTTGCTGGTGGCAGTTGAGTGCTGACTCAGTGGTGCACAAAAAGAGAGCCAATAAAACCATATGTTGTTTACAGTACACAGCCCTTATAATCTCTCTGAATCAAAACCAAATTGTTCAGATGTGTGCATTGGATTTTGGAAAAATGTCATTGTTCGAGAAGGAAACACCTTGACGCACAACTGCCAGCATAATCAAAATATAAACAGAAGGAAAAAAACATATTACTTTAAAAATATAATGAAGGTATTTTATTAATCTTGCCTTAGTGAACACTGTGTCAATTTCACCTCAACCACAACCAATAAAGGTTTCTACCAACCACTTAGGGTGTCTACCAGCAAAATTACATCCTCACTAAAAAAAAGTCACACCCCATTGGCTGCCTGCTTGTTGTCATCTATGACCCTGTAAAAGTTTAATGAGATCTCAAAACGGTGACACCGTTCAAGTCATTTCACCCTTCTGTTCAAGGACTTAGAGTGAAGGAGATGAAAAAGGACAACATGTCTTAATATCCTTAGCCTTATCTGATACAGCATGTGTAGAAAGCAATTGTCTCCAACTGCTGTTGGCCCCTCGTGTAATTTGACACTGTATGGGGAGAAATGGAGAGCACCATCTTGGCAGTCTGTGTAATTCCTTCATTTAACATTTTATGCAGTGACAGCAGAGCAGCTGGGGTATAAGGCTGAAGTTGTAGCTGTGTATAATTAGCTTCTGAGGTTAGGGGTGGGGTTGATTGTGTTGCTCATAGGTTTGGTGCTCTGTCGTCCACAGGAGCTCGCTCTAAGGAATCAGCTGCCTACCAGTATGGATCAAGATGGCAGTACAAACCCTGTGTCCTCCCCTATGGCCCAAGATGCCCGTACCATGACTGCCAACAGCTCTGACCCATTCCTCAACAGGTTGGTTTCATACAGCAGCCTGTCCGAGTGTCTATAGAGAGAAAAATTTTCCCTAGTACAGTACAATCACAGCTGAGGGCCACTGATTGACGTCAGTGCGCCTGGCCAGGGCTCCTGTTCTGGTTCAGCTCGTTAGACTTAAAGTATCCCGTATGAGGGAATCTGTGTGCTCGGCTGTTTGAGTTTGAGCTCTGTGGAGAGCTTCCCGAGTTACACAAGTAGCACAAACAGAAGACCAGTCACTGGGCTTAACCCTCTTCACATGGTAATGACTCATTCAGACCAGCAGGTCTGTGCCTGAGTTAATTGCACAATGATGACCTCTGGTGTACAACTGAAACTAGATCTGAAAATAGCTACATTTAGGAAGGGACAGGAGGTTTTTCTATTATCTGTGAATACTGATCCATGGCATTCTGGGAAATATTAGCAATTTCAGCTCTAGTTTTTCTGTGAGCAGACGAAGTGAGAAGAGAGCTGAATAGCAAGCAGGCCATGAGAACATGTAGTCCAGTCTGTGGAGAGGCCAACCTAATCTCCCCTCCTCCCCCTGTTGCCTCTACTCCCCTGCTCTTACAATGGCCTCATTCATCCTGCCTCTGCCATACTCTGCCTACATATTTTTCCTCTGCTAATTAGTATAGGCTTGTCAAATGTCTTCTTCCTGCCTCTTTTTTTTGCCCCATCCATCGTTGCTTTTTTTCATGTATTCTGTAATAAGAGGGTGAAAAACTGAAGCTGTTTCAACGTTGCCACTGTAGATTAGTCACCACAGTCATTCAAATAGATAAAACTGTTGAAATCTGAATGTGTGCAGAAGGTCCCTGGGGGAATTAAGGCCACACCGTTACTTTTCGGCCTGTGTGCTTTTAATAACTCAGTGCATTTGCTTTGTTGGATCAGTTAATTAGACTCACGTAATTCAGTTTCTAGAGTAGAGTTCAGTGAGGCAAAAAGTTTTTATTTCCTTCTGTTTGATGAAAGCATAGTTTATTAGTGATTAGTTTACAACCCAGATGTCTTTTTTTTCAGCGGGACCTACCACTCCAGGGATGAGAGTACAGACAGTGGCTTGAGTATGAGCAGCTACAGCGTCCCTCGCACTCCAGATGACTTCCTCAACAGTGTGGATGAGATGGACACAGGTGAGGCTGGAAACAAAATAAATACCAGCACTTGTCAGACAGTGTGGTCTGTATTCGGACGTGTCTTAGCTTGAATACGGTATTGTAGAGGTTGCTTTATTTTTTCCCCCATTAGTTTTGTGTACCACTACATTGCATTCATGTAGGCTGAATAGGAAGAACATAATGTCACAGGCTCATTATTCTAAAATGGTTACCTGCATCTCTAGCTCTGTAGTTACACCAAATACTAGAAACTGAAGTCGCGTAGATGATTGTACTTCATAACAAATTTCTAGCCCTTTGTTAAATCAGATATATTCTAATTTATTTTTGATTTGCTGAATGTATTGTGGTAGTGTTAATAGGGGATTTTATTTACAATAAACTAATGATAGAAAGTGACTTTTTAGGCATTTTGGCTCATTGATACTTGCCAGTTCTTTCCACCATGTGGTTGATGTTGTAGCCATCAGAAATTCCCCAAATCCCCTGCTCGTAATTACAACTAGGATTTGGATGTGACTGTTTTTCTTTCTTGTCTCTCACATTTATGGTCTGTATGAAAAGATATGAATATGATTCAATTATTATCGCTACTAGAATGCACAAAGCTGGCTAGATCAAAATGTTTTCTAGCTGGGATAGTCATTTATTTAATTTTTTCCTGTTCATTAGGGGAACCTCTTCCACCGTCCATGGCAACACAGCCCAGTCGTTTCCCTGACTATCTGGATGCCATCCCGGGAACAGATGTGGACCTGGGTACCCTAGAGGGTGAGAGCATGGCGGTGGAGGGTGAAGAGCTGATGCCCAGTCTGCAGGAGGCCCTGAGCTCTGATATCCTCAACGACATGGAGTCTGTGCTGGCAGCTACCAAGATCGACAAGGAGAGCTTTCTCACATGGTTATAGAAGATCATGGAGGGGCGCTCCTTACTCCTCTCCGTACACTCTGAACTGCTGCCTGCTCTAATCTGTGAAGGATTCATAGATGCTTTTACAAGACATTTCAGCAAGCGTCTCTGGACTTCTGTCTCTGTCTCGGCGTGTAAGGCCAACCTCCTTTGAGGCAGTATTGTTCTGTTCTTTTCACTGGCGTGTTATCTCTTTATTTTGTCTGTGTCTTCAAGGCTGGCCCATGAACAGACAATTACGCAAGGGTCCCCAAATCTTTCAGTCAGGTCTGTCAGTGAATCTAGGGCATCTTTACCTAGAGCAGGTTTGCTCCTTCCCCCTGGTCTTCCCTCATAGCTGAGCGGGTGCATGTACTCATCTGCGAGGACCGCCGTCACTTATCACGAGGAATCACAGCACAACTTAATGGAATTTGGGACTGTTGCATCTAGCTTAAGTAGCTTTACATTTCGCCTTGTTTTTATTCATTTGTTTGTTTTTATTGAGCCTGAAAAACCAAAAATGATGTATTTGAAGCATAAAGAACAATACTGATTTGGAGTAAAGGTAATGTCAGGCCCAGTTTGGACATGTTGGCTTTGCTTGGGGGGGGTGGGGGTGGGTTAGAGCCTGGGGACCGACTACATTGCTGCTTGGCTGTGCCAGCAAGTCTAAGTTAAACCTTTGATAGAAGTGCCTTCAGTTGTATTTTTTGAGACACGAGCAACACAAACAATTACTAAGTTTCTGTAATACAGCAGTTAGCATTAGGCTGTATTCATTTACATCAACCACTCTTTCCTCTATCTAATGTTCAATAATCAAAACATTGTATTTTTGTTTTATAAACACATTATAAGGGGATTTAGGGATTTCTGTTGGTTTTTAAGCCCTAGCTTCTTTGTATCTCAGTCTTATCCAAGCCTAATTCATGATTCATTTTTTTGTTTTATCTTTTTAGTATTCTTTTATTTTTAGGTTACTACATATGTATGGTAGCTTAGATCAAATGGCATTTGCTTGTTTTTAATTTCTTTCATAGATGAATTAATACATTTAACAGGGTCGACTGTTTTCACAGCACATCACTTCACCAAGATGAAGCCTGCCAAGACACAGATTGATTCAGTTTGGGCGTTTTAACCATTTAGCTGATTCTCTTCTCGTCTCTGATTTATTTTATACATATGTTATTGTGTATTTGTTGATCACATGCAGCTTTTACTATCTTTCCAAAACATTAACCAAAAAGGCATATCTCTTGGCTAAACATAAACTGTAGCTCTTTGATCCATTAAACCTTGTGACAATGGACAGTATACAACAGTTACAATGTTTGATACAGTCTTCCTAAGGAGGGAGCTGAAACCCTCTGCTCGATGCTGTGTGTTGAAATAAAGGGTATATAGACTACGGCTAGGACAAGTTTAAGCAGGTCTAAGAGTCATGTTGAGGGGCAGTGTAGAAGGCCAGGGTTTGACTGACGGCAGTGAGTTTCGCAGATTGTTGATTTTTTGTGTGTGAAATAATTAAGAAACAATCAGTAATTAGCTCAGTCAGGAATTGATGTGGCAGATTCCAAAGATGTTTTTGTAATAATAGCAAAATTTATTTTTGCTTCCATTTTCACAGAGTCCAGAAACAGTATGATTTGTAAATCAGCCTCTGTATGAACACACTGTATAAGCTAATGAGAAAATGATGTAGGTTGAAAGTGTTAATGGACACATCTGAATAGATCTAGCTGAGAGATTCTTTTTTTTTTTTTTTTTTTTAGACAAGATGGTTGTTCTGAGTGACTAACCCTGAGATTTAAGGATGAGGTTTCAGGACAGAGAAGCAAGTGATTCTTTAAGTGCTCACATGTTTACATTCTCTCTGAGCAAGAAACTGCTACAGCCACAGTTGTGGAGACAACACACTGACAATTCTCTCATAATCACATTATTTTGATGTTTACAGCATGACTGCATCTTTGCATCACTGCAGTAACCTTTGAATAATCACCCTGCCGTGCATGCCCTTGGTTGAGGACTTGCAGGATGTCACAGTGATTCTCTTGCCAACCAATACCTAATTGGTAGCATTAACTTGATGGAACAATTTTTTTAGATCAGAGAACAAGAACATTTTTTTATTCTGTGTGAGAAAAAACTCTAGTTTTGATTTTACTGATCATTAAATTGTGTTGATGATGCATTTGAGATGGTTAAACAGTGTTGGTGAGAACAATGCAACTAAAATGAGTGGTACACTACAGTGCTTGTATTGCACGTCTACAGTTTTCATTTTGATGCAATGATGCATTTTGTCACACAAACCTGATTTTATGCTTACCTAGTGTGTAACTGTCAGAGCATATTAGCTGTTGACTGTCATTGTAGCAGTAGAACTAATCACACACGTTAAAGGGTTTTGTATTTAGAGTTTTCTAAATGCACATGAAATGAATTTATATTCAGTAATGACCTGTTCATTTTTTGATAGATATGTGCATGTGTTTTAGAACAATAAATTCTGTTACATTATATCTCGCTTCCTATGATACTTTGAAATTGGCCTGTAATAAAGTATATACTTTGTGGTAATATTTTGTGTGGTAATTGTATTTTCTTAAATGAATTCTGTGCGTCTATGTGAATGACATCTAGGCGGTGATATGTGTAGGCTAATTAGCAATCGCAAGTGTTCGCTGCCTTGTGGTGGTCATGCGTATGAAACTACGGTATGACATGCAACCATAGGCTTTATATAAAACTGCAACATTGAATTGCTCAAGTTAGCATCAATGTAGCCATGATAGCACACTAATAGAGCAGCCGAGATAATCTCATGTCTTAATTAGCAAGGTTACCAAAGACCAGTAACGTTATACATGCCATGCTGGCATGTGACACACGCCTTTCACAACTTTTTTGTTTGACATACACACACTGCGGCACTGTCCAGTTTCACATAAGCTAGTTAAACAATAAGAAAAAAAAACAGCGTTGCACGTCCTAGGAGCTCTTTGAATCAAGGGTGTTCACTTTCCTCTAGTCAAAAGAAAGGAACTGACATTTACTTAATCAAAGTACCATCCATCTGCCTCGTGACCCTCGCTAATATTCTTAGGCTACGTAGCGTGCTAACACTTCCGGTAGGTTCTGTCAAAATAGGTTTAATTGTCATCAATGCAGTTCTCTTCTGTGCTCTTTTGACTGTTTAAGAGCTGATATTTCTGAGATTTATTGCAGCTGCAACCTCTGTGTATGTTGTGTTCAAACCATAGACTATAAAATAAGGTTCAAACTCAGCATAGCAAAAAAAATGTGTAATGACCTCCAACTGATTATACTTTCGGTTATTGCCTTCAAAATATGAGTTAAACTAGCAATATAGTTGCGCTCTGTGACCACTGGATGGCAGTGTAAACTGTCTACGCCGTCATGTGGATTTCAGATGGAAGTATATAGTATTGTATAATACTGTTATTTCTCTCTCTGTTATTTAATTAGGGCCCGAGCACGAAACGTGCGAAGGACCCTATTGAAACTGTTAGAATTATTATTAGGGCCCGAGCACGAAACGTGCGAAGGACCCTATTGAAACTGTTAGGATTATTTTTTTTTTTTCTTTATTATTATTATTTTTCTGCAAAGTAAGCTCACTTTTCGCGGCCGCAACATGCTCGAAAACTCACCAAATTTGGCACGCATGTCAGGACTGGTGAAAAATTTCGTATTTTGTGGGTTTCGCGGATGGGCGTGGCAAAATGGCTCGCTAGCGCCACCTAGAAAATTAGAAAAAATTAGCCCCTCGTCCCCGTTTCGACCTACATGCACGAAATTTGGTAGGGACGTGTATCATATCAAGACGCACAAAAAAGCCTCAAGAACCCTTACCCTAAACTCGACAGGAAGTCCGCCATTTTGAATTTTGCCGCCATTTTGGGACGATTCGCACACTCCGTACTTTGACGAACTCCTCCTAGGGATTTAGTCGGATCGACTTCACATTTCTGCTGTGCCTTCTAAAGGCATTGACGATGTAAAGTTGTGCTATCTGCGCATTTTCGCCGATGGGCGTGTCCGTGGCGTCGATGATTCGCCATGAAACAGGAAGTTGTAGTAACTTGGCTGTACATGCTCAGATCTGCACACAAATTTTGCACGTTTGACAAGAGTCCCGCCCTGAACAAATGTACATGCCGAAATTCACCCCAGTCATAGCGCCACCTGCTGGCAACAGGAAGTCAATTTTAACGACGCAGCCCCGCCGCGACGTTTGACCGACATGTACGAAATTTCTGTGGTACATCTATCATGTCCAGATGCACAAAAGCCTCTTGGAGCGATGCCCTAAACTCAACAGGAAGTCGGCCATTTTGAATTTTATGGCAAAGTTTTGGTGATTTACACACTCCGTATTTTAACTAACTCCTCCTAGAGATAGAGTCGGATCGACTTCAAATTTCTGATATGCCTTCTAAAGGCATTGACGATGTAAAGTTGTGCTATCTGCGCGTTTTAGTCAATCGCCGTGTCCGTGTGCGATGGCCAAAGATCAACTCTTCGCCATGACACAGGAAGTGGTTGTAACTTTACTGTAGATGCTCAGATCTGCACAAAATTTTACACGCTTGACAAGAGTCCCACCCTCAACACATGTACATGCCGACATTCACCCACAGTCATAGCGCCACCTGCTGGCAACAGGAAGTGAGGTACAAAACCTTCATGCAACGTCCGAATCGCGCTGCAAATGCACAGATGCACCGGCCGAGCTCCAGAATATGCAACGCGGATGCATCACAACCCGACACGCTACAGGTGCGAGGGCCCGCCCATCGCTGCTTGCAGCTTTAATTAATTATTGAATTTCTTTCATGGGTTGATGGATTTTCTGTGTGTTCCTCAGAATAGACAGAACAGTTTAGGGGGATGCTCAGGAATGGAAGTGAAACAATATTACAACACTTATTGCACTAATTATCAAATGGAGATCACATGTAATAGACATAACAGCTTAAGGGGAGGCTCAGGAATGAAAGTGAAACAATATTACAAAACTTATTGCAGTAGTTATCAAATGGAGATCACATATAACAGACAGAACAGTTTAAGGGGAGGCTCAGGAATGAAAGTGAAACAATATTACAACACTTATTGCAGTAGTTATCAAATGGAGATCACATATAACGTGTGAAAGTTATAGTAGTTTTGGGGAACTTCCCCCCCCATCAACATCAGAAACTAATAAATGCCTTAGGACAGACCTTTTTTTAATAACTATTTGGAGTAGAAGTTATGTCAAACAGCAACATTAGGCTATCTTGGCTCAAATGTTGAGTGTCTGTGGGATCAAATAATATAACCATCATCCCATAGGCATCCAGGAATAGAGTGAAACCAAGTAAACTAAAGATGTGGTTGAGGGGCGGCGTTTCCCAAGCTTTGTCTGAGGGGGGACCCGTAGTCTCAGACTTTGTAAACCCCTGGTATTGGATACAACGTAAGAGATGAGCAAACACTCAAAAAGTGTCATATTCTCCCTAAACAATGACGCCATGAATGTCAGGGAAAAGCAGTTATTATGCATTTCTCCAGATCACCTTGTAGGCCATTGTAGCTGTTGCCTTGAAATCTGAAGCATAAAAGATATGGTAGTAAGGACGGGGTAAAAGATAGAATTTATTTTAAATGACTTGCAACAGCGCAATGAAGACTTTTTATATCCACAAATTCTCTGCTGAGGATCTTTGCCAACATCGCAAGGCCATTGAACATCGGTGTCATTTACACTGGTGATGTGTCCCTACCACTTTCTCAAGGGGCTGATTTTGTCCCCATCACTTTTTAAAAGCTTTATTTGTTAAAAATGTTCTGAAAAATAGCTTGCAACAACAGTTGTCATCTAACAAATAAAAATGTATTAAGAAATATTAATTTGCTCACTAAGAAACATGCAATGCAATTAAAATATAGAATAAACAAATATGCATTATCCAAAAACATAACTAAAGCTAAAAAACAAGCTACTGCTACAGACTATTACTGCATTATATACCTTTATATATCTTATATATATCTATATATCTAAACATTGTTAAAATATTGTCTCATCTCTTCTCGTGACCCCTATAATATAGCTCATCTTGTGAGCTCAGTGTATTTTCACACACCTAGCTCCTATGTTCACACCACTTTTCAACACAAAGTGACACCCTTGCCAATGAACACATAAATAACGTCTAATTTCATCTAAAGACGCCTCTGTTTCAAAATATTTTACTTGTTCTTTGATGTGAAAGTGCAGAAGTTCTTCTCAATATATAATTTTGACAGAGCATGGAATGGACCAAAATTTGATTTGTAGTTACAGTGTGCTGTTACTCAACCAGGCAGCATAAACACATTTCCAGATGTAGCCTACTTTTTCTATTTGTATATATCAGTACAGTTCTTCATTTAAGAGAGTCACTGGGTTGCAGAAATGAAAAGCAGATCGATCATATCACACCTACAACTCCAAAACAGCTAGTTTGTATTCTCATTAAAATTCTGACTTCTGCTTTTACTGATACTGAGCAAGTAGCTCTTTAGAATTGATGAGGCTTTGTTAAAACAGTTCATATACAAATTAAATATAGCCAAATGTTGTTAATTACATTCAGCTGAAATCTTTCAGTATGTCTTTCATTTTTTGTAAACATATTGCTATAAGGTATCCTTACTGCCAGGAAGCAGTGTCTATATGTCTGGATTTGTAACATGATTTGATGCTAATACAATTACTGTATTTGTATAAGCCACAGAGAACAGGCTTTGTTAGAAATGAGTTGTCTCCTGGCTTTACATTTCAGACCAAATCATCTATTAAAGAATAAAATAAACAAATAATTCATTTATTCAAATCAATTTTATTAATTACATGTATTATAATGTCTCATTACTATCCCAATAATTATTAAATATCACATGAAAAAAATTAATGGTTACATTATTTAAATTGCATCAAAAACTACCACAGATGAAAAAGCTTGAACAATAATTAAGAAAACATCTGTTGTGGCAAGATTTTGTGTGTATGGTAGCAAGACATCTGAAGGTAAATACCATATCATGCTAAATATTGGATGCAGATTTTGAAACTTAACTTGGATTACCAGGATGAACTTGAAAACTACACAGCAATGTTTTCTTTTCACAGTGTGAATTTGGTATTTTATCGTATACGACAACACTACAGCATGAGTATGACAGACCACAAAAACAGTCACTGCAAAGAAAAGCAGTTTCTTGGCCAATATACCAGGAATAAAATATGCAGAGTACTAAGGACAGAACAAAAATTCCGTTCACAGTAAATACAATACAAAACAATACAGTATACTTGGATAACAAATGATATGAGTTTATAAAATTCCATTTCAACATTATTTAAAAAATGTTACCCCTTACATCTTACATCCATAACCTCTATAATTTGAGCTGTGGGTCAATTTTTAGCAATCTGCGACCCAAATTCACGAGTGACTGCCCAGAATCTCATCCAAATTTATATCTTTCATCCAATCATCATTCCCAGAGCCAGACTTAAGCAGAGAGTCTATGAAGTCCGAATCTGTGTTGATCCCTGGAACTGTGTTGTCCCCCTCAGGGAGGAAGTCAAAGGTCAGATGGTTGGCCCGGTTATTCTGGTAGCTACTAGAATTGGGATTGGGCTCTGCAAAGTTGCCTGCTGGTACCCTCTGTTCAGGAGAGGCCTGGTTCACATTTCCCACTGCTGATGGAGATCCCATCATTGGCTGGCTTGGTCTTGGGCCTGTGTCTCTTATTGAAGGGTTAAGAGGGAGCATCCCGATGTCTGGTGCGACCTGGTTGGGAGGGCCAATGTGCCTCTGTTGGTATGGATGGTTTGGCATGTCCAGCTGCGCACCCTGGGACTGTAGTGGATTGGGTAGCCGCCTAACATTGAGTCCAGTTGTCACTTGCTTGTTGGCTGAGCCCCAGCCCATGTTGACATTTTTCATCAAGCCTCCGAGACCCTGTCCTGGAACCCCTGAGGAATGCAGGTCAGCTGTTGTTCTTGGGTGTTGTACACCTGCTACACTGTTTATCCCAAAAGAATTTCCATGAGTGTTTGGCCCCAAGAACCTGGTTTTATTCTGATTTAGTCCAATTCGATTCTGATTGTTATGTTGCTGGAATTGGCCAATACAAGAACTCGGATGACAGTCTGTCCCAATAACAAATCTGCGGTCCGATGGTGAAGGACTCATCTTTGAACCTGACCCACTTGGGAGGTGACAAGACATGGACTGAAGGTCATTCTCAGGGCCATTGCTGGAAGATTGGGAGGAGATTTGACCTAAAGGGATACCAAGAAAAAGGGATTACAATTATAGCCACTTATCAGCATTAAAAGTTTTTCTGATTTTTCAGAAACATACAGTACCTGTGAATATGTTTCCTTGTTGAACTCCCACCATACTTCTTGACTGCTTGTAATCAGGTGGCGGTCTTGTGAGATGACGATTGAACTGATCATGTGTATTGTCTTTGTCCTGAAAAGGGAATAACAAAGTTGTGAATACCGATTATGTGATTAATCAATTATACCAAATTCGGTCTGAACTGCTTTATTAATTGGAGAAAGCTGTATGATGTAAGACATAGCTTACTGGGTTGTTAATGGGGTGCTGTTGTTGATTAAGCTGTCTCTGCATGGCCTGAGTTTTAGCTGGGCCTTTCTGCTGGTTGTTGGGTGCTGGGGGCCGTGGCTGTGGCTGGGCTGCCATGACTCCTAAGCTTCCATTGGTGGGCAGCCTTGGACCAGGAGGAACACCCTTAAAAGAACACATACATGATGGTTTTACATTAGTGTCAATGGTGCTACTTTTTAATTTTTAAATACGTCTCTGCTAAGTGCCTGGAGATGGGAAGTGCTGTGAAAGCAAAACAATGCAATAATAAGAGTTGACCACTAGATGGCAAACTTCTACAAGACATCATAGATCTGTTTCAAAGATGCTATTCAACCTCCAGAATGTGGTCAAGGCTACTCCCTCTGCAGATGAAAAAGGGAGACTTGGAGAGAGGCTTTTTTTGGAAGGGGGAGTGTGAGCCCTCCTCAAGGCCTGCTTCTCCCTTGATAATTGTGTCTAAAGAGAGTGGAAAGAATCCCTGAGACAGCAGGAAATGTGTGCCAGTGGGGAGTTAAGCGCCAGCACCATGACTACCTCCATTTAATAAGCTCTCCTTTACTGATCACTGTGTTGTGTTTGGCAAGGAGGCATTTCATCCACTAGAAACCCATTTGGCTCTTGAGACTATCACTGATTAAAATGTTGTAGTCGGCAGTACTCAAATGAAACTGAGATATCCAAAGTAGCTTTTTGTTTGAAGTCTTGTCCTGAACGTATGCTTTTGCAGATAAGCTTTCACCGTCACATTGTGTTTGAGATGTTGTAAGTGCTTTTTTCTTGCTTTTAAGGGAGCTGTGCAGACCATCCAAGCGCTCCAAGTAAAACCCATCTTTCTTGTGGACAGGACACTCTCACTATGCTCAAGCTTCAACCAAGTGCAAGCATTTGTCATGAAAGAGGTTAATGTACACCAAATCCAACTTACGCTGTGTATACAATGTGAATCAATGTGTTGACTTAAAATTTTCCCAGGGTGAAATGGATTAGAAATCCTACAGTGCATTGAGCAGAAGCTATTACTTAGAGGACAGATTCTTTTCAGAGGATGGATCTCTACAGGGTGGTGACTTTGTGGTCCCCAAGAGAAAAACAGAAAATAGAGAGGGAAGTGTGTGTGTGTGTGTGTGTGTGTGTGTGTGTGTGTGTGTGTGTGTGTGTGTGTGTGTGTGTGTGTGTGTGTGTGTGTGTGAGTGATAATGATTCGGGCTGAAATTTGGAGAACTAACGAGACTGGATCAGAGAATGAGGGAAGTTAAAACTCACAAGGAGTCACAAGCCATTTCACAAGCTAATATTCGCCTTCCCTGCCTGATTTCAACCCACACAGCAAACCAAGCATTGCAATGAGGTTACACAGGCACTAAAACATCAAAACACTGGTTTCTCCTGTTACAGTAAAAAGCAGAATCACTGGCTTTGATTCACTGTATCCAGCTATTGAGACTGTGAGAAATTGTGACCATCACAGACATTTACCCTGCAGAGATACACTGGAGAGGGCTTGTTCCATGTTTGTTGTAAGAAAACTCCAATGAGGGGTGTTTAAGCATGTACAACTGAGTAATCCTCTCTGTCATCCTGATGTGTCATAAAGCTGTTTTCCATGTTTTTTCCCCCTCTCATTCTTCACAAGCTTGTTGTAAATTAATACCATATGTGGCTCAGGCGTCAGAGAAGGAGCAGAGTGATTTAGTCTCCCATCCTGCGGCAGTGCAGGCAGCTGACAGTGATCCAGGCCTAGCCTTGCCGGCTCTCACACTGCACTTCCTCCAGTCCGGACTCATGACGCTGTCTCTGGGGAGCGCCTCGGCATCTGGACTTGGCTGCAGCTCTCTTTCCCAGGAAACAAGTACTCCCTTCACAGCTCAACCCCAGTGGCCCCGCTCTTATCCTAACTGAGGGATGTGGTGCCACAAGATCATCAACAAAAGTTGAGGAGTCAATATTTACTGCAGGCAAACCTTTATCTTAAGCTACAGTAATTTGTGTTACTGCATTTTTAGTAAGAACAGTACTCTGTTCTGCAGAAAGCAAATTAGAAGCTCTTGTTTAGTATTTAAATGAATATCTGTATTAGCTGAAGCTAATCACGGGGTGATGAATTGCTGCCAAATGTCTGTCTGCACTTGATCTAATGGTGTTGTCTTATACTGAGTAGAAATATAAGTCACTCTAGATAAGACTGTCTGCCAAATGTTGTAAATGTAAATCTGAAAGTAAATGTTTAGATATAATTAATAATACAAACATATACAGACTGAAAGTCAAATATACAAATTTTAAAACTACTTTAGTGATTGGACTTGATCAGGATTATTAGATGCTTAATAAATGCTTAAAATTATAATAAATTATACCAATAAATGGCTTAAATGTATAAATCTATTAGGGAGGCATTTCAGAATAGCAGGTTTCCATAGTGGAAATGAATATTTTAAATTAAGAGTTGAGTGAAAAGCTCAAACACACCTCAGTTTGTGCTAGAAAACCCATTCTGTTTCAATATTTACTTTTTAACCAGTCTATTCTGCACCTGTATGGATGCCTGATTTTTCCACAGTGCCAAAATGTAGGAATACATTCAGACATAATAAATAACCAGCAAGAGGTAATACTTTTAATACACCAGGATTGTCTTTCTTTTTGGCATTTACACTGCCATGGAACCACACAAAAGGATTATTTTTTCCTTCTTTAGCTTAAATACACAACACTGAACTGTGACTAGCAACACTAAATTTTGTCCTTGAAATGGATTGCCCACCAACCACAGTAACGTAGGTTTCATAATGCATTAGTGTTCTCCACTGTATGCTGCCAGAGAATGTATTCATACTTTAAGCAAGTGATGTATTTTTTGTGTGTGACCTGAGAGAGTTACAGTGGTGGATTTGAATTTTGACATATTTGACTCAGCAACCGATCATTAAACTGCAAGAAGCTTCAAACAAGCACCAAATTTCACATCTCTGGCTGCTTTAAAAAAGGTCTTCAACTTCACCCAGTGGGAGGAAGCCCACTGCTAGTTGCTAGTGTTACACAGGGGATCAGGACACTCTTTCAGGACCTTTATTTCTCTAGCATTACTAATTTACTGTGGGAAGAGCCTCCACTCTTTTTCTCCTCTCTGTGAGCTGTCCCTTCCTCATTAACTGGACTTTTAACCCTGTCCATGCCAACTGCAAAAGACAAACACCATTATCAGCCTGTTTTAAACGCTTATTCTAAAATGACAAGGTGGCTCTTGTGTCTTCTGTGCAATTCCTATGCTATCATATCCTTAGCTTCATGTTTACATATTTTATTTTTTCAAACTGTACATTAAAATATGATGCCCTTGGGAAAGTTGTCTCACCAAAATTGAAAACCTTTACCCCTTATGAACTTGAGCACAGCCGCATGTCCTCAGTATTTTAAAGACTAGAGATGACTGAGCTTTTACTTTCAGAAGCTCCTGGCTTCAGAAAGGTTTTCTTTTTTAATAATTTATCAAAATCCATTTAAGGATTTTTCATTATTTGATATCCAGCTCTTCTAACTCTCTTTCCTTCTTTCTCACAACTGTAATTTTTAATGATGTACTGTTTTTTTGTTGCTAATAATTTATGTTTTTAAACATGCTACTTTAAGTTTAGAACCACAGAAATATTATTACTGATTATCACTACTGCTAACTAATATTAACAGTAGTGATAATCAGTAGTGATAATCATTAATATTATAAGTAATAAGTAATGCTACTGCTAATTCTGACATAAGCAGTACTTATTTTTGATAGCAACTTTAATTCATGGAGAGAATATTTGGGACATTATGAAATGGGAATATTAGGAGTTCCTGAATAATGTTTGTTGACTTATTTAGATTATGCACTGATTTTACAGATTTTGTATATTTC
This sequence comes from Lepomis macrochirus, assembly GCA_024633595.2. Taxonomy (NCBI): domain Eukaryota; kingdom Metazoa; phylum Chordata; class Actinopteri; order Centrarchiformes; family Centrarchidae; genus Lepomis; species Lepomis macrochirus. The sequence continues at coordinate 8,000,726 of JALXJV020000009.1, forward strand.
AACTCATGTATTTACAGAAAGCTTCTGGCTTAAGGAAGTTTCAGACTGTTTAGAGTGTAAATATCTCTCTGTTATAGTGGTAAAACTGGTTCTGTTTTACCAATATGTGATAATGTGTTTGTCATCCTACCTTGTTTACTTCAATGTATTTGTATCTCCCTCCCGCCCTTTCCCAGTCACTCAAGCACTTCCCTTGATCTGTAGAGGTTGTGAGAGCTCTCTTGTGTGGCTTGCATTATCATTTCACACAAAGACAGCTACAGATACTGTTAGTGCAAAAATGAAAGAGGGGACGGTCTAAATCTCCCCAATCATAACAAATCAGTGATTCAACCTCCGGCACCAGGCTAAGCAGATTACTGTCATTTTCCACCACTTGTCCCTTGTAGCTAACAACCTCCAATTAGCAAATCCCGCTGTGCATATCTGTGCCCTGACGGGGAGCCACCATGACAAGCAGAGAAATTAGAAGTCCTGCATGTTAATCTACCATGCTCTGGCAATCTGTGTCATCGTCAAAACACTTTCAGGGGAAATACATATTCAAAGGAGTCACAACAGCAAAGGCACAGGCAGCAGCTACAACAATGAAAATAAAGTCTCAAAACAAACAGCATTGCATTGTCGCTGTTTCAGACAGCAGGCAGGCTGCTGCAAGCAAACTGAGGAAACTGACTGATGAGGATGACTAAAAAGAGTGTGTTTCACAGCTGTGTATTATATTTCTATACCTTCAGCAGAAAATGCTATTATTTACTTTGTATATAGAGAGTAATAAAATACACAAGCCAGACATTCAATATCTAAATAAAATCATGCAAGAAATAAAACATTTGTTAACCTAACAGAAAATTTTGTACTTTCAGCTTCTAACTCTAAAACACAGGCCTCATAATTTAAGTGTACTAGCTGTGTTGCATTTTTGCTATCACATGACAGTATACTGTTGACACATGTTGCATGAAAACCTCCATTGTCATGTGCGTCACTTGAAGACCTTGTAACTACAATTTGGGGGATTTTAATGTTAGTATAGTTGGATTCCATGCTCCTCTACAGTAAAGTAGTAAAAAGTCTCAAGCTTGTAAAAAAACAAAAGCCATTGAAATCTCTTTGCATATGGCCACAACAGCTCGGTCTTCACACTAAGCATAAAGCCATTTTCTTCTACTTCCTGACACATTTGGAGATACAAGGATTTTGACATAAGAGCAATCCTGAGTGAAGGAATTTTTGAACAGAGCCCTTACCTGTCGCTGTTGTGACAGTTTGAATGGCAGTCCCGTGGGAACAGTCTTGGGTTGCAGACAAAGAGCCCCTGAAGTGGAGATCTGTTGGTTGGAGAAGTGGAGAGCTGAATGTGGCTGATTTTGGCCTGTCGATGGTGACTGTTGCTGCTGCTGGGCTGAAGTCTTGTTCACTGAGCTTGTCATGATAGGCATCGGCTGGCTGGCAGAATGGGGTGCTTTGGGGCTGAAATGCAATGTGGGCTTGGTGCTGAGAACCTTCATGTCCAAATGATGGGAGCCATTGTGGCCATTTGACTTGAAGAGGCAGTTGTTGATCCCTTTACTCTGGGAGCCAATCCTCTGCTGGCTGGAGACCTTGTCCTGTGGGAAGGCGCTGGTGGAAGTGTGGGTGCTCATGGTAGGAGCCCAGCTGATCAGTGCTGCAGGTGGTGCTTGGTGGTGATGATGGAGCAGAGAGCTCGGCTGTTGCTGGTTTGCTGCCATCTGCTTCAGCTGCTCTGCGTGGGATATTTCTGGCCAGCAGGACATGCCTCTGGGGTGCCCTGCCTGAGTGTTAGCTTTCTGTGACGTGGTGGTAGAAGAAGTGCTGGTCAACGTGAAAGAGGGTCCTGCTGAGGCTGGTCGAAGCTGGGGCGAGCCAACATGAACCTGGCAAAAATCTGGAGAGTGCTCCATCTTTATCTGCTTCTCCATTGGGGAACACAAACTGGCAGCTGCTCCTGCTGAGCTTGGCCGACCGAGATCCAAACCGAATGTATCATCCTGCTTTAGCATCTTCTCAAACTCCAGGTCATTCAGTGGCACTGTCTTTGTCAGCTCATCAAAAAGATCCTGGAGCTCTGGGTCAATCTGACTACCACCTTCATCTTTGAAGTCAAAAATCATCTCTGCATTTGTCTGTCCACAAGACTGGATCTCAATGGGCTCTTTTTTCATTTCTTTCAGTGTCATGTTGAATATGTCAGACCCCACTCCATGGGGCATCATATAATTCTTCCTCTGCATGCCAATGGTTGGGGACCCTTGCAGAGAATGAGACTGGGTCAAGTTATGGTTGCAGGGTCCATGTCCCAGACCACCGGTATCCACACAGACCCGCTTAAAGTCTGATCCAGAGAAACCACAGGAGAGCCCATTCTGCTTCGGTGCATGTCCTGGTGCATGTCCCTCGATCTTCCTTCGCAAAGATCCTTGAAGCTGCAAAACAAAACAGAACAGAATTTAAAAAACACATCAGAAAATAGAAAGTAAAGCTCTCTCCTTCACCTCACCTTTATTTCATTAGTCTATTATTTACCAGGTAAGTGTTTTTCAAAAAAGACCTCCATGGTTGTGGAGTTTGATTTTCAATAGAAGTGTTACCCTAAAGAAAGCATTTTTAGAAGATTTTAATTATTCCACTTGATTCAAAAGCTGTCCTTTGTGAACCAATTTAAATCATGGTGATAGTTCTGAATATGGGTGCATTCAATTTTACATCCAGCTCAAAGTTTCACCATGTAAATTAATCCAATTTCACAATTTGCTCCAAGGCCTATAGATGCTGTACACTTGAACAACTTGTGAAATTTAGGGAGATTGCTTTTCTTAATACAGTGTTTTATTTCAGTGGAATAACTTTTGATTTTACAACAGTGCCATCTCAAATGCTTTATTTTGACATAAAACACCCAGTCAAAAATTGAATTGATTTGAAATATCAAGCAGATATATTCAGATAACAAATACAAAGCTTTCATATATAATTTCATTTTAACATATGCAATGCAGTGATGAGTCAAGCACTGCTGCAGCATTTAGAAAACTGTTTTTGTATAATGGGTTTTGAGTATAGCGCATGGGCTGAGAAGATAGAAGAAGAAGCTAGGAATCAGATACAGTTGACAGACCGCAGAGAGAAGAATAGGGTCTTTGTTTCTCTCATTTGAATACATTATATTTTCTTCCATTGTGCTTCATAGATAGCAGAGTTTCTTCTTTGTGGCTGAGATTCTGCTTAACATGCTGGTGCAGATATCCAACTTCCTTTTGTCCTATCTCCATGTATTCATTTAAGGTAATAACCACATAGCCATGACTCACAATTTCAACCACTGAGTAACACTCCCTAAAACTGAGGCATTAAAAACTCACATTAAAAAAATGTGCACGTTGTGGCTAAAACTAGATTATTTATAGTTTAAGGAACAGATATTGTCATGTCAACAAAATAATGGAGTTCCTTCTTTCACGCAAGCCTATGAGTCAACTCAACAACAATTAATTGAGAAATATATAGTCTATCCAGTGTCAATCTCAGGCACATTGTTGTATACACATTAAAATAACTTATTATCTGACCATCTTTTAATGTGGTGCCCGCATGGAAACAAAATGGCTCTGATTGTACACCAACCTGAGCACAGGAGAAGAGTATCAGTGTGTTGCATTTTTCACTATGGGAACAAATTTGAGTCATTTCCACCTGCTGGCACACATTACATTAAGATGATTCATAGCCTGAGGGTTTGGAGTGAATCCTGCAGTTCACTACATTTCTACTCTGTTCGTGTGTGTATTACTTCTGCTGATGCTCTTAACAATTGCTCAGAGATACGTCCTCACATTCTAATCAAGGCACAAATATCTGTGACTCATCAAGCCTCCTTTCTTAAAGCTAGTGAGTGTGTTTCAACATATTGAATGGATTTGGATGGATGATGATGATTATGATGATGGTGGTGGTGTTGTACTGAAGGAAGGTGGGACAATGAAATGATTAATTCTATTCAGAGGATCATACTAGTGGCTTTGCATTTAGCTTAGTAATTTGAAATTGTTATTTGTGAAGACCAATTTTAAAGGCATGATTGCAAATAGATAGAGATATCTGGATTTCTAGATAACCATTGGGTTTATTTTAGTACAGTAGGAAAATCAACTTGCAAACACTTGACACATGCTTGAGCTCCAGTACAAACAACCACTGTGAAGGCAGAATAAAACACAATCCCAAGGTTTTGAGGACTAAAATAGAGGGCAAGAAATGATTTTTAAACTATTAACAGTTTTACATTAAGAGTTAATGTAAAATGCAGAATATTTGTTCTTAATATTCTTCTTTAAAAAAAAGTAGTATGGTCCGGTACGTGTAGTATAATTAAGCATATTAGTACAATTGAATGCATTTTTAAATAAAATATTAGCTCAATTAACCTTTTCTGTATTCAAATTTAAGTAGAAAATGAAATGCATGCAAAAGTTAAGTATGTAAAATATACTGCCACAAAAAATCAGTAGAGAAGTTCTTAACAGAGACAAAAGAGAAAGAAATCCTGTCAGATGATGTAATGACAGTCTGGCTGGATGATACCAAGTTAATTCAGAGGTTTACAGAGACACATACAATTTTTACTTGGAAATGTTCCAAAAGTTAATTTACAGTTTGTCTCATTCACCACCTCCCTTTTGCCATATTCACTGAGATCCAGACTATTAAACATTGTGCCTCTCCACATTCTACTGGACATCTGTTTTTCTCCAAATGCAGATGAAAACAGGCCTTCTAGTGTGCAGCTCATGCACACTTTCTCTCCTTCCACAGGGCTCTTTCTGGAGACAGACAGGAGTACTCCTCATGGTTCAAGGCACTGTCTGAGAAAACACATCATGAATAATGCAAAGGACTGTGGATGTGTTGCAAAAAGCCATTGTGAGACAGGGTTGCCTCACTGCTGCCTCTGTGCCATTTAAAAAGGGACTCTAGTCAAGAGCAGTTCTTAGTTCAAAATTCATGAAGCTTCTCAAGACTTTGTGTAGTCGAGATTTTGCCAACGTTAAGTCACTTGTATTTGTGCATTCTGATACTACCTTCATTTGGGTAAAGAAACATTTAAACAGTATGTTTTTATATATTTGTTTATTTTTACAAATAAAGGATCATCCTGTTCACTCAGCACTTAGTCATCTTAAGAAGTGTCCTAGCTGGCCTGAAATCCTCATGACAGATCTCCTCCAAGTGATCTGAAAATAGATTTTTTGATTAACATTTAATGAGCTTAGACGCTCTGAATCACTTTGAAAGTGACTCCTGCTGCATGATAGGCTCAAACCTATGTATTATATACTGATCATCTTAGAGATGAAAGCTTAACTACATACACTCATTTTCTGTGTTGGTAAAATGTAATTCACCCACTATCATATCTAGTTTAGTAGTTGGCAGAATGTTCATTTAAAGGTTACGTGTGTAACATTTAGGAGGATCTATTGATAGAAATGCGATATAATATACATAACTATGTTTTCAGTAGTGATTAAAGACCTTACATAATGAACTGTTATGTTTTTATTATCTTACAATGTGCATTCATGTGGTGTCAGAATAATAGAAATCTTTTTTTCCTCCTTAAATCTATATTGCAAAATGAGAAATAAAGTATTCATAAAGAAGTATACAGAAGTTTGTGTCCATGTAGAGTGAACTGTATGTCTGCGTATTGTTTAATGCCAAATGAGTAAATGTTTAAATGCTCTGATAATGCTAATCCAATACATCTTTGAAGCAGCGTTCATGTTAATTCCACATTCCAACTTAGAGCACATGAAAACACACTGAATTCGGAAGAACAACTTCACAACTCCCGCTGTTGTTCTAGGCGGGAAGCTTCCAGTCTGAGACGGGAATCCAACACGGAAGTCCCTTAAACCTGCATTCCACTGAAAGGCCAGCTGGGGGCAACTCTTCAGGTTGCAAAAAGAAGTCCGGTTCCATTAGAAACAATGGGATAATGACCCTAATTCTCACCTGAATAAATACCTCAGTAAACACTTTCCTAATGTGTTTATGGTCTCAATCGCTAGTTTCATGTCTTCTTCAGTACAACATGATGTTCATTCAGTAAATTGTGGTCCCATTTAGAGGTAAATAGACCTTAAGGCAGAGTATGCTTCAGGGCAGGATTAACTATGATTGACAAGTCGTTACCATGGCGACCTGTCAATCAGGCTAGAGTGACTGGTACCACCAGCACTGTGTAAATTTAACCAGCTCCTCTGAAAAAGCTTAGGAGTTAGGTTGTTCACTTTCTCTGGTGAGGATATTTAGTTTTAAGCCTGATGTTCCTTAGACAAAATTGTCAGCCCTGTTAAAATAACAATTAACATGAATTACAGATGCACCTAGCTAAGAAATCTAGCTTGCTCCACCGTCTCATCTAAATATGGTAACGTCCAGTACTGCTGGTTGCAAAAAGTCAACAAGGCGGCACCCTATCGGCCAAACTTGAGGCTTCAAAAAGGCAGTCCTTCTCCAGTTCTCAAACTTCAGGGGGGTCGTGGATGTTGAGCTAAAGTTGCATGAATATGATTCATATGATGACATCAACAAACGAAAGTGCTCTGATGCTAGCAAGACTATTTTGCTAACCTAAATATTGTTTATTCAATCACCTGTATTGTTAATTATTAATAAAAATTAAAACCACTTTTGCCGGGTTTGGGGGTATAAACGTTTTCTAGCCGATTTAAGGATTTTATTAATACCAAACCAAAGCTAACAAAATAATTAGTTTTGAAACACTCTAATTTAAACATCTTACAGCTACAATTAACCAAATAAAAAACAACACCCAAAGTGTTTTAAAGATTTTAACAGTGTAACGTTTTGTGGCCTTCATCCATCTTATGCACTTTAAATGAACTACATAGACATATTTCCCAGTAAATCTGAATAATTAAATCAATAATGGATTTCATTTTTGAACCTTTCTGCGCTGCTTATTGATGCCCTTTGACTTTAGCAGTGAGGAACATGACCTTGGCCATGTCAGCTGAGACTATCTATTCCTGGGAGCTGGAAGGTTGGTAGCTCGTGTGTCAAGTTGAGCAGTGTGGTGATGCTGAGCACTGTGGATGGGGCTCCGGGTGAGCCATCACAGGGACGCAACACCAGGCCTCCTGGTACCATCTGTCAGTCCAGTGGCACAGCCTTCAATGCATGCTTGAAGGGTATAGATTTGAGAGTGTTCGAAGGTTTTATGTGTGTGTGTGTGTGTGGGTGTGTGCGCGCATGTGTTTGAGTATGAGTGTGGCTCAACAAAAGATGAAGCTCACCAACCTTTAATCTATTCACCAGAGCCCTGAAACATGTTGCAATCTGCTCCTGCGAGAGTTATAAACCATCCTCTCTGCATTTGACATGGAAAAAACAGTCCCAAAATAAAGGAATAAATACAACTATTGTGTTCCTAGGGAGACATAATATTTATGCAGTTCTGCAGGTTGCATACTATTGCAAGAGGGGATTTCAGCTAGTTTATTGCCAGATAAGAAACAAGAGCCCTAAGACCAGTGCCAATGATCAGCTGTCATACAAAATTCAGCTATCAGCTTGCTTAATGCTGAGAAAGTGTGGAGGGCTAAGTTTAATAATATGGTTTCTACTAGCAGTCTAAAGCTGTAAGCAATGATACTCTATACAGAGTATTTGAATAAAACATCCTGGATAACTTGAACATTTTAAGTATTTAAATGAAGGTAAAGAAGCTGAGGCTGGGACTGCTGCAATACAGTATGTACATTCACAAGGCAATTTATAGTTTCATTCAAATCAGGTCAGGAGGCTGTCAGACTGCTTTGTCTGTGCTGTAAACTGTTTTCTTTTTTAATCCTATTTTGTTACTAAATCATTCATTGTTTTTATTCAGCATTTTTCAGGTATCAACAAGGAGGATAATCTATTTGATACTATGAAACAACAAACATTTTCCAGGATAACCTTGACTAGGTGCTACCAACAGGAGAAAATACTGACACAGTACAATTGACAATTCTACAATTTTTTTTTTGTTTAAACAGTTCGGCTTTAAGCCTCACATAGATTTAATTTAAAGAAAAGATTTGTGTAGCACTAAGAATAAAGGAAATTATATAACTTTGAGGGTAGTACCAAGGCAACAACAAGCAATTATAACTGAACTTATATCTAAAAAAATATGCCACACCAGCATATATGGTGTGTTTTATGACAATCCCGCAGGAAATACTGAACTACATATCTATTGAAGCAAGGTTTAGAAGACAAATTAGATAGCTCCCTCTTGGAAATCTTGGCAGCTATTTTTAGCATTAAATTAAAACATTTTTTAGTACATTTTCGTGAATAAATTAGTTGCTGACAAATTGATAACATCAGCAGACTTGATCCTTCTTTACACATAGTAAATTATAAATCTAGGTTTTTTCATTTTTTTTTTCACAAAAAACAAATTGTGGAACGAAACTCTTATTCCCCCAACAAAAGAAAAATATTTAATCTGTTTCTACAGGGCATGTGCCATAAGGTTGCACAGGGATGTGAGCATAGGTTCATGGTGTGCTTCCCTAATCAGGCTGGTGCGTGTTGGGACGAAGCAGCACACTGCAGAGGTGGGCTACTTTTGGCTCATCAGCACATTGCATCCCCACACTTCCTGACACAGTTGTATTAGATGAGGCTGCCCTCCAGAGAACAGGCAGGAGAGAAGGATGAGCAGCAGCAGCGGCAGCAGGAAAAAAAGAGAGGCAGCTTTGTGGCAGCCTCTGGGAAATGGGAAGAGACGATAAGAGCTCCTTTGAAGAGAAATCATCCATTATGTTTACTGAAGGCAGATTTTTTTAACAGTTAATGTAGCTCAGTTCTAACATTCCATGGAGAAACTTGCTATTTTAGAAAAAGGCAGCTTGCGCACAAAGAATCCTGTTGGAAACACTTCCCATTCAAATATCAGCTCTCCATTATTCAACTGCACAGATTAAAAGCCAGCATTCCAATCAGTCCTTGTTTTGGCATGTCTTTTGTTCAGAATCAAGCAGATGACTTTAATGTGATATCCCCGAGGCTAGAGGAGGCAGGAGGAAGCAGCTCCAAAAATATGCATGGACCCCAGAAGAAAATATGTGGGGCCTCTTCAAAAAAGTAACAAGCAATGCTAGTATATTTGCAGTCACAGGTCACTGCACAGCCATTACAATAATGTGAGTCCTGCACTGAGGGTGAGTGGACAAGGTATAAAAAGGCTGCTCTTGGATAGTTTGAGTCATTAGTCAAGCAGACTTTTTTTACACAAATATATTTCATCCCTTGTAATCATCTGAAACACAAAGTATTCTCGATCTGGACAGGTAGTTTGAATGGCCTTTTGTACATAATATTCATTGAGTTTAATCTCCTGTCAGGTACAATGACAGTTCAAGAGCTGTGGTTTGTGGCCCTCAGATTCCCAGGATAGCAGTGAAGTGATCCTGGGAACAAATATGGGGCGTGTGAGTGTGTGGTGGAGGGGGTAGGCAGACTCTGTCAAGGCAGCGCTGCAGCACCAGCTAGGCCACGCCACTGCAGTCGTACCACAGGTCACCAACATTGCAGTGACAAGCCGTCACATCATATCACCCATGGCCATGTGGCTCACAGAGCTCCTGACACTGCTGTCGCTTCTCATCTACATGTCATTCTTAACCACAGAGACATTTACTGAGGAGGATTGAGGGCTTCCCAGACTCAGGAGCATTCCCATGCAGCACGTATCACTTTAGCATCCAGAGTAAAAGGGATCCCTTCAATATATTATTTAAATCGGGAACTACAGGATCATCTACTATATTCAAATTCACTGGCCATAACACACTGACCTAACTAAAAATAATTCAGGTTTAATTGGCATATTGGCCTATTCTCACACTGTAGCCGCAGCATATTTTTACTATTAAAGACAACTGTCACCTTTATCCTTCCTTAAGTCAATGTAGAAAGAGCGAAAGTTGATGGAGTCCTATCGCAAAACTCCAATCCCAGAGCTAGTCATAGGTAATCATAGAACTCTAGCTTGACATATGCATATAGGATAAGCTGCTAATGTAGTGCAAATGTATAATTTAGCGGTAACACACACAATTCTTATTGGTCCAACACCCAATGTGCTGGGAACACCCTCAATCTTATCTTGCAATCCACATCTAAAGTTCTGCATGCTGTGCACCAAAAATTAAAGGACATAATGTATCTACTGTGTTGACATGTTTCTTTAAATTGGTGTATGTGCACAGTGTCTGCTGTGAGAAGCATTTCAGGCCGGGAAACTGCTTGAGGTTGTGGGAGGGTTAACATAAATGAGAACATTGAAGGATTCTTAACAGCAAAGGCTTAAAGCTAGGGCAGACAATGTTAGAGAAACTAGCAAGCTACACTAGCCAGCTTGATTTTGAAAGTTTCCAACTGGAAAAATCCCACCCCCTCCCTTCAAGCCTCCCTCCAAAGCCACTCACCTAAAACATATTTTTATGCATTATGAGTGCATAGCATGTGAAAATCAGGCAACATGAGATAGTCGAAAATGTAATGATTCTAGCTTCTCGGAAAACAAATACCTTGTTACACTTGTCTAAAGCTCTCCTAGAATGTGTGTAACCTTAAAAGGCGATTCAACAACAAGTACCTTTTCCCCAACAACCGTCAAACACAAGGCCTGCCTCCGGTCATGCCACAGGAAAAGGCCCATAAGCAGGGAACAAGTTCCCTTCCTGTTTTCAAAGACGATTCCTATGGCATGCAGAGCCGTTTCCTGTTCGCTAGGCTCATTTCACCATCTCAAACATCTGGCTGCTCTTCAGCATGCAGCTGCAGCACGGTGAGAGCCAACAGTGCCACTGCTGAGTTGAGCAACACAGTTCTGAGCCATTCCAGTCATGTCTCTGGCCACTAGAAAGAAAACCATCTTCGAACTTCACTACACAATGCAAGGCATCCCACTATTGTGCATTATTTAGGATCTGCAGTAAATATTGATGAGAAGATCTTTAATTGTAACATATCAATCAATCAATCAATCAAAATTTATTTATAGAGCACTTTAAAAATCCAAAGAGGACACAAAGTGCTGTACAGTAAAACAATAAAACAATAAATAAAGATATATTTACATCCTATCTCTCAACTATATGGATTATAAATTCCTTGATACTCCCTTTCAAGCACAGCGACTGCAGTTCCAAATCAGGAAACAATATTTGTCAATATCTAATGTGATGGCAGCAAAGTGCTCTTTAGCAGCATTGCTGTGGCGATTTCCCAGTGAAACAAGGATCCATTTTATATCCCGTGGGAAACCTGGGCTGAGTGGTTAATGCTGTGCTAATGCTGCTTCACTCAGCCAGGTCTTGATAAGCCTCATGCTTTTAGAGGGGAAACACATTTACTGTTTTAAACTGCTTCAATGTAGAAAGCTTGGAAAAATCCATGAGTTGAAAAGGGTATACTTGTTGAGTTTTGTCAACTCTCTTGCTTTTCACTTAAATTATACACACATTCATTAGGACAGGCGAGCAGTCACGCTAATCTGCACTTGTGTTCTGAAACAATCCTCTGCTAGTTCAGTTTGAGAAGGGATTGCTGCAGCTAGAAAGTAAGAAGAAAAAATAAATGAGTGGGAAGCTTTGTTTGACTCCCACTCCTATCAGTTTTGACATTCCAAATAAGGTCTGTGTAGACCGGCACTGGCAGAGACGGACACAGAAAACACTGCAGAGCTCTCACAGACTCCAATCAAGGAAAGATGTGTGGTGGGGGGAGCAATGAGGGACCATGGTGCAGAAAATATGTGACCTCTAAAAATGTATCATCAGTCTGACAGTTCCCAGAAGGACAAAAACAAAACATCACATGACACTGATATATCTTAGATATTAGTTAGATACCATCATCCATGAAAAACAAACAATTCAGTTCAATTCAAAACTGCCTTGATTCCGGATAGCTGTGGCCTAAAACAAGTTTTTGTAACGTGGAGACTGGAGAAAAGTCTTTTTGTTTTTTATTGCTGTTTTATATCTCTCTCGAAGATCTATTAATCAATATTTAAACATTAACATTGGATCAATTTATAATTATTTGAAATGTATTGATTAATGACAAATTATCACCTAACTCTAGCCTTTTTTATGTTATTCTGGTAAGAGCACATTTACTGTTTGATCCTGTCTCACCACTCTCATCAAACTTGTTTCCAGCTGCAGGCAGCGGTTTTCAACAAACAAGCTCTGATAAACACTGTACATTTCATTCCCAGCACCAAACATCAGACAAAGTTAGAGACTAGCTGGTGAAGTGTAACATGTAGCAGCTAAATGGCCAGTTATATTTATTGGAGGTGGAGACCAAAACAGAGTTATAAGCAGTGTAAATGTCGAACTTAAATTTGTCAGGTGGTCAGAAACATGAATCCTATTGAATGAACATGGACGAATAAGTAGGCAAATTATTGTTAATTTTACACATTAGTCACTAACTTTGCAAGTTGATACCATGTGAAGTACAGCTTTGAGTTTCCTATGCATTTAATTTAAGGGCAATAGGACACTCTTTTCCGTATTGCTGCCCCAACTGGAAATGTAGGTCAACGAGAGCAGCGTTCACATGAAAAGTAAAATGTGTATTCTCCCGCACATGTAGAATAAAAAAGACATTTCATTCCAAGGGTTGCTTAAATTGCCTTCCCAAAGAGCCCTGTAGGTACTGAGCTCACCACTGTCTGTGCAAGTGGTGGCTCTTACAGTGGCAAGGAGAGTTCAAGGTTGCAGCAGTCTCTGAGCATGTTTCTGCATGCATGCAGCTCTTGTGTGTGTCTACATGGGCCTTGTGAACCAACGCTTTAGGTCTTTTTACATGTCGCAGCTGGTGAGAGACAGACACAGTGTGCTCTCAGGTAATCTATCCAAGTGGAAAAAAACAACTTTCCCATGGTTTGATCACTGACATTCATTCAAAGTTGAGGGAAACACTAAGCAGCCGTTGTGATATCAAACTGTTCAAGAGGATTTATGCCGATCAAGACTATTGTGGAAAGAAATGATCTCCTAAGCATCCTCTCTCAACGCAAAATAGTCCATGGCAGTTAAAAACAGGTCCTCTTTATCAATACCGTTGCATCCAGTTAGGTAAACATCTAGTCTATTGTTTGGAAGCAGACAAACTGTTCTTGATAGTGAATATTTTGTCATGGATTTAAAGCCAAGTTCCAATCATACTCCAACATATAGAACAGCCACTGACTATTCTAAATTACTTACAGCTGATTAAACATACTAAATAAAAATTAAAAGGACATCTGCTATATTCATACAATTCCGCTGCTACTACTTCACCTGAGTTCCACTAAGTACAATTTCGTAAACTGGTAATAAATGTTAAAGTATCTTGTACTAGTTTATGTTTGATATTACACAACTAAATGGACAATGAACCCTCAAAATGTAGCAGAGAAAACTGCTCAGACAACCAACTCACAGCCATGTGGCTATCATCACAGCATCTGCTAAAGGAGGAAGCAGAGAATCTGTCCATGCTCCCTCTGCCCAGTCTGTAGGAATGGGCTGTAGAACAACAATAACCTAACCGGACAGAGACTGTCACATGGCAGATAAACTGCCAGATCGCAGTGATTGTACAAGTTGGAGAAATTGGAGTGGGAAGTGGAAATACAAGTTCATCAATCTCTCACTTCCCCAGCTAGTATAAGGTAGTCACTGGAGGCTGAGCAAATCTGAACATTTTGTACAGTAACAAGTAAACATGCTGAAAAATGTGAATGTTGTCCATTCCTGATTTATTCTTCATCTTGTTTGTGATACAAAAAGAAAAACCCATGTCTGTATATGAGGTTACCGCTGTATGCTATTGGTAAAAAAATGTCGTTCAAAGAAAAAGCAACATCTACCTTTAATGTCAATGTGATAAAATTTGGGATATCACATTATACATTATGCTGCTGTCACATCAAATTACATCCTGTTGGGTCAAGGTTGTGTACATGAAACAATCTGCATTTCCTCCCCAGGACATGATATTTGGTCTGGGTGGAAGAGATTATACTGCTTGCTTGTGTGGATTTCACAGCTCAACTGGCAAAGCATCCCTTCACTGACTAGACAGCTGTTTTTTCCCTCGCTTTGACTACTTCAGGCAAAACAGATGAGCTTGGTGATTCAAACCCAGCCAAGGCAGCATAATAGAGGAGAAAACTCCCTCTCACCAAGGGAATTAATTCAATGGGAATGACAATGAGGACAAACACTGATAAACACAAGTGTTAGTATTTTAATCAGTGCTTTGAAAAGTTCTTCAGGTATGATACTATTGAAAAGAGCATTAGGCTATAATATTTAAAAAGTATATATTCTGTGGAATACTGGTCTATTTAAGTAACCAACTTGTTGAAATATATCTTTTAAATTACAAACAATCTACAGTTAAGAAATACTGTGTTGCAGGTAACTGTTACTGTAACAAGGACAAACCGTGCCATAGGTAAGACCACAAGATAAGTTTCAGACCTGGCACTGCAGTTTGAGTTAAACGAGTGGCACAAATTAATGCATGACACTAAACCGCAGTCCAAAAAAACACTCATTGCCTCTAGGTGGTGCACATGATAAAATTGCAAAAACACTGTTTGCCAGCAGAGGGCAACATCATGAATCTATTAAAAGATATGGATAAGGTGCTTAAAGTCAAGGTGTGTTTGACATCATGCGGTGGTTTGCATTGCTGACTTAACATGATGCATGCTGGACTTAATATAAGGCATACTAGTTGAAATTTTGTCCGGCTTTTGCCGGCACTGCAAAATGTTAATATCACATAACAGTAAAGGAGAACTCCGGGCAATTTTTAAGTTAATCTTGATCGTTATACCTTTGTGAGTACTGTCTATAGAAAAAAAACAAGCTGGATTGGTGCTTGCAACACAGAGCTGATACAGCTAATGCCCAGAGCTCCCATGTAGTTAAAACGGCAGTTATAGGGGCATATAGATAAAGAGTGTCTTTGTGCCACATAACAGACACAAAATGCAATTAAAATGTCTGTCCAACATGAACAGGGCTTTTACATGACAGCAAGATGTGTTTAGCAACTTAGCCATTGTTTAAATTCACCTAAATAGTGTTTTAGACGGCTAGCTGTAGTCTCGCTCTGAAGTCCCGTGGGAACTCAGTTCGTTGTTGCCGGAAAAAAGCAACAACGAACGAAGATGGTCTCGAACTCAGTATCAGGCAAATAGGGCTTAAAATTGAGCAATGTGAACTAGGCTTAAGTCTTAAATTCTTATCTTATATTCTATCCTATTCTAGCCTTCTATCTTATTTCCTATCATATTGACAACCAATAGGCCTATAAAGTATATTTCAGTATTTACAAGTAACCTATCTTTCATTTTTACTAGACACAGAAGCTATTCTACAGAACATGATAGAAACTATTTCTGCTTTTCAAGGAGACACTCCACCTGACTAGACTACCTGAGCAATGTGTCAAGTGAAGTGAAGGTCGACATGAAGTTAGAAAAGTGGGCTTCAATTAATTTATCACATTTGACCATGCCTGTGTGTAGCTGAACCACAGAACACCATGCTGTTAGGTTATGGCATAAAAAAGGCTGGCTTTGTTGCCGGATGTGGGAAAAACATCCAATAGAATCTAAAAAAAGCACAGGAAGGAAACTGGGGGTGGGGTGGCAGTGAGTAGCAATGGGGGTGTGGTGGTAGAGAGTGGGAGTGAGAAAGGAATGTTCTCTTCACTCTCTTTCTCCTTCTTGTTATCATGCATATGCACACATAATAACCCCACTTTCTCACTAAGAGCTATGAAAAGAATGCAGCATAACAGTTTTAATCAAAAGGGCAGGAGAATGAGCCTTTACTTGCTTAATGATGGTTTGCCATTAATTTAAAAGAACAAGTCAGCCCAATAAAATTGAAAGGGGCCCTATTGCAGGAACCGTGCCCTCTGACTACAGTGCAAGATTAAGTGTTTTTTAGGCATCTCCAACATTTTGTCAAGAGAAATATTGCAAACAACAACACTGCTCATATTTTTTCATCTTACCACCATTACAGAATTTAGTTTTATATGGTCTTATGTGCTGCTTACAGTAATACTTCTCATTCTTTCAAGAGACTGATACAGTGGAAAACTGATGCAGACGAGGTGAATAATTAAGTGATTAATGATCATTGGGAGGCAGCACTTGACCTAACACAGCCCTCCTTATGCCAGATATCGCCTGATATGATGCAGATTTGTTTTAAAGGGTCCACTTCACTGGCATAGCTTTATTTAAAGTTGACTCTGTTGTAGACCGCTTATGCCTTGGATTTAAAGGCCACCCAGTAGAATACACATGTACAATGCTTACATGTGTTTTATAAAGATATTGTGCCTTATTTGGATATATTCCACAAGCCCGCTTAAAAGCAGCTCCCATGTAGTTATAGGATTTAGCTCCTTAATTGCTTTAAGACTCATTCTCATCTGGTAGAGGCAACCTTGCTTTACCACATGGATTAAACATACTTTGTACTTTTTGAGAGTGGAGAAAATGAGATAAAAAATTAAAGGGGCAAAAACAACAATTTAGGAGAATACAACACCACAAAATACAGCCTCAAAAATTACAATAGTAAAGCCAACCTATCTGCCAAAATAACAATTAAAACCTATAAATGTCAAAAAGATAGTATAGTATTCATTACTATTGCATTGCAGGGGTTTACAATTTTCCGGTTACTCAGTATATTTATCTGATACTTTTGGATAACAGTCATCTATAGCTGCCATAAATGTTAGGCAAATCACACAACATGAAGTCAAGAATTTCCTGCTACACAATTTCTGTGTGAGACTCCATGTTTCTTGCTCATTACTTTCATCATCTTCTTGTACTGAAGGTTTTGATACACCTTCCAATAAAGCAATGTTACAGCATGGAGGAACTGCTGTTTTTGGCTAATTGAGATCTATTATTATCATAAGATCGGCACTATTACATCTGCAGGTAGGAATTTTGTCTTACAATTACTTCAAAAATAGCCTTTAACTAAAAATTTTGTACATATTAGAACAAAGAGCATTACTTGTAACTGCAGCAATGGTATATTTGAAATCAAAATAATTAGAATTGCAAATAAATGATCAAATCAGTAAGCAGATAGCTTTCCAATATTATGTCATAATCAGCACAAGCTAAAATTACTCTAAAATAGCCACCAAACCATGCAGGTACACAGTCCCTCTAGGCCTGCTTCCTGTTAAACCCAGATTGTAAAAGATTCGACAGGGCAGATAAAGACCAGAGATCCTCCCCTGGTTTCACCTCCCATGTGTGCTGTAGATACAACAGCAGTGTCTGTGTGCCTCAAGGCAAGGTGGAGAGAGAGCAGGCGCCAGAGCGTAGCTCAGCACCGTGACACCTCACCACAGCAGAGCACTAACACAAACATTCCAGCTGCCACTTCTCAGCCTTATTGGCAGAACTGAGGCAAGAAACAAGACCATCTATGTTCCTCCCCTACAACCATATCATATGCTCTAGACAGGCTGATCTAGCAGTCTGAAACATTTGGATTAAGATTTGACAGTTGTGGGATTTTGAAGGCTGACACAGCACCAATACCTATATTTTGTAAGCAGCTGATAACTGTGATTGATTATTTAGGTGGTTTAAATCTGACCTTGTTCTTTCCTAAAAATGACAAGGATGTAGTAGTTCCCTGAGATTTCTGCACTTACAAAGTTGGGAAAGTTTCTGAAAATGAGACCATTAAGGGGAAATTCCACTTTATTAGAACTTTTATTTACTATTATTACAGATTTGTTATAATATTACTGTACTCATCTGTGGTCATCACAGGATAGCTACAATTAAGTCCAACTGGGTAAGAAATGAGGGGTCAAATGATCAGACTGCTAATAAAACCGCCACATTATGTACCACTTTATTGTAAAGCTGTAAATGAACGCACCTGGAATGTTTTTAACAATCCCTTATTGCATAAGAAAATGGTGTGTGTGCACAACTAAGGCAAGATATGTCACAGTTAAATTGTGCACTGACAATTTAGGTAATCATTTTACAGTTTGCCTTTGTTTAAATAAATTGTCTAACCTGGGTGTTCATTTAAACCTGTCTGATGGTCCGAACACTCAAGTTTCTTGCCCAGTCTCCCTCCTTTTTGAGCAATGATGCCACATTACCAGATATCAGCAATTATCTTTTTCAAAACCATAAACACAATGGCCAAAGATCCAATATGTAATGAACTGGAAAGATCATTTAAAGTCTCCACTGAAACCCTAACTAATTATATAGTTGAAATCAGCTGGCAGCCCCATAAGGCAGGGTGGTGCAGTAGTGCCATCCATTGCCCGCCACATTGGCCTGCAATGATTTAGGCTTAGTACATGATCATATTAGAGGAGAAGACAGCATTCACCTGGTATGCTTTGCCACATGTAGTTATTGTAATTGTTCAGACAGAGAAAGTGGTATGCCTATCAAACACTATGTTTGTAACTTTTACCTTTCATGTATTTCACATCCACAGTATTCCCCTAAGGACAACTGTAGCAAAGAACTGAACATTGCCACGATGCAAATGGAGCTGAACTATGACTTAGACCCCAGAGAACAGGAGCAGGAGGGAGAGAAGAGAAGAAAAAGTGAATGCTTGTGCCTCTTTTCTGCTCTCCGCAACTCTGGAGCCTGGGAACTTCAGCAGCTTGGCCAGGCTCTGAGAAATATCCTGAGCTGTAATGTAAACATGTCTGAACTCTGATCTAGCGTGGCCCTCCCTTCCCCCCTCCCAATTTAACCCGGCATTCTGTGCAAGGGGTTTGCCAGTGACATCAGGAGCCCACTTTCTCATTTCCTGAGCAGGGTAATGACCCTGAGGAGAATAGGCTGTTTGAAGTCCTACAAATAAAGCTGCTTTGCTGTGAACCCAATTGTTCCTCAGCAGAAGAGCGTGATGGCTGATTACATTTGGGCTTCGAATGGTTTTGTCTGATAAATCAATCTTGTTGTGAACCTATAAAGCCAAGTCAGGCTGTAGTAAAGAATTTCAGCAAGGTGAAGACAGTCTTTATGTTAACATGGTAACACATAAGTGGGGACATCCACACCCAGTTCTCCAGTAGCAACTATGATATTCTGATCTGTTTACAACAGCAACTACAACAGAGAACTGAGATATACGAGGTAGCTGGTTGTCAGATAAGTGTGAGAACAGTTATAGATAAGCTTCTGTTTATCCAAACATCACACAACTGTCAGCTCTAAAACAAAACCTTCATAGTTTTCACAACAGGAATGCAAATAATGAACCGAAACCATTAATACTGGGTTAAAGGAGTTCATATTTTCTAGGCAAGGTCGTAAACAAGGCAGCAAAGTACAGCTTGTGTTTCAGTTTACATGCAATTTGTTTGTCCCCTCAATTCACCTTCCATGCACTGCACATAAAATACACCTGAACATGCATGTTCCCACAGGGTTCCAGTTTCAGCTCTGGGTAGCAAAGCACTTGCGGAAAGACACTCTAAGGCACAAGCCCCCCCCTTTTTTTCCTCTCACACAATCCTGCCCTCTCTTCAATTAAGTCAAGCAGGAAAAACCTGACAAACCTCAAAGAGCTCTCAGCAGAAGAAATCACATCAGGCATGAACGGATACCTCAACAAGGCCCCTCAAAAGATATAGATGTACATAAACATAGTCCTTTCTTGCCAAGTGATCGCCCCAAGCTTCCCATATATTTTTATGTCTAAATTACAGATGATGAAAAACCATGAAAAAACATGCTTCTTTAGTCAAATGGATTTAATAGTTACAATGGAGCACTAATATATTAGTCATTCTAAAATTCCCCATTGACTTCAGTGGCACAGATGAGATGTGTTGTGTCTTGAGGTCCACATAATTCTCGAAATTCAAACAAAGTGCTGGCAACAACGGGAAGCTTGCTGAAAGCACAAATCAACAACAAAGGGATACAGTGGGGACTCTCTAATCCAACCCCCTTGGGAATGGAGGTATTTCAACCCAGTGAAATGTTCACTTGGATGAAACACTGAATAGTGGGGTAATTCATATTCAAAACATGAAACAAGAATCCACGCATATTCCGCAAAGTCTGTTGCAGAATCTTAATTTGCAGATGGAGAAATTTTGTACAGCTAATTTGGAACTCATTTTCCTATTAGATTAACTTTTTGCAGGTTAGAATTTGATATATATATATATCAGCACATGTAAGGCGCTAATGGACTTTTATGGACATTTATTAGGGCCCTAGCACAAACCGTGTGAGGTCCCTATTGAAACAGAAGGGATTTATTTTTCTTCCTTTTTCTTTCTTTCTTTCTTTTTGGGCAAAGTAACCTTTAGGGGGCCTAAACATACTAGAAAACTCTCCAAACTTTGCACATAATTCAGGCATGGCGGCAGAAATTTTCTTTCGCATGGGCGTGACAAATGGCTCGCTAGCGCCCCCTACAGAGCAGCCCCCAGACAAATTTTCCCTTACATGTACGAAATATCTGTGGTGCGTGTATCATGTCCAGATGTACCAAAAGGCCTCTTGGAGTGATGCCCTAAACCCAATAGAAAGTCAGCCATTTTTAATTTCCACAGTAATTTTTGGATGATTTACACACTCCGAACTTTAACAAACACTTCCTAGGGATTAAGTTCGACCGACTTCAGATTATCGTTGTGCGCTCTAAACCCATTGACGAGTAAAAGTTGTGCAAATAGTGAGTTTTCGTGGAACAGCATGCCCGCGGCGTGGCATCCAAAATTGATGATTCACCATAAAACAGGAAGGTATGGTAACTGGGTGTATTGGGGTGGTGATGGTGCAATGGATAAGACTATGCCTTTGGTGTGAGAGACCCGGGTTCAATACCCCACTGTGACCCATCCAGCAAGACACTTAACCCCTCATTGCTCCAGAGGCGTGTGACCTCTGACATGTGTAGCAACTGTAAGAGCACCTATTACCACTGGTATTGCTGTGGTGTTCATCCCCCACGTTCTTTCAATTTCTATCCCGATATTTTTATATTTGAAGAGTTTTTCTGTGGTCTTCAGAGAGGTGTTACTTTCGGTGGGGACAGACATATTAACGAGCAGACAAGTTTTCTGCTTCTTGTCCTTCACTACTATGTCAGTTCTCATGGCCTTGGTTTCTTTATCAGTTTGAATTGGCATGTCCCAGATTATAGTAGCTTCATCATTGTCTATTACAGTTGATGGCCTAATTTGATGTTGTAATGCTTACAGATTACCCACTGGAGCTATGCTGCTGCTTTGTTGTGTTGTTGTATGTATTCTGTTTTGGCCAGTACTGGGTAGCCAGAGACTAGATGATCTATTGTCTTTTGTTGGTTGTTCCATATCCTGCAAGCTGGGCAAGTACCATCTTTCAAAATTTTATTGCGATAATAGTTGCTCTTAATGTATTGGTCTTGAGCAGCAATAATAAACCCTTCAGTTTCAGATTTTTGGCCAGCTGTTTGGGCTTGATCCACATCTTTGTCATGGACTCGCTTCGGGTATTGTCCGTGTAGAGGTTTTTCTTACCATTTATTCTTTAGCTGTTCTAGGGCTTGTTGTTTGGCCTTCAATTTTTTCCTTCGGGCATTGTTGGCGGCTGGCTTGTTTTCTATGATTTCAATTTCTGGTGTATTGAGTTCTCTTTTGTATTTTACAGTTTCATTTTGTATTGATAATGTTTTCTTTGTTCTTTTACGGTTTGTAGCAATCATAAGAAGACTGTCCTGTTTGGTGTTCAAGTACGTGTCAAGACCGATGGTGTTTGTCTTGTATGCCATCTCAATTTGGATACGGCCACTACCACCTGATGTTCTTGGGATGTAAAGCCTATCCACATCTGCTTTAAGGATGGGCATTTTTTCAGCTGTCAGCAGATTTCTACACAATATAAATCAGTAAATTAGACACATAAAAACAACACAACCTGCACCACCAGGGAAAAGATGTTGCAAGGTTGATGCTGATCATGTA
The DNA here is from genome assembly GCA_024633595.2 of Lepomis macrochirus. Classification (NCBI taxonomy): domain Eukaryota; kingdom Metazoa; phylum Chordata; class Actinopteri; order Centrarchiformes; family Centrarchidae; genus Lepomis; species Lepomis macrochirus. Next base: position 8,022,851 of record JALXJV020000009.1, read on the forward strand.
TTTTCTACAATGTTAACATGCTGTCTGAAGGTAAAGCTGTTACCTTGCAAGCTCTGCTAGAGGCCACAGACCACAGCCAAGGACAGCAACCACACTTCTTTGGAGGGAAAGCTTTTAACCTGATACAGGCAGCATTTCCAATACAAATACAGGCTAAATTTACCCTTAAGGCTAGTTGGATACCTCATACATCAGCAGAACAGACCTGGCCCACCTGGACTGGCAGTGGCCCATGTTCCTCTGAGCATCTACTTATATTGTATCATCCCTTGAAGACTAAGGATTTGATGGGGCTACTACATGATTTCGGCAGCACTCTTCAAAGATAGATACAGCCTTTCCATAGGCTGCTGAATAAAACATGAGGCGTGTGTGCCAGGGTGGGTTGTGTATGTCTGTCTGTGTGATGGGGAGGGATGAGGGGGTTCTTAAGACACCATTACTGGATATACTGTATAACAGATTATCCATGAATGCCTTTGATTTGACACACATCCTCAATGCCCTGCTGGGTGTCTGAAAACTTCTGTCTTCCCTGATTCACATGTTATTCTTTGTTTTCTTATTTTTAACGACTTTTTTCTGTGTGTTTTTTGGTAGCATGAAACTTGTTAACAAAATCTAAATTAGTCCAGAGAAAAATAAAACTGTGCTCATTTCAGAAGGAGAAGGCAATGCAAATCTTGCCAGGTACAGAGATGTCCCAGATTCACAGAACACTATTTTGAACAAGCTGCGGCTGCTTATGCATGACACCACATTTGCTGAGCCTTGTCTTTTTAAGTCAAATTATACTGGATGTACTTTTTTCCCTACCAGGATACCATTAAATGTATCATCCAATCAAAACATGATTTTTTTTTATTAATATCATCAACTTAAATGCATAATTAATTATGTTGGAGCCCAGTGGTTCATCTTAACAGAAGGGGATGTACACAATCAAACTCATATATACTGTACATATATCTTACAGTTTTACTGTTCATCATTGATTAATATAACTTAAACTTATGAAAGCTAGTATTGTATATGCAGCCAGTGTCTCATGTCTTTTCTAGGATAAATCCTCAGGAAGTGATACATGTTTTCTGGCATCATCAGTATTGTTTGAAGGTGAACAGCTACCAGAGAAGGAAAAAAGAACCACAAAAAAAACCCAGTTTGATCTCCAGGAGGTAGTGAGAAGCAGTGCTACAATGACTATTCAGCACTAAAGATGTCCTCAAAATAAAACCACTTAAAATTTCATTTGACATATTTGAACATCATCATACTAGAACTACTGATTTGTTGAGGATCCTGGCTTACGCCATCATGCCATTGGATAATAAAAATACAGTCTCTATAATATCTTTAGTAAATGTAATCATTAACTCAAATGGGATTGAAAAATAAAGCTCCTTTGAGAAATTTCAGTCATCAGTTTGTTTTGTGCCACTTAAATATCTGGTATCTGAGCTACCAAAGTGAAGCTTGTTTAAGCTTGTATTCCTCTCTCCCTCGAGGACATAGCAATCATGATCACAAAACATATGTGTAGCTAAGTTGTTCAGAAAGCATGTGTGCTGACGTTATCATAACACTATGTTTACTGGCCATAAGAGACATTCATTTCATGCACAATTTAGCCAAAACATGATACAGTAGCTATTAACTAAGACAGAGTCAACATACTGTCCAAACAAATGTCCTCCACAGGCAGTAATTTCCTGAAAACTGACAGCCACAGCATTAGCCTTGTGAGTGATATTAACCTACCACTTCCCCCTTCCTTTAAGAAATACTGTGCTTACGTAGTTTGTGCTAAACATTTATGAACTGTCCTCGACTAGGACTGTGGAATGTCCAGAACATGATGTTACATGGCCCTAACTTTTATTACATAAGTTGGTAAATCTGGCTGAAATTATTCTGGAGACACTTGAGCAAATGTCATCAAATGACTCCTAAATTCAATCACATTCCACACCATATTTTACTATCATGCCAGCAAGTATCATTTAGTGAAATAATATCTATGTTGGATTGTGAATGGCAGATGATGCATTTATATCGACACAAAGCCTATGATTATTCAAATCTTTCAACATTTTACAGTTTACAGCATTTGTTCAGAGTATTATACTCTCATCCAGTTAGGGTCCAGTATTGTGAACTCTGAATGTACACCCTCTTGAATAAACTACTTTGCAATCACAATAAACATAGCATATCTAAAAACATCATGAAAACAGAACACTGTGACATTTATTACATTCTAAATTTAGGTGATTTTGTAATAAAAACTCACATTTAAATACATATTCCACACTGAAAAAATAACTAGTACAATTTGATAGTGGCTGTGTTTAAACCATATCTTGGAATGAGCACTAATCCCAAATAGAAGGAGGAGATTAACAGATGGCTTTACTACAGTATATAGAGGCCTATCTTAATGTCTTTTAATCAGAGCACTATGAGATGCTCGACTCATCTTACAGCTACAGTCTACACAATGAGACAAGCTTAATCACATCAGGCTTACAGTGTGGTCGTGCTGTCAATAAACAGCACCCACAGCGATTTCAGTCGTCACTAAAGGGGACTTAAAGTAATTCAGCTTTTAGACCAACTGACAGCCAGCTACTCCTAAAAGATAACGTCAGTCCTCCCATGACAACATGGAAGCAATCTGTGGGATGAACATGGATCTTTGCTGCATCCACGGGGTTGGGTAATGCTGTGGGCTTCACTGTGGGTGGCCCCCATGGACCTGGGCTAATTGTTTCACATCATGGCCGAGCCAGGCTGAGATCAGACCACTGGCAGCTCTGATTCAGGCAGTTCAACAGCCGAACAGGGTATGCCAGGAAGCACTTACAGTACACACCCCACCCCACACTCATGTACACACTCATCATCCATCATACATGACAACAAGAGAGTAAAATGACTTTATTTTTTTCCATGCTATTTGAGCTGCCAATCCACTGGTCAGTTGGTAGTTGTAGTTACCTCAGTGACAATAAATTAGGTGAAAAAGAGGTGTGATTTTTCAGTTTCATTGTCAGCATTCATGTCATGTTGGCTGAACAAAAAGTACTTAAAATGTAAATACAATAAGATTTCACACAAAAATTACAATTTCAAAATCCTGTTTTGACCTTTTGTCCAAGGTGCTGCAATTGCTCCAAATAACACATAAAGCTTAAGTATTTTGGTATTCCCTCTTTATTGAACAGCCTATGCTAGATACAGGAAACATAAGGGGAGACAGGAAGATGACGAGAAAGTTCTTCGATCATATGATAAGATTCAAACTAGGGACATTGCATGCTTATGGTTCATGTTTCAGACTAGGATGCCTCATGCTCTGGCTGCTGCAGTGTGGTGGACACAAAGAGTCGCAAGTGGGCAAACACAACAGGCAAATACATCAGCACACTATGAGCACACGCTGCTCTAGACCTGTAGTTCCCAAATCTGTCACTAGAACAAAACTGGGAAATAACAAAATCCTCCCAGTGCACACAGGACTGTTAATCACCAAGCATCCCTCGCCTACTGCTTTTTCAAGGCCTGTTTGACTTAAAGTAAACATGTGCAGGAAATGTATTCAGTGGCTCTAAACATTTATATGGGGGCCTTGTGCTGAACAGTTTCATGGCCTGCACATCTTTCAAGAAGATGCTTAGCGAGCCATTTGTTAAATGCATGATAATAGGGCATGACAATGCATGGCATGCTATGTGCAGTGAGGCTGTATCAGTGTTTGTTAAGCCTTTAGTTTGTGTACTCACCATCTGTATTGTTGATAGACAATGTATGATGGTTGCTGGATCCTGATCTGATGAAACTGAACGTCTGTACATTGTAATATAGCGCTAATGTCTTGTAAGCTCTACTCTGACCTATTTCTTTGATGAATGTATTTACTGATACAGGTACGAAGGCAAGATTGTAAAACTTTTTTTGAAAAATGTTTGAAAAAACATTTCCTAAACTATGAATATCCAAAAGCTTTCGATGAGTTCAAGCATTACTAAAAATCATTTTCTTGAGTTGTTGGATAAGTAAGATCTCATCTCTTCTTTCCCATTTCTCCAATTTCATCTAAAAGAATATCCTTTGTTAATCTGGTCTCAATGAGCACCCTTGTTAAGTGCTGCTCACTCTGCACTCCCAGCCAGTCATAATCCATTGTGTTGTTTGCCCCTCACTTGGTGTACATTTACATTGCAAATTCCAATGTGAACAGTCAATAACATGCACAGATGTGGCCATTGTAGAGGCCTTACTTTTTAATTCAGAAGAATGTAGTATGATGAGCTACTACTGCACCCCAGGAAATATTTGAAACACAAGTTGTATTCCTTATAGGCATGAATTATTTGAAAAATACATGTTTAAAGCTGTTGGTTCCAAAAGTTATTCTACTCTTTACTCAATTTGAATAAATTCAAAAAAGATCTCTCTGCAGTATTAATGCTTGATAGATACAGTAGAAATACATTAGGGGGATTTCTGCAATGGCTGCTGTTCTGCTTCATCCAATCATCATGAGTTGTGAAAAACATATTAACCTCAGGGTTGATAAAAACATGTAAGCCAGGACTTCATTTCCTCCTCACCATCTTGCTGCACTCATCAGTTTTATGTAGAACACGCTACTCGAGAGTCAACATCAGTAAAAATGAAACACTACATGATAATGATGTTCCCTGACCTCTTTTAGACAGTCAATATAATCCATGATGTTGTTTTGTCTTGCCTCTCCTCATGTCCCACGGCTGTACTGTAGCTAACAGCGTGAAAACTAAATATGTGGAAAGCTAGAGCAGCTAAAGCTACACTTTATATTAGTACTATAAATCAAGGAAAACATCCTGATGAAGGCTAATACAGTTGCATGACATATAATGGAGGCTATGTCGTGCCGAATTCCAGTGACGACAATAAATGAAATGACAGAACAATCATCGCTGTCCTTTTGAGGCTTTACTGGAACAAAATATTACATTGTTTATTTTTCCATCCAGCATCTCAAGAAAATCTACAGCAGCAACATCTGCAAACTCTCACCTTTTTGACATATTGAAATGCTGCTTGGGAAATAATTCATAGTCTAGATGCTGAACTCCCTCATGCCCAATGAAAGAAAACAGCTAAATAAATCTCACATCACTGGCTGTACCCTTAACAGATGCCATACAGGAAGTCAGTCCTATCAGCACTAGTGGGCACACAGAAAGCCCTGCTTTATTTCACAGTTAACTGTCCCTTCACTATGTTCTTTGCAAGGCTCTGTTGTTGAAGGAGAATATGCAAACTATAACTTTTTTTCAATATATTTCATTATCAGGGTTCTCATAATGAAGGATATACAACTGCAATGCTCATTTACAAAATGAGCATTGAAACTACTCTAAATAAGAATCAATATAGAATCCCACAGAAACTAACAAAAACAACTCTCTTGTTAAGAAACTCTTTGAGAAACCATGTTCAATAACAGGTAGCATATTCTTGAAAATTTACTAATTCGTGTGACACAAAAGAAACTGAGTAATCTGTAATAAAAATGACTTAAGTGCATTTTAAATGGGTTAAACAAGCCAAAGAATGCATCTGCATCCCTCTATTTGGATAAGCAGCACTGCTAATATGCAGACGTGATTCGCAGTATCTGCAAAACATCCCCATGGCCCAATGACCCCAAAACCATTTCCTTTGAATTGATTGCTTTGCAAATAAGCTTTGTAATTCTGTATCATCCCATCTACTTCAAGGGCCCCTTTAATCAGCAAAGTCAGGAACCTAGAGTTTATTACTCTTGTTTTAAATACTTCTAGACTGGCCAGGATTTGGTTGACTTGTAAGACAGAACCATAGCTGTTCATCAAGAGTCACAGCAGAGTAATGGTTGAGTAATTGGCATAGAAGCACTACTTAATACATTATCACTGAAATACAGCTCTCAGCTAACCAGCGGATTAACACGATGCTCATAACCCACCATGGATTAACCAACCAATGCTTAACCTCTCATGGTCTGGGTTTGTTGTCCTGTAAGTAAGGCAGAACTTTAACTATGTGCTCATCATCACAATCACCACCTCCATCATCACCAAACGGGGTCCCACCAAAACTCACCGCTATGCGCGTGGAAATCTTCTGTTCGCCCTCTGCGCCCTTTTGCTCTCCATTGGCCCTGCTGTACTCTGGTGGTTGTTGGTTCGACCCCCGGCTGCCCTTTGCCTTTCGGGTCCCTGGCCCTTGGTGGACTATGTTGAGTAGGTGAAGAGTACTCTCGTGTTCCCGGTCCGAGCTCTCAGCCTGACCCCTCTGGTAGCGGTTCTCGCAGGTGGAGTGGTGCCTCCTGCACAGCTCTATGCGGGCACGCAAACGCTCCACTATGGCGTTGTGCAGCTGTGGCACCGCAGAGCCTCTGGAGGTGGCCACCACCGGCCCGTTGACGACCCCACCGGGCATACTTCCTAAACCGACACCCAACATGGGTACAAATGCCCCTGCAGCAGACTGAGCAGGGGTCGCTTCTCCCATGCCCGCAGGTCCCCGACAAGTTTACCGAGACTCCACTGAGCTTATAATGGACCACAGTACGGGCATGGAAGAAAACAAGATGATCCCATGTGGAAAGCAAGAAATACTATACTGCACGCACAAAGTCACTTGAGAGAAAGACGATGCAGCCTATGATCTTCAATAAAAGATATGTTGTACAATTATTGTGTCAAGCTGATACCAAATGTTATAGTGATATGAAAGATTAAGAAACACTTGCCTATAGGCCTAAAGTAAAATACGCTCAGTAACTCATACTTTGTTCCACAGAGGCATTAAAAGTCCCAGTGTAACTGAATTTTATTAGTGATTTCTTCCCCAGGGGTATTACTATGTTAGCTTATAATTAAAACTGAAATTAGTTACAAACATGAAAGGCTCATGGAACAGCTGGAATGAATCAGCTCTTGCTCAACGGCTCGACCTCTGCTCACAGATAAATTATATTCAATATGAATCCCTTGGATGATTCAAAACCATAGCACGCACAACTTCAGTTTCGATGGGTACATCTCAGGCACGTTGTCAGCTTACTTTGTCTCAAATATGTCACACTTATTAAATAGTCAAAAAAGAGTAAGACTGCCAACTACATCAAAGTGAGCGATTGGTCGCCAAAATAGGAGAATCAAAAAACACACAAAATCCGCTAAACTTCAAGACTCACGGCATTTTTGTTTGGAAATTAGTCCTTTCTGTCTCTCTCTTTCTCTTTCCATCAGGAAAAGAACGATGTGGTTGCAAATTACAAGTCAAAAACCACGCAGTGTACGCGCACGAAGCCGTTGCAAAACCGATTGAGATCCCTCTCACATAGTCCATTGACAATCGTTTGTCCGTGTGGTGCACCGAGGCAATAGCGGAACTACAATACACAGACCCTCATTGTATTAACATTCCTCTTTTGACATGATACACTCATGGATGTAGCAGAGTCCAAATGCACACTCTAGTGGAGTGAAGAGGAATTGCCCTTTATGACACGGACGGTGGCAGGATAGGGTTAGCGTCCCCTTAATGTTTGTTAAATAATTACATTAATGTTGCATAAGTAGCCGATGAAGCAGTAGCAGATTTAGTAAGACAATTATGGTTTAAAATATTGCAATGGTGTTAGAGATTGCTTGGTGTCTTGTACTCTAGTAGAAGGTTGTAAAGGTTTACTGTACATGTTGTGTGTAAGTGGATCCTAAAATAAAGGAATAACAGATATGTTACAATAATTAACCAGAATATAACAGAGAATACAAACAATTAGTTTCCCGAATTTCCTATCAAACTTTGGCCCCAGTGTCAATGCAATATTGAATAATAATTCATTTAAAATGAGAATAAAGTGAACTGCCAAACTATGAGTGTCCATTGGTTTGTGAGTAGAGTATTAACTTGTACACTGAACAAAATTATAAATGCAAAACTTTTGTTTTTACCATGAGCTGAACTCAAAGATCTAAGACTTTCTCTTTGTACACAAAAGGCCTATTTGTCTAAAATACTGTTCACAAATCTGTCAAAATCTGTGTTAGTTAGCATTTCTCCTTTGCCAAGATAATCCATCACCCTCACAGGTGTGACATATCAAGTTACTGATCAGACAACATGGGTATTGCACAGGTATGGCTCAGGCTGGCCACAATAAAAGGCCACCCGAAATGTGCAGTTGCCATTAGTGTGCACACTTTGGGCAGACAGACACCCTGACATTCACAGAGACAGGATGTAGTTTTTGTAAAGCAGAAGGAAACTGAAGCACCCAGAAGAAAACCACACAAACCCGGAGGGTGGGGTTATACACACAAGTCCACACAGAAAGAGACAAAGAGGAAAGCAGTCCTTTGTAAAACTGACTTGTTTTGCTGGTAATTACAGGTAATTACAAAGTATAATAACTGAAAAAAAGTTCTAGCAAAGACAGCCAAGGAAGATATCCCCAGTGCCATGAATGCAGCAGATAGTTTCCCTTGTCAGTCAGGTTATCTTTTATGCTTATTGTCCTATTGGGCATGTGTTTCTTGTGTATTAGTACTGATGATTACTCTCCGGTTTTGGAACACACACTCCCCCACACCCCTGCATTGTCGCCTGATAACGTACTATAAAACCACAAGCTTCACAGACTGTCTGTAAAGACCAGTCTCCATGTCCTGATCCAATAACTGATATTAGTGAAAAACACCTGAGCCAGCTATATTCATTAGTATAATAATAATATTATTATTAATAATGAAGGAGAAGTTGAGGGTTTAACATCCTGACTGGGTTGCTTTGACAGGGGAAGAACAATTGGCTATTTGTGGTCACCAAACTGTTGATGCTGCAGTTAAGGGGACAATATCTTACCACTCAGATAACCCTACTGACCTGGAAGTGGCAGTGGCAGTACAGCTCAGACTTTAATTTAATCTCGTTGGAGGTCTCCCCCTTCTTAGTCCAAAAAAGTGATAATCTTCATTATCAAGAACACATGGGGACGACAATGAATACTGGTAAATATCAAAATCTGAAAAAATTCAGCATTCCCAGTGAGTCTTATACTGTCATACAAAAAGTCTGGTTAAAATCCTATCATGTAATACTTGCAAAGATTTATAAACCTGCTACTTCACAAATTATTTTGGAAGTATTAGAAGAAGTAATAATGAGACACAATCCATAATTATCAAAATTGAGTAGAAAATGTTTGTGTATTTTTTTGCTGCCTATAGCAGGAGCAGATCCATACAAAGAGGGCCAATACTGACATTTAGGCAGTCTCAGTATCACAGATATACATGAGAAAGGAAGTTCAGTCTGCAAGAGGTTAGAATAAAGAAATGTCTTTTCATTACACATTTTATTTTTTAGCTGCCCCTTTTAGTCCGCTAATCTGTATTAGGATGTTAGTTGACAAAAGTTTTTACCGATTAGTTATTTTACTACTACATATTGCGTCCAGTGAATGGCACTGTGCCTGACAGCAAAAAGGTCTTGAGTTTGAAACTTGTATGCCCCAGGCGTTTCTGTGTGGAGTTCGCATGTTCTCCCTGCGTATGCGTGGGTTCTCTCAGGATGCTCCTGCTTTCTCCCACCGTCCAAAGACATGCAGGTTGGTTAATTGTTGACTCTAAATTGCCCTTAAGTGTAATTGTGAGTGTTTGTCAGCCCTGTGATGAACTAGCGACCTGTCTAGAGTGCAACCTGCCTCTCATGCAATGTCATCTGGGATTTGTTGTAGTTATGTTGTAGATTATGGATGTGTGGACATTAGTCATTGGTCATTACTGGAAAATGATAATGACGAACAATGACATTAGTACATGGGTTTAAGATATTCTGGAGAAACAAATTCTTATTTCTAGCCACAAATATCTATAAGTAATAATGCTTTAAATTAATAATTTTCAGTTTTAAGTCAAAATGCAGTCTTTGGCCAATTTTCATGTGTGCTAAAAATCATGGTGGGATGCACTGCATAGTTTTAGGTTTTTAGCATGAGTCTTTTCAATATACGGGTGTAAATACTAACTCAAACCACTGGTATGTTTATCAGCTTGTGTATCAGCAACAATAAATTGTCATCTAATACTTGATGAAAACCAATGGATGCAACTGCTTTACGACACAACAGGGGGCAGCAGACATTCAACTTCTTCTATTTAATCAGGAACCTTAACACCAAACTTTCACTTCTCGATTTATTCTATGTCCACAGTTTAAATCTACCATAATACAGGAATAACAAAGTATTGTATTCTTGTGTATCCCAAATGAACTGTACCACATTACCGTCACACTGGCATCGTTGTCATATTGCTTCACAAAATCAAGACAGTTTGCATACATCAATGTTAGTAGAGGAAGTCCTTGTTTGGTCTTTTTTTTCCTTTTTACAATTTTCAACTGCAAAACACACAATAAATTAATAAATTAACACACAAGAAATCTGCAAATGTTTTACAGTAGTAGCAATAACAGTGGTTAAAAAAATGATGTCTACTAGTACAGTACGTCAACCCAGTGACAGTCTGACAGTAGATCTGAGCAGTGTTTTCAATCTTGCCCAGTCAGGCTATCATTTAACATACTACAACTCACAATCTAACACAGACAAAGCTCTTTGCTTACAACAGGTCTCTCTCTAGATAATAAATTACACATCCATTTCACTTCAGAGACTTGATAGGGAGACAGGCTTTTCTTTCCTTTCTTGCTCTCGCTGTTTGTGAATCATGGTTCACCCGGGAAAGGCTTTGCTAGTGCAACTCAAAACTGCCAGCCTCCCCATTTCATGTATAGATCATAAAATTTCAATTTAGGAATCTAAAAAGGAATAAAATACATGATGTAACAATCTTAGCTTAATTTAGCCTGACCCCATCCATGTGAATATCACTTTCTTACACTTATCAGTAGAAAATAATGATAAAAAAATACAAAAAGCAGTAAAAATGGTAGAAAAACATTAAGAAGTAAATCTTAATGAAATAACCAATAATACCATCTAGCACTGCATGGCCACACTATTCATATTAAGATCAAATGGGGATTCACCCTTCAGTGGTTCCAGCCCACAATGAAATACTGGACTTAAGTTAAACTACAAACTGATCATTCAGTTGGCCTAAATATGGCTCTTACTTGAATAATACAGTGAATAATTAAATTTCTCCAAGGCAAATTTCCAGTCTAAACTGAAAGGTAAATGTAAGGCAAATTAAACAAATAGAATAGTTTTGGAAATTAAGAAAACAATCTTTCCTCAACTATTTTTAAGTGACTATGACAACTGGCAAATCTTCATTGTGGCAGGCTGCCTTTGCAAGAAAAGCTCAATGTTATATTACTGTAGTGCACTTTTTGTCAGACAAGTGCAAATTTCTAACAGTCAATAAGATGCACTGCAAATATGTCATTCTGTTAATAATTTACAAAGAGGAAACAATTACTCTGCAGAGACATAGCAGTAGTGTGTGGCATATCAAAGACTGAAGACATACATCAGAATGGTTGAATTCCAGAAAACATAAATATGCTATTCTCCTTCTACTTAGCTTGTATTTATGGTCTCTAGAGAGCGATGGAGAAAGAAAAAGAGGGAGAGATGGAGAGAGAGAGAGAAAGAGAGACGATGTCTGAACTTCTTGGAATGTACACGCCCTGCTTTATTTTAACTTCGTTCAACTCTTGGTCAGTGCACATTTACAACGAAATGTATTAGAATATTACCTGAAGTGAAATGACCACTAAAGTCAAACCTACAAAGATAAAAGATGCTGCTTCTTCTCTTCTGTCTCGTTTTCTTCATTCTGTACATGTGGACGTACTGACTTTGTACCTGCATTGAAATAATTGGCCTGCCATCCAGCCTGACAGCTTTAAAATATGGTTTGGGCTCATACTTAATTGAAACCGAGGCAACAGCCATGTGCAGTTATCATTAGGGCTTCTGACACAGGCCTTAACGTATTTGTAAGGCTGCATTTCCCCCCCTCCTCTTACCAGACATGCACTGCTAAGCTGAAATGATTGCCCGCAGTGAAAATAATCTCTTCACTGCTTCTGCAAGACTCAGCACAAATGATAGATTGAAGTGAAAAGAGAGAGTCTGCCTGCATGCCAAAATTGGGAGTGCATCTTAGCATTCCTGAGACCAGTAAGCATACTCTTACAGTTTATTAATATGGTTATCGACCAATTAGCCTCTGCTACTCTTTTAAATGCCAGCAATTGGGTAAATTACCTGCTAGATACAAAAAATGTTTTGTAAGGGGTTGGTGGGACAGCTTTGATGAAACACTTTTATGAAGGACGGATCAATGATTAAGGATGATATTTTCATACACATTATCAATTGTCCATGTCTGCATGAAGAGCTTTGGCAGGGTGCTTCACCCCTATGGCCTGATTTCCTGCATGTTAGCAGTGGACTGCAGAAAAAATCATCACAGAAAACACGCATAGGATAAGTTATGGCTTTTTGTCCATATATTTCAGTCTTATTCATAGTAATGATAGAAACATGATCCCGGAGATGCTTGACTTAAGATTAGAATTTTGTTTTGTTTTTTTGTCTTTTTTATACAGGTCAGTGTCAGGACTTGACCCCCTTGGCAGGTTCAGTAGACTGCCGCACATCAGTCCACTCCTGCATGGTGCTTTGCAGTGCCTGGGTCTTCTCCTTGTCAACTTGCACATAGTCCACCTTTTCATCAGAGGTCACAGAAGATGTGGAGGGCTGTGGAACAATAAATAAGGCAGGAGTGAGATTCTAGCCTGAGAGTGGACTGCACTGTGGTAGAAATAAGAACAAATGATGTCTACAAAAGACTACAAAATCATCTGTTTACTTTTCTGTGTGGGCTAGGTGACCCAGGTTGGAAGTCCAGTGCTAGGTAGTCCACGTTTCCACACTTCCTAGGGGCCGGGCTGCTGGTGCCACTCACAGCTGGGGAGGTAGACGCTGGGTTCTGCTAATGGGGACAGGAGGGAGGTTTCACTCACACAGGGTGCAGTGAGTACGGATTGCACGCAAACAAGTGGATCATTAAAACAAAGAACACAATGTGCTCGCCTGATCTCCCCTCCAGCTATTGGGACTCACCATAGCCACATAATTCTCCTCGCTGTCTGCAGAATCAGTGCTGGTGATGCTTTGTGTTGAGATGGGTCGACAGTGTTGGGAGGACATGGAGTTCATTGTAGGCCTGAAGCAGAGCAGACAGGACTGTGAGTTCTTCTACCTTTTGACCTCAGGAAGACACAAAATACTGCACCAATCTGTGCCAACAAACTGTGTGTGTGTGTGTGTGTGTTGGGGGGTGGGGCACGACTCACATGGGCCGTGTCCAGGACATGGTGACTGGGCTCTTAAATGGCAGCTCATCAATGATCCCATTGTTCTTCAAATCAAGAGGTGTTGGCTTCGCTGTAGAAAACAAGAGCAGACACTGTCAACAAAAATCATTGTCTTTGTAAATAGAATTAACAATGCAGACTTTAGAGCTGATTTGATGTCCCAAATGGCAACTAATACTTTAGATCAGTGAGAACCTCGCTGTCAAAACTCACATTTCCTGTTAGGTTTGAGGTTGCGGTTGATGGGTGGTGGTGTGACATCACTGAGACGGCTCGGTCGGTGACACAGGGAGGCGCTGCTGCCCTTACGGACAGGTAATGTTGCAGAGAATCCTGGGAAATCAAAGTGATGTGGCCCAGGGCTCATAGGGATGTAGATATTCTTAGGACTGTCAGCCTGGGCAGCGCTGAGTGGTGAGGAGCCAGGATTCATGGGCACATAGTTGTCATCAGAGTTACCACTGTCTGAGCGAGTTAGAGGGGCTTTGGTCCTCTGGTGTCAAAAGAGACAGACGACACACGACTTTCTTAAACTCTCTGGTCTCCGTATTGCAGGACAACTGTAACACTCAGTTGGAGTAAATATAGTAGAAATTCATTTTCTATCTCTGCAGTTTGCACTGACAGAATCTGTCTGAGGAATTAGTTAAAGGGAGAGAGTGACTCACCAGGTAGGAGCTGAACCCATCATTGACAGACTCCACAGACTGGCCTGAGTTGTTGAAATGGATGGGACGGTGATGGCTGTTAGTTTCAAAGGAGGAGCCTGTAGAGAGAAATCAATATTTACCACTCCCATAAATTCTATAAGGAAAAAGGTTTTCCTCAAGTCAAAAAGTACAATGCTAAACTTACATGGGTCAAATATTATGCAATAATCATTACAATAAAGGCCAATTTAGACAAAAAAGCCTGACATTTCAAACTCATGTTTCTAATGAAAGAAACAGAATGTGAGTGACGTTTCATTAAATGCTTCACTGGGTTATAATTAGTCTTTTGCAGCACAGGTGTGTGAACAGCCTGTAGCCTCACTAACAAGGGTCACAGGTCAATTCTTGTCTGTGGCTATATGAAGCCTGAGCATGGGCCTGGCAAAGTAGGGAACACAGCATAATAAGAGGCTGTGTATTGTGTCTGAACGTGTTTTTTCCATTGCTTATCAGCCTGGAACGAGACGTTCTGGAGCAGGCTGTGTGGCTTGAATTTCATTAGCATCTCAACAGAACAGTGTCTGCTAGACTGCCCCGTTTGTTTCTACTTAGCTGTTAGTGTTAAATCAGTAAAATGAGAGATAAAGGAAGAGGGAAAGAGTGAGAGAAAGAAAGAGGGGGAGGGAGAGGAAGCGCAAAGTCTCTGCATTACCACAAGAGAATGGACTGATCAAGTCAGACTTGCATTTGAAAAACAGGAAACAGTTGAAATGTGTAACTTTAAAAGATCTTTATGAGTCAGCTAAGGTTGTGAAGAAACAACCAGAATTAAGGAGGAACATATTAGGAAGGCACTTATTGCATTCAGTGTACCTCTGTGCAGTCTGATGTTCTCCACAGCAGGGAGAGTATTCCTTCGTGGGATAACCGACACAGCAGATGTCACCTCTCCGTTCAGGCTCCCTATTGACTGGGGACTACCCCACTGCCCCTCTGACCCCTGGCTAGGTTTAGGGGGCCTAGGAGGAGGAGCACAGGAGGACTCAGAGCTGGAGGGTGTCAAGGCATTGTGATTCTTATCAAACGTCCGCGGGATCTGGTAGAAGGAGCCAGGTGTTGTAGGAAGATCGTAATTGTCAGGTGGACGCTCGTTGCTGTGCATGGTAGCGAGGGCATTACAGGGCGTCTTAAAGGTGTAAATCTCCTCGTTCTCCAGCTCAGGCTCACCTAGACCGCTGTGAGCCGGTGCCTCAGAGCTGTAACCCCGCGGAAGAACATAACAGGCCTCCTGGGGGGAGTCATCATGCACCGGTGACTGATGTTTTCCTGGCTTGGGCAGGCTGTAGAAGCCATGCAACTGAGCACCCATGCCATTCAGACAGTGCGAAAAGCCATGGGAGAGTTTTTGCACCGCAGAATCACTCCCCATAAACAGATTGCTTCTTGTGGCCTGGGAGAAACTGGCACTTCTGCAACATGGACAAAGACAGACACATACACACATTAAGTCTTTATTGTGTCCACTTTCCACAGTGCCTGAATGCTGCCTCTAAGACAGACATCTGTTTCATACCTCAACACTAGTAAAAAATGTTGACAATCATCTCTTTCAGCATGTAATGCAATTTCAATGTAATTACCCAAATAGCCACTAGATGGCACTGTAGCACTTCAGCAGGAAACTTCAGCTCTGTAGGTCACACATTTCAAAAACGCATCTCACCATCAGTTCTTGAGCACTTTTATGCAGCTATAGCTTATCTATACTCCTTCTATTAAGATGGAGTTAACATTTACCTGAAAACCTGATTTGTTTATATGTTTTCAGCATAACAGGGGGGAGGGCTTACATGCCAGAGTCAGAATGCTATGACTTTCCAAGTTTCTCAGCCTCGGTTAGCTACCCTAGGGACATGCCTCATTTATTCTGGCTCCTTTGTAGAGCTTGACCTTGAGTGCCAACTAAAGCAACACTACAGCTTAGACATTTCTAGCCTGTTAGATGAGCAATGACCCGACTTTTTTGTCCAATGCAAAGATATTATATCCTTAATGAGTCGTTTCTTTATGTCTGTACTAATCGCTCTTGAGATGCATATGTGTCTTGATTATAAATCTAACTATTTAAAATGAGTAATGCATCAAAGTAATACAATTAACACTGACATAACATTTTGCTCTCTCTGACTCTTTCTTTTTCATGTCAGATAACATGCTGTGTTTCATCAATTCTTCTGTCTCCTCAAGATTTCAATCATCAATCAATATTTTGTTCATCACTCTGCCTTCCATCGTTGTGGCCAGTGGCCAAGCCAGTGGATTTTCATTCTGACATGAATCATACCCCGTCACCAGATGCCTGTCTTAATTAGTAGCCCCACGGTGCACCAGCTAGTGAGGGAGGGACAGAAATTTCTGCATAAGGCTGATGAGATGGATTGTGAGGTTTGATTTCCTGGGTTTCACAGATGTCCAACACAGCAGATTTATGTGCAAATCGTGTGGCTGAGAGGGCAGTTCTAACCTGTGCAAGTCTAATCCTATAGAAGTGATGAATTGCAGCCTCAACCTCATTGATCATCTACTGTGCTGGCTATCTGCTGAATGGCATCCTTATGCTGCCTTTGGATTCTTGGAAGCGGGCACGATGGCAGCAGAAGGTGAGATGAATGTTAATGGAAAACTCAGGAGTGCATTTAATATAAACACTTGGTCCTTTTGTTCTCCCTCTTATCATATAGTCAAGATAGCCGTGCATGTCCATATACATACAGTTATTTATCAAGTATTTACACCTCTTGATGTTTAATTGTTTAAAGCCTAACCTTATTTATGATAATATATGATTTATGGGATTTGTGTATTGATGTGATGAAATATCTTAACAATATCTATTATTCTGATATTTAATACAGTGGACTAACCCAAAACATTACATCCATCCATCGTCAAGCGCTTATCCTGCATATAAGGTTGCGTGGGGCTGGAGCCAATCCCATTTTACAGGTGAAAGACGTGTTACACCCTGGACAGGTCGCCAATCCATCGCAGGGCCCCAAAACATTACATTATATCTAATTATTTTATAATTTTAAATTAAATCCAACTTTGGCAAATAACAGAAACCTTCCTTGTTTATAGATTTCTTCAGGTTTTTGTATTTAAACTCTGGATTTAAACAAACTGCCATACTCATTGTAACATTTCTTCAAGATTATCTATCACTCATTTTAGATTGCTTTTAGTTTGGAATATTCCCTTCAATTTAATATCATTAATTATTGGCACTTCCTCAATCAAAGCACTTGTAAAACACATTATAATCTTTCCGCAATGCTTTATCATACACAGACACACACACAAAGCAGTTGGATAATTTTCCCCCTGTAACAGTAGTTGTAACCCTTGGGGGCTTCTAAACTGAGGAAGCACCATAAACCTGTATGTTGACCTGCATTAACGGATAACAGGAAACTGACACAGGACGTCTGAGGGTCGTGACCTTTACCGTGCACTCTCTGTCTTCCTGCTCATGCACTGGTGGAGGAGGAGGTAGTCCTGGGACGCGCTGTTGGGCAGGGAGCTATGGTGTGTGTGGCGCACAGGCACATCAAAGGTGAAGAGGACTGGCTGGCTGGAGTGGATGGGGGCAGAGGCCTTGCGTTCTCCCGTCAGAGGAACCATTGAACTGGTGACATCTGCTCCAACAGAACGGGTCATATGGTGTAACCTGCCATCTGCAGACAGGAGAAATTGGGGTTATTGATTAGTTAACCGACACAATCTTATGCTACAGAAAGTAACAATCAGCCCTATATTTATTCTATTGACTTCCTTGTCAAAGTCAAAGGAGAGTGTGTAATTTGATTAAGGGGTTTAAGCATTTACATGACCTTGCATTACATGGAATCTTGTATTCAGTAGCTTTCAGTCTGCTCTGTAATCAATAGAAAAAAGGGATCAGCCTCAAAGGAGGAAAGAAAACAGTATCCTTTTTTTGGGCTGCAGGGTGCGAGTTGTTCAACAGCACATGATCCAAGACATCCTTTTTGACCATGGTCAGTGTGCTTTGTTTGATTTTATTGAGTTGACCATTGTGTTGCACAGCAGGACTGTGTGAACAACATGGATTTACAGTCTTATTGCTTCTGTGTGACATCCCTGATATCTGCATTGAAAGGCTACAAAGTAAAGGCAAATCTGAGATGGGATGCTGCAAATAGACTAGGCAAGAGGCCAAAATGAGGAGGCGCACTGTGCTGTAGGAGTAGAGTGGGCGGCCCACTGATCCATCGACCCATGGTGCTGTGTGCAACACTAGCTCATGGGAGAGAGGAAAAAAACTCCATCAATAATTTTTTGCTGATAGTATTCTCTCTCTCACTGAACAGTAAATACAAGATTTTGCTTGAGCATATTAATACAAGAACAACTGTATAAAACTATTTAAATTGGGGATGCAAGTAATGATTATTTTTATTGTTGACTAATTTATTAACTACTTTTGATTAATTAAATATTTTTAAGTCTATATAATGTTAAACAATTTCAAAAACGCAATTTCCATGTGTCTAAGGTGATGTAGAATTGTATGTTTGAAATCTAAAGATATTCAGTTTACAAGCATGTAAAACAGTACATTTTCCCATTTTAGAAGCTGGAACCATTGTGTGTGTGTGTGTGTGTGTGTGTGTGTGTGTGTGTGTGTGTGATTATATATATATATATATATATATATATATATATATATATATATATATAAAATAACGATGTAAACGCATAATTGATTGTCCCAATTCGTGAATTTCTGTCAAGCAGCTAATCTACTGAACACCTGCCTCAGCCCTAATTTAAATCATATCAAAGTAACATCCCACTTTAAAAAAAAATTATAGTAGACGCACATGCACTTTGCTTATCTCCGTCACCATTTTCATAAAACTGCACTTTAAGAAGAAGGCAACATTATGTGAGTCATGATGTGAGCTGACAGTGAGCACAGTGAGAAAAACAGAAAACACAAATGTGGTGTGTGAGCATGTGTGTATGCATGTGGGGTGGTTGGAGGGTGGGGTATTCTGAAGCCCAGTTAGCCGAATGAGGTCACATCCATGCCTGAGGGGAAAAAGGCCTCTGCTGTGGGGTCTCCAGGCCAGTGGACATCAGTGAGATGCCCCGGCCCACAGCCACACAGGCAGGGACTCCCCCCAATGATCCTCAATTACACCATTGTTCTGAGTGATTCCACTCTCCCTAGGCTGGTTAGGCACCATCTCCTTTCTCCACAAAAAGCTTTGTAAAAGCTTTCACCCAATGCGGTGAGTACTAGGCCCACTAACATGGGTAGATATATTGATTTGTTGTAGAAAGACAGTTCCTCCCCTCTGCCAGAGTGGAGAGCTGCATGGAAAACTACATGCAGGCTAGATGACTTAAATGCTGAGGACAAAACAAACCATCAAAAATAAAATGTAATCTTGTTAATTTTAGTTAAGAGTGTGTGTGCACAAGCGGGGGTTTCTGTGTGCCCTAAATGATTTTTGACTGTCAGAATCAGAAAGAGAAGATAAACGACTGGTCCAGTCTGCTGATGGAATAGCCTACATGGCTCATCACTGACACTAATGGGTCTGATGATGTATGTTGCCACTGGGAAGCAATTCCATCAAGTCAGTAGAACCACAACACAGAAATGGAAAAAAGAGCAGAAAATAAGAACAGTGAAACTTTCCCCTAGGTGCTTCTAGTAATATTTTCTCTACTGGCTAATGTGATGTGACACCCAATGTATGGTGGTAAAATGTTCAGCAAAAGTGAGAAGTAATTTATTAAACTACATGTTACAGAGAAAAGTAATAAAACTGGGAGGGACTGATACAAGTAAAAAAAAGGCTAATTATAGGGTTTTTATATAGTTATGGCCTGATGTCATTACCAGAAACTGTTACTGTCACTACGCTGAAACCTCAACATCAAAAAAAGCGGTTATGAGATACAAAGAGTTCTTCCCACGACATTCCTCAGTTTGAAACAAACACCTGACTATCAACAGCAATGCATTAAAAAAGGCCCCTTTGGTTGGTGAACGACATTTGGCTATTCTGGGTCAAAGAGCTCCTAAGTTCATGAGCAATTTTCCAATTATGCTCAATAATACATCACCTTCTGTCTCATCTGCTCTGTGGCCATAATCTAATAGAAGCAGGCTGCTGGTCTCATGGGGCCAAAATTAGAACCCTGCTGGATCACTAAGGACAAGAACGTCTTTGTAGGGTGCTCATTTCCTCTCAGTCCAACTAGAATTAGACAAGGACATACGATAATCTAATCTGAAATCAAATATAAAAATAGAAAATATCACTGACCTACTGAAGTGAAAGGCGTCTGATGGAAACATGAAGAAAGAGGGGGCATCTGACTTTCCTAACTACAACAGTTGCATGATTTTCATCAGGATTGCTCTCATCCCTTAAATATTCCATAAAAGATAATCATCTAAGGTACACGCTGTCCACCTGCCTTCTATTTGAGAACAAGAAAATTTTAATTTCCTTAATGGCTTTATATGAGATTGCATAACAAAAAAGGTCTCTGGGTTGAGACAGCTACAATGAGTGTTGCAAATGAACCTCAGATATGTCAAGGTGCTGCAGTGTGGCCTGGTGGTGGGGGAGGACATCTTCTGACATAAAGGTCAGGCAATAGGTTTGATCCCCATGGGTCCTGTCAAAGTGCCCTTGAAAAAGGCTACCTGCTCACTCAGTGTAAGTCAGTCTGGAAAAGGGCACCAGCTAAATGACTTGAGTGTTAAATTGTTTTCTTTTCACTCTTGACTCTAAGTGTATAGATCTGCCGGACCATGCTTAAAGCAACAGTGTCCAAGAGAAGCCACATAGAGGGGGTTCATTTGCATTTGTGGTTAGCAGGGGGTTGGAAGCTTTCCATGAGAATGACATAACTGAATAAAGGAGAAGCTAGCTGCAGCAGAGATGGGTTAGGTAGACATTCAGGAGAACTGTTAACACAGAGAGAGTGTGACACTCAACAAGAAGAGGGAAAATGGTGTCCTCGCTCTTCTAGTTAGCCTGAAGTGAACAAAGTGACATGGCTGTTTCATTCTCCCTCTCAGAAGAATATTAAGCAGAGCAGACGCACAGGAGCACTCCCTGATCACATTACTCGTCTGTGCCTGCCTGCTCCACAGCATCATGTGAGCACCGCCCCTCGACCACACTGCGACATCAATTTGCTTCAAAACACTGGACTGATCAATCACCTAAAAGGCTCAGGCTTGTCAGGGCCAATGAATTACAGAGTTTGGCTTAAGTCTAAAAGAGCTGCTTATATTCAATGCTCTGACCTCATTTCTGCAAGATGATGGGTGGATAAATACTGTAGCTGAGCAACAGTAGGGTGGACACACATCATTTCTGGTGGAGGTTGAGTATTGGTTTTCATTCTCTCATTGGAAAAAATTGTAGATTTACCTGGAAAGGGTTGTGCCGCTGAATGCAGCCAAAAACAAAAAGGATAATTTACTCTGACAATGCAGTGCATTACAGAGTGGGAACGCACTTGGTGTGGAAACACAGAAGCCATGATGAATGGAGAATGTGTTCCTTGTGTATGCTCTCAACTACAATATACACTGTAGTATTTTAATCAGGTTGCTCTAGAAAATACATTAGATTATGGGCTGAATGTATTCTCTTTGATTGGTTTATATACAACCAAGTCACCTGTTAACAGTGCTGTCAAAGCCACAGTTCAGTTGGCCTATGTTGGTAAGAATTGAAGAACTTTACTTTTTGGGGAATAACAAAAAATATCTCCATTGTGGTCATTTTAGGTTTTTAGGTTAATGAACATGTATAAATGTTGGACTGACTCAGACAAATCCTGCACCACAGTGTGGCAATTTTGTTAAGTGAAACCCAGTTAAGTAATTATCAGTTTGTTTTGTAAATTTCCCACTAATTGTGCACTGATCTGTTAATAAAAATGTTAAGATTTTATTTTTGAAATTTTAGGTTGAAATTTTATTTCAAACATTCTGATGAAATACTGTTCAGGTTGATTGGAGTAAAAATATACAGCACTAATACTGTTATTTTCAGAGCTATTGTGTTAATATTTTTAAAGCTGACCGCAAGACCATAAAAATAAGCGGAAGTGAGTCTTCTTTATATTGCAAGTATTGTAGAAATGCAGCCACGCTGTAGACTGCCCACATAAACCTCTTTTCAGTTACATGGATTATCAGTGTACTCCTGTACACAGAAGGCAGCTCTTTAATTACACTTTTATCTACACTAACACTATCAGCCCTCCAATTAAGGGTGAATGTATTATAGTGTGAGAGAAGAAGGAGACCTCTCTGATCATTATACTCCAAATTACCACACAGAAAACATCCCATTCCACAATAGTTAATTTGCAGTTTTTGTGTGAGAATCTATAAAAATAAATCTACAAAGATTATTATCCAAATACAGTGAATGAAGGATGAACAACAATTGAGGGAAAAGTAAATGTAGACAAACAGTGATTTGTGAGCCGCTGTGTATGTTGCATAATATCATCTAAATCAGAGACAGAACTGCATTTTAATGGGCATTTCTTAGGCACAGCCACTGTTAAAAGAGAAAACAATGACTACAACTTTACTTTCTTTCAAGTAGCGTCCTCTTTAATTATTGTTTGTAATTCTAGATTTCACATAGAATACAAATCTTTGCCCTTCTTATGTAAGAATGAGCAAATGGAGAAGTTTTGACAGATTACATTATTACCACAACGGTAACATTTTCATCATTTTGGAAACTGGCAACCACGATGAGGTGGCAAGGTCACAATCACCATGAGGCTGATTCATTTTACAGATAGATTTTTAAATCATACTGAGATGTACATCTGCAGTCATCAAATCATCAATCTGACTCCACGTGGGATTTAATGTGAACTCCCCGTGAAAGATTTTGTTCGAATAAATCTAATCTCTTCTCATTGCCTATCTCACAAAAACTGCTGAGGCTTTTAGAAATGCTGATTTGGTAGTTATTCTTTTCTATTTCTCACAATCTTAAGGCCCACTGTTAAACTGAAAAACCATACCGACTTCTTATTTTTTCCAAGGGACAGCAAGGGAAGCAGACAAATGAAGAGGAGGAAAACAAAACAGAGTGGGAGCCATCATGTAAAGAGGTAACAAAAAAGCTAGAAAAGAGGACTGCTGACAAGTTAAAACCTCATCGCTCAGTTGAGATTATTCTTGTCTGGGTTCAAACAGCTGGGATTGAGCAGAACAAAGCCCATGATTGACGAGATGATGTTCCTTTCATTAGATTGTGCTCAGGGATGGGTCTCTCTTGGTGCAGACACGCGGCACACACCCAGCCATCAGTATCTGATAACAACAGCGCTAACACCCATCAACAGATTGTGAGTACTAGAAAAACATGTAATTCAGTGCGTATGTCTATGTAAGGCAATCAGAGGTGTTAAAATGACTGATTACTAATCCCAGCTGCTGTCCAATTTCTCTTGAAATGTCTTGCTCTTGTTTGCCAGCATTTTTTCAAACTGAATACTCATCAAAAAAAACCTGCTGCACATCTTTGAACGTCTACATTCTGTAGGATTTCTGTATCCCTGGTTGCCAACAATTATTCAGATACTGCCAGTGGTATTGTGGGATGCACGGCAGAGGCAGCAACAGCAACAGCAAACAGTCCTCAGACAACTCTGTGCAGCAGAAACCTGACCTTCCAGTGCCATTATTTCAACAAAAATCAATGCCAACGAAGGGCACTTTGGGAGGGGAAAGGCAGC
Organism: Lepomis macrochirus; assembly: GCA_024633595.2. Lineage (NCBI taxonomy): Eukaryota > Metazoa > Chordata > Actinopteri > Centrarchiformes > Centrarchidae > Lepomis > Lepomis macrochirus. The sequence continues at coordinate 8,046,739 of JALXJV020000009.1, forward strand.
CGTGCATGTGTACAGAGGGTGAGAAGCCAAATGAGAGGGAGTGTTTATGTTTGTATGTATAAAATATGTTGTATGTCATTGGTCTGTTTTTTGTTCCTTGAATCAAGCCATATACATCTGCTTAAAATAAACCTAAACCTAAACAGTCAGTTCACCCAAATTTAATTTTATAATTGGCCCTTGTATTAACCATGCAGGTTGTTTTAACTGTGCTTGCATAGAATTTGATATCCTTATCTAAGACTTCTGTCAGCACACTGCAGGGGGTGCATGCTCTTGGCGAACGCTCCTCACAACCCCAGGAGGAACCTCACTACTGGCAGCAGAGGCTGACTGACTGACAAAAGGTAAGTTAAGATCAAGGTACTGATATAACTGATGCTGCCAAAGTCTCAACAAAATCCTCTGAGAAACACAAACACTTCTACACTCCTAGACTTTACTATTGTCTGGCTAAGCCTGGTTAATCCCTTTCACAATAATTTTAGACTTCCCATTGGCACTGCAGCTGTATTAGAACAACAAATAAGACATTGTGTACAGTAAAGAACATTATGGCAATCTCACACATCCAGGCTGATGTCTGTTTAAAACATTTTGTCTGATATTGTATGAAAACAAACACGCTATCTGAATAACTTGGTATTTGTGCTTCTTCTGTTTGTCTTTGACTGGCTTGTGTAATTTACATAAGAGGAACTTACCTCTCAGGTTGTTTTTTCCAACCTGGTTTGTTTTCTTTCAGAGAGGGAATTCCCACTCTGTTAGGTGACACACTGGTTCAGATCTGCAGCTGCCTGCAGATCCGAGGAAAGGCTTTCTGGTAAAAGGTGTTTGTGAACAGTTCCAGCTCCAAATACCCCTCTACATATGGGAGTCATTTCATCAAACTATAACCACAAAACCACCAAGTACAAGATTCTACATCAACTAATACAATCTTAGCATGTTAACACAACAATTACCATGTTGCTGGTGCTGCTCCATGAGCACTACATGTTTACAGGCTCAAAAATCAGAGATGTTGTAGGAGGGATATTGATGCAGGCAGGAAGTTCACTCCTTTCACATACCTCGTTTCTCTTTCTTACTCACACAAATGCTCACTGACATCAACTTCAGCATCAATACACCCTTTTATTGACAGATACTTTCTGCCAGTCGTACTGGGCAAAAGCACTTTGCAAATGTGCTGAGAATTTCCACATGGCAAGACTGTGTTGTCAAAAATGTATTTGGGGCCATGTGACTCCAGTAACCAGGAAGCTTTTTTTTGCTTTGCTTTTCTCACAAGTGTACACGGCTTTGATAAATTCCTTTTGCCCAACGCAGCAGACTTGAAATGGTTAGTCAGTTAATTGATCAGTTGATGGTTAGATAACTCAACTAATCTCTCAAGTTATTCAGAATTGAAAAATGTGCTGGTCTTTTTACAACTTTTCTGTAAAATAGACTATTTACATCTGTTCTTAACTGTTATTACTGGTAAATTACTTCTGTTGGTACCAGGTAGCTGTAGTATCTACAGTATTATAGGTACTAGTATTGTACCTATATTATGTTGTACCTATAATGCCTGTTGCATTATTATACAACAGGCAGCAATGTGATCAGTTTCCAGTTGTTCAAAATACCAATAATACACTAGCCAGCTTTAACCTAGCTTTTAACTGTTGATGAAAACAGTTCAGAGGAGGTGAGTATTTATTTCCACTGACATACTTACAACAAACTGATACCACACAAGGGAGCAGGCAGGATTTATTGAAAGGAAGAGAGCAGTGGATCTGCATAAAAGTCAACCACATATTCCTTGGAAAAGACACTGACCAGAAAAGCCTCTTGTGCATAGTTGGATTTATAAGGAAGGAACATGTTGAGTAGACTGATCTTAAGTTGTGCATGCGTGTATGTTTAAGATAGAGAGAGCAAGTATAAAATGAAACAAACACTAGAAAGAAGAAGCACATCTTTCTGAGTAAATAAGTGAACAAACACAATCAGCTGATGGTCTATCATTTCAGAGAAGCTATGGGTCAGCTATGACTAGTCTTATTAACCACCTCAAGATCCATAGCTGCTTCTCCAAATAAATCTTTGCTTTTCCAAATACTTCAGACAGCAGTAATGACGTAATGGAGAACCAGTGGTAAATAGAGAAGCTATGCCCTTGAGGAACAGATACATCTACAATACCACTGTCTCAAGGCTGTTTAGTGCACACATGGAAACTTTCAAACTGCTGTTCATCCTCCTCCTCCACCTCCTCCTCCTCCTCTTCCTCCTACTACTACTACTCCTACTACAACTACTACTACTACAGCATTTAAAAATACTACAGTGCTACAAAAACACAGGCTTATATCATATTTTTTAGATGTAAGCTTGTCAAAATCAGTCAGTATTTTGATGAAAATTACAGTCCTCTGGCCCAAATATATTGTGGAAAATCTTGAATTTGCTAGGAATAAGCTGCAAGTGGTTTTTCTGAGAATACAATCGCACAAAGAGGGATGCTAAAAAATGTCTAACTTTTGCCCATATTTTTGTCACCTACTAAAATAGAGTATGAAAATGACATTTGGATGAACATAGAGAGCTAACAGTTTCTGGGGAAAAGGGAAATAAACATTTAAGTGAAAACAATGTTACATGACAAAAAAGCCTGATATGTTTACACTAAAGGGAATGTAATCACTAATGCAGCTGTCATGACATAACCCTCTTCCCCCAACACATTCTCCCAGCCACACCCTACTGGCTACAGTTGATACAGTTTGAGATTCATAACAGGACCTTGCTAATTACTGCACTTGCAACAGGGGTATCCTCATGACGTGAGCAATATTACATTCTCCACAGCTGTTTTTTAGTCCACACCTGTACATGTTGCATGTTACAGATGATCAACCATGTACACAAAGATTAACGTCCACCACCTGCCAGATGGCGGGAAAACAACAGCCTGAGTGCAATCTGGACGTGTAGAAGTAATAATATGAGAGGAGTGTATGTTTCACAAACTCTCATGAAACATACACTATATACTGACTATATGAATATTTCTAATGTATAGCAGAGAAACTCATTGATGCTACAATCAATCACCCCTCAGATATCATGACATAAAATAACAGTAACCACACACCACAATCATGCTTACAATTATAGTGGGTTAAATAACCCAATAAGTGATTTGACAAAAGTGAATTCACACATACTGCTGCTTAGAAGGAGAAGCATTTTTACTACCTTTAATTTTAATTGACAATTTAATATGTGCAGTAGTTTCTAGGTGATAGGATTGCTGTCCCAGAAGCGGTTTCATATGAGAACTTGCTTTATGGTGCCACTAGTGGAGTCATTTTTTTATCACTGCTAGCCCCAGAGTGAAACAAGTCAATTTCATCTATAAACCATCTAATACAGAAGCTGTGGCAAAAAAAACATGTAAACTGTGCAAAAGCTCTATATCTGATACCAACTTTTAAAATGGCCCATATCCAGAATAAGAATTTCCATCATCCTGAAAACAAGAGGCGGAGAATCAGACCCTTTCTTTAACAAAACAAATGAAGAGAACAATCCATAACACTCTCAGACACTGGGTCAATTTATTTGGCAGGGATGTCCCCATTCCACTCTCTCAAATAACAAAGATGGAAAAAAATTGCTAATCGTATCATGTGGTTGGACCTCTGCTGCTGATTTTTTGTGAAAACTCAGATGCATGCTGTTTCAAATATCACATGAAAACACAGTGGGAGACTAATAAAAGGGAGGAGTTATTATATTTTGTTTTACACTGCGCTGCTTATATGCCTTAAACATCAAACATCATACTATATATACTATGAAAAATGTACAGTGTATTTAGTTTGCAACATGTCAGAAAATTGTGAAGAGTGGCCATCACGATTTCCCAAAGCCTAAGGTGTGGTCTTTAAATAGTTTGTTTATGTTTAATAAAGAGTCCTAAACCTATAAGTATACAACTTAAAATGATATTAAATAAGGAAAAGCTGATAACCTTTCACAAGTGAGAAGCTGAGCCAAGAAATGTTTGGCAATTTTTGCATGGTAAATCCACTATCGACAAATCCACTAACTGACCAATCATTTCAGCACTACATATTCTAAGCATGATTTTCTGTACCAACGAATTGTTTTAACATTTAAAATTTTAGATAGTAGCAACTACTTAGGTAACTTCAATTACATGATTTTGTCAGTTCATTTGAACTTTGGCTTAAATAACAAATTACAAAACTACTAACCTGGGTAAAGGTAAAAAGGAGATGGTGGAGAGATCAGTAGAGACAGTGACATGGGATAGAGCAGCAAGAACAGGTCAGGGTTGCCTACCGTGGTTGTCATCTGACTGGTTGAACCCACACAGCTGACATATGGAGCGGACCCACTTGTTCATCTCCTCTTCAGTCTCAGCTACAAGATAAAAAGTGCGGTCTGAGGTCTTGATGTCAAATACAAAGCTGTCCTGGAACTCCTTCCTCTTAAAAGTCAGGCCAGCGTCCACCTGCTCGCAGCAGTGCAGATCGATGACCCTGATGGGTTTCTTGGAGTGGTCGTTCTTGTAGTACTCAAGAACATCAGGGTCACCACTCATGCGGCCGCTGCGAAGTATGAACCAGCGTTTCTTCCATGCCTGGGAAAGGAGATTGAAAGGTAAGAACATGACATCAGTACACGAGATGAATACACTTACCCCGTAAAATCATATGTGTGTTGACATAGAATGATACATTTGAAATACATTTTATGAAAGCAACACAGAAGTCATCTGCATTTTAAATAATAATTTAAATTATACACATATTTGATTTCTTACTGTGTGTGATGTAGAATGTAGCTGTGGCAATGCACTCAATCGCTGGACTTCAGTTGTGATGTTAACTGTTGATCAAACAGACCTCAGAGAAACTTAAGTCTCCTTACTTGAGCAGATTATTGTGCTTTACTACGCGTGTGGTTGTGTGTGGTTTGTGTGTGCGTTGGAGGGTGTGGAGGGGGGGCAGCAGGTGTTTACTGCCTCCCAACGTATTTCCTGTGCTGATATCCCTCTGTGAGCTAAGAGAGAAGCAGTTCCTCCATGACAACCTCATTACAAGACTGCAAGATCCTCCCACTTAAAGAGCGGGTGAATGACACTGCTTTGGTCCAATCAAAATCAAGCTACATCCGCATATGATTGTCTCTCTTGAGCTGATGTTTCCCTCAGAGTATAAATAAACATCTCTTGTCATAACCACATGAAAAGGCAGCAAGTACACGCTCCGACAATGCAAGCAGTTATGGCGCAAGAGCAAGAAACCTAAAATGTACATGTTGATTTCACACCAATAACACCATTGTTGTATTTATCAACTAGAAAAGCACAAAGGAAGAACACTGCCCTTGATTACAAAAGCTCCATATGTGGCTGTCTTAAAGAGCCTCTGTGCAAAGAGACAAAAGAGGAAGATAGACCAGGAAGGGAAAGGGGTAGTAAAGGGGGGCTGAGGGGAGATGTTGGACATTTGCCAGAGATGCACTTCCGCCAGGCAATGTCTCTCACATGCAGGCTGCTGACACACAGGATCCTGCAGGCCCCCTTTCTCTCCATCAACACAGACACTGCCGCAAGGCTAACTGCCCTATGCCCTCCTCAAACCAGAGTGACGCCATACATATGAACGAGTGAGGACAAACACACAAACAGGACAGAAAAAAATGATTGCATTACATATCTCATGTGCTTTTCAGAGAGATATTCATAATCTTCTCTGGAAATATACATGCTAAATGTTTACTTAGGCTATTACACTCAGAAGTAAAAATAATGATGTTGGAATTAGTAGCTTCGGTTCCATTGCCCTGTATCTGTCACACTGTCATGGTTTCCTGGTAGACACAGAGCAGAGCCATCTTTAATATTACAACTGTGCTGTACCTAGTACGACAAGTAAAGATATATGCTATATATATTTATATATAAATATGTGCCTATTCAGAGTGTTTCAGACTTTACATAAAGCTGCAATCTGCAATCTGCTCAGTAGTCATTGCTGTTCCATTTCAGCATCCATCAAATCAATCAGAGTGTGTGGTGGCACAGGATGGCACTCTCCTTTTAATCTGCGTCTGCACTTCTTGGTTATGGTAAGTTTCATAAAAAATGTATAATTTGCTCTTACATGTCTTTAGGAACTACAGTGTCTTTTTTTGATGTTGGGGCAGTCGTCTCTGCTATAATACGCTGTGGTAAATCCTCAAATATCTTAAATGCAAAAACCTTGGCTACTAGCTATTAGCTTACATTGATCCAACTGATATCATGCTGATAAAAAGTAACATAATGACTCATACATTATATTTTGAGATGCGAAATGTACTGAAATGTTATTTCGACATGTAGGGAGTTCTGTTTGTTTTTCCTCTGAGAAGTCAACGCAGGTACAAGAAGAGGCAGAAACACATTTTGTTTCTTTTTTTTTCTTCCAGGAAGTGCAGATTGTGATCTTATCTTCAGTTTGTAGCTAGGGTACTACTGAGGTACTGTGGTATAAGACTTTTTCATTTTATTTTCTCACAGACTGACACACTGATAAAAGCTGGAGTCACAACAACCTTAATGGTGTTCATAGTAGAGCTGTGCTGCTGTGTGCGTCTTAGCACTGGCCGTTGTCTGGTGAAATAACAGAAAAAAGTGTGAACAGTACAGGTTTAATCAGCTGCTAGAGTCGTTCAGTTGTGTGAAAACTATGTATTAGGTCATTTGTCACTATGGGAGGTTGTTATGAATGTTCACTAACGCAGACTGCCCTGGTGTGAGAAAACAGATTCAAAGAAATCAACAGTGTTACTCATCAAGTTTCCTTATAAAGGATTCCACTTGACTGTGAACTTCCTTATTTCATAAAAATACAGTACATTCATCACACTCCTCCAGAAGAACAAATGCAAAGTACTGCATAGCCTTTTTTTCCTTTTCCAGATCTACATAGCTCTTTGATGTAGAGCCATTGTACCATTCAGAGAGAAATCTCTATAACTCTTGCAAGCCCCATTTAAATATTATTGCCTTTTCTGGAAAGACGAGCGAGCATCACTTAATTGAGACCTGGAGCGACGCCCAGTTTCAAGAGGTCAGTGCGACCCAGCTCGGTTATTCCTGGCATCCTTCGGCTGGGGCAGCATATTAACCCAGGCCAGCAACAGCTCTCAACCAAAGAGGAAATACAACTCACTTTAGGAGGACTTATCATACTAAAAATAGAATGACTATTTTCCACAGGAAAAGCAGTCGCTGCCTAATTCAAGAACAAAATAATTCACAGCTAGATCTGAATGAGGGGGCTGCATGTTTCCCTCTGTCACTTCAAGAACTGCAAGAACCTCACAGAAATATTGCATGTTAAATGAAAGAAAATTTGAAGTGCATTCCGTTAGGAATCAGCCTTTTCAACAACACAACTGGCAGTGCAGCTTTCCCTCTTTCTTTCATACACTCTTTCAAATTTGAGTAAACTTTCCTTGCAAAGTAAATCATGGGAGAGGAGGACACAACAAAATGATCTAACGCACCCACCGCCTGCCCTACAGAGCATGTCTAAGACCATCGATCACTGTCAAAGCTCTGGGAAGTGAGGGCTAGAGCTGTAAAACTAGGATGAACTCTCCCAGCCCTCCAACTTTCCCTTCCCCCTCGCGGCTTTGGTTTAAGCTACATCGCTGTTTGAGAGGGGTTGGGGGGGGGGCTCAGCCAAGAGAGACACACTGCCCTTATTAACAACTGGACTGGATAGTCCACTGGACCACTGAGATAGCAGTGAGACAGGCTACTAATCACACTAAAACAATATCAATTGTATATTGCCATAGCAATTTGCTGCAAACCACATGGGACATGTTGTAACTCCCACATACTGGCATTTGTTCATCTTTCTGCAGAAGAGATCAAAGTCAAATGAAGGTCATATCTGAGCATAAAACAACCACATAAAGCAAAAACCAAACTTTATATTGTTAATAAGAAAAAAGGTAAGGACAAAACTTCCTCATTTAAGTTTAAAACTCTATATTAAACTACTATTGGGATTATAAGGGTCTCAACTTGAGACTATAAAAATAAGATTGCCTGCCAGCTCTTTAAGCTCTCCAAGAAAAGCAGCCATCCGTATCTATGAACTCACAGTGTTTAGTCCCTTCAGTCAGATTCAATCATCCCATAAAGACTTGATCGTACCTTGTTCCTACACAGTCTTATTTGTCCTGTGCTGATGGCAGCCAGCTACAGATACAGAGATACTACAGTGGAGGACAAAGGATAACACGTCTGCATCTATTTTAGATGACTGGGAAGGAAAAAATCTAATAACAAAACTCCACAAAACAATCTTTTGAACAAGTTTCTTTCTAAAAATAGGATCAAAACTGGTTTGTCTTGCCAATTCCTTTTGTTTCTATGAATGTTGATAAGTAGACATGTTTTGCTCTATTTTTGGCAGACTGGAAAACAATGATACTCTGGGAAAACAAACATATTTATACAAAGCTCTCAGTTCTCAAAAATGAAAGGGATACAATTGTCTAGTAGCCTATGTGTTGATAGTTCTCCAAGGCGTTATACCACATTTTAGGTGATAAATACACAGCAACAGCTGATAAGTGACATCAATCATTTACTCTATTTGCATATATCTAATCCAACACTGTAAAAACAGCACAGTCTCATGTCTTTGAACTCAGACTCATCGCTCTGCTGTCCTAGTAACACAGACTAATAAACTTACAGATCATTGTGGCCTAAACAATTATCCAAGGTGTGCCTTTAACAGCAATAGAGTAATACATAGTGTGTGTGTAGTAGTAGGCTGAGTCAACAGGCTGGCTGATAAGCATTAGTCCCCATGTTTTTAAATGTGCATGAGCAAACATCCAAACTAAACACATATGCTATCTAAGTTAAAGGTTAGAATAGTCGTGTTTACCTCTCCTCCTATTAAAGCAAAAAGAGGAGACAGCAGATTGTTGTCTTTGACTTTTGCCTTCTCTGCTTTACCTGCTGCTGCAGTACACACACAACACAGCTGCACAAACACTGGCACTGTGGAGCTACGGCAGAGCCTTTTTCTCATCTATTACCAGCTTTTGTAAAGGTCATGTGACTCTGAATAATTGGCTACAGTCAGACTGGACGCCTCAGGCAACACGTCTCCCATTTGATCTGAGCGACAGCACATCTGTGAGCGAGTGCTCACACACAATAACAACACAGTGATGAAAGTGCATGAAAATGCACTGGTGCTGGGCCATTACTGCTTAATTACAGTAAAAGGTGAGTTGAGAGGAGTCCCATCAGTGTTCTCTGAGGTCCCACTGGTGAGCTTCTAAGGGACGGGACAGAGCATGCAGTAAATTAAGAGGAAGAAAAGTGGTCAGGGGCATCATCCAGTTTCAGTCAATAAGGACTCCCAGCAGTTCACATTTGGTATGAGTATCAAATATTGGGACGCTCTGTGTAATATGAAAATAAAATATTTCATTTATTGGTTTTGTAGAAAAACTTCAATATTCCTCAAAGTACAGAGGTATCTCTACTAAAACTATATCAAAATGGCCCTTTTAGTGGAGGTTTCCAAATTGTAGAAAGCCTAACTTTAACTAACTAACTAACTATTTATATGTTGACCTTCCCATGTAAAACACATTGTGACCTTGTTTTCAAATGTTATATACTAAACTTTATTTTGAAGGATTCAAGGAGACTACCAACTGCTCATATGTTAGCAAGATGCAGCTTTTTATTTCACTCACTCTAAATGGTAACTGGTTCTAGGTAAAGACATCAGACATAGCAACCTTCCCACCCACATCTATTCTTTGTGGGTGCTGTTTCCTGGCTTCTCAAAGTTAGTGAAGAACAAAAGAGGAATATTTAGCACATTGGTGAATTCATTTCTTATCCCTTCTGGTGCCTGAATAAGGCTAGAATTTCATCTTTCCAGAAAACACCTCTTAACAAAAGAACAGCAGTGAGGACCACTTTGCAACGCACGAATTAAAGGGTGGGACTGCTATAATGGCCATGATCGTACGAGAATAGCTAAACACTTGTCATTCTGGTTAATGTTGTGGGAGTGGACAATGCTGGATGGGCTGCAGCAGACAATGACGACAACGTCCTGATTATCTCGTCCTAATCAATAGAGGGTTACACATGAGCCTACATTCCAGGAACAGATGGGAGTTTCAGCAAGTGAGGGAATGCAATCCAGTTATATTTGAAGAATATCACCTGGCCATTTACACAGCACAAAAACATATTTTAATATTCTAATTTGCATATTTGCATTCTAATGATATCCCAGCGTTCTGTGAAAAATCATCAAAAGCAGAAAAAGAAGATGCTCTGTTCATGTAAGAGCTGAATAGTTCACTAAAAAATATACTTCTTTCTGACATGTGTCCTGTATTTCTTTTTACCTATGTGACATCAGTTTATGTAACAGTGAGCTTAAATAAAACACAAATGGGCATGAGAGAGCATGGGGAAGTTCCTTGGAAATCATACAGTTTACACAGGGCTCCACATCTTGGCTCTGAGGGAGATGTAAAGCAGACAACTGTCCTAGACAAAGTTTATAACACGTTTCTGGAGCATTTCCAATAAATTCAGGTCACAAACAAAAGAGGGGTGCAGCAGTGCGCCAACAATGTGTGGCCATTTTGCATTTTCAGTAGGTCCAACCCGTCCAAAGGTGGACCCATTATCTGTCTTGAGAGGTGAAGAGATCCAGATGCTCCATGACTCTGTCCCATCCGTGTATCCGGAAAGGTAAACATGAAAAGATTTTAAACAGAATTGCTGAGAGTATAAAACTACAGGCATTTAAGTCCAACAGATGCATTAGAGCTCTGTTGCATATCAAATCAAACTGCTCAGGTTTCCCAATAGTCAAAACACTGACCTTGGAAGGCCAGCAGCTGCAAAACATAACACAAGCAGACAAGAACCAAACAGGCCTATAAATTCTTGTGTGTTAATAAAGAAGGTGGGAGGTTAGCCACGGAGCGCCAAGACAGACAGGGTCCTCTTGAGGGTAGGAACACTTATCTCCTGATGTTTCCCTCATGTGTGCAATTGCCTACTTCACATTCTCCTTTTGCGCAAGACATTAGCTTTGAAACCCATCTAGTGCATGTAGAGTAGACCTGATGTGATTCAGCTTTTATGACATTATAGGAAAGATGATTCCACATACAAAGTCATCATATGACAGTGATGGAAAGCTCCTTCCTACAGGTGTGATGATGATGGAGAGGGCTGTTGCATTTGGTACCTACAGTCCTCATTCATTCACTTCACTGGAGTAATGATCTGCAAAATCTGTAGCACATTCTATGAAAAACAACCTCTCAAAAGCTCTCAGTAGATATAATCAGCCTCAATTTGCAGTTGAACACTTCCATCATTAGAAAAATGAGTAATCGCTCGTCATGTCTGCATATCAGCCAAAGGCTGGGCTTATTTAGCGTGAGCCCGCCCTGACAATTTGAGTAACGGGGAGCATTATCTTTAATCAAAACTCTTTGTGTCACTTCCCCTGCCTCTGCCATCTGCTGCGGCTCATACATGTCTATGTATGGAGGGTGTGGTTTGAGCATCTTCTGGTCTCGCTGACTCTTTCCAAGGTGGTTTTAGATGTGCATCTAAAACCACCTTGGAAAGGTGGATAAAACACAACAATTAAATCGGGTGGAAACTCTCTGAAATGGTCTCTTCAGTACCACAGAGTAGAAACATTTACATAAGGGGAAAGTCTAACCTCAGCACTTTAATCTGTCACACTGTCACACAGCTCAAACATAATAGTGCCTGTAACACTTCTCTCCTCACCCACTTGTGCGCATCATTACAGAGGCCACTGATGTTGCATTCAGGGTCTTGCACGTATGATACACAGCTCATATATTGGAAAATATATCACGTAGCTGGAGCACAACAGCGCACACAATTCCACAATACAGTAGCTGTCTTTAGTAATTTCTACATGCACACAATACTAATATATTCCTCAGTAGAGCATGGACTTTTTGTTCCACCTGAATAATTGCACTAATTGAATAAACTTTTTTAAGAAGTAATTGTAAAATAAAATAAAATAATTAAATAAACCAATCCTCTGCGACCCAACCCCAGATAAGTGGATGAAGATGGATGGAATTAAACCAATCATTATGTTTATGTGTTTAAGATGCTATCCATGACAACTAATTATCAATAATTATGTCAATTAACATTCTATTTTCATTATGTCATATTGTTTTAAGTATTCATATTTTGGTTATTCAGCCTTTCTGTCATAATTCAACTCACAATTTGTCTCCTGCCTTAATTTGAAGAGTTTCTGTTTTTGATCACTATTTCTTATTTAGCATGGACCATTAGTTCAATATTTTCAAATTACAGATTCTTAAATCCTTAAATACAAAGTCAAAACAAAGCATGTAAATGTTAAACCAGAAGACAAGGGAGAGGGAAAATGTAATTATAACTGGAATTATATTGGAGCAATGCCCTTGTATCACAAGTCACCCTAAAATTGTTGTCTATTTCTGTTTCACCTGCCATGCTGTAATTTGTGTAAACAAATACATGCCACTTCATCCACAGAAACTCCATGTTTTCTGCAACATGCAGACATCAAATTAATTAATTTCTTAATGGCACAATAAAATGGTCAAATAATAAACAAACTGATGTGTTAAAATGATTACAAGAGGAATGCATTAATAAGATTTGAACATCTGGGGCTGAGAACTTCCAAGATGCCTCCAAGTGGGAGCATTAAGTTACCTTAAAAAACCTAGGAGTCACACAAGGCCTTGGACAAAATAGTTTATTCTTATCTGAGCTTCAGTTGAAGGACATTTCACTTCCTATGACTGCAATGACTCATCACTGTCTGGATATTCAGATTTAAAAAATCTATGCAATACAATACAAAACAATCCAAAGAATATTAAAATTACAGAGATGCTATTAGAATTTGTCAGCATGGCTACTTCTATGGTGGTTTTAAGACTGCATGAAAAAACTGAAATTGAAACATAGTATGTAAACAGTTTTTCCAGTGTATCTCTGTTTCCAAAACCAAATTATTTATTATGGCTTTACAGAGAAACCTGTGCATACTTGTAACTGTTTTTATTTTGACTACTACAACCATCTCAAACACAACATCAGCCAAAAGGCACTTTGCTAACACATTTCCGGCTAATACAAACTATCGCAGTCAGGCACATGAAACAGAAAGTCAACACATCATGTCACCTTAATTTTAGCATATTTACAGCCGGTAGTGTTACAATGATATTTCACAATGCAACTACCTCCAAAAGTCACTGTCAATTCTACTGCGGCAAGTGTTTACTTTGTAGTACATTATCTGTGAATCATCTGGTCAAACATCCTTGTTCTTGTTATTTTCCTACAGCTGGTGGATCCCTGAAAGCTTCCCTGGATTATTCTGACATGTCTCAAAAGGTTTTATAATTATTAAAAGAGAAAAAACAGTTTCCCTCAATCGTCACATAACTGTTATGCATTGTATATTAACAAATCCATTTAAAAAGGTGAGATATTTTCTCATTTAAGCTGGACAATTACTAATAATGATAATGAATGACTGATATTAGTCCTGTTAACAATGATATATTTTTAAGCCTCATGCCAACAAGCTGATAAATACTGAATTGTGCATACAAATTTTACCAGAATAAATACATTTCCCTCCTTCCTGCAATGTATTTATGTATTTAACCATGTGTGTTTTTTTAGCTGTCACATACTACATTACAATGATAATTCTCAGACAACCAAGCTCATCACACTGATGTGTAATGGACATCAAAAACAGTACACAATTTGTAACACAGAAAAACTTTTTTTAAGTCCTATTCCACAAAAAATGACACTGACATGTTGCCAGGAAGAAAATTGCCACCAGCTAAGGTTCCGCCTATTGGAACACCTGTATAAACGATCACTATGTTTGGTTTTAAATGACTTAACATGCTCATTACTCTAACACAACAAGCCGGCATGCAATTGGACTATCATAGTGCATCAAAGCTGAACCTGCTCAAACAAAGCTGCTAAGGGGTGTCAGAAAGGCACTGGAAGTTCTCAGGTGAGCAACTGCTTTGAGTTTAAAGCAGGGCGTCCCAGGGTAAATAAATGCTAAAAAAGACATTTTATGCCACACATTACAAAACCAACGCAAGGACGTCAAATGTCAGCACTGGCATTCAGACTTTTTTAAGTAAATTAAAAGAGTTTTTACTTTTACTAGTAACACATTTGTCTCAGTTTTTTGTCTACATGTGTGGCTGAGTGGGAGTCCAAAAGGCATTTCTACATCATGACTGCAAAGCCCATTTGCTTCAGAAGACCAAACTAATTACAGTCATATGACATCCTAGCACATGTAAGAGCTAGTAGCATGATTCCTGTATATGACTTTTTGTTTGAATCTAATCAACAGAGCAGAAACTAGATTTCCCCTTATGCAGTGACGGAAGACATACTGCAGTGTAACAATATAATGTACTACATTTAATAGATACATTAGGGTCTTGATCTAGCAGAAGTACACAGCCACACATGGAAGGACATGAAACAAACCGTATACTACATCAGAGGAATTTTATTCTGCTATTATAGTCAGAATATTATCAAACTACAGACTATAGATGCCATGTTTATGGTCTCCCTAGTTCCTGTACTGTAATAATATATGAACTCTGGATCGGCAGGGGTCAAAAATAAAAATAGATTAATCCCAGAAGTAGTTTTGGTCAGCTGTTGAAATGTATTGTAGTAGTCTGACATGTTTTTTATTTTAAGCACCACTAAATGAAACCATAAGCCTGTGATAGTGTACTTTGTGCGAGTTGAGCAAATAAGTAAAAGCATTTTCACTGCTGGCCCAAATCACAAGAGAAAAATCAATGGGATCTAATTTACTTCAGAAGGGCAGTATTTCAAGCTCTTGATAGATGGAAATACATTATATACCCACAGACCAATTTAATTTCTTTCCCTGTCATGGGACCTCTGTCACAACACTTCCTGTAGGTACCATCCAAAGGAAGTCTGGCATCTGCTATTGGTGCAATAATTAAGTTTTGGACAGAAAACACACATGCTAAACCAAAGTTCATGGCAAAGGACAGGATATTATGACAAAAAGTCATAAGTCAAATAAGGCTCCCATGGTGAAAGAATGGATGTATTTGGGGTTGGAATTATTTTTGATAAAGTACAATTTTATGACAGTTATGACTTTTTTCCTTGATTTCTTTTGAATATCAATTAAGACAATTGCTAAGAAGAATACAAAATTGATTTACAGAAAATTTACAACAATTTGGATTAGATATTGATAATTAAGATCAGGAAATCAATATGGTAGCCAAACATTCCGTTTCCAGCTTCTTAACTGTGGCAATGTTCTGCTTTTTAGGTTAGGGTTAGAGTTAGTTGTACAGTTGGATGCTCAAAAGAAGCAATGTAAGGTCACCTTGGGTTCTGGGAAATTGCAATAGGCATTTTTTACTAGCTTCTGATTTTTTAGCCCTAAATAATAATCAATTAAACAGGTTAAAATATTTTTCCCCTTAGTAAGACACTTTGCTGGTTAAAAAAAGTTAAAAATGATCAATAGATTAACCAACAATGAAAATTATTGCAAGTTGCAGCCTTATGTCAATCCCAACGATCTCTTTAAGTGAACACATCTAACAGTGATAAACTACTCTGACTTTGATACTGCAGTCATATAAAGCCACCCCAGTTTTGTAGCTTCTGGGGAAAGGCCCACTTGCGGGGCCCACAGATAAAGTGGAACAAGGAAAATGTCTGTGTGAGTGCTGGGTGTCTGTCAAAGCAGGAACTGGGAGGCGTTCTCCGTTGACCTCTGAGGGCAAGGACTTCCCAAAGCCCCTCTGCAAAACAACAGCAGACCCAGCAGCTGACAGTGGGACACAGACGACTGCTGCTCTGCTATGCCTGCCTTGAAAACTCCCTGACTCACTCTGTCTTCCTCTCTCCTCTAGCTTACCATCCACAAGGGCAAGACAGTAAAGCCCTGAGAAACTGGCAACGGAAGACGCAACAGCTATCACCTTGCCGATATGATCTGTCTGGAATGTGGTAATGCTTAACTGTATGTGAACAGACACGTTTGTGATGTCAGATACAACAACGGGCAGATGGGAGGGTTTAACCAAGAGCAGCTTGATCTCGACCTGAGAACAGGAATTAAATTGTTTACAGTATCACACGTTGTATAAATGATTCATACATGCATGATACATTTAGATGACATATTATTATGCATATGTCAACACTGGGAATCACAAAGAGGTGTACCTGTCTACTAAAAAGCAGGAGAGGAAGAGGTCTGAAAACACTTTTTTTCCTGTGTTTATTAGGGATCAAGGAAGAAAAACTATTGTCAGCACTATATACTATATCAGTATAGTATTCTGATTTGTTAGGTGATAGGTTGTCGCCTGAGCAGCAGCTACAAGATTGTTCTGGGGTTAATGTAGCAAACATGATGAAGCATATTGTCTGACTGGTGGGTAAAATAATCTCAACAGAACTATGTAAAAGGCAATGGTGCTTTGTATTACTCTGTTGTTTTCATGTTCCTTGTGCTTACTCTGGACATTGTTCAACAAAAGCAACCAGGCCACTCCCACCTCCCCTAACAGCACTGCCCACCACTGGAGCCTCGATCAGTCCCCGACAGGAGGTAAATCCAACCGAGTGATTCATTTAGCAGCTCTGAGACATTGCAGCACAACTGTGGAGCTGCAGCGCGTGTAAAAAGTGATTACACATGCCTGCAGTGTCATTGTCACATGTTCGAGGGGGAACACAGAAAGGGGCTGTTGTAGAAAGAGTGAGTCACTGCTGAGAGTTAATAGCATTTGTAAACAATTAGCAAAAGTTTAACCAGGACTAGTCATGCTTGTTACTTAAACATGTTGCCTCCTGTCTTCACCACTGGTAGCAATCGGGCTTCAACTGCCACGAGTGTTTTGCTACCTGATTTTGCATATAATTTGCATGTCAGACCTGCAGTGGTAGTGCCAGTTTTACTCTCTCCTACAGAGTTAAGATTCTACAGTGCATTTAACATGCATACTGTAGAGGTGTGCCACACTTTCAGAAACCATCTGTGGAAGGTCACAAGAGACTTTTCTTTAATACAAGGACCAATCATTTCATCAACCAAGTACTGATTAACAAAAACAGGCCTAATCTGGTTTAGGGATGATTTTGTGGAAGAAAAGGGTGGAATATTGACAGGAAAAGTGTTGTTAAGGATTAAAACCCCTTTTCATTCTTGCAAATAATCTCCTAAAAGAGGCACACCATATGAACTGTTGTAGCATTTATCAGTTGCAGCTCAGAAACAACACATTCCTTACACCTCCTCAGCTCATTCCTCTATAATGACCAATCAAACTTGCCGCCATGTTCCTTGAGAAACATAACACACCTTCAGGCGGGAACGTCTCAAAGTGTGTCAAAGTAGTATCTGAAAATATATCTCTATATAAGGTCGTCAACAATGTCAGATGACAGCAATACTGGTGAGTAAATAGTCCTGATTGTCCATAGCCTGACTTTAAGTGGAAGGAATTTCAGATGGACAGATTATCGCATTCATAAGTCTGCCTGTTCAGGACTCTCCATCTCATGACACTGTTTTCTGGCTGAAACTGTGTATGTGCGCAGTTGTTTATAGGTTATTGCTCAGGGTGAGAAGCAGGGTGAGAAGGGCTGAGAGGCTGTTCCCTGCTATTTTGCCTGAGGAAGGCCACTATGTTGTGAGTTTTTTCTCTCTTGTTGTTTATACAGCACTATGAACTGAGCAAGTTTTTTCCTCTGTACCATTGCAGCTGCTGTCCTATACTAACCACGGTGGTCTCTGTGTAAACATTAGCCAGCTTTAAGTGGAATACAATGACTAAATGACAGGACAGGAGGGGTGCATTTGAAGACAAGTCAACGATGGGTTTCCAGATGAAACAGAGAGATGACATCATGGCAAAGTCAGCTAGTAGGAACATGGAGAGGCCTGGTAATGCAATACCATACATAAACAGTGGACAGCTGTATTTATAGGAGATTGTCTCATGGTTCTATCTGTCTCCATAAATCCTATTATCTGATTTGCAGCTATTCCCCTGCCCAGCACCCAGCAAGAGACTAGCAGCTTTGGCTTATAAAGCCTTATCAAGGCACTCAAGTGCTGGGCAGTTATCACCATTGTTGTGACATTAGTCGGCTTGGCCGAGATGAAAACTGGTCACACCAATGCTTGATTAGACATTACCTCATCATGATCGGATAAAGCCAAACGGCAGTTTGTGTATCTGGGAGCTATTTAGTTAGAATTATAGACAGCTGTTGGGTATTAAGGCTTACCTCCATGTTGTCATAGGACCCCACAGTGGGTGACCTTCCATGTAAAACCTGGCAATTTCATATAAAACATACATTTCTAGATCCCAATAGGCTGAGACTGTATTTCAGAATCAATAATAACATGTGGTGCCTACTGTAGGGCATTAACGAGAGAGGTCCAGAGGGTAGTGGGATGCACCTGCTACAATTGGACTCTGAGTTTGACACAACCTATCTGAGATGCAGATGAACAAAACACTAAGAGCCGCAATCTGACAAAGAAAGAAACCAGATGAAGTCGGTTACCCCCACATCAGTCAAACACGTAAACATAGAGAAACTAAGCGAAAGTGTAATTTACTTACATATCTTCTTAGTTTTTTCTCCGGTGGCGACTTTCTCAGCCAACCTTGGCAGATGATTTCTCCACCGCTCATGTTTATCAGTGTCTGCCGTTTCTTCTTGTTCTACAACTGCCGTCTGTCACTAGTACATGACGGCTCCTGAAGGCTTGCTTGTTCAGAGTGCTGTCGGCGTTTGGCTCTCACTGGTGCAGTTTGCTCCCTCCATTTGATAAAAATCAAAGTAGTGCTGGCCGGAGATGTTGCCAGTCGCACCTGGTGGTACTGTGCGCAACAATCAGCGCGCGAAACCTCAGTAGGGAGGGCAAGGGGCAAGTCGACTCTTGGGGAATCACGCACGGTACGGCAAACTGACTAGGAGGCGCGGGGAAACTCAACTGGTGCAGGGTGAGGAAGTACCGTAGGGTGTCTGCAGTTTGTTTTCCCAAGTCATACCACGCCCACTGTGCAAAGAGAGGGATGGGCTGAGCTGGGATCGGATGAACAGGATGAGAGAACTGTTTGCCATAAAGTATACAAGCTCCCAGAACGACTTTAAATAATGGATGATCCGATCGATTTGTGACATAGGCCACTATTTGTAAACGTCCACACACAACAGATGTTAAAGTTGTTTTACGCATATGATTTCACAAAATTAAATCAAACGTATTGTATGCCTCACCAAAGTTAGGTATCAATCATAACAATCAGGAGATTTTCTGAGCTTTTAAATAAAGATACAGTGAATACAATCAACAGCTATAGGTTGAGTAAAATATTCCGTTTCTCAGTTGGATGGAATGGGAAAAAAGCACCATCTTGTGGAAAGTTGAAATGCCTGACAGTTGCTTTGAAAACCAACCTTGTTTTAAAATATGGAAGTTGAACAGGTAAAAGAAACATAATGTGATGAAAGACTTCCCTGAAACTGCTAAAAAGTAAACATATGATATTCCTTTTCATATATGTTGTAAGAAACAATAATAAGTACTTTTATTTGTCTACTTGGGGAAATAAATTGTTTCTTCTTTTAAACACACTGAAAACCACACATGCAAGCACCATAAATGTAAGAGTGATAATGATAAAAATAGTGAAACTTAAACCCGCAACCCTCAGTTCCCAAGGCACTACTGATACTACTCAAGCAGGAGATTAAAACAAAAATCCATTCTGAAGAAGAAAATATATAATCTTAAATACCAATGATCACTGTTCTCATATTACAGGTGCAGATATATTTAAAAAATAACTAATTTAACAGATTTTTAAACACCACTAAACAAAACAAATTTAAAACAAGGTAAGTATCCTATTTATTTGATTTTTGACTTCACTGATTACATCTATTAGGCTCAAACTGCATTTTACAGAAGACAAGAATGGGAAAATCTAGGGAAAGGAATCACATCTTTTATGTTGTCAACACCAAGAATGCATTGCAAATATCGCTCAAATCCCAGTCCGAAGCCACCATGGGGGACGGAGCCAAAACGCCTCAAATCCAGATACCTAGAAATAAAAAGAAATATCATTACAACACTGTTGTTGTTTAAGAAAGCTTCGTTTAAAATGTTGTTAATGTACATGTTTTCTTTTTTACCAGCTGTAGTTGTCTTCTAATCCGGCCCTGGAAAAGTATAATAATTCACATAAGAGCTTTTGTCAAAACATAAACTTAAAAACATAATTTTGTATATTATCATCATTATTCATTTAGCTGACACCTCTATCCAATGCGACTTACAGTTGCTATTTATGTCTAAGGTTGTACGCCTCTGGAGCAACTAAGGATTAAATGCCTTGCTCAGGGACACATTGGTGGATGTGTCACAGTGGGGGATTGAACCCGGGTCTCCCACACCAAAGGAATGTGTCTTCTCCACATGCCTTTGGTGTGTTATCCATCACCACCCCCAATCCAAGTGCAAATAACAAAACAAACTTTCTTTGCAGACTTTCTCTTCTGTATCTAACTGACGGTTACAAACTCAGAACTGCTGCTACACATAATAGGTAGCATATTTAAAGCAACTATGCAGATTTTGATAAACATAGTATTAGCATGGGCCTTCCAATGCCCCTGGAATATGTGTTCTTACTCTTCCAGCCGAGCCCTCAATAGATCCAGCCTCTCCTCTCTCAGCGAGCCCCCACAGAGCTCTCCAATTCCTGGCACAAGGAGATCCACAGCAGCTGCCTGCACACAAACAACAGTCAGAGTCAGCTCGGATATGCAAATCACTGATAACTCAACTGACATTACAAGTAAGACACTCAGTGGTTAAATCATTGATTCACTCTGCATTATTAACAGTGTAATTAAGTCTCACTGTATGCTCAGGATGGTCCTGGTTGTCCCTTGCATAAAATGGCTTAAGATCATAAGGATAATCAGTGACAAAGACTGGAATGTTGCCGCAATGTTTCACCAGGTACTTCTCATGTTCTGTCTGAAGGTCACAACCCCACTGTAGAAAAGAAGCGCTTAGGTCAATGTGAGGCAAAGTTTTGTTTGCAAACATGCAGTAGAGGTAGATATTAAGCCTGCTCTATCAAGGAGAAAATTAAACCATCTGCACTTACGTCTGTTGGGAAGGTAAATTTCTGAGAGCTGCGGTTAAGGATGTCTATAGCTTCACTGTAGGTAATCCTAAAAGCAGATTGAGATGGCATTATTCAGTGCTTTGAACATTTGACTTTATCTGATTTAATTTTATATGACATGTTTAGAAAAATAGAGACCTACGTAGGGAATCTCTTCTTCAGCATAACATCTACAGTGTCCTTAAAGTGTGTGGATGCAGTAGGGGAAAAAATGTAAGTTTAGTTAATACTGAATGCAGCTTGGTATAAGGACCTAGGTTATGTACCCAAATTAAATAAGTGTCTTTTAGGACTCACCCTGTGTCCAGGAGTCACATGCTTGTGAAACAAATCCATATCCTCAGCACAGTGAGCCAAGACATGCTCTGTGGCAGATCTGAACATGTCCTCCATGACCTAAGGAGCGGGCCCAGGTTACTAATTAAATCTTTCCTGGGCAGCTGTGCACAATGACAACCTTCAAAGTAATATGAGGTAAGTGTAAAATTTGAACTTTAGCACACAGAAATTGATGTGATGTGACACCAGTTCACTTCATCCAAGATGCTCATGTTTAAATTATTCGCCAGTATGTGATGATTATCAAAGGTTACTTAACTTTAATGCTAATCATAGAGCAATATTAAATTTGAGGACAATGACATTGTCTACCTTGGTGAGATCCTCCAAGGACTTGGTGAAGGAAACCTCTGCTTCCACCATATAAAACTCAGCCAGGTGACGTCTGCTTTGGGAGTTCTCTGCACGAAAAGTTGGCCCAAATGTATAGACTCTAGAAAAAGCCCTAGAAGAGTATGAGTGACAAGCCATAATTAGAAATGTACCTCAATGTATGTGTGTGTGGCTGTCTCTTACTCTCTGGGGCAGGACATGCAAGTGGGACATGTTCATTTTTAAGATGTGGAGATGATCACTAGAAGACGCATTCATATAGTTTATCTTACCCCGACATCACTTCCAAATGAAGCTGACCAGACACAGTCAGGAAGGCTGGGACAGAGAAAAAGTTCTCATCGTCTTCAGTGTTTGGGCCTGATGGCTGTGGTAAAAGCAGATGTTTTGAGGTTTCAAACAAAGTCATTCATTCTTGTGTTCGCATCAGAGCTTAGAGTGACAATCACACTGGAGGTGACACCACGTAGAATATATAATGGCGACATATAGGATTTACAAAAGGCTAAAATGTTTACAGCATAGGACCTTAACTTTAAGGACATTTGTAAACACATATTTAGATACTCACTTCAACTTGAAAGAGCTCCCCTGCACCTTCACAGTCATTTGAGGTGATGACTGGAGTGTGAATCTGCATAAAGCCATTTTCCTGGAAAAAAATTAAATACCATAAAACTTCAATTAATAGGCTTTGCTGGCTTTTATTAGCTTTAATCACTGTACTCAACCTGACTATATTTAGGACAGGCATCTATATGAGACAGAAAGAGAGATGTATCAAAATACTGGTAGTCTAAAGGTGAAAGCCAAAGGTTACGGTAGATATTTAAACTTTAATTTTTCATTTTTATGAAAAAACATTGCCATTGATCAGTAGACCTTACAGACTAAAGGAATATCAAAAATCAAGGAATGGACACATTCGAACTTTATGGCATCTTCAAAGATAGAGAGTCACCACTACTATTTTCTCTCTCTTGTTTTGCAATATCCTGCCAGTAAATCTTAATGAATTATACTTTAATGTGTATGGTTCTACTAAAATGAACCGAACAACTGAATTGTGGATAATCTTATTCGATCTAACGTTGTTTAGCATGTCCATCTTGACATAAGTTTACACATTTATATTATATTATATATATATTTGTATGTGCAAGGTATGCAGCTTAGAACTAGGTCAAGCAAGGGACCTGGTGGGATTCAAGGTTTTATACATCCAAAGAACTATAAAAACCAGAGCAAGCGTCTAATTGAGACCTGCATTTACTTTTCAAAATGTGTAGCCACACCAGGCCAGTAAAAGGAACAGGCGTCTAATTGGGACTCAGCTCATAACTGAAGTATTACAGTAGAAAATGGTAAACACAGAAAGTCTTGCATTCTTGCAAGTCTGCATTCTCTTAAAATTCCTCCACTGATGTTCTCACCTTGAAATATGAGTGAATTGCTGTAGTGGCCTCACTTCGTATTCTCAACAGGGAGCTAAAGGCATTTGTTCTGCACCTGAGATGAGGAAACTGTCGAATATACTCAAGGCTGTGTCTTTCTTTGATTTTGAAGGGAAAATCCTAAAACAAGAAGATATTAAATTATACTTCTGTTACAGTGACCACATAAAAAGTTAGTAAGTAAAACGTGTGTGGGATGGTTGCAGACACTATTGTCCTTACCACTGGGTTACTTTTTCCAACTACATGGATTTGGTCTGCTTCTAGTTCAACTGGCTGTTTTTGATGTGGACTTTTCTTAAGAACACCTGTGACTTCAACAGCACTAGCAAATGTGAGCAACCTTAATATGAGAAAAAAGAGAAAACCACAGTCATGGTATTTTATGTATGTGCCATGTTCATACCAAAAACTAAGTGGTGAAAGATTATCTATAGGGAATAAAAGTTCTTACGGATCATTCAGCTCTGAACTGGCAACAATTTGCAATGACTGCAAAGAGCTACCATCATTCACGTGAAGAAAGAGATTTGTCTTCTGATGGCGAACAGAGCGAACCCACCCCTGCAACAGAGAAACCAATCAAACTACAATTAGTGGTTCCTCCTGGTAATACAGAAAATATGCTTTTTGCTTGCATGTAATGTTCATAAAAATTTATCTTGGCAAATTCTGAATTTCATTCATGAACAAACACACACAGTTACGCACACTAACTCTCAAATAAATGTATACACTGCAATGCACAATACAGTTATATCTGAAATCATTTGGAAAACAAAGTGGGAAAATATAAGTGTAGCATTGTCATAACTGTTAGATCAGGGTCTAGTAATGAGTGAGTAATGGTCTAGGTTGAGATTCAGGTAAAACATCTGTTTTGTTACAGATCTAGGCGACATTTGTTTAACAAATTCACATATTAAGAATAACGTTAGTAACGTTACACGTACGGTTATGTATATCCCTGCATTAGATGCTATGCAACTAAGTTACAACGTCGAGCTTGTTAAGCAGTTTGCAAGAATTCTCTTTAATAATTTATTCTTTAAAAAAAGAGCATGGTTAAATGGAAGTAAAGACGATGGGCATGAACACGGTTTAACATATTTTTAAAATGGAAACACTAGAATGGGCGTAACTCAGCTAAAATAATGAAGGATAACATTAACGCTAACGTTAGTTGTTAACTTGTTAGCACAGATTAGCAGAAGAATATCAAGTGATAAAGGTAGGCGTTAACCTTACCTGTACTTTGACATTTGCTCCCAATTCAGCACCTGAAACTGCTTCGGATACTCTAAGCTTTGTTGGTGTCCTTTTACAAAAATGTCGAATACTTAATATCCCCCGAGAAACTGAATTGGTTGAAAGCGTCTTAGCTGCAGCCTGAAACATCCTAAGAAACACTGCGCTGAGACAAAAAGCCGCTAAAAGCACAATATGTTGCGACAACTTGAAGATACAGAAAACAACATATTTGAAGGTATTTGTACGATGTGTCACGTTGTGGTTTCACTTGACTTTCACGTTGTCTCACTTGCATGTCTGGCAGTAACACTTCCTGTTTGACTTTCCTGTCTTTCTCTATTCGTTCAAATCAGTCAGGTGGATTACGATAAACCAATCACATGTCATTACAGCAGGCATTTTTTTGCTGCAGGGAGTTGTAGTCTTTCCATAAGAGCCTGCATACCATTTTAAACCGTCAGAAGTCAGAAGTTCAGGATTAGAATAACATATAGTTTGACTACTATTTTATGAATATTCAAATGTAGGTTATGGTAGAAACTATAGAAACAACATTTAATGAAACAAAGTATTATGAAAATTGTCATGGGAAGATTCAATGTAAAGTGTAATGAAGCAAGCAACAGCTATCACAACCACATGGAAATCCTCTTTAATCTTGCATGATGTATCTGCCGTCAGTTTAAGGTCCATTTGAGCGTAAACCTCGTTAATCCAATACCCATAACGACACTAGGTCTATTCCCACCATTTGCTGCTGGAGTAAATCAGATCATGCCAGCAATGTAATAAGAAGCCATAGACAATTATTCACCTGGTCTCGCCTGTCAGCTCTGGAGCCCCTGGTCTGGTTCTGCCAGCAAACACAGAGCTGGGTGTCTCCACCTGCGGCTGCTTATGACACATCATCATTAAACCCAACATGATGCATTTGAAAAGTCAGCAGGGTCATTGATATTAATTATCTCCAGCATGGATGGAGCAATTATGCACATGGTCTCATCTTAATGGGGAGCAGAACAATTCTATTTTCCGATTCATTGACAGACAGTGCAAAATATAATGGACAATGTGTTAAGGTCATGTCTGTATCATATGTCCCTGTCTTTAGACACAAAGTTGAAACACAAAACCCACCAATCAGGAGACATTTATTTTTTATTTGCTGCCACGAAAAAATCAGGATTTGACAATAAAAAATAAACGGATAAACAAACAATATCACTTTTAGGAAACAAATAAAAAATAGCTTATGCATATACTGTAATAATAGAATATCCTTCTGAAAATCTGCTTCCCCTCTCTCCCTGTATCACTGTGTGCAACATCTTGTTCTACCACAAGGCAGTGCTGTAGCTCTATGACACTTTTCACTCCTTCCAAATCCCCACCTGTGGTAGATTTATTCATTTACCTCTGAGTTGGCTCCAATATATTATTCATTTGCAGCTCCAAGGTCTACTGAAATGGAAACAAGCTGGCATTGTTATGTTCTCTCTGCAGTTCTATCAAGAATAATGCAAAGGACCTGCTGGATTTTATTGGCAAGCAGATAGTCCAGCGCAATAGTGAATTCAGGTTGTATCCAGGAACTATTTTATACGCATCATAAGGAACAGTGAGGTTGAGGTACCCCCTAGTGTTTAGCTATAACTTGATTTGTAATTTTCCCTTTTTTGCAGGCTTGACACATTCCGTGACAACTTGCACGTAGGAGTGATGCTTGATGGCGTGTTGCAAGTATTTATATTTCCACAGACACACATCCTCCCACACAAACCACAAGGCAATGTATGCATTAAATAAGGTGAAAACAGTATGCTGTGCTGTCTGTATAAAAGTGTTGCACAACCAGGAAAAACACCCTAGTAAGTAAAATGTTATCCTTACTCTCTCATAATAAATTAAGAAGAGAACTCAAATGGTACGTCTAATGGGATATTCATAGCTCTCTGTTCTTGGAGCGTCCACAGGTAGAGGAGTTGTTTGCCAGTGGCCTGACAACCTTATTTGAGCTTAACAACTTGTTCAAATCAATAAACGATTAGTCAGCAAAACAAAGGATTCTGCTGTAAAAGCTTGGATCTCAGGAGGTTCACTGAACTTAGAGGGCAAGTGCATCCTCTGCTCTCAGCAGGCCTGTCTGTCCACTGACTGCAGCACCATATCGACAGCATCTCCGGCTCCACAAGCCTTCATCAGCTCCTACAAATATTCTGCATTTTCAAATGGAAGGGTGCATTGATTTTATGTAACATGGCTCGTTAAGTGCTGATTAGACCATTATAGTGATGTGATTTCAGGGAATGGGTTTTGGTGACAGGCGGCCAAACACAAGTCAAAAGGAACTAACAGCCCTCACTGAAAGAGATTTGGGCTGCTGCACTGCTACACCTATGACTCTCCAGTTACTACCAGAATATTGTGTTTGTGTCGGTTTATAACTAATGGACCAGCTTCAGAAATCAGCAGTTTAGATAAAATATCCTTTAACAGCGGTCAAGACATTCATTGAAAATGCTGATGGTAAGCCATCACAGTAATCAGTCTCATACTGTGTATTTTTAAAATCAAATGAGTATATTTTTGCTAGTGCAGCAAAGACCATTTGATTAAAAAAACAGTCAATCAACAGAAAATTTACAGTCAACAATTTTGGTAGTTAATTGTTTAAGTCATTTATAAAGCAAAAATATGAAACAGTTGCTATTTCTCAAATGTAAGCATTTGCTGCTTTTTCTGTATTAAACTATAGTTGGGGAGAGAAAACAATTTTCACATTGGGCTCTGCAAAATGTTCACTATTGTGTGTCATAATAGAGGCTCAATTAAACTATTAATTAGTTCTAAAACTGACAGATTAATCAATAATGAAAATAATAGTTGCAGCCCAGATTTGTGCAGTGGAACTTGCAGAGCACTCTGTAGAACTCCACAATCAAAATGGAAAATGAGGACTGCTTGCCGTCAGCTTTGATGCCTCTCCTAGACTGAAAAGAATAAATGAAACATATTTAAGAAAAGTAATTAGGGGTTGGCCCCCTTGGGATATGGACGTAATGACCATATTTATCTTATCATGTTTTTTTTCCATGTGTACTGAGTGTTTAAGGTGTATTACATAGTGTGTGTGGGGTTTTTTTTCTCATGAGTCACATCAAAGACAAAGTTTCCATCTCCTTGTGATGGACAGTTTTGTGATCCTGATTTTAATTACCTATTGCTACCACTTTTATGTAATTTGCCTAACAAATAAAGTTCTTCAAACTCAGCATGCTGTTTCTGTAAAGTTATTTTTTTAAAGCACTTGTGCTTCTAAAATTGCTTTTGCTAATTTTGGGACAAACTTGACAAGTTCCTGTGGAGCTGAGGGGATCTTTGCTCGCCTCTTAAGCTTCCAAATAATTCACTCTCTGGCTGAGGGTTGGTGAAGAACAATATAGTTAAATCTCTGATTACACTATTGTTCTCATACTGCAGTGTGTCACGTGAACAAATTCTGGGACTGTGACTTAAAGCAATATTTTCAACGACATATCGTTGCACTGACTCACAGTGGAACCATGAAATCACAACCTAACTTTCATGTACAGTATGTCTATTTTTGGAAACAACCATTCTGCCATAGTGAGGCTGGTGACTATATCAGGTTAACATTTGTTAGGATTTTACTGATCACCACTTCATATTCAAACACAGAAGAACACTGACAAATTTGGTTGTGCCATTAGGAGCATTAACACACACACACACACACACACACACACACACTGCTTAACCTTGAAAATGTCAACAATTTACCACTTGAACCGTTTCTTTTCTTCCATTGGAGGTAGTCAAAGACAAGCCTCTCTCCTGAGATGGCTAAGAATAGATGATGAAAAATAGAAAAGCAGAGAGGTAATATCAAAATATTGCACCTCATCACACAGTGTTATTCTCATCCGTACTCTCACAGGCCACAGTCAAATGAAACAATTCATTCCCATCCACGCTTTCCTCTTTGCGGCAGCATCACTTGTCAGAGCCAGCTCTAGGAGGATACAGTGCGGGCTCTGCTTCATTTCCCCAGGTTCTTTAATTTAACTTCCAATAAGGATGGAGCTCCCTTATCCTCATTTACAGGAACATTTGCACAAATGATCCTAAATGTTAACTCTCAATTGTGATGCTGGAATTCTACTTATATTTAGGTCAACCCAACTGGAATGTATTTTTTTACCTTGTGACGGGTATAGTATGAGAATGCCTCTATGGGCATACATACAAAGTTCATCCAGCATTTGTTGCATTCTGTCGGATTACATGTCATAATGAAATATTAAACCCATAGCTCTCCATATGAAAAACACCGTTGTCAGTCTGGGTCTGGACTACCACAATACATTTCTTGTCAAAACATCCTCATGTCATATATTTTCAATCAGGTTTTGAAAAGAAAATATCTGCCATGGAGTTTTCATGATCTGTAGTCCTAGCTGAAGATTTTTAAGCCTTTTAGACAAATTCTGCTCTTTTCTGAGTTCCTTCTTTGCTCACAGAGCAGACATAATGCTCTATTTCAAGAATGCCAGTCAAATGGTCAACAATTCACTAACAGCTAACTACAAACGAGCAGTGAGAACTGTTCTTTTCTATTTGTGTGGGAACATTCCTACATTGCCCTATTAATAACGTGTCCTTCACCTGCTGATTTATTTAATTTACCTCCCCTGTTGAAGCAGGCGCGATCTGATGATAAGTGAATGATAACTGGTTTCAGTCCCTTGTAGCAAAACATTATTGCAGTACCAAAACAACTTATTAGCTTTGACCCAAAATGTAATTTGAATTAGGAAATCAGCAGGTCCAGTTTAACATCGACTCCTCTGTAGGCAACAATATCCGAGACACATGCATTTAATCACAAAGGTCAGAGTGCTGAAGCAAGTTCAGTGTCTTTGTCAAGGAAAAGTTAGATAAAACACTGGAACACATCCATCGCCAGGACATACTGTCCCATGGATATCTGAAATTATGTGTTTTAATAGACCCATTAGAGCGCAGTCTCCTTTTCTTTTGCTTCCTTACAAAAAGGGATTATTACCCTTTCAGTAGATGTTAGCAATTGCTATGACTAATTGCTTTAGTTTATCCAGACACACCAACTACCCTCTAATTAGCTAAACAATGAATGGTAATGTCTTAGGTTTCCATGTGGGCTTTTAAGTTACACTCACTCACTGCATCAAACTGAAGATGTGGGTATTCAACCAAACTATTTTCTATTTTTCAGTGTATTTATGGAAACAAAGGCCTGCATCCATATGCTGTTGTGTTAATTATGGAATGATTAAGACTCCCCTGAACTGTCCCTCAAAATTAATGGGCCTTCTTTTACAGAACAAAGAAGGCTTTTTATTAAAATAATGACAAAGGTTCACAAAGTACCGAGAAAAGAGGATAGTTTATTGAAACATTGTTTTGAAACTCTTTCCGTTGTTACAGCAAAACACTGTCCGCCTGCTGCATCTGATTTGTGCATCTGATTTATTCATACAGTCAATTCCCATTCAAGCACCTTTGTTGTACAGCAACAGAGAGAATGAAATATTATCTTTTTTTATTTGATAAAACAAAACACATGCAGTGTAACCTGGGAGTTGGCACTGTAGCTGCAGTACTCCTAAAACATTATGTCATGATGAAAAGAACCAGTGTCTCGTGTGTCAGCAAACATTGTTTTCTGGTCGATTTCTTTCTAGAGCAAATTGTATTTTTGAAATGCCAAATTTTTGTTTATCTATACACTTATTTCTCAATATAGTTCCCTTCTTTCTGTCACACTGTTGATGTTCATCAGTCAGGGGAAGAAAAAAGCCAAACCAGCTGCGGTAGCAGCCTACTCTATGAAAGTTGACCTCTTCCTTCCATGTATGCAGATTAAAATATTTTTGACAGCCTATATAAAAAAAAACAGGTTTTGCTGCATTGGGACATCACTTATCAAAACCGAGAGCTATTACTGATTTTATTTTCCATGGCTTAACTGGTGCCAAAATCAGCGGTTTTGCACATCATCTTGGAAAGATAAATGTTTTCATGGTTGCAAGTGCAGTGTAGCAGCCACATTGAGGGTAGCAGTGAAAGCTGAGGAGTGTGCAGATGAATTATAATCTAATTCTGCTCCACTGCACACACATGTATTGGTCGGAGGTTTCTTGCCAATAAACAATGAATTTGCACACTTAGAACAACAGTGTATAAAAACTCTGCATAAGCCAGGAGGGATCATAGAAATCTGAGTCATCCAATAAAAGGGTTTTTGTATGTGTTCATCTTTGTCTTCCTGTTTCAAATCTAAATTATGTTCAGCATATCACACAACAGCAGTATTAAAGCTTTCAAATAGGGAGTGACTATGAAAACATGAGGTTAAGATATTTTTTTTCCTGACAGCAAAAGTCAT
The DNA here is from genome assembly GCA_024633595.2 of Lepomis macrochirus. Lineage (NCBI taxonomy): Eukaryota > Metazoa > Chordata > Actinopteri > Centrarchiformes > Centrarchidae > Lepomis > Lepomis macrochirus. Next base: position 8,078,005 of record JALXJV020000009.1, read on the forward strand.
GGTGTTTTTATGTTTTGCCAGTGGTGTGGTGGTATGTGTCAGTGATTGTGTGTGAAGACAATTTGGTTGGGAAAAAATGTATTAAAGAAAACAAGTTTCTCAGTGAAATGTGCTAAAATTTCTCCACAACTTTAAAGCATTCAGACTGGCAGGCTTATTTGTATGGGTAAATGAAATGAGGGGCCAGGCGTGTCACAATCCAAATGCACAACGTGGAAATAAATTCCCCAAGGCTGATCTACATAATAGTATTCGTAATGGGCCCAAAGGTTCAGTAACCAAAATAATTCTGTCAGACTGACTTCAGGCTTTGTATTTCAAACTGAAAACACAGAAAGCAGTGGATTCAAAGGAGGACAAAGGAAACAGTATCTGCTATACTTCTGTGGTCTTTATAAGAGAGGCATCATTCTGACTGAATCACATTGATTTCTATAGTCTGGGTGAAAGTGTAAAACAATATCAGCCACAGAGTATCTATCCAATCATTACTTCTAATAATTATACATATGTTGAGCCCTGAAAACTTAAAGGAGCTTTCTCCAAAAGTACAATAATGTTTGTTTTATTATTTGAATTCACTGAATTCTATTTTGAGTTAGTACAAGTCCTTGGGTGGTTGCAGTAGTACAGGCCATGTAGCCTAATTCACAAAAGTGGCACTCAGGTTGGCAAAGCAGTTGTTAAACAGCTGTCTGACACCGGGAAGATATTTTGTATCTGTAAGTAAATGGTGCCGATGGCAATAAGAATATGCCTGTGGCAATGAGCACTTTGGGGATTTTGCCCTGTACCAGGAGGGGAAGACCCCCTTATTGCTTTTTGTCTTGGGTATAAAAGTGCCCTTTACACATAGCAAATTGGAAGTTTTTCTTCAGTATATTGCCTGTATCACCTGGCAAAAGAAGTCATGAATTATACAATTTAAATTGGTAATGTGACATATTTAGGCTGTTTGAAAGCAATTGCTCAACAAAATAACTCTCTACGAAGCGGACTCAGAGATTTCAGACAAAGGAAGGGCTTGAACATCCTTACATAAATTTAACCTTTTAACCTAAAGAAAGCTGAGTAATTTAAAGAATACACAACCTTTTCTACTGCTTATATATTTTTAATATGGCCTGCTGCTAAATACTTTGCAGCAGCTCAAGCCTATTAAATATACATATGCCTTGTTTCAACCCTGACAACAGAGTATCTCCACTGAGGACATATCTTACCTTTAAGGTTCCTCTTTGCCTCTATCTATGATTAATGTCTTCTCTCTTTAATCACACTTTCACATGATGTGGAGAAGTGGCTCTGAAGTTGTTTCAAAACATTGTGTTATGCATCATAACGAGTGCAGGGAAAATTGTGTTTCCTAGATTTGATGAAACATTTTTCAAAACACATTTTCTATTCATCACTGCTGTAGTGCTATACATTGAAGATGGCCCAGGACTGATCATGATTGGTGATCATGTCGTAAACAGAAATCAATAACACCTATTTTTTCATGGACATAAAGTGCTACATGATAGGCTGTCCTAAGACATTAAGGATTAGCTAACCTTTCAGTCAAATCAAACTCTTTCAGACACTTGGTTTGAATGGGTTCTGATCCTTTGCCATGGACAGATTTGACCTTAGGCATAATTAGCCTAATAAAAGCATTAGATATGCTGTCAATATAATTTGCATAATGTGCAACGGCAGATTCATTCCTGAATGCAAGCGGTGTCCGAGTGACTTAAAAATGCTGCAGTGACATTTCTCTGGGTCCTTTGTTCACACCTGTCAATGGAAATGTGATGGGAGATGGGAGATGGCAGCTGCAGCTGTGGCTTCCGCCTCGAGTGAGTCCACCAAGACAACCAAGACCCTGCTGGAGTCCAGTACACATCAACCACACACCTACACACACTCACAGTTTGTATTTCTGAAAAAGCAAGGAAACAATTTCACCTTGTGCAGACAATATTAATTCCTTACACTGTCAATGCCAACATAATCTATGGAGATCAGAGTGAGAATAGAAATTGAATTGTCATATTTCTTAGTTGAAAAATGCACAATTGAGTTACATTGATTAAAAAGGTTTTTTTGAGGGCACACAAATCAATTACTTTAAAAATATATATTTTTGTAATACTTCTTGAAAAACAACCTCTAGTATTCATAGTCTGCAGTTGCAGTAAGTCTTACTTCCATTACAAAACTACAGACTGTGAATTTGTGACGCCAGCTTTGATGTGGCTCCACTCCACAAATTATTGATTATCTTGGTGATGTTTATCTCAGCGAAAATGACTTCAGCAGTGAAAGCTGTGTAATGCGTCACTCTCATACTAGCACAGAGGTCAAAACTGGCAGGTTATGTTGCTCTACAATAGGGGAGAACAGGCTCTCTCGCAGGGCTCTTAAGTCTCATTTTTGGAAAATAATGCCTCTCATATTACGAGCATGCAGCATTGTACTGCTTAAGGTGCTATTACAGCACATTTTCCATTTTCCCTTTGCAGGTCAGTTGTATGAGAGGCAATGCTAGCCTTTGTATGACCCACAGAAATATGACACTTTGGAAACCATCCCCTCAGTTTCATTTCCGAAGCTTGCACTTTAGTGAGTGCCTATGTTGCTGCTGTGTTTTGTCATCATGGTGGGCATCTAAATGAGACCCAGACCTTGAGGAAAATTCAACCTCAGTTCTCTATGGCCAGTTGGTTTACCATTCCCTGCCCCATTAGCTTTTATGATTGGTCCACCATTTGCATAGCTGGGAGAGAGGGGAATGCGGACATGAATGATTAAGGACATAATCTGAGGCTGTCCTATCCATTCAGGCATATGGTGTTACCATTTTATGGCTGATGGGAAAACTTGCACAAATATAGCCAAACTAGGAAGCTTAGAATTCTTCAGAACTGCAAAATAGTGTGGCAAGGTGGTACTTTTTGTCCATAACATTGCTCTTCAGCTGTCTGTCATGTAATTACAGTATTTGAGATTGACAGACAGAGGAAAATGAGGGACAACAGGTGTTTCATTTTAGAGGTTAGTTTCAGACTATGTACAGGATTCATTGAGGGAATGGATGGCTGGGTCTCAGCAGGAAATCAGCCTTTTGGTGATTTTAACAGCAAATACCTGTGCCAGTGTTTATCCAACACTTGGGCTCAGAGTGTTCAAATTATCAGTAAGAGGAAACAGATGGAGTGTGAAAGCAATGTGAAGATATCTCTTCACATCAGCACAGGTAATGGGAAATAGTTCATGCATGGTTTTTAGAGAAAGGTTTCACCTTCCTTCCCCTGTCGTAGTCATAAAAATCAGGCTAAAAGCTGGATTTTATTCTTTCCTCTTACATAAATATCTGGTAGGAATTAGTCAAATTTAAATGTAATGATAAGTGTTACGTGAATAAGCGATCAAATTCAGAGTTTGACTGTATCAACCAGAAAAGCTCCTTCTGAACTCCGAAACCTATTCTTGTAGACCCAGCTGTCTTAATAAAAGACAAACAAGCACAAGAGCGACACAAAAAACAAGAGATGAAAATGATTTTTCTCAAAATTTGTCTGATTTATGTGACCTGAATATATTTGAATGAATTGCATTAATATAAAAAGATAATTTGTTATTTGTAGCCATCACAATGTATTGTTTTAATCAGTTAAAAGTGCAATTAGAAAGATTTTCACTACCCCACAGCATAAATGACAACAGCAAATGTGTGTTGTTTTAATAAGGTCTTCATTAATACCAATGATTCAGCCATTACTTTCAACACTTTCTGGCACGTACTGCTTTCCTCACCCTCTCCATCTCATTGATAGAGCAGAGCATGTGCAAACTATCAGCATCACAGGTCAGTTTGTTCTCAAAGGGAAAAACATATTGCAGTAACATGCATTATGATATTGTATTTATCTATGAATAATCTGTCATTTGGATCTAATTAATAAGGTAACTTATTTGGGTCTTGCAAAAATTTGGTGTTATGTTGTTTATACCAAATGCTTGTAATTAAGATTACAAATTAGACCAGATTGTAAAAGATAAACTTGCCTCTTTCTGTGCACTGTGGCAACTGTGAAGGTGATTATGATTCTACCAAAAGACTACAGTACTGTAGGCTAAAGGACAGTCTCTCTGTAGCAGAATAGATTCTGTGCTAGCAGGACTTTCTGTTCCCTGTAAAGAAATCCTCTTTACAGGAGGCATGTGGGTCTTGAGGCTCAGGCTGTCTCAAGGAAGAGAGCCACAGATTTGAAATTTACTTTGCAAAAAACCTGTGCAGTGAGACTAGCTAAAGCAAATATTAGGGTGTGATCGTTTCCTATGATGCTTGTCTGTCATGCAGAGATATCAGCGGTTTGTTCCTCTCACATTAATGCAAAGTTGAGAAGAGCAAATGAGAGTGCTGCCTGCTTAGGTAAAACAGGCCATCACGCGTTCTTCTGGGCACCGAGCTCAGCTCTGCCTGCAGTGAGTGTAAATGTTCCAGGCTCCCTCGCCGCCACCACATACTGGCAGCTAACTCCCGAGCCATCCCACCTGCTAACAGGATTAGCCCCTGAGCTCCACTTGTTTCAACAAAGTTATCAAGTTTAAAAACACAGTCTCCTGGTGTCTTTTGTAACATCAAAGGATTGGTTCTCAACTTTGACAGGTTAATTAATAGTCAAGTTCTGCACAGCATCCCTTGGGGCTTGTGAAATACAGTTAGTGTGGAGATGTTTTTATTAATAGTCTGTATTTTATGTGCAAGCCACATGTTCACTCTGCCTAAGAATTTAATAGATTTGCGGTCAAAACAGGTGGAAGTGCATGTTAACTAAATAATGGCACATGGTGCAATATTACATTATCATATTGCATCAAATTAGCCTCATTAAAGTCTTAAATGTGTTGTAGGGTGAGAATTAATGTATGTATAATATACAAGGGATGCAGATGAACAGGAATATGTCTATAATTTCTAAGTTGTGTAATATAAATATTAAAATAGCAAAAGAAGTATGGTTGTAAAGTGAATATAAGAGAATCTGATGTTATATCTAATGCCTCAGTTTGTGGGTGCAAGAGGAAATATTTTATGAATTATATGGAATTTACAGTTGACAACAAACGACAAAAATAAACACAAAATATTCCCTTTATTTTTTTTCCTACCTTAAGACTACACAGGATCACTGATGTAGCTCTAAGAGGTATCTACATTTGCATTTTATTTACAGCTTACTTTGATGCCTTTATATTTACATGGTCAAAGAAAAGCGCTAAAAACACAGTGTTGAGAACAAACCAAAACTCAAAATGAGTCCAAAACTTTAGAAAAAGATACAGTCTTATGACGCAACAGTTCTCAGTGCAATATTCCACAATGCAAATATCCTTCATTCATATAATGTTGAACATACTTATTTTTTTGGAAACAAATCGTCACTGAATCAACCAACAGCAGAAAAAAAATAACCGCGTACTGTTTGCTTTAATGTTTGTACAGATTGAGACACTCAATCATGCGCCCACAACCCCTACAGACACACAACAAGTTCATATTTTGATGGAAAAAAATGATAATAAAGTCTAGAGTGTGCAGTGGCTTGGCATAGTTCAAAAAGTACCAGAAGTCAAATCAATGTCACAATTTCCAAAATAGTTTTGACTCCTCCTGGGTTTTCACATAATGACATTTTCAAGTGAGCAGAATTATCCTTTGCAGTCTCCACTGAGGAGGACACGGACATATGGGAGCTAGAGAATGTGTCCACATGGGCTATTTCCAAAGTTGGCGTGTATAGATGACCTTTAGTCTGTAAACGGGAACTAGTACACCTGCAGGTCTAATGCATTTCAGCCAGCCATGGGACCAAGTGGAGCCCCATTCTGGAGAATGAAAGCACTTTCGATGCTGACCTGCGGGCAGCCCTTAGGGCAAAGGCAATTTATATCTTTCATCTCACCCACAACACAATGCAAAGCCTATCTATCTCAGCAGCCAATATGTTAATGTAGTATGTATCACTGATGAGATTGGTTTTCTTAACCACCTTTGTAACCTCAGTTTTTAAAAATATTTTCATCCCAACCTTTATTGGATTGGACATTGTGGAGAGGAATACTGACTGATAAACAAACACTGACTTTATTATGCAATTGAGATCAGTAAAACGTAGTCAGTCCAATGAAAAACAGTAATGATTTAACTAAACCACCTTTCATAGTTTATTCCATGTGTTGAAACACCCTTAAGTATTGGTCAAGTACAACAATTAACAATAAAAGGGACAATAGTTCACATTTTTTAAATTCACATTTGTTATACTGTTAATTCATATAGCTATTTATAAAAAAAAACCTAAAATGTAATTCAAAACCATTCCTGTAAAATACCTTTTGTTGTTTAATACAGACATTTTTTCCACAGTATTTTCTTACAGGGTTGGCTCTTCATTATTTTCATAATCGAGGTGTTTGACCACAGTCAAATAAAAATGAGCATAGAACAATTTATTCTATGCTTTCATTTTCTTCCTTGGAAAATAAAATACACAAAAAATAAAAAAGTGATATCCCTTTGCTGGCTTTACCATACAATTTAAGCTTGATTAAGCAGTTTTACTAATTTTGTAGTTCATAAAAAAGGCTATCAACATGCACAGTCAGAGTGCACTGAAGCCTTCCAAGCTAAGACCACAGATGAGCATCAATCCTCCTCTTAAAAAATTACAAGACATCACACAAATGAAGGTGCTCTGACAAGTTCAGTTGGGGTTTTGATGAAGGGCTCTACCGCCAACAGAAATCTCACTCATTATTTATGGATGACTGGGGCTATGAGGGTTTCAAGTATAAAAAAGAAGTGATTAAAAGAGAAGGAATCTCCTTGGCTGAGGCGCAGAAAAGGCAGAATGGAGCAAGCTTGTGAATAACAATCTGCAAGTCTGGAAGCAGAGTGAGCCAGTGAACATAATGCATTACCAATACTCCTCTTGGATTCCTTTGAACAGAATCACCAAAAGGAACGAGGAAATGGAGTCACAAAAATAAGTCACAGACATCGCAAATTTTCATCCTCTAGCAGCCGCACTTGGAGGGCAAAGACTGTTAAAGAATCTTCAAAAGGAGAAGGGCACTCTTCTATTAATACAGTGCAACTGATTGCAACCATGTTTTTTTCTTTTTTACAGTATATTAAAAACCAAGTTGAGCACAGTCAAAGAAAAAAAAAGTGGTCATGTACACAACTGTCTTTGGCAAGAAGTCCCATGTCCTACATCTGAGTCTGTCACTCCAGAGCCTCGTGTTCATGTCACCTTCGGCCCATTTCGCTCTGTCTCATGAAATGAATGTTGTTGACGCTGTCTGCCAGCTCAGGGTACTGGTCAACTGAAACCACGTAGTATCCCTCGTAGCCCTGTACCTTCCCTGAGCCGAGGAGCTGTTGCTTCTCTCCCTCAGTCCAGGTTCGCGAGCTCTCCTCTCCATCCCTCAGTCTCTGGCGCTCCCGGGCCCAAGCCTGGGCAACAGCTCTCTGCCGGGCCAGCTCCAACACACGAGCTTTCTCCTCATCCACACTGCTGCCGTAACGTGTATTCAGACACAGCGCGCCATATTGTAGCTGGATGTCAGTAATGCGCCTAGTCCTGCCATTGAGAACAGTGTTGACCTGAGACACCGTCACATTGACGCCAGTCTCTAGTGTGCGCTGGCCCACCGTCATGCCAATGAGGGCCAGATCTCCTTCCACTGAGCCCAGCTTCACAAAGTAGTGAGTGTCCATTCCAGCGATGGTGAAGTGGAGGTCTTCAAGGTAAAAAGCGTCGTTCAGAACTGCAGCCATGCGACGCCCATCCTCATTGGCTAAGCTGATGATGTCAGTGCTGATGCGACCATCTCGGATAGCAAATTTCACCCCCTTGCCGAAGATGGAGCCAACAGAGGCAAAGATCTTCTTGTCCTCTGTCTGAGGACATCCGGCACTTTTGGCTCTGTAGATCTGTCCAAAACGCTCCAGCTTCACAAAGGCCTTCAGCTGCCTCTGAACTTCACACTGAACGCCCAACACAGACTGCAAAACAAAGACAATACTGTTTAGTCACACAGCCCCCGCAGCATCTACATAGACAGTGAAATATTTTCTGTTTCTTCTTTGTGCAAGAAATGGATTTACATAATGTCACCCCAATGCTTGTTCAAAGACGTTCTTCTCGATATTTGACAAGACTTCTGATTGCCTCACACCTGCTTGTAACCTTTATCCTACTCTGCATGGGACTGAGCAGGACTGTCTGCTTTCACATGCCCTTGTTTTTCAAAACTGAGATTCATACTGCTTCATTAACACTTCAAAGATTTCAAATTCAATGCCGTGACTACAGAGTAACAGCTATTCTTTTTTATGTTAAAGCTTTTCACTCAATGCGGATGCTTGGACACCTGTTGTAAAATGTTCATGTATTAATGTGATGGCTCATGACTTGAAAAAACATTGATCTGGCAACATATGCTCTAAAACCTGCAGGAAAAGAAACAAAACAAACATGTATAAGCATCCAATGCTGAAAACAGATTTCCTTAAAACTAGTTTACCAGAGTTCTAGCAAACATAATTTCCTGGAGGTCTATTGTCTATTCATTCCACCAATAAACTGAACGGTGCAAAAATAAAAGCTTAGAGGTGGTATATAAAATATCCCATTGATCCCACATTCTTATTTAATTAAACATCTTTCGTACACTACATATATAAATAATTATGTAATTATCAATGGCAAACAGCAAATCCATCATGCTTTGAAGCTGTGAATGTATCATGGATAGTCAAGGTGGGGCAGAGGTGTTTGTCAGCAAATAAAAATCTCTCTGATCATTTGTGACAGCCATGATATTTTGAAAAAGGGTGAAATTACTGACAGCCATGATGTGCCAAATACAAAACAGGCTAGTTGGTAACCTGTATATATAAATAAATATATAATTCCTGCTTTGTATAGATAACACATTCCCTTCTGCTAAAGTAATACTACTAAGTAATACTACTTGACAAGAGATAGTCCTCAGGAAGAAAGAGAGATGTTAAAATGAGGCGAGTGATATGAAATGGAAGCTGGCCAACACACAGTAAGACAGTTGCCTGAATGTGTCTGAGCAGCAACAAAAAGGCTCTCAAACACTGTGCCTTCTTGCCATCGCCCAAGATAAGAGGCTGTGAGCATCCTGAGGAGTTTTTGTCAACAAGTCATATCCAAAGTCCTCCTGACAGTTTCTAATTTTGTATCTCTGTGCCTCTGTTAGAGGGTGGCTACAGGCTGGGGGAGTGGGTGGGGCTGAGGAGTGTGGAGCAGGCTGCAGTGACCACCATATCTGCTCACTCTTTGATGTGACACCGCAACAGATCCTGCATGAAGAGCAAATATGTGAGGGGGAGGGGGCAGCTGTGCTGTTGGGCCCCCTGGGAGAGATGGCCTGGGGGCACACTTCACACCATGCCACTCCATGTTTGTTTACCGTGCCAACAGTGTGACCTGGTCAGCTGTCCCAGGGGCAGTTGGGGGTGGGGGAAGGGGGCGATATCCTCCACTTTACTGAAACTGCCTCACGGGACACTTCCAGAGAGGCATCATTCACATAGCATGGCTTGTAATCAGCCTCCAGCAAAACCCAGAATGAGAGATCAAGCCTTGTGCAGCACAAACGTCATCTGTCTGACCCCTCACGGCATTTTTCAATCTGTGTGCGGATTCAGCAGCATGGCGAAATAGGGGCTTAAATGAAGAGAGATAGAAAGGCAGGAACATTTCTCCTGTTTACAATAAAATAAAATGGCAAGTGTACAGGATATACCTTATGTAGTTTTAAAGCTATATGTATGCTTCAAAGCATATATATAGCATATATATAGCATATAGCTTGAAGCTATAATCTGGTACAATGCATCAAAATGGTAACATTTATGTTATACTGTACGCTGTCCCTTTTAAAAAAATTAATTAATAAAATAAAGAAGTGTACATTTAAATAGGCCGGTCTGGCCATCTGCAGTAAAAATCAACATAGCATTTACCAGCTCAGAGCACCATTTTTTAATCAGGAATTTGCGTTAAAGATATCATTGCCTCGGCTCGTATGCAGAGTAACTAATTATCTCAATCTCTCCTTATATATCATTTACAGTACATACTAAAGAGGTGTAGTGAAGAAGAGCTCCTTCCCAAACATGAGGAAAACCTTCTAATCTAGGCTTATTCTGCTATTTAAAGCCTTGGTTACATGATTTCTAGAGACATTACAGTCCATCATGGGTATTTTTGTATATATATTGGAAAGGCTGAGTTGATAGATGAAAAATAGCTTTCAATTATATTATTACTCAAATGGACCAACTTCTATTGGGTCAAGATTCTGAGTGAAGCAAAAATAAGCAAATTACTACTACATATTGCTCATTTAATTGTAGCAAGAGTGCTTGTAAGAGATGGTAAAAAAATGTCTGCAACCTGATATCTTGGCTTGCTGTGGTGGGGGTGGGGTTACGAAATGGAAAAGATTAGGTACATGTCTGTGTATTCAATTCTTTTTAAAAATGATTTAAATTTGTATGTATTTAAAATGAAACATCAATAGTGTATTATATTACAGCATATTTTGATTATCACTGCTTTCTCTATTTATTAAGCCTGATTTGTGTGCATTCTTATTTAGTTGGTTGGTCAAATGAGAAGTCACCGATTTAGATAACCCTGTATTGTATCATCCAGTAGCTCTTAGGCTTACAAATGTATTAGAACAACACACGCCCACTGTGCTAAGGTTGCAGTGTCAAACAACATGAATCTGGCCTCCTGATGGGTGGCATTCACTAGTCTAAGTGTAACCAAACCCAAGACAACAGTGGCTTCTTCAATAATTCAGGGGAGTTGGAGGCAACTTAAAAGGGCTGATAAACGCAGTAATCAGAGCATGTCTACTACTTCTCAGGCCTTGGCTAACGGTGTAAGACTGAGATGAAATCAATGGCCAGTGGTGGAGGGAATGGAGAGTGAATTTCCCTAATGGCAGGGCAATTACAAGAGCTGTTTAGCCTGACCCCATTCCCCAAGATGAGAACCAGGGGCAGGGACCTGGCTCACTGGGCTGTGTTTTAGCCTGATAGCTGGCAGCTCCTCTGGGAGTTAGGCTACACAGAGCATGTCTATTTGCTAATGCTATTGGAAAGGAGCTGAGGTAGAGGAAGGTGATCTGTGATAAGGTGAAAGTTGGGATAGGAGAGAGTGACTGGTTTACCTTGGTGCTATCCCACTCCTGTGTCTTGATCTGGGTGCGGACTAACTCGTAGGAAGGTTCCATAGATTCTGTGCTTGGTTTGCGATAGCCAGGGATGACATTGTACAGTTGGAAGCCAAAGGTCACCAACCAGCTATTCACATCTGTGGAGAAGGGATCAAAACATTGAAACATTGATTTACATATAATGTTATCTTAATAGACAGAATCATTTGTTCCAGAGATTTTAACAGTTTTCATTCTGCGGTCAAGTGGCTGTCTCCTTGAAATACTCCTTACTCAGTCTGAGCACTTGATTTGTTTGTGAAAGTGGACAAGCTATAACAAACACTTGAGATGGCGGCAATGATTCATGTCCACTCCTGCAGGTGCCTCACTAATGACACACTGCTGGGTCCCAGAAACGCCAAGTGACATCTGAGAGTGTCTGCTGCGCTGCTAATTATATACTGTAATATCATGTCATTTCAAAGCAGCCGAGACTTCAACACAAGATATTTTGAAGACTCAGTGGGTTCTTCTGCAATAATTGTTTTTCTAATGAGATGCTGAAACCGGGGAAAGTGACATGTCTGGGATTCAAATCCATGCAATCATGATAATATGGTTCGTCTAACAGCAGCCACCAGCACTGTGGTTATAGGTGTTGCTGCCATCCCCTGTGATGAGTTGTCATTCATTCTGAATATCACAGAGAAGGCTACAGACATGAGTGGAAGCAAAGCCTGTTAAATCTGAGCCATTTGTTTCTTGCCTCTTTCAATATGTTTGTTATGGACGGCAGAATCATTGCTGTGACTCTTGGGGGGCAAGTTTGTCACAGATTGGCACTGCCACATTGTGGCACCTGACAAAGCTTTTTTAAATAAGAATTTGTTCGAGGACAATGAAAGGACCCTGATAATTTAGTGAAAGGAATGGAAATGTCAGGGCCATCAATCACAAATGAGGCAGGCCCACTACAGTATATCTAAAAGTCTGCTTAGCATTCAAATGCCAGTCAGCACCTAATGGTGGACTGTGAAGCTGAATGCCTTTCTATTTGGCAGGCAGCTAAATGGCTTTGTTAAACAGACAGAAGTAACAACCTAAGACTCCACCTGAACTATTTTTCTCTCAGTATTGTCTACATAAAAATTAATGAAGTATAAAAGACGTAAAATGTATTATTTGATACAAAATACGCATTATCGAGTAAATATAATCCAGAATGACCATAGATAATTAGATCTTCCATTTGTGAATGAAATCTAGCTCAAGATGATTGGTGTAACTGCAGAGTATTCACAGAGTATCCTTAACAATGTTTTCCTTCTAGCCAAAGGGGTTGATATAACTGGCCCTGGCTAAGGTTTCTATGGATCCATTGTGCTCTCCTTCTCCACTGGGGTGCTTTCACTGCCATTTACCTCCTCCCGACCACAAAGCAACACAAAATGATGTGATATTTCTGGGAAGGGACCTGAGTGTTCAACAACAGGGGTGGCTTTGCTGTACAGCATTGTTCCCTTTGAGCACTTTCAAAACGCTAGCCACTGCGCGCATTCATAAGCACATACATATGCACATGCATGCAAGCACGCACGCACACACACACACACACACACACACACACAACCTCAGTGTCCCAGTGAGGAAGCTCTTAAAAGCCTCTCAAGCAAACTGCTTTTCATTTTAATTTTGGCAGGGCTTGCTGTTTGGAATAAAAACACACCAAATTTAACAGAAAAACCTAACATGAGTATTGTTTGCGGAACAGCAAGCAACTGCCACAGAGGAATGAGGGTTAAGATATGGGGCAGTCTCCTCCCCTTCCATACACGTAATTTTAGTAACATAAGAAAGTTATATTCATCATTGATTGCTCTGGTGGGACTCACTTAACATGTGTTATCTGCTATTTATATATACTTACATAGGAAGTACGATCACATCAACCCTGTTTTAGCCTCTTTACATTGGCTCGCAGTCTGTTTTACGATTGATTTTAAGACCTTAATGATTACTTTTAAGGCTCTAAATGACCTGGCTCTGGATTATGTTTTGGGTCTTTTAATAGCTAATGGATCATTGCATGGCCTGAGACCTTCAGTAAGGGGTGTCCTGTCTCTCCCAGGATGTCCAGGATGAAATCAAAAGGGGACAGATTATCTCTTCTTTATTCTGTTTTATTGTTTTACTTTCTTTTTTATCTTTTTATTTTATTTTTGGCCCACATGCATTTTATCATTCCCTGTGGTATTTGTCACTGTCTCCGTAAAGCACTTTGTACTTTGTTTTAATAATTGCTCAATACATAAAGTTTGTATTAAAAGTTTATTACTTAACTGTGAACAATTCAAGTAACTGTTTTGATAATTTTGAGAATAATTCCTATTTACTATCATTACAATTGTTGAAGGAATGCTTCACAGAAAATCAACACTGCATGAAGGCCTGAAATGTGGCATTTGTAGAGGGGGGCAGCTGTGTTCTGAGAAGTTTCTATGGATGTTTTGATACTCTGTAATATCCCCCTTTTCATCAGCAAAGTTTTTTTCTGAAGTTTTTTTTATCCTCTCATATCTGTAGAACATAGTCTGTTAAGAAAACTTACCTGTCATGTAGCACTTTATTTCCTCATTGTTGCTGAGAGGATTGTTGTTCTTGAACATGTACAAGTTGAATGGCACAATGTGGTTGCTGTTGAGACGTTTCCAAATATCATGGTTAGGTGTTGTCCAGCGGCCAGCGAGGACATCATAGTCCCGTCTGCCCATGTGGACCAGTCTACTGAGAGGCTCATACAGGCCGCCCTGGTAGCCAATTATGAGCTGTAAGCTGGGGTTGGTGTCAAGGTAAACTTCTCCGAATGCTGTATGGAGGACTTGCTTGATCATGAGGCCTGAGCCACTGAAAACAGCGAGAGGGGTGCCTATGTTATCACAGGCCACATAAAACTCATCCCCGCTGCTTAACTCCATGGCAAACAGGTGTCCCTGTAGGTCATAGTACAGTGAAGTGATTTCAGAGCTGGAGTGATTGTACATATGGGTGACCCGAGTGGGGCTGGATAAGTCAGCATAGAAGAACTGCAGGTGGTGGCCCATGCTGTTTCTGCTGGACACCCTCCTGCCCAGGCCATCGTAACGGTATTTGATGCTCCAACCGCTCACTTTGTTGTACACCTTTACCAACAGGCCCGCTGAATTGTAGTCAAAGTAGTCGTTCCCTCGCTGCTTGAGGAACCCGTCCTCATCCATCCTGTACTGGACATCTCCCAGGCGAGTAATGCGGTCTCTGATATCATAGCGTAGTGGCGTGAGGCGTGCGCTGTTTCCAGGGCTGAGGAGGTGCAAGTTTCCATTTAGGTCATAGCTGTACCTCCACAGAGGCTTGTCGTTGATGGAGACAACTTGGAGTTGACCATCGGCATCATACTCGTATGTGTAGCGTGTGGTGTTGGCATAAGGTCCAACCTTTAGCTCCTTGGACACGACTCGGCCCATGTTGTCATATTGCACCATCATCCAATACATAAGCGAGCGGAAGATCTCATATTGGACCTCCTTCACTCGGCCATAAGCATCAAAGTGTTTGGTGTGGGTCATCACTGCTGTGGTTATAATTTGATTTATATCATAATAGATTACTCCAAATTTGCCAAACTGCTCTGTTTTGCCAGACACGTCATCATAGCGATACAAGTCGATTGGCAGCGGCGTTTCATTGATCACAGCCTGCATGCTTGTGACTCGGAAACTGTTGTCATAGACATAGTCAAATCTGGCATTGACCATGCCCTCTTCACTGAATCTAAAAATCTGTCTGTCAATCAGTGGGCCAATCTGACGGTAGCGGATGGTGCAGGTAAAGCCCTCACTCTGCAGGTTGACTGTCTTCAGCATGCCTGCCACTTCGTCATAGGAGAAACCAATACGTGTGGTATCATAGAGAATCTCCAGCAGCTTAGCAAGTTTGCCGTATTTGTAGATGACCCTTCGGCCTGTTCCCAGGAAAGTGGTCTGCAGCAACTGGCCGTCCTCACTGTAGTCCTGGAGCACTGAAGCGTTACCCTCAGTGGGCCGGTAGGTGTTTCTGTAGTAGCCAATGGAGCGGGATGTCTCTAGAGTCTGCCGTGCCACGTTGGGCATGGTCACAGAAGATAGTCGGTCATTTCTGTCAAATTCAAATATATACTGCCTCTGGCTGTAAAGCAGCAGTACCATGGACTGTAAAGACAATAAATAAGACAAGATTAAAATGAAATAGGATAACATAACAAACAAAGCATTGAAAGCAATTTGAATATATTCCTTACATTAGTTATACACTTTCACAGTGTAGGTTGGAAATGTACAAGACACTGGTATACCGCAAAAGGACATGCTAAATGTCAAAAGCAATAAGATATTATGGATGCAAGTCAGATTCAGACCAAATCTAATTTCCATCTTGAAGTGGAGTTGTTGATATTCCTCTGACATTAAGATTTCCTTAAGAGATAATTTCACAAACAGGCCTCTTGTTTCTTATATGTCAGATCTTTTGATCAGTATGAGAATTTTTCTTGCACCAATAAATTATGTCTTTAAATCAGTTCTAAGGCTATCACAACAGCTGCCAGCATCTCAGCACTTAGAGGTTGCAAGGAAACTGACTAGACTATTGACAAGGTGACTGGCTGCCATTTTCACCTTACATTTCTGAGCTCGATAATCGGAGATCTTCACCTTCTCCTCAACAATCTTGCCTTCAATTAGCAAGTCACATTTCACTCTGTTCTTCTCATCAGAGCTATTTCAGGTTGGCCTTTTCTGTCAGACTATGGTAACAAAGAATAACATCTGCGGTGCACCAGACAGGTTTTAATTACATTTCTGCTGATATCTGTGCTACAGCCTGATAATGCAGCACAAACAGTGTTGCAGTATTACAAGTTAACTTTTAACTTCAGTCTAAAATCTCCTGTCAAGGTTATTACACAAACTTATCTGCACAGCATGTCCCTACCATCTTATATTAAATTTTTATCTTTAAACTATTTAATCATCATTACAGCAGAGACAATTCGTACCTTCTCAAGGTATGTGTAGCTCCACGATTTACCATCAGCAAATATTTGGGAAGTGATTCTGCCATTCTGGTCATACTCCATGCGCACAGACATGGTACCTCTTTGGATACCTGCCACATGCCCTCCAGGGGAATACGTGACATTGACTCCATTCAGACGACTGCTTGGCGCCCACAAAGTGGGCCGCCCAGCATGGTCATAGTGGATGCGTAACGTAAACTTCCTGTGGTCATCATAAACCTTTTCCGTCCTGGTGATTCGATCAAAGTCCAATGATAGCAAGTTCCTGTTATGAACCTATAGGAAAGGAAACAGTGTGTTAGGAACATTTAATTTTACCACACCATCTCCACCAAGAGGAAATAAACATGTTGGACGTTTGAAATGATGGAGAGGAATTGGTGCACTGCTAATCTGAGGTGGAACTTTATGAGGAGAGCTTTAATCACAAAGTGATTATTTTATATTCTTCTTTTCACAGCTTTTAATTACAACAGAGGAGCTGTATCTCAGGACTGCAGGAGCTATTGAAATGATGAAATTATAACAATTACCATATTTCTTTGTTTGTATAAAAATTCAGCAGTCTTAGTGGGAGTATGCCTATTCATGCAAGAAACATTAGAGCCACATTGATCATTAAATTCATTTTCACTGCTTACTGAAAAGAATTACCAGGCACAGATGACTCTCATTTTATTTAGCCATTTCCGTAAATTGGAAAAGAGGAGAAAAAAATCAATTCTTCTCCTGTGTGACTCAGTTTAAATGACACTTCACATTTTTTTGCCTTGTTTGAATGCATGAGGCTGGACACAGTGACCCTTGTTTCACTGTGATCAGAGGAGAAAGACACAGCAGATCAGAGTGTAATCCTTAAGGCCATGTTCAGGTCAGCACAGAGTCGAACCCGCTGCCAGGCTCTATCTAGGCGGCAACTTCTGTGCTGCAGCCAAAAACATCACCCAACAGCCCTACCATTAAGCTTCTCAATCTGCAGCCTCTGTAAGCAGAAGCTACAGAGGAAAAAGAAATCAAATCAAGAGGAGGAAATGGCCTTAGTTTGCCGGCCAAAGCAAATCTCCATACAAGCCACTACTCTAAACACCTTCTGGAAGATTTGGGAGAATTTGGTCATAGAGGTCTCTGGCATTAATTAAAACTGCCCCCTGATTCTGTATTAGTATTCATGTTTTTTTCTCTTCAGATGTGCTACTATTTAGCTTGGTAAAATACTTGGCAAGGCTTATAAACATTTTAACTAGGAAAGCTGCTCCTGGCTACTTTCCAAACACATGCCATAGAGCGGGTAACGGGGGCTTACTGAGAAACCTCACTTTTTCAATCTCACATTAAGAAAAGCATGCTTAGGCTCTCATCTGTGAAGGGACAATTACGCCAGACACAATTAATGTCACTGATACCTAATTGAGGGGATTACTTTACACTAAAAGCAAATTCATGAGGAACACAATTCCATGAAGTTTGGAGCTCAAATTGCAGCACAAGCAACTGATGGGGTTGTCCTCCAATGGTCAAGGAATAATGGTGCTTTCAGACCAAATGTGAAGCGAGCGTTTGGGGCAGTGAGTTTACATACAAAGTCAATGCAAAGACGCGTGGAGCCTCGATTTCCTGTCGGGCAAAGGCAACGCGATGGAATTCGCGTGAGTTGAATATTTTCAACTCTAGCGAAGAAGTCGCGCGACGCTGAGTCGCGATAGCCTATCAGTGTTGAGATTGTCCATATGTCACCGAAGCTTCATGCTGCGTTCCAGGCAACTGGGAACTGGGAAATTTCCGACCTCCAACTAGAAAAACTATCCTGGAACACCACTTGAAGTCGGATTTCCTACTTGTGAACTCGGAGAAAAAATTTGTACCCCGACTTCACGAGTAGCAGCTGAATGATGTCACAAAACAATGTCGACGCCCATGGAAGCACACTTTGTAAATGGTAAACCATAAACTAAACGGCAACAAAACGTATATTTGCATGTATTTGAATTAAAATAATACATATGATCATATAGTAAAACCTGTTCTGCATGTATATTGATGTAGAAATATGTTTTGCACATTAGGTAACTGGCTACGGTAAAGAATCTCATAAAAGTTATTGGTAAAAATGCCAAAACATTAGGAAGTGTAACCAACAACATTGACTGACTTCAGAGCTACCAACTTAAATAGCCAGAGGGGAACACAGAACAAGTAACATATGGGCTATTTATTTCAGTTGTTGCAGTTAAACTGCCATCCTTTTAATTAACACCTAAAGCACTGCTGAGGGTGCAACTGTGTGTACACTTTGTCACGGTCACCCATGATTTTCGTTCACTTTCGGCGTCATGCACCACCATGCACCTGGAACGCTTTGATGTCGGAATTCGGAAGTTTCAACTGGGAAATATCCCAGTTCCGACCAGTCTCGAACGCGCCATGAGAAAAGAGGTGGATGCAAATCTCGGCAGGGAGCCTACAAAATCTGATCTGCCGAATTATGCATCCACCTGTTTAGGTCCTTCTCAGACACTTTGCTGTGCTCATTGATCAAACAGCTTTATCGCCACATATGTTTACTGCATGTCAAGGAATGGTAGCCTACTTCTAGCCTACTAAGTGTATTACAATATTAAATACTCTAAACGTTCATAAAACATATACCTAGAATCAATTTATCACCATTGATGAAGTCCACAAAGAATATTACAGCGTTTAAAAGCATTATTTGGAGGTGCATGCAATTCTCGGTAGGCAGGCAAAACTTGGCACAACACCGGGCAGAGCGGAAGATTGAAAATCTGCAGGCCGGCTGACAGCTGCTAAACTTGGGCTAGAGGAGCAGGGAGCAGCGCTCCAACCTTCGGAGAAATAAACACCCACAGTCGGTCGGATTCGGTTCTGACAACTATGCCATTTACTCGCAGGAGGAGCGCGGAGTTATCTGTTTTTATTAAATTAGCTTTTTACTTTAGTTTTTGGGATTTCAACGTTGATTTATCTTCACTGGAGCTTCTCAGCAGCTAGCTTCCGTGCACATCCGGTTCCAGTGTTGTTGTTAGCGTCATTAGTTCTGTCGGACTACGATTTCATATTTATATAAAAACGGGACAAAGCTGGACACTACTCAGAGAAAAGAAAGCGAGGAGGTTGAACTACTTGGTGAGTTCAGAAAACATGTGTCTGTAACTTTATTCCAGCTATCATTGTACTTTACTGTGACCAACTTAGCATAGCACAGCCCTGATCGAACCAAACTCCATTCAGAAAACAAACATTTTATAAGTTGTTGTCCTGCTGTCTTGAAGCATGAATTCAAATATTTAACAAATGTGCATCATGTTGTGGTTATTTCGGCATCAGTTTAATCCGTTTATTGCTATTTAATCACAGCAAAATGTTTACTTTGGTTTCATACAGTTGTATTAATGGCGAGTTGTGTTTATTCACCTCATGGCATTAAAATCGCCTTCTCGCGTTGTGAATTGCAGCGAATGTACTCACACGAGGAGAGCGCTGTGAGGCGAAAAATCACGTTTGGTCTGAAACCGGCATAAGAACAGGGGGGGTCTACATTTGTTATTTTCTATTTTACTTTCACTTACTGTCATAACAAGAGTCAGACTACACTGAAAAAAGTTAAATTACTACAGCATTTAGACAGAGATTTGTTGAACTACAAAAATTATTAAAGATAAGCGATTTGATATCTAAGGCTGAAACCCCTAATGCTTCAGCATTTTCTGAAACACTGGATGCATTCTTTCAGACTCTTTCAATGGCTGTAAAGGCCTGCTGTCAGTTTAAAAATATTTTATTGAGATTGTTTCTAACAGGATATAAGGTACGAAAGAGAAAGAAAGTTTATCATGCCAGGATCTGGTCCGACAAAGATTCAACAGGGTGGAAAAAAACCTCTTTCAGCAAAGATCCCAAGGTCCCATGAGAATGCAAACCCACTTGAGATGAATTATTTTAAATTGGAATCTGCCTCTGACAGGAAATTCTCAAAGAAAGTAGATGTGTAGAAACAGAAGAGAGACTATTACAGTACATTGTTACAGCCCTACAATGATACATTTAAAACTGTCCTCAACATAAAACATTACAGCAACATCTGATCTCTCAATCAATATCAATGAGTTTTGTGTCAAATGACAATCTCAATCTGTCATTTTAGAAGTGAAAATGCCTTTCATCGATTCTCATGATTAATTCAACAACTGCTCTGTTTTCTTCAGTAACATCAGTTATGTTTATTCTCCCACTGCAATCAAAGAAAACAAATTATATCTTTTTGTTTCTGACTCTCTTTTGAACATACAGCCCTACATTATAAGACACTATTAAGATATGAAAATCCTAATATAGACATATTTAAGTAGTTGAGGGCTAGTAGTTGCTATGGCAGAGAGACAACCGCAAGTGTCCCCTCATTACTGTACATTTGCAAACTACTATACTAAAATTTGTTTATAGGCCTGTGTCTTGGCAACATAAATCATGAACATAGTGGGTGGCTGGGAAGTGTGGCACATGTTACTATGGAATGGGGTAAACTGTGGACCATCAGTGACCCATTTACCCTTAGGAAATAAAAAGCACAATACAAGGAACACATGCACTTGTAGTTGTCCTGTGTAACAAATACTGTCAGAGAAACAAACACAGACACTGACAACCCGAACACTTTTGCTTTTCTCCATTATCTTCGCTCATTCCACAGCACAACAAAGACAGAGATACACAGTTGCCTATCTTGCTACATTTCTCATGCATCCCTCTCTTCTCTGTTCTGTACCCCCCCACCCCCCCACCCCCGCACTGCACTGCCACACACCCATCCAGCCACCCACGTAATATCACTTGACATGCCACTCAAGGTCGCTCAATGATTCCAGCTCTGTTCATCCCCTCTGTTCTTGCCATTAGGCTGCCCCCATTTCCTATCTCACCCGCGGGGCCATTGTCTGTAACATACATTAGAAGCTTTCATTCCAAAGGGACGACAAGGCCATTAAATGAACTGCCAATGACAGTCAAAGTGGCACCTCCCCATTAGCTGTGTCGCCTCCCAGAGAATGTGAAAGACAACTTAACCAAAGTTGTTATTTGTCTTAAAAAGCCAAGAAAAATATAATTATAGGTGCTCCCTGTGTTAACAGTAATTTCCAGTGGGTCATTCAAGATGCTTGACCAAACACTGAGTGTTTATCTCATTATTTAAAGGGACCTGTTGATATTCTGTGTGTAACGGCCATCTTTGCAAGGTTGGCTTGCCGAGTCCATTTACCCAGACACAAATGTCCGAATTTTTATTTCATCCAGAAATTTTCCAAAATATAACAAGTGGGCCCAAGGCGTTGTACTGATGTGGGTATGCTGGTACTGGTATAGGTAAAAATATCACATGATATAGCAAGTCAAATTTGAGTTCAGGACAGAAAATGTATAGCTATAAGGCACAATTTTTCAACTCCTATCAATTTCTACTCTGTGTCAATGATTGCAAGATAAATAGTACAACACCATTCACTGCTACAGTTTTTGAGTTGTGTTCTATTAATTTCGTGTTTAATTTTAAAAGTGTCTTCCTCTTGTGTCTCTTCTGGACTTCACTTTCTGACTGTGTATCCCTGGTTTATTGTCATTATTTGTTTCACCTGTGTTTAATGATCCTGCCACCTGGTGGATAAAAGTCTTTGTCTCCCAACTGTTTACTGTAATTTAGATTTATGGATTTTGGACTTTGTCTCTCCTGTACTTGCTTTCTTGGATTTATGGAGGATTGTGAATTAGAATGTTTTCCCGGTGGACTGCTTACCTTCTTACCATTTTTCATTAGACACAATAGAACAGTGGTTCTTAACTTGGCAGGTCGGGAGAATGCTACTATAGACACAAAAATAGAAGAAAATAACTTAAAAATAACTAGACAGACTATAGTTGTAAATGGAATCTCTTTGGGTGGACGCTATAAATATTTTGCACTGTTTAATCCAGTACGCGGCGGTAATGCCAACCTCTATAAGTCAACCTAAAAAAGGGGTCGGCCTATCAGAAAGGTTGAGAACCCCTGTCATAGACTATACCTGCTTGACCAACGTGTCTGGATTTTCTGTGTCCACTGTGTTCCTGTGCATATGCTTATGTAAGCATGACAGTTACAATGTATTCTACAATGAATTTGTGCATGTAAGTAACAGTATGGTGCGATGCCTGATGACATGTATTGTTTTTTGAATATGGCTGGTTCATTTCCACCCCCCAACAATCCTGCGTTTTGGACCCTGCTGTTTCAATGGAGTTGTCCAGCCTTTTTCCTGCTCAGTGCTAATGTTGGTCTGAATGTAGACATCTTAAAGTGAACAGGGCTGCTATCTGTAAGCCTGCACCTCACACTCACATTAAGGAATGCAGACAACTTACAGTCAAGGCTAAATTCCACAGTGAGTGCAGTCATATAAATGAGGTAGCTGTATTCCAATGTCTTTTAGAGAGAGTCTAACTCCTATCCATCCTTTAACATTCACCTTGTGGTCCTTTTAAATCGTGAATAAGCATGAGTTACTTTTAGCATTGTGGCGTGCTTACCCTTAATCTGCGTCCATACACAGTGACCTGGCCACGAGCCTGCTCCTTCCTCTGTCTCCACTCCACAAGGTTAAGGCCATTGTCGATGGCCAGGGTTACGTTCCTCTTGCTGACTGTGGGGTTGACTGTGCCGGCCAGCAGGTGGGGCTCGGTGTGTAGGGACACCTCCATTCCATTGGCCAACACTAGACGCAGCGAGCCATCCAGGCCAATGAAATAGCTGTTTCGAACTTGATCTGAGGATAGGGGAAAACGATTATGATTAGGATTAGAAGAAGAGAAACAATCACAGCTTCTTGTAGCTGATGTAAGAGGACTAAGTCTAATCTTCATCTCAGTGAGACACAAACATAATGACCTAAAATGGCTGCTCAGCAAAAAGAAAGCCTTTAGCAGCAGTATTTAACTGAACCTCTGCGATAATGTTGGGTTTGTGACAACAAAGATCAATAGTGAGAGATTTCACAGCGCCAGTAAAGTAAAGTTTTACAGCTGTTGCAGCAGCCTAGAGGATATGGTGGAAAGAAAACTATCAAAGCTGCAAGCTTGCCTCTGGCCACAGAGCAGGCAGGGTGAACACACACACATGTTCACGAGGGATAAATCTGAGACTGTCTGTTACTGTCCCTAGGTGACAACAGCCTGTGTTCCAGCTCCAGACCAGTGACTAATGTTTCCACTGAGCATCTCATGTACATTCATCAGAGAATCCCTCCCTCTTGCCTCCTGTCAGTGGACTGACAAGGACCAGGATGAATATTATTCTCTTTAAGAACAGTCGAAAATTAATGGCTTGTCAAACACTACATTAATTAGTTGACTTAATTTAACAGAAAAATCCTAACATGCACTGTAATTTCCTCAAGTTGACATGTATGTTCAAGTGGCTGTGCCAATTTCTTTATTTTGCACAGAGAAGAACAACAAACAGATTGGAAGTTCTGTATTTTTTTCTTTTACACAGACTGCCAAAGGATATGTTCAGACATGAGAAATGGGCAGAGGAGGCAGGGCTAACCTTGGACTGGCCCTTACCTCCCTCCATCATACAGACACTTCGCGGGTTGACCAAAGGTAGACACCACCAAGAGGAGGCCTCCGAGACCAGTTGAAGCTTGAATACTGCTGAATCGGAAAATTCACGCTAATACATGCATACAGTTCAGCAGCGGAGGTGTCTGCCTCTTAGTGACATTTAAAGGGGCTGTAGTCTCACCATTCTGTTCAGCTTATTTGTTATCAATTACAAATAAGGATGCTTTCTTGAAGAATAAAGCTTTGTTAGTTAATACAGTTAATTAACTAATATTTAGTTTTAATTATGGCTTTACGCAGTCACATCAATTGACCTATTGAGTAAGTTAGTAACTACATACTGGATATATAATATGTACAATGTGCAATATGTTCACATTTGAATTTCTTTTTTCAAGACTATTTTTATTTCAATTCACTACTACAGTATATTCAAATTTGACAAATTTATATTTGGTAATTTAACATTTGGTACATTTTATTATCTCAATGATATCTCTACATGATTGGAAGTCAGTGCTCAGCTTTAATCGGTGATAATAAGAACCACAGACCAAGCCGGAAAACTTGGTGTAGTCATGGACTCAGACCTGAATCTAGGGAGCCACATTAAAACAATTACAAAGTCAGCCTACTATCACCTGAAGAATATATCAAGGATTAGAGGACTTATGTCTCAGCAGGACCTGTAAAAACTCGACTACTGTAACCTTGTCTTTATAGGGCTCCCTAAGAAATCCATCCAACAGCTGCAGCTGATTCAGAACACCGCTGCTCGAGTCCTCTCTAAGACCAAAAAAGTGGATCACATCACTCCAGTTCTGAGGTCTTTACATTGGCTCCCTGCTGTCAAAGAATTGATTTCAAAATCCTGCTGTTATTTTATAAAGCACTGAATGGTTTAGGGCTAAAATACATTTCTGATCTTCTGCTTCGTTTTGAACCATCCAGACCTCTCAGGTCTGCTTTCGGTCCCCAGAGTCAAAACTAAACATGGAAAAGCAGCATTCAGTTATTATGCTCCGTATATCTGGAACAAAGTCCCAGATAACTGCAGGTCTTCTGAAACTATCAGTTCTTTTAAATTAAGACTAAAGACTTTTCTTTTTACCACTGCTTTTAATTAAATTAAAGCCATAGATTGGTACCTTTCACTGCACTGTAATGTCCAGTTTTCATTTTCTTTGTTTTTTAGATTTTCAGTGTCCTGATACTGATTCAGTGTACTGACACTGCACTGCAACTTTTACTGTCCTGTTTTTTTAATCATGTTCTTATAACATGTTTTATTTTTTCAATTTCCCTTTGTTGCTTTTATGTTTTATGTAAAGCACTTGGAATTGCCTTGTTGAAATGTGCCATACAAATAAACTTGCCTTTCCTTGCCTTACACCTAATTGGAGTTCCAACTACAATTTAAGACAATTACAATAAAGCTTAAAGTTATAAGCTTCACATAATGACAACACAATTAACAACCACTAAGGTGTGGGGAAACTCGCCCAGAAGAGGAACCAGATGAACAAAAAGGAATCTTGAAGGCAGTGCATTCATGTGTTATGTGATCACCCAGTTGCACGCTTACAAAGCAGACAACAGTGAATTAATTAACAGCAGAGTTCCTGGCGCCGCTCTTCTCATGAGCAGTTGTCTAAGACAAGGTCACGATGTGGAGGTGACCAGTCCATCGAGCAACAGTGAGAAACCAGAGATTGTCTTCTTCCATTTCAGACACAGCTTTCCAGTGATTCAGTAGGACCAGCGGGTGGAGAACACATTCTAAATTTAAATCAAATATCAATTCAGGGAAGTATATGCATGGTGCAGTGGACTATCAATGCATTATCACTGAAGTGACTGGTCAGGTACAAAACAAAATATCAGAATGCCAAGTAAGACAAACCTGCTGAACTAAGCCACAACATCGGTCCACCCTCTGCCTGCATCTCTCTCACTAAAAATCTGAAGGATCTCATAACGGCAACCAGCATTCTGCTTTATGAATTGTGTTTTATGACAGAAAGTCAATATATGTTTCCACTCTGGTAAATGGGAGTTGCACTACACATTTTATTAAAACAACAGAGGAAAAACAAATCCTACTGTGGGTAAGCTCTGTAATTGGATCAGAAGGAAGACATAACATCTTCATTTAAAGGTCAGTTCACCCAAATTACAAAAAAACATAATTTTTAATTAACTCATGGGTATATCCATGCAGTTAAGACTAAGTTTTTGAGATGATGTATCTGAAATGTCTGGCCCCACTTCAGCACAGTAAGATAAAGGCAAATGCAAAATCTACAGACCCTCAGTGGTTTTCATTGCAACTACTGTGTGAGTAGACCCAGCTACTGTTGGTAACTGTTGGTTAGCCCACATGGCAGCAGTCCACATTACACGATCAAGCCTCCCAGAAGTTGCTTGCCTGAAAGCTCCCATCCCTTACAAAGTGACAGTCCACCGAGATCTTTGAATCTGTTATTGTTTTTTCCCTTACCTGACACGAGTTTGTGTTGTGACATCCTACAAGGAGCCATTGGCCCCTATAACAAAGCTTCTGCAATTAGAAGGGCATACAGACCCCTTCACCATAATAAGGCAGATATTTTGGACTTTTGCCACATGTACACTGCACAGTCAATTCAAATGTTTACTGACAGCAAAACTATTAAGTCTAAAGCAATCAGTAAAGTCTAATAGAACAGACTATGTTACTATTAGCTCATGGAAATATTTATCTGTCTAGACAAATAAAAAAACACGTGTGCAAAATGCAGCGTCAGAATAACCTGTTTATTATGTTACCAGTACCTGATCATTACTTCATACTGCGGTAAGTAGCAAAAAAAGGTTTTGTTGTTGAAGTAAAGTAAGCTTTTGGCTATTCCAATGACACAAAACACCTTAATAACCACCTGCTCTATTTGTGAGCTACAGTAAAAGACACTCACCCTGCATGAGTGTGTAGAAGGTGCCAGAGGCTGACAGGTTAGTGGTGACGGTGATATCCTCTTTGTTGGAGCCCTCTGTCTGGATGCGGACTGAGCTGTCGGCATCTGTACGGTAGCTGCTCACTCGGCCCGTGGGGTAAGTGACGTTAGTCAGACGCCCGTAGCTGTCATATCTACAAAGAAATACATAGATGTGAGCCAAAGAAGGCAAAGAGGGGCATGTCATCTGATACTGTGTATAAACAGTAACTACAGCAGAATCATAAACAGTGCTGTGGCAGGAAAGATTTACTGAGCCCTGTTGAGTTTGTTAAATCATAAGGAAGCAATCAAAATAATAAATGCAGGTCAGGTATGCATAAATGCATGCACACAAATACGACTAATGACTTGCACTGTCATCTCAGATTCACTTAGACGCTATCTAGGATAAACTGTTCTAGTGGTAATTACAAGTAGGAATTGGGACTTTTTTGTAGAGTCTGATATTTCCCTCTTGGTGTCACAAATTGTGGAAATGTGTCAACACAGGAAGTAAACACAGCAGCAAATCCATCGTTGTTGGCAGCATGAGGTAATAAAACTCAAAAGTATAAGCTTTAATCAGTGAAGCACAATAAACACACAACTTCTAAAAATGGTGTGCAATGTGTGCTGCAGTTCGCTATACATGAATTAAGTGTGAGTGCCACAACAAGTTTGGACAATTCTAGCTCTTACAATAGGATGTGAATGTGACATTACTATTAATGCTACTCAGTTTGTAAATAACTTAGAAGATTAAAAGCACACATTAGAAAAAAAACATTGCTATTAACAAGGAAAAACTGTCAGCCAAGATAAGAAACCACACACCTTTTCACATTTAAATAACTGCTTATTAGCTTAAATGATTAGTGATATCACCTAATCTCATTATACAGTCTATGAAATAGGAGCACTGAGGTGCGACTCCTTGGAGAGATGCAGCATCTCCCTTGCCTACAAATCAGTCAGTTCATCACATACAAGAACATGAGTGGCCAGATTGTTTCATTTCGCTCAGAGAGCACATCAGCATAGAACAATGTGAAATCTTTCAGATTGCCAGTGTTCCAGAATGGGAGTGAGCGAACGCTACATTACTTAGAATGAAGACCTTTATCCGTGCACTGAATACAGATCGGAAAGCTCTCTCCAATGTAGCTGCCTGCCATAATAAAGCCTCTAATAAATGAGATGGCGGGTGCTGGTTTACGGATATTTCCTCAGCGCTGCCATCTCAAATATCCAATATGGAAAGGAAGAGTGGGAGAGGAATCATCTCTTAGAGATAAATGTTATCTGATTTCAACTGTACTAAGGACTAGGATTCATTGATGCATTTCATCCGAAGTCTTCTACTTCAGGAAATACTAAATAGCAGAGTAATTTATATCTAAAGCATTTGATTTCTTTTGATACTGCTCATATTTTATCAGCATGATATTCTCCCTGTGTTCATCATACAATCAAAGCTGTTGGAGTGAAAGCACTAGAAGTTACATGTTTTCTACACTGTACTACTTTTAATTGATCAATTCACTGGACAGAGTGTTCCTTTTCCTGTTGCTTCACCTCTGCACAACAGTCCACACCTCTGTCCACAGAATCCACAAGACAGAAATCTCATTCTAGAGCAAAGCTGCATGCCCCAGCTTGTTCACTGACCCAAACTCTGTCTCAATTAGGGCCTTGTGCTAGAGCCATTCCTCGAGCTTCACCACTGAGCTCTAATGGCTCTTGCCTGCTTCAACTCAGCTGCCTATTAGTTTGGTTTCCCTGTACAAGAGGGGCATGCGGGGCTAGGGTGCTCAGCAGAAGGAGAGGACTGGATGGCCAAAAGACCATTCAGATCGCATCACCTCTGTGTTACATGCTAGCTTTAAGCCCTTTCATGCTGAGGCACATTAATAGGTCGGTTACTTCATATGAGCCTCCCCTCCAACATACCTAACCGCCGTTGTATTCAAAGGTATTCTTATATTTTCACTTCTTCTTACTCCCTGAGGATTTCAGAACACATGTGACTGATGACTGTGGAGTTGATTAAGACAACAGCAATGTGATTGCTTCTTCGTTAACAGTTGTTTGTTTGTTTGATCTGTTGTTATTAACGTATCAACCTAATAACACTTTCTTGAACCAAGTGGCTACAGCACATTTATTACTAAATAGAATCATTACTGCCCTGTTGATTGGAGGCTAAGAGAACAATTAGACATCCTTCAGAATGCTTCATGATTTAATAGATTTACAGTAACCTCTAAGCGTAAGCACTTATCATTACAACAAAAACACTAGGAGGTTAGTATGAGTATACAGTAAATGCCAGACCACACGAGGCTGCCATGGGTTACAAAAAATACCATATTTTTGCTCTCAAATTAGTCCTTTGTGTTTCTGCACTTATATAAATTAATTTAAATCTGTAGGTTATAGGACGTAACACATGAATTAATATAGGTAAAATGTTTAGCAGTGCACTTTGTTGAGCAGAGATAAATGGAGGTTCCTGTTCAATTCTGTCTGGTAGGAAATTATGCTTTTGGCCCTCAGGTAGTGGATTGACCTTCAAAGCTAATTATTCAAGAAAAACAAACACTCTTTATTGGGTCTAATGAAACATAGATGATGTGACTTGTACATGTCTAATACATAACCATGTTTGGAAGTGATGGAGAGTATTTGTGCTCTCTGCAAACATGCACATATTAAAAAGTAAATGGTGATGGCTGCACATCTTAGTTTGACATTTCTCTTTGTTGTTATAGCATTGGTAGGGAACAATGAATCTTTATTAATTCCCACAGTAAATGAGTAAATGGTGGGAAATGGCTCTCCTGCAATATACTGTATATACTCCTGGCCTAAACACTTTTTTCACACGTTGTCCCATTTACAACGTTTAAATTATTTAATAGTTTATACTAGAATTTCAAGATGATACAATCAACATCATTTTTTTGAATTTTCTAGTTGTACAAGTGGTATGATTTTTGTCAGATGTAATCAACTGTAGAACAGCTCAGTACACTAAACATCAATTTGATTTTATTTTAAGTTTTTTATATGTTCAAGCTGATAATGAGTTAGTGTACATAAACAATGATCCAATTCTATAATGTATGTACAATATTCCGATTTTTATGTGATATTATTAAATAAAATATCTGTAATTCAAACATCCTGGAAATGCTGTAATTACTTTTTTTGATATTAAATATAGGTGGTTTTCTTCTTAGCGTGTCCACACACAAGCTGTCAGTCAACAGTCTTTTGCTCATTGTCATTGCGAGAATGAACATCCATTGTTTGTATTTCATCTTTCAAAAACTATTTTCTTTACAGGCATTTTACAGAAAGACAAAGAGAAATAATTCAGACCACCTACTGGATTTGTTGAAGCCGTAGGCAATTCACTCTACCTTGAGAAATGCCCATGCAACCGTCTCTGATAACGACCAAATCAAACACAGGTGATAAATGTCTGTTCACATTAAACAGAGCATCTGATTATGTGTCAGAGCGTTATATTCCTCCAGCGAGGTGTAACAGATGTCTGACCAGCCAATCTGCTTAATCACACTTTTTGGTATGACATCCTGTTAGCACAGTATCCCTTGGTACAGTATATTAAGCTAAGGGGCAGATTGCTCCATAGAAGTCACAAGAACACAAAATCCTATACTCCAGTGCTGCAGCATGTGGGAGTGTTTTCAGTTTGCCTCAGTCAATTGCTACCTCTGGCTATTCTACTATGCTTATATTGCCTGGCCAACCGGTAAAATGTACTTTCCAGCAGATACAGTATGTTGCTTCTTTACCTTACAACTCCAAACAAGCAATGTTCTGCGGTCTGTCACTGCAAGCAAGGGTGCAGATGAGTAACTTATCATCGAATAATCCTATTTGATATGATAGCAGCAAATAGGATTACACCCATACTTCCACAGATCTTGTACTCTGAGTGACATCAAGGCATAAGAAGGTAGCTCATGTGCAAAAATACTGAACACAGATGTCAAAGAGATCTCCAACTGTAAACATTCACCCACTTAAGCATCTTAGCATGTACTGCTACCATGAATGTATAGCTTCTAGTTTAAATATTTTAGAATTGACTTGTAACTATATTGGATTCAAGAGATTTAACATAGCAATTTAGTTGCTCTCTGGGGCGAAGCAGTAATCTATAATCAGCTCAACTGGGATTCAGACTCTGGGTATAAGGATTATAAAGGTGTTTTGCAAATGTTTGTTAATATTACTTACTCAAAGAAGGTTGTCCATCCATTTTCATTCGTCTTAGATGCTAGAAGTCCTGAGCTGCCATGGTAGGTCATTACAGCGAGTTCTTGACCCTGGGCAGTGACTGTTTTAAGGGCATTGTTGGTGCCAATGGTGAACCAGAATGTCTGTCCATCGGGGACCATCAGCCACAGAGGCATTCCTGTCGTGTCTCGTCGGATGATCACTGTGTTTTTGTTCTTATCAGTTATACTGCTCAGATCTCCTGCTCCAGTGTATGTCAGATTGTAGAGGTGGTCTCCTGTAGTCAGACTTTGAGTAAAAATATGGCTGCCGTTGGAGTCAAACAGATAGAGTTCGTCATTAATGGGAGATGACACCTCGTACATGCTGAGGGGATTCAGATAAGGCTTGTTTTTGCGCACATAGCGGATACGAATGTTGCCCAGATCTGCAATATAAAGCTCTCCATCTGGACACACTGCTAGAGAAGAGGGTGCATTCAGCTTAGCATCCTTGGCATAGCCTTCATCTCCAGAGTAACAATCACAGTTGGCATCATTTTTGCAGTCACAGCCACTTGGTGCTCCTGCAACCAGGGAGATCTCTCCATTGGTGGACACCTGTCGTACTCTGTTTATTTTCTTTTCATCTGACTCAGCGATGTACAAAATGCCATTGTGGGACACAGCTAGGGCGTTGGCAGATTCCAGGGTGGCATGGATGGCCACTTTGCTCATTAGGAAATGGTCAATCCCAGGCACTTGGCAGTGCATGGGCCGGCCTGCAACAATACGGACTTGATGGTTTTCTGAGATCTGTAGTACTACATTGTTGTCCAGGACGTACAGGGAGTTGTCCATGGGACTCACTGCCAGGTCTGTAGGCCACTCAAGACGCACCTAAGAGGAAAAAACACACCACGAATATCAGCCTCAGGTCACAAAAAACAGACCATACTCTTATTGATCCACACATTTTTCACTTTATCAGAGGGAAACAGTCCCTCAAGGTAAGAATCATTGAAAACTGCTTACAAAAAAAGATGCTGGCTGCTGTAAAAAAAGGTGGGCTATCTCATAGCTCACGCTGGAAGCAAAAACATTTTTTGAAACAATTTATCTGATAAGGACAAAAATAGCAACTGGTGTACTGTTAAAACAGGAAACACAAACACATGATTTTTAAGATCAAATATGATAACAATAATGGTGAGAATGGGCAGAACGAGGAGAGATCATTCAAATTATCAGATTAAATGAAAAAAGCTCACTGCAACTGATCATGAGATGAGAGACACCTGAAGGACTATGCTTCTTGTATCCTTCACCTCTACTGAGCCTCTGTTTTTTTCATGCTTTGGGTTATTAATTTTGTAATGACGAGAGATTGCATGAGTCCTTGAAAAGAAACTGGAGCACACTTAACGAATGAAAGCCTAGCCTGCCTGTGGCCTTCTAAATTATGACTTATTGTTCTGCTAACAATGTATCAGGCTTTTAACAAATTGGAATGATTGGATTCATCCAATTTACCAGTCTCCTTCTCACTTATAATCCCAGGGGGATCTCTTAGGAACATAATATGAAGTGCCATATTTTACCTGAAGCCTTCGAGTACCAACAAAGAAGACTGATTAAAACCTGGACCAAAATACAAAGACAGGTTCAGGTTTTCGGCAACCTATTGGATGAAACCTACAACTGGGAAATGGGAAGGTGAATGAATTTATGTAGCTTGTTACTATGGTTGACTAATGACCTTGAAACGCAAACTGCATAAACATTTATCACTAGAACTGACGAGGGAGAAATCTCCTAAGCATCAAGTGATGTGTAATTTAATATGAAATAAATTGTGACATTGAACAGCATCCTTACTTTAATTACGTGTTTTGATTTTTTAAAAAAATTTTAGATAAGCTAAGATAAGAGAACAGAAAGCTTAAAGAAACAGAACTACACAACATGTAGAGTTCATTGCGTTACTGACACAATAATTTATCTAAAATAGACAGGGGATTCTATGGAAATAATTATGTGAATGTTTCTACACTCTTGGCATTGGTCTTGTTCTTGAATCCCAGCCAAGTTACAAGGAGAGCACTTGTTCACCTTTGATTAAAAAAAAACAGCTTTGAGTATCACACACAGCTCACATCCCACAAACCTCCCATCATCCCCCATAAAAGAGAGGAGATTTATATAAAAGGACATACTGTATCTTGGGCCACATACAACAAACAGGAGACTGGCAGTGGATAAATATCTTTTAGTCTTTCAGTGTGCAGAAAATGCATTTACTTGGGAAATGAAGGGGAGACTTTCAATTTCTTAAAACCTATTTCTTGTCAACACTGGTGGTTAAATATTTCATGAGCCAGTGTGTGGAGTGGCTCGGGGGAGCTGCCTGTAAGGAGGTTTTCACGCCACTCTGACTGATGAGGGGATATTTCCCGAGCTGCTGTCCCATATGCTGTAACCCGATCATACCCTCCCCTTTATACAGTGGGGCAGCTGTCAGTAGTGCCTGCCTTACACAGCTGCCACCAGCAAAAAACCCAAAATGAGCTCTTCAGCCAAGGAAGTGAGCCACGGATTTGCACCAACACAAAACTATTTTTAAATCTATTTGAACTTGTATTCAAACTCTAATGTCATTTTCCATTAGCAATCTCTTCCCTCTTTGCTCATACCAGCATGATGCCTGTCTGAAGAAGAGTAATATGTCATTATTTGAAGTCCCCATCATATTTGAATTGAATGTCACGGTCAGAGACTTCATAAAGCTTTCTGAAGCTGCTAACACCCTTGAAACATGTTCAAGTGATCTTGTTTTAAGAGACATGGTTTCCCTCTACTCAGCAGGGGATGTAGAGAAGAGTTTCAAGACTTAAAACAGAAAATGGAACAGATTTCTAAAACAGCAAGGACCTGGAGCCTTGGTATAAACAAATGAATACATTCTTGAACAAGGTCAAACTCGTCCTTTTGCATGAAAAAAAGTTAAAGGAAGGAAAGGTTACAAGGCTGCACATCAAATTACGAGTGAATTTTGCTGCAGTACGCTCACTGCACAGATGGCATGGCAAGATAACAATGACCTCATCAGAGGAGAGAGAGAAATCTGACATTATTTTTTGCCTAGAACAGGTGAGGTACAGCAAAAGTAATGACCACTGTGATGAGCTTTCTCCAGAGAAACTCTGGTCCTAAGTGAGGGTTTGGGGAGTGTTTGAAGTAGGAAGCTATGTGCCCTGGATGAATTTTTAATGGATGCTTTTTACTGTCTGAGTGTCTCTGGCAGTGCTTTTGCGATTTGTCATCGTTGTGGAGCTGCAGTCAGTCTGCCTGTGTCCTCGCTGCTGTGAAGCTGGGATGGTGAGCATCTATAGACGCTTATGTTTGTGTGCGGGGGGTAAGACAGCAGCAAGCACGGGTCATGAGGGGGATGGAGTTCCCTCGGGGCTGGAAATGGGCAGCTGGAGGCTTTGCTCCCTCCGCTGAATACATCATTTCACACACACAGAAAGCTTCTCTTCACTGGCATCTGAAGCCCCCTCAGGACCTTTTTGCTAGTCATACTCGATAACATACACGATGGGGCAAGAAACAGTAGTGCGTGCGCATGGAGCAGTACGCAGACATCAATCAAATCTTATCATTAAAGCCCAAGAATGCACTTTCATGAGCAAAAATAAATCAATTATAGATACTGTAGACACACAACAACAACAATAGATAATTGAATTTGTTGGCTGTTATGGCAAGACTATGGAGTCCAGGAGGTGTCATGGAGAAGAAACAACTAATTCATGCTCTCAAATTTTATAAGTTGTGCTCTTGAATTAGTCATTTGTGCTCTCATTTTAATAATCTGTGCTCTTGAATTACTTCTTTCATGCTGTCTATTTAATTGCCTATTGTTTGCGGAATGAGACACCCACTTTCAAGCTCTGATTCTTGCTCTCTCACCCCCCAAACAAAGCCACCCCTTAATTAAATAATATACAACAGCTGTAGCATTAGCTAGGTTTCCCCCTACACAGGACACTAGCTGCTTTTACATGGACCTTAATATTACACTAATAATTATAATAATAGCCCAGTCAGAATGAAAATGCCTCATGTAACCAGCTCAATTCGAAGAGAATGGCGAGATCCAGCTTGATTAGAAGGAACTTTCAATTGGGTTGAGAGGGATGATAATCCATTCAACAGGCAAATATTAGGCTAATAGCTATGCATGCTTAATCTGATTGGTTCTCTGGTTGAAATAAATATACTCTTTATGCGCATTTTTGTCCCACGTGGGGGTAACGTTAGGTGAAGTGAATGGGTTTCTGGGTAAATATTGCTCACAGGACAAGATGAGGGTCCGTTATGAAAATTGTATTAAAAGGCAGAACCACTTCCTCTGTTATATTTCCGGCAGATTAGACGCCTCAAAGCAGGCAGAACCACTTTGTGCATGTCAAAAAAGTTAGGTTCTGATTAAATGCTTTGGAAATCTTATCAGATCATTTAATTAAGCATCCATGTAAACAGTTGGAATCTCTACATTGTCCATTCGTCCATGGGGGTGGCGATGCTGCAGTGTATAAGACACATGCCTTTGGTGTGGGAGATCTGGGTTCAGTTCCTACTGTGACACATTCACCTATGTGCAAGCATAGACACTTACCCTTAGTTGCTCCAGAGGCATGCAACTTCTGATGT
This sequence comes from Lepomis macrochirus, assembly GCA_024633595.2. Taxonomy (NCBI): domain Eukaryota; kingdom Metazoa; phylum Chordata; class Actinopteri; order Centrarchiformes; family Centrarchidae; genus Lepomis; species Lepomis macrochirus. The sequence continues at coordinate 8,113,911 of JALXJV020000009.1, forward strand.
ATACAGCAATTGTAAGTCGCTTTGAATAAAAGTGAAAATAAAATTGCCAGCTAAATGAGTTAATGTAATATAACTGCAGCTACTGTCTGACTGTCAGACCTTTTTCCACATTCCAGCTCCGAGACAAAAGCAACAATTTGTGTAGCTTTAGTTGCTGAAGGTTTGCACACACAGAGACCTCTCCAAAATTACAAAGCACCTTCAGGTAGCTTCTAAATAAACATTCATTACAGACACTCAGTGACTGAACATGGCATCGGCTCCCGCTTTGTGGCTACTGAAGGGCTTCAACACCACTTTTTTTTTTTACTGCAACCTGTGTTACAACTAATGGCCTTAAAATAATAGATACCTTACATAAATTACATGATGCCGAGTTGCATGTCCCTGTTGGAGACAGGTATTCCAAAAAAGCAAACAGTTAAATAACCCATAGCATTTTAACACAGTTAATACCAAAGTTCAGTGCTTGCTGACAGAATAGAGAAAGAGAGCGGTGTGCAGCATGTACTCTTACTCTTTTGACTGGTAAGCTCTTTTATGCACAGCTAAGGAGGCTTTGACACACACATGAACAGGTGTTACCAGTGTAACTGCATGAGCGAAATAGGCACCCCACAAGTTTTGTTGCCTTACTCTGGATTCAGAATAATAAAATTTAATAAAGGAATTAGATGAGTTGAGGAGCAAATTCAGATCAGTACATGAGCGATAGAGCCACAGTCTAAGCAACAAGAGATAACCACGGTGAAAAAGAATGGAGCCCCAAAACAGCTAAATACTCAAGGAATTTATTGCAAAATTCCTTAAATATTACAGATTTTTTAAATGACAAATCTAGTTGTAGTAAGGCGAACACTGCTAGTCAGCATCACAGGATCAGTACCTTGGACAGTGATTGTGATGCACCTGTGATGACAGAAGCTGCTATTGACAGCTTTATTAATAGTCTTTAACTTTTATCACAGCTGAACATTACTTAACATCATTAGCGTTTTCAGCTCATCATAGACCTGTTAACTACAGGTGGAACATAAAAACACAAATGACATATGTGAGTTGATATCGTCTTGAAAATAGCACACAGCTTCATCAATATGGAATCAACACATTTTTCTGTTTCCACATGTAAGTCTTTAAAAAATTTAATTTCACTTGTTGTTTTACTACAAGTATTTACTTGGGAAATGAAGAGGAGACCCAAGTATACTTTTGTTTAATATTGTTGTGATGGGAAAGTGCCAGGCATGGGATGCATGCAGATTAATTTACAATCACAGTCCAGTCTGCTTCCTGTGAGTGCTGCTGTTGATGTAAAAGATGTTTGGTGGAGCACACTTATTTTTTTTACTTGGCTACATGTTTTTAGATAAATGAATCTCAGAATTAAAAATTGACTACATTATTGTTGTAATGATTGAGGGCATTTCCATATAACATCATTAGATACGGGACACACCAAATGTTATTTTATTTTTCTTTTTTTATATGTTTTATGTTTATCTGACCAATCCTGCCCCCGGACACGAGAGGCTATCCTGTGTGTTAATCTACGGCAGGGTCTAGCCATCAGCTGTGGCTACTGAGGGGCTTGAACACAGTAAGATTGCGCAGCAGTATCTCTGGGTTTATGTAGAAGGTAATTTGGTTTTATGCACAAAGAGATACATGTATACGAAGCTCTCATTGCCACAGTCAACATGTTTAATTGCACTGCTTAGTGGAACACGTTGGCAATGTGTGATATACAATGTTTGGACTTTTACCAAGAGTAAAATAAAAATATTCCGACAGCTGCTTTATTTCAAAAGATATGACTGGATAAACTTGCAATCTGTGTGTGTATATGTAATTTACCATTAGATTGTGACAGATTCTGCCGCATGAATGGGATATTAAATAATTATAAATACTTAATGAAATTACACTGCTGTGCCACCATGCATAAAAATGCCCATTCTTGATTTAGAGATGCTCTTATCGTTCCTGCTGCTGCGCGATGGCTATAGGTATTAAATAATTAATATAAATAAACAGTTTATCCAGTGACATGTGAAAATAATCAGTAAGATGTATTAATCTAATGCATTACAGACTTGATTAAATAGTAGAGAAAAACAATAGTGTATTAAATCAAGAGCATGAATGAAGTAATTTATGGGCACAGATTATTAAATCAAGAACACAATTTAAGTTTTTCAAGAGCAGAAATTATTAAACTGAGAGCACAAATTAGTTACTTTTTTTCTCCCCTAACTACTTGGGTTGAAAATTATAATGTCAGGATTAAACAGCCATGCAATGGCTGCTAGAGTATGCAAAACCTCTGTCTTGTCACCTCCAAAGGGAGGTCAAAGATCTAGAGGATGATGTGACATTAGTGCAGTGTCCTTGCCTGGGGGTAGTGTTCTGTCTGGTGTAGCGGTCTGGTACATATGTGTGCATATGTGTGTCTGTACATGCGTTTGCGTGCCTCAGTGAACATGTGTGCTTGAAATGAGAGCCAGTGAGGTTATGGGTCATCCTCTTCATCCCCCTACAGCTATAGGTAGGGGGATGAAGCTAAGCTAAGGACCTTTGCACTTGGTACTGTGTGGCCGCTTGACACAGACATGGAAGCTCCCAGGACTACAGTGGACTTTATGGCCCCGTGCTATGTTTATTCTAGTTCCTGAAGGTTCCTTGAAGATTTTGCAAAAATTACATGCAACAAACACACAATTTAAATATACCACAAACTGGTTGTTAACCTTCTAACTAGGGGTGAGAGTTAAAATAGATTCTTAGTTGCACTGCGATGCGGAAGATTCTGACTCGATTAACAAATGTCAAAAAATCATCAAATTATCGAAGTGCAGCGCTTGGACAGTCTGTGGTGTGCACATTTAAATTTATTCATTTAGCTGACGCTTTTATCCAAAGCGACTTACAATTGCTATACATGTTAGAGGTTGCACGCCTCTGGAGCAACGAGGGGTTGCTCCAGAGGCGTGCTCCAATGAGTGTCTTGCTCAGGGACACATTGGTGGATGGGTCACAGTGGGGGATTGCCCCCGGGTCTCTCACACCAAAGGCATGTGTCTTATCCACATAACAGAGAGACCAGTGTTCCCTCCACCGCTGTGTAATAACCACCCTACTTAAATGTCACACAATCATTAAGATCAATGCTCAAGTAATGATTTTAACTCGCACACTATGGGAGCATGATGACACTGAACTCATTGCTAGCATTCTGTGTATCCTGTACGTGTGGCCGAGGGAATGAGAGAGAGAGAGCAGCAGAACATGACGGTGAAAGTTAGGAGAGAAAAATTATAGCAGTCAATTTTTGCTTGGTAGTAAATGTGCAGTGTAGATCACAGTGTGTCCGTAAATAAAATTCTGTAATGTTAGTTTCCCCAACTGCTGGAAAAGTGAAGGCGGTTAGCGCTAGCAAATATCTCCCCTGTACAGCGCATTTTTGGCTGTTATGTAACGTTTGCTAAATTAGTTACGGAATACTATTACTTAGCTCAGCTGTATGTCATTAAGTTACTAACTTACCTACTTTTCAAAGGTAGAGAACATCAGTTTTCAGAGTCGAATAGAATCATGAGGTGCCCAGAGATTGCCACCCCTACGTATAACCTAGCATCTTCTTATTTTTACAGAATTATTTTAAATCAAAAAAGACTAATGCATTTTCTACTGTGTGTCTAGTACTTTAACTCTTTTTTTCTACATTATACTGTCAGGAACTTCCTCTTGTGGATTAATAAAGTTCTGACCTGACCTGAACTATTGCTACTGGGCCAATAGATCCAAGATAGGCACTTCAAAAATGGATGCTCACACAGGGCTGTCAGCATCCTGGAGACCAGGGTCAGTCAAGGAGACTGGTGTACATTGAGAGACAGGAAGACACATGCTGTCTGCCCAGGTCAGAGAGGTCGTACCTGAGAGATGTCCATCACGGCATCGCAGCTGAGAGGTCGGGCAGAGGTCAGGTCATTGAAGCCCAGAAGAGTAGAGATGATACCATTCTGATCAATCCTGCGAATCATGGTCCCATCCACAAAGAAGATTACACCGTACTTATCCACCGCAATGCCTGCAGATAAAAAGTCACCCAATAGACAGAAGAGGAAAATATCCATCAGTTATTCTGTTTATCTGTAACTTAATGTGAGGATAGAGCACCACTAACTGATAATTAGGCACTATTCACTGCAATTAAAATGTAAGACTAATCACGGCAATTAAAACTAATGCAAGGATTGATTTTTTAATCAATAATGGAGACCAATAGAAACATCAAAACAGATGAAGAGTACTGTATGTATTGATTCAATTACAACAAAGATTTCATCAATGCGGTCTCTTTTGTTCATGCTCTCTCAACCTCAAACAACAATGAAGCTGAGAATACTAATCTTACCTATGCATAACATTTTTCTATTCAGGGTCTGTTAAACAAAATCGACCTGTAGTTCATAGTAGTCACATTATGATTTTCTATTTTCAGCGCAAAACCTGGATTACACAATACATGTTGCACATTTCAGTGGGATTTGAGTGTTACTTCAGTACATGTGATTCTCAAAGTCTAAAAAAGTGAGGATGTGATCTAATGACTTATTCAAGATCCAAATATCGAAGCAACAAGAAAACGCATGCCATACAAAAGAGTTTATTAAAAAATAACTGAAGCTAGTGAGCTACATGTACGTAGTTAGTGATGAAGCTAAGATAAGAGAATTTGATGCATATAAATTGAAGCATATTGATATAACCTTGGTCCACTATCCAGCAATCTGGTCTGCTTGAAAAGAAAATAGAAAACAATGGCCTCAACAGATTTGAAACGGCACACTACATTGATTATAATAACAGCAATACAATACCTCTGGGGTTGGTGAGAGTGGCCTCAACTGCCTTTCCTCCATCCCCGCAGCGAGTGTCATCATATGGGAGACACTGGTCACCAGTTCCTGCCACCAGCTCCAGATTCTTGGCCACATCTTTCACAACATTCAAGGATTTCACCTTGAACACCTTCCTGCTGCTGGTGTCCGAAAGGTAGACAGCACTGTTCACTGGACTGGTGGCCAGGTAGTACTTATGAGCAGGGCTGTTGCTGAGAGAAGGGAAGAGGGGAATAAGCCCATGTCAATAAAGCTGGAAGGGCTACAGTGCTTTCAATAAGAAACATTGTGTAATACAATTAAAATGGATTCAAAAGCCATTTAGAGAGTCAATTGGGCACAATTACAGTTTAAACCAAGGACATGGAAAAAGAAAAATAGAATGAGATTAAATGTGGAAAAATAGAATGAGATTAAACATGACATAATGTTGGAGCTTAGAACTCATCTACAATACAGTCAGCTTAGTCAGAAATCCCTGTTGTCAAAAGAGAGTGGAAAATCCACTCGCCTGAATATATGTGACATATACACAGTACACATATGTGAGAATATTTCATAGATATAGATACATATGTGTAGTTTATTTCAAGAGGATGTAGAGTGATTAAGACCAAGAGAAACAAGGGTCTAGTGGGACTCAACCAATTGGGTACAATGGACCCTTAAACAGAAATCCTAATTACTCCCCCATCCGACCTAAGAAGTCTCTGTGATATCATATGAAAACATAAATATCAAAACACAGTGCCTATACAGCAGCTGTAGCCTGGTTATTGCTAGCAGACATACAAACAGAAATGTTTTCTGTTTCCCTTGGAACTTTTTCTACAGAAAGAAAAATGCATAGTTGAAGCAGCAATCCAAAAACACTATGCATCCATCAGGCATAGATTCCAGCACAGAAAAATATCCTATTTAACTTCCAACCAAGTCAACAAAGTAATCCTTCATATCCACAGGAGGTTGCCCAAACTGAGAGACAGACAATAGAACCAAATATAACCAATCCTGCTGTGGTGAGACACATGTATTATATTGACATTCTCCAGACAGAATAGGTGTCAGAAAACACAGAAATCAAAGATGACTGTAGACGGATCCATAGTAGAACAAATGAAGTGACAGAGAGGACTATTTCCATTAAAAATCTGCTCCTGCTTCTATTAAACACATGATCTTCTGCAGAAAAATGAAATCATGACAGATTTGAACTAAAAACACCTGAGCCCAACGCCACCATGCACTACGGGATGGTAGAGACCATAGGCAGTTATTTTGAAAGAAACAGATTTGACTGACAGTTTTGACAGGCTTGTTGGTGCTCCCATAAATATAGTAAATGGCACAAATGGTACTTGGATTATTGGTCCTTTCTCCACAGGTGCCACCCATGTGAAAAATAGCTGAGTGATCCCTTTCAGCTAGTTCTAGCAGATTAATTGATTGTCAGAAAATGTATCAACAACAATTTGGCTAATCGATTAAACTGGTCTATAATTTAAAATTTAACATTTGCAGGTTCCAGCTTTACAGATGTGATAAGCTGTAAAGGTTCCACAGCTTTATAGATGTGATATTTGGGCTTTTGACAGTTGGTAGGCAAAACAAGGAATTAGTAACCAGTTTAGCAATGTAGTGGTCAGTGTTAAAAAATGACCAGAGTTATCGAGGAAGGCTATAGCACAGTTCTGTCAGACCTGATAAGCATTATGGAGAGACCTGTCAGCTGGGCGTCATTCAAAGTGGAGTAAGACAGAATTTCAACTACAATCTTGGGGGTTCTTTGGGGCTTATGGTCGACATGACAGCGCCTAAGCTAATATTTTTTATAATACAACAAAAAAGACCAGTGGGTCTGTGGAATTGTCAACTTCAGTACATAATTTTAAATGACAATTGACCTTCAGTGAATCACTGATGACAGGACACTGCGGCAAACCTCAGGCGCACATGTCACAATCAGCCCATTGACCAAGTTGACTGATATGCTGGTCTACAGTACATTCCAGGTACAAAAGACTGGCTTAGAAAACAACTGCTGTCTTAGAGTAGGTCAGTAGCAAGCCTCAATAACTGGATTTTACTTTGCATTTTATCTGCCATGTGCAATCAGCTGATACCTTATCAGCTCCCAGTTGCATGTAGAACAGTGCTGGTCCCCCACAGTGTTTGAAACTATGAGGTGTTATTCCCTGACCTTGAGCTATGGCCATGTACTCCATCTATATTCACTGACAACATCTAGTTTGTAGAAGATAATTGGATTTTGCTGCATGCTGGCACGGCAATGGAGGGAGCATAGTTGGAGAAGATGGGGACATCTTTAGCAGGGGGTCAATGAACATTGTAGTGAGATCACCCACCTCCAAGTCCTATTGCTAGCTCACACATGAACAGGAGGCAACCACCCATTTTATACAGACACATGCTGTGTTTTCCTGAATAAATCTCCTTTTTAATATGCAAATGTGTTTGGAGTTCTGAGACAAAAGGGACAGAGCTTTGACATTTCTTTAGTTTTGCTCTAGCAAACATTACACGAGTGTGTATGCGATGTATAAGTTGATGTATATGCATACTAAAATTTTTTTCTGCACAGAGACATTTGAGGTATTAGGACTGAGAAAAAAATCTTACAGAGACAGAGAAATTAACAGAGCTTCTGAGTGATTTTGTTAATGTGGTCATTCTTGAAAACAGTAACTAGGCATCACCTTTCATCCTCAGTTTGACTACACGTTCCCCAGCTGAAGTCATGACCCTCTGATAGAAAATCAATCAATACCTCTTTGCCTGAGCCTGAGACAGTACGCAGGGATATCTGTCACTGCCACCTGCCAAGGAAAATGAGGTCTTTGTATCTTAAGCCACCGATAAAATCTTCATTGAAATGCCATTTTTATACGCTCACCTAGCTACATATGAGAAACCTTTAGGAAACCTATAGTATTCATATTGTATTGACACTGTCAGAAAGGTGTTGATGTAATACTGTGATCTCTTTTGAACTAGTAGTGTGCGGTGCAGTTAACCTATATTTTATGTTTGGATTGATGGATTTTGTGGTTGTGTTGTTGTGTTGGATGATGTAGCAAGGTGTACCTAATAAACTGGCAATGCAATGTATGTTCTAGATCCTACTCTGAAAAGTTAGAATCCTTTGACATATGGCAATTCTACAACCATTTTGCTTCAAGAAAGACATTAAAAAGCATAAAGTGCAGCCTCTACTGCGCCAACAATCTCCTTGTAATCACACATACAGATGCAAACACACTAGTGACCACCATGGCACTGAATCCAGAGATTTAGTAAGCTCATCCCACTAAATCTGCAGCTTTATGAAGATGAAATTTACGCAGTCAGTCGTATCTTAACATCTATCTTCTAGCTGCTTACAAGTGCATGTCTGAAATGGGCTCAAAAGGTCTCTTTGACGTCAAGTACAGTATGTAGACTGTTGATTAATTTAAGCAAATACTGTATTGCTTACCTATGCCTGAAGTCTTTATTTCTGTCAGTTTGCCAAAAGCAGCAGAAAATAAGAGGAAAAGAAAGGAGAGGAAATGTTAGTTGTTAGTGGATATAATTAAAAAGCAGTTGTTAGTGGACAGAATGAAATAAAAGCACCTCAAAACATTAGATTTATTATATACTCAAACCTGTTTTTGCTGACATTAACAAAGAAATGAATCTTTTCCTAGAACATTTTCTGTGACATCCAGCCTATATCAGGGACAAACTCCAGCTGATACAGGTGGATGAGAGAGGCAGGACCATCAGTCCTGGGTCTTTAGGGCATTTCTGTCTATCTCAATCGACCTCAGTGGTTTATGACCTGTGTGCAAGCCCATCTGAGCTCATGGTCCTGAGTGAACATTAGTGGACTACTCCTCTGTTACCTGAGCTCCAGGACGCTGGTGACATTCCCTGTTGTGAAAATCCTCCGCACATAGTTGAAGTCACCCACATACAGACTTCCATCTGAGCCACAGGCGAGAGCCACAGGGGCCAGCAGCTTGTTTCCATCAGCAAGGCCATTACAGCTAGGGCAGGAGATGCTGCGCCTGCGCCCATTCCCCATTACACTGCCAATTACAGGAGGCTGCTGGGAGATGAAGACGTTCTCCCCATTGCCCATATGAAGAATACCTGATGAGGACACAGGAAAGAAACAAGTAACACCTGCAACATGTTTACGTTGAGCAGAGTTTGAAGACTGGACTCTGATTTCCTGAAATTGGATGAATTCAAAAATGCAGGTGCAGACTAAGGGAGTAAGTAAAACAGGTCTTGCCAACTGTTTCTAAATAATTTTTGCAATTTTGGTAACCAGAGGTGGGCTTAAACAGTTCGCAGTTAAATCAGCTTTTTCTTTGAAAGCAGCAGAGTGTTTTTTAATAAGCAAGGAAATGCATCTAGGCCAGCTTCTCCCAAGAAAAAAACTTCTTAGAGAGGCATTATTATACAGCAGCCCAATAATGAACCTACATCATCCAAAATATGTTGCCAATGGCAGATGATGTCTCATTTCAAGATGAATTTACATTTTAGAAAGCACTTAAAATCTTGTCCATGTATAATGATGTACACAAACCTATTTTACATAATTATTTCTGAAATTATATTAATACAGTTGGTATACAACAAATAACTAAAATATAAAATGTGAAAACATTATTAGTAACAACTGACTGTTCTTTTTACCACAGTGATTACAACGTTTGCAACCAATTAGTCACATTTAGGTATGTTTATATGTATATATTAATCCATCTTCTGCAAATTGTTCATGCAGTTCACATTACTGCATTTGCTAACGCACTAATTACTCCTATTAACACAAGAGAAATTGTTATTTGATTATACAGAGAAAAATACTGTGTGGAGTTTTGCTTAAATAAAAACTGTTGCTACATTTTTGGAAGAGCTTAAGACACACTGAGATGCTGACACCTATACTTGCAGTAATATGCACATAAACTTGGAATCTGTAGAGAATAGCATTCCTGCATGAATATGTTTAATTCCATGTCAGAAAATCAAATTAATTAAAGAAGATACCACTGCTGCTTGATGTGTGTGTAATATGTGGCGTACAGGTAACAATACGTCTGTGTTTGTACCTCTGAGGCCATGCAAATTGCTCTCTGTGCCCATGTTTGCAATGAAAGTGGTCTTAGTGGATGGAAACACAGGCACAATTTCACGCCAAAATGGGAACCAAAAAGCTGTTGGCATAAGTGGAATTTCTTGGAGCTGGAAAATTACCACACAGGCACAATCACAAAAAAATTACTTTCCCCGATTAAAAATGGCATTGTGCTCGCGTTTCTACCTACACGGCTCTATACATGAACAAAAATAGAGTTGTATGACTACAGTTTGTATGCAGGCCTTCAGGCATGCACCCACACACACATGCACACTATGTTACCATTAGTGTTGCCAATCTACTTTTTGGAAATTTTTCAAATATGTAAATGTAAAGATGTTCCTGCTGCCCAATCAATGTAATCATATTTGAAATTCAGCTTCTGCTTGTCTGCTGTAGTTTTTCTGCTTCTGATGGTACTGTGACCTGAGTTCTTTGAGCAGCAAAACATTTGGTCTATCAGAAAAGATCAGCCAAGCATCCCCTTCCTGGGACGTGATTTAATCTTAGGGGCTGCTGCTGCTGGGAGTAGCAGACTGACAGCAATTAAATTAGGGATGATTCTAAAAATGCTGGGCATGAACAAGACATGGAAGTGCCAAAAAGGGTGGTGGGGGTCGGGGGAGAAACTGGCAGTGGAGGTGGTGAGGGGGCAAGAAGCAGCCTTCCCTCCTCTGACAGCGCATACAGACTCTGCAGGTTTAGTGTGACAGATCAAAGTGCCACCTCCCTGAGCACTTTTCATAGAAGTACGCCTCATCTCCTCTGATGAGCCTTTCCAGACACAAACAGACTGTGAAGCCTAGCTAGTGACAGGTGCTGCACAAAGTTTCTCTCTTCATTCCTACTTGTGCCTTTCAGGAGTAATTTGTTGCCAATAAGAAAATTGACCCCTCTCACCTAAAAATGGACAACGGTAATACAAAAGTGCAGTTGAGGCTGCATGACACTACTGAATTCAAAAACCCTCAAAATGCTACAGGCAAGGAAGACACTAAAGTTACACTAAAAGCATCATCTAGGGCACTGGGTAGACATGGAAGTACTTATCTGCACATTTATAATGATATTAAAATGCATGAGGAACGGCAAACTAAAGACTTGCTCCACAACTTTTATTTTATCCAGATTTTAAATCTTATTGAGATTTAATTGAATAAAACAAGTAAAGAAATCTAGTTAAATGAGATGCTTCCATTGATATTTCCAATGTAAATTAAATCAATTAATTGTCTTTACTATCCTGTTATTAATGTCTAGTAGCGATTTGCATTATGCCGTCTTAATTGGTGGCAATTCTGACAAAATACCTTAAACTAAACAAACAAACTAAACAAAAATACAAGTGCATTTGCACACAAGTATATTTACTTTACTTACCGTGTAAACTCCATACAAAGAATGTGTTAAAATTAAGATTTCTTGCAGCATAAAAATATCTTTTGAGTAGGTGTTTTAGTGAATGAGTAGCTGAGAATAGGAATTAAAAAAATGATTATTAGTTGACTCACCACTCTGGATATTTAAAGCATGGTGTTTGTCTATAGTCCATCCTCCCAGTTTGGAGGCAGTGGTTTCGTAGCCCTGTAGAACAGCAGTCCGCTTCTCCCATAGAATAAGGTCTGGACATGACTCATACTCAAAACCCACAGATACTAGGGAAATAAGTAAAGATACTAGAATTAACCACATGTGTTTTGGAGAGAAAAAAAATATGCATTACATGCAATATATACTTAATCACTAACCAAAAGCTTCAGACAAGCCATAGACCTTCTGGCTATAGACATCAGCCTTGTCCCACACAAAGTCATACAAGAGGTTTGGGGCTGCAGGAAACCACTTTCTGAACAGCCTGCCTTCCACTGCCACCATTAGGTGAACCTTCATCAAGTTGAAAGGGATTGTGGCGTGGGTGAGGGTTACCCGCAGTATTGACTTGTAACCTGGAGTTCTGCTGCTTAAATAGCCAAGGTTCATGTCTGTCCCTGGTATAGGCACTTCTTCCTGTAAAGACTAAGGACAAAAACAAAGCTTATCAGTGACAGAACGCAAACAGAAATCCTTAAGGTAGCAATATTATTGTAGATATTAAACTGATTAGAAATCTAGTTTCTTCAGTGTTTAAGGTAGGATTAATAATGTTCCTTTGTATGTCCTTTACATCACACAGATTATGGATTTGTCATTCCTTTAGTCAATGACCACATATTTTTCACAGCCTTGCCTCCAGCTAAATATATGGACCCAGGGGAAGATTAAAAACATCGCTTAGAGGACAATTATATTCATGTGTAATAGGGAATCCAATCAAGAATTATTATGTACTCCACAGAGTGTCTTTCATAATTGATTTAATAATAGCAAGTCCTTCATTAGGACAACAGTCTTTCCTGCAATCTATAAGACAATGGCATCAAAGGAGTGCCCTTGGGGTCAGAGCTTACATAGTCAAATAATTACAGTATATAAAGTAATAAAAGTTATGTTAGTAAGAGACAACATCATGGCCTTAGGAAATTTCCATAGAGGTCAGACCTGTAACCTCTTGATGATAAAACAGTATGTCAACACTCAGACACTGTACATTGTATGCATTTAGGATCAAGGGTTGACACCAGTAGTTTTGTTGACCACCACCTTTTGTCTCCACAGTACAGAACAAACTATAAAGAAAAGTAAAGTAAAATTGAGAGGACATGTCACTTATTAGGTCGTTTCTTTGTTTATTGCTTATAAAGCGTAGCTATGCCTGGTTAATTCTAATAATTGATCAGAATTCCCTTTTATGGGGGGACAAGTGTAAACTGGATGATGGCCCTATATGGTACTCTTACAGCTCAAGGAATAGCAAAGACAAGCATACTATAAATAGCCAGGACTGCATGCTAAATTCACTGATATGCCATAAATCTTAAGAAGCAAAGTGGGAGACAAAGTAATTAGAGAAGGGCACACAGATGCCTGCTAGTCATTAGACACACTTTTACCTGCACATACAGGACTATGCAAGTATGTGCTTTTACCAACAAGATACATGAACATTTAGAAAGACATCAAAATATATAGATGTCATGGAAGCAAATCCTTTCCAGTGTTACCATGCTTAAGTTTGGAGGCTACAACCCAGGAGAAATTAAAAATGTCCAGGCTGTTTTCTGTGTGTGAGGTAATCATCATCACTCTGCAGTGAAACAGTACAATGCACATTGTAAATCGCCCAAGTTCTGCAGACCAATTACACTAGAGAGATACAATCACAGCACTGCCATGAGCCAGAGTTACTATTACACTTGTACTTGATGAATAGTCTTTAGAGTCTCTCCCAGACATGTGTCATGAATCATTTGGAGGAGACACCCATGTAGATCACAACTTGCAGGGCAGTGAAGAGTGTGGGGTGTAGAGTAATCACCTGGATTTCGGGTACAACGGTTCGCCTTTCAGAGCAGGAGCCAGCAAATGCAGTGAGCGGAGCTGGGGATACCACAGGGCTGGGCCTGGTGAAGCTGCTGAGGTCACAGCTAGGGATGTCATTTTCCTCATGCCGCATGACGATGGTATCCATGACGAAGAAGCGTCCCCATGGCAACCAGAGAGTGTGCTCCTGGGTGATGAATGGAGCACGCTCAAAGTGCAGGGCTACAGCTACGCCCCCATTGGTCACCAAGTCAAAACTGCAACACAGATATTCGCAATGTCAGAGAGGATGAATGTTGAATGACATACAGTAGAAGAAGATGAATGAAATATTTAATAGTATTTTATAGAAATACTGTAAAAATGCATGTAAACTGTTGTTGAGGATTAAACCATGCCACAATTTACTGTGGATCTAATTACTGTTTTCTAATTAAGTGTTGTTATCACAGATCAAACAGTAATAAACTGATGTTTTAATAAATGAAGACTGTTAAGAAAGGACGGTGTTTACTATTTTTCAAGCCCACATAGGCTGAATATACAATAGGGTGATTAATTGTACTATTAGAAACTCTTGCTCTTAATTAATACCATAATCTGTAGTTTTCATTTGAAGAATAGAAAATAGTAGATGCATGCTTTAAAGTGCAGGCATGACTGTTTTACCCCCATGCATGTGTAGCACACTGTTCCTGTGCTCACATTTATATGTGTGAGGGGAGAGAGAGAGAGAGAGAGAGAGAGAGAGAGAGAGAGAGAGATTTGTGCTGCAGGATGGAGGTAGCCGCCACTTCTCTATCGACCCCTTAGATGAAGGCTGTCTACTCAAACATCAGTCTAAAAGCCCTGCAATGCAATCCCATCTATTGCTGCATTTACGGGCCTGTGCTTTGAGTGGGTCTCAGTAGACAGGCTGCACTCTGGCGATTTCATCATCTGCTGCATGGTGACAACAGCATGCCTGCACCTGCACTGGACTTCTGCAGCTCTTGTCACTTCTCTCTAAGAGCCAATTAGCACCTGGTCACCTACCGGCCCTTGGGACAGAGCCTCATCCTCATACGGGAAGCATCTTTTCCAAATTACAGGTAGGGAAGCAGGTCCAAATAGTAGCCTCCAAACCAGGTAACCTCCCTCTTGGTTTCAGCTACTATATAAAGAATCTGCTCAGTGTAACCTCCCTTGAGGATAAATATCCGATTAGTTGTAGTGATAAAGGTTTGTTCTGCCCTTGGTGTTTTGCCCTTGGCTGGGTGTGAAGAGTAAGTTTGTCCAACAGTGGAGGCTGCAGAGGTGATGTGGCTGTGATAGTGGCATCCGTGTGCTGCCGTGATGCATCAGTAGCCATACAGCTGCAGCTGGCCAGTCTGCATGACACCTAGCAGGCATAGGATATGCATGCTCAAAACACTCCTGGACAGGTACCAATGGGCAGTGTGGCCAATCGATGAAGAGATTCACTGTCTGTTATCAATCATGACAACAGCCTTAAGCCGTGTGACAAAACTTATTAAGCTACCTACAACAGCCTTGCTTGCTTGATCCCTTAGGGAATGCATCAAGCTTAAAGTGTTAACCCTGCCAATGATCTTGGCGTGGCTCGTCCAAATTATACGCAATCATTTCTCAGCCAATTTATACTTGTAGTGAACTGGACAGCATCTACTTGATGTTAAAGTGAACCAAGGACATGGCAAAAAGTTTGAATGAATGGAAAAGTTGAGAATGAATAACAATTGGGTGCTAAAGTAGTAGGTATGCCACTAATAGTAATTTTAACACTGGATTTCCCACATATTTCACGGCTCCTACAGAGATTATCGCAAGCACCTAATAATGTAATATGCAGCAATCCACATCAGCATTTAACTCATTTTTAAAGAAAAGCATAAAAGGGAACACGTATGTCTCAATGCTCAGCCAGTCAGAAAATGGCTACACAGCTGTGAAGAAACTAAACTAACCTCTTTTGTTTAGGCCAGAAAACTTTTCAAGATAATGGAAAAGGTAATTTGAAAAACTACGCCCTTGGACAATAAAGAACACATCATAAAAATGAGTTGAGACAGCTTTCCCATTTCTAAGTGGCTGAACAGGTGCATTTCTGATTTCACGCTGCACTGAGCCAGTTTACAGTGATTGCAGAGGAGTTGCAGGAGACTAGGCATGTTTACAGGGGAACCTGAGAGATGGAGCAGTGTTTACACATATGCTGGAAGGTAGAAAAGAGTATAGAGCTTTGCGAAGGAAAAATGGAGTGATGCATAAGAGAAATGGGACACACATAAATGGGAAAAGGATAGAGATGAGGGAAGCCAGTGCAGTGGAAAGGACATGAGACCTGGGCTCAAGGAAAGTACATGAAATAAGTGAAAGAGTAGTACCTAGAAAGGAAAAGCTTAAGGGCAGTGGGAGATTGGAGGAGGAAGAGCGTGAAGGGATGGAGAGCAGATGAAATAAGCGAGGAAGGTGAAGATGATGAGGTGAAGATGAGAGATTTTTGTAAAACTAGGAAAAAGAGCAGACTGAGAAGAAGATGGAAGGAATGAGGAGAAGCAAGAATGATCAAGATCAATCCGGTGGCAAAGATGCGGGCCTTTGGAGTGTCAGTGACTGATAAAAGTGTAGGGAGGAAGTGGGGTTTGGAGAGCAAATGCCAATTCGTGCTGTGCTGTGATAGAGGGGCTTGGTTTGTCACAAGGCTTTACTAACACTGACTACTCTGAGAGATATATGGGGATTGGAGGTTGTGAGTGTGTACTGGATTTGTGAGCAATCTGATCCAAAGACCATATTCAGAAAGGAACCGAAGTTACAGAGACAATATTACCCAACGTTTCTCTCTCAAGCCTTTCTCTTTCAATAAAAAGAAATGCAGCGAAACCAGTCTGAGGTTTTTGTCTGAATTTCTCTGAGAAACTTTGTGGGTGCCAAAGCAGCTGGCATAGAGTAACTCAAAGAAAGACAAACAGAGAACACTCATATTTTTATTTTATTCAAACTCTTCAAGATAAGAAGATATGTGGAATAGTCTGAGAAGAACAGTAGTAATGACCTATGTCAACCAGTGCACAACACTGATGGCAAAAAAAAGTATTATTAGACTACAATAATACTTATGAGGAGGTGATGGTGCAGTGAATAAGATGCGCGACTTTGGTATGAGAGACCCAGGTTCAAGGTTCCATGGTGACATATTCACCAATGTATCCCTGAGCAAAACACATAACCCCTAGTTGCTCTAGAGGCGTGCGACCTCTGACATATATGGCAATTGTAAGTCGCTTTGGATAAAAAGCGTCAGCTAAATGAATTAATGTAATGTAATGTACAACAAGAGAGGAGACAAAAATTTGCAAAGCAAATTAATTGCAGGTCTGTGGTCTAAACTTGTCTCACTTCTTAATGTCTCACTTAATTCTCTAAATCTTCCATTGTCAAATAAATAATGTCCATCTGCACAATGTTTCATAGCCCCAGTGAGCTGCTTTGAATTGGCATATTTTATTCTTTCCCCTCCCCGCTGCTACTGAAGCATAACTTATGAGTGTACCAGAAGGGCTTTGTTTGATTTCTCTGGGAATTGAGCCGAGAACTCCAAAATTGGACCAAATGAAAGAATGAAGCAGATCAATGGCAGCACAGTTTGCAGTGGCAACTGTGTTTTTTTCATCCATCATTAGAATTCAGCCCAGCTAAACAACACTATTTGACAGTAATATAAATCTAATTGTCACGTCTCTTTACAGTATATTTAGGTAGGGGTTAGTGGCATTTGTATTGCATCCCTTGTTTTAATGTGTCTGTGTGTGTGTGACAATATAAAAAAAGAGGGCTCTTACCTTCCATCCTGCCTAGTGATCGTGTAACCATAGGATGGATTGTTGATAAAACTGATGTTGACTCCAACCAGCGGTGTTCCATCCGAGGTCACTACTTGTCCGCGAATGACACAAGCATGGCTGCAAGGGAGTGAGAAAGACCAACGCAGTTACAATGACAGAAAACTTTTTGAGCAAACCTTTACGTACAGGTACATACAGGAACACCTGTACACACAAATACAAAAACAATACTCGAGCAGTAAAATCTGTAAATTAGTGGTGGAATTGGACTGTATTACATTGTTGTGTTTCTAATGTAGTGTGTGGACTTCATGTATGCAAATGGAGATTGATAAACACATTATACATTTTGAAAAAAATTCTGTATAATATACAATCACCAGAAAGTCACAAATTACTATAGAGATGAATCAACTGCTCTCTGACTTTGTATCAACAAAACAGAGTCACAAAGTGAGATGTATTGCAAAGCAGGATATTGGATAGCACCGGATTGTACAGGTGTAGCTACTGGTAACCGAATGTACACAATAACATTGCATTTTTCACTTCAAGCAACAGATATATACCAACAGATATTTTCCAACAATAATAATGTGGAAAATATATACAGTTTATCGGAGTTATGAAAGAAAAAAGGAAACTGTACACAATAAAAGCAAATAGCCAGATACTGAACAACCTAACACCTCCTAGGACGTCTCTGAGGGTTTTTCTATCCAGAATGGAAGGATAATGAGATAAGGAAGCTTTACTTTGCTTTTGCTCTAATTAAAAAAGAGGATTTATCTTTTCCATTACAGAATACAAGAGAGAGAAATAATAGGACTGCAGATTGCATGACTTGCTTGGCTGGTTATCAAGACCTCGACAGATTTCCAGACTGACATCAGGTCTCCAGAAGCTGCATAAATTAGATCTGATCATCAGTCCCCACCAATCAATAGTGGGAAGTCATCCAAATTCACCTCCTAATCTTACTGAACTGATGAGTTGAGACCTTGCTGTATCACGTCTCCCTCGTCGAGCTCTGCCCTCGTCATTAGCAAGCCCAACTCATGGTCAGCCATCGTTTCTGTAGTCGTTTGCAAAAAAAATCCCCTAATAAATGCCTTAGTGCCACTTTTTCATTAGACCATGGCTATTTTGAATACATTTGGGTCTTAAACACTGCCACGTACTGGAAACAATTAACACTAGTGTGTTAGTAGCTGCCCTCAACATGTCCTTACCAGAGGCAAGATCATTCACCCCACACTATCCTGGTCCCCAGGAACCTAGTTTTATGTTAATTAGGCCGGGTCCCCTTCATAAGACCTTGGTTGTCCACCACTGCACTGTAAACAAGCAAGGAGATACTGTTCTGAATCCTTAGGCTCATTCCCAAAGATCTATCTCGATGCATTTACATAGAATTACTACTCAAGTTAACCCATCACTGGCCTGGCTGTCTACGATTGATCATTCATGCTGACAGTTTATTTTAGAGTCTTGTTTGAAGAGGCAATCATCCACATTTCCTTCAGATGGAGCTGTTAAAGTGTAACTATCTCCTTCCTGCTTCTGTGAACCACATGCAGAGATGATTCCTCGCTGTCAAGACAAATGATTTAAATATTGACATCAAATACAACAGAAAGAAAGAGCAGCAAAGGAAGCGTGAAGCATGCTGCAGAAACTTCCCCTCCGTATGAGATTTTTACTAGTCCAAGAGGATTCACAAAGTCGAAAGGGACTTCACAATATCTCCAACCTCCAGTTTATCATACATCATCCACAGAGGACAAAGCGAGGACATGTTGTGAAAAATAAACGAGTGAATCCCCTGGACTCAGCAAGAAATCGTCTCTGGTTTATGTTCTTAATGCTCTTTAAAGATGGAGTATTACAGATAACAAGACTTAGTCTAGTTGAGTCTTTGGGTCGATTTTGCCATTGATGTCATGTAAGCTATGTTAATGCATAAAGCAAATCATTTTGCTTTTAGATATGTTTTTGGGAAATGAGGAGACCCAGTAATACGTACAGATAATTGCAGCAGTGTTTCATGATCAATTCTACAGTTATATTAATTTACCACCAACTGCCGGTTTCAGCTGAGGTGAGTGAATAGCTTTGAAAAACAACTGACTGCTAATGAAAATGAAGCACCTTTGGATAAAAAAACAACCATCAAAGACATATAGCTATCACACAGTATGTTTTGCTAGAAAATACCCCCTCCCTTACCAGTGTAATTGTGAGGAAACTGAATTGCTTTAACCAAACAAAAAAAACATGGCAGACTTAAGTATAGTGAACTTTCAGTGAATGAGGATAATAAATGGTACCATCACCACAGAAGCAACAAAAACATCATTACCCACGCAAATTACTTGATTACAGGGTAAACCTGCTGTAAGCATGTCACTGCAGCCCTCTCTTTCCCTGCCTGTATGTAACCAAGCACAGTGAAGAGTAAAAATGATGAGACGTTGATGTAAATTTTTAACTCTCTAAATATATAATGCTACTAAAAGGGATATAGCACACTGACAACAAAACAAACAAGAGTTTTTCTGACTCTAATGGCCTAATGCTAATAAAAGAGTTATGAATAAAATGATAAAAGTGCAAGCCTGTAAATGAAGTGAATGGCTTCTCTCTTGCTATTATAAGCCAGCTATCAATCTTTGCCCAAATTGTTCCATGGACAAAGTCCCTGTTTACTATTCTAGTCAGCATCCACTGCTGGGCTTTGGCAGTCTCTGGTATTATGTGTCATGGTGGAGAGTCGAGACGTTTTATGCAGTGGCGGATGCTTTATTCAGTGGCACCTTTGCAGATTTTTGTGTTGGGAAACATCAGAAATAACAGTCCAACATGTCTACTAGCATGAGGAAGTGGTTAATGGATCAATAAAGGGAAGATCAGGTGACCAGGGAAGGCATATCAGGAAGATACAGAGACCGTGCCTGTAAGGCTCATCTGAAGCCCAGAGCCCCCTGTCATAGCCACTCATATCTGTCAGTGGGTGGGGAATGAATACCAAGCATGAATAATAGATTATCACTGATATTTTTAGGTGAGCCGAGGCCTCCAATCTTGCAGCTCATCTCTGGATTCTTGATTTTACTTATTTATGGCTGCATCTTCTTGTGAGAGAGACAAGAGTGTTACTCAACCCTCTTCGCCTCTTCCTCTGTCCAGTGAAGAACTGTAAAATGTTGAGTGGTTCTTGAAAGCCAGAAAAATGTCAATGAGGGAAAATGTCACAAAGTGTGTTACAAGTGCTTTTCTCAAGTATCAGCTGACACTACCACATAAAGTTCAAGAGTTTGATGACATTTCTTTTGTTTTGTTTTTCTAACTGCAAACTGAGTGACTACCGATGTCTGATCATATGCAGATGCACGAACAGTGTAGAGACAGAAACACGTTTTACTGCAAACAATTAGGTACAATGGACAAACAGCACATTATTCGCACATCTCAACAAGCACCCAATACTAAGATGTGTTGTGTTGCAAATTACACTAAAGGAAATGAGCAGGGACACTTTTGAAATCGATTTTCCCTTCAAGAACAAAGCAACAGCTCTGCTGGACTAAAAATAGGGATGTCTGAAAGCACAACCTTCTGCCATCATTTTGAAAAAAATAAGTAGAAAAGCCTCAAATAACAACTCCATGCTGTGAAGTTTGTTTGATTTCTCTATTGTTTTTGACACCATTTTATACAATTTTATCAGCAGAGACAAAAAATTTTAATATTCTCAAATTATTTTATTCTCAATTTATTTTGTTTTAACTCTTGTCTGTTTGTTTCACAGGAGTATAATAACCCAAGATGAGAGTGATCCACAAGCAAGTGGGATGCAAATAAGGTGACACAGCCTCACAAGCGATTAAAGATGAAAAGAGAAGGAGACAAAGGAAAAGAGAGGCAGGGGAATCATATAGGACTTAAACAGCCATCCTGCCTAATATGAAAGCATCTCAGATTCCATGACTGGGGTGTCGTGAGCTCTGCTTCTGGGAGTGGGCCTCAGATGGATTATAGTAAAAGTAATCACAATACATGAATATGAGATGCCTTTCATGCCTGGGAATGCTCCATGCTTTTTGCCACATTCTATGTTTGCCCATCATCATCTGTCCATCATCCTTTTAGCTACGCACACCACAAGTCCCTGCACATTTCTGCCTCCATTGCCTATAGCAACCTCCCCTTCCTCAACATTTTGGTCTGGGTTAAAAAATGAATGATGTTAAAAAAAGAAAACCTCAATTTGTGCTTGCACCTTAAACATCATAACTTTTAAAAAAAAGTGATGTTAGCTATAATGCAAATTCAGACTAGATCCCTGTTAAATTCAACGGAAATGAGCAGAGCTCTGTGTATACAATCTAAGTCTAACATCCTGAGTGGCTGAACTAAAATGTAAAACATATTAAATTCAGCTATTACTAATTGAACTGGCTCAACAGTATGATCTCACAAGAAATTACGCATAAAAACAAATGATGATGCAGAAAAAAAGAAATAAAATTTTATATTGATGTCAGAAAAATAAAAGCTTTCATCTTGTTACAGAATGTTGCACTAGGTGGTGTCTGGTGGTAGTAATGCTCACTCACTTTCCGTCAAAGGGGTTAGCTCCAGGTATAATGTGGGTGCTGTCCCTGCCCACCAGGAAATGCACCCGGTCATAGAAGGTCTGCAGGTTGCTCTGTACAGAGGACATCTGTGTCTCCTGGATGATGTCCAGGGGGTCCGGCGAGCCCACACACAAAGAGGTGGTGTGACAGGTTGCCTGCAGACAGCAGTCTGGATCCATGCAGTCCACCAGGCCATCTGACAAGGTCAAAGTCACACACACTCTCTCATTAAACAACAGCCTGGACACACACCTGGCAAAAGAAACTCAGAATATATATTTGAGTCATTGGGGCATTGTTCATTTTGACTGTTGTTTAACTACATTACTAGAGCCATGTTTTGTACATCTCATCCTGGACAATATTTGAACACCTACAGCATTGCTCATGGTTCTCTATCTGTAATTTAGATGAAATAACACAAGACAGAAAGAGCTGCTGTGCGATGCACTTTACTTTGCTGAAGTGGGTCATTGGACTCCCTACCCTTTGCTTTCAGGGGCCTATCTGGCCAGATGGGTGATAAAAATAAACCCTGCTGTCAGGAGTCAGTCAAATCCCCAGCAGCACCCCGTCTTTGCCAGTGAGAGCCCTGTGGTCCCTGCGCAGTGATGGGAAGACAAACAGCCCCTGCATAAATAAGGGATGCTAGCACATAGCTCAAGCCCAGAATGAGGTTTGGAAGAAAGGAAGTCACGTCTTCCATTTGGCCTCAAGAGTGGTGCAGCCCCCTGGCTGGCTCAGTGTGTGTGCCTGGCTCTGCTCGGGGCTAGTTAGAGGGCAGAGCAGGGACTTCCTCCTGGGGCCAGAGCATGCTCAGGGCCTCAGGCCAGCTACCCTGCTTTTTAATGAAAACCTGTTGTCCAGGTGAATGACTGGAAGCGATCCCTTATCATCACCTACATTAGAGTACCATGGAGCATATATTCTTAAGAACAAAGGTGGTTAATTGTATAGTTACATCAGTGTCTGTTGATGCTTGGCCAGTGTCAGAAGGCATTGTTGAGTGTTGTTTGGGATTTTACCTCCATCATTGTCCTTGACATCACTGCAGGCAGTTTCCATAGAGGTGTCACAGCCAGTGCCCCTCCAGCCCAGCTGGCACACGCAGTACCAGCCATTGTTACCCAGAGTGCACCTACCATTTCCATTGCACAAACCAGGACAGCCCTCTGTGTAACAAAAAAGGACAAAGACAGAGGTCAGCACAGAATATCAAATAAAGCAGTTTCATGACTAACAGATAAATATTGTATATTTTTTGTGAACAAACACCAACAATAACAACTACAATGCAGACTTGTTGGTGGCAATGATTTGTTGCTAATATTTATCTGGTAGAAATAGACTCAAGTCATTTTAGGATTTTAAATGGGTGAGGATGGCTGTAATGACCCTCAAGTGAAGTTGATTAATTTGATATACCTTTTGTGAAGCTTCTAATATCCCTTTGCAGTACAATCAGATAAGAGGGATCTTCTAAATCAATATTCACTCATTACTACAGTAGACTGGCCAACTGTATCTCTGCTACTACAGCTGGGTAACGAGCGCAGTGGTATATATGCTGGCAATAGTGCACATAATTGGATCAGTTTTTTATGTGATTTTTGAATGTGACCATCATTATGATCACAAAATTATGGTCACTGTCGTCTGCAAAAAAGAATGAGCTGCAACAAAACTGCATTACTTATGGAAAGAAAGGTCTATATTATTATTTGCTCTCATTTTGATACATTTTCTCGAGATTATCCCTTCAGGGAGTGTGTTTTCTGTCATTAAAAGAAGAAGAATGCAAAATAAAATAGTAGTTAGGAGATAAGGCTGAGCTCAGTAGCATTATGAAGGCAAAGATTTTGCTTGCACTAACTGTGTTCCTGGGCATGAGACCCTTGGGGAGCTAAAAGCAGGATGAAGAACAACAGGTGAAAAATTCCTCTGTCTCTCTCTGGATTGGTCTTCACAAGGGCATTGATCAGAGGATTATCATTTTTCTAGGGCTGTTTGGCATTTATCTAGTACCTTATGATTCGTATCCCCTCGCTGAGGCAGAGGGTAACATCTCAAGATATCAGTCTGTCACACGTTGTGTTGTTAGCAAGCTGCCTTGATAGAGAGAATGTTAAGCTGACCCATTTTATCAACTAAAGAGACTGGGGCAGCTGTCTCGATGCTCTTATATCACACATAAGAGTGGGAGAATGAGAGAGCAAGAAAGGAAGAGAGATGGTGCGGTGAACGGGAGACATGTATTAAAGGGAGAAAGATCAGTTGAAGGAAGAAATAGTGATGAGAACTAAATAGAGATGCGTATTTAGAAAGATAAAAGGAAGCACCAAGAATAGATGTGCGTTGTAGATCACATGGTTAGCTGAGTGATGCATCTGTGGCACTTTGGTTGTTGCATTACAGAGAGAGTAGTATCATGACATGAATCATAATAGAGCTATGGATCAATGAGCAAACTATTACTACTATCTATTCCTTATAAAAGGTGATTTAAAAGCCTCAAAAGCAGAACTAAATTTCAAATTATTTTCGTTCAACTTGGACAAAATTTTACCAAATAATATCCACAACGTTTCTGTGATTCTTTTCTGTTCTCCTGTTTATCTAATATAGAAAGCCACTATAATATTTTACTGTTATACAAGGTTAATATTAAATTATATTAAGGTTTTAGCCATGTTGACTTTCAAAAATAAATCATAAAACAAAAAGCAAAAGCAACATGTAATTGTAGTTTCTCAATTGCAGCCATTCATTTATGCTTTACATATGTACTACAGTGTAGAAAAAAGGGCTCCCTGTAAAAAAAAGTAATTAAAAAGGAGGCTGACTACTGAATAATGGGAACAAACTGTGGAGCATTAAAAATTGTAAGAAAAATTTAAAAAATCCATCTACGTTTTCTTCTTCTTTCCCTGAAGAAAGGGACTTACTGTTGAAGGCTAATGCCATTAGAAAGTGTCTTGCCTCCAAGAGACGTTTGGGAATTAGCCATCCTTTTATTGAGCAAATGGAGAAAACAACACTGGTTAGACCAGTGGAGACAGATGATTAGTAAGCGCAGAATGTTTATTACAAGGATAAATAAAGATCCGCTCTCTGTTGGCACCAGTTCAACTTAATTGGCAGCCCTTTCAGAGAGGAGCCCCTGCTGAGTCCTGCCCAAGCCTGCCTGAAACAGCTCCAAACGTGAGGCTGCAAGTGTTCGAAGGACTCCTCTGGCAGCCGCTCTCATGCCAGGTGGTCCATTACCAAGGACACAGTGAGAGTGAGTGAGGGTGCTGGAGGCAGAGAGGCAGGGTTGCTGCAGAGCCTCCACCCCCTGCTTGCCCTGCACCAACCAGACCATGAACTCTTTTAATTAGAGAGGATGCGGCCTCAGCACCTATCAGGCCCTGCTCACAGCTGCAGACTCATCCATAATGCATGGCACAGGTTATGAAGCCCCTTTCCCAACATCCCCCTATTGAGAAAGCAAGGGCACACACAAACCAAATATTCAACATGTAAAGAAAGCAGTACAACTTGACTCACCAGGTGCGAAAGTGCTAAGTGGAGATTACTGTGTGACAATATGGCAAAAAGTTGATGGGAGGTGGGGATCTTTGGAATGACTTGTTTGTGGCAACAAGAGGCGCATAGTGTTTGCATATGTCAATGTAGGGGAATAGCATGGTGTGTGTGCATGACTTGTTAATGCTGGCTGGAGTTAGAATGGGAGGAGGGCAAAATAGAAGGAAGGAGGAATGCCATACCTTTCACTACCTTATCCAGATAGTGAGCTTTGGAGATAAAAGACAGGACATATAAGGGAGGTTTGAACAGTGCCACTTCCATGACAAGACAGCAAGGCAAGGTGTTAGTTTACAATACAAAAGGTAAATTAAAAAAGGAAAAGCGCAGTCATGAAGCAATACCATGCATTACAAGCAACACAACAATAAGATCCAACACAGAGGGATAGGGATGGAGACGGAAAAAAGAGGGTGGGTGGGTGGATAGGTGGAACACAGAGAAAGAGAATGAGAGAAATGAGAGAGAGAGAGAGAGAGAGAGAGAGAGAGAAGAGAGAAACAAAGAAACAGTGAGAGAGAGGAAAAAAGTGATATGTTCAGAAAGAACATTTCAATCTGTCCCCATTTATCAACTGCCAAGATCGGCAGAATATCTCAGGGGAGTATTTAAAATGCAACATCATTAATGCAAATATTACGGCCCTTAAATCTCTCAAGCAATATTGTACAGGAGGTCAGGATGTTCAACAAAAAGCCCTTTTAATCTTCAAACACCTTTATATATGATGAGGTCACCAGAGGCTTCGGCAATGGCGGGGCAAAATTGGTCTTCCTGTGCTCCACAGCATGGGGCTTGAGGCCAACGCAGAGCTCTCAATAATGAAAATTGATTTAAATTGAGATCTTTGGCTTCTTAATGGACGACACTGAGGAATATTCTTGTCGAGTGAGTGGGGATCTCAATATGGCACTTATAAAAGGCCCATCAATAATGTAAGGCCAGCATATAAAACTTTCACAGATTGAGTCAAGGCTCTGTACTGAGACAGCTCTGCTCCAAGATATGCATGAGAATACTGAGAGAACAATCCTCATCTACTTAAATATGGAATAAGGCATTCACCTATAAGACTAGCATTCCCAACTTTTGTCTCCCTCCCTGTTACTCAAATGTGTGGGAGCTGTAAACTTTTGTTGAATGAAATGTTGTGGCAGAAGGGGAAGAGATGGCCATTGTGTTCCCACTTCCTCTTTGATGCTTGAGTGGTTGGATCATGATGATAATGAGTGAGCTACCTTGCTTGGTGGCAACTGTCAACACAGCAGTGGTGAATCTTGTACTTTCACTATTTTATCAGTAAAGTAATAGTGTTAACATAATGTGATCAATATGAAGCTTATTTTAGTTTCTGTTGGGTTATTTAACCTATGAGAATGTTGGGTTGGCCTATATGGACCAATGTACGATGTAGGACGTGATCTTTTAAATCGAAAAAATATGTCCAGTGGGGTTATGTATTTACTTTTTCTAGTAGCTTATTTCTTATTTCACCATTTTAATTCTAGTTCATTCGCCACCTTATTTTTGTGTTGAATTGAATCTGCTCTCTTTCCAATCCTTTCAGTTCTCTTTACCCAATGCTCATACACCTAACGTAGGCTTACACCTCTGCTGCAAACACATCAGTGTGCCCCGCCTCTATCTGTTTCTTTCTCCCTGGATATGTCTGCTCCATTGTCTTTCTCCATTATTAGTAGGATAAGTTATATAAAGTCACCAAAAAAAACACAGAAATCAACTTCAGGACTTTTCCACCAGTGATTCCGTTTACAGCAGCAGGTGTGCAGCATGTTGAGGTGGCTTGTTGACAGGGTAGCCTATCAGAACGAAACCAAAGTGGTAGTTAAGACACTGGTGTGTTCACTGTTGCTTTACCTGGTCTGTGCTTGGAAAATATCCATCGTGTCCGCGATTTGTAACGTAATAGATAACAAATCTGGGTGAAATGCAAAATGCTAAAATGGATCCAATATATTTGGACAGTCCCTCCAAGTTAAGTGTATGTGTGGGAAACACTGACTGAACTGTTGTTTTTCTTTTTACAAACCAGGTCTTCAGCTGTGTCTCCCTCCATGTTGCTAGAGAATTTTGGGAGCTGGAGGGGGGCTGTGCGTAGATGCAGAGGGAGAGTGGGGGTTGTGCAGTGTGGGAGAGAGAGGAGCAAATGCTCGTAGAACTTTATGGAAAAGTTAATTAATTAACTCAACATCAAACTATAAAACGGTTGTCTAATTTTATATCTCTTTAGAAAATATATCGGTATACCTTATAATAACAATATACTGCCCAGCTCCCATCATAGAGAATGCATCATAGTTTATACGATTGCTACATATTTTCTTATGTAAAATTAACTACTAATTACACCTTCAAGTACATTTGGAGTAAAAAATATTTCCCTCTTAAATATAATGGAGAAGAAGGGTAAATAAAATAAGGTATAAGAAATACCAATGTCTTACAATTGTGCTTAAGTATACTACTTTTAACAATTTAAACATATGAATAAAAATGAAGAAGAGAAGAGAAGAGAAGAGAAGAGAAGAGAAGAGAAGAGAAGAGAAGAGAAGAGAAGAGAAGAGAAGAGAATGATGCAGCACAGGAACAGAATGGTAAAGTTGCAATAGTCAAATGAAAGCAAGCATCACATAACATGTTTTCTGAATGGTCTCCTCTGATGTTTAGAAGAGGTTTGACAGTCCTGACACCAAATATCATGAATTTAGGAACATTAAGACATTCATCTCAATGAGCTCAAGTTACACTTTAACAATGAAACCGTCAAACCTGAGAACATCAGCATAACTCAAAAATATCTTCATGCCATCCTTTGCCAGGAAGCATTTCAAACAGAGGTGGGAGGTTACAGACGGAGGTCAACTACTGCTTACTTTTGATAACAGCTTGGTTGCATCTGTTTCTGGTAGTGTTTACATATTACTGCTGGTCACTAGTCCCTTATGACAAACAAATGCTCACCCTAGAAATACCACCTCTCTCTCATATTGAAAGTAAATTTTCCATATACACTTTGCAAAGTTCAGTTGGCTCCTTTAACCTATTAACTATTCTCTCAGTAAAGTATTTTAATAAAAATAAAGAGAGCCAACATTATGAGCCCACAAACCACTACTCTGCATACTCTGATAAAGGATTATGAAATCCACTACAACACACAGCACTTAAAGACTTTACTGTGTGGCAACACAATGAAATTAACTCATTCAAAACTTTTTTTTAGGTTCAAGTGAGCCACGGTTGTCAAGAAAGCTCTTGACATTCAGTCATGGTCTTAAAAAATAACTTCTGCAAGTGTTTATAGAAGAAGAATTGTTACTATAAACATATAGTTAAAAGTGCTGGTGGACCTTCTAACAATGACTCACATGTCAGCATTTGAAATTAATAGTAAATGGAAAGGGAGCAAAGAAAGAGATGAGGAAAAGGATGAGTAAAATGAAAGGACACCTTAGCACATTCCCACATTAAAATGCATGAAGGCAAGCCTCAGATCCTTGAGTAAACCTGTTCATGCTTTACCAAGTTGCACAAATTCAATTAAGCATGCTTTCCCCTCTCTTCTCCAACTGGACCCTTCCCCTCACACTCTGTGCTTCATATACACGCAGACAGACAGCCTACACCTTTGTTGGCCCCCAAACACACACACATACATACACACTCCCCCACCCAAACCCAAACCTCTTTCCATCCTACCAATGGTGCAGTGTTCTCCGTTCCAACCCGGACTGCATTCACATTTGCCGTCCTTGCAAGTGCCATGTTCATTGCAGCGAGGGTGACACGCCCTCTGGTTACACCCAGTGCCCATCCAGCCGTCGTCACAGCGGCAGGTGCCCGACACACAAATGCCATGGCCACCACAGTCCGCTGCACAAATCTCTGTGGGAGACAGGGACATAGAAAAAGACAAAAAAGAGAGTGGGGGAAGACAGACAGAAAGGAAGGAAGGGGGGTGGAAGTGGGATGGAAAGGGACAACGAGGCGGTGACGGGACAAGGCAACAAGGGTGAAAAAAAGACAAATCCAGGAGTTATTGTCAAGGAAAAGTCGGCCACGCTCCAGTACCTTGTCTGATGGCAGCTGAAAAGAAATTCCTGCACCTCATAAGGGACAATCCTTTTTGACAATACAAATCTAATAAGTCCATTACAAAGAAAAGACATGGATTGTGGCGGCCTTAGCAGGCTTATTCTTCTCCTTGCCACTTCTTCTCTTTGTAAATGCACCTCTTTCTCTCACAATGGGGGCAGAAAAAATTAAAATACACAGCTGGAACTTGTTGTAGGAATCACAACATTATCAGCATTACGGTTTTGATTCAACTGTAAATGTTACTGTATTTCCTTTATTGTACACGGACGGTTCATAGCTTTGCTACATGCTTTACTGTGGGCCAAAAGCAGGAGGTAAGGTTCAACAGAATTATTTAAGGCTGTCAATAGGATGTCAATTTGCTGTTTTTATTCTACTTAAGTGCAGTGTTCTGGAGGAAGAAGTAGATTCATGGAATGAAGGAGACTGAGAGAAAGAGCCACAGTAAAGCTTGGCTGGTGCTATTGTGTGGCAGCTGAAAGACCTCCCTGACAGGCTGTGATAGAGCCTGGTACATTACCCACGTCTCATGAACTCGAGGGAGAGTATGACAAGATGAAAGCTCAAAGAAATTAAACACTGACAGATTTATTATGAATCTCATTGAAATGTTAACCTCTTTATTAACTATTCTGTTAAAAAAGAGGCTTAGCAGTATGGGCAACGAGGAACAATAGCTCTGCATTCCTGGCTTATTAGCCAAGCCAATTCAAATATGACCACAGGGGACCAAACTGGAGGTAAAATCTTTTAATAAGTCAATTACTGCCTTTACAGTGCCTATTTTGTCATTGCGACAAATTAAATTTGAGTGGTATTTTCAGGCACAAACCATAACATGACATTACCAGCTTAAAAGCTTTAAAAAACACTCTCCCCTGCTAATTACAGCTCAGCACTTTGTTAAACAATGAAAATGATAATTTTACATCTGACTTTTGATTTAGAGACAGTATGCTTGCAGAATTTGAATCAGTGCCACTTATGACTGCTTAAACCCACAAAAAGATAAGTAGGTATAAGTATCAGTAGGATTCAGTTACAGAGGTTTACTCATCACTCATTTATTGTGGAACTATGCCTTTTACATTTTTTAAAGACATTATTAACACAGTTTAGGAGGTACTAATGAACATCTTGTGTGATCTCATTAGCACATTTTTTTTTGAAAGAAAAAACGACCATACCAGTTCCTTACTCAGACTTATTAGAACACATACTGTTTAAAGAAAACAGACTCAAACTGACTGTGAGACAACTGTTCACTTGGAACACAGGAGAAACCTTTAACGTGATAAAGATGCAATTATAGCCTGCAGGCAAACCCTCATTATCCATGGCCAGGAGTCCACAGTGAGAAATACTCCCATCCCCACGATGGCCATTACCATTTGCACTAAAGGACCGTGTAAACAAACTTTCCTCTGGGTGGGAGAATGGCAAAAATGGCATAAAAACACACATATTAAAGGACATAAAACCTCAGGCATTGTTTTATGGCTTGTAACAGCATTACTACCAACAGTGCACAGCCAGGTTGTATTGTTCCAAAGTCACATGAGAAAATTAGTATGTGACTTAAAAGCATTGAGGATGCGGGATTAAAGAATCTTGAAAGCTTTCCATCTTTTTCTTTACCCAGTCTGCAAGGTTATAGGCTGCTAACTGTCCCACTATGTTGTATTAGACCACAGAAAGCTCAACAATGAACAGGATAAAGGCGCATTAAGAGCCAAGTCATCATCATTTACAGAGCTCTGTCTCTGCGAGGCGAGCCTGGACTAACTGCCCATTTCCCTCAAAATCCCTGGGATTACCTAATAGGTCATTGTGTCTGGTTGGAAAATAAAGGGATTCGTGGATCCAAGTGACTGCTTTACTAAAACTCTAATTTCAGGAATGTTTTGGGAGAATACAAATGTTGTCTAAATGAAGACCACAGCTGGATGAGCCTCTACAAAAACAGAGTTGATGTACTGATTAGCAACACATCAGAGGCCTGTTCAAACGGAGCTATGTGAAGATTTAATCTGCCAGAGAATAAATCCATAAAACATGGATACAGTCTCATATGAGCATTTACACATGCAGAGAACTGTGAAATTCTTCAGTTGGCTCTATAGTAAAAAGAAAAAATAAACCAAAACACATTTTTTCTAGAACCTTTGCAACACTATAAGTCAGTGATGTTAGATTTGACAGCTCTTTAACAATCTACCAGTTCACTGAGCTTTGTCAGTATAATATTCTTTGGTAAGTTTGCTGCTGTCATAGCTCTACCTAAATTGTGCAGGACTTTTTTTAATCCTTAAAGCCTCAAGAAGGTATATTCTAGCTGCATCTTATGCTCAGCCTATTCTTGACTACCAAGAGAAAACATTCCCTATGGACAAAAAATGAACATAACGGGAGCAATCCTCTAGAGCAGAAAAAGCTATCATCAGCTGTGAACCTTGTGCCAAAATGAAGAAAGACAGAACTCAAGAAGGAGCATTAACTTGCATTAGATCATACACTGACATTATTCATGCTATGTGTGTTTCCCTGTGGAAACCAGCTAACCATGTAGAAATTGAGAATGAATCCATTCGTAAAAGAAATACATTTAGAGCAAAATCATCCAGTTTGATTGCTAACTGTGGCCCTCCAACTGATCATTGATTTGAATAATTGAGGCTTTTATGTGAGCCATTTTCTTTTAACATAATCAGAAATGTTTACTTCTGTGAGGAGCCTAGTAATTATCAGTCATATTGAATCAAGCAGTGACACAAATTCCAACAAAAAGGCAAGGATGTTATTAAAGATGAACTGACAGAGATGTTAGGTTACATGTGGTTGCTGTTTATTGTTTATTGTGAGAGATTACATAACTGAGAAGTGCAGAACTACAAATACAGCTATGACTGTTTTCATCTGTACACGGTTGTAGTAAAGCTGTGATACCTTCAACTGCTGTTTTACATTACATATTTCTTTACTTATTCATGTCATAGTTAGGGGTCCAAGCCTGAGTGGGGCAGAGAACCGCGACTGCAAGGCAATTTTTAAATGATTCTTTTTCTTCAGTAAAAAAAAGTCATATGTGCTAGACGGTAAGTACCACAGACGCGACACTCCTAGGTTAAGTCCAGGCCACCATAATGACCTCATGTGCAAAAAGGCGCACATTTCAACCTCTAGGGGTGCTATTGGCAAGGTAAACATGTTTGGGCTTGGAACTCTCACATCCGAAGGCGCATATCAAAAACATTAAATCCATGTGTTCGGGGGATCTAGCTGGATCTCGTGGTATAGAGGAAATTTTGATCCGCCGCAAAATGTTCCACTTATAAGCTAAAATGTTTGCTAAAACACTAAAAACAGGAAATTATGTCATATCTTGGGTTTGGAATGGCCGATCTACACCAAATATGGTGACCTCATGTGGCATGTCCTCCTGAGGGGCTGTGCAAATTTTGGTACAATCACCTCCTAGATGGCGCTGTGTAACTGCAATGATAATTTCCTCACAAATTGCATTGACATGAAAACCAATTAATACCAAATTTGGGTCATTTGTTACCCATGGCGATATAATCAAAGCTGAAATACTGAGGGAAAATCCTATTCATTTGAATGGGATTTTGAACCAAGGGACATTTTGCCTCATAACTAGGTGCCAAGAGATCGCATATTGATAAACCTTATATCTACGTGTTTGGGGGATACTGCGATTCGTATGGTATAGGACACGCCTCTGTGCGATGCAGTTGTCATTTTGAAAAATTGGGAAAACTGAAAAACTTATTTTAACTAACGCCCTCTAGCTGGCGCTGTTAATCAATATCAAATGACACTCCAATACACATACATTTTATATGTCCATAACTACAAGTCCCTTTAATATGAAACTCCGGCCATATTTTCATCTCGGGCCCCCGATGCCGTGTGCAACATTTGATGTAATTTGGACAATAGGCGGCATTGTTAATGCAAACTGAACGGTGCAGGAATATGTCATTAGAATACATAGGACTTTGACATTACGCAGAAAATCTTGTTCATCGCTGAGAGGGCTCGCGACCTCAGCTCTCTCATTGTCCGCGGGGTGCGTCTGGCACTGGGAGGCTTGCACCACGCTTACAACTGCTTGCAGTTCTACTTAAATCATGTTTTGCTGTTTATATAATACTGAAATTGAAGGCTACCCCTAAACAGGCACAATGATCATCCATCTTTAAAAAGCTTTTAAATTCATAAGCACATAAGACTTTGGCCTAAATTCTGTTTTCACCCTGCAAAAAAAGAAACAAAAAAAACAAAAACAAAACACATTTCTACTAATCAGAGCTAAATCAGCACTGGTCTGTGAAAGGGAACTGTGTCAGTGTTTACTCTCATCTGAAGGAAGCACTCACCTGTAGAGCAGTCATGACCTGTCCAGTTGGGATCACAGCTGCAGGTTCCGGTGTCTGCCAGGAAAGCTCCGTGTCCAGAGCACTGGTCCATGCAGGAAGCCCTGGGGCTCTCGCATCCTGGCCCGCCCCACCCCACAAAGCAGTGGCACTCTCCCTGGACACATACCCCTCGGCCTGAGCATGTTGGGTCCAGACAGTCCACTAAAGGGTTCCAAAGAGACAGTGTCATACACACCTGTCACCTGTTGTTTCCCTCTTTCAGAAGCAACCAGGTGTCTCTATTCGAGAAGGAGTAGAAGGGCAACTGCAGTGGGCCGTATCTCAGCTGCAGCTGCTACTGGCTTAGCAAATGTACAATGAATGTAGAGAACACATAATGACATGAGAAGGGCCACTTTCTCTAAAACCTGGCACAAGATTTACAAACAAGCAAATTAAATGGCTATTTTCATACTAAGACTTACGGCACCAACCTACAAGTAATGCCCACGCTCATGCTGACACTTTCACTTTAATCATCATCTCATAATGAAAATTTCTCCCAAACAGGGAAAGTGCCTTGATAGGAGCATTAATCTCTAAAATGAAAGCCACAATGATGAGTAGTTCAAAACTAAACCCATGTTAACAGAATGTATAGAAGAAAAAGGGGTAAAGTTAAACTCTGTGATCACTGTGACTGAGGAAGCCTTACACTTGCTTCCCTCTGCTGCATGTTTTTAAAAATTTTTTTTACCAGTATCAATTCAATTATTATGCTAAACTAAATTAACGCCAATTTCTATAGCATCCCTTTCCTTGGCATGTTGTTAAATGAGTCATCACTCTGTAAGGAACAAGAGTTTTTGGGAGCATACAATCACAATGTTAATATTCTTTCTACCAGACAATATTTGCATGGCACACACAGATGGCAAATGGGCGTCAAGCAAGAGCAATGTCTAGCCACTGAGAGCAGCAGGCCGCGCCATGGCAGTCCCCTTTACCATGACATAAATGGGTATAAAAGGCTGTTATAGTAAGACAAACAGGATCTCTTGCCTCTTAGCAGATGGTTTGGGCACAAGGCACAAAGATCAGAGGCTAACTGACAAGAAACTCTCTCCTGGCAATTAATCATTGTGCCTGAAGGTCGCACGGAAGAAAGGTAAAAATGTTAAAGGGCCCTCGTCCACATTCCCCTCCACTCCTTATGGCTGACACCACCCAAAATAGAATGGGGGCCTATGGATGTCACAAACCCCCATTTATCAAACTCCCAGGGTCCATTTTTCATTTTGAAATGAGAGCCTTCAAGAGCTGACAAACACAATGGCTCCTTCAATCTTATCTGGTCAAGCCTTATCCAGCATCATGAATGTGGAGTTCCTAATGGATTAACAGCAGACTTTGTGTCTGAATTTCAGACAATAAATGGACTGTTTCGATTAACATAACACCTTATGTCCATGATTTATACAAGAAAAGTCACCTAGGATGCATATTGTGAAGAATTATGGCTACAACGCTCTTCGTAGAGGATGTCCTTTTCTTTACTACTAGATAGACTGTTAAATAAGCCATACCAACTTAATAGCCCTTCCAATTTAGAGTATTATTTTAAAATGTCAAGCACTTACACGCCAAGATGGTGGTTACAGCAGCCTTATTATGTAGGAGTTCATAAATTTAGGATGCATTACCATGACTTATCAAAACAATCACCTTCTTCACAGTTTTCTCCTTTGTAGCCTGGGTTGCAGATACAGGTTCCCACGATACAAGTCCCATGGCTACTGCATGTGATGTCAATGCATTGGTTGGTGGGAACGTCACACTCGGAGCCCTTCCAGCCGCTGTGACACATGCAGCGACCTTTAAGGTATTGACCATTCCCGCTGCATAGCACTGGACAGGCAGCTTTGAAAAGAGCAGACAGCATACATCCATTT
Source organism: Lepomis macrochirus (assembly GCA_024633595.2). NCBI lineage: Eukaryota > Metazoa > Chordata > Actinopteri > Centrarchiformes > Centrarchidae > Lepomis > Lepomis macrochirus. The sequence continues at coordinate 8,149,919 of JALXJV020000009.1, forward strand.
GAATGGACCCCTCGAACCATAGCTTCAAAGAATAGAGAGTGCGTGCTAAAGCTTCAATCTGACAATGAGCTTCTGACCAAAATGTTAAAAGGTTTCCTTTCTAGGGTACAATATGCAGCACAAATTATTACACTTTGGCATCCAGTGCAGATGCAACCCAATTTCTAACAAAACCTAACAACAGATATCTAATATCTACACAATGGCTGTCGTGTTGCTGCTGAAAATAAAAAAAAGAGTTGAATAAAAAGTGATAAATACGGTGCTGGTCGACACATGGATAACAGATGGCAGTATATACAAAGATGCATCATTCACATTAGTTAAAGTAGTTTTTTTCATATTATTTCATTTGGGCAGAAAATAAATACAGTCTTAGTTTTAATTATTGAAAGAATTAATCAATACCAGCCCCTTAATATAAGTCTCTTTTCTCTATGCAGTTATTCAATAGATATTTTATATGTAGCACAATAAACCATTAAGAGAGATAGAGGTAAAAATGAATCATTAGAATTAGAACTGCCTAATTTAATAATCTGAAGTACAATAAAAAGTAAGATTAAAATTGCTTTGTTCTGCTCAAGGAGTGAAAATAATTTGGTCACCTCCCTAAATCGTTATGTATCTGAGTGATGAAGATCAATAAAGACATTAAGACTGAGGGTGTGACTCACCTCGCCCACAGTCAGGTCCTTTGAATCCTAAAAAGCAGTGACATGTTCCAGCAAGACAGTCACCATTCCCAAAGCAGTTACTGGGACAGTCATCAATAGAATCTGCAAAAGAGCAATCAGGAGCTTTTCTGAGTAATGTGGTTTGAAAAACAGTTTTCCTCCCACTCATTTTCTCTGGGTTGATTATTATCCCTTTGCTAATGACAGTGATAAGCACAGGCTCCAATCCTGTCAACATTTCTATTTCACTGCAAAACAGTTTCGAGTGTTGCTAATGTTCCACCCAAACGGGGGGATTCACAAAAAGAGTCAACAAGTTCTGATCATTTGGCTTCCACCAAAAGCAAAGCAAATTCTCAGAAGTTCTGAATGCAATAGATGTGATAAGTGACGTGCATCATTTGGTAAACTTAATTTGACACTTTTATGGCACAAAGCAAACAGGCGATTCGAAGCATCAGCAGCACGGGCACCTGCATTTCTCCACTGCCTTGGGTAATGTTACTGTATCATGTTTTCTTCTTCGTCTTATTTTTTGTCTGCTCTATGTATTTGCAGAAACAATGAGTAGGCCAGACAGACTATTTTGCCTTCCTGTTTTTGTCTAGTTATCACAATGCTACAAGCTGAATTGGCTGTAGTTTAGTGAGGTATATACATTTGTGGTCGTTTCATTGTTTTTGTTTTGTAAACATAGAAATAGCGATTTATAGTGCTAAATGCATTTTCATAGGCCACTGGTTAGAGCTGTGTTTAATGTGTTCTTTCAAAATATACAAGTTACAAGGTTGTTTATTAGTCATTACACAGCCCAAGGCGGCATAATGAAATGAAATTTGTAGTTCCTTCATAATATAAAAAAATCATAAAAAGAAGAAAAAAAAAATCATAAAAATATAATCAATTACATCTATATACCAGTTTTGTATTTATCACGGCACCTCGTCTAAATCAAGTTGGGCTCAAGTTGGGGAATATCAAAAAATAAAGATATGCTTGCAAAAACTAATATTAGTGTTAGTGTATTAGTGTTCTCAACCATAGAACCCTCAAATTTAATTGTGAACACAAATGACCCAGATGTAGAAATGATAACCTCCTGGCAGAAACATGTGAACACTTAATGTGAGTGTCTTGAGACTGACTTCTTTGTACCTGCTTATAAGCCACTGCAATAAATGTTTTTTAATGCTGTAACATAATCTTTAATTCCCTCTTTGCCTTTCAAGTTCATCCTAGAATATCATACAAAAGTGGCCTTTGGTGGCTTTATTACAGTATCTGTCTTTGTTTCCTGACAAACAGAGTATTGTGTGTGATGCAAACAATCAGCACAACACTCGCCTTCATTTCCTCTATTGATCCCTCTAACTAAATCAAATAAATTGGCAAAATAATTATTTCTACCACCATGTTCTGACACTTGCTTTTATTAGAAATAATAGTGACCACTGATCTATGAGGCTCTCGACAGCAGCAGAATTCTGAAACATGATGCTCACTGAATTAAGCCTGAAATGGTGCTGAAAAATGTTCAGTCTTGTCCATTGCCTTCAGGCAGCAGAATCTCTGAGGCAAAACTTACTGAACAAAGAATCTCTTGTGCTCCACAAAGGGTTAGAAATGTGAGCCATGGATTCAGCTTCCCTTTACTCTGGAGAGTCAATCATCACTGAGGATGCAACACAAGACAGAGAGAAAAGACAAAGAGAGAAAGGGAGAAAGAGATGGATGCAGACCAGAGATGCGGTGAAAAGAGAGAGGGGTAGGCAGTGAGCAGAGAAACGCTGCTGATGTTTTCAGTGCTGAAGGTTCGCCTTTGCCATATTGAGTTAGTGAGGGGATGCAGGGGAAACTATCCTCTGGGGTAGAGGCAAATCACCATTTAGGTGGGGTTTTGATAGCTTCCTAAAAGAACTTGCACCTACAGTAAGAGACCTTTTCCTCAAAGCAAGTGAAAGCACTGTGTGTTGGGTGACAGTTAGGAGAATGAGGCGTGGTATGCGGCTATTAAAAAGCACAATTAAGCAGGAAAGATTCCTGGTGTGATGTTAAGAGATTTTTTTTAAAAAAGGCAGTGCTGTGATTTACTGTTCACTAAGCAAGCCAGTGAAAGATCTAACTTGACTGCAATCCACTGACATGTAAAGTGAACAGTTATTATACATTAATGTGCTTCTAATTAAGGTTATCTTATCTTGATCTATCATGGGTATTCCTTTGATGAAAAACAAACTGTCAAATTGAACATATTTAATTGAGTAATTGCAAACTGCAGTGCCGGCGCAGTTTAGTAGACTATGCACTCCTCGTGTCTATTGCCTGTGTTTCCTCTGAGAGCAGGCAGGGGAGGCCATGAATATCTCTTAGCCACACACTCAACATAGGCCAACGCATAAATCATGGATTCAAGCAGAGCTTCATTGAAATTCATTACCCTTCATATCAGGGGAGCTAACTATTGTGTGAGTCTTTCCAGTCGGTGAGGACACAGTAGCGCGCAGTAGGCAGGTTTAATCAGTGCCTTGCCATACTCTCAGAGGATGCAGTACATTTGAATGATGGTTGGTTGTGAACAGAGAGAGCCTGTGCTACAGAGTGAGACAGGATATAGAGTAAGACATTGGTGCTGGGTGTTTGCTTCCATTCTCTGTATAGGAAGCTGTGTCTGGGTTGAAGCATGTCTGGCAACAGGCAGCAGGGACAAATGGCTTCATGCTCCAGAGGGCTGTGATACAAAACATTCAGTAGGACACATTTCACATCGCCATGGAGCCGCAGCCAAGTAATGAGGAGCAGCCCAGATTAAAGACAGGGATCCTCACCCCCCCAGATGTATTAAGGCATGGCTATGTGCAACAAGCAAACCTTTCATTTAATACATGTGAAGAGCATAAGGTCCATCAATGGTGGTAAAATAAGACATTTTCCTACCAACCCTGTCAGAAACACTAAAATAATTTTACTGTTAGCGTCTTATAAAAAATGGTGCTTGTGTCGCTCAGTGTTCCTGTCCTGGATATTGTTCACATATATTTCTATGCCTGGGCTGCTCTATTTGAAGGTCAACTCTATCCCTCCATGGCTCAATACAATTCAGGCAGTTGGTGAGATTCAATTTCTGCTGAAGGGCACTTAACCGGTGACCCATTTTAGAAAGGGCCCCTATGCCTCCCTCTGAGCTCCAGTGGGCAGATCAGCTCTGATACAAATGAACAGAGGCAGAATTCTAACTCTGACTAACTCTGCCCCACCCCACCCCATCCTATCCCCATTCCCATCCATTGCACAGAATACCTTATCTGGCTGTGTTTTCTCTGATGTAAACCACAGGAGGCCTTCATGCACACCCAGTCAAGAAGAAATAAGCAAAAGTAAACATGCTGCCCTGACTCCCTCTCCTTGTGTCATATCATATATTAAGTATTGAATTACAGCTGTTGTTGGCACAGCAAGGGGCCATCTCTAGTCTGTCTCCACTTGGTGTTACACTGGTGTTGAGGACAGCTTCTCATCGATCTGCCTGCCTGGCACAGCCCCTGTCACAGATGGACTCTGGCCCAGGAGCTTTTAATTAAAGAGCATGTGAGAACAGCTCCCAGCTGCCATCCCTGTGAAAGTCGACACCTCGGGCCCTCTCACACCTTGCTTGATACAGCAGTGCTAATCAAAGGCGCTTTAGGGAGAACAAAGAGAGCGTACAAAACGAAATCACCTCCACAAAGAAGGACGTATGCCTGAAACACAGGCGTGTGCCACACAGAGTTAGTCAGAGGAGAGAAACATCTTCCCAACTTTGATATATGGAAAGTAGATGGAAATTGGAGCAAATCGTGATCAAAAATGGCACTAGCAGGAGGGTACAATCATACTTTGAATTGTATGCAAATGGTTCCCAGAAGCTGGACCCCTGATTCGCTTGGAAGACACTCAGGCTAATGAGGATATTATGATCTCTCAATGCCCTACTCAGGGGCATGGCAGGATAGCAGTGATGTCCTGATTTTTGTAATATTCAACTTCACCTTGATTAACCTGCACTCTCCTTGGCTATTGAAATTTACCAAAAACTGTCTCTGACTCATGCCCCAAGTCTGGGATGTTTGCTATGGAGTGCTGCTGGTTGGTATTTTAGGGATTATGTGGACTGCTATTACAGGTTTCCGCAGCAGGTCATGCCGAGGGGACTCACCTATGGCAGTGGTGAGGAAGGAAACAGTTTCAGTTTCTTTCCCATCATTGTAGATGGCCAGGTGCCAGATGCCCGAGTCCATGTACTGGATAAAACCTGTGTCGTGTGTGGTGATGGGTACCAGGCTCCGCTGCATAGCCACAGGCCCTTCCAAACCATGGATGTCCTGGGCCAAGAGCCGCCGCCCATCCAAAAGCTCTACAAAGTCAAACTGCAGACAGACAAACAGAAAGTGAGAAAGACTGATAGATGGACCGCAGACACGCCATTAGAGTGACACATGAGACTTGAGTGCTTTCAGGCCTCTTTATGGTGGAGCATCATTTGGTCCGCATGAATAACTCATCATTCCGGAGGAGCTTGAGTAAGTCTTGGCACATCGTGGCAGGATGGGCTGTGATAATTTCATAGTCCACATTTCTTATATGAAAGCCTTGTTTAAAACTATTAAAGTGAAAAAAGAGAAGCTGGGGGGATGGGGGGGGGGGGGGATTTAAAGCTACCGTTTACCGAATAACATCTGCAAACGATTTGCTTCATATCAGTAGTGACTCAATGAATACCAATGAGACGGCATTTCATTTTCATCTACAAAAGAAAGGGAATCTTGACTCATCTGCCACTCTATGTGTAATCAGTCACAGCACAAGAACTCCACTCTAGATTATTTCCTTTTATGTAAAAATGGAGGAAAGAGACAACATGATCTTTTGACTGAAAAGTAAATGACATAGGACATTAATGCAAACAAGAATCATGCTATGAAAAATTTGGTGAACTACATTTACATTTACAGCAGAAATCTAAACTCTGTGAACCAAGCAGTCAGATATGATTAATAACATGATATATCTGATTCTGTGGTGCACATAGATGGGAAATTAGAGTAAAGAAAAATCTCCCTTTCTTGGACCCCTGAGCGCCGTATCGTGTGATTCATTGATAATATTGAACCTGAAAGAAATTTGCCATAAATCCTTTCTGCAACAAAGTGATTCATAATACAATAGAGAGATTTATGAATTGGTTTGTAGTCCTGACACACTCCTACATGGTTAGATAAATAAATATCCCAATTTATATTCTGTGGCAGAGGAAGAATGGAAAAAGTAGCTGAATCCTTATACTATGCAGACATGATTGTAAATCGTTTCACACATTTCCTTACATTTACAATTTACCATTGTCCTCAAAACTCCTTTTATATCCAGTGGCAAGAAAAAGAATGTAAACCTCTTGGAATTGCATGGTTTTCTGCATAAATTTGTCATAAAATGATGTGACCTTCATCTAACTCAAGGGTATTGACAAATATAATGTATCTAAAATAATAACACAAAATAAATTCTATCAACAACCCAAAAAAAACTCAAAATGTTTGTGGTAAAAGTATGTGAACCCTTGAGTTAATGACCTCAAAAAAGCTAATTGGAGTCTGGTTTTAGCACACCCGAAGGCTTGTTAAAAAATGAGTTTGGACGTGTGGACTACAGCTACTTTGACTGATAAAAACCCCTCAAACTTTTGGAGTTTGCTCTACTCAGGAAGCACACATGTATGTGAGACTTACATAGCCAAAAAGAGCTTTCAGAGGATCTACGATAAAGAATTGTTGATTTACATAAAGCTGGCCAGGGTTACAAAGTGACTTCAAAGACTTCAGAAATTCACCAGTGTGCAGTTAGGCAAACACTACAAATGGAGACACTTTGGGACTGTTGCTACTTTACCAAGAAGTGGGCGCCCAGACAAAGTGACACCAAGAGCACAACAAAGACTCATCAATGACGTTAAGAAAAAAACCTGAATGACAGCCAATTTGATTTGAAGGCCTCAATGGAACTGGGTACCATCTCTGTTTCTGAGTCTATAATATGTATAATATACATATAATACGTAAAACACTGAACACACAGGGTATCTACGACAGGACACCATGAAGGTGGAGAAATGACTTGAAGAGAGCCACACACATCCAAATAATATGACAGTGCTAAAGCAGTTCTGCCAGGAAGAATGGGCTATAATACCTTCAGAACAATGTGCAGGTATGATCCACAGTTACAGGAAGTGTTGAGTTTATTGCTGCCGGGGCATCAACCAGTTATTAATTGTAGGGGTGAACTTAATTTTTCCACTGCCATTTTGAATGTTGAATGAATGTGTTCAAAAAAGACATAAGGGATAACTTTATATTTGTCAATACATTTTTACATTACATTTACTCATTTAGCTGACGTTTTTATCCAAAGCGACTTACAATTGCTATATATGTCAGAGGTCACATGCTTCTTGAGCAACCAGAGGTTAAGTGTCTGGCTCAGGGACAAATTGATGACTCACAGTGGATTAAATCCCGGGTCTCTCACACCAAGGGCGTGTGTCTTATCCACTGTTCCATCACCACCCCCAATACCCTTGATTTAGATGAAGATCAGATCACATTTTATGACGAATTTAAGCAGAAAACCATGAAATTACAAAAGGTTTACATACTTTTTCTAGCCACTGTACTCAATAAGGACAACAGAATACAATCAATAAAATTTAGTAAAAAATGTATGAATGACAGTGACATTTAAATATTTCCCACCTGTGTGTGTGACGGAGGTAGACCTCTCCTTCCGTAGATTCCCACTAAGGCATCTTTGCTCAGGGATACGTTAAACTTCAGGTACATGGGATGATCAATGAAGACCTGGGACCTCCAGAAGATACCAGGAGGAATCTGCTGCGCGACCTTGCGCCCCACGTCAATCTCCCCCATATCTATATAACTGTCATCTGGGAACAAGCTGTCCAATTTGCCTGCATTGCACACAAAGTAAATCAGTCAAAGAGATCACACCATTAATCCAGCATGTGGAGGGCAGAGGGAGTCAGTCTGCTGAAGCATAATAGTCTGACCATATCACAGATATTCAATCACATCCCTGACAGACAGAAAAAAAACTTTTATGAATGATTATTGCCAGCAATTCCAGTGGAGGAGAGAGTACAAAAGTTAGAATAATCTGAATCTGATCAGTCTGGTCTTCAAACAAAAGTCTGGTTGTCTTGCAATGTTTTGTGACGATTCTTCTGAAAGGAAATTTAAAAAAAAAATCCTGTTTAAAATGAAATAACAAAATAAGACTATGCTCATTTTGTTGAGGTTGCTAGCTCAAACATAAATTTGTTGTTTTTTATGATCTGTACACATTTAACAAATCTTGTTCATAGTAAATAGTGATGAAAGGTTCTAAAATATGATTTAAAAGGTTGAACATATGGATATATATGGTTGAACCACTTCAATACTGAGATAACATACTGTTATAATTAAAGTAAAAGTAATAAAGTGGGATCTCTAATTCTAGTACCTGCTCAGGTACTAGCACATACACTGCCAAAAATTGTCCATATGCTCCATAATACACCTTATATTAGACTCCGTGGAAATGGCAACATCTGTTTGCCCATGTAGATGAGCTAATTTCAGCAGCGATGTCTACTAAAGCAGACATCCATACAAACTACCCCTAGGACTTGGTGGCAGACACGGCTTTAGGTTACATGTGGCACGGCAGATGGCAGTCTTCTCAAAAGTCCATCAGCGGCAATGGGTTTTATCAGGGTAGACAGGACACACTTCCCGTCTCCCAGATCTGGGCTTAACATACTGCTACAACACACAGGCTCATTTCCACGTATTGGGGTGCGTTTGTTTTTATGCAGCACGTAAATGGTGTACTCATCAGGCTGTTTAAATAAATCATAAGGCGAGACCAGTGATAATGGTCCTCATGGTTAAATAAATGGTTGTTGTTCTGCTAGCTAAACTACAACATAATGCTTGATGAAAAGACAAGAGCAATCTACGCTGAATTTCAACACAGTATACATCTGCATCACCTTGATAAAACATTAGATATTTCATCATTGTTTCTGGTGACAGCACAGCAGAATGAGACTTATTTAGAAAACTATGGCTATTGATTTCCTATCAGCAACAGCTGCCATGCAGGGTCTAAGCTCAGCTGTAGTCATGCTTGTTGTTAGCCAAACACACTTTCTGCTGTCTGGTAAATGAAAAAGACAACTCCTGGATTCATCTATATGGTAATGACCCCATCTTCTACCTATTGTAGTCTGCCGGTAGCAAATCACATGGTTAAATCTGGGCCCATTTGTTCAAGAATGGAACAGAGCAAACTTTTCTCGAGTCGAGCAGTTGGTACCGTGGGGCGAGCACATGCTTTCTTTGGCTGCCAGGAAAGGCAGCCCAGACTAGGAGATGAAAGGATCACATCCGTTCTGAAGAGGACAGAGTGGCTAATCCCCCTCCAGCCCCTGGATACTCTGTCCCTTAAGCTGTCCCATTTTCTGCCTCCAGGAACAAATAACACTTTCCCACTTACAACAACTTTCATAGGATTACAATGTAGATCTCTTTGCATACCATGGAGACAAATGAACGCAATGTGAAACTGGATGACAAAATAATAACAAACTTGCTTGAGCTCTAAAATGTCATCTGTAAACTTTAATATTTGAAAAAACTTTTTCATTGTGCACTGTTCTTTTCTGATATGAGTGCAACAGTGTACTACAGTCGATCCAGTCAACTGAGAGTCACCCAAATTTAGGTTGGTTTATTTGAGTATTATTAGTATTAATAAAAATACAATATTAAATATTGCACTTACTGTCATCTTTTCCCTTGCGGTCTGGTATTTCCAAGCCTGTGTTGCCTAGTGGTGGCAAGCTTAGGTCAGTAGGGAAAGGTAGGCCACTTGTATTGTCCTCTGACAGCTGGTACATCTGTCTCTGCATGGGTTGGAGGTGCCAGTTTAATCCAAAAAGGTGCATGGCTGAAATATTAAACATAAGACAACCTAATATAAGACAACCTCAGCATTGTTTATGTTAAGATTACTTAAAATGCAAAATATACACTCTGTTAATTAAAAACAAAGTAACCCCCAAAACTCGCCAGAAACTCATTTTTGCTAATTATCCTAAGGTGACAGCTGTGAGATGGAGGAACAGGAAGTAAATTCCAAAGAAGAAAGAACAATACATGGTTTAATGGTTAATGGTATTTTTTCAAAAGTGCTGAGCAGTTAGATCAGAAGATAAATGCTATCCTGATCTCATGGGACAACATCTGTCTCACCACACCAACATCAGCAAAGACCATTTGTGCCCTGTCATTTTCTCAAGCCCATTACCTTTCCATTCCCCTGCAAAACTAAGGGACAAAGGGAAAAACACATCAGCCGTGAGACACAAGGGGTGCTTCAATGTGAACACAGTGGATGAACCACGCTGATATTTTACAAGGTCGACAAAAGAAATGTCCTTTGGAACAATGGCAGTAGAGTGCAGGACAGAGGAGGAGGGGCTGACCATGACAGATCACCAATAGGAGAATGGACAAGACGAGCTTAGCAAGGCAAAAGCCACCTTGGAAGTCAACAGTCAGCAGAAAACGCCCAGAAACTCAATATAGCTATTTTATTGGTTTGTTGGTTCTCTTAAGCTCCTCAAGTAAATAACTGTGCGATTCAATTATAGAGTGAAATTATCTGATAGTTTTAGACCCATGCTGGGAGTAAGACCTCTCCAGTCCTCTCAATGTTGTTTTCTTCAAATGTGTTTTCATTTTTGCCAGTTAATAAGAGCACCAACTACTTCATGCCACCAATAAGTCTTTCACTGACTGTTCAAACAACAGAGAATAACTGTGCCTTTCTTTACTTGAATAAACTCAAAAGTGAGACTTGCAGATACCTTATTACAATACCATTTAAACACAAGCATAACTTAATAACATCTTATAATTGATGATATAATAATGTAATATTATAATATATATAACATTATAATATAACATTTCATACATACATTCATTTTGATCACCCCTACAGTTTATTTTCTTTGGTCAAAATAACTGTTGCCTATTTGTATTTGATTTATTTAGGTAGACTGTACCAATGAACAAGTGGACAAAAAGTAAAATTAAATACTCATGTAGTGTTTTTGTCATGCACATTTTCTTTACCAGTCATCCCACAAAGTTAGGCAATGTGGTGAGAACACAAAAAAAACATGACTGGGGTCCTTAGCATATAGTTTGTTGATAAACAATACACTCAATGTAAGCAGACCATCTTCTATGATCTCACTCAGGACCTAGTTATTACTTTGTACAACTTACTTCCTGCAGTCTCGTGTCTGCTAATGACAGTTTTGTAATGCCTTCAAAGCTAGGCTGAAAAGGTTCGGGACTTCAGTGTGGCAGCAGATTAGGGAACTTAAAATCATTTTTACTTGTCATCTTAAGTATGGTGGTATCATTATTGTTTTTGTTACTGGAGTGTGTAGGTGAAAAGCAGATCTCTGTGCATCTTCCAGTAATGTGCAGCAGGAACGGGGAATCTTAGAGCAAAGACAACAAACTTACAATGAAAAAAGGACGACAGAGCACTAGTTGATTTGCATTTATTAATGCAAACAGACCAATGCTTTAACACTACTGTGTGTTCATCAGAGTCAAAAAATGCTTTATTAATACAGTATTGTCAAATACCAAACTGAAGACTCTAAGTTGCTTAATTAAGCAATGGCTATCATATTAAATCTCTCTACTTCAAAATTATAGGTAATCCCCCATGAATAAGAGGTTTACTTAACCAGGTTCTGCTTTAACTTCAAATTGACTAAAACCACTATATAAATGTGACAAGTGGCAGAACAAACCAAGCTTTAGTGTCTAAAGAATGGAGTATATTTGGTCGTTCCCAAAGGAAACTCCATCAAACAGAGATGCATTAGAGAACACCACCCTGCCTGGGTCTTCATTTTAGATCTCTATAAGTAGTTGGCCCAAGTCTTTTTTTTTTTTATAAAACTGGATATGCACAGCATGTTCAGAGAATACCTTTTTCATGATGCACACTAGGTAAACAATGCCAAATGTTTACTGAAATATTTTGATGGGTTTTTGAAGAAAAAAAAAAAAGGTTTGGTAGCAACAGCGTGGTAATCTGGGAAAAAGCAATACAAACATTCCCTAAGATGATGAAAGTTCAACTACAATACCAGCATCTGTTCTGTGTCTGTCCACTGCCTGTGGAAGTGACTGTGTCAGTGGAGGACAGCAAGTGAAGAGACAGATGGCTTTGTTTGTCATTTTATATGCTCCAGAAAGACATTCCTTCTGATTTGTAGCTTTACATTAACTGGTGAAATGGAAAAAGGCAGAACCATTGCAAAGTCACCAGGCAGGATGTCATTCCAAGTGTCCTAGTAATCACATCTTTGTGATTCCCGTTCTTCATCCCATCCATCCCTGAGGCCCTTTAATGGAAAACTGTTGAAGAGGACTTCCATTTGTGACGATTTACTTCAACTTTATATCTATGATATGCAGAGCAGAGCACTGGATCTGAGCCAGTGAAGAGCTTCCTGATTTTGTATTGCTAGCTTTTAAAACTTTGTAAACACTGTGCAATGACATGCAGAAGGTTGCTGCAATTGGCTGCAAAATTAAGACAGGTTGTAGGAACAAGAAGGTTCTTCTAATAAGATGGCTACTGGCAGAGACAAGTTACGCCTGTGATCCAGTGATGCCACTGACCTGTCAAGAGTACTGCACTTCTTAGCATCGATCATTTTTTCCTGAGCACATGTTGGGCCCTTCTTTCGCTTATCTCTTGGCAGGAAGTTGTGTCACGCCATGTGCCAATTAGAGAACAAAGGTACTGTAGTACTGTACTGTGGTGAAGACTTCTCAGCCAATCTGACCACCACAGCACAGCTTATTACTGCGGGTCATCTGCCAGAATTCCTGTGCTTCTATCCTCTTTTATGAAGAGCTCTTTCCAGCTAGTACACACTTCAAGAAAAGGTATGATCAGTAGAGCTGGGTAGAGCCCCCTTTTCTCATAATACTGGTCAAAAGTATCAAGCTGTACTGTGAGCATCTAAAGAAGCAAACTATCTTAGGTAAGGTATTTCAAAAAAGCCAGCACTGAATTGCCTGTGAGCTGCAATGATTAGTCAATTGATTAATTGATTAATACCAAATGGGAGTTTCAATTTTCAAAAAATAGCCATCACCATGATCTTTAACAATCAGCAATGTCTGAGTTTGGACTGGATTTCCTTCCTTCAGAATTAGGCCATTACAAGTCTGGCGTAAATTAATGTTTGCAATATCCATGTTGGAGCTTAATTATGTAAATTTCACTATAAATTTCAATTTCACTATAAAAAAGTAGTTTGTAGCTCTGAGACATTTTAACATTACCATGCTGTATTTCCTCATGTATTTCTCTTCGTTTGCTTTTGTTTATTAAATTCAAGAAGTGGGAGTTTCACTGAAGGCAGATGAAGGATTCTTCTTGGCCATTAAAGTAGTTCATTGCATGTATAGATTAACTGTTTGTACTTGTACTGAATGTGTCTTTAGATAAAATATGTAAGATTGATCTGAACCTGCAGTGCGGAACTTTTGTATCCCCCTTCTGACACTGAGAGAAATTACAGAACACTTTCGACACATGCCTATGATGTATAGGTTCTGCCATACTCAGTTGCTCCTTCCTTCAGCTCTGGCAAACCAATCATTACTGGTTGGCATAAAACACATCAGTATCGGTTCGAATGTCACCATAGACACAAGCCTTAAAAACTCAGTATAGTGTGAAATACAGAGAGATTTACGTGGTGCTGATAAGCCTAATCAGCATTGTGTGATGTGGTTTGGCTAGAGCTTGAATGTAATGGAACGTTTATTTATATGTGAAAGTCCCACACTCCAGTTTTAACATTCATAGAAAAAAAAGGGAGTATTTCCTTAAGATTACAAAAAATCCAGCTGAGCACTTTTATTTTTAGAGTAATCACTATTGACAAATCTAAATGCCGCAAATATCATATAGGTGTAATGAAAAGCCAAATCAAACCAAGCAGTAATAGTCTGAAGTACAGAAAAACAGACAAACAGGTACAATCTGTGTTGCAGAGAAGTGTTTTCTGGATGATCATCCAGTGAAATATTTTCTGGGGCCCAACCTCTTTGTCCTTGGCTAGATACCCAGTGTGAATGGAAGTGAACACAGGAGGATACTGATGACCTTAAAATGAGGAACATATAACAAATGTGTTAATGAGCAAGCAACCACAGAGAAAATGGTGGCATCTTAAACCCCCAACCTTTTTGTACTTCAAAATGTGCCGATTTACAAAGCTGTAACAAAATAAAACCCTGCTGTAAGTCAAAACATCTGTCATGAAACATAATTGGGTTCATTATACATCTCACCCAGAGTTCCCAATTACAGGCATCAATAATTAATTGCACTTGAAATTAAATTTATTTTCTCATCAGCCTTTAATTAAATATGGCCCTCATTCTTGATTGGAAATTCCGATCTTGAGGTGAGGTTTGGTCTCCAACATGTTTACTTGTGGTGCATCGGGAGATGGTGTGAGTTTTGCAGGGTATAATTACATAGTCTGATTAAGCACTATCACGCTGATGGGGCTATCTGGCTTTTGGCCAAGTCACAAGCAATAAACTGTAGACACATACTGGATCTCTGCTTCTACAGCCAAACTACACTACTGATGCCAAAAACAAGCCAAACAAGAACTTGCTCACACCCACTGTCATCCATTTAAAATTGCTGGATACATAGATAATCATGAGCAGCAACCAGCTGATTCTCTTGTTTAAAATCCAGTGCTGTTCTGAATTTCAAATGAAACTATTTAAATGGCTCTGGTGACAAAAAATGTATAATCAGATTTTAGTTCGTTTGGCCTCAAGGAGAAGCAGAAACGAAGGCTTTCAGGATTGTTGCGGCACAATACATATCTATAACAAATGTCCTCAACGAAGAATTAATTTATCTCATTGATGAAGGCCATGCAGAAGAATCTGGCTGTTCATTGGCTTCATGCATATGAACTAAAATGTTCTCAACATCCATCTATTTGAAAAATTCTTTCTTTTTCTGTGAAAGACTGAATTCAACAGTGTAACCATTTATATGTTAAACAGGTATTCCCAGCCAATCAGATGCAAATTATATGGTAACATATATTAAATAGAAGTGTGTATCAACTCCTTATTAGAATTTGTGGACCAGGCAGACATTCATTATTTGAATAAAAAAGACACTGCTAGCTTTTTCATGTAGATCACAACATCCTTGGAACTGTCTGCCAATAGAGTCAATAAAGATATTTAACCATATTTAAATCCAGACCTCAAGCATACCTGTTTGACATAACATTTTGAGATTCTTTAACCATCGTCTCTCCCTTCACTACACCACAGGAACTCTATGTCTTAAACCTTCTCACTTGTTCCTTTAAAACAACCCCTCCTCCCTACTCTGATCTTGTTCATCATATCTCCATCTCCAATCTTAGCCTAGTGCATAGAATTCAAACCTCCAAACCTGGTGCTATGTGACCTTAAGTGCCCCAAAACACTTCCACTGGAAATTCTCAACATCACATTTTCACTTGTCCTTTGACCTACCCACAATTCTTGGTATTTTCTATCCCTTCTCTACCATACTATGGATGCTGGATGCATTTGCTTTATAGTAATAATAACAAATATTCTCTTATAGTATAAACAAATAACTGATTCTTTTAATAATACTAATCTGACCTTTAGCCAGTCAAAATGTTGGAAACACTTGTTTTCAACATTTCACAAGGTTATGTGAAGAATTTTTGTGAAGAAATAAAAACAGTGTTTCACATTACTGGCAGAGCAACAGCTTGCTTTGGACAAGCAGAAGATGAATGGGGTAGCTAGCATGGGCAGTGATAGCGAGCATGGTTGAACAGACCAGAAAGAAAATAAACAGAAAACAGTAGCATTGGAAACACAGTTTAACAACGTGATCCCTGACAAATATGGAGAAACAACAATACAGAAATAACTTGCAGATTCCACTTACATGTTTTTAATTCCCTTTCTAACTTGGCATTTTCTTCACCACTATCATCCTCTATGAACTTCTTCTGACCATTTACTAATGAAATGTTGCGTAAACAGCCTTAGATCACACAGATAAATAAGAGACTGTATTATCAGATATGAAAATCATTCCCTTAGGGAACTAGAGCAGAACTGATTTAATAGCATAACTCAGATATCACAGCTGATAGCCCTTACCCAGCTGGGACCTGGGTATGATGGTCAGGGAATCTTAAATCAAATAGTATTCTAAATGTGCAGTCATCTCTTATGTGATGGCTGATGTCTTTTTAATTCATTCCCTATCTGACCTATTCACAAGAGCAAGAAACTGGATTGCCCATCTTTGCAGATTCAGTCACCCCAATCTATGAATGATAATGTTATTTCGGACGAGGTGTGTGGGAGCGGAGTCAATCTATGAGTCCCTATATAACTATGCCCATATAAGTGGAGATTGCAGATTCAACACCATTAAAACGGATGATAGAGGGAACACAATAGAGCATGGACTCATTCCGTGTCTGCAGTTAAGTGAGGGGTGGGGTTGGGGGCGGATAGGTAGAGGCGCCCACCCTGGTGCGAAGAAGCACCAGAGGTGACTCACCAATGAAGTAGGCCAACAGGAACAGCAGTGTTACTGAGATGAGGATGGCACTGAGAGCAGCACATTTCCAGTTGCAGTGCTTATAGGGTTTCTTCAGGCTGAAGGCAGGTCGAGAGAAGGTGTTTCGAGGCAGAGGGCGCGTGGGGGCGGTGAGTACACCGTGCTGGAGGTCAAAGGGTATCCTGGTGATGTTGTGCAATACATTGGTGATGTTCCACCAGGTTTGAACAGGAAGTGCCTGAAAAAAACAAACACATTTTCTTGTTTGTCTTAACAGAAACATTAATTTCTCAGGGATGTCTATCATGATAAAACTGTAGGTTACTGTCTATCCAAGTGTTGTCCCTTCCACTGTAAAACATTAATTCTGTTTCCAGGCACATTCAAAACTGTTACCATAGTCACAGGTCTGCTAGATTACTGAGAATGCTAAAGCATATTGTGTTTTGCTCAGTCAAAACTGTGAATCAATATTAACTCTAATTTATAGGACTAGTGACCGCAGCTGGCTCTTGTTTATGTATTCATTCCAGCACGGGTGAAGAGCATTTCCCAGTAACTATTTGTCAAGGCTGTCCAGAGAAGAGATACAGCATATACGGTTGCAGTATGCAGTTGGGCAGATTTATTTGCCCTTGAAGAACATGGCTGGCTATCTCAGAAAACATGTGTAGAGCTGCATGTCCAAGAGCCGTATGAGCAGCCCATCAGAGAGTCACTGGCAGTGGCACTGTTGTCAAGGCCGTTATACTGACAAGTTTACAAGAAGCTCCCAAACGACAGTGACATGAACGTGATTGAATGTCACATTACAATGTATGATGTGGAAAGTCACTGACACCATATTTTATTTATAAATATCAGGACAAATCTCTGACATAACATGGGCAACTGTTCATAAAGCGGTCATGCTTAACATCAATAAAAAGCAATACAACCCAACAATGTGTCTTAAAGCAAATTGTTAGTTGTATCAAACAGGGAAGGGACAAATACAGCAAAGACTAGAACTACAGGAGACTGATGATTGATGGCATCTCAAAACAGAGGATGTTTGATGGAAAAATAGTGCAGGCATCACTTTTGTTTTCATGGCAAAGCAGATTCTGACAGTTGTGTGAGCCAGATAGCAAACATGCAACATACCCGTCGTTGTATGAGGCATCATGGCGTGCTGATGCCAGAATGTCCATCTCAATGAGGTTGTCCTGTAAAGTCTCTAGGAATGTCTGCTTTGCTATGTTTCTACACACAGGTGGAAAGATGGATATGAAGCTAGTGTGAGATGTGCGTGCAAGAAACACAGAAATGCCAATACATTATATGATCACCAAGCAACATCAACAACAACAACTGACAAATGGAGATCAAGACGCACAAGATGGGACAAAAAAACCAAGGCCCTTATGGAACTACTTCTACAAAGTTGTGAGACAAATAACATCTAACTCTATTGTTCCCCTCATTTGGGCACTGCCATACCTTGTTTTGTACGAGCCCTGCCCTTCTCTGCAAGCGTCTTGCTCTTCTCTGATAAACATTAGAGTATTCTGGCTCCTTTAAGGTTGTGATTGGAAGAAAACAATGCATCACTTACAAATAAGTTCCTTAAAACACTTTAAATTACAAATTAACTTGCCACTAAAGTTTCATAGTTTTCACGCTAGAAAGTATCCTTATCTGTAGCTGTTTTTCCTTTAATGCCCGTAAAAACACATTTTCAGTTATTTCTGTTAAGTTTCCTGAGGTGCATGGCATGTCTTATTTCTACCACAATGCAACTTCCATTCCCTCAACCATAAGGAAATACTGCAGCAATGCAATGGAGAAATGAACTGTCCACATGCAATGGGCAGGCTGAACACGTTCCGTGGTACAAGAGAAAAGCTTTGTTTTTGATCCCTGCCCCTATGAGGCCAGTAGTGGAGTTTGATCATGGTCTCTCAAGCTCTTGTTTTGGGAAGGATGCAACTTTTAATGAAGAGGGAGAACGCTGCTTGGCAGAAACACTGAAGAAAATGGCGAGGCTGATAGGGCTAACCAGCTGATGGCATATCTCCAGTGGCAGAGCTGGATGAGACCTACCAGTGCAGAATTTATCATTAATTTTCACAAAAGTGACAAGAGAGAGCCGCTGTAATATCATTAACTAAGTAAAGGTGACATTTTAATATTTGTGTGTCTGTGTGGATATAACAAATGGTTAAAATGGCATTATGTAGTTGATCTTTTTTTTTCAAGGAAATAGATCATAAAGACTACATATGTGGTTTGCGCAGCACTCTTGCCTGTTGCAGATCCATTCTCCTCACCATCTGTGTTCTACCCCACGGGGAATACCTGTGCAGGATTAACTTTGGAGCTGGATGACATGTAATCATTCATTATACCACTAACTGTCCTTCTACCAGCTGAAATTGATGCTCATTTTCCTGTTGACTGAACCGTCTCAAAGAACTGGAGGAGGAGACAGTTATTTTGTTCATGGCTGGTTGTTTAGCTATGCCAAATTAGCTATTAACAATTCTCCTGTCAACAACAGTTTAATTTATACCAACATGTTTGCTATATACTGTGTAAACTATAGACAATAGTGTGGTCTAAGGTTTTTCATTGGATCGCTTTGAATATATCCTAATAATTATTTTTTCTGTAATAACTTACCACCACAGTGGATTTTTATTTACTCAGCAGATGACTTGGTCACACTGAGAAGTTAGGTTTTGCTTTTGGTTTTAGTTTTTCTACGGTTAACAGAGTAATGTGATCATTAGGAGGGCTGAGATAATTGCCATGCTATTCTTCATTTCATACCGCCTTGCAAGAAGACAAGCCAAAGACATATCAACAGATATTCCCTTTGTTACAATAACACTTGACAGATCTACTTCACACAAGGGCCTCCTATTGAGAAATGTGCTAGAGAACTGAATACTGATTAATATGAAATAAATAAAACTCCTGGCTGAAGTGGAGGAGCTATGAAGCCTGCTCACGGGAGCCTGAATGTAATTTTAGAAGAACTGTTTCATATCCGACATGATTATAATTACTCTGCTGTTTAAACTCAATAACTTCCACTGTTAGGATTGCTAACATTAGACCCAAAAGCAGGACTTTTCTCTTGTTTGCAACAAAATCATGTTCATCACAAATGCAGGCCTCTGCCCCTAGCAGGATCGTTTCCATTTTATTGCTTTGCTCCTTGTTACCACTGTGGTAATTTAATGTGGAGCAGACAGCATGAAAACCTGTGTTGAATAGCACCAGCTCAAGCTCAGTCTCACAGATGCCAACATTTCTATATAATGTCAGAGAGACAAGTTACTCAGTACCTTGTTTCCAGGGGGATGTTACTGTTGAGTAGCCAGTTGTCCTGTGCGCTGCCGGAGTCTTGACCACTGGCTGGACCCTCAGGGGGAACAGAGCTGTCTGTGGGCTCGGGACTTGGGTTGCTCCGCGGTGTGTAGTTGCCCCTGTTCAAGGAGTTAATGGAGGCTGCATGGTGCTGATGATTGGGTGAGTGGGAGTGGGAAAGCGGTAGAGGAGGCGTCCGCAGCCGAGAGTGGTTTTGAAAGGCTCCGTCTGTAGAAAAGAGGATAGACAAAATAAAATAAAAATATATAAATATATATACATTTTAAAAGAAAGACAATTTTACTAATGTATTGTTTATTATGAGACACTTTTGATGGAATCACCATCAAAGACACCCAGATTCACTGTTTGTTTGCCAACATATTTTCAAAAGTACTGCAGGATGCATATTCCAAAAAGTGTGTGTGTGTGTGTGTGTGTTTATACGTGTGTGTGCTAGCGGATTAAGAAGAGCCTTATGGTGAGCCACAACATTCTAGTTGATGAATGATTAGCCATACTTTTACCAGCAGCCCATAAATTAGCACCTAAAGACTCATTTCACTGAAGAGCTGCAAAACCCTTACATGAACCACTCTTGAAAAAGTCCCTCTTCTGCTCATTATTTCTCCCTAGTGTTCTCTATCACTGTCTATCAGTGTGCTCTCTGTCTCCCACAGAGACCTCGGATCGTTTACTCAGACCAGACACTGGCTCTCATGTTAACAGATGAGCTGGCCTCTTCGTGAAACTTACCAGTTCTTTAGGTTTTTTTGGACATTTATTTACCCATGGGAGAATGTTGTGTAGTCTTTTTATAAACAACAGCCTGTTTCATTCTGTCTTGTTAAAAACACAGCTCAATGGAAACAAAATCAACTGCCTACCGCATATACAACACCTGCACATAATAGTTATTATTCCAGTAGTCTTCGCTGGAATAGCATTCTATACATGCTAGTATGTGTATGTGCACCTGTATATCACTTCCACCTCCAACATGTACATAATAATAATATAAATAAATTAGTGGTGGGCCGTTATCGGCGTTAACGTGCTGCATTAACGTGAGACTCTTATCGGGCGATAAAAAAAATATCGGCGTTAATCTATTCTCAAAGTTGGTTTGGGAGCTGGGTCTATACTACGCAAGCTATGATGACTTTCACCTTGATATTTTAGCGCAGATGTATACGTAGCTCAACTGCACTGTAGGGGGGAAGAACAAGACTTCGAACCTGTGTGTATGCCTACTGTGAATCAACCGTGACGTGCTAACATGGATGCAGCTGTTGCTGCGCTCCATTTACCTCGGAGGTCGGAGCTGGGAATGACGTCACACCCGAGTTGACGGCGTTCCAGTTACAAACTCGCTCGGCCAGCTGTTTGTTTACAACTAGCCAGGTTAGTTATTGATGCGCCGGTTGATTAAAAACGCATGTCAGCGGTATTTACTCACACTAACTGTAGCAACATCGTCCACAGACAGCTGTTGGACAGCACTTTGTGTACAAACATTTCTGAAGCCGCCGGGTTTGCTTCTGGGAAAATTTACTTTTCAGAAGCTTCCCAATGGAAATTTCGACAAGACTAAGGTTGTTTGCACCTTGTGCAATGCGGAATTAGTTTACTGTAGGAGTTCTTCCAGTCTCAAGTACCACCTAAACGCAAAGCACATCAGCTACACACAAGTACATCTTATTGAACATCATTTATTTTCATCACCAGTTATCATAGTAGAACAGCTTTCTCAAGCAGTTTGTGATGCATTTTGGAAACAGGAGATGAGCCCCTGGTCTAATGCACCACCTGGCTTAAAACCCGGTCGCACACATATTCTGAATGCCTTCGGTAGAATTCAAATGAGCCATTTTAATCTAGATTAATTTCAAGATTTCAGTGAGATTAATCTAGATTAAAAAAATTAATCTATGCCCACAACTAAAATAAATAAATAATTTACTCCTGCATTCTTTTCACTCAACTCTATTTTCAAACTATTGTCTCAATCTATTTTTAATTATTTTTTCAATTCTGTTTTTTTGTTTATCATGTGTATGTATGTGTTCTCTATACTGAAGCCTGTGTTTGATTTTATTACTGTATTATAGTGTTATTGTATTTATATATATTGTATTGATGTGATTCTGATTCTGATCAAACAGAAACCTAGGACTATGGTTAATTAGTGTGTTTCCGTAAAGTCCTGGCAGCATTTGCTCTTCTCTCTCTCCCTCACCGTGCAGCCCCAACCCTCCCTGTGCGCCTGTACGCAGCCGTCTACTCAAAAAGTCTCCGCTTGTAAAAGGAAAAACCACAGTTCAGTAAGTGTTTCCCAAATATACACTTTATTTCAGCGGGCCGTCCAGGTATATTTGGCGACACCCTGTTGCATTTTTCAGAGAAACACAGAGTTATTACGTTACAAGTCTTGACACGGTTGATATTTTACAAGAGCGGACCAACATGGTAGCTAACGAATGACCAGTGTCATGTTGGTTTTGTTTCGAAAAAGGCTATGTCGTCCTCAACCAGCAGTGCAGCTTGTGGGTGAAAAAGTCCAGAAGACAAGTTCTGTTTTTCTTTGCCATCTTTATATAACGTAGCTACTACTGATGGAGAAAGTCAAGTGGGTATGCTGACGTGTTTGCAGCAGTTCCGTTACTTTGTGAGTGTGAAGAGAACTGAAGGAGGCAGATTCAATAAATAAGTGACACTTAAATAAGGTAGAGAATTAAGTATAATTAAAATGGTGAAATAACAAACAAGCTACTACAAATAGTCCGCTATTACCCACCCTATTTTACCACCTGTTTTGTCAGTTTATATCAGAGGATTTGAAACGATTATGTATAAAGTCTAAAACATTGGTCGGCAATAACTGGCTGACCAGCAATAATATCTGGCCCACGGCCAAATTCTTTTGATAGCAGAAAAATAAAAAATGAATAAATTGATAGCGGCTAGTGCTTAAATAGATCTCAGTCGTGACAGCTACAGTTACTCACACAATCCCTTCCTCTTAAGTGGTTGTGCCTCCAAAATAAAAGCTCAAGAATGGTTTTAGCAGCAATGCTTTATGTTGAGGTTATTGAGAGAGAGAGAGTACCGCACAGTACCGGCTGTGCTAAACGTACACAGGATTAGCCTATACAAGGATTTGAAATAATTTCACTTTGTTCTGGTCCGCCATGTGATGGCTTGAAAAAAATTTGGCCCATGCCAGACTTTTTTGCCAATCCCTGGTTTAGAAGAACATATTTTGTCCAGTGGTCCTATGTGCACTATTTGATAATAGTCACAAGTTAGAAGACTAGTGTCCTTGTGCACTCTGTACCAATTTATTTCCACATCTGCTAAGCTATTCATCAATCAATGAACTGGCTTTACACAGAGTGAAAGAGTGGTCTTTCTTTATAGCAGCAAGCCTCCTTTATTTCACAGATATCCACAACACTAAATTGCCAATTTACAGCAGAGAGAATGGAATATAGACACACAGAAGGCTTATTTTGTATAATCAGCTCCTTCATTAAAGCGATACCTACTTGGGCCAGTCAAGAAGCTTAGAGTCATTTCAGATTTTTTATGGGTCAGGAACATGAGGCTGCCATATCAACATGTGTCAATCAAGGCAGATTGATCTGTTCAGGTGTAAAACTGGCTGTGCTAAGAACAAAGCCGTCTTATGCTTGAGGCACTTTAGGAAAATCAGGAAGAGAGCCCATTGTCTCCACAGATAATGTGCTAACAAACGGCTCAGCAAAGAAAACCGAGACAAAAATGTAGTGTGGTGCATTTAGTCCTCAGGCACCTGCTAAAGTCTCTTCCTGCAAGGCTTTCGTTTATATACATGTGATTTACAAGAAGCTTGGCAATTCCACACATACTCACATTTACAGTGTTTCAACTCATTTCTCTCCATATTCTGTACATTTAACAGACAACAAAAAAAGGGAGAACACAAATTTTCACCTTCTCGACTTAAATCTGGCTCACTGCAACACAGTCCATATATTTTATAGGATGAACCACTGACAAATATGTTTTTATTTTCTTTGTAATGTTGGATAGAGTGCTATATCATGCACATGTCATCACACTGACAGTTACATACTGAAAACACTTTTGCACAATGTTGCCCTCGTAATTAGCTAAGCCACTGAGAAAGAGGCACACCACAGCCCTGATGAACAATAGACTGGTGTGAGGTAAAACTACACAGTTGTTGATGACCTCCCTCCTGCTCAGTAATGTACCTGATCCCTAAAGCCATTAATAAGGCTATGCTAATTCAATGCAAGGACAGCACAGACATACGCAGAGAAATATATCACAAGGACAAATGCATCACTGCTCTGGAATGTATTACTTCTTAGTACACAAATACTTTACTTCCTATGACATTTAAGCAAATGTGGGGCAACAAGTAATTATTTTTCTAACACTTGGTAACATTGTTTTTTCTGAGGACCATGCTTGCAATATATTTTTAGTCATGCTACAGCCTTGAAAATTACGACAGAAATTAATCAATAAATATAGCTATATACCTGAAGTTTTACGACATTATTATTATTTTTTATTTATTTATTTATTTATTTTTTTTTACAGGAAGTCTACTGCATGGGCTCACAAAATGCTGTTAGGTATTGCTGTTATTATGTCCTATCCCTGCATAGCAAAGTACCATGATAAAGTTGTCTTACTTACTGAAAAAGTATGACAAATTGTTCTTGATGAGGGACTCCATGATTATCTTAAAATATTAGTAAAGTGCTATGCAGGTTTACTCAGTTGTAACATAATAGTCATAAATATTACACCAAAGTCCAATCCACACTACAAATCAAGTTATCCAATGTTTCTGGATTAAGTCAAGTTTTAATACTTTATTTAGTGATCTGCTGGAAATTCAAATGTTAACTTCTATGTTTAGTTATTTATCTGTTGCCATGCAGTATTATGAAGTATTTTTAAGTATGAAGAATTTTGTGCATATAGTGCCCTTCCTTACCTACTTCTTTTGCATACAAGCCATCATTATTGTAATGTCCTGTAATGTGCATTGTAGAACATGTTCTACAAAAGAATGACTAGATTAGAACTGAACCGTGATTTAAATTCACTACCTGACTTATGCATATTTGCCCCTGTCCAACCAAAAACCCAGGTAAATAGTCACTGTTATTTTTGTGGAAATAAATAAAAAGACGAGAGACAGTTAATGCAACAAAGCACAGGATAACCCGACCCCCACAGATGTGGTGATTCAGCAACAATTATTCACCACTATCCAAAGGACAGAAAAAAATTAATGGTTTTCTATTGACCTGCTTTGCACAACGAAACTGGCAAGAAAAAGAGATTCATTTGTTATAAGAGACACAGAGAAGGGGGACTTTGCTACAATAGCCAAAGGTTCACATGGCATTCAAAACAGAAGCCTAAAGTTATCCATTCAGTCTGGGAATGTAGGTTTTTCATTTTTCTTTCTAACAGATGTATGCACTGCTAAAGGTTTCCTGACACTATTCTAGACGAGTGATTAAGGCAAAATCACTTCAGGACCTCATCCCCCACCCTGAGAGATAGCAGGAGTGTCTGGAAGCCAACTGTCCAACTTGTGAATTTTCAAATAAAATTAAAACTAATGGTAACTAATAAAAAATGGATATTTTAAACACCTTAAAATATCAAACTGAAACTGCAAAACTAGGTAATGGATGATGGCTCTCTGAGTTCTACTTCTAAAGGCCGATGATGAATTAATTAAATGCATGTATTATATGAAGACTGCTGTCCATGCATGGAGTTATATCCAAAGGTGATACATATTAACAAATGCCATGGAATAAATAATTCAAAATGCCATATATATGAAAATTAATCTGATTCATCTGTCATACTTGCCTTATTGGTATAGGTGTAGTACTCTACTTGACCTATAGCCCTGTTGTAACTTTAATAAACCTATTTCAATCAAAATGTAGAAGGTACAGCCATAAGTTTAAATATGTTAAAGCTTTTATATAATAGTAACTTTTCTTGAGTCAATTAATTTAGAGAACAGCAACTGTCTGAGTTACACAACAAAAAACATTTATCACAAGAGAAATTGTACAGTAAGAAGAGTAAGAAGAGTAAGAAGATTGCAATTATGGACTGTGAAAAGAAAAATCTAACACTGACTAAAAGAGTGAGTAAAATTATCAACAGTAGACATGGAAACAATTTAATACACTACACTATATCAGTAAATATATATGTAAAAGACCAGCCTTTGTTTCACATATTTCATTAGCTACCAGATAGTAGCTATCTTAAGTATGCAGCACTTCAGTTGTTACCAGCAACAAATGTAAGCTATGTCAAATAAGCTGTATGCAGTGCTTTGTGCTGTTCAAATGGTATACTTAATTATTTGATACCTATTTGTAAACTACAGTAACTGTAAACTTGCACCTTTTGATTGCTTCTCCCCCAGACAATGTCAAATTAAAACTTAATAAATTCATAAAAACGTGTACACTTTGATATGTAGTAATATAAACCTTCAAACTGCCTACATTGGTTGATCTGTACACATGAAAAATGCTTCAGTGGCATCATTTTTGCCACATTTGGTTACATATAAAGGAACACTAGGTTCTGCCTTAATTTGCCACTCTGTGCAGTGTTCAGGGAGAAGACCTACTTCTAAACAAGGACAGTGGATAAATTCCACAGCACTAATGGTCACACCTGATGAAATAAAGTGATATGACATGCCCCAAACACCCGATCAGCGCACTGAGGTGTGAGCCATTCGATACAGAATTAATCAAAAGCTATCCAGCACCCAGATAAATCATTAAATCTTGCTTACTGCTACAGCCCCTATGGCTAATCATAGAAGCAAAATTTCCAGTTGAGTAGCGTTTGTCTATAAAAATACAAATAGAATTTGTCATGAAGGCAGTGAAGCTGCACTCTCTCCTGGCTCCCTGAAGCTGGTTCTCTCTGCTGGCCCTGCTGTTTCCTGCACCATTAGAAAAGTCTGAAGGGGGATAGCCAAGTGGGAATACTAGCTGTCTATCCTGGACTCATTTTAGAGGTAACAGGTACCACAAACAACACATGGTGGGTATAATGCTCAGCTCTCCACTGGCACTCACTATGGGAATAAGGGGAAAAAGACCTTCTGTAATCCAAACATAAGCTCACTTTCATTACTAACTGGAGGGAGGAAAACC
Source organism: Lepomis macrochirus (assembly GCA_024633595.2). NCBI lineage: Eukaryota > Metazoa > Chordata > Actinopteri > Centrarchiformes > Centrarchidae > Lepomis > Lepomis macrochirus. The sequence continues at coordinate 8,176,977 of JALXJV020000009.1, forward strand.
TGCTATTGTATAAGTATAACATCGTGCCACCAGCTTTGTCTGTAGACAGCAAATGAGGTATGAAACTAGAAAAACAGGTTTCATACGATGTACTTGTATAGAATATGTACACATATTCAATGTGGAGCAAAATGGTAATACAAGTCCATGCAAAAATAAACTCCAAAATACAAACATAAAATTACAGTAAATAATCTGTTTATTTAAAACAAATTAATAAAATATTGATTTTTTTCAAACTGAGGTTTACCACACTTTGCAACCTAATCCATTAGAACTAGTCCTGGGACATGCTTCTTTCTCCCTTTCTAAGATTAAATGGATTTTCTATCATTCTTTGAGCTGACAAGACAAGTGGTTATGTATTCTCTGTTCTGTATGTCACTCTGCTGCATATCCATCAAGATTGTGTTAGAGGCACAGATGGTCTGCAATTATCGTGGAATGAAAGTAATGCATCTCAATTTATGTCAATGAAAAGAAGATATGTAGGTATGCAAAATGCATTATCCATGGTCTCTGTGCACTGACGAACAGCAAGTTAAATGGAACTGGACAAATTGTCTGTTGGCTCCAGTTCATTGGTAACTCAACATCAACATAAAGAGAAACTGATTCCTTTTGATAAGTCAACTCAAAACTGGAATCTTGCATATTCCAAAAAACAGGGGCATGACATGTGATTGCCATGTGCTACTCATTAAATTATTATTTAGCCTCAAATAGTTTCATTCCTCATGGTGTCTGTGGATGCTTTCTGGGGTGACCTCTTTTAACCACATTTCCCCCGCCCTTGCAGACACAGAGGGATGATTAGGCAGTTCAAATGAAGACTTATTTGAATTCAAACACCACCACGTCCCCAAGCTTTCAACCCGGCTCAGTATTCCTGCTTGGTCAGCTGTGAGGTGGTGGTGTGCTGGCCCTTTCACCCGGGAGCATGGCTGCACTGAAAGCCAACACTGGCCGACCCCATGCTGTTTTGCATTAAGAGATGCTAATACTGGGAGGTTGCATCGTCTTTTAGAGCTTGCGGCTCAGCGTAGCAGCGGGCTCCCACTGGCAGTCTCCCCCAGGAAGAAGCCCCTCAGAGAAAGCCGAGGGCCACAGTGAAACACATGCTTCACAAAAGGACTGCAGGCTTCAGCGAGCAGCCTCGTCAGCCTTACAGAAACCCTGGCTCAGTGTTCTTCCAAATGAAAACAGGATCCTAAAAAAAAAAAAAAACACACTGCAGCCTTGGAGGCTACTAATGTGAATAACGATATGCTGCTGAGAGCGTTTACTTGTTCAAAATCCAGCAGAACATTTTAAGTTCTGTATGTGGGCTCAAAGATGACCTTGAGCAAATGTAATCTCAAGTGATAAAAAAGCCACCTGTTTTCCACAGCCAATTATTTTAGGCATACATAGTTTTCTGTGGTTGTTTACTGACAGCGAAAAAAGTAAATATTTCCTGCACCGTGGAAACTGAATTTGAATATTTCTTCAATAACTGACCTGTATGTCAAAGAGATATGATTTGATATTCCAGTCATTTTTACCATGGTGGCTTTTAAATTACCTTTTTTGGCTGGACCGCAGCTAAGCAGAGCCAGACCTATAAACGTTAAACTCTGTCCCTGATTTACTGAGTGAGTTTCACCATTGGCCGGTCGAGTGTTGGAGTTTCCCTATTAGCCGTTGCGGTTTCTCAAAATAAAAAGGTATGAACAGTCCTCAATTACATCCTCACGATGTTTTGCACTGAAGTGCAGACAGTCCTCAATTCCATATAACAATTTAGCCACAATTTAGTTTACGGTCCAGCCATATCATAGGTTTCAACCTAGTTTTGTTGCTCATGTGACTCGCACTGATCACCTGAGATGCACACTTAATTCTAAATTACATTACCTTTGGGAACATGAAGTGTTTTGTCCCAACCATTTCCAACCTCTACAGACAACATTAGAATATATTTTTCCATAAATTGAATGAGACAATTCATGGAATCTGTGATCTTGGGTTTAATCAAGTTTTTTAATTTCCTGAAATGGCAAAACCAGCATGGATTGTGATGGAAGTTATTTAGTTACATACATTATTTGCCACAAAAGCTTTGTAGGCTGAAAATATTTTACACAGAGAGCCACAGATATTACTCTGAGCAACTCAAAAAGACAATACCTAACTTAAATCAGGATCTACAATGAAAGTTATATTTTTTTACTGAATGAACTGTATTAGAAATCACTTTTTCATTAAATTCAAGAGGCAAAAAACAACCAGTGGGAGTACATTTTGTTGCTCATTGAAGTGAAAGAGGAAAATACATTTTCACCAAAAATGATATTGAAATTTAAATAAACAAAATCTGCAAGTTTATAAATATTTGGATGTGATGTGGAAGATGCATGGAGCAAGCTTACATGGCTCATTAGGTAGTTTAAGTGAACAAACACTGGAAGCTCTATTTTGTTCTCTTTCTAACTGCAACTGGCTCCTTACTGTCAAAGATTTTCTATAGTTAAACAATGAATAATATCAAAGAAGACTTACAAAGACAAGTTTTTTTTACATAATTCACTACTTATTCATAAAGGAAGTTGTGAATAAGTTTAGTTTTTAGTAACTAAAGGAAGGTGAAATGTCCTCAGAATGGAGAGTCCAACTTAAAATGAATCTTACAAAGCCTGTGGATGACTAAGGTATCATGGAGAGCTGGGGTTATTCCTCCTCAGTCCTTTCTTACCCCTTACTGACAGCCTGAGGCCAACTTTAATGCTGTACCTATGCAAATCAGTGTCATTGTTATGAGACAAATCTGCCGCGGTAAAGGCCATTCTCCCCACCCATGTCCCCTTAAGCACAGTCATGTCACTGCTGGATGACCAGCATGTTGCTGCTGTGGAATTGGGGGCAGATTTGCGACGGGATAAATAACCCATTCTCCAAGCTTTCTGAGCAGGCAGCTGGGGCACTGCAGAGTTTGATGTAATTCAGCCCTTTGGGTAGTTAACTTGTAAGCTTGATCAATTATTTAGACCATTTTATTTTGTTTTAGGTTTGCCGTGCCAGTGGGATAAGCATGTAGCTGCTGTTGAAAAGCATCAACATTCAAATATCAAAAAATACCCTATTCAGCCTGCAAATTGATGACTTATAGGAGTTATGTGGCATGAATTGTTGAGTTTGAATGACAACGTTTTATAGTTATACCTATATGGATCATAAACAAGTATAACACTTCAATCGGTTATACAACAACCCACAAATAATATTATATCAACTCAACAAAACATTTTACTCTGTAGACCAGCCAACTTACATTGTCTTCCAAACATACTTCATTAGTGCATATAGTGACATGCCAAATTAAATATTCACGATGATTAAATGAGTAAGTTAACTGCTTTTATAATATGTAACACACTTTGATTGCTACTTAGAAATCTACTGTCTATGTTTCATGGTAACTGAATTTTTAGCAACTGTCAACACCATGTTTGCAGTTTGAGAGCAAATGCCATTCTGTCAGTCTGAATAAGTGTTAAGTCAACAGCAGGAGACACAGAGTATCAAGAGGAAAAAGTAGCTGACATTTATTAATGAGAAATCACATAGGTAATTTTAAAACCTCATCTAACTCAAGAAGCATTGTTTGAGATGTAGTTGTTACCGAAATAGAAACTACAGCAGGTCTTTCATGGGGCTAACACTGTTTTAATATAACTTCAAAGGAGTCAGTCATATGATGATACAGCAGGGATTACATCGCACCATGTATAAAGTAACTGTATTTATTTTCTGAGGTGAGGTAGATGCATGCAGGCTGTTGTTTCTTAAATTCTATAGGGGGGATTATAGATGGTTACGCCCACCAGCAAGCATTAAAACTGAAGAGAAATATCTGTGACAAATATCTCTTACTGAACCAAAATCGTCCATCTCTTCGAGTGAAGCGCTGAACTTTGCCAACCTTGCTTCAGAGAGTTTTGTGCATTTCCTGAGGCTACATATCGACTAAAAGTTTCAACTTTCTCTCTCATGGTGCTCAGGAAAAAAAGGGACATATTCTTGCCCATAGCCATCTGCATGACCTATAACACAACATGTCCAGGAGCACGGGAAGGCTAACCTCCAGAAAGCAACAGTAGTTTGAAAACCAACTCACCATCAGCAGTTGCAGTGGTAGGAGCATACAGGTTCCCTGAGCCAGTTTTAACTAAGAATGAATTGAGGCCAAACTCATCCTCAGAGTCAGAGTCCTGGGTTGGCTGAGCCGCACAGTTACCTAGCAACCCTCCCTGGCTCTCATTGGCTGCAATGGAAGGGGGAGGGTATGGGAGCTGCTCAACAGGGGAGGAGGAGGCAGATGAACAATGCAGTGGAGGACCTGTGGACCACAAACAGAGACAACACATGGGGGGGAAATGAAACACACCCAAACACAGGCAACATCACATTGGAGCAGAACACACACACACACACACACACAAGCAAGACTTAACTCTGACACTTCAAAAACAAACAGGGACACATCTGCCTTTGTCTCTGCCACCTCACCCCAGCTGGGAAGAACAATACAAACAACTGAAGTGACTTTGAGATAGAATAGGACAGGCAAATGCTTGGCACCGGTTTAGAGAAGTAAAAACAACAAAACACCCTTTTGGGATGTTTAATGCAAAAAAGAGAACAATTCCAGGTTACAATGCTCAAATCAAAAAAAGAAAAGAAAAGAAAGAAAACAGAGCTGATCAGTGAGAGCGTATGCATACATCAAAGCATAGCCTATACACAATACAAGAGGGGTCAATAAGATCTACTGAAATACAACAAAAAATATTTTCAATTCTAGGCACTGATTCTTTTAAAATAACACCATCTAACATAACTGTATATCTCCAAACTACAAATATGACACTAGCACATTCAAATTTGTGTGTTGTGCAGGAGGCACATGAATAATATGTTCCCCAGATATGGTGGGGTTGTTAAAACCCCATCCTATGGAAACACATATAGAAGTCTCCTGCCAGCAAAAAAAAATAATCCAACCTGAACCAATCCTTCCTCTTCCATCCTTCTTCTGTACTCTGTGTCCATATCAGCTTTCCTACTTAATATAAAATACCACAGGCCACTAACCTTAACAGCAGAATATGAATCATTTACAGTTGATTTACAGTGATTACTCACAGCCCCTTGTTATATACCAATATACAACCATCATTTTTACATACGAATATCACACAATTTCTTCTTTCAGGGCTTATTGGTTCCAATCCCCATGCTGTCATGGAATGTTAAATCTCAACAGAGCTCCTATTAATGTGTGATTAACTTTTGATGCCGCTCTGTGCCACATTGAAAATTGAGTATTTAAGTAACATGACTGCAGCGAACAAAGCCATCATCTTGGTGCTCTCCCCATCTTCCCATCAGTTCGCCGGTCTTGATGCTGAAATTCCTGCTGACTGGACTATCATCCATCAGGATAGATACATTTCCTCCTGCTCTGTAATGATCCCCGAAGAGTATTAAAATACAACTCACTGACTCGCATCTAATTAGGAAACAATTAGTGATACTAACATATCAGCCGCAGCCCTACACAAGCAGCAAATGCCCACTGGCCCAGAGAGTCACAGTTTGTGTTTTATATATACCTCGCACCACACACATCATTTCTCTCTCAATCCTCTAATGACGGTGCAAGTAATGGGTGCAATGGCCATGCTGCGGGTTAATGACCGTGACACTGTTGTGCTTGAATATACAGCGATGTACAACCGAGAGGAAAAGCTGTTGAAAAGAGCATCATTACAGTCATTCCCAGAATCCCTCAGCTACATCTAGGACACTACATTTAGTGTGTGTCAAAACAACAACACTTTACTGCTAAACAGAGTACCACTCACTGAGCTGGTATCAGCTGGTATGAAAGACTGGAGGCAAGACTGAAATTCTTGACATGAAAGACAAAAATTAGCTGCACCAGGTCCTGGACTGAATATTACAGCATTTTCCTCAAAAAGGAGAATTAATGAGACAAGAAAAGATTAAAGTCCTCTAAAAATGGTCAAAGTCATAACCTAAATGAGGTCAAGGTAGTCAAGCTCAGCAGCCATTAGTCTTGCGTACAGAGGTTTTACTGTCTCATGGTGTTTAATTAATGCCGCCTTGTGCAGTTCATGCCCAAGACACATGCACCTAAAGATACAGACAAGGCTTCTGCAGGCGAGAAGCCGCAGCTTGAGATGGCCAGATAAGTTTCTCTGGCTGCCAGAGTTGATTGCCTTTGCCTTCAGTCACTGTATTACAGCAGCAAAAGAGGATCTTTACCTAGGAGCTCCTGGATCAACACGCTTGGGCTTTAGTTCCTGACAGCTTCGGGAAATGCTACTTTCTGCCTGGTTTGGCCTGACTGCAAACATAGACCACCACCCACTGTGTTAAAGGTCACAATCAACTGATTAGCAACCCAATTAAAAGAATGCACAATCAAATTGGTAACTGTGATCTGCAGGTAAGAATATCTCCTAATGATATTGTAGTGCTTAGTGATTATGAAATGTTACATTCTTCACATTATTTAATTATATTCATTTTGATAACTCATTTCCTTAAAAAATACTTTATTATACTACTATATTATCTGTTATATATTATAATACTTTATGTTATTTTATTTACTTAAGTATAACAGTTCCACAGGGCAAGTTGTAAAACACAACAAAAGTGGTTCAGGCAACAAAAATTCAAAAGACGTAAATCTTACATCAAAGCCCTAGTTAAAAGAATGACATTTATTTTCAAGGAGAAAATAATAACAGTATGTGGTACGTTTGACAGAAGCAGCAGAAACATGCAAATGTGGGCAGTTATGCATCAATATTCTTTTTTTACAAGCCTACAACTTACCATACAAAAGCAGGTAGGTGTTTTATGTTGTACTCAAAACTTCCCAAGATCTCTTCAGTAAGTACATAGCAGTTAAATATAATAACCTGAAGTGGTGGTGAGCTATATGAAAAAGACATATTTCATAAGGTTTTAAATAATTTTATATCATGTAGGATTATACAGTCCATTTTCTGGACATTCAATTTAGAGATAATTTCTACATAATATTAGCAGACAGAAATGTCTTGTTTTAGTTATAATGTATGCAAAAATCCAGAAAATTCAATAACATAATTTTCAGGATACATAAAAATAACAAATAATAAAACATTCCTGTTCATTGATTTAAAACATATCCTGCAATTGTCTAATAAAACTAACGATATTAGAAGGATAGCTACACACTGGTAGCTTACAGAAAACAAAGAAGAGCAAAAGAAAATATTTACGGTTTCACAAATCTCTAATGTTTCACAATCCTTTCCAACCCACCATCAGCTTCCAGGAGAAATGCTAAATTGTTAAAAGGGTCATATTTGAAAATATTGAATATTGGCAAACCATCAGCTAAGAGAAGCATGAAAATTTAACTTTTTGCCTTCAAATGCAATATTCATGCACACTCTCATTGCAAGTTTGTATGTACAGTATGTCTGCGTACAGCTACTTAAAGCTACTGTACCGTACACCATTATCATCAAAATCACCAAGTGTAAACAACTGACTCTTTAATAGTAATCAAAAACTTAATTTAAAAATTAGGGCTGTTTTTATTTCTGCTACAGAATTATCAGTTATATTTTTAAATTAAATGATTAATTATTCTGTCTAATGAATGTTATAAAATAGTGAAAAATGCCCATCCCAAAGTCAGGTTTATTTTGTGTGACTAGCAGTCCAAACTACAATTGGTAGATATTCAATTTACAATTATGAAAAAACAGGGAAAGGCAAATCCTCACATTTAATTAATTACAAATAATAAATTCTTTAAATTGTTTTGTTTCCTGTCAATTAACTACCCAACTAATCTAATCTAAATAACTAATCAACTTCAAAAGAATCTGTGGATACACCTTGTGCCTACAGGACTTCTAACAACCTATGTATGTGATGTTAATGTGATGAATGTGTGCATGCATGCATGGGTGTGTGCTTCTGGCTGCGTGTCTGTGGAGACTAACAAGTGGAGGCAGGAGGAGCCAGCAGCACAATCATTTAAGATGTACACACCCATGGTAACTGCAAACATTAATGTATGGGACTGTAGTGCAGAATCATGCACTGGAAAATATAAACCTGATCGTAATGATCAAGTTTGTGGATGAGAGAAAAGCAGAATCAGTCATTATCACTGTACAAACATACACATGAAAATGTATGTTTTAAAAAATGTCTGTACTTGAGAAGTCTTCTCAAGACTTATGGGAAAGAGAATTAAATCAGGTAAATAGAGAATATAATTTAGAGGAAGGATGTAATCGAGTGAAAAGAAATCGAGTAAGAAGAGTCAACAACTTTCCTCCGGAAGGTCCTCATTTTTAGTTCTCTTTCTCGCTCTTTGGCTCTCCAAAACACAGCTAATCTTTGTGATTTTGCCTCTAACTACTATAAATTCTGGAGCTATACATAGAAAATCAGATTCATTCAAGGAGATAAAAGTTGTCATTGTTCAAACAAACAACATGGAAAATAAGATCTATGACTACCTTAGTTAAATGTACTCCAAACCCACAATACCGAGCAAGGTGAAACAGATGTGTGACTCCACGGTGACAACAGGAATTATCTGTATGCTCAAAGACTACAGCTGCGGGCAGCATCTATAAAAAATGCAGTGTATTTGCAGACGAACAGTGAAGAAAAAACAAACATCTCGGCGCCTGTCCCATACCATCAACTGATGCCATGTGGCATACAAAGCATAGAGGACGCAGAGGAATGACTCAGAGTCTCAGCGGGGACTGAGTGTCATCGTCACACTGCTACTCTTGTTGTAAAATGAAGATTGTGTAGATTCTCCATTTTACCACAAAGCACGATGGTCTGCATGATTCATGCAGTCAACCAGCATTTTCATTCAATGCCAATACTAAATTCATATCATCAGATTTGACTATGACGCGAAAGCAAACAAGAAAAAAAATCTGTAATACTGCGTGCTACCATATTGACTTGGACAGTTGCTTAGTAACATTTATACAGGGGTGTGTAAAAGGCTGGCAGTTTGTCTTTGACTGATCAGTAAAATGTTGCGTAATTTGCTGCTTGCACCAGTTTTTTTAATCCAGTTTAGGTCCAAATGTGATGGCATGTCTAAAGCTTTAGTCATGTTTTCAGCTGTTTGACTGTTCAATTTTGTACTGACTGCTACCACCGCCATCAAGACCCAGACTCTGAACATACTGTATTTGTATGTGGAGGTCAGTGAAAGAGTCGGCTTTGTTTTTGTGTGGACACATAGCGCAAAGTGGCATTTTCTATGGCACAGTGGGTTTTATCCCTTGCCAGCCCCAGCACCTGTTTGGTATTTTTTGGGGAAAACCACTAATGTTCTGCTGCTGCTGCTGCTGCCACTAGTGGCACTGGCAAACTAGCAGCGCATTGCACTTTTGGTATTTTTTTATTACAGATTCACCTCATTTTTGGCCATCCACAGCCCACCTGCTCAGACCAAGTCGGCAGCACACTACACTTAATGCACACTTTGCTTACCATATGTGTTCTGTGATATTTGCATCACTAACTGGTGGAGGCGCACCTATATAACTAACTCCAAAATTAGGCAGACCCTTTTATGTGCTTCACTAATTACACAGGAAAAAAATGCTTAAAGGAGTGGAGCCAGGAAGGCATGCTAAAGATTAATGTCTGATTCTTAACTGCATCTGTCAGCTACAACAGCTTTCATGTATGAAGGCCTTCCCTTTCAGTTGATTGACTCTCTTTGGAGCCATCTGAAGGCAGCAGGAATGTGATTATGTACACCAGATCCACCGGTAACCTTGATTAAATCTTGTGCAACAAGGACTGGGCTGTTTCAAAATCAACACACAAACTTCTGCGTTCTTGTGAAAATTTAACTGCTAGGTTATATCTCAGTATTATTGATAGTCTCAAGCAGGCTATGGGATAAAGATTACCTGTGACTGTGTGTGTGTTGGAGACTGTGACATGCTCAGAAAATTGTTATAAATGAATGCCTATTGTTAATGTTAATCCTACATGCAATCCTAAAGTAACTGCTTGGGCAAAACAACATTTTTACAGAGTAAGTAATCATAATGACTCATGAGCAGTGTGTACTCTGTGGTTCTAAGTGAAAATGAACCATGAGTTTTCATGTTGCTTAGACTAGAACAATAAGTCATAATAACTAATTCATACTGTAGTGCGAGTTTCGCAGTTAAGGACACATTGCAAGTCTGTTCAAAGGGAAAGTAAAATAAACCTATAACACCAAGCCTGATAAAAATAACTGTCTATTAATGAGGTATATTTTCCTACAGGGTATTATGGCCAACAAGACACCTTAATTGTGTATTTAATAGTTTTCAAATTATCTGAGAATCATCAGTTCAATTTTCAGCATTCCAACTTTGTCCGCTGATGATGTCCTGTTGCTTAGCTCTTGTGGCCATGTTTACAGTGTTCAACACAAATGTTCACTAGTCAGGCTCGATCTGTCCTGGAAATGTCGTGTGATACAAAGGCTTTAGTGCTGCTTAATCCATGAAAGGAGTTTTGATGCCCTTTTTGATTTTTTCTAACTGACAGGCAGTATTTGAGCTCTGCCATGACTGATTAAATGTGCCCTCTTGACTACTGATAGCAGTGCTCTTGGTTTGGATTGAACTTCAAAGACTGTGGAAAGGCAGTACCATTGTGTCACTGACAGTCTTAGAAATTGTATTTGTGACTGCAGGAAATAAAGCCCTATCGTGGTGTTTTTTGCAATGTAACATGATGAAAGCTGGGGTGAACAGACCAAACAACTGGCTATGGTTAAATGGCATGAGTATATACAGTATACTATACTGTGACATTGGAAATCTGTCAAACATACATGTTTCGGTGTGATATTTTGCGCCGTATTAGGACAATGCGCAATGTTGCAAATCAATAAGTAGGACTGTTCTTTGGTGACAATGGATTTATAGAATATTTAGTATCTTTCAAATTACCAGAAGTTGGACTATATCACAATATACAGATTGTAGACAATACTGGCTAACCAACAAACATTTGACTATATTTGACTTGAAATAAAGGGTGCCGTAATCAGTAGTTGTAAGGCAAAGTTAAATTCATTCTAGTCAGCTGATTTATTTTGATTACCTTATATTGTATTTGTTTTTTTTGGTCCGTAAGCCTGTGATTTGTAGTTCACTTTCAGTAACTTCCTCACAGTTAACGTTAATTCAATCACTTTAATTTTTCTGTTGTTAAATAACAACACTACTTTGCATATGTTAACATTTCTGGCAAATTGTATCCTAAAAGCTAACCTAAACACTTGTATCTTACTTCGTCTTAGTAAAATGGAGTAAGATACAAGTGGAATCACATGTTACTGATACATGTTTCATAACAGCTGCAAGAAATCATGATCTGCCTTAAACAACTGAAATGATGCTATAAAAATAGCTAAATGCATAATAGTGCCTAATAATTTATAAAAATGAATTCATGTTTTTTAATTTACGTGTTTTGGGAACACATTGATGTGCTTGTAATTATTGGTCTGTGCTCAGGTAATACTTAAACTTATCATACCTCCCCAGGCAATACAAACAAGAGGGTTTAATTCTGTTTTTTGCATTATTAAGATTCTCAAATTGACATTATTATTTTCTATTGCACAGCTGTAAGCCATATCTAGCCTTCTATGAAATTATTACTTGATTGGTGATCTCATCAAATAACAAACAAATGAGACAGTGTGGAGCTCAAAGGGATGGTTTTCAAAAAGTCATAAGTCTAATGCAACAAATAAGTCTAAATGCATGATAAATTGCCAGAAACTTGTGCCTTCAGAAAAGGTTTTTACACTTTTTTACTACTAAATTTAATCTATTAGTACATGTCACACCATCTACCCAAGGTTATGGTAAACATATGCTTGCTGCAAGATTAAGAATTTCCATAGTTGATATGGTGCAATTTGATACATTTGTCAGGCAAACTATAATTCCTCAGGACACTGCACATAGCCCAACACCCTACTCTACCACAAACTACACAACGGAAAACACAAACAGACACATAGACACACTTGCAGAGGAAGTGGGAAATTAGCTTTTATATACCAACACTGGAAAACTGATAAAAAATTCTCAGACAGTGCCGCTAACCTGCTAGGAATCAATATCATAATAACAGAGAGTGAACATAATGCATGATAAGGTTGAAAACAAATTGTAAATACACATAAATGTTTTTTTTATAGACATAACCATTACTGAGAAAATGGAAATTATATTTGAGTGTAATAAAAAAAAACATTATCACGAAGGCACAATTCAATTTAAAGCTGACCCACAACATTTCTATCAGCACTTTAAACCCAGCATCCATTACTCACAACTACTGTAGGCTCTTAAAGAGATGTTGAATGCCAAATTATAAATGCAGGGTTCCACGCTAACTTTTTTCCCAAGGATTACATACAAGTTTAAATGCATGATAAACCTTGGTTAGATGGTAGGAAATACACTATTAAAGAAATTCAGGAGCGCAGTAAAAAATGTTGAAGGAGCACATTAACTAACAATTTATTAAAGGGGAACATTACAGTATGGTTAGCACATTTTGGGGGGCAAATGTGAGTGAAATTCTTGCACTATAGAGCCCGGAATTGCATGGTTAGAATAAATCTAGAAAACAAGCAAAACATGGCACAACAGTTTGGACGCTAGAAAATTAGCAGCTGTCACAATTTCTATGAACAGGTTCACAGGCCATTGGCCCTAGACAGATCAAACTTCTAACCCTCACTCCTTTAAATTACACCAATTTAAGGATGTAATCACTCAGTGCTAATCTCTTCATCTGCTTGGAGGAGGATGGACATATCCAACTAAGACTAAAATAAAAGCAGCTGTAGCACACAAACCTTAGCACACAGCAGAGCAGAGTACTGATGCCAGTAGCTTTCCAGAGTATCACCTAAGAAGACAAGAGGTGACATTTCTTGTCTGGGTCACTATGAGTACAGACTCCTTCCCCAGTCATCCTCTACCCACATCCCGCCTGGTTTTTGCAACTCTCATCCGTACAGTCAACTCTATATTTCTCTGTGTTTGAGATACAGTGTATGCTGCAATCCAGACGAAAGACACCATCTGTTTCGACTCTCTGTGACAAACAGAAGAAAGAATCAGACTGGATATGTGAAATTGAAATCATAAATGAACTGAATGGAAATATCTTCTGTTTGAGGAGAAACTGTACTACTGCTGGCCTGTCACATTTATGGAAAAGTCCAGAAGCAGCAATTGAAGAAGCAAAAGTGTCACCCATAAAAAAATGTTCATTGGACATCTATAATAAATGGAGAACACAGTGTACAGAACAGCTGAACCATGTGAAGACAGCCTAACCGATGCACTACAATAAAGAAAAGTTTTCAAACTGCTCTTTTAGAACTCAGTAATCAAATCTAATTGATCCATTTTTAAGACTTCTTAGTCTTTAAGACCCAAGCCCCAATTTTTTTGCTCTTTGTTTCACTAGTCTTTTGAATCAATGTTAGTTCTGATGAACTCTGACATTGCTAAATCCCTCCATGCAGCCCCATTCAAGCATCCCTGGGGCCTTCTTTGTTCTAGGATAAAAAGTAAAGGTTCCAATCTCCTCACCTCTTGCTGTTAACAGCATCCTGCAGACATGTGATGGCTGTTTTTAAGGATCTCCTGGTCAACACGAGTGTTTGTAACTGACATTGTGACAGAATATCTTCTCTTAACAGCACAGAAAAGGGGGTGTAAAAAAAGGCTTATAAATGCATACACACCCATTTGGTGAGTCCTCTGAAGCGGATTCCAGACTTCAAAGATGTGCACTTGGTAATCTGCTTTAACTGGATGTTTCAGCACCTTCATCATAGCCCGATCATCAACTGAGTTGACTTAAACCATGGCTGAAAAAACAATGCTAATAGTGGATAATTATCAGCTTTTACTCCATCTGCACTAGCTCTTCTATTCCATCTCCCATCACACACAGAGGCTGGTGAATAAACACAATGGCATGAATAAATAATGACCCCACAATCCTCTTAGGGTCCCCGAATAGTGAGCGGAAAAAAGACAAAAGTTTACTTTTGGTGTTTGAGAGCAAGCGGGAGCCTGAAATTGTAAGCGACTCATTAGGGCTACATGTGGCTTGCCTGGGGCCTTGCTGAACAAAGATGGCACCATCCCCATCCTGTCATTCCTCAGCACACTCTAGGCCTGGCCTAATAAAATTCTAAAGTATACCCTTAAGAAACAGCTTCATTCCCAATAAAAGGGCTTAAGCACTGCCTTAAAAAACCGTCATCTTCCAAACTTTCTTCTGGAATCATAATTCTGTAAGACCGAGTGGGAATTCTCTGAGTACTGAGAAGGCCACCTTTGCTTGATTTGTAATGTTTTGTATGAACATCATAATAATATGCTTTAATGCAAAAGGGCCATACCTCTGTCAAAACATTATTTCCTCATCTCATCGTGCTCTCCAGATAGCTTACATAAAAGCCCACTGTTTTTCATTTCAGACACTATGTCAGTGTTAAAGAATTGATTTGTGTGTGCCTCCCAGCTCCCACTGAGTGCATGACAGTTCAAAAGGCTATCTAAAATACATGCTGTCAAGAGGCTTGTGTTTCTAAGTGCTTATATAATTCAAACCATGGTAAAACTACAGCCACAGTTTGCAACATGGCAAATAAGGTTTGTTTATAATGTAAATAGTTACAAGAATTTAAGCATAACATAAGGCTAGCTGGATCCTTTGGACAGAAATAGGAATTCTGATATAGTATCAGCATTTTGCAACAATTTAGGTGTATCTCTTAACTCTCTTTTCTGAATTAAATTTCACTATGCGTTCAACACAGTGGTCATGGCAAGAATGCAGAGATGGGGACTCGAGTTTGAGACTCGGACTCGCGTCGCACTTAAGTCGCACACACAGTGACTTGAGACTCGAGGTACAGGACTGAAGCATGCGCAGTATGTTAAAGCTGTATCGCCCAGTCTCTTTACATCTACAGCTGCATCTGGGTCAAACAGACATAACGTGAAAATAAGCATCCTTTTATGTCCGTGGTAATAGCAAAGGTATGTCTTTGGGAAACTACCGTTTCTTTTAACGGAATAATTACAATTGTGGCTAAGTAAATGTTTGCAGTTTATATATATAATCATGCCTGACATTTATGTGGTCATGGGCAATTACAGAAGCCTGTTGTTGCCAATGGCTTATGTGTTTGGTAGGCGTATGTCTAATATCGTTGTTTATATTTGGAAAACAGACTGTATCCTATAATTACTTACTGCTAAGTCATATATAAAGGCATGATCTCTTTTGCAATTATCCTTATGACTCTACATTATTTTACTTCCTGTGTACCAACCAATCCAGTCATTCTTACTTGTTAAAAACCTTTAAATGGCCAATACAATCCATAACAAAGTATTTGACTTGCCAGAAAGTGATTGCAGACTTTTACTTATTGACTGAAATGTAGTTTCTGCCCTGAAAAGTGTTAATTTCATTAATGAAAGTTCAATTTAACAGATTATAACTCACCTAGTACTTTTTACCTTTTAAAATACATTTAAATTGCCTATACAGCCCATAAAATGTGAGTCTGGTGGATGTGTTGACTTACATTAGGCTACATGGTTGTGCTCTGTAAGTAAAAAAAAACAGGTAACAGGTTTATTGCAGGTCATTCAACATTACAGTTTTATTTAATTAACTTTACACTGGGTTTGAGTGCTGTATCACGCAGCAAGTGATACAACACTCATTATAACCACGAGCGACTTGAGAGCTAGATGGTGTCCTGGCAACTGGATGGGGAACAATGCAAACACCAGAATTATCCTTTAATACTCAAACCTGTTGTAAGTCAGAATGTAAATTTGAAATATATTTTTTCTATTGCTTGATAGTGAACATTAACTCTTTAACAAGCTAATTGTAGTAATGGTAACAGTAGTCAGAAGCACCTTTAAACTATGGTGTTTTTATTGTTTAGAAGGTTTTTAACCCCTTGACGCCTGAAATTATTTACAATAAAAAAATTTTAAAAATTCTATTTTAATTTGCTTTCAAGCCTATGTTGAATTAAGTGGAAATTGTTCATTTGTCTATAGAACATAGAAAAGATAAATTCAGATATGATTCAGATATTAGCAACAACAGGCATAAACAAGAAACCAGTGCTTGCAAAAGGTTCCCAGGTACGTACTGAATATGCACAAACAGGCTTTGGGGGAATACATACACTATCTCAGCTGCAGTTTAAAAGGAAGAGGTGTGATGCGAATCCGTAACAATTGTGTTAAAGGGTTAAACTCACAATCTTAAAAATACAATAAAAGATAACAGTATATTGTATTAGTATCGTTAAATAATGTATCTCTCTGTATAGCTATTACTTACTTCAGTCTATCCAATTCATTTGTGTTGCTATTTTTGGTTCTTTTTGAAGATACACTTTGTTCTACTCTGATCAGCAGGATCAAGACTGAGGCAAATCAATTTCAATTGATCAGAAGTAACTATAGCCTATGAAGCCTGATCCAATTGCAATTGTTTGTTTATTCCATTCCAGCTGTGCATTGTATTGTTACCATAATGTCTTGTTTTTTATAATCAAATGCATATTTGTTAAATGCATTTTTCCTGAATACTTTAAAGTGAACACAGGCTGACTAAAGTTGGTATCTTGTCATGAAAGATACTATATTCTCTAACTTATCGCTAAGATGTGTGTGAGCAAGGCGAAAGGTGCATAACCACTCTCATTTTTATCCCACTGTAACCTTTTTCCAATTTAATTAAGCTTTTTATATTATACTGCAAGTTTTTTTTAATCTCGTTTGCACTTATACATAAGACATGCAATACCTCTGCTTTATTGTCCTGTGTACACAGGGCAACCATGCAATAGTCAACAACTCTCCCAGGATCACCATGTATAAATAAAGGTTCACTGAATTAATGAAATGAATGCTCCTGGCCTAGCAGCATTTTGGGACTCTTTATCAATTCACTTTGCAGTTTGCAGCAACTTAAAAAATCACAGACTCAGAGTTCAATGTGCCATTGCTTTCTTCAATGCTCCATATTAATTGTATTTATTAGCAAAAAAAGACAGATTAGCAACACTGACATTAGGACTACACAATTAATCTCACGATGTCATCATGTGCGATTACATAACCGCAAAAAGTGTGCAATTTAATAAAACAGTAAAAGTGTGTGAGACACTCTCTTCTGTGTGTGTGCTGCAGTCTGCTCAATATCTCCACCCACACCGGGCTCTCGCATGTGCCACTAAAAACAGATAAGCCTACGTGCAATCAAAATGATATATAAGTAGTGTGCGAGTAACTTTTAAGACAGCAACCTACCGCACCCCCCCGCCCTGCCGCTAATCGTTCGAAACATAGTAGAACTTGCCACCAGAGCACTGAGAAAAGGGCCGGTGCTCCGGTCACTCTGTGACAGAGACAGAGGAACGTTGGCTGCAGTTGAAGCAGTAAGACAGAAGAAAACAGGGACAACATAAGGAAGGTTTGGGTTTTGCTCACTGGCCATTTAAAGTTAGCTATATCGATGCCTTTTGTTGTTCAACTTTTCACAGAACCGACATGCTTGTCACTTTTCGTCAACCGACCAATCCCAGCCTGGATGCGGCAGGACATTAAAAAAAGTTTGATGTGCTAAGGTAAATCATTAAATGATGAACAATATGAATATTGACAAGTTAGTACTTAACATTAAAAATTTAGAGACCAATGTAGAGCCTTTTGCTTGCACAAGGATTCGATTTTAAAAAACCCACAAAAATGAGACAGCTATAACTGGTTTTGATACTCAACTACTGATAAAAAGTATACCATTATATGAAATTCTAACAAATTTACTATATAATTTATTATTGTTATACTAACAGTAAACCATTAACTAAACATTTACTCTTTATATAATACACTCATGTACAGTTCCTTCTCCAGGTTGTGGATAGACTCTGCATTAGAGAGGTACATTGAGCCTGTGCCATTGGGCCAATATCTGCTGCTTCTAGCCGCCGCCTCTGCAGAGCAACATGCTTCCCTTGTTCTGTTATACATCTATTTTACTTGTTATTGTTATACATAAATATAGTTTATTGTTTAACTTTGTTCAAGTTGAGAAATACACATTTCAAAATGTCAGTATTTCACACATTCCTTGATAATTAAGCAAATAGACTCATAGTACCATTTGCTCCAATATAATTCAATCGCAAATCGCAATATTGTCCACAATAATCGCATTATGACTTTTTCTCCAAATCATGCAGCTCTAATTGACATGAAAAATATGCAATCTATTACAAAAGTGGCAACTGGATACAAATAAATAAAAAATGCTCTTGCTTTCCAGGTTCAATTGTGCAAAAGCCTTATAATATTATTACAACAGTGATGCACCAGTCATATTCTATAAGGTCATACAACCAATATATGTTTTTTAATATAACTGTTATCAAACAAGCTGACTGAGAAAAGTCAATTTATTTTCAATTTCCTGAATTAAGTTGTCCAACTTGACAATTTAAAAACAACAGCCTCAGGTTGCCATCCATTCCTAATCTCAGCGTGGAAATGTTCCTGGCTGTCCTGGACTACATTTCCATTGGCATGAAATGCTAAAACTTACACATCCAACCTTCCATAAACCACTATTAGTGCCTTGCTAGTAATAAGTCAGTTTTTATCCTCTAAATACTGTAGTTCTAAGTGCCTGTTCCAAAATTCGGTAATTCACGCAGTCAAAGTATTGAGGTTTGAAGACAGAGAGAATGCTGCTCTGCTGTGACCTGCTGCAGAAGCTGGCAATTCATACTGCTGAGATAAGACCAGTGTTTCTAGCGTGACAGCAGTACTTTTGGGAAACCACTGAAGGCAGAGGGAAAAAAAATCTAAAGCTTATGTCCCGAGCTATTTTCTTCAACATGCACAGGCTATGAAATTTCACTGTGCCTAGCTACTCACACTGGGAGAGAAATAATCCAGGAAGAACCTGAGCTGTCCAGCACAACAAGGTTTAGGAATTGCAGGGTGTTTTGTGTGTGTGAAAATGTGTGTAAACTTCCCCAGTTTCTAAGCATGCTAATCTTATTTTGAAGCATGCAGTACTGACCCTGAGAACAAAAGTGGGAATACAAATAATCAATAAAACAGTTATGCTCACAATCATCTGAGATAGATTATCTTGTTTTCCACATGGTTCAAAGCTACTGCTTTCAAGTACAAAAAACAATCACAAACGTGATGCAGTTAGTTGCATCTTCTGGAAATTTTGTTGTGCTGTGTGCTTTCATATTCAAAGGTGCTTTGATGTTAGAAACTTGTGTGTATTTTTTCTGTTTGAAATATTCTGCACATGAATGTAATACATCTGAAGATAATGTGTACACACGTAAGATAAAGAAAGGCATGAGCTACTTGCAGGAATGAGAAGAAGAGATAGAGGGGGCACATGGATATGCAAGACACACCGGATGACCCTTGTTGTATTCCCTCGTTTGAAATTCATGCATTCAAGTTGTATTTAAACATTATTCACACAAACAAATGAGAGAGTCCCATCTGGCGTCTCCACAGCGCCTCCTGCATCTCAACACTCCAGTGGCCATGTAGATGCATTCCTACAAATGCGAGACTCCAAGCTGTTTACAGCTAAATAGTGCTATAATTTCTCAAAAGTTGTGTTTTTTTACAAGCAACAATGGGTTCAAAACATTCTCCCATAATGGTTTTTATAAATTAGGTCAACACTTATTAGGAGTGTCCGCCTTCTTTTGTCCGTACGCAAGGTCTATAAGTGAGGTCCCTGGTGTTTATTGATGATTTTTTGTAAATCAAGTAAGTCTGAAGGTTTTGTAGTTGAATTTGTATCAGACTTATACATATCTGAGGTGACTGCTAATGAAAAAAATCTCAGCATGGAAGGTAATCATTTTCACCGACATTAGCCAATTGTTATTTCCTGAGTTTTCTAAATCAAAATCCATAATTAAATTTCTTGATCTCAAGTTTAACAGAATAATAAAAAATAAATAAATAAATTCAAATCATCTTGTTCTACTATAAATTAGTGACTTAATCAAAATAAACCTATTATGGCTCCAACAGAAGTTTATTTATTTCAATCTCATAATAGGACAACAGCACGTGATGATCTCTGAATCCTCTGTCTGAATAATAACCGCTAATTGATTGCACGAGAGATAACTGGTCTTACAGAGCTATCTGGATTTTTTTGCATGAAACTGGTAACAAAAAGAGCATAAAAAAATAAAATAATTAAGATGAGATCAAATGAGATAAAACATGCCTTTCTTTGTAATGTACGCTTAATGGAATGCAATATCAGGAAAGAAATACAACAAAACTTTTCATGAACTGGACTGCAAATTAACTTGAGTACTGATCTGATACCAGTGGTCTTTTTCCTTTTTAATGAAAAATATGTTTACTTACTTATTAATATAAAGATAAGTGGTCAGAACGAAGTTTGTTTTAGGTTTGTGAACATTTTGATTATATTGTCGAAAGTCTATAAAATTAAATGTTTCCAATTATATAACAGCAACGACAACAACAAAAAAACTTATTGTATTTACATGAGCTGATACAGATCCAGAACATTAAACAAGCACCTCACTGTGTGTATGCCATTTTAGGCAGGGAGAGTAATATAACATGAGCATAGATAATTGACTGTATGTTAAATGGATACTGCTAAGAGACGGACAGAAGTTGTGAGACTGGATTCAGATGATCCTCCCTCGAGGAGGGCTCATCCTGCTCCATGTCGTTCTTTGAGCTGTAGTGAGGCCCCTGAGCCTTGGTGGTAAGATGGGCCCTGATGTGCTGTTGGTTTATACTGTCAGAGGCACTAGCAGGAAGCGGGTATGGAACTCCACAGATAACAGACCAAAACTGTCCGCACGGGCCTCTAAAACCCAGCAAATTAGCCTGCAAATGAGCCAGAGAATATCTCTACTAATCCATGATCTGAGCAGAGACTCTGCCAAAAAGTAAACAAATAAATAACTTCACACGAAATACTGGGGGGTGGAAATAACCACTGCTGTGAGCTGGGAAACCACTAGTGATTTCTTTGAAGCATCATTTTGCCTGATATTCTGAGGCGACGACGCCTGTCACTGTTTCAGAACAAGCATCCATGTTGTGCTCGATGTAGATGCAGGGAAATTACAGATCCCAATTTAACAGAAAACAGAGACCTGTACAGCAAATGATCACACTCTCTGCCTCTATCACAAGATGACAAAAGGCATCAAAATACCACTGTTTTACAAAAGCAATTATATTTGTCTCTACAGGAACACTGATATAATTACCAATCCTAAATGTATAAATGGTATAATCATCTCTGTGATTCTTTAAAACACAATTTTCTGTACATATTTGTCACTACAACATAGCAAATACAAAAGATGTCTGTCAAAGTGAGGCAATTAGTGTCTGTATAAATAGCTCTTACTGTTTTACTTTGCTTGATCTTGACTCTTTGAAAAAGCTTGCAAGTTGTTTGAATTATCATCCTTCTGTTTTGGATATGAGATTTATTTTTTACGGAAAGGAAGACAGTCAACTGAATAAAATATGCTATGGCAAAAAATACAATTTAAAAATTAAACCTGCATTTTAAACCCACATTTATGAAAAACTAGTTGAAAAGAATATAAAGAGAAAATTTGTTTGATAGAAACTTTTTTTTTTTTACAGTAATGAAATTCATTCTTGCATAATATCTAATGTTACATAAAGACATTAAAAATACATTAAAGAGTATTTTATATCCATTCTCAAATTCAGCTTTTAATGTTTCTTGTCAATTTTGCTACCTGCAACATGTACAGTGATAGACAAGCAGATTAAGGTTTATCTTACTGTGACATGCTGTATGTATGTTACTGACATATGACTCAAATAATTTGTAGCACACAGACAATTGCAAGCCAGGACTGTGATCAATAGTAAAACCCTGCAGGGCAGTAGTACAACTGGAAAACAGAATCTCTCCATATAATCTGTTAAAACATTCGCCATCACGTTCAAAATATGTAATTTAATTTTATAATTATTCACTTTCATTATGCACATGGTTACAATCTCCTGGAATGCACAGACATTTTTAAGCCATATCATTATAAATGTATGATTATTTCATTTATAAAATAAGACAATCACATAAAATAGTTTTATGTTAACCAATAAACACTATGGTATAAGAAAAATAAATATTTAAACAAGGCAGGCTTTACTGACCATATTATATACATAATTTAAATAAACAGAGCAATAACATGCTTGTTGTTTTTCATGGATTTGGAATTTCTGTCACTTTTATTGCACATAAAACCCCCCCAGAAAGACCTGAAAACAATATTGCTCTCAATTTCCTAAGTATTTATGTAAAAATTGTCCTTATATTCTCTGCACATGTGCCTTGTCATGTGTGTGTGTGTGTGTGTGTGTATGCGTGTGTGTGTGTGCGTGTGTGAATATGCTACTTCTTCACCAAGGTCATAATAGCTAACCCCATCTCTGTGGGCCTACCACACTGCTGTAAAACATGCCCTAATGAATCCAGCACTGTAATACAGAAAACATCTTGTCTAATTGGATGTCTGATTTCACTTCACCCAACAGACTCTTAAATGTGGAGTGTCAAAGAAATTTGCTTATTCACCTCAGGAGGGTGTGGTAATCAGCACAGGCATTTCAGTATGCACTGTCTATGCAGTACAAGATTAAGATGCAGAGGTTTTGTATCAAAGTGTAAAGATGTTGCTTATTCTGTGGTTACTTGTTGAAAACTATCATTATGCAGAGGGTATAATTTCTAACATGAATCCTTATTTTAATTCATCTGTTGTAACTCATCTGTAGTCAAGTGAATAATGATCAAAGAAATTCCAACTTGAAAACATTTCATTTTGTTGGCTATATTGGACTATGGTAGTACAAAAACAGTGTTCAGTTAGACATTGCAACATTAATGTTTCTCTGACTTTTGCAAAACTGATTTTTACTTTGCTTGGGTCTATTTGAAAAATACAACACTGTATTTAACAGAAGAAAATGGACCATTAAAAGAATTGAATTCCTTATAATAAATACATTGAACAATCAATCTCAAGCTCAGTAGGTGCATTTTTATGCAAGAGGAATGTGGCTTGGGCCAAGAATGACAGGAGTGAATAAAACTGAACAAATGTTCTTTCAATCACTACCAACATGGTTAGGGGACAGGCTGATGTACTCCCCACGCAAGTTCAAATCTGCAAGAGATTTGTTTTTCAAAGCCCCTCAACGTTTTGGGACTGTGACATGTTTCTACGAGGAACACCTGTCCCTCATAGACATTCATGCTATGTTCAAAGATTCAGCAACTGAGCAACGCTCTGGAGCTCTTAACCTCAATCTTTCAACAGTTCAAAGTTTCTTCAGTGTTTAACACTTCAACAAGTATCTGATATAAGTAGCAAGGAAATAAGTCATTGTCACTGCGGCGTTTGCACTTACGGTGAGACGTTTTGTTTTGTAGTCTGTTTTATAAGTTAGTAAGAAAAGCCATACTGATTGCTAGGCTATAAATAAGGCTTACCTAGGCCACATTTTTGGTCTCATCTTGAACCGGAGCGTCTGCAGATTAATTTCATACACGACATTGTATGATCCACTAAAGTTAGGCACAATACAAAACAAATAAATCCCCGTTTTTTGTTATCTTCAGCATCTTGACAATAAGGGAGCCGGGACAACAAAATTATTAAATCGCCCCATCTTACTCTTCTGTTTATTTTTTCCTTATTAAGTTATACAGCTAGGCAATCCCAGGAAAAAAACTGAGACTTTAATATACAAACCTAACCTAACTATTTAAAATGTTGCATACATCTATATAAGAAAACTTACTATACTATACAAATTAACTATTAAAAATAATGCATAGATGTAAGAAGATAATTTAGGTTTCTGTGGTATTAGCAGCAGAATTTGTACCATAATACAACCTGAATAATAGGAAGGTACCTTATATCTCAATATGAAAATTTGAGGTTATCAGCTACAATGAAGGCAGAAAAAAGATCTTGTCTGTAAACAAATCTGTATGAAAGTGCAGAAAATAGGCTGTGCATGGTAAATCCACATGAAAAGACTGGCCACATTTCATCTGACAACTGAACATCAATAAATATTTCTGTTACCCCAGCTAAAAGCGTGATCACATCAGCACATTAGCCACTATGTGCTTTGAAGGTAAAAATGTTGATTAATGGCTCGTATTTAATCATGCAGAACAAAACACAGAACTGAATTAAGAAACCCGACCATCATTCATCTTCAAGTCTTTTTTTTTTTTTTGCATATTATTTCCAATCATTAGTCAGTGGAAGAGCCACAAAAGTGTGTTTTTTCCACTCTGGCTTGGTGTTACAAGGAATCTTCTCATAAAGTCTTTTTAATGTTTATGAAAAAGACAGTACTAACATTCATTCATTACACCATTATATTTTCTACAAACATTGTTATTTCAATTTAGCAGAATTTCCACCACCACACTGGTCTTCTCCTCAAAATAAAACCTGGAAATTGTCATTTTGTATGGCCCTTATTTCCATTAATGCAAGTCCCTTTACACAGAGATTCAACTGGCACTAAAAACAAGAACACATCACATCAATTACTGCATCAGTCCTACGGACACCTGTGAGAATTTCTGAATCAGGGTTAAGATTTGATTGAGTAATTTTAAAGCACAGATGGATCAGGGTCCACTGGTTAATACTTGTCACTGTTTGCTTTTCTGTGGACATACACTTCTGTTGTGATGTTAAAAAGAGAACTTCTGCCATCAGGGCTGCTTATGTTTATGCCACTTTGTTTTAAAAGCAAAATAATGTCACTACTACTACTACTATAAAAATAAGTATTATCAGTCAAGGCTTTCTAATGAAATTCTAATTTGACAAAAATCAGAGTTGATTAGTGATTCAGGGCATGGAGATCTCAACAGAAACCTCCACTAGTAGATTGTGTGCTGTGAAAAATGAAAATGAAGCTAGAAGGTTGTGGAGGGATTTTCACAAAATTTCAGTTAAGTTCCTAGAGGCTTTGCCCTTAAGCAATGCCTACAGCTATCATGATTTGAGTAATGAGTAATAATAAAAAATTATTTAACTCCAAAAACAAAATATTACACAGATGAGTCCTATACTGTATGATTCTCTGCCATTCATTGGCATAAAACAGATCCATACTTAAAAAACAATATTTAAATAAAACAGGTTTGCTCTTAATAATACTACAATGCAGAGGGACAAACTCCATTGCTGAATCGCACTAGGCTAAGATCAAAGCTTGGCTATATGTATACTGTATATCTCCTTAATCAATATAGACCAGATCTCCCAGAAGAATGGAGTAAAGTAAAGCGAAATCAGTACACAACTAACCGCCCACTGGAACTAATTACATTTTGTCCATAGAAAAATACCAGTGTCAGTCACACACACACACGCATTTTTTCAACAGGAACTGTGTAGGCCTTAGCCACATTATTTCTCTCCGCAGGTTATGGAACACATGAATAACAGTCCCTCAGAAGGCTTTTGTGGTTATCTCCAGTGCCTGTTGTCATGGTTACAGAAACGTAATAGTCTAGCCATGACAGTGAGGGAAAGTTGGGATTAGAGCACACATCTGGATAAGATATAATGGGGTTAAACCCAAGAAAAGCAGCCCTCTCCCAAACACAGCAGGTTGGGCAGGCCTCCTCGCTGTTCAGCCTGTGTAGAACGTGCAATGACTCAGCAGTCGAAGTGTCCTCAAGGGGCTCCTTAGGGACCAGAGGCATGATGGGTCAGAGAGACACACATACCTGTACACACTGCATGAATGCACTTTAAACGTCACCCAACCCATACATGTGCACACGGCATGCATGTAGCCAGACACAACACACACATACATGCATTACCAATCGATGCTAAACGTAATTACTCATCCAATACTCAATATATGCTAGAGATCGAACGCGGTCGGCCCATAGTGATGCACCGTCAATTGTCACTGGTCTACCCATCATGTAGTAGGTCAGAACTAATTTTATCATCACATCACAACTGAAATTAATCTTAGTATAGCACATAATTAAAGGGTTTAATTCACAGTATTTATGGGATGTCTTGGAATCACTTGAGCATCAAGAAAATTGTTCCAAAATTGCAGTCGCTTCTTTGCATGCATTAAAACCAGGGTCAAGTAAGTCACATGTGAAGGGGAGGAGAACTGCCCAGCGGCTTGAATACATTAAAGCAGAGTAAATGGTTTGTTGATTTAAAGAGATTAAAGCACACACAAGCAGGCCTGCTCGATGGATTTTAATTAACTTGCCATATATAAATTGTACGTTATCAGGCATTACTGAATTAAATGCTGAATACAAGTGCTCTTTCTGCTTGGGTGAGTTGAATAAAAGGGTACTTAGAATCTCGATTGGGTCTCACAGATGTAGTATGATGCTGCAGCTACGGGTGCTATGAATACTTTCCAGCATACTAACCCCTCAACATCCATCCAAGGAGATTCTCTTTAATTATGTACCATACAGCCAAATTCAAGTCCCTTGGCATCTCAGATGATCAAGCAGAGGGATACCACGTTCTCTCGCTGAGTCATTCGGGCAAATGGATTCCACTTCCAAGAGTCATTTCTGTCAGTTATAATAAGAAGCTAATACATAATGTGACACACTCTGAAATGCAAAACTATTCACAAGGTTCTCTGCAAGGCTGTGCCGGGCAATTAGAATTTTGCTCCTAGGCCCTTGATGACTTCCTCTATCTCTGAAGTATCCTGAGGACAGTATCATAAATCTGCCAGTTAATATGCATGATTAAGGTTTGTCTTTTACTTTGAATAATGTGAAACAGAACTTTTCACTGTGTAGCACATCAGTGTAAAAAAAACTACAAAAGAACCAGGTAAACAAACACAAAAGAGGTATGTGGGTAAAGGAGCCCTGTCTGTCAGGAACTTCCTCCACACGGCAGTGAATTTACTCCAAGAGCTTTTTCTTTCAGGGTATACACTACACAAGCAATTACTAACATTGTAACAAAGTTCATCGACAAACCAGCCCTGCAGGGACCGAGCTGAGTTTCCAGGTATTTCTGCTTCTAACCAAAATCCTGTAATATCATGACTTTATAGAACACTAACCTACAGTTTGAATAAGAGTATCTTCAGCAGAATTGCCTTTATCTTCTGGCATTTTCCACCACTTGACATGGCTCATAGTTACATATTCCCTGAGCTCAAGTGACCTTCTTAGCAAGCAGACAGGCTCATCTGGCCCTTGGGGAAACACCAAGCCACAGACAGATGAATTCAATACATATGGCTTCCCACTTCCTGGCACTGATTTCACAAAGGAACCTGCCAGTTTCACACATAGATAGTGATTCACACAATGAAACATAAAGAAGAAAGGAAGAATAAAATTATCTGGGAATGATGAATAGCAGAAGTAATGGTATGCCACACTTCTGGCTCTACTGTATATTATATAGTAATTGTCTTTTCTTCAAGAGGTCAAATCCTAAAAATGTTGGTCTTAGCCAAATTCTGAAAAGAAAAAACAGACATCTACAAAGACAAAGACAGAAAAGATGGAGCTCATCTTATGGTTGTATGGATTCCAGCTGTGCACTGTCAAAAACTAAACAAACCCAAACCAACATGATCATCATTTAGTCTATAGCATGCAGAACAGTCCAGCTAGTGTTTGGTGCTGTCTCAGAGATATGGCATGTCATACTGCATGAATGTACAGGAAAATTTTTTGAAAAATTAACACAAATCTTTTCTGAAATCAAAATCAAATCCACATGTAAAAAAGACACATTGTAAAATCAGCTTGCCTGATAAGGACTGACAGAAAAAAAAGTATAAGAGAAAAGTACCATACCGTTTTCTGTGTTCTCGTGTTCAGTGTCAGTGAGAGTAAGATTGGAGTTCGCCCTGCTGGAGAGGCATGAGCTGCGGCCTGACTTGGTGTTGCTGCGGCCCCATAATCTGACCGCATGCTCCGGCGACATGATGCCGTCTGTCTCTGTGTCTGCATCTGAGCCCACACTGACTGAGTAATCGCGGTGAGGCAGTCCCATGTCAGTCCTGTACGTGGCTACGTGGGATGGAAGGGCATCTCCAAAGCCAAGGTTCCGAAGCGAAAAGTCCGCCCCTACAGCAAGCCAATAGATACAAAGCCCTGGTAATTAAAACTGCCACAAACTTAACTCACTTAACATAATAAACTGTATTCAGTGCCGAAAAAAGATGACAGCAATATCTTGGCCTTGAGACGTGTAGTAATCATTTAAAAGTTTCACAACCAATAATTGCAGAGTTACATGAAGATGCAAGTAGATTTAGTATTTAAAGCCCCATTTGTACAAGATTGTTGTGTGGTTATAGTATCTTTAGGATTTTTCAGTTTATTATTTTCACCACATTCATCTCAGTGTCATCTCAGTAAATCAAAGATGCACAATATTGTTCTTACTTTCCTTCAGTGCACATGGACATTGTGTTTGTCATTATGATTTCATTTCAATTTCTTGTTAAAACTGCAGATCTATGCTTCAGTTGGATTTAAAGCTATATCAACAGTGCCATCACTTTGAACTTTGATGATCAATAATATAAGCGGGTAAAAGATATGCATGTCTTCCATGCAGTTTTTAATATTGGCACAGTAGGTTCAATCCCTGGCCACCTCTGTTAATAGTCAAACAACGTGGGCTGACCTCTACAGTGACTGACGGTGAATTGCCAAGAGACTTCTCATTAAAAAGCAATGATGCATATATTGAGACCAGGTAGTAATGTGCCCTTAAACCTACAAACCGTTGTTTTCATGTCATTGTAAACTGCAAATACATTTATAGATTAACCATACAGATATCAATGACAATCACTTCTATTGACATAATATCACAGGCTGTGTCCGAAATCCCCTCTCAGTCATTACTCCCTATCCCCTCTGTAGGGAGTTGTATGTAGAGCACTATGTAGTGAGCTCACTCGCGTTATTAAAACAACACTTTCGGACACTACCCTGATCATTATTTCTGCGCCGTTAATTACGTCATTGCCGTCAGATTGTCATTTTTTTTTCTATCAGCGTGATGCATGATGGTATATACGGCCTGGTTAGTGACCATCGGTTGTACGCTACTTTTCAAGATGCATTCTGGGATACATTGAGTGGACTATATAGGGTATAATAATCATCACTATACATTCGGACAGCACTACAAAATGGCGAGCTCACTATATAGTCCACTATATAGGTAGTGGGTGATTTCGGACACAGCCACAGTATTTCTGATATAGAGGGTATGCGTTGATGTCACTTCCCCTTCCGGAACACGCTGGACTGAGTGGCAAAACATCTGTTACCATGGCTACGCTTAGCAAACTGGGAGTGAAACAAGTGATCATTTGCTCAAATTAAATGCAGTCGGACTTGACAGTGATCTTAACTGTTTACCAAAGAACCAGCGGTCCAGCTCTTTCCCATTTTAGATGTGTTGTTTGCGTTTTAGCCGATTCAAGCTAACACTGCTGCTTGACTTTCTGCCACTCAGTGAGCGTAACAGCGTTCTGTGACATCAAGCGCATACCCTCTATTGGCACAGCTAAGGCTAACCTTGCCGGCTGAACTCGTCCACTTCGTGATGGACCATTTCCTTGACACGGCTCCCATAGGCCATCCTTGAGTCATGGTCAAAGGCCTTGAGTGTTTCACTGGAGCTGTAGGATTTGGGGTTGGGTTTGCCATCCTCGCTGTCTGCTGACGAGCTGGTGTAACGGCGCTCTGTGTCCTGTCGGGCAGTGAGTGATCGGTAGGGTCTACGTTCCTTCACTTCCATGGCTGCCTCCACACTATTTTCAACATCAAATGTGGGTTACAATGCCAGTTTAGTTTGAGTAATTCTGTAGAAGAAAAATACAAACAAAAAATATTTGTATGAAAAGATGGCTTGACAGACTTGTTGATTTTAAAATGTAATCCTTTCATAATGCATCATCAAACATTTAATCATTCGCAACCATGACAAACTATTATTTTAAGAGGTTTAATCTTAAAAAATATAAACATCATTGATGATTTGAAAGTAGGAATTACTGATGCTCTCCATGCACACACATACACACACAAACTTAACCAAACAACTGTGGAAATTATTAAAATGCAAATGCATGTTTCCAAACAGCAGTGTATGCCTGGCTCAGCACACACAGGGAGAGCATGAAGAACCACCAGGATTAGATTTAATAAAATATGGCACAACAAATCTTGCATCTATAAAGTTTACGGTGCAAGTCTCCCACAAATATTCTATTTTATGTGCCGTATACAAATGCTGTGCCTCCAGCACCTGCAAAAGTGGCAGGTGTCCTTCCATGAATTGTGTTGTCTATAAGTTACAAATCATCACCAGCTGAAAACTGAGGAGGCAAACAAATCTAGGACTACCCTGAACCAGCAGAGAAGATTAAAATCTGAAACATAAAACCACAACTGGCAAATAGCTCACGGTGACAGAGATATTTTCTTTCCTTGAAGGACACAATATTTACGAAAAATAAAGTAACATGCTTTCATATATATATACTGCATATAATGGATGTGTAATATTGTATTACAGTATTTAATTGATGATTCCTTGCAAACAGCTCATTCCAAGTGACCACATGTTTAAAGATATTGAGCTGGATTAACAAATGTCAATGTGGATATAAACTTGATTAAAGGCTTCATCACTGTTTACTTTAAAGCTCAATTACCGAGCATAGGCAGTTAGTGACCAAGATGTTGCAGCAATATCATATATTTCCCTGCTTCTTCCAAATGCATTGTCATAATGATATTTATGTATCAAGAGCTGAAGACCTTATAATTCATGTTACAGGATTCTACTCCTATACTACTTGCTCCCACACTTAAACATGTATTTAACTATGAGGATAAATGGGATGCAATTCACTGGATAAGAGAATGCAGCTCTTTTTACTGACAATATGTCTGTGTTGTTCAGACAACGATTTTCCACAAGATAAGCTCTTTATGAAAACTGTATGAAATTTTTGTCGGACAGAACAGTAACCAATAATCCCTAGTGAACTGTATTTGCCCCTACTTAAAAAAAAGAAGCTTTTTATGAAGACATGATTGTTGGGTTTGGGGGGGGGGTTGTTTTGTATGTATTGACAGCTGAAAAGATCCTCGTGATTAATGACTTGGGGCCTCAATACCAGGACCTCCACCACATGGGGGGTTTGGGGGTGAATGCTCCCATTCTGCAGCCGCAAGAGCACTTCAGCTGCTTCCAAGATTTCAGATGCAGCTTGTATGGGTTGCTAATTTTTACCTTTTCGCTCAAGATCCTTGATGCTATGCAAATTTGAGAGAGCAGACAACAAGCAGCTTTCTAAAGTTTCAAGAATGTTCTGTAAAGTGCATTGTTTCTGTTTCCAAAGAGCTGGGCTCAGTGCTTTGGACATCTCTCTTCTGCACAGCCCTTCTTCATCATTGTTAATAGGCTGGCATGCAATGAGATGTACCTTTGAGGCCATGGGAAACCCAGATTGGTTTCTCAAAGACGCAACAGACCAAACACAATGCCAGATGATATGGGATGCAAATGTAGGTCCTACAACATACCCACCTTGAGCTCGGCTGTCAGAATTTTCACACAAAGCATACTGTAAAACTAAACAGCGCTGTTCTTCATGAAAAGGCTACATCTGGCATTATCATTGTGTTTCAGCGCCAGAGAGCAAAGCTGTTGTTCTTGTTCATCTGTCTAGGTCTAAATCCTGGGAAAAGGAGCCAAAACAAAGAAATTGCCACAGTTGTATTATTTTAATGTACTGGTACGTGAAGATAATAAACAGAAGGCTTTATTTAACCAAGATGTCTCAGCTCTTAATAAGAACCAGAAGTAAGAAGTGATAAGACAAGTATTTTTATATTTTTTTAAGTGTTATTATCAGGACACAAGGGACTGAAAGTAGAAGGGGATGGTTAATGAGGGCACATTCACAAAATACTCAGTAAGAAAAGTTATTTACAAAGACCAGTGAAAAAGTACTGCAATGGATTGAAATCTCTGCAACAAAGATAACCATCACTGCTTTTATTTCAAAGCCAAAGTTCCTCTAAAGCCTGATCAGCAGAGCTTGAGCAGTGCCAAAAAGAAGCTAACTGCATATCTATGCAATGATCCAAAATCAATTGAAGTCTCTCTGGATAGACAAAAGAAATGATGGATGGTCTCTTTTTCCTTTAAACAATTGCACACTCTGCATTTTTCAGTTGTATTGTCTACAGAGTCAGGTTTGTCTTTGTGGGTGTAAAGCAAAAGTATAGCAGCTGTAAGCAGAGTAATAATGTGGTTCTCCAGTGAAAGTGTCACAGGGAGTGATGAACATTGAACTGTGTCAGATGAAGTAATCAAATACAGTGAAGTTGCATAATGATCCCTGTTGTGTGTTGAAATGTGTATGTGGAGTGACTGCAGACTCAGGCATTATAAATGTGATTAACAAAAAATTATTGAGAACAAATCATGATCAGCCAAATGTTCTGAATAGGTCATCACAAACACTGCTCAAGAAAACATGTCAAAAATATTTTGAATTGAGACTTGAAGTAAGTGCATGTACACTACAGAATACGACAAAAAAGTATATGTCATATTGCTACGAACATCATATGATCAGTAGCATAGGCATTCAGTCTATCTGGTATTGTCAGTTCATTTTTCATGCTGCGGTTATGATTTCACACCCCGTGATCAAAGATTAAAACCAGTTTAATATACTGGACAGAAGGCAGAGCTTATGCTGTTGCAGTGAAAAACTTAAAGTGCTGCCAGTGGCAGATGGAAAGTAACCACCTCAGCCATCAACCACACATATCCTTTGAATAACATCTTTTAACATACAGGCTAGCCAGCTACGTCCTCCTGTTAAAGGGTTATAGTTATTTTCAACTCAGGCCATTATTTCCCGAGCTTTTACTTTCATGACAAATTTGTGTTAAAAATGTTACCTTCTTTATCACTATAGATCTTCTTGCATACCACTAGTTAACCAGTGGCACTGCACATAAACATGCATTCAAAGAGCTAAACCAAAAATGTAGTATTTTGTAGTACTGCAACAAAGAATCAATACCAATTATTTTTATAAACAATATGTTAAAAAGTAGTTAAATCACCAATTATGAGTTTGTAGAGGTCAGACATTCTAATAGTTCAAAATCAAAATATATTGAATTTACAATAAAAGAAAATTCAGTTCTATTATTTATGCTTTCTGCACAAAATGATTTGTGCTTGTTAATATAAAGTCTATACAGATGTGTATCCCTGCCAAAAACTGGGGTTGATGTTAAGTTTTGTTTGTTTTTTTCTGACTGTGTTCAGCATGTCATCAGCACTTCTTAACTACCTAAAACCAAGTAAAGATAAAGAAGACAAAAGAAACTGTAAACATGTGAGTAGGCAAAAATTTTACTGCAGAGGAGGTCCACTGCAATTGCCTCATTACACTGTACAAAATCTGTCAAACCAAGCCATAAAACAACCCATTCACAGCGTGAACGGCAGGTTACAGAAGCCCTTGTTAAAACACTTGTTGAGGTTTTTGCCGGGCAGATCACTCTGACCACTGCTGTAGTGTCAGGAGTTGGTTAAATATGGGACCTAAATACGTAGGAGGCATTTGAGGCACAAAGTAAATGCAAATGGCTCTGTACTATCCATCAAACAATTAGCAGTGCGCTGAGAATTGCCATTCAGTGTTGCTGCATATAAATCTACCCTTCTCTCTGCACACAAGCCCGTTTTCCATGATAATTAAACTGTTTGCTGCTCTTCACACGTCATAGGGTTTCCATGCAGAATCCAAGACAAAATGCTAACAAACATTCTTAGGCAACACAATGTTTGGCAAATCCCTCTGAGTAAAATCTAAAATGATCACAGATTACTTGTCTGTGAAATCACTTAATTATTTACTATTATTACTAATTACTATCACTAAGATTGAGACATAATGCGTTACTGATTAGTGATGACATTTTTAGACAAATCACTGCTGATATGCAGTAAGTGCATGAATTAAATGTTTTGCTTTTCTAGAGCTTTTCAGTTCAAGGAGACCAAACATTTTGGTATATCCAAAATGTTGAAGTTGGGATAGGCAATTTACTTTAGAAGCATATTTGTTATATTTGTTGAAATTATCTTTACAGACAGAGAGCAACGAATAAATCAAATGCTCTGACACAAAAATGAAAAACATCCAGTATATGTGGATGTCGCAGGACTGTAACGGCCTGGCCTACCTGCCTGTCTGCCTACCTGGACGCACTCTGCCTGCGTACTCATTACGCATGAAAATGCGTTTTGGGGTAGTGGCTTTGAAGGGAGGCCTGGGATTTTTTCACTTGGATACTTCTAGCTGTCTCTCTCACTGCCTAACCCCAACTTTATAAGAATTTATAAGCAAATCCAACACAAATCACAATGCATCATTTATGCAAAACCATCATGTGAGCATGTGTATCTCTACCAATTATTGTACACATATGAGGTGACAAACGTTTTAAAATATATTTTTGCTTTAAGTCTTTTTTTTATAATTTATTATATCTAACCCGGTCACGTAGTCAAAGGATTAGTGGCAGTTAGCTCACAACACTGCAGACAAACATCTACACACAAAAGCAGCCTGTAGTGCCACAGAGAGGAAATTTGGGCAGATATCAAGAACATTGTCTACAAAATCCATTGAGCGCAAGGAAAGCTCCATACAGGCACCACTTACTTCTTTTCTAGAAATCTTTCACATGCCTGGGCTCTATAGAAAAGCCTTCTCGGTCAACAGAAAGGTGTATTTTCAATAGAGGAAAAAAGACTTGTGTAGATGGGCTGGGGGGCTGAGTGGCCTGCCAAAAAGATCTGAATTCTGTAGTGCTAATGCAGACTGGGCTGGGGAGGGGGCACATTGATGGGGGTGGGGGCAGGGGTGGAGAAGTGGAGGGGGATCTCAGCAGCCTCCTTCTTCCGGGATCAAAAGCGAGCCCCGCCAGCAAATAAAACAGAATGTGTAAAAGCCTTAACTTAAACAAAAGTAGCCTGAGACTGCTGCTGCAGCACACTCCCTGCTACTAATCATTCTAAGCAATTCAAGGTTTAATCCTGACAGAGCGAGCAGGCAATGGAATAATACCTTTAAACCAGCCTGGTAAATAACAGAGAAAAGAAGTCTATTTATTCACTTTCTGCAATGATGTACGCCCCTGACCTTGGCCAAATACAGCAAAGTGTTAGCAGTGCTACGTCAGGCTGACATGTACACTTCTCCATTACCAATAATGCTGCAAAACCACAACAAAATACATTTGTATTTTGCTGTTTTGCTGGATGAAGGTTAGCGTGTGAGGAATGAGCTGGTTCCTACACTGAATTAATGGAAATAAATAATCTGTAGTCCTGAAAAACAACTGAGACTGTTCATGCAGGTTTAAAAGAGGACCTCTCTACAAGGCTGAAGTGCTTCTGTTCCCAAGCACAGCCTGTGGGTGCCCAGGTCACACTTTTGGTGACCTGTCTCTCATTAGTCGACGATTAATACTCATTATCCTGCAAAGGCTAGACCTGAGTTTGATTTATAGTTTGGCCTGCGGTAAAACCAAATCTAATACCAGCTAAGCAATAATCAACTAACTGTAAACTTGCTACTGTCAAACTTACTGTTAAAAATGTTTGAGGTTTGCAGCTGTAGCCCGAGGAAAGTCTATGGGACAGAAAGGCTGGAAATAAATGATGCTCTGAACAAAAATATTTTACGTGCTGTTCTAAAGCCTTAAGGGGTTGGTTCAGCGGAATGCAACACATTTTCTCACTGCATGTAAATTGCATCTGTTTCATATGCCAGGTTTTGAGATATCTACCTTTGAGATTTCTGCCACTACACCTCATACAATGGAGGTGGTTAAAAATGAACATAAACAGCTTCCCAGAAGCCATGTTCCCATTAATCTGAATAATTGACAGACCTCTAGTGTTGTCACAATTCCAAAATTGTGACTTCGATACAATAGCTGCCTAAATATCTGAATACTGAAACGATACCATGACAAAAAAAGAAAGAAAATATCCTATCTACTGTTGATACTGTAAATATCAACAGTTTTCAATGGAACTGCTTTCTACCTGAAATATGGTCCCTTGGAAAACTGTCAACAGCATGCTTTATCACATGGAAAGGTCAACAACAATTGACCATAACTGTACTGCTAATTACGCCCTGCGATGGACTGGCAACCTGTCCAGGGTGTACCCCGCCTTTCGCCCAATGTAAGGTGGGATTGGCTCCAGCCGCCCGCGACCCTGTACGCAGGATAAACGGTTGATGATGGATGGATGAATGGTACTGCTAATTACTGCTACTGTACCTTATCACTCTACGTTTCTGAATGAATCCAAACCCACACCACTATATCCTAATCCTCCTTAATTTAGTTTACCTTTTAATTATAATTATATTTTTGCACATGAACTTCTCCTACAAATCTTCATGGTAGCACCAATTGTTATTCCCAGATTATGGTGGCACAAATTATATTTTAATGTACTATATTCTGCCATTAGGCTTAGCATCTCAAAAAAGTAATTTATCTTTCTAGTGCTTAATATACCCACTGCTTTATCAAATGTCACTTGTATTGGTCTCATTATGAAATAACTATACAGACCTGATTTTGATGTTGCCACTTAACAGAAGATGCAATTGGTGAAAGCTTATTGTTTTTTCCACAGCACTTTATTGGTTTTCCATTCAACCCTGGGAGTAAGCTACCTAGGTAATTTAAAAGAGTCCTAAGAGTACTAAAGGAAATTAAAGTGAGTGACTCCCATGCTATTGGCCTTGTATTCAAATAGTAAAATGAAATGTCTGCAGTTTCTTGAAAATTCCCATATTTACAAAATGAGTCACTGATTATTACACCTTAATCAGAAATCAGATGCCACTAATGATCAGTTTATTGGATCACAAACATGTTGCATGGAATATGTTTAGTAGTGTATCACAGAAATGTATGTGTAAAATGTCAGTAATTCTGTTAAAATAAATGGATTTACTTAACATGTTGTAAACAATTGTCTCTTTGAAGAACGCCAGAAATAAATTATGGACTAATCCAAAAAGATGGTTGACAAGAAATGTCCTTCACTCATAATTGCAAGGAAAATAATATGCAATAAAGAGCAAAGAAGTAGATGACAAAATTAAAAAGATTCACCGGATCAAACACACAGTACAGTAAATCCAGACTGAGTCAAGCCAGATTTCAGTTGATTCATGGCATCAGAATTTGTCTCAAATGTGTCTCAAGTGACCACTTGTGTTTGGATTTCACTTCCCTGCCCAATATGCAAACGACTAAATCTCTTTAATTTCTGTAGGCCAGAAAGAACTGACTACAGATGAAGTCTGTATTCACAGTACACATCATACAACACATGGTCACATGCATCCCTAAATATCTCCAAAAGTGGCTCCAAAACAGGCCTGTTGGATATCAATATGTCCTTAAAGCATTGTAGGTGCAGGCATACCTACATTTGGAGTTGCCCACTTGTAATCAGATCACCTAATATTTCAAAGTGTGACCACAGTCATAGACTTCAATGGATCCCTCCCTCAAGCTAAGCTGCTACCTACTCTGCTTCTTTCCCTGTGTGTGTTAGGTTAAGAAGACAAGGCCAATAAATGGGCACAGCATTGCTCTTAAGGAGCAGCCCTGAGTGGAGGAACTCCCGTCAAAGAGACTGCGAGATAGTACTGTTGTACTGCTGGATACCAATTACAATCCAGTCACAATGGGGGTCCAGAGATTTCCTCACGATACATAAATTGTGTAGTCTGAGTGTAAGGAACAAAGATCACAGACTTAGTAAGGTCTTCCAATCACCGCTGTCATCTGCAGGAGCCCCAGGAGAGAACTACTCTTTTCCTTTAAACTTTTCTTTTCTTGATGGATTTTCCTGAGATATTTGGCAATTTTGTGTAAAATATCACATCATGCATAGTATCTTAGTTGTTGAGCTTACAATGAAATTTAATTTCTGCCGACAACTGAAAATTATAGTACCGGTTTGGCAACAGTACAGTTCAGTGATTTATAAACATTATGCACAAAGAAGTGAATAGCCTTGAATTTGTTTCAAGAAAAAACAACAATCAATCACATAAACTGGAATTATTAGGTTTCCTCAGCACAGCAATAATATGGATCTTAGCTGGGCTTTGCAAAATGAAGCAGCTAACATGGCAGTTTCAGAAGACATGAACATGAGAACCATATGATAATAATACAATGCACAACAAGCAGCAAGACAATAAACCAGCGGCTGTTCAATATCAACAGTAAAAAATCAGCACGCACAGCAAAGCCAGACAGAGGGTTCCTGCATGGTAATGATCTTACTCTAAGTGCCTAACTGAGTCATCTCCGCAAGCCCTGCTTTGACAACCACATACCTCCCACATCTCCCATCTCAGCAGCCTTTGGGTGGGGCTAATCACTCTGTAGCTTCATCATCAACTGGATGACAGCACTGGTTGTAAAGATGCTATGGCTAAAAGGCGTGGCTGCTGCAGTGGCCTACTGTAAACACACAGTGTTTGTTTTCAACAGCTGAAAACACAGCATCACAACATCACATTTTAAAAAATAGATGCCCTTTCATAGAGCATAAAGAATTAAATTAATTTTGCCATCCTTTCAGTGCTACAGTGCAGTCAAAAATCCCGAGAGGATTTTCCTGGGGCACTGAGAGTCGATGTGCTGATTTGCCCCTAACTGATTATGACATGGAATGGCTGACGGGTAACTTGGCAGTGCTGTGTTGACATGCACAATCCCCTTCCTCTGCCTCTAAGGCCCAAGAGGTCTGCACTCTCTGATCCCAATGGCTGAACATTAGATAGTGCTGAGGCTTGTGAAAACCCTTATGTACAAATGTCTGTGAAATTTATTTCATGTTAAGTGTTATGAAAACACACAATAAAACAAAATGAAAGATATGTTTTGTGTCTTTTTTTCCATCATCTTCATTGTTGATGCATAAGAGGGAAATGCCCTTTCATCTGTCAGGGCAGGGCATCCTCCTATATATAAATTTAATTCTCCAAGTAAATTAGGATTGATCACCACAGCTCTAGGCCACAATCAGCATCCATGATCTAATCAGGGCCCGGCCCTAGACAGAAAAGGATACTTCCATAAATAAAAACCATATGAGAGAGCCAGCAAGTGCCCATAACACTGGGTGGAAATTTGATTACCCTGTCCCTCTCCACAGGTGTGCTTTTAGCCTCCTACCTTCAAAGCCTGCCAGTCTGATATAATGCCACACTATGTGCATCATCACTGTTGTTTTCCCACACCAAGGGTTTTACATCATACTTGCATCAGTGGAAGGGAGCACTGCATGCTGGAGTCACTGCTAAGCAGGCGATGCTCATGGAAGCCTGGCTGAGGACGATCCCAGTGAGACAGGATCTGTCAGGAGCTCCTTGCCCAGCGACACCCAGGGTAATAAATTACCCAGAATTAACACGTCATCCTGCGCTGCACACAGCAGCCGCACACCACTCACGCCATGCTGCTTAATGGATCTATTATCCAAATGGATACAGGGGTAAACTGCTTTCAGAGCTGAAATTCTTGTTTGGTGCTAACAACGTAGGCTGAGAGACATTTGCTCTTCCATTCGATATTAAGTTTAGTAAAAGTACAAAAAATTTAGGTAGATAGGGTTTCATGCAGGACTCATGCCAACTACTTTTTAGAGATAAAATTAAATTAAAAAAAATAAAAATGTACATTATTGGCAAAAAAGTGCAACAACATTTTGTGGAAGAAAATGTTGTTGCACTGGAAATTTTGTGCTCACTGACTTACACATTTTTAACACATCATATGTTGGCGTAGTAATGATGCCCCATACATCAGACAGAAAATCTGGACAAACAGAAAGCATTATGAAATGACAACATGCTCAGAAGCCACTCGCAGCGCTTCTGTGTCACCTGTTTGGGAATTCCTCTGAGGCCTGTCTCTACGGCCATTAAAAGTATAGTCTCCTGTTGATGCCTGTCACTGATAGCAGGGGATATTTAGTAGACAAGCAGCCTGTATCTCCTTGGCATCTCTGGCACCCAACCAGCACTGTGACATGCTGACAGCGAGGCACACAGCACCAGGCAATTTTTGACCAGTGCTCACAAAAGGTAAATACAGATAAGAGAGAAGCTGATAGAGTCTCTCATTTCTTGAGGATCTAGCTGACATGTTTTGATTGTTGCACAGGTGATGGATATTGTTAAAATTAACACTCATTATTTGCAAAAAATAAATACATTTGAAATCAAAACTGTATAGCACATGTAACTGTTTCAGTTTTAAACATATTTTCTCATATATGCTTCAACTGGTATGAACAAGACTAGACCCCAACTGATGGGTTTTTGGGGGCCGATGGTGATGCTGATATTAAAGTGAAAAAGAGCCGATATTTAGATTTAGCGAATGATTTGGATAGTCGACCCCTTTTCTGTATAAACTACACTTTAGAACAGGCCGATACTGAAAGCTGGTATATATGTGGGCTATAAAACTTTTTCCTAAATTGATTATGTTAATAAAATAGTTTACAGTCTCAAAAAGTGAACGTGCAAACAACTGCACATCAATAAATATTTGTTGCTGGAAAGTGCGATTTTTTCAGCTGTCTGTAAACAGAGAGAGTGAGTGAGAATAAGCATGTGTATTTCACTTTACACATAATCGGGCATATTCCAATGTAGCATACTCACATCTACTGTATCCCTTTACCAGCACTCTTCTGACTAAAGCTACAAGAAACCATTTCTCATCATCTGTCTAAATCATGTCGTCTATGATACAGTGAGCTGCTGTTGAATGCATCTAATACAACATGACTCTCTACAACGAGGACTTGCAACTTTGAGATTTCATTTAACTAACGTTATAACTATATCCAGAGCCGTTATGGCCCTGACAGCGTTTCACATCTACAACGTCACAGAAAGAGGGGCTACAGGAAGCCGTGTTATTTTCTTGTTCAGTTGTGTTTTCATGTTTATTTACATATCCACTCTGGTTTACTAATTTCAGACAACACAGACTAACTGCAGACAGGCGGCCTACAGATATATTTAGAATACACCAGAAACTATAGTTTAACCTCTCATTAACAGCGCTCCTCCACAGATAAACACGGCTTTGTGGCTAATTTAGCAACATTAGCTGCTGCAGAAGAACTGCCACACTGTTTCAGAATAAATCTACAGTTATGTCTGTCAGCAGCTTCTAACACCCAGCTACCGTATCATTAACCTGCTGTGAGCTGCTAGGAAGACGGGAGAGTGCAGTGAAAAACGGGAGGGTTAGCAAGTCACAAATGTTTTCAGGAAAAGAGAAGTGATTGGGTCTGTTTTTATTATAATTATATAAGTCATGTAGCTAACATGACAAAAGACCAACTCACCGCTAACACAGCGCTCTGCATGTTTGGTTTCTACATGCTGCAGTAAGCTGGTAAACTCCGGTCAGCTGATTTTTTTTCTTCTGTGGTTTTTGTGGTGAGGCAGTGTTGTTAACAGGGGAGCTGCAGCTGGTCACCCTCTGGTGGCCAAACTATGCAACACCCATGACATGAATGAAAGATTTGACTCTATGTTTCTTTTTTTAATTATCATATAACTGCTGTTATCCTCGGCCGATGTCAATTAAATGCAATTAGCTCATATCGGCCATATTGGCCGGCCGATAAATCGCTCGGGCGATTACAAATCTACAAACAAGACTACAAATCTCTTCTGTTCTCTTCTCTCAAAGCGTCATCTTTCCTATTTTTCCACTTTTAGCATATTCATTCTGCATCAACAAGAAACTAGAACTCTGGAGCCACAATGAAATTTGTAAAACTAAGAAAGCATAAAACCTGAAAATCTATGACGTCTGAATGATAAAACCTTACTAAAAAGCATAATGAAAAAATCAAATCAAATGTATGACATTGTATTATGACTAAAGACTTTCTATAGTATTTTTATAAAATTTCTTTTAAAAAGTCACAATTTAAGTAACATGCAGTCCTAAGTATCTAGCCTACGCCTTGCTTTTCCTTTGTCCAGCCTGTTCACTGATTCAAACTCCCATGAAATTTAAAATACAAACTACTGTTGACCCATCAGTTGGGGGGGGAAAAACTAGAGAGGGAGTGATGAAACCAGGATGGAAGAATGTGGAAAACTACTAAATTCAATTAGAAATACAACACATGTCAGTTTCTCCCCACAGTGTTGCCTGTTTTTCTGTTTTTACCTTTCATTAAATTACTATTACCTTTCAACTTTTTGAAATGTTTCAACATTTCAGGATATAAGACAATTCATGACATCTTTTTAACACAGTTAAAGACAGTTCTAACAGAGCTACAGCTTCTTAAATATCTCAAAACACTGAAAAGTCACAATAATAGACCCCGGTTAAGAGATCATGCTCCCAATCGCATCCACATTATCAAAAAATGAAATCTGCTAGACGGACGCATTTCTGTGGGCACGTCAAAATGCTGCAAACGTCGGCCTAGCTTCTAAGGAATTCAACCATTGCTGAAAGAATGCAAGACAACATCCAATATGAAAGGAGTTAAGTGGGACGGAACTGCAATTAAAATTGACTTTTTTGAAAGTGTAATAACTGCAGGCTTAATGTAGCCACAGAGACCAATTCAAAATTTGAATCCCCAGGACAACAAGCTTTTAAATTCATATCAGGCCAGTGACTAACTTAGCTTCAGTCACAAATCATGTTTCAAAACACAAATACCAAGTTTATAGTAAAATCCAAGCCAATACAAGTCAAATGAATGTAGAAAACTAAATCAGAAGTCAGAATAAATAAACAGTCTCGTACCAGCTAAATATAAAATAAATTAAAATATCCCAACAATTCTTCCATAAAAAAAACAAATTATAAATGCTTTCAAAAATCAGTTTAATCAAGTTTATTTAAAAATATATTTCACATGTTATCAGTAAGAAAACCCTTAAACTTAAGTCCAAATCAAATCTTATATGATTCTTTTAATTTATGTCTCAAGTAAATAAAACTGTGCTTTGGAAAAGTAAATAACCTTCAGGATTAAAAAGATTATGAGCACTTCACAAATTGTCATTGAAGGACCAGAATGATGTTTATGAATTAAGTCTAGTGTTGTGTATTACCGGCGAAAGAAGAAACCTAATAGAGTATTATTTGTTAAGTTTATTAGTGGCAGGTAGGCCAGGCCTTATTTCTGACTCGACACTAGGCTACATCTAGCAATATTTTAACCCTATTCTCTAAGTTTCTCATAACCCACCGACAATGAATAGCTTAGTAAAATGCTTCTTTACGAATGGAGAAAGTGTTGAGCATCAAGGTTCAAAAAAGAGAAGACCTGCTCACGTGCGCTCATTGTCTTCCATTTAAGTGGGGTCAAGAAAGACTACATTGAATCATGAGCATGAAGCCTCACCAAAATACACCCACTCTTAACCCGGCATACCACATAGCATCTCTACAGCACAAAGACTTGCTTTATCCCCATGCACTTAGGGTGCTCTCTCCTGAAACCTCTTATGAGGTGGACTTGCTTAAAGTTTAATGGGAGAGCTCATATAGAGTAGACGACCTGGTAAGAAAACCTAAA
The DNA here is from genome assembly GCA_024633595.2 of Lepomis macrochirus. NCBI lineage: Eukaryota > Metazoa > Chordata > Actinopteri > Centrarchiformes > Centrarchidae > Lepomis > Lepomis macrochirus. The sequence goes on from JALXJV020000009.1 coordinate 8,221,051, forward strand.
CTCTAGCCATTCCTCTGGATCTGAAGCACTGCGTTAGGGCATACATTATTACATGAGACAGAGAGATCTGGAGGCAAAGGAAGAAGTGAATAAAAATACTGAACAAATAACACTTAATTGAGGTCAGTGTGATTGAACGCTGCAAGGCTAGGCTGGCGTTAGCATAGGTTCCAGATGGCAGACTGTTATTTCACTGTGCCCTGCTAATACTGCAGGATTCAATGCTTGTAACCTGAGTGTCCCTTGGGCCCCCCCGGCTCCTCCACTGCACTGAAATCAGGGCCAAGCTCCCTCCGCTGCTACTCTGCAGGTTTACTCAACTTCAAAAATGGGAGTGTTTGGATATGGTAGTGGAGGAGGGTGTGTGTGTGTGTGTGTGTGTGTGTGTGTGTGTGTGTGTGTGTGTGTGTGTGTGTGTGTGTGTGTGTGTGTGTGGAGGTGGGGGTTGTGCAGTAGTGCTGGAACAAAGTATGTTAACACCAAGTCTGTGTTTAACAAGTTTGGAAACAAGCAGGGGTTTCCTTCAAATCCTCATTGGAGGGTGTTTCACCTCTCTTTGACAGCAGAAGAGAATCCCGGAGTTTATGCTCCTCTTTCTTCTCTGTGCTGCGTCACGTTAAACTGACTGTAACTCTCTCATTCAGTCATCTAAATGTCCAACATATGGTTGTCAATATCTTTTGCTGCCAATTCCTCAGAAATTAAGGAACACACAAATCAATGATTCATCTTTAAAAACGTCTTTAAAAGAATAAGATTTGTGCGGTGTGTTTTCAGTGTTATGCTAAAATAAAAGTACATCTGAGAGTCAAGGCCACGCTGAGAATTCAAGCAACATCCATTTTGGGTCTTGTCCAAGTACAGGCTTGTTCTTTCTGCTATCTCTGTTGTTTCCTTAAAAATTTGCCACCCATTTGATACTGACTTTAATTTACATTTAGTGCATAAACCTTTTTGCCCTTTCTTTTTTATGAAAGCATGCAGGCATAGGCTGCAGAAACATGTGGCCCTAAATCGGAGTAAAGAAGTAAATATAATTAAATACAAACATTTTATTAATTAGATTTTCAAAAAAACAATTATCTTTGGAACAAACTTACTCCTGGCAGTGTTAAATTAAAAAGCATGAGAAGGTTTAAGGAAGCAGCATGGCAAAACACCTTTAGATAAATTTACCTACGTTATGTATTTGTTCAGTACAGAACAGTGACCACAACAAAACATGTAGCCACCTTAATTAAGTTGAATAATCTTATAACTTATAATTGTTATGTTGTTTTTACTTCACTTTGACATTCAACACAAGGAAGCAGGATAAAAATGATGTTCAGTGATCCAAATTTTATGAGTCCAGATTGATCTGTGCTTTTCCAATGTTTCCAATTCACACATTATGGCCAAACCAGCGTTTTGATCAAGATCAAAAGCCTCTTTGAATGGGGTTGCACTGAAATAACGAAAACACACCATATATGCCACAACTACTCAAGACATAAGACAGATTCTTCAGCATTAATAAATTATTTACACAATAATGTGTGATAGGTTGCTATTGCTATGTTATTAGGCAGCACTGAAATAAATCAGTGGCTGAGATACTGTAGCTGCCATATAAGAATCAAATTTCATGGATAAATCACAAGCTTGAGGAAAATCGAAATATATAATATATGTACGGTATAAACAATACATGTGTTCGTGGGTGTTGAGCACAATCCTCCACATACTCAAATAAACAGTTTATTATAGTCAATATAGTGTGTTACATTTTGTGAACATCTTTGCATGCAAAATGATTTGCTGCCTCTTTTCTGCACTTAATATAATACCTCTTTTTTAGACCCACAAACTGCTAAACTGGACTCAGGAGATCCAGATTGCTTTTATTGAGGCATTTCCGGGGAATTGTGGTAGAATGAAAGGCCTATTTTAATGTGTTTTTTTTTTTTCAAGAGAGCTATTTTAATCATGTTTTAAGCACTTTTCTTGATTTATGATGTGTACTTTTCTCTATTAAGACAGTTAAGCAATCTCTGTAAGATCATTGATTTGATTTTATAGGCAGACTTTATAAGATCCTGCTTATTAAAGCTACCACTTTTATGAGGAGACTCTCCTATGAGAACAGATCAGACCAGTCCTTGCTGGGGAGAAAGTGCCCAGATCACTATCTAAAACTTAATTTCATTTTGTTCCCTTCTCCTATTGTTTGGTTTTCACCTTTTTAGTTTGGCCAATCAGGCTACAGTGTATGCTGCACTGGACCTTAGGTCTGTAAAACAAATGAAAACAGTTGGACAGCTCAATATCTTCACATGACTCTTTTTGTCTGAGCTGCTTGGTTAACATTAAATATCAACTAAGTGATTCAGTTATGCCCTAAACTGATCAGATTAGGACATATTTCAATATTAAGGAACAAATCCAGCTATAGACCAGTATCACAAATGTTGGCTAAAAACCTTATAATTTTCCTTTTTCAAATTTAAAGAAAAAACATTTGCCATGCACTTTCAGGTTAGTTAATCATATTGAAAAACTTTGTTCTCAACTCACAGTGCAACATAAAATCATTGAACTGATGTTAACTCATACAAATAACTAAAACAGGAGTTGTGACTTTTTCAGCTGACAGCAATAAATAATCCCTGCTACGGGTCAAGCTTTGTACTATAGCACAGCAGTTGCCTTTACTATGATGTTCTTTTAACTCAGCAAAACAGCAGCCTTCACAATCATGATCTGAATTGCATAAGCTTCTTCAGTGTTATTGTGTTCAGGTACATACAAAAACATTTCAGACACATACAGTGTAGGGGTGGGAATCCCTGGGCACATCACGATTCGATTCAATTACGATTCAGAGGACTGCGATGCGATAATAAAATAATTATCGATGCATCTTGATAATTATTTTCTTTAAAGAATCTCTGGATAATTACTAATCAATTAATTTGTGTATTACAATCCAAAATAAACATCTCCTAATTAGCTTAAAAGGACTACTCTGCATCCCTAATTTACTTCATTAATTTAATCTCCATTGTCCCTCATTTTTTTTAACAACCACTTGTCAGAATCCTCTGGAAACTGAAATATTTATAATTATCACGATGTACAGTAACATTATGTATACAGGACAGAGCTGTACACCAGTTTAGTTTAAGCTTGCACTTCCGCGAGTTCCACCTTTTGCATTCCATCAACATTACATTATCAATTAACATTTAAATAATCAATTTTTTGACATTTGTTAATCGATTCAGAATCTTCCACGTCTGCATCGCAATGCATCTAAGAATCGATTTTTTTCTCCCACCCCTAATACAGAGCTTCTCTTACAGTTATGAAGGAACTGGCGATGAATACTAAAAGCTTGGAAATAAAAATAAATAAATACAAGTAAGTTATGGCTTAAAGTCATACCAGCAACATTACAGTCATCACAAAACCTTAACTCTTTTCAATTTGCACATTTTAATAACACAAATTTTAGCTCAACATTCTTCAACACAGTATTTAAATAGTGTTTTGGACAACATACCTTTATCAGAAATGTACATGGCTTGCATCATCTGATCTTTATTGTTTCTGGTAGAATGCCAGATTGGAAATCTTTTGGAATACATCAACCTTGGGTTATTCCAATAAAGAACTGACACAAAAAAATCTATTAAAAACTCAACCCCAACAATTAACAAATCGATTCAAAGACAACATATTAAAATGCATTCATTTGATATCGTGCATCAAATGCATCATTGTTCGACCTGGACAATATTATATAATTTGGCACTTGTTTTACATTTTAAGGGGGAAAAATGTGCTACTAGCAGGTAACATTTAAATGAAGGAATAATTAATTTTATGTGTAACATGTCACCAAAAAATGACTACTGTTGACACTTTTTGCCTGGATGACAATTTGCATCAGACGCTTTTGATTGACATCACTATTCAGATGCAAACACAATACTTCTCCCCAGGGATAGCAAATATGCCATGCTTCCGGCCTAGTTGGCCTATGCACAATAACTAATAACTTCCATGTTTGCTTCTAATTATTGTACAATCCAAGCACAGCAAAAAATAAGCCAGGAGGAACTGGAGGCATGCAAAATCCCTGTTTTAAAATGAGCCCAAAAAGCAAGAAACCGTTTCCTCCAAGTTGTTCATTTTACACAACACTGCATTGAACAATGAGAACCTGAGCAATACAGACAAGAAGCAATGTGTGGGTGGCACAGTGGGCAAGAGAAAAAGACAGAGATGTGCCAGAGCTCTTTTCCTCCAACTTAAACCAGCTCATTTTTGCATATACAAATAAATAAAGGGATAAAACTGAGTAGAGTCAGGTCCTTTACTTTACCTTAACCTGATCGTAACCTGATCGTAAACAAGTAGTCATTTCAAAAGTGCTGCACAGACTAGTGGCCTAGGTTAACACTTCTACCTGCAATGTGACATCCTGACAACATACTTCTCAAATCAGCTTCTATTGGATACGTTTTTGGAGCAGACAGCCTCTGAAACCTGTAATTCTGCTAGAAACACCTCCAACCAGCAGCAGTTGAATATGGAGTGACTTTAACAATAGATACAATATTAAAATGACAATATAACAAGAGGCTTCAACATTCAGTATCTAACAGAGTACACGAATAACTGGCATCACCAATGAAGCATATAATAGATAAAAGGTAAAACATCCAGATTTAAACTAACATATATGCTACAATGGTTGATTTTGTAGGCTGGTAGAACTACAAGGCAGTGAGATGTAACATGAAAAAAAAACAACACATTTCTCAGGTCACATCTATAAAACGCACACAGCTCACTCATATTTACCAATCTCCTGGTATGCATCTCTTTTTTTGCAGAGTAAGAGGGGGCTGGGGGCTCCTCTATTTTGCAGTGCCACTTCATGATTAGGCTGATAGGTTTATGATTTACAAAAAAAATTACTTTGTAGCTTTAAAGCAGATCCTTTGAACTGAAAAGGCTATAAGGACACTTGGGAGATTCTGTGGGTTTGAAGTCCATGAGGAACTCTGTTGATCTACACTGTTAGTACATGCGTGCTGTGCCAACTCCATTACTTATTCAACAGTGCACATGCACTACATATCAAACGGCAGCAAAATACTTAAAATACTTGAACTTGCAGTAATGAAAAGTAGGATATCTGAAAATGCAAGCTGGCTGTGAAATTAAGAGTATGCTCTCTGATCCAAGAATACATTGCATTACTGTTTAAAAGGTCACATGCCTATGCAGAAGACCATCAAACGGTTTCTATGCTCAGTAACTTCCTACAGCTGCAATGCTCAACTTATAAGTGTTTTATGCCCAAAGGTCATTCAATTAATCAAATCATTCAAAAAACTGTTTACACGATTTTAACAATTTTGAAGACACTGAATCTTTTATAAAGGATCTACATTGTTGCACAGACACAAAGTTTTACTCTGTTGGACTTCTGAGCACACCCATCATCACAGGTGTGGTCTTTTCTATCTTTGACCACAGCCAGCTGTACTGTAGTATTGCACTATGATGCAATGTGAAGTACTGTACTGCACAGAGTGTGAAGAGAGCACATAGCAATTTCTACATGACAGTGCAAGTATTATTCTAATTGCTAGCCAGGGTGTAGCTACATCTTAAGGCATCCTATTAAAAACATTTGTCAACACTGGAATTCAGTGTTGACAAATGTTGAAAAAATGAAAAGCTTTAGTGGCTTTTCATAATCTAATCTAATACAAAGTTTAGATAAGTTATGTGCAAATTTAAAAATAAATTCAGATCTGTGAGATAAAACACAACACGTAAAATAATTTCAACAATGGAAATGTCAGCACAAAATGTAATGTTCTTAAAATGTGCTTTCTTAACACATATTCTAGATCACTACATTTTAAATTTTTTACTTAGTTGTCAATAAGTACTATTGTTCACAGAATTTTTGTTTATACATACAACAAGGCTACTGAAAATGTTACAGTTCCACTGGAAGTGTCTTTGGACACTTGGACATGGAACTTGAAGTAAATATGCCAGCCCTCTGCGATTTCCCAAACTCGGCCATTTAGATGCTTTTACTGAAAAACAATGAGGGAAAAAACACCGATTGTCAGTCACAGTGTTTTTATTCACTTTCACCAAATAAAAAAAGCTGGTTAAGACCTTAGGCCTGTTTCTATTGACTCGTGCACCAGCTCTGTCATGTCTTTGTCAAGACACTGAGGTACAAATTAGACACAAAAAGTTTATAAGCTGCCCTTTCTCTGTTTCTCTCACTCTCTCTTTGCTTATTTTTACTCAGATGCAGAAACACACACACACACGCACAGAGTGTAAGCATCGCACCAAGACTATTACCCTGTATTTTTAATGTGAGACTGATCATTTTGATTATTACACAGTACATGAGATTCATTTTGTTTTTGAGACAACTAACAACTGAATCTGGGTAATTTAATGCAGTGACAGCAACAGTGTTTGTAGCGACACATTTTGCTGTTTTTCTTATTCCTGCAGCTATAAGATGAGACATCGCATACCAACTGTAACTGTGGCGTGCGCGGGGGGTGTGAGGGCTGCTTGCGTTAATTGCAGTCGATATTGACTGCACCAGCTGTGTATAGGGTGCTCGACAACCTACCTGTATTATAAAATTAATAGCTATCCTGATTAGCTAGGCTCCAGCGCGCTCTGCAATCAAATACGATTTTTAAATAGGCCTATTAAAAGAATTCAAATACAAAAATCACTACGTGGCAGTCAGGGTTGATACTGTGGCATGCATTTTTATCCAGAACAGTTGCAATAAAATATGATAGCAAAACATCATTCAGTTGCAAGATGAGAGGTGGTAAATTTCAGGTTTTCCACAGAGCAGAATGAAGCAACATAGATCCAGTGTGTTTGGAGTTAGAAGCAAGTTTGAAAAGTGGCTGATGATATGCAACTGTAATGCTGTTTTTCCATTGGCACTTCAGCGCCACACAAACTTCTATTTGCATTGCATCTTCACAGCAAGGGGTGACTATGCTGACGCACAACATAAAGGTCCTGTTCGGGAGAAGGGCCAAGTCGTGATGGGTTCCTGCCATCAACAGAATTCTGTGGACGTCACTGAGAACTTATTGGCACACTATGTTGACTGCAACATGTGTTGTAAAATAACTCGGTATATTTAGACTTCAGTAGTTTTGGCATAATGTGGGAGTAGCTGTTCTTTGGAGTTTGGTATGTTTTACTCCTACATTTTCAGTTCTTACTTTTGTCTAACAGACAGTAGAATCTCTGATTTTCTGATCTGCCCCCTTCTCTTTGAGCTATTATGAATAGTTCTGTAACAGTTAATGCTTCAAAATAAAAGCCCTTCACTGGAGAACCACTAGAAAGCATTTATTGTGAAGGTGATGCGGGCAAAGCAAGTGAGCAGAGTGGAGCGGTGCGACTTTGCACTCCTCGCTCCTCCGCTCAAAGCCGCTGCATTCAATATCGTTCCTCGCTCAAATCAGATTTCTCCCCCCTCCACTCCAATTGCTCACCGCTTACTCCAAAAAAAGGAAAACGCAGCATTTGTATTTAAATTTTAGCTTAAACCCTAGCCTGGCATCCAAAAGAACTGAGCAGCCAAACCATATGAGTGGTATCGGAGCAAAATTGCAATTCCAAAACTGCTTACATGCCCTGGTTGCAGGAAATGTAGGACGTACAGGGTAGTTTGGAAAAACCTAATCTCCATCACATCACCAAAGTAAACAATCTACTGAGTTTTTTGTGGAAACAATGGCAGTGCTGTGTCCGCATTGTAATCACAGTTGCTCATTGCCTGACAGTGCAAGAGCCCAGCCTGATGAATATCTGCCATTCAGGATCAACAAGATTTTTTTTTAAGAGAGAGAGAGTGCACTTGAAAATGAACTATGCATTCAATGTGGCCACATTTTCCCTTATTAGCTACTTTGCTATGAACATATAAATGGGGACTACATATAGTACATGTGACAAAGAAACTGATATTTTGCTTGGTATTCTCTCGAAATACTATGCTACGTCCTAGGGTCTAGGGGTATCCTAGACGCAACATAACTTTGTGGCTCATTACTCTTCCCATAAAAGCAAGGTCGGACACAAAGGAAATACAAAGTTTTTATTATCTTCAGACATGAGCAGTGCTCAAAACAACAACTGTAAAAACCTAAAACGTTCCTAAACCAAAAACAAAAAGTAAAGAAAAGACAAAGCTCTTAACTAGGCTTCTAATACCAAAAACAGGAGAAAAAGGGTGCAAACAAAAAAGGGGTTCTCACTCCTACTAATTGCTAGTAGCTGAAACAACAAAGCTACAACAGAGCAGATATTAATAACAAACAAAACGGCTAAGGCCATCAAAACAAGGTTGTCATTAGACAATAATTAGAATAACAAAGCTAAGCTACTCGCAAAGTCTAATGTGTTCACTACACAGGTTCTCTACTAACAGTGAAAGCAGACAATACACACAGAACACAGGTTGATGTGGCTTAAAATGCCTGCTGCCATCCTGGCGGCCAATCAGGAGACAGCACTAATTGCTGCCTCCTGATTGTCCGCAATCCATACTCTGTATAGATAATGTATCTGTGGATGGGACACTGTATTACATATTACTGTAATTGATAAGGACAAGCCTTTCTTTACAATAGAAAAACCTTGGCTGACATAGTAACATGACACATTAAGAATTACCCACCCCTTCTATTAAATGTTTGAAATTCTCTATAGCACATTTGGAATTACTTTTCTAGACCACTTGTCAAGGTAAATATTTCCTGAGCTCTAAAATATCACAGCTCGACCTGCTGTGTATTTAGCTGTCATGATTCACTGAGGTTTTTCACCATCCACTGAAGGACCACAAACAGTTGGTCTGGTCAGATATTACCACTGGGCTACCTTGATGACTGTTTACTTAAATTATACTACAGTATTTTAGTAGTTTTTGGCTGATTCCAGAAATGAATCATTCCCAACAACCTAGTTACAAAGAGTCATGCAAGGATATTTTTATTACATCTAAGCCACATTGGCAAATAATTTCTGAACATTAATGGAGTAAAAATAAGAGGGCCTAAAATGCTTTTGTGATTTTCATATGAATAAAAATGTATACAGGTACACTGTCTTACATGTTAACTATATAGTTGTTCTTATCCGTTTTCTTTGAACTGAAATGTAGCAACCTGATCTCAGGCCAGAGGGATTAAGGGAAAAAAAAGATTTTCGTCAACTAATTAACACCCTCATCTTGAATCTTAAATAGACCGCTTAACATCAAAGCTGCTCAATTTTACACCTTACCACACAGGAATTATCTCCTCACTGATGTGAAATGCCATTAATACAAATGCTTTGAATGCAAAATGTTCCAAAAAAATAACATAATGGTCCACTGGTATATCAAAAATGCTGGTCATTTGTGAATGGTTTGTGTTAACTGACAGGTATGAGTGTTTTTTCTAAATAAATGAGCCATGTTGCTATTAAAAAGATGTAATGTATTGAGTAACACCAAGAAAATTTATATTTTTTTGTTACAGCAAACTTTGGCAAAAAAGCATGAATACAGATGATGTCTGCACAATCAAGAACGAAGCCAATATCAGTCCTATTATTGAAGTTGTAGTTATCATATGCCACTTAATTTATCCTGTCAGACAATTTGAGGAAAATGCTACTAAGAATGTTTCTGGTGGACTACTACTTCTGATTACTGATAATGCATCTTTCTAAGATAGGTCCCTGAATTGGATGCAAGTACTGTACTATTGGAGGACACGACTAATGACACCTTTTGCACTGAACAACTATGTAAGTGGATCTACAACAGAAATTAACTGCCTACATCTAAATATGCTGAAATTTCCCCATCACACTAAAAATAACTAAAGAGGATATGTTATACATACTGTAAGTATTCTCAATTTGTCTGTCACTCCAATGGCCTTGAATTGGCTTTCCATAAGAATACTTGTCATAAATACTAGCATGAGCTGGGACAGAAACTTAACCAAATGAAGGTGAGAAACATGAGACAATAGATATACTTCAGGCTTTAAAAAACTGCATTTAGTACCTTTGAGACATTGTGCAATGGTATCCTAAGTTCTCATCATTTTTCTATTCTTGGCTACAGAACCGTGTCCCTAAATCTGGCCCCAATGTGTCTTGCTCACTGGCACTTCGGCAGGATGGATGCGATGCCAACATCAACAAAATTATGGAAATCTTCATAAAGACTGCAATATTTGGATGACTTTCAATATAGCTTTCATGGATGGTTTTGCATTTGTTATTCTCGACCCTCAGTGAAATAATATTTGCATGCACTGTAGGTCATGAAATAAAACCAAACAAAGCAAACTCTCTACATCTGTTAGCATGCCAAAGCACTGTGTTGCTGCTTAGTCATAGATGCATGCAACAAGTGCATCTTGGCAGAGCAATGCCAGCTGCAGCCAAAACCTTCTATGCCTGTCTACATTGTTGGTTCCCTTAGTCTTCCAGCTAAGTAGGCATGTGAATAAACAGGACAGTGTGGGTATTAAGTACTCACTTGCAGCAGTCAGTAAAGTAAAACCAATAACCAGATTGCAGACACTTTTGTGAAAATAGGTCAGACATAAATTTACTTGTCAGATTACTAAACATGTGTCTGAAATGAATAGGTAAACTGATCAGAGAATAATCAGATTATGTACTATGTGTGTAATTTGTGAGAAATTAAATTTAGAAAACATTCCCAGTCCGGCTGCCAGGAAGTATCAAGTTACTCAAGACATTATTTTAAATTAAGCAGCAAAACTATCTTGTATGTGTATAATCTTACATTTCTTTATAACTGTCTCCAAATGCATCCAAAATTGATTAGCAATTACTTTCGATAATTTCTGTGAATACATTTTTTTATGCTGGTGACTGATAATAAATCAATCAATAAACATACCAGAAAATCCACCGAAGGTATTGTTTGCTGTGTCACAATTTTGTAAGCGAAAGGTCAGCAGAGTCAGCTTATGTTTTCAGTGATGGCATTTCATATTTGAAAAATGAGGCCTGTCACTAAATGCCATCTTACCGCCTCTTTGTCATCTCATCACTCTTTTCACAACTTGTCACACTGAAGCCCTGTCTGTGACATGAGCAAACCGTTAGCTTCCTTCCAGGCAGGCTAGTGGGCTTTATTAATATTTATAGAATAACAGTTTAAGGCCAGCCCCCTTGAGAGCTATCACTCCACTTTGCTGCCGAACACTTGCAAAATATATTGACAACTCCTTTTCAGCACTCCCTTGCCCCTGACAACCTCCCTATGCAGGTGTGCAGCAGGTTTCAAAAATATGACAGAATCTGTTCTGCAGAAACAAAGAACATACTTTTACTCCCATTTGATTAAATAACTTGCACAACTGGGGAAAGCTGAAGTCAACTGTAAAAGACTTGAAAAGGAAATGTAAAAATAACTGGTATTGAAAATTCTTGTTAAAAATGTGGCACACTCATGACGTCATGTCATGGATGTCACCCTGGTGTCTGGTTAGATGAAACGAACAGGCCCTGTTGGCAGCACTCTGATGTCTCAGAGTACAGCCAGCCAGTTTGAGCCAGTTTTCAGTTAAAAGTTTGGCCCAGCACATTTACAGTACGGAAAGACTCTTCTCATGTCACTTGAATCTTTTCAAACTTAAACGCTAGGAAAGCTGACCCTTGACATGGAGTGACATGTACATGTACATAATCAAAGACCAATAGTTTCCATCGTGAGATGCTATCTGATTGCTTGGATTATTGAACATACCGGACACAGACAACAAAATTATTTCATCACTCTTTTGCCCAAATAAACGTTTCCAGAGCCCCATGATCCTCATGGCTACAGGCAGACTATACTATCCCATTCTCTTGCTGGCTTTTAAAGGGGCTATATGTAGTTTTTTTAATGATATGAATTACTTTTTATTGCCTGTGTGTGAAGGGGTTGTAATCTCACATAAAAATGATCTGCTTGATGGGTTTTCTGTTAACTGACGGCCAGTTTGCCTATCTCTCTGTGAAGACTGTGGGTCGGATTTTCTGCAAAATCCATCGGCTGTGACGTGCATGCACACACCCGAGCCTCTTGCCTGCTGATTCTGAGCCGTACAAACAGCAACAAGGCCGCAGCTAACGGGGTCCCCTACCACCAAAACATGGCAGGCTCCTCGCACAACATACTCTAACACAAACTTCACAAGAGGATAAAAAAGTAACAAAACTTTTTTATGTGCTGAAGTCCATCAGGCCAAACGTGAATCAGATCAACTTCGGGTGAAAACACAGTCACCAACAGAAAGGCTTGAGTCATGACGAGACCTCCACTTTGTTTTGGAAACGGCAAAACGGACACAGAGTGTCTTTCATCCTACTGAACAAAACATTACTGTAAAGCATGTGAATATATATTGTGAAAACAACTAAAGACTTAAAGTCTATACTGTTTGAACAATTTTTGCTAGTTTTCTTTCAAACTAAGTCTCTAAACTTGTAGATCCCCTTCTTATGTCACTTCCTGAAATGTCTAAGGGTTCAGGTAAAGGCAGGCAATAAACCTGTTGGAGTTGTAGAAGATGTATTTTCTTTCCTTTGCGATTAGCTGCTATTTTATCTTACAGACATCCACAAATGAATATACCTTCAAGATGCACATCCAAAAGACACACAGAAGCTGACAGACATTTTTTTGTCCTTTCGGAAATTCATAGTCCGTCATACAGCAACCATCAGATCAACACCAATAGACAAACAACCAGACAACTTCTTTCACTACACACCCGAGTGCTATACAAGTTATAATAAGGTGCCGCTCCTCGACACCCAGTTAACTCATTACTGCAACGTTACAACCCAAACTCACAACCCAACCAGGAGAACAAACACGTGTGTACTTTTTCAGCTGAGAATTGCGGCTTACTTTGGCTAGTCTTCAACTCAACGATCAATCATGATTTTAGTTAAATGCTAAAGTTTCTGCTGGCATAACAGCAGGTGCTTTCTGACCAGGAAGTTCTGGTAGGCAACATTAATTTTGTTTCACAGTGGACAGACTGTAATATTACAGAGTTGTTTTCTTTAGCTTGAAATAATCTCATACTTTAGACACTTTCTTCTTTGTCCCTTGTTATTTTCTCTCTCTTCCTCCACTTTGCGAACAGCGCCGTCATAATGATGTCATGTTCACACAGCGTAAGTGCGATGTGCGACAGTTATAAATGTCCGTATCGAAACAGTGTGCTATAGAGTTATATGGATTAAAGGAAGAATTGATTTAATCAATGAATCCTATCAGCCCTAATCCTATTAAATTATTATATTACACCAGTTTTAAAAGTATATAAAATGACTTGCCTGCAATTTGGAAGACAGCATAGTAACATATGCTGACAGGAAACTGGTGCCAAAACAGCTCTGATCTGAAAATGTCTTAAGAGGGGGCTTAATCAGTGAGGAGTATGATAAGCTTCTAAATATCCTGCACCTCCCTATAATATAGCCCTAATTTGTATTCTTTAAAAATGCTGCTGTTACAGCAATCCCAGTTTTAACTCACAGCAACAGAATGATATCTGACATGAATTCGGCACTGAAGTCGAACACTGTGAAGTTAGTGAGTTAAAGCTTACTGTAATACTGTAGAGTAAAATTTTAGTAGGCCTCCTACATTCATGCTTGTAATAAACAACACAGGTACATTTTCTTGATGGCTATTTCGACCAGCTGAAAGTCTTTTTCTCAAGATGAATCTAGCATACACTGTTAGAACAAAATAAATCCATTGTCATTAATGTATTATGATTGTATAAAAATTGCATGTTGCCTGTCCACCTATTCAAACCATTATCATAACCAATAAAATACCTCCATATTGCAAAGATTTAAATAGCCAAGTTTTTTGGTTTTTTTAAACAAACATTTGTGTCTTTATTTTGTTAATCAAACACAGCTAAGACTATAGCAAAAATGTGAAAGTCAAAATAATAAAAGAAATTTGTTTTCTTGGGGTCAGATTTCATACACAACAAAATGCTGAAACCTCACTGTTTTGTTTTGGTTAGACACTAGCCATGTTTGATCTAGACAGGACTCCTCACATCAGGCTAGTTACAAGACAATAGTGTGTATTTTGAATAGAAACCATGAATGCAATATCCCACTGTAAATGAGCACACATCCTCACCGTATCAGTTTGCTTTTTAGAGCTATTTGCCACAGATCTTCAAGCATCCTATGCTTTTTCAGCTACAAACTACAGAAGCTACTACTTCTACTACTACTACTACTCCATCAATGACAGCTGTTAAATCGTTCATGTGACAAGCTAACAGTATGCAAAGCACTGCTGAAAACAACATCATTATGGCAATTTATTAAACCCACCACTCACTGCTTTGATAGGGCTTTGACAGAGAAAATGCATTAGTCACAACTCAGAATTAGAAGATCAGAAGATATCAACTTGTATTAGCTGCCACCACTTTCCTAAAAATCCTTAAACCATTTTAGATACAAGTACACTTGCATTGCAATCAACTGTAAACATTTAAGATTTCTGATAGTGCTGTAGCTATATCATCATTCAAAACATAACCCAGCAATACTGACTGCAGTCTTACTGTATATGTTGCATTTCCAACTGTAAATCACTAGGGTTTAATTACCTGCAAATTAACTGCTGTTTCACTGTCTTGCATAAGATTATCCTAGTCATGATGAAATGACACTAGGGAGGCTGTTCTGATGGGAGGATTCCAAGACGTGGAAAATATAAGATGCCAGTTTGTTAGTCTGATAGCTGCAAGGAATGTAATGCCTGTCAGCTAAAGCACTCTCATAATGTAACCTTCAAACACTGGACATCTTAGTGACATTATTCCTGTCACTTTTTTCAAGTTCAATATGAGTTGGAGTTCAGTCATCAAATTACTAGCTTTTAAATCCGCTGTCCATAGCTGCAGCAAGCCACAGTATATACACAACAATGTGAGTGGGGCAATTTGCTGCAGTGAATTTAACTCTAGTGGTGTAAAACACATTGACTCGACAGTTGGGCAGAGTCAGTCTGTGAGCAGTAGTTGGGAGCAGTTTGAAATGGTCAGCCTCAATTTCTCTCCATCCGTGGAGAGTTTTTTAGCTCGTGATGGGCAATCAAACATGAAGGTTTGTAAGGCCGGCAAAGCCAAATATACTCTATTAGAGCAAATTGTTTGATGATGCTTACTTTGACATTTAATTTTTGACGGTTCTTTTTTGGTTTTGGCTGCCACGTGTCTCCATGTTCTTTCCACATTTGTCAACCACTTTACTTGCACATTTGAACAAAATCTCCCAAACACCAAAACTGTTTTCAGTCACACTAGTGCGATTGTCATCTAGCTAGCCTTATCAACATTTGATTTATGTCTCTGTAGTGCATGTTAACCTTGTGTGAATCTGCTCTACCTCCTGTAATGTTTTGTAGTGATGAACATAGACAACACTGTGCAAGTAAACATACAGATTAGACCAAGCACATTGTGTAATGTAGGCTTATTGGGATAGATAATACCATCCCAGCCACAAGTTAGCGTTGCCTGATGTAGGCATGAAAGTATGCACTGTGTCAATGTTGAAAAAAACATGTTTTGGATGAGTAAATCTATTGACAAAAAACAATTACCTGCTAAAATATATTTTTTTTTAAAACATAGGTACAACAAATTTATTGGACCTTATTCCTGTTTTAACAGCTATTGTCCTGTGCATGTGCAAATACAGTATATGGGAAGAGTATATGGAAATCTGTGTAGAAAATTTGCACATTGAGTGCATACTCCCTATTGTGCTACAGCCAGAAACTGACAGAGATGCTAACAACACTACTGTCATTTCATTGAAGTCAAGTCAAGTTTGCCATTCTTTAATTAGGACAATCAAGAACTTCTATCACAAAAACTATCAGTATACATCCTTTCAGGAGACACTCTTGAATGTGGCCAGAACATTATAATCTGAGAATATGTGGATATGCTTAGAAAATAACGTTGGCACCACTAAGTGCACCTGGTCCTGTAAAATGGCTTCATATTATTTGGCTGTTAACAACCGTGCAGGGCAACCATCAGATCTAATGACCCTCCTGAGATGGCTGCCCATCCCATTACTGATCCAGAACCATGCTTAAAAGTGGGAACGAGACACTGTTTGTCGAAGGCTCCATTATGCTTTCTACCTCCTCTAATGTATAAAAAAGATTCAAAGAAAACTAATCGGAAAATACAACTGGCTCCTCAAATTTAAGTCTTACATGCTGTGAACTAGGCACAAAGAACCTTAACATTTGTATTTGAGAGCCCAGTTCAATGTACCAGCTTTGTGAGTAGATGTAGTGTTTTTTTAGACTGCAGAGAAGGAAATTTGATTTTATTCTAGGGTAATTCTAAGGCCATAGAGAAGCTACCTTGTTAAGTGCATCAACAGCTTCCTTAAAATAATAAAAACTAGTACTATTATTGATATAGCTTGTCCCCCACCAAAAATCAATTGTCTAAGATTTTATACTCATACTGGCCATTATTTTTTACAAAAAGGCAAAGGACCAAGTATAAGTAGCCAGAGGCAAGAAAGCAACAGCTGTAGCCAATGAAGAAAATATATTTCTTTAACAACCTCTGTAGAAATAAAATGTAGGTCTGGCAAATGGTGAGAAATGTGACTTTAAAGTATACAAAAATGGCTCTTCTGTATATCACACACAAAGTATTGTTTGCATTATCAATGTAAGAGATGCAGGATTAATGCACAAAGTGCAACTTCCAACAATGGCCATCACTGTAGGCATGCTCACTTGGACTATCCCCTAGTCTATTCTGAGGATGTTTCTCCTATGTGAAACAACCTATTCTAATATGATTTGAAAATAAATAGGGAGATTTATTTAGTAAAACATGACCAGGACATGAACATGAACATGTTCTACTGTGGCATTGAGCACACAAGAATATATCAAAGTAAAGAATGTAAGGATAACGAGAACCACACCTGCCGATTGTCATTAGCTTCAGCAGCAATGAGAGTCATCCTAAAAATTGCTACATACGTACTATAAAATGTCGGACACAAAGGCGAGTCTGTTGCCGTGTGCCCAGGAGGAGAAATACTACCCTGTGTCTGGGGGCTCAAGTGCAAAATTTCAACCCCAGCCTCACTCCTCAAGTACTTTGTTTGAGTGATTCTGACTTTCAGAGCACCAAACAGGTGTAAGATTCCAGTTCTTTGAAAAGTGGATCTGATAGTTTTAAAGGAAAAAGTGAACACTGTAATGCTCCAGGATAACAGAGAAGGTAAAGAGGCATCTGACATATCCAAATGGATATTATGTTTAATGTTATTATTAAGGTGGCTTATCCTTCATCAAATGCCAAAATCAGCTCTTAGGGTTTGTTTAGGGTTTCAGGACACCTAAATGACATTTCATATTTCCCTTTGTTTTTACATAATCTGTAAGTGAATCATATTAAATGAGACAAAATGGAACACTTCCTTTTATCAGGGTATTCTCTTTGTTTAATAAGTGATATGGGTATCAATGCGCAGAAGACAGAACAGCAATGAAATAAAGCAGTTCTTGATTTTTGTTTATTTTGGAGCAAACAACAGCAAGGTGAAATTGACTGGGGACTGTTTTGCAGAATCATTTAAAAAGCCCTTAGGTTTTTAAATTATTTTAAGGTGCCTGTCACTTTCAATTTTTAAACCCAGGTTAGGTCAGCAATGACCACAAGAAAAACTTTTTAATTAGCTGCTTTTTTTAAATTAGAATGATGCAGCATATGAATCACAAAATAGACGTTTGGCATAGTGTTATACTAGGTATACATCAGAGACAACTGTAGTAAGAAGCAACATTGTGACTATCCACAAAAAATACTGCTTTGCAACAATCAGTTGCTCACTTGCGTAACACCACATGCTTTAGATTTTTTGCAGTGTCTTCAACTTAGCACACAAAGTCAGGAGCTGTGAGAGAGGGGTGGGTGGCAGTGCCCAGCTTTCATGTCCAATAAAGTGGTGTAATAGTGACAGCTACCCATTAGTTCTATGTGTGATAAATCACAGGATGACAGACTGCAGCTTCAACTAAATATAATGCTCTGGGCTAGAAAATGCACCCCTCTGTTTGTTCTACTCAAAGCTGCGAAGTTGAAAAAGCAGGTATGTAAGGATCATTAACTGTACAAATTAACAGGAACAGCAAATGTATAATTTACACATAAATATAAAATATACTCATTTTAACTTTACTGACATACATTGAATTAAGGTTTTCTGTAGTGCAAAGCAGGTAGATGTTACGTTGCGGATTATATTTTTTTCAATGAACAATACAACAATTCCATTGTCATGCTTTTCCCGCTGAGCAACACAAGACCATGGAGAATGTACTCTTCCCCATCCACAGTATCCATTTCCCTCAAATGCAGCTATTCCCTCCCTAGATGGCCATACAGTTCTCACAACAATTATTACTTGAAATACACAATATCTCCCTGGAAAACTCAGGAGAGACAGAGGCATTTCATTGTTTCCTCTCTGTTATCGTTCTGCCTGCATGCGCTGCCAACGTTAGTTCAAATACAACAATCGTTTATGGACTATAACAAGGTCCAACTGCAACTTACATGTCATCTTTCTCTCAGCAATCTGTCCTTTGGAGAATATCTGTGCATTCAGTTCACAATGACACAACAACAAAGGCGAAAAGACAAGCAACAGATTTTTCATTTGGGATCACAAAGGATGGGTTGTTCCCCCTCTTATCATGCAGAGAACTATTGCTGAGGCTGCTTCTCAGAGCTGATCAGCACGACAAAGACAACTGGGAGAATGCAGCCTTGTTCTACAAAGGTTAACCTCCAAGGGACCTAACAACTTCAGACAACTCATTTGATGCATCTATGAACCATTTGCCAAGGACGGAGGGCCCCTGGATTCCCTTGGATTTAACCTCTAATATCTGAGGTCATGCATCCTGCAACAGCTAATGGTGGCACTTGTGAGCTTTATTATATGCAAAAAATAAGCTCTGTTATATGCAAAAAAAAATCACCACACACACAGAAAGTAGTTTATTAATGGTCTGGATGTCTACAGTATGTTTGAATACTTACACTGACTGAAAATAACCCACTAATTTTTTTCCTGCAATTTATATTCAATCTTTAAAAAATGTACTTATTTTACAGTGGAGCAGTTGCACTTTTTTTGATACCAAGTAGGCCTAAAAGAACAAGATTTAGTTTTGACCCAAAAGTGTAAAAAAAAGTTCAGTTAAACATCAATTCACCTTGCTTTAATGCTTCAATCTTTTTCACAATTCTTAAGTACTTGGTAGTTTCTTACTTTTTTTTACTGAAGAAATTCTCCATTAATTTATAACACTAGTAATCAACATTAGTGTGATGCAGCATAAACCCAAAATTTATCACGAGTCTATCACTTCACTCAGAGGACTGTGTGTGTGTTAGTCTTAAAAAGTTGCCCAATCAGAGTGCAAAGCTGGTCTAAGCTGTGTGTAGGGCCCCAACAATGACTCCCAGGGGTCCTTCTCAAGCATTTACTCCTCCAGTCTCAAATGTTTGTGAACTGCAGAACATTCAGAAGAGAGGTAGCCTATCTTAATTTATTTCACCTAACTTAATTGGTTTGATTGTGACTCCATGTGCAGTTTTAAGGCTTTATCTCATAAATCTATCAGGACAAACATATTTTTAAAAAGCCTGTGGTAAATTCAAAATACAATTTGATATGACTTTAATAATAGGACTAAAGTTAGTTAATGATTTGTTTTAATGATGTTGTTAATACCATGTTATTTCTTGAAAGAAGACCCCGTTGTGAATTTTATTCATATTAGTTTGTTCTGAATAACATGCTGTAGCAAACTATCAGGTAAGCATCTTTCCCTAAGCCCTAAGCCTTGGTCTATTTGTAACAGGACCGCCAGACACATATACTCAACTAGGTTACTGCTAACCACACCAAGAAATAGAGGCTAATATACAAAGTTGCATATGGACTCACCTGTAAAAAAGAAAAAAAGGGGGTGGGGTGCTACAGTCCAAATGTCAACCATAAGAAATCTACGTTTCCCTTTCAACCCCTTTAGAAACCGCAGTTGTAATGTAACGCTATGTCGGTCCTATTCACAGCCGTTTAGACAAGGTTAGCGCACATATAGTCTTCATACAGCAGAGCACTTTAACCTACCTCTAAATACAGAAAGCAAGTCCTGATCCGTCTTCATCCGTTATTTATGTACCTATCTCACATCATTTAGGACGCGCTGCAGATATTCCTGTTCCTGAGCCTGCTGGCAGAGGTATAGCCTAAATGTGTGTGTGTGTGTGTGTTTTATCCCTTACTAGCTACCGAATTCACACAGTGCGATGTTAAGGCGGTCTTCAAACGCTCTAGGTTGCTAAAAAATCGAGGAGCAGGTAGCGTATCGTGCAGCACCGTTCACGAAGCACCGTTAATCTATCCCTTTCCCAAGAATAACGTGCGGGTAAATGGGCAGATTTAGAAAAGACAGCATAAACAAACGGTGCAAATGCCAAAAAAGCCTCCGTATGTTAGAGTGAAACTGATCGCGGCTCCCTACGTTAGTTCTCCATGTATGATCCGCGACTGCATGATGCTTGTATGCAGTGTTCTGCTTTTTCTTTTTGCAACACTGGCAAAAATCTCACTAAAATGAACCTTACCATTCTGAAGACATCCAATGTAGCAGGCCTGTCCCGTTGACAATTCAACAATATAGTCTGGGATGCCCCCAAAAAGCCCTTATGCTTCTACTTGGTCTCCTTCCTCTTCTTCCCTCCCTTTCGTTTTGATAGTGCCCAAAGCAGGCGAGTGTATTTCCACTGTGCACGACACGGTACGGCAGAAAAAAATCCTCCTCCTCCTTCTGCTCTTCCAAGGTGCTGCTGCTGCTTACAGAGCTCTCAGAGAGGCACACATGGATGAGAGAGGCAGCCGTCCAAAATGCCCATTAGCAAGCACAGACCTAATTGAACGCCGTGAAAATCCTTCGGGAGAAATATGTGAAATAGTCCCCGGACACACAGTGGGAGATAAGGTGACACGCCGGCCGATATGCTGGGGAATGACAAGCTGCGTGGTCCCTCACGATTTACAATTACGAGTTCGGAGCAGGGATGAGTGTGCGACTGTGCGTGGTCGCCCCCTTCGGTCTTACGCTATAGTCCCTCCAAATATTTCCCCGTTTCTGCTTTTTTCCTGTCGGTTTTTTTCTACCCGGGAAAAGCCTAAAATAATAATAATAATAATCCTCTATTGTACTTTTATTCCCCCAATATATGGAAGGCCTTTTCATCTAGGAAAAAATACAAACAGATGAACAAGTTGGAGTGTTAAAATATTCTGTGGCCTCCCACATATTTACCATGACTTGACTGTTTAGGTCTGAAGTATAACCTATCATTGTCAAACCATAGTCAAAAGTCAAAGATGACTTAGTATTGTATAATTATTACCACTTATTAGGTCATAATAACTCAAAATTAGGGCTTACATACTGTAATTGTGCCGTACATTTAAGTCATAATCAGTCAAGAAATAATATATTGTCATAACGTAAGCAGGTGTAATGCATTCTGTTGTACCATTAATGTACAGAGTATCATGTATTGTGTTACTGGAAGTGCACATATGAAATGACTTTGTTTTATAGATGTGCTTAACTGTTCTAATTAAGATAATAGCAGCATATTCAGCATTCTATCCATCAAATCTATCAAACATGAATTAGGCTATGAGACACTAAGACATGTCTGTAAGATACAGTACAAACTCCTACTGTGCTAAGTCATAACTATGACCCTAAATAAAATTACAGTCTTTGATACATTGTTAAGCTACAGTTAGTTAGGTTCTTAAGAGAAAGTTTTTTAGCAAGCAGTTACAGTACCTGGCAGGGATATGCTTTTGTAAGTTTGAATAGGCTTTCGGGGTAAACCTATAATCAGCTGTAAGTGGTTGGCTTGACAACATATTGGCAAATGTTTAATAAAGAACTGCAACATCTGTTTAACATTAACTGTGATGTTTAAACAATTTTGCATTACTAATATGTGCCAGGTAACAAGTATATTTTAGCATTAGACAATGTGCACAAGTGTGTTCCTCAACCTCTCCTGAAATCTCACACTCTGATCTCTGAGTTTGGTAGGTTCATGAGGAAAAAGACCATCTGTCTTGTTCCATCTGACAACACTTTTGTCTGGCCAGGTTCTGATCCTAAATCCATATACTTATCTCCAATTCCTAGTTTCTCCTTGTGGGTTAAAAAGACCGGTCAAGAGTTCCTGGCCCTAGAAGTATGTTTGGTCACCCAGAGAACAAGAGAGGGGCCATGTGTGGCCTTTAATTCACTGCATTGTCTGCCAAAAGCTAATCTTGGCCAGACTCAGAGTCTTACTGCTTACGGACTGTGAATGGATGAGTGAAAAGTTAAATATGCTTTCAAATGTAAAACTGAAGACTGGCCTGGTATTGTGGTCTTGTCATTGTGGGAATGTGAGATTTTCCGTTGACCCAGGCAACAGGAGGAAAGGGGCCAGCTTCAGTTGAGAAGCTGAATTCAGGCTCATGTTTGCAGGTGGTGGGCTGTAATTCACTGGTTATGCACTACTTTTCATGTGGTCCCATGTGTGAAAAATAAATGGACAGTTACATCCTGTTGCTCACAGTCTGTACTCAACCATCAAACAGAACTGGTGGCATGCTGTACATCATATATGAAATGCACATAAATTAAAGCTGTGTTCTATAATGTGACCTGCACAAATCAATACACCGACTGTGCTGTTTTGGGGCTGGTGCACTGCCTCTGGGACCCTCACGTCCTCTCTGCATGTTAGCTTCACAGCAGCAACTGTAGCAACAGTTTCCTCATGCTCAACTTAGCTAACATTACTTAGATTACTTGCTGTGACGTTCACTCTATATGGTATTTGTTGTGCTGTTAGAATGCTTCACAACCGCTTACTCCACCTTTAAGCTGCTATAATAATTTTGTAATAACAATGAATCTATGTTCCTGCTGCCCCTAAGTGGATACAAACTCAGTTACAGTAGGTTTAAAGTAAAATAAAATACAATTTTTATTGTATCTCTAGAACATGTTGTCTATATGGATGCACATAAATAATCAGAAGATCCATATCTCTTTACTTTATCATTAGATAGATTGGTAGATATATCAAATATCAGATCATGATTTTTTTTAATTAATTGATCTGTGATAATATCAATTATATATTATTATTAATATTATATAACCATTTAAAGTCATATAGCATTCACACTCTTGTTAATCAATAGCATATTGTAGATTTCTGACTGTCTGTCGGTGAATAACTTAGTTTACATGAACTTATGAGATTTACGTCCGCAGCACTGTGTTCTTGTGATATCTGAAGAAAAAAATGTGTTTGCTTTAGGAACAAGGCTCAGTGCTGTAACTCAAATTATATGCCCCATAAAACTCCTAATTAGGGAATGCTTGGCTATGCTGTACCCACACCCACTGAATTCTTTTTTCTTTTCACTTTCCTATTTCTTTGTTAATGAACATAGGAGATCATTAGAAAACACAACCTTACTGTATGTGTGGTTCTCTGTTCTTGATATTTGTAAGTGCTGGGTGACATTTAGTTGCATCTTATTTGTCACAGCACATATTTTGGGAGAGTGCTTCTATCCATCCATCCATCCATCCATCCATCCATCCAGATATTGATATCTTTGACAGGACTTAATGTTACATTGGATTTTTATATATAAACCTCATTGGAGGTTTATAATTGAAGGTGAAATTGAAGGTGTATAGAACAGTGTACCATTACCCATAATTGAGACTGTGTAAATTAAATTATTTTATTATTATATTCACCCCACAGCAAGTGGCAAATCAAATCTAACAGCGGAATATGAACAATGATCTTTAATAACAGCAGATTTGGTTCTCCCGTACCTTGAGAAATCCTGCTTTCTGAATATTGAAACCAAACTATTTTTAATATTTACCTCTCATTACCATTTGGAGCAGGGGTGGAAATTAAGTTTTTGGCTCACCTGCCAAGGTGGCTGGAAAAAATCCACTGGCCAAACATATTTTTTACCCGCCAAAATAATAAATTGCCTTTTGTGCCACGTATACTTTTTTTTAATATCCTTTTAATTGAGATAATAAGGTATTATGTCAAATACAAATAGGCCAGAGTGAAATTTGAAGCAAAATTATATTATTGCAATTAAATGTACTTAAAACATAACAGTAAATTGTTTTCTAAACTGAAAAGATGCTCAACTTAATTGTCATCTCTGCTCACTCTCGTCATGCTTTGTCACTTTCTACAATCACCCTCTTCTGGCCTCCTGGTTCTGACAGAGTCTTGGTGCCACAGCATCACAGTTTTTGTGGGATCAACATTTTTTTTGTACAGCCTGTGGATCATTCTCATTGATCTCTGGGGTGGACAGCTGGACCATCAGAATCTGACAGTGTGTCAGACACTGGCTGGACCGCCAACTGCCCAGCTAAAAGCTAAAAACACTCCTGGTACAACTTTTGAAATTAGCTCCCAACTCTAGCTTTCATGCTGTCTCATTTCACGGCGGTATTGGGCCAATCTTGTTGCGCTTTATGAAATGTATGGAGCAGATTTTATCCACCTCTCAGCAGGAAAAGTTGGTGACAGACACGAGACAGAAAGACGGAATGATCTGTTTATGAAAAGCCACAGCCGACATGCTGCCGCACGCCGCTGCTTTCTGTAAAGCCAGTCCTCTATGTGAAAGCACACATGGTCACGGGATAAAGACATAGTAAAACACATGTAACATGAAAAAACATAAAAACACCGGCAGGAAACATCACTGTAGATCCATCTCATCTGACACAACCTGTTCCAACTTCTCCCCTCTTGTAGGCGCTACAAAGCACTGTACGCCAAAACCAACAGACTCAAGAACAGTTTCTTCCCACAAGCCATCACTCTGATGAATAGCTGACTCTGTTTCACAATGTCAGGAACCATTCCTGTGCAATAACCCAGTAACTCTGCCACCTGTTCACTGGCTACCACTTACTATATATTTATCATTCTCTATTTTAGAGCTATTCATACTGTTCATATTCATATTGTATATTGGCCTACTGTATACCAAATACACCTACCTAATGTACATAACATCACACATAATACTTATTTATTGCAGCGTTATTCCAGCGTTCTTTGCACTCACGGTGCGCTTGTATGTGCACCTGTATATCACATCCACCTCCGACGTGTACATTGCACTATTGTCTCAATCTGTCTGTTTTTGTTCATAGTGTGTATGTGTTCTCTATACTGTAGCCTGTGTTTAATTATTATTGTCTTATTGTATTATTGTTTAATTAAGCACATCGTTAGCATTGTCCAGAGTCAAATTCCTCATATGTGTACACATACCTGGCAAGAAAGCTGATTCTGACATAAACTACAACCAATAAACGCCCCTAATCCGTGTGTTACACAATTTTAGATACTTTGGTATATCGGGGACCAATTTAAGTGCGACACACAACCAACAAGAACGCCGGTCTGCTGCTAATTACCGTCAAATAGAAATTATATGCCGAATACATTTACCCCCCAATGTGGTGGGTAGCCTTCCAGCATTTGGCCATGAAACAGACAATCCACCTGCATTTGGCGGGAAGTGGTGTTAATTTCCATCCCTGGTTTGGAGCCAGCAATATGTTTGGTGTTATAGCTTCAATGTTAACATCCAAAGGGCTTAAGCCCTGTGTGGAGATGGGTTAGCAGTTACAGGACTTGCTTCTCCTTTATGATGAATAAAACCCCAATAAGTTATAAATTATAGTGTCTTCTTTATGAATCAGATGTAGTGTCAAAACAGTGGTGGCTGCTTTAAGATTTGTGAATAACAATGCTAATAACAATATAAGACTAGCAATTCCCATAATATGTTATATTATGGGAAGCAATGCTATTTCAGCTTTGAAACTGAAATGAAAATTGTTCAGTTAACATTTATTTTGTTAAAAACAAAAAACCCAATTCTTTCAAAACTGTGTACAACCATATGTACTGCTAAGAGAGGGATGAAATTATCTGTCTGCAACTATTTAGTTTCTACAAATAAACAAGAAATTATATTTGTGAAATGTTTTGTCATTTATGATTGCCACTTAAAACTAATTAGGTTTGTAATTCATATTATTTATCGGTTTAATATCAGACCTCAATAAAGATTTCCATTCAGAATCTCCATTATCTCAGTTACATTCTGCTATAAAAACCTGAGGCAACAAGTATGTGATGTAGTGCTCATTGTGGTAGAGCAATACCATCTTTGTAAAGAAGCATATTTGGACCATACAGTCTATGATTTTGACCTAAAATGTTTACTATTACAGAAAATTTAAGCTTTGATGAAGCGCCCCTTTATTCTTCAGCTTTATTTCTAAATTGGCCACTTAAGAGCAACTTCGCCTGAGCAGACTTCAGACCCTGTTTAGGGTTTGCATTTCATTTGGCCCGACTGCGTCTGTGATTGCCACTTTCAGTGCAGCTGAAGAAAACAATTTTTAGAACCTTCTCCAGTTTTTGATGTTCTCTCAAGATCCTTGTGTTGACAGCTAGTGAAATAGTACTTCCAATTGTTTGTTTGTTTTCAATTTTAGCAAACCAGTTTGAGGATTTTCTCATCAAATTGCCAAGTCAAACCCAGCCTCAATCACAACTTACTGCATGGCAAACTTTCACTGCAGTTCTCATGCTTGTCAATTCTAAACTATTCCCCTAAAGCTGTAATAGGATCAGGGCTCCAAGCTGCTTCCACATGATTGATGAAAGATTAAAAGGATTGTTGAGATTGAAGGCACATTTAGCTCCCTGCTGAGGTCCAATTTCTTGTCCTTGTGCTTTCAGTAGGGCTGCCACCATGCAGATGAGAAGATCACTGCAGTGAATGACGATAATGTGAAATCGTTGTGAGAAAGTCTTAGAGACATGGCAACAGGGACAGACAGACAATCATTTCTAATCGGACTATTTGCTTTCCTCAGGAGAACTAGTGTCAGTAATGCTCATGGAGGTGAGGGAATAAATAAGAAAAGGAAAAGAATAATGTGAAGAGAAAAAAAAACCCTGAGCTTTCAAACGGCTGTGAATTTATGTGATAATAGTGTGGATTTCTGCTGTTAGTGATCATGTACTTGTTTAACCCCACAGGAAAATATGACAGTTTCTTGACTGATGACAAATGGCCTTACACAAACCCAATTATGTATGTTTTCCTTCTAGAAGCTGTAATAATCAAGAGCATTTCCATGTGCCTTAGATTTGTCCTTCATGCACAAGAACATTTAGGTTTGAATTATAATATGCAGTACAACAACATCTTAAGTTTTTCTTCTATTTAAACATTGTTAACAGAATCTAGAACAGTAGGCCACACGTTTGTCCACTAAAGACAAAGATTGACAAATTCAGTTTAACAGGAATTTTCTTTCTTACGACAAAACACATACAAGAAGCCGTTATTACTGTTCTCCGGCAGGGTATCGATATCAAGTTGAATGTGTAGGAATCCTGTAATTAGAGGTCATTCTGCTAAATAAAGAACTGGCACTTTAATTAAATAAGGTGGTAACTTGTTTTTATAGAGTATTATGTTCTCAGTCGTGTCATGCAATTATGTGGGGCGTAACACAACTTAAGCGCCTTGACGTGTCATCCAGTCATTAATGTTACACAGATTCACTGGATTGAAACATTTCAATTAATGATTTTATTGACTTTATCAAGCTGCAGCATATTGCACCATGTGTCATTGTGGGCACACTGTGTTTCATGTGATGTCTAACACACCAGATGACATATTCCTCTGAAACAGAGACACTGGGTGTGTTTTGCCCTTGAAAATTCTGTCATCCCTGTGACCTGAGCCATTACTCTGTGGAGGCATATGATTAGTGGTGACCAACAGAGATAACGACAGCATGTCCATCAAAATCAGGTTGCAGCTTAGTACCCTGACTGTGTTGTCTTAATATGAGCTGAAGTGTGGTGTCAGGGTCTAAGGTCAATTCACCTAATTCAGCAGTCCATTACGTCTGTTCCTAAGCCAGCTCACCACGACTGACATTTATTAATATGTGGCCCTAAGCAGAAAATAGCTGTGGTATAGTCAGAGACACCTTCAGAAGCAGGCTATGAAAAATACAACAATTTATGGACTTATGCATGCAAATATGTTGGATGCTAAACAGATGATATGAATTATATAGTAGGCTTAGCTTGCAATAATTTACACACAATCGTACAGTGATAAACACACACGTCATCAAGTGTAACTAGTGCAACAATAATAATATTTTTTCTCATCCCATTTCTTTTAATTATAGAAGAAAGACTAGATTCTTGTTGAGTCATCTGCAATTGATCGAGACAATTGAGAAACAATCTCCAAACAGAGTGCTGCCTCATTCAGAGGTAGAGAAAAAGCCCTTGATCAGTTCATGGTGTATGGTCTGAATATAAATGTAATCAAGATTGTTTTGCTTGGATCCCACTCTAAAGACCACTCAAAGCCATCAGATATTATCAGCTAGTGAGCAGCATCTGTGGTCTGACCTCATCCACTGCACCGTCCCTCACAAAATGACGGAGTTATGACTGGCATAGAGGTGAGCTAAGCTGCTCGCTTGTAAATGAGTGTGGTGTGCCACAGTCTTCATGCCTGTCACGGACCGCTCATTATTACTTTTACAAGGGTTGATTTGCATATGGGTTATGTTGCTTTAGACCGTGGACACAGTATGTATATAACAGATGTATTACAAAAATACAATATTGAAATAAGTATGTGCAGTGTAAGTAGGGAAGACATGAAACACGTTTATACCAGCAGCAGCACAATAAAGCTTTCTTAAAGATTTACTTTTTTAATAAAAAACTATTATTTTGATTTTGATGTGAAATATCCCATTATGAACAACATATAGTATATTTACATCATAAAGATGATTCATTCACTAAAACCATACAGTATGTGTCACATGGCTTGAAATTTGCTCGACAGAAAATACATTATCTTCCTCCTGTAAGCTTATATATCACATTTTGATCAGAAAATGTCTTAATGCAAAATTCATTTCAGTTAAAATGCTATATTTTCAAACAAGTTTGCTTTAATTAAGTATTCAGTAGTGACTTTAAATATGCAGACTTGTTTATAGTTGAATAACCATTTTCTAATCTTTCATCCATTCTTTCACAGCAGCAATTAATCCATTTTTGACAGTTATCACCTAGACTACAGTCTCTAAAAATACACCATCTGCAAACTCCATTTGATCATCCTCAGACTGTGCCAGTATAATAAAACTACATAGCAACATGTTTCAAACTTTACCGAGATCCTCCAAGGCCTTGCAGCTGATTTAAGTGACCATCACTTTATCTTTTAACTTTAAAAAGCAACAGAGCAGGAACCACTTATTTCAATAACCACAAATTATTAAACACTGTTTCCATAAACCTCATATAACCCACAACTCACCAAACCAGCCTATTTGTACTAAAAGGATGATTAATAAGGCAGAGAATAATCACATACTTGATCACTGTTAAGTATGAGGCAGTTGTGTTATTGAAAGATACATTTTGATTTATCACTTCTAGTAGGTGAAGTGTCCATACCTGCGGACCTGCTAATTTAGGCATCCACAGTAGCTTAGCTCTATCTATGTCTTGGTTAAGGCTTAGGCTGGCAAGACATGGATAAGTTTACATTTAAGTCTTGCCTAAAGCAGTTTGCACAAAGCCTAGCAGAGCCAGCATAAATCTTGCAGGCGCAGTTATATTAGACCAGAAAAACAACAAATGAACTGAGCTTGGCAGCTGAAGCCAGTCCAATCTGCAAGCTGTGTAGTTGTTTGATGATGACGAAAATTACCAGCACTGCATTTCGAAACTAAAACTAAACACCTTCAACTCTTCAATTCCATACTCTCCAAACACGTGCAAATGCTTCAAATAAGCTTCGACGCATTTCTCTACGAACGTAAACATTTTCAGAGACCAATTCTTATTTTATGTACATAAAATTTCAATAGCAGTAATTTTAGTAATTAGAAACAAATCCAGTCCATACTTAAATGAGCAAGCCATTACATATTTTGGGTAATTAATTTAGTACTAGCCCAGATTTTAACATCAACATTGATATTACAGTATGAGTATTAGGCAGCATAAGGAAGGGATTTTGTGGAATTTGAGCCTGCCCCATTGTGTTCATTGTCAGCATTCAGTGGAGTAATTAAGCTATTTTATAAATGGTTTGGCTAAGAGACTCTTTTCTGCACTCAAGACAAAGTGCCTCGCAAAGTGTTTGACAGTGGTTTTCACAGTTAATATACATTGTCTCCAAGAAAAATGTAAACCTCACAAGCCAGCCACCAGCAGATATAAATGGTTTTGAATATCATTTCCTTGGTATGATTAACAGCCATTCTCACTTTTTCATGTCTTTCTACATTTGAGTAGCAACTGTGAGGGGTCACTGCTAATTGTCATTCCTGTCAGTAATTTCTTAAATTACAGCCAAAAATACCGATTAAGGAGCTCTGTCCTCTTTGTCAATTTCTGAGGGGGCTCATTATTGTCTGAGCTTAATAAGTACATTAGTAGATGATGTAAGAATTCTATTGCTGTCTTCGTTTTAAGATGACAGGGAAATGCTTTAAACATTTTTAAAAGGTTAAAACTATTCTGAAGGAGGGATCTTCACGTAGAATATGTAAAATCTTCTATGTTTTGACAGTTTTTTTTAAGTGACTTAACAACATGTCTGGACATTTATATACATTTAAAAAAGGAAACTGGATGACTTGGATGAGCCATTTAAAAAATTGTGCCATATTCATAATGCAGATTGCTTTCCACCACTGATTACATATCCTTCCTTAAGTGTCAATGTGAAGTGTAAATATTATTTTTCTTAAAAAATGTAGAAAATATGTCATTGACAGAAATCCTCATAAATACTATAATTTAACATTTAATTATCCAAGGAAGGTTGACTTTCCCCGTTGAAGCTTATTCCAGCATAAAATGGGCCGATATATGTGATCAATATTATGGATAATATGTATAGATCCCGGCCATTTTCACTACTACAATCTAGCATAATACATCTGTAATACAAGTAAATTGCACATCATAAGGAATATAATAAAATGCTTAATCAGTAGACAGGTTTTAGATAGTTATTTCAAACTATTATATGTAGAGGGTTTTATATAAAATTAGGTGCAAATTTAATCTCTGTGACAAACAGACTGTTAGGTCATTGCCTGCAGTTTACTATATTTGTAAAGACAATATGCTATTCTGTGGTTTATTTTATGTTTTCTACAAAAAAACAGTGTCCTAATACAGTATATCTACTTCCAGGGCTGTAAGATTGTAATAAAGAAATATGACTTTTCACTATTCAGTTTCCCTGCATCAAGTACAAACAAGTAAACAACTGAAAGGTCTGACAACTTGCCAGTGATTAGCAGAAACTATTTCCATCCGCAGAGAAGAGCATCTACCATCATATGACTTTTGTAACATACTGGCACTGATGCAGAAGAGCTCTATCCTATTAAGTATTGACCAGTAAAGACTGTGTTTCCGACTCACTCACTTATTGCCTCTAGCAAAGATCGTGTGAGATGACCCGATATGTGACCCCATCCAAGGTAGCACCTGCGAGTTTCCTCAGAGAGCGCTGTGCCCGATAAATGAGTCTATGGTGACGAGCAGCTGATGGAGTGGCTAGCAAAGGTCATGATGCTTGGGGAAGTACCTTTGAGCTCTCTCATTTCAATTTGGACCAACATCCCTTTTGCAAATGCTTGATAACCTTGGCCAAAGGTCAGCCTGGTGGAACCAAAATCCATCATTTGGTTCAGATTCTACCTTTTCTATTAGAAATTAGAGTTCAAATGCAAATGTTGGTTGAAGCAACACTTGTTAAAAAAGGAAGGCATCTAATTTAGTGCACTGTGTGTCTGCAAAATTAGGTTGCATGCTGCTTGCACTTAGGTGCACTGTAGCTACTGACTAACAAGGCCCCACAGGGTGTTTAGTAGCAACAGATGCTGGGAAGCATGCAGAGCATTGTGTATTTTTGTTTCTTGACATATATTACTTTTTTGCTTTCATGCACCCATCGAGTTTTATCACCACTTCACACACAGGTGTTGAGCATTCTTTATGATTTCTTTCTATGTCAGCCTAAAATTTTTTAGGAAGACAGTTTTTCAGGACAGAATAGGAATTTTTCATAGCAGAGAATAGGATTTTTCTTTCTTTCTTTTTTTTCAATAAGATGCACAAAGACATTTTGCCAGCTTTACACCTTGGCTGTATACAGTGTTAGTGAGCATGTGTATGCATGAGAGAGCCACAGAGAGAGAAAGTGAGAGAGATACAGGAAGCGATGGGGTGAAAAGGAGATGGAGAGTGCAATTTGTATGGCAGTGCAGACACCTTGCAGCACATATGGACACAGGGGACAATTGACCTGAACGCTGTCTGCACTCACCCATACTCACAACTGAAGATAGCCTTGATAAAATGTCATCTTTCAAATGGTCTTGTGGCAAGCTATGGCCTCATAGCCAGTCTGCACCCCAGACTAGCTCCATAGATGGAGGAAGCAGGTGTGAATACCTTGAAAATAATGCCCTTTGCCATCTCCAGCAGTTAAAATTTGCATCACAGGAACAACTGCAAAATGTCAGTGGTCAATCAGTTCAAATAATCTTGGCTACAGAATATAAAGCACAGCATATCCATGGTGTTGATAGAAAATGTAATGAAATGACCCCTTGTCTCCAAGAAAAGAGTGAAAACTAATTTGCCTCAGTGAGTCAATTTTAAGAAGGGGGCAATTCATCCATGGAAATTAAACATATCCCTGGGGTAATATATCTAAATATGCATGGAAAATTGTTTTTTCTTTTTCTTTCAGTCGGTTATAGCATTGCAAGTGGAACAACATGTAGTTAGGGGGGGCTGTTCTATTTTCATTTGTTTGCATTTTAAAATAAAATCCGACTTGGGGCGGTTGAACATTATTCACCGGATTTACAAAAGCACCATAAGCTATACATGATAACAGCACAGAGCTGTTGAACAAAGCCATTTTACAACGGCCTATTGAATTCTGCCAAAGTTCAGATCCTCAGGTCATTAGGGAGTCCTATGTGTGGCTGGCTGTGCATTCGAAAGCTAGCTGGGTACAATTGTTTGGCTCAGTTCTTTACTTCATTAATGCACATGAACTGCTCCCAGGCACTATCGTCAATGCTAATGAGCATATTAGTTTGCTCCAAGGCCAGCCACTGTCTTTTGATCAAGTTAATATTGGTCGAAGATGCATGGAACCTAGCACGAAAAGGACAAAGGGGAAAGGATGATTTTGCATTTGTGGCTTTTTTAAGTCAAAGGGTTAGGTTCGTCCAATCTCTTTTCACTACATCAGCCTAACTAGACCAGGTGATTAAAAATCACACAGCTCCTGTGGTTTTTATTGTGCTCCAAAGCAAGATGTTGGGTATTTCTCCTGCAAATTAATTTTTTAAAAAGTGCTTTTTATATATGCCCTTTGGTAAAAAAACAAGCACTTTGCTCTCTTCTTAATGGTGCCACAGTTCATTAGCATTTGATGTTGAGATGAGCTTTTGCAGTCATATCCTACTCAGATGTGTTATATTAATGCCTTAAAGGTCCATTGTGTAATAGTTCGGAGGATCTATTGAAATAAATACAATATAATATACATCTATGTTTCCAGTGGTGTATAAACCCCTTACATAATGAACCATTATGTTTTTATTACCTTAGACTTAAAATTATTACCACTTACACACTGAACCTTTAAAATGATGCCCAAAATGTATCTTTTGAGAATAAAACTAAATTGTTGTCCAACAGAGGAGCAAGCTCTCTAACATGCCGAAACCAATGCATGTACCTTTCCACAAGGTGGAGAGAGTTGTGCCTGAGGATTGAGAGAAAAAAATTATTTAGACGTGTTTGGCAAAAATATGAGTACAGTTTGGAGCAAATTGCTCATATGGATGTATGGTGGATAAGTAGAATAAAGTGACTGTAAATGACTGTACATGTTGACATACATGAATAAATGTTTTTTGTGTGGCTTAGTTCTTCTGTTATGTCTTTCTCTTGTGTTTTATTACTTGACAGCGGACAATTACAACTATGTTAAGAGGAAAAGTCCTTTCAGATGGTGTGAAACACTGAATTCTTTACAATCAGCCCACACGCTGTGATTCTCAAAAGAGCAATATTGCCATATGTGGGAGAAAAAATGCACCCTGAACACTGTGCAGAGTGCTGAGCCAGAAAATGACAGATCCATCTCAGCTACTTAAAAACACATCTCATTAATAACAGCAAAAATGACTGATTACTCATATTGCACTTGATTCAGGGTACACCCACTCACATTAACAGTTGCATGCACACAAGTGCACCCCCCACACACACCATAAGTGTGCTTATAGTGATGACCACGATGCAAAACAGACTGTCTGCATCATTCTAGGGAGTTCAGAACATACTTGTCTTATATACTATGGCAATTCTCTCCCATTTCCCACACAGCTTCACAGTGAAATGGATGAAGTGAAATACGTTGCAATATTTTGAAGGGCTGCAAATTAAAAGCTTTGATTTTTTGTAAGCCTAATAAGATCCATATGTGATTGGGACTGGACACAGGTAAACAAGCAAACAGATCCTATGTACAGCAAATAATGAGGATGGACAGTATGAACATTCTTATGTTCATTACTTCATGTGCCAAACCAGTGGTTATCAAATGATATCCAGAGAGTAAACAGCCCATAACAGAAATGGAATGGTGAAGGAGGGAATTTAAGACAAAAGGAGCCGTGGGTGATGATAGATGGGGGTGAAAAAGCGTATGAATCTGGCCAAGATCACAGGCATCCATCCCCACCTGTCACAGAGTGACTAATTTCCAAGCGGGAGCTGGGCACTGGCAAGCCTAGCGCCTCAGGTCAAAAGAGCCACTTGGGTTACAGCAAGGTCCTCTGTACTGGCTGGGAGATAATGGCTGGGAGCTTACATGACACACCATGCACACCACCTTGTTACAGAGGCTGTCGCAGCAATGGGACCACACATTTGATCAATCATCTAGTAGTCGTCACTGCTGGTAATACAGCATGGCCATTGTATGTGGAACGTGTGGTGCAATTTCTCCCGAAAGTGGCTAAAGTGCAGTGTCCATCTGTAATGGAGACCATAGTATGCGATTAATGTGCCTGACAGAAACACCCACATCCATGGCATGTACGGAATGTGCTGTTCATATACTGTAGAGTCTTTCAGGGAGATTATAACAATGTCCTCTAGTCTAACTGATGACAGTAATAATGTTGTTGTACCTAACGAATGCCAAGTCATCCTGAAAATGATCACAACAAAGATAGATTTTGCTGAACTTCTTTAGCCATTTTCTCTTCCTCTACATTCTGTATTTGCATACCCCAACATCATTTAAACTATATAACTACTATATCACTACTATTGCCATAACTGTCACAAAGAATGCAACAACTAATTCTTCCATTACTATTATTAGTACTACTGGTGTCCTCTACACTAACTACATTGTCTACAATACTTGCATACTCTATGTAGTAGTATGTGTAGGTACAGCTATAGCTGTAACCTGACTAGACCTTACCTACCCATAGATTATTTGATTAAGTTATTGCCTACACTAATGTAATACAACCAGTATTACATATACTTCTCATACTAATACTGTAGTTACTACTACTACTACTACTACTACTACTACTACTAGATTGATAAAAGCATTCCAAAATTAGTAAGAATAAACTAATCTACAGATACAAAAATAACGTTAAAGGTTGTTCCAAAACCACAGGGACTTGGGAAAAGACCTGATTACATTTTGTTTGCAGTCTAGACTGTTGAAATGCAAATGCCAAATAGTAGCATAATGAAGTGCCTCCAAATAGTTCTACTATATTTTGTGACTCAGGCCTCTATAATGAAACAAAAATAATTATAAGTGCTACCACAGGGTAATCATCCTTTAGTGTAATAAACCTGAGCACTGGATCACAGGTTAGGTTGCTCTCTGAACTGCGCGAAATTACTTCCTCCTCTCCACTTCTTCAGCACCTTTCTCTGTTCCTTGCTGCAATAAAAAAAAGATGTCTCTGACTTCTGCTCTCATTTTGTCGATTTGCTAGTAATGTTGGTAACCTACAAACTAAAATTTGGACTTTTGTCCAACACTCAAAATATTAATGTGATATAATAAATCCAGTAATCTGCATACTACGTTACATGTACTGATATCGATACATGTCAGTTATTGTGGGTGAATCTCCCCTTTCTAATAGAGAGGTTTTGTGTTGTATTTCTTAGTTATTGCAGTGCTTATGTCCTTAATGTCTGGATTGATCTTAAAGCTACAGATAGGGTCACCTATATTGAAAAGTCTAATAGAGAAAGGTGGCTGAAAAGGGTCATGCCATAAAGTCAAAGCAAAGCAAGCTGTTAAAGGGAGTATATGATGTTAGGCATTAGCATTCTCTGTGACATGATTGTTAATATTCTGATTTACAAGTAGATGTGCATGTGTAAAGAAGACACTGGTCCATTATTTAAAAAATCTAGATTTCAAAGGCTTGACTTGTCTATTGTACATCTCCTGCTCTCTTCTGATACCTCAGAAAGGTCTCAAAGAAACAGGATAGAAAATGAAGAGGCAACTCATTGTCTCCCAATGTCTACATCATCAAACCAGCATTATACATCTGAAATAGAGCAATATGCCTCATGTTTGTACGGAGGAAGGGGAGAGTATTTTTACTTAAGATTCTTTTTTTCATGAAGTTGGTAAAATGTACCTTTTGGTGTACTTTGCTATAGATACCAAGTGAAACTGAAAATGAACGTGTATGCATTATTTGGGTTGCAGGAGCTTACTGCTAATACATCCACAGCCCTGTCTTTTGTTTAAATTCTTGAATTTACATCACAGTAAGGATGAACAGGTATACCACTGTCTAAACAAACAAAAATAATTTACTTTGACATTGAAAATATGACATTGTGGTTAGAGTCATTAATCGCATATCTATCATAACACCTGCTGTTTGAGCATGCTCCTGTATCTTTTATTTACTATTGAAGTCAAATTTCAGATCCTGTGAACAGCTTTCTTAAATATTAACATAATGCTTGCCTTGTATCATACATTTCTTTTGTGCATCATTTCAGTAACACCACACTTTCAGTCAAGAAAGTTTGCCCGAGGAAGCATCTGAAGTATTTTCACAAACATCTATGAAAAAAGGGAAAGTGAGTTGTTGAACTTCAGTTGCTGAATTTCAGTTAAGAGGGGAATAATTTGATGTATGTTGCTTACAAATACACATTTAGACTAATTCTGTATTCTTACAGGATAATGGCTGAGTGTAGAAATCAGTATGTCTGCAACACTATAATTGCATATTGCTGTTGTTGGATGAGAACTTTTACCTCTGAACTGTCAGTTCTACTAAGAATTTCAGGCTTTTGCTTAGCTTGACGATCATGCTTTTTGGAGTTTATCTTAGGCTTGGAAATATTTTACCAAGCTGAGCAATGCATTTTTTTCACTTATGCAGGAGCATATTAGACCCTAAAATGAAGTTAAAACACTGATACCACCAAAACACAAGTTTGGAAATAAAAACCAAAATCTATAATGTGGTATACTGATATAGTGAGTATGTTTCATTGCAAATTACAGCATTAGAACAGTTTGCAGAAATGCTTTATTTTATACTTAATAATCAAGATTGAGAATATTGTTTTATACCATCTCTAATGAATGAATGTGTTAAACACTACTATAATCCCTGTACTCTGACAACAGCCTACAAGGTTTTGGTTGCTCATGTAAGAAAGGGTCTATCCCACAATTGGGGGAGTGATTACAGCCATTTCCAAGGTGTCTTATTGTAAACAGCATCCATTGGTCTGCAGGCAATTGTTTTCAAAGCTTTTCCGTCTATTTATGCAAACATAAATGCTATGTGATATTGATGAAAGCATTAGACCATCATCTGGAAAGAGGATCACATATTTCTTTAAGGTGTAGATTACTTCCCCATAAAATGAGCTGCAAATATTACTTTCAAAAATGTGTGCAAGCTGTAACCAATTAAAGTGCTGAAATAGTCTTTATATGATAAGAGCTTTTGCCCATTTTTTAAAAGCTGATAAGTTGAGTGAAGAATTGTGGCTGCCACTGAATGACTGCAAAACTACAGATAAAAACAAGAATATTACCAGACATAGGCTATATTTCCTTTTACAGTGATTCAAAATATCTCTTCCATTGAACAGCTAATGAAAGTGTAATTCTGGCACTAGGAGAATAAGAACACACGCTGGGCACAGATAACAGGGTATTGCCATAAATATAACCTACAGCTTAAAGAATATAGAAAAACAAAACTATATCCAATGCACAAGCAAATTCTTAGTTATTCCTTACAGTTACAAATACATTTCCTCCATTAAAAGGAGGAGGAAAAGACATGGTAAGGTCAAGCTCTCATGAGGAGGGTGGCTCTGCCCAACAAACTGTGTCCGTCCTTAAGTTATCAAACTTACAAGGAGAGTCCATGACTATTTTAGCAGACACACAGAAAATACAACATCCTTTGAAGCAGTTTAATAAGCCTCCTGAATTCAACTGGTTCCCGCGGGTGGAAGCCAGGGGCTTGTTCTGACAGACGGGGTAGGTCTTGCTTCTTGTCCACTGCCTGTGGAGGCATGTGTAATTCAGACAGAGCAGCTGAGAAAACATTTTAGTGGAGACGGACAGTCCCAACCCGCCCTTTTCCAACAGCTGAAATAATAAATGCTCCGATTTAAGATGGTTTGAATCTACGTCTGAGGAACACAAATAATCCTAAAGAGTAAGAGGAAAATATCAGTAGAGTAAACACTGAGTTATGTGTTAGCTCTTTAAATAATGCAGCATTATAGGCAGTTTA
Organism: Lepomis macrochirus; assembly: GCA_024633595.2. NCBI lineage: Eukaryota > Metazoa > Chordata > Actinopteri > Centrarchiformes > Centrarchidae > Lepomis > Lepomis macrochirus. The sequence continues at coordinate 8,260,361 of JALXJV020000009.1, forward strand.
ATGTAAGATATTAAAACAGAAAAAACATAATATCAAGTAGAAAACGTCTCATTGCTGTTGACTTTTTTTGGTGGGTGACACTGTTTCTGTTTTCTTTTCAGCTATGTTTGGTATCACATTTCAAGCAAACTACCCTGTATTTTATACGTCCCTGTATCTATTTAGAGTCATCGAGTTGCAAGTAAAAATCTCATAAATTGTATATGTGTGCATGCTCTTCAAATTACTGTTTTATTGAAACTACACTGGTTAGGTGGCATTTTAATCATTTTAATGTACAATACTGTTAATGGTTGCAACATTGAGCTAGAGTTCAAATTCTCTACCTCATCAGATCTGCCACCAAAATGTTCCTGTAGAACAGTGGGATGCAGTGAAGTTTCAAGTAAACATCAGAAACATTTAACAGACAAAGTAACCACAAAGTTGTGTAACATGAGTGATAGTTAAATTAGTCATTAGTCATTCATAACAAGATCAAAAATGTGCATATTTGCAGAGACAATACATTGAGAGTAAGTCACCAAATAACAATTTGGTGTTAGTAAATGGCCAACTTACCTACTTTGCTCCTATTGTAGTATCATCCACAATCGCCTTTTTCTTACATCGTCTAGATACATTCCTCTAAATACAGAAAGCTCTAAAATCTGATCATTTGTCAGTCGACTATTTTTGCATCCAGAAATTTAAAGACTATTTCTGCTGGCTGGTAAATGGACATGGAGAGCAGACTGTCGGGCCAGCGGGAGACTAAATGTAAAACTGTCACTGGGTCCCTTGATACAGAAAATTACTCGCACATTAAGTTCATCTTCATCAAGATGTTCATAGCAAGTGCTGGAAACCTATTAACTCTCCTCTGATCAACGGAGATGACAAAATACTACAGTATGCACTTGTCTATGAAAACCATGGAATAAAGTGCTCTTTTTTGGTAAGTGCATTACAGAACTCTTCAAAGAGTTAAAAGGCAAATTAAATTTGAAAAAAGAGAGCACTAGGTTTTAATTATTTTTATGCAAAATAGATAATTGGGAATATATTCAGTGCTTCATGTTCTTGTAGGTCAGAGAGAGTCCACGGTTTATTAAACTGACCAAACAGAAATGCACAGAGCAAAGAAGAAGAAATAAATATGAGTGCAGAGGCAAAATGTAATTAAAGAACATGGATTTTTCAACCTTTGTCTTGATGATCTGCTGTTTGCACATATTTAAGGATTTCTATTTATACAGCATGTTAAAAGGCTAGGGGCAAAAAGGACATCCATGAAAAGACGTGACTGAATGGCAAATTAGGATCATTCTGTCAAATGTGGTTATAAGACAGAAATTTCTTGAAATGCTGTGATCACATGAAAGGCTACCATGGTTTGTGAGGGTAAGGTTTAGATGAAAGTTGTTAAGACAAAATTCATTGTGGTGTGTTCCTACCTTTCCCTCTCTTCATTATGTCCCTGTCCTCGCTTCCTGTATTCTGCTGTGTCTTAATTTCAGCAACACAAAAGAGGGCATTTGCATAATATTATCATGTGCTTATAATTGTGTGCGTCTGAGGGTCATTTTGCTGTGGTATCACTACTGGCTTGTGAGTAGGAGTTTCTTAGGCCTGCAACCATCTATAGCTTAATCTTGTAAAACAAAAATCCCTTTTAAGATTTTCTATTTCCAGTGGTTAGGGATTGTCACCAGCAGTGTCTCTGGTTGTTTTTCACACAGTGATTTCAAAAGCACAATTACAAGAAGGAAAGGGGGATAAAGAGAGAGATATACAGAGAAAAGCAGAGAACATGAGGAGGGGAAAAGGAATTGTGGAGATTTTGACACTATTAGAGGCATGGAAATAAATGGCGGGTAAAACCATTCTAGCCCTCAGGAAAACAGAACAGGTATCCTTTATTTAGGTAGGGAAATTGCTTGAGGTAAGTTAGAGACAGGCCTTGCTCACAGTTGACACACCTCACCGCTGAAACTTCGACATTCACATTCAACTCTGATAGAGTTGCTGTCTAGTTTGTTATAGATACTCAAAGGCCAGGGGAAAACCTCAATATTATACATACAGAAAATATTTGAATGACTGTATCTATTAGGGATGGCTACCGCTACTCGGTGCCTTTATGTTATGGACCGAAACAGCCCAGTATCGAGCAGAATCAAAACAACTTCAGTCAAACCAGCACTTCAATGGATCGCGGCAAAAAATGACTATTTGCATGGTTTTGCTTGCTACCTAACACGCAAGCCACACAGCGAAAGAAAGAGAAGAGCACGCTTATTTTTTCCTTATGTGCCTGCACCATAAACTCTATAAAAAAAAGGCCTGCATGCGCCGAGTCCATGCTGATTTTAACAGCCGTTGTTCTTCGGCTGTCTCAGGCACTTTCATCACTGTTGCAAGTTTATCACCACAAGCTTGGCTTTCCGTTGGTTTCATCTTCTGGTATCATTTAACACTTCTCTGTACATTTTTATTTGCTATTCATATCACTTGTCACTGATTGATTGCTGCATTCCGTCACATCAATTAAACGCTTCTGTGACGCAGCAGCGAGCAGCTGATTTTACTCACTGAGCAGCTGCGGCTGCTTAAGGTGTAGTTGGTTTGATCGGCTGGACGTGCAGCCTCACTTTTCTTCAGTTTCTATCTTTAGTATAGTTTAGTGACAGACTGCTTTCTCGTTTAATACTTGTGACTGTTATTTTGCCATTAAAGGAAAAATCACTCACAGAGATCTTTCAATTCAGTTTATTTATCGAAAGTTAACAAAATAATTTTCCTAATTTTTTTCCCCACAACTTATTTCCTCACTAAACTCTCTCACTGCGCTCTCATACAAGTGTAAAAATAACTCCCAAGCTGTAGTCATTCCCCGTATAATACTACCCATGAGGATGACCTAATTAGAATGAAGGGCGATCTGATACAATTTCCCAATACTTTTATGTAACAGTTAACTGAAACAAGAAAAAATAAAACAGATAAATTTGCTTGTCCACAACAACAATAAAAATAATAACCAATCAACTACTATGACTTCAACAGGTAGCATTTTATGCAAGGTATTGAATGAAGTACTCTAATGGTATAGGTATCACTTTAAGGGTACTGGATTTGGTACTGGCATAACATTTTAAATGATGCCCATCTCTAGTATCTATGCACAACAAAGCAAATCTGAATTACTGTTCGGATCCAGTGTCAGTCATTTTTCTGTCACTTGAATGGAGATGTGTGATCTTTGCTCTATTTATGACAATTTTACATGTAACTACAAAAATTGTGCTGAGATGTTTCAGATCATTCCCAGTGGTTGTGCTAATACTAAGCTCAAAACCACTAGATAAACAATTCAATCAAATGAATGGCATATATCCTCAATTATAATGTAGTCAAGGATGTCCTACTTCTTAATTCAGAAAATGTTGCCTTGAGCATATCTTGTTTTGCATGAATAGTCAGAGTTATTTAGTGTCTGTGCATGTGGCATATTTCAAGTCCACAGGCAGGTGATCTTAGTGCATTGTGTTGAAGCTAAATTCACTGAGAAAATCATATTACATTTGCAATCTTTGCTGCCACTCATGAGATTAATCTGCAAGTAATTGCATATTTTAAATGTATGCACACATTACCGTCTGTTCAGACAGGCTGGCTGTCTGTCACATGCAAAGTGTGCGTCCTCTTGCCACAGAAGGTTAAAACCTGTCAAGATTTGGGCCAGGCCAACTGTCCCCCATTCTGTACACTGATCTGGCCAATGAGCTGTCCTTGTTATGTTTGTTCTGTTAATTTTTACTGTAACTTTCAGAAGAGTAAAATCCTTTCAGAAAAACCATGACACACCTCCATATATATTGTTATGGTTAACACTGTTGTTCGACCTCTGACTCCATAAAGCAGTGATCTGAATATTTCTTTTTACACGGTGTTTGCAAACTATCTTGAGAAAAGTTGGATGGATAAACCTACTGCCTTACAACTACTACATAAAGTAACCAAATAAGATACAATTATTAGACTGATTTTAAATCAGCAATACAATAGATTTTTTCATTTCAAGCCACCAAAAATAAATAAATAAATTTGACATTCATCCAGTATTCAAAATAATGCTCCATGTTAATAGATAGATGCTGCTTTAAAAATGTATTGTCATGGTTACTCTGTTGACAGTCTCAGCCTCACACTGTGCAGTCACTGCAATGAAGTGGTGCACTGCTGGAGTGAGTGTGAAAGACAGATCAGTGTAGTAGTATTAATGGGAGTCCCTCTGCCAGCTGACCTTGGTCTTATCTCTGCGACCTCATGCATGATTGATAAATAAAAATGAAACTCAAGATGCCTTCCAAAGCTGAGGTACCTAATCTCATAATGAGCTGGTTCGTTTGGCAAGTGAGAATAGAAATGGTTAGTCTTGGCTGGTGAGGCATTTAATTTTGCACTTCTACTGTTTATGCACACTCAGACAGGGACTGGAGATACAAAACAATATCTGCGACTTCTGTAGACCTCAAAGACAATTGAATTCACTGACGGGTCAATAAATATTCCAAATCCCTAGTAATAAAACACATGTATTAGCTAGCGGTTCTCTCTGCCCTCCATGCAAAGTAAAAATGTTCTTCATGTGGGAATTTAAACACACATCATCACTTTGCCTTGAGCAATTTGTTTACAGTTACACTCATGAATTATTAAAATAGAAAATACAATGTTTGTTTGCCCTTGATATCACAAGGCCCTATGAAGCTACAATTCTGCATCTGATGTTGTCAACATAAGTGTCATAGATGTGTCACCATAGAAATGTGGTTTTCAGCTGTATATGCTCTATTATTTGGCTGATGCATACCCAGTGCTGCAGAATACAAACACTACAGAACTTGATTATCCCTGACTGGTTACTTATTTTGTAGCTTTACATAAAAAACAGCCATTGCTGTAAATTACATGTAGTGACTACATGTAAGAGCTGTGTAACAATGTTCTTTCTCTCATAACAGTGAATATTGTTTTAAACTGTTAATCAATAATTCTCCCAGCTAATGAGGCTGTTTGGAAATGTTTATTCATAAATTCTCATATTCATTTCAAAGCTATCTCAGATCCCTGATAACTTCAAGATGAATTACTCTGCAACAGTGCATATAGCTATTAGTGGTCCATTCATATGACCTACTAGAGGGTTTTACCGGGCAGTGTAACATAAAACCAGAGAAACTGTTTTGTGTCTCTGCTTATGGTCAGCCTGTGAGTGATGATTTCTCATGTAATTACTTCCATGAACATATCCACTAACAGAAATCCCTGTGCAGTATATTATTTCACAATAGTACACTGAGGTAAACTTTTTTGGTTTGACCCAGGCAAGTCTGGTCAAAATTATTTTTAGTGTGTTACTGGCACTCAAAAGCAGTAATGTCTAACATTAGATGAACCAGACTGCCAGATGTTTAGCTTCAGGCTAAATAAACAATTAGTTTTCTCTGCTGTTCACACCAGGCATGATTTGATCAGTTTATTTAACCTCTATATCATTTACTTGTTTTTGCTTGAACATGTATGAAATGGCATTTGAAATTTGGTTCCACTAACGCAGTTTTATGGGAATTGGGAAAGAAATATTCTTGATTTTTTAACATTTTCAACTGATATTTACAGTAGACAACGTATAAAACAGTAAAGAGTATAGACAAATCTATTATTCTTGGCTGAAGTTACAGGAAATAAAATTTGCCACAAGCAAAGTATTTTTTTCCATGGGGTTACAGGTTAGCAAAACTCCAATGTGACTGCCAGTAATGTCATGCGTGAGATTAAATATCACAGCAGAGCTTTGGTGTATTTTGTTATCCAAAGCAGAATATATTTAACCTTCATCTGAGCATTTCTGTGCCCAGCTAAGTAAACTGAATATTTTTAGCATTTATGTTGGTGTTTCCTGTTTTACCCGCAATATTAACAAACACACACACACACACACACTCTCATTTAGGGAGTGGTGATGGCGCAGTGACATATATGGCAATTTTAAGTCGCTTTGGACAAAAGCGTCAGATAAAATTATTAAATGTAAAATGATATGTACACCCAGAACATTTCACAATGCATTTTTTGATATGAGTCCACTTCCTCTCAGACTTGCGCTGACAGCTCAGAACACAGCCCACCCACCAAGTGCTTGATCCTTAAAGGTGCTTAAAGGTATGGGCACAACAGTCTCTGAATTCCGAGGACTCTGAGTCCTATTTTTCAAGACCGGACCTTTAGTAGCAGCCTAAAGTCCAAGCTGGGCCAGCATGGCTTCTATTGCAGCTCTCCTTCTTCTCCCCTGAGCGATGAACGCACCCACGGTGGTGCCTTGTCCAGTTGATCTGGTTTGTGGATCATGGTCCGCTGCTCATTAATCCAAAACCCCAGTCTCCCTTTTCCAAAGACAGTATTTCTGTCATAGGTAATATGTGTTTCGACAATAAAGTAGGAAAAAAAACAACTAAAAAACAAATGTGTCGGGAAGTTTAAAGCAGCTACCGGCTGCTGCTTCTACAAGCGTTGCAGGTTGTCATAGTATTATATATGCTTGTGAACCATTTTACATTTGTAGTATATTTATTTGTTTGATTGTCTTTTTCTGAGCCCCTTATTTCACTCGCACAAATTAGCAATTTGAATGACTCAACATTCCATTTATTATTTTATTTTGTTAATGTTACTACTATATAAATACACTAATTAACACCAGGGAGGTGATGAGCAACCAGACTTGAACTTTCTGCTTTGGAACTCCTGTTGCCATGGAAATACTTACTTGTTGCTATTTCCAAATGAAATATAACACTGTCCATAACACTGCCAGTGATCAGTCCAGCTAAACATTAAATATACAGTACTTGACATCTTAACTAACTAATACCATTGCATTCTCCTTGCTGGAAACTTGCAGGAATTTGAAGTGTAAGAACCAGCCTCTCTACCAATTAAAATAATGCAATACTCTTTTCTGATCTAATCAAATACAGTTATTGAACCTTGGTAAGTATTTGAGTTTGAGTTTATAACTGTAGGGAAGTAGAAATAGGCACACCTAAGGCATGAGAAAACAAAAGTAATAATATAAATAAAATGTACATATTTAAGTAAGACAAAAGCAAAATCTTCATGTTTTTTTCTCTTCTCCCTATGTCCCCTTTTAACAGCTGTTAGGAATGAGTGTGACAGAATGGCAGGAAATGGTTCAGCAGCACTGGTGTGTATATATGATGGATGAAGACAAACCTCCCCCCTATACTTGTGGCTATGACCTTGTTGGTGCTAATGTTACATGCAGGCTTATCCTGACCCGTTACAGATAAAGAGGCCGAACTCATCAACGTACCCTCCCCATCAGTCAGCTTTTTCCACCAGAACAGAACAGCTGCAAAGGATTCAGCAAGTTGAAGGACATTCAAGTCTCCAACAATACAAAAAGATATGTGTCCAAAAATACATTATCCCTGAGGTGCCAATATGCGCAGCACCTGGATTTAGAATATTCACAAGCACAATATTTCACATGCAGGGATTGGTGTGAATTAAGTATACTTTTTTGAAATTATAGATTCAGTCATAACAAAATCTATAAAGTCATAATAAAAAGATGACTTTAAAATAACATCTAGGTCATCAGTGGATTCAATCACTTCATAATCCAACAAATATCCAAAACTGTTAAACTGAACTTATATTTATTCATGAGCTGCCAACTGCAAAGGTTATCTTCGGTGGCAGGGGAGAGCAGCCATGTGACCCTGACAAAAAAAAAAAAAAAAAAGCTTTTGGAGTAAGAACTATAATTATGTACATCATGAGAATGAGTATCATAGACTTTAAATTGCTACTAAAAATTATCATAGAAAAAAGATTTGTCATTTGACACCCAAGAGTAAGTTACAAGTTTCCATCTGCTGAATCCAAGGTTGAAGGAGCTACCGGCGGCTGCTTGTACAAACGCTGCCAGTTGCCATAGTATTACAATTAGGCTTATGAACCAATTTGATTTTGCAGTATGTTTTATTTGTTTGAATGTTTTTTTCTGAGCCCCTTATCTCACTTGCACAAATTAGCAATTTGTATTAATTAATTTTATCATTTCATTTATTATTTTCTTAATGTTACTGCTGTATAAATACACTAATCTATTATAAAACTACTAGTACACCAGGAAGGAAGCTGCTTTCGGACCCCTGTTGCTGCTGATATCCATACTTTTTGCTACTTCCAAATAAACACTGTCTATTAATTATCCATTAAATATTATAAATGACGCTTTAACTAACAAATACTTTTTGTCTGCTGGATCCATGCAAGGTAGTATCAGGAATGGAACACTGAAACACAGACATTGATCCTAGTTACCAATTAATACATATTTTATAGTTGAAACTTTATTTAGTTTATAGTTGAGTTGAAAGACTAACTTATCTTATAATTCTTCTTTTTGCATATTGAACATAATGGACCCCCTGCATATGTTGCATTATTTCACTACACAAAGCTCTCCTGAATAACTGAATTCTGTTTAGTGTTGCACAGAATTTTATACTGTAGATAAAATTATAAATAGCCAAAACTTTCAAAAGACTTAAAAATTTTTCACTTTGACTTAGACTTTTATAAAGCAATCTGTAATACCTAAAATAGTATTTTTAATTTTACAAACACTCAACAGGTTAGCCAGATGACATTGGTAAAATTAAAGTCAGGGAATCAAACCACTGTGTCAGGTCATGGTCAGACATATTGTATCAAAGTTAATATCCAAAAGCAGCATTTGCACAGAAATATTTCAGTTCATGGAACAAGACCTCTCTGTAACATAGAAATGTCTTGCAACATATCTGCTATGGTGGCACATTCAGATCACTCTGCTGTTATCCACATTCAATCACCAAGTGCACTGAGGCAACACGACATACACCATGATTGCAACTGTAGACGAAATGTAGTGACTGTCTAGAGGTGCACTAGATCAGCGTATCATGAGGTAGTTATACTGAATAGAAAGTGACACGTGAAATAAATTATGAGCATTGCAGAGCATGGACATAATTCTTGGGGCTGAAAAGTGGTATTGAGTGGGAGGGCTGAACTCCCACAGGGTTGCAGATGATGGGTACACTGACAGATTGTGCACATAATGATTTGTTAATAATACCCAAGTGAATTTTGTAGTCTGAGACAGAAAGCAAACTAACCACCTCACATTTGATTCTTTATATAATTATGGAAATTGTACAACAAATGTCATTTGGCACAATAATAATGATCACCTACCATAACTGTAACAATTCCAACAGTTGTATCTTTAGACACACACTAAACAATATTTTGTCATACAGCTTGCATTAACAAGCCCTAATTTTTCCCTTGACTTTGTCAAAGTGACAAATTGTCTTTTTCACAATACAACAGCCAACAAAAATTCCAAAGATTTCTGACAATAATCAGGATGTCCCAAACAAGGCCAGGAGCTCGGTACAGGGGGCATTAACCATTCTACTATAGGAAGCAACAAGGCTCTATAATGAGCCTACCAATGTGCCAATCCTGAAAACTCACCAAACTGGCTACCCCATAATCTACTAAGTGTCTGGCCTTACAGTTTAGTAGGTTTACCAAATATGATTACTTTTAATTAACCCTGGGTAGAGTTTGCCCTATAATCACTGTAGGTGCTGAAGACTCTTCTCATGACGCCCTTATATGACATTCCAATCTTTCTTGACTATAAACATATGTGTTCGTAGTTCATATGAAGAGGCAGTGCTCATCTTTCAGCTTACACTAAAAACATACCTCGCTCCTCTTTTCAGCCCTCTTCTATTACCAACATATACTGTACACAATCCCGCAGCTCTTCACTGTTTTAATACAATTCACATATTTCTATACTCATATACATACTTTTGATAAAAATGTTAGAAATTAGCTTGGATTGATATACACATCTATTTTTAAAAATCTACCATTAAAAAGGTAAATAGTAGGTAAACTATTCGATCAACCTCTCCACAGTTTACTCCCTTTGAATATGTGTGTAATAAGGTGTACTTATGGTTTCGGGTATTCCTCCTGTTTTGAAGATTTACAGGAGCCAGCAACTTGATAAGATTTAGCTAGTTCAGCCCCATTTAAATAAATCCAGTTACTGACTATGCATTGTAAAAATGATCATTCTTTCTTTTAAAAACTTTATGATGAAAAACTTTCTTTTATACCCTTAACAATTACTTCACTCTCCTTTGTACTAATGAGTCACTGTTAAGAGATTCCAACGTTTTAACACCTTCTTGTTGCAACTTTTTCATATGCTGTTTAACACACATGTGCAATTTGTCACTTGCGTGCCAGTCCTCAGGGAGCCTGTCATATGCAAACACTTATTAGAGTATATGAGCAGCAATTTACATTGTAAGTCTACAGTGGATCGCTGTGATTGTATGTGCAGACAGGTGTTACTGACACTCCTTTCCAAAGGAAGCCTAAGCTCTAAAAATGCCTTTTCAAGTTACTTAAGCTTTCTATAACTTTTTGGGGGGGCAGCAAAACAAGCTGTGAACATAACGCTGACATATTATAACACTTTAAGATGGTGAGCTTATTGGCAAACAGTTCCCTATTTTAGAGTGACCATATAATGTTTTTTTTTAAAAAAGGCTTTACGCAAATACATTAGGGCTGAACAATTAATTGTATTTGCGATATCACGATGTGATAAAACAAGATTTTCTAATCACCAAGGCTGCGATTATACTCTGGTCCCATGACACCCAAGAGTAAAGCAGTCTGCAGACGGCGAATCAACTTCACACATTACCCTGTACCTTAACTTGTTTTTGTACAATGGCCTTAAACTTGATAGAAGCTGACACTACAGAAACTTAAGTGTCACACAGGGAATGAAAGTAGCAGCCGCTGCCACCACCACGGGTGCCAGCCGCGGTGGTGGCAGGTGAAAACGTCAGGCCATCCGCCGCTTTGACGGAGAGGAAAAATGCACAACAGAAAGACACGTGTAGTAAGCCAAGCGTATTGTGGTGATCGGCACCTGTGTCACACACACAGCCACCAGTCAGCTCAGGAAACATCTGTGAAACGGCGATTCAAACTAAACGCACAAATTCGATCTGAGTATTTATCCCAGATTGCTTACTAGGATATAGAAAGCTGGACTCCTGGGAGATTTGAACTGCAATAAGGACTAACTGGTGGTTGAACTGTGTTTTTTCTTATGGTCTGTAGGTAGGCCAACCTGATGATATTATATCATATTATTTAATGCCATGACTTGACTTTCGAATTATCTTTCTCATATAATTATAATTTGATACTTCTTCTCCACCATTGCTCACAATAATAATTCATGCATCACCTAATTTCATCATAACACAGGTCTGACCCACAAGAAAGAACAGTGTATGTTTAAACTATTTAATATTATGTTGGTCATACTATACACTGATTTACTGCTTGTACATTTTGAATAATACAGGAGGTAAAGAGCTTAAAAATTAATTGCATATTAAATCACAATCGCAATATTGGTAAATTGGTAAAATATTGGTATATTGGTAAAAAAAAAAAAAAAATCTCAATTAAGATTACTTTCCAAAATCGTTCAGCCCTAACACGTATTGATAAAATAAAATAATACCACCCAAACTTCCCCCAACCCCCGGTCGAGAGGGCAGACAAGAGTAGAGGCAGCATGCAAGAAGCGCTGGTACGCAAAAAAAAGTCCCAGCACAAGTTTTGGGCAATTTAGAAATCCCGGCCAGATGCATTTTTTAGGTTCCAAAAAAGAAACTATGTCTGGGAAAAAAAGAGGACGTGTGGTCACTATACACATCCAGCATTAATTTTTCTGCCCATTTAGCTGAAAAATTAGGTCAAATATTCACTCTGTTGTAGCTCTGTTTATAGTCTCCACCAACTCCTCTCTGTCTGAAATCTTGACCTGTTTAGCTGCTAAATCTGCCACTGTGTTCCCCATCTAGTGACTTTGTCTGTCTGCCATTTGGTGCTGGGCAGGTTGTGTATAGCTGGTTTTTAGGGCTTTCCTCATTGAAAACAGCTGCTGACACCATATACTGTCACAGCCACACACACACACACAGCCACACACACACACACCCTAAAACATGTGGTCATGTTCTTCACCATGAGTGAAGAAGACACAACGCTTGCAATTTGTAATACAAGGCCAAAACAAATAAACTTTACTTGGGCAAGTTGTCCGAATAAAGATTAAGTCTCTCAAAGTTTTATTACTTATACTATATACAACAGGAAAAAAAGGTTTAAAATACCTCTATGCCTTTTTTCAGGGAATGAATAATTTTATAAATGCTGGTGATATTATTTTTGTTCCCTTTAGAAAATACTTTTGTTAGTAACATTTCTGTTAGTATATGACTAATGACTGTATTGACTGTCATCAAAAATTTCAAAACTGAAATGAAGTTCTTAAACACTCACTGTCATAAAAACCCTTTATTTATTGTAGGTGGAAAATAAAGTGGGACCACAAAAAATGTAAGCAATATCATTGTCAGGCCTCATGTCAAATTGTAACTAATTGCAGGAAGCACTTTACACTAACACCTAAATTGACATTAAATGCAAGACAGTATTCAAAATGTATGCATAATAACAAAGGGGATCTTGGAATTAAACCAATGTTATTGACCTACTGTTACATTAATAACTTTACATGACTAATTTAACAGCAGCAAATAGTAGCTGTAAATACCATTGTTTCTGACATGGTGGGGCAAAGATTGCTTAAAATACACAAGTCCAGACATGAATAATGCACATCAACATTACAAATACTCTGTCTCTGCTATTTGGACATTCAGAATTGCTAACAATAGTTTTAAAGGCATTTTTGAAATCATGTTTCTTAAAGGTGAATCATGCACTCTGTACTTGGAGTTTGTAATAAAGAGGCTGTCTGTGCAGTACTCAACTCATTTGAATTCCTTATTTATTATTAGGATGAAAATCTGTAAGTCAACCTAAGTCAACAAGAGTCATAACATTTCCTGTAGAAGTGCAGTGTAACTTTGATCAATTTGATCAACAAGATTTTTGGCCACAGTTACACATTTTCCTGTCAAAACATTTAGGTTTCAGAAGTTCCTTGTTCCCCTGTAGTTTTGTTTTTCTCATAAAGATAAAGATAAGATTTCTCATAAAGATAAAGATAGTTTAAATACACAAGTGCAAAATATAGGACAATTTGATTTTATTTGAAAGATTGTTATAAGTTATTATTATAAAATTATTTCTGTTTTGTCTAAAATATTAACCATAATAAATTAGCAAATTGTAGAAGAATTTTGTAAAGCCTATAGAAGAACAGACGCAGATGACTTGAGATTAAAGTGATGAAAGAATTTGGACTTTGATATAATTGCGGTAACACAAACTTGATTTTTACAGCATCATCTTAAAATCAGACAGCGTCATTATATTTTGTCTACATAAATTGTCTACATTTTGTGTTTCCAAGATTTAAAGTTTAAGCTGCACATTTTTAAGCAGAGACTACGATCTGAATGAACACCCCCATGAGCAGCTGTTCTGCTGTAGACAGAGCCACACTGAGCGAAAAAGCTCCACAAAAAGCCATAATTACACATGTGGCTCTCTTCCTCTCTAGCTCGCTATCATCTGCTCACAAATTCCGTTTCTTACACCTGAAATCCACTGGAACGGAGCTCACATCTGAGTTACGTGCATGCTACCTGTCTGAGCGACACAGTGGAGAGAGAGAGAGAGAGAGATAGTGAGTTGTGGGGCAGTTTCGTACAGCGCCAGAAACTGTGAAGAAAAACAACAGAAAGTTGTGAACTCACTGCAGACTCACCATATGACCCTTTGAAACACTTGATATAGGCCATCTGGAGAATGATTCTGTCAAGTTTGGTAGCGTTTGAAAAAGACTTGTGGAGATATAGATGTTCACTGAATTAGCATATTCTGAAAAATATAGAGTGACTGACTTCTGAATTGACCATAGGTTACAGTGAGGAAAACCTCACTGCACTCTATGGTCACAAATCAGTGGATGTGCTGAAAAGATTTCAGCTCTCTAGGACATACGGATGATTTTCTTAGATTTTTACGAATGATTTTTAGATTTTTTGAAGTTTGGAAGGAAAAATGTCTAGAAATTTACATTTCTTGTAAAAAGCCACACCTACTTTGAGCAATCATTGCCAAATTTTATGCATCAACTGAGTAGTAACCCTAGAGCGTAGGGATTTTGTACAAATCCATCCAGTGAATTACGAGGTATAAACTTTTTGCAAGTGTAGCGCCCCCTAGTGGAAGAATATCCCAGGAATGCTTAGTGGAGCTCAGACCGAGCATTTGAACAGACATGTTGAGTTTGGTTACGATAGCTTAAGCGAATTTTGATTTATGGGCATTTATGTAAAATTATACACAAAATTAAAGTCACAAATGTTACTTTAAAAAAACTGATTGATGTATCAAAATTCTTTTAATAACTTTTGATCAGCGAAGTCCATAGTTTCAGGTTGGCGAAACTGTCTGGGACAAGTTTTCAAAAATATGTTTTAGAGAAAACTGCTAAAAAGTTGTATAATTTGACATTTTTAGAGCAGAAGATGCAGATGAAGCCAGAGACAATAATGAGAGAAGTACGACTGTAAATGAAGCCATTTGAGATAAGTCGATTGTTATAGCGCCACCATGTGGCATGAGGTGGTGCCTGAGTAGTTGGTGGATTTTGCAACCTACGTGCCAATTTTGGTGAGTTTTCGTCCAACAGTTTTTGCTTCGCTGTTTGGATCCCTAATAATAACAATGTTTTTTTTTTTAAAAACAGTGTCCTTTTTATTCAGACCTCGCTGTGGTGTTCACAGTTACTAATGAAAACTGTTGACTCAAATTATGCACATATTGTTACCTAAATGGCTCTTGCTTGCTTAGCAATGTTTGCTTTTAACAGTGATATAATCTAAAAAACTATGCCCTTTGCCTAATCAAGATGTTGTATCTGCAAGCCACTACAAGCACCACTCTGCAAACACAGCCAGAATAGAGCAAACCTAGCTGAACTTGAGGTAAGTACAATATCAAGGCAGGAATTATACCACGCTTAGTACCGTAATGCCCCTTCTAAAATGAATTACCAACATGATCAGTTTGGCATGCCCTGTTGTGAACTGGCCATTGTGCCCTTAAAAGAAAGTTGCAGATTCCCCAATTTAAAACTACATGAAACGCAGAAAATAAACCCACGTTTAACCCACAACTACAGTAGCACAAGATTTCTCCTAGGCATCTACAACTGTGGTGAAATCCTAAATGGCAGTTTCATATATGTACGTTACACACAGAGATTTGCTTCATCCTCTTAATAACATTTTGTATCAAACTGAAAATGTACAGCCTCATTGCACGCCTTCCCGAGTATAAGGGCTTAGTTTTCCACCTTTTTCACACTCTTGTTCACCGCTTGTGTTTGCTGGGTATGTGAAGTACAGCTTTTCTAATAGAAGCCCTGCTAAAGCTGTTATTTTGTGTGAAACGGCATGCTTGTCTTTGTGGGAGTGTGGGAGGTTTGTATTTATGAGTGAGTGTGTGTGGCTTTGTGTAGGCGTTGATTCACGTTGGTTCTCTAGTTGGTACGCTCACTACTTGACTTTAATACTAGTGCACAGTGACTGTGTGACAGTCAAGCTATGACACAATTTAGATGTGCTTGTATGATTTAAAGTAATAACTTTCAATCTCCCAACTAATTACAGCATATTGTAAGCTTGACCAGGGTTAAATGATCAGTTTTGAAGTATTTAAAGTAATGCAGCAAATAATGCAGGAAGTTCAACGTAAAAACAAAACAAAATTGGCACAAATTTCTGAGTTTTGCTATGGCTGTTGCTTTATACAAATGTAATTTACAAATAACATAGGTAGTCTCCAATTAATGTAACAGACGATTGGTGATCAAACCTTTTATTTAAAAGGTTCTGACACACTGCTTTGTCTGCAGGTGACCACCTTTGTGAATGTGGCTTGACATCACTGAACCCGGCATCAGCAAATTATTGATATAGTCAGGGTTTTTCTCTTCTCCTATGAATATGTTTATATGCATAGTAAAGTCATAATGGCCATAGCATGTACAGTGTTTCCTCTAGGATTTTTTTCCAGCAGCGGGGGGCAGGACAAACACCCCCCACCCCCCACCCCAACCCCCAAGTAAGTTTTAAGTTTAAGTTTTCCAGTGGAAAAACATGTAGTTTCACATCATATTGGGCCATTAAAAACAACACCCAAAGATCAGTCTACTGGAGGAACTACAACCTTTAGATCTGGAGAAAGTAAATCCACAGTGATTTTACATTGATGGCACAGTATGTTTTGGGCATCACCCCTAAGCCTTAACGGCAGGAAAATGTTAATGTGACCTCAGAATCATTATAGATATGACTGTTAATGTTTTGCCTTTTGTGTCTTCATTTTACAGCTTCTGACATTTATCTGTAGACATTAATATAAAAACTAAGCAGCATGAGAAACCTCCCTTCTGAGGTGCATTTTATTTGCATATTAAAATCCAAAAAGAAACGTCTCCTCATTAGCTTAAAAGGACTAGTTTGCATCACTAATTTGCTTTACTAACCTCAGCTCCTCCAGTCACCTCTGTCCTTGCTTTTCCAAAACCACTTTTTCAGACTGAAAACTGAAAAATAATTTAATCAGTCTGGTCTAAGCTTGTACCTGATGTTCTTTACATTGGACAAGTAGGCAGTAAGAAAATACAGCTTCCAGTTACTTTCTATAAATTGAGCTAATGTTAAGTTACATAGCAGCTATGTAGCTTCTGTAGAAGCTTTCCTGCTCAGCTGCGCAGTCTGAAGGGGAGGGGAGATGTTAGCTAACTTAGCGCTAAGCGGCGGCGCGCCACTGCTGAATGCATAGCGGAAACACTGATGTATATTCTTATGTGTATATTACATGATATGTGCTTAGGCTTAATAAATCCCGACACTTTTTCCTCCCATCTCTTGCATGTGACACAAGATAAAGAGTCCAGCGGAGAAACACTGCAATAATAATTATCACTCACATGCAGACAATTCACAGTTGGTTATTTTCCCTTGTGATACTCATGCTTATTGTTTATTGCTTTCAGATATATGTACATAATTAGACTGGATAAAGACAATTGCTCAATTACATGATTAGAACAACACTCAAATATTTTGAGAAATGTATTTGTCTGACATCTTACATAGGTCCAGGTTGTTTTTGGGCTATTTTAGCACAACGTCCGGAAGCAAGTGAATCAGCAAACATCATCTAAACTTTATATCAAATGTGAGGAAATTAGTTCTTTTTACATGTTGTATCTTGTTAGTTAGAATTAGGGATGTCCCGATCAGGTTTTTTTGCCCTCGAGTCCGAGTCCGAGTCCGAGTCATTTGATTTTGAGTAACTTCTATAATACTTAAACAGATCCAGGATGTTCCTTATTTTTTATTTAATTCACCTTATTTTAACATTCAACAACTCTGTTAACAAACAGAGCACTTCTGTGAGGTAGTTTGAACAATCAAGTAATAAATAACATAAATTCTTCATTTTGGACTTAGTGCAACAGTAAATAAAAATATGAGAATATATATACATTTATAGTCCTGATCGGGAGGTAACATCTAATTCCGATCGAGTCTGAAACAACGTGATCGGGCCCGATTTCCGATCACCTGATCGGATCTGGACATCCCTAGTTAGAATGCTTACCACCAATAAATTCACCACATTTTGGTCAGAGAAAAGCTGGCAACTTCACTGTGAGGACAAGAGTTATGAGTTTCAGCATGTCCAAAAATATCCAAAATTCATGCTTCAATTCATAAGTTAAATGTTCTTTTTTTAGGGTTTAAGGATGATTTTATTTTTATTCTTTTTTCTCTAATTTTTAATGCATGTCAATAATTATAGCGATTCATCGGGGAAGTCAGTCAGAGGGGCTGACAGAAGGACAGTCTATATAATGACATCATACTGTGTGCAATATTTATGTTTTTTTTTATTTCAACAGCCAGGATAACTTATTTCTTATACTTAATAATCACAATTTACTACAATTTTGAAAAAGTTTTAGACTACTGCACACAACAAACTTGAACACTAACATACTTTGGTATTTCATATATATGTCAAAGCAGTCATAGCAGCTACACAGTCAACAACATGGAACTAATTCATGAGAAATGCAAGGAGATGAAGCGCGAGAGGCAACGCCTAGGTGAGAAAGAAATGTGACCCAAGACCAGTTATAGTTTTATAATAATGCAGCACAGTGAGGATACAGACGTTTCACAGACAATATGCGTGTATACGGCAGGTCTGTCAGTCACTGTTAACTAAGACTCAAGTCTCTATTGTAGCTCACTCATTGTAGAGTAACTACAGTAATATTAGGCTTCATGATCAATGAAGGTTTCTTGTTAGCAAGTAGAGGTGTGCATCTTCACTGTTCTCACGATTCAACTATGATTATCAGGTTAAAGATTCGATTCGATATCTCAATGCATCACAATGCATCACCCCAAGGGTGGAAATTTCTAGGCACCTCTTTACAATTATGACTGCTGCGATGCGACTGTAAAACGAATTGGATAAAGATGTATTTTTCTCACTGTATGACTACTTGATACTTTTAAAGCAAAGTATTTGAAACAAGCTTCAGCTGTAAAACCTTGACTAATCTTGAGGAGGAGGGTGTGGGCTTGTGCATAATCAAAGTGTAGTGCAACGCCTGTCTCCCGCTCTTGTTTGGGCAGCTCAAGTGGCCCACATGCGACCTGGTGACATCAAACCCACAAGGTGTGCGATGTTTCACTTGATGTTGCCCGATAAGAATTCAGAATCTCAAGACACAGCATCTAAAAACTGTATTGCCAGGAAAGACGCAGGAGAAGGAGAAGAGGAGAAGTGCAGGCGGTGCATTATAGCCACTGCGACCACATGGCATTCAATTTTTTTTAGGAGCATAAGGCCAAACTCATTGGGTACTGCATGGCTGTAATGACTGCCATGAAATTCTTGCCCTGGTTACAAGGGTTTTGTGGAACATATATGACTGACATTTGTGTGAATTTGGTTGGGTGGCTTTGGGAGACACAAAACAGTCAAGCAGCATCAAAGTGAAACGTGAAAAGTGATCTGCTGATGGCCAGGTGACATAGCACATACAACTACCAAGTGCAGCTTGAACCAAAGTGTGCTTTGTTCTTGTCAAAAATTGTGCTCATGTTGCAAAATATAAAATGGCAACAATTTGACCCTGCCTCTGCCATTATCCCAGCGGTTAGTCATCTCTGGTACAGTACAGTACTAAATGTCAACGTTTCGCCCTTTCAGTGATCATCTACAACATAGAGATAACTGCTTATACAGCATCACAAACTGAAAAAGGCCTTGAACAACAATGTCCATTCAAGGCGATTTTCAGAACACTTGACTTCAGTTGATATCCATATCAGTGTTGATATCCATTGGCATGACCTGTAATAAATGCTATTTGATGTTTTGTATTGCATTATCCTCATCTAGTTTAAACCTAAGGCAATAAGGTTCTAGTCTGACAATTGCTGATTTCCATCTGTTTTTGGAGCCCAGTTTTGCAGTTTTGGTAGATTTGTGACCTCTTGAGCCATCACTCTAACAAGTGCTGTTTTTTAAGTTACAAATATCTGCCAGCACTGTTTTTGTTCTACACCACAGAGGTACAAAAAAAGACCATTTGAATGATCATCATTTTTTAAACCTGTCAAGTGTGTGATTTGACAACACACGACTAACATCTGTATGGACAGTTTACATGGAAAATGCTTTTGATCTCTCTTGGCATGAATTAGAATATTGATATTTTCTGTCAGCTATAACTGATCCAAATCAATTAGAGCAGCAAATTTCCATCAGAAAACCACAGTGTAAAAGCCAATAATATCTGAGAATGTACTTGTTTACTTATGTGCACACAGACAACTCTCAGATGATGCCAAAGCTCTTAAACTGATAAATTATCTATAAGGAGTACTCACGTCTGAGCATGAAATAATAAATGCATTTTATTTGAAGCAGGAGATCAGAAATTACAGCAGCACATTGTTTCCCACAGAATGGGAGTGTAACTTGGATTTTTTCTACCCACGATTCAGTTCTTTATACCAGCGGGTGCTCCAGATGTGGAGGAGGCTTGTTAATAACATAGCCTATCAAATGATTGAAATCAACATGGTACCAAATGACATTTGCACTGATGACTGTCGCTTTACCTGGTCCATGCTTGTAAAATATCCACACTGTCCTGTAACTTATTACTAAATAACACCTCTCTCTGTATTTCTATGCGAAATGCTAAATTAGGTCCCCAAATATACCTGGGTGGCCATTAATATACCTGGGTGGCCAGCCCAAGTAACGTCTACAAGTGGGAAACAGCACCTGCGTATTTCGTTTTGTATTTTGTAAAGGTTGTCCTAAAGACCAGTATACAAAATGTCATTCAAAATATGATCTAAGACATATGCTTAATGTGAATGAGTGAATAAAAATCTCACATTAAACAACTATTATTTCAGTAAATTAATCAATTTCTAACTGTGTGCCTTTCCTTTCCAATAAAAGGTATTTTGGGGATGGAGTATTTGATTCCCTGTCGAAAAGTAGTGAAATATCCCATCATCC
This sequence comes from Lepomis macrochirus, assembly GCA_024633595.2. Taxonomy (NCBI): domain Eukaryota; kingdom Metazoa; phylum Chordata; class Actinopteri; order Centrarchiformes; family Centrarchidae; genus Lepomis; species Lepomis macrochirus. The sequence goes on from JALXJV020000009.1 coordinate 8,281,148, forward strand.
AAATAGGCTACCGATATTTGCTATCAAATTAGTCTTTTTAGATGATTAGATCTGCAATAATACACTATGTAGGCTACAAATTGTGAAAAAGCAGCCATTTCCAATTTCTAAAAGCCCCAAAACAAAACCTAGTGATTCACTGCCAGAACAGACATACTCTGTATATCCTTGCCAAAGACATAAATTGTTGTTGGTATTCTGATTCATCCTTCCCATGTGTTAACTGGAAGGGCACTTGGAGAGCGCAGACCTCCACCGACCTATCTTGCAATGTTAACAAAAATGAAAAATAAGTCCATTATCCGCCCAATGATTCGGATCTACTCCAAAATTGTATCAGATCTTGGTCTACTAAAAATTGGAGTATTAATCTTAGTGCTAATATTACTGTGGGTTCACAAGGGATTTCCTACATTTCAAACATAGTATTGGCTACAATTTTCCACAACACAACATTTAACTAAGAAAAATATCACCCATTTTAGTAGGAGCAGTTGAGAACAAGCAACAAATATGTACTGCACAAGCACAGATCATTCCAATGCGGCATAAGCATCAGAGACAGAGGCAGACCACTACAAACTGTCCATTATCATTGTTTTTGGCTGGTTTCACACGTCTTCAGGCACAAAATATGTTTACAGGGTCAATCACCTGCCACCTACTCAGTCTGAGTAATTGGAAATGACAACTGTTACATATTGCATTTCCAGCAGAGAGCAAATTTGGTTAGTGGTTCTGTGCTTCAGTAAATGCTTATTGCATCAGCAGGGTCCTTTGCACTTTACATAAGCAGCTGCTCAAAACGACCTCAAGATGCTGCTGCAATGAATTTACATTGTATACTGCATTGGCAGCCAATGAAAAAGGAGGAAATCTTGACTACATGACATGTGGCAAGCAGTGGCTGTCAGAATGCCTTCTTCTTCTCCTAAAAAGTGCTATATCTGCAAACCAAACAGATACAGTTTGTGAAAAACACTCAAGTAAAATGTTCCTATTTTTGACACTCATTGTCCAAGTACTCTACGCAGGCTCATATATGAAATTTAAAAATAAGAGCAACTAAACAAGAGAAATAATAAAAAGCTTTATATGGTGCAGAAATATTGTCTTACTTGACTCTGCTATTAAAATACATAGATATGTAAAGAAGAGCAGTCAGTAAAATGTACTGCTGTCTTTGAAATGAATGAAAATGTAAATGTTAAATGCAAATAAATATTTGTAGGAGCAGGAGGGTTTCATAAATAAAGAACAAAGAATTAACGGAATGCAAAATTACATAGCCATTTGCCTTACATTAAAAAATGACTTTGAGTAAGTGGTTCAACACAGCATTTACATAAGGTTTGGTACACGCTAGTTCAGCTTTTAGAATAATGAAAGCTAATCACAAAGATGGTGTGTGTCCTTCACTCTGCTCCCAACAAATAACATTAACAGACTCGCCCCAAGTGAACAGTAGTACTTTCAATTAGTGCTGAAGCACCATTAACCAAAGTAATAATAAGCAGTCCATATGTACTGCAGATTAAGAAAAAGCATGATTTTATTAATAAGATAATGAAGTTTAATTTATTAGCCAAGTTATCTCAGTGGGAATTGATACATAAACAAAAAGTACAGAGGAAAACAAGATATTCATGCTTATTGTCTACAGAAACGATGACGTCCAAAACTATTTTTATTACATATGCATTTTCAATTCTTGGGTGACAGCTTTGCTTAGAAGCTCCTGCCAGCAGAAGTGGGCGTGTTTGAGATGGTTAAGCATGCATGGATTAAACCGTGTCAATCATTTGATGCACTTTAAGTAAACAAGATGAGACACTATAATAACACCAGTCATGTATGAGGCTATCTTTATGCTGCAGGTTATTTTATAAAATAGAACTGAAAATTAGGAAAATTGACTGTAAAGGGACTGTGTTTCATTGATATATTTAACAGACATGATTAAATGGGGCCCCATTATGGGATTCAACATTACAGAACTTACTCCACTTCACTGCAGTATGTACTGTCAGAGTTGCGTAGTACCAGGAACCTTTATTGCATGTCATGCTCTTCATTCTTTACACACATTCCCTGTTTTTTAACCATCTATGAAATTAAACAACAAAAAACATCACAAAAAGATTGCATCATCAAAATTTATAAGGGCAAGAGGAGTCATAACTGACAATATGATACAAGATGTCTGCAGTTTAGAGGAATGCGTAAGATTTCTTTTCAGCTAGGTCCTTTAAATGAATGAATTAATCTTAATATCTTAAATTCCATTTGTTATAGGGATCATTTTTCACACTGCAATGATGATAAATGCAAGATAAAAATTAAGACTTTTGGAAGTGCAAGAATGTGCCTATGGTGAGCAGAACTGATACTATACTGGTATATAACTATATTACAGTGTATGATTTCTCTGTTTAGCCATTCCAAAACAGTGTAACAGTGCTCACTGTTTCACCCTTCCCTTCACATGCCTGATGAAAATTAAGTTTAAGAAAACCAAAGGACCTTCATGGGATAATAAGAAAATGGCAGATTGACTATTTGGGATATTATAACTGGTGTGTCATGTTAACACACCAGTGGAGGTAGCTCCTCCATTTCTGTTGTGCTCCCAGTTGTGAAACAACAGTGTTGTTGCATCCTATGCTTTTGAAATCCAACAGGCACTGCTGGTCAAACACAAATGAAAAGAAAACAACTAATTTATTTAAATTTTTACCTTGTTAGCAGTCTAATGAATTTTAATGCAGGTTATCAATTCTAGAGCAAGCAATTCACAAGAAAATAAGAGGCTTTGCTTTACTAAGCTGCTGTCTGCTGCGCAAGCTATCAGTCAAAGAGGATATTAACAGAGCATGGGGAACCTCTTTAATCAAATTTTGTCCACAGAAACACTACTAAGATCATTTGCTGTCTTTCCTTTAAACTTTCAAATGATCTTTTAACAAGTTCATTATTTTGTGTATTATGCAGGGGATTTGACAACTGCAGATATAAAATAATTCATGGACTGTCCACACCATTAATGAAATTATATATTAATATAAATTACTTTACAACAGGTATACCATGAATTATATTTTATATTATTTATATTTGTCACCTAATTACATTCAATCACCACAATAGATTTAATGGACAAACCAAAAGGAAATAAAGCACTAAATACAAGAATTTATTCCCCCCTTCTTATATTTTAGCTCCGATGTCTCTGTAGATATAGAACTCTATCCTTTTGAAGAAAGGACTCCCTGAAGCATGTAAACAAGCAAACAATAATTCATTTTCCAAACAGAAAGTACTGATTACTTGTTTTAATTAACTTCATTTTTTCATCTGCTCGTAAAGGCCACAAGGGAACTCAATGTCTTTCTTGTTTACCGAGTAAAGTCCAAAAGCATGTAAAGAGGGGGAAATGTGTGTTATGGAGGCTGTGGTGCAGTGGTCCAGAATATTTAATGTAAATAAAGCTGCCAACCACTTAATCCCAGAGGAAAATGAAAAGTGACTTAACTGCTGTGGGGGAGGGAAAATGGGTCCAAAAGTTGTGACTATGCATGATTATCAAGTGTGGATGAGGAAATCTATTATCGGCCTGGGGATGGGCTCCATTATTTACGTGGATTAATTATCAGGTTTGTAATAGAATGGATCAATGTTATTGTAACAAATTGGAAAATCGCTTACTTAAAATTTAGCTTTAGGAGTCTGTTTTATATAAATACTAACTTATCAGGGTGTGAGAGTAAACGTTAACGTTAACAATTCTTAAAAAGAGAGGCTTTGTAGTTAAAATAACCTCATTACGATATTCTCACACCATTGCTGCTGATGAAACAGGTAGTGTTTACATAACGGTATAGTCATAGCCAAAACAAAAATACATTTTATAGCTCAAAATCTTATTAAAATGTCATTTTAGGTAAAGGAATTTTGTCCATTTGCTATTAGTCTCTTAGGTAGAGACTACTCTCTAGGTGACCTCTAGCCTTTAATCTGACCACTCTTCTAAATGAAATACTAAAAGAAATATGATGGCTAAAGACAACAAGCTCAAAAAATTGTGCGGCATGTATGCATCAAGACAGAAATAATACTCATTTAGTGAACAAACATCTAAAACTTATTTCAGGCTATGGTAGTTTATTCTCTATGACCTTACAAGCTCAGCAGGTAAATTATTTATATGACTATATTTTAATTGATTTATACCGTTCACTCTGAAATGATTTCCATGACAACAGCAGGCATGACCATACACGTTGTGCACTGAACGGTTTGACTATTTAGCATAATACAAGGCAACAACAAATCAGTGAGTGTGGCCAGACATATCTCTGTTGTGATCTAATGGCAGAGCTGTTATGCCAATGATTCACGTGTTCAACCAGAGATTTTTCACTCGCTTTTGTTTAGAGGTCACCCTGTTGAAGTAGTCTGAAAAAAACAAATGTCTGGAATGATTGAGACTCAAATGCTCTCTCCCTTCTTTTCATCATTTCCTGAAGTGGACAGTGACGTCAACATCATTGTTTTTGCACTCTAACTAAAGAGGCCAAAACAGCGGTTTGCGCTGACATAATTAAAAAACATAACGCTACTCTTCTCTCAATTAATACTGTATGCATTCCTCATCTTGACAAGTTAGGGTTAACAAAGATTTCTTCCTATATTTGCTATGTGTGACTATTATAATTATTGTATTTGTCCTATTTTTAAAGTGAAGTTGTGCCTTGTGATGTCCTATCTCTTTCAGTGGAAATGACCTTTTGGCATATGTAAAGCCATTCATCTGTAGCATGCTGCTCTGAAACGAGAATTGAATGATAATGCATTTATGCTGTGAAATTGAACCCTTTTATATTCGAGCATAGCGTTAGTTCAGGCAGGCAACAAAGTCAAGCTCAGCTCACAATCCCAGCACATAAGCTGATAGCAGCCCATCTCAAAGCCAGCCACATCAACTGACAACTTAACTGATTTCCCTCTTAGTATTTATTGGCAAATTACATACAAGGCATCTTATTTAAGCTGCTTTAACCTGCCTACCTTTGCTGCTTCTGCAGGCTGCTTGTTACCTGCCGCCACCACAGCTCCTCCTTTCAGGCTGTACCTGATTTATCAATGTCATTTCTGTTGTTATTGATGCCTGCGCTCTGATCTGTTCTGTACCCTGTGGGGGATATTTGCTTCTGCTCTCTCTGCCTCAGGCTTTCCATGTATGCACATGGATGGGCAGGGAGGTGTGCTCTCCGCTCATGTGATGTTGGCAAAATAAAATCTCTGGTTCCAACTGACTCCTATCCCATAACTTCTCTCACAAAATACTAACTCTAATTTATCATTACATAGATTATCAAAATATACATACCATAATAATAGAGCTGTTCAGAAAGTATTTCATATTACATGTAAGATATTATACTGTCTTGTGTCTGGCAGATAAGTTGAACTAGTTTTAAATGGAGTCATCATAACAGAGAGAGTTGATGTAAACTGAGGGAAAATCAGAGGCTTCCAAGAGAAACTTTACTGCATTTTTGAAAATTAGAGTGTAAATATTGCACTTATATTGTAAATTGTTAAAACATTATCAGCTATGCATGTCATTGGTAGCATATCATGTATAAATTTGTTATAGACTCAATTCTAAAATTTAGAGTACACATGGAGTTCCAATAATGTTATTAAAGCTTGAGTGTGGGACGTTTGTCACATTTCGCTAATCAAATTGAAAGATACAGTACAGTATCTACATATCTGCTGAGTATGTTGATAATGGTGACTTATGAAAAACAAAATTTAAAATTTTATTAGTTATTCATAATCAGAATTGGAACTGACAAAACTATGCAGCAGGTGTTTTCAAAGTCAAGAATCCAGTAAAGAGACATTTATTATAATTTATAAACTTAATCATATAAATTCTCTAGCGGTACTTCATACTCTAGTGGTAATCATATATGATTAAGAGATACTAGCAGTACTAATAGATCATATAAATCTCATACTTATAATCATATAAATTATATGATTAAGCAATACTAGCGGTACAAATAGAAGTTCCTTCAAAACAAACTGACACCATGTCTTGGTTGTTGCTGACTAAAATCATTCAGCGGTAAAATGAATTATTAACATTACCTGCACTCTGTTACCGAGAGAAGGAGCTAGCTGTAACTGGAGAGCTAGCAGGCAGGCTGTTGACCATTGTTACCAGTAAGCTAGCCTTTGCATTTGGTCTGAGGTAGTAAAGCGCTTTCAGAGCATGCACATGGCACACTCCTTATTTGGAAGGTCCTAGCTCCAAACAGAAAAGATCACACCTTGCTATCCATCTTTAGTCAGTAGTATCACATATTCTATGGTCAGTAGTCTACTAGACACGCATTAAAAAGCTATCTTCAAATTGTCCTTTATTTGACATTGATTTTATAGAAACAGATGGAACATGCCATGCAGCACAGACCCTTTTGATAAACTGTCGTTCACACAAAGTCAAGTCCTCTGTATCTTATGAAAACTGTTCTTAATAAGGACACAGAAGGTGCCATTATTGCTCAATCTGATGGATGAGCTGTTGGCTGGAATGTGAGACTGCCCTGGCCTCTACTTTGGTTCAAGAAAGTGCTGTTCCTAGAGGGGAGACATGCTGTGATTGAAAGTATTTACGACAAGACAGAAATGTGATGGCACAGAGAATGTGTGTGACAGTGACGCATGACTGAACAGATTACTGTGTACAGACCATAGAGAGGCCCTTTGAATTGTGATGCCTTACTTTATTGTGCTGAGGTTAAAAGGCTCACCTATCAGAGAGCTGCATTACTCTACCCCCTCTTTTTGATATAGCAGTCCACAGAACAAAGACCATGTCAGCAAAGCCAGACGATCCCCAATAGACAGTTTGGTAAAACTAAAAATGCTCTGTGATGGGACACTGACAAAGACTGATAGCAAGACAGTTTCTCTAACATCTACAGATATCTTCTAGTGCATGATAAAATATGCCTGCCTCAAAGCACTCATTATTTTGCACAACCACCACGTCTATTCATTTAATATAGCCAGTGGAGGGAAGTGCTCTCCCCTGTACAAGAACCTGTTTTAAAAGCAGGAGATACTGCTTAATGCAATATGCTTTTAGCAAATGCAGATGACTACTTGAATAAGTGCAGTTTCTCTATCCCTATGGTTAATATTAATCATGATGAGTAGCTTTACTGTTCTTGGTAAAAGCAAACAGAGAAAAAGGATGGATAACCCTACTGCCTTAGTTCCTCCAACTGAAAAATCTGCATATTCCCCTTCTTAATTCTTTGTGCTCTTAGAATGGTTAATAAAGAATATGCGTGTGACTGCTATCAGGGTTATTTAAAAAACCTAATACCATATTTAGCATTAATGAAGTGTATGAGCCGATTGAATGACACAGGTACACATCTTGGCTCGCTGACATGACTGAAGCAACACATGACCCAGGTGTGCACTCCTGCTCTAAAATACCCTACCAACAACACCAAGACATGTTCACTATTGTGAAAATGACTGTGGTACCTTGTTATAACTGCCAGGGGGAAAACAGCCGATAATCCTTATCCTATGTTAGTTTCTATTTTATTAAAATTAAGAACATAATTCACATAATTCTGTTGCTTCTCGTAGGGGTACTTTCCTCAGAATCTTTGGCAAGTGTTCAAAAGATAACTTAAATAAGGCATATAATAAACAAAAACTTATGACCTGCACACATTTTGGATAAATCCCTTATGCCATATTTGAACACACATATGCTTAAAGTAATACAAAGAGAAACATATCTTCCTAAGTCAGAGTTGAGACATTACTCAGTTATGTGCAGAGGAAAAAATAAATACATTAAAAAATGCAGAAAAGGTTCATCCTCTTACTGCAGCATCTGACACAGTATATCAAGACAACTTGATGAGACTCATTGCTCCACACTTAACATTGAGATGTAATTCCATCCACCAGATTTGATGGCACACAGTATAAAAATGCAAGGAGAGGAGGTTGAGCCACTATGTTTTAATTGTTTTCAGAAGTTTTAGAGAATTCTCAGAGTGAATATAGTAATTATTTATTGGTGCTAAATTACATATGACACATTCACTGAGCACTGTATTTGACACAGATACCTTCCTTGTACCAGATGTGATTCAAGCACAGTTCATTAACAGAAACACAGTAACGATATCAGACAAGAGACTAAATACTTTATGATGTTACATTAGTTTCATCATTGCAATGACGCTATTATTTAGACAAGGGAGAGGGTCATTACTGACTGATTGGCTGTCAGCTCCATTAGTGGTAAGACAAATGAACCCAGCATTTCAATTTCTCCATCTCAATGTCTCATCTGTCCATGAAACCCCTATCTTTGTGCTTCATGTGTCATCTTTATGACACAAGAAGTGAACTTTAAAATATAGTGCTTTTGAAAAAGAGCACTATCCTCTCTTCAGGAATACAACTGCACCTCTTGTGGATTTTCAACAGCTGCAGACAAATATCCGTCTGTTCCATTTCAAGGAAAGCTGATACAGAATGATGTACATATCAGCGTCAGGATATAAATCCTGCTGTCAGTCTCAGCTGTTGCTATCAGTTTATGTTCTGTGAAAATGAAATGGTTACCTGAGCAGATCAACACTACTTACACTGATTGTACACACTGTTACGCAGCTGTGAAGTCATCTCTTTCCCTTAAATATGCTGACAGTAATAAAAAGGGAGCCTGCAGGAAAAGTTTTTCAGTATTCACCAAGGCCATACAGACTATTTTGTTTTTGATAGCAATGATTGCTATAAACATATTTTTTTCAGAAATATAAAGCTACAGTGCTGGACTTTTACATGTATATAAATTTCTGCTACATTCAACCGCTAGCCAAACAACTTCAGACAATGCTGATTAAGGCTATTACTGGCAAGTAAATCTCTCTATATTTCGCAGTACCAGAGATTCTAAATCTGGTGTCGGTGGCAACATTCCCGTGCTGGCAAACCGGCCTTGTGTTTTATGCCAACCAGCAATGATTGGTTTGCCAGAGCTAAAGGGGGGAGCAACCATAGCAGCAACTCAGTATTGTAGAGCCATTGGGCAGTCGTGTTGTTTACTTGCACTGTCAGAAGAGGGAGACAAAAGTTCCACGTGGCAGGTTTAAATCATTTTGTAAAAATAAAAAAATGGATAATACTCCATGGCTATGATTCCATGTTCAGAGTCACACTCTTAAATAAAATCAATCTATGATGTTCAGTCCATTTCAGGAGTTATTTTGTGATAAACTATCATAAGTAACTTTTTTCTTGGTATACCCACTTTTCCTCTTCAGTAAGTGATTTTGCACAGTTCCCAGATTTTTGAGGTCCTCCTGTGAACTGGTTACTTGTTCATACTGTATGTGTGTAAGAGGGGAAAGTGATAGTGACAGCGACAGTGATAGTAAGAGCAAGATATCAAATTTTTCCATTGGAGAAAAAGTAAGAATTATATCCCTTACTCAAACTCTATCATGACTTGTTTCTGTATTGCATATGGTCTATTGAAACTACCGTCAGCAGAAAATGTTATCTCTGCCTCTTCTGCCATGACTTTCTTCCTGAATGGTAGCTAAACATCAGTGCTAAACTGTGAAACTAGATATAAGCCCTTGCTATTTGATTCAATCTAAAATTTATTATTGGCATTTTGAATGATGCTATTTGTGCTAGGGTTACGCAATGTAACAGTCCAGCACAAAGCAGAGAAATCAGTTCTCCATGAGCCCAGATACATGAGGGAGGGCAGTTAAAGCATCCCAAATAACACTCTCTGACAAAGCACTGCATACCGAGTGAGTCATAGAAAATCAAAAGATAGAAATGAAATCTTCAAGAAGATATACTTTATTAATCTCACAAGGGCAAATTCAACGATTTTTCCACTTTGGTGTTATTATTGTTATTAGTATACATACACAGTCTGAAATACACACACACACACACACACACGGAGAAATGTCAGAGTGACAGGGCTGCTACTCAGTGCGGCACCCTGAGCAGATGGGGATTTAAGGGACTTGCTCAAGACCACTTTCGTCAGTGAAGTTGAAGTGGCACCTCTCCAGCAACCAGTCCACACTCCATATCTCTGGTCCGAGCTGGACTCAAAACCGGCGACCCTCCGGTCCTTACGGACTGAATTACTGCCGCCCCATTTCTCATGTAATATCATCCCCTCTGAGTCGAAACACTCTGCTGTGCATTAACGTTATTGCTCCACTGGTAGTATCCCCTCAGACTGTTTGGAAAACAAAACTAACTAAAAACTTTCAATCGGGCAGAAATCTCACCACAAAATCCATACACGTTAACTTTACCACCTCTGATAAAGTACAGCTCAGTCTCAAACAGAGCAAGTTTACGTCTAGTTTTTAGATGTTTATATTGCAGTAGTCTACTAGTTACATTCACTTGATCACTATCACAAAGTTTGCATCAGCCAGGTGAAGCTGATCTGCTCTGCGACTCGGCATTATCACTTATACATTTGTTTTTCACTGTATGAGAAAATTAATGTACATGAGTCTCGTGAAACGGAATTTAACATGACACCCCTCTTGTCGCACCCCTAGTAAGTACCATTATGTAGTGGGCGGAACCATTATCATGTGGTGTAAAGAGAGTGAAGTATCTTTCACCTTGTTGCCAAGAATCTATCTTGCTGTAGTTCTCTTGAGCAAGAAGTTGCATCCCATCCTGAACAGGAAGTATTAAACATTCATTGATCAACAGGTTTTCACAGAAGTCTTAAGTGATGTTACAGCATGTCCTGTATACTGTGTGGGTCCTACTATCTGTTCTATCAGATTTCGGGAGGAAACGAAAAGATCACAATCTGTCATGTTACCTTACGATTTGTAACCCCCCCCCCCCATTTCTCACACTGTGACAAGCTGACAATGATATTTTTGGCCCCGAGACATATCTCCAGGTAATTGGTTCCTCACCTCTCACCTAATGGGAGGTGTGAGCTGTTCTGCTACGACATGTTCACAAGTTTAAGGTGAGCTGCTGTGGGTCAGAAGCACTTACTGTCCTCAGTTTTAAAGCAGGGGGTCCAGCTGCTTATTATTTGGTGAAGAGACAACAATGTGTGTATGAGATCCAATTTCCAGTTACCACAATGCTAATAGTGGTGCTGATACCAGTATTAATACATACATACCCCTGAATAATCAAACCAAGTCTGTCATTAGTCTTACTATGAAATGATCTCTAAGAGAGCAGTTGCAGCCACCATTTCAGCTATCAGTCATATGAACAATCAATCAACAAATCACTAAAAATTATGCATATAAATAAAATATTCAGGTAAAATCTGAAATCATGTATAAACACCTACATTAATCGGTGTAACAGAAAATACACACCGTTTCTATTTCATATCTGTTCAAACTGCAGTTTCACTTTTAATTCAATAAGTTCAGTATTATTTGTAACAATAGCTGAGATTGGTTTTGACCCAGAGGCAGCTGAAATTCAACACATGTTTTCTCCTTTTCCTTTTTCATTAAATTGCTTTCTTGCAAGAGCAAAGGCAGACAGTGAGACAGGGGAAATGCATTACCACTGCAAGATGAGTCTTCAAAATACATCCAGTAAGAGTTTCCTGGGAGGGATACCTAGTCACATTCTGCCTGCAGTATTTGTTTTGTAAACTTGGGGTAGGCACCAGGATCTGATCAGACCTTTGGCGAATGGGTGTGAATGGGTCTTCTACTCTTATTCTACTCTCAAGCCATACAGGGATTGAATAATGCATTAGCTCTCAACAGGATGATGTGATCTGATGGAAACCACAGTCTGCCAAAGTCATGTGGGGGAGGCTACCAACCTGATTCAGCCGTGGAAAATGTCACTGGTTGCCAATACACTTATTGGAGTGATACCTGCATTTTAAAATATCCCATTCTATAAATAAGAAGGTGCAGATTATGATTACTGTAGTTTGAAAATGATCCTTGGTTGATCTTTGAGTTATAGATTTTTTTGTTAGTTTTTCTTAAAATTTTGAGGTTATTTCTCAATTAAGTTTCCATTTTAGTTTGTTTAGTATTTTGCTAATGTTTATAATAGGCGTTAAATGATAACAACACTTCAGATTTAATCTATTGTACGTTGACTTTTTAAAATGTATATGCTGTATATTTATTTATTTAAGTTAAATCTCCCATTCACAAATTTTAATTTCAGATGACATTTTTAAAGCCTTGTTTTTACCTTCATTTAAGTTTGTGCTAATGAATATATTTAACATTTATAAAGATGAAATGAACAGAGGAATATAGTGTAGTGGCCACCACTACATGCAGCGGCTGTGAATGGACTCAGTTTGCTTTGGAGAAATACTGCAGAAACAACTGCAATCTGCATCTCAACCTGCAGAATTTCAAATTTCACATCATACAAACAACTGACAATAACGGAAAATAGACGGAAAATACAATAATAGCACATAGAAAGATTAATAATTTGCAAGAGGTGTGCTTGACACAGAAACGGTTGGCAGCAAACAACATAAGATCAGTAAATTCAAGATTTTTAACTAGCTGTCGTCCAACTGTGTTAACACAGAGAAAAACACTCTGCCTGAAGGCATTTTGTCTTCTCTAGCATCCTGCCAGTTTTGTTCCACTGCCCATTTGTCAACAGTGATGTCCAATCGCTCAGTGCCAGGCAGGCAAATCAGCACCTTGTCACTTTCGAAATGACAATTTGAGTCTCAGTCAAGTCTACAACCAGTTTGTGCCTTACAGCCACTCACTACCTCAAAACAAGTACTAAAAATAAAGCCTGCCAATCTAAAAGCACAGGCTTGCATGCAATCTACAAAACCAGCTATATTAGAGCTCGGAGGTGACTTTGAGATTGAGGACATTTCTTTTCATTTATTAGAAGCAGTAATGCATAGTTGAATCAGGAGACTGAAAACCTCCATGGAGGCTTATTGGACTGCGTGACAAAATGTCAGTTTCATCTCATAGCAAAATAATCTAAAAGCTAGGGGATCTGTCATGGTCAATAAGCCATGTAATATAAGGAATCTAAGTTGAATATGAAGCCCAAGTGTTAATGCACAAATTGAAGACATACACTATTTTAAATCATGCAAATCCAGTCACAAAGCAGGTCTCATTGTGGCAATTAATGTTGAAACCATCCTGTGATTATCATATCAGTCATCCAATAAAGTAATATTGTCGCTTTTAGTTTTCCATGCACCATGATTTTTGGCATAACTTGTAAATATTACACACACTGATGCAATTAGTTCAGTAAAGTCAGAATTAATAGACAGTTGCACTGAGAGGAGGATAGATTCAAGCATAGATGCTAAAGTCTGTTATCTTGAAGACAGCACATGTTGCCTGGTGGTACTGTATTTGATCGTCTAACAGCTAACTCGTTAAAAAGCCTCTGGATGTACTGTATGTTTCAAAAAAGCATTTCAACACTTCTTTTTTTTAATCAAACAGGTGTTAATACTGAGCTATTGCTACAAAAATAGTTAGAATCCTTTACAACCATTTGAAATTAAATTGCTATGCTCACTGTATTTATTTTCCATCAGGTCTGTATAAACAATTAAGGGATCTATCTGACTGCAGGCCTTTCTGTAGTCTTCCTCTGACTGCCTCAGTCTGAAATTCAGATCTGCCCTTTACCCCATCCCCCACCTACATATACTTTGCGTAATATTTCTGAAGCAGCTGGTGTCCATATCGCACACAGTGATGCAATGAAAATACAGTGGGTGTCATTTTTACCACCTACTATAGCCCTGTGCTTGCTTTCATGAGTGGTCTCATTTTTGTTAACAGAACACACTTCACATCAGGTCTGACTTTCTCTTGACTGCTCTCTATTGTGTTATATTTTCTCCCCTAACTGAAAGTTAAAATTAAATTATGTTAGTCACAGCAGAAAGTTGTCTAGATCTTCTAAAGTCTACAAATATCAACAACCTCAACCTCGTTCACAGTAATATATTTCAGAGAATATCATCTTTCATTATCCATAAAGTGTATTAGATGTCAACCAAACCTGTACTTACTGAGTTAGTAGTTATTTAAGAAAACAAATGTTTCTTATTACCTTCAATGTAGAAAGATGGCAGGCATTTTTTAAAAACCAAACCATGACCAAAGTGATCCTAAGCTTAACCAAAATAATGTTTTATAACCTACATTAAATCAACACAACTCTAACCTTAACTAATCCCTTGACTATTATATTTACAGTTATAGAAAAAAAATTAGAAAAATTAATAGATAGATAGATAGATAGATAGATAGATAGATAGATAGATAGATAGATGGATAGATAGATAGATAGATCTATCATCATTTTTGCATTCAAGCTGGTGCTAAATTAAGTCGAGATAATTAATTTTTCTATAGGAGATATAATATATATATTTAGGTATGATGCAAATTATTGACTGCAGTCATAAACCAAAAGGTTCCTAGGTACGTACTGATTATGCACACACTGGCATTGCGGGAATACATATGCTATCTCAGCAGCAGTCTGAATGGAAGCAAATTAGCAACAACAGGCGTTTCGTAGTTGACAAATGTACATAATCACAGCATTATTGCAAAAATGACATGTAAATTAGTGCTTGTCTTAGGAAATCATGCCAATCACTGTGAGTAGGATCAGAAATGCATCTCAGATCTTGCCATTATAGTAAGCAATTAACGTTACACTGTAAATATATATGTGAGCAATCAAATAAGGCCTGTATATGTATAAGCCCACCTTGCAAAGCAGTCATTGGAGGTGGTTGTCACAACATAAGGACTGAAGGCTGGGGTAAAGGTGGACTTTCACCTTAAATTTATGTAAATGAAAAATGGGTGCCAAACACTCTGCTGGGATGTTTATTCATCAAGGGAATTGGCTGAAAATGAATGATGACATGTGCTCTGGAAGTCAGCATGGACCCTCAAAGAGGCCAGATGATTGATATGCTCAATCCCACTTTATTTGATTAACTTCTGTTCCCAATTTAGAAAGAGACATTTGAGATCTCCCTAAATTTACAAAAAGGAAAAGAAAACATTTGATTAAGTCTGTGATGAATTGAAATTGTTATATAATCCATTGATTGACATTAATGGAATACTGTAGGGAAGATCTTTCCAAAGCATCCAAATTAGAGTAGCAGATGAGTCAAGTTATCAATTTCATCAGAATGTCAAACTAAAGTTTGCTAGATTTTGAAAGGATTTAGAAATAGTCTATTTTTTCTGTGTTTTCAATTATGTTGATCTAGAGTACAGTAAGGAAATTAGAATTTCATTAAAATGCTTCAAAAATGAAATTGGAAATCCTGCCTTTTCTCACTGAATGCATGATATAATCGCAATCAGCGGTTAGGTTGTGGTTTTATTTTCTATATGTTGCAAAATCATAAAGTAGAAGTATAATAAGTTATATTTCAACAATTTCAACGTGGGGTAATAAATGGCATCTTAATATTATTTGTTGGTGGGATTTTAGGAACCTGGCAACATTTTGTTCCAGTGCAAGAAGTAGTGTGTGATGTTCATATAGCAACTGTAAAGGTGTGGGCTTCTACTAAACTAAAAATGACCAATGCTGCTCAGTGATCCTCTCTTAAACGGCTTTGTTGCATCTTCACTGGGATCAGATATCACAAGATCTGGATGTGTATCTTACTTCTACCTCAAATGCAGTTTAGTATAGTTTTAAATGAAAGTAATTTACTTTAGGGAAGAATATTGACAGTTGTGAGCAGGCTCAAATAGAAAGATTAAGCAATGTGATTAGAAGAATGAACATGGCTGAGCAAAATATATTTAAAAATTGACATTTCATGTTAAATGTGTCAAAAATCAAATAAACAAAAATTAATATAATTTAAAATTGAAACCAGATGTTGATTATTCTTGTGCACAGCTACAGTGACCAACTCATTCACAGAGTGTAACAAAACCATGTAACGTTAAGAAAAAGTATGAGAAAAGCACAAGATATTTTGGTAAGGAATCTGATTACAGGCCAACTATTGCACATGTATTTGCAAGCCAGAAACTCACCCAAGAGAAGACGATTTTCGCCAAACTCCAAGTTTCACATCTTCAGGCAACATGACCTGGTGTCCAAGATCTGAAATCAGGCATGACTTCCATATAGTAAAGGAACAGAAAACACACGTATTAGGGCCATTTGCTCTGTTAGTAGGTCAGTGCCTAAGCTAAAATGTATTCTTTATCTTGTAGAAAAATATTTTAAAAGACTAAACATTTTAGAAGGCTTAGCTAAACAATAAAGCAACCGTTGACAATGTTGTAAGCTGCACTGCTGTGATAACATTTAATATTTAAATATGACCAAGGCCACAGTGAAATAAGTAGTTTCAGGGAGTTAGCAAAAATGCAATACCTAGCGTAGCTGTGCTAGCCTCTGTCAGTTACTTACGCATTAATGTTTTTCTGCCAGATTTTCAAAACTCTCATTTGACGGGGAGCGGTGTCAGTTTAGCACCGACAAAACGTAGCAAAACGTTTTTTTCAACGGAAACTGTGGGGCCTTGAACATACTGTTGTGTACACAAGCGCACAGCATTTCCCTGAGGGCTGTTTCACAAAACCAAGATAAGGGATTAAGCCGGGATTTTCCAGATATCCTGGCTAAATTAAGCCTTGACTCGGTTTCACGAAAGCAGTAGCACATAAGTTACCATGGCGATTTATTCTGTACAGCTAGCCTGCTCCAGACCAGGCTAACAGCCAGGCTTAGTTAATCCTGGTGCCTTGTCTGTTCAGTCAGCGTCACGCCGATCAGAAACCAAAGTGTTTTTTTCAGTCATTCCATGTTCTTATGTAGGCCTATGTGTTCTGCATATTTTTCAGTAGCCTGTATTAAAATAGTAGGTTGTGGTTATTAGGTTTCATAACTAG
Source organism: Lepomis macrochirus (assembly GCA_024633595.2). Classification (NCBI taxonomy): domain Eukaryota; kingdom Metazoa; phylum Chordata; class Actinopteri; order Centrarchiformes; family Centrarchidae; genus Lepomis; species Lepomis macrochirus. The sequence continues at coordinate 8,298,169 of JALXJV020000009.1, forward strand.
AGAAGATGCGTCCACCATACTTTGCACACAATGGCATCAGCGAGTAAGTTAGGTTTACGTGGAATGAAAGCACTTGTAAAAAATAAAAATGTTAAAAAAGGATAAATAAAAGAAAAAGTAACACGGGTACAGCAATAAACCAGCGAAAGAAAGTGGCAGCCAATTGTTGACCGACTGAATGTGTGAGAAGCTAAAAATCTCACAGCTCTTAACTGAAACTATCATAATTATAATGTTATATTGTGCCTTAAAAGTGAGCACTGAACATTATATGTCACTCAAGAAACTCACTCACACTATGTAGGATTCCAATTTCATTTTATAATACTCTCAAATTATAGTCCTACTTCAATAAGGAGGATATATTGTACTGTTTATTCATGAAACAACTGCGTGTTTGGGAGAGAAAACAATGATTACCGCAATACATTGTGTTACAGTTTGGCTTACAGTGTACTTCTAGTTCACTAAATCACTTCTCTTTGCAGTTGCTGGTTTTCTAATAGCTCCAGTGCTTCTTTTTATCTCCATATCTAAGTCTGTTTTTTATTTTGTTAATTTTTTCAAGTGTGTGCAGTTCAGACATCTAACAGTGAAACACATAACAGTCAGTAGGCTACAGCAGGCAGTGTTCACCACTGGATGTGCTGTAGGACCACAGCCTCAGGGTCAACTTACAGATATCATACAGTATTTTCTATGAGCACCACAACACTGACTTTTTATCTATTATCCATATTGACTAAAAAAGTACACCATTTTCACACAAAATTGACAGACCTCCAGCCTCTCTGCCAAGCCAACTATACATATATACACACACTTTAAAAGTATTTGTCAAAAATGTTGCTTGCACTAAAAAATGGTAAATAACTGAAAAGGCTTTAAGAAAGGTTAATAAGAAAACATGCTGTGCAAACATAGAAGAAAGATATGTGCATTGTCCAAAAAAGAAACTTAAGCTAATTGAACAAGCTGCTGATACTGCATTATATTTTTATATTTTGAATTGTCACCTGCCAGCTGAATTTTGTTTCCTTTTTATATAAATAAAATTTATATAAAATAATTTCCACCATAAATTGGTGTAGAATATTTCTTCAGACGTCAGAAAATTAAGTGTTTAATGCTCAAAAACGTCTGGGGGAGGACCCCAGACTCCCCACTCAGATATCTCAGCATTACATATTATTTCAAAATAGGGTTAAATGGGCAATACTAGTACTAGTACTAGTAGTAATGCTGCCAGAAAAGAAATACTTTAGTTGTGAACTGTCACTATATAAATAAAATTGAATTGAATATACAGCATGTTGATTAGTGGTTGTAATTAATACATTTGCTGAGTGACATATTAAGGTCCGGTGCTTACTTGTATGGTCTGACATAACATTACTATTCATGGTAACATTATAATTAATAGTTTCAGTTGGGAGCAGTGATTCTTTTAGCAACTTACTTATTAAGTATTGTATATAAATATTGTCTGCCACGCTTTTCTCGCTGTTTTAATACTTTTCTTTCTTTCTTTTTTATATTATGTGCATTTTTTCATCAAAAACCTTTTTTACACTCATTGAGGAACAGCAAATAAAGTATGCTGCACACGTCTTTTCCATTTCAGCATCAATGAATCTGTGATCGACAGCGTGGTCTCTTGAAGAAAGTTGTTGGCCTCATTTATCTGAATTACTTACACCTGGCTTGACTTAGTTGCACCTTCTGAGCCTGGTTTGGCCTTTGTGAAACTGATAAAGCCAGGATGCTCTGATCACACTAGGTCAAGCCCAGCTTTATCTCTTATCCTGGATTTCTAAATTCTACTTTTGTGAAACAGCCCTCTGCTTTTTTAACACGGTTGTGTTTACAAACTTATCCAGTTGATTAGGTAACACCACACCCGTAACACGCCCACCAAACGGGAGAGAACCATAGACTGTATGGAGAGAACGGACCTCAAAGCCCTTTGAACAACCTTCCACAACGTTTCAAGAGAACATGTAGCTCAAAACCTGAAAACGTTGCAAACCGTTACAAAACGTTTTTGCGATTGAACTCTTCTCAGGTTACAACAATTTTTTTTCATCCAATCAAGACATAGAATTTATTGTTATGACGCCCCAATAAAATTAAAACGTTTCTTTTATCAAGCACATAATGTAGTAATCTCTAATGTTATTGTTGAAATTTTTATTATTATTATTATTATTTCAATAATAACATTAGAGATTAAGAATTAAAAAATAAAAATATATAAGAAATAAAAATTGCATTAAGAAATAAAAATATGAATTCTTCAGTTTATTTAAGGAAGAAGCAACATGGCATCTGTGTCAAAATCCTTCTTCTTTTCTAGGCTACGTAAAACATAAAGTATACTATTAGCTGTGGCAAGTTGTAAGCAAACTCTTTTTTTTTTCAATTTTCTGTTGCTCATCAAGCTGAAAAGAAACATCCTTGAGAAACAGACTACACAGCCACAGACAGAAATGTGGATATTATTATATGTTGAAAGCATTTAGACAATATAAACAATGTGAAGTCTGGCTGAAAGGGTTTAGCTCTCTGGCGCTTGGAAGTAATTCAGTTCCATGATGTGTTTTTAATGATATTTCAGGAATAGGCTATTAAGGTTACAATCTCCACTCACATTGCCATGCAGTGTGTGCTGTTTTCTACATGACATTGTGTAGCTGTGTGGTGATGCATTTCCATTTTATTAACTAGGTTGTATGAACTGGTAAAAGTGGATAAACCAAACTCAATTTAAAAAAGTCATGCTTTTGGCCAAAAGATTTTTGTCTTTGCACAGTAAGCTATGTCTTAACCAATGTCTTAATAGCAGAGAACATAAGTCCAAGGTAACTTTGATGTTTACAGTTTTGGTGCTTTGCCCCATATATATATCATGGATAAAGTCTCCAAACTAGAACTTTCTGGCCTTAATGAGGCCAGTCTCACAGTGTATGAGTGTCCTTGATCTCCCAACACATCATACTTCTGTGTGTCTGAGAGACACTCTGAAAGGAGTCAAAGCACTGGAGCTGTGTCGACTGCTTTACATGCTTGTTATAGCTGGAGCAAAAAGGTAATCCTTATCACCCAGACAGAGAGGGATGGTAGTTCTATGTTTTCATTACATAATTCAGAATGTCATTACATCAATATTCTATTTACATTAGAATATTACATATTACATTATTTATTTATTATTTTTACAAATATTTACAAATTTTTATTTTGTTTCCAAACTAAAATGCCATTGTTGCCATCACTGAATGTAATGAATAAGTTCAACATTACAATTAAATAGCATTTCTATCCGTTGGAGCCAGACTCATTAAAACATGACTATGTATAACGGGAGACCCACTAGACAGGCCCACAGCCCTGGTGAAGGTCTGTGTGGCCTGCAATGTGTAGGCTGTTCACCTCAATAGCTAGCTTGTTGAAGTGCTTTATATCCTTTTGAAACTCATAGTGATGCAACCTAACACCCACAGAAGAACCTATTTACCATTTGAAGGCTCAAAATCCATTTCAGATAAATATGTAATTATACAAATCATTATTGATATGCTTTATTCGGAAACAATTCAAACTCTCTTTTTAATTGCATTTGTTGATTTTGTTGTTCTTTCAGAATCTCACAATAATTGCTACAGTCAACAAGTGAAATCTCAGAAAGAGGGATTGAATTGACAATCAACCCATGCCGCATACTATAATAAAGGCATGCATATAACTATGTTTAACTTGGAATGACAGGGCAGAAAATAGGCTTGTCAAGGTTAATGACACCTCATGTTTCAATGTATAATTCACAGCAAATAAGCACTCAAAGGTTTATACTGGAAATGAAGACAAAGTGCCTCAGTCCCTCTCATTTGAATTTTACATTTTTGTCTTTTTCCCCATTGGTCAAACATCCAAGCATTCCATGTGTGTGCCTTATAATTACATCATATTAAAACCTCACATATTCTTTCACTATACTCATTACTGTAACAAAATGAATTTGGTATCTTACACAAAAACTAAGTGAATGGATAAACGAGCAGAAAGTTTTATTTGTTTGATAGCTTTTCAATATTGATTGTTTAACTGCTAATCTAGCACCACAGCTTTTCAGCAAATATACAAATCTGGAGTGACACTGCAATCTGTGCTCCACATCAGTGTGCTGTCAGTCAGCCTGTCAGCAGTGCAACAGTGCCACCTATGGTGGTAGAGCAAATGAGCCTGGTCATCCATGACATAGTGATGACTTGATTGGACTGCTCTTAGTTCCCCAATCATTACCATGCCAATGAAGAATGGTTTGTCCATATTAGCAAAACGAGTGTTTTTATGCCTGACAAAACCTAATGACATAGAGAGGTGTATGTAATGTGCTGGAACCCCATTATTTCTTGGCAACACATCTTAATAATCTCTGGACATTGACCCTCTCTTTGCAAAAAGGACGTTCACCCTCACCACCCTTTATAAAAGACTGCTATTAACCCCAAGATTACAGTGGCCATGAGTTCTTTTTATGCCTTGACATAGTATGTGAAATGCTGTGTGGAGATTGGAGGGAACTACGAGCAGTAATGGAGCATACAATTTTGCAATTTGCATGCTGTGATAGGTAGACAAGACCATCACTGTCATTCACTTATTTTCAAGGTCGTGGAATACTTCCTGAAATCTGAGTTGGTGAACTGTATATGATCATGCAAGTGCAGGGTAAGAAATTGCTTTTACACCCTTGCACACAAAAGCCAGTCAAACTGTGCTCCCATTGGGGATGGGTATTTTTAATTAAAACAAAGTTACATAGTTATATAATTAAAGTCATAATAATAATACATTCTTTAATTATGAAGTTCACTCAGTAAGGTCCCTCTGATTAGATGCCCATATATGGATGAGATTAACAAGATGTGACAGAGAAAAAATAGGCACTGGAGGTGCTACAACTCTATCAGGAAATATTCTTTCTCTGGGGTTTATAGGCTTACAAGGATTTGAGGGGATATTACTCTTTCAATTTCAGAAGGGTGTGAAATCCCTCTCCATGTAAATGAAACAATCAATATCAAATTAATAAGCCTTTTAAAGCATACTTCTTAATGATTTCCTGAAATTCAAGTGAAAAAACAGATTTTAAAATCCATATAAAATGCATTGTATAAAGCCACTCCTCACACCTCAGATCCCAGTTTTCAAATCCAATTTGAGGTTTTAATCAGAAATTGCTATGCCTCCATAACCTAGTAATTATCAGTGAAGAACAAAAAGCAATTATCAGCCATTCATACATGCTGCCTTTTTAAAAATCATTTGACATTGATTACATAAGAAAAGTGGAAAATGCTTAGTTGATTCAACATCCCTCATTATCACATTTGCGGAAATACAAACACCAAAATGTCTTGCATGCCATTAAATAAACAAGCAGGAAACAAGAGCAGGATTCATATGTTCAATTCAGTGCTCATTTACCTTTACATATGGGGTTACATGCACACTCAATGTATGAAGGCAATGAAACAAAAAATAATAATTGCAGTATTGTGCTCATGATGGAATTTCAGTTCCATTAGGAGCAGAGTGTTGCCCACCTCATGACAACATAAAACAAATCCTTGACCAAAGAATGGGTTTGCTTTAATTCAGTCTCGAACACAATGAAATCCAACGCAGATATCACTTCTAGTGGGAGAAATAAGTCCATTAGGCTGCAGCAGATGTATTTCAGCAGCTTGGAAACTCCACCAAAGACATCTTTATAAGCATACATTTTTGCAGTGCATGCTTTCTACCAAATGACCTTCCCTTCACAGTGAGTCCATACTGAGCAGCAGCTTTTACAATCATATTCATGAGGGTTGCTTTATGGGACTCATAAGGCCACCTTCATCCAGGAGCATAATATGTTTGTGTGAGGGGTATAAAGCACATTATGTGCAATAAAATATGTCCTTTAATGAACTTTATAGAAAGATTGAAGCTCCACACTGCAGTAAGTGTGGGGCACATAAAAAATGGCAAATGGCAACTTCCTGTACAACAGCTATTAGGGAAAGTGATCTGTCTGGTCTTCACCTGTGCATTGCTTTATACTTGAAAGATTAGAAATCCAAATACAATGCTAGTCATCATGCAACCCAAGCTCCCATGAATTTTTATCCAAGCGCAAGCTACTGTAAGGTGTTCCAGGGGTTGATTGTTGATTTTTTTTTTCAATTCTCCAAAGCTTTAATAAAATGAGATAATAACTACTAATTCTAGGTTGACGAACACAACCCGTTTAAAAATATCGTAACATGTTTAATTTTGAACTCCATGTACAGTTTGTCTTGAGTTTGAACTGAAGTTATCTTCTCAAATCACACGTACTGAAATCTGTTGCATACTACGAATCCAGGCAGTATAAGATGGATGATAACAGTGCAGGAGCTGAGAGGACTGGTGGACAGGGCAGACCCTTACACCTGAGCAGCCAGGGATGGCTTGGCCACATGCTGTTCGGATCATTACACAGCCTCAGCCTAGACCTCTGGTGCCGCCCTGATTGATGGGCTCCACCAGGCCAAGCGGCCCAATGGAGGCGTTCCATCCAGACCATAGCCCAGCCCATCCATCTTGAGTCCCTAGTAGAGAGTCACGTTACTGTACATCTCGTTTGGGCCTGGGCTGCTCAGCCTTAATCCCACTCCTTGATTAAATGGACTGCTGGGTGCAGTGAGGTCAGGATTCAATATTGTACTCTAAATTGCCAGTGACAAACCCGGAAGTGGTAATGAATGCAACACAAAATGAATAAAAAAACAATATGTCAGTTGATTGTGATCATCAGATGCACTATGCAATTTGTTGTATCACAGTGGATGGTGTCTATATGTTTAGTGAGAATGGCAGTGATCCACAATACTGTCTAATACAGACTTGACTAGACTAGACTAAATTTCCAGACTTCTGAAATCTGCATAAAAGATTGCGGCATAATGTGGATATAGACCATTTAAAAGAGCCTGATGATGTCAACAATAGGAATGCAATGACTTTTTTGTCACTTATATTATATCTATATAATGGCACGGTGTTATGTTAATTAGGCTAGGTAAAAAGGTCATTATTAATTCAATTGTCAAATTCTTTTAAGGAAAAACAGGCTGGCTTGGAACCATACACTGTTTTGATTAGACCCAGTATAAACATAAAAACAAGTTTTATTTTTTTATGAAAGTTAGTTTTTTTGGTTTGTTATTCGTTTTTATATACAGCCTGTAGTATCTGTGCAGTATCTGTGGTCGAATTTATGGAAGACACTAAAAAGTCCTTGACAATAGCGATGAAATGTCAATTTATCAAATCAAGTGTTTTGGTAAGCATAAACTGCACAAAATACACTTTGTTTTGTATTACATAGTTTAATCCTATTCAAAACGGTTTTGAAGCAGTAGATAATACGCTCCAAATAAAGTTAGATTGCATTAGTATCGATAATACAAATAATACAGAGCCAAGTTTGGCTGCTGTCTGTGTTTGCCAAACTAAAAGATGGAGATTTGAGTCCTATCAGCAATTGATAATAATATCTGTCTTGTGCTCATCTCTCAACACAGAGGGAGAGACACTAATTGCCCACTGAAAGCCATTTCCTCAATTTACCCTAAATGACATCTTAAAAATTTCTGACAGCGCACTTAGTATCCATAACAGTGCATGCATCAACATGCAACCTGTGAGATCGTTTCAGAACATGACAATTACTGACATGCCATTTCTCCATCCACAGGGAAGGAATGGCTATAACAAATGAATGCCTTCCCGCCTGCCCCTTTGGATGTTCTGCCACTGCAGCCAGATGCAGCAACCAGATGCACACAGCTTGTCTGCTACCTTGCCGCTTCAATAACTCTCATTACCGTAATTGTTGCTTAATGTTTTTGTAATCTGCTGCTTACAGGAAACTGTTTTCCTTTCTCTAATATCATAGCCCACCTCCCCGTGGTCCTATTCTCAGTGCTATTTTTAAAAATTCTATCTTTCTTTATTTTTTTCATGCCAATAATGAATTGGGAACTGTCCCAGCTGGCTGCTTTCCCTGATCGAAGAAAGTCTCGGGCAGAAGTGCTGCTGGTTTGAATGAGCGACAGAGCCATCAGAGAAAGGCCAATGGTTTCCACTCTTCTGATTTAATGAGTCACTCACATGCCATGTTGGCACCAGCTCTCAGCATCTGGCACTTGGGTGGCCATGCACATTCACAGAGTTTACTTACATTTCACCTCTGCCGTTACTCAAAATGAGTGATTGCCTACTTAGCCGTGCTCTGCAGGGCGTTTCCATCCTAAAAACACACACACTCAAGTATTTGGTTGGAGTGATAATCTCAGTTTCACAAGGTACAGATGAACTCTATTACAGTCTTCATTTAGGACCAACATTTGTTGTGTGAAGTTTTGTGTTCATCCCGGAGGGTTAACTAGAAATTACAGTTAAAACCTCTTCGCAGTGTATTGACAATTACCCACTTGTCGCCTTCATAATCTATGATTTTGACGAGAAAGTCTGACATATCATAACATATTTACATACATACATAACATATTTATCATAACAGCAATAGTGGCTGATGCTTTGCTTTTGCAAAGTAACACTAGTGGAGGATATTGTGCAGCACTGCAAGGCAAAGCTATAATACTTTGATACTATAAATTTAGGCTATATTTAGAATTCAGATATAGGCACCAAAAATACTCAGCAATCAGACACATCCATATTGATTTTCTGGATGGATGGTTGGGATGGATAACGCTGTCATACGAGCTTACTGTTGTTTAATTTTAATGATGATGACATATGAAGATAATTATTGTTAATTGGACAAAGGTAAATCAAAGGTTTACTCAAGCTTTGTTATATTGCAATATTTCAACGCCAACTCTTGAAGCTATTTACTCTCAGATCCGAAGGATATTCAAAATAAAAAATAGGTGGCAAAGAAAAAAAGTGAATGTTAAGACCACTTAAAGGTGTCTTTGAGCTGAAGTAATTGCTGTAAAGGGAGATCCGAAGGACAAAATTTAAAAAATAAGTGGCAAAGCTCTTTACTCTCTGCAGTATATAAACACTTTAATTATATTTAATATGTAATTATATTTTATATCTATATCTTATGTGTTCAGGGCTTTGCAATGTGATGTAAGTTGTAGTTTTAGAGCACAAGTACAAAACATATGCAGGATAAATTAATGTTAACAGGGTTGGACTTTTCAGGTGTCCCCTGTGTTGAGGTCAGGATACCAGTAGTTTTGCTTTTCTAATCATTACATTTGAGCAGTGACTAAAATACTTGTCTGTGCTCAAAATTGAGGATGGTATTTAAAGTCAGAGATAATGTTTCCAAGAGACCCCTGAGTTTGCCATCAGCAATAATGATGACCAATCCGTGGACCATTTATTTGTCTCTAATTATGGCGCATGTGCACATGTGACATTTAGCAAGGGCTTTTTCAGTAAGTCGCAGGGTGGGCCGAGATACCATTAGGTGATAAGGTTCATTTATTGTGGGGCTCTCATCAGCACATTTTCCTGCCTTAAGGCATAAAATGCAATCCACACTGATTAACATCAGCACCATATCTGGAGAAACACAATAGCCCTTCTCTGAAGGTGAATCTTTTAAGGGCATAGTCTTTACTCAATGCAGACAATTGCCACAGATTTTTTGTTGTTAGCGGATTATATTATGCCCCTGTGTGTTTGAGTTGTTTTGTATTCACATAATGTCAATGTAGAGTTCTGTTTTTTAACCATTAAGTAATGGCATGTCCTTCATACTTTAGGTTTACCTTGATGTAATGTTGCTGTCAAGGTTTATTAATTGATATAAAGACAAATTAGAATCGAGCCAGCCAAGTGTTTCACTAGACTCAGTAATTGAAATGAACCAATCCCCTGTTTGCCCTTGAAAACAAGTATCTAAAAAATAGCCTTAAGTTTGTTTTACCTGTAGCAGCTCTTGTTTCTTTATCCCATTCAAATATGGCATTACAGAGGATTTATTGACCCAATATGCCTTTCTCCCACTATGCTTTGCTGAGCTTACTCTCAGATGTGATCCATTACAAGCTGCAGTGACACAATATAATAATGAAGTTGATTATGTAAGTAAAACACCTCCAGCAGTTGTTAGTGGATGTAATGGTTAGGATAGCTAATTAGTTGGGTTGGTTGTCTTTGATTTATATAGTCTTTCCTATCATTCCTTAATCAGCTGAAAGCAATGATCCATGTGCAGACAAACCCCATTTAATTACAAAGCCTGTGATCGTGACAGAAATGCCAAGCTCTGAGAGGTGTATTTAAATATCACACGAGATTGTGACATTTTCTACATTGATAATTCAGATAATTGAGTTGTAATTAGACGCATCACATTGTTACTGGGGTATCAAGACAACATGCAAGTGAATCATTTACTTAGACCAGGAGCTCTAAGAACAAGACTATAAACCAGCTATGTAAGCAAATGTCTCCTCCAGATGTATATGACTTTTTTATTTAACCCAGATGATTCCATTGAGATTTAAAACCTCTTTTCAACGAGATTCCTGGCCAAAATAGCAGCATATTGATAAAGCACTGGTACAAATACAAAAACCAAGCACACACAAAACGACAAAGTACATTTAACAAGTCCATAAACAAAACAAACAACATTAGACTAACTACAATTTGTTCATACCATAGGTTTAAAGGATTTAGTTATTTAAAAAAAAACAACTTTACTATAGCAAGTTAAGTCTGTGAATCACATGATCCATCAAACATTCAAAATATACAATTTTCTTGTTTAATGTGGTACAACATGGGTTTATAAATTGTGGGATGAAATGTGCTACACTGTTAATGCAGCTGATTTAAGGTAAACACTGACATATGGACAATTGGCATTTCAAATGTACAGATCTGAAATCATTACATTACAGACATAAAACAGAGGACTAGCTGCTAGGGAGGGTCTAAAAAAAGCAGCCAGGGAAAAGTCAAGAGGGACATTGGTTTTATCAGTGGCAAGAGAGTAGAAAAGAGACAGAACATGAAACTGAAGAGATAAAATCAATAAGCAAAGGAACTGCAATGACCAAGTTGTGGCAGATGGACATACACACCAAGACAGCAAACATCGTTTTGAATGTTGTGTTGTTGAGCCAAGTTTTGTTTGCTGTTTGCCTTTTGGAAATCACAGCCATATGAGAAAAATATGTTAAACTAAATACATGTTTTGTTTTCAGAATGTTGTGGAAGCAGAAATAGATGATATCTTAGATAAGTTAAATCATTAGAAAAGCACAAACTAAAATTTCTCTGCCAACAATAAAGCTTGCTGATGTTTCATCGCACCAGGTCGCTCCCTACAATTTTGCTAATTAGGGACACGCAGCATGAGCATGATATGTGGGCGATGGTAATAAAACACATACTAATTTACAGTTAATTGTGTCTGTTTTCTGACAAATATTATACAGTAATATGTAATTTAGTTCTTTGATTTTTTGCTCATGCATTCTATAAATATAGTAATTTAGATATATTTGAGATAAGATAAAATAAAAATAGAAATATGCACCTTTCAGCTCGGCTGTTACATTCACAGCCCACGTGCTAGACCAGCACATTGGTAAGATAAACCAGTATTATACACCCATACCATCCTTTACCATCTTTATCAATGAGAGATCACTCATGTGATTTGTCGCTTTTTTTCAAAGTTTTTTTGGACTTCTTGGTTCGAGGTTACATTTTTTTTTGGGGCTTCAGAATCACATCCGTTTCATTAAATGATCTGAGTGTAAATCCATTGTCTACTTCCATTGACACTCATACCATGCAACCTGGTATCACGACAAAGTGTGTAATAGACCTGCTGGTCCATTAGAGGACTGTTGAAGTCACAGTCAGTATACCAGCATTTGCTCAGTGTGGAATATTCAACAGCCATTCGACAGTCTCTACGCACACATGAAATTCGCTATTGTTTAAAGATTGCTATCGAATTAATCCACCACAATAAAGTGTGTATAGATAAAATTGATAAACTGATGTGTTTTACATCAGGCATCCCAACCTTTTGAAATAAAACAATTTTCCTTAGCAAGAAGGAAACAGTCAGTAATCATGGTAAAGTAGACATCATCATGCCAAAGTATCTCTCATTCCCTGCAGTGGGAACTAGCAGGGCATGGGATGACCAGCAGACCACAAGTGCTCCCACTGTCTTTCTGTTGTTCAGAATATAAGAGTACTTCTGACCGGAGGATGGCCAGCCTGTAAACAGGAAAAACCCAAAACAACACTCTTTAATACTGTTGGCGAGTGCACCTCCACACTCCTTCATGGTGGTGGTGAAATGTGATGTGATGTTACTTTGAGATATTTGTAATGGCTATGATGTATTCAATAATGAAAGGAGGTTCCTTTTATTGTTCCTTTTATTAAAAGGATCTTGGTTCGATTCCCGGCTCCTCCAGGCAGAGTGTCTAAGTGTCCTTGAGCAAGGCACTGAACTGCTCCTGATGAGCAGGTTGACACCCTACATGAGTCCATCAGTGTATAAAGTGTGTGTGAATGGGTGACTGTGCTGTGAAGCACTACGAGTGGTCAAAAGACTAGAAAAGGGCTATATATGTAAATGGCGTATGTAAATGGAGTCCATTTACCATTAAGTTTGCTTAACAAAAATCAAGTTATGATGCCACTGAATCAACGTGGATGGGCATGTTTTTTATGTTTATATTTAACAGTCTAAGAGGAAGAAATTCCTCAGCCTGTGTTTTGAGTGGCGGTGTGGCTGTAATCACACACTGGCTAGCTAGCTGCATACTCTAAGCCTTTGAAAACACTTTTGATTGGATGTAACAAGTTCACTTCAGAGGTTGTTTGAAGTTTTGCAAGAACCATATGAAATAACTAGCTGAAGCAAGGCATTTTTGAGGAAAGTGGGTTAAAGATAGTAAACTCTTCATCACTTCATCAACACTTACACTAACAATGTAAGAGTATCTGAGGGGGGATTTTTGTCTCCCATTTAAACCAGCACTCAAAGCCTGTTCCCTTGATCACTCATTTTCATCTGCTGAGTTGATGAAGCATTATTTGTTCATGCTATTATTAGTTCACGCTCTCAGTTTCATCAGTAGCTCCAAAGCTATTTCACGATAATCTCTGGGATGACATTGAGATGATATTACACAATGTGTTTCCTCAGTTGCACATTACCAAAGCCTCTACGGCAAAACAAAGCAGTACCAATGCATTACAGTGCATTGATTATAGACTGCACAGCATGGATATTACCAAGAAATTACATACAGAGATATGCTGCTCATTATATTATAATGTCATATGTATGGACAATTCTTTGAAGTGAAACTGTCCACTTTTGAGATTGTCTCAATCTCCTGGGGCAGAGGCTTGTGAGAGAACACTAATGGTCCGTTACTTTGATTTAAATCTGTGTGACAAAAGCACCTTTCCTATTATTACATTTTCTGGAAATATGCTGTAGATTTGTTCTCTGTCTGCTATAACTGTATAATTTCTATCAATCATGATAGACAGAGCGTCAAGTGAGGCAAAATAATATGAGAGAAATGTATCAGGCAAAATCCTGGGAAGACAAAGTCATGTTTCTTGTTTTTTTATCTTATTTGTTTAACTTATTACATGTAAAATGTCACCTGCAGTGAAACACCTTACAGCGTGTCTCTTTGTTTTTAACATTTAGCTAAATGTTTTTAGCACTTCAGACATTATTAATGCACAATCTCTTGATTTTCATTAAAGAAGGGGCATGTTCATTTGCCCTGCCCCCTGCATTTATCAGACAAAGAGTGATAGCAGTGTGTCCCATTACAGGTTTAAAATAGACCTTAATTAAAATCAACGCAATTCAATTAAGATGAGCTTAAGATTCATGTATGTTAATTACACAATTAAATGGTAGGTAAGCATTGTGTGCTCCAAAAAAGCCTTGAGTGCTATTCTGTTATCACTGCATGTACTTTAATTGTTACTGGAGACATTGAATGTCATGATAACACCTACACTTATGAGAATAGGTAATGTGCAAATATCACATTTCCAAGCACTGAACAAGCCACAGCAAAGGATTCCTAGTGTTATCATTAGAAACATTTTTTATGAGGTTGACATTTTACCAATAATTATTTATCTCCAAATCATTTTATACATTGGTGGAAAATTGAGTTTAGTTAAAAAGCAACCTTAGGCTCAGGCAAAACTGCATAAAATAAGATAAAGGGTTGGATTTGAGATTCTGGAGAAATCCAACACCATGACAAATACTATGACATAGACCAAACAAGGGCATCACTTTGTGTTGAAACGTGATGGGAACAAAGGGGCTCAGGGGTGGGAAGATACACTTAGCTCATGAAACATTTTTATATGCAATATTAGGTTCACAAGAATGAGACAAAAAGATCCTTATTCAGTGTTTTAAAGATATCCTAATGCCGAGGTATATGAGCGGGGATCTGGGGGGACATTTTAATGTTTAAACACTTTATTTCCTGCATTATGGTGAAAGTCTCTGCACCAATTTATGGTGGAAACACAACATTCAGGTGGCAGTTGACATTTCAAAATATATAAATATAATAGAATAAGTAAGTGCTTCTCTCAGGCATTCTGTGTTGCTTTCAGGTCTGTTCCTCCTGTAGATCAACTTTTTTATATCATCCTTGCTGAGGCAACACATAGGTATGATTTAGTCTTCCTTCCTCTTCTTCTCAAAGGGAGAGAACAGAACACTTGGCTGGGGCGGCTGGGGCTCAGGAGTTAGAGCGGGTTGGCCGTTAATCGGAAGGTCAATCCCCGGCTCCCCCAGGCTGCATGTCGAAGTGTCCTTGGGCAAGACACTGAACCCCAAATTGCCCCTGGTGGCTGTTCCGCCAGTGTATTAATGTCTGTGTGAATGTTAGTTTCCGTTCCGTTAGTTAGTTTCGGCACTTAGGCTCAGTGTGTGAGTGTGTGTGTGAATGGTGAATGCAGATGTAGTGTAAAAGCGCTTTGAGTGGTCGAAAAGACTAGAAAGGCGCTATACAAATACGGAGCATTTACATTTGGCCAAAAAGAAGCCGTGTCAAGACGTTGTTAAAGTTAGTGATTGGTGCATGCACGTTTTTGGGTCATTTTATAATCAGTTGCTTCTTTTTTTTTAGCTTAAGTTACGTTTTTTTGGACAATGCACATTTGTTTCTTCTATGTTATATTGCATTGCATGTTTTCTTAATGTGCAAATAAACGTTTCTAAAGGGATTTTCATTTGTTACTAACTGAAAGCTATATTTCTGAACTGTTTTTGAAAACAAATTATGCTTTAAAAAGTGGTGGGGACAAAATCAGCAATTTCAAGAAGTGGTGGGGACATGTTCCTAGCTTCCCCAGTGTAAATGACACCTATGAGAGCAAGTAATGTAACTAACATTAGCTAAGTTGTGATGAACAAATCATGGCTGGATTGGCTGGAATAGTTGTGGCAGAACAGACACACAGAACTGAAAACTAGCTAACCATGAGGAGATATTTGTTGAATTTGACAAAAAGAGGCGTTGTGGATTAGGATTGCATACCTGTAATTGCAGTGGAATATGCTCCTTTAACACCTTAGACTGTCTGCCAGGATGCACCCATCATAATACAGTTAATCCTTTGTAATGTCAGCTACTTAGTGTACTTTTATGCACAGTAATGGACGTTCACTAATCATTACTAAAAACTGACTGACTCATACTCAAGGGTGTAGGTTTTGGTTGAATATTCACTGACGCATGGGATCTAGGGGTCCTCCCCCAACAAATTTTCTGCATTCTGGTGAATTAGTGAATTTGTTTCGGCATCAGTTTATGGTGGAAATTTACGTGTGAGGAAAAACAAAATTCAGACTCAAGAAAAATAAATAATAAAAATATAAATATATATGTTGTGCTGTAAGGCCCTGAGGCATTCTGTATTGCTTTCAAATATTTATTCTCCTGTAGACTTTTCTCATTTAATGTTATCCCTGTTCAAAAATGTCTGCACATTCAAAACTTATCCCACAGATCTGTATTTTGCAATGATTTTTATAAATCATACATTTTAGCTATGTTAATGAAACTGACTGAAATCACATTTTGGTCATAACCGATTCAAATTTTGATAAAATCTATTAGAGAAGGAGAAGTAGCAGCTCAATAACTCTGGAAAACAAAAACCTTAGGCTCCAAAGTACAGACAAGCCATGACAGTCAAAATCACAAGAAATAAGATCTTTAACTTAAGCGATTACTCTTACTCTTGAACAAAAGTGTCTCTTGACTTTTGTGCTTTTGAAAGTATTATAGATCAGTGCTGTATGTTAAATTCTGCTTAGTTTAGCTAGCTAGAAATGTTAAATTGTGAGCATGCAATAGTACATTAAGATTTGTTCACAAACTAGCAAACACTACTTAAAACTAAACTCAACAAACATAACATAGTAGCTTATTAGCTGCCTTCACAACTCACAGTTTACTTGGTTATGAGACATAATGTCCAATACCAGACCTCCTCCTTTTCCCTTCTTTCTCCTTTATGGTTATCCATGCATAGTTCTTTTTTTCCTTTTATTGCAGATTGTAACATTGCTTTTGAGTTGCCATCACGTTACCAGAAGCTCTGGTTTCTCTGAGTTGCATTCTAGCAGTAGACATCATTCTAGCAAAACAAAAGTTCTCTGCCACGTGTATCTTGCTGCCCCTCCACCCCTCCACCCCTCCCTCCTGACAATATGCCTATTCTCATGCTATTATGAAAGGCAAGTGCAAGTGTTGCAAATGTGTCAAACCTTGAGATAATGACAATGTGGCACGGAAACTGTTAACTAACTTTTGGCCACACAGATGGCGTCCCACTGCAGATGGTATAATAATGGTGGTGATATATGGCTGTATTTTACCGTTACGTTAGCTCTGCAATTGCTTTTCTTGGGTGAATAAGAATGGCCACAGAGTAGAGCTTCAAATATAGTCATGTCATATCTGACTATAACGTGAATAACATTTTTAGTTCAATAATATGGTACAAATTATGTTCATAGATTTCCATAGGTATTAGAAGATGTATAGGTGTAATAAATAGTCAGTAATCATAATCAGGAAATACATGCGTAGTTTATACTGATGATGAATGAAAGACAAACTTGATGCATATGCAAGGCAAAATGTCTAAAAGTAAAACTCTCTGCAATACTTTAATGACAATTTTATAAATGCTCTTGAGTTCTTTCTTCACAGGAAACATTGATTTTAATGATAGAAACAGGAAAGGATTGCATAACAGAAACATGAGAATAAAAATGGACATGTAGCTCAAACTGAAAGCAAAGACAAAATAAAGCTGTCTTCACCATTAGTGCTTTTCAAGTGGCTAGAGACACTTTTTTCTCTTGGAAACTTTGTTATCACACACTAGTGTTTCAGTACAGAGACAGTTTGGATAAAAATGTTTAACAGCTATGTGACAAGAAGGTCTTTTTGATTTTGTCCTTTCTGTCAATGTTCCCTACATGTCGGTGTGGGTTTCTTCTCATTGCCATTGTAGTTAAAATGAAACTTAATGGTCCCCGAACACAGACTGAATTTGGAAACTCTGTATGGACAATTTAAAACCATGATCACCAACCTCCCTGCCTCAAAATGTAAATGCTATAACAATTTGTTTCCTTCAAGTCGGTGTTTGTTCTATTTATTTTAACTTGTACTGTATGTAACTCTAAATGAGGTGAACCACTATGGTAGTAGGAGTATAAAATTAAGGTTTGAATGAATGAATGAATGGGTGATGAGTGTGAATGAGTTGAGATAGACTCGGGCCTC
Source organism: Lepomis macrochirus (assembly GCA_024633595.2). NCBI lineage: Eukaryota > Metazoa > Chordata > Actinopteri > Centrarchiformes > Centrarchidae > Lepomis > Lepomis macrochirus. The sequence goes on from JALXJV020000009.1 coordinate 8,316,090, forward strand.
TTTAGATCAAAACATAGACTTAGCATATACATGGATTGCTATATAATGTCTCATCACACAGTCTTCTCACTTCTGTTTCCTTTTAAGATCAAACTCATATAACTCACTATTCGGCCACTGTTCTGCAGTCAATAGAAAGTCCCAGAGAAATTAATTAATAAGGTCGTAGCTGGGGTTGTTTTGAGTTCAGCCTTACCTGACCAGAATTAAGTGGCTGAGGTGAGTCAGAGCTCTCAGTTTGTCCATAGATGGAGGTGCTGCAGGCAAACATAAAGATATTTGTGGGTCGGAAGAAGCTGACAGTCTGGTGTTGGAGTTTGGATGAGGAGTCAGAGCAAAAACCTCTATCTTCATATGTTTTTGGCCTATTAATGAGTCATAAATTCTTACCTTTTTTAAAAAAAGGCAGAAAAAACAAACTTAGTAAAATAATTTCACTTTTGCAGTCTTGACAATCATTACTAGAAATCCCTGAAACATGTGAATTAAAAAACATGATTTCAATAAGATATGCAAGTAGAATTAGGCTGATTATTTTAACAAAAATAGAAAGATGCCAAATATAGCCTTTTAAAAAAAGCCATGAAGGCTGAATATAATTCTATTGACTTATTAAGATGATTGTTTTTTTGCAGTCTGTCAGTTATATGTTCTTTGTTTATGGTTCTTTCCTCATCAGCATGTTCCTTAATCCTTCCTGTAATACCTATATTAGAGCAGCTCACATTGTGCCATGCCTCCTCCTTGATACAGAGAAGACACTCACTGACCTTCTCACTGTGTTCACTATCATAATGCAATCTGAAAAGGTCACAGAGGACTACTCTCATACGAATGATATTTGTCCTGATTGATGGGATTGGAGCTGTGGTTACACATGAAGCTAAAAGGCTATCCAGTAAATATTTAATGACAAAAGATTATCTTTTGTTATTATTATGTACATAAAAATCTTAGGTAGGCAGTTAATTAAACTATTCTCTACTATGCTATTATTCTATTCAGCTTTTATGGCAGTAATGCTTTTTTATAATACTTTTTCAAATATTTAACCTGTATCCTGCAGGTAGGTCTTGACTGAACCAGCTTTAATTTGGTATTATATTTGATACCATGTTTATATAACATATAACATGTTTGTGTTACTATCAAAAGAGTACATTAACACACCCTCATGTGGAGTATTCAATGCTGTTGGTTTGTGATTTTATTTGATTAAGCATTTGGTGGATTTACTGGTTTAGGATCACGGTTTATTGATGAGTCAATAATCTTGTTGCTGTGCATGTAAATAAAAGCCTCGTCTTAATCTTCATAGCCATTTTTTTTCATATTCATTACATCTTGAATCCTGTGAACAGGCATGTAAGAGGTCTTTGGCTGGGTTGAGCTCCAAAGCTGCATCTTTTTATATGTCTGCAACCTTCGTCCACAGAGGTTTGTTGGATGTGTTCATAACAGTGTGAGCATTACAGGAACATGATTGTCTGTGAAGATTCTCAGTAATCCAGGTCATCGTTATCCAAGGTGGGTTAAAATCAAGGGCAACTGGTCTTGGTTGAAGATATTCGAAGACTATTATAGGTACAAGTAAAACGGGGGAAGTAATATGAGATACTAATTAATTTTCAGTGTGTCAGACTCACAGAGCACGACTCCAGGTAAAACAAGTAATGCTTTATTGCTAGATGGTACAAATGGATCAGGCGAAGGTACCAAAAACACAAGGCAAGAATCTGGGTCATAAAACAAGGCTAAGGTCAAAAATCACTGACTAGACAGGGAATAACACTGGGAATAAGGCTGGACCACTGTCACAGGGAACAAGACAATCTGGCAAAGACCTCAGGGGAGACTGGTTTTATATATACTATAAGAGAGGGGAGATAATGAGACACAGGTGGAGCACATTAGGACGGGGACAGGTAATCACACATGGAGGGAAGGCAGACAAAGACCTGAAACAAGACACAAAATGAGTAACTGAAACAAAACAGGAAGTGTTAACAGGCAAGGAAACTGAACACATAACTCAACTTGGCATGGGGCTTGGCATGACACAGTTTAACTACTGCAACATCTGTTAGATTTACTATAAGATAAAGAGCTCGAATCCAATACCTGAAACATTTCACAACTGACAGTTGTTTTCTGAAAATAAACTGGGATCAAATCTGACTTATCAATCTTATTACATTTAATTATTCCCACAACAGTGGGAATCTGGTGTTTTGCTGCTATGATATTAGGAGACTTTTTAAACTGAGATCAATTTTGCCTACTGGTGACAGTGATTTCCATATTTGCTCAGAGTAGATCCTTTACACTGTATATCTGTTTCTATATATGTAAATATACAACTTTGACAAGTCTACTGTTTATGCACATGAAAGGTAAATTAATTATTGAATGCAAAACGTTTTCTGGTGAATCTTATTCTTTGATTTTTTTCTTTTAAAATATTGTACTGTCTTTTTATAAATCAAGCCTGCTATTTGTCTTTTCCAAGAAGATTTACAGCCCTACTTCTGACTGGAAGTCTATAGCTATGATGAATCAGCACAAAATGGCCCTATCAAAAACAGATACAGAGGAGTATATAAAATTGTGTGAGGTACCACCCTATATCAGGTAACTGTCCTGACAGATAAACACCATTTTTATTTGCCTTCTTATTTCTCCAGACCTCTGAAAAAAATCTGTTATTGATTTTAGATCTTTAGATTTTAAAATATTAAAGTATTTAAATTTCATGAAGCTTAGTATGCAATAGAGGCTCTACTGAAATGATCCCTGTTCTCAAGCTTGTTCCACTTAATACAAGCAAGCTAGTGATCAGACATTTATGAAATATAAGTTAATTATTATGCATTTTCACTGTGGTCTAAGCTCGATGATAATGACGTACAATGCAGTTTGTTGGTTTTTTAAGTGAGCTGGTAGTGGGAGTGTTAGAGTGCATAATGCATACTGTAGAATACAGAGGATAGATACAGTAAAAGAAGGAAATGCACCTTGTGAGAATGTGACTGCTGCTAGTTACACAGCTGTTAGTCATTTGTCTTTGTATGGTCAATGAACCAGTATTGAATGCAGCTGCTCAAGAAGGTTTCACCCATTTCACAAGTCTGCTTCAGAGTTGGTCTTGTGAGCCAGCATAGTTTCTGTGGAAGAGTTTTGAGAGGATGCCATCATGCGTAGGGATTTCTACTTGAGGGCATTCTACTTGTTAAATGGCTTTTGGAAAGAGAAATAAAATAAATAAAGTTTACTTGCTTTTTTCCCCGCAACCTTCATAGAGAAAATAGATTCTCTTTCAAACTGTATTCCACAGCACTGAGTACTTATGAAGCATATCTTTCCAACATGTAATTGTGTTGTCGGAAACTAGTAATAATTATTGATATTGCTGCAGAGTAGGCTGTCTGGTTATTTAGAAAGCCTAGAATTATTTTTCGGAGGAAGGCTAATGGAACAATTTACCAGATGAGGAAAGAAAATTTGGCTGGTCTATATGATTTTTTTGGCCCCAGAAATACAATCAGTACCTGCAGACATCTCTTGGGACAAAGATGCTAATGGACCCTTAATCTGCATACATTAGCATATCACAAAAATGAACAAGGACGTAAAGAGGCACTGTGTCTGTATATCTTCATTGCTTTATCTCTAGATGGAAATAGTGACTAAATGTGACTGAACATGTGTAGAAGACACATTGGCACTTTTAGAAGAAGAAGAAGAAATATGTATTATTGTCTAATATTTGTTTAGTATAAAACACTATTGTCATGGCCATTGTGTTTCTCTAAAAACTAAATACAAATCATTTGCAAAACTTACAATTTGTCTGTTGCTGCAATGACCTGATTTCTCCTAATTGATCAGTAAACTTTTACCTTTATCTACTTTTACCTATTTTATCTCTATCTTATCTTATCCTGTCTGTATTGTATCACATTGAGAGATAAACTAACTTACAGGTGAGGTCACAAAACAAACTAAAAACAACTGGATACCCTCAGATTCAGTGCAGTAGTAGTAAAAATAGTAGAATCCTATAAATTATTTGAGCTCATTTATCCTTTTGTCTTGAAATGCTCTTTTAAAGTGTGCAGAAATCATACGCATTTCCAATAAGACAAAACAAAATGTCCCAAAGGAAGGGTTGTCACTCTGCCTCTATCTCTGACTTTTCATGAGCAAACATCAAACGTTGCCAGCAGCCAGACACAAGATAAACAGTTCATTAAAAATGGGGGCATGCCATCATTCACAGGAACGCACTGCTGAACCTACACCACGATGCAGAAGAAATAACAAGGCAAACAGACAAAGCCTTCTCATCCAAGGATACACCTGGACAGAAGAATTTCTGGGACACAAGTCAAATCATCTAAACTGGCGAGAGGATTAACTGATGAAAGCCAGGAACACAATAGAACTTTGCTCCAGCAGAGGACAAAATGTTGGGGTTTTTTACCGTGTTGTTGCATGAAATAAGCATGCAAATAAGACGCTGTAAACATTTGGAGTTTAGCCCAAACCTAGTGGACATTTTTTCCCCCATTTACACCACCGCTATATACTATTTTTAAGGACATTTAAGACAATAGAATGCCTGGAAGTCTGTATATCATTTGGGAAAACATGATAAGTTGCCCAGGAAAAAAAACTCCTCATCCTGTAGAACATACATTTTATTTTGTATTTTATTGTTCTCCAACTGTCTTTATCATCATGAAACCTTAACATAACTAATGTTGAAGATGACTACTTTTCACTCCTGATACCTAAAAAGAGGAAAACATTGTCTAATGTTACTCCTTTTAAGTTACATAAAAAAGGTAGGGTTGGAATTTGGTGTAAACTAATCTTGAAATTTATACTATGCTGATTAGAATTCATCTTAACCTCTAACCCTAATCTATGCCATAATAATCTGGGCTGCTGAATACCAACAGTACCAAGTAAATGTGGTCTTACGACTCCAGGTAAATACTCAATATTAGACAAAGAGCAACTACTCAGCAAGCACAGTGACATCTGTTGGCTTGTACATCTTATTGCTGTCCTTCAAGACTGGTGTCGAAATAACCACCTCACCTCGCTGATAATAGTTTTGGTCTCATATGTGTGCTATAAAAGTCTGCGCATCATTATTAAACCTTTACACTTTTGTATTAAATAACTGTTACTGTGCAAAAAGCCTATATAAAATATTTTCTCAACATGATCATAAATGTACCTTAAAGGTGTAGTTTAGTCCATGTACCACTACGGGCTCATGTTTTTAAATTTCATGGTTGATATTTATCAACAATAATGTGATTGGATCGGAGAATGTTTACATTCATTAAATTAGCCTATTACTTTTACTTAATTATCACTTGGTATCGGAAGGGAAATGTCCTCATACTTATCAATTATGTCATTCTTATGGATATCACCATATTTCTCAATTATTCTCCTTTTTTCTTATCATACTAAAGTGCTGATCACAAAGTTTAGATGAAACTTTTAAAACTAAATGAAGCGCTTTCCGAAGCACTAGTGATGTTTGAAGCTTCAGACGTCATCAATCAGATGATATTCTTCATTTGACCATTTGACTTGACACAAGCTCCCGTACAATGTATTGAAAACAAGCGGGAACCTCCGGGGCTGAAAAGTGAGGCAAATGCCAAAGTTCCATAACCATGCATTATTTCTGATGACCAGCAGGGGGCGACTCCTCTGGTTGCAAAAAGAAATCAGGTTCAATTAGAAATAATGTTAAAATGACCCTATTTCTCACCATGTCTTAATAGCTATAGCATGATATTCATTTAATAAATGATGGTCCACTTTAAAGGGAAATAGACTATTAAGCAGAGAATGCTTTAAGGCGGGATTATCTTGTGATTGACAAGTCACTACCATGGCGACATGTCAATCAGGCTAGAGTGACTTTACCCCCACAGCACTGTGTAAATTTAACCAGCACCATTGACAAAGCTTGTTAGGAGTTTGCTGTTCATATTTTCTGGTACATACATTTTTCGATCTATGATGGAAACAGTGCGCTTCTATGGAGTGAAACAAGCTTCGGACCTTCAGTATCATCTGCTTCTCTCTACTAGCTAGATGACAGTGGACAACGTTAGCTAGCTAACGTTAGTCAGTAATATAAATTAGGCTAGTCATCTCACGAAGTGTTACGGCTGCAGATTCACAAAACCTGAAACAACACCTGTTTGCTGTTCAGTGGCTGATGTTGCCACTGAACCACTTTCTGTGGATGGCGACTGAGGTTTACACCTTGTGAAAAAGTTTATGTCCATAGTTCATAAACTAGGTAGCTAGCTAGCAAGCTTGCTCACTGAGGCAACACAAACCCACACTAGACAACAACCTCATTATAGATGGGCCGATTACACAGTAATAGAACTTTTGATTAACACTGATTTGCTGGTCTAGTCAGAGAGACTGAGAGGAAATTAGTCAAAGTTGCAGTTATTTTAAAAACTAAAATAATCATGGCTTTCGAGAAAACATTTTTGGCTGGAGCCCAAGAAGTCACCTCCTTGCTCTGGTGTTGCATAAGATGCTCAAATATGATTTAGGCTACTACCATATTTAGATTTTTAGCAGTTTGATACATTGTACATTTAATAAATTTGTATTCTTGTGAAGAGACTAAGCTTTACATTGTCTGCAAACATTTGTGATTTGTGATTCTGACATAACTTGAAGATGAACACATCTTTTTCATCGTTTTCATCGGCTTATTTATTTTTCTGTTGAATTACAGGCAGATATCTTTTATTGTCTTGTCAGGGGGAGAGAGAAAAACTTATCCTGTGATACTTTTCAGAATTAAATTGTTTATTCGAGGAATTAGCCTTCCTCAAAAAAAATCTAAATAACTAGACAGCCTACTCTGCAAGAATATCAATAATTATTACTAGTTTCCGACAACGCAATTACATGTTGGAAAGATATGCTTCATAAGTACTCAGTACTGTGAAAAACAGTCCGCAAGAGAATCTATTTTCTCTACGAAGGGTGTGTAAAAAAAAAAGCAAATATACTTTGTTTATTTAATTTCTCTTTACAAAAACAATTTGTGGAATGTGGCTGACTTCAATGTAAAGCTGAGCAAATGGAGCTGAGCAAGCAGAACAAACAACTGTCTGGGCCATGTGATCTTTGGTGACAAAGAGTTTGACATTATGTTTCTAATGTCAATCAGCTCACAGAAGCAAAAGGTTGTGCTGCTCCTGAGGGGAAAGTGTTTGTGAACCAAGGTCATTAACTTCACCTTTTTGGGCATAGTGGGGGTAACTGTATATTCTGTGATTTGTGGGATTTGCTCCCATGGAAGTTTCTCTATGTATTTTGTGGGTGAGTGTGAGATGTACCAAAAACCAAATACAATAGATGTGGTTGAGCTTGCCACTCCACTCAACGCTTTGAAATGGACTGGATGGGTCCAGTCTATCTGTACTTTGTCTCTTGCTGTATTGCATGCGGTGCTGTAAGAATAATGGATAAAGATGCTACAATCACCCGATCCAACCCTCACCAAACGGTTATCTATAGGTGATCAAAAAAGAATGAGATTGTAGAGACCAGTAACCAGTGTTTCATTGGATGCCTGAACTCAGTCTGAGAGATAGTGTTAGGAACTCAGGCATCCAGCTTGGTGTTGAACCACTACGCATTGAAATTAAGCTATTCAAGTAGTTCAGGCATTTGGGTTATCAGAATGCTTTCTTGAGGCTTCCTTGTGCAGGTACCTCAAAAACCTTGGGAAATTATAATTAGGAGACATACAGTATCTCACCTGTCCTGGGAATGCCCACAAGTCCCCTGAAAAAAGTTTACTTTGTTGAACCTGCTCCCAGCATCACCTGGACCCACATAAGAAAGAATGGTCAGATGACTTTTCAACAAGTTGTTGCGATATCCTACTAAATAGTACACACAAAAAAACTGACAACACTGTACACATTATCTGCTTGGTCCAGGGAATTAAAATGTACACATTGGTGGTGTATGGCAGCAAATGCTAAATTTTAAATCAAAAACAAAGATAATAACAAAACAATATTTCAGTCTAACACTACATGCAAATGTGGTAGTTGTTACATGCTTGAATATTTGTAGGACTTCAGTGTCAAATGATGCAGGGGTTTCATTGCAGGAATCTTTTATGTCAAATCTCATCTTCAAAGGTTGAGAAAGGCCAAACCTTGCTATGGGAATGACAAGACGAAAATAGATGTCCCCTAGATTTTTCCTGAAGATAGTCTGATATCAGTGTGTCTGGCGTCCTTCACCCCCCACCCTCCCAAAGGGGAGGCTCCAGCAATTATGAGGGAAGAAATCTGTGACAGGTAATGGGATTTTCTCTGCTTTTAAAGATTATTATGCTTCTCAAGGGATGTGCAGGTGGTATAATACAACATTCTCTCCTTCAGATGATAGGCACATCCTTTATATCTTTAAATCAGATCCTGCCCTTGGTACGATACAAAGACAGAGAGGCTTGCACTTTCGTCTTAACATCCTTGAACATTTGCACCTGACAGTAGCCAGGGAGGAATTTTCTTTTATAGGATGTTATGAGTCATAAGTCAAGACATTCAATAATGAGATAATTGCAGCCAAAAAACTACAGCTCTGTTAGCAGCGAGTTTAGATGATTTTCACAAAGTAACATCTATTTTGAGGTGAGAATGTTACTCACCTTTGCACTTTCCATGAAGACAAGCAGGATTCACAGAAAGAAGTGCTATCATGCTGTATGCAGTGGCAGACATGGCTGCATTCAATTACCACAAACAGACTATACATACCCAGACCTCAGTAGATGTGATATGTAACAATTTTGTTTCTGAAGGCTGTTGCTACCTAAAGCCAGTAAATGATAACAGTGGAAATAAAATGCACATTTTTGTTTTGTTGTTTGCTCTAAGGTACTGAACACAACCACAATTGGACTGCATTTAAAAATAAAAACTGAAAACGGCTGCAAGGTAAGTGTCAGAGCTTGTCACTGCTAATTTTGTTTTCCATGATGATTATAACCAAGGAAATGTCTCTTTAACATTAATGTAATGGCAATGATAGTTTTAATTGGGCTTTGCAGGATGTGTAAGAGGGCATGCAGAGGATGTCAACTAAAAAATCATGTTGGTATAGTATCCACAAATCTTGTTGTTTTGAAAGTATCCGTATGGAATTTAGCTCACTGAGCCATTGGCCATCAGCTGCATCAGATTCATTTTGAACACCAACCATTAACACACAGTGCTGGCATACAGCAGAGAAACAAAACAAGCAGACAAGTAAATAAATAATCAGTCATGATTTGTTTTATCTGTAAGCACTTGGGCAAGCAATTATTAAACTTTCTGCCTTGCTTATGGAACGTGGACATGCTGTTTACCCTCATGAAGATAATCGTGGGCTTATGGGAATATGCAAATGCTGTCTACATGTATTTGGAGGATTTGGAAAAGGCTAATGACCATGTCCCCTGAGGTACTGCATCTGAGATCATCAACAGTTAGGGCATGTCCCTTGCACTGTTTGTAAAATTCAGGAAATTATGAAAGTTTGGAAAATCACATCCTCACTTCTGGGAAGATGAAATGCTGTGCTTCTATTTTGCAGATGATGTTATTCTTCTAATGTTAACCATGTGCTCTATTGTGAACTTGAATGTTTTGAAGCAGAAAGTAGTCAAAATGATGATCATTACCCCCTAATGTTAGGCATTGGTTCTTTCCCAGATATAGATTACCTGTCCCATCCAGGTCAGCGATTATCAAACTATGAGAAGGCGAAGAAGATTTCATAGTTTGCCTGCCAGTTAGGAACATTAGCTACAGTAATAAGAACACTGTATTCAAAGGTAATGAAGAAGCACAACGTAATGATCTTGATTTCCCCATCTGATCTTCTTTCTGACCTTCACGAGTGGTCGCATGCTTTCAAGAGTGCTATAGGTTGAGGGGATAATAATAGTAGATGTCGGTATGAAGCCAGACCAGAGTCACCTCCATTTGGAGGTGTACAGACCACTGAGACACTATTCAGTGGCGGGAGACTTGAATAATTTGGGGGACCACAATGCAGTGGTTGACATTACTTATTATATCACTTACAACTCAATGAATGGTTTTGTAGTATGTGTTTAGTATACAACAATATCCTAAACAACAACATTACCATAGTGACATTTTCATTTGGATTTCCGAAACACTTTTAATAGCTCAGGTTTGCCCATTCAACCATTAAAATTAGTTGTCTTTCTTTAAGTAATAACAAGAGCAACTGCACCTATTAAAATTTGTCATTTAAGTAGGGAATGGCTTTTAGACTGATATTTATTAATTCGATATGCATGAGAGAGTTGTCTGTCAATATGGGTAGCATCTGCTGTAGATGAAAAATCTCCAACAGTATTGTCTTTAATCTAGCCAAGACTTTTGTCATCTGCACAGCTTGCAATTGTTATCTCACTGACAAAAACACACAGATGTAAGCAAGCATACCCACAACACCCTGAGGAGGAAAACAGTGCATCAGAGCTGCTGAAAATGAATGCAGACTTAAATAGAAAGCGGAAATATACTGTGCTGTAAGCAAATTGTCTTCTTGGGTAATCTCACTACCATAGACATGGAAAGGATCAGGCAGGGATACATTATTCATTTAGAATTAATGTTCACTGATACTAACTGCTATCACTACTTGAGGCCTTGTAATGCAAGATGTGAGAAATGCAGGGTGTGCTGTGAAGTAATATATTTCTGCACTGACTTTGTTTACAGTCAGCTTGCAGTAGGAGGTCCTTTAAAGGTGGAAATCAGCCTACAACACCCTTTATGATGCAATAACATTTCCATAGGAAATCTTTTGTTTTTTTGAAGACAAATGTAGTCTTACCAAGCGAATAAACTATAATAATATTCAAGCTGACTGACCATGATATCGACAGATACACTCAAAGACTAAGCTATCACACACTATAGGCTGTTGCAAATACACCTAACAAGCTGATATACAACATCAGCTTGTTATAACATGCTTATAAGCCAAGCATGAACATTTTTTAACGTGTATTTTTCATACAAAGAAATTCATTAAAGATAATGGTAATGCCATGGTTTGACAGCTCTCTTAGCATTTATTTGCCCTCCTCAAAATAAACGTAAATATAGCTATAAAGAGCTATAATATATAATATGCAAGCAGATATTTTTGGGTTCAAACCCTTATGCACTATGACTCAAAATAGGTTTACACAGGTGGTTCAACATTATAAGGAAATTTGTGATCTAGCACACCCATTTTATGCATTTGTAGCAGCCTCCAGTGGTCAATTTAAATGAAATTTCAGGAAATGTTTCAGGTACTTACATACTTATGGTTAAGTCCCATCCTTTATGAAGAGATTTTGGTCGATGCCGTGGCCATGTTTTTGACTAATCTTGCTCATTCGTAATAGAAATGTGTATCTCAGTCCTGCAATACTGCCCACATTTGGTGTTCATAGAGTCAAAATCCAAAAAGTAGAGGCAGTTTTTTACTGTTTTTCACGTTATGCTAAATAGCAAAAAATCCATCATGGTGGACTTTTATGGTCGAAGACGCTTTTTTATAGAGCACATTTAGTTGGACTGTGTGAGAAATTTCAAAACAATCAGACTTAAAGTGTGAGAGGAGTGGCCAAGCTGCATGTTTGGGCCTTAATTACAGTGCCACCATCTGGCCGATTGGGCTCATATTTCTGTGGAAGCACTTGCATGTCATTTCCATTTGTACCAAATTTGGTGTTTCTAGGTCATTCCAGCTCAGGGTAATTTAAGGCAATTCAGCAGACAACGACAAATAATAATAATAATAATAATAATAATAATAATAATAATAATAATAATAATAATAATAATAATAACAACAAGCTCTAAAGAGTTCTGCCCCTAAAAAATATGAACCCTAAAAAATATTCTTCGACTTAAGCTCAGAGTTGCATGTCACTAGAGAGGCTACAAAGGCTTGTGAATATCATCTGTCACGGTGCTTCGACCCTGTGGTGTTAACAAGACATGAGGACTAGCTGTGAAAGGTCAGTTAGTGGGCAAGCATGGATGGATACTCAATTTCCAGTGTAGTATAATGAAGCAAAATACTCTAAAATGCATTTGAACTTTTCTGCAGTGGAGCTCAGTACTGGTCGTATTTTTACCACGCTTCTGTGTTTGCACTTGGTGTGTGCATATGCAACACATTATATCATCTGTGTGTACACATTCTTTTTGCATTGTAGGACATCCCATACCATGGCAGAGGAAATCTGCTGTATATTATCTAGTTTACTTAGATATCTGGCTTTTGTTATTCAGGTCTGTGCCAACAGAGATCTTGTTAATCTTTTTGACAAACATTGCATCTCCAGTGTCCCATAAATCAACACAGGATACAGTTGTGGCTCCATCAGAATTTCCTAATCTGAATGTATCAGTTGGTGTCAAACCAGGGACAGAAAATCCATATGTCTTCTGTGTGTATAATTTACTGTATTGCAAATTGTCACACATTGTTTTGTCCTGTATTTCACATAGTATTAGTTAACCAATCTGCAAACATTGCCAGCTGGTAGGGGGTAAGAAAAAACCCAGGCAGACAATATTAGCTTCAAAGTAGAGCATATATTACAGTGAATACATACACCATTACAGCTTAGAGGAGTAAGCATCTGAGTGGAAATCCATTTTAAACAACAGTGAAAAAGACTGAGATTAAAAATCATAGTTCCAAGTAACCATTCCCCGCCAACGTATTAAACTCACGACAGATTCAATACATGGAAAGACATCTGAAGAACTACTCAGTTCTTCCCACACATGGCTACAATCTCATACATCAGCTACAAGTGCCTTTCTGTGTGATAGGGAGTGGTGGACATTGGGTTTTCAATAGAACATTATTGCCATCTAGTGAGTTTATTGAGCAACTGCTTTCGGACCTGAAGATACCATTACTGGCAGACATATTTGTGCCATTTTATATTGTTTCTTGAATGTTGAGGAAGGGAGTAAGCCTCATGTCAATGAATCGTGGAAACAGAAAATTGCACTTGCCTTCAACAACAGACCAAGGCATTAACCCTCCAGTTAACCCCATCTGAGTTGCCAAGTGGTGAACAACTGAAGAGTGTTGTTCAGATGACAATATAACCACGTACATGTTGCTGTAATGTAAAGTAGTATGGCGCTGAGACAGATCATGCATGTTCACTCAAACAAAAAGCTAAAATTGTTTTTCATAAAAGAGTTGAAAAAGATAAAGAGCAAGTTTGAGGACTTTTTTAAAATTAAAATATTACAAGGAACAACCATGATGTTCCAAATACTTTTACACAAAATATACAAAAGGTTTGTAGGCCCTAAAATGTTGATTTAGCTTTAATGACCTTTGACACAGTCTCATACAATGTGATTTTTTCACCTACTGTACTTTTGACATTTTACCATGTAGACTTTAGAAGTTCTGCACTATTAAGAGACTTACATGTTAGAAGGTAAATTAGTGAACCTTCAACAGCCAGCAGGGGGAGATAATAATGTGTAAAGTCAGGGGACTCCAATCTCCAGGGAGAGCTCTCCTGGTAGAAGGTTGTAGGTTTCGAATTTAAACCCCCAGCCAATTTAATTTAAAAACTTCAGGAAATGAATGAATCCTCAACAATTATTAGGAAAATATCATATTGCATGCAAAAATGCATATTTAGATGTTTAGCCACCAAAGTCACTGACCAGTAGAGTGTGATGCCATAAGTGTAAGTTTAACTCAAATTATTGTCACACAGAACATCCTTGCTGAAAACTTGACAATCTAGTTAAGGGTAATGACGTTCAGAAATTTAACATTTACATGGGTTTGCAGTGGGTGGTGTGGCGATGCAGTGGTTAGCACTGTTGCCTCACAGCAAGAAGGTTGTGGGTTCAAACCCCGGGTTGCCCTGGCCTTTCTGCGTGGAGTTTGCATGTTCTCCCCGTGTCCGTGTGGGTTCTCTCTGAGTGGGTTCCTCCCACTATCCAAAAACATGCAGGCTAGGTTAATTGGTGTCTCTAAAATTGTCCTTAGGTGTGGTTGTGTGGCCCTGTGATGGACTGGTAACCTGTCCAGGGTGTACCCCGCCTTTTGCCCAGTATCAGCTGGGATAGGCTCCAGCCCCCTGCAATCCTGTACACAGGATAAGCGGCTGTGGATGGATGGATGGATTTGCAGCACTGAATTCTTTCTCCAATGTGCTAAACTATAAAATTGGTAAACTGGAAACAAATGTTTTACTCCTTAACTTATTCAGAAATGTCTCCCTCCTGGGCTTTACATGTGTATTTTTGCTACAGGATAATTTCAGATTAGGTAGGGATTTTTTTGTTTGTTTTGATTGGATTTGCATTTTAATGAAACAGAAACAAAAAACACAGGTATAGAATGCAGTCAGCATTGTATTTACTGTATATAGTTCTTTTCAACTCAATTATATGAGTATACTATTACTATACTACTATATTAGAGTGAATGATAAATTATTTAATGCAAGTACTGTGACTTAGAACAATTAGAAACACCTGTATGTATCTAATACAATTCATATGTCAGTAAATCTTGTTGAGAGCACTATTGTTTGTGTGTTGACTCAACTCAGTCATAGTTCATTACAGGACAGTTGTTGAATAAATACAACAAACACAAGCAAAAATGATTTCACCAACAGGAACAATCAGGGCAAGGAAGCATCAATAAAATGCCTTTGAGAATAAATAGATTTGGAGATGAGATTCAAAACACTCAACAGTTTGCTGATCTAACCCCAGAAGGAGGTACATGAGTTTCTATCTTTATTTATTTTTGTATTTGTATAATGTCATATTTGTTGTCATTACAAGCAAATTACTTGACACAGATTAACCTTGTACTAGAATGTAGTTGTGTGCTTTTACTTTTTGCCATCATGATGTGTAATAATCACACATCAACATCCATAATTAGCAAAGACCACAAAAACAGACACTGGTGATACAGTAATAAAGACCAGCTTTATTTTTGCTTCTTACAATATCTAGATACATTAAAGGCATTTCCAATTAAATGGATACACATGGTGAATATGTCAGCTGAAAATCATTTTTGAGCTGTAAAACTTGTAAAACAAGCATGGAATAACACATTACTGTAAATGTTGAGTTTCCCCTTCTACATCTCTACATGACTACATGATGACTGTTACTGGAACTGGAATAAGAAAGTGCCTTGCTGAGAGATTGTTGTAGCATGTTTTGTCAAATGTTCTATAATGTAATTTCCTAGCAATGAGTGATGTTTATTGGACTAAACCAACAGCTATTTCTGCAGCTTGTAGGTTTTCTTTTTGTAAAATGTGAAAATGATGGAATCAAATGTCTTTATTAATAAATTCCCAAATGAATAGGATACATCCTAATGAACAGACTGCCATACTCTGGTGGCAAAACTGAAGCATACCCAAAATTAGATGTATTTTCAATCAGAATTAGAATAAGTCATTAGAAATTGCCTGAGATAATGGAAAACATATCAGCATATGAAACAATTTACCATTAAACTGAACAGTGTAGTAAATTAAACTAGGATGTTGAAAAATACATGATTTCCAGTTATTTGAAACTCTTTGGACATTTTCTATGACAGAAAACATTTTAAGTTCCTTGTTTCTCTCTGGATAATCACACACATTGTTGTTGAGGGGAGATGATACAAAATGTAATTTAGCCAGCTGCAATATTTCTTCCACAGATAAACAAATAAGATACAGTCATATCAAACTTTCTTAGACTATTGTTAAACTTGTCACAGCTGCTTTTATCTGCTTTTGCCAGCACCTCTAACAACAGAATTTCATTTCTCATAGAGATGAATAATTAGCTCTGTTATAACCACCACTTAAATCATAAGTGACCTGAGGTATGGAGCAGTCTGTGAAGAAGTTTGGGAAGGCCAAAGTGCACAGTGCATTGTCCTCTATTGGCCCAGCAGCCTCAGAGGGACAGTAGACAGGAGGCTGAACTGGACTTGCACGCAGGCTCCCCCCTAGTTTCTTAGAGGGTCCTGAGCAGCTAGTCCAGGGCTCAGAGTAAAGGAGACCACCAACTAAATGGTGAGCATCATAGGAAGCAGGATCCGGGCCTCCCATCTCTGGCTGCACCCGGAGAGGCATGCTTTGATAAAGGTCCTGGTCACTCACCATGTTGCTGTACTCAGGCCCCAAGAGCTCAAAGAACTCTGCAGCCTCAGGATTGCCTCGTTCCAAGTCCTTTAGCGTCATCCCAGATGTGGAACTGACTTTGGAGCAGTTGGCAGGCTCCGTAAAGAAAGAGGGGGGCAGATTGCGATGCCTCAGGGGTGGTTTCTTGGCTTTTTCACCCCTTATATCCTTCACAGGGCTGAAGAGGGCTGCCAAGCTCTTGCTCTGTAAATTGGCCTGGACCCCATCACGCTTAGGTAGAGTTTTGCTCTGCAAAGGACTGGTCTGAGCCAGGGGGGTACCCTGTCTTTTAACCGGGGCTTCTGCTACGTTTCCTGGTGTTATAATGCCAGTGCACCTTTTGATCTGCTTCTGTAGGTACTTCCTGTGGTTCACTTTCCTCTTGGATTTCACTGGCTTGTCCAGAGCCAGCTTGATATTGCTGGAGGCTGAGTCTATGAAGCTCAACAAGTCTCTAGTGGTCTCTTTGTAGTCCTCATCATTTTCTGCCTCGCCGAGGAGACTCCCATCTAGACTTTTCTCCACGTCGTACTCCATCACAGAGCCAGGGAAGCAGAAATTCATGAACTGAGGGTTCATGATTGCAGTCTGAACAGCCATTACTCTGTTGAGCCCAGCGGCTACACCTGTGGCGTCTGCAGTGATCCCTGAACCAAAAGTTTCTTCAGAGCATTTCTTTTTTCGTCTGCCAAATGCTTGGTCCTGATGCTGCTCATGAAGTTCCTGTAAACATTCCAGAGTACAAGTGACGGGCTCTGAGGAAAAGAGATCATTCAGGGGGCCGGACTAATGATGTCAGAACATCAAAGAGGAGGGGCAAAGAGACCGCAGGACTTAACTCTTTGCTTGTGCCTGACCACCTGCATCTAAGAGGGATTTGTCTGAAATTCCCTGCTGAGTTGAAGACAATAACCTCCGTTAGAACTATCCCCCTCTAGTTTAACTATTTGTGTGTGCTCTGGACCAAAAACTCTTTCATGAAACTGGAGGTTATTACTGTAACAGTGACCAGAAAAGCCTGATGGAGAACAAAACAAAATCTCTTTTTATCCATCCCTCTTTTAAATTTAAAAACATCCTTTTTTGTTATACATGATTATTAACAAACAATATTTAAACCAGAAATGTTTAAGTTAAATATCCCACAAAATTCCTCAACTAATCAGTGGCATTATTCATGACATTCCTGCTTGCTTTCCAAAACATTTTAACAAGTATTCAATCATCATACCTATCTATGTGTTTCCTGTCTGGATTACCAAACATAAGTTAACTTGTAATCTAATTACTGTTCATTTAGGCACTGAAACAAACCTGACTATCAAATCAAGGCCATACAGTAGTGAGTTCTTTTTCTGTGGGAAAATCTTTGTGCCCAAACAGATGCCACTATTTGGGAGAATCTTCCCAACTGCTTGCCTTGTGTCTTAATCTGCTCATGGCAAAAGTTGATTTCTAGTGCATTCCCAGGCCAGTGGGAATTTCTGCCCTGGCCTGACAACTATTATGGGCTGCCTTTGACATAAAGCCCTACAGGGTCTAAATAGCCTCTATTCTTCGCCTGGCAGTGAAAGGGAGCTTTGTGCCAGAGATTCATTAAATTGCACCTCACAGCCCCTTCGTAAAATGGGTCTCAATAATGAACAGTCGATTTAACTAGAAAAGCTGCCGGAGCTGTTAAATTAAAGGGGAATAAAGTGCAGTTCAGGCTTAGTGTGCTAGAAGAAATGTTGACCTTAAGAAATCCTGGGTATGAAACTTCTGTTGTAAACAATAACATATTTACTGGAACTTTCTTGGCCAGAAGTGAATAAATGAAGGATGGGTCCAAGAGTGAGATTGTTATGTTGCCAGCACTTATCCCAATTTAAGAGGAATTTCAAGTGAATTTTGAGTGAATGTACTGTTTAACGTAGTTCAACTGTTCACTAAAAATGTGTAACTTCCCATCACGATATGCACATATGTTCTATTTGTTAACCAGAGAAAGCATAAGCCTCCATCTGATCACATTAAACCTTTGTTTATTATTATTTTAACTTAAGACAGAGATACTGCAGCTAAATAACTGAAACAAGATCTCTCTTACAAAAGTGCATGTTGAGGTAAGGTAGTGACTCATTTAAGAGTTGGAGAAATGAAAAAAAAAAAGTCTGAAGCAGTGAGGGAGTGAGCTTGTTAAAAATGTCTTTCTTATGTTAATTTCTTGGGAGAAAAGGGACAGTGAAACTGATAGCACTGATCTAATTATCTGTGGCCCAACACAAGTCTGTGACTGAAAAGAAATCCAGAAAAAAACTCAAATCTATGAGCAACAAATGGTTCCAAAACAAAGAATATCTTTATGTTTGTTTATAGAACTGGAAGCAAAAGAGCTTCTATCCACATGGGGAAACTGCAGAGAATATTCAGTTGTAATCATTTCACCTGACATTACAGTAATTTATTCGTAAATTCAGAACTTTCTGTTCATTACAGTTGTAGAAGGAAATGGACGTCAGCTGCAGCCATATCACGACTTTTAACGCCTGCCCAAAGTGATTTTGCCTCCCTCTCTTTGCTAGGGGCACAATTTTGGCAAAGTGACATCATCACAGTCATGGCAGCCATATCCCCTCTTTTTTCCAGTCAAGGGGCTTTGGCTTTTGTGCCGGTGGGTCATTCACATCACAGAGCCTGACGCACGGATCCCGGAAACAAGTTTCTATTGTTGCATAAAGGCTGAGAGGGCGAGAGGGGATGGGCAGACCAGCTCGGAAAAAATATATGAATTGAGAGCACAACGGAGGAGCTTTAGACTTGTTCCCACTTGTTTCATGAAATTATGTGTGAGGTTAATTGTTAAGTTATTTTTAAAAATGACTTTTATGGATCAGTGTTTATGTTAGCGTTAACCACAGAGGTCAACTGTAGACGGAATTTTCAAGAAGTTATTTTGATGGGACCTTTGGGGAATTTAAATGTAGAGAAACTTATTAGTAATCTGCTGTACCTTTTCTCCACGGCCAGCAAGTTAAGTACACAGATCCATGTTGTTGAGATATTGTTAAACATTACCAGCACACCCTCTGTCCCTGAGAATTTACTTATTCAGCAGCACCCAACCCCAAAGCAGGGTGCTCAGTGCAATGTGATGTGACACACACAGGCTTAATCTCTTCCTACTAGTGTGTGGTCCTTGTTTGAGCAGGGACATACTCAGAGTTTGGGGTCGAGCGAATACTAATAACACCTTTGATTGATGGCCAGTGTCAGAGACTGAGAAAAGGCTAGCAAAATTAATGACCTCTCAAAGTCCTGAGAAAAGTTTAAGGACGGCATTTAGTGGCGGAGACCCCGTCCTCCCCCATGTTTAGCTATGTTTCTTTCTACTAGGGTGTTGGAAATCCAGTCAAGCCTGTGACAAAATGTTGAGAAGTCAGGCTTTGTGTCTCCTGGTAGAAAATCAACCCACATACCAGCGAAGGACATGTTCCCCATCTGCTTAACAAAGTCATGTCATGTCAGGAAGTTTTGCTTTAAAACAAGAGAGGGTGAAAAAGAATTGGCCAGAATAGTTCAAAGAAAATTACAAAGCAAGAATCGGTTTTCATTGCCAGTCAAAGTGTTTTAATTTTAGTGTTTTCATGACAGTTGAGCTGACAGTATTAGTTTGACATTAAAAAAGAAAAAAAGGAAAGAAACAAAACTGTGACTTCATGGCAAACTACAAAAGACTTCTTAGTCCCTGCCGAGTCTTGCATCCACTCACTGCCTCACTCTTAACCTTCCATCAACCCTTCTCAACCCCTCTGGCACCCCAGGAGTTGTATTAATAATATTACTAGCAGGGGGGAACAAACCAGGCTCTATGGGCTCTCCTGGTGCCTCAGTTTAAACCTTTAATGGAGGCAGTGAATGAATACGTGCCTGGGGGAATCCCACAGGTTGGTCCACAGGGGTGAGGTCAGCAAGCATAGCTGCAATAACCTCCCACCACTTACTTTATTGGCCTCCTCCGATTGGGTTTTTATTAAATCTCAAGCACGTGCAATTGTTCCTGCTAGGTGGAAGTAACTTAAAAGCCTCAGTCTCTCTACAACATGACAAAGAGTCTGCTTGACAGAACAACAGGACATCCATTTATGATAAAAAGACAATTAGAAAGATTAAATGACAATATCATTTGTAGCTTTTTAATTTCACTAGAAGGCATGTTTCGTGGAAGTGTCAGCATGTTAAATAAAGGTGGTACAAGACATAAATAGAAAATTTAAAAGCAAGGAAGCACTATTCTGTGAACAACAACAAATTAAGTCTAATATTACTTGATTTTCTTTAGATTTGGTGCTAAGCTTTTCTCCTGAGACTTCTTCAAATGATAAGATGCATGTTACAATACACATTAAAGAACTATACACCTGAATGACCACAATGGCTAATCAGCAACACTGACAACTAAAAAAACTTAAGGCGTGTGAATTTGTAATGATGTACAAAATTTAAGATGTGAATAACTCTGAATGTATTCCTGATTGTAACACTGACTGAAAAGAAAAAAACACAAGCTTCTCTCTGTCCGAGCCCTTGGAAATGTATAGTTTGGCATAAAGATAGAGTGTCCTCATTTGGTCAAAGAAAAGTATAGTCTGATACTGCTGATACAGCACTGAACATGGCTACGTGATTAAGATTAAAAAACACTCTCAAGTGATTAATGATATTGTTATTAAAATCCAGAGGGATGCTGATTTTTTTAATTAATGAAAGAATTTAATGTAAAGGGGAAAAAAAACATCCCCATCATTGATTAAAACAGGTCAAACTTCAGCATAATGAAAGAGCAAGCACCCTGTAAAATACCATGTCTCAAATTAAAGCTAGTCAGTCCAGGTTATATTGACTGTCCCAGTTGCGTAACATTTTGCTTCGCTTTAAGGGACTAAGGCGTTGATGCAGTTTGATGTGTCTTTTTAGCCTGCCTGATCCACTCTTGAAAATACTTCACCTCTAACGCCCGGGCTGCACGGACTGAGGGTGGGTCATTGTCATCGCTGTAGCGTGAGGTCCAAGTGATGGGCTCCATCAGGAATCATAATGGATACCAGAGAATCTGTTATGTTGTAAGTCACTCCCCCAGCTGACCATGGGTCGAGTCCTCCGTTACTGAAATACAACAGCAGAGACAGTGTGAAGTGAAAATATATGATGAGACACTTGTATACAACATAGTAGGTTCTTCATTTATGGCATGGTGTGGCAGCAAACCAACACAACATTAGTGACTTTAATATATTTTTTTGTACACTCTAGTATCAATACGTCAGAATTCACAGCATGCATTATTTGAACTGTTATTGTGTTATTTGTCCACATAAAGTCTGTGAAAACAATTTTCAAGCACAACAGGGAAAGTATACATTTATTTATTTTATCTACTGGGCTACGCCAGCTTTACAAGAGGTTAATGTAAGCAAGTAAGTAAGTATGTTTATTTAAATAAATACCACCTTTCAAGACAAGAACTTCACAATAAAAATAAGGCAACAGACATAAAAAAAATAGACGTAAGAGTAAAAACACTATAAAATGTTTTACACAAAATAATAAACCACTTAA
This sequence comes from Lepomis macrochirus, assembly GCA_024633595.2. NCBI lineage: Eukaryota > Metazoa > Chordata > Actinopteri > Centrarchiformes > Centrarchidae > Lepomis > Lepomis macrochirus. Next base: position 8,337,994 of record JALXJV020000009.1, read on the forward strand.
GAGACAAAACTACCACTGCAAACACTGCTACAAAGGTGAGTCTTCTTAGGTTGTATTATTATCTTTAAACCCCACACATCGGCTGATTGAAAATGCTGGTAACTTTTCTCAGTACTGTTTTTAATAATTGATGCATGTTGTGATTTTAGGCAATTTATTTCAGTTGTTCCAAAACTCACATATTAATATCTGATTGCCAGACCTTTTTGTAGCTTGACAAAAGCTGCAAATTGGTGTTTAGCCTAATATGACCCACCTGCGTGTTTGTGATTGAGCTACATCATTTTCATTTAAGTTTTACATACTTCTGTCTGGTTCCTGTGGCTACCCAGGTGGTTACTATTAATTTGTCTGCTATAAAAGCCAGTCAAAATCTAACCTTGAATTGCTCTCACTGCACTAAACACAGGGAACCTGCAGTGTTTACCTGAAGATGATGTTGCTGTGAGAGGCGATGTCTTTCCCCCCGTAGACTGTGCCTGCCCAGTCAGCCCGTGGCCTGACACTAAAAATGGTGTTACACTCATCAGAGAAGGCCTGGAGGTTCCACTCCTCAGGTTCAAACATGTCCTGGATGCCATCTGTGCACATGGGCATCACCATCTCTGTGCAGGCCTGGGGATGAGGGATTGAACACGTATTCATTGTGACAGGTAAAGCTGCCCACTGACACATCTTTGCAGCGATTTATCCAGGATGACAAGCGCTCTGTGTTACTGCACCTGGTAATACCAGCCGAGAAAACCAAGGCTGCCGGTTGCTGTCTGAGATGTGTTGAGACAGGAAGAGCTTCCGGTATAGTTGTAGTACACCTTCGCTGCTTGGGAGACACCATGCAGCAGCTCGTAGTCAGACACAGTGGAATCGAAAGCAAGATACTTGCACACCACCTTGAAAATATAATACATTATCAAGAAACTTTCTAGTTAAGAATTTACTAGAAAGTTTGTGATTACATTAGTTTAGCTGTTAATGGTGTTAACAGTTTCATGCATTTTCTTTTCATCTGTGTTGTTTACAAGACAAGAAGATTGCTTTCTTGTGGCCCCAAAAGTGTTTTTCCACATAAAAAAGTGGTGGCGCCTGATTTGCATATGAAATTCCCTGGAATGAACTTGAATTTATTGCACTAATCTTGGCACGAGAGGAAAAAAACATCCATTTACTTAAAGCCAATGATTTAAATGATTTAAATTTAAAGCTTTTGCTCTCCTTACTACTTTTGTTTTGTGTGACCACGGTTGATTTCTCTGAATTAATAGCATGGATGATAAATATTTGAGTTTCAGCTTTTGTTTAATTTCGCTGCGTGTTGTTATGGTTGCAGCAGCAGAGTTGGCTGTGGCTGTTGTTCTGTACTCTTTGTGAGGCAGAGAAACTGGGCTTTCTTGTTTAGAGGTTGGAGGGGAGCTGTGATAGTGTGGAGTCTGTTACTAAGGCTTTTGTCTGTGCACTGGGGAGGAGTTGGTGGTCGATGGATGAGGAGGGCCACAGACATGTCCAACCAAAGATTTATACCGTGAAAAAAAAACACTGCAATTGCTCCAAAGCATCTTCTCCTTACTTTTCAGATAGGATTAGGCTTATACATTCATCTCTGCCAACAGATTTCCCTCCTTTAAGCCCTCAATACCCCGTTCTCACACTCACTCAGATAATCACATTAGCTTTGTCATTAAAAAAGCTCCTCTTTGCACCCACTGCCTAAACCGCTTAAACCACCCATAGGGGTCGCATACATTAAAGGCAAGGAGCCAAAAAACTCAAAATGACCATTTAGTGTTTATTTCACCTTACATGATGCCCCTGGATTTATTTGGTGGCTAAATGCTAAACAAATAAGATAAGAAAAATGTATTACACTAGTAAAAGTTTTAGTATGAGACTCCTGCATGGGGCACTTAAGAGTCAGGGTCAATAGCAAAACTTGGTTTAGTCACGTGACATGCCAAGGTTACTGGTGGAATACACTGCACCCAAGTCAATCAGCCTCTGCAAAACACCCACTGTACTGTCACAAGCTTTTCTACATTAAAAAAACAAAGGATGTTTTGTAATGTTGACAAGAAAAAAACATTTATCCTTTTTTTTTGCACAATTTCATTTTCTTTTCTACTTTGGCAAGTCGTGTGATTAAGCTTTCACATCCGAATGTGTCTAGTGAAGTATTTGTTACAGTCTCATTCAAATGAGAGTGAAGAACCTTTGTTTTAATGGCCTCATGAGCTGCTCTGGGCAAATGTCCTCTTTCTGTGGTGCCATGTGAGCGTCCTAAGAGGAACACCTCAGAGATCTGACGGAGTGTGCAAGTGAAAGGACCATTGGTACGAGAAAAGAAAAGAATGGTGGCTTACTTGTAGCTCCTCATCTAAAGAATACTTAAAATCTAAAAGAAACTAGATCCTTATGAATATTAATGAAGTTATTTTGAATGAAGTTAATTGACAGCTGTTGTGAACAAAAGCCTGGAAGACCACAACAAACACTTGTAACACAATCGGCTGAATCACACATTCATTTCAATTAAGGACAGGATGTCAGGCCAAATCAGGTGCTTACTAAAGACAAACAAAATTTAAAGTTGTAAAAAAAATAAAAGACTTTTAGTGAGTCAGTTTTGAAGTTAAACTAGAACTTTTATTGAATCACTTTTTTTAGTTCATGCTAGAAAGGAACAACTGTCACACTAATGAATCTTCAATACAGTATTTTACATGTGGCTGTGTGTACCTGGATCGGCCAGCGAGGAAGTGGTTGGAGAAAATTAGCTTCATAGGGGTAGTCCACCATAGCCAGATTCACCCAAGTCTCCTGAAGCCAGTTCTTGAAGCCGACAGCACTATCTTTGTTTTTAAGAGGGGCGCATAAACTGAATTCTTCTGACAGCCACTGACGACCAGATGCTTGTCAAAACAGAGCAAAAAATATTAAATGCCATTACATTAGCGATTCCTTTTTCATGTGAACTGCACTGTCCATTATATCATGCATGTCTACTACTGTATCTTGTATCTACTACACTACTGGGTACTAACATATGACATTTTAACCAAGATAAACCAAAAGTCATTTTGTTAGTATTTAACAAAGACAGCTCCCATGGGTCTTCATAGGTATGATATCAAAACCTTATAATAGTTTTAGCTGGTAAATGCTAATAAAATAACCATTATTCTATTGTTGTTAGTGACCTGATGCTCAAACAAATTGCATTAAGTTTACAGAAAACCTAAGTATCATGTGTTATCCATCCATCGTCAATCATCATGTGTTATCTTTCTATAAAAGTGTGACAGAAAGCCTCATGAAAAAACACAGAACCGAAAGCTAGAGGAACAGAAAATAACTTTTAGTGGAGTAAATCTTCTGCTCTTTATGGTTACTAAAATCAATTCCTGTGAAAATACATTAACCATCAAAGTTAAACCAAATAGCAAATGTCTACTTTTATTCCAAAGTATCTGATCTTCATTCTCATGTCTTTTATATCTTTTCACTCAGTCTTTTCAATTTAAGTTTTTTTGGACTGGCAACCATCATCCATCTAGTTGAAGCTTCTTGGGGTCACTGTGATTGGTTAAAGATACTACAATCAGTCAGGACGTTTTCCCTGTTTAATTGTTTTTTGGCTGATAATGACAAATCTCAAGGCAGCTTCCGTGTGCTCTTACTTTGATAAATGCTTGACTTATTAATGGAGGGACATTTTCTGTACACAAACCAAAAGCTTACAGCATGTGGCACCCTTTATAAAGGACTCATACACTGTAACTAATGGCTTCATTAGTTGTCGTTAATCATTCACTTATTAATGACTTTATATAAACCATTAATAAGAACAACTTTTGGGTTGCCAGGTTGTGGACAATCATTTTCCAGCATGACATGTTTTAGCTAACTTTTAAATACATTGGAACGTCCACTGAAATGGACTGTTCAAACACCAGAATTCATTTATTAACAACTTATTAACATTAATTTATTAACTTAATGTATTAAGTGTAACACTTTATTTAAGAGGTAACTAAAAAGACAAAAACTGTTATGCTGGAGGTGGATTATCTCTAACCTGGCAACTTGAATGTCATCTTTATTGATATCTTAGACCTACATTGGCAAATGATTAAAACATATTAAAACTTATAAACCCTTTAAATGGGGAACCTTGTTAGAAAGTGGTATCAACCTTTTTATTGGTGTACTATTACACCGATGCTGTGAGTGACTAAGAAGAACCACTTGCTTCAATAAAGGTTATTCCTACAGTTTAGCGTGAAAAGACACATCCTGTAAAGACACACATTCCTATTCATATCTATGCAGAATAGTAATGAACTCAGATTGCAGGTTGTAAATTTAACGGAGCCACATATTCTGTTTTGCAATTTTTCAATTCAATACAATGTGTCATCTGTGGAGAGGAACCAGACTTTATACCAAAAGTTTTAGGAACAGCTGTCTGATTTTAGATCAGTCATTACATCAGATTCACACATGTGGACATGAGGACAAACATGTAGACATTCTAAAGCCTTTCTCAAAGATAAGATTAAACAGGGTTAATTTATTATTTTAAATCATTAAAATACATCATGGCGATCATGACCATGACTTACCAGTGGAAGAGACATTATTAATAGCCTTCCAAGACTTTCTGATGTTTGCGTCACAGTTATACCCACTTCTGGCAAAGTCCTGTGTTACTATTTTGTAGAAGTCCCCACATGGCACCATATCACGGAACTGCCATATTGGTGCAGAGGATGCCAGAGCTCTGAAATACAATTAGAAGCAAAACCATTTCTACTTTTCTCTCATTATTACACAAGCTGGACATCCATAATCCTGGGAAATCTTATAGCTAGTGTAGGCAATTTATTTCAGAAACATTTTTTTGTTTTATTTGTTGAAATTCTATTTACATATAGCATATATCTAGTTTTCTCTTGCTAGTTTCTCCAACAGTGCCAATTTCTAGCTTGAATGTAATTTGTGTCACATGTTTGCTGGGGAAGAATATTAATTACTAAGCCAGTAGGCCTATAGAAACAATAGATTGTGAATAAGAAGTGAATCACAGACCAGTCAGTTAGGTAAACATGATCCCTGATATTGGATTCCTAGGTAATGAAGCTTAAACAAATCATTCACCTCCTGCTACTGTTTGGAGCAAATTGCAACATGCAAATTTTCCTGGTGCATCTTTGGGGAAGTCCAACCCAAATATCTCCACAGCTACACTCATATCTTACCCAACAACTATATTGGGGTATTTCATCCTGAACCAGGCAGCGAGCATTCCTCCATAGGAACCTCCGACAGCGATGACGGGGCTGTGTTGAGCACTGGGTAAAGTGCTTTTCAGGTTCTGAATCAGCACTGCAAAATCTGCAAGGGCTTGCTCTGAGGTGAGGTAGTTCAGGTGTTTGCTATCCTGCAAGCAAATGACAAGTATTGTTGAAAATTAAGAGTGCAAAACAATAATACACATATGTAAAATTATTTACTGGCACTGAGAATGAAATTTATTTTGGCAAGTTATGTTCTAACACCTTTAACTACCAAATACCAGATTTCCTATTGGTTTGGGGCATAACAAACAAAATAATATGTAATGAAACATATTTGATCAGACTTTGATGTACTCCAAGTGTAACACTGCATCTTCACTTACACTGTAAGAATCTTGTCCAAATGGCAGGGACTCTCCATAGTAACGATGTTCTGCAAAAAGCAGCATGGCACCCAACTCCTCCGCAATTTCCCACATGAAGCCCTGCAGAGAAAACAATGACAGATGTTCAATTAGACTGACGATTATGTGCAGTGTATATACAAGGTAACAGATATTGGGATATAGGGATATTTACAGTATTGTTGCAGAACCAGGTGATGTCTCCTTCATTGCCAGTGTAGAATAAAATAGGTCCTCCAGGCTGCTGCCAGTGTTTGTCAGCCACAAGGTACCTCTGTTTGAAGGTGCCATCCTCTAGGAATCCAAAATGATCAATCTGTAACAAATAAAAACATGAAACTAACTCAAATAATGTATAATCTTGCAGAAATGCAAACTGATCACAAACATAATCGCTCTCAATGTAGCTGAACTGTGCCTGAAACGTACCTTATAAAAAGGTACATGTAAGTATTGTTAAACATCAAATTTATATGTAGAACCTTGCTACAGAGGACCATGTAGCTTGTGTTTCATGCCAGTACTATAGAGAAGGCAATATTCTGTAATTATTACCTATGTTTTGCTTGTTTTCAACACAAAATAATAATTTCAGCATAAAAAGCTTTCATTAATTGTTTGTTTATGCTGATGACGAGCAAGAATATATGAACTATTGATTAGCATTCAAAGTGCAAATTAGACTGGTCTTGATTTGATAAAGCTATCTCCTGTTGTAACATAGAGTAGTTCAGTAAATGTTTAACAAAATCAGAGCCAGTGGCATCAGTAAGATTTGACAATGTCTCATGCACTGTCACACTTGTTGACAGAAAGCTAATGTGGCAATAATGTATCAATTTAAATCTACACATAGGATGCAGTCGAGTCCACATAAACTGCTCTGAGCTGGATATCTGGCCATGTGCCAACTATGGTGTTGTGAAATGAGTTGGATCCTAGGGTAATTAGCCCCAATTTGTATTAAAAAATGTTGGAGCCAGTTTAAGGGATGCCGCATTAGTTCCACTTTAGATGAGCTCTGTGATTCATTTCATCAAACCTCAGGGATTCTGGGGTATCTTCCACTTTCAACTATATTTCCTGTATTCTTTATCAAACAAAAGCAGAAAGAAACCAGTGACTTCACAGAGAAGACAACCCCATGACGCTGCTGAGATGTCCAACCCTTGAAACAGTCCCAAAACTTAATACAAAATGTTTTTGTAGTGTTTTTTTCCCCTGCTCGCTCACTTCCCTCCTCAGTGGATACAAAGGAGGCAGCAATTTTATGAGCCAATGACAGCAAAAAGATTCTGGGGCCTCAATGTGTTCATTCAAGCCTCGACTCCTTAGCGCTTGGCAGTGCTTTTGAGTGTGAGGGGACCATGAGACAGCTTAAAGGAAAAGTCCCCCAGTCCGGCAGCAAAATACGTTTCCCTCGTGTTGGTCATCCAAAGTGTAATGTTGGGATTTTATTTGAAGTTGGTTTATGTCTTAATTTGTTTAGATATCACGTTTTGTGTTTCATTTATTGATACCAGGGTTTTCAAATGGTAGATGACTTTGGTAGATGAATTACTGAAAGACAAATTCTCTTGCAACACAAACAAATTATTCCTTAAAAAAAGTAAACCTAAAGTGGTTGGACCTATAAAGTGCTTACCAACAGGACCCCTGGTGAGTACTGTATCACTTGCACCCATTCAGTATTCACATCACTAAACCTATGAGATTGGTTTCATAACAAATCCACACCCTGATAAGTAGTGCCACCATGTGGTTACTGCAGGCAACCCTTGAGCAGTTTGTTTCAATAAAAATTCAATTCACATACTGTCCAGCTACTGGACCAGTACTTTAGCTATTCTACAAGAAAAGAGACTGCATCTGTTGTGTTGCAATCAAGCAAATAGAGACATGAGGGAAACAACCAAAGAACATCAAGGATCCTAAATGACACTTCCATTCATTGTCTGGAGGCAAAATGCAGTCAAGAGGATTTCCTCTGGACAACTGCTTGATCACTTGGTGCTCTCCTCACAGCAGCTTGTCCCACAGAGAGTGTAGAAAAAGGCTGGATGATTGATGATTCTTTTGTTTAAACAGCAGACCTGCTACTGGTACTGAAATGTGGATAACAGTGATTTTATTTGTTGTACTTTGTTGAGAAGGAGCACTCAATTTATTGATGATGGGCCAAAAAACACATAAGACAAGACAATGGGTGTCAGAAAGGAGGAAATGGTCTTTATCTTCGTGTCAATGCAGCTGATTAGGCAGGATGCCGTGGGTTGGACCAGGTGTGCAGCATTGTCCTATACTCCAAATAATGCTTAGTGCATACACACAACAAACAGTATGTAAATATTATACTTAGGACTACAACTAACAGTAATTTTCAGTTCATCTGATGATTACTTTCTTTATTCTTTTCTTTGATCAAAAGTCAAAAACACAAAGATATTTCATTTATCATAATCTAAGACTGTATTAGTGTTAAAAAAATGTATATTTCATGTAAACTTATGTCATGTTTGTTGTCTGTCAGGTCATGATATTTTTCAATTATAATAAAGCATTTGTTTAACCAAAATACACTTCTGTTTTAATAATAATAACTATTATTATTATTATTATTATTATTATTATTATTATGTAATACTGTAAACAGTGATATTTTGTGAGATGTTATCTTACTGTGCAAATCATCAAAAATATAGGACAAAGGAAAATTGTATTATTTAATGTCAGTTCTCAGTGATCCTAACATTTCAGACCCTAGCACTATCAACTTGTGAAGAGATATACCAGTTTACTGAGCACCTTATCACCTGAATACACCATCACAAACTGTGGTAAGTTTCCACTGAGCACTGTTTACAGTCATGGAAGGTGGTGTATGTGTGTATAGATTAAATCAAAAAGCTAAGAGATGAAGGTGAAGAATGACCTCAATAAAATGTGTATGTTACTAAACAATTATTTTCTTTACACCAAAATGACACATGTCATCCTTTAAATGTGTGTAACGTGGCTAAGTTTACCTTTCACAACATTGCAGGAATAGGAAAGTAATTTATAAAAAGTTCAGGCCTGTGATTGTATTAGTCAGGTTCACAAGTCACTAAATGTGATGCACACACCACATGTGATTCTCCATGAAGTAACAGTAAATGGAAAATGTAAAGGCTGAATGAAGATTTCTCAAACCCCCCTTGAGGTAAAATGTTTCAGATTCACTGAGCCCAGGAGACCTTTTTAGGCAGGGAGCCAAGAGGGATAGTTACAGTTCTGCTGGCAGGAACAGAGCCAATTGTGATGGTTTTCCCTTCACTACAGGAAGACAGAGGGAAACACCTATTGTCTGCAGACACAACACAACTTCTACAGAATTAAGTGCATTGAAATTTTCAGAAAGAGCAAGTGATGCAGGAATTAGTAAACTGCAAACAATGAAGCCAAGTAATACAGTGGTAAATAAAAAGGTGAGCAAACTCTGATGAGCCTGTACACATAATATAATCAGTTATATTTTAAGAAAATATTGTTTTATGCTTTGCTTTACATCACAAGATGTTTCAGGCAAAATATGGGAAACGTTTCTATTTATTTTGATTACTCTTCTACACCTCTAAATTCAGCTCTTATTATGCAAATCAAACATTTAAAAGTGAAGTGAAAGAGAAAGAAGTAAAAGAGGAAGAAACCAGTGTGAAAGTATGTATGAAACATATCTGTAAAATACAATTTTCAGAGACAAGTGGGGGAGTTTTAAACAAATTAAGAGACATTTTAAACTCACCTTCTGGTCAAAATAAAATGTTTCATAGCTGATGGGGGTCTCGGTTGAGTAAGGTAACCCACCAATCCTGGTAAAAAGTTGTGATTTGAGGGCGATCACGTGTAAACAGCCGAGACCCAACGTTAGGATGCAGGTCGCTGCAGCTCTCTTCAAAACCTCCGTCCTGACTCCAGCCTTCATTGCTGCTATTGTCAAACACTGCTCACAACAAAAGGATCGTCAGCACTTGATCATGAGGTCGCATGATCTTGCACTGGGAAGAAGAGACCTGTCCCATAAAAGAGAGGAAGTGAGACTCGCCTGTAAGCAAATCCGGAGAGGTGTTGTCAGACAGCGTGTGGCCTAATTTTGCAGTAATGCAGAGGCGGCCCCCGGTTGCACAGGCAACATCAGGTTCACCGTCTTCCCAACATTTTAACTTTAATTTCACAGTAGCGGGTTAGCAGAGAGCAGACGGTTCCAAACTTCCTACTGTAAAGACGCTCGCAAGGGTTGACGGGAGTATGAGCTGCACATGTGCATTTACTAACGTTAGCTGTCTCTCAAGGCAGAAGTACACCGGAAACATGTATTGATGCTTCGCTTCAATACGCCAAAATCACGCAACCACCAATGAGGGTTTGCTTCATTTGAAAAATCCCTGTTGTGTACTATTGTCTAGTCTTCTGTCTAATGTTAAGGTTTTATTTTGATAGTATATACCGGAAATGTTACTATACTCAGCCGTAATGGTTGGCACTACTAGACTAACATTTCACTAACAAATAGTTGAAATGAGTGTGTAATATTCTTATTGTCGTTAAACAGTGTCGATAAACGGTGTTCTTCCAACGCTACTTTATCCTGGAAACGGTTTATACGGTTGACATTGTGTCTTAACTGGACGTTTTACTTTTGAAAGTATGTACCGGAAGTATTGGTATTCTGTCATGTCTGCCGATCTATTTTAGTATTATTACAGTAACTCACTGTACCCACTAGAGGGCATTACACATATTACAGTTTAAAAATATATTTTTCATTAATATATAAATATTTTATTTATGATTATGTGAATATATTATTAGTCTTTTATCTGCATATATTCTAGGTGGTGATGAGGCTTTCCTGTGTATTTAAAATCCCAAGTGAGAAATTAGTAGTTTTATATATATATATATTTATATATATATATAAAACTATGTAAAATAGTTATATATATATATATATATATATATATATATATATATATATATATATATATATATATATATATATATATATATATATCAGCCTCTATTCTGTCTGATTGGCTAACCCAACTCTAACCCCAGCCTAACCCTAAACCAATCAGCAGAGGCAACAAGTACTACTTCTAATAAAGAGAGGAAAAAAATTATGAATCTGTCACAGGCCATTTTAACAGAATCAGAACATCCTGTTGTCTGAGCACAAAGCATAAATACTCGTATTTGTTACTATTAATCCAACTAAAGTCTGCAATAGTGTTGTGGTTTATGATACAGTTCCTAACAGTCACCATTGGAATACAGTAAAACTCATATTTCTAAATACACAGGTCAAGTTAGCAACAGGTAAGTTTTATTTACCAGTTGGTTAATCTGAATAACATTTTTATGGAATTAATTATCAATTAAATATCAGTATTAATTAAAATATGTTTTAACCATCAGCAGCTTCAGTTTTCAATGGCATTTATAAAGACCTCTGGTTATATTACAGACATATGCTGTGACCCTGTACATTTGTCTATTTACAGTCTACAATTTTCAATTAGGACAATCATGGACTCCACAGACGTAAAGGCAGATTTTAGCTCACTTTATAGCATACTTAAAACAACCAAAAAATCTCTGTCTGGGATTAAATTAGTAGTCTGACTTTGAACTCACTTAACCATTTCCAGTGAAATAATGGGCCATAAGAAATAATAACATGACAAATACAAGATATTTAGTGGGATTATTTAATGTTATACAGAGTATCTTTTAGGGATTATTTTGTACACATAAAGGAAAAGAAGCACAACATCCCATTAGTATTTTCCTTTGCCATATTGCGTCGACAAGAAGATGCAAGGAATTGACAATAAGTAACTGCTGCTAAATCTAATGTAAAAGGCAAAACAAAATGTAAGCCATGTTGTACAAAGGGATTACTGAACACAAAAAGTATAAAAGCAAAGTGCCAAGATACACTACATGTCTGTACAACAAAAGACAAAATGTTACAATAAAATAAGTGTGCAGTATATGGCATTGTGCAATACAGTACATTACAGTTATGGGAAATATATGAAAGATAAAGTTAGACACTACAAATTATGGCAAAACATGCTGGACGGTCATGAAATTTCACAATAAAAGCATATGAATACAAATCATACGAAACTACATAAACATACTCCTTCAAACAAATAAGAAGTGATACAATTTCATGGCTAGGCAGCAACAACAAAGGCAGAAATATTCACGTCTATGGATAAAAGAAACAGCTGATGGTGAAAAAAAGTAAATCGATTAAAGTGTTTATCATTTCTATTGATGACTGACAATATCTGATGCCTTTCCAGCTGCTTCAAACTATATTAACTGACTAATTGCAAGCACTGCAAGTATGTATGTAGTAAAAAAGATGGGTGTCACAGAATACTGTTTCAATATAGTATTGATACTTTATACGTGTGTTTCCGTTTATGCTATCTGAAATAAAAACATATTTTAGCAGCAAGTAAAAATCTTCTATTAGGAACACATATTTCACAGTTTGTAATAACAGGTGCAAACAACTACTCAGAGATGAGATATTGAAAATTAATAAAATTTTATGCAATTCTCGAAGAAGAAGAAACTAGTGGAAAATAAATGATTGTGCAACAGATTATAGGGAAAGTTTTCAAACTTGATCTGTCTTGGTAATCTCAAAAACATTCTGTATGTAAACATATTGTCACCATTGATAACCTCCAATCCTCATGACATGTCTGCTTTGTGGAATCTGTAACAAAACACCTGGTAGAACTTTTTTACTCACATAATACTGCTGGTGAATATTGATTTTTAATGCAAATGGATCCTTAAAAATGATGAAGATATTTCAATTTGAACCATGAAGAGGACAAAACGGAGCCCTAGTCAGATTCCTGGATGCATCAGGCAGACATACTTAATACCCTGCTGCATTGTGGACAATGTTCTCCATAATGGCAGCTTCTTAAAATGCTTGTTCCTGAAAGGCCAAACTAAAGTTGACTTAACTCCCTTGTACAGCTTAAAAAAGGCATGGGACTAGAAATGATGGGACTAAGAAGTGGGTTATGCCATTTTAAGAGCGACGGAGGCATTGGGGCTCAGCCATCTGCCCTCTACAGTCAATGGCTACTGAGATACCAAGGCCAAAGGAACGCTGAGCACTCTTTAATTGAGGCTGCAGCAGTTCAAGTAACTGATGGTTTTACCCTCGCCGGGCATTGGGGCAGTGTCATTGTTATCCAGCTTGTTTTGCTTGGCCTCTCGAATGAGTTCGCAGGCCAGGTCGAGGAAAAGTTTCTCAACGTTGTCGGACTCTTTGGCCGAGGTCTCCAGATACAGCATGCTCTGAGCATCGGCAAAGTCTTCAGCCCTCTGTCTGAGAACCTCTCTCTTCTCTGCCAGATCAATTTTATTACCTGAGGGATATATAAAGATATATAACATTCATCTGTCAACATACGTAACAAGTAAGAATGTGGCTTCTTGCGTCACATCACAGATTGTCTTTCTCAACAGTGCTGGGTGGGTAGGTGGGTGTAGATGAGACAAATGGAAGAGGAGGTGTATGTGTGTGTGGGGGACGGATGTATGCAGCTTTTTTTCCAGATGAAAAATTATTGAGAAGTGACAAAAATTTCACAGAAATCACACTATACAATTTACATTAACAAAGACAGACATCTTTTGCAAATCTTTTCAGAAACTGCCTCTGACATCTGCTCAGTAATTCATGCTCACATTTAAGTGGGCTCAGAAAACCAGGCCAGTTCCAGTAAAATATAGTGCACATTATTATTCACAGTTTTCTCACAGTGTCACAGTGAACAATGAGCCTGGTGATAAGCACCAGTATTTATATAGTGTGTGTGTGTATATATACACATACATAAATAAAGCTTCTTACCGACTAATATAGTCACCACTTGGTTGTTGGCATACTGCTCAATCTCCCTCAGCCACTCTGGAAGGCACCTGAAGGAGTCCTCACAGGTAATGTCGTACGTAAGAATGAGGGCATTGGCACTACGGTAATAACTCTGAGTAATGGAGCGAAATCTCTCCTGTCCAGCTGTGTCCCATATCTGCAGCTGGAAAACATAATGAGCTGAAATGAGCGACTGCCCATAACTATTACAAAACATAAAGGCATCTGATTTTACATGTAAAAAATATTTTAAGCTTTGTGTACCTTGACCTTCTCCCCTTTAATTTCCACTGTTTTAATCATGAAATCTACTCCAATAGTAGCCCCTTGTCCAGGTGGGAAAAGGCCCTAAATTAAAAACAGAAACACATAGTCTGATACTCCAATACTCTTTAAATCAAAAACTCTAAACCCATAAGCTCAGACGTATACCAACCTGAGTAAAGCGCCGGACAAGACATGTCTTCCCAACTCCGGCATTTCCTATCAGAACTATTTTGAACAGGTAGTCATAATCCTCCATGCTCATGCTAAACTGTGGAAAATAAAGGAACAAAAGAAATGGGTGAATAATAAGTGAATGTATTAACATGAAATTACCGCATGAGATAAAAGTAATTCCATTTGTCTTCAGCGCATGTTGATGCTACGGGCACAATTCTGAAGTGAAGATGCTGCGGAAACTACCAAACTGTTGTAAAACTGGTGTACACACCAGAAACCTCAGGAGAGATCACAGCTGACATTTGACCTGAATAATTTTCACTAACACAAATCAAAGGAATTGTGAGCAAAATATTCCCTGGTTTGGATCTACAGTATGTAAATAATAATGTAATTTCAGTTCAAATTTAACTCATTTGCACATGGCACTGGAAACTGCATAATAAAAAGAGTATTTAGGTAACTGCTCACTCAAAGCAAAAGCTTTGGGTACTCAAGTATTCATTTAATAAAATAGTTATTAATGTAGTGGCTACTCCCTATCTCTGATACTGATTGTGATAAAATACACATTTTACTCTATTATGTTTTGTCCTCGATGCTCTCTCATCATCAAGGCATCAAACAGTGGGCACAGTTTGAATTGTGAGAACAAAAATATACAGCTACACAGAGGAAATGTTTCTTTTTCACTTCTCCAGAGGATCACATGATATGTGCACAACGTGATTCCTGATATTCTTCCATAGCGCAGTTTTAGGGGCCGTGCATCACTTTTGGGGGATAATGGAGCCACAGTGGCTCGACACACTGTTAGAGTGAATAATCTGCACAACTGAGCACAAATGTATAGCAAATGGTTTTGTAATTGTACACACACAACACAGCCGCAAGTGAAGTAAAATGCATGTAAACAGGAATGGTAATATAAAATTTTAGGATTGTCAGCAGTACCGTATCTGCTCCGATATACTGTGAATCGGGCCCTATGTACGTGCTTGAAAACGAAACATCTCACTGTAAAAAAAACACATTTAAGAAATGAAACTGTTGCTTGCAAGACGAGGTGAATCACTAGATCCCAACTTTGATACAATTAACCATATTTCGGGGTGTAATTCAACTAGAATTGCGTGCATATAACCTGGAATTTTCTCTGTGTCGCATTTACTTATTAACACTTGTTTCTGGTTTTGTAATGCAAAGTCATATTGTAGCATTCTGCACAGACTTAATCTCAGTTAACGTTACATTTCCTCTAATTATGTTTAATTTTCAATCTGACTTGACAGCCATTAGGGCGAAGCTAGCGACAGTAACGTTAGCAACTAGCAGCTACCGTGTGACTCTAGCCATTTTGCCACTATCTGCAGATGCAGGAGGGGAAAATTAAAGCCACCCTGCGCATCGAGCCTGGAAATGGTTTGCACTTACCAAAAAACACGGGGGTATCCCCGGACTTATAACCACTTGGTATGCATAGGTCACCTCATCAAATAGGCAAAGCCACTGCTGGGCAGGGCATAATTCCTCTGGCTGTGTATCTTCAGCAGCTCAGCAGCAGCTCGTGTGATAGAGGAGGAGGAGGACTGCACTCAATGATGTCATCAGCTCGCATGCAAAGCAACTCAGTATATCTACTCAAGTGCTATACTTAAGAACGAACTGCATATCATTTAAGTATTTCTACTCAAATGTCGTGCTGCTATTCCTACTACTTTTTTTTCTATAACTTTATCTATCTGTCGACTTGACTGTGTAGCCAGGAGTTACTTTCCAGGGTGACATAAGCTCTTAATTGATCAGATCATAATTTTATAAAACCTAAAGTGCATTAGCTAGACCACCTTAAATGCAGAGTAACTAAAACAGACATGAGTCAACAATTTGATGAAAGGGGACATTGAGCACATTTTACTGAAGGGATTTACTGGTGTTTTATAGCGTTTGTAACTTTGTCATGAATGTTGACATTGGAAGGACACACAAGTCCTGAACACTATTCACAAACATAATTAATAATAGTACTATTCCATACGACGACAACTATTATTCTTGTGCAACTGATTCTTGTGCTAGCTTAACTTAACTTAGTGGTCCAGCTTCTTACAGCAAGCCTCCTTTAGCCTCCGCTTTTGTGTGTGGATAAGAGTGGTATGTGTATGATATTTTAAAACAAAATCAAATCCTTGTAATGCCATCGAAAATTAACCACCCTTATCACTATATGTAGTTTTAGCGTTTGGCGTTGGTTGCTAGGTAACAGAATAGACGGAACTGAAGCTGTTCTCCTTTGTTGTGCCCGGACGTTTCATTCGGTTGCAGCGCATGCCCTTGACTTCCTACAAGAGGTGATAGCAGATAAGTAAACGCAGGCACCTGGGAGGTCACTAAAATTTCTGAATTGACGGGGAAATTTCTCACCATGGGGTTCGTACCAGACGAGGCAAAGTCTCTCCCTCCCCCGGGAGTCGTCAACAGGAACTCGGTGTGGCTGGCCGGTGTAGGCTGGTGCACCGCTTTGCTTCATAATGCCATTAACCACAGGCCGCCGCTAAAATCAGGTTAGCATGTTTGCTAGCTGGGTTTCAAACTGTCTTGTTTACGTAGGTGCACTTTCCTCTCAAGCGTATGCAACATTTAATCATAATGCATCAAATACATGCCCTGATACGGTGCATTTAGAAAAGAGTCGGGATTTAGTGTCATAGCAGAGCAGAAACTCGTTATGACACCTTCGTTGCTATATCTTAAAGTTTGGTTCTCCATTTTTAGTGCCTTATGAGCTAATTATTAAATAAATGTTCGGTTCATATAACCGGTGACAGACAAGTATAAGTATGTAGTAAAGCACTATATAACTATTTTGATAAGGGTTGTTTATTATTATTATTATTATTATTATTATAAGAAATAATGTTAGTATCCATCGTATCGTATGTTTTCCTGAGCACAAAGTGGACGATAAATTACCCAGTAACATGTCCAGGTTCTGTTTTGTGGTGCTCATTTTGGTTTGAGGTTTTTTTTTACATCCGAACTGTCCCAAATCTGGTATAGTCTACTTAGGCTTTTCATATGTATTTTATTCGAGTTTTGTATTGGATATAATTTCAATACCAGATAACATTAGCAAAACGAATTGAGCTTTCTGAAACGCGTTCCTCCTTATTTTGAAAAGAACGAGGTGCAAGCAGATGGTTGCACATAAGCAATATGAAAGCTTTTATTTGTGCTTTCAGTGCAGAGTTCATATTACAGTAATTTTCTTGTGTGCTTAAAACACAACCATATCATCTCTTCTCTCCTCTTTTCCATTTTGTAGGTGCTCATAGACAAGTCCTACTGGCAACAATTGGTTGGTTCATCGGTTACCATGTTACAAAGTATGAAAATTACACTTATGCCAGACTTGATCGAGATATGAATGAGTATATAAGACTCCACCCAGAGGAATTTGCAGCAAAGGGTACGTGAATATTCAGTGTTTTTGCTCTAACAGAAGATACAAGAACCCAACAATATTGCTTTCCTCATGTATAATATTTGATGGATATTTCTTCAAAAATGTGCCCTGAATTTTTTTTCTATTTGTCTTATTCCACTGCACATTATCCTATGTGTCTTAAAATATTTTTCATATATTTTATTAGCAATATTATACTGATGGCAGTGTAGAATCTTGAAATATTGTCAATATGAGGGTATAAAGCCCCATGCTGTGTAGGTTGCGTATAGTGTTTTAAGTACAGTAGGACATTTTGTAAGTATTCACATAGAAATTAAAAATGCAGTGGCCTGTGTGTAATCAAATGTCTCTCTCTGTTTCTGTCATGTCACCAGAGAAAAAGACCTTTGCAGAGATTGTTGAGCCTTTCCATCCTGTACGCTAAGTGTCGGCATCTGGTGAGATGGAAGAGAGGAGGAAGAGAGAAAACATTTGCAGACTCGATTGGTCTATTTGTGAACTCTTTCTGTCATTTATTGTGTGAAATATAGCTATGTAAATAAAGAAAAACCCACATTTTCTGACTGAGATGTTCCTTCTCTAAGATTGTGTGTGTTGGGACTCAAATCAAGCCTGGAACACTACTCTGTTGTTTCATGATAATTTAATCAATCAATATTTTTGCCATATAGTCCCCTCCAAAAATATTGGAGCAATAAGGCAAATTCATTTGTTTTTGTTGTTCACTGAAGACTATTGGGTTTAAGATCAAAAGGTGAGTTTGACACAAGACTTCAGAATTTCAGCTTTTATTTCTTGGTATTCACATCTAGATGTGTTTTAAAAAAACTCAGGACATGCCACTCTTTGTTTGAACCCACCCAATTTTCAAGTGAGCAAAACTATTGGAACATGTGACAGATGTTTCTTGTTGCCCAAGTTTTGCCTTTTAGGTTGATTGTCCAAACATTAAATTGCTCTGCATGACTAGTTTAAGTTTTCATCTTTTGTTCAAACCTATAAAGACTGCATTTCCTGTAAACCATCATGAAGACCAGAGAGCTGTCTATGGGAGAAAAACAAGCCGTTGTCAAGCTGAGAAAAAAAGGAAAATCAACAAGAGCCTTTGGACAAACATTCGGCAAAGCAAGCACAACAATTTGGAAAGTCCTGAAAAAGAAACTACTGGTGTACTGAGCAACAGATGTTGAATAGTGATGGAAAGGCCAAAGTGTGGAGAAAGGAAAAGGAACTGCTTACGATCCGAAGCATACAAGCTCATCTGTGAAGCACGGTGGAGGTAATGTCATGGCTTGGGCGTGCATGGCTGCTTCTGGAACTGACTGATTAATATTTACTGATGATGGTAGCAGCAGAATGAATTCAGAAGTGGACAGAAACATTTTGTCTGCCAATTTACGAAGAAATGCATTGAAAATAATCAGGAAGTTTATCATGCAGCAGGACAATGACCTAAAGCACACTGCCAACAAAACAAAGGACTTCATCAGGGGAAAAAGTGGAAGGTTTTAGACTGGCCAAGTCAATCACCTGACCTTAACCCAATGGAGCATGCATTTCACCTCCTAAGAGGAGACTGAGGGGAGAAACACCCCGAAACAAACAAGAACTGAAGGAAGCTGCAGTAAAAGCCTGGAATAGCATCACAAATGAAGAATGCAACAGTTTGGTGATGTTGATGGGTCGCAGGCTTGAGGCATTTATTGCAAACAAAAGTTATGCCTCCAAATATTAAATGGTATTTACTTTAAGATTATTTGTTAATTTACTTTTGCTCACTTAAGAATGCTGAGGTCTAATACAGTGATTTGTCCTAAGTTGTTTAACACATCTAGATGTGAATGCCAGGAAATAAAAGCTGAAATTCTTAACTCTTGTCTCATACTCATCTTTTGATGTAAAACCCAAATGTCTTCAGTGAACAACAAAAACAAAGGAATTTGCCTTAGCGTTCCAATACTTTTGGAGGGGACTGTATGTTCAAACCATGGTTCTCAAGGGACTATTAGAACTGGTAAACTAAAATAAAGAGATACAGTTAATCAGTTTTGGCAATACAGGTTTATTGCATATTCGTTAAGTTAGAAGCATGGGGTCACATAAGATGTTACAGTGACTTTGTTACATATACAGGAGTTTTATAAACACAAGATGTTTAATTTGGTGTCCACATGTTTTTCTAATTTACCACTCCAATTATGTCCATATATTTTTCAGTGAGGCCCCGAGTCTTCTTAGTAAGGTCACTCATCACGGAAAAGAGGCCTCTCAGGTGGAAGCGGAAGAGAGCTTCAGGATCTGTGTCCAAGAGAGGCTCTAGAGTCTTGTTGAGTGCCATGTTGTTCTTGGCCTTGTGATCATCCAGAGGAACCAGGCCGATCTCCACCGTGTTTCTTATGGCCTTGAGCATCAGGTAGTTGCCATACAGGTCTTTGCAGGACTCCTCAGTGCCCTCACAGTCCCACACATCATCAGAGGGCACGTCTCGCAGCAGGCTCGGCAGGAGAATGGTTTGCTCCATGTCACTGACTGTGGAACTGTATCGTCTCAGAGCCAAGAGCAGGCTGTTTTTGTTGAATTTGGCATCGGCAGACTGCATGGTTCCAGTTGGATGTGGTTGACTGTTCCTGTGCTGTGGTGGCTGACAGTAGGAAGCAGTGTGCAGTGCAAAGCCATGAGAGCAGATACTGGTGAATTTATATGATGAGTGCAAGTGGGTTGATCAGCTCAGTTACGTAATTGCATCAGGCGATGTATTTTGGAGCACTGAGTGCTATGTGGAGTCAAACCCTTATCTTTATTTGATTTACACAACCTGCAATTTCTCCGATGTCATAACAATGTCTGACCAGTGTGTGTGAAAATGAACCTCTGTCAAATCATTAACCAGGCAGACCATTATGTTTAATGACCTCTGTATAAATCGATTATATTAGTTTATTGAAAAAAGTTTAAAAATGAGCTGAGGGATGTCAAATGTGTTACCCAAAGAAGAACCATTTTGTTAAGCCGAGGCCAGTTGTGTTTATAATTGCGGGCTGTCTTGTACTGCATACTTGAACTTGAACTTTTATCTGTTGTCTGTTTGCACTTAATATTGCAGAGGCAAAGATAAAGGAAGCCAACATTGTATTGACAGGGTCCAGATGGGCCTGGGTCCAAACATTTGTGTTGAGGCTTGGTTCCCCTAGAAATGACATGGTGGCTGAGGTTCTTTCATGTGTGTGACAAGCTCTGGAATTTTTTGCAGAAATGGAAATGAAAGCTCTGCAGACAGCCTGTTCCTTGGCAGACTAGCTCAGAAGAGGAGCCAAGCACCACCCTGAACACAAAATACCAGTTTGTGTCAAATAAAAAGACAAAGATGGTAGAATGTGGTAGAAAGAAGGTGCTCTTAGGATCAGATAGGATTAAAAATGTGTTTTTTCATGCAGTGAAATAGAATATGTTGCAATTTGTAGCAGTGTGGTTGTTTTTGACATTAAAAAACAGCTTTTATTTTAAAACAGAATTCAACAGTTTATTTGACCAGATTTTATAAACTCCAATTGTTAAAAGCCCTGTATCCTTTAAACAATGATCTGCTTCAAAAAACAACAGAGTTTCTTGAGTCATGCTTGTCTATGGACCATGAAGGTGGTCAAGTAATACAATTGTCAATTGATCAACTCTATAATAAAGTCTCAATGAAGAAAGCCCTTGAAATATAAAAGTTGAAGTTGTGTGCCTGTCTATGTGCCCTGCACATACAGTATGTATAACTGAACACAGAGTTGTATCTTTTGAGCTCTTATGCTCACAAGATGGCATCCTTGAGCTGTTTCAGTGGTCAGGTGTCTAAACTGTGCATTCATTAGTTAATTATGAACCCACAAACAATTACTGCTTCTTCATGCTATATGTGATATTAGGGTTTTATGTACTCTTTGTAATGTTTTATGATAACCGTTCTCACTCCTGATCGATTTACATATCCTTCATTATTTATTTATAGAAAATGTTAAGTCATCTATTGAAGGAAAAATAGTCCAGTGTGTGCAGTGTGGATACATCATATCAAAAACATTGCATTTTAAGGCAACACTGAAAATTTAATCATTGTAAAAAATATTACAAAGAAAAGTAAAATGTAAAGAATTACATTCCATGTCATATATTTGTACATTCAGTCACTAGGCTATATAGATCAAACTGTTTTTATACAAGCAACAAAATAGTTTTCATACAGATTTTATAAGAGCAACAAGAAACAAAGAACAATCTCAGTGAGTGTTTTAGATGACCACACTGTGTTAACATGTTAATGCCCACATATTGTAATAATGGCATAGGTGGCATAGGAAGTGACCAAGGTGTTTTCTATAATGAAGTTTTGTAAGATATGTACACAAAGTTAGGCAGTTATGTTCAACAGGACTAATCAGTGGTAATCTGTAAATTTAATATATTTAATTATAAACCTAATATAAATAATTCCAAAGCTGTCCAAGACATTTTGGGATGAGGTAATCCACTTTGCTTTTCTCATTGTGCCTGACAGCTCTGCAAACCAAGAATCACATGCAACATTACTGTCTCAAAAATAACAATGTATGAGTGTTTTATGTTCATGCTTGATGTTAGTGTAAAGCACTTTATTGTAACCTGTCTTTAAAAGGTGCTATATAAGTCAAGTTTTACTGACGTTTTTAACCTTTATTTATTCAGGGGAGCTTAACTGAGAGGAAGCCTCTCTTTTGCAGGAAGACCCTGATCACATTCACACTGTTACACCTGGAAGCTGCCCAGTACAACCACAGCCTGATCTGCTGGCCACTAAGCAGCCCCACTGGAGCTATGGACCTTGCTCAAGGGGACCTCAGTGGCAGTAAATGAGGGAGGGCAAGCACTGCTTGGTTTACTTTCCACAACCAGATTTTATCCTGCCCATCTGGGGATTGAACCAGTGTCATCCCAGTCACAGGCTCGCTTCTCTAACCTTTGGGCCACCACTGTCCTCTTCTTCATCACTCAAGCACATACACTGCTGTATTCTGAAAATATACCGAAAATGATCCTGATTCTCCACATAATTCAGCAGTTGATTACTGATTCAGTTTACAGCTTTCTTCTGTTGACCTCTGACAATGATTTCCAGGACGTTGGTAAGATCCATCATCTTGGTGAGCATATCCATGATGTCAGGATGCTCCCTGGCTCCACTGATGAACTCCTCCAAAGTCAGCTCACCTGAGACAACAAGTAGTAAAGATGAAAATGGCATGTATACATTTTAAGTATTAGGATTTGTCATAATGGGGATTAATATATTTATGCAATATTAGAGTCTGGACTGTTCATGATGACATTATTCCTAAACAAGAATGTTCAATGTTTGTTATGTTCAGGGCATATCAATACATTAGTAATGGATTGTCAATAACATATTCTTTACCTTCTCCATTGACATCAATCCTCTCATATATAAGAGTCACTATCTCTTCTGGAGGGATGTCGTAACTTCTGGTGATATCCTGAATAGCCTGATAAAGAGTTTACACAGATAATTGTTAGTTAAATGGACACCTGCAAAAAAAAAATAATTTTAATAAAAAGACCTCTTTTCCCCCTGTGCGTTGAACGCTCCGTTTTATTTACGGAGTGAAGCATCTCACATCTATTTAATGTTTGTTCGGAGTTGCACCTGCGCAGTACCCAGTTTCTCCCCAGGCTGTGTTTCTCCCATAAACTGTGTATAAAAAGGTCTCCGTTTTTAAGGACACACATGACTAGCCGCTAGGCGAGTAGCCTACAAGTGCTACAAAACAATGCAGAAAGGTTACGGGAAAAAAAGAGTTGACTAGCCTACAATGAAGATGTTTTCTACAACGCAGCATTGGGGCCACTTTGAGGAAGAAAAAATAAAGTCGTAATATTATGAGAATAAAGTAGTATACGAAGTTGTATTTTTAGGGGAAATATCAGAAAAGCAGCCTGCCGCCTCCATGATTAAAATGAGGAACGTGGAGCATCTTGTGAAGTTATACTTCCCACGAAACCAAGAAACTCCTTTTAAAAGCACGTAGATGTTACCACGGCCACTACCAGCCATTTGCGCTTCTGTAAGAGCCAATTTCCTCCAAGTCCGTGTGATTCTTTCTTCAGAATAGAGAGACTGTTTCTTGGTTGGTCTTTTCAAAGTCCTGATCCTTATGATGATTTTGTGCTGATGTGCCACAAGATTTAGTATCTCGTTATTTGTGAAACCTATACTGAAGTGTAACTTCCCAGCATCCTCCACGTTGCTCGTTTTAGGCTGTATGGAGGCGGCAGGCTGCTATTCTGATATATCCCCTATCATTTAGCTCAAAAATACAATTTAATCTCGTAATATTTTAACTTTATTCTCGCAATGTTACTACTTTATTCTCATAATATTACGACTTTATTCTCATAATCTCTGATTTTTTTTTTTTACTCCTAAATGTGGCCCTAATACTCCGTTGTAGTTTTAAGGCATTTCAGAAGCAGTGTTTTCTGTGGGAGATGGTAACCTTTGCAAAGCTATTACGTGCAAAGCTATTACGTACAAAAAAGATACATAACACAATAAAGTAACGGGAAAACGCCAAAAAGGATAATACAACTTATTTAATGTAATTGTGACAAGGTGAAAATGTGTCATGTAATCTGTAGAGTGTATGTAGCCTACTGTATGACTTCCTTGGGGAGTGAATTAGGTTGTAAGCATGGCCATTTTTAGACGGGGTTAGGTAAGAAGCCCACTGGATTAGGTAATTAGTTCATGGCCAGTAGAACACATTTCTACTCAATCTGAGAACATTCCTTCCTGTTCCTTGCATCAGACAAAGGACTTGTTGCTGTACTTAGTCATTACATTTACATTACATTTATTGATTTAGGTGACACTTTTATCCAAAGCTATATATGTACGCCTCTGAAGCAATGAGGACTTAACCAAGTGTTTTGCTCAGGGACACAATGGTGGCTGGGTCACAGTGAGGGATTGAACCCTGGTCTCCCACACCAAAGGCATGTGTCTTATCCATTGTGACATCACCATGCAGTCAGTGCTGCATTTGACACCACTGACCATTACTTCCTATTACAGAGAGTGGAACGTTATATTGGCATTAAAGGAACCACAGTGAATTGGTATTAGTCATATTCAGTTTGCATGATGCAGAAAAACTACACTGTGCATTTATTAATTCTAGACCAGGTTATTGCAATTACTTATTATCAGGCTGCCTAAATGATCCAGAATGCTGCGGCATGCAAACTAACAAGAATGTATGGTTACATGTGGTTCCTAAAGTATTGAAAAGTAGAATGGGAGTCAAAAACTTCAGCTATCAAGCTCCTCTCTTGTTGAATCAGATCCCTGTTCGGGAGGCAGACACCATCTCCACATATAAGAGTACGCTTAAGACTTTCCTCTTAGATAAAGCATATACTTGTAGTTAGGGCTGGCTGAACCATCCCTTAGTTATGCTGCTGTATGTATGATGTACTTAACACTAATTATGAAACATTCAAAGAAAATATACTGTACCTTAAATATAGTCTCCAGTTCCTCTTTGTCAATTTTGCCATTTCCATCTTGATCAAAGAGCTTGAAGTACCACTTCAGTTTCTGGTTAATTTCTCCTTTCAGTAATAAACTTATTGCTGCAATGTATTCGACAAAGTCTATATAGCCATCCTGTAAAAGGACACATTAAAGATACAGTTAGGGGAAGAACTAAAAATCGATGTGCTACCATTACTACACCAAAATGTATTATTTCATTTAGTATTTTTAAAGTAAGAATTGTATGATTTGTCATTCTATGCAATTCTGAGGAAACTATAGATATTTATGTAAATCAGGTCACATTCCTGATTCAGATTCATAAATCATGTCCACCTAGTTGACAATTTATGAAGTTTTGTCCTAAGATTTGTGAAAGGGTTCAGGACTCATTAGACAAGAGTTGAGACTACGTTGATCCCTCTTAAAATGTCAGATATTTTTGCAATATTTTAAAGCACTTCACATAAAACCATTTGATGTAATATAGCAAGACTCTTATTTTCCACCACAAAGTTTGGTACTATGTTGGCAAATCTTTACCAGACTCACCAGACTAAGAGAACCCTACAATCCATTTTTTCATGTACAGGGATGAAGCAAGGTGCAGGTGTTTTCTTACCCCATCCATGTCAAAGGTGAGGAAGATCTGGTCCACATAGCTGCTGGCCTCCTCTGTCATACCGTTCATTTCAAGGATAGTTTTTAGCTCAAAGAGTGTTATGAGCCCTGAAGGAGACTCCTTCATGAATTTAGTGTACCAGTGGTGCATGTCCTCCTCCAGGATGTCATCCAGGCTGGACCAGTGGGTGCCCATTATTCCTCCAGAGGTGTGATTTTGTCCAGAATCCTGCAGAGAGTCGGTGGTAAGGTTGACAAGAGAAAGCGTCTGTACAGTGCAATGAGGTCTGACTGAAACCTCATTCAAGGACCGCCTTAATCTTTAAGTCTTGGGAAGGCCAAAAGCAGAGATAACCCTTTAATGAGATAACTGTAGAAGTCTTCCAAGAATCTCAGGACTTTGCAAGCTATATGACTAAAGTGGAGTTGGTTGGCAACATCCAGAGTTAGGACTCTAACAACAAGGGAAACTCCCATCGGTTCTACAGGGTTTAATTGAAGACCACTCTGACATGGACCTGGGTGACAAAGTTGCATTTCTTTCATTCAATAACTACCATTATTTTATTCTCTCCTGCATATTGTCATATTGCTTAATGCATGCAAATAAATAATCTAAATTTGCCCAAATACCTGTGCGCCCACTAACAGAAGTTATCACTCCTCTGGAATTCCTCATGGAACTGCAACTTCTATTAAAACATAAACACGCCAGGGTAGATATTTCTAAGCTACAAAACACACATTCAACACCTTATGCAATATTACATAAATGTTATTGTTATTGATGTATAAGATATAAATGCATTCTTTTCATAAACTAATCCTTTACATTTTTACATTTTGTTATTTGTCGTGGAAATTTAGATTCCTGGTGAGAGATTAGGCAAATAATGGAGTTACAACCAACCGTTGTCTTTGAAGAATTTATTTAACAAAAGAGAATAAACAGAGAAGTACTACAACAAAATCAGCTGGACCAGAGGTTCTGTCTTCTAAGACAGTCAGTAACGTCTGGCCCAGAACAAAGGGATGCATAGTCATTTACACAGTCTGAGTATCTATGTTTTGGGAACAAAAGGATCCTCTGCCTGCTCTGCCTGGTCCCAGACAAAACAGGAGAGGAACAGAAAACAACTCCACATCCTTGACTTAAACCCTACACACCTGCGGACAGACTAGCAGAATGAGAATAATAATAAGAATTATAATAAAAGGAACACGTTGAAGCTTAAACAATGTATAAGACATAATAATAATAAAAGAAAAATAGCACTATTATAAGTACATAAATGGATAATAAGTGTAAGAAGAATACAATTTTCTGCCCTTACATTATTATAAGTATAGAAGTCCTTTCATTACACTTACAGGCATCACAAGTCCATGAGGACTTGGTTGGAAACCAGAGGGTGGCCAGGATGGACCAGTCCAGCGGTGTGTGGACTGGTACCTGGAGAAGTTATAGTTACCCTCTTGGGCAACACCAAAGGTGCCCTATGTTTGAACTATGTATCTGTATGTGTATAAAGACAACTGAGAGAAAAAATTGATTTCCCCTAGAGGGATTAATAAAGCATGTGTTCTATTATTTATCTATCTATTATAGGGTATTTTGTTTGTTTTGTTTTGTTAAGAATCCTTTTCAAAGATACAGCAAAATGTAAAGGAGCAACAATGTTATCACTTTGGTGGCTCAATGCAGTATTGTATGCTTCATTTCTAAAAATGATGACAAGTCAGGTTTGCAACAACTTAACAATATGTTTGGGACATGAGAATACATAAGAGCTAAATACACACTTACTTCTGACTATTCAATGAAGTGAAGTTGTCCAATAAAAGTATAATCTAAGCATGTTGCACTTAAGTTTTCCTGGTATGTTAATACAATATTAGCAGTGTTAGCAATAGCAAGGTCAGATATATTGTACCCTGTATATATTTTACGATCTACACTAAGACACAAGAATACATATTTTGAGAAAATGTACTTTTCCCATTATGATACATTTTATATTTGCTCACAGAGTACAATCCAGTCAGATGTCTCAGGTCATCAGGTTATCTGGTGTGTGTGTGTGTTTCTGTCTGTCTGTGCGTCTGTGGTTTGGGTATGTGGGATGGATGTGTGGTTTTTAAATGTCTTTTTTTTTTGCTGTTTGCTCTTCGAAGAAAAACATCTTTTTTATTTTATTTTAAGAAACTGAAACAGTTCATGTTGGCCCTAAATAGGATTAAGCATATTAAATAATTTGTTATGACACAGTACATAAACTAATGACTCAAGCCTTATAATGAAAATCAGGTTTATACTTAAGCATGTCAGAGTACATTTTATCTGCGACAGAGTTTGATTCAATACAGCTACATAAAAAACTTGCACACCCTGAATGGATAAATACGTTTGACCAGCATTGGTGACCCATGACTGACCTCAGAGGATTGAGGGTACGATAAAGGTTTGAGAGTGAAGTGCTGTTAAAACCAACCTGGGTATCAAAGATCAGAGAGCTTATTATAGTAAATCTGGTGTTAGGCGATTAACAATTCTCAAAATAGGATTAGGAAAATAGACCATGAGTGACTAAAGACAGTATAGGCCACTAGTATCTGTAGTTATACATAACCAGGATCCATGCTGCTGCCCTGTGCCATGGCATGGTGTCTCACAGCTGCCAAGCAGATTAAGAAATGTGTTTACTTGAACAGAACAGTGATAGACACCAGCAGAAAATACAAACCATAGCCATAAATACAGTAAAGTCAACTGAAGTTGACTAGTCTGAATCAATAAATCCAGTCCAACAGAAACATGTAGGGTTATTCTGGTTTATCACAACCTTTGCAATATTTGAGGTTTTCAAAGAGCAGATGGGGTGATTTGGTTTTATGTACTGTAAAAGACCTTTCGAAATATGTCATTGAGGCACTCCTGATGAAATTTGACCTTTTGACCACCGTGTGACTGTCATGAAGCAAGGACATTCAAGCACAGCATGTAAAGATATATTTCCTGTACACGAAGAAAAAGAAAAGGCGGCCAAGGAAAATTAAATTCTCAGTATTTCCTTCCATATACAGCAAGACCTTAGTCATGGAGTCAACATTGAGGGGTTTGGGGGGAAATTCTGAAATTACTTACTAATAGTGTCTTGAATAGGGAAGCACTTATCTAATATGGATACCATATTTTGGCCCAATACTGACTCAGCTGAATTGGGTAACCAGAGGGCCATTCCATTCAATTTAATTATGCTCGTTTATGTAATGTGTCAGCAATGCACTGATTTTGTCACCTTTTTGTCACCCACCTACCATTTTCTGCTCCAGTCATTTATTTTCCTCTTGTTTCCTCTTCTCCAAAAAGTGTCCCATAAACAAATGATGGGCAAGGTGAATATGTTCAAATTATGGGCTGTTCTAATGCACAGTGCTAATGCTAATGCACAGAATGTACTGTACGCTTGCTAGATTACATTCTAACATTACATAACCATTTATAAAATTAATAATCAATATATCAATCAATAATATATTCATATTATTGTCTAGTTTCCCACTTAGTAATACATTTGAAAGTAATGAGAGAGACATTAGCAGTGGCTTCTGACAATACCACTTTTACAAACACGCAGAACTGCAGTGCAACAAAATACTAAAACTGGTAGTAATAATCATGGCAATTTGTTAGGATTAGTTATGATTATATTTGATAATGATCATTTCGGATGGCAGTAAGTGGTTGCCTCTCCTAGTACTAGCATACCTTAAGTTTTTTATTTATATATTTTATATCAATAGGTAGGCCATTTTGAGCATATTTCAATAGTGGGAGGATGTGTCCCCCAAGTATAGATTATAGATATGATCATGATATTGAGTGAGTTATTATTAATACCTATTAGAATTCATGTCAAACACAATATGGATTCTGATTCTGGTTCTGGAAGTTTTTTTCAGAACAACCAATGTTAAGTCCTCAATTAAACACAACTTTATAGTGTGAATAAATGATCTGGAAAATTATTGCTCTATAAAACCCCAAAACTTAATAATTTCTATGCAAACTCCATACTTGTTTACACCATATCTTGGTATTTTTATTATTAAGTTTTAATCCTCCATTGTAAAAAGGAAGATTAACTGACTGAACATGTAGCCTACTGTACTGAATGACTTCACATTTACTGAAGTTTCAGTAGTGACATATACGGTATCTGCAAAAATATACTTTATTTTAGAAATTACAGGCCTTATTATTGTTTTATCTTACATGACTATTTTAATCAAATCATTACCATCAAATTTATTCAAATGTGTTTATACTACAAAATTGAAGTGATTTAAAAAAACTGCACCATTAGCGTCTAGTTGGCTCAAGTTTCAACTCTTTCCCTTCAGTCTTGTACCAAGTGCAAAAAGCTGAAGCGAAGACTAATAATCATCTGGTGGAAGATTGACTGATCATTTGGCATTAAAATGTAATAAGACATAATTTTATTAGAGACAGACATGTTGACATGATCACTGGCAGGAAACAGACATGCTCGAACTGACACAGTTCTAGTTGATAAACATGTGACATACCACCAGTGCTATTAAATACAAAATCATTGATGCTCCATCTGGCTAATTTTCTAGGTAAATGTTTTTTAGAGCATTCCACAGTTTTGGTTTGCAAATCATGTTTGGTGATGGAAAATAATGGCACATATATGTAAATATAAACACTTGTATTTCCATTATAAACAGTGAAAGTCAGGAATGAATATAAATAATTACAAAATTGACATTTATACCAATACTCTTACAGTCAATAAACTTGCAGTTAAACAAGGCACAGTAATACACAATAAAATCTCAAATAAAATATGAAAAAAGGTATTTCATATACTCAGCAAAGCTCTGTTAGTTATGGTTTGCATTCTCTTGAGTTAAATAACTCAGTTTCACAGTAGGTAGATGTCCATTTTACCTTTATCCCACACTGTTTATTGATTTTATTTAAGAACAGTGTTTAAAGGCTATTAAAGAGAACTCACAATGACATCATCCATATGACCTACAGCCATAATTCTGACTTGCATGACTGTGGCCATGTAGGTTCCTGTGGTAAAGATGCATCATATGCAAAATTTTTACAGCCTGGGAGAACGACACTGAGAAATCATATGCTACAAACACCCATCTTGTTGTACGAGGTGTAGTGTCTCACTTGACAAATGACAAAACAAAACACAATACATACCCATGTTCATGTTGGTAAACATTTTCCTCAGTGTCTTAATAACATTGTCAGGGAAACTGGGTCAATATACATCTGCCCTGACTCATCTTGCTGCTGGTCGTATAGGAACTGTCTGAACACGTTGTACACCATCTCCCTGCTCAGAGTAAAGTTTCTCAGCTGATCCTGCTCCTGCTGTTCTTCAGGCATGAGGAATGTCAGCTGGTAGTCAGCAATGACTGAACCACTCCTGTGGGAAGAGTAAAACAAGTTCTGAAGCTCAGCACATTTTTCCTCTGTACAACGGACACATGACAAAAGGCTAAATCCAGTGGTGTAAAATGTTGTTTATAACCACTGTGAGTATGATGTGTGTTTACCTGAAACCATATATCTCAGCTTCGGAGAAGTATCGTCCCAGAGCAGGGGAGGATCTGTAGAGGTCAGCCAGCTGGGTGGGGCACGTTGAGACATGCAAAAGCAAACAATGAGAGAGAAATGTTTTTGACTGATACTACTTTCACTTCACTGTGAACTCGATTATGCTGCTGAAGGCTTTCAATTTAAATTCTCTGTAAAGGATGAAACCAGCAACAGAGGGCTTTTCAGCTCTTGAAAACAGCAGCTATGAACAGGTTTTGGTTTTGTGAGGCTTGTGGCATAACTGGTTAGTAATAGTGTGTTTTTCACTTGGAAGTGATGAATTTTACATGCAAATAATGTAGAGCTGTCACTGGCAGTTGTGGATGTCAGATATGCAGCTCTGGACTTACTAAACCAAATAAGACTATAGTGTGCAATGTCATTTTATAACACAGGGTTAAAGGTAATCAAGCAAATCCACCTTAAAACCTCTACATATTTTTCAAATATTTAGCTTTTGTTGTATTTTCTTCTATTTAATTTACCATATTCTTCTGTACATGTTTGTCGTTTTTGTATGTGGTTAATGTAAGCACACTGACGTTATTTGTAATGAAATGTGCAATAGACTGTAAATAAAATGACCTTGCCTTGCCTTAATAAAAAAAGTATTCACTTTACCATTAACTAATTGCCTTGTTTTTTCCCCAGCTGTTACATATTAAGCCACTGTTTTGTACGCATCAAGTCAATTCTCAATTCATGATGTCAATTAGGTAACAGCAAAAGAAAGGAAGAAAGGAAAACTATCCTATCACATATTATAATGTTCCACAGTTCATATATTTGTTCCTACATACTGGGTATTAAATACAACCAGTTAATATGAATTTATCAAGCGCATTTTTTGAAACATATGTCATAATTGGCCAAACCTTTTCTTGAAGGTCAGCAGTAAGTTGTTGGCTTTGTTTGGAGGAAGGGGTGGAAAGTTCATCTGTGAAGGCCAGGTTAGGCATTTGGAAGCTGCCATTGAAATACCGAGGAACTTTAAACAATGAAGCGTCAAAGTCCTCATCCACGTCCCCATCAATAGCTGCTCAAAGAGAAAACACTTTAGCTGGCCATATCCTTGTAACATTGTGATTTAAAGGTTTGATAAATCACCTTATTACAGATGACTCTGTAAGCATTATTTAATAAATGTATCATAATTTAACACAATATCCAATACACACATCATGAAATCTTACCTGAGCACACAGCCAGTGAAATTATAATTACAGCAATAATGACGAGAAAAATGAAGATGATGATCATCCATAGTCTGACTTTCCAGAAGGCGACCTCATTCAGCTCTCTCTTTATCCTGCACATACAGCTCATCTAAAAGTAATAATGAAATTGCTTTGTTAAGATACGGATACATTTTATGGGGGTTCAAGTTTGATACTAATATATTTATCTAGATCCAACATCATGTTATTGAGACATAATTCAAAAAGAAGACATAATTAGAGACTTTAACAGAGCAACAAAACACTATCAAAAGTTGTAAGAAAAGTACTGTTTTCATTATTGACAAAAGTAATAAAACAAGAGGAAAAAGTCTAAGTACTAAGTTATTTATAGCTGTACTGTCCTCTCTGGTGTCCGGAGGATGGATGTGAAAAAACCTAGAGTAACAAAAAAGTTACACTTCCTTTATACTACGTGTAGGAGGAAATTGCCAATACAAAACAACATTTCAACATTTTTTGCTTCAAAAATCCTAAATACCTCTTGAGTAGTGGGTGTATTTCCAAGATTCCATTGAGGCTCTGCTGCATGGCCAGAGGTTACTGTCTCCCCATTAAAACCAGTAGTCTGACAAAAAGCAGAGAGCAAACATACTGGTAAATAGAATAGGCACAAGTCATCTAGGGAGAGTGTGTTGATTATTTCATGTCCAGGAGTGCTGAAAGTTTTTAAACAGAACTGGAAAATTCATACTAAACATTAATATTGAACAGACTGCAAACCTGAACAAATCCAAATATAAGATATACAAAAGCACAGCCTTGATGGAAGCTCACCTGTACAGACAGCAGCCCATCTGTCTCTGTATTTTCAGGGACCCTGTAGGCCTCACCATCTCCATTACCTGCTGTCACCTATTGGAGCAGGCAAAAAATAGCTATGAAATGCTCAACGCCACCAAGGACATTTTTTTTGCAAACTAATGACAATGTATGTTACCTACAATTAGATTGTCTTCATTACTGATTCATCTCGATTATTTTCTCGATTAATCAAATTTATTAAACAGCAAAAATTGTGAAATATGTACATCGCCGTTCACAAAGCCCAACTGATAACTTTTCTTCCTAGCAAAAGAATCCTACAAACCCAAAGATAAAGGCTACTATTATGTAAGACTTAAAACTTATACCTTATTATTATTATTATTATTATTAGCTACTCTAACAGGACTTAGGCAGAATACAGAAGCATTAACTTACCCGTTCACATGCTGTTCCATCGTTCCCATTCGTTAAGATGGTCTGCAGTTCAAAGTCCATGCTGGTTTGTTTCCCACCAGCTTCCACCGACAACTGAGAGTTAGTCTGGCTGGAGTTCCAACCCGGAAGTGTCTCTTAAGTGTAATGAAACGCACAGGCAGATGCAGTTCAACAAGGTTCCTCAAAAACTACAGGTCATTCAGCGAACACACATTGCGAGACCTCACAGGTCGTGGCGTGGGAACGGTTTTTCCCCCCTCCAGACGAGATCATTCGCTTCTTCCTTCAGCGCTTCCTCCGTCCTTTTCCAGCGAGCCAACCAGACAGGTGACTTATCGTCAAGTTTCGGTTACAACCGACGTAGGAAGGCGTTGTCGAGTGCAGAAAAGGAGGGGGGTGACTGACTATGACAAATATGGCATATCTAAAATCATTGTACTGTGATTCATAAATCATATTATTGTTAAGATAAGTTTCTGTTAAATAAAAGGGAAACTTTTATTCGCACGTACTGCAGGTTAATCTGTTTGAAAAACGCACGAATTTGATCCAGATTTTTCCACTAGGTAAATGCCTCGAGGATGATTGATGATTAAATATTTGCTTAACCAAAAGAAACATCTGGTGGACCACGTGGCTGTTGGGATGTTTTTACTTGCTGTAGCCTATTTGTCAAATTCAAAATGCCTTTCATGATGTAAAGTATTGCTTTTCAATAATTTTGGTTGTTATTTATCTAAACAGGAACCTTTGATTCAAGTATAGGCCTACTTTTTACTGTAAGAAACATATAGTGCGCAGCTCCTATCACTTGCTGCCCCACCTGCTTTTGACTTTAGGCTATTCTACTGCAACAGTAAAAACAAAACATGAGCTTGTGAATTAAGAAATCAAAAGCCCACTTTAAGGGTAGAGAATTACAAAGGTTAGAGATACATTTTTTTTTCATTATACAGGGTAGAGATACATTATTGCAATTTCTGCAAGTCTAAATGGCCACCAGTACAGATCACAAAAGGTCCCAGGTGAAAACTAGATTTTTAAACCATGCCAATAATGACCTCAGGAACAGGCACTTTGTGTTCTAAAAAGATCAAGTCATAAGGAGATGTATCAAAGTAACTGAATTTTATGAATACATTCTTTAAAATCTGTTAATATGTTTAGTGTAGAATATTCTCTGGTTCTGCTCAGGTTGAAAATAGGCAAAGCTGCAGTGGAAAATGATGTGACTCCATGTAACCAACAATGATCAATGTTCATTCATCCTAACAGATGCAGTAAAGTGCAGTTTCTGAGGGCACTTTCAGGGTCAGTGGAGCTCTGGGGCTTAGCCCTGGAGTATTTTAATGAGTTGGAAAGCATTTGAGGGTGGTTTGCAGGTTGGCCGCACAGGAGAACTGTAGCAGGCAGAGACACTTCTGCATCATCATTATCATCATCAATTACCAGAGCAAGATGCCTTCTGTTATGTTGTGCAGCATTCTGAGACATTTTAATTTCCAAAACTTGCACAGTGTATGCTTTATAAATATGTAAATAATATTGATTTTTTTTCAACCCAAACATTTGACCAAACAGCTTAACTTTTTTTCTTACATAAGAAGGAGGCTGTTTATTTTCTTAACATTTCTGTAGAGATAATTGCTGAGGACCCAAGCCACTCCACAGAAGCTCTGCAATTTAGATATTTTGTAGCATACAAAATAAAAGACAAACAGAGAAGTAGACCCATATACATCAAGAGAAAACTAACTAAGCAAATAACATAACTTCAACCTAAAGTGATTGTGATCACAAACATATTTCTGCTAGCATATATGTGAAGACTAATAATATTGGCTTTTTTTCAACCCAGCATTCAGTATTTCCAAAGTCCTCTGTACATGACTTAGAAGTGGACCCTTAAAAATGTCTTTGACTTTGTCAAATTTCAGCGAAGAAAAAAAATTGCACACTGTGTACAACATGACACAAATTTGCTCTGCCTGATAATGGCTATGGTATAAACTGTGATGCATATTTCCATGTGCAGAGACCAGTGGCTTCTCACAACTCTCCAGTGTATAGACCTTCTATAGACAGCGAGGAGAGGGCCACCGAGGGACTTAAAACAGAACAGATACCAAGGTATTTAAAAGTGAAGATCTTTTTATGAGGAGTATTTTTCAAAGAGTTCTCTTAATCAAAGCACTAAATAACTTATTCATAAATGTGTTTATGTTTTTTCTTACATAAACATTCACAGCTTACACCATGTCATTTCCCTCTTGGTGTTTTTCCTGAGGCATCTCCTCCTGCCCTCTACCTGTGCTAACATCGCCCTCTATCTGCTGAGCAGGGCAAGGCTCTGAAGGCTGCTGTTCCTCCTCTAAAATCTTAAAGCTCTGGGCTTGTTCGGCTTCCTCCTCCTCCTCCGCCTCCTCCTTCTCCTCCTCCTCCTCCGGATGTCGCCTGTCGTCTGGGTCACTCCTTGCTACCTCATCCTCTGTTTTTTCACAGTCCCTGTCCTTCTCTTCAGCTTCTTTCAGACTGGCTGGCTGTCCATGTTGGGCTTCCTCTGCTGGGCTGTCAAAAACCTGGTCCATGTCACCATTTTCTTTTGGGCTGTACAGTTCACATGGGGACAGAGCACTCCCGAAGGCTCCCGCATCCTCTCCAGCTGACCTTCTGTGCTGTCTCGTGGTCGGGCGCCTTTTGAATGATAGTCGTGCACGAGTCTGTGTAGAAAAGATGAGGAAGAGCCAGCAGGGAATTTAGATTATGTTTTTAAAAAAACAGCTTTAAAAATTCAAGGCAACTTATATCACAGCTAACAGCTAAGAATTGTATTTAATATCCATTAATTTGTATTATCAAATGATTTCTGGTAACTGTCCATGTCTAATAAGCATATGCGTGACAGTACTCCACAAAATGGTACCTAGGGACTCTTAACTAGGCTAAGGGGATTATGTCTTCAATCCCCCTTGCAGCAGCACTCATGTACTACAGGGGCATCTTGCTTCAGCTTATCCAAGGCCTGCTTAAACAGAAGATGCAGAACACCCACTGAGAATCACGGTCAACAGGGACGGGGACCATGTGTCCAGCTGTGACGTCACAGCTCATTCTGCAAATACCGTGAGAAACACTTCATGGGGCTCAATGTGACATCAGCTCACGTTTGTCATTTAGTGACTCAGAACTTGTGCAAAATACCCATGCAAATATATTAAATATAAGAGTACTAACTACTCAAAATTGCTTATAACTGATGTGTTATCAGTAAAGAATATATAGGCTGAATTGTGTTGTTCTGAAAGTCATGCTCTATAATAGGATACAGTAAAACCACAAAACTTATAAGGAGATGTTGTAACAAATACATAATGTGCAGCTTCGTATCCGAGTCCATACCTTGTTGATGCTTGGCAGTGGGGTGCCTTCAGGAGGGCTTTCAAAGCTGATGGTATCCTCCTCTTCACTGGACAGATGTGAAGGCCGCAGGGTGGGGCCCAGAGGACTCAGTGGGCTGCAGGGTGGGGTGGGAGACAACGGTGCCGGCTGAAGCTTCACCTCAGGACTCTTGGGTGAAGGCAGCAGAGCAGTGGGTGACAGAGCAAGATTGGCCTGCAGGGTGAAGGAATATCCTGAAGCCTGGACGCTATTATCTATTTAGTACATTACAAGTTAATTTGGGACCTTTTATGAATTTATTTTAACTCTCAATAAATGAGAGAAAAATCTGAGATTGTCTTAGAGAGTGAGCCAGGTTAAATTCAACATCTCTCTTAGGAGGTCTGTGGCTCAGGGCCCGTTTGGTGACCTGAAGTTGCTTAATGTCTGCCCAGAGCCATATTCTTCATATGTTAAAAAATATATTAAAAATATAAATGTATCATCCTGATTGTACATACTGTAATTTTACTATGTTGGTCTATTCTGTACACTAAACATCTTTGCATGCCTGTCTTTCCTGGGGGAGGGTTCCTTCTTCTGTTACTCTTCCTGAAGTTTTGTCCATTTGTATCCCTGTTAAAAGGTTGTTTTTGAAGGGGTTTTAAATATCTGAATCAAAGGTCTAAGGACAGAGGGTGTTTGAGGCCCCTTGAGGGAAATTTGTGATTTGAGATACTGGAATATGTAAAATAAATTGACTTGACTCTATTAGGAAATATAATAAATAAGTCAAGGAAGAATTAAACAATGTCATATTACTTAAACATGGGTATATTATTAAAAATCATATATGTAAAATTGCCATATAAAAGGGCAAAAGTATAATACAGGTATACGTTTAGGACATTGTTCTGTTAACATTTGTCACCTTCTCCAAGTACATCCTGAAATTCCCTTTAAAGTGTCACAAACGACACCTATATTCAATTATATTCAGTCTTAGATCTAAACTACATAAAATCTTCTGAGTCCCCCAACCACTGTTCAAGTTCAGAGGAGAGTATCCTACCTGCACTGGGGAGAAGAGGAAGAGAGAGAAGCGGCAGCCCTTTTGTCCCATGGCTGCCCACCGTGTGAACTGCTAACCAAAGCAACGATGGTGGCAAGTTAGAGCCTCACCCCAGGCTGGGTGGCCCAGGATCCCATTAGCTCATTAATCTGAGCCGATTTTGGCATCAGGGGACAAGCCCTTCCCCTTTTTCTCAGCATGCAAGCAGCTCAGGCACCACTGTCAACTAAACAGTAGGTGGCAGTAATGCTTTACATATCTCAATCTCCTGATGAATTCTGTATAATACATCCTCTAATAACACATCATTGGCTAGCATTTGTTTTGTGTACTGTTTCCCTCACAAAGCATTAAAATGTTGAAAGGTGCATCTACCTGAAGTTTCTCAATGATGGGGGAGTTCTTCATCTTGATTTTAAAGGGATTTGGGGAGACAATCGTTTTCTGTATGAGAACACAGTCAGAGAAAATTGAGAAAAAAATCCACAAAATCATCACAAACTATTTGTAACCGTTGATAGTGAAATGTTTAGTGATACTTCCATTTGGTATACAATGTGTGTTGTCATTATACAGTATACTGGAACATGTCCCAGTAAGTATTAAGACTAAACAATATAAAATAGTATTAAATGAATAAAATAACTTTTTGCACTTTATTGTGTTTTGTGCTTTCGATTGGCCATAATTTGGCCATAAGTTTGTGTGGTTTGTTTGGTAGTCATTTCACTGGTAGAATAACAAACACGACTTTCGCAGTGTTTTAGCCAGAAGGGAAAAAAGATAAATCAGTGATTTGGCAACAGTACACTGGCTACTGTGTTGAAACTGTAAGGTTGCAATTAAATGAAGACAGTAAACAAATCCAAGTGTGTTTTCTGGAGCTTTCCTTTATATATCAAGGAGACAGATTTGTAGCACATGGGTTAATAAAGGAAAAAAAAATTACTTACATCTGATTCTTCATTTTCATCTTTTTGATTTTGCAATTTTAGGGACGAAGGAGGTCTTCTTCGAAAATGCAACTACAAACAAAAAGGCGGAATTGTAATTAAAATTGTAATAACAATCACTCCACCTGTATTCACATCCACATAACTATGAAAATAAACCATGTACAGAATGTGGAGTACTATTCTTCTAGGCAGACACACTTTTCTGTGTATTTTTGTGTGGCTACTGTAACATATTTTAAAAAGTACCTCATCATTTGAGGTGGGCATTGGTAGAATATGACCTTTGAACCTTCCAGCCAGCTCAGCCACAGATGGCTTGGATGGAGAATCCTTCTGCAAAAGAAAGACACACAATCAAACTCAGAAATTCACACCAGCCATTCACCATCCACAGAAATGAACCACATCTCGGTCACAGCAAAGTTACACTAGTCAAACTGTTAACTGTAAATTTGTTACTAACAATAACTTGAACCCCTTAACAAATCTAGTATGTTTTTATTCCTGGAAGTGTAAAATAGAATGCCCATGAATGTTATGTTTGCATGCCATGCACAAAAACTGAATTTTGTCATTTAGGACAGTGATTTACTGAACAAAGAAAGCTAAAAGAAAAATACATTCTTATTGAGCTGCAGCAGAGCTTTCCTTTTCTCAACGGGAAAATACAGATGGGTTGAGAAACAAAGCTGTGAGTGTTCATCTCATCTCTTCTCCTGCTAATGAGCATATTTTGTAGGTTTGGACACAGGAAGTGAGCCCCTCTCTCCACAGCTGTTCAGCATCACGCCGCAGCCTGTGACAGGAGGGACCTGTCCTTGCAGCCTCAAACTGTTATCACTTTGCTTTCAGTCTCTCCCACTATTCCCAAGCTGATTGCTAAACTCGCCTCCTCCGCGCTGTCCTTTCATGACCATTTACTTACTCCACATATCTGTGGCCCAAGTGATAAGTTGGCTGATGACTGCAGGCTGGAATGTCCACGGACGTAAGCCTACAAAACAACACTCCAGTATTATTCTGTGTTCCAGGTTTTAGTCATTTGGACTGTGAATGGGTAGAGACATTTGTTTATAACATGACGGCAGCCTGAGCTGTGCTAGAACTGTGCAGATTCTCATGCATCATTACGTCGCCATTTAATGATTTGCATTGTACAATCACTGCTTATGGTGCTCCTCCCTTTCTCTTTCTGGCTTTCATACCACATTTCAGTTTCATCCACTTTTATTGACCACTAAAAAGCTCATGCCTCTCTTCACAGCTGCCAATTCTGTCACATTTCCTGGGTGTGCCCTCTCAGTTCTCTCCGTTTCTGCACAGTCTGAGCTGAAAACCCATGGCAACACGGATCTCCCAAGCTTCACAGATACACACATTCCACATTTTAATCACACACTTTATTTTCCTTTCCCCCCTTCTTCTCAACATGACCTCACCACCTTGCTTCCTCCACCCAAATGTATTACAGCATCAGCTAACCCTGCAGTGCCTCTGTTAATGCTTCTCTGCACCGCCTGTGTCCTAATCCACATCCCAACCCTTTTCCTGAGTTCTCTTTTCTCATCTGTGATAAATAGTAATCACCAGGGACCACCCACCCTCCACACCATTATTTCGTAACCTCTAATTGTTTAACCCTTTCCTGTCCCTCAAAAACAAACACCTCCTTCAGAGAACAATATCTAGTCACAACAGTGCAGGCAAAGGAAGTGGGGCTTTGTTTGTTTAAATCATTGTTCAGATGCTGAAGAAACAAGAAAATAAAAGTTTCAGTTTTTCTATTATCCAACTTTATTTAAAAGGCAGGACACGAATGTCTATCAGCCCCATAAAAAATATATATAAAATCAATATTTTTTTTTGTTCTTTCCAATGAGTTGATTCTATTTCTGATATGTGGTTTAATTGTTTTTAGAAAATAATTTTGTGAAAAACATTTTCTTTCTGAATCTATGTTAAGGGTGACCTCTGCACTCTTAATGTTGTGAATGATCTCGGGCATGTAGAGCGAAGATTATACTTTCCATATTTTGATTATATTATAAATGATTGGTGACTTGCAAAAGTGACTGAAATAAAATGTAAAACGCATATGAAGATTTAAAAGGCTTCTGTAGCATTAACTATTAAACAACTTTCTAGTTTTAGAAGAAGTCATTTCAGACCCATTAATATCCTTCCATGCGTCTTTTCAGAGCAAGCCCTTATCTTTAATAAGCTTCTTCAAGTAGAATGAAAATAACGTCAGATTCAATGCAAGTACCTCTCTGACTTCAAATACACTGACCATGCATACAGTGAGTATATAAGGTGACCGATGCAGTTTAATTCATGTTTAAAATAAAAAAGTCATAGAAAGTATCCAAACTTCGACTGTTATTTTAGAACTACAGTCTAGCACACTTTGTTGTAAGTTTTCGTTTGCTGCTATAACAGAAGCACTGTCAGCAGGTATATGCAAAATGTATAATATGTATAAACTGCAAAGTATAAAAATCTTGAACTAACTTTTAGTTTAATAATTTGCCTGCTTGTCTTTTAACAGAAAATGTTCATGCAAATGTTTTTTTCTCTCAGTTAATCTCATATTGTTTCACTAACTGCGTCATTGAGATGAACAAAAGAAACACATTACTTCATTAAGCCAAACAAGGCTTCTGGTTGGCTACAAGTATTGCACATGATTAACTCAGCTGGGACCCCAAGCTCTGTGGAAGACTGGGAAACTTTGCTTCACTGCAGTAGAGAGCAAGGCAAACTATTTCTGGGGCTCTAGGCCTGGGAAAAAGCCCCAGAGCTATGTAGGCAGCCTGGATCATGGCTCTGCTCTGTAACCCCTCAGTTCCTAAGAGAGAGTGTCCCTGGATATGCTAGACCACATCTGAAACAAACTGTAATCTAGCATAGATCAATTGAGCATGTCTAAACAAGGAAAGGGTGGAAAAAAAGCTCCTTAAAGTGGTGCCTTACCCATATGATTAAAGCATTTCCAAAAGCGGGCCTGGGTCGACGCTAAAAAGAAACAAGCTATTTCTGAACTTCCCTGGAAACAGCTCCTTTAGATGTTGCTTGCTTTGCAGTTACAAATACACTACAAACTTTACAAATAAATGAATTTACTCATTTGAATCCCCAGGCCAGTTGGGAAAATATGGTGCAGTCAATGCTGATACAACAAATCTTTTCTTAGATTGTTTTTCCTCCCCAGGAACTCTTGGAGCCTCTGTAGGTCCCATGGACAGCCTGCAGCCCAGCGAACACTGTTACCACAGTGATACTGATGAGGAACGTTGAGTAATGCAGTAATGAGTAAAAAGCATAGACTGATCACACATTTTCCTAAATTTTTACTGTGTTCTAGTAATCTGTCTTGTTTTGTGAATGTTTCAAACTTTGGATTGCAATCCCAAACTCAAAATTGTAGCTTGATAAGAGTCAGTTCAGTTACTGTACCTTAAATAAATATCTGATTGATTGTTCAATGTGGTAATTACCAAGAATGCAAAATGAGCAGTGCAATGTATTGTAGAGTAAGGTAGTTCTCGGTCAAAACCAACACTTAAATTAACACTGTATGCGATATTGTTTAGTATAATGTATTCAGCTGTTTTGAGCCAATATTGCTAAAAAACAGATGACCTCAATATGGCTGATACAGTGCACATGACCGCACCTGAAAACCCTCTATAAAATACTGGTTTTCAGTGTGAATGTGAAGCGGAGTGTTGCAGGAAAAGTGTGTGCATCCACAGTGAGCTTTGCTTGGATATGTAGAGGTTAATCCAAAACAGTGACTTAATTTTCAGGCGGTGGATGGAGACAC
Organism: Lepomis macrochirus; assembly: GCA_024633595.2. Lineage (NCBI taxonomy): Eukaryota > Metazoa > Chordata > Actinopteri > Centrarchiformes > Centrarchidae > Lepomis > Lepomis macrochirus. The sequence continues at coordinate 8,381,082 of JALXJV020000009.1, forward strand.
GAGGTTTACTGTATGACCGGCAGATGTTTGGAAAGAAAACACAGAGACAAACAGATCACACAATGCCTGCTACTGTCTGTTCCTGTGATTCCTATTTCCAGAAGCAGGGGAGAAGAAGCACATGATATTGTCTCAGTAAATCCTAACATATCTGCTTGATATAACAGCGGTGGTCAGAGAGCAACAGGCCATGTAATCTACCATGGAGCTGATAAAGATGATGTCTGGCTCATGATCTTTAACCCTTCTCTAGCAGTAACTCTGCCTTTTAATTCTCAATCCTCATAAGCTCTCTGGTGAGCCCAACACTGTGGAAATCTGTCAGTGAAGACAAATAAAGCACACCAAAGAACAGCTGTTCAGCAAGATCTTGCTTAATAAGCTCACCAAGCATAATGGCTTCAGTTTGAGTCTGCAGACTTTGTTTTCACAAGTCAGCGTGTTCTGCCAGCGGGAAAACCACCACAGTGAGCAGCTCCCTTCTGCCTACACTTGTTAAGTGGTAAGAGAGCAGACAGGCACCTTTTCGCTCGCCGCCTTTCCAGGAAAACATGATGTGTTTTTGGACCTGACATCATCTGAATATCTCATTTTTCCACTGCCCTCACTGGCACTATGTTTGTGTGTTTTCATGCGTTGTGTGTGTGTGCGTAGAAGTACATTATAAAGGCCCTCAACCAGAGGGATGAGGTCAATGGACACACTCATCTATAAGCCATTGCTGCCGCTGTGTCAAGGGAAATGGGAGGTTCTGCAGACACAGACTAGCACGTCTTTTTCTTAAATGTGATAAATGCAACAACAAACAAGTCAAGACCCCAATAAGCTTTAGCGATATGCTATTTAAAAGCAATTTGACTGGCAAATTATGAAGATATGAGAACAGATGACAGAGTCAGGCCTGTTCATGAAATGCACCATGATATTTCAATATGATAACTACAGCGGCCTGTATAAGATAATCTCAACTGTTGTGCAATAAAGAGGGTGGTTTATGAGGAGTGACTGATGAGTTAAAAAATATATCAAAACATTTAAACAGCTAACAGCAGACAGTCCTTCCTCCAAATGTTTGAGCATGAGCAAGAAAACTTTGATACAAGCATCTGTTGGGGATTCTACATGGTGTTCTGGTATTCTCATCCACTCTGATCCAGCAATTACAACAACAAAAACCATCTGGACAGTGAATCAGATAGTTGAGATGGAGGCTGAGTAGCACAGACAAAGGATGACTTAATTCAGTGAAGCCCTGCACCTTCCCCACTACAACGTTGTGTGGCTCCTGCAGAGATCCAATCCCACTAGGTCTGACATCCACTCATCCATGGCATACTCGGGACATTCCATACTTTAGGATCAAATCATCTGCATTGTGGGAATGGGGAGTGACGCATGTGGATGGTCATGGTCTTCATTTAAGGGAGTGATAGAGTGCCACTGTGGATAGATTTAGTGGTGGAAAGTACATTTACTCACTTTCTTTAACAACTTTTGTTACTGGGTATTTTGCATACTACATGTAAATATTAAATAAGTTTACATATAATTAATATGATGAGATTAGAAAATCTGATGCTGAAACTACCCGCCAGTTTTAAAAGTAAATCCACATCAACCTACAACAAGATTAAAATGCTGCATTAATGCACAAGTAATAATTTAGTCATTTAACACTCAAAAAGTGACCATAAGGAGTAGATTTACTTTTGATACTTGCATTCAATTGGTTAGTTACATTTCTGTACTTTTAGGTACATTTTTACATGCAGGACTTTTACTTGCAATAGAGTACTTTTACATGTTGTTGCTCTTACTTAAGAATAGGATCTGGTTAGATTAGTAAAGAGAGAAAACGACAGGAAAAAGTCACTAACCTGCCTGTCAGCTCACGCTGTTCCATTTCAGTGGATTTACCATAAAGATTTGAATACATGTACAAATTTAAGTGCGGCTAGCTTAATTGCCTTCTCAGAAACAAGCGACAGAAACACTCAAAGCAGGTCAGACGGTTTGTTGCCCTTTCTAAAAAGTCAGCCACAGATTGACTGGATGTGCTAGGAGACAATTCAGCTGAACAGTGTCCCCAAACAGTGATTTTGGATTTTTGGTGTCTTTCTTGGGAACTTTAAAATGTTTCCACACTGCTGAAATGTCAACCTAATTGTTCAGTAAAACTTATTAAATCTTTTTACTTATTAGGCCGAACACTGAAAGTGCTTTTTTGCTATTTTCGGCTGAATAATTTTGGTTGCTGAACATTCGGTGCATCCCTGTAGATTAGTCATCCTATAATAGAAAGATCACAGGTCACAGTACAGTTTCAAAGCCATTCTACTGACTTGTGGTCTCTGTGTCTCTACTTTCTCTATACTGATACACAGTTTTTCCATCCAGTGCATTAAATAATGAAGCACATTAATCATAAATATTTATATTATTTAATATTTATTTTATTTAATCTAGATTACACTGTGACAAATATTGACAACAGCTGCTTAAACAGGCCATGGGTACTTGTCAGTGGCCTCTAGCAGTGAGGTTTCAGATTGCAACCACTCTTCACAAGTGTGTGCTCGTGCACGTGCTTGAACTAATTGTTCTTATAACTGACTTATCTTAATAACTGACAAAAATGCTGGACAAAACATTTTTATCAGCTTAACGTTGAACTGTTAAATTGACTGCTGTTCTATCACCATTTGTGTATCTTTCAGCAGAGAACCTCAGCAATGTCAGAATAACGAAATTCATTGTAAGATAATAAAAACGAATGAAGTAATGTGGCAAGGCATTCAACTATAGTATAGTATAGCTAGGTTGTTTTTTGGTTTAGGCAGACACCATTTCATTAGCTACGCTGTTGTCGCTGTACAGAGTTCAGAATCAGTAAGAAAGAGGCATGGGCTCACATGAATGTCACAGCCTATGTAAACCAATGGATTTCACGCAAAAGCCGACCCAATGTCTTCACATAGAGAGGAGGCGTCTGGTTCATTTTTATGTGAGGCTTCAACCCATTCACAAATGGCAATAAAATTTTTTTAATTTTATTAAAAACTACATATAGCCCTTTTAAGTAAAAATGCGAAACTTGATTATAAAGTCCAGCCTGCATGTATCTCACATTTGTAGGCTGTATAGTCTACTGACTAAACATGTTTGACAATCTGCAGATGTCGGAGGCAGCCTAAAGCCTGACTCAGGCTGCCTGTCTGACCTGACCAAACCTAGCCAGCTTTGAGGACAATAACATGTACTGCCTCAAGCCAGTTCTGACATGATCTCAAAAACTTGTCCGGAACAAACTAAACTGGGACTGAGAGGTTGTGTACTGTGGCTGAAATCAGCATTATTTTAACAAATTTCATCCCTGTCCCTTCATGACATAACTTCCTTGAAAGCCAAATGTGTTTTTCTTTCACAGATCACAGTGTCCTTGTCTGTAACTTCAATGTAGTTCCCACCCCCGCTATCTCTCTTCAACACGCACTTCTTCAGACTGAAAGTCAGAGGGGCAGCATCTGACACAACCTTATCCTTGATAGCAGGATTCAGCTTGAGGGTCCATAATGGCAGAATAAAAATAAAAATGTTTAAGAAAAAATTAACAACCACTCTGCAATAAAAATATGTTAAAGCAGCTAAAGGATAAGGATGCTTTATGAACCATCTGAAAGGTAAATATCCTCCAACAATTCAAGCTTCCAAACAACTATACACAATGAGCTGCTTATTTTTAAGAAATACTATCTTCTTTATGTAAGAGCCTGCTAAAAATGTTCCAGCTGATGCTGTATGTCATTCCTTTAATTGTCGACTGTCATTAATGCCCACTGCAGGCAAGAAAAATCATCATCACCTCAATAGTTCTTAGCATTTGCATCCTCATCTGGGTGCTGATAGAACATGAGGTAATATTCAAAGCATTTCTAAAGAGTGCTATAATGGTCAAAATATCCACAAGGAATTTAAATTACTTTCATGATGAGGGTTGCCTAACTCACACGGCAACAACAGTTAATATAGACTAAAAGTGGTTACATTATCACCAGGGAAACTAAATATGTTGTGAAACAGAGAATGCAAAGTGCAGTAGATACATGGAAAATATGAAGATTCTGCAAAATTATGAACTTCCTGCTGTTTGCTTCCGGTTTCTGACTGATTTTGCAATTACAACATTTTTTGCATTAGAAACTGTTGGTTTCAAAAGACAATTGAGTTAAAATAAATGCACAGAAAGTAGAAAACATGCTAAAGAGACAGTATTAGAGAAAGCTGATGTGGTTAGCAGGATGTTATAAAAACAGGAAGCATCAGTCGAATCTGACTTTTTAATCACATGAGATGCTAGTGGTTTGTCCTATCATCACTATGTGCTCTTCATCCAGCACATCTTATCATGGCTCAGAAGCCCTGTAATCACAGGATGTTAATGAATTGTATAAGCCGTACAATCAAGAAACATTTATACATTTTATACAAACTCCACTGTGTAGCGTGATCTGAACAGGGATCCAATGATAACAGCATTGTGACTGAGAGAACAGGCTAAAGTTTCATAGGCTTTTCTTGATGCTGATACTTTACATTCCACTGAGCTTCACAGTCAGTTTGGTGTCTGTTTCATGTTCAGGTCAGAGTGAACCATTCATACAGTGCTGAAATGCATACAGCTAAATATACAGACAGCCTCAGCAAACACCTCAAACTGCATGTGTACATAATACCAGTGGCTTTCACCCTTTGTCATAATTATGCAAAGCTTCAAAGGATGCTACTGTATTCAAATTTTTTTACCGTGACACTAGACTATACAGGTTCTAGTGGTACTGAATGTAGGGCAAGCAGTAGTTGTAGTAGTAAGGATAGACGTATTGGTTCATACAAAAACAGGCAATGATAGTGTGACAGTATTTAAATGACATACTGCTAAAAAGCAAAAGGGGAAAAAAGTCACTAATTAGCAAATGTCTGGCTGGTACAGACAGAGTTCCTGTGTTATTGGTCTCTTAACTTTACTATGGATTACATAATAAATGTGCACACCATATGGTTGGCAAGGCAATCCCAAATACTCACTCCTCCAGCTGTGGTGTTGTTTTTCCATCAAAGGAAAACCAACACTCTCCATTCCACAATCCAACACATACAGTACACATCTTCAGGTGCATGCACAAACACACATGTGCACAAATTTTTCAAGTTTGTCCAATTTATAGCTTGACATTTCAATACATAAACACAAATCTTTTTCCATACATTTATCTAATCTTGCAGTTGATGTAAACCAATGTGTGCAAACATGAAAGAGTCCCATTTCCAAAAGCTAACATCTGGGAGAACTGATCCATTTTGCCAAAATTCATTTTAGGTGTCAAATTGTTTACTGGTTGAAATTATCAGCAAACAGGAAGTGATCAATCAAAAATTCAGAATAAAACTCTTTTACATCAACAACAGCAACATAGTCTTACACAACCGGCTCACAAATTTACTCACTTCAGTGATGTGGCAAGACTCAATAACCATTGCTTTGCTGTCATCAATGGGTGCAGACTTTGCAGAAAACTACTGACAGATGACTGAATTATCTGAAACATCAAACACCTCACTGAACCTCACTGGACCCAGTTTTACTTTAAGACTAGAAAATCATAGTGGCTACCATGAAGTGTCTCATTGTACCTACAACCATCAACAGAAAACCAATCCTGAATACATTTGAGGTGAGAAATCATCTATGAAATAGGTGAGCAATGTTTACATTTATAACAGTACCTTGGTTAGGAAGATTGTGACGCCCCTGTTTCAGTTTAAACTTACTTTGCATTGCTGCTCATTGTCACCAAAATCACTTGCTAATAGCTTGTAGTGAAAACCATTCCTGTGAGATTTGGGCTGGGCTCCCAAGTAATAGTTTTTACTATTATTGATTTTTCTGTCAAAACAGCTTTATTTCACAAAAACTGTGACTATTCTGTATAAGAAAAATTGTTCCCCTTTATCTCTTTACCATTCTTTCATCTTATCCAAATTTGGGTGCAGTCCAAATTACTTTCTTTCATATTTGGCAACAGGGAAAGAAGAATAAAATCTTATATCCAAGCTGAACTGGCCTCCAGTATTACTAAGTGCTAAAGTTGAGCAGTGTAAGTATGGGAGAGTTGGTCTGTGGTAAGTTACTAGTGTTCTCTCTCACATGCTGTGGGGGGAAAATGGGTGTTTCTCTTCCTATTTGCCACATGACATTAAATACTTGAGAATGATGTTGTTTTGCAGGGAAGAGGCCACAAACCTGTGAGCAAACCCTGGAAGAAAAAATATGTGTGATAGACCGTGGACAGACCCTCTACACGACAGTTTGGTCTTTGACAAAAGATAGAAGGTCTTGTCAGCTGAGGGTCCAATGGGTGGGAAATTACTAATAATAAAAAAAATCCAGTTGACTAAGGCCATTTAGCCCACATATTTATCACAGCACATAAAGCTCATGACAGATGTTCTGTCAGTTCCTCTTCCTCTCATACTGTGGTTTCTTGTTATGCAGTCAACCACAAACCTACTTTCAAACCAACACAACCTGAAGCTCAAACATACTAAGCCAAGGAGGCACCACAGACAAAAGTACTGTTGCTTTTGATAAATTTACATGTTGAGGTGTGTGTATGTGAGTTAATAACATCACAACAACCCCAGGAAAGAGAAGCACCATTACATAAATCAAATCCTGTGCAACTAGTGTATTAAAGTTCAAAATAACATATATTGTTTGTTTGTCAACTTTTATAGTGATAAGTAGCCAACAAAACTAAGTGTGGATATAATACTCTAAACTAACACAAACGTAATATTATTTTGAGTAAACTGCACAGACAGGGCCTAGTCCGTACAGAAATATCACAGTAATAACACAGACCATTAAAAACACTGTAAAGTCACTCACTGAACTCCTATGATGTAATGTTTTAATTTCAACCACACATGACTACACATAACCACATAAATGATAAAAACATCTGCTGAAGTGGCCAAAATGTAAAGGCTACAACCTAAAACTGCACTCTAAGTCTTAGTGTTGTTACCTCCATCCTGGGGAATGTGCCAGAGATCGTCCCCTCCTGCTTTTTTCCTGTTTTTCGACCACTTGTAGCAAACTGCCGCTAGTTGAGATGAAACTGAAGTGTTCAACGGGGACAGAGAGGATCTCTGTGTTTATATCTGGAGCCAAATCTGCCTCATGCACGAGAAGGAGGAGTGGACAACTTTTACGCACGTTTGGCTCCCTCAGCGCTGTCAAGGTAAAGTTAAGGTTAAAAAAAACAAGTCTGCTACACTTTCAAAATAAAACACACCTTTTGGCGGTTTTTCAACAAACATTTAATTTTCTCTGAGAGTAGAGAAAATTGAATGGTTGTATTTGATTATCAAACATCACGGGCTAAATAAATGTCTTAGCTATCCTTGCTAATGGATGGAGCTTTAATTGAGGTGAAACATGCTGTTTCCTAAATCAAGTCTTTTACAAAACGTACCTATCAACTTACCAATTAATCTAAGCTGCACTGCAGTCCGGCTTTGTATGAGCCAAGCACTTTTACTAATGGCTACATCCAGCCACCAAGTCATTTATCTTTGCCAAATGATGGGAAACACCTTCTGTGACGTCAGTGATCGAAATGTGGCCAGATGGGCAACAATTTGTAAGTTTCAATCCACAGACTATAGTGTAGCAGTATTCTACATAGTGTAACTTTAAAATTTAAAAGGTGCTTATACTTTCATATACTTTTATTTTGAAGGTAGAAGGCAGGAACCTTCTAACATCTGACTGTCTCTGTCTTGACTCCACTATGTGAGGTATATATATATATATATATATATATATATATATATATATATATATATATATATATATATATATATATATACTGCTGTTTTTGCAGGGTCTCTAAACTAAACTAACTAATTATCTAAATATGACTAGACTAATTTCAGTATCAAACTGGATCAATGAATTGCAGTTCCTGCATGGACTATGGACTGTTGATTGTTCTTGTGTAGTTTGTATGATGCTTTGGCAATATTGTTGTTACACATTCATGCCAATAAAGCTAAATTGATTTGCACTAGGAGTGCAGTCTGAAATGCCCGCAGTTGAAGCCTCCCCCCCTCCTATAACTATTTTCATCATGTGCAGGACTAAGAAGAGTTTGCTTTCACTGTTGCACATTTCCAATGATGCTTGCTCTTCTGAAAGTTCTGCATTTTGCATGCTCTCTCTGGTTTTCCTGTGATGGAAGTCCAGGGAATTTGCAGCTGGCCAGGAAAAGCTTTTGTGTCAATTACTCTCATTTTGAGTTTTTATGTAAGGATGAAGACCAGAAGGAAGGGGAGTCAGTCACTTAACTGGTTTGTGGTGTGGAAATGTAAAGAAGCCATAGTGGATTGGTTTCTATATCAATAATAATGCATAACACTACTACAAGAGAGGCAGTTTCTACCGGTGGTATATTCACCACACAATATTCCTTACAATACCTTGCTCCCCATTATGTAACAGAGACAAATAACATTACTGTTATAATCCTTCAGTTGGTCAAATTAACTGCTCAATCTGCTCAAAATGCATCCTGTCCCATCATTGACATAAGCTGACATGTTTATTTTACATCACTTACATCTTGTGGTTGAGATTTTAGATGTCTGTCTCTCTCTCTTTCTCTCTCCCTCTCTCTCTGAGTAGGCCTGAATACTGCTCATGAACAAACATTTCACAGATACCAAGTAGATATAAATTAGCCTCCAAATTACAGGGAACTCTACCAATTTAGAGGCAGAAACAGGTCATTGACACTTCTGTGTGGAACATGGTTCATTAAACAATGCAAAGTGTTTACTAAACACTTTAAAAGACAAGGTGATTAGTGCTTTATAAATTAAGCTCATTATCATTATTACTGCCATTAAAGGCATTTGAAAGCACTGTGGGAGTGCCTGGTTTGTAAAAGGCAAAGACACATTTGTGTTTGTTGTCTTACTGTCACCCAGCTGTGACAACAAGATCGCAGTGATAGTGAGGTGGCACTGGCACACGTCTGGCTCTTTGTGGCAGAGAGACATGACTGCCATTGATTGAGCTAGATTAACCATTTCAGGCTTTTCTATTTACACACACTAAGTGGCCTCGTGCTTCCAAATAGGTGTTCACCAAATTTCCTGGGCTCTCCATTATAGCAGCTTTCACAGGCAACACTGGCTGTGTTACAGATAATTGACCTCACAGTCAGCTTCTGGCAGCAAAAGCTTTGGGTTTTGGTGTAGGAAAGAGAGAGTGATGGCACCAGAGCCCACAAGGAGAGCAGTCTGGCTTTCTTGAAAGAATTTTCCTGCACAACGACTTCCTAAATAACCTTAATTTTAATACAGGTTCTTGTGGCCACATGCATGGATCAGCAGGCACAGGGAGACAAACAGGAAGTGAATGTGTTGCTGATAATTTGTATAAATGGGTTGAAGGGGGAAGCTGATAATGAATTCTTACCGTGGAGAAGAAAGAACTAGAAGCTTTTAAGTAAAAAAGCAGTGTTTACGTAGTTTAAAGCAATGTTTGATCACAGTAAAAGTTTGATATTGCTGTAATATTTCCTTCACATGCAGACATACACAGCAAGTCTCTCCTGACAGCAGTAGTCTTTGGCTCCCCCCTTTGGTTAAAAAGACTTAACTCTGAAATATTATATGCCTGTGAATGTGTCAGAAATGCATGCATCCATGTAATTTCTGCCAGTTCAATACATTCCACAAGCTCCTGTCCTGTTTGTGGGTTAATGTTAAATTAAGTTATTTTATCTCTGAAGTCATATTTCTTTAACAATACATAAACAATCATAAAACACCTTGCAAATATAAAATTGAGGCAGACACAGCCATCCAAACACTGCTTGAAAAACTGATTTAAAATGTTTTGTGCTTGAATTAAGAAGATTTTCATCTCAGTTGCTTAATAACAGGCCTTGAGACGAGAGAAACAACTGCGCAAATAAATTACTACCTATATGACAGATCCATAAGAGGTGTGCAATATGTTGCTTATAGAGTAGTCATGGCCTCAAAGTCAAAACAAAAAAAGTGTATGTATATTTTTAAAGCTGAAGATTTGAGGTGGTGTGAAGAAGGCCTGAGGGAGGTGTTGACAGCTCTGGACGAGCTGCTTGCAGATACTATATACTAATATTATCAGTAAAGCAAATAACCAACAGAGGAGTCGTGCTGCTTGCTGATCTTTCTCCAGGTGATGGCAGAATGGTCTGTGCGATATAAGCTTTTACCCGCTGCTTCAGCTCCTCTGGCAGAGATGAATGGCTCAATGAAAAAAGTGTCATGAGGATGAGTCAGTCCAGAGCGACTTTGTCTGTTTATATTTGTTCAAACCAAGGCCCGATGATTCATGGGCAAAATCACGACAGTTCCTTTTAAATAGAAAGATGAATGGGAGACAGAACATGGAAAACTCTAGCTTTATTTTAGGATTAGACATTGTTCAGGTTAAAAATACAGTACATAACTTTGACATTACCTTTCCTGCCAGAGTGCATGAGATACAAAAGTGTACAATTTCAAATCCAAAACGCAACATCAAAGAAGAATTGTACAATGGTGTCAAGATTATGCAAGTGGAAGCAATAAAAGCCGTAAGCTCTGCCGCTGCTGACAACCTAATATCTTTTCATCCTCTTTGAAATGCACTTAGAGCAGCCATTACTTTGAATATGGTGATGCAGGGACATTGGCTGCCAGCGTAAATCTAAGTCAGACCCCAGGTAATATAATAGTCGTGTCAGATTACATGTGACGGCCGGCACGTGCACAGCCCCAAAACCTCAGGCCTCAGGTGGCCTGTGTAATACACACACAGACAACAACTGCCTCATTTTCATAGTAATCTGCTTTTATCAAGTTTATGTTTTACCTATCCACTGGAGAGATGGTACACAGCACTGCAAACCATTACAGACATACGCCAGAAAACTCATTTTCAGATCCCAACATTTAATGGCCCAACACTTAGTTTCCTTTTTTGTTTTTCTTGATGTTTGAGAACAACCAACAAACAAAGTATTAAAACAATTATTCACCATACACTGAAATTAAATCTTATATAATAGAATGTACCTGAAACCACAACATCATAAATGAACAATCATTTCAAATGTGGCAAATGTCATCTGTTATTAACAAAGAGGGATCACTTATCAGTGCTGCTGATTGGTAATTGTGAACTGAAATGGTGCATGTGTTGAATAAGTGCTAACACCAATCAAGAAAAACGTGCAGCAGCACATGATGTAGAGGCAAATACTTTTGTATAACACTGAAACAGCAATATGTAAATTACAACTTTTCCTTTTGGAATCCACTGAATTCCTATGTTATTGACAAAAAATTTAAATGTGACATGGCTGAAAATCCTCATCCAGTCTCTAAAAACAAAATACCACTGAGTAATAGTAAATTTGATTTTGCATTTAAGTGCAGTGGGACAGTTTCCCCGTCAAAGATGAAAGGAAACAAACTCCCCCTACACATCTTCAACAACTTTCCTCTTTAGCTACAACTCCTTAACTTTAAAGAAGCCTGCACATTCTCCCTGGGTGATGAAGTCAAACAATCCCATAAAAACACTGCTCAGAGTGTGCTGAAGGCCCTCAGACAACAGTCAGGCTTTCATTCAGGGTGGAGATGTGTTCGATCACACAGAGCTTTCTCTGGCCGTGGTGGGCTTGTCTGGGCCTCTGATGCAGCAGGAAGAGACGTTTGGCTGCAGCCCTGTACTTCCGAGACATGAGGTTGTAGACGACAGGGTTGATAGAGGCACTGAGGTAGCAGAGCACCATGGAAGCCATGTTGAAGTTCTGGCTTAGTGTGGCCGTATCATAGTCATCCACCTGGGCAAAGAGGTTCCTGCCAATATGGTAGGGCAGCCAGCAGATGATGAAGGCCAGCACCACAACCACTGAGGATGAAATAAAAGTAAGAGGGGGAAAATTTGTTTAATTTAAAAGGGAATTTAATGAATATTACATTTACATTACATTTACTCATTTAGTTGACGCTTTTATCCAAAGCTACTTAGGTCAACATTTTGGAAAATACGTTTATTACCTTTCTTGCTGAGAGTTACATGAGAAGACTGATATACCACTCTCATTTCTGTACAAAAAATGTGAAGCTACAGCTAGGTGCTGGTTAGCTTAGCTTAGCATAGGGAGAAACAGCTAACCTGGCTCTGCCCAAATGTAACAAAATCCACATACCAGCACTGCTAAAGACCACTAATTACCACTCTTTTGTTGGTGATCTATATTGAAAACGACATGCTGTCACTTCTGTCCGCAACTGTCAGAAGAAAAAGCCCAGCACATACCCTCATGTAACACCATAAATTGATATATTTCCACTTTGAGTTTTGTACAGATTCAAGCAAACAAGATCGAATGTGTTAATACTTCCAGTCTTCGTACTAAGCTAAGCTAGCATGGATGCTGGCAGTAGCTTTAGCGTACAGATAAGTTTTATCAGACATTTCATCTAACTCTTGGCAAGAAATCAAATAAGTTTTTCTCCCAAAATGTCAGCTTTCCTTTAGAGGTGGACTCAATGCTCTTAAGTAAATGGCCAATTTAGAAAAAAACAAAAATTAAAGATTCACATTACACCTAGCTAAGCAGGGAGTTTTCTGTCTCCAGTCCCCCCGATACTCTAGAGGTGATATGTTTCTCTACATTGGGTGAACAGTCCCTTTGAGTGTGTGTGACAGAATAAGCAGCAATTAAATTTAAGCTATATATATATATATATATATATATACATATACGTCAATATTCCATTCTAAACTTAAGAAGAATTGCATAAACACAGCTAAACTGACTTTTCAGGAGTTGTTTGAGCAGATTTGATTGACAGAGTAATTTTTCTAGCAACATTCTGTTTTGATTGATTCTTTATGTTCTTACAATTTAAATTAGTGTAATCAAACCAGTAAGAAGATCAGCACACACAAATATAAAATCTCACATGTGAAATAACTTTGACAGATAATAGCATATTCAGTTGGGCTTAACAAACTAATTAAGAAAATTGGCTTTCAGGATCTTTACGTAACCTAGGATGTATGTCTATAGTCACCCTTGCCATTAATTAATGACTGTAATTAACTTGAAAAGAACACTCACTTAGAGAACCACTCTTGTTCCCTTACTGTATGTGACTGGCGGCCTGTAATTGGCTCCAACAATGAAGTCATATTTTCACAATACAGGAAAGTAAGCAAGCTAATTATAGTATATGTGCAGTAGAAACATCACAAAGGTGAAAACATGTCACAAATCCCCCACAAAAAACAGCTTATTAAGCTTTATTGAGCTTTTGAAAGCCAGAAATCTCAATGCTGGGTGAGGTAATCACTGAGTTGGTGGTATTGATCAAGATGCCCAGCTGCAGATAAAATTACCACCAATTTGTTGATAGAGACACGATACTAAATGTCAATTCAATAATTAAAAGTGAGGTATATCAATAAGATAAGCCTAATTAGTTGAAAATGACAATTACAGTTATCCCTAAATTGAAGACCTATATTGTGGATTCACAGAGTAAACAGATGCCACAGTTTTGTCCAGAAATAATAATGTCTCACCATACGGGAACAGCCACCATTGAGTGACGCCTGAGATGTGTGACATCACACTGGCAGATTAAAAAGGAGCCCAGGACTGACTGTTGTAGCATGTGCATTTCCATTAAGGTTGATTTATGGAGGCCTCTAATGACAATCCAGTTTAGGATTCAACAAATGTGGATGCAAAAGGCTGCTCAAGTCAAACATGAGCTCTGTGCAGTGTGTGCTCAGCTAATGAAGAGCATTAATATCCTAATGGACGTATCATAATTAAATATTTGGTACAGATACAGATTGGCCTGGCCATGGTCTTATAACTGTTCCTGTACAATATGGGGTTCCTGCACAATCTGCCAGAGCTGTAAATTAAGCCAATATGTGTAGTGGAAGGACATGATTATCTTCAGGCAAAATAGAATAATTAAGCAACTGATACCAACAAAACATACAGTTACCAGCTGCTGTAACAGTTCTTAAATAGACAAAATAGGTAAAGCTACTTTACATCATAAATGGAGTACAAAAAGGAGAAAACAAAAGTTTCATTTGCTAAAGCAAACTCAAACGACAGAGCCAGTGCAAAAAAACAGAAATCCTAGATTCTGCTTTGACAGTAAACTGTCAGCTTGGTTCTTTGCTTTAGCAACAATGAAAGGCAGACTGTGTAAAACAGATGGATTTCTGGTTTAAGCTATTTTTTTTCCTAAAATGAGAGTTGTCTATTCTGTCACTCCAGAATGGGAATGGCCTGCATTTTAAGATTTTCTCTGATCTCAAACCTCTCAAAATCAGAGAGGTTTTGAAAAGCAGAATCAGATGGTAATTCTGGAAAATAAAACCTGCTTTCTGATATGTACCTTAGGTACAAAATGTAACACTTTTACACTGAACTAAAAAGCAGCAAAATTATGGAAAGGCTTATTGCTCAGTGGTAGAGGTTTACTGTACAGGTGATTTCTTTCCATTTTTGACCATGATGTGACGTGATTGTGGCCTGATATTTGCATAAAAGAAACATACACCTATCTGCATTGATGCAAAAAAACACTCACCCAGGATCTTGACTGTTTGCCTGTGTGACCTTTCACGGGTGAAAGCGCAGGGGCCTTGTAGGTCATTTTTGCTTTTCCACAACTTGCACCCGATGGAACCATAGAGGAAGATGAGACAGAGCATTGGGCAGAAAAAGTAGGTGGTGGACACCCAGAGCATGATGTGCAGCTTACCAGAGCTGATAGCGTAGCTGGTGTGCTTGCACTGCCCTGTATTGTAGTCTGGGTGTGTGTCATTGTCATACTCAACCCCAACCAGGAAGAGAGTGGGAGCTGCAGACACCAGGGCAAAACCCCACAGGGCGAGGATGATGTACTGGACTCTGCGTCTAGTCACCACCACCTTGCTCCTGAGGGGGAAGCTGATGGCCATGTAGCGCTCAATGCTCAGGGCCGTAATGTGAAGGATGGTGGCAGAGGTGCAGCCCTCAAAGATATAGTGATAGAGGCGGCACACCACTTCCCCAAACAGCCAGGGCACATATTTCCACAGGCGGTAGAGATCAAAGGGCAAGCAGAGGAAGATGATGAGGTCAGACACTGCCATGCTGGACAAGTAGAGGTTCGTGGTGGTCTTCATGTCCTTAAAGTGCTGGATGATAAGAATGGTCATGGTGTTGCCCGTCACTCCGACAATGAAGATGAGGATGCAGATAACAGTGATGGGGATGAGGGTGAAGGTGGGGAACAGGGAGCCCTTGTAGTGGTGGTCTTCTATGTTGTACTGGTCCATGGCCTCTGCACCACCAGCATGAAGGTCCACCTGGGGTCTGGTCCAGGGCATGCCAACCACCAGAGTACTGGCACAGTAAAGTGTGAAATCAAGACTCAACAAGCAGCTGAGGAGAGATAATTAAGACTGTTACAGGATCAAAACTGTGTTTTTTCAAGTTTCATCTCTCTTAACTACAAATGATGTCTATGTATGTATGTATGTATGTATGTATGTATGTATGTATGTATGTATGTATGTATGTATGTATGCATGTATGTATGTATGCATGTATGTATGTATGTATGTTCTCAGTCTATTTCTTTTAATTCCAGTTTTTTATTAATATATGCACACTACACATCTGTTAGCACTATCTTTAAACATGCTACAAATAGGTAATTCAAAACAGTGAACATAAAGTCTGCATTATTTTCAGTTATCAGTTGCAAAACAATGTTGTAATTGATTTTAAATCATTGCACTGCATTTCCATGTAGCAATAATGTAAACTCTGAGAAAGATTAATGCAAACTTCATTATTACACAATTCAAGTGTATGCTAATAAAGGGTCTGTAATGAATGGAAACCAGCAGATGCCCTGAACCATGTATTCATAAATATGAAATACAACCAGATGATTTTTGAACAAATAGTTAGCTTGAATATAATGTAAAAACAGGTTGCAGTAAATGGTGCGAATCACTGATATCCCTTCACATCAACTCTAAAAGCATCCTGGTGTAAAATAAATCACTGCTTGTGACTTTACCTTTAGAACAGGTGTTGGATCTCTCGACCGTTTAACTTTTTTCTTGGTCCGTGTTGTGTTGCTGAGTGTCGATGGAGAGAAGCAGCAGCAGGAGGATCTCATGAAGTGGGAGAGACGGTCCCTGACGCTCAATAACCAGTCCAGCTCTGGTGAGAGACGAAGAAAGGAGCACCTCCTCCACAGTATTCTGAAGAGTCAGGGAGCACCAGGGAGGTTGTCTTTTGTGTGTGTGCTGAGTAATCAAATGATGACGGGATGGATGGTGGTAAAAGGCATAAGATAGATGGAATAAGATTTCAGGGACCCCCCCCCCATCACTGCTGCTCCTCTGGAAGATTAATGCAGATTGAGGATCATCATATCATCTATAATATACAAATATAGAGATTGCTATAACTTTCTTAATTAATACATCAATCACTGAAATCCCAGTGTGTTTGCCAAGGAGTCTGAAGTAGTCACTGAAAAATTAGTTGCTTAATTGTCCACGAGCCCCCTCCGCTTGGCTTCATCACTTTACGCACCCACCAGCTTCCCTTCACCCTCAAGTTACCTCAAGCTTGTTGTAATAAACCTAACCTCAACAAGGCCGGTTAAAGAGGAATGCAATTTTATTAAAGGAAACATAAGTTTGGTCAGTACTTAGAGGCATAACAAAGGCTTAAAAAGGTCAAATGCCTACAAAACTCTTGTTATCACTTAAGAGGAAAATCCGGTGCTCTCCATAGACAATGAATGAATGAATGGGACGCTGGATTTGTTGAACTAGGAGATTTTCATGTGAGTACTTCAACTTGATCATGGTTTAAAGTTAGATTTTCAATATTAGAATACAAGCTTTGATTTAGTGTGACCTCCAACAAGTCACTGCACAGTGTTCTTTACTTTACACTCACCTAAAGGATTATTAGAAACTGTGTTTGACCTTTCGCCTTCAGAACTGCCTTAATTCTACATGGCATTGATTCAACAAGGTGCTGAAAGCATTCTTTAGAAATGTTGGCCCATATTGATAGGATAGCATCTGGCAGGTGATGGAGATTTGTGGGATGCACATCCAGGGCACAAAGCTCCCGTTCCACTACATCCCAAAGATGCTCTATTGGGTTGACATCTGGTGACTGTGGGGACCATTTTAGTACAGTGAACTCATTGTCATGTTCAAGAAACCAATTTGAAATGATTCGAGCTTTGTGACATGGTGCATTATCCTGCTGAAAGTAGCCATCAGAGGATGGGTACATGGTGGCCATAAAGGGATGGACATGGTCAGAAACAATGCTCAGGTAGGCCGTGGCATTTAAACGATGCCCAATTGGCACTAAGGGGCCTAAAGTGTGCCAAGAAAACATCCACCACACCATTACACCACCACCACCAGCCTGCACAGTGGTAACAAGGCATGATGGATCCATATTCTCATTCTGCTTACTGACTCTACCATCTGAATGTCTCAACAGAAATCGATACTCATCAAACCAGGCAACATTTTTCCAGTCTTCAACTTTGGTGAGCTCTTGCAAATTGTAGACTCTTTTTCCTATTTGTAGTGGAGATGAGTGGTACCCGGTGGGGTCTTCTGCTGTTGTAGCCCATCCGCCTCAAGGTTGTGTGTGTTGCAGCTTCACAAATGCTTTGCTGCATGCCTCGGTTGTAACGAGTGGTTATTTCAGTCAAAGTTGCTCTTCTATCAGCTTGAATCAGTCGGCCCATTCTCCTCTGACCTCTAGCATCAACAAGGCATTTTCGCCCACAGGACTGCCGCGTACTGGATGTTTTTCCCTTTTCACACCATTCCTTGTAAACCCTAGAAATGGTTGTGCATGAAAATCCCAGTAACTGAGCAGATTGTGAAATTCTCAGACCTGCCCGTCCTGCACCAACAACCATGCCACGCTCAAAATTGCTTAAATCACCTTTCTTTCCCATTCTGACATTCAGTTTGGAGTTCAGGAGATTGTCTTGACCAGGACCACACCCCTCAATACATTGAAGCAGCTGCCATGTGATTGGTTGATTAGATAATTGCATTAATGAGAAACTGAACAGGTGTTCCCAATACTTATCCACAAATTCAGTTCAGGTCTTCAGTCTCATTGAAAGTTTTGTAGTGAGAGAAAGAGTGTTGCAAGCTCTGCAGATCAATATGACCATTGGTATGGACACTGAAATGAATTTTTGCCTCTGTGTGGGAACTGAATGGCTTTCAACAACTTGTACATTGCAAGTGAAAGGTCTACGTCATGAACGTGCACAGAAGCGTATTGATCTACATGGTTTTCCAATTTTGTGTCTTAAGTAACATTAATCACTGAAGCCTACATGGTCAGCTCTGTGCTCTGTACAGCTCTGTTGGTTCAGAGCCACCTTATCCATTAGATCTAACTGAACGTTGCAACAAGTGTCACACTGACATCAAATTTACAATCGACCCACAGCTGGATGCACCACTTGGACCTCAGAGGGGCAGCAGGAACAGCTTCTCCATCAATTTTTACTCCTGTCAAAGCATCCGGACAGGGAAAACTTTTTGTCCATCTTTAGTTTTTTTTGTACAAGGGTTTCCAGTCTGTCTCTCGACAAGAGTCAGTGTTGTACACAGAATGGCAACGACAACAAGTAAGCCCCCTTTCACCATCATTAATCATGGCTCTTTTGATTACACCACTTAGGTGTGTTTGTGCAGTGAATAGGAACTCATATATTATTTCAGAAGCTTTCAGTCAACAGTGCCTCTCTCTCTCTCTCTCACACACACACACACACAAACACAATACTGTGAAGTGTAGCAGCAGTGCTGAATTTTGAAGTCATTACAAAATAAACATCAGCCAGAAGAAGAATCCCTGAATTCTTAATTTTCTGTGATCGGTAGTTGATCATATTCTTCTAAATGCTGTGGACATAGGTTTTCTTATCAGATGTTTTCTTGACAGACCTTTTCTTCACAGAATGAAAGAGAAGAGAAGCTAACAAGATAGCTAACAGAATGAGCAGACAGGCGTGTATCTCATGGATCCTTTCATTGGACAAATAACTCTCAAGACTGGCACACCATTATAGATTCAGCTTTCGGTGCTTCAGATTTTGAATGATCTGTGTTTTACTCTTTATTTAGGGTAATGTTGTTGCGACCACCTTAATCATTGTCTGTAAAAACACAATAATTGTAGTCTGGCAATATAGATGTTCTTAATAAGTAAAGCAGCTTACAGGGTTAGTCCTTTTGTTTACTTTTAGTAAGAAGTCTGTACGTACTGACACATTGGTGCCATAATGTGGAGCCCAACTGATTTGAGTTGGTAAAAGTTTTTGTTTTAATATAGTCACTCTACAGTAGATTAGAGCCCCTTCACATGTATTTACCATAGCTGTTTCTTGGTAATAGTCACGAAAAGATTTTAAGAACACTGACAAATGACAAGTTATGACTTCTGAGGAGGTTTAGTGTTTTAGTTAGCTATATTTGTATTAATTCTTTTGGGGGGGGGTGTTAATTTAGAACTTCCCAGACTTATGTAGGAATATGCTCTCTCAGCAAGATTATATGATGTATGTACAGAATGAGTGCATAATTACACTTATACAATTTATGCCATGGCCACCTACCACCATCATATACAGGTGAAACTAATATATTATATAGACTCATTACATGCAAAGTGAGATATTTCAAGCCTTTATTTGATATAATTTTGATGATTATTGCGTACATCTTATGAAAACCCTAAATTCAAAATCTCAGAAAATTAGAATATCATATGAAATCAATAAAAAAAGGATTTTAAATACAGAAATGTCAGCCCTCTGAAAAGTATAATGATGCATGTACTCAGTACTTGGTTTGGGCCCCTTTGCATGAATTACTGCCTCAATGCAGCGTGGCATGGATGCTATCAGCCTGTGGCACTGCTGAGGTGTTATGGAAGACCAGGATGCTTCAATAGTGGCCTTCAGCTCTTCTGCATTGTTCGGTCTCAGGTCTTTCATCTTTCTCTTGGCAATGCCCCATAGATTCTCTATGGGGTTCAGGGCAGGCAAATTTGCTGGCCAATCAAGCACAGTAATCCCATGGTCACTGAACCAGGTTTTGGTACTTTTGGCAGTGTGGGCAGATGTCAAGTCCTGCTGGAAAATGAAGTCAGCATCTCCATAAAGCTCGTCTGCTGAAGGAAGCATAAAGTGCTCTAAAATGTCCTGGTAGACGGCTGCGCTGACTCTGGACTTAATAAAGCACAGTGGACCAACACCAGCAGATGACATGGCTCCCCAAACGAACACAGACTGTGGAAACTTCACACTGGACTTGAAGCATCTTGGATTGTGTGCCTCTCCATTCTTCCTCCAGACTCTGGGACCTTGGTTTCCAAATGAGATGCAAAATTTACTCTCATCAGAAAAGAGGATTTTGGACCACTGAGAAACAGACCAGTTCTTTTTTTCTTTAGCCAAAGGTAAGACGCTTCTGATGATGTTTGTTGTTCAGGAGCGGCTTGACAAGAGGAATACAACATTTGAAGCCCATGTCCAGGATCCGTCTGTGTGTGGTGGCTCTTGATGCAGTAACTCCAGCCTCAGTCCTTGTGAAGCTCCCCCACACATTTGAATGGCCTTTTCCTGACAATCCTCTCCAGGCTACGGTCATCCCTTTTGATTGTGCACCTTTTTCTTCCACACTTTACCCTTC
Source organism: Lepomis macrochirus (assembly GCA_024633595.2). Taxonomy (NCBI): domain Eukaryota; kingdom Metazoa; phylum Chordata; class Actinopteri; order Centrarchiformes; family Centrarchidae; genus Lepomis; species Lepomis macrochirus. Next base: position 8,401,990 of record JALXJV020000009.1, read on the forward strand.
CACTTAACTTTCTATTAATGTGCCTTGATACAGCACTTTGAGAACATCCAGCTTCTTTTGCAATTACCTTTTGAGGCTTTCCCTCCTTGTGGAGGGTGCCAATGATGGTTTTCTGTGCAACTATCAGGTCAGCAGTCTTCCCCATGATTGTGAATTCCACTGAACCAGACTGAGAGACCAACTGAAGGCTCAGGAACCCTTCGCATACGTTTTGGATTAATTAGCTGATTAGAGTGTGACACTTTCTAAAATACTGAACCTTTTCACAATATTCTAAATCTCTGAGATTTTGAATTTGGGGTTTTCATAAGCTGTTAGCCATAATCATCGCAATTATGTCAAATAAAGGCTTGAAATATCTCACTTTGCATGTAATGAGTCTATATAACATATTAGTTTCACTCTTTTAAGTTGAATTACTGAAATAAATGAACTTTTGCACGATATTCTAATTTTTCGAGTTAAACCATGGTTAGGTCTGTTTCACAAGAGTAGGTTAGTAAGTATCAGTGGAGGAAAATACCGTTGCTATCAATTAAGGCTGCATTTAACAATTATTTTGATAACTAAATAATCTGAATCTAAATAATTTTTTGAATAAGTGAAAGCCATCAATAATTTGTGAAAAATGTCCATAATGGTTTCTCAGAGCCTGAGGCATCTTCAAACATTATTAGTCAGTCCAACAGTCCAAAATCACAACAATTTTTCATTTACAATTATAAAAGAAAAGCACATCACATTTGGGAAGTGGGAAGCAGTGAATTTTGTTTTTTTGATGAATTACCTCAACAAAGACGATTAACTTTCTGTTATTAATATAGAGAAGTGGTTAAACTGTTGATTGGAACAACATTTAAAGTTTCATATGCTACAATTTTAACAGACATTTGGCAGCCAATCAGGAAAAAGTATTTTCATGCCAATATTATATTTGAGGAGTCCAAAGACAAATATATACCCAAACTTCAAACATGATTAAGAATTATAAATCTTTTATTGTGCATGGATCCTTTGTAGATATCATGGCTATACAGATACACTTTAAATACATATCTATGATTATACATTTTTCCCATAACGAACATTTTAAAGTGATATGTCTGGTAGTATGTATAGTATAACAAATTTTCATTTTGGAATGTACGGTGTATGAGGTAACTGCAAACATTAAAATTACATAAAAATGGTCTCTATTTTTGTGCATATTTTACTCATTTTTGTAGCATTTTGTTAATCTCCCCATCCAAAGGCAATAAACCTAGAGTGAAGAGGTGTTAAAATGGCACACATTGCAATCGCTATCAAAAATAGGAATTTGAATTCTTTAAATGACATAGAGAAGACATTTGCAGAATGTCTGAAAGACCAAATCATGTAATTATCCAAGACGTTTTGCAAGGTACCTGTATTTCATTTTTACAGTTGCAACAGCAGTTGCCTGCCCAAAACCAAACAACACTAGACCCTACAGCCAGATTACCACTGAAAACTCAGTGTTAGCAATCTGTTATGAATACTTAACACACAGAGAGAAAAGGCAAATTTAGATTCACAGGAAGTACATGATATAACACATTTTGTATCTGCCATTTGCGTTCCATGATTCATGAGTACTCAGGATTTATTATTTTCTCTGGAGAGTATTAACTTATATTACTTCAATATTATAAAAAAATATACTTCACACATGTATGACCCGACAAAAGAAATCAAAATAAATCACAAGTAATACATATAACTACTTTCAATATCTCTCTCGATTACGCTGTTTACTAACATCAAATAAATGTTGCAAAAATAAAAGTAAATAAAACACATTTTAGAGTTTTCTAACACTAAAAGAAAAACAACAAACTTGAGAAATTAAGAAAATTCTCCCGAGATTTTTTTCCTCTCCAATTAAGGCCTCTGAAACAACTGGTACATACTTTTTTTCCCTCTGTTTTTTTTTCTTTTTTTTTTTGCTGAGATAGATCAGCTGTTTCAGTGACACATTATGTGGTACTACAACTTTTAAAACACCCAAAAACACAAGTAGGGCTTGCACAATCTCAAAGTGTGTTCTATAAAATGCATCACAAGACCAAGACGTAGTCAGTCAAGGTTTTCTTTCACTAAGGTGCAAAATCAATTACTGGGGAAAAACAAAATAAGAAAACATACAGGTAAGCATACATTTTTTTGTGCTGAACAACAATATTTCAGAGTAAAGCAGCAGTATAACTATATGATAGTAAAAATAATTAGAATTCACTGTTAGTTTGGTTTTTGTTTGTTTTCTAACTTTATACTAAGCTTTTTTTCCTCAAACTTACAGGTCCTTGTGTCTTCACTATACAAAAATATACTAACATTTCTCCAGTCATTTTTGCATCCTTAAACATTCTGAACATCAAAAAGGTTGGAAAGTGCTAAATGAGCGTTCTATATTGTGAACAAGATTTTCATTTCCATTTATTCTCTCACTAGACCCCTTAAACTCCAGCGGGGGGTTAAGTCCCTTCATCTGGCCCTGAAGCCCTCCCAGCTGTGCAACTCTGTGGCACCAACTACATACAGTATACACATCTGAACACATACACCCCCACTGTGCAAACACTGGCCCACCAGGTCCCAGGATGAAATAGCACATAGGCTACTGACACACCTACATACTATTTTTGGAACACATCTATCAAAAACAGTTTCATACTGGACACATAAATGGAAATATAAATAATGACTATTTCTATATACACACACACATAATCAACAACTAACTGACTGAAAAGCCCCACTTCCCCAAAACCCTCTCCCCAAAATAAACCATATCCCTGCTCTTTCTGAGTTCCTTTTGCGCAGGAAGCTGATCATGATGGAACAGAAAACTGAACTGATCAACAAATACTACAAAGTTAGGGTGGGGTGACAAAGGCAGGTGATCCAGGAAGGTTATCACAGGTGCAAAATTAGATGTTACATCCTCAAATTTTAACTGCTATTCAGATCTCACTCACCAGCCCTCCCCCTGCTGCCCCCCAAAGTGGCTAATGTAATTACTCTGTTGACAAAGGGAAAAAAAAGTACAAAATGAAAAATACAAAGCAACAGAGAGAGAGGAGAAGAATAAAGCTATAACCCTGCAGCCGGGTGGCACAAACTGCTCATTTAATGACAAAGTACTGAATGACAAAAGCGATGAGGATGGCAATTACGGCAAAAACCATGAGGAGAAGGAAAGCGCATTGCTCGTCCGTCAGACTCCGTCTGGCTCGGTTGGACTCCATGCCTGCCCTGGACCCTGAGCTGGCTGAACCACCGCCCACCGCCACCTCATTTCGCTGATGGGAGAGGGTCACTGTAGGGCTGTAGGGGCCACTCAGCTCAGGGGCATCCTGGCACTGCCTGATAGCACACACCCGGAAACGGTAGTCACTGTTGGGCTGCAGGTTCTGGACATGGAAGGATGTGGCAGAGCCTTTGTAAGCCTATGAACAGGAGAATTGTGATTAAAAACTGAAGACAGAAAGAGAAAGGTCTTTTTTCTTAGCTGCAGAAATACATTACTTCTGTTCTTTTATCTTTCCTTACATTTCATCACTATGTTTATGATATATAATATAATAATATATCACATAATATATCAGGGAATACTGTAATTTTCAGTAAATTCAACTTCTTGAATATTATGGAATCTTCTTGCCTGAACCTAATGATAAATATGAGTGAATTTAGGTTGCTGTGTTGAATTGTATAGAACTATTACTGGATAATAAAACTAACAAAATCCTTCCTCGCTTACTGCTTCTGACCAACTGGATGAAGTTGCCTTTCAGCTCTTTCAAGCCAAAATCAGTTATATATCCCCAGTTATAGTCAGCTTTGACTGTTTTTTCATTTGACAAGACTTTACAGACTTCTGATTTTTTTGTTGGATGAAGTAGGAAGCCATCAGCCTTAGCTGTCCGCACAGCTGACATATCCACAAGTTTTTAGAGAGCCTTGTGAAACTGATCTGTTCTGTTGCTAGAGTGAAACTTTTTTTATTCTCTTTACTGAGTGAACTAAGTTGTCATTTCACATGTAAAATTGAATTTAACACATTCCCCGTTTTCTTGTTTAGAAATTGGAAAAGTAAAAAGATTAGAGACAAAGGCTATTCGAGGAGTGTATGAGCAGTCTTTATATTGGGCTTCAAACCAACAGTAACCAAAAACCAAAATTATTCAACTGTCTATTATTCACAAGCCAAACTACACTAGCTTAGTTATCACTAAAGCTCATATCTTCAGCAGATATTACCTCTTTCTTTAAAATGGGCTTTAGGCCACTGAGACTGACAATAAGAATGGGAACAAACTCATGTGGTTTGGAAACCATATATGTCAATTCCCTGATTCAATTACCAAGTATGATGTGGTGAGATTAGCATATCCATGCAGTGGCCATTACTCCATGTTAACGTGGTTGAAGGCCACTGAGAGGATGAATGTGCTGGCAGGAGCTAGACACCTGTGATACCTCATGGATCAATGACCTTTGCATAATGGGCAATTTCAAGCCAGTGGTGACTAATACAGGATGCTGCAACGGCCACGGTGAAAACATTAAAGCCCTGGATCCATCTGTATCCTGATCTGTATAAAAAGGCTGCTATGATGAATGGCAGGTCATCCGCAGGTAAGGACACAAGATACAAAGAGGGAGTACTAAACCTTCAAACATCAATGTCAGTACCTGTTTAAACTCAGAGTTTCCCATCATGCTCTGCAAGGTGTAGATGATCGGGTCCCCCTTCATAGGTGGCAGGGTCTCCCATGTGACTTCACAGGAGTTGTCATCCAGACGCTCCACTTTAGGGGCTGGAGGGTGGAGGGAGAGAGTGCAGATTTAATTAAAAGTACAGTGATTGGTTGGCAGTGTCAGCAAAACTGAATTTCTGCCACTGAAAGTCAAATTAAAAACAAGAGATCAATTAGTATGATCAAGAATGGATTTCTAATGAGGGAAATTACGAGTTACTACAGATTTACTTCATGTATCATAATATTAACAAGTGGAAATACTCGTAAAAACAACAGCTCTGCCTTGTTAGGCATCACTGACACCATTTTAAAAGTCTGACATACTTTGCTAGACTGACCTATAATCCAAAACGCAAGAAAACTGAACGTCCTTTTATTTAAGGTTCTCTGTGAAGGGCAGTGCCACATTACTGCCAATGAGATGTGTGAAAACCTACTTGGGGAAAAAATACCAAATCTATTTGGTATAAAAATCGGCATAATCTACAAAACTACATGTAACTTTCTCATAGCAGGTAGGTGGCATTTTAAGCAAAGACAAAAAATAATCAGCTGTTTTTAACTGGTGAAGTGCTTTGATAATTATGAAAAAATAAGGTAGCCAGGAGGATTGTAATCTTTTCTGGCATTATGAAATTAGTTTGAACTTAGTGTTGAACTTGTTAGTGAATTCAAACAGTTAATAGTTAAGAGTCTACTTCACTGTGTGGGGAGACACACAGTGTTGAGTAACACGGACAAACTGGCACATGACTGCCTGATTCTAAAGAGGTGCCGCATTGAGAATAAAACCCACGTCCTCATTACTGACTTCAATGCGTAGGATCAAAAGAGGCTTTGCACAGGCTGGTTGAAACCAGACCACAGTGCTGAGTGCCCCGACTCATGATGACAGCCGACAAGCGAATCTCGGGCCGCAGGATCGTAATCAAATGCGAGTCGAACTTGGGTCAACGCAGGTTAAAAGCTGAACACACTGGTTGTCTTTATGTCAGCTGTGAGTGTTTGTAAAGTTAATAAGAGCTGATCCACACAGAGTGAGAAAGAAGGAAAAAGGAAAGAAAGGGCTGCCACTATACCTTTCAAAGGGGCTGGAGGAGAGCGTGGGGTGGTGAATGTGTAAACATTGGAGAAGGGCCCTTCGCCCGCCTCATTAAAGGCCTGGATGCGGAACGTATAAGAGGTAGACTCATTAAGCCTCTGGACTTTGTGTGTGTGGCATGGTCCTTTATACAAGGTTATAAATCTGCAATGACAGGAACATGAAAAAAGAGAGACAGAAAGGGTTTAATGAGCAAAAGGGTACAGATGACAAAAAGCAAACGAGACGAGTGACTCCTCTATCAAAAAAAAAAAAAAAAAATACAGTGGCATAAAACAGATCATCAGTTCCTGTCTCCTTATAAAGGCACTCTGTCTGGTGCATTACTTTCTATGTGCCCCATCCTCCTCAATACAGTTATCTGAAGCTTTTGCTCAAACACCAGTCTCCTCTCTTATCGGTTTATCTCTTGTCAGGTCACTTCCCCTCGCCTGACTAATGGGCCACTGACCTGCCGCTCTTGTCCCCCATCTGCAGCTGATACTGTAGGGCGTCTGAGGTGGCAGCTTTGGCTGGGCCGTCGCCCCACTTGAGCCTGAGGGTCTGGTGGCTGAAGGCGGTGCACTCCAGGCGGGGCGGCTGCGGGGGCAGGGGCTTCGTCTTCAGCTTAAAGGTGTGACTAAAGGGGCCTGTTCCCAGGCTGTTCAGGGCTTGGATTCGGAGCCTGAGGAAGAAGAGAGACTTCAACATCAGAGAGCTGCAAGTACTGAGCTGATCTAAGCACTACTACTGACTTTCAAAACAGTATTAACATGTTTTATCTCATCAATTCGTGTTCAGTCTATGTTAAGGTCTCCAAGTAGTCATTTTATGCTGTTACAGCTCAGTATCTGGTTCTGACACAATGACTAAAAGCTGAAAGTCAGCGCTTTAATGAACAGCGACCTTTGTTTCATTACAAAGCCAATCTGTACAACCAAAACATGAGTAAGAAAACACTGTCCTACAGCTTCCAGACCGCCACAGTCCTGCGTTGGCTTAACAGCATATAATTAAAATAGTACAAAAAACATCCCTGTGTGGACGATATTTCAGATAAATAATAAGACTCCATAAAGGGCATTTTAATTAATTTTACTCTATAACATGAGTTTCCTGTTTAAAGTACACCCGTTTTATAATCCTGAATCACAGAAAAATACAGGCCACCAGTCTGATACTAGCTGAACCATGGTAGGTTTGTGAAAACAAAAAGTTTGGGATCAGGTCAACTGTATTCTAAACCAGTGCCAGTGCTGTCCAGAAAAACCTGGATTTCCAAGTGTAACTAATTATATTTGCTTCAGTTGTCCCGTTTGACAGCCTTTGGTACAGGCAGAGTTACTATACGAGTGTGGTGTCTGTGTGTAATTGATTTATCTCACATTCTATGACTTGTGAACAGTGAGATCTTATGCCGCATTCAGACCAACCGCAAATTTTCACCTTGCGACGCTTTCCTCGCGTGAGTACATTTGCTGCAAGTGTCCACACACAACGTGAGAAGGCGATTTTAACGCGATAAGGTGAATACACAACTTGCCATTGCAACAACTGTATGAACCCAAAGTAAACATTTTGCTGTGATTAAATAGCAATAAACAGATTAACTGATGCCGAAATAACTACAACATGTAGTTGCAGATTTGTTAAACATATGAATTCATGCTTTGTCGGGTCTGCCAGCAAGACAACAACTTGACTGTTTGTTTTCTGAATGGAGTTTGGATCGATCAGGGCTATGCTATGCTAACTTGGTCACAGTAAAGTACAATGACAGCTGGAATAAAGTTACAGACACATGTTTAATGAACTCACCAGGTAGTTCAACCTCCTCACTTTCTTTTCTCTAAGTAATGTCAAGCTTTGTCTGGTTTTTATATAAATATGAGGTCGTAGTCCGACAGAGCTAACGACGCTAACAACAACAGTGGAACGGGATGTGCACGGAAATTAGCTGCTGAGAAGCAGCTAAATCAACGTTGAAATCCCAAAAACTAAAGTAAAAAGCTAATTTAATAAAAACAATTACCTATGAGCTCCTCCCGCGTATAAACAGCAGAGATGTCAGAGCCGAATTCGACCGACTACAGGTGTTTATTTCTCCAGTGGTTGCAGCACTGCCCCTGCTCCTCTCCCCCAAGTTTAGCAGCTCTCAGTAGCTCTCTAGTAGCTCTCCCGGCCAGCAGATTTTCAATCGCCCGCTCTGCCCGGCCCTCTGCACACAACGCTCTGAAGCCTCGGTGACATACGGACAATCTCAACACTGATTGGCTATCGCGACTCAGTGTCATGCGACTTCTTCACTTGAGTTGAAGATATTCAACTCACGTGAATTCCTTCGCATTGCTTTCGTGTCGCCGGCCCCGCGCTCTTTGCGTCGCTTTGCACCGCCGGACAGGAAATCGCGGCTCTACGCGTCTTTGCATTGACTTTGTATTTAAACTCACCACCCCAAACGCCCGCTTTTCGCTTTTGGTCTGAAAGCACCTTAACAGTTTCAAATCTATTAGCTCTTCTCGACTAAAAGCTCTCTTCTGAAAGCTACAAATTTGTTTAGTACAAGTGTAATGCAATGAGGAAGCACCAACCTGTAGCTGGTGTCAGGCTGCAGATGCTGGATGATGTGTTTGTTGACGGGACCAACAACAATGGGCTGGCGCTCTCCGAGGTCAATCAGGTAAGATGTGATCTCAGAGCCATGATCACACGGGGGGTCCCAGGAAATACCCAGGCAGGTGGATGGAGAGTAAAGTGGTGGTGGCCGGGAATCGCTATCCTCATCTTCCTCATCTTCATCTGCGTCCACTGGAGTCTCGTACCTTTGGAGCTCGGACTCCTTCAGCGCGTAGATGTTGCTGATGGCTGCAGGCACGGGAGCAGGGCGTCTGGCACAAAACTGCCTCACTGAAGGGTCCCACGCCAGCCACATTCACAGCCTGCACAACAGCAAAACCGAGGTGACAACTAATTAAGTCAACATCAACTCTCACTTTTGACATGAAAAGACACAAGTGTAACATCAATGTTTGACCACAAGATGGAGATCCAGTGCAAACATAATTGGTAAGAGTTTCAACAAGTCCTAACAAGAATGTGATTAGCCAAGCCACAAATTTAAAAAATAAAAATAAAATTACATATGTGAAAAACTATGACCATATGGGGTTAGGTTTTTTATCAACTATTATAATGCTAGTTTTAGCCTGAACAGATTGTTATTTTCAGGCATGGTATTTCCACTTTAACTAGATAAGTACTGCCTGTAGTGTGGACCAATAGTGGCAATCGGGGAAACAAACACACTGCACGTGTGATAACCCAAAAGCAAAAGAACTAAGGGTCCCACCGTTAGTTCCCTGTTAGACCACAAAAGAGGCTGCAAGTTCAGCCTGAACCAGACCCAAAGGACAAAACCAATGCTTTACTGCCAGAACCTGTCTCTTCACACTCTCTCAAATGCCGGTTTCATTGGTCAATCCAAAATTTCATTCAGTGCATCAGCACAACAGAGACATAGTCTACCCTGCTGCTATCTAAGCCTGTTCATCATGATGACGTACTGTAACAACTGAACCAAATGTAATAAAGACATAATTAGTGGTAATGGATCTATTAATGTTGCAGGCATTAGTTAACCAATCATTACAGGCAAGCACACACAATCAAACCTCTGCCCAACAACATAGGAAATCCTAAAAACCAACCATCTTTCTGCTACACAGTTAGTTAAGCAGTTAATAAAAAAATTTAATAAACAGTCAAAAATTAAGTTCACAAATGTTCTCCAAATCATTGCCAATGAACTAACCCCACAAAGGAATCTTTAAAATTTGACAATCCGTAGACTATTGTAGTAAAATTTTCATAAATATCAACCTGTTGACATGATCAAATTTACCATGCCGGCAACATTTTTGGACAATTATGAACACAATTACTGAGGTGTGACATACGTATTTATGACAACTTTATTTCATACACATAATGACTAAATTTCTGTAAATCAGCCTACTTGAAACCTGTGCCTCAACTGACAGGACAAGTGAGGCGGGACTGCTCCAGATCTCATCTTTCAAGATGTTACCTACACACTAGTATAAATCTACACAGTTCCAGTGAGGGCTTCACAAATATTGTCATGGCTTTGTGGGCTTAAACTCGTAAAAGGTATGCATGAGGTGTTTATTCATTGTAAGGTGAGATCAGATTAAAGTTTTAGGGTGTATATTTTAACAGTGGAAACAGATGAAATTCTGTATAGTGCTCACCTGTACTCGGCAGAAGTAGTTGGTTGCAGGCAGCAGCCCCTTCATTTCATGGCTGAGACCTGGTCCACTATAACACACCTGCATGCTGCCCTCAGCAGCTCCCCACTCTAGACGAAACTCTGTCACTGGTGCTCCGTTGCACGGAGGGGCCTAGGAGAAAAACACCACTGAGAATTCCCTTCAGCACTTAAACTGATGACAAAGTTTTATAGTAATGTGCTATGTGAGTTTTTACCTCCCAGCTCACAACAACACAGCTAGGGGATTTGCATGTGGTGGAAGGAGCCTTGCACTGCTCAGGGGCCCCGGGGCCCGTTGTAACCTCACAGCGCTCGGAAAGAGATCCAAACTAACCGTAGAAAAGAACAAAAAATATTTTATAGAACTGACAAATTTCAGATTAGGTGTTTACAATCATATTCAGTGAAAGAGGGTTGAAAGCCAGTAGAGAAAAAAAAACAAACACAGTCCTTTCTCCCGTTATTGATTGATCAGTTTTGACAGTCTTTCTCACCCCAGCCTTGTTCGCTGCCTTGAGCCGGAAGCTGTAGGTTTTGCCAGGCATTAAGCCTCCCACAGAGCAGTCCAGCTCTGGACCCTGGTAAACCTCCCAGCTCTCCTCAGACTGCGGCCCACTCACTTCTACACTGTAGCAGGACACTGGGCTGCCTCCGTCTACCTGAGGGGGACCTAGGAAATACGTGCAACTAGTGTTTAGTAATCAATATACTAAAAAAAGGTTTTCAAGAGAAAAATAATACAGTTTATACACAAAGATAAAACTACAAATAACAAAATAAAACAACCTGCAAAATCAAAGCTCACTGCTCTGAAGTAGTTCACTAGACAAATAAATACATCAACAGAAGCTAGAATACATCCCACACAGATCTGAGTTGGAGAGGAATGACTCACCCCAGCGCAGTTGCACCTCCCTGGCTTTGGGCTTGCCCACCAGCCGAGGGGGCTGGCAGGCCCCTGGGGGCACTGCGGGAGTCTGGACCTGCAGGGTCTCCGACAGCTTGCAAGGGAAGACAACACACCACTTAAGACCCAGAAAACAAAAACTAATTGACAATCTCACCCCCCTCCTCTGTTTCACACAACACAAACACACTGGATACAGACTGTCATTACACCAGCTTATCAGACTGATTAAGGCTACAAGAGAGCAGAAAGGAGATAAATGTGAATGCGTCGTTGAAAGGCACAGCAACATACAGAGAAATATGCTGTACTCCTTACAACGCCACGGATTAAGTTAGACAGGTTGTCTGGTGAGTGAAAAAATAGGTATTTTTTCAGACTCTCAACTTCTGTGACAAAAAGCAAACATGTGAGTGTTATGTCACATTGTGCTGCACCAAAAGGCAGGATCTCACCACCATGAGTCATGTTTTTTTACAAGCTCCATCATGAATAAATGCATGCACTAACAGCTGATGAAGAAATTAATGAAGAGTGTCTGTGAACTGAACTAATTAAGAAAAACATCCTCTGACACATGCAGGGAGGGTTAATCGATTAGCGGGCTTTGTCTTGTACTTACACACCAGCAATCATAGTCTAATCTCCCAACATAGAACACTGACTGAATGACAATTTTCTATTAAAACTCACTGTAAATAGAGTGAATATGTGGAATTATTCATGTAAAATTCATCAGGTCAACCATAAGATGTGGTGAGATTCACTGCTGCCTGCTCTAACAATTACAGTATATGTAACAGGCGAGAAATTTATCAATAAGAAAGCCAATAGAAAAAAACTGTGCACACAAATCAGGTTTTATACTGTATAGCTACATTGTTCTACAGTGAGAGTCCTTGTTTACATATTGGATGTAATGGTGTGATCCTGCATTGTAATTTTTAAATCCATTATAAATTAGATAAAATATGTGTAGGTAATAAAATTGGTCACTGTATTCTACCTGTAATAGGAATCTTGGTACTTGCAAAAAAAAAAAAACAGGTGCAATTTTGTGAACCCTTATACTCGCGATGTACTAAAATTGAAAGTGATCAGCAAAGTCATAAAATTCCAGTGGCAAAACACAAGGTCGCATGCGCGACTGTGTGCACGTGTGCTGATGCTGAATGACTCACTGGGCTCTGCCCCCCCTCGCTCATGCAGTAAACTCGCATCTGGTAGGAGCAGCCGGGCTTTAAGCCTTCACACACGTGTTCCATAGCTGGCCCTGAGTACACCAGCTCCCATGACAAACCTTAGTACAAACACATGGCAAATACATTAAACATTTTATTATTATTATTACTTCAACAAAGTAATTTTTTCAATGTCACATCATTTCCACTTCAGCTGAAATAATTTTCATATTTCATTTTATATATTTATTATCACCATTTGCAACTTACCACTTAAGCCCTCAGACAGCTCCACAACATATTTTGTGATTTCTGCTCCACCATTATCTTTTGGGGGCTCTAAATGGCAAAACAAAAAAAAACAGAAAATCACTATCAAACTGCACTAACATTTTTTTTTAAAACTACATTGCTGGCAATGTCAGCAAGCTCAGTTTTCACTATGCTGTCTGAGAACTGATTCATTCTGGTGAAGCAAGTCAACAAACTCTTACACTGAAGGAGTGGCTTAATAATAGAGGAATTTGCTGCATCTGAAATCTTGAAAAGCTTATTAATAATTAATATAAGTAAGAAATGTAAATGTAGATGAAGCATGAATTGTAAATGATGTGGTACTTTTTCACCCCTCAAATATCTTCAGAAACTCAATTTGGTGGGAGAAATTTGACAATGTTTTCAAAGCTACAGACATGTTTTTTTTTTCCATTCTGAAAACTGAAAAGTACAGCAGTGAGTGATGTGTTTGTCCAGTGAGGTGTAGGAAGGATTCATGCTGATGTCTGAATAATGGAGAGAACTGTCAGTCATCTAATGTACAGACTGCTTCGAATGTCATCTGTCTCAAGATTCATCTATGGTCAGACACAGAGCTCAATGGGAAAAAGTGAAATTGCAAACTGCCCCTTCCAGGCTGTCAACTAAATGCAAGACTGAAGGATTTTGATAAGGGAAAGGGCAATTGGTAGGAAAGGCTCACCCCAGGCCATCTTGAAGCTGTTGGGCAGGACTCTTCCTCTGATGACAGGCCTGCAGGGACTGCTGGGTCTGTCTGGGTTTGTAATGAACGCCACCACCTGGCTAGGGTTACTCTTGCCTTCTGAGTTGTATGCCGCCACCTGGAGGAAGTGCATGAGTACAGGCAGTGAGGAGACATATTATTCCTATCAGAATATTGGCAACTGTTTGCATAGTCAGTCAATAAGGACAAATGTACAAAGGTCATTATGTTTCCTGATAACAAGCTCTGACTCAGAGAAAGGTAATAGAGGGATCTAAGAGAGTGAACACAACACACTCTGCCTGCAACTAAAATGGCCACAGACAAATGCCACATTATCAAAAGGATTCAACTCCTTACATCTACAGATACATTTCAACTAAACAATTTAGACACCACAAGCACTCAAAAAACAAAGCAATAAGCTTTGCCGGCATTTTCATTTCAGTGTTGCACATCTGCAATAATATGAAACTCTCTGTGAGCCTGCTGAGTACAGCTCATCCACATACTATACCAAGACAAACCAGCACAGCAGCCACCCTCCTCTCACACTGTGCAGCTGGATAATTGGAAATGAGGGAGGGAGTCTTGAAAATGACTAATGAACATTTCACTTAGGCATAAGGTGGTTTGTTTGGATAGTTCCTAATACCATTCTGTCAGTATCATGTTCATCAGGCAGGTCTTATTCTATATTTTTTTATTGCCTACAATAAAACAGATCAGAAGAAACATTGCATTAGACAGCCAGTCAGTATTTTTCCTACCCTGTCTGTAGCACTCAAGCACCCAAGCCAGACATCCTTAAAGAAGGTTATAAATATATACCGGTAGTTACATTGTTTGTACTATTACTGAAATAGTAAATAGTGTATATTTTGGGGACTGCCTTCCGCGTATACATGCTACTGAGTATTTATGGCAGCAGGATGGTATATGTGGGACCATCTCAAAATACAGTAGTGGTGTTCATTGTAAGAAAGGAACAAGTCATTCAGTGCAATGATGTGGCTAATTGATGTGTTTTAAATAGTTTTTGGACAACAACAGAGAGCTAAGATCTATGGCTTACTTGTTAATAGTACCTATTTATTGTTTGTCGTGGTCTTTCTATTATATTAATTTGCTGACAATGAGAATAATATATAATATTACCATCCTTAATGTTAAAAAAAATATTCAGTTGTATATAATAATTATATTACAGGCCCAAGCCCTAGTATGAACAAATCGGTTTCCTGCCTTAAGATTCTCAATAATTAAAATAATAAACTCAAATATTTTGGGACTGATATCTCGGAGTATGGCAGTCTCCTATCTCAAGAGTTCATTCAACATCTATATGCATTAGACATGGTTTAACACAGATTAGGATAATATATAGATTACATTTCTGCAATACACTAGCAAAGATGTTTCTGGGACTAGATAAGACCTGTTCCTGTTGCCATGAGGATGAAGACACTTTGTGTCATCTATTTTGGAGTTGCCCAGTTCTTGCACCTTTCTGATCAGCTGGTTTTGAAACATTTTCTGCTATTTGTAACAAGGATATACAACTAAACCAAGGAAATGCATTATTTGGAGTAGCTCCCAGGCGCACAGTGTGATGCCCTGGCTTTTCTGTCATTATTGACAAGACAGTTAGTGTTGATCCAGTGGAAATCTGCCAAACCACCACCACATTGTAAATGATGCAGAGTATTATGGCACATCTCAAGTTGGAAAAATGTAAGTATTCTATGTAGGGCTCAGTACAGACATTTTTTAAAAACTGGAAACATTTTCTCTCGAACTTAGAAAAACACTTTGCATCCAAATATTAAGCGTCTCCTTTATCCCTTATTTCTCTACCCTTCCCCTCAGGTCATATTGTTGTGTCGTGACGCATGACTGTTTAAGTTGAAGAAGTTCAATAAAAGGAATTCAAATTCAAAAGTAAGTACAAATATATTGAATCAATCTATCACCAACAAATGCAGGTCGGAAGAAGGTGAGTGATTTTTGAAGAGCATCATACTGACCCCACCTTTATGAGGCAGAATTCAGACCAAATCATGTGCTGCTGTGGCAGTGGGGGCTGCAGGGCATGCCAAAAAAACATAGCAAACCAAGCTGACAAGTTGACACAGAATCAGCTTTTGGAGAAACGCTGCAGTGGTCAGCGCGAGCGATCAGACTGGTTAAACTGCTCCACAGACAACCTGAAATATCGCTGAAACTGGGTGCTATCCAAGCCGAGTTCATGGACCAAACTTTGACACTCTCCTAGTTGTGTCCTTGCTTGGTCTATTTTGTGTACTCAGCTTCAGCATCTGTGTCTAGCTTGCAGTTTATGCTGAAAATGGAGACACCAAGGAACAAGCTTCCTTTGGTTTGTTTTGTTTGTTTGAGACAGAGAGAGAGACAAATAGCGGTGGATGAGCGACCTAGACAGTGAATGACGAGAGGGAGCCTTGGTAGCGAGGGAGCCCTGGTTGCAATAAAGCCGGTGAATCAGAGAAAACTTATTTTCTGATTGTTTCACAGCGATTAAAGTCTACAGCACAAGCAAACAAGCCCACACACACACACCGCAGAACAGTCCTGCAGCTAATCCCAGCAATGCCTGATTTGGTCTGAATTCAGTCTAATTCATATGCAGATGCAATACAGGCCTTCAATTTACTGTACATAATTTATCTATGCCAATTTCTAACTGGATTGTCACCATTAAGTTTTTGCAATGGTTTCTGTCTACAACAGACTAACAATGGTCACCTGTGATGTGCCTTAGAGTGTGTGTCGCCCATTAATTGGAAGTTTAGCGCTTCAATCCCCGGCTCCTCTAGGCCCCATCCACAAAACTCCATTTAGTTTACAAACGGAGAATTCAAACTAATACAATCTCCATCCACACCAGTGTTTAAGCTGTGTATCATAGTTGATCTCCGTCTACAACTGAAAATGCACATCTATTGGCCTTTAAGGTACACTGTGCATGCGCGTGCCAGGGTACACATGAAGAAGATGGTGTATTACGGAGTTATAGACGATTTGGCAAAAGAATAAAGAAATGCAGTTTAGCGGTTCGATCCCCGGCTCTGAAGAATCAGACCAGTTTTTTTTTTTGCATGGACCAATAACGACTGTTATTGAATGTAACACGGAACTGTGGCGGCGGAAAACAGACTGGGAGTCGCTGCAAAGTAAACGCAGCGACATGTACAGTTGCATAGAAGGCTTAAGTGTTATTTGCACAGTACAGAATATTTTAATAAAAATACCAACTCAAAAACTCTGTCAGTAGCATTGTGTTTCTGCTTTAGATGACTTATAAGATCCAATCAGAGAGCAGAGCGTGAACGTCTGTGTCATCATTTCTAAAGTTCTCCGTTTTTGCCCGTCTTCACTAAAACGCCCTCCGGAGTTTTGAAACACAAAACGGGGTCGGAAGCGTTTCCAAACTCCTCCGTTTTAGTTCTTCGTTTTTGTCGTTTTAGTCTGGACGGGAGGTGCAATGTAGCAAAAGGTCTCCGTTTTAATTTGAAAATGTAGTAGTGTGGATGGGGCCCCAGTCTGCATGTCGAAGTGTCCATGGGCAACAAATTTCCTCCACTGAGGACAATAAAGAATGAATCTGAATCTGATAGTGAATCCCAAATTGCTCCTGTGAGAGCGTGAATGCTAACTTTTTGTTTTTGATTAGCAGTTGGTACCTTGCATGGTAGCCTCTGCCGTCAGTGTATGAATGTGTATTAATGGGGGGAATGTGACACGCAGAGTGAAGCATTTTGTGTGCTTGAAAACCCGACCAATGTGGGATTTTTAAGACCCATAGTGATTTTGATTTTTAAGGGTTTTAAAATCCAATACGCAGATATATCGGCGTATTCTTTTTTCCCCTTCTTTTCAGAAACATATAACATTAACAAAATTATCCCCAACATTTGTTGTTGAGACCTCACCAAGGTAACATAATGCTGAACAAAAGTGCAACAAAATATATTAAAGTTTAAATAAAGAAGAGTCAAAACTAGAAAAAAGATTTAGAGATCCATTTTAATTATAGTGTACTAATGAACATTAAAGGAAATAGTGAATGTAGGTTACTGTGTGGGCCTGCCAAATAGAAACTATAAATACAAAATACCAAAATACTACTTCTAGTACTAACAATAGCAAAACCATATATTATTCATGTCATTAAAATTATTATATTACATAATATAACAATATAATGATAAACCCGGCTCGCCTATATTGGCAATATATTTTTTGTTTTGGCATTACTTAACACATAATCTACCACAACGACTATTTTCAATGTGGCATATTCATATCTAGTTCATCCCTTGACCAGCTCTCTTTTTATTCTGTCCAAAGCTACAAGAACTTTTCAAATGCCATCTATGATGCAGTGACCGAGAGGAAACGCTGCTGTTGAACACATCTAATACTACATGACTGTCTACGAGGACTTACAACTTTTACACACAAAACTTTGTTTGGCAGGAAGCCGCGTTAGATACTTGTTCAGCTTATGTTTATTTACATGTCCCCGCTGGTTTAATCATTTCTGACACACCGACTGTAACTACAGACAAGCAGATATATTTAGAATACATTAACCACTGTAGTTTAATTGGTCATTAATGTTGGCGCTCTTCCACTGATAAACATAGCATTGGCTAGCTTTGTGGCTAATCTAATTTAGCAAGGGCAGTGACAGCTTCTGTAAGCAATGTTAGAGAATATTTAGAAGTGATTAACAAGGGACAAATGAGAGGACTGTTCACTAAAAGAGCCAGACTGTTTCAGAAATAAATCTACTATCAAGTCTGGCAGCAGCGTAGCCTCCAACCACCAAATACTGTAACATTAAACATACTGCTGTGACCTTGGTGGAAACTGGGAGAAGCCAAAGAAGACTGGGGTGGTTAGCAAGTATGGTCATGAATGTTTTCAGGAGAGGAGAAGTGATGAGGGCTATTTTTTATTATTATTTATGTTATGTATTTCATAAATGACTAACTCACTGTGATCATATAATCTTCTCCTTTGTTTGTTCTGCATTCTTCGGTAGACTCAGCTTTTGTGGTGCGGCAGTGTTGTTAACAGCGGAGTTGCAGAGCGCCCTCTGGTGGGCAAACTATGAAGGATCTGTCTCTCAGTTTCGTTTTAAATATTCATAAATCGGCTGTATAAACACCGATACCGATTTATCTGCACGACTGATAATATCTGCACAACAATAAATCAGTCTGGCTCTAATACAAGTACTGTCTATTTAATATTCAATGTCAAACATTCAAGAGAGCAACAATTTACAAGAGAATATCAGAATGAGAGAGTGCAGAAATGAGGGAAAGAGTGAGACAAATGGAAATGCAGTGACATGGAGAGAAAGAAAGTCTGTCCCTAAAGTCAGTCCCAGCCAAAAAGCCACCATGGCTCAAACATGCTTGACTAGCTTCTCACTGGGGCCCCCTGCATGTGATGAACAGTGGAGTCCTACTGTCTGTCAGTTGCCCACTGCCCTGCTGGAAGAATCTTGGATGAGTCACAGGGCCACTGTGGGCCTAGGCACCCTCCCTGTCTTAAGTCGGTCCCCACCACACAAACACACTCCGCTGCAGCCTACATTAAACTTGTGGATCACCAGCTTTGACTGCAAACATCACAGGGCTCCCTTACCCTAAACTTGTACTTGGTACTCCTGTGGAGATTCCTGACGGTGCAGGAGAGCTCGTCACCATCGTAGCTTGGCTGGAAGCCATATCCCTGGGACGCAGACAAATGACAAAGGGAGAAAGAAACAACCAGGTGAGCAATGACTTACAAGACAACCATTGTAGCAAGAAAACAAAGTGGTCTGCAGGAGACAGCTACAGGGGATAGGGGAACTTTTTTGTCTCTTCACTGGCAGGCACTATGTCTGCAGGTAGCTGTTCAAGGTGATACAGGCAGAGGTGCCAGTAGCTATGAATGTTAAGTTATTTTCCAGCAAAAGTGTTAATATTGAGTTGAATTGTGAAAACTGTAACTGTACTTTGTTAATGGTGTACATATTTCATGCTGTCTGAAGATTATGTCACAGAGGTGCACTTAGCAATACTGCCCTCAAATAAATAATGACCCGGCAACAGCAGCAGGCACCTTACATAGAAGGGAAACAATATGTATAACATTTTGGTACTTTAGCCTTTAGTTGCAGATATTGCTGAGTAATTTATTAACAACCAGTTGACAACCAGTTCTTTATTCAAAAAGAGACTTGGAGAGACATACCGAGCCTTCCTCCTCCATCTCTAAAATATAGTAGATGTCATCCTCCTTTGGAGAGCTAGCGGGCCTCTGCCACTTCAGACACAGCCAGGTCACCCCCGTCATCTCCAGCTCTGGAGGGAAGGGTGGCAATGGCACACTGCATGAGGTGAACAGGTCCACCACTTCACTGAACTCGCTGGGGAGGGCAGAGAGAGACAGAGGATGGGAGAGAATGGGAGAAGGAGACAGGAGAGACAGAGTGAGGGACACACATGTGCACAGAGATGGAGACAGTGAATGGAAGAAACAGTAACATAAAAATGGACAAAAGGGAGGGTGCCATCCAGGAAATAATCTAGCTCGTTATGGTGCCTACCTTACACCCATGTCATTTTTGGCTGCAAGGCGGAAGGAGTATCTTGAAGCTGGTGAAAGCTTGGTCACTCTGTACTGCTTCTGAGGTCCATAGTAGCACTGTTCATAAATTCCAGTGCCCTTCCCCTTCAGAGAACAAAGTCTTTAGTTTAAAGAACAAGTAACTCAAATCCCATTTTCACATAAAGCAAGGGAGGGCAGTGCAGTGTTCAATATTTTGTGGCTTTTGTGGTAAAAATTACCTCATCCCATTGAAGAATAAAGTTTTGGATTTTGGAACCGTTGTCACATGGAGCCTGTAGATAAGCCATACATAGTCTGGTTATTATGGCTCAGTCACATACATATATAAAATACACTAAAATATACTCCAATGACCATTTGTTTGACTGTTTATGGATACAAAGTGAAAACAATAAATATTTTGGTTTAAGATCCACTATCCTTCATTCAAAATCTAGTGCTAAACATTTCCTTTGTCCAATTGCCATTAATTACAAAGAAGCAATCTTTAGCAATACTAAAAACAAATAAGGTGCATCCAAGTGTGCATACTTTTCTATAGTTGAAGTAATTCAGTGAGGTTTTCACTACTAGCAACTAGCAACTTTAATATAGAATATACCAAGGTAACATACTGGAGGGAATCTCAGCAACAAGGAGAGTTGGGGGATTTTAACTGGATGACCTTTTAGTCATTTGCCAATTTCTTCTACTTTGAGGCTACTAAAGATGACACATATACTGTATATGTGGCAGGTATCACACACAGGTATCAAACCTGTATTAATTGTGCTATGGCTACCACTTCAACAAAATTCATTATAACACAGTTATTATTACCATTTGCAAATATGACAATTTTCTAAATTTTTGGTTAACCTATGGTTCACATTTTTAATAAATGCGTGCTTTCTGTCACATAGATGTTGTTGTTACTTGTTCTCCACCCTTAAATCCCCAATTCCATCAATCATCCAACTGTTTTTACCTTCCACTGGAGTACAATTGTGTTCTTGGTCCCGCTGGCCTTCCTGGGAGGATTTGGAGGATCCGGCTCAGAGCTTAGAGTGGTGAAGTTCACAGCCTCCGACGGACTTCCCTGTAAACAGTTGCAAATGGCCAGGACCCTGAAGAAAGAAGAAAAAGTGGTTACAAAATGCATTAACACAGTAGTTAAAGCAAAAGCAGATTGAGGGTTATGCCAACCTGACATGATAGTCAGTTGCTGGTCGAAGGTCTTCTAAAGTAGCACTTAGTTCTTCACCACTGCAAAGAAAAACAAACAAACAAAAAACATTCTTTAGTGCTGTTTAAAATAACTGTATATTTAAAGCCTTGTAGTATCTTGCCGCTAGTGCTTACCAGTAAATGCTCTTGTACTTCCCATCTTTGCCGCTAAATGAGATTGAGACCTCGTAGCTGAGGGGCTCCAGAGGGCTGCAATCATCCTCCACAGCACTGTTCTCACTCTCTGGCCTGGTGGGTGCACTCCAGGTCACTACTGCTCCTCTGGCCTGTATGTCTGACACCTATCACATGAAAGTGTCAAGGGTTACTATCAAGTCCATACAACACCATCAAACCTATTCCTCATTGGACTTGAAACCTAACTGTTCCAAGTCCAATGAGGGTCACATCCCGTAATAAGTCATGTATCACGTTTTTAAGTCATTTATCATAAGGAAATATCTGATTCTTACATTTCCACAGCCAACACAAAAATCACATTGCTTTGTAGAGGAAAAGAGAGAGGGATCAAAATATCCAAGCTGATGCCATTTTGGGGATAGATTTTCATCACTTGGCAGGGATGTGCTGTGCAACCCTAAGATTTTTCATGCTGTTTTGAGGAGGTTTAAAAATAGCCCGAGCTACACTGCAGGTACTACACTACCAAATGCATATGTGGAAGAACTCAATCAGGTCAAGTCTGCACTTCTTCCTTTCTTCTGCCCTTGGGGGCCAACCTTACTCCTTTCGTCCCCACAGTTAGATTCTCACCCATTTTGACATACCGGTGTGTCAGCAAAGATGGAGAAAAAAAACACTTTCCATTGAAGCTGAACCTTCCCTGTATTAGACATCTTCCCATAACTTTATCCATCATCTTCTAAATAGACTTGTTTTGCTGCTTTTACAGGCAGTTCAGACCTTAGAGACAGTGTATGACAAATACCATCTTATATGAGGTCAAAAAAATTCTATTTCTAGTTCTACTGATTCCCTTCCAGCTGCTGTTACAACAGCTCTTTATTTATCCATATTGCGGCTGAACAGCCCGGCACCATTAAACCAGGATCTTTCAAAAGTTACCGCAAAGAATAAAATAATTTTTGCATATATCTATATTTACATCTGCTGATTTCCTAAATTCTAATATGTAATTATATATTTTAAGCCAGCAAGTATAGTACCATGAGGATGTGAGAGCTTGACTGTTTAATCAAAAACCTCAAACCTTTTAGTAACTGCTAGCATAGTTGTTCGGTGGCACATTTGGGAATACAAATTCCCACATTGATGCTAGTCAGCAGGACTCCTTTCACAAGATATCAGCAAGAATTCACTACAGATGTTAATAGAATGTTTAATGACGCAACACATTTGCATCATTATGGGTTTTCATGAACACAGCGCTAATAGTCACATAAAATCATAAAAAACTGTATAAATTAGATAAAGAAAAAGATGTAATAAGATGAGAGGTGAATACTAACCACTGGTTTACTGATGGCACTCAATAGTGCTTGCAGGGCCTGTGCTTCCTCGTCCAGCTCTGAGGAGAGAAATAATTAAGGCATGTGACATATACTGTTTTAGTTTCTATTTAAAAAGGTAATTCTGACTTAGTCCTATGTGTGCTTCTTGACAGTGTAGTAATGGGTGTAACTTGGCACCATCTACCCAACATAATATCTTTTGGTATAACTACCTTTTGCTTGCTGAACTAATGCTGGGAATATTTAAATTCACCATTAGGCTACAGATCAACTTTCAGAATAAGGAGGTTTATTGAAGGTTTTATTGTGGAAATAGTAATGGTAGGAATTTTGTTAGGACAGTTGCGTCAATAGACATGAATCCAATACACTGCAGCAAGAAGAAATTATGCAATCATGACTGGCCTGCTGCCACAGTCATAGACATTTCCAAGTTCACAAACTAGTTTGCTAATTAGATACATTTGTGTGCTTGTATGCCAACTTTTAACAGAATGCAACAACTCCATTCCCTTTCTCTCAACAATTTATAGTTTTTAAGTAAAAAAATAAATGATAATACTCAGTTAGCTACTCTTTCAGCATGCATTAAGGACATAAACACCTGGGTGAGCTACAATTTTCTGTTGTTCTCTGATCTACTTTAGAGGTGTGGACATTTCTCGATTCTTAGATGCATCGCAATGTGGATGCGGAAGATTCCGCTTTGACGCAGTGACTGAATGTAATCATGAGATTGCAGCCTATGCAAAATTATAGCCTACTAACAGAGATTGGTGATTTTCTGACCTTGGTTGTTGTATTATTAGATTGCAACATTGCTCTCTTGCATTGAAAATAAATCATAAATGTGAAATCCTAAGGCCAGTAAAGATTCACACCTCTAATATATTTGGCCTCAAAGACCTTTAAAACGATTTACCTAAAGATGTAGTTAGTCTAGATGGCACTGAAATGCCCTTCAGTAGCACCGTAAGGAATCTCTGAGTTATCATTTATCAGGATATGTCCTTTAACTCTCACATAAAACAAACTTCATGGACTGCCTTTTTTCACCTACATAACATTGCAAAAAAAGCAACATCCCAACTCAAAAAGATACAGAAAATTAGTCCATGCTCCCAGAAGGCAGGGTTACTTGTGATTCCTAGAGCCCCCAAAAGTAGAATGGGAGCCAAAGCCTTCAGCTATCAAGCTCCTCTCCAGTGGAATCAGGACCCAGTTTGGGTTTGGGAGGTAAGGCTTTGCTTTTTGATAAAGCTTATAGTTAGGGCTGGCTGAACCATCCCTTAGTTACGCTGCTACAGGCCTTGAATGCTGGTGACTTCCTATGATGTACTAAGCTCCTCTCCCTCTCCATCTGTATCGATCCTTATCCCCTTAAAGCATGTTACCAACTCAAACATCTTCTCTCTCCCATATATTTATGCTGTCTCGTCTATCTACTCTCTCCTTTTGTCACCTTGTGCAGGTGTTTCTGCCTCTGGAGTAGGCTTGGATAGTATCAAGTTATTTAGAAATCCCAAAAGTATGATTGTAAATAACATCAAAAACTCTTAAATTGTTAATTTTCTGTGAGCTTGGGTCAGATTTGAGTGGGTATGTTTGCTCAAAAGATGTTCTGTGCTTTGTCTTGTAACGTTAGTGGCACAACACATTGCCGCTTTTAATAATCGCCATAATCTCCCTGTGGGAAGAATGAACATCTCTGACTCGCTTATTTCTTTGACTGTCTCTCAATCTCATCTCCCCTGTGTCACACAGGCTGTGTGTGCATCTCACTCACTGAGTCGGGTCGCAATGCACAGATTTGATTGGCTGAGTAGGGTCATGTGAGATGATTCTGAGCTGCTAAACAATTGCCGTAAAGAAAGAAGAAAGAAAAGCTGCGCTGGTTAAAATAGAAAACCTCGGCATTCTACAATGACTTCTAACACCAGCATCTCAACTTTTATGGGATTTTTTGTTTTATTGTTTTTACAAAAATACTGCCATATAGCGTATACCATGGTGAAATTTCAGGAAGGTATGAAAAAATAGCTACCACCCAAGCCTACTCCAAAGCTGTAGAGTTTGGATCTATGATTGCAAGCCAACTACACTGCCCCCATGTTCCTGCTCAAAACCGGCTGCTACAATTAGTAATATTTGTCTTCTTCATTATTATTGCCACTACCAATATTAGTTCAATTTTTAAAATTTATATCATTACCACTGCCATTACCATTACTTCACATATCTATGGGGAAGTGTGCTACTGAATGTTGTACTTCTTTTTTTTTCTTTGCTACTGTCACTGCTTGTTCATGGTGGGAATTGTTAGGTTTTTGCAAATAATTTTATGAAAAGTACAATCCAGACCTGCTCCACATTAAAAGGGCCTTGAGATAACTTCTGTTATGATCTGGTGCTATATAAATAACATTTAATTGAACGACATTACATTTTAGTGGTAGACTGCAGTGTTCCTAGATTTCCGCAATCTTCTTGAAGTCATAAGGTGAAATCATTTTTTCCTTAATTTTAAAAATTGACAGTAATTCCTTATTATTCACTGGTGTCGCAAAGTAGCTGTGTTAAACTCCATGATTAATGAGCAGTCAGAGTTCATGTAATCAAGAATAATGTTGGCCGTGTTGCTGATCCCTCACTGCCACCAGCTGCTGCAGCTAATGAGCACTATTCTCTGCGCCTAAACACAACAAACTCCTAACATCTAGAAATTGCTGTGTGTCAGCCCAATTATAAACCTCAACAAACCTCTACCCTTTAACCTCCTTACCTCCTGACTCTCCATTTTTCCCTCTGCTTGTCTGCATGTCAGGGCTGACCACTGCATGGCTGAGATGCCCCTGATCCACTTCCAGCCCTTTCCCTCCGACGCCATTGTGAATGTCCACTGTCGGCGGGCTGCTGCAAGTCTTCTGTGGAGAAGGGGGAGGGCTGTCCTTCACTTGCCCTCCTCCTCCTCCGCCTCCCTGACGTTCCTTCAGTTTCTTTTGCAACCGCTCGTAGGTTTTACTAGTTCTGTCGTCTCTGTGAACAAACGGGGGGCGTCCATGTTGGGAGTGAGAATCTGTAGAGACTGAAGGAACAAAAAGGCAACACTTGTTAGTTTGTTCAGACACAGATGGCAGCACGCATGACAGCACGCACGACAGCACGCACCTTAGTCTAGTGCGATTACTGAATGACTGGAGTGGAAGTTTTAGATTTGTTATTAATTTTGTGTTGATTGGTCATATCCGTGCAGATTGCAAAATAGATATATTTCGCGGCTCTCTTCAGATTGCTCTCCCTGATATAATGTTTCTTCTAAGAAGCCTACTCCTACTTTGCTTAAGTAGGAGCAGGCCTAAGTTAATGGCCTTACCTAGGCGTCTGTGAGGCATTGAGCAATGGAATAACTCCATTAAACGAAGCTGTGGAATTTCATCACTGGTGACAGGAGAGGGATTTTGGATTAGAGTGGGTGCACTTTGGATCTGCGTGGAACAAACTCCGCTTTGTTGGGCCATACATTGCATTGGTTCTTGTGGAGTTTTCCTCCTTCATGAAGTTGATTGCAACATCACTGGCTACTTTGGGGGACGCAAAGAAGTGCATTGAATGACGTTTTCAACAGCAGTTTTTCTCCTTTTCTCCTTTCTCCGTTTTTAACAGCAGCTTTTCTAAATCACATTTTAGTTACTAATGCCTAAAATGACTCTCGATGTATGCCTCAAAAAAGGCAGTGCCTTGTTCTTATTTTACTGTTAATCTCAGGAAATATACTTCCTAATTCTGGCCCCAACATTAACAGATTTAGTACTCCTGAAGATGTTTGTAGTTTATTACCAAAAATGGACTTGGCCAGGACATGGGCTATTCAAACAGATAAAGATGTCCTAGTAACTTCTGAAACCTGGCTTAAAAAAATCTTAGATAAGGAGATTGTGAGTAATGGCTATAGAGTTTTCCATTGTGATGGTCTAAAGACTAAATTTAATACCAGGATCTTATTTTCTCAATCTACTATTAAACAATTTGAGATCTTAGAATTAAACCTTGAAATACCCAAAGGTCAACATATTACTGTTATTAGCTGTTACAGACCCCCTTCTGCTGTTGCTGATGCCTTACTAAATATGATAGAATTTTTCAATGAACTTGACAGCAGTGACATTGTTTTAGTTGGAGATTTAAACTGACTTAGACTGGTTATCCTCTGTGTCAGATGATTATAAAAATCACTGTAATGGTTTAAATCTTACACAGATAATAAATAGTCCCACTAGACCTTATACCAAAAATCCTAACAAATATACTCTTATAGACCTGTTTTTGATGAACAAACCTCATAAATAGTGATCTTGGAGTAAGTTTTTGAATGATTTTTCTTACTTTGACTGGGACAGAATTTTACTTATTGACAATGTGGAGCTAACTTGGAAATATATTTATGATGTTTCTTTTTTAGAATTGTTGACAAGCATGCTCCTTTCCAGAGGTTAAGAGTAAAGGGACGTGATAACGCATGGTTTATTCCGGAGCTGGCTAATCTTCTTCAGCAGAAAAACCATGCCTGGGCTAAAGGCAGGCAATCTGGGACAGATTCAGACAGCTGAGCAATCGCTGCACCTTTTTTATTAAAAAGGCAAAATCAGATCTTTATCTAGCAGCTACTACAGGAAACCTAACCAATCCCCAGAAATTCTGGATAGCACTGAAATCGGTTGGCACTTTAAATTCACATAATAAATTACCTCCATGTATTATCAATGACAAAGCCGTCATATCAGAAAAGTCTGCAATGTGGGGGAGTGTTTTAATAAGCACTTTGTGGAAGCTGGTTCCTTGTTTGAGCGTCAGCTCCTTGCAAGCAATTCTTCAGGACCGTGCCTGAAATCTGTGCCGAGTAAAGAGCCCTTTTGCCTAATGCCTTTCTCTGTTGCAGATGTGCAAACAGCTCTCATTGCTTTGGACCCTAGTAAATCCTCCTGGTCCTGATAGTCTAGAGTTGTTATGTTCGGCAATAGGTGGCGCGCAGGCCAGTATCGGTCCACCAGCAATAATATCTGGCCCGTGGCCTGATTGCTTTGATAGCAAAAAAAAAAACCAACAAAAAAACAATTGATAGCGGCTGGTGCTGAAATAGATCTCAGTCATGACAGCTACAGTTACTCACACTGTCTTCCTCTTAAGTGATTGTGCTTACAACATAAAAGCGCGAGAACTTCTTGTGCAGCAATGCTTTATGGCTTATTGAGAGCTTTTACTTTGAAGAGTTCTGAACGACATTCAAAAGAGACTCTGGCTTGCTTGACACACCTCTGAAAAAGCCGTCAGTGAATGTGTTTGGATTGGATTCCATTGGTTTCTGAATGCGGATCAAACGCTGGTACGCACACAAACTGCAACTCATGCTTTATTGTGAGCATGTGCAAAAGTGTCCTTAGAATCAATTTGTTTAACAAAGCAGAAAAAAATACCCACAGTTAATTGTGATAGATCGTGCAACCTTCCAAATAGGAGTCCTGCACAGTACCGACTGAGCTAAACATGCGCGCAAGTATATAAAGATTTGAAATAGTTGGACTTTGTTGTAGCCCGCCATGTAACGGCTTGAAAAAAGTTTGGCCTGATGCCAGACTTATTTGGGGTCCACTGGTCTAGAGGCTTATTTTTGCGAATAGCTACCTATTTCAATCATTATTAACCTCACCCAAGTCAACAATGGTTGGTAATCAGACATTGGTTGGTAATCAGTTAAAGGACTATTTAGTTTCCAACCATATTTAGTCTGACTTACTGTCTGGGTTTCAAAAGCAGCACAGTACTACTAGTGCTACAATGAAGGTCATTAATAACATTATTGAAGCAATGGACTGCAAGAACACCTGTGTAGCTATTTTTATAGATTTATCGAAAGGATTTGATACAGTGAACCATTGGATTTTACTGGAAAAAGCTACGCAAGATTGGTTTTTCTGATCATACTGTTGCTGGTTTACCAACTATTTGGCAGACAGAACTCAGTGTGTTTATATTGACGATCTCGAATCACTGAATGTGTCTATTGGTGTACCACAAGGATCAGTCTCGGGTCCAATTTTATTTACTATTTATTTTAATTTCTTGGGTCAAGACATCCCACAGGCTCCATTTTTATGCTGATGATACTGTAATTTATTGTAAGTCTGCTACTTTACAGCAAGCTTTTACTTATTTACAATCTACTTTTAACCTTGTTCAGGTACAACTGTATCAGCTTAAGCTAGTTTTGAATGTTTTGAACGCTTTTTTCAAAATATAAGAAGTCTCTGGACAGTCTTCCAAGTATTTTTACTATACATGGTGAGCAGATCGAACAAGTCCAATTGTACAAATATTTAGGTATATTATTAATTGATGATCAGCTCTCTTTCAAATCGCACATTGATAAACTGGTACAAAAGCTCAAACTAAAAATAGGATTTTGTTTTTCTTAGAATACCAGGAGGAGCCTTGGCGACCTTTCTCTCTGCAGAGTGACCTGCTCTATAGAAATGCATCAGGCCGATGTTTATCTTTATTGGACACTGTCTACCATAGTGCACTGAGATTTGTGACTGGATGTAAAGCATCAACACACCATTGTACCTTTTACAAAATGATAAACTGGCCCTCATTATCAGTGAGGAGGTACATACATTGGCTTACTTTTATTTACAATCTTCATATCTTTGCACTTATGTCACGCAACATCATTTCCTATTATTTGCACTCTGGTAACTTGTATTTGTTATCTGTACGGTCCGTACAGAGCTCGGTAAGACAGTCTTTAGTTAATTTTTTTTTTAAAACAACCCAGGGACTGCAGGCTCCTACTCACCCTGCTCTGAGTAGATATGAGCTGGATGGTATTGGGAGATGTACTGAGAGCTCATGTCACCCACACCCCCCGCCATGCCAGTGTACAGGTGGGGTGGAGGGGGCATCATGGCAGGGTGTGGGATGAAGGCAGGCAGGTGGGCATGGGGTGGAGGTGGGGGGTGGTGGAGAGGGGAGTGGCCCCCCTGGGTGGAACTCTGGTTGCTGAGGTAAAACCAGAACCCGCCGCACTCCATTCTCTTCTATGATCTAAGAGGAAACAAACAACAGCACAGAAATCAGATATCAACACTGCTCTTTCACAAGTCTGGCAAGAGGCCAATGCGAAACATTGCACTGGAAATAGTATAGAAGGAATACCTGTGAAACGTATCCAGGAGGCACATAGATTGGAGGCACTGAACCATTTGGAGACATCATGGGAACCTGAGCAGGACCTGTGAAGCAGGACAGGGCAAAATCAAACACTTTCCCTTAGGGCAAACAGCTGTTTCATCTGTGGTAAATGTGTTGAGAGTGTTCGAGTAGCACACTGGGCTAAAATTTAAACCCCACTGACCCGATTCATTCAAGCTCTCGCATGGGCCCAACAGCTAATAAATGCGTGTCACAAAGTCTCTCTCGCACACATTTATGAATATACTGACATGAAATTACCTCTCATCTGTCCTGGACATCCTTTTACAACTTTGACAGCTGTAAGTTGTTTTTTGTAATGTTCAAATGTTTTTATTAAAAGAGTAATGTAAGTTGAACTATGGGATTTATAGTTTTGTTTTTGTTTTGACCATAGTATCAAATTGTTATCGGTCTATTCTACTAAACGGCCTAATAATGATTGTTACTCTAGTTTGTGTTACTCAGTACTCAGTACGCTGTTGCTATGGCAAAAATACCAGAACTGTAGCAAATTCAGAACACGTCAAAACACCACATAATAGTTGATGAATTTATTCAAAATTGACCCAGAATCCCACATCTGCAACAGAATTTTAAACTTGGTGATCAAATAAGGCTTTATTGACTTCTCTCCATTTTTCTTACAGCATTTTTGCCTTTTTAATCAAAGCCATTTATTTCACAACAGACAGTAGTATATCTTTTGTATTGCTGTACTGCCTATCTAAGCCTTGAAAGTGCTCCGACACTTTAAACAGCCAGTCATCTTAAACCTTCTATGCAGATAATAAATTGACCTTTACTTCTACATCACTAGACAACCATAATAATTCATCCCATTTTGCCACCTATGGCATATGAAACTTGGTAGGTTTCCACTGGAGCCATCCTCAGACATTACCTCTGTAGGGGGACAATCCCCATGAAGTCAATTCACTCTTCTAAACCAGCTGCATTTTCAATGACTATTTCATTTTCTAAATACCTATGAGTAAGAAAAGGCAGAGAAATGCATTTTTTAAATACTGGCAAATGCAAGAAGACCACTTTACAAAAGTGCTGAGAAACAACAAAGTTTCCTGCGTGGCTCTGTTGTAGGGGCCAGTGCAGCGGCTTAGCTCAGCTCAGAGAAGTGACAGCTCAGCAGAAAGCCTGGGAGAGAGACAGAGAGAGGGACCTCTGTGCCAAGTTTGCACACTCGCATATTTCTCTTCTTAGAAACCATAAACCATATACAAGGCATAAACATAAGGGCCCTAACGCCAGATGTCATGCAGGAGAGTAAAAAGATCCACAATACACACTGACCTCCCAGCAGTCTGCCTGAGGAAGAGATTTCTTTCATTTTGTCAGAGCTGGTGTAAGCAGAGAGAAGGCAAATCTAAATGACCAGCCATAATTGGTCCATGACTACATCAACTGGTCTGTGTAAAGATACACTAAAACCTCCCACTTCTAACCTCTAACACCACCCCTTCAGGTGCTGAAGTCCAGACTCCACCTCTCAGAGGGAGAGTAACAGCAAGTGAGTGTTGACATATGGACTGTTTGTAAAGCAAACCTAGTTAAAACAAATATAGTCTAACACAACAGCCCTGCAATAAATCCTACCTTCATGAAGTTTATAAAGTTATTGTTGAAACTGTTTTCAACAGGTGCTGATTCAACTTTATGTTATTTTTGGAAGTCGAAGTATGTGGTTGCATTTGGATTGTATTGTGTTTTACTGAGAAATACTTAGTCTACTCCATTTATACAGAGAGTATACTAAATAGTTTGTGTAATATAAGAGTCTCTGTGGTTTGCAGATTTCTTCCACTCCTGCATTCTTGTTCTTAGCCATAAAATCCACTAACTCCGGCTCCGTGACGGTTGCGGGAGTTAATTGCGCCATTATAGTCAATGCTTGTGAATCCACCAGACGCAGACTCAATGCGTCCCAGAAGCGGCTCTCCATTCCGCAAAGAATAGGTAGCAAGTCTACTGTTGCCACAAGCTACATCAAGCAGCACAGCGCAGATTGAACCGGGCAGGAAGTCAGACACAGAACGACATAGATAATCCGGTCAATTTTCAAAATCACACACACTGTGGAAACTCCTAATAGTAAAATCACAATAAACATGGTTAAAAACAGACACAAAAAGAAATAATTTAACTACGTAGCCTACTTAATCATAGTAGAAGCACAAAAAGCAAACACTAATGACCAAAATCAACAAAATCTAAACATGTCAACAAAATCCGGCAGACAAAATGCTCTGATTCTGAAATGCTCCTTGTGGAATACACAGCCTGAAGTTGACAGAACGAAACGGGGTCAGAGGGAGCTGTGAAGAAGTTAGCAGAAGCATAAAAAGGACAAATTAATAACAAGTCAATAACTTGGACCAAGCTGCACGGTCTGCTGCTAAAACACTTCTGAGACGCTTCCAGTGGACTTTGACGCCGGGCTATGGATGCACCAAAACCGTGGCACAGCCTTAATGGTGCCGTAGCCAGATTCAGTGTATTCCTGGCGTTACACCGTTTTCTGATTTGCTCTGCTACATCTTATCGAGACTATATTAGCTGTGTTGAATTAGTCTCCAGTGTTGGCACCAAATGCTATCATTGAATAAAAAATAATCATTTCTTTGCCATTCTTTATCAAGGGACCAGTTTTGAATATGTAGAGGAAGGATAAGAAGCAGCCACAATGAACTGGTAGATGCAAAGCTGCAGGTGACAGGCATTTAGGCTAGTGCAATTTGTGCCAACCAGAAAACCTTCAACACTTCATCAAGGTAAGTAACATCTATTATTACGTTGGCGGCTGTGGCTTAGAGCGGGTCGGCCACTAATCAGAAGATCAGCGGGTCGACCCCCGGCTCCTCTAGTTCGCATGTCGAAATATCCTCGGGCAAAATACTGAACTCCGCAGGTGTGAGAGTGTGTGTGTGTGTGTGTGTGTGTGTGTGTGTGTGTGTGTGTGTATGATTAGTTTCTTTGAACTGACGCCTGGCAACTTGCATGGTAGCTTCTGCCATCAGTTTGTGAATGGGGTGAATGTAAATCGCCCTGAGTGGTCGGCAGACTACAAAGGCATGCTATATAAGTGCAGTCCATTTATTAATTTATTATGCTAGTGTTTAACTGAACATGACTCGCACCATGTTCATATCACTGGTTCTAATCACAATTTGCTCACTTCACTTATATCCCAACTATACAGACAAATGACATTATTTATTTATTACTTACTAGATTAATGGTATAGTAAGTTGGCATTGGTGAATTAGGTTGACAAAGCTGACCTGAAGTAAATAGAGATGAAATGTCATTATAATGTATTGTATTTTTATGCAGCAGATAAGCTATATTTACTATTTAGTTTTCTCATGAAAATAGCAATAATGCACTAAATTGAACTGTCTCAGAAACTCAAACATCAACATGATCCACGTTGGCACAGGCCTGGATTAGATATTAAAATAAACAGACATTTCCCAAAACATCGGAACCCTCTACTCACTGTCTGGCTGGAAACATCTTTTAACTACTAATGCCAGACAGTCTCGTAATTTATTACTTTCTGTTGGTAGAAAAATGATAGGGAATATACTGCATTAGTCTACCTTCCAATAAACTTCATTGAAGAAGACCAATAGTCTGTAGGCCTCTTATACTAAAATCAAAAGGGCAAAGAGCTTTGAAGGCCCTCTCAGTGCACCGAACCAGCAGACTGATAGGCAGTGAGTCATTTCCCTACCTAATAACACAATCACACAACAGGCTGTGTGAGGACGAAAATCTCAATTCAGGGAGCATGGGAGAGGTTAGCTTGAATGAAGGCAGTCACACTGGCTCAGCCCTCATTGATTTCAAATACAATATCATTTGAGTGGGAATTCAAAAAGTGTAATGTTAACTCCACTCACTTTGAAGAATAATAAATCATGGCATGCTTATGTCAGGTGCCGCTGTGCACCTGCGTGATGACTGATTAAGGCAACTCCAGTTAGTGCCACTAATGCTGACTAACAGGAAATCTGATGAATCACACTATCATTCAAAATGCCATTGTTTGACCGTTTAGAATGAAAGGCTTTTTGTGGGTCGGCTTGGAGAGTGTAGGGAAAAGAAGACCACCAGAAAGCATAGGTGAGGGAAGATGAGGGAGCCGCACACATCTAAGAGAGAGAGAAAGGGAGGGAAGAGACACAGGGTGGAGAATGGGGGGGGGGAAACACCCACTCTTTTACATCAGACTGACGCACGAGTGCTGACAGAGATCAGATAGAAAAGGCCACATCCCCTTCCCCTCCCCGAGTCAACTGGAGCATTGGTTGTGCTGACGTGGCCGTGGAGTGCCAGCCTTCCCGAGGAAGCAGCCACGGGAAAAACATCAGTCCTCCTCCACAGAACGGCAGGCTGCCACTGAGCCAAGAATAGCCACAAACAAACTGCCCGTTCTGGCAGTGTAAACATGGGCTAGGCTACACTTTGGGAACACCATCATCTCCCGTCAACATCACATAACCTGCCTTCACCTCGCTGTCTCCTGAGGCAGACTGACAGGATCAATTGGTGCGGTGTGTCTAAGTCGAGACGGGGCTGGAGGTTACCGAAGGAAGATGGGGATAATTGTTCAGGTTGGGTGAAAAAGCCGAAGGAGAGACTTATCAAAAGCCAGTTACATGGCCACACACATGCATGCACTTACACAGATGCGCAAGGGTGGTGAGGCCACATTGAACACCCACCTGTTTCCTCTTGTCTGAAAATGGATCGAGATCATAAGAAAACAAACTCAAGTGGGACTTTGTGGAGGTCTTTTAAGGCTTACTGCAAATAGAGGAAACTTGGCAGACGTGGCTCTGAAATAACAGCAACAATCCAAGCAAACTGTCAGGTTTAATCACATATACAAATGAACCCTCAATTAGATATGAAGAATAAAAAGAAGCAGAGACTGCAAGCTAGAGGCTGGCTGGGTTAAGAGGCGGATCAAGAAAGCCACACAAGACAGGTAGAAAGACAGTGAAAGAGTGGTTTCATACGGGAGCTCTCAATAAGCTCTCAATAGCAACATGATGAACTGTGAGCCTATAAAGATGGAGCAGGCTTGATAATTAATTATAACTAATAAATTGTCTCCATCCACCAATAAAGAGGAGAAAGAGGATAGGCAAGGGAAGGCAAACAGACTAACTGACAGAGGTTAATAATTACAGCCAAGCAAGGGAACGAGGCTAAGTACTGAACTGCCAATATTACAAAAAAGTTAAAACTAATCTTAAATTTTAGTGATGATGCTGTGCCAAGTGGTTCTCTTTTCGCAAGACATTTTCAGGCAGGATAGGTATTCCATATGGGGATGGTACCTACAATAAGCTTAACAATGTATTAGCAGAAACCACAGATGTTTATGCTTGTCCTCTACAACTTCTTCTCTACAACATGCCAGTTGGCATCCAACCACCACCAATTCAGGCATATAGAGGAGGGAGCAAGTGGAAAAAGAGGAAAAGGACATTCTGCGTTGATCTATGTGCGAACCAGAGTCTGAGGGTGGATGCTGTAAAGTAAAACAATTTAATAAGAATAGCCTTTTTTAGTTAGTAAACTTTGCCTGAATTCATGATATTTTAAGGCGTTTGCATGGTTCTTGCAACACCACCAGCATGAATGACATTTACAGGAGAGGGAATCAGTAACCTTCGTGTTTGTGTTTATTACAGAACATCACACTGCTGCTGCTGCTCTCAGCCAGAAGAATTCAGCACGAGAGAAGGGCCATGACCACAGGGGCTGGATTTAAATAATGAATTATTTGGCTCAGTTCAGGACATTAACATTCTATTCTAAAACCACTGTCTCCTCCTCCAACAAGAAGCTAACCTCACAAACCCAGCAGTGACGTTGATCATTTCAAAGGAAATAACATAAACAGCTGACTGGACATGGAACTGCCCTTCTCCAGTCATCCCACCCCTGACTAAACTTAGAAGAAAAACAAAAAGGTTTTGTTAGACACTCTCCTTTTTTATCATCTTCTATCATCCTCTTTACCTTTTATCCCTCCCCTTTGGTATCAACGCAGCAATGGGAGAATGAGCCACAAGCTCAGTCATTCTTAGAGCTACACACTGTGGAAGCTGTGAATGAACCGCACCATCCGCACGCATATGTTTATATGCTTGTCCACTCGCATACAGAACTCCCCTTATAGCAAGGAGGATGAAATGGCCTCTCTAATTAGCCTCCCTTGCTAAAGGCCTCTCCTCCAAGGCAGATATCAAAAAAGGCAAATGCCTTCTATAAACTGCTTTTAACAAGATTGTCTGTTCATATTAAGCAGTCTGTCATGCGCTAACACGTAGCAATTACGCACATCCAGCTGCTAAAAATACATGATTGAATACTCGATTGTTGTTGGATGGAGCCAAACCTGAAAATCTGTGTAAATTAGATCATCCTGGCTGTGTAACTGTGTCATGCTGTCCCTGTCAGTACATACTAGGGTTAAAGGTGAAAGCATGAATATGCACAACAGACACTTAAGTGAATAGGAATAGTCTGTTGTTGTGAACACACAACAAACAAAACCAACCAACCACATGCGCATGTGTGCATGGATGCCCGCACGCACACTCTTCTTCCTCCCTCGTTGCACCGCAAGCGGTGAGTCATCCCTCTATTCACGTCACCGAGAGATGAGTGCACCCTGTGACAGGCCAGTTAGTAGCAGTCACACTGATCTATGTGGCACCTCTCAGCTCTTTGTTTCTCCTCTGATGGAGAGACTATGTATGCTCACTCCCTATTAGGAAGGTTTACTCAGCTCATAATGGGGGGCCGGTGTGGGAGCTCAGTCAGACAGGAGTAGGGAGAAGTGCCCCTGCTTGAGCAAACTGTATGATGGCTTCCTGCCTTGGCAGCATCACTTTATATCACTGCTTTTGCTCCTTTGTCATCTAAACCTGGAGGCCTGACGCCTATTGCACATACCTATTGTACCATTGTTAGTCATATTCATCACAGGGCATAGTCAAAAGCTACACATAAGATATACCACTGTCTTTCAAGAGTGAGATATTAAGCACTGGTCTATACATGGGTCATTAAATATATGCTAAAATGTCGAAGGCCTCCCTGCTGTGGTCACTAAGGGTAGCAAACATTATTCATTCACTAACCTTTATCATGCCATCATCCTTTTTTCTGTATTAAATCAAATTAACCATTTAAGAGAAAAACAGAAGCCTGTAAACACGGAGGGATGTCTGTGGAGCAAGCCATAAACAAAGAAAATCACTTTCAGATCTATGTTTTCCCAGGCAACTACATTTTATCATAATCGTTTACAATTATGGACCCACAGCTCTACCTCCTACAACTACTCCTCCAGCTGTCTTCCGTTCACAATGTCAGCAATGTGTTGGAGCCAGACTTCATTGTTGTTGTCACAAAGCCAGCGCAATCATCAACAATTGAGGAGAAGGAAATGACAAATAGGAATGTGTAACACATCTTCCTCAAACATCGCCTATCTGCCCTAACTCCTCTGCCAACACACTGTAATTATACCATATGCCTATTTTACATTATGATAGTCAGTGCACAGCCCATTTTATCATCTGTCAAATTAGCAGGAAGAATAGCATGCCAAATGACATACAGGTAGCAAAGCCGATGAGGGGATAAAAATGACTAGGCGTTTATGTAACACAAGAGTTTTTTATGGGTAAAATGCAGGGATGACACATAAAATTTAATTTTGGACAGTATTTTAAAACAGTCACTCAATTTTGGGAAAGTATATTTTCAAAAAAAGTTTGAACTTCAAACCCAATTCTTAACGTTAACCAAGTCATTGTCATCAAATTGACTTCAAATCTTTAAGTCAATAGCTAAGTTGCTGCAACTGCACTGCAGGGATTTGGGAAGAGGCTGGTGAAGGTGTTTTGCTTAGTACCAAAAGTATGTTTCAACAGAACAGGGGAGAAAAAACAGCTTGCTGCAGTCAGTGCTAGCGAGCTAGCTTTAGCTAACTTAAGCCTTTTGATATAGCTAACATTAGGCATTTGTTGATAAGAAAGATGAGTTTGATGTACCTCGGACAGGATTTAGTAAAAGCAAATTTACCAGTGACTTTACTTGTCACCTTCCATAGTTCTGATTGGTTTTAGGTCTACCCAATTGCGTCCAAGTTAAGCACCTACGAGTGCTTAACAAGATAAGATGAGGTTCTAGGTCTAAAAAGTCTCTTAATTCGTCATAATTTTCTACACGTACAGGCACAGAGATTCTAAGCTCATTTGATTTTGTTTTACCTCTTTCAAAAAATGTTCATATACATTTTAATAAATCAGCCACAAACAAATGTACAGTAAAAACCCCTGCCTGTGTTGTGCTCCTGAAAAAGTGCAAAAACATCACCTTTTCTTTAAACATAATCTCCTTGTATGGATGTTTATTTTTACAGGTGACCAAATTAAATACTCAAAGTCACTGAATCCAAGCAAATGTCTTTTTGAGAAAGTAAATTAATTATTTGAGTTTCTGTTTTGCTTACGTTTAGAGTTATCTTATATTACCGTACACATAAAAGAAGAAACATTTATTGCACTGAATCACCTCAATATTAGGAAGATTTTATTGTTAAGATATTCACTTCAGCTATATTGCTCAGTCCAAGATATTTTCCATATTTGCTGTATAAATAAATTTAGACAAGTCTCTTAGCTTTCCATAGATGTCAGGGTATAGGGCAGACTACTAAGTGCTAAGTACCATTAAATGATTTATACATTTCTTGAAGCAGAATTACACTGAAAGGATATACAGAGCAACAGAACAGCTTTCTTACCTGTGATACACTGAAATTGACCATCCTCTCGTCGAATAGTGAAGGCCTCACCTGGGTTTACCTGCACCAGGATTACCTGTGGCAAAACAAAGCAACACATCATTTGACCAATCTAATCTAAATTAACTTTCACGCTTGTTCTACAGGGAACAGTTTTTAAAAATTATTTTGGTATTTATTAAAACCGAAGACCCATTCGGACATTGACAATTTTACGTGGTGGCATTTATGTAAGCAGAACCACAGTTGAGTTCTAGTAAAAGTCGCTTTGGCATCGTACAAACACAAAATCTTCTCGACTTCTGCAAATTTCTCTCCATAGCTCTAGTGTAAATCAAAGCAGCAATGTTTCTGTGTAAAGCACGCAGTGATCTGAAACCATGTCAACATATAGGGGACACTGGCAGAGGAAGGTCCAAGCTAAACAAATAACACAGCCTCAGTAAGAACAAAAAAGCACAAAGATGTCCTCTATGGGACAAATGCTCCAGCCTCAGATAGGTCACCTTTAACTTTCAATCACCCCCAGCAGTTGTTTTCAGGACAAAACCCCATTAAGTAACAAAATCAACAGGAGAAATTAACTGAGAGCAAGACTCACAAACTATGGGGCTGAGGTGGCAGCAAGCCTTTCTCCAATGTTGAATGTGGTCCTCAATTTAGCTGGGGGGATAAACAAAATTTGCAAAAACCTCTTCCACATTTTTTTTTAAAATGGGAAATTTAAGTGAGAACACCAATGACCACTGACATACCTGGACAAATCAACCCATCAATAGTACACCTTGTGTGTTGACTGTAACACACACACACACAATCAACACAAGCTCATGTTCTACATCGACTTTCACTGTAAATTTCAGGAGATTTCATCCATAGAATGTAGGATTGTTGTTAAGAGTCAGTATAGTATAATAAATACAGCTTTGAGTTTACAAATCAAATATGTATTTTAAGTTCATATTTAGTTGGACAAACCATATGAAGGACTTAAGAGTTGGTGGATGGATGACTTTAATGACTCAATAACTGGAACAACATGACAAGCAGAAAAATATCAATAACAACCACTGTCTCTGCAAAAAGTAATAAAACAGCTTGGCCTAATCGTGGATAATAATTGAAACTCAAAATTTTAAAACTGTTTGTCTTACACAACAATATATTTAAACAGCTGCTCATTTTCTAAATCAATAAAAAATGTTTGACTTTTTAACTTGTTAACTACTACAAGTACGTGTTAATGTAATGTAAATTTACTTTTGTCAGTGTCATATTAAATAAATCAAAAAGTAACTATAACATAAAAACAACAACGACCTGTACATTCCAGAAACATTCAACAGATGTTGCCTACAGATGAATAAATATTAATATTTATAATTTAAAAAATGACGCTTTTATCCTAAGCGACTTACAATTGCTATATATGTCAGAGGTCGCCTCTGGAGCAATTAGGAGTTAAGTGTCTTGCTCAGGAACACGTTGGTGTATGTCACAGTGGGAATTGAACCCAGGTCTCTCATATGAAAAATATATCCACTTCACCATCCCAACACATAAACTATGAAAACTGAAACAGGAAGTAAAGGAAGTCGAATATTATATAAACCCATTTTTGACATAATAAAAAATAACAATTAGCCTCTAACTAAAAATATTGTGTCAATATTCTAAATGACAAATGGGGTGAAATTGTGACTGTTATTGAACGGTTTCTCCCAATACCAAAAATAAGTTATAAGGCGTTACATACATTTTTAATCGTTAAGCATAAACCGTTATGAACAGTTTTAAACTGTTAATATTGCATACCATTTATGGATTTCATCATGGCTGTTAGAAATCTCAGCAACACTGCTACCCTACACTGAGTCATGCTGGTTCTGTCTTTACAAAAGAATTAAGTGTCAGAACAAAAAAAGGTGCATTTTGTCCAAGGAACAATCTTTTAAAACCATTTCATGTTTCTGACATTCTCACTCCCTCTTGACAGCAATCAAATAAAACAAAAATGATTGAACAGAACTGAAGATTAGCCATCTTTATTTCATTCACTTCATCAACAGGTCCGATTGTGTTAATAAAATCCATGAAACCCCTCTGAAACCCCACTAATCATCTCAAATTCATCATTAACATACTCATATAAACTCCAAAACAACACATATAACTAGGTTTTTGTTGCCCGGCAATGTGTGTGGGCGCTAGTTACCTCACTCTTGTGGAAGTCGCTGTCATAGAATCTACACTCCCCTGGCAGAGGGCTTTGGCTATGGTTCTCTTCAAGCACAGAAATCATCAGCACCTCCATCTCTGACACTGCTCCCATTCATGCGCTCAGCACGGAGAGGAAAGAGCCCTTTGACTGCCACACACAGAAGCTCATATGTTCATACACACCCACACAGGCAGCGTCAGCAGCAAGTGTAGATGGGGGCTTGTGGGGTAGGCTGAGGGGGGGGGTCTACCTTTTCAAATGTAATCCACAACACTGGAAGTTACATTTGAAAGCAATACTGAGAGACATTCATTGCACGTTCATAAAAATAAAAGAAAGGAAAGTATGCTTGCAAAAGATCTGACTGCTACTTACTGTTGCCCGCATTGCTTATTCTCATTCAGGAGTCGCTATTCACGCTGTCACAAAGAAAGGAAAAGATGCTCCAGGGTCTATCAGACCCTTCACCACTTCAACCAACCCTCATGAGAAATCACATGACCTGCAATGCTAACACATCTGGATGGGCTAATCCTTTACACCCTCCACTTCCATCAACTCCTGCACAAAATACAGGAAGAAACTGGCGAGAGGTAAGGAGTGCAGCAGGAGCTATGTAGGCGGATGGGGCTTAGTCTCTTCCACTCGTTGTAGCCTTTACAGAAAGCGTGGCGTGAATCTCATGTTTGCTTAGCCTGGTTCAGCCTCATCTGCTCCATAGCGGCACACTCTGCAGCAGGCGGCTTGTTCACTCTTGCCTCTGGCTTCAGTACAGCCTCCCTGCCGTCATGTATCCACAGCAACCCCTTCAACAAATAAGCCACAGCGATGTCCGCGCCAAACCTTCAGAGAAGGGACTGAAACCTTATCAGCAGTGGCCACTCTCCGGAAAGGGAGGCGGATGAACCCAAGAAAACATGACCAAATTTGAGAAGGACTGGATGATGCCTCAGTTTGCTATTCAGTTTCCTTCTTGCCTGTCAATGGCTGTGCCAGCTCAGTTAACGCCTGCTCTGCTCCTTAATTTGGTTAATTTAAATAGTATTCCATCAGGGTGTGATAATAGCGCAGCTGAGCTGACAAAGGTATAAAGGTTCCACAGCGTGGGGAGTCCTTTGTTCTGCCTTTTTTCACAACAACAACAATGGCGTGAGGGAGCCGAGCGACCCACGCAGCTTCTGAGGCTGACATATACGACTACGCTACAGTCCCTCTCCCTCCCTCCCTTCTCTCCCTCCCCCTCATACTCTCTCTGGCTCTCTCTCCCATTCATAGAGCAACATGCCATACACCCTCTCTTAATACTCCGATCGATGTGAGAGGAGATGAGGTGGTGGGAGATCAATTGCAGAGCTCCAGTGCTGGCGACAATTGTACCCTCGAGTTCTCTACTATCTTCAGAGATCACAAAGCAGCCCACTGACAGTCAAAACAGAGACCCTATTTGTACAGAGACACAATAAACAGAGCTTGCAAGTATTTACTGCTTCGGTAACATCTGTCCTCATTCATTCTAAACGGATCATTCCTTAAAGCGACAGTGCTGATCACTTGACCAGCATGTGCCAAGTTAAAAGACACTCTGCGTCACTGATACTGCTGCGCAAGGGGTGCACCTATGGCCCATCCTCCACAAAATTAACTCCTACGGTTTGTTTTACTCTGTGTAAAATGAAAAAAGATGAATTTAAGGAGT
This sequence comes from Lepomis macrochirus, assembly GCA_024633595.2. Lineage (NCBI taxonomy): Eukaryota > Metazoa > Chordata > Actinopteri > Centrarchiformes > Centrarchidae > Lepomis > Lepomis macrochirus. Next base: position 8,444,609 of record JALXJV020000009.1, read on the forward strand.
TAGATAAATATAGACCCTTGCAGCAGTGATCAAGGTCCAAGTATAGGCTTATAAAGTGAAAGCAGTGAAAAAGCATCAGAAAAAGAATAGTAAGGAAAAAGAAACAAACACACACACACACACACACACAGGAATAAGGCATTACAATTTCAAATTGCTCAAATTAAAAATGTACATGGCCATTTTGCTGAGAACCCATACAATCAATGAGTTTGGGTTGTTAAATCAGGATAGCGCCCCCTTTAGGCTACTTAAGTTAGTTTTTCTATACATCTGAAATACATGTTGCAGTAAACCAAACATGCAAGTGTTAGACTTGCTGCTTTTGTGTTTTTTTTGCAGGGCAAATACTATCTAATTTGATAGTGATTAAAAGCCACAGCAAAGCTTTGGTAAATAAACTCCTGAGATTCAATTTATTGGGCTGTAGACTGTTAAGAACAACTAAATAAACAAAATGAAATAAACCCTAAACATTTAACTCAGCAGAGCCAAAACGAGCAACCTGATGCAGCAAGCACATTTTTTGTTCCTTGTTACAATTCCCCACATATATACTGCAAAAACAGAGGCAGATATTACAGAACAATTTGTGTTAAATTTGGCCAAAATATTATATAAAATAAAAAATATATAAAGTTACAACTGCATAATATTGTGATGTTGTGTGATCTGATTAGTGATTCTGGGTTTAGAATATGGAAATATTATTAAGTTATTTTGAGGAATTTACAGAATTTACAGAGCTGCTGTTGACACAATCAACAAGCCAAGCCCCTACTATACAATAAATGTATCAATGAATGTTTAAGCTGATATCAGAAACCATCTGAATGATGACTTGAAAGCAGACAGACTCTGAAACAGTGCTAGGATACTGCAAAGGTTACTTTTCACACAGATGACTAAGCACATTAATGTGCAATGGTTTCCTGGTCGCATTCACAACAGGGATACTTTTTTTTCCTTTTACATGGAAGAAACCATGCATTAAGATAACTGGAACAAAGGAAATCACATACACAGCCATAACAGTAATACATAACAGTACGTCTGAAAGTTAAACAATATATGTTGTTCCCATCATTGTAAAGATGTCCATGTACGCAAAGAGAGTGTGGATCAATTAGCACACACGTCACACAGGTGGCCACTGTTGTGTTTTATTACCCCAGAGAATGGGCCTGCTCTGGGTGATGCTCACGGCTGTTAGCTCTGACGTTTCTCAGCCGTTGGTGACTCAGTGCAGGTTTCTCACTATTTGTTCCTCTTAATTGTTTACTGTGTGCTGATGTGACATAGCAGCTGGGTTGACAGGACACGAGAGCCAAATGACACAGGGAAAATCCTGCCAGTGTCGGAACTAGCCAGGAACTAACGCAGTCTCCCTGCAGCTGATGGCATACGCTTACGTGTGCAATTATAAATCAAGGCAATCTGATGATCCTCCACCTTCTAGGATCCCTTGGAAACGTTGCATTACAGGATAGTAGGATAGAAACAGGCAGGGGAAAAAATCTTTCCAAGTGGTGTTCATGTTGTGGCAAGTCCTTGTAAATATTAGTTATCCTTTTAGCAATATGTCATCACAGCGGAGATACTCTATTATATGTATTTGTCAGAGAGAACAAATAGTATCAAAGCACACAGTCAACCATATACATCCAATTATTATCTGAAACCTGAGCCACACCGTATTTTCTAGGGATGGGGGGAAAAATCTATACAGGATAGTGTCATGATATTTGTCATGGCAATACTGTATCACTTTATGGACATCAAGTATCAATCTTTTATTATATAAATTGCACATAAAGATTTAACTTTTTGGTACTAAAATAATAAAATTTATTGCTTTTTCAGTCCACTAGAAAACTCATCAGGATCATATAGAGAACTGAAAAAGTGATATGAACAAACAGAGAAATTTATTCCCTAATAATTATTCATCCACTGACAAACTCTACATCAGTTTGGTAAACCTGTACTTCGTCACGTCTCCACCCATACAGTCAATGGTCTCCACATTTTTGCTAAATTTGGTGAGACTTCATTGAACTAACTTTAAATATGATTTATTATGGAGTCTTGGTCTGGGTGCATGGTAAGGATCACTGTCCTGCTAAATGTCAAATCAGCACCCAAATAAATAAGGATGCTGCTGTGAAGAGCATTTATACTCATGACTTGTATATGTTCAGGTCTTTGGTCCCTTTAATATCTCCTATAAAATGCTGGCACTGCCACGGCAGAGGAGCTGGTGTTAGATAGCTATGACAATGTATGTTTAATCAGACCACATTTCACATCTGTAAGAGTTGTCGTTAGGTTCCAGGTCAATGTCCTGGCAAAGGTCCTTCTATCTTGGTCACTTTGTTTAGTCTGTCATTCAGCCTGCTCCAGGTAGTGGCCATTTTTAATGCCGAAGCTTTATGTGCACCTCCTGAATTTCCTATACATTAAAATGAACATTTTACTCCTTTCCAAAGACTTATATTTTCTCCCCAGGTTGTTATTATTATTATTATTATTATTATTATTATTATTATTATTATTATTATTATTATTATTATTATTAAAGTTATTTACTTATTCATTCAAATGCTTTCTTTCTACATAATAATGCATTGTAAGCTGACAAAACATTATGCTATGGTTTTAATTAATGCAATTAATTAAGGACATCTACTACAATATTAAACATAATTGTTGACATCTGATGTATTACCTGTGATGTGTTAGCTTAAGCTTTCAGTGAATATCTTGATTAACTGTTGTACTTTAAGGGTTGCTGAGTTGAGCTCACATCAGTATTTGTTTTACTTAATTTACTTGGTAAAATATTCAGTACCTGTTTTTTACATTCAGTATTGGTGCAGTCATAATGGTATGGTTTGTCTCACTGGTTTAGATGAAATTGTCCTAAACACTGCTGCGTCACGCACTGTCCACCTCCTCACAAGAGTCGACAAACAGTGGGCTCACCCTCATCTTCACGGATGATTCAGTGGCTGAACAGGAGACAAGCATAGTGGGTTGCATTTTTGTCACAACATCTCAAGCCCTCTGGCAACTTGTGAGAAGCACATGTCCAAGGCCTTGTCTCCTGTGTCTGGCTATAGCATACAAGGCCAGCACCAAAGATGGCTGAGTCGGGAGTGCGGCCTCACTATCCTACAGTAATATTAGCCCACGCATGGCACGTAGCCATAAGCGGACCACACACTCATGGCTGGGTGCTTGCTGTTCAGTTCGTGCACTTACTATTTAATGCTGTGTGTTCTTTCACACAATGAGCACAAACAATCAGCTCAAGTCACAGAACAGTGGTTCTCAAAGTGGGGTCCAGTGGCCCCCAGGGGTTCTTGAAGGTGTTGCAGGGCGTCCCAGCAAAAATGGGAATAATTTATTATCACTAAAATTACATCCATACACATCTTCTAATAAAAAATATAAAAGGAAAAATCAAATATGGGACCCTGTGACAGACTCTTATTAAATTGGGTCCATGGTCCAATTTGTGTCAGTTTAGGGGTCCTTGATATAAAAAACATTTGAGAACCACTGTCATAGAATATTTAAAAACATAATTACATGTGGATAACACCATGGTAGATTAGAAAGGAAATTCATAGCAATTTCTCTTTCTACGCTATTCTTCAAATGTACTATGTAGTCTTTAAGGATTATTATACATTATAAATATTTCCTGAAAGACTGAATGAGTCCTAGGAAAGGGTTTCTGACAGTAACTGCACAGCAAGAAGTTCTACCACTCTTGCCACCACTAAGAAAATTCTGGAAAGCAACTGCCAATGAAGCATTTCTGCTTAACAGCTTATAAAATGTTTCTCAAAATGTGTTTTTACCACTTACAGTCCATGAGGTTACAAACCCAGACCTAAAAAATATCACAACAGAACAACAAAAGCACAAGCACAAAAGAACATGAAACCATTAAATGGCAGGTCGAATGAAACAAGCACAAAGAACATGAAACCATTAAATGGCAGGTCGAATGAAAAATAGTAATGAACAAAATTGAAGAAAATATTCATACCCATCAGCACAGACAACAGCCAAGTACGTAAGACATTAGCTGGGCTTAAAAATTGACAGAAACAGACTGATTCATCTATTACCAATTTAGCTACAAACCAAATGGCAAGAGCCGAAAAACCCGCTGCTGGGGATGGGGGCATAAATGGATGGAAGCAGTGAATCATACTGTAGACAAAGTCATCTCTAAAAAGGAATCATCTCAGGTAATGATCCCAAGACAACAGCTTCCTCTCTGACTCATAATAATTGGTCCAACAGAGCGTTAATACCAAGCCAAGACTGGGAAAAAGAAACCAAGAACAAAGAATGAGGTGTCCTTGCAGCTTCTCCAGCTAAAGGTCAGAAATGGCGGGGTCAGCCATCGCTGTGAATCCTCTTCACTGTCACCACAGTCCTGCTTCGCTCTGTCAGGGCCCAGACCCCTCCAGTGGTTCCTGTTCCTCACTCTGCAGCTGTCATGATATTTACACACCTCCTCAGACACACAACACACATAAGCTACATCTTATTCACAGCAACCTTCAAAACTTGAAAAGTTCTTGAAAATCAAATAATGCAAAACGCAAGTCAGTTTTTGTATCAGGATTCAGAAACCATGAAATTAGTTAACTTAAGTCTCCTATGCCATAAGAGATTTCACAGGGTACTAAAAACTCCCTTCATAGGAGAAAGCATTGTAATTTAGAGCTAGTCTCCAATGAGTAAACTAACAGGAAATCAAAAGCAGGACCGAAGGTTCTCAAAGTATTTAGTTTTGCTCCACCCCTATTTGGTGAGTGTCCAAAGAAAAAGACCCAACAACATTTCAAAGACAACACAGCGTACCTTAATGGTCTCCTGAACTTTTCGAGACACCATGGCCACTGTCAGAGATGACAGCGAAACAACAGAACTGGAAATTCCTCACTGAAGTCACCGTTGTTGTGATATCACCAATGAACGCGTTGTTGACCAGTGGGCTAAAAAACAATGAATCAACTCTCTAAGCAACTCTCTAAAAATAACAAATAAAACAATACTTTACAAGACATAAAATACATTTGTACAACACAAACCTTAGTGGTCTCTTATCTATTATGCTGCCTTGAGCATCAATTGTAACATTACTTACAAGAGAAGTCAATTTGAGGGAAGCCAACCATGCTAGCATTAGCAACTTCACACCCACACCCAGCTCCTCATGGTCAAAGGTAATGACTGAAGTAATAAGCCATTACATTTGCAAGGATATGCACCATATAGCGTTGTTGAAAATTATGGCTACAGATGAACGACACTGACCCTGAAACTGCAGTGCACAATATTCAGTTCTGGCAGCATTTCAGTGAAAAATAAATCACGTAATGGGCACAGCCCAAAAGATTGACTTGCTGTGTGTCACTTAGGGATGCACCAAAATGAAAATTCTTGGCCAAACCCTTAAGTGAATGTAACGAAAAAATTTGCAGAATGCCGAACAAGTACGTTCACATTTTTGCCATTTTTTTAACCAGTGCATAAATTAAATACCGTAAAACTTTGATTAATAGCCCGGGCTTTTATTTGCTAAAATGTCTGAATTCACCCTGCCTTTATTTGGGACAGGCATCCATATGGGACAGGCTTTTAATTCCTCTTGCCCAAAACTTAAATAGGCTATTATGAAACAGTTTATTTATTTCAAACAGAATATTTATTATCCAATAATATCAAATACATATACAATAGATATACAATACATTCATTTGATCTAGCTCTGACAGAAAACTTATGCACTTTTATTTTGAAGGCAGTAACATAACGACAACAACAACAGGGTGCAGGATGAGAGAAGTGTGACAGAAGTTAGCTGAGAGAGAGAAATGGACTTCACATGACAGGATTCACAACCTGGATTAATTTTTATTAAAAGTCGTTTTGATTCTTTTGTCCGGTGGACCCTTACAGACTAAAGGAACATAAACAATGACGGAATGGACACATTTGGACTTAACAAGCGCTTCAAAGGTTCATTTTTTCCCCCCCTTTTCATCTCACGTACCATGCAGGTTACGCTGGTAAAAGAATTAGACTTTGGGGCTTGTTGTTTCGTTAAATGAACTGAACGACTGAATTGTGGATCTCGAACGAATACTGACATATTGATCATACGTTTAAACATTAATATTTGTATTAACGATCTAAGCAGCTGAGAAGCAGCTAAAGCAGGTGACCCTGTAGGGTTTAAGAGGTTTTATATATCCAAATAACTTTTATAAAACCAGACCAGGCGTCAAAATGTGTTCCCACACCAGGCCAGTAAACAGGATAGGCGACTATTTGGGACTTGGCTATTAAGTTTTCAAGATGTGCTTTTTACTGAGTGTTTTCCACAGGATTTGGAGAAACTATGGTGGGTGGGTCAAGGCCCAAGTGGGTCTGGTAAAGTAAATTACATGTGTCCATTTACTTTTAATTTACACCTGTAATATGTTTTATACTTTCTGTGAATATAATCCAATTAATCTTGTTTCCATACTGTATAGATACCTTATTGTGAACACCGGACGTTGTCACACGTGTATCCTCACACTAAATTCATCAACACCAACCCAATATGATAAAAGTTCTTAGCATGAAGATGAACAGCCTCTCTTCAGGTAGGACTCTCATACTGCAACACTTGTCTTTGTAAAGAGAGAAACTGACAGGATAAAGTTGCTAACCTGCCTGTCAGCTCGCTCTGGTCCGTTTCAGTTACCATAAAGGCTTGAATACATGTGCACCCCAAATTTAGGCGGGGTTAGCTTAATCGCCTTCTCATATAGGAGTGATAGATACACTCAAAGCGGGTCAGACCGTTTGTTGCCATTTTCAAGAAGTCAGCCATAGATGGAGTGGATGTGCTAGGAGACAAATCAGCGGAACAGTGTCTGGAAACATTGATTTTTGCGTCTTTCTCGGATACCTTAAAATTCTTCCACACTGCCGACATGTCAATGTAATTGTTCGGTAAAATTTAATCAGTGTTTTGACTTATTAGGCCGAACACCCAAAGTGCTATTTTTGGCCAATTATTTTCGGTGGCCAAACATTCGGTGACTAGCATCACTGCCCTTTGTTCACTAGTGATGCTGTAGCAGGAGGCATAATTTATTTTAGCAATAGGTCCTTAATACTTGAAACAAAGCATTCTTTACTATTGATTTTTGTTACTTTGCCATTGATACTAAGGGTTTGGCTACAACCATTCAAACCTCATATCACTCATATAACATGAAATATATCAAAGCACTACAAATCGTAGCTCAACAACAATGAATTGTTTCTGTATCTAATAGTAGACCACGTATCTGGATATATGTCTGAGAGGGACACAGAACACCCCTAGCGCAAAGACAAAAGACAAAGTCATTGTGCTGTGAGTTGAAAAACTGTTATCTGATATTTGTTATTCCTCCTCATGCACATTTCAGTACATTTCAGCGATCATGAACATGCAGCGCCTCAAATTGGTCTGAGCAGCAGGGTGGTAATGATGTAAGCCAGGAAGGACTAGCAGCATTTTATTCCTTTAACACTCATAAAACACTGTAAACCCCGACAGGGGACGGGAACAGGTAATCAGGTAACCTTTGAGGGTGGTGGTAAGGTAACTGAATTCCATGAGAACAACACACTCAACAGCCCAACACAACCAGCAAAATTTGATCTCTACGTGAACAAAGCCAGATTCAGGCGAGGGTTTTTCCACTGTGGAAAATGACAAGACAGCTGGAAAGGCATGTTTATAGGGCAGCGCTAATATTAGCAAGTCTTATCTTGACAAACAGCATAAGACTGAGGAAATGACGGAAAAGATATCACTGTGAGTTCCATGTTATCCCCCTGGAAGTCACAGAAGCTTAAGCAAATCGAACTGATGACCATCAAAATGACAGGGAAATCACCCAGGCTTGTCATGGCCACTCAATCTCACTCTGATAGTGACAAGAGATGGTGAGGGATATCGCTCCATATTTTGAACCCATATAGCAAAGGCTATCAAAACCGAGAGCAACGTGGTTCATAACTGACAAGCACCTGTTGCCTATGAAACCCATTCCATGAGCAGCTGAAGTAAGGACAGAAAATCTGTTTGTGTTGTTTCAGTACCTATCTGAGTAAAGAACCATATCTGCATATTTTGTTTAGCATCTGAAACACACCAAACGCATCAGGTTTCACAATAGGTAGATACATACTGTTTTGTCAGTGTGAATGTATCAGAAATGGGTAACAGCAATACCAACATTAAATCGGATTGAGTTTATAACACAATAGTGTGTGAAAAAAATCAATATTGTTGAAAATACAGCTTACAATAGTAAATTAAAACAAGACATAAATATAAAATACAATTACCTAATATAAAATAAAACCAAATCACACATTGAAGTCACATTTTTCAACAGGCATTATATTCAGACACCTTTGGAATTTATTATTGCATGTCACACACAACCCTGGCTCTAGCATCTGCTAAACTACATATAAGGCTAAAAAACCACAAGTGTTTCCCTGCTACGCTGGTCAAACCAAATGCTATGTCACTGCCTCAAGTAGTAATACTTCAGTAAGTGCTCAAGTGCTTAAAGTGTGTCTGCAAAAAATTCTCAATTTCACTGATTACGTCCATGAATGTAGCTCATTTTAAAGCATCAATATCCCTGGCTTCGCAAAGCGGTCCAATGTTATACTCATATTCATTTTTCTAGCACAAAAAAGCTATCACTTGCATGGATTTGTTTTCCACATCACAAGTTCAGCGACATGTAGTCAAACACACAACAGTTCTACAACTGAAGACTTAAGGCCAACAAAATAGGCCAGAGGCAACACTTCTAACAGATCCCTTCAACTGTAATTACAAGGCAGATTGCGAAAAGTCAATTTGGGCCTATCAGACTTGATGCAGCAAGTGTGACTAATAGCACATAGACATGAGGGCAGAGAGGTCCAAGTGTACCTGCTGGGGGCCATCCCCATTGACCATGGCTGAGGGTGGTGGTGAGGCCAGGATTGGGAGTTCAGGGCTGAGAAGCTGGCCGGACTCCAGAGGTGGGGTGTGGTCTGCCATGTCTCCCTCATTCACACCACTGAAAAGGTAGTCCTGCAACAAAGACACTGCAATCAATGGAAATGCACAAAGTATACCACAAAGTTTTGTGGTGTCATCTTGAGTCTTCCAGCCAGTCATTAAACCTGAGCTGAGGATTTACTCAGAGTGTCCACAGGATGTGGCTTCTCTATCCTCCTTCTCTTAAAAGTATGTTTTTTAAAAATGTTTTTCTTCAGGTATTTTGTATAATAGAACAAATATTTCAAACATTCTGGGAACTCCTATAGTTCCTACCCATAAGATTTAAGCAAGTTATGAAAATAAAGGATGTATGAATGTTGAACATATAATATTGGACATATAATGGATATTAATCAGTATATAACATCAAGATGAGAGATGTTGTAAGTGTTTTTTGTTTATTTTACAAACAATACGACAGAGTGACAAATACTGAGGTCAAAAATTTAAATATTATTTGGATACAACTGTTGTAGGACACACATCTACTATCCTTCAAGGTGGTGTATTCCCCCTACCCATTTTATGATAATATTAAGGCCTATATTTAGTGATTTAAAATAACCTCTAAAGTCACAACAATTTCCAGTAAAGACATAGTGACAAGCTGAATCACACTGAGTGGGTATTTGACACACACCATAATTAATTTCCTAACACATACATTGTTTTCCACTGCCAGTCATGCACTGGCAGTATTTTCTGGCATTGCCGCCCACTTGCTGACACTGAAAGACATTTTCTAATGGAATCACTGAGTGGCCAGGTTAGGCCAGCTGTTCCATCCAAACTAAACAGGCCTGATCAGAGACCAAAGGGAGGGTTGATCAGATGCATTGTCTTTTATAGGATATAAACATGCCATGTAGGTAAAAGTCATTGTAAAGTCTGGTTTATACCATTCTGGTAGCCCATGTTGTCTATTATATCGGTTTGGTATTTGTCTCTGTTACATTTATTCACAAATCATAAAATCAAATGGCAAGCAGTGAGCTAAGAAAGCTTTTTGAGCTAAAAAAAAACCTTGTCTGAAGCATTCTACTAGAGAGGAAGGATTTATCAATAAACAGTGGCAAATGTCCTCCCTCAGTGTGTGTCTTTGTTGAGATAATAAAAACTAAGTTACCAATAAAAAAATGTGAGATTGAAAAATGGTTACTAGTAGGCTACTACTCTGTCTTAAAAAGTTAAGCTTTAAGCTACAAAAAATAGATACACCAAATAGTTTTTTTAAAGGACATACCAATACACAAGCACATTTTCTTGGTAGAAAAATATAAGAAAAATGTATAGGAAAAACAATAAAATAATGCACCAAATTATCTGTGATGGATTCAAGCAATCAACAACCAAACCAAAACCAAAATGCATTATACATAAACTCACGTGAAGCCAAACCCTATGAGAGTATGCAGGGAAGATACAGTTCACTTACACATTAAAGCCACTGCAACAAAACATGACGAAGAGGTCAGAAAGGGGCTGAGGACTGAGCACTTGAGAAATCTTACAAAATGATTACATGGAGTCAAAAACACTACAGAACACCATGAGAGAAATGTAACATGTGTCCTTGAACCTAATTACAATCTAGCGCATACGCCCCTAAACCTCACAGTGATCTGGCTTATCTGTTAGCTTTAGCCCCTCCCCTTCTTAAGCTTAAACAACAAAGTCAGTTTACAGTGTGATGGTCAATAAACTGGGTTTGAGGGAACTATTGCTACAGTAGAGGATCAACATGAGATTAGCCTAGTATCACTGTCAGCATGATGACAGGCTCCTTCTGTGGTCATTAGGCCTCCGAGTCAACCACTGCAATCAGTTGGCATATTACTCTATAACACAATACAATATCAGGTAAATCTGCACACAAGTTAAAAATAATTTGCCTAGAACACACTCACAACAGTTACCCAGGGGTCAGTAAAAGGAGAAGTAACAAAGGGGGATCCCTGATCACAGTTAGGCATGTCTATTCTTTACATTTTGCCCCTGACTGCCCACGTTTCACACACTTGATGAAGCCAGAAGGGGTGTTATATTCTCAAACAGGAAATGCAGATTTGACTGTTAATTATTAATTTTCCAAATATGACATAATATTGTTTAGGGTGAATGGGTGATTAGAAAGTTTTAAAAATAATAAGAATAATATATTTAAATACTTTCAGTTACCTGTGGATGCAGTAAATAATTAGAAATCACCACAATTAAATATCAGTGAAAAACAACTGCTGGCTCTGGTGTTAAACTCCAGTGCCAGTTGCATTACACCAATACCTGTGTCTAGTATTTCCTGTAACAGCACAATAAACATTACTTCTATATCGAAGTTGTGGTAACAGCTGTTGTTGCCCTTACTGTACATCATATTTGACTGTGGCTAAGAGAGCAGTCGATAAGGACACAGCAGCTGTTTTTCAGTTTTGGTAAGATGGGGAAAACACCATGAACGGGTAGAATAAAATTGTCACTAAGTCAAGCAAAGACTTCTTATGGCTCATTAAGTATCAAAATCATGATGATGAGATGGACAAAAATAAGGCTTCACGTTTATAATGATTTGAACATTTTGGTCGACTAAAATGTATCCAGGTTTTAACCAACACTGATGTGTCGGTTTTGCTGGAACACCTGGAGAAATGTTTTCCTATGCTAGCCAGAGTCACACGGTTTAACAGCTGGTTATCCATTTAGTGCATGCATTTGACTTAGCATTACCGTTACCCACTTAGCTAACCGAATATCTGCTTTACTTTACAGTATTGTTACCATGTCGATGGACTACAAAAATACATGTCACACTATTAATGCGACTCTGTTAACACACAAATCAATGTTAAGAGGTAATGTTCTTTATTGCCATAGCTAAGTTAACTAGGTTAGCTGCACCAAGACAACTGTTTACTCTAGCTAAGTTACAGGTGTGTGTGTGTGTGTGTGTGTGTGTGTGTGTGTGCTTAGCGTTATGTCATAGCTGCTCGTTATGTAGCGCAACATAACATTGCAGTCAGCTAATTAACAAACCTTAGAGTTTATTTCGAGTTGCTTTAAAAGACACAGTTAATAACGTTACACCGTAAGCTGTCAGCACAAGTGAGTTATTACCAATAGCAGCTTACGTTACTCACTCAGTCAGTAGACAGCAGCAGCCTTGACGGACGCGCCGATGATGAATCCAATGCAGCTCTTGCCAAAATGGTTAACGTCAGCGAGCTCCGATGGTCAGCTACTTTCTGCAACACCTGAGACAGACAACTTGCTAGCTACCTAAATAAACACAAGTCAAGGCAAAAATGTGACATGCTAGCGTTAGCTACCTAATGCTACCTAGCTAATATAGTTAGCAAGATGAAGATGTGCTTTTCTCGTAATATGAACGACGATCGTTCGTATTAGCTACACTTAAAACAGATCAAACTAACTTGCGAGCGACAGTAACGACTCTAAGTATCGATAATGTTTGCTAAATCGCCTGTTTTATCGAGATAACTTTACATCCAACCCTGCTCCTTGCATAAAAGTCAGGAATTTCGCCATCGCTTACAGACTGTGCGCATGCGTCCTACAGCAAATCATGACGAATCCCAAATTCCAAGATAGCTAGAGAACATTTATTATATTGTCACATTGTTTTAATGTTGCCAGTAGCGTGGACGTGGTCGGTATCCTATACAGTTATAATGATCGTCATCTGTCTATCTGCATTTTCATGATTTTAAGGAAGAACTTAATAAGGTTGACGTGTCTGTGATCGGTTTGTCCATCTAGTCAATTGCAAATATGTGTGGGGTGGTGAAATCATAGACTGTATGAAACAAGAACTCATCTGTTGTTTCACTTGTACGTTACCCTGTCAGGTCTTCCTCTGCCGAGCTGTACTGAGGCTGAACCGTAGCATGCTTTTCATTGGAACAGTATAGGGTCTATCTATCTATCTATCTATCTATCTATCTATCTATCTATCTATCTATCTATCTATCTATCTATCTATCTATCTATCTATCTATCTATCTATCTATCTATCTATCTATCTATCTATCTATCTATCTATCTATGTGTGTGTCACGTGAAATTGGAATATGATTTTACCTTCAAATAAAATAAAGCATGCCAAAAAGGATCTGCAAGGCTTTGGTACTGAAGTGCAATGTGTTGCTAAGACTATCCATGGCTCCATCTGCTGGATTGTTTCTGCCACAGTACTTCTGACATTTGTGAGAATGAAAAGGAGTTGCTCTTCCAAAAACGTGATTTTTAAAAAGTGAACAACGCTCCATTTCCTGATGATTCCTTGAGACTGGTGACAATAGTTAACCTGGCTAGTTGTAAACAAACAGCTGGCCGAGCGAGGTTGTTAACTGGAACGCAGTCAACTCGGGTGTGACGTCATTCCAAGCTCCGACCTCCGACTTCCGAGGTAAATGGAACCCAGTATTATCCTCCCTCATAACATTTGTTTTTGTTGTTATCTCTGCAGTTTTCAGTAAGAAATGTCAATAGGGGAATACAGAGACATATTCAAATAAAGAAATATCCATGAAAGTATAGAGGAACTTTCATGAAAGTTTCCACCTGTTTAGATGCATCTGTTAAATAAATAAAAAATACATATGTAAAGGATTTGATATGTTTTTGCCAATGATAAACAGTAGAAGCTCCCAGCTCCGACGTTCTGTGAACGCATCATCTAACTACAGGAAGTAAGGTGGTGGTGGTGGTGTGTTTTTTTTCAGTCGGCGGTGCAGCGATCAAAGCTAACTACAACAAGATGCAACCACAGCAACTAATGTGAAGCTAGACCCAGACTGTCGAGATGATTATAACAGCAACTTGATTCGCCAAATATGTTGGCTGACAATTTTTCAGTGTTCCGACTTCGCGGGCGAAACACTAGCTAGAGCAACAGCAAGGTAACGTCAACAGTTTGAACCTTCAGCGGCTCTCTGCAGCAGCTAGACTCTTACGCTAAATAGATAGTTTCTTGTTGGCTAGTTAAATGGTTACGCTGCTGCTAATGCGAGACGCTACATCGGCAACTTTTATGATGCTAGCTAGCTTGTAGCCTTACAATGCAGGTCTTCCAAAGCAACTTGCCCTGTTTGTTTTGCGGTGTTTATTTATATTCTCTTTGGAATTAGTTAATTTGAAGTGTTGGACATCTCATAAAAGCGATGTGTTATGCTAGTAGGGGAGGGGTAACGTTAGAGTTCATGAGTGCAACATGTAAATTCCTCACTGAGAGACCATCACTGTAGTTGCCAGATAGTACCCTAACTTATGTAAAACAAGCCATTTTAAAGCGACACTTTTAAAAAATATAAATATATAAATTCGAATCGAATTTGCACATCTCCACTTGAAAACAGTCATATTAAACATTATTCCCTTTATCTGTCCTTTACCTAGTCTAAAATACACACTCAATGAGACAAGTAGATATATTTTTTTCTATGCAAATATAGATCTTGGAAAAAAACTGAGTCAAATGGTAAATAATCTAAATTAAGTATTCGTTAAATGAGAGCGCATCTTTGGCATATGGTTTGGCCATTGTACTGGAAATATGTAGGTTTAGGACAGGGCACTTCTGACACATGGAAAACCTTGTGTGTAATTTATCCTCTCAGTTTTTATTTTATGCATTTGTTGCTACTGAACATTCACAGTGCAGTCTTTTGGTCTGATTTCTGCAATTATTTGATAACAGTACTAAAAAAAATTCTAGGAGCAGGAATGGAAAGGAAATGTGTACATGTGAAATAAGTCGTTTTGATTCTTATGATTGCATCAAGGCAATTTTCTACATTTCCAGAATTTGCACATTACATAGGCTATTTTAAGTCAAAACTGTGGAAGACTCATATTCACATCTGTGTATTTGTGTTTTCTCCTCATGTCACAGCTGCATAGTATGCTGGACGTCGGGAAGTGGCCAGTGTTTGCACTCCTTCCTCCTGAGGAACTACGGCTTATCCGACAAGCATGTGTCTTTGGCAGTGCTGCAAATGAAGCCCTATATGTCACAGTTAATGATGAGGTAACACTTAGGCTTTAGGCAAGGGTGCTTTAATCTTCTTGTTTACATTAAGAAGTGTTGCAAGATTTGATAGACTCTCCTTTTATAATTGGTTTGGTTATTTTCTATTTAGTGGATAGAAAAATTCTGCAGGCTGGTTGATACACGTTGCAGTTCCAGACACAGAGATAAGCAGATAGAATGAGGCTATCTTTAGCTGTATAGGCCTAATACCCGCACAAGCTCCAATTTTATCCTGTTGAAAGGTGTAGAGCGTGCCTTACCACCCTTACTCATGTGTTTGTCCCTGTGGGCAAAACAGTTTGTTTTGGAGCAGTCATTTGTGACATAAAAAATGTATTTTGGTGGATTTAACTTGAAATGGTGCCTGCATGCACAGTTATTACTGAAGTTTATATTCTTTCATAATGCCCACAAACATTCTGGGAAATCAGCTAAAGTATTTCTGAAAAAGTAATCTCACATAAGTTACATTTTGATTGCAGGTGTAATGTTATTTGAGTGTGAATAGCACTGAATTGATTAGTCCATTAATAATTTAGTCACTTAAAACAAAATCGACATTTTACAAACTTTATAGACATTTGATCAAGAAAATAATAGGTAGATTAATAATAACGAAAATACTATAAAATGATTTCACTTTTGAATCATTGATAATTAGTCTCCTCTCAGTATGTTGTCTCACCAAATATTTTGTTTATTTTGGGATGTTTGTATTAGTAAACATCAGTATGTTGCTTTTATTCATCATTTACTGTATTAATATCAGCACCATTTCATCAGTGACATTTGGGCTTTGCAGGTCTTTGCTCTGGGCACCAACTGCAGCGGCTGTTTAGGGCTCGGAGACCTTCAAAGCACTATTGAGCCGCGCAGGATTGATGTCTTGTGTGGAAAGAAGATTGTGTCCCTAAGCTATGGCACAGGACCCCATGTGGTTATCGCCACTGCAGGTAATCCAGTTCAGAAAACTTTTATTGGTCCCAGAGGCGAAATTTCCTCAGAAGGCACAGGAATGACATCAACAATAAATACATGCATATGAATCTGGTTTTATGAGGACACTGGGTCATTGCTGCCTGTACGGTATAAAAAATCACTTTATTAAAAACAAAACAGTACAAAAAAAGTCCAGTAACTTGTATTTAGCTGGTTATGATCTAGGGCTGGACAGTAAAACAATAACAATAATTATTGCGATATAATTTTTTTTCAATAACAATTAAAAAAATGTTCAATAATTATTCAATAAATGTTTGATTTGATTCACTTGAATCACACACGAATTAGGACTGATTTTTTTACCAAGATGTTTATTTTGTTGAGGAAAAAGGACTGAAAAAAGCTTTTACTTAATTTTACTTGTGCATATTTATTGAAAAAGATTTTACCATAAATGTTTTGAATGTTCTCCCTCAGATTTGTGAAGTGATCCACTGTTTGGAATCAAATGTTTGTCATGTCATTAAACCACAATTAACCATCATTCTTCAACTTTCACTGAGGAGCAAAAATGAGCTTTTAAACTCAAAAGATATAACAATTTGATAATTATCGATATCGAAAGATATAAAACTTTTTATCGTGGTAACTTTTTTGGCCATATCGTCCAGCCCTCTTATGATCTATATACACTGAAAGTTATGTCAATTAAAAAGGCTTTCAGCCGTTTGGACTATTTCAAGTGGCAGGTTTGTATGCTGACATTTAACAGTTCAGTGTGTTTAAATACAAAGGTGGCCTTGTTATTTGGATAAACTAGTCCCATAATGTTGCATCAAACAGTAGATAAATATTGTAACCTTATTGGTCTAATCGGTGCTTGATCATAGAAAATAAGAGTTAAGTTCACATACATAATGTAATTGTAACATAGGTGAAAAATAAGCATTTTGTTTCCCAGCCAATCCAGCTTCAAAATATAGTTTGTTTTACTCCGGTTAGTGGTACAAAACTTTAAGAGCATCAGAAAAAAATTACAAATTGATTTACTTGTTGGCAGTTATTATATTACATAAGCTGTCAATTAATTTCAGAGTGATAGCAAGTTTTAATGTTATGTTTAGATTTTTGTTCACATCTGGATCACAGATTGTGCCTTTTATCCAGATGTCTTTACTAAATCATGTGAAGTCAACTGCTTCTTATCTATTAATAAAATATTAACCACTGAGACAACATGAATGAAAGTTTGCCGGCTGCTGTGTAGATGGAGAAGTGTTTGCTTGGGGACACAATGGCTACAGCCAGCTGGGCAATGGGACCACCAACCATGGACTGACCCCTGCCCTGGTGTCCACCAACCTCCTTAGCAAGAGAGTGACGGAGGTGGCCTGTGGCTCCCACCACACTATTGCCCTCACAACTGATGGAGAGGTAACTTATCATCAGTTGTGTCCTTTCTTGAGTTTCTTTCTGCTTAATCTGTTTATTTATTTTGACAATGAACATTTATCTCTCTGTTTAGGTGTATGCATGGGGTTATAACAACTCAGGCCAAGTAGGTTCAGGGTCTACTGCCAACCAGCCGACCCCACGCCGGGTCAGCAGCTGCCTGCAGAACAAAGTTGTGGTTAACATAGCCTGTGGTCAGCTCTGCTCTATGGCTGTACTGGACAATGGAGAGGTAATGGATTACATCCATCTGCTGATGTTTAGCATGGATAAGTGAAACAGTGCTCCCAGTAGGTCATTTTTTTGGCAATAGCTCTTAATTATTTTTAAGAGGTTTGGCTAATGCAAATGAGTATATTGCACCTAAGCATGAGATGTTCATGAATTAAGCAGCATTTACATTTTAGACCTAAAGATTCTTCAGAAGGGACAGATCATTTGAAATACTTTATTTTTTAATTTAATGTCCCCTACATTCAAAACCAAGAAGGCAGTGTAGTTTGCAGTGAGTTTCTTGCAATGGGGACATCTCAGAATATGCATATAACCACTAAAAGAATGTAAAGAAAAAAAATTAAATAATGCAAAGAAGCTGCTGATTTGTCATACTTTTGCAGTGTTTCTAATATATCGATAAAAGCTAATTGACACTACAAATATTTAGCCCTAAATACGCAGAATAGAACTAATATAGTGTGTGCATAATCTGAATTTGCCCCCTATTTGTAGATCTATGGTTGGGGCTACAATTGCAATGGACAGCTAGGTTTGGGCAATAATGGAAATCAGCAGACCCCATGCAGGATTGCAGCTCTCCAAGGTGTCAACATTGTCCAGGTAAGAGCATAGAGAGGGATCAATCACCTCAAGCTCTGTTTTTGATTATTTACTTCATTAACATTCAGCTTAATTACACTCTTCCTTCCATACACAGGTTGCTTGTGGCTATGCACACACATTGGCACTTACAGATGAGGGATTTGTTTACGCCTGGGGAGCCAACTCGTATGGGCAGTTGGGAACAGGCAATAAGAGTAACCAAGCTCTTCCTACTCTAATAAACACAGACAAGGAGAGGTTAGTACTTTGTTTTTACCCCGGCCTCAGTTAGCCGCAACACCTCTTGGGCGATACATTTTTTTTAGTAGCTGAATGCCTCAAAGGCATATATGGTTTAACATCATAGAGTAAATAAGAACTTAGATAGATATTATAGTAGTATTTCTCACAGTGGAATCAGCTTCTGTCATATCTTTATATTTTAACATGCTGGCTGTATTAGTAATGCTTTAAAGTTTGAATTTTGTTATTCTCACTAGGATGGTGGAGGTGGCTGCATGTCACACCAGCCACACGTCAGCTGCCAAGACCCAGAGTGGGCAGATTCTGATGTGGGGTCAATGTCGAGGCCAAGCTGTGGCCAGCCCCCACCTCACCCATTTCAGCAGCACAGACGATGTGTTTGCATGCTTCGCCACACCAGCAGTCACGTGGCACCTCCTCTCAGTAGGTAAGAGTTTTGTAATGTATACAATAAGATTTTTTTAAACTGAACAAAAGCCCCAGAACTCAGACATCCTGTAATAATAAAGAAAGTTATAGTGGACCACTGGACATTGCCCATTTACCCTGAACTCAGAGATAATCATACCATGCAGTGGGCATGTGTGGTGTTGTTACAAATTCCTGGAAGTGGTCAAAGAAAGAAAACAGGAAACTGTTTCCTGTCCACGTCAAACAATCAGTATGTTTACCGATTTTAACATTTGAAGTCAACTCAAATTGGGGAGCATAAACATGTCACTTTGAGATCTTCATTTTTCATTTATACTCCTATTTGTTAAGTGAATGACATTCCTCTGAAAAACTGAAATCATCAGTGCTCTAATAAGTGCAGTCTGTTCCTGTATGTTATTACCTGTTCAGCTGTAGTGCTCGAGGAACAAATAGTGAGTCCAATCAAATGTGATACCCTAGAGTTGCCTTTTTATAAAGTGTACTAGAGAGAGTCATATCTGTAGGGCCTAAAGGCATCATTTTAATTGTTTGTTTTTTGTGATTGATATTTTATTGAATTTTAGAAAGACATAGAAAATACACAAAAATTAAAACAAGGAGAAAAGGACACCGTGTACATATACAATTTAAAATAGAGGGCTAAGAAATTACCTGGTAAAAAGAAAAATTAAAATACAAATAAAATAATTGGAAAAGAGGCATTGTTTAAATGTGACCAAGTGAGAAAATGCATGAGTGTGGGTGTGTATGTACATGGAATGAGGCTAAGCCTTGAGTTTGTCTATAAGGGTCGTTTAATACAGTAAGGAAATATTTACTATTTCAATTAATACCATTCTATCCTGCCCAGCAGAGAGAATGATGCCCTAGCAAGCCAATTATGCCTGTTTGTGATTGGGGACCAAAGGAAGAGCAGGGCATGCATGTGCTTCTATGCTGAGCCACGAGGGTGCCCACTCTGGAGGGAGAGACCACTGTGCCAAGTGTCATAGGCAGAAGGCATAGTGGTACAGAAGTAGGTTCGGTACACCTAAGACCTCTAATCCACCCCATTTTGAAGTTTTTGAAGGCACACCCTTGCTAGTTTACCATTCCAAAGAAAAGGCCACACCTGTGGGAATACTTCACCGGGATTGTCACCAGCATTGGTTGTGTTTTAAGTTTGGGACTAAATCTTTAGTACATTAGCTTTTGCCCATAGAGAGTCATGAATGGATGCAGATGTCTCTAGTCTAGTTTGTCAAGTAAGGGTTCTATATTTACCTTTATGATGTTTGATAGGTTGGGTGGGAATAGGACCCCAAGATACCCTATACCCTGATCCGACCACCTAAAGGTGCCTGATGGAAATAAGTTTTTGGGAGAGTATGTGGTTAGGGTGAGGGCCTTACGATTAGACCAATTTATATTGTATATAGAATCTAGAAAAGATTTTGATAGTGGATAACCCAGGAATGGAAGTCTCTTATAGACTTCTAGACTTCTTATAAAGGTCAATATATCATCTGCATAAAGCATCTGCTTATGCATCATGGACCCAATGCTTTAGGATCCAGGTGAATGGCGGCAGTTTTCTAGAACAAGAAGCAAATATGGTGTAGGAGGCGGGGTCCCCCTGGTGGGTACCGTGAAACAGCTTTGAGTATGGGGAATGAGTCCATTTGTCTTATTAGCTTCTTTGAAAAAAGCGCTGTTGAGCCCTGAACAACTAAAATTCAACTCTCTGGGACAAGATGATAAAGTTTGCGTAGATTATCATCAGACAATTATTCTTGGCCACCTTCGTTTTTTTTTCCCAAGTTTAACAAGCTCTGCTGACTTGTCTATCTTTTTCTGGAGGGCATATTAAATTCCCTAAGAAAGGCCTTCAGTGCTTCCCAGGCCATCCCTGGGAACGAGCCTAAGGTATATTGGTTTCCTTGAATATGGTTATCATTTATTATCTTATAATAATAATATAATAATAATAATTTAAAATTTTCATCCTGTAGTACACTGGAATTTAACCGCCGTCTTTGTGATTTTTGCCAAAAAGCAGCATAAAAAGAGTCACCTTTGCATGATCTGATACTAAAATGGAACTTATGTCACATGAGGCTGAGTATGATAGGAGAGAACCTTGTACATAGGTGTGCTCTATCTTTACAGTGAAATACAGACTGTAAAATAGGCCTAACATATCAATTAGCACACATCCAGTTTCAAACACAGGCGGCATTTCCAAGAAAAAATGTTATTTGCACCTTCTTTAAAAAAACAACATACTTTTCTTTTTTTTGCCAGATGGCGATGACTATCTGACTGTTGCCCAGTCTTTGAAGAAAGAGTTTGACAGCCCAGAGATTTCAGACCTGAAGTTCTTGGTTGATGGGAAGTGTATCCATGTTCACAAAGCCCTGCTGAAAATCAGGTACAGAAAACGAGGAACCTCAAAGTGAAAATGTGGTAGTCCTACTTGGCTGTTATGATTATTTTTCAAAAAATTGCAAATCTTTAGTTAAATAATGTGGTGATTATTTTCTTGCCTTTTAGTTTTTCATGTTCTTCATATTATCAATATATCATCAATATAGGTTCCTTGAAAATTAAATAGGATTCTAGAAAAGCTAACCAAAACAAGCTTAACAGGCTGCACTTTGTTTTATGATGTGATTTTTCTTTCTTCCTCCCCAGCCTACTTCTCCATCCTGACTTTCATTTTGGTCACATGAGTGTATTTTTCACATTCAGAGGTTGTGCTTGGTCATAAGTAATGAAGGTGCTTGGTACACCACACTGGGTTTTCAGGGAAAGAGAAACTCACTTTGTTAATTATAGAAACAAAAATCGGGACAAAAATAATTTTGTTAATTCTGCAGCCATCATGACAGCAAACACATTGAGCCATCTTTCTGTAATAATGAATTTATCATATACAGTACCTAATGAAAGCTCTGTTGGCTATATATAAACTCTATCTGATTTACAGTTTTTCCTCGTCTTTCCTGTTAATGCCATGGGGAAGAAAAGACAGACCTATTGTTTCCTGTTTTTCTTTTTATAACCACACTTGGACACAAAGTATCTGCATTCCAGTCCCTTGCTCTTTTGCACTGTCAGTAGGAAGGAGCCAGACTGTCTGCGACGTCAACCTTAGTGCACACGCTCACACGAATATGCAACAGTGCAAAACGCCTGCTTTGGCAAAATCACATGCAAATTATACTTTTGAGATGAACTTGAATGAATGAGAATGAAGGCTTAGTTGTTTGTTCAACCGTGTCCTTAAATAGAAGCATTTTTTGAGTTTCTAGAGTTTAGCAGTGAGAGAAATTTAAAGGAAACCAAAAAAAGAACATCACTATTTAAATGCAAAGGGCCATAAGAAACTAATGTGGAAAAATTCTGTGGGCTATAGTTGTTGGCAACTGTTGCCTCTCCTTTGCCTTTGCATTATGACATTAAGAGTGAATTTAATTAGCAGAATTGTGTGATTGTACTGCATTACCTTAATATGACAACATCAGTTTTGACAACAAATTAAGACAGACCTTGGTTTATGTTCTTGGAGAGTAGAATATTGTTTTGGGATCATTACAGCATGATTTGCAAAAAAGCAGTAGTGTACATATAACTTGTAATAGATTGGGTAACACGTGCTCAATCATTGGTGTGTTATCTTTTTACCATGTCATGAGAGGTGTCTGCTGCTTTTCGTCCCTTTCCAGGTGTGAGCATTTTCGGGCACTCTTAAATGAAACAGATGAGGATGCCATAGAAATTCACCAGTTCTCATACCTGGTGTACCGAGCCTTTCTGGAGTACCTCTACACAGACACCATTAACCTGCCACCAGAGGATGCTATTGGTAAGCCTATGAGTGGACCACGGTCCTTTACACACCAGAAAATGTCGAGACAGGTCGGTGCAGACCAGAACACACTCGCCTATGTGTTGTTCTTGTGTGCACAGGGTTGCTAGACTTGGCTACGTTCTACCGAGAGACGAGGCTGAAGAGGTTGTGCCAGGAGACGATTAAGAGAGGCATTTCTGAGGAGAACGCCATCACTCTGCTCTCTGCTGCTGTCAAGTATGAGGCGCGGGTAAGCTTATAGCCCCTGACACACAGTCAAACACCATGGTGGTGGGGGCCTTCTCGGTCGCTAGCCAGTTGTACTCCTCAGCACTGACCAGACAGCCCTCTTCATTTTTAGGACCTGGAGGAGTTCTGCTTCAAGTTTTGCGTCAACCACCTAACAGCTGTCACGCAGACCCAGGCCTTTGCAGACATGGACCACGACCTGCTCAAGAACTTCATTAGTAAAGCCAGCCGCTACGGAGCCTTCAAAAACTGACTAGAGTTCCCTTGTAGTGATTGATTCAACATGATGATGTTTAAGCTCACTAAGCTCCTGAGAGTCGACCCTAGACCAAAGTAAACATCAGTGTGATGAGTACTTCATAGCCCTGTTGCTGGGGATGTTAACACTGGAGAGGAAAATGGTTTAAGGTTTCACCCTCTAACTGATGCTTCTGTGTTACTACCCTTAACCTACAAGAAACAGTGGTTGCTTAGGGAATAAATTACTCAGTCACAAGCAGACTAGAATAGAAAGAAGTGCCACAGTGGTCTTCTTTCTTTTTTCTTTGTGTTACTGACAATATGCTCGGCTAATTTGGTGTCTTGATTTGTAAGCTAGTCAATAGACGGATGTGTTGCAAGGGCTTGCCTCACAGTAACAAGTAGCTCAGACAGGATGCCTGAAAATGCTGTAAACTAAACATAATTCATAACAACATAGGTTTGAGGTATAAGTGTTTTTTTTTCAATCACGCTGCCCTTTATCAGTTAGTAAAACAAATTATCAACGTGCATATTATACTGTAGTACATTATGTCTGATCAGTAGTGACAAGAAGTGATCAACAAAAATATAAGTCAGCCATGAGTTGACCTTTCACATTGTGCTGCTTTTCATTGAAGCCTTGATACTCAAACTTTCTGGATTGAGAAAAAAGCATTTAATGAGGACTAACATACAAGTTATTTTTTAGAAAACTGCAACTTATGTTTTACACAAAATTTTCTGAACAATTATAGTTTATAGTCATCATATCTGTTCTCTTACAAATGTTAATTTTTGCCACATTGTTTTATATTATAGTTATTCACCTTTACCATCAAAATATATTGTTATTGTTTGATGTTTGACTACCATTTGCACTGTCTTGTTGTAGAAAATTACTTTGGCCACCATCCAGAGACTGATAGAAAAAGATGAAGTCAGTAACACTTTACAAGACGTAGGGACATCCTCCAGTGTTAAGATTAACTGACTGAGCAGCTGGAAATGGTGTCTGACTTACAAAGGCATAGTGATTCCTTATTAGCCTGTTGGTGATGTTACACTTTAAGTGCAGCTGATTTTACAGTTGTCTTTCATTGAAATTTGGTATGTTTACAAAAATATGGTTGCTTATTGTTTTTTAAGTTGTTAATATGTTGGCAGCAAAAGCTTGCTTCTTTTTACAAGAGTTTCTTTATATCTCACCCCTAGTAGCACCTTGTGGTAATGAAATAGTGCGGGCTTAGTGTAACTGCCAACGGACTGTTGAATATAGTCTCATATAGGATCACAAGGTCTTTAAATGTAGTTAGCAGAATTCCATATTAAAATCTAAAAACCTAAATAGAATTTAACGAAATACTTAACATTCACAAGCCAATTGTATTTTCTGGAACATTTTGATAACGCCTGTGTTCTCATTTTTGTATGAAAAATGTTGTAAGCTGCTTACAGTGGCATTAATAATAACATTTGATAATCAAAAATGTATTAAAATTAATAACTACATAATTTGATGTATTTGTTATTGCTGTAATTGGTGGTCTGTTTTGGAATAATTAACAGCCTTTACATACATGTATACATAGTGAAGAACATATTCAGCACTAATAACACAGTGACTGGCGGAGCAGTACTTCAAATTTATATTTCTGTGCTGAAAACATGCCGAGTAATCTTGGCATATTGAGGTTTTCACACTTGCATCACTCTGCTATCACATGCTTTAACCCAAATTTCAACTAAACAGTTCTTCGAACTCAGGCTTACATTTCCTTTGCAGATAAGTTTATGAAGTAATGTGCTGCTTGGTGAAATACAATCAAATCAAACTTGTAGACATGTAATACTTTATACACAACTTGTAATATTGCTACTGTGTAATTTATATAGGAAGTGGAGGCAATAATTTTAAAGCGTATGATGTAATACACTCTGACTCATGAAATTTGACACATTTTTCCTACAGAGGATATTAATCTACATGTGTGCCTCTTGATTTCAAGTGCAACTTTACAGTGTCCAGTCAGAATAACTGTAGAATTTGGTAATTCAATATAATATATTAGTTATCTCATTGCACTTTTCATATAGAACAGGTCTAGAAAGTACTCTATACTATTATTTACAGAGACCCAACAATTCCCTTCATGAGCAAGCACTGCATGGGTCAGAAAACAAGCAAAAACCTGAAGCAGCACAGATTGTTGCTTGTGTCTGATACGTGACGCTAGAGAACACCCACTAATATGTTAGGCTACAGTATGTCAAGTGTAAACCACACTGAAAGTGAAATTAAATCAAATGAAGATCATCACACATTCTTTCTGATACCAGTAGGTAGTGTAATGTCCATAACCTATTTCACAGCAAAATATTAACATTTGTGACTTGCGATCAATGAAAACTCACAAGATTTGTAAAATATCTTCATCAAGGCCTTAAGGCTTTTCTTGCCAAATCTGACATTAGTCCATCAAAAATGCGATTAATTTGGGGAGGAAGAGAATAAAAATTCCTTCAATTTCAATTGTGACCTCAAAGCTGTTGATGCTTAGGCCCAATTGAAACTTAAGCTTTTCAGTACATGCTGTATGTTTGGGCATACTGTGATGAAAGCCACATCAGCAGCTCACAGATGATAATTCAGTTACTTGTTTACAGCTAAAGGCTACACCCAGAATAAATTATGTTAATTTATGTGCATAGCCAAAAGCTTTTAGCATAACAGCCAACGTGGAGACAGTAGCCTATTAGCCTAAGGGCTAGAGTCCCTAAGTGTTAAAAAAAGGATAGAGGTTCTATTGGTGATTTAGGTGCCAGACTAGTTGGGGAAACAGAAACATTTTTAACACATATTGGTCATGTCCACAACATCAGTCAAGTTTATATGTACTCATATAGATAAAGCCTAAGACTGAACATATGTACACTGTCACACGAAATGACTCAACATAGCTGGCAGGCGAGTTAAACCGTTTTACATGGGATATGAGGAAGTACACAGCTGCCAACGGTAACTGGCACTCTGCCATGTAACCCCCCCCAACCACACACACACACGCTCACATACTGTGACAACAAAAAATTTACAAGTAGAAGTTCATTCAAAATTTAACTTGCATACAAGTATACATAGCAGTGTCATGTGAGGAACAGTGAAATGTGGTTCCAGCTCTGAGTTAATTTCAACTACTTTACATGATGTTGGGTAGTTTATACATTTTTATGAGCTGGTCATACATTAGGTAAATAAAACTTAATCAGACAAATGTAGAGGAGGAAAAAAGTTGAGTGAAAGTTGATGTTTTGATGCAAGAGAAGTGCCCTTCATCTGGTTTAAGGTGTTGTTACAATTCGATTACTTCCCCTGAGCTCAAGTGTGGTTGACTCCTGTACTCACCGCTGTTTCAGAATGGTGGCACAGACTGATACCATCACATCCTGTTAGCACACTAATTTCTGGCTGCAACAATGGTTCACTTTTTTGAGTTTCTGCTCCAGTATCTGTGAATACTGTAAACAAAAGTCATCTGGCTTGTCTCGCTCAGCTATGACTTAACTCCCACTCTGCATATCTATTCAAGCTTGCAGCAGTTATTTTACCCGTGAGAGGACGTAAGCATGCAATGAAACATGTAAATGAATAGTGAAGCAGGAAAATGAAACCAACTGCATGGCTATTTCTGGTCAGTGTAGCATTGTTTATTTCATATAAACCAAGCTCTATACAGAAATAGAACAACAGCCAAGGTTTTTAAATTCCAAACATGTTTGGGCTGTTGTTGCCAGAAAACCGGCCCCATTCGTGTTGGTTTTCAATGAAGCAGAGCTTAACTTTTTAACTTAGGCTTCTGGTTTATGGCACATACCCTTTACTTACATGCAGTATTTATGCTGAATCTCGGACAGATACTGGAGGTAATACTTTACAACAAGCTACACAGGATCAAAAATAATTAGTCACTGGTTTATGAACAATCTTACATCAAGTAGGACTACTTTTATCTACTGTTCAGTCCTTGATGGAGAGTTGATGTTTACTTCTTATTCATTTAGTAATTAGCAGTACAAATTTTGACACTTTCATCTACTGTGAGTAAAGCCTGAAAAAGCTCATCATTTAGTGACATTTGTAAAGATTCTCAGTCATATAGGTCACAGTCTTCCAAGGAAGTTTAAAATAAAGGGCTACTGGACTTGGTTGAAGATGGACAATGGTTTATTGACTCCTACAAAAGTCTTTCTATCAAATGTGCTCAAACAGCCTGTCTTATTGAAGGTGTTGAGGGTGAAGACAAATCGAGATATGACTGTACATACTGTACGGCTTTAGTGGGGGAGGGTGACTTATTTGTAGATGGGGAGTATTTGTTTTACAAAGCAGTCAAAAGCTTTCAGTTGATAAAGCAGTGTGGGGGACTGAAGACCCACAGCAGACTGTTTTTCAAATGTCAGGAATCTTGTTTAGTTGTAATTTTGTAACAAGTTGAATCATAGGTGGAATTGAACATTTTGTTCCAATAGAAGACATAAAGGTAACAAGGTTAGGGTTCTCTCTATCTTTGTATTGAACATAGCTCACAAAGTTTTCTTTAATGTGTTGGAGATGGAACATATAGTCCCAGTTATGGAACAATCTCTTCTCATTTGTGCCTTCTCTGGACTTTTTTTTTACTCTTCACAGCTTTATTCAGGTGTATTTCAACGATCCAGGAGACCTACCAAGTCACAGAAAGATGTGTGAGATTTGTGTCAGGGCACTGGTCTACACTCAGTGAGACATGTTGTTGCTGTGGCTGTCCTGAAACACTTCCTTGGCCTCAGTAGTTTCTAAATAGACAGCACTTCTGTTGTGACTGTTTCACTTCGCTGTTTGTGGAAGCCAGCAAAACATTTGTTTCCAAGGTGAACATGCGAGAATGAACTGAAAGCCCTTTGAGTCACGGTGAAGCTGTCTGTCCAAGTTAGAGATTTGTTCAAGAGTTCATATTGCAGTATTCAAACACATGCCGAAGGATGTGTTATTTTCCATAATTAGTAATTAGTCATTTACCTGACACTTTTATCCAAATCAACTTACAATTGTTATATATGTCAGCGGTGGGATTAAGTAATTGTTTTGAAAGTCACGCAGAAGTCTCACTATTCTGGTAAATACATCACTCTCATGTTTGTACCAAAAAAACAAAGCTACTCTTGCCTCCAAAATCTACCTACCAGCACCTCTGAAGCTCACTAATCTCTATCACTAGCTGCATAATAAACTTAATATAAAAGTGAGACTAAATGGCTATGTAATATCAAAGAGGTTTACCAATGACAACCCAGAGAGAATACAACTCTTAGCGGCCTTTTAGCATATTTTAGCATAGAGTTTGTGTATATAGCACATTTCACTGGCTGTATTGGTCTCTTGACTACAATGTGCCCCAGGCTTATTGGGTGTGTCACGAGATGTGTGCAATATCACCTGCAAAATCTTGTACTTTGTGTTTCATGTGCATATGAATTCATAAGTAGCATTAAGTAGGATCAGTCTATGTTGAGTCACAAACCTTTAGTGTTAAACGTTCAGGTTGCAACTTTATTTGTCAATGTTGCTGAGTACACTTCTGCTACTGACGATCCTTACACAACAAAATTATGTCACCTGTCTTTCTCGCGCATTTTTCTCTTCTATTTGAAAGCCTTCAGTCTTGGCCTTGGGGGGTGCCAGACAGTTTCCTGGCATTGTGAGAAATTTAACAGTCCAGGGGTTTCAGGCACATGTTTTTGTTTAGCAGTCACATACTTGCATGTGAAGAGCTTGTTTTTGTGTGCTGGATGGAACTATTTTGCGAGTGAAAGACAATAGTACAAGTTTTTCTATTTTTTCCCCCTATTTTTTTCTATATTTTACTCTAGCCTTGATGATGTTTATTTTGTGGTGGAATGACAAAGAGAGGCACACTAGCCATAAAACACCCACTGTCTCTTTGATTCTCTGCAAGATTTTCCTTCATTTGTTTGGCTATTGTTGGTAACTCTGTGAAGTCAAAATGAACCATGGATTAGTATCATGTTACTAAGCTAGAACACATATGTTTGTATTACTGGAGTCACTTCATATGGGGAAATATTATCGCAACCAACAAAAAGCAGCTGAACAGGTTGTCTTAACTTTGTATGGTTTTGTTCAGAATTGAACTACAAAGCATGGATTTGTCAGCAACATACTTTGTTTAGTGACAGCAAAGGTAGTACTCTTCCTATGACACAGTTTCAGCCACAACACAAATACACTCAAACAATTTATAGTATTCACTCACCACACTGCCGATCAAGAAGCTGAGAGCACTTTCAAGTTGTCTGAGACTAATTATTTATAAACTTCACATTCCTCCCTGCTAAGGTACTTCACACACAGCAAAGCCCCCAATGTTTTTACTGACTGCCAAGTGGGGACTTTCTAATGCAGGAGAACTTGAATGCTATTCCACAGAGTGCTGAGAGACAAAGCTGTGGGCATGGAATGACAAGGGCAGCTGGAAAACCACTGAGAAAGCTTTCTGTTCTGTCTCATTTCCCATGTTCCTTGAAAAATAAAAGTATTCTTCTTTAGCAGAGCTGCTGCCCACACAGGCTGTCAAAACAACAGTTTTCTTGTAACTCCCATCACTCCTGTGGAGGCAACCACCTCAGACACTTTCTAGATTTTAGTCTTCATTAGCAGCTTGAATGATGAAGAAGAAACAAATCAAACCACAATCCACTTAAAGATCTATATTGCTTACATTTTTTCTGTAACAATACTCCATTACAAGTCCTTTATTCAAAATGTTAAGTGAAAATGCATAAGTAAAACAATAGAAGTGTCAACAGTAAAAATAGTCCTTATGAAGAAGAATATAAGTTTTATATTATTACCAAATATCATATTATTGGGCTATTATTAGCAATGCATAAATGTGTAAAATTATTATATATTATTATACATATTTTTGATTTATTCATATTTATATGCCGTTGGTCTCTAGTAATGTATTTTGCAAAGTAACTAGTAGCTAGAGCTGCTAAATAAATGTGATAAAGTTTTTAAAAAGTTGAATATTTCCCACTGAAATGCAGTGTAATAGAAGTATATAGTAGAATGAAAATGTAGTTACATTCTACCATTGATGCTATAAGGGGTTGTACTGGGTTTGAGAAGCCACAAGAACACACACACACACACAAAAAAAAATCCTTTTTGAAGCCTTTGAGCTTCACATCACAGTTCTGCCTAAAGCTCACAAAGAGCTAACCTTTATTATAGTTATTATCAAGTTATGTTTCCACTTATAATGCAGTTTAGGGACTTATTATGTTTTATCTAAAAATGTATTCATAGTAAATAAATAATTTAACCAGAGATTCTTGGCACATTTTTTATTGTTATTTGACATGGAAAATGGTTCATAAGACCAATATTGATGGTATTACACTTTTGTAACTATTATGCTCACTCACGTGTCAAGTAACAACAGCTCAAAACACTTATTTAAAATATACAGTATATCCATGCATGCATATATCCAATATGTATCCATGCATCTATATATGTATATAAAATACTGACAATTATGAGCATTTGTAAAATTTTGTTTGAATGAGTTGTTTAAGTTGATTCCTCCTTTAACTGTAGGCAGTTAAAGCAGACAAAGGAGTAGGAGGAGTTCAATGGGAAGCAGTGGGCGGAGTTACAACAGCTTCCCCTCCACTCAAAGTACAAAAACTGTCTGTGAGACTGGCACAAAGGAGAAGCAGAACTGTTTGAGTATGGTGCGTGCTGAGCAAACGCTCGTGAGTGTGTCAGAGGGAGAGACAAACTGAGGACAGAGAAGTAGATACTGAATGACTCAGTCAGTAAGAGAAAGAGGGGGGACAGGAAACAGACCCTGAAGACAAATAGTGAAATACACTCACATTGTGACCCACAAACGGAGAGAAGGAGCTCAACTCAAGCGTCAACTCTGTTCCTGGGAAGAAGCCTGGAGGTTACCGGACAGGACCTTGTGAGAGGTTGAAAGCTAATGACAACTTTGCTGCTTTGGATCTGAAGAGGACAAAAACACAGGACTGAGTTTTGACAAAAAGAACTGATTTTGCCTTGAGGACACCCCTCTAGCTGATCTGAATTTGGATACACCATCATTCCTTTTGAGGACTCAGTGGCTCGTGGTGGTTGAGGACTTCCTGAGCGAAAAGGAAACAGATTTGTGTGACTGATTTATCTGAGTACATAAAGCTCAGCTGGCAACTTGTGGGGTGCAGTCTGTTGGAGAGGCAGGGCAGGGGGAGGGGAGGACGCTCCTGAATCTCTGTTCTCTTGGAGGGAGTCTTTTCAACATGAGGTAACCCCCAAAATAACTACATCAAGACAGGGGAGTGACTCAAGTTAACCGTGTGCCACATTCCTCTCTAATGTGGACAGTTGTGGTGGAAAGCAACCTTTGTGCCAATGGCCTGAATTATCAGATGATAGTGTTTTTCAATGTATCATGGTTTAGGACTGTTCTGTGATTTACTTTCCATGCATGGTGAATTCATTGTGCTGGACAGCCCTTTCATTATATAGCTATTACGTAACAGACAGTCCTCATCCCTCCACTCTTTGTCTCTCAGAATGTACAACAATACCTCCCTGACTGAAAATTTCACCGGGCAAGCAAGCAGCTCTACCTGCATCAAGAACGATGGGTTTAAATACCCACTGTACAGTACTATCTTTAGCATTGTGTTTGTCGTGGGACTGATCACCAATGTTGTAGCTATTTATATTTTCACATGCTCTCTGAAGCTGAGAAATGAGACTACAACCTACATGATAAACTTAGTAGTGTCTGACCTGCTATTTGTCTTTACACTGCCTCTGAGGGTCTTCTACTTCATCAACCGGAACTGGCCTTTTGGAAGCATGCTCTGCAAGTTCTCCGTCTCGCTTTTCTACACCAACATGTATGGTAGCATACTCTTTCTCACCTGCATTAGTGTGGATCGCTTTTTAGCCATTGTGCACCCTTTCCGCTCAAGGGCGCTTAGGACCAAGCGCAATGCTAAGATAGTATGTATTGCAGTGTGGGTGCTGGTGCTGTCAGGGAGTCTCCCTACAGGGTTCCTGTTGGAGCCCACCTCACGTGAGAACAACAGGACTAACGCCACTTACTGCTTTGAGAACTTCTCTTCCAATCAGTGGAAATCCCACCTTTCTAAGGTGGTAATCTTCATAGAGACAGTGGGCTTTATCATCCCGCTTCTGCTCAACGTATGTTGCTCCATCATGGTGCTGCAGACCCTGCGTCGCCCCCAAACCATCAGTCGTGGAGGGAGGCTGAACAAAACAAAGATCCTCCGCATGATAATTGTGCACCTCTTTATTTTTTGTTTTTGCTTCATCCCCTACAATGTAAACTTAATTTTCTATGCACTGGTCCGCACTAAAACTTTAAAAGGCTGCTTTGTGGAGTCGGTGGTCCGAACGATCTACCCAATAGCCCTCTGCATAGCTGTGTCCAACTGCTGCTTTGATCCCATTGTTTACTACTTCACTTCAGAGACCATCCAGAACTCCATCAAGAGGAAGTCTCAGGTCAGCCGTTCGTATGACATCAAGTTCTCCGAGGCCCTGCAGTCAGAAACCAGCTCCAACCTGCAGTGCAGCCTGAGGAATCTCAAAGCTAAAGTCTTCCACAATGAGTCTTCTGTGTAAAGGTGGGGTTGCTACACTCGGCATGAAAGGTATTAAAATCCATCTTTAGAAAAACAAACCTCCTTGATGCAATGAGAATGGATATTTTGCTGTGCACCTGCCAGAGAAGTATTAGCTGATCTCAGGACAAATGTTTGGACCTGCCATTGACAGCCTCTGCTCTGCAGTATTGCTGCAACTTGACGCTTTGTTCTTCTGTGGATTTGTTATTAGTGCTTACTAATTTCCCTTTCCTGTGGAATATACTGTAATTGCATTAAGCACAATTACTCTGCCAGTGACCTGGAAGGGAATGTGATCACTGAATATAATATTGAATGCTACATGTGCCTGTATATCTGTGGTAAGTTGCGGTGCTAACTGCTTGAACAGTATCTATTAAATTAACAAAGTTATATCAAGCTGTAGATTGTACAGGGCTTTGTTTTGATTTTTAAATTGTGAATTACAAATAGGTCATGTAAGTGCCTTTTTTGCTCTGGTAGCATTTCATTGTAGACTTTTTGTCTTTATAGACGATTAAATGCACTGACACAAAATTTCACATACTGCACTCATGCCACAGTAATGAATAAAATACATGTACTGTCTAAAACAATCAATTGCACCTGAAACCCTTTGTGATTTATTTATTTATTTGTTATAATTGTTCATTTTTAAAATGAATAAATGCTATATTTTAAATGCTGAACTTGAACATGAAATAGTGGACCAAACCTCAAAATGAGACTACTCATGAGACTTCTTGACTTCCCACCATTAAACTGCTAAACATCACCTCTTTAATGTTTGTCCTAAATGCAAATGAGAAGGTAAATAAGTGGAAGTGGAAAGTCTGATGGTCTTATAGACAAAAAAAAGACTATCCTGTATGTAACTGTGGTGAAACAACCACAACTCAAGAATAGCATACTTCTGCTGAATCAGTTGGTACTAAAAAGGAAAGTGTAGTGTATTTTATGTTTATTCTAATCTAGATAAGAATTTCATTTTATCATCCTGTTAAATTCATTTTATCATCCTACATTTTCTTTTCCTCCATAAGACAGTGTTTATAATATCCATCACTAACGCTGATCCTTTGCTCCAGAATAGTCACTACAGTGGCACAGTAAATCAGGATGCTTTTGATCAACAACGGAGTACAGTTCTAACAGTCAAGTGGCATAATTATTTTTTAAAATGCTCACACGCTTATGTATAACAACATCAAAGTCAAATTTAAATTAAAAAAAAAATTTAGTAAGTCCCTTTTGCAGTTTACTAAAAAAACAGATGTGTGAAATATTTCTCCTGCTGTGGACACATTTAAAGTGATATGGCATCAGAAAGGAGTCAACACAGCGTGAGAGTGAATAACAGAAAGCACATGGTGCTCTTACTTTATTGACATAGCCTGAAGGTCATTCATAACCCACCTGTAACTCTGTTGACGCCATGTGAGTGAGTCAAGGATATGGTTAAAGACCCGGGCTGCCATGACAACAAACAAGTATAATTCAACACTTAGGCATAAAAGCTGCGGCTTGGCCATATGGTCATTGAGCATCACAAAACTAGAACTTGTTCTGGACTGCAGACATCTCGATGACTCATTTCAAGAGGAAATCACAGACTAATCACTATATTTGTGTATTCAGCACATACAGCCATTAACTGACCACCAGGTGTTCATGAATGTTGTCATCTGGGTTAAAGGTCATGGCTGGGACAGAGAGGGAGAAATAAAAGATGTCACAGTTTAAATGCAGTAAAGATATGTAAATACATTGATTATACTTTTAACTGTAATTTCGCAACAAGAGTGAATAAATAAAGGAAGTAAGTACAATTCTTCCTGAATATTTCCACATCTCTTGCATCTTCCTCATATACAATAGCTGATGTAACTTTTAGGAGTTTCTTAATTGTCATTATACAGCACAACGCTGCATTATAAAACGAAATTTGTAGAACATTCCACAGAGCCTTTTTTAAATTTGCATGGGGTGAATGTAAACAGCAGCAACCAGATGATAGTATGAAAGTTTCATCTTCACAAAAAAAACAGTCTGACATTTGGAAAGCAGAGTCCATCTTGACTGCATTTGTGCAGAGTTTTGCGCTGGCAGCTCAGGAACACGGACCGCATGCCGATGTCGATGGGGCAGGTCTCTGCAACGAGGTGGGCACAACAGTCTCTGAATTCTGTTGCTTGGTCAATAAGAGTCCTGTTTGGTCTCTTTTGGCTCTTTAGGAACATAATTAAATCTAAGCTGGGCCAGCATGGCTCCTCGCCTTGCTGTCTTTCCTCTCCTATGGGCGATCACCGCACCTGCCGTGGTGCCTGGTCCGGTTATTTGGGTCGGGTGGATCGTGGTCTGTTGCTCTTTAATCCAAAAAAACCCGTCTTCATCGTCCATTGACTGTACTTATATTAGAGGGAACACATGTTTCGGCAATAAAGCCAGAAAAAAAACATAAAAAACAAAATTGTAACGAAGTTTGATGGAGCTACCGGCTGCTGCTTCTACAAGCGCTGCACAGGTTGCCGTAGCAAGCATTTTACAACGAGCCTCATGTCAAGAAGATAAAGTAGTGTATACACTTAAGTCTTATGGTTATATTGCCTACCCTCTGTATCAGGGATCGGACCCCTAATGTGAGCTATGCAGGCTCCTCTTCATACACAACAGTTATCTAATCAGCCTGACCTCTCCTTCCCAGCAGGCTGCAGGGTGAGAAAACACAGACACCACACCGCTTGTCATTGCATACATTTTGTCCTGCAAACTCTGGTAATTTCAGATGGGAGCGTGAATGAAAGCGTTCTTGATCCGTATGGGTTTGACTGAGGATCTGTGAATTGTGCCAGTGATGTGAAGAAAATGTAAAAAAAACCCAAAAAACAAATAAAAACAAAGAAACAATCACTCTAAGGTTATGACATTCAAAGACAGTTTGACATCCAAACAGTTTACCGCCTTTATGGATACATTATCCAAATGAATAAATTAATAAAAGTAATTTTGAAGTGACTGCTGGAATCCTCCAAGGTCACGCAAAACAAAATCAACATAGTTGTGTAGGTGTGAATAGCTGTCTACATCATCACAGTCAGTGCCATCCTCCAAGTCTTAGTGGAGACAAAAACAAGTTTGAATCTAGCCTTTAACTTATAGCTTCAGGTTCCTATTCCCCTGTGGTAAATCTAGCATGTTTTCTCCAATGAACCTCTTAATGGCTGCTTTGAAGTTCTGTCAGTCTCAACTGACTGGAGATCCTCTGGTGTGTTGAGAACTTGTGTCAGGAGTAATTTGTGCTGGAGCATTAACAGGGACTTTAATATGTTTGCGCTTTTGGGGAAGAGGAGGGTGGGCCGGGTAGTGGTTGAGATCGGGGTGAAGTCTTCGCCCACAGATTCACTCCACAGCTCTGGATCACATGAAATGGACCTAGATCCACTAAATGGATCTAAGGGAAGGGGGTCTCTGTGGAGGATAATCAGCCATTTTCCCTGCATGGCTCACAAGATACATTTAGGAGGAAATGGCTGTTATTACCCTGATTATCCAGTACTCATTTAGATATCTGCACTCTTTCCCCACAATTAGACCAGAATCACATTCTACGTCTCTGGTATTTACAGTCCCAAAAGGTATTATAACTTGCTTACAAGACAGCTTTCCTGAATGGTAAGGAGAAGGCGATCCAAACAAACAATGCAGGAGACAGAACATTGCATTAAGTAATCATTTGTTAGGATGTGGTTTTACAAAAAAGAAGTATCCTGCTTGTGCCAGTACAACAGCCCCACTCATTTTAAAATCAGTGGCAGCACTGAACTAATAACCATCAGCGGAATGGGCTCAGTGTCTGCAAGAAGGGAGGTGGGCTAAATAACCAGTCACATGTAATCCTCCTTAACTCCCTGTCGCCTCTGACCATAAACAGGCCTTATCAATCCCTGGAGAAGTTATTTGACCAGATCAGCTTTTGGTTGCATAACATTCTAGGAATGAAAGAGAAAGCATAAGCAGAACACTCCCTTCGTCAGGGTACTGGGATGTTAACAAAAACATGTATGTTATGTCATTGCCCATAAGGAATAGAAAAGCTTATGCTGGTCTCATACAGTATATTTAAGCAAAGCAGCCAGGAAATAAAATTATTTGGAACATTTTAACCACATTTGGAGTGCATAGTATATGTCATTGTTTTTCTCTTCATCGAATGGACGAGTCTTTATCTTAAGGCAGGAATTGAGAGCCTGTTCAGGCCTGAAAATGGTGGTTGGAACATGCATGGCTTTAGTTTATGAGCCAAGAACCTCCTGTGAAATCATGAGATCAGACAGAAGATGATTAATGGGAAAAAGAATGCTAAGCCAGTCACAGCTGAAGTGTTTTGATTTTAATCAACAACAAATGTGGTGTGGTGATGGAGCAGTGGATAAGACACATGTCTACGCTGTGGGAGATTCCCACTGTGACACATTCACTGATGTGTGACACAAGACACTTAACCCCTAGTTGCTCCAGACATATATAGCAAATGTAAGTTGCTTTGGATAAATGTGTCAACTAAATACTAATCATTATAACAGCAAATTCAGCAGTGTCAAGTCTTTATATACCGGCGGGGACTTGACTAACCTGAATGTGCACTAACTAATTTGGAAATGAGGGATACAAAATTAAGGCCTCCACAGGTTCAAGGATTAATACTTGGTTTTAGGGTTCAGGTCAGGGTGAGATGAGATTTCCCCACAGGGACAGAAACATAACATAAACTTGGGTGTGTGTGTGTGTGCGTAGGTGTGTGTGTGGGCATGAAGACATCACTGAAAATGTTGCAATACCTCAGAATTGCATCCACAGTTTCTCGTTAAACTGAGAAGACACAAGTCACAACATGAAATTGTTAAGGTGGACTAGGCAGACTCAGGACAGGTAAAAATCCAGGAATCGTAAGTTTATTGAAAGGGTGAGGTAAGAGCAGAGCAGAGGGTAGACCAGGAAATGGAGATCAGTGGGTGTTCTTCCAGGCAGGCCGCGGTTTGAGAGAGGCAGAGGCAGGATTACTAGGCAGGCAGTGAGCTGAGCGAGGCAGTGGCAGCATTTCCAGGCTGGGCTTGACCCTGAGCACAGGGAGACAAGGTTAGTGAAATCACAGGAACGAACAAACAATTGAATTACTAGAAACTAGTTGGCTGCAGCGTAAATACCACAAAGGTAAGCTAACAATCTGGCGACGAGTGAGGTGAAGAACCGGGTTGATATACTGCAGAGTCTTGATCAGGTGTGCAGGTGGAGTTCCAGGCCCAGAGTGAGAGGCCACACCCAGACAACATAGAGAGACAGACAGACTAACAGGAGACACAGGGAGGGAGGAAAAGCACACACACACACACACAGTAAATCCAGATGGGAATTCCAATATATGCTCACTCACACGCTCATACTTCATGACACATACTGTAACACTCATGTTTTTGGGTGGGTTAACAGATTATTGTATATATTATATTTCCTGAAAAACACTGTTATCTATTAAAGCGTTACGCACTGCAGGTCGTCTCTAGCCCCAATACATGTTCTGAACATACATGTGAAATACAACAGTACATCAAACATTCTGCCTTTGTCTCAGAGTGTTTCATCCTGACTGAAAATGGTATAACAGTCTGTTGGAGAAAACAAACGTTATTAAATGGGTGTGTTCTGCTTGATGGGACAGGTCAGGCTTTCCCTAGCTGGGAGTCCTTCCTCTGGAAACTCTTGTGGGATTTAAACAATGCCTGATCAGCCAATGGGAACACACTAATCCTCTCCTGTAGCTACAGCTTCTGACCAGTGAGGACAGCTCACTGGTGCAACTGACAGTCTCATGAGGGAAAGTAAAAGTCACTGGGTCAAACCCCACAACAGCAACGTGTCCTCCATGTCCTGTCAAAGGGCTCTTGACAAATGACAATTTAAACAACAATTCAAAAGTGATCCTGTAAAATTATGTATATTAACCAACTGATGTAATACTTTTATTTAGTGCAGCTCTTGAGCAATGCTTTGCTACATGTTCACTGTAGATAATTGTAAGCGTTAACGTGTGAAATTGAACTGTACAGCAACTAAAGAGCTGATCAGCAAGACTGGAATCCACCTATCAAGTTTTACACAGCAACTCCACTAAGCACACGGCAGGATTAGTGATACACGGGGCCGCTAATTCTACAGGACTCTTAAACAAATGCCCATAGCACACTCCACAGCACAACCATAACTAAAAGCTGACACTTATAGGTCTGCCTTGAGGTCAGCATGTTCTCCATGAGGAATTTCCTCAAAGCCTCTCAGACCGCACAATAATTTCTCTCTTATCTTAAGCAGGATTCAGTATTCTTTAACTGCAGAAAATCACTATTTAATGTCCTCATTTGCTCAACCCACTTTTGTCCGAAAACCCCAGCTCTAGTAAGGTTTAATTGTGGTTATTGTTTACTCTGTAAGTTGAGGGATGGGTTAAATGCAGAGGATGAATATCGCAACATGTATGTGTATGTGACAAAGTACATTTGACATTCAAACTATGAAAATGGCATGCTTAAAATACTACATCCACATCATTTTGAAACAGGCTTATAGAGAGACACTTAATTTATTAACCTCCTGGCCTCAGGGTGAGAAGGGCACATATCATAGATACCCTGAGGTTATCTAACGCTTCAAAAAAACAATTAGTCTCATAACAGGCAGATAAGACCAAGATAATTCCACTGGACACAGAGGTTCCATCAAGCAATATGCAAGCATAATGATCCATAAGTGATATCTGATTATCATATATTGATTGTGCCATTTTCCATTAATCTCACATTAACGGAAACATTTAGCAAGTTTTTGCTCCAAAACGACAACAAAAAATCTTACTATAAACTGTTTTGCAAACCATCCCCTGGAGTTTCAGATTTTTTACATAATCCCCTGCCTTTCATTCTCATGTTGCTTGAGATGTGTAATCCATCACAGTGAACATTTAGACTGCACTGAATGTTTGGAATGTGATTACACAACTGGACTAAATAAACACTTAAGCTTCAAGAGTCTACGAAATGATTTCTATACCACATAGAAATGAATGGAAGTTGATCGCTGCCTTGACAAAATACATTGACAAAAAATTATATAGTGACAAAAAATATATATATATATATATATATATATATATATATATATATATGCTATAATCTGTATGTGTACCCCATCTTTCGCCCGATGTCAGCTGGGATTGGCTCTAGCCCCCCGCGACCCGTGGATACGCAGGATAGCGGTTGACAATGGATGGATGGACTGTATGTGATTTAGTAAATGGGCCAAAACATGAAACTTACATTCATCTCAAACACCCACGTTTGCAGCACACTAACACGGAACAGCCTACTATTTTCCTCCCTGTTTGAGTTATTTCCAGTGAGGTAAACAGGGTTATGTGTGATTGGAAAGTCCAAGTGGCATGACTCATAAAGACAATACCCATTAACTCATCATTGATAATTCTCTCTTGTATGAACTTGTTCAGTGTGGACGCACTGTTTTAGATTAATGAAATTTGAACACAGAATCACAAGACTAAATAATTAGATTTATGCTCGGGCCTGGACCCTTGCAGTATCCTTTTTCATGTGTTTTGGGCTAAATGAATCCACATCCATTGACAAACAAATACAACATACTGGATCACTTTAAATAATCTTTCACTGCTATTCTTTTTCTAACTAAAGAGCACAGCTACTGTACAGGCCTACTGTAGGCCTGCAGTCATCTTCACTATGGGTATGTTCATTGCAGATGTTTCTCTGCAGCCAGTGCATCAAATCACACTCTCTACAAAACCACAAAGGAGAGAGTTGCTGTTCACAGGATGTAATATAGATACGAAGGCAGGGGTGATGTTTCACAGAAAAAGCGGAGGGGCAGTGTGTGACATGAGATTCATGTTTTGTAAGCAAGAGCTCAAATTCACTTTCTATTCCAATTAAAACTATGTCAAACATACATACTGCACATTAAGACATAGGATGAAATTTTCATCATCATATACTCACAGTTTGAGTGATATCTGAAAATCTGTTGCTGGCACTATTATACAGTTCCAGTCGGCTTGAGTTACTAAAGGGGAAGTTTTTTGATCTTCTGTCAGATGAATTCGCCTACATGGAAGGATGAGCTGAACATCAAAACTTCATTCAACACAAAAAGATAAAACCACATACCACATTTAAATGCACTTAAATTAAATGCTGTACTTCTTCATTAAAAAAAAATCAGTAAACTGCATGTAAGCTACAAGAGGAAAGCTTTGAAAGAGCTTGTCTGCTATTGATCTATTATTGATTCAAAGGAAGTATGGAAAAGGGACAGGCCAGCAGAGCTGCTAACCCTGCCTAAAGGTGGACCAGCTCATCAGGAGTTGACAGGCCTGTGAGCCACAAAAAATAACAACTGCAAATGCCCCTACAACCCGCACAAACCCTCTCTGTCTTAGATCACATGACTCAGGATCCAAATTTAACTGTTCCTGACCTTTTTATCTTTGAGCAGCTGATGAATTGTGGAGCTCCATGACAAACCCTGCTTGGCCAACCCAGTCTCTATTGTCTGATATAGAGCAACAAAACACTGGCAGGAGACAATGGAGGGTCACTGCAGAGGGCTTGAAATAATCATAACAATGACAGCTCCCATAATTATAGTTGCAAAGAGACGCCCAACTGCAGCGCCCAAGTCCTTTGTTATTAACAGGAAGAGCTGCTCTACGTGAAGAATAAACAGCACTCACTTACTGGGTGAGTCATGGTAGCAAGTTTCATTGTTTGCCTCACTGTGTGGTTGATCCTAGAGAGGCTATGAATACTACAACAAAAAAATCAAATACAGTACAGTACAGTACAGAAATTAGCTAGATGTCTAAAAAAAAAGAACAACATAGTAGAAATGTGAACATTGGAGTGTTCTGAATAAGAAAACTGAGTTTGGTAGAAAATGCCTCTCCAAGCATCAGTAGCCAGACAGAGATCACTGGGTCATCTTGCATCTGTAGAGCTCTTCCTGAGTGAAGATGGGGGAACACAGAAAGCAGGCCACATAAAGAAGTACTGTGAAGGAGACAAAAGGGGAACAGAGATTGTCACAGATAACAAGTGTCAATATTTCATTAGGATTGATGACAAGAGCTGAGGGTTGAGATATGTAGACAATCTCCCAAAAAGACAAAATGGAAGGTATTTTGTGCATCATTTGATAAGAGGGGAAGTTACTTGATTGTTTGCCATCAGGTCACCAGGATGGGCAGGAAGAAAATCAATCAAGCACTTCCGATTAGACATCTAAGCAATTGCTAGAGACACAACCTCACTGTCACTCTGAGTAGATACTGAAATACAGGATGTAGCAAGTTTTCAAATGAGTAAGGCTTTGAAATAAGACAAACAGAGAAAGAGAGAGAGGAAATGTTCCAAGCTGCTCACATGCAAGGCTCAACACGATGGCGCTGATATTTTGCTTGTAGCTCAAAAAAATACCGCAGCGTGGTCTTACTATCATCAGTGACTCAGTGGTATTGAGGGACATCTCATTTGTTTGAATAAATGTCACAACCCCATTGCACACTTTTTTGATCATTTTATAGCCACTGAGGTGAGACATGACTTCACATACTTCCTGTAAGAGGAGGCCCCTGTACATCTGTTTGTTTGGCTCTATATTTTCTGAAGCACTTCATAAAATTGTTCAGTCAAGATTTTTTTTCAAGCCAGGTTTTGCAACCCTGACCCTGACTTTCATAATGTCATGCAAACTAACAGTCCTGCAATACATACTACACTATAATGTTTGCATAAAACTTTTTTAACCTCTTAATAACATAATCCTTATTATGCCATTCAAACACCCCTGACTCTAGATCGCATTAGATGGTTGAGCTATGAAGATGCTGTCTAGTTTGTCATTGACACTGACAGGAGACTCCTATCTGCAGGACACACAGCATGGTACTGTTGTAGTTTAGCTATGCTACACAACTTTATCTGTATGTTTGCTAACCATGGGCATCTTTGGAGGTACAAGGGGAAATACAGTGAGAATAAAGAAGCAGAGGGCTGGAGTGAGAGCCTTGGAGGGGGGATTCAGTGTGGCACTAAGATAAGGCGCAACTACAGCCCCAAGCTTCCTCAATAAAACACAGCGTAGTCCTCCTGTCAGCCAATGTGAAATTTCAGTCACTGGAGGACCTCGCATCAGGATAATCCATCCCTGGTGTGACTGTTGATGAATCAGCACCATTATGGTTTTGTTGACTCAAGGGTCTGTAGTATCTATATCCTGTTGAGCTCAAACTGTCATGGGCGAGGCTTGGTTTTTGTTTTACTGTTGCCAAGCATATTGTCTTCTTTTATTGCACACTGTTGAGCTTTTAATTTGGCAAAACAAAGAGTGTAACAAGCTAAACTTGATCCCTCACATTAAGTGACTTTATGCTTCTGTGACTAATACCCAACAACATGGTCTCGTTAATTCGCATAACAGCACAGCACACACGTTATTCATCTGACTACATCTGATCCTTAAAAATGATTTCAACATAGGTTTAATTATATCTGAACTAAAATCTAGCTTTTCTCACAACCATCCACTATAAAACGTTTCACATCACTGATTTCAACTCCACCTAGTGGTACATAATTTACATTTACTGTTGGAAAGACCAGCAATGTTATCTCTCTAAGGCTGCAACATTGTGGTCACAGCAAATTAAAAATAACAGTCAGGGTGCAGATGTATGGTTTGTTAGTGTCTCGCCAATAGAATAAAGGACCAAGAATACCAATGACTGTACATGTTTAGTCTACTTTTGATATTGCAGAGGAAATAGACATCAAAAAGCAGAGGCAGGATCAAAATGGTGTGACCCCACGGAGACCCAGCTGAAAGTCTAATATTTCCTGCTTCCCCAGTAAGACAAACAGGAGCTTCCAGACAGCCTCAGTCACTGGTAACCTGACCAGTACACGGCATATGTTTAAATCAAATGAGAGCACACATCTCAAACTTTCAGTTTGTTGTTTTAATCTTTAAGTAAACAACGTTTTATGGAACAATATTCAATAAAATGGTAGTGTTTTGTTGCAGCTTTCAAATCCACAAAAGTCAGTACGAGCTTAAATATATTTTTTTTCTAAACTTGGATTTAACCTGCTATAATAATTGGTCCAAAATTGG
Source organism: Lepomis macrochirus (assembly GCA_024633595.2). Taxonomy (NCBI): domain Eukaryota; kingdom Metazoa; phylum Chordata; class Actinopteri; order Centrarchiformes; family Centrarchidae; genus Lepomis; species Lepomis macrochirus. Next base: position 8,489,018 of record JALXJV020000009.1, read on the forward strand.
TTTATAGGAGCGATGCTTGACAAATTTACCTAAGGGTACAAATAAAGTAACCTGATCCTGATCCTGATCCTGATACTTGGTCTTACATTTTGGCATGTGCAAACACTTAGTGTTTTTACTGAATGTAAACATTAATAATGACAGCTTTCTGAATGTGTGGTCTCAGAAGAAAAGAGGCTTTAGTGTTCCGAAAACATTTTCTCAACTTCATCTATCCAGTCACATGGAGATTCATCCTCAAAGTCTCTGTGAAGAAAAGATAAACAATACATTTTACACACTTGTCACACATACAAATTACACAAAAACAGTACATTCCACACAGAAAACACTCCCTTTAGATATTAATAACTAATGTAAATAATGTTTATTTTCCTAGGTACTATGATTGATTTTGATAATTTGCTTTCCAGACCATAGTGGTAGCTCAAAAAAACCCATATACATTTTGTGAAAAGCAACATATTAGCCCTTAGCCCTTTTTATAAGATTTGTACATAAAGGGCTACACAGTGCAAAACTTGTGATAATGACCTTTAAAACTCTATTGACTAACCTGCAGGTATACCTTTTTGTTCTGCTGATATACTGTGTGGTTTGTCACTGGAAATAGAGGGCCTGACAGGGTGACACTTGCTTGGTAATATCATGTTAAACACAGCAATAAGTCAGGGTTACTTACGTGTCCTCATCATCAGAGCGAGGCTGCAGCCGGTCCTCATCTACGTCCACTTCTCGCTCAGGACCATCAGTTTCATCACCTTGCAGCTGGGAGAGAGGTCCCACCAAAGGGTCGTCACCTGAAAATGGAAACCATAAAGTACAACTAATATCTTCCCCACACTGACAAATTTCAGAGTGAAGTGACAGAAACATTCACTTTAGGTTAATTGTGTGCTACAAAATAACATATGCAGATATCAACAGACCTCTTTTTATTAAAAAGGTGCTGAAGGCTCTGCTCAGCTGGGCCTTCTCCAACAGACTCAGAAGTCTTTCAGGAGGATCCCTGTCCCATTGTCTCCTCTGCCTGCTGTCCTCTGGCTCCTCTGACACACGTGGAAAAACAAGAATACAACTATTACACTCTGAAACTGTATTTCATTCTCTAAACTTGCTTTTACAAATGAAGAAGTGAAAAGTCTGCTTCTCTTATCGCACTTTCGTGAGTAGAACCTGTGAAGGTCTGGCTGGTTGATGCCATGCTGTCAGATGAGACGAGGCTGGCATTGGCCAACATCTGCAGCACAGTGTCTGGTGACTTAGTGGCCCACTGCTTTCGAGGACCCGGCTCTCTGCTTTCACAGGGGTCTTCAGGTAACTTTATGCCTACAGTAAAGGGTTACATAGTATTTGTTTTTTGTTATGTTTCATGTTTTCAAGTGGGTCCTGACAAGAAATTACATTTCTACCCTGTAGACGCCGTATACGTCTACAGGGTAGACGCATACGGCGTCTACCCTGAATCTAACCAGAATCTAACAGTAATAAAAACAAAGGAAAATGTAAAAGATTTGGGAAGGTCTCTTGCATTATGTGAAGAACGGATTATTCATGTTTAGTTTTTGCTTTCAGTGTTAGTTTCTCCTTTCTTTACCTTTCTTAGGTTTGTATAAAACAAAATATCTGAAAGGATAAAAGAAACAACTCAGATGATACTTTGCCTGTGTTTTAGGGTATGGCTGTGTTGAGTAGGTTATCATATATTTATTGTGTTGGAATAAGGAATGGAATAAAAAAATATAACACAGTGATGTGGTTCTTCCAGAATCACAGCAGTATATCCTTTTGACGATCCTGCACTTTGACTTGGACTCTACCTTCAAATGTTGTTGTTTTTATTAAAGTCTTGTCTCCCAGAAGGTTAGCCACCTTCTTTCCCTCTTCTCTGTTCCACCGACCCATACGTCTCCCCTGTTTCTCCGTCTCCATGGCCTGTAAAAGATTCAAAGCAGTGCAGTAAATCAAACACATAACATCAGCTCCGGGGCCATCTGAACTAACAGCAGCTTGTCAAAAGGTCAGATTCCACATAGGGTCACCACAGCTGGGGAAGTTGTGTAAGAGTTTAAATTCTCACTTCAACACCATGTCGTGACAGGATGTTATGATGGATTGGCAGCCATAAAATCTCATCAGGTTCAACTGCTTGAGTGACTGTCACAATGCAGGAAGCTCAACTGTAGTGATCTGCACTTTTCACCATGCAGGAAGCTCAACCGCAAGTGCATAGGTTAAGACTGTGTTTTTACCTGGGAGGGTAGATGTGTACGCAAGAGTCTAGAAACCCGGTGAGAGGTCAAGATGGTGTGCAGGGACGGCCTGTCTTTTGGGTTTGTCTTAAACATCTGCTTGACCAAGTACTGCAGCTCATAGGGCAGGTGATTGGGGAGGGGGGGATAGGCACCACGACACACCTTAAGAATCAGGCTCTTCCAGCTGGAAGCCTGGAACTGAACACAACAGTGAGGTGTGAGGATCTGCAGGACAACGAACCGTGGCGCAACATCTGAGCCACAAAAAAACACAGCAGATAATAAAAACGTAGCAGTATGGATGTAGCCTGTCTTGGCTGAAGACACTGGGCCTCCATCATTCCACAACAATGCTTTAAGGTACTTACTGTGCAGTAAGATGACAGCAGAACTATTTTATACAATGATTCATTGACAGTGTTTGCAAAGAGGCCCACAGTCAAACCCACGGTACATGGAGAGAGGAGGGAGGGGAATTACCGGGTGTCGCAGGGTGCAGAGTTCGTACAGAACGCAGCCCAGAGACCACACATCACTGCAGAACATATAAGCATCAGATAACAGAGACGGTTATTCATTCACACCAGACATTCGTCATGCACTGGCACAGTCAAAAAAAATACTGATGAACCCACGCATGAGTTACATAATAACTGCTGAGTTGGGAACTCAGCAGAGAACACAGACTGTTTTGAAAACTCCTCATTGTTGATGCATTTATTGACACATCCAAGACTGTCGAATGAAAATATTTGTGCAACAAGCTATAATGGAAAAAACTACCCTGGAATTGAAACTCTAAGCAAGCATGGGACTGTTTTGTAGTTTATTGAAATAAAAAGATATAATGAGGGGAGTTTCTATAAACCGTTTGTGCTCTTAACTGTGCAATAATAATAAAATACAATAGTACTAAACAGAGCATAATATAACTATAAATAAATGATAAATGGTGTACATAATCTGAATGTGCACACTAAAATAATGTGCAGAATAGATTCGTTGCATATTATATCTACCATGTCACTTCTGAAATATTATAAAACTGCACTGCTAGTGTTGTACAAACGTATTTATGCACACTGTAGGCTAATGTATTGCAGTGATTCCCAACCAGGGGTAGTTGTACCCCAAGGGATACTTCTGCAGTTACCAAGGCATATATGGAAATATTTTGAAGCTCAGTTAATTTGAAAAAATAGAATTCATTCCATCCAAGGGTTTATGTACATACTATTATGCGCATGTTCTGTAAATATCTTTTAAACATATGTATGGTAAATATAAATACAATAATGTGTATAGTCTTAATCAATGCAGCAACATACATGTATCAGCTTTTTCCTCCTATGTATTCTTCTTTCTCCTATCTTGTTCTTTACTTTAATACTTCCTGTATTAATGATATAAAATTCACACATGGACACTGAGCCAAAATCATTAAGGTTTCATTTTATCTTCATTTGGTAACATACCTCTTATTGTTGTATGGCTTGTTATCCCAGATTTCTGGAGGCACATAATATGGTGTCCCAACATATGTATGAGCGTGGGCCTTTGAGCTTCAAACAAAATTACAAAAATGAGTTCAAATGTAAACAGCAGCAAATCAAGTGCTGAGCAGTAAATTAAAAAAAGGAAAACTATAAATATGTTGCCTTTCTATTCCTGCACCTGTTCAGAATACACGCTGAGCCAAAGTCCCCGAGTTTGATTGTCCCATCACCTGTCAGGAAAATGTTCTAGGTAAGGAAATGAAAGGGAAGTGATAAATTAAACCCAGTGACTTAACATGAAGCAAAAATAAGAGCAGCCATCCATGGTAAAATGATTTTATGCATTAGTGGGAGGTAATGTTGTGAACTTATTTTGATCAGCAATTTAATCGTTGTTCATTTCACTCCACAGCGCTCACACTGATGAGATTCTATCAACATGCATCTGACCAATAAACTAAATTATCAACTTCCTCTATTCTGATTCAGAGAACAAACATAAAAAAACTTATCTGATCAAAGTTTACAATGTTTATAATGTATAATCACAAATGTACCTGTTTTTAGACATAGCATACAATCTATTAACATGTATAATAATTACAAGCTATAATATTAGGGATCACTGTACCTTGGACTTCAGATCTCTGTGCAAAACCTGTTTATCATGGATATGCTGTGCAGCAGCACACATTTGAGCAAACCATTTCAAGATCTGGAAAACAATGATGTCAATGTAAACAAATGTAACAAAGGGAACAAAACAGTAACATAAAATTGTGAGAATAGTTGCAGGTAGTCAAGGCTTACATCATCAACACAGAACTGCATAGCTTTCTGTTGCCGGATCCTCTGGAGCAGGTCTCCTCCACTGCAGTACTCCATAACGATACACAGGAGGTCATCAGCTGAGCAAACATAATCACATTGCCTATTCTGCAATCCACACAATAATAACTGTATGTCACAGGCGTCCAAAATGTCTTGTAATATGTTTTAAAGGGAGCGTTACGTGTGTGATTACCTTCGAATGCCTCCCTGAAGGCTACAATATGAGGATGTTTCATTCTGGACAGCAGGACGGCTTCTTTCCTCGAATTCTCCAATTTGGACTGATTCTATAAAAATGCAAATACATGTATGAATGAATTCTCTATTATGCAAAACAAACAGCCCCGTGTCTCTGTGTATGCAACAATCTGGTGGGTTACCAGCACAGCGAAAATAACATTTCCATACCTGACCCCAAGGCAGTAATAGTCTGGATTCAAATAACGTGTGCAGCAGTGTAGTTTACATGGTGATGCAAATCCAACATATCTTTATGTTTAATTCACTATTTTATGACAAATATGTTTTAACACTAAGCACTTCTGCATTCAATAAACTGATCCACCACCCAGTTGAGGATAAAGGTAACGTTACAGTATGTACAGCACATATGTTCGTTTGCACATACCTTTGGTAGCTGAACTTCCTTGATCACATAGTTATCCTGAGTGCTTTTACACCGGACTAACAAAGCCCGACCGAATGACCCTTCACCGATGACTTTCAGGAGTGAATATCTTTCCATAGAGCTTCTTTATGAAGCACAAAGAGAGAAAGGATAGGAACAGCAACTAATCTACCTACAGTGGACTGGGCCGGGGAAAGTGGCAACTTACAGAAAGATTTTTTGTTTTAGTTTTTAGTGCTCACATTGAGAGATTCGTAATAAAAGACGAATGCACCAGAAAATAAAATCTGTGCTCTACTAATCTGTACCTGTACTCGTGTTGTTTGGTTGACTGCTACTTCCTTATTATTGTATGACGTAAGGTGAGATGCACAAGTAGGCAACTGCGCGGCGTTGCCGCTGGATGGCGTCAGAACATAATATCTAAATCCTAGATGGAGACCCATCAAGACTCATAGACGTTTCCATGACAACCATATAACGAGAATAGTTAATTGGTTAAGAATTCGGTAATTTAATGGTTTCATATTGGAGTATTCTGTTGGCTAATACACTTTATCACACATTCCATGCATGTGTTTCTAAATCCATTCTGTAATGTTATTATGACACTGTAGCCTCCGGTTTTTCTGCCATGTTTGTCTTTCCTGTTAAAACATTAAATTATAAAAGCAAAAGTCTGAACAGACCAGCACCCTCCCACTGCCTCCTGACCTAATCTACTGCCAGACAAATTGAAAAAGTGACCCATAGTCCGGTTCAGTGTTAGTGATCCGCAGAGGCGCCCACCTCGACTTGAGAGACATTTTATCTGCCACAGCAAGTAATCGCACAAGCCAAATTTGTCTATCTGTCGGGTCACGGCATGGTGGCAGGTAAAACACTGGCCGTGTTCGAGAACTAATGGAGGGGCGTTAAAAAGGTCTGGGGGGAGGTGTTCCCTTTCCTTTTTAAAAAAATCATATTACCTTTTGTTGTATATAAAGAAACTATATAAATCATGTAGGAACCCGCTGAAAGAACTCCCAAGAGCCCGGATAGCTCAGTCGGTAGAGCATCAGACTTTTAATCTGAGGGTCCAGGGTTCAAGTCCCTGTTCGGGCGATCGAAGTTTTAAAGTGGCTGACTTCCTAAGAGAACCCTCTTCAAAGGGCTCTGGTCTGAAACGTGCTGCTGGGGCTGCTCATTGAAGAGTCACTTCCTGTTGCCTTTAAATGGTGCTATAAACATGGGCCTTTCTCAATACCAAGATTGCCAAGTAAGGATTATACAGTTATGAGTGGTAGGTCTAGTGTTCGGAGCGGGATTCTTATAAAACACGTGTTTGGTAGAGATTTGATCATGTACACAGAAGTTACAACTTCCTGTGTCATGGCGAAGCCTGGAACTTCACTGCCTTTAAGATAAGAAAAAAAAACTTTAAACAAAAACTCCTAAACTTCACAACATAGCATCATCACTGTCTTAAGGCTTTACTGATCTTGACACATCTGCCACAGAAATCTAGTAGGCTACCACCATAGACTGTTTAAAAAGGCTACACCTTGTGCTCCATTGCACAATGTGCTTATGTACAATACAATAATAATACAATAATAAAATAGGCTACAGTATAGAGAACACATATAGACACACTTAAACAAAAACAATCTAGACAGATTGAGACAATATTGCAGTGAGCAGAATGCAAAGGATGCAGGAGTGAAATTATTTTCATTATTATGTACATTATGTACATGTCGGAGGTGGATGAGCTATACAGATACACATACACATACACACATACATGTCCTCATGTGCACAGTGTGATGGAGCATAGTGCAAAGGATGCTGGAATAAAAGTATTATGTGCAGGTTTTATGTACATGCGGTAGGTGGATTTGGTATACAGTATACAATATACAAAATGACAATGTGAACAGCCCTGAAATAGAAAATGATGAATAAAGAATAAGTCTGAGCCAGTAAACAGGTGGCTGATTGTAGACAGAGTTACTGGGTCATTGCACAGGAATTGTTCCTGACCCTGTGAGGCAAAAATCGGTTGCTCATCAGAGTGATGGCTTGCGAGAAGAAACTATTCTTGAGTGTCTTAGTTTTGGTGTTCAGTGCTCTGTAGTGCCTACCAGCAGGTAGGATGCTTTAGGGTCTCAAGGATCCAACTAATTAATAGCAGTATATTCCTTGGAGAAATTGACATTACTAAAATAAATGTTCAAATAAGTATATAACGAACTACATACAAGGTATAACTCTGTCTCCGGGTATACTCTTTTTCTTTATGGGCAAATTAATTGGCAGAAAATTCTGTCTTAACAACAAAGTAAAAGAGGTTTCCATTAAGATATAACATTGTATATATCTGGTAAAAAAAAAAAAAAACGTTTTGGAGATTTAGAATAAATATTGAGTATTCTTGCACTTTCTGTCAATCACATGAAGAATCATTTGTCATTTGTTTTATCAATGTGGATTTTTTTGGTTAGATGTTGAACTTTAAGTAAAAAGGAAAACTGTTCAAACATTTAGACTTCAGGAAAAAGACGTTCTTATATGTTTTGAAAGAAACAAGAAGGAAAAAGATGTAATTTTTTGTAGCCTACAGTTGGTATAATTATTGGGAAAATTCCCCAGCCACAAGAAAAAATGGACTGACCCCAAACCACACTTTGAACACTTTCTCTAAGAACTGCGTCAGTATAGCCCCACGATAAAAACCTTAAGAACAAGAAGGCAATCAAAACTAATTATGTGTTTGACCAAATTTCTTTTGGACAGTTGATATGTTAATTTGAATCCACTTTACTATTTTTTTTTCTTATGTTATGCCCTTCTTTTATTTTTATTTATATATTTTCTCTTTTGTACATGTAACTATGGAAGCCAACCTCTGATTGTTTTGTGTTTAAAAAAGACACACCTAGTAATTCATTTTTAATGAGAGGCGAGAGGGTAGAGGTGCGCGAGCAATCTGTAAGGCGACAAGCATGCACAATCCCTTGAATCTGTCGCGGTCGTGCTCGATTCAAGCACGCGCCCGCATACGGCCACAGTGGAATTGAGTTGAACTTTTAAGTGACGCACCGTGCGTCAGTGGGCGGAGACCGATCTTGGCTGTGTGAATTTCCTTAAGAATTATTGCGAGATAAATAGTTAATCTAGTGACTTTCTAATAATTTGTAGAAGATGGCCTGTATGTCTATTTTGCCATGGTTTCTACCCATAGAGCGATGTTTACTCGCGGAGCGCCTCTCTGCCTGTCTGTTAATGGGTCTGTTCCCGCGGCTCCAAGTGAGTGTCGATACAGTCTATGGTCGCTGCCCGTCCTAAAAAGCCTTAACTTCTTCAATGCGGTCCTCGCATGTTTCATGCGCGGGCATTAATTATAAAAGTAAGACTATGGACAGACAGGAGGCCTACAGGTTTCCTCCTGCCAGACAAGTTGAGAAAGTGACAAAGAAGCAATCACGTGAGTACTTCTAGATAACCCACGTGAGGTCGGGAAGAGCCCGGATAGCTCAGTCGGTAGAGCATCAGACTTTTAATCTGAGGGTCCAGGGTTCAAGTCCCTGTTCGGGCGATCGAAATTTTGAGTACATGTAAGCGGTTCTGACTGGACATTGACTCAACGTTAGGATGCACGTGGAATAACAGAATGTCCTGTACGTAGTGTTTGTGTGGAACAATGCAAAAGGCTCATTTCTACTCTGACACTAAAATCCACAACTTTCAGCATAAAGTAGGTGAAATGAAACCGTAACTGTTGAATGTCTTAACTTTACAACATTTTGCTAACCATGCTGCTATTTTAGAAATGAAAATGTGTGAATGCAGAACCATGGCCAGGACAGAAATACAGAGGATGTGAGTCCTTGTTAATATAGGGAGAAAGTTTGTCACCAAAAGCAATCTGTAAAAATGTACTTTATTTAATTCACATGAATTCATTTATTCATAATAGAATTCGAGACATCATTAGTCCAGTTAATATACATAATTTTAATCAAATTAAGGAATTAATACATGCTTATAAACAGTCAAAGTTGAGTTTAAAAAGCATTAGAATCAGCCTCCAAAGCCTACATAATGTATGTGTGATTGTGTGATCCTCCTAATGTGACTAAAACTTCCACATTCCCAGGAACAGTACAGAGGACATGACCTGGGTGTCTTCAGTAAGAACTGTATGTTTGAATGAGATACTGGTGTTCATTCATATCCATAACATGAAAATGATATTATGATATAATGCTGTCTGTGCAGATTTACCAAACCAATTTGCATGAAAACTGCATCACAGTGCAAAGATAATGTAACACAGTGATAAAAACTACTGAGACTTGACATTTGCTGCAATACACAATTTAAGCAATTTATTTGCTGCTAATATGTTTTCATATCGCACAACAATGAATTCATAACACTGTCTGAATGGAATACTATATATATACATATACGTGTGTGTGTGTGTGTGTGTTTTGGTGTTTTGTATATGTAAGTGTGTTTTTTAGTTAAGGAGCTAAATTAAAAAGCACACTGGTTCTTTAATGTTTGATAGAATGACCCTAACATATTGTGCAGCATAAACAAAGTGCTTCTTCATGGCAATAACAATTGCATAGTGGGTCTAAATGTGTGTTTGCCTCATTACCTCCTGTTTTTTGCTCTCTGGCAGTGCTCTGGTTACCTACCTATCAGCACAGGAAAATAAAGGCAATAATGAGGTAAATATTGGGCATTGGGCAGCAGTTTGTCTACAGCTCCTGGATTATGCTGCGCAAACTGTTTGGGGAAACGTGATGTACAAACCTCAGTTGAGCTTCTACCACAAATGGCTGATGGGTGAACTATTCCTTACACAAGATGAGCTCTTCAATATATACATTTTGTTAATGAAAAGACCTTCATACAAAGCTTCTGCTTGATTTTACCTACCCCAATATTTAAGGATCAGTAAACCCTGTTCTACAGATAAAACCTGAATAAATGTAGAGTGAAGGCATGTCATTTGTCTTACATCTCTGGTATCTACACTTTCAATTCACATTTCGAACCCCAAATAGCAATTTGGCCCTTCGGTGAAGTTAAACAAGATGGTGTTTGGCTGTTAATTTCAATCTCCTTGAATCTTCGCATGGCCAAGTAGCTAATGATTAATTACTGGTTATTAAAGATGGCTACCAGAGGTCCAAGCTGTGCAAGTGTGTGTTTGTGTGAGAGAGAGCATTTACCACAAGTTTCAATTTCATTGCTGTCTGGTGTTTGTGGTGTTGAGAAAGCATTTAAATGCAGAATCACAACACAGATGCTGTGACACCTCTCTTCTAGTTTGTGCTGCTTCAAAAATGACAGATGACGGACATGAAGCAGCTGTGGGCCAATAACAATTAAAAGTGAATGACATTAAGAGCCTCTAGTGTAGAAGTTTCTCAATCCTGGGGTTTGTTTGTTTATAAACAAACCAGGTCATTAGAGATTTACAAGACTTATTTATTGATTTTGAAGTAAGCCAGTTTTAATGATTTATCAGTTCTTTATAATACATTCATGACTTCATTCGTGTTCTTGAAAGAGACTACAAAAGTATTCCTTATTCACATGCAGCTTGATAACTCTCAAACTCTTGGGGCCATAACATGTTTGGGATCAAATAACCGGGTCAAGGTCCAAAACGGAGAAACCCTGCACGACTGACTTTTTGTGATGTCAAAACGTTTTCACAGAAAGTTTCCCTTCTCATAAAATCTGTCACTTTTATGTTTTATTTAAAATGATATGCTTGAGGTTAACAGTGAATTACATCTCTTCTAACATAAAAAATCTTGATGTCTTGAGGATGTACTTTCTGAGAGAAACGTACATTACATTAAAAGCCATCAACGGTGCTTCATGGGCATGGTTGGTAGTCGACTGCCTGAGAAAGTGAATACTTAAATCCATCAGAGACCCATTAAAAACCACAGAAAGGTATAATAAGTAGTTAAATATAAAAACTAATATGTAGGTCTACGAGATACTGTTTGAATATACTGTTATTATAACTCATTTGTAAAATGTACTGTATAAGACAAATTAGTAATTATTAGAGACATTAGTAACATCTTAAAATGTATGGCCTGTAAGAAAATAGATAATGAAAAGAGAAATTTATGAAGAGCAAGGTTTGTGTTCAGAGTTATGCCACAGATATTATAAACCAGCTCACACAGGAAACATTAAATATGTAGCCTTATTCCAACCCACTGGATCACTGCCCACATCTTAAGATTGTTCATAGAGAATGAATAAATGAACTGAAACAAAATGGCAATTCAATCTGATTATCAGGCTATTAAAGATGGACATAAAAGAAACTGTAATATTTTGTGTTGTATCAGTGAAGCTGCTTTGTGGACGGTGAAGGTCACTTTGTGGAATGATCCATATTTTATCTAAACTTTAAGATCCATTTAAGCGTCATGTAATAGAAGTTTTATCACTGTTCTTAACCTAAGAGCATATGTCCACCCCTAGATAATTATAGTGGATACTGTCACCTTGTCCGTCTTTTTCAGTTCATTGTCTTCAGTGCTTTTTCTATATCCTTCACAGGCTTGGCAGATGGATCAGGCTGCACTTACACTTATAGTTTACTAATACAGAGGAAACCTGCCCATTTATCATGTAGGCTACTAACAAATAGGATGACATCACATCCTGGTTGTTAGCGGGTGAGAGCTTCTGCAGCAGTTTCAGAGAGCTTAACAGCACATAATAGACCCACAGGAAATGGAAAAAGACTTAACAATGTGATTATCACTTACCTAATAATGTTCTTGTCAAACAGCTTGAATCCTTGCTGGAATGCACCAGCAAGTCAGCTAGACCTGTGTGTGGTTGGATATTTGACTGCTCTTCAAGAAGGATTATTTTAAGGGATGATTAGGTGAAACATAATATGTACTAGTTCAGTTTACAAACAGTTTACAAAAATATGCATATGATGATGAAGAACAAGCCTAATTTGAACAAATCTTCAACAAAAACAGATATCAACATCTAAATGCAAGACATTTATTTTTGACAGAGTGTAAAGTGAGTTACAACAGTCCTTACGTGACTTTATGAAACAATGCATTACTTCCTGGCTTAGCTAAGGATGATAACACAAAATATATTTTTACTGTTCTTCTGAAGAGCTGCATTATACAATTTTGGCCACTTGAAGGCAGAAGAACACCAAAACAAGCGGACAGACACACAGCCTTGGCATTTCCATATAAAGATGTAATGGGCATCAACCCACTGCAGTCATGTTTCTGGTCACATGATCATTGTAAGCACAATATTCACAGTTCTTTTAGCTCTTCCCTTACAACAATTCCAAATGATATGCTGGTATTGAATATGCCACAATCCCATTAGTGCTTTCTGTATTCATCTGATGTTTTCCAGGGGTAATAGAACCCGTGCTACACTCCTGTAGTAGAAGGATTTTCTTCTGCAGGTAAACAAAGACTTATTTAGTGGTTTTACCTTGGTTTAATAAGTCACTAAATATAGAATTTCTTAATAAATAATGTCAACTAGATGAAAACAGCGGTTTAAATATAAGTCTATAGTTACTAAGGATTAAGGGATCAAGGTTGGATTCTAAAATAGGAGCTAAACTACCATTTGCCTGAAACTGAATGAAAACTAGTGGCCAGAGAGGTGTTTACTGATAAAATGCTGGGATTAACTCCCGGAAAAGCTCAGCTGGAACAACCCCTTGGGAACAGATGATGCGCTTTACTAGCACCTATCTAATTAAAACATGACATTAAAATTGGTTTAAAACTATTTTTAAAACAGCATTAAAACGACTGCAGATCGTGAAGCCATTGCTCACAAACTGTTGGTGAAGGAGAAAAGAATCAGCATGTTATCCCTGGGAGGCTTCTGTACTGCAGAGGGCTGATAGCAGAGTTGATTAGACTGAACGGTAGCTCCGTGTTGTGACAATTTTTAGCTAGGACTTCATAGAATGCTGCTATGGTGTCTTCTCTGCATGTATTTCATATTACAGTTGTTATTCCATATGGTCTTGAAATACTAGCACTCTGTTGGTTGTCTGTTATGTTCTATCTCCATAGGGTTTATGTTCCCGGGGAGAAGAGTACAAATTTGGATTTTTTAAATTTTATTTTAAATGTGTAAGAGAACTTCATTCAGGGACTCCTGAATCAGCATTGAATGGAAATGATGCCATCTCTGCAAGCTTTGAGAAGCTCACAGTATTTTTTTTTCTGTGCCCAGAGGTATGATTTCCGTTCTCTGGAAATTTGTGGGGCGGCACTTTAGGTCTTTAGACGCTATAAGGATGCTGTAGCTCTGTCTTACCCAGGCTTGGAAATAATGCCTCTGCCTGAGTTTGAACTTTAACTGAAGTAGCTTGAAAGGTGACAGCCTGCATCCTACAGCTTTTCATTGATGCTAACTGCACACAAGGAAGACATCTGTGGGAGGATAGCAAAGCTTTTTCACTCCTTATTCTTTTCTCCCACTGCTCAGTGCCACTCTTCTCTTAGCCGGAAATAACTTGGAGATTATGGAATGAAGTGGTACAGAGGAGAAGTAAGGGAACGTGGAGGTATTTAGGGACTTGGATGTTCTCTATCATGAAAATGTGCCATTGTTATTGATGGAGTGATCCAGACTATACTATAGCAGCAGGTTTACTTCATTACTGATGTTAGAGACCGAAGATTGAATTTGCTTTTGAAAGAAAATAGGAATCAGCTACTGAGACATCTAATTCATTGGGTGTGTCCAGGAATGCAACATGCTTAAAACTTAAGGGCAAGATTCTTCTTTCCTGTGTGATTTAAAAAAATAGATAAATAATAAAAAGGGATAGGGATCTTGTATGCAGATGACTGATAATTCTGTGCGAAATCCTCCATTTCTTGTCTGATGTTTGATAGTCACATTTTACCTTTCAGGTCCAGAGACACCATATTAAATCCACAAATTATTCTGGTTGATTACACCCCTTCCCACAACTTTTTTTAAAATAAATTTCACCTTTATCATTAGCCTTTTCCTTAGAAAACAATTTGACATGTCACAGTAGGAAAAACAAAGGTGTAAATAATAAAATGAATGATGGCTGAATTCCATTTGGTTTCAGTGTCCTGGAATTGTACATGCTGGCTCACTATCACCCTCTTATGACTACTGGGACCTATTGTGACAAATCAAATGTCTGCTGTAAAAAGGCCTTTTCTAGAGTCTAGTGTCCTCATGTAATTCCCAGCATAGCTGTGCCTACTTTGAACCTGAGCAGAGGAGTATTCAGCCACAATTGGAAACACCTCTTTGGTTGTGCATGGTCTTTAAAGGGTAAACAGCAGCACTATTTACATTGAGGAGACTCTGGCATTTTTCCTTACTGAATATGCCCTCTCAAGATGGGGATAATCTTTTCTGACTGCTAATTTAGAAGCCCTGCTAAAGGCAGCCTCTCTGTATCCTGTGGGTGTACCAGTGAACCCTGAGTTGTAATCGGTATATTACCTTCTGTGAGCTTTGAGTAACAGCCTTTGATCCTCTTTGCTGATGCAGTTTGTCTGGTGTATGTTATCATGAATTCTCTTTTTTTTCTCTGTCCATATGAATATGATAATTGCTAGATCTCCAAAAGCAGACATATACAGCTAATTGGAAGTTCCTTTAAATTGTGCAGTGGGGGCTTGTAAAGCACAGTAGGAAACAAAGAACAGAATATGTGGATTAGGGTTTTATTCAAAATCAATTAGATGGAGTGATTTCAAAGATTTTGGCCTAAATGACTCCACTGTCTGGGCACACTGATTATTTGTGTTCTAGTTGCATTCTTTGTTATTGTGTTGCAGATACTTTACCAAAGACTCACCTACTACACAACAAAACAACCGCTGCTGAGGGGTTACAGTTGATAGACCAGTATTTTGCTATACAGGTTCTATATGATTGCAGTCATGGCTCACTATCTTGCTATCCTGCAGCAATATCAATTATGCAATATCTTTATGGAGATTGGTGTTATGGTAGCGCAAAACCTTTTTTAAGCTGAGTTGACCTTAAGGGCAGTAATTATCTCCCTAAGATACTGTCAGGGAAAAAAGATAATTAGAAAGAAATAATTGATGTGGAATTATCAAGCTAGCTGCCAACGTTGACATTTTTTAAGTTTAAGGGAAAAAAGAATATTTTTATGTGGGCTACTTTTTGGATTCAGCCCAAGCACTATTGCTAATTTCAGACTGATTGTAGCTGATCAAAATATACTTGCTAGCAATCCTGTTGGTCTTTCCAGATTGTAAATGTTATGGCCATGAATGAAAAAAATGTTGTCCTTGTCATTTTCAAATAGATACATATTTTGTTATTCTGACTTTGTATTTCAGGTTTTGGCTAATTTGTTTCTTGGCTCCACCCATTAATGTGTTGCACCCAAAATTTATCTCTTTTGTATCAAACCCTGTAGGTTTCTGCCTCTTCCCCAATATATTGGAGGTGGGAAGAAATCAGTGTGTGGTCCTCACAGTATTAAAAATTATACTTAAAAGAGCTCACAGCGAACAGAAGCTCTAGTCATCTTAAATTCACATCAGTTACGAGTTGTCAGTTGTCGAGAGCAACTGTACTTCCCAGTAACCACACATTTTGCATGTTTTAAGACAATCAACCACCTATGAGTAACAAGACCTCAAATTGCATGGTACACCCTGTTATTCTGAAGTACGGGTACTGTTATAAAGGAGGGAATGCTTGACTTGACCCCAATGTGTCAGCCTCTGCTGATGAGGCATCTGGTTGACACCCTGTAACAATCGCTGGTGATATCAATCAGCACAGCAGATCAGAGAGAGAGCAGAATGCAGAAGAGCCATGCTAACATATTAAACAGAGCAAGTACTGAGAAAGATTTCTCAAGTGAGGATGGGGGGTGGGGGCATTATCTGGGGGATGCTGAGCATTGTGAGAAAATGGGCATGCTAATGAGGGCCAAAACATCGTGAACAGCTGCATCACAAATGAGCTGACTTTGTACACTTGGGCTTAGATGAATCTCTGAAGTGTTGTTTGTTAATCAAAGGAGGAAAAACGGAGAGGAACAAATGACCAAAAATAGTAACTGAAAAGCTGAGTGCAGCTCGCGCCTCTGATGACACACATTCAGCTGTGGTAATCGCTGTGAAAAGGTTACAATTATTGTTATTCACACTATGAAGGTAGGTTGAGGAACTATGCACCTTGACATTAAGCTGATGGATGCACAGCTACTCAATGTCCCAGGGTATGATTGCATCTAAGGCTTTGTCTGGAAGACTTGGAGGCTTTGAAGTTGAGTAACCTGATCAAACGGCAAATAATCTGACTAGAGGTCACAGGATTTACCTTATCAATAACAGGGAAAAGTTAAATTCACAGCACTGCCCATCCTTATTCTGCTTACTGATTGAGGAAAAAGGACTCCCACATGTAGTGAACACTACTAAGATCAAGAGGTCATGGGAAAAGCTTTTGAGGAATGTGAGTGCAGGCCTGTTCAGTTTACCATAGGGCATATTCTGTTGCTGAAATAACACTTTAAATCCAGAATTTCAATAAACATTTATTTACAAAAACAAAAATAATGACAAAGAATAATTTGAAGAGTAAATACAAAACATGTGCTAATATGATAAAATACATTATCATACACAACATATATCTTATGAATGTGTTAAATAAACTATGCTTAGACTTTTGGAATCTGAAAAGGCTGAGTTGAGGAAGCAGGCAGCCAGTCTTGGATTGCTTTACTTTATAGGGATTATTGCATTTCAGTTTGTGTTTAAGGCCAAGGATGAGACATGGAAAGGAGATAGAAACACTTCACAACAATGAAGCAATATTACTTTTCTCTTCATCACAGGGCACACTATCACATAAACATCAATGACTGAAGAGGAGGAAGACAAAAAAAGAGAATACTCTTTTTGTTAAAGAAATAGTCATGTGACAGTGTTACAAATAGGATTGGTCCATATAAGAACACCTTTTACGAGAACCAGTTTTCAAAGCCGGGTGTGTGTGCTGCATTATGAAACAGTCCCTGCAGTTGTCAGATGAATAGTGTCCCATGATGTGCAGAGCACCATAATGACTTGGTGTCTTTGGTGCCTGATGTGCTGTACTGGTGTACTGGAGTTCACAGTCAGAGTCCTCTCCCTTTCATCGTACCGCCTGAGGTCTCTGCCTGTCCCCGTCTCTCTGATGCAGTCTTCAGTACGGGTACTGCTTCTGCTTCTTCCCTGCGAAACAGGACAGCCAGGTGCACAACAGCATGGCAGCCGCGGCCCCTGCCCCTGTGCAGTAATATGCCCAACCGATCTGGCAGGAACCTGCAGAGGAAAGCGGAGGATTCAGAATTATATCTTTTCACACGTTTTTTTTTTATCTGTCTGTCTGTTGGCAGGATATCTCCAAAAACACATGAAAGGATTTCAGTGAAAGTTTGACAGATAAGCTTTTGGATTTGATTTTGATTTAACAGAATGCTTAGAAGAGACCTGAACTGTTTACTTATACATTTACAGTAAAGAGCATTTTTTGGAAAACTGCTTATAAATCTTACATCACTTCTACACTAAAGGAAAACAAATTCTATAGAAGAGCACAAGTTTTAAACTATATCTTTCAGATCTCCATTGAGATATAGCATTTCTTCTATTTAAGTTCTGTATCTAATACTCTAGCTGTTTCTGATGTTTATATAAGTTATAGCCTATGTTATAATATTTTTGTACCTTGTTTATGCTCATAATTTTAATATCTCTACTTTTATTTTCCTGTGTACACAGTGCCTGTCCAAAAGATTTAATATTCTCTCACTGGACCATGGTGTGTGGATGAATAATGAATGCTGATTTAGGGATGGGATTTCAACCATTATACATGTTTGTGGTCATATGAAGGTTCTTACTTGATTCCAAGATTTTAGGGGTATGTTTGAAATTAATTAAAGAATCAATTTAATTTGTTGCTAGGAACACTGTATCTATGTATGTAGAAATATCGTAGCATGTAGACATATTAAGTGTTTATGGATGTTTGATGTTAGTTGTATGTGTACTGTGTGTTACTGATCTTGAATGTAGTCTAATAGTAGTATAAATACATATGTTCATTTGAAATATAAAATCTATTTGTGTGAAACTTCTCAAAACAATACTACATGCTCCATTCTAGCCTTAGGGCCTTAGCAGAAAATGTTGTGAACTGCTTAACATTTTTGTTCAAGTCACAAAATTTCCCTTCCTCTTGTGAAAAAGAGTTCACATCGTTGAAACAAATGCACTGAACATAGTTTAACTCCATTTGCAAACAGAGAGTCTGGTATGTGACAAATCCACTATCAGAATACAGACTTTTGGAAAGCACACCAGTGGCGAAAAATGTTGAAACACAGCCAAGCAAACACAAATTAAAACATAGAATTCCTCCTTATGACACATCTTCTATAATCCTCAGAGGAAATCATGTGCATTGTAAAAAAAGGATATGAACTACATCTGATTCTAAATTTGGAAAATGTGATGACCATCAGTACTTCTCATTATAAACAGAACATTTTGAGGAGAATATCTGATTGAATAGTGTTATCTAATTAGCAGCCGGGAGGGAGGAGGAGGTGGCATCTCATTAACAAATCATATCTGCTGTCTTCTCACTGTGGAAACCTGATTCAACAGCCAAAACTGAAAATGCTTATTTCTTCTCATTCTCATTTTCTGTTGCAAAATCCAGTCTGTGTCAGAGTTGTAATAATAATGAAAATCGCCAAACCCTCTTTTCAAAATGTGTGTGTAGATTATCTATTAACATGTCGGGTTACTCCATTTGAAAAACATGTCAGGTAGTCAATGACACGGATTCTTTCTATGTATTTATTCTGCGGATAATTTTCCAAACTTCATATCAAACTTCATATCGAACATGCATGCAGTTAATGTATCCTGCAGCTACATTCACAATTATCACTGAATTACTAAAGCATTTTCTGCTCTCCTCATGATTAATGAATGAGCCAGAACAGATTCAAAGTACTTATTGTGGCCTGGGAACCAGACGACTCTGTGAGCTCATGGCAGGCCAGGCGATTAATTTTTAAGTGAATCCACATTTCTCATTGGAGAAAATCATAGTTGTGTCATGGCACTACCAAGGATGAGGTGAACCAGAAATAACTATTGTCTTTAACAAGTAAATGTTATATACCAGAGGCACTGAACAGCACACAAGTGTTGCAAATACACTTGTTAAACATAATTTATTTCTACTAAGACCTTGTTCATTCAAAGTGAAAAACACTAATTTAAAATGTGATACCCAACATAATTACTTCTGATGACATGGTTTTATAGTTGATCTAATTTGGCTTTATATCAGTCAGAATGATATGGACATGGTTTAGATTTAAATGCTGCTAGATCATCTATTTGCTGACACAGTGGTAGCAGTATGAAACCATAATGACTGAAAATGCATCAAAACACAATGCTACAGTGTTGGCTGTATTTTCAATGTCAATAGATTTACATATGGCTGTTTAACATTTATCAACATGTATTTCTTAACTTAATAATAATTGAACCAAATTTGTTATTTTTTCCTTGTTGACAAGGGTTTTGAAGGATGGTGATGTTGTTTTGTCTTTCAGTAAGTTTGTTTACAACATAATGCATAATCTGTCAGGCTGACAGGAAATTTGAGGGCAAATGAGGTTGATTGTAATGACCCCAGTTTACTCCCTTTGGATATTTTGTTTTTAGACACAGCACTGGTGAGGCATAAGAGCAGAAGAATTGGCAGTATGTTGTTTATTTCATCCAGTACTTTTGTTTTATGAAAATCATGCCCTACAGGGGACTCTTGACTAGTTGTTTTGTAGCCCGCCACACGTTTTCACTCGATAGATAGATGGATAGATGGATAGTCAATCTACTCCATGAACGCATATAAGCTCTGTGTTTCTTAATGTGTGAGTAAGAAAGTAGAATAAAATAATTTCTTTTCCAAAAAATTTAAAGTGGCAGAAACTCTATCATGCTGGACATTGATGTAAATTGAAAGAGAAAGCAAATTTAAGTGTGCCGGGGTGCCAACTGATTGCATAAGGAAAGGGCTCAACAGTTTTATAAAAAATTAACCTTTGACATTTAATTAAAATATTACGATCACACCAAATGAACTTCTCCTTCATCATTAAGTAAAAAATCAAATGCTATTTGATTAGCATAAAATAAAAGAGCAGCTGCAGTAAGAATACCTTTTCCCCTTGCCTAGTGTCTGATACAGTAGCATATTAATGTCTGTGAGATGGTTCTGACAATGCCAGCTGAATACAGAGCACAAGTCAGGCTCCTGCTTATTCACAGCACATATTTATAGCTAGAAAACACTTCAGAAATCAACAGCAACTGGAGATTCTGTTGACTTTTTATCATACATTTCAAATACCAAGGGATCGTGTCTCTTTGATATGTGACAGTTCCAGAGTTGTGTCTGCTTGGTTTAAAAAAGGGTGGAATGTCAAGGGCTACATATAAAACTTTTTTATAGATTTATCTGTTCTGGGACCAGAAAATTCAGCGAACACAAGACAAATTTACACAGTCAAGCGTCAGTGCATTATTTAGGCACCGTGCGCAGGCTGTATGTGTGTGTTGGATCTGCCTGGTATCTTACCTAGTTGAAACTGGTCAGAGCTGTTGTTGCAGGTCTGTTGTACTTCCTCACTGTCCCATCCCAGTGGATAGAGTGCACAGCCAGATCCTATGAGCAGACCTGAGAACAAGGGGAAGACAGAGAGGGTCTCTCAGTGATGAAGGAATCGCAGTAACTTGACCCATCACTGGGGGTTCAAAAAATATCACAAAACATGACTGCAGGCTGACAAGGCTCCGTTTGTGAGGGGAAAACTGCAGCAAGGACAAACTCTTACCATCAAGATGTTCAGTCATCTCCTCAAGGAAGGTCTGAACTGTTTTTGTGAGACCTTGCCTGTGTCAGTTTTTATGATTTAAGAGTATTTTCATTAATGAGGAAGAAAAAGGCAAAGCAGTGTATTGTTGGTTTTTTTTCTTTGTTGCATCCAGATGTCCAGCAAGGTGAAATGATTTCAAACTGTGCGGATTCTCACCCATTCTTTGGTTTATGTTTTAATTAAAATGATTAAACAGAGAATGAGCTGTTACTATCCAACAGAATGATGTGTGTGAGCTCTGTGATTTCACTTTATCAACGGTTTGCAGCAGAGACTGACAGAGAGGCAGCAATCACCTGTTCCAGCCTCACATCCCATTGTAAAATGACACACATTGTGATTTTAACACTTCATCACATTTTTACTGTAACAAAACAAAGTGCCCCTCTGCCAGCAGCTCATAAAACCGCTGCAAATGAACAACGAACATATGCAAATAGCTTGGCAATTTCTCACAGAGGCAACAGCAAAAAAAAAGCATTTTTGGTACGCAATAATTACTGTGAAACTCTGGAAAATCCTTGAGGGACTGCTTTATGTCAGTGATTAAAGAGACTTATGACTGTGCTTAAAGCTGCAAACAGAGACAAGAGTAAAATCTAGTCAAGGCCATTACATTAAGGATTAATATCCTTAATATTAGCCTGCAGCCAGGTCTTGACAAGTTATTCCCTGGATGCCAAGGCCTGTCTCTTGAAATTACCCCGTGAGGGGCCCCTAGTAGGTGGCTCTGCCATCACATTAGCTTAATCCCCTCTGATGTGTCTGCCCTGCTATCAGTTTTGGGATGTGAGGATGGCAGCAGAGGAAGGGAAGGCATGAAAGCTCTGGCTTCCAACCTGATTACCCCTGCCATCCAGGACTGCCTTATTACATCTAGGCCAGATAACAAGCAGGAATTAATCCACATGCTAATGCAGATGGGCTAGACAAACCAGCTAACATCAGAGGTGGAGTGGGAAAAGTGAAAAAGACATCTGTGTTTTGCCCAGTCGCAGCAAAAAAGGACAGCGAATGTCATTGGCTCCATTCTAGGAGAAAACAGACTGGCTGAATAGCACCTCTGGCATATTGATGAGAATGAAGGGATATAGAAAAACTAACCAAGTCTGTGTCATTACAGCTCAGGATCTGAGAGGTTCCAGGGTTTGTCATACGTAACAATTCAGCCCTTTGTTCTTCAGACCCTTAAGAGAACTTCAACCCTTAAGAGAGTTTCAGCTTCAGACCTAAAATGACTACCGTTAAAATGACTAGCTGAGTTTTACAGCAAAAGTAACACTGGAGCATTTGATGTAAATCCCTGTACCAGCAACCACTGTGGACCCCTGATGATCATAAAAAACCCACTATTCTACAAGGTACAAAAATGCATTTAGCAGAAAGTGAGCATACACACAGTCATTAAAATGTTCTCAGTTACATAATATTGTCAAACGTGTTTTGATTCAAATTTGTACAAGTAAAGACTATAAAGCATGATAATGTATTCAGGATTAATATTTAACAAAATCAAAAATTCTCTTTCAAGTGTTGTGTAATACAGAGAGATACAGCACCATGTAATCAAACTGAAGGAAAAGTAATGCAGAATATGTCTTTGTTTCCTGATGTTATTCTATCTTGTGAACTGTAATATTTTCATTTGAAAAGATTTGTGGGGATTCTCACATTCTCACAGTCATTCTTTGATTAACACGTTTGTTAAAATGTTAAAAAATATAAAGAGCTGCTGCTCTGTAGAAGGCACCTCAGAGAGAAGAATGGGGGAAGAAAGGCTTCAGTGCATAGTTTCCACATCAGGTCAGATGATGATGATGATGACATGGAATGCTGAAAATCACTCTGAGCGTACAGGCAGAAGGGAAATTATTACCACAACAAAGACAGGAGCTCAGTTCCATTGTTTAACCACAAGAAATCAAAGGTTTCTGGGTGAACTGTCAGTGTTTTCTTTTGTTCCGGGGATAAACTCACTAAGCGTGGAACACTGCAGTGAGTGAAATCAATATCAGCACTCACATGTTACTATGACACTATGGAGACATATACTGCAGAACACAGATCCCTGCAGGAGCAAATGAAAAAATATATAAACACATTGCCAAAGGTTTAATTCAATTCAGTATCATATGTGGTCCTACATTTCTTTTTAGGATTTTTCCCACCCTCTATAGTTAATTCTATCAAATCCCATCCTCCACACTCACTATGTGGGTTATGGAGAACCAAAGGTAGGGAGGCTGGTGACTGGGATGTGGGAGAAAGATTACCAAGAATGAAATGTTTATGAAGCAAGAACCTGGAAAGACATGTGGACTTGTGAAAAGTAACTACCTCAGGCTCCGATTCTCCATGCGTGCTGTTGTAGACTGATACCTTCCTGTCCTTATTTACTAAACTAATGTGCCCCGAACACAAACAGACAGTCTGGGATTTGTGTCATTTAGCAAGTTGTTGTCAGCTACAGCAGCACTTCTCAAATTTTTGGGCCTGTGACCTCTTAAACTGAGGCAACAACTTCTCATGGCCTCCCACCACAGACTGCATATGAAGACACTTTGTATTATGTAATGTGTTGTTTTCCATTAATCATTTTGTTAAGAATTCCCTCAATTTTATTGACCTAAATCTTGTGTCCCGGGCCCCCCCACTTCAGACCCACTCAGCAAACGGACACACTACAATCACAAGCTCTAAACCACATGCTAGACTTCATACGATAAGAACTTAATGATCCCCTCAGGAGAAAAATGGTTTGCTGTGGCAGAAAATAGAGAGAGAAGAGCAAAATGGCAAGTCAAATAAGAATACTGCAATAGAAAACTGAAATAAATAATTAATAGCATTCCACTACATGCAAACAATATGATGCATTGGACTTTTGAAATGTTCATGTTCAGTGTGACACAAATTAAAGAAACCTTCAGTGATTTCAGAGTCATTTTAATTATACCAGCACTCCAAAAATGTAGTGGCTAAGCTATTCAACTTGCTCCATGGAAAATGGCTTGAGTTTGTTCTTTACCAGGACAAATACTAGCCTGAAGCAGATGGCTGTTGGTGGTGTTGGCTTTCTGTTTAAGTATTATCTTTATTTTGAATTTTCACTATTGTAAGAATTGCTGTGCCCACCATCATTCAAACCACCAACAAAGTGCAATATATTACACATTGTAGTAGTGAGGGCCATGTTGTTGCCCCATACTGGCCTGGAGTCAAAACACCCATATTAGCTGCAACAAATTCACAACAAAGGCATTTTCTGAATTTCCCCAAAACCACAGAGCGGTTTTCCTCCCTTTCCATATGATCAATTTCAACAAGCGACTCATTTTATGTGAGCAGATGGCCGTCTCATGATGAAATCATTGCAGAACTACACTAAGCTGCCGTGAGGGTAGTAGTGAAAGTCACCAGAAGCAGGTACTGCAGCTACACAGCAACTACATGACATTGTAGAACAGATGGACAGATAATACACATAATACATAAATATGAGAAATCTGCGATCAGCAGCATCCGCAGACATTCTGTATGCCTATTAAGAATAAAAAACTGGTTACCATTTAGCAGCATCAACCGTTCCCTCAAGTCAAATGTAAAAATGTTTTCTGGGAGATCAGAGGTCTCATTTATAAAACTGTGCATAGAATCCTCACTCCAAAAAATATTCATACTTATAAAAATGTGCGTACGCACATCTGTAAGCAAGTATCCTTTATAAATCACAATCAACTTGAAATGTGGCGCATGTAAGGGAACTCCATATCTGACCCTTCATAGTTGCCTATAAATGGTCAGTGAAACGCCCCTCATTAATATTAACACATACTGACTCCATGAAGAAAAGCAAATTCTGGCAAAAAAGCTACAAAATTAATTTATCTCAGTTTGACACTGACATTCCTTTTGGTGAAGCTGAAACATGTGGTTTGGTGGGTAAAAAACTTGCTTTTATGCAACGCTTGCACCGGAGGAAATGGGGCACCTAAGCTCCACCCTTTTATAACTGATATGCAGGAACAGGCACCCCTCCTGAGTAGTGATGTCATACACACATGCAAGACGGGATGACAAAGGTACTAATTTGGAGTCCCCTGTTTAAAAGGAGATTAAACCAAATTCGTTCCAGTTGTGTTTAAACATTTATTTAGGCTACACAAACAGTCAACTCACTGAACGAGGCTCCCGATGAGTAAAAAGAAATATAACTTGTTTTATGTGACACACACTGAAAGATTTCTTTAATAAAATAGTTTTATATTTTCCATAACGCATTTTTACAAGCAGCGCATCGCATCCACACACTGGCACACAGCGTTTGGCACAATAACGCAACAAACATGTGATAACCATAGGCTACATGAAACTATGCACTCGTATTTGCTCGACTGACGCATTGAAAACGGCATAAATTTAAATGTAATTTGTTTTCCTGTTATGCTCCGTATATCTGGAACAAACTCCCAGATAACTGCAGGTCTGCTGAAACTGTCAGTTCTTTTAAATTAAGACTGAAGACTTTTCTTTTTACCACTGCTTTTAATTAAGTAACTTTTACTGTCCTGTTTCTTTTTCTTCGTTCTTAGCCTTTTATTAGATTTTTAAACTTTTTTTTTGTTTTTGTTTGTTTTTGTCTTTATATATTTCCCTGTTGCTTTTATGTTTTATGTAAAGCATTTTGAATTACCTTGTTGTTGAAATGTGCTATACAAATAAACTTGCCTTGCCTTGCCTTCAAATTATTTATGAGAATAAACTGCACTGCAAGCAAGTATTTATTAATATGATTCCCAATTTAACTGTACAGCATATTTGAAGCATTCTTTTGCAGAACCAGATATATCGGTTTGTGTTTATTATCCTAAATCTGGTTCTTTTTTGTGTGCACAGCAAAAGATTTTTGATTTTTTTGCCCACTTCAAGGAAAATCAGCGGTTGTTTGTTTATTCAGAAAGGCTTTATGTCTATAATGCACAGAGATAATATTTCCATTTATTTTACACAATAGTAGGCCTATTCATTTCATCCTTCTGCCATGTGAGTCGCTGTTTTTCAATTCCCCAGTTTATGCGCGTACACATGGTTAAGAGTTTACTTACAGCTCCGCACATTTTCCCGTCAAGTTTGTTTTATAGATCACAACCTTTGCTTGGGAAGTGGCGTATGCATGCTTTCAGCCATTTTGTACGACACACCATTTATAAATGAGACCCCAGGAGAGGTTCAAGCGCCACTCTATCAACACAAGCCCGAAGGTATGTTTGTTTACTTTGCTGATTTTTTGCCAAAAACCACTGTTTGTAAACCCTTAGCCCATTTTGAGCAGTTTCAGTTACTATGGCAGCCAGCTGATACCTGATAGTCTTCTCTGGATGAAGAGATGAAGAGGAAGAGGAGAGGGTCAGAGAGAGTACACAGTGCAGAATCTAAGAGGCCAGACAACTTATTCACAGATCGAGTTTCAATTGATCTCCATCCAGTCGTTATCCGAATGACTATCTCAGGCCTAATGGCTTCTCTGAAAGGCTATGCTATGAACTGGGAAAGAGTTCTGTTAAATGGACTTAACCAAATACAATCAGTCCTACATATCAGTGTTCAATACACATCTGCTCTAATATAGTGAACTTTCTTCTGCATATCCTTGCCTCAGATTTCATCATCGCAGTTGAGCTCACTTTTGAAATAGCATTTTCAGTGCTTTAAAAAGCACAGAGTGAAGTGCTTTATTCCATCAGAGCTGCTCCATTGTTCCCCATTCTTTTTTCTGTCAACGCTTTTTACCTGAATGAAACACTGCCCCCTTTTCATATTCCCCACATTCTCTGATTTAGGGAGTGCTGATGCCTTTTGTCAAGCTATCATGCTCTCTGTCAAGAACCAAGGAATTTCTTTACCCTCCTTCAAGCCCCAAGACAATACCATTCAAGGTTATCATTCAAAAGGCCAAAGGGGACATGGAGAAAAGGCTGCCACTAAGCTGGAGAGAATTGTGGTGGCCAGGGAATTGGAGTTGGGATCTGCCTGCATGGGCCGGCGTAATGTAAGACATTTCCTTTTGGGCTCGGAGAATCATCCGAGAGAGGGAGGGAAATGTAACAGCAACCACACCTGGGAAGGGAGGTCTGTGCAGTGCCAAAACAATATTTAACAGCAATAGGAAAAATTCGATTTTAAGATTTGACATTAAATGGGTGCTTTAAGTTATAATCCTTAAGATTTGCATGGGATCAAACTCCTTTTCTGATATTACTTGTCACCTGCATTTTATATATTTACATTCTGTAATTATTTTTCTATATGGCAATTTTCATTGTTAGTGGTGAGAGTCCACTATCCATGCACTGGATACAAATTGCCTATGCATGAGGGATTCACAGGAAGCAATGCAGCATGTAATCCAGCGTTACTGTTTTTAATTTGATCTCACTGATATCAGCCTCATTGTTCACTGTTCACTCTCCCACAGCCTATCAGAGCTTTATTAAGTTACTGCTAATGCAAACCCAACATTTCCTACTGCTGCTGTTTCACATTAAAAGCCATTAAAAGGCAAAACACAAGGTGGCTTTAATTGAGAAGCAGCCATGGGAAACAGAATGCTTTTATCACCAACTTTGGTGCTGACAGCAGTCATTCATCAAAAACAATCAGTTTTAAATATTGCATGGAGTAATGGAACAAAAAGGAGAGCTACAGTGAGCTGTTAGATAAAGACTTTCAATTTCTCAGTGAGGTAAACAATTGTTGTGAGGAAAACTACTCACTCAATTATTTTACACTGTGCTGTTAACAGATATACCTTCTGTTGTATTTCTGACCAAGCAGTTGCTCAAGGAGTGTTTGCTGTAGAATTAAACCATACTTGCTGATACCATGGTAACCAAGATTTGCCAAGTCAATCAGGACTGAAATCTTAAGGATAACAAATTTATACTTTTTATGCAGCATTGCCTTTACCCACAACATAGCTGGAAAAATGTGCGCACTGTGCTCAAATTAGCAAAATGTTACATGGTTCCTCGCATGGAATTAATCAATAAATACATTCTTTAGTGTTATTAATGTGATATTATAAAAATGGTTGTGTGGCTTTAATTAGAGAAAGTGACAGGGTCCCAAAGTGTCATTTCAGCTTTAACAGCCCATGTGACAAATCTGTCAACAGACCCATCCCTGCATGTTGAGGCATGTTTTTTCTTCACTTGAAACACAAGGCACACATGAGCATGTGCCGCTTTCATGCCTGCATTTCTTGTGATGTCTTGATTCTCTCTCTGTCATTCAAGCTGGATCAACAGTCGTTTTCTGAAGGGCTCACTCCTATGTGAGCATTTTTGCAGGCAAAGCTGGTGTTTTTTTATGTGGGCGAGACGGGGATCTGGAGGTTCAGTTGAAACGTTAGATGCTGGAGCTGTGAGAGATGGAGGATGAGGGGGATGCAGAGAAAGGAGGAATTTAAAGACAGTATGTGAAGTACGTGTGATATGTGATGTGCAAAATGAAGCTCATAAATACTTGCTGCTGCCAGTGGCTTGCATTCAAGCATTATTTAGCCAATAGTCTACTCAGTGGTCTTTACTTCTTTACAAAGCTACATCATGCTTGTTAAGTAGTAGTCCTGAAATATCTTGTTTTAATCATTTTACTTTGCTAAACTGCTGTGTTTTTTCTACACAGCACTTCCCAAAAAGTATCCCATAATCATCCAGTTGGACAAGAGGAGTGTTGGTGCTATATAAATAAAACTGAATGAAATTGTCTATGGTGATTTTTTTTTTCTCTGAACACACACAGAAGATCTTCCAGTCTACCTTTATTTGAGGAGTCTGTTTTATATATCTCCATGTTTTGGTGGCTTTACAACTTGAATATCAAACACAGGGAAAGTGCATTACTGACCAGACCAGTGAAAACATAGCTCTGTGACAAACAAGCTATACATCAGGCTCTGATTATTCATTCAGTGTGACCGTCCTCTCCATGACGGATTTCTCCCTCTTCCCTCTGATATTTGCTACCACCAACACAAGAAATGTTCAGACATTCACAAACACTCCTTTATTCAGCCATTGAATGGTATTTCTGGCTCTGGAGCTGAGGAGTCTGGATCTGTGGTTGTGGGTCACCTGCTGCCCCCATGTTCCTGCTCGACAACCTCCGCTACAGTTATTGATACTAGTCCTATTGTTATTATTATCATTAACATTATGATTATTATCATAAACATTACTATAAATATCTGTACCATTATTCATTCAGTCTATAGCAACATTACCTTTACTGTCTACCTCTATGTATATATTTTGTAGGCTGCTCCTCCCTACCCCTACTGTTATGCTGTGTTTTGTTTGTATGTGTTATATTTTCATGTCATCCTGCAAACAGACCACTGTTTTCATGTGTCTTGTCTTTCACTTGAGGTTTTGTCATCTATTGCTTCTTTGCAGGTCTTGGTTTATCTGCTAAGATTAGGCTTCATTTAAGCATTTCATACAACCCAAGATCATTTTTCACCTATCTTAGAATGTAAATTCTTTCTGCAAAGCATATATAGCCTTTTTGTAACTGCCAAAATGTAAAGTAATGTAGCTATTCTCATATGCATTCTGCTTTTTTGCAATTGTTCTGTGCATGCCTCTTTGGAGAGGCCTTCCTAGAGCTAAGTAGCTGAGGAACCAATGCTAAATCCAGGTGCTTACCTGAAAGCATTAGTTATTGGTCAAGCAAATATAAATGCAAAAAGGTGTACCAAAGGTTTGGTACACCACAGAGCAAAGCAGCATAGGGGAAATGTAATGTAAATGTGAATGTTAAATGTACAGCAGAGCAAACTGCAATTAGATGCCATTTTGGATGGCCAGCCCAGTTTGTGAAACACAATGGAAATGCTAAGAAGAACCCAGCATTAAAGCCAGTGCTTAATTTGTGCTGGAGCTAGCCGGAACACCACTCCAATACCTCTTATTTTAAGCCTTTTGTGCTCCGGCACCTCTAAAGTGCTCTCAGTCACTTCACTGCCCTTCTAAACAAATAAAATCCAAGATTTCATCCAGCTTAATAGGGTGAGTCTAATTGATTTCCTTATCTACTATTTGGTAGCTAATAATGGTTTCTGTTCGCCCTTTTAAAACAATGTGCAGGTGCGCCATGAGTTTTTAAATAAGTAATTATTAGATCATAAATTATTAATTAATTATTTTTGGCGGGCGGCACATTTCACACGCTTAATTTACAAATTAAGCACTGATTAAAGCCTAACATATACTTAAAGTTTAGGTTCCAGAAAGGTCCCGGTAAGGGCAAACCATCAAAAGTGAGACTACTTTAACTGTTACATCATCAGTTTTGATGAAATATTCCTAAGGAACTGGCTGAAAACAAACCCAATGTGATGTATGTGCAGTATGTGCTGGTTGGCTTGTGCCACTCTCCTGTAACACAGTCTCTGTTTGTGTCCACCCATCAGTCACCATTTCTGGCCCTAGGCGGAACGAGCAGCTTGTGTTATATTGATCTTTCTCAGTGCGTTTGCTACAAGCATTCTGTCAAGAGCTGGTCTTATCTAATCACACCATTCATTTGTCACACAGTTTCCGACTATAACCGGTAATTAATAAACACACCAATTACAAGAGCAAAATTAACTTCTGGTTCATTAAGCAGTGGTCATGTATTAAGCAGAAAAAACAGCATTGGGTCTACATCTCAGAAGCACCACACTTAAAGATGAAACTGGGACGTGCTAAACACGTAGCAAATAAGGTTCAAAAGAGAACATCTTCTGGATGTGTGGGGACAATGAGCTTTTCACACGAGGGCTCAGATATGTTCTGTAAGTCTCATTCTTTCCAGCAACAAACCCACGCCTCCCTGCGACCTCAACCATGTCTCTTCTGATCTCATATTGCAAATTGGACATCCTTCCCCCTCCTTTCAGTTCAGAGGAGAAGTCAAATAAGAGGCAGGCAAAAAAAACAAAGGAAAGAATTTAGCAGCATCCGAGAAAAAGTCCTTTTCTGGTATTTCCAAAATGTTGCAAATATAGTCACTCATGTGCTTAACTAGTGTTAGAATCTAAAGCATGAAGAACAGTGGAAACAATGAGTTCATTTATATTTGTATTTGAGAAAACCTGCCATGTCAAAGATCACCTGACTGTTATCAAGCTGCAGTGGTGTTAATTTGCTGCCGTGGAAGATTAGTTTTTGCAATATCTTGCAATATTTTAATGACTTATTATCATTGTGAGGCTTGGTGGCAGGGTGGTGATGATAAGCTACTTTACTTGCACATGACAAAGTCAGAGTCAAAGCCAACTTACAGTAGATTCTGGGTAACAGTTCTCCAGCCTAATTTAAATGAAATTTCAGTCATTTAAAAATTCAAAGCGAAAAAATATGCTAAAAAAACTGAAATACAAATGCAGACTAGTCTGCAATTTCAATTAAAAATGATGGCTGTTCCATCCATTAAGTCCATGGAAGAAGAAAATATATAAGGAGAACAAGCCATAGAGTATGGAAATCCTCCTCAGGGTAGGATCCACTTTATAGGGTCCTACAAGTGTAGCTCTCTAACTGGGTCATGTCTGATGTGTTGAGCAGCACCCTCCTTCCACTGACAGAGCCTGACAGAAAAGCATTACAGTAGGCCACATGATCAAAAGTCAGCATATACCTACAGCAATGCGTTCCTGCCTTGATTACCCTTTACAATGAGCAGTAAACATGCTAACGCAAGGTCTTCTGGAGAGAGGGAAATCAAAGATGCCACAATCTATGCTTTAATATTCATGTTATTACTATCCAAATATGCAGTGAATGTTTCAGTATCCTCCACACAGACACTGCCAGACATCAAAATGCCTCTCTGACAGTACTGGGGCTCCTCATGTGAGCAGCTCCATACAGCAAACACAAAGAGCCTCCTTTCAAAAGACAATGCAACGCTTCAGGGATCGAGGAAAAACTGACTCCCACTGCCAAGTGTACAAAGTACTCCGTTGCATGTGTTTAAAGTGCCGGCCCACTGCATTCACACTGTCTTCTGGGACACAGACTAGTTTTTTACCCTTGGGGGATTGAGTTTAAGCAGCCTTACCCTAAGTGATCCCCCCAAATCAAATATACCTTAAACTAACAGGTCACTTTTGCTCTCAGCATTTCATTGTGTGGGTGTAATGTGAAAACCATTCAGTAAGAGTGGAAATCTCAGTAGCACCTGAATATATATTGCAAAGCATAAAACCCAGTAGATTTTAGGCAGTAGGTTTGACTATTTTTAGAAGTAAATACATTTTTACATTGGAAAATACCAAGCGGGAACCTCCCGGTCTGAAAAGTGAGTCCACCTGGAAGGATTGTATGTAGTTGCAGTACGGAGTGCAGAGGCGGCAGTTTCAGGACTGCAATCCTAGGACCGGAACTGCATTTCTAGAACCCTTGTTTACTTTGATACTGCCAGCTAGCTAGCTATGTAACTCTTGACAGCTCCCCGAAACCAATTACCCTTACCACAACCATTACTGAGTGTGTGCCTAAGTTTTTGATTATGTAACCTAAGTTATTGATTATATGCATGTCGATACAGCTGCTCACATCGGCCTCACGACCCACGTACTAGTGGGCAGGGTTAACCTCCTTTGTGTTGCTGTGCATTAACACCACCACTCCACTAGATGGCGCTGTTGCAAAAGAACTACGGTCCTAGAACTGCACTCCCAGAATTGCGGGGGTCCTGAAACTGCAGCCCTCCGGTACTGCAGCTACATAATATTGCCTGGAAATAACTTAAACCTGCATTCTATCGACCAGCCAACAGGGGGCGACTCCTCTGGTTGCAAAAAGAAGTCCGGTTCCATTAAAATAATGGCATAATGACCCTAATTCTCAGCTGATTTATTACCTCAGTAAACACTTTCCTAATGAGTTTCAAGTCTTCTTCAATACATGATGTTCATTTTGTAAATTATGGTCCAGTTTAGAGGAAAATAGATGATAAATTGGAGTATGCTTCAGAGGGGACTTGTGATTGACAAGTCATTACCATGGCAACCTGTTAATCAGGCTAAATGTGACTCTTATCTGCTGCTCTGTATACATTTAACCAGCGCCATTGAAAAAGAATATTAGAAGTCAGCCGTTCATTTTTCTGGTAAGTATGTTTTGTTTTAAGCCTGTTTTAAGGTAGCCAAAATTCCCGGTTAAAATAACAGTTAAAGTGAAATTACAGATGCACCTAGCTAACCAAGCTAGCTAACGCCACCATCTCATCTGAATATTGTCACATCTGGCTCCTGGTTGCAAAAAATCAACATGGCGATGACCTAATGGCCAAACTTGAGGCTTCAAAATGGTAGTCCAGAAACTAGTGGGTGACCTAACAATGACTACGTCCACTTCTTTTATACAGTCAATGGAAAATACTATTCCATTCAAGTTTCTTGAGTTCACCTGAATGCTGAACCACTTGATGAGATAGTCATGACTTTCTTACAGGAATAGTTAGACATTTTGTGAAATGCGCTTTGCTTTCTGGCTCTCATTTCTGTAATACAAATGTGAAGCTATCACCACACAATCAAGGTAGCCTTTTCTGCCCGTGTCCTGTCTTTATGCTAAGCTAAGCTAAGCTAACTGTCTGCTGGCGGTAGCTCTATTTACCGTAAAAATTCAGCTGTGACAAAAAATGTTGAAACTGACGGAGGTTTTTAGTGTTTTCCTACTTTTGTATAGTAGATAGATAAATATGATGATGCTTAAGTGGTTCCTCTTTCATCACATGCTGTTAGTGTGACATTCAAGAGCCCTTTAGGAAGAGGTGAATAGCCGAAATGAGAACACATTATGTAACATGTCAAGTAATCTGTGAGCAATACAATAGGGCAATACAATTGAGAGGAAGAGATCAGGTTGCGCAGGACTGTGTGTGCATTTGACAGGTTGTATGACATTGAACTGGTATTGTGATTCTACATAATCATATAATATCTGGTTTATCCTGTTCGCTCAAGGATGAAACGCTATTTCTGCCCCGATGATTCCACAGATTGAAACCAAACAGATCTTGATTTGTTATGTTGCCACGCAATCCCTGACAAGGGTAGTAAAAAGTACGGAGGTAAATTGAAGCAAAATGCTATTATGTTGAGATAAACGTTAGTGATGAAACTGCAACATCCCAGTGAAGTCTTGTCTTCTTAACATGCTGTTAGGGAGTCTTCTGAAACCATGGGGAATAAAATAAAATCTAGAATAAACTGCAGTTTCTTAACAATGATTGGATGAAAAAGAGACATGATAGTGGCAA
The DNA here is from genome assembly GCA_024633595.2 of Lepomis macrochirus. Taxonomy (NCBI): domain Eukaryota; kingdom Metazoa; phylum Chordata; class Actinopteri; order Centrarchiformes; family Centrarchidae; genus Lepomis; species Lepomis macrochirus. Next base: position 8,523,581 of record JALXJV020000009.1, read on the forward strand.
TTGTTTATTTCACGTTGCGGAAGGCCTGAGGGCTTGTCCCATTTTTATTATTTTTATGTCTTCTTTTTTTGCTTCTTGGACAGAGCACTGGCTAAATGTGATGACTTGGTTCTTGTTCTGACAGGCACATTCATTAAATCTTCATCTTGATAAACTGTTCGTATTTTGTCAGTTGAGCCCTGAGGCAAACTAAATCAAAAACTTTTAAAGTAAAGAAATAAAACCTGTTAGATGAGTATGAATTAAAACCCAAAGGGTTGAGCACTAGCAGGTGGGCTGAAAATGAAGCAGTTTATATGGGTAATTATAGCTAATACAACAATACACAGCTAATTACCGGAAATAAATCCATGGCTTTCCTTTATTTACTCCTGTGTCTATTTAGGAAAATGTGAAAAACCATGATGTAATGCAGAATGAACAATGGAGCTATTCAGCATGATGTGTTTCTAATAAAAAGGAGAAAATTTGAAACAAAGTGGCGCCCCGGCCAAGTTTCTTTTTACTATACTTCAGATAATACAGACTTAACACCTCTGTTACACTACTGCCTTCCACAAACACATGGCTTCAATCAAGCTGCAGGCATTCATGTCATAAGAGTCAGTGAATGGCATGAATCCACAGATTATAGCATAGGACCAAGGACGAATGAAAATCAATAGTTCCCGGAGTCCTTGCAAAACTGCCTCTCGCTGAAATGCTTCAAAGAGAAAAAAAAAACTGAAGAAAAAAAAGATGCAATGTGGGAACAATGCTATTCAAGCCCCAGTGATTTCCTCCAACAGCCAGGGTGGTTAGAGTGAATTTCCACTTTTATTGCCTTATGCTCAATTTGCACAGGACTAACACCATAGTATGTTCAGACCTCATGTAATTTATCTATGAGTTCCTTATCTTTGTGTTTTCTAAAAAACATTAGGACTTGAAAATTAAATTCAGTAGGTTGAAGTCAGTAAAGTCAAAATGTTTTTGCTTGTCACTAAGCAAAGCTACGCTTCAAATTGCCTTCCAAGAGCGTTCACAACCTTCCACTACAGTTTCCACTGCTGCCTAATGTTTTATAACAAAGAGCAAAATTTGGCATATAAAGGAAGAAGACACCATTTGATGCCAAAAACAAATTCAATTTGTTGGGGATTAGTAAGTATTACCCAGGGACCCCTGACTTCACCAAGATGTGGCAGGTAATTTGCATTGGAATTTTACTTAAATTATAACCATAGCAGACTTGCATCAGGATTAAAATCATCAGTGATCTCCCTCAATTATACAAATCACTTCCCAACCTCAGGTTATATTAGTTCCGTGCAAATAGAGCTTTGTAACGTTCCATCAGTATTCATGAACATGAACAGCACTCTTCAGAATCTTAAAATGAGAGATAAAACTTGGGTATGCTGCACTGAGATCAACTTCATCCAACTTCCATCCAACTTTGTAGGATGAAACTGAAACTTCACAGCAAAAATTAACTTTGTGTCATCATAGGGTTCTCAGTGATGAGGCAGAACTGTTCCCCTCTATAATGTCATGTGTCCACAAAGGCTCCCATTCACTGTCAAAATAGCTCCTCCACAGTGCATCGCCTGATTGAATCAATTCGAGTGCCTGTGGCTTTAAGAGGGACTTGTTACTGCTCACAAATTATGGCTGAAAATCTTATGGCCAAGATCATAGGTCACTGTATGTGAATTTGCTTTCAGGGATGAATCTATTTTTGTTGTTGATTACTGTATTACTGTTATGTTAGCTTCACAGTGACTGAATAACCTGCCAAGGGCTGTTGAGAATGTACAACTGGACATTTCAGAGCTAGTCAGTCTGATTGATTGAGCCATAAAGAGTTTGTCCGTGGGGCTAACAGGACTCGGATAAAAGATTAGGAGTCTGTTGAGTCTTGATTAATGTTAGAGAATACAACCTCTGGCCAATGGTGCTGAAAGATTTATAGAAACGGGGTCTCAGTGACAAAATAATGCACACTGAATTGGAGCGATTTGAAGTCAGTGAGGACAAAACAATCACATGGTGTGGCCAAGATCAAAACAGAATTGTCACAACTCCATAAGAGACAAATTGTATTAACTGAAAGAAGATGCAGGACAGCACCACAATCGACAAAACAGACTAGACTCAAAGAGATATCATGAAGGCAACAACCCCAATTTCTTTTTTTTGTTATCTAAATCAGGAGGAATGTGATGTGAAAAAATTCCTCTGCATATTTATACGGGACCTCGTCTGTGTCAAGCCCTGCCCCGCCCCATGGACTTAGGCGGCCTGTTTAGTATTCAGTGAATTCATTAAGACACAATTGCTGGTGTCTGGGAAATGGGAACTCTTGATGGAGGAGAGGTTGAGTTCAGCCCACTGGGTAAGTTCCTACAGAAAGAAACGGCCCATCCCCCTAACCTGAAGGTCACTGTGTCCTTACTACACCACTGATCTGATGATCACAGACATCATTCGTTGGGGGATTCAGTGTTAAGATCTTTTGCACATGCAGTGTTGTTGCCAGCATACAAAGATCTGCACTGTGCCTGAGAAAAAAGTAAACGTGACTCTGACTTTTGTCTTGATTGTCCCCAAAGGCAATCACCCACAATTCATCACCCAGAAGGAAGTGTTGTGCTCCATTATAATATAGTGTTTCTCCTTGTGAGCTATAAAAAAATATAAATGAGATCCGACTTTGTAGCAAGCAGACCATCCATCCCTCAAAAGTTGCAGCTCCTACCCCCCACCTCCCCAACTATTAAAATCAATGCTGAGATGAATGAACAGCAGAAACCTAAGGGGACACCAGGTAGAAAACTCTTCCGGCTGCTCCAATGGTTCATACGTTAGGGAGGCGAGCTTTGGTTGCGTCCTGGCAAACCAGCGATGAATCATTCCTCAGGGAAGCACTTACACACTTCAGCCAGTTTAATGAAAAACACCAAAAAACCTGTCCTGCATGAAAGATTCACAATAATAAATCACAGGCAAGGAGAAAATATTGCATACGGCTACGGTGCACAAATCCAATAGAGTGTGGCTGAGCTTTCCTCTTACTGCTGGACTGTCAATCGTGTGTGTTTCTTCCATCCTGCAGTTATCTCTTTGACTTGCAGCACCAAATTCAAACCTCTTCATCATCACCTCCTATAGTACCTCGTAAAATCATTTCAAATTATATGAGAATTATCAGAGGCAAAACCCTTCCCTGGAGTTTAATATCACAATTTTTACTTCTCTGTTTCACTTCAAACGGTCTCTTGATGGCTGAAGAAAGATCTTTTGCCCACACCAATTTTAAGGTGTTCACAGTAAAACTAATTACCATTAAAAAACATAACAAAGGAAAATAATATGAAGAGCTGTTCTGGCAGTCCACAGCGTATATCCCACAGAGAAATCTGTGCCATATCCTGAAGGTTCTTTCTGTTTTCCTCCACCACAATAAGGAAGCAAAACTTTGATCATCCACTATATCTCACTCAACCAAGAGAAGAGGAAAACAGAGTCAGGGCATAAGAGTTGGGTTTTCCACACAGGGGAATTCACAGAATAGGAAAATGAGGTGAACAGTCATGAAAAGAAAACAGAAAACCTCCAGTAGCTGCAACACACTTGACAGGAAACTAAGCCACTGAAGTAAGTGTCAAACAAAACAATTTCCTAAACCTTTTCTGACACACAGCACATTCTCAGGACTGTCACGACAAGAGTGGAAATTAAGTTGCCAGAGACAAAGAATGCCAAAGATAGATCACCAACATCAGGAATAATGCTGACGTTGAAGGCAATAGTGAGGTATATGTATGTGTGCTTACAAAGTATCAGTTCACATCTGAGAATGAATTCATAAATCCTTCTGTTATTTGTGGTTCCTTCGACCAACACAGGATTGGAATTCCTTTTTTTCTCCACCATGTTCAGTTTTTGTCATGGAGCCAAAGCTAAAATAGGCTTCCTCTCAGCAAGGACCAATTCTGTCTCAAAAGACGCTTTTTTATTTCAGAGCCCAGGCATGGCAGGCACATGAGCATGAACATGACAGCGCAAGTGACTCAGTAAACACACCCAGACAGTGCACTTTTATTTAGGAAGGAGGAAGTACTTCAAAGTTCAGCCAACGGGGTTAAGAGAGAATACAAAATAATGACGAGGTGGAGATGGAGAGAAACTGATACAGCAGCAAAAACAGCATACATCTGTTGTCCATTCAACTTCAGGTCAAAGGGAGAAAAAAACTGAAATGTCTAAATCATGCCTCTTTGTTAATTACATTTGTTTGTGTGTGTGTGTGTGTCTGTGTGTGTGTGTGTGTCTGTGTGTTGGTTTAGTTATTGAGCAGTAAGCTTTACAAATGATATACAGAACAGTATTTCTAGCAAATCCCCTCATACGAAAACTGTTTTGTTTTGACAAAATGTCCACAGAAAAGCAGAGGGTAAGCATTAACTATAAATCACACTAGAACACAATGACACTAATGCAGGAAGAAGTAAAAAAAATGCAACGGGAGCAATATGAGATGTATGCCAGTGGAAACAACAAAGAAAGGAGTGTGTTCCTGTGAGTGTGTGTTTGTGTGTGTGTGTGTGTGTAACTAAGATCAGGGGCATGTTGCAAAGGTTTAAGGTACCCATTACTGCTGAGTGTAGCAGCAATGGGATTAGTGGTACCCGGAGGGTACAGATGGTACCGAAATCCTCATAGTCGTTCTGAAAAGGTCACACAAAATACTGGAGAGCCACCCCCACCTACTCGCCCAACCATTCGCTGCTGCTAACAGATTCCTCGGGCTGGTTTCTGCTTGGGCTTTTAGTCCCTCATCAATCCTCCAAATGCTCCACAATCATTTTTTCAAGTGTGTAACAGAGGGCAGAACAAAAATGCCTTTAAAATGTCAAACGGCAGCAGAGCCTTTGCCACAATCTCATCAATGACACGCAATGTCATTGATGAGATTGTGGCAAAGGCTGAATTCAATAAGAAGCTTGTGGCACTTTAGAGAAAGACAGATTTTATCAGAGCTCTTTTGTTACAGTGTTAAATGGGACAAGAGGCAAGAGGGAAATATGCAGATGCAGAATCATGTATTAAGTATTAGTCTTTATGGGCATGCAGAGAACAAATGAATAGCTGTGCACCTTATAATTTAGTCTGAAGGTCATTGTTGACCCTTTCCATTCTTATCCACTCATTCATTTGTCTCTGTCACACTGCATGTACTCATGTTAGGTCTGTTGTTTGCATTGTAGCAAGGAGACTTGCATTAGTCTTCTGTCTTGTTTTGCCATACTGCAGTGTCTGTGTTTCCTGCCACCATACGGCTGCATCATCCCCAGGCGCTGGCTCCTTCACCAACACCATATGGCAGGGCCAACTCGGCAGGCAGTGCTCTGTAAGACTCTCACAGCGTCTCTGTTATCCATGTTTTTTAAGGGATCCGCTAGACCACTTACAGATGTTCTTATTACTATAGAGAAAATTTAGATACGTACTATCTCACATACGTGTCTAAGCAGGGCAAGGAAGCAGAGCAATTGGTAGAATAGACCAGACAGACTCACTGGATAACATGTAGTACCATAATCTGCTGCTGGCCTCAGCTTCTAACCTCACGACAGTTTTCAGGTAAAAAATGCTTTGTTAATCAAGGAAGCTTATTTGAAATAAGTCAGTCTATTTAGACTTCTCATTCTTCTAAATAACAAGTAAACTATAGAAAATGTGCACGCAGCATCAAAAATAAAAAGAAGGGTCTCACGTAAGACTTAGGGGCTCATGAAATCGTTTCCTAAATTCCTTAATACTGAAATACTGAAACAAGAGCAGGAGTGGGACATAACATATCGACATAAAATAGTGACTGTTCATACTGAACTGTAAATCAACAGGGATTCAGTGAGACAAAGGTCATAAAAAAGATTTACTTTACTTAATAAGAAGTCCAGTGGAAGAAAAACTGAGTTCTTACTTGGACCAATTTATGTATCATGATGTTATCATTAACAATCATCTGTTTGATAGGAGGCAAACATTTGCTTGTATAGCTAAAATCCCATAAATCTTATTCCATATTCCACCATACAGCTTGTAAACTCAGAGAACATCCACTGAGAATGGACTGAGCCTGACAGCTGGCAAACCAAACACTGAACTGTAGAGAGCAGTTCAGATGATGACATCAGTCAAAACTATCTAAAGTCCAAAACCTGGTGAATAATTACTTCCACTAGCTTTTGTCAGTATAAAATGAAGTATGATTCTATGGCTGCTTTCTGCTCAATTTTGCTGGATAATTTGTAAGTTGGCAGTGCTGACAACACATCCAATTTTAAGCTAATTTAGAAATTAGATGGAAAGCCCAATGACAGCCAAGTGAGTGATGTGTTCATACAGTCAGGTGCAGCAAGGGTTTGTAACAATACATGAGTGAAGGCAAGGGTGTAGAACTTAGTAGGGATGGTAGGAAGATGTCCCTGCCAATATCAATCGACTACTGCTGCCTACCTTTTTCAGAGCGTCAGCAACTTTATTTCTAAAAAACGTCAAATCCAGTGAGTTATTCAGACCATCAGGGGTAAAGTGAGAGATATACAAAAGTCTATTATATTGTAGGCTAATTTATTCCCATGCATGCAACTCAGAGTAATCTCAGTCGGTGGCTTTTTCTGGCAGCAGAATAGCGTCTTTCTCTCGCACCACGCGCACACAGGCAGGAGCGAGACCGGGTTACAATGGTTATCTGGATGCTCTGTGTCTCTGGGAGGTCACAGGGAGGTAGACAACACAGCAGGAAAACAAGGTGGGGTGGTAGATAAGCAGCAGACTTTGTAGTGATGAGAATGTTTCATTCGTCAACCCTCCACTGTTGAGTGTTCACTGTTGTTCTTGTCACTGTTGTCAGCCATACAGTGACAAGAAATATCCAACCTTGAGTGAAGGAAAGCACTGTCAGTCAACTATTTACAGTGTGGCTAGCACACTATTTTTACGCCAATACACAGAAAATACAAGTTGCAGTGCATCAGTATTTTGGTCAGTACACTGAACTGCTGGACTGAAACTGTTGTTGCACTTCACCTTGGCAACACAACTTGTAAACTCACCCATCAACCTTGGAGTTGGGCTGTAATCTGTTTGATTGGGAGGAATACAAATATCAAGCACCTTAATTAATGTTTCTGCCCTTTTGTTTATTCTGACAAATAGCTTTTTCCCATTTGGGCTCCAGTGCTGGAATGAAACCAACTTGTGGAAGGAAGTGTGAAACCAAATCTGGAAAGAAAGCTGCAAATAGACTTGCCAACTCTGGTGGCAGACAGGCATGTGGAGCATGCGTTATGATGTGAAAATGAAACATTCACACACTTCATGTGTTGAGTGTGCTCCAACTGGAAGCTCATTTAAAATGGGAAGGTGTTACCGCTGTATGTTTTCTCTGCAGAGACATCATATTGTAAGGAAAGTGAACTGAGTTTTGACCCATTTTGTGATGAAACTTTCCATCTATGAATCAAAGATACTATAACATGTTGTGTTGCAATATTATAATTGATTGCCTAATTCATTTTATGTGTCCACATGTGATCCTCACACAGTGCTCTGCAGGAAAAAAAAACATTAAATGCATTATGCAGTAGCTTATACCAGTGTCAAGACATGAGGTGTGACACAGAGTCAGCACCACCCCTGACATCTGTGACTGATTACAAGTTGTAATGTGCCAGTGATAAATATGTGAACACGAGGCGGTGATGAATTTAACACTCTTCCCCAAGGAACAGGGAGCTTCCATTACATGTCTTATTATTGCCTCTTTCCCCTGATGGCTTAATTGATCCCTATGGGCCAACAAAGGAAACCCTCCTCCGCCCATCCAAAGATTGTCATACCTGAGAGGAGGGTAAAAACAACCACAGCAGCTTTTAACCCAACTAGTCCCTTGTTCAACATTTAATTACCAAGCTATAAGGCACTGCGTCTCTTGTAATATCGAGCAGTTGCTGGACCATAAAGGTGAACACAGCGTTTTATCACATAACTTAAATTTCATTGGATACAACTTGTTTTTCCTCAGCAGAGAAAAGATTGAAATAGGACCACTGGTCTGATTGGCATGCCCTGCTACCAGGGCTTCCTCTGCTGTGGTCTGTGCTAAACGGAGTGCCTTCATAGATGAATTCAGAGGAGAAATGCAAAGCATGGAGGAATAGGACTCCTTTCTACCCACAGAGGTTGACCACAGCATATGCCGCCGCTTATTATTCCCTGTGTCTGCCTGTTTTCCATTGTATTTATAGCAGGGGGAACTTGATTTAGATCTGCTCCATCTGGTGTTTTGCTGTAGGGACGGGTGCCACATCTTCCGCTCTTCTGTGTAACCTCCCCCAACTCTGCTTACTGACTTTTATTTAAAGAAGATGGTAAGTTAGATAGCAGGGCATCGCTCCTCTCTCTCCGTCTTTCTCTGTGACACCAGCTGCGGCTGCACAGTTTATGATGCTGGCTGGGAGGCATGAGGGGGATGTGGAGGTGTAAAAATCCCTCCCACTTTCTCTGGTGGTATGCAAAGATTCCACAGGCTGCCTCCAGAGCCCCTTTCCTTCCAGAACCCTCCCCCAGCCTCAGCTCCCATCAACCTTCAGGAGCCCCAGAAAGGGAGGGGGAAAGAGTGGAGGTAACAGAGCTGAGGTTTGGGGCACAAAGTAGGAGCAGACTGATTAAAGACCATCTTTACCCTCTGACTTTGCCGTCTGAATCTCCTTTTACTTTTACTTTTTAATATAAAGATGTGCAGTTTTTTCAAGGATTTGTACCTACAAATGGAGGAAGTGTAGATGTCAATTTCTTTTATTTCTTGTAAATGCATTCCACAGGAAATGTAGGACAGGATAGCCAAGCTGCCAAAGGATGATTTTCTTATCTAATGAAGCCTCCAAACACCAACATATGCATAGACAAGAAAAAGAATAGCAAAATAAAATGATCTGTATATTCCTGAACATTTCAGGAGCATAGACATGAGTCCATTTCCATTATAATTATATTTTAGAGGAGATCATAATACATCTTAACGGGAAGGAAAGTCTTTGCAATAGGCAACTGGTAATGTGATCGTTTACCCATGACTGACACTCACTTTAAATCTTTCTTTAAATGGCCTTATTTCATTACCTTCTAATGTATTCTTTACTCTGTGCTAGTGTAGAGTGAAGTGGGGAGAGATGAGAGAAGGGACGGTTAAAGGTGAGCTGCTATCTCAAATACCTCATTTCATAGGTTATTCCTCTGCTGAAAAAATTTTTAAAATTGGGTACTTACTAAACTGATAATTAATCAGCATCTGGCTTTAGCTGAAACAGGATGTTTGTCTCCTTCACCATGTTAAGTTAAAGTTTGTTGAAGCTGTATTTGACTTCTCAAAAGGAACAAACAAAGAGTTTGGCCTGCAGCAGCCTTGTCAGGGGCAACATGTTATTCACTTTGCCACAATTGCAAGACTTTCTGAGTGTACTTGCCAGAGTAAACAACTCGCCATAAGGTTAGCTGTCTGTCTGCTCCAGTATGGCGAAATGGTGATCTATATACAGTGTGTGCAAAACATCAGCAAGATTATTCTCCATTTTATATTCATTGAATTTTCTGTAAAACCGATGCTTACAGTAAGGTTTCTATGCAATAAACTGACAAAAGTACAGAGCAAATTAAAAATTTAACTGATTACCTTGAATGCTGGTAGACACCCACGCAAAATCTTTCATATACTGACTTCTAAAGACACAATGCTGCTAAAACTAACTGCAAAACCTTTGAACTGCAGTAAGTTGGATGCAGTGCGTGATAAACACAAGTACGAAGAACACAAATGACTCGCAAACAATTCTTTGTCTTCCTAAAATCTTAGTGTAATGGAGAACAAACACACTGATGGGAAGCATCTTTGGCTGCCTCTGCACCATGTGCATAAGTTTGCATAACTGTTGATTGTTTGCTCTAATCTGGCAACGAGACAAAGCTTAGACTGAAATTTACAACAGGAAGAAAACAAAAATATAAAATGTTGTTTCAGCAAACATGGTATGTGCCAGCAAAGGTGATATGTGAGCAGCTTCCAAAACAAAGTGGAACCTGAAGTGAAAACAGGAAACTGTGCAAACAGAACAGCCAGTGAAACTAACTTCCCATGCTATTTGCTCACCGTCACCTCTGAGTGCGAGTATGATCAAGCCTGCCTTTTGGCTCTGAAAGGGCTGGAGGCCCCCCTGCAGGGAGAGAGGGCCGTCTTCACCGATTTTCATTTCCATGCACACCAACAGAGCATGGGGGGAAGACACAGGCCACTGCTCTGGTGCCCACCTGGTGACCAGATGAAGGCTTCAGGGTTCAGCATGCTCTCGTAGCTCTGCATACTATATTCAAGAACGACAGAACAGGCGCAAGGCTGGCCCCTGCCTATGACCTGTCTTGAAGACAGATGAGGCAATGGTGCTTTGCCTGGGGCCCCCATGCTTCCTGCAGGGTTCTCACTATTGGGCTGGTAGATTAGGTTTGGATCACAGTTGACGTGCCAGAGCAGAAAGCAATGGCATAGTGGAGAGAGAGGGTGGAGTGTTTCTCTCTACTTTAAACAGGTGGTATTATGCTTTTTGGATTTTTCCCTCTCCTTCATTGAGTTATATAACTTTTTTGTGCATGTAATAGGTTTGCAAAGTGAAAAAGCCCAAAGTCCATCCCAAAGGGAGTTCCCATCTTCCACAGAAAACACTGCTCTGAACTACTTGAAAACAGCTAGATTGTAGTCTAGCCGCTTCCCTTTGCACCTCAAATAACGCTTGCCAAGCAGTAAGTCCGACACGCCCTCAAAAACACCAGTGGAAAAACACTGAGCTGCAGCACACACCTCTCCTCTCCCTTCAAACACTAGCTGCTCTCCAGACAGTCAATGGACATAAAGTTGTTACTTTGATGTAGAGACAGAGCTCAGTTAAAACTTTATGGATGAAAAATACTTTTGTTACAGATTAATAACTCACGACTCTTGCTCTGGTCTATGTTGCCAAGCTGGTCGGCAGCATGTAGCCTACAGCTGAATCAAAGCTGTACAATCCCAAAATAGGATTTTGAACCTGAAAATGAGCATAATACCACCTCTTTAAGAGAGGAACAGACATGTGATATGGTGTTTGTAATGCTTATAACCTTCCTATAATATATAATAAAGGATCTACATATCTATTGCTGAAATGATGGACTGATGGTTAGACAAAACAAGCAATTTGAAGAGGTCACCTTAGGCTGAGTTGAACCACTACACATATCAATACTGATCATGAAAACATATGTATAGCTTTAGGCTTTTCATTTCTATTGCTAAGGCCATTAGAACATAATAATCATTTCATATTATCACTGGAGATACAACATTAGCAGCCACTCAAGCGACAGCAGCCCATTTCCCCCGTGTTCACCTCACCACCCCCACCTATTACTGCTTCTTGAAGATATATAGCCAGCCATATACATGCCAATGAATCACTGTCCTGCCCTGCACGCGACATGTTGCCCTTAGATAGGTGTTACTTCTCAAGCTCAAGGTCTAACAACAGGGTAATTTTCACAAAGTGGTGAGATAAGGAGGATGTTAGAGGGTTATATGTTTAGCGGAGGTGTGAGGGGGGTTCCTTAATTGCTTGCCGCACAGTGTATGATCAATCATTTGGTGGGTTTTAAAGACAGAAAACAAACGCAGAAGGTTAATGGCTGGATGTCAAAGGGAACAGTGCAGTATGCTGAATGTGAGGAATATAGATCAAGATTTCTGAAAAAAGTGTCAGGAGAAACAGTATAAAACACATCCAGAGTACATAGCGAGGCAATAGAAAGAGGCTCATCATCTCAAGATCACGAGTGAAAAATAGTAGTCTGTCTGTCGCTCAGGAGAGGCTGTATAGCTCTTTTCACAGATCAATAAGTCCTGCAGACGTCCCTGTCACAAACCTGGTCCTGGCGCTCGCTTGTGTCTGTGTCTCCACCCTGCACTGTCCCAACTACTCCCACTCGCCTCCCATGTAACCGCCTGAAGGGCTTGCCAAGGGGAGAAGAGCACGCTCAAAACAACAAAGCTCAGAGCAAGGACACTACCAGGCTCCCAGCTGACGCATCAGAGCTTTGATCATGATTACAGATTGCTGTGGCTCAGGGCAGGTGTCTTCCAGACTCAGCAACACCCCGCTGAGAGCCCTTCAATAAGCAGTGGGAGACAAGGATGACTGCTTGAATACTTTGGCTTGAAGACAACACACCTTTAAATCCCTGTGATACCTCTGTACAAGTCTGCTTTGAATTGTTGTTTTGTTCAGTTGCCTTCCAAGAAAGGAGGATGTTTGCGAAACCCCAGGGGAGCTTCTGACTAGATTTCAGAAAGGAAACTCTTTTTTCCTATAAAGGAAATCCTAACTATTGCCCAAAGAGAAGTGAGAATCACAGCCCATTTACTTCATCCCATTCATGTATCTGATTTTCTTAGCAAACCACACAGGTTTTTACTTTGGGCTTTACTGACTAGCTCCTATACCTCTACCACATATTTCAGCAGTGAAAACTATTTCACAGTGACTACGTTGAAAGTAATTGTAAAATACCAGTGCCTTTTTCGTTTGAAGTTTGAGGTGGCGTATGTGTAGTATAAATGTGCCTACTCAAACTGAATGCATGCCGTCGGGGGAAATCTCCACGCACCAGTTGCCAGTAGCTGGCCAACAACTGCTCAGGAAAAAGTGCTCAGCTTCTCTCAAGTCTTTCACTGTGTCCCTGGAGGATAGAGAACAAAGCTATGGATTGACCAGTAACCATATATTTGCCATTTGTCTTTAGTATGTGCCTTCCTTTGGGTTGAAAGTCTGAAGAAGAAGCAGAGACTGTGAGATTCACACCAGCACATGAAAGCTCCAAACCCTTGGGAATTCAGTCCTTTGAAATAATAAGCTGTCAGATTTCTTTGAAACCTTTGACATTTCATTTCGGACTATTTGTCTCTACTTTTTTCCTTTTCTTGTTAAACCACATATTTTTAATCCTAAATTGGCTACGGGTATAGCCATATTACTACTTTACAGTTACATGACTGCTGGCAGCTTTGAAGGGAAACTCCACCCAGAAACACTGTAAAACATTTCAAAAAATGGGCTTTCTAAACATTTTGCACCAACATTTAACATTCATACTGAATGAAATCCATCGTAGAATTTACAGATATACCAGTTTCTCCAACAGAGCTGACTGCAGAGCAGCCACTTGATTTTCATTAAGAGGTGCAGATCTTGCTTTGCAGTCTGATCCAAAAGTTGGTCTAATCATTCAGGATGCGTCCACCAAGATACATAATAAAATCCCGCTGATATCCTAAAGGACATTTCCAGCCCACATGCTTTTCAGCTGTTTCTCTGCTTTGACATACAAAATAATGGATGACTCGTCTTCAGCTGCATTGCCTAAGGAAATGGAAGGTAAATAATCTCAGAGCTCCAGACATACTGGTGGATGCAGGGGAAGATGCTGAGATAATAATGGACATTTAGTGGCCAAAAACCCAGCAGGGTATTGCAGGGTCTCTATACACTGCATAGCTGTCTCTGCTTTTATTGACATTTTGTGCGTGCAGCCTGGGACAGTTTACTGGATGGCTTACGGACTAACGTCAATGTCACTGCTGGTTATGGGTGATGTGCAGTGTAACTACAGAATGATGGATGTCAAACTAGCCTACCACTATAATAGCCACCTCTGCCACCTTACACCAGAGAGCTGATGCAGTTACAGAGGCGAAAAAAACAATAGTGGATAACATTTCATTTCTGGGCCAGTCAACTGTGAGAGAAATATGTCGGTATAACATCAAATCCAAAAATCAGATCAAGCAGGCAATCAAAACAATACAACCCACGCTTTGTCCACTCTGCTGTGTGACTGACAGTCTACACCATGTTATCAGTAGGCCTGAGTGCCTCTGACTTCTCTGCCTCTATTATCTCCCTCTTTGCACAGGACGAGCCATTCGGCATCCATCATGAGTGAGGCTGAGAGCTCTCTGTTTGAAGAAAAAAAAAAAACTGTGGCCAGCCACTTACTCTGTGGTTATCTTCAAATGTCAGATGGTGAAGCACATCAGTTCAGGTTGAAACATGTTAAGCAGAACAGTTTTGGTGGACTTCACTTCATGTTCTAGCAGCTCTCACAAAGATTCAGCAATGTTAAGAAAAATAACATTGAACCTGCCATCATTTTGTCAGAACAGTTCAACCAGCCACTGAAACTATGTTGTTATGACAAGCAATCAGCTGAATCTCCTTTTATTTGTGTAATTTCGCACTGAAATAATCACATCCAGTGTGTGACTTGTGAAAGAGCCTAATTCAATTTGAAAAGCCTTTCTGACAATTTTCTAATGAAAGCCATATCTCCTGTTTTCCTGCATTTATGGGCTCTTGTAGTGAAACAGAAGTCAGCAGGAGGCAGGAAAGGAAGTTGCCCTGAGGGAAATGCCAACAAAGGACTAGCATTAGAGTAGCACTATCAGGACAGTCATAATAGCGACACATTCACTAATGATCAAGTCTTAGCTGGCGGTGCAGGAGATAAGTAGATGTGAGTGATATCATTGGCAGTGGAGCAATACGCTTCACCTCCCAAGGGCTTGACTCTGCATATAATCACTGTGTAATTACAAATCCTCCATTCTGCTTCACCTTAACAGGTGAGAACTGAAGAAACCTCTTGGATGAGTGCTGAAACGTCTTCAAGTAGCTTAAACCAAGTCATGTTGCCCTTGATTTTATCCTTCCTTGGATAACTATGACCTGGATGATTGAAAACCATAACAGACCTTAACAGGTGACCTCCTTTTCTTTAGCCGTATCTGTTTAAAAGCTTTCTGTTTTCTTTCCAATTTGTCCATGTAATGGTGCTTACATACAGGTAGAGTCAAACTATAGCACTAGAGCAAAGACTTGAATGTAGTTCATGTATTTCATGGGGAAGAAAATCGATACTTTTTTCAGATGTTGGACACTAAAACAGCTCAGACACTGACTGAGAACATTTAATTTGATCCCACTTTTGCTTTTGAATAGATTTAGATTACTTTGTTTTTCAATGATTTATGTATAATAAAAGCCACAACTCAAAGCAGACAAATGATGGCGGTCAGTGTTTGCATTATCTTGGAGCTATACACTGAAGATTGGTGTGTTCATTATGTTGGTGAGTCTATAATCCAGAGAATAACTTATATTTAATCATTTCAATTCATCCACACCATCTCCCACTAGAGACACAACTTGTGAGTCAGCTCAAACAATAGCTGGAATGTGTGATTAAAAGCCCTGGGTTCACTCTCAGTATTACTCTATATCACTCCCAGGAAAACTTTCTGTAAAATTCTGGGGTAACTTTAACTGCATCCGGGTCGCTGTTACCAATGGGGACCCCCAGCAGGCCCACTGTCAGGCCTGGGAGAACAATACTGGGGGGCTCAGACTGGTCCAGACCTAGAATTAGTGCACAGAGCAAAATCACTCTGCTGGATCAAAGAGTACCTTTGTTCCCTATATTCCCTTTGGAAAGAAGCAGAACTCCCAGCTTTCACTTTTCATTTCAGTTTTCTGTGATGTTTTGTTTCTGTTCAAGTAAAAAGAACATAGACATGAGTCAGGAAATAAATAAGTGAAAACAGAAAAGAGAATATGTGACTAATGTTAATAACGTGCATGAAAGCAGCAGAGGAAGAGGCGGAGCGGGCATGGAGGGGACAATGTCTTGTAAATGTTCTCTGCTCTTATCACAGGTGAGGAAAGAGATAAAGTATGACTGCTGATATCATTATCATCACCTATCATACAGCTATTTGTAAACACAACTTTCCAAAGTTCCTCAGATTTTTGGACTCCAACACTGTTTTATTTCCAATGTATTTATTATAATAATTGTCTCTGCAAGGCATTTAATAAAATCTTCCAAACTTTAGACCCCTCCATACAGCTCTTCCGCCAAGCTGTTTCACAACAATCCTATATATGGCCATCAGCTCTTGCTGATCATCATAAACACATACAAATATGGGGTTGAGTGTATCTTCTGTCCTGTTTATAGACTCCTCTAGCTGTCTGTGAGATGAAGCTCACTTTGTGCATTCCAGAGACCCTGTGTTATGCTTTCACAGGGCTTCATTTTGGAAAGAGTGGCTCAAAATACATCTAGCCACTCTGTCTCGGTTATGTCCCATCTCTGAGCTCATATTCCAGAGAACTTTCACAACCTTTGTCTGCTGGTGAGATAGGGTAAATGCCTGACTTAAAGCTCTTTCTTGTAGGGTTTTGTTTATGTCTTGCTGCTGCTCCTGAATTTTCTCTTTCGGGTTCACAGGAAGGCTAGTCAAGAAGGTGCTTCTTATACAATCTGCTCATTGGCGGTAAAACAGACTTTGGGAGCTCAACTGACAATCAGCAGAATTGTGGTATGTTGTTTCTTTAATCAAAAGGGAACTTGCAGCTTATCCTGTTTATCTAACAAAACACTGAACGCAAGGATTTCTCTGAATGTTGACCCCCCCCCCTCACCCCCCCCCTACCCCCCCCCTCTCTCTTTTTTGGGTATGCACCCCCCTGCTACAGTGGAAACCAGATCCTATAATAGGAGAGCCCACCCAACTGCTGCTGACCAGCTGGAATGAGAGTCTGGGAAGCAAAGCAAAACTGGAGTCACACTGCGTCGCCTTCCACCCAAACACTGAACCCTCCCCAGTCTCCATAAGTACAGCCGTAGGCCTCAAAATGGAGATTATTGTTCAGCTTGTGTCAGCCTTATAAAAACTGAGGAATGCACACATTTTTTCCTGAGAAATAATTTCATATAGCACAATTACAGGGTTGTCATTTTATGATAATTACAGGAGTGACATTTTTCTTATTACTATGCCAAGGTGCCTTTGATGGTGTTTTTCTGGAAGGCTTCAAAAAAGCCCACAATGCACATTCTTGAACTTCTTCAAATGAAGTCTTATTTGTATTGATCACTAAACCCACAAACACTCATTCTCTCAAGGGTCTTGCCTCTAATTTATATAAGCTGAATTCATAACGGAAAAATCCTTGACTCTGTTAGCATTCACAATCAGCAGCTAAATATAGATTTTGGCCCACTGCTGAAAGACAACAAAAGGAAAGAGAACTGTGAAATCTATTCAAATTCAAACACATTCTGTTGTGCAACACATGCAAGCACACGCTCATTAAAAGCCTCTCAAATTAAACTTGTAGTGGTGCTGAGGAGGATGGGGAAGTTGGGGGGGTAGGGGGAAACATTACCCTAAATTCTCAGCATTACTTATGGCAGACAGCAAAGGCAGGCAATGGCCTTAGTACAATGGACATTAACACCGTTAGCCTTATGCAGGTTAAACTACAAGCACTCCCAAAAAACACAGAGATACAAAAGCAACAACTTCACACTTTACAAGAGCACACTACTCTCACCAAGTAATCAACAGACTGCAGGCCACTTGCGACAGACAAATGCATGTGCACAGGTGATACCCGTCCTCCTCTGATCTGATCTTCAGCTGCCTTTTACGCCACCTTCACCTGTCCTCACTGTCTAGCAGCATGGCCATTGGTGTTTGATGACCCACTGAGGGACAAAGCTTCTCTCCCAGAGCTGCACACTGACCCTGATCTAATTCTCCCGGAGACAGAGGCGACTCTTTTTTCCCACACATTATCAAGCATGAGAGCTCTAGGTCTTCATGCAGCTCTTAAAAATATTCCTGACCTTTCGGGGATACAATGCAGGAGATATTTGGACACACAGAGTCAAATTAACTGAGACATCTATGAATCAAAGGACAGAAAATTACTCATTCTTAAGACGGTGTTTGCATTGCCTCATTGGGGTGTGAAAGTTTACAATATAATGTATATACTGTTTGAGGGTAAAGAAACCAAAGACAGGCACTTACTGTGGATTTCCTTTAACAAAAATAGACTCTTCTTCCAGATTCTAAGCTGCCATTTGCAGATCTGTCTCCATATATCTAGCCCATATTCTATTTCCTCGCTGGCCTGTTTTTTGACCTATGAGAAGGCAGCACAAAAGGAGTATTGACCCCACATTCCCCCTCACTAGGAAGAACAGGGTATAATTAACTGTAGTATTAAAAGCACAGTGCCTATGAGACTGTAAAACAGGGTATGAATACTGAGCAAACTACTTTATCCCACAGGGCTCAGACCCAATCCATACAATCCATACTTATTCATTTATTCAGCAGACTCATGGCCTCTGACTCCCTCACTGATGTCTCACAGGTCAAACGTGGGCTTTCCGTCTTCTTCATCCCTAATTAGACATAACAGGCGGTGAATTTCAAGAAAACAATTTTTTTTCCTTTCTCTTGTACTAACCCTCTCTTTGTGTTTCTGTTCACACAATATGGTTTATCTGACAAAGAAGCATAGACTTAAGATGGCTCAACCCGCTTGAAGGGGGATTTATTCTTGTATCCCTACCTGTGACTAATGTATTGCTCACTGTAAGTACAGGCAAGGGCAGTGACATCAAACATGCCCTCCACAATGTGTGTCACCAGTGATACAGAGATGCAGGGCCTCCACCATCTGTTAAGCATCTGTCTGAACGGTGATTCATGCCTTCACACATATTCTCTGTTTTAGGAGTCAGCGACAACGATGCGATATGTGTTAACAATTACTTTTGTCTGCTTTGTCCTTTCTGTTAAAGCAGAGAACTTATAATAATCTCAGAAAACAAACTTTTAAAGAAATTAATGATTATTTTCATCATTAATGAATTTGTCAGTTACCTTTTTAGTGTGGCTTCAGGGATAACAATATTGGATGTCTACCATTTCGGTCCAGACTAAAATTTCTCAATAACAAGTAATTTTGGTGCAGATGTTTGTCCCCCCTCATGATGACTAACTTTGGTGATCTTTGACCTTTTGTCTAGTGTCATCACCAGGTCAAAATTGACCAATACTTTGGTTTAAGAACAAATACCTAAAATACATTCCATAAGCCCAGCAAATGTTAGCATGCAAGCACACTACACCAAGCTAAAATGGTGAACATGGTTAACATATCTGCTAAACATCAACATCTTAGCATTGACATTGGGATCATGTTAGCATGCTGGTGTTAGCATTTGGCTCAATGCACTGAAGCTGCTCAGTAGGCACTAAGATGCCTGACTGAGACTTAGTCTTGTTGATTAA
Organism: Lepomis macrochirus; assembly: GCA_024633595.2. Taxonomy (NCBI): domain Eukaryota; kingdom Metazoa; phylum Chordata; class Actinopteri; order Centrarchiformes; family Centrarchidae; genus Lepomis; species Lepomis macrochirus. Next base: position 8,542,866 of record JALXJV020000009.1, read on the forward strand.
TCAGTCGTCTATTAAATGTCAAAAAAAATAATTAAATGCTTAGGCCTCTCCATGATTTCCCAGAGGCGAGAGTTCAATTGCTTGTTTTGTCCAACCTTCCCCAGCCCCAAACCAAAATGATAAAAAACTGAAAATCCTCACATTTAGGCAGCTGGAACCAGCAAATGTTTGACAATTTTGCTTAGTAAATTACTTACAAATGAACAATTAGTGCCACCAAATTTGTATCCCAAATTCATTCATTCCCCACAACTGTCAGGCTCCCTTGCTCTCTGTTTTTACAGATGCATTAATGCCAGACACGAATGCAGACACACCAGACACATTTTCTGGAACTGTTCTGTTCCTAGTGACGAAAACAACCTGATATACAGAATTCCTGCCACTATAGCAGTGAAAACAATGACTTAACAGAGGAACAGACTGAAATAACCCTACGGTCTGTCCTTTAGTTCCCCAGACTTCCTGTTTGACAAAACTAAATCCCTGTTGATGCTGGGCTTTCCGCCCTGTTTCTCTCTGTTTCTGTCTCACTCTTTTTTTTATCTGTTCTCTGGGCCCGTCTTTCTGGCTGAGCCCAGGTCCACTCTTCGGGTCACTGAGTACTGGCCCAATCTATTTTTTTTCTGCTTGCAGACAGAAATGTGCACAGCCACTGCGAGGAGGGGAGGAGAGTGAGGGATGAAGATGGAGAAGGAGAGTAGAAGGACACAAAGGGGTGGACAGAAAGCAGAATTAGGGGAAAGGTGAAACAAGCCTGAAACAGAGAGTTAAAGATTGAGATCACTTGAAATGATACTGTAGTAACCTGGAAGGTTTGAAAAGGGGGGCAGAAAAGGACGTGTGACTTAATCCTGCGAAAGAGTGAAGGGTGAAGGAGAAAGATAGACCAGAGTGTTGGAGAAAATAGACAGCCTATGGTGCACAGGTTACGTTTCACTGCCCTCTGACTCTAAACACCCTTGTGGTGATGGTGGTGATTTGAGGCAACTGTATGTTGAGGGAAAAAGCTTCCGGGCTTAATGAGTGCATTACAGTGTTGCAAGAGTGGTCTGTACTTTAGGTGATCAATCAACTCAGAGGAAGACACATCCACTTTATAACCATCAGTGGCAGGAAATGTAAGCAACAAAGATGGCATCCTAAAAAGACATTACATTAGTTTTATGCAATGCCTTTTTGGCAGATGAGACAGTGTAGTCCATCACCATCACATCAAACTCGCAAACCTATAAGGAATAGTTTTTTGGAAGTAAAAGAATAACACATTGCGTCAGGCAATATTTATCCATTGCCTCTGAAAAGTCTAACAGAAACAGAATATTCACCATACACCATTCAACCGGACACAATATTCCCCCAGAAAAATAAGCTCTTCATTCCAGAGCCTTCCTCATATGGATGCGATTTCATTTTGTTGTACCTCTTGAAAATGAGTACTGGTGGTGAGAGGGGAGTGGAAGCACACATTCTGGGACTGGGAGGGATCCAGCTGGCAAGAACTCACAAAGCCGACACAAGGACAAAGCTTCTGGCTGTGCTGGTATGGCTCTCAAACAGGACAACACACTCCTGTGCCAAATAGCCCTTGGCGAAATTATGGAAGCCACAATGGCAGCCCATCTGTAATTTATTTACATGTCTTTAAATGTATCACTCATGCTTATGCCCTTGACATACACTTAGAGCTACAGAGGTAGTGCAGACAGATGTGCTAAATTTAATTTCATCTGACCTGAACAACATATGACCAGGATACTGCAATAACTATTGTGTTATTTGTCACCTCTGGAGGAATAATAAAGCTACTCAAGAAAGTATACTTAAAATGGAGGCAAACTTAACTGAAATAGACTCAGAGTTAAATGAATTTCATGTGTATCCTCCTGCTGCTTAATATTGTTCATTTACTGACATTCCACACCAGTGTGGGCAAACGAGATGCTGGCACAGAGGTGTAAACAGAGCCAATCAGCCAGAAAACAAAATGGAGAAGCTTTCCCAGAAGGCAACACAGCCAATTATTTGATAGTTCGGATCAACTGCAGCTTCAGCGGAGGCTGGTGTGGGAAGTAGCCTATTCAACCAGCGCAGCCAACAAGCCTGTGCACAATGCAGAGGCTAGACCCAATGCGTTGCATTGTTTCCCTCCACAAACACATCTGTCTGTTAGGATAAACCAATGTAATACGGTTTCATCTACTTTTATTGAATTCTGTTTCTACTTTGACTGTCTTTCAAGTTTTCAAGTCATTTTTTCAATTCTGCTTTGAAGAAATGAAAAATCTAAACCAAATGCTTTGCAACTAGTCAAAAGATAAATTTATCTAAAATAAATGGCAAGTTTGTCATCTCACTCTAAAATCCCTCACATGCGAGCATCAGAAGGCAGAAATCTATGTGAAAACCCACATTTTCAGATCTAATTTCATTAAAGGACTGTCAGAACCCAGGGGTAATATTTAATGTAATAGAAATTAAATGTCTCTAATCAATAATGCATGCTTTTAGAACATACTGCAGCGATGTCATTAAATATTCCTCCCAACTGTAAAGAGTTCTCAGTACGTCTCCCAACAATGACAGATAAAATTAGACTATAGATTCCCTGCTGACCACAACCTTCCCTTATGGCAGTGAAATATGCTGCCTTTAGCTGTTTCAAACTTTTCTTTTCTTTTACATCCCTTGGGGACACTACACCTCATAGGTCCACAATGTATATGAAGTTCTTTGCTTGTACATACTGTCCCAACAAACTCTCTGAAAAAGGCAAAGTACAACTCATGTATCATATTGTTTGTCTAGCTATTTCTCCTTCACTTCCAAGGATGCAGCAGTTCAACACCTTCTCAATAAAATATAGCCTATATCCTCTGGCTTTGAGCAGCTATATCTCCTGACATTTTTATCAATGATTTCAATCCAGCTGACATTCAGTGTGGGTCAAGGCAATATTATTGAGAGATTTCAGGCGTGTTTTGGGACAATGCTTTATCACTGCCTCGCTCTAATGTGACTAGTGATGTTATTTTGGCTTGAAGTTCCGCAAATCAACCTGTGAGACCTTTGTTTTTTGGATCACAGCAGTTTTATTTCATTGATTGTATTGAAAGGGCAAAATGGTGTAGTTGTCTGTGGTATAAACTCATCTGAAATTCACATTACTAAATGGACATCACCAAGCTTCACAGTCTACAATGAGTAGAGAGCCCGTGAGAGCTGGCAAGAAAATCAAGTAGATGGCAAAAACTGTAATACTTTGACCTCCACAAAAATGTATGTAATAAGAACATCAGACAGTGCGGAATCTAGGTATACCTGTTTTAACAGACCTTTATAATTTACCTCTGACTCTAGGACTAGCTTTTCTTAGCAACACTCTTTTCCAAATTTGCTATTTCACGGTTGTTGTCTTACCACAGGAGTTGACAGAAACTTTGACTGCTGTTCAGGTCTTCTTTCTTAAAACTCCAACGGCACCACAGTCATTTGAGAAAGTCCCATTACAAGTTTGTTTCTGTAGGATATTGGAAATATTAACAAATCTTCCCCAAAACAGATCAGGCATCTCACTTTTAAATGTCCCAACCAATCAGAAATATAATAGTAATAAAGTGAAAGGAGTATCTCACATTAGAAAACTGACTTGGTCAGGCCCCAGGCTCCCGTGCCTATCACTAATATTTAATTGGTGAAAAAGTATATCACTCATCCAATCTAGGGCCCTATGAAACTGTCAGTCATTGTGAGGCAATCAAATAAAAAATGTCAAAACAAGAATACCTGTAATGAGCAGAGAGGAAAGAGGTGAAGTAAAAGAGAACACAAAAGCATAAATTAAAAGCTGGATATTGTGCTGAGAGGAAATGTAAAGTATGTAAAAAGGTACATAAAGTCTTAAATCATGCCTAAAGAACAAATAGTTTTCTTCTCACTGTGCACAGCTCTGCTTGGGGCACCCAAAAGAGAAGGCAAGGATCTGCAGGGGGGAATCCAAATCCCTAACAACCAAATCCAAGTCAAGAATCTTTTAATGTCTGAACCACCCATCTGTGTCACAGTCGTTTGGAGGCTGCACCGCTGCATAACTAAGACAGGAAACTACAGCAAAGGCAGTTGTTTAGTGTAAGTAGCACAGAGATCTTAGGCCTTTAATGTATGAGCCAGAACAGTCTCATTGTCTCATATTCTGCTCTCTGGCCTGTAGACGAAAGCTGGGCATTTGCCATTAGTAATTAACCAGCACTGGAACAACTTGCCCATAGAGAACAGGGAGAAAACCGCATTATAAGAGGTAAACAACAACACCAGCAACAATAACAGTTATTGTTAAAAATTATACTTTCAGTCTGGGCTTCAGCTAACGAGAAAAAGCAATGATAAATCCTTTCAGCTCTAATCTATTTCATGGGATTGAGATAAATTACAGGGAGACATAAAGTGGTTTTACTTGTGGCAGCCTAGAGGCCCCGGCCACTATGGTAAGACACTCTTCATTAGTGGCCTACAATAGGAGCAAAGGAAATACAAAAGGAGGAAGACAGCGGCATTAGATGATGAACCATGCTCCTTTGCATTTGGTGAATTCATATGCGCTGCCTCACCAACTGTTCGCCTCATTTACTCCCTCTTCCTGTTCCTGTTAATCGCTGAGATTTGATCATATCTCTCGGCACACATTTCTGTTTTCCCCCTGCGGATCTTTAGTTCTCCGCGAGGTGCTCGGTTAATAAGAAGAATGTTTCAATCATCAAGTATTTTTTCTTCTCTCTCCCGCCTTGACATTTCTACACTCTTGTAAGTGATAGAAGACAATACATGGCGCAGCCCACTGAGCTTCACAATTGTGTCACTTCCAATTAGCCCTTCTGAGACATCTCTGCCCTTTGGGTCGCCAGCATCCAAGTCAAAAAGAACTGAGCAGTTCCACTTGTATTGTACCCTGCCTTCCTTTGCTCTCCCTCCATCTAAATTCATGTGTGTCTGGATTTGTGAGTCTACGAAAGAGAGAAACTGCAAGAAAGACAGACAGGGATTTTTTAATCCTATAACCAAAAATAGCAGCTAGCTGTAATGCTGTTTGGGGTTGCTGTGAGCTTAAAAGGAGCTCTACTTACATAAAAGTGCACATTTCTGAACAAACCAGCCAGCCTTCACCTTAATCATCTTCCATATTATACATCATTAATACTGATGTTCCTAAGTAGCTAAGCCTTTTAGAACTAGGACATGGTGCGTTGTGGTGGTCCTCTGTAGATTTATCCCTTTGAAAAACCTGGCAGCTCTGTCAGAACTGCCTACAACCTGCTTTTCTGTCACATCACTTTTTTAAGCCAAACTGAAGTGATGGGGATTGTAAATAGCAGAGTGGTGAGCCACAGTATGCGAGCAATAGTTTTTGAGTTAATGAGAGGGCTGGAGCACCGCAGCTTCTTAAAACTAGGGCAGAGAAACTTGCAGCTTCAATGGAAGCCTTCCCTCAGACCTTACATCCCGGGGAAACACATGTGCAAACCCAACAGTACACATACACGACACTGTTGCCGTGCGGAGCCTTGTCCACTTACTGTAATCAAACAAACAAAAGAACATTTCCATGGCCATAGCTGCAGCATGGACAGGACTTTTGCAAATGAAAACAGAAAGGGAGTGGGTTTCTTTTAAAATTTAAGGGGCACATTTTGGATCAAACCCAGAGCAGAAAATCTTACTTGCATATTTTGGGCATGCTTGTAGCCCAAATGTAGCTCAATTTTCCATCATTTCATCAGTCAAATGAAAACAAAAGATGTGAATTAATGCCAAAACACAGTATTATGTAAATCAGCTCTTTTTCTTCGTCAAGTTATATGTTTCACCTTATTCATAATATGAGGGACTGATCCAAGCATTCTTAAATGGGACCAAAGCCTTAAAGAGGTGGTATTAAGCTCATTTTCAGGTTCAAAAGCTTATTTAGGGGTTGTACAAGAACAGGTTTACATGGTTTAATTTTCAAAAAACACCATATTTTTGTCATACTACACATTGCTGCAGCTCCTCTTTTCACCCTGTGTTGAAGGCTTCGTTTTTAGCTATGGAGTGCTACATCTTGCCTCTACATGGTCTTTGTTGGGAGTTCCACTAACCAAGTTCCTCCTTTTTCAGGACTACTAGCCAATCAGAAGCAGAGAAGGGCGGGTCAGTAAGAAGCCGGTAAACACAGCGTCAGTTCAGCTCTATATGTTACCGTTAGCAGCTTAGCAACATGGATTGCAAGAATTTCAGAGTGGTTATTAATCTGTAACAAAAGTATCATTTCATCCATAAAGTTATAACTGTGCACTGTCTCTACATCACAGCAACAAATTTATGTCCATTGACTGTCTGGAGTGTAGCTAGTGTTTGGAAGGGAGAGGAGGCGTGTGCTGCAGCTCAACTTTTTTCCACTAGTGTTTTTGAGGGCGTGTCTGACTAGCTGCTTGGCGATCATTATATGACGTGCATTTTTGAAATGGAAACGGATGGACTACAATCGAGCTGTTTTCAGGCAGTTCAGAGCAGTGTTTTCTGTGGGAGATGGGAACTCCCTTTGGAGTGGACTCTGGGTTTTTTCACTTTCCAAACCTATTACATGCACAAAACTGATATATAACTGATATATATAATATATAACTAATTGAGAGGGAAAAAGCCAAAAAGCATAATACCACCTCTTTAAATGACCAAAAGCCATTCTCAAAACACCTTTGGCAACAACATACTTGATGACACACTAGAAAAGTACAAACATTTAAATTTGTAAATGTGGTACTTTCTGAAACCTTCTTTCAAAAACAGCAGTCAGTCCTCAGCAATGTGCAAGATTCTGTATTTAAACAGCAATGGTGAACATTTCACTGGGAGACCTTTCACTTCTTCTGGGGCAGCGTATCTGAGGAAAACAACAGGGTCAACAGCAAGTTTGTTGGCCAAGAAAAGTCGTCCAGAGGTGAAATTTTCATGGTTATCAAGATTTCTATGCCTCCTTGTTTGCTCCCCAATGTGGTTTTGTTTCAAGTTCAAACTAAATTTGATGAGAAGTTTGTGAAGGGTGGGTCCAAGTTGGTTGCAGGTACAAACATGTCACAGAAACATAAACTCACCTCCGACAAACTGAATGCCGCCGGCCACACGGCCAATTGTACGTGAGATGAGGTCCGAGATGCAGCAGCCCATGAGAGCTGTGAGGGCCACCAGCAGGAGGAGGCCACATCCCACACCCGTCACCACCGTGCAGATCCTCCACTCCAGACTGGGGATGCCGTTGAAAGAAGCGTAGCGCCCACACTGCTCCAGCATCACCGTGGCCTGCCTCTCCTCATCCCTCACTGGGTAGGAGCAGCGCCGAAAGGTGCCAAAGGACACAGGCTTTTCCATCTGTGTGCCCAGCAGCCAGTAGGGCATGAAGAAGCCAACGCAGGAGGCAGCAGCACACAGCAGGGACAGTAGGGCCCAGATAAAACCCGTACATGTCAGACTAGATGCCATGGTAAATAGTCTGCCAATGGTTCACACAGTCACTGAACTAACAGCAGTTTTATGAGCAGTCGCTGTGTTGTGGGAAGCCTTGGGGTCAGCATTTAACACTAACAGTCTTCACCTTCTCAGTGACTCTGGGTCCCTGTCAGGAGAAAGAGAAACATCCAGACTGAGCACTGACAGGAAAATAATCTGTAGGATTTGGGGAAAAGTTGTTGGCTTTTGGAATAACAAAATCACAGCTTGACAAGTTGAAAACCAGAAACCTGTTCCACAGTCAATATATTTGCAGCTATAGTCATAGATATGAAATAACTGAAGCCAATACGCACACTAAACTTAACATGGTTTAAATAAGAGGTATAGTAATTGAGAATAGATTCATCACAGCTATGATTTGATTCATAAACATTTGCAAACACAATCCGATAATTAAATATCCAACTGAGGTTTGATAATGCAAGGCAACAATTATAGTCATCTTACTTTGTTTCTTCGACGGATTTTCCCTTTTTCATTATATGTAGGTATTAATGAAAACAACTTGTAAGATGTATAACAACTTGTATATCCTAACAGGTTGCTTGTCATTGGATGAACTGGTATTATTACGTATAAATACAATGAAAACATGGTTGACTCTTCAACAAAACAGCAAGAGCATTCCGATAATAAACTTTAAAATGATGCACATGACAACAAAACCACAAACAAAGCAGTCTCCGGCATGTTATAGGACCATATGAAATACACATTAAGTAGGCTACCACAAAAGCAATGGACACTGGACATTTAGTTTAGAGCGACCACTAGGTTAAAGGAATAGTGATTTTTCGTTAGGGGTGACCTGACTGAACACGCTGTCTTATCGCTGCGCTGACACTGTCGGAATGTGAATAATGAAAACAAGGGAAAGAAAAAGAAAAGACGGACGCTTACATGTTGGGAGTCCCACGGAATACGGTGCACTCGCTGTACACGGAGAGGTTATTTCCATCTGCTGACTCCAGCTGTGTTGGGTCTCAAAGCAAACTTTTCTTCAGCCGAGGAAAAGAGAAAGAAATGCGTTCGACCAGAATGTAAATCCAAAAGTGACCGCAGAATCCTTTCACAAATCACTTCCTCTTCATCAATATATTGAACCGAGGCAAAGATCAATTATTCACTCCTGTGCGGTGCGGAAAAGTGCGGCAGACTGACTGGACTCCAGTTTCACATTCCTGCTCAGAGAGAGAGAGAGAGACAGAGAGAGAGAGAGAGAGAGAGAGAGAGAGGGGCGAGTCCATGAAACATTCTCGGGAGGTGACCATCAATCAAACAAATCCCCACCCAGGGGCTGGACTCACCGCTACTATCATTCCCTACACGCTCCGGATGCATTCATGGACGTCTCGTAAAATGCTAAAGTAGACCTGGAAATAACAGCCCCGAATGTAGTAGGCTAAACCTCAGTTGGGTTGTTGTTTCGATGAACGTAAGGAAATGATCTACAATCTAAATTTCATGTTGTTTCTAAACACAAAGTGAACTTTTAGAGATCAGAGATTAGAGACCAAATATTTCCAACAGTATCCATCCATCCATCGTCAACCGCTTAACCTGCGTACAAGGTCGCGGGGGACTGGAGCCTATCCCCCGTCCCTGACATCTAGCGAAAGGCGGGGTACACCCTGGACAGGTCGCAAGTCCTATTTACAAGAGTAATCGACTATAAAAAGTTCCTTTGGTCGAGGTGTTTGTTAGAAATGTAGGCTACTTCAACATTGTCGTATAGATAGACAACTAGATTTTAGGGGTAAATTGTGAAATGCAATTCCATTGCGGTTTTAAGGTTTGTTCTCTTAGTAGACTATTTTTTCTATGTTCTGTCTGCATCGGTAGGCCTATTTTATATCTTGAGACAGCATTTTCCTACACACACACACAACACACACACACACACACACACACACACACACACACACTTGATTATTGGGTCAAATGTATGAGGAAAAATATGTCTGTCTGTGGAATAGGGTGCGCAGTCAGCCAGGTTGATTGTCAGGTAATAAGTTGCTAAGCTCAGGCATGTGCAGCTGGGAAATTGTCAATTTTTAAAAAATGTATTTTAACATGTCATTCAACTATTAAAAATGTGGATGATAAAAACAAATGCATTTAACAATTTTACTGATAAGAATGGCAAATGATTGTAAGCAATACATTGTTTCTTTTTTCATGTTGCAATTATTTCATTTTTAAGATGTAAATCATTTATTGTTGGAATAATATCTGGGTGGAATATTTTCAACAGTATATGAATGCAGCATTGCTTTCTGCGCTGTCACTCTATTTTCCTAACACAATAACACAATTTCTTGAAGTAGTGACATTACAGTACCACCATACCATTACTTATTACATTGCCATTATCATCATCATCCCAAACAAAATCTTATTTCAAGAAAAATAAATAAAGTGCGTACCGGAACGTTATATCATTCTCCTCTATGGATCTACATGCCGACCGGACGTTTATTTCACACGGACCAAAACAGCTTTCCGAAAGTTGACGTGGAGGTGTTTGTGTACAATGTCTGATACTAAAGTAGAAATGTCAACTGCAATACAGAACCCAAATACGCCTTCTCAACCAAATAACCCGCTATCAAGAAAACTTAACAAAATACTGGAGACGAGGCTTGACAATGACAAGGTAAATTGGAAGAGCTAACCTCTCTAGCTAGCTAGCTAGCTAACAGTAGCTAAGTTAAATCTGAAAGCTAGTCGCATCACAACTGGACATAATTCCTCCCTTAGGTGAAATTGTCATTCTCCCACAGGTACTTGTTTCATGGGGAAACGACATTGCTCCTCTTTACTGTATTTAAGCACAGTAAAATCGCCAACAAGTGTTTATTAATTTAGTAGTTAGCATGTTGCTGCAGTCATTGAGTGTGGGCTTTAACTTTGACGGGGGGTCGGGTCCTAGTTTGTATTTCAGAAACAGTTTCCCTTTCCAATATACCAGTGGTTTAGCGCATGTTAGCGATGGCATCCCCGTCATTGCTTATTCCAAGCAGTTTTGGCTACGATGGTGCCCAGAGGAAACAGATTCTCAATTACACAGCATTTGTCACAACACCCCTACTGACTAAAATTATGATCTCCTTTTTGTGCTTTCAGGAGATGCTGGAGGCTCTGAAGGCGCTCTCTGTGTTCTTCACTGACAACAATTTGCGCACCAGGAGAAATCTTCGTGGTGACATAGAGAGGCGAAGCCTGGCGATCAACGAGGACTTTGCACGAATATTTAAGGAAGTAAAAGAGGTAACCTAGCGATTTGCAAGAAAATACAGTTTATTACAAAGCATCTGTGCAGTGACACCTCTTAGTTGTTAACTATGTTTTAGAAAATGACAGAGACGGATTGGATGGATTGGATTGGTCTCCCATTAGAGGAAATTTGTTACTAGATTAATACAGACACTTTCAGTTCCCAGAGTCACAATTGTGATAATGATGCTGAACAGCAGAGAACTTCTTAGCAGCAACAATCACAACACCAACTGTACTACGACTGTAGTGAAGAACTTTGTAATTGTGTATTGTAATTCAAGCAGCCCCAATATTTGTCCTAATAGACAACTGTAGTTTAAACGGTACAGTACTTCAAATAAATATTGATTATTATGTTTGTATGTATATAAGGGGATACATCTGCCTCAGTGCTGTTGTAATTGTAACGTCACATTCTCCACAGGAGCTCGAAAGCGTTAATGAGGACGTCCAGGCCATGAGCACATGTTGTGAAGAAATGACCAACAGATTAAAGGTATGGTAGTCCTACCATGTCGTTTGAGAATAATGGTTTACTAAAGCAAAAATTCTCATAACAACAATAGAGGGTGGTATATTTGTGTATTATTTAGTTATTTATAAGGGCAACACACAGTAATCAACATTGCTGAAAATGTGCCGTGTTAGTCAGCCGGCTAATTTTCAATTGCAAATCTTTGGTAAGATTTGACCTTTGAAATTATTAGTATTATTATGATGTGAGTCAAAAGTATGAAGTTAGTCTTCATATCATTATTTTCTTACAATTTTTTTTGAGAACATACTTTTTGCAAACCATCTTTTAACACTAACCTTTCTTCAACAGGCTGTAAAGGAGCAAACCCAAGATCTCATAGTAAAAACCAACAAGCTGCAGGGAGAAAAGTGAGTTGATTCTTAAGGGGTAAACATTTTGTGTGTGTGTGTGTTTGGATGTGTGGAGATGTATGTGTATGTGTGGTACTACTTTTAACGAGTTAAGCTTTTAGCTTTACATATATACATGTAAAATTATAGAGGTGGAAAGAGTACAAACATGTTCTACTTAAGTAAAAGTACAATTCTTTGAGTAAATTAAAGTTAAATTACTGGTATAAAAATCTACTCAAGTAAAAAGTAGCTCATTTAAAAATTTACTCATAGTAAAAGTTACTTAATTACTTTTTAACCTCCTAAAATAACTTATTTATACATATTACACTTATTTAATTAAATAGCAGTCTGGTGCGATTTAATAATGAAACAAAGCCATATGGTGCTTCGAATTTTAGTTTGTTTGACAGATATTTTGCCAAATCAGTGGCAAAAAGCAATGAGATTTTTTTGTTATAATGAGAAGTTTGTGAATGCTTTCGCTTCATTAGGAAACTGTGGCGGAACAGATTAGACTCTGGCGGCCCGCACTGGACGGGAAAACGGCCTGTACACTGGCCTGTATATGAAGTTATATCCCTATTTATATTCAAACAGGTGGTAATTTTATTGAGCTATTGTAACTATTAGTATAATAAATAACTAGTTACCAGCAAGTTGCTAATGCCAACCAATACTGTCATGCACTGATGTCTTTTTGGCTATTTGGGCTATATAGGAGTTGGTTACCTGTCTGAGAAGGTGGAGGTGTGCAGCCTGTCGCCTGCAGCTCTTTATCTAACAGCTCACTGTGTCTCCTCCTGTCTGTTGCATTACTCAATGCAATATTTCAAAGTGGTCCGCTGTCAGAAATCTGTTGAAAATGAAGGTTGTCTTGTTGTGTAGATGCATTTTTGATGAATGAGAATGGTCAGCTCTAATCTCACTTACAAACAGATTGCATTTCCTGTGTACTTCAAATTAAAAAACACCTTATGTTTCGCCAATTAAATGCTTTTAATGTGATCTGCTGCAGAAAGAAATGTTCAGTTTGTATTAGCAGTAACTTAATTCAACATTTTTTCACAGCTTACAGTGCATTATAAAGCTGTTGTTCTCTTGCGCTTGAAGCCAAAGTGGTGGCAAGAACTACTCAGTTACAGTAACAGGAGTAATTGTAATTTGTTACATTCCACCTGTGTATAATTAGATAGACAGCAAATCTAGTTGCCTCTGACTTTGTGTCTAGAAATCCTATCAGATGGTTGACTGAGAATCTTCGGACATTTCTGAACTAAATAATCTTACATTTAATTACATTAATTTAATGCTTTACATATTTACTTTTGTGGGCGGCACAGTGGTTAGCACTGTCGCCTCACAGCAAGAAGGTTGTGGGTTCTCTCCAGGTGCTCTGGCTTCCTTCCACCATCCAAAGACATGCAGGCTAGGTTAATTGGTGTCTCTAAATTGTCCTTAGGTGTGAATGTGAGTGTAAGTGGTTGTGTACGATGCACTGGCGACCTGTCCAGGGTGTACCCCGCCTTTCGCCCGATGTCTGCTGGGATAGGCTCCAGCCCCACCGCGACCCTGTATGCAGGATAAGCAGTTGACGATGGATGGATATTTACTTTTGTTTCTTGCCTGTTGTGGCTATATGAGTCAGACACAAAGAGTGACCGAAAAGTAGAAACCTCTGTACAATTTAATGTAATTCAAACTTCCTATTTTAAGTCTTCAATGGTGGGCAGACAGTATCAGAAAGGTGTTCCTATGCAGTATGGAAACATATTTTGATTTTAACAATTTAAGGTCTTGATAAGTAGGGGAAAATATGTGTTTTCCCAGACTATTGCCCTAATTTGTTTTATAAAATATGAAATTCTGAATATCTAAAAATATATTGATCATAGAAGCAGATTATTTTTCATGGGGTGTGAAGCAGGCAGCCAGCGCAGCCAAAATATTTACCACTGTGTGAGAGAGAGCAGGCTGGAAGGCAAGTCAAGGACTATGACGTGTGACTGAACGACTGAACTCTCCTACACAGAGCTGCCTCTACGCACAGTGTGCAAAAGAGCTCTGCCTCAAGTCCCTTGTAACTACTAAATCCAAATTGGTTTGAAATCAATCAATCACAAGTTATTTCTCTATCTGATTGTAACTTAACTGTCACTAAAATGTAGAACATTAAGACAGTATGACAAGGCTGCTGCCCTGAACTTTAAAAGTTGCATTTCAGAATGTCGGGGAGATCATGGAGATAGGATGGCAACTATATTCTAAATTATCTGCAGAAAGTTCAAAGAAATCTAATGCAGCCATTTCTCCTCTTATCTATTCTGAGGCTACAAGTCATTTTGGAAACCCATCACATTCGTCACTGATAGGCATCTTCATCAGTCCAAAACTAGACGCCATAGATTCACTCTGTCTGGTGTCTTATTTCCACAGAGAAATTACCCCCTTTTCAGGCAAGTATCCAGACAAATGGCACTTCAATCAAATCACACAGCAGGAACAACATGGTCCACTTTGCAAGTGATAAGCTTTAATTGCACACATGTTCTTTGGAAAGTGTGACTTTGTAAGTGATTCTAATCCAATATACTTCTTTTTGTCAAATTCAGCAAATATCTCCTCACGGCCCAAAAGTTGTCCTCTGTGTGTGTGTGCTGCAAATAAATTCAGTGTTTGGAACAGCCTGGCTCTGTAAATGGGAAACAAATAGAAGGGCTCTTACCATACCACACAACACCATACCAGCCATGATTTGTGTGTCAGGTAACCATAAATGACTTGCCCACGAAAATTCAGCTTACTTTATCGTTTGCCAAGACTGTTGTGATGTTAGCTATTTAGCAGAAGAGTTATGAGTCTCACTGTCTGGAGCTGGTGTGCTGGCTCTGGGATCGTCTTGTCCTCTCTGCCTGTTAGTGTTGCAGCTGCAACTGTTACGACAGTTTGATAACCCACACCTTAGCTAACAATAGTTACATTACTTACTGTGTCATTGTTTGCTCTCTATAATGGTAGTGGAATCGCTTACTTCTTTAATGGGCTAGCACTTCCCCATTTCTTTCCCCTGCTTTTTGTTTGTTTGTTTGTTTTTTCTAGTTAGAAGCCTGGCATGGGAGGTGCAGGGCCTTGATTTTTCTATTTAATTAGAATCAAACCATTGCATTGAAAATGATATACTGATTTAATTTGTAATGTGTATATATATATATATATATATATATATATATGAAAATTACATTCCTAGTCTGTGAAATGCAGCTTCTCTTTACTGTGTCAGAAGTTACAGAGATTTGGTGCAGGGCAGGAAGAACTGGCAAGCGCATCTTTATTTTTGATGAGAAGAGATGAATGATTCATGAGGTTGATGAAAACTTCTGCAGTTGTCTATTTGCATAAGGGGGGTCAGCAATCATCATTAATGGCACTTTATTTGTTTTATTCGTCATGTCCTGTGATGTATGGCCTTGGGATGCACATCAAAGTAGTTCCTGTTTACTCCCCAATCTTACTGAAGCCAGACTATTACAACTGGAGAGCAGCCCATCAACGTGTTCTTGTGTTTGAGCGTGTGCATTGAGATTTGCTGACAACACATATTAAGAGCCATCAGATATGCAAATCCAATCCAATATATACAGCACATGACACAGAGTCATGAGTGGAGTCAGGGAGTGTATCTTGGATATTCACCCAGCTGCCCTTGGAATACTGATGGATTTTTTTTGGTTGAAAGCCTGCCAATAAAATTAATCTAGGTATCATTAATCTATGAATTTGGCCAGCAGAGTGTTGACAGGGATGTGAAATAAAACACCAGCTCCCGCTCACTGATAGATGGGGGTTGGGGTGTGGTTCATTAACATTTGTGGTGGCTGTGACCTTAGTGCTGAGTGACCTTCTGAGCTGACATAGAGGCAAAGGCAAAGATAATGTTGATATCTGGCAAAAGACACTGCTTCCAGCTGTGATGTACCGCCGCAATTCCATGCTCAGCTGACACAGCATCAGGACCTCCTTGACGAAAAGGTGACAGGATGGGAAGGAGTGAGATTGAAAATGAAGTAGATGAGCTCCAAATTTGAGAACAGTGAAAGACGTCAGAGGGGATAACGCCATCAGTGAATATATGCAGACAATGAATTAATACAAGACCTATTCCGTTGTGCAGTGGAGTCTTGTTGAAGGTAAGTGGTCAAAGGTTTCACATGGCTGCCCTTCTGAGAGGCCTCATGCCTTGTCTTTGCACAGCAAACCCGTTGGGACCTGCTGTCCGTTTGCATGACATTTTCTTTCGCAGAACCACAATGACCCCACAGCCAGATGGGATGATGTCTGCATGCTGGGCTTTGACCTTGTCTTTAGCTATTGTGTCTCAGAAGAGCTGCCAGGGGAAGTGTGCAGTCAAGCTGTCCTCCTTCAGCCACCTACCAGTCAGCCCACTGCACCACACCACTCTAGTGTTCTCGGTCAGATTTATTTCGGGTCTCACAATCCTCTGTAGTCCCAAGCTACTCACCTACTATAGCAGTGCTATGTTTTCAGCATAATCTCACATTTTTAGTGCTTATAGGGCAGCTCTGTTGAGAGAGTACGCTTTCAAAGCTCTGCAGATGCTCCCGATACATATTTACCCGGCAGAGCAGGCCTGTCCTGAACTGTTTGCTATCTTATCTGCCAGTGGCACAGTGTCATTTGTCAGCTTTAATGAAATGGAAAGAAACAGTGGATTGCTTACAGTGTGCAGAAGCAAAGCTGGAAGAGGCAAGCCAATGAGAGTACACAACCTGTGTTTGTCCACCAGCTTTCAGACGTGCTGCTCTTTTGTTTTGGGCTGGTGCTGTCAGCAAGAGCATTGAATAGGTGTCTTTTGCTCCATAATGAAACACAATGCTACCCAACGGTCCTGCACTGTGTGTTCTTTGCATTAGTGTGACATGTTATCCGCTGAACAAGTTGAGACAACTCACAAACGGATGTTTCTTTCACCTCACCTTTTGGTTTAGTTCTCCAGCTATTACTGAACCAGTCAGACAGCTACAGTAGGCCTACTTAATAATAGCAACTAAGATTTACTTTGGCTTGTGGCTACCATTTATTTACCACAGTAATTCCTACAGCATTTAATAAATTATAAGACATGGAGCACTGTGCTTATTTTCCTGAAAATAAAGCTAACGCTGTAAGTGCCATCTACACTGCTCCGTTTTAGTTTAAAAACGGAGAATTTAAATGAACACGATCTCTATCCAAAATGACGTTTTAGCTGTGTATCAAAGTTGATCTGCATCTATATTAAAATGACTGAAAACACACATCTAGTGACCGTTCACGTATACTGGGTATGTGCGTGCTGGTGTAAACATGAATCAGATGGTCTATTCCATAGTTCCAGAAGATTTGGCGTAAGAATTAAGTACTATAGATGAAGAACCACACCAAATTTTATTTTGCATGGACCAATAACGATCTGTATGTAATATGGGAGTTAAAAGCGGCTGTGGTGGTGGAAAACAGACTGGGAGTCATTGCAAAGAAAATACGACAACATATACAGTAAGTGTAGGCTATAACTGTGATTTGCACAGTAAAAAATATTTTAATAAAAATGCCAAGTCAAAACGTCTGTCAGCAGCATCGTGTTTCCACTTTGCATTACTTTGAGAACCAAACGTGAGCGTCTGCGTCATCGTTTCTAAAATCCTCCGTTTTTGCCCGTCTTCATTAAAACGCTCTCCGGAGTTTCAAAACGAAAAACGGGGTCAGCAGCTTTTTCAAGCTTCTCTGTTTTAGGTCGTCGTTTTGGCCATTTTAGTCTGTACAGGAGGAGCAAACATAGCAAAAGGTCTCCGTTTTAATACGAAAACACAGTAGTGCGGATGGGGCCTAAGTATGACTTCTGTGTGTCATTAATAAATCAAGGGCTCTGAAACACTCGAGAACCATCAGGGACATCAGAGTAGAAAAGACAACCTGTGTAAAATGACACTTGAGCCTTATTAAGACTCAGCTGGGTGGTAATGAGGGTATGACTTTGACTATGCCTTTATGTTGTCTAATGTAACTGGCTGCAACTGCGCTCTGTGATCATGGGCTTGTGGCTAACTAACAGCTTTGTGAATGCCAAATTTCCATGTAAGCCTTTGAAATGGCCCCTAATAGATTTTAATGCAGGTGGTTGGACATTTGCTTGTTACAGATAGCAATTTTTATCTCCTTTCTGCAATAAATCTTTTCATAGTATTCAAATTTTTACAAATTTTACACTCTACATAATAACAAGTGAACTTAATGTGTTATGTGTTCTATTGCTTAAGCTGTTTCTTTGCTTGAACACACAAAATCCATTGGCGTAGTTAGGAATTCTGGGCAGATGCACAAGAGAGACAAAAAAGAGACAGACGTACAGACACACACACTTGTTCATCTTATCATGTAACATTATGGAACCTGAATCTAAATTAACTTTGCACTTAATTGGGCATTCTTCAAGAAAAGCTTACATTGTTGGGTACATTTTCCTTTGAACCACTAGCCCAGAGTCTCCACATACTTGTCTTTACAGTGTGATGTTGCCAATTCACTCAAGTATATTGCCTCTCTCTGGTATTTGGTAATTGCAGGCTGGAGAAGAATGTGTCATGTCCTGACAGCGCTTTAGAAAGTGATCCTGCTGCATCTACCGTTTCCTTGCTCTTCTTTACTCTCCTGCTACAACTTCCACAGTGCACCCTTTCCTCACCAACAGTTCTATCACTCTTGGCCTAGATTTGAGCAATTGGGGGCGTTTTTTGTCTTCTAGAGGTGACTCTGCAAAATTTTACATGTGAGAGAGGTTTTCTGGGCTGGTGCTCCCATGCCTATGAAGCTATGATGTTCATAGACTCAAACCTCACTAAATAAGGTCTTGTGAACAATTGCTGCCTTAAAATGAAACTCATGTGGTCATAATTTTTGACATACACTACGTTTCCCAATACTTCTGGCAAGTACTGTTTTTTCATGGTGTGGTCTTAAGGGAAATCTTGATGCTACGACATGCAATTTTAAACAGTTTTTCTAGCAGTTTGTGTTTAGCCATTTCTTCTTTCAATATGACAATGCCCCCGTGCGTAAAGCCAGCTCCATAAAGAAATGATTTTCCAAGTTTGGTGTGGAAGGGATGAACTAGAATAGAGATTGCGAGCCAGGTCCTCGTGTCCAACATCAGTGTCTGACCTCACAAAGGCTCACTGGATGAACGCGCAAAAATTTCCACAGACAAAATGTTTAAGAAAGCCTTCCTATTAGAGTGGAAGCTGTTATAGCTGCAAAGGGGGGACCATCTCCGTATTAATGCTTCTGGATTTAGAATGAGATGTTATAAAAACAATGTGCAGGTGTCCCAGTACTTTTGACCATATAGTGTAAGTTGAGTAAATTATGCAGTATATTTGCTGGTTGAGTGGTTTAATCCTGAGAACAGTGTTGCAAGGTGACTGACAAAAAATTGCTAATGATTTTGTGTTTCTGCATTTTTCTGGGTCGTTCAGGTTGACTTTTCGCATAAACACAGTGAATACAACCTTACTTGAATGCACCAACTGGTGTCTATGCACCAAATGCAGTCTATGGCTTAAATGCTTCACATATGAAATGCAAACCTATGACATGTTAAATCTGATTGATGAGCTAAGGCTTATGAAGCGTTTTACTACTATTAGGACCATCAAATGGCCAGTCAATTTTATGCCACATAAAAATGGTATGTGGGACCTTTTTTCACTCTTGTGAAGATAATGACTCCACCACCTTTAGTGATAGAAATGTCACATTTGCGCCACAGTGTCTCATTATAGAACAGATGATCCTATTAGATTTTTTGTAAAAGCTTGCTGCATACATTTGCATATTAATGGTAAATTCTCCTTTCTTGACACAACAATAGCTCTTCGCTCTACAAGAGTTTACATATTTCATATTAATATTGCTCATGCGTTGTGTGAAGACAAGCATGTTCACATGGAAATAGTTTCTTTAATTTATTCGTCACTCAGTTTAATGAATAACCTCATTAGCATAGCATCACATTTTATATATCACCGTTAATTGCGTGGGGTATCAGGTAGCTCGAGTGCCTCTTGTTTTAATTTATCTCCCAGTAGCAAGATGTGTTTTCTTACTCTAATCAATTATCTTTCAAGTCTCTCCACCTCTGTCTTGAAGTTTAATGTGTTTTTGTACACACCTGTTGGGCAGCGACAGGTAACTTTTAGTATAGTCTTCTGTTACATCATGTCAATTATGTACTAGATGTTTGTGACATTAAAATATTGTTTTTGACAATCTCAGTGAAAGTGTGTACTTCCCTCTTACCTTACCTTTTAAGCAGAAGCAGGGTTACCATGTCTCTATAAAATTAGATATTGGTCATCAGTATTATTGTTGTCGCTATTACAGTTTGATGTTGCCAGGTTACTGTAAAGAAGTATGTTTTTAAAGTATACTACCCAAGCCTATCTGCATGTTATTAGGGCTGGGCACTAAAACAATAATGATAATTATCCCAATATAATTTTCCTCAATAACAGTATAATAAATGTTCATAATATTGTCAATAAATATTTGCTTTAATTCATTTTGAATCACAAGCAAATTAGCATCGATATCAAATGATGAAATGAAATTTTTTTTAATCATGATAACGTGATTTTTTGCCATATCGCCGAGTCCTACATGGTATTAAAGGTGGTGGTCCAGCCAAGTTGTCATCTTTGTGCGTTGCAACAAACTCTCAACACAGGAAACACATAAAGGACAAAGATACCTCAAGGTCTTGCATGTGAGGCTCTGCGAGCTGTATAGAGAAATACTAAATCAAAGCATCCTGGAACAGATTTACAACTCTTTACTTTCAGTTGGCTGAGCGCTGGTAATAGCTGTGTGAGAGACAATGGTCAGATAATGTTGGCTTCTTCTCCCTCACCAAAACAACCTGGTGATTTACTGGCCAAGCCTTGTTATTACAGACAGGAGAGAGAATATAGACGAGGTGGTTTGGATGCAAAGATGGAGACAGAGAGAGGACTCACTCTTGTCCTGCTATCCCATGACTGAGTTCCCTGTATGACTGGGGTGGTTGCCATGGTCACTATTGTGTTGAGACACTTACAGTGACACTGATAGTGATCGCTCTGCTGTTATTGATAGTGGCCAGTATCTGTATTCTTTTTGTTTCTGTTGTCTTCCTCTGTTATTTATTTTCTTACTGCTGCACATGATATCTTTACTCTCTGTCCCACCCTGTTGCCTCACCCTGTTGTACACAGAGAAAAAAGGGTGTGTGTGTGTGTGTGTGAGAGTGAGTGTGTGAGTCTGTGAAGAGTATGACTGCCATCTGCTGTAGGACTTCGAACATTACAGCTTGTTGACAACATGCATTTTTTTTGTTAAAAGCGTACTACTTTGTTTTCAACGATGACAGGTTTTTTATTTGAACAGTGAGAAAACACAAGGGGATGACAAAATGCTGTGATAAAACCCAATGATGAAAGACAGAAGGAACAGTCTGAGCTCTTTTCTAAAAATCCTCAAGGGCCGTCAAGTCAGACAAAACAAATTGTGACAACAATCAAAGGCTGAACTGTACTGAACAGAAACTAAATGAAAAACATTCTAAGGAGAAATCAATTCACAGATACAGATATTAAAGTGCAATAATGGTAGGTGAAGGAAATCTTAACATTTTTCTCTTTCCCCTCAGTCACCGCCTGGAGTTAAGAGCTCAGGTTGCTCAAGCTTTCCTTGCCAAGTTCCAGCTATCTAATGAGGAGATGGCCACGCTGCGAGGAGCTCGGGATGCACCCATTACTGAGGTAATCTCCATTATAATGTATACTAATGAATTAAATCATATTAAGAAATCCTCCCTTTCGCACTCACAGGATGGGATGATGCAATATCAGGTACAGATCAGTGTCGTGCTGATCTATACTTGTCTTTTCCCCATCCATTATTTATATCCTATAGTTGAAGGGTGACATTTTGAAATGTACATTGTACACTATACCAACTGCTAAACATGCTAAAAATCTAACTGGTTTTAAAAAAGCTTTGATATTATTATTATATAATTACGATATGCATATGTTTGTAAATGTAGCATGTGAAATAACACCACACATTTGTCAGCTTTGACTCAAGGTTATATCTATAATTTGTTATGTTTTGCCATAATGTCTGTTGACTTCTGCAGACCCATATATGCAACCCATATTGCTTCTAACAAATATTTATTTATGTTGTTCAATTTCCCAGGATTTCTTCAAAGCTCTCAGCCGAGTGAAGCACATCCATGAGGATGTGAAAATCCTCTTGCGAACCAACCAGCAAACTGCAGGGTATGGTGCAAATCTCACTCCATAGCGTTACTCTGGGCTCCATTTCCTCTGACAGAATGAAATAACTTTTACTGTAATTCTGTTCTTATTGTTAAATTTATGGCATTTATGTTGAACCTAAATGGTAGAACAGAGACGTGGGGGAAAAAACATTCAGGTTTGTTATTTATGTCACTGTCAGGGTTCTGACTTTATGCTACAGGTTATGGGTATGTAATATGTGGTCTTGGTTTGCGTGCTTGTTCCAGGTTAGAGATCATGGAGCAGATGGCCGTGTTACAGGAGACATCATATGAGCAGCTCTACCGCTGGGCTCAGAGTGAGTACAGTAAACGAGTTGATAGCACAAGCACACTGACGGATAGAACTGACTCTCTGTGACCCTTGTTGTTTAAGGCCTCCATACTGAACTTGAACTTGTGTTGTGTTGTCAGAGTCAAAGGTCAACGGTCAAACAAGTTCATTTTGTAGAAATGAATGATCAATAATCATTAATCATGTTCTTTGTCTCCAAAATGTTGCTGCTGTTGGATGATTTGCTAGCTTTTATTTTAATCAGCTAGAACTAAAACTGTGGTCTTTCAAGTGAGAGTAGGACACATTTGAGAGCACATGCGACTCAAACCACTGGCTTAGTTTTGCCAAAAGAATTTTCCTTAGCTTAGCCATGTGTTTTGTCATTGAAATCAAAATGGAAATAAAACATTTAGGTCATAGAAATCTCATTTGTGTAATTATACAATAACAAAATATAGCATATCTACTAAATTATAACTTGCTGTATAGATGCTAATTTTGCTGTGGTTTAGCTTGGCAAAATGACCCATATCCAGACATTTGGCAAGTGAAAATTTGGTGATGGTCAAATGAAAGAGCTGCAAGTTATGTTGTTTTAAATTTCTCTGCACATTGTAGTAGAAGTTAGTTTATTTTGTAAAGAGCTTGTTTTTTGTATGCATTTGTTCATTGTTTTTGAAAACTGCATTTTCAAAAATATGAAAGCACATTGTTTGAAGAGGGCATATACTTGTATTTCCAGCATTAGATACATTCTAACAAGAGTGGAGTGTGTTGACCCATTTTCTCCACAGTCTGGAAGACTGGCCACAGCCTTTTCATGTTTGTATTGTCTGAAACATAACTAAATTGACTTCTGGTATAAGCTCAGGGGAAAATCTGATTGAAAAATGTTCTTGGTGCTTTGATTTGCTTCTTGCTAACAGTGTTGCCATGTTCCAAAACATTTAGCAACAATGACACAAGCATATTTACTAGAAAGACAGCATCTTTTTAGTTAGTTGGTTGATGGTGTCCTACTATTATAAATAGATTTCTTGTCCCATTTTCCTTTTTTCTACAAAGATGAATGCAGAGGACTGACCCAAGAGACATGTGATATCAGCCCTGTGTTGACTCGAGCCATGGAAGCCTTACAGGACCGACCTGTCCTTTACAAGTAAGATGCAAACACACATTCTCTTAGAAACAGATCATTTCTCTCCCTTTCCATGGCAATCGGTGTTTACACATTTTAGTTCTTTTGGTGTTATATCCAAAATCATTGGATATATATTAAATTCATCATTCATTTATTTCAATTCATAGTCACAGTAGTCTAAGTCGGGCCTTTAAAATGTTTTTGAACCACTTCTGTTTATGACATATTTGCCAGATAGCTACAGGCATCGCTGACATTCATCACAGGAGCAGAAATACATGCCTGCTAAATTGAAAATGAAGTGGCAGTTCCTCTAATGATTATAAGGCTCTGTGGGCAGTTGCAGATTAATTGTGAGAATTTATGGCCAATAAGATTCTTGTCACTGTTCTTGGTGAGTGAAACAAAGAGGTTCTTGATTAGAAAACAACAGAGCACCCAGCCTGAAGCAACAATAAATGTTGCCAGCAGAAGAAGAAAGTGCAGACCCACAAAAAAAGAAATCTCTGTCAAAATATAAACAATTAGAATTGTAACAAACTCTGTTTGCATGTTTCTGTCAAATACTGTATGAGGAGTAAATAAAGTCACCAACAGGTTAATAAAACCAAGCTCAAAGACTATTATATATTTAATTATTCAGTAAATATGATAAATATATTTTAGACATCATATTGCAAAGAAACACAGTTTTGTTTGTGTATTAGTGTATTAAGTGATAAACAAAGAGTTTAGTCACTCTGAAAATCATGACATCCTGTATACCATTATGCACCATTGGGTCCTGTTTAGGTAGTGTTTAGGAAGTAATGTTTAGGTACTTTGAAATGCTTGAAGTACATATGAGCAGGTACTACAGATGCTCATTACTTATTTTAAGGCAAGCACTGGCTGAAACAGGAAATACATAATGAAGAAAATTAAGAAAAATGTTAGTCTCTAATCAGTTTCTAGTACAGGAAAACAGTGTGTGCTCTTATAGAACAAAGAATTCCATAAGGTAAAGGTCATAAAAACACAACGACACACAGGAACATTTTCACACGTTACCCAAAGATATGTTTTCATGGCAAACCTTCCTTCTGTCTGTCTCCATTGTCTGAAATGCACCTGTCTCAATGCCCACAAAGCGTCCAAGGTCATCCGCTGGCTGGGGATGTTGAGGCTGAGAGAGTGGAGACCAGTGTTCCCGGAATCTTAATTCAGCACTATCTTCTGTTTAGTCTGACACAGAGCCTGCCACCGCCAAGTAATCAAAACAACCTCAAAGTCTTTCCTTTTGGAAAAGCTGCCTGCATTGTTGATGTATGTCAGCGCCTGACCTCCGACACACAGTCTGCACAAAAACACTGTGGCCGCCGTCTTTTCACATGAGGTTTGGGTGTTGAATGTTGCTTTCTTTCTCTTCTGTTTGGTTAGGTACACCCTTGATGAGTTTGGGACTGCACGCAGGTGTGCTGTGGTGCGAGGCTTCATCGACGCCCTTACCCGTGGTGGGCCAGGAGGAACTCCTCGCCCCATAGAGATGCATTCACATGACCCCATGAGGTATATCTCAGATCCCATTTATGAGCTGAACGTTGCCATTTATTACTGTAATAAAGCAAAAGTAAAAATGCAACCATTTTTTGAGTGTAGCCAGAGTCAGAGAAACCCATGGATGCTTAATGATGAGTTCAGTGTAGCTTAGCTCAATTAAAGGATGGCTATAAAAGTGAATCTCCCTTTCAAATAGGAACAATTACTTTTATGCATCTCCCAAGATGAATAGCTAGAGGAACTTAACCATATTTTCACCATGTTTTTCTATTATTACGATTTTGCATTGATTTGTGAAAACATTTCTCAAATAATAAACTCTCAGAATGTCCCTAGTCTAAACAGAGACATTCAAATGAGATCAATGGCTTTGTCTAATTCAGAAATTGCATGAAATATAGCATAATTCCTCAAAAACAATCCTTTAATAAATATTTAAGATGGTACTCTGTAGTATATCTATTTTCTGAATTAAATGTCATGATTCCTAAACTATACATTTGTTAGATTTAGTTCCAAACTCTGAAATGTCTATTTTGTCAGGTACTCCGTGAGTGTGTCATTGTTTCCTGTTGTACCACATCCTCTTCCTCTTGTGCCCAGGAGCTAAATGGGAGATTTTCTCAGAATACTAGCCATGTGTGGAATACCAAATCACCTCCACTTTATAAGAGGCATCAACAGTTCTGAGAACATCAAGTTCTTTCTCACCTCCCTATGTCCTCACACTCACTCACACGCTCACAAACACACAACACACACACACACACACACAGGCTTATACACAATAATTCAAGTTTAACCTTGCTGTTTTCCACAGTTATGTAACACCAAATGCCATTTGTGTGTTTGTGTGTGGAGGGAGTGAAACACGATGACCCATGCCTCTCGATGTGGCTGTAGCCGTGGCGTGGTAAGATTAGCCCTTGGGTTGGCCCCTCAGTGACATACAGTCTGTTTTTTTTTTTTTGCTCTTTCAGGTATGTTGGGGACATGCTGGCCTGGCTACACCAAGCTACTGCATCAGAGAAAGAGCATCTAGAAGCTCTGCTGAAACAAGTCACTCTGCAAGGTATAACGTTTCGTACATGCTGAGCGCAGTGTGCCGTTTTCCATCTCCGTTTCATGCCACTTGTTAAATTACAAACAGTGCAATCACACCTGCAGCAACCCTCTTTTTTGTAAATTTTAGTTTATCCTTAATCGGAAATTTGGTGTTTTACAAGTGAACAAGCCTTTTACAAGGCTTGAAAAATGTCACACAGACTGACAAAGAGCTTGTTTATTGGACAGAGTTTGGGGAACCAGTTGTTCAATGAGGTTAGAGATGTTGGCAACAGTTAGAGAGTCTGAACAAATCTAATTCCAGTACATTTAGTTCAGCCTGGTGGATTAACCCTGTGCATGTTTCCCTAGTTCTTTAGTTCTTATAGCCATTGAGAATGAAAACCATTCAACAGGAGGATCAGTTGTCATTTTTGTTATCCTAAGCTATTACATCCAGGCTATCAAATGTCAACATTTATCTCCTTGGAATATTTGGAGTAGCGTTCTTCAATGAATTTTGGTTATGATCTCACTCCTAACAAATGAAGTAAAGAGTTGACTTGAAAAACATTTGAACCCTGCATTTTTAGGCAGGTGTCAGTGTGGTTATATGGTGCCACCTGAGTTGGAATAATGGATACAGTGAATTGGGTTGGAGTAAACATGAATGCATGACCTAATCCTAAGACTAATACAGGATTTAATTAGTAATGTTGTACCACTATGTTATACTAAGTCAGTGTGTTACTGCAGATTTGGATCCAAAAGATGACTTTTCTCTAATTCTGTATTCATTAATACTGTGTTTATTTTCATGATATTTTCAAAACAGGTGTATTTAATCCCAAATAATCGTGTGTGTGTGTGTGTGTGTGTGTGTGTGTGTGTGTGTGTGTGTGTGTGTGTGTGTGTGTGTGTGTGTGTGTGTGTGTGTGTGTGTGTGTGTGTGTGTGTGTGTGTGTGTGTGTGTGTGTGTGTGTGTGTTTCTTTAGCTGTGGAGGAGAACATGCAAGAGGTGGTTGGACACATCACAGAGGGAGTCTGCAGGCCACTAAAAGTAAGTATAAGCAAATAGTTTAAGAAGCTATTAAATGAACAGCTCAGTTGAATGCATACTGTGTTCTGTCATGTTCTGTCATTATGCATTCACTCTGTGTGTTATGGATGTGTCCCTCAGGTTCGGATAGAACAGGTCATTGTGGCTGAGCCAGGTGCTGTCCTGCTTTACAAGCTGTCTAACCTGCTGAAGTTCTACCACCACACCATCAGGTATGTGATGTGTTGATTAATCATACAACAAAAAATTAGAAGGCAACAATTATGATAATCGATTAATCATTTAAGTTGTTTGTAAAGCTAAACATACTTGTATTAAAATTGTGCAAATTTGGGAATTTTCTGCTTTTCTCAATTTTATGTATTTGTAAATTGAATAACTTCTTTATTTTGCGGTTTTGACCAAACAAGTAATTTAAAAATGCCACTCTGTGCTCTTGGAGCTTGAGATAAGCCTTTTTTTGTGCTATATTTTGTAGATTAAACAATTTGTTGAAGAATCAAAAAAATATATATTAATGGTGTAAATAATGTCTGGATGCAGTTTACTTATCCACCTATTTTATCTTTGTCTAGCTCCATCATTGGAACCAGTGTGGCCTCCTTGCTCATTACTATTGAAGAAATGCACATCCTCAGTAAAAAGATGTTCTTCAACAGCCTGAGCCTTCATGCAAGCAGACTCATGGACAAGGTACAGTATGAGTAGGATGATAGCCTTGTTTTTAAGTTCGCAATGTTCTTTCATAGAATCGCTTAAATGACAGTGCAGAAGTTCAGTATTGCACCCTGCGGACACACATTGTGTATTTCAGCTCTGCATCTAAACCCTCAAAGACAACAAGGCTATTTCTGTAGCACTGACGCTTGTAAACAGTTTCGGCCTGCTGGCCACAGCCCTGAAAAGGCGCTAGTTAGCAAAAAAACACCAGACTTGTTACTGTTTAGTTAAATTGGGATCCAAATATACCTCAGCACAAGCGGGAGCTCTTCCATCTAACATGCTGGCTGTGTCCTGGTCAATAGCCGTTACAAGAATTATCCCTGTAGCTCGGTGTTAATCAAATTGGAGGCCCTCAGGGTTTTGGTGTCAATTCCAGCTAATGCCAGGAACACAGCCCTCTCATAATTTCCTCTATTAGGTGGATAAAGGTGGTGGGGCTCAGTTCTGTGTTGTGTATCCAGAGGCCATTGAAATCAAAACCCTCTTCATTAAAAAAAGCTCTACTGACTCTAAAAAGGCTGAGGCTCAGAGTAGCAGTAGCAGAGAAACAGTTGTATATTCGGTCTGTCATGCTCCTCATTAGGGATGGTTAATGCTTTGATAGTGTTATGAGGACCCCTTGTCTTGGTGAAGGCTACAGCCCACACAGCTTACCTCTGCCAGAGTAATTTTGCTCTTTTGCACCATCTACTAATACATTGTCTTCTTCTGGCACTGTCTGCCTGGGCAGGTGGAGCTGCCACCTGCAGACCTGGGACCTACAGCCTCCCTCACTCAGACCCTCTCCCTCCTCAGGGAGGTGCTGGCTTCCCACGATTCCTCAGTGGTTCCTCTGGATGCCCGCCAAGCTGACTTTGCTCAGGTAAACTCATTTTTATACAATATGATCCGGATGGGAGAAAAGTCAAATTCATCTCCCCTCATTGTCATTATTTTAGAAATTGCTGTATCTTAAATTTATGAGATATCAATGTCTTAATATTTGCTTTCATCACTATTTATCAGTCAGTGATTTATCACTCATCTCTTAAGACTCTGTCTTTACTCACTCACTTACTTTGTCTCTCCCAGGTGCTCTCTTGCATCTTAGATCCCCTACTGCAGTTGTGTACTGTGTCAGCCAGTAACCTCGGCACTGCTGACATGGCTACCTACATGGTCAACTCGCTGTATGTCATGAAGACCACGCTGGCTCTCTTTGAGTTCACTGATAAGAGGCTTGAGATGCTCGAGTTCCAGGTCTGCCCTAATTGTAAAGTGTCATCAACAGATTAATTGTGAATACATTTTTTCAATTTACATTTAATTACAGTTAGTCAGGGATATGAATCTAATAATAACACACTACACCTTAGTAGGACAAGACCACCTGAATTATGAAACACTAATTATTTGTAAGTACTTATTCAACATGAAGTCTGAGCTTACAGTTATTACATTGTCTGTGTCTAGGGGTATTGTTCATTAAAAATAGTTAATTATTGTTCTTTCATTAAAACCCACAGAGCCCAAATCTTTCATAAAAAAAATTGAATTTACTGTCTCAATGAAGGGGGTATGCGTCATGTATTGTTGTTCATGCTCAAATGCGCCATCTATCACTCTATTTTTAGCACACCTTTTGTAATTGAGCACCACAAGAGCTCTTGTGGAAGTTTCATTATCTATAGCACAGTGGTTCTCCATTAACCACAAGTACCACTGGTTAACAATGCAGGGTTGGACTGGATTTTAAGCTGCTCTCTCCCCCATTTTCTAGATCGAGGCTCACCTTGACACTCTGATCAACGAGCAGGCATCCTACGTGCTGACCAGAGCTGGACTAGGTTATATCTACAGCTGTGTCCAGCAGCACATTGCTGAACAGGTGGAGAACTTAACTACATGTTCACATCTATTCACTTGTGAAGTTTCGAAACTTGAATTTTTCTCACATCTCTCCTTTTAGACCCCCTAATGGTCACTATGGTTACCACATGACCGATCTCTTTATTAGGACATAATAGCATTTCTATCTGATTTTCAGATGAGAAAGGGACAGAGGGAGGCAGATCATATTATGTTCTATTAAAATATATTAGCTTCTCCAGAAGTGTCCTGTGCAGATGAGGGAGCTGATGCCTTGGTGCCTTCCTCCCTCTTTGTAGCACACTACCACTGGGCTGACCCATAGTTGTGGTTTAGCATGCGAGTCTTGAAACTCCGGGTCATGTCAGGATACACCACACCCTGCTGCTGCTGCAGCTCAACGCAAAGCTTAATCAAGAACTGTCATTCTTCTGCACACTACTTCTCTCCTCGGGTGGCCTGTCTTGAGTTTTCTTTAAATAGTCTTCCGTTTGAAAAGATTAAGTCTAGCTGTCTACATGCTGTGGCATCCCAGATGTCAACGACTGTCAAGAATCCCCATGTTTATTTTAGACTTTTCTGGTTTACTTTCAATATCTATTTAACATTGTATCCCAGGCTTTTTGTTTGATACATCAGATGAACAAGTCAGAAAAAAGGAAACAATACTGTGCTCTATCAAGTAGCAAGCAGATTCTATGAGTTTGCTCATAGAATGTTTAATGTGCCCATATCTCCATAAAATCCCTGAAGGTACTGCACTGTAGCTTTGACCCTTGCACTGCCTTCTGTTTGCTGCTTTTAATGTAGGCAATTTAGGCATTTAAGCTTGACTTAATGTTGCCATTCTGGATAATCAGTGTTGGTTAATTGCCTCTAAAGGTACCTGCTGTTGTGTTCACAAAGGCAGTCACGTGTTTACCTTGTAGAGTTTTTTGTCATGTTAACATCAAGAATTAGGGAGGGAATTTCTCTTTACATAGTAAGATTCAAATATCCAAGTTTAGTTTATTCCAAAATATATGTATTTTTCTAATAAACAAATAAAATATAATTGTAGCTGTATGATTATCAAATCACCAACATTATGATTGTCTTTTCCCCGACTTAAATGTGTTCTCTTTGCAGTTTTTAATATATGAATAGTCTGAATCCCATATGGTTAAACCGAGATGAGCTACAACACCCAATGACATCAAACAGTCTAACAGATGTCTAACCAGCCAGTCAGCTATTTAAAACATAAGCCAGCACGATAAAGGAAGTGTTATGTTCTGATGTACAAGCACTATTTATAGTTTTTGAGATAACATTTGATTATGATACAGATCATAGCGCACAATTTAGTGTAAATCATCTTTTAGGTGTCATCATGGGTAGGAAGAACCAAGGAAAGGAAATTGTCCTTGTTATACGCTTAGGTGGCCGGACGTAACATCATTCTTTCAGTTATCATTGTGTCCCTGCCTCCACCCATTTTAAGCAGCTGCAGAAGGCAGTGTAGACATATGGCAAAGGAAGGAACGTTTTCATTGCTGTCTGCAGACCTAAATGAATGAAGACCATAGCCACCTGACCTTTGATCAATTCTCAGATTCAGCATGTTGCTGTTCAAACACTGTGACCTTGAGTTGGGTTTGTTGTTGATGTTCACTTTTCTGCCTCAGGGTCCTCTGTCCCTCCTCCCCAGCATGGACAGCTCTTCAGTGAAAGCAGCGATGGTAAGTTACACTGTGTGTATGAATGAAGTAGCTTTTCCTAAAGGAATCAATAAATTCACGCTGAATTATTATGATTCTTTGACGCATTACCTGTTGTTAACTCTCTCACACAAACAACAGGTCCAGTTTGATCGGTACTTGTCGTCACCCGACACTCTTTTGATGCCACAGCTAAACTTCCTGCTCAGTGCAGCCATCAAGTGAGTTATTGTCCCTATAGTTGAAAGTAACTTTCTCTGTCCAGGGAAAGAATGGCTTTCATGCAATATTCAGGCTTCAAGCTAAATGTTTACAACATTGCATGCTGTACAACAGGGTAAAGAGCTTATTCAGAGTGATAAAAATAGAAGGAGCGTTGACCTAATAATGTTCAACATTCATTAGTTTCCCAGATATAATACGATCATTACTGCATACCAAACAAAACACTCGACTAAATGCACGACGAGTTTGGATGCTAAATTGCTAAAGCCACCAACACATAGAGAGAGCGGTCTGCGGAACTACCTGTATTTGTCTTACTGATCAAAAAATGCACATGCTTTTAGCTCAATCCAGCTGCTACATTGGAGCACTCTTTCTATGAGTCACGTTTACTGGGAAGTGCAGCAGGCTTGAGGAGCACTCTGTACCTCAGGTTAATGTTCTCTATTAATGGACATGGGAGGGCTGATGCGCGGGACGCCATTAATTAGCTTCTGGTCCATTTCTCACTCTCACTCGTTCCCTGAAATCATTCCTCCTCTTTGTCTTTCTCTCTCCCCCGCTATCTCTCAAGCCTGCTTCTCTACTCACCTAAATACACCAAAACACCCGCCAGAACTCTAAAAACACTCCTTTAGTGCACAAATAATGGGAATGTACTATTAGACTCCCTTTGTTTCACATTTTGTGTTAGTGCACTTGGTGTGGAGTAAGGTGTATACACAGTACTGTGGTTCTGTGTTCTCTGTGGGCCAATTAAACATATGGATCTCAAGAGTCTGAGGGACACATAATAGAGTTGCTCCCACTGTGTCCTTGAGTCCTCTCACTGGACTCTTCTTTACCACTCTTGGATCCTCCATTCATACTCCACTGAAAGAAATTGTCACTTTATGTCCTTCACTTAATGTTATATGTTAAGTGAAGTAGAACAAGAGATGTCATTTCTAACTAGATTTTTTAATGTTCTAAGTGGCTTAAAGTAAAGAACAAAAAATTAGCACTGAAACTAAAATACAGTGGATAGAAAAAGTCTACACACCCCTGTTAAAATGCCAGGTTCTTATGATGTAGAATAATGAGACACAAAGATAAATCATGTCAGAACTTTTTCCACCTTTAATGTGACCTATAATGTGAACAATTAAATAGAAAAACAAACTGAAATCTTTGAGGGGGAAAATGAAAAATAAAACCCCTCAAAACACCCTTAGACTAATACTTTGTTGAAGCACCTTTTGATTTTGTTACAGCAGGTTTATTACAGACGTTTTGGGTAGGAGTCGTTTTGGGTAGGAGTCTATTAGCATGACACATCTTGATGTGGCAATATTTGCCCACTCTTCTTTGCAAAAGCGCTTCAAATCTGTCAGATTGCGAGGACATCACCTGTGCACAGCCCTCTTCAGATCACCCCACAGATGTTCAATTGGATTCAGGTCTGGGTACTGCCTGGGCCATTCCAAAACGCTTATGCTTAAAATAAGAATTATTTTCTGGTTTTAATCGCTAATAGTTTGGTTTATAGTATGGTATGATATACATTCACTGGCCACTTTATTAGGCACACCTTGCTAGTAACAGGTTGGACCCCCTTTTGTCTTAATTCTTTGTGAAATTCTTTCAACAAGGTGTTGAAAATATTCCTCAGAGACTTTGGTCCATATTGACATGATAGCATCGTGCAGTTGCCGCACATTTGTTGGCTGCACATTTGTGATGTGAATCTCCTGTTCCACCACATCCCAAAGATGCTCTACTGGATTGATATCTGGTGACTCTGGTCACATCGGTGCATTATCCTGCTGGAAGTAGCCATCAGAAGGTGGCTACACTGTAGTAATAAAAGAATGGACATGGTCAGTAACAATACTCAAGTAGGCTGTCGTGTTTAAATGATGCTCAATCAGTACTAAGGGGCCCAAAGTGTGCCAAGAAAATATTCCCCACACTATTACACCACCACCACCACCAGCAGCTGTTGATACAAGGCAGGATGGATTCATGCTTTCATGTTGTTTACGCCAAATTCTGACCCTACCATCAGAATATCGCAGTTGAATATCGAGACTCATCAGACCAGGTGACGTTTTTCTAATCTTCTGTTGTCCAATTTTGGTGAGCCTGTGCGAATTGTAGCCACAGTTTCCTGTTCTTAGCTGGCAGGCGTGGCACCCGGTGTGGTATTCTGCTGCTGTAGCCCATTTGCTTCAAGGCTCAACGTGTTGTGTGTGTTCATAGATGGTATTTTGCATAGCTTGGTTGTAACGGTTCTTTGAGTTACTGTTGCCTTTCTTTCATCTCGAATCAGTCTGCCCATTCTCCTCTGACCTCTGACATCAATAAGGAATTTTCGTCCACACAACTGCTGCTCACTGGATATTTTCTCTTTTTCGGACCATTCTGGATGGTTGTGCGTGACAATCCCAGTAGATCAGCAGTATCTGAAATACTCAGACTAGCCTGTCTGGCACCAACAACCATGCCACGATCAAAGTCACTTAAATCCCCTTTCTTCCCCATTCTGATGCTCTTTTTGAACTTCAAAATGTTGTCTTGACCACGTTTACATGCCTAAATGCATTAAGTTACTGCTTTAGCTATTAGCTGTTTGTGTTAACAAGCAATTGAACATGTGTAGCTAATAAAATGGCTGGTGAGTGTATATAATATGGTCTAATGTTGTCACCAAGTGACATCTTCAAATGCTGTGTTTTGTCCAACTAACAGCCAAAACCCCCAAATATTCATTTTACAATGTTGTAAGCAAAGTAGCCACATTTGTACAAATGGAACCATTTAAACATGACTAAGACGATGAATCAGTTCCCAAAATTGTTGCTGAATAATTTTCTTTGATCGTCTAATTTTTCTAAAAGCTCAAAAAAAAATAAACCCCAAAAATATCTGCATGACATAACTGAATTTGATTACAAACATCTGTCCATAACATGAAAAATAATACTGCAAATAACATGATGTTTGCAAAGAGAGTGTTTTCTTTGCTACATGAGTACATGTTGCTGTGGCTGACACCTACAGCATTAATGCTGTAATATGTATCCATAGATGGCAGTGTGCACCACATACTGTCAGTCATTGTTTTGACACAGCAGGAGTACACAGTGGTCACTGAACAAAAAAGTAATCAGGACAAATTCTCACTCATGGCTGACTTAATTCAGCTATGTCAGTGACCAATTACAGCATAGCTCTGCTTGTCTGATTAATACTAGAAATGTTGGAATTTAAAAGGCCCATTTACTGCTGTTAGCTTTTTGTGAGTGTACAAATCTAAAGAGTTTTATCTGTTTGTGCAGGGAACAGATTTTCCGTCAGTCATCAGAGCTGGTGTGTAGAGCCTATGTGGAGGTATACACAGCTCTGACCAGTCCAGCTAACGGCTACAAAGACCCAGAGAACCTGGTACCCAGATCACCTACACAGGTTCGGACCTTGCTGTCCTGAGAGACACTTTTGTCCACCTGGTTGATCTTAAAAACACAGGATGAGCGCCAACGAAGGACAGCCTACAGGTTATTTAAAGAGCTGTGTAATTTGTGCAGTATAATAACATAAATGTATATAAAAGTAGTTAAGGTGGGGTTCTTTGTGGGAAATGTGGGATGTGGGTCACTGAGACACTCCTGAATGCCAGGAGGAAAGAACATGTGTATATGATCCATTTACTTTCACTGCTGCAGGCAGTCTGCCTTTTTTCTCTCTGTAAAGCATGTCTCTCTTTCTTTCTGTTTTCACACCATGTACTCTGTTTGGACTACATAATTGTACCATGTATTTTTATTGAAAATATTAAACATTATATAAAGGAAAACAAACTAGTGAAATTAAGAGATTTATCTTCCATATGTAAAAGTGTTGAGGAAAAATGTGTTGTTGGGATAAAATGGAAAAGCTGTCTCAGTATGGGGTGTTGGGTCAGGACACAGAGACTGGTCTTGGATTCATAAAATTTTACTGACATTGACAAGGGTTCAGGTGCATAGGCACAATTGTTGTCTTTACATCTGTCTGACACACTGTAGGGGGCTGGGGTTCTACTACAGTAATATGCATTACTAATGTGGCTAAATTATTAATAAAGGAATATAACATGAAGGATAAGCAACTTACTCTCAGTAGTTACCAGTGGGTGAATTTTCACACAAAATAAATCTCTCATCCAGCAATTTCCACGTGTCTTAATTATCAAACTTAAGAAGGCTTTCTAGCTCGTAGCTGATATTAGCATAGGTAACCACCGTGTATCAAGCAGATAATGAGGGGAGTAACCTAACACAAACTATCTCCTTAACATCAACTTAACCACATAACAGTTTCTTTCACAGTTAACTGAACAGTTCACTTGCTTTATTTAATCTATGCACACAACAGGTTAGATTTCCGTGGCTAAAGTCTATTCCCAGTGACTGACTGGGGTGACTGTCCACTGTGGATAGTTCCCGTGGCATCTAAGCTACGGGATCAATCGCTCAACCAGTACCCTGCCAGAGTCTTTTCCGCAATTATAGTAATACTATATTTAGTCATTAGTTTGCCTTTTAAACCACATTGTGGCATTTCAGGTGGAGAAAGATGTTTATAATTTACCATTAGCACAGCATTATGTCTCATAGTCTTCTTTTAATGTATTGACACATGAACTAACATTCTCACCATATGCAGTATTTTTAACCCAATACACCTTCTTGTCTATATTTTAATGTTTAAAGTGTTGTTTTAGTAAATGAGAACATTTATCTAGCTAACTCAGTGGTGACTAGGGTAAAGTGATTTAGCATTGGCTACTTTCAAACTTTAAATTTTTGGTTTCATAGGAATAGTTTTTATAAATTAAGATCTGCGGATTCCAAAAATCATTAGAAGTGAAACTTCTAAGGTGATCCCAATAGTGTGTTTTTTTTCATCATTTTTTAAATTAAACTTCACAGCATTGGATAGTTGTGAAATAATAGCATATAATATGCAGTGAAAATTTGACACCACCCAGCCCACGTAATCCCCAATAAAGCACCACTGAAAGACTAAAGATAAGCGAATATTGATCTGGTTTGGTCTTTGGCCTGAGCATTTCATTTCTGCTATCTGACATCAAAGTTCATGGCAGCAGGCCTGATCTTGGCAGCACTACCAGCACTGAGTCCCAGGATTTCCCCAGCTCACCGGATGTTACTCAGATATCATTGGCCAGGACATTGAGTACTGGGAATAAATGGAATACCACAAAGTTCAGCATCTGGACGGCACTCTTAAGTCCTTTAAATAGACCAGCTCTCTCTTCCAATTCTGCTTGGCTCCGGTTGGATGCAAGCTGGATTCTTGAGTGTTTTTTTACTCAGCACTCTTTTGGCCGAAAGAGGGATGATGTTTGAGAAGCAACATTCATGTGTAACAATACACACAGAGCAAGTCCTCACTTGCTCAGCCTTACAACAATTCTGAGTGAATACATGTGGGCCTACACAGTTCAGCACATGAGAGCTTTTTCCTGCCAGTGGCTGTATTAATGAGTTAGCAGATGTGAGAGGCAATGGAGTCACCACTTAGAGGCAGGTAGTGGTGAGCAGGGTGGCAAACATTCATCCCATCAACCTCTCCATATGACTTCGGTCACCAAGCTTTTGCCTGCTGAAGCGTGAGACCAGCAGGAATCTGGGTTAAAGGATAATACCGGCAAATGAATCATCAGCACTTCAAAGCAGGATTTGGTAACTAGTTGAAAAAGTGGACCGTCTCACAACATAGGGATCCTGTTCTAATGTCTGTCAGTATTTCTTTCGGAAAATTACTGTAAATACACTGAACTTTCACAAAATCTTATTTTTATACTAATGGATAAAGTGATAAGCTTCACTATATAAATTGAATACAATAAAAGTACATATAAAAAGTAGTTCAAATTGTAAGTAACAACACTCTATCACTCATGACTACATGCATGTGGGGAAGAGGGTTTATAAAAACACACACAGTTTCCCATAGTTTCACCCAGAAAAACGTCAAGGCTTCGCCAAGTCACCTGGCACCATAGTATTTTGGATATGTAGATAATAAATATGAATTTATTAAAACTACCTTGAACATGCTGAGAACGTTTTTCATTCTTAATTGTATATCAACAAATTATATTATCTAGTCCTTATTGTAGAAACTACCTGAGTCCATGAAGTTGCACTTTCTTATTTGCAATGTAAAATGTTAAATCGTTAAGAATAAGTCTAAATGTATTTAAATATATTTAAAATATCTGAATTATCTACATTTGAAGTGTAGTCAAACATATGCCTAAGATGCTACTTTTTATTTTCTATAAGCTTTTAATTGTCTTTTGTTAACTTCTTGTAAGCAACCTGGCGGAACCTGCGAAAAAATTAGTTCTGAGTACAAATGAAACGCATTAATTTTGTCACAGTTTTTAAATTGTATGATTTTTTCAACTTTAATTATAGATTGTAAATGCTGTAACAATTGTGTGGAAAGGAAATAACATTATCGTCTGCATATATCTGGAAACCTGTTTATGACACACTGAATGCTTTCACCATGTTGCTGATACAGTTTTTCCAATATTTCTGTGAAGATCCCATGTCAGCTGTCAAAGTACTTAACTTCCTCTTGAGCTTAAAATCTCTAGCTCTCGTTTTTTATTCTTGATAGAATGAAATGAAAATAAAATTAATTATTACAATTTCATTAAAAGAAAAAATAGAGCAGATAGGTCAATATGAACCTAGTCCAAGTTGGTCACCATAGATGGACTAAAATGATAAACAGCCGCTTTAGGGGAATTTGGAACATGATCAGCTTAGATTTTTTTTGTAACTGTTGGTATTTTTCTTTACCAATGACACCATGGTTCAGTCAAAATGCTTTCTTTGACATTCCAGCTCTAATCATCCTTCACAGATAACATCCTGTCCTATTGGAAGGGAGGAAGTAATCAATGACGAAATAATGGAGAATGTGCCGCACAAGTACAACAACATTGTAAGGTGTATAATGTTATTGTGTTATCTGTTTTGATTAGGCTCTTCATTTCACAAACTGTGCTGTACTTCATGTGCTACCATGGACAGCTGCATCATTCTCTGCCACCTTGTTAAATATTGAATGCATACTTTGCCGAAAGAAAAGATGCGTTCAAGTCAATATTTGGACAACACTTTTGAATTTAATCACCTCAGCCAAATTCTTGGTTGGATACTTATCCCCCTCACTCCCAACATACTTTATAAAGCCCATTCAAATAAATTTGTCATGTAATATCCTCTCCATGTATTGTGTGCTAGCTGCTTTATGGACAGGCATGGTCATCCATCTTATTAGGAAGCTCAAATATCTCCTGCCTTTTGTTAATGCTACTTAATTGCTACTAGAATTATTTCTTCACATTGGTTGTTTTGTGGAAAGGTTAGATTATGTCAAACCTCTCTCTCTCCATCTCTCTTTGGAGGCTATTATGTAAGTTTTCTATTAGAACAGGAAGGGGGACACTGTGAACTACTGAACTGAAACAAGTGCACAGTAATTCATTTTTTTCCTGATTCTTTGCTGTTCCCATCACCCTAATCAGCATTTCATTCAGTGCACACAACACAACTAAGGCCTACAGAAACTTCAAAACTGCCTCAAAAGTCAGCATTTGCAGCTTGTGATTTTTTGTCACCTAAAACACAGTTATTAATGCACGTCCATCTGGCACTGCTATTGACAGGAATGCTCCCTGGCTGACCAGATGCATGTCCAGGTGGCCTGATAAACAAAGCATATCTGAGACACTAACAGCACAGTGTTTGGTTAATTGTGGGATGAGAGGAGAGCGCAGAGATGACTGGCTCTCTCCAGCCAAAGATTAGCCAATGATGGACCTGCCTTGCCCTCACACTGTTGGAGAAGGTTGGACCCCCTGATGGTGCCCCAGAATGCTTGTACAGTATTGCGTGGCTGTGATCCTCCATTGTGTAAGCGTTTCCTCCCAGCAGAAACGTGTTTGCTTTTGCTGGTATGAACACTTTGTACAGAGTCCTGGGACAAACACCAGCACGTTCAATGATTTCTGAATTGTTTCACTAATGACAAGATTTTTCCTGTGCTGTTGTTATGTTTTAGTCACCCATTAAAAGACTCTTACTGTTTTTTTCTACATGTACATGATATCTTTTGCGTGCATCCATCTTATTATATCTCCTGCTTTTTATCAATGCTACTAAGAATTATTTATCCACATTGTATTTTATGGAAAGGTTACCTAATGTCAAACCTGCATGCATCATAAAAGATAGATGTTAGGGTTTGATAAAGATTTATTGGAACCCAGTGACAGAGAAGTGTATTTAATTCGCTTGTAGATTTTTTACCAAAATAATTCATTAATCTTTGTATACCGTCAGATTCTTTTTTTGCCCAAAGATCACCAGGTTTGCCCCCAGCACACGACCAAATCTATAAAACTGACAGACAGACCTATTCACACTAACACAGAACAAGAACATGTAACAAATTCACCATGAGTAATGCCTCTATGAGTAATACAACATGCTGTCAATCATTAGTCACACAGAGAGCACTGTCTTGGCTCTCATTGGTCCAAATGCGGCTGCGCTGTGCGCTTCTGCGAAGTCCTGTGACTCCCATCCTGAAGCGAAAGAACAGGGCCGAGGTGTGTATGTGTGTGTGTGTGTGTGTGTGTGTGTGTGTGTGTGTGTGTGTGTGTGCAGGAGAGGAATAAAGGCAGTGATTATATGGACAGGGGTTGTTCTTTGACGCTGGGGTCACGGCCACAGACCCGGTCACCCCACTTTCATGTGTCCATGTTCAGGGAGAGTAAACAAACCGGGTTACGAGCACAGGCTATAGCTTCATTACATGTGGCTGTGTTTTGGCGACAGAGTGCCTGGAAGGTGATGCAATGGTAGGAGGTCGTGATCCAGTCAAAGGTGGCAACACCCAGCACTGGTTCTGTGCTCCATCAGTTTTAGTAGTTGAGCATCCATATCTCACCTGCAGATCGACTACACTAGCTTTGTATATTTATGGAAAGCAAATTAGATCAGTGATTTGTTTGTAGTCAGTGTCAGCACATCAGTCTCACATCAGCCCCTTCAACCCTCTGAAGGCAAATTGCTATGATGGTATTTTCTGAGCTGCCTAAATCTGAAAATAGTATCTCTGAGCCTGCCAGTTTTGGTGATGTCTTTTGTTAGCAGTAATTATTCTAACCAATCATTCATTTACTTATCTGGTAGTGGCTTACTGTATTGGGGTGAAATTACATTTTGCAACTATTCTTTATATAAGTTCAAGTTTTTCTGATGAAATGAATATGAGAAATAGAATATTGCTTCATTATTTCATCTTTCAGAGAAAGAACGCAAGGAAAGAGGAGAGAACACAGTGACACAGCTGCAATGTGTTTGTGTGTATGGTGGGGGTGGTTGCGCAGGAACAGCGCTAGAGGCCTGAGAGGGGTATGAAAGAGCCCCAGTTACTGAGTAACCCAGAGCAGCAGTCCCATACTCACCTTTCCCCTAATAGCCCTTCACCTTCCGAACCACGTGAAGTGGGCCTGTATGCTGACTCCCCATAGTGTGCACTCAAACACACACACACACACACACACACACACACCGAGAAAGCTGAGTGATAGAGAATCACTGCAGAAAAGACAAGAGCATAATGTACAAGTTTCCCTTGACAGCAGAACAAGCAAAATAGCAGCATCTTAAATAATTAAGGTGGAATATGTGTGATTTTTACTGTCCTGTAACAAAATGAGCAGACTCATAGTATACTGTGTCTGTTAAGATTTGACTTGGTTGTTGGTTCAGTACTCATGACTCACCTCACTGTTCTGAGATTTCTCAGTTTTTGAACTCATTTTCACACGCTTTAGAGCCATGACACCCCATTGGGCGGCTTTGGGCCATGTGTGGCAGACTAGTGTTTGCTTTGTGATCAGTGTGTTTGGCTTTAGCGTCCATTTGGCAGATTGAGCATTTTGAATTGACGCTGATGTCAGCATTTAGTGAAGTTTCTCCATTTTACACCTCCTTCATCTTTTCTTTTTCCCCAAACGAAAGGCCATCAGGTAATACTGCCATCACAGGCCAAAACATTATGTTGCTAGATGCATATTTTTATTAGTTGATTTCGCAATTTGTATTCTAACTACATGACGATACTGTTTAATACTATTCACTGTGGTGTGCTAGTTTGTTTTGTTCAATTCTCTGCAATTTTTTTGGAGGATACACACAGACTACTTATTAGTTACATCCTCTCAGGCAGGTACAGAGTGTACATGCCTGTCGGCAGTCTGCAGTAGCATTTGCTGTGTGTTCAAGTGCAACTTTTAACAGAAGGCACGATGCGATTGCATCCCTCAGTCTTTTTTCAGTGATAGCATTTTTACTCTCAGTTTTGAAAAACATAGGCCAACCTTCCATTTCCAGCTACTCCCATTTTCAACTTTCAACTGAAAAATTGCCATAAAAGACCAAAATCACAAAACATCATAACTATGAATGCTGACAAACCTGACAAAGCAGGATTATCACTCCAGTGACTGCATCTTTATATTGTTTTTCTTCTTCATGGATTTTCTTTTTAGCTAGCTTTTATTTTGAACACATATCGTAATGATTTGTTTCACTTAGAGGCCACTTTAAGCCACAAAAACATAA
The DNA here is from genome assembly GCA_024633595.2 of Lepomis macrochirus. NCBI lineage: Eukaryota > Metazoa > Chordata > Actinopteri > Centrarchiformes > Centrarchidae > Lepomis > Lepomis macrochirus. Next base: position 8,585,216 of record JALXJV020000009.1, read on the forward strand.
TTCATTAATCATTAAGCTGTTTTGAGTTTTCAAAAATCCAAATGTTACTTTAAAGGCACATCTGAACTTTGTGGACCATATTTACAGTTGAAATATGGCTGTTTGAAGATGTGTGTGGGAATGTGTGTACCTCTGTGCCAACAGAAAGCCACTCCTTCCTATTGTAGCTGCTGAATGAGTAAGATGTCAATGGAAAGTATGAGTCACTCGACCTACAACTGACAACAATAATATTTAGCATGAGTAGGGAACTCGGAGCAGTCTGCAGAAGGTAGATTGGTGATTAGTGGCTTTATACACAGACTGGGAGTGGCTGTGACAAAACTGCTGGCCTGACATCATTAATCCATCCCAGCCCACACACTCTCCACGCCAGACTGGTAAGGGAGGTACTGGCTGAAAGACGGACTGCTAATTCAGTCCAGGGTGAGTAGCAGAACCAGAGCGATCCAGATCAGCCACACTGAAACCCTCGCCCCTTCCCTCATCAAATGGGTGTGACTGGGAGCTTTTCTGGTAATGCCTTGTCTCAGAAAAAAAGGAGTGTGCGTTCTCACACTACAGAATGAATTCTTCCAAGTCAATACATACAGAGATATCAACTGAGTAATGAGTAAATAAAATATGTCAGAAACACAGTAGAACATGTAACAATGTAGCTCCAGTATAAGTATGTTTTTTATGTTTAAGCAATTTTGTAAAAGTGGCCATTACTGTTAATCAAGTATCGCATGAGTCTTAAAAATTAGATAAATTAGCCAGTAATTGCATTTTGCCACCTAATCCTAACCCTGCATCAGTTGACTCCCTGGAGTTTGGACAACTGAAGCATAAGTAAAGCATGATAACATTGTGAGTATTTTGGAAGTTATGAACCCCTTGAAATAGCAATAAGATAATACATGAATATGAAACTTTTTCAAATATTTTTCATTTGTGTTGACATTCTTTTAGTGGTTTGTCAACCTGTTGAAGGAGCTGTCATTTATTTACTGCTGTGTAGTTTATTTGCAAATACAAATTGAGAAAAAAACCCTGTAAAAGTGAGATATCCTGGATTCAAAGAAATCTTCAGCTGCTAATTTACAACTGACTTAAAGGTATGATGTGTAAGATTTAAAACTACTCTCCACCTGTTGAACTCATACTCCATCACAAATCAGGTCATAACTGCTGCTAACTGCCATTAATTAGTTAGGCCTGTTAGCCATGCAGTTAAGTAATGAGTCCTTTTAGCTTAAATGGGGACCAGAACCGTTGCCGGACGAGACGGCAACGGAACTGAGCTCAGTGGCCTCCCAGTGAACACAGTCGAACACAGCCTCCCTGAGCGATGCAGGCCTGTTTGACAATAGGGAACACAGTACCAACAGGACTCTGACTCCAGGCACAACAAAGACTTAGCGGTGTTCAGACAGGGACCGGAGAGGCGTCAAGCTGGACACACTATGAATTAAGGGTTTATTTATGCCTGAGCTATATTATTCGACTATCGCCTCTTGAGGCACAAGCAGTATTACAACACAGTATGGGCCGCGGCTACCTGGTAAGCATGCTAACTTCAATAGTAGTAGTAACCCTGCAACACACTACATAGTTGTCTTTGACAAAATGTCAGAACATTTACTTTTTCACATTTTGTTGATAATGTTAGTAATTTTTTTGAATGTTTTAAACAAAAAATTCTGGCCATATCTTACACGTTGTACCTTTTTAAAGTAAAATCAAGACACAAGTGAGCCAAAGACAACATATCAGAAACCTAACAGAAAAGCCAGAGAAACATCCAAACACATGGTGACCAAGCAACAGAAATTAAATCAATAATTGTTCAATCCATGACAATAATCCAAGGAAAAGAAATTTTCTCTCTGATATGCGAAGAGCAAAAACTGTGTCAGCAGTAGTGAAAAACAAAACAACAAAAAACATAACTCACAAATGACCTGTTTCTAGGTAATAGAACTCACATGCATGCTTTTCACTCATATGCTGTAGAACTGATTCAGCTGTTCTTGTCTCGTCACAAGAAAATAACTAATAATTATCCATCAAACACTGCAGAAAATCCCTTATTATCTCAAATGAATTTGTCAAACTCAAATCTCATGACAACAAACAAGAAAGAAAATATGTCTTGTGGGACAGTTAGAAAAAGAGAAGAAAGGCAAATTTGTTGGATTTTTTAACTATTTTGTACGGTGTTCTTGTTTTGGAAAAGTGACAGCACTTTTCAGCACATACTGTCAGTCTTATGTTTTTATTTTATTATCCTTTCTAACAGAGCCTCTATGTGAAATACACATGCACACTAAGTATTTACGCTGTACGCACCAAATTGAGTAATCATTCAAATTTACAAATCTGCCCGTGAATCACGACTGTTCAAGTTCATGGTGTTGACTCAGAAAATGAATCATGGAACCTGCAGAGAGCCCAGATCATCTGAGCAGCTGTCCCAACAAGCCGGGGGCCGGGGCCAGATCAGGCCCTGTTTTCACTGAGGAGGGGGGGGGAGTAGAGATGTGAAAACTTTCCACAGAATGTGTTTTAAATGGTCAGTTTCAAATCATGGAAGCAAATCAAATCCATGCAGAGAAAACAAGCTTTGGTATTTAATACAGAAGCAAAGAAAGCGTGTTATTATCGAATGACTGGCATGGTGGGTAAACTCTCCAGCCATTTCCTCCCATTCATACACCAAAAGGTCCTGACTTTCTCTTAAGTGATATCTTGGCTCTGGCATATGAAATGCTACAGATTGATTAAGAAGTAGGAAGCTGTGTTTGACCTGATATAGGAAATCACAGTAGGAAGTTAGATAAAATTCAAGAATGGACGATCATGCTTTCACAAAACACTTCCACTTCTTGCAGTGTGATTTATGTGGATTTGTGCTGTTTCTGCCTTTGCCTGGGTTCAACATCCGTAAAGGCAACATGCCAAATTATCAAATAGAGCTGCTTTCAAAGGTTTTTGTCTCGCAGCCCTTATTATCATTGGAGTTTACTTTACCCGCTATGCAAAGTCTATTTTTCCTCAAGAAAGGAACACGTGCTCTCTTGTACTTCTTTTGCTCAAACTTTGCAAAAAATGCAGTATTTATGACATTGTGTCCAGAAGCAAGTTTCTCATTACATTTTTATGTGTGAGATGAAAGAAGAAAAAGTTATTTGGAATGTATAAATTATGGTTGTCGTGGAAACAGTGTGTGATTTTAGCTTGCCGCTCTCATATGTGGGTGGCCCAAACATGTGAGTCAGCGAAACAGACCACTCGGACTGCATCTGCTGTCACGATATGAGAGAAATCATGAACTCTATCTATTTTTTATTCCCTGAAGAGCGGCCATATGGTCAAGCCTCCTTTTTGCTGGCACAATCCTGAAACTCGGTTGTCTGGTTCAGTTTTCTCCAGATTACAGCCCAAAGATGAAGAAACACTGAGTCGCATGAATCACGGCAGGACGATACTGTGTTATGCATTAAGAATGATCAATGGGTACTGTATGTATAGAAGCCATACAAATCACCAAAAGTGTTTGCATTTGTTACATCGGGGTAATAATTCAACTGTTCTATGAAGAAGTTGAGCAGGTGGATCCCAGGAAAGGCTTCTTATTTCACCAGTTAAACCCACTTCAGTCTTGATGAGTAAACAGAGGGGATGTGAGGAGATTTTTCTCTTGACTGTGAGACTGGGTTCAGTACAGCAGAGTGCAACTCAACAGTAGGACATGTTTCACACATTAAAACTGTATTTTTCATACTGTATCGATGAAGCTGCCTTCCACACAGGAGTTTGTGCTGCTGTGTCGTACTTTTCATCCTATCATTTGATGTCATTTTGTTTAGATACATGAGAAACAAAATACTATGAATTTAGCCAACGGTGTCTACTTTCTTTAAAAATAAAATTGGCATATTTCATGCATTCTTTTATTTAACTACCATCCAGAATAGTAGTATTGTGGAAATACACTTGTTTTCCTCTGAGATAAAAGGTAAGATTTTTTTAAAATGGACATCGTTGTCAAACCTATCTTTTAAATATTATTTAGCTTAGCTTAGCATAAGGACTGGAAATCTTCTCATCTAAGAAACGACAAGTAATAATAACTATACTTCCCAAAATCTTGAACTATTACTTAAAGCACAAACAAGATCAAATAACAGCAACACATACTGCTTTTGAATAAAAGGGAAAATTAGGATATAAAAAACAGCAATCAATAATAAGTGCATGGGTTAAATCATCTGAAATAGATATATTTACTCAATTTAACAGTTGCAGGTGCATGTCTAGTCAATGGAAGATTTGATTAATACTTCGATTTAGGTGATTGTTTTTGACTTTCTGTTAGTTGTAGTCAGTTGACTGTGTAAAGCAAAACACTGAATGGCTCGCAAGCTCACACTTGAAATTGGGGACCTCAAGACCAAGAAAGTCTTTAGTGAACTTAAAGGTGGACATAATACGTTTTATTTAGCATCAAATCTCCATTAAAGCACCCTCTTGGTTGAAAGAATGTGAAGTAAGAAAGAACCTGTTAGAAAGCCTGTGGAGGCAAGACAACGTTCCTCTTTCCCCCCAGACAGTGAAAAGAAGGAGCCACTGATGAGCTCAGGGAGTTGTAGCCTTCCACCTGCTCCCTGGCTCAGGCACCCTGCGGAGCAGGTCTGGATCACAGCGCTCCTGCCCCAAGAGATGCCAGCCTACAGAAGGCCTTGTTCAGACTTGCCAGCTTACAGTCAAACTGACTCGCACCATACAGGTCAGGCCTGTTTTCTTCTGTCTAGCCTGGAGCTGTGTATGGGATAATTAGCAAACTTTCAAGGATGACATTGGATTAACTGTAACACCTGAGCCACTGCCATACTGTACATAATCTTATGTGAAAGGTTCGTTATGTGTGGAAACCGGTCTGACATCTATTTCAAGAGCCAAACTCTATCACTTAAAAGTTTCCTTTTTTGATTCTTGTCAAATTCTGTGAATGTTTATTTAACAATTTGTGTTGCTGGAAAAGGAAAGGGGGTAAAACCGATGGGAAGTGGACATTAATATAAGTTTTGATAATTTTGTCTTTGAAAATCAACCAAAATAAACTTTTTATTAAGAAAAATGCTTAGACTGCCTCCATGTGGTTTAAAACATGTTTTTGTTTTGGGATGAAAATCTCACATTTCCAAAAGGAGAGCCACAAGTTTTAGTTTAGCTTTGTGGCTCAAACCTGAAAACAGTCAGTTAGATTAATCTAACCAAGATGAATTAAACGCATGAATGACTTTCCCAAGATCAAGTCAAGAGAAAAGACCTCATAGACCTGATCTTTGAGATGCTCCTTCGATGAAATCATGTTCGAACATTTGTGATCAGTCAGGTCGCTGCCAAATATCACTCCCAGGTTTCTGGCAGGTTTGATAACTATAACAAGATAAAATTACAGATAAGTATGTCCTTCACTTAGTGACATACTAACATTATAATTGCAACTTGATGGTTGAATAAGTGAATTGTGGAGGGTCTTGCTGATGAATTAAAGTGCTAGCTAAAAAGACAAAGTATGTCAGTGTTCACTTCAGCCTAAAGGATTCTCCATAACTTGTCATTACAAAAGATTATACCTTTTAATGGTTTATTTTGGATATATATCATTAATAAAGTGATCAGTTACAACCTATAAAATCATTTTTTTTTAGAAAGCAGTGTTGTTGCAAAAATTGAGGGTGTAACATAAAAACATCACCAAAGTCGTTGTAGGGCTTAGGATAAAGGGATATATAATACCACATCCGTCTTCAAAGTGCTCATGGAATCACCACTTATGATCAACAGTCCATAAAAGAGACCCCACAGTGTAAGTTTTCCTTGTATTCCATCATCCACTTGATGCTGCATGTCTGTGTTGTACTGTGGCTCACTAGGAGGCTCAGGCCTTTGGGGACTAATAATGTCCGTCTGTCATGCATACTGTACTAGCCTCACAAATCCAAAGGTGAGAAGCGTTAGCGAACAGTCCTGACAGAACCTCACACAGCTCGTGCTTGAGTGTGGCTGCATTACACCAGGCCTGTGGGCATCAGCTGGGAAAACAAGCAGAGAGTGATAACAGATCAGGCACACATTCCAGCCTTTGCTATGCAGAGGGACAAAGCAGACCACCAATTCTCACACACGGTGATAGCGGTTAGCGTGGGAGTAAGAGTGAGGCCTACAAAGGTGCACAGTTGGCGGTGTTTCAAAGAACTTCTCTGCTTTGATATGTATCTCATGTCACGGCCAGGTTGTGCGCAGCCGTGTGAATGCCTGTGAGAGAAGAAAACAAAAACATACATCTCACTAGCTTTATTCAGTGTCAGATGTAGGCTAGTCTGTTTTTAATAATGTGAGGAATGGTTTGGCACTGTAAGACCCAGGTGCTGACAGACCTCCCGACACGCTGAGCAGGCTTTCTGGGTCCATGCTGTGCAGGCCTGGCTGGGTCCGGCTGGACGGCTGAGTGCAGGTTGCCCGGCAGGCTGTGTTGTCTCAGCCTTCAGCCAGGGATGATAGATGGAGCTGGAAATGCTCCCAGAGAGGGGGTGAGCACATGTGTGGCAAGACGTGGCAGGTGGTGAGCACTGACTTGACAGCAATTAAATGTACAAATCTTTGATTAAGCTCATGGGAAGGCAGTCATTAGCAACAGTGAATCAGCTCTCCCCCAACACTCAAACACACAGGCACACATTTTTCATCCTGAGTAACAGTAACATTACTGTATGAGTCTCATAGTGACTAATATAATGTACATGTTTTAAAGAGGCAGTTTTTCAGTTCATATATTTCCCTAATATGTTTCTGTGTCTGATAAGCACTTGAGCATGCACTCATATTGTAATTTATACTTTGAGATTAATTGTCTTTTGAACAATTATAAATGTTCCTGTTGCTTCTTGTAAAAGGGGTTGTATTCAGAGATTTCCACTTTTAAATTTAACATAAACTGCTTATTATTTGATTGTCTCTCAAGATAAACAATATTTTAAAGGGTTTTCCCTCTCCATTATGTACAATAGAATAGTAACTTTCTTGTATCTGTTGTTCCTTCTTACTGCGTGTTGTGTGTTGACAGGGTAAAACACAAAACGAAAGTCCTTTGTAGATCTCCAGATCTGGCCATGATTGTTAGAAAATTACACATTTTGGTGACATTGCTGATCCAGCTTTACTGCAGAGTGCTACAGGGCTGCAGAAGTGGTCAGACAACCACACATTGTTTAAAACTAGTTATCTATGCCATTTGTTTGAAAGTGAAACCAAAAGTAAAATTTTATTTTCACCTATTGTAAACATCATGCACATACAGCTATGATAAGTACAGTAGGTCAACATTAACCCACAGAGTAGTTGCAAAATGGATAATGGAAAAGGACAGTAGTATGTTGTAATTGTTGAATTTTACCTACATAGAGTGTTTTGGTTAATATGGTTGGATTCTGAACTTGTTTCAAACCTCTTTGATTTCCATGCACCTTGTTGTAAAACTATTGGTTAACTGCCACCCCATATTCAAATAATTAACCCAGTGAATAAAATAATGTTATAACTGATGTGAAATATGGCCAAGACTATGAAAAGAACTCAGGTTGAGAAAAAAATTCAACATGCTTGGGTACACAATATCAGGAAAAAGCAGCACTTAAGCTGTTTATGTCCCCACAAAGGGTTAAAATGTGTGCATTGCTTGCCACAGGCAAGCAATAAATGCCATACCACTCAACCTAAATGCACTTTGGGTGGAAACAGTATACAAAGAGTACTGTGTGCTTTCCATAGTGTGTTATGAAATGTTCCCCTAAAATGTATGTATGAGGTCATGTGAGGTCCCTGCCACGTGATTTTAGCACCATCACTTTTACATCACTTTGGCTTTAATCCAGTTTTTTTCATGACATCACCATCATCATTTTACATTACTGTGGAGGCTAAAGTGATCTGACATAAAGTAAAACCCTTTTATTTTGCTGTTATTAACTATCTTGTGCTTCACATGACAAGGATATTTGCTCCTTAAAGTCTTGAAGTCTTGAAATCCTAGAATTAAGTGCAGCACTCTCTGGCTTTAGGCCAATGTATCCAGTATTTTAATCAAATTAATAGATAAGTTATTAATTCACTATATATTTCTGGTCTATCCCCATACAGATGTAACTCGTAAAATGGTTTGTCAGTCATCATTTGACTTGGTGAATTATACCTCAGAACTCAAACTATGAGAAATCCAAGTTCTGTAAGATGCTAAATTCTCCTGAGTTATCTTACAGTTAGCAGTGCTCTTTACCAGGAACAGGGTACATCTAGAAGTCTCACACATAAGGGAAAGGTGACACCTTTACACACAGTGTATCACACACCTAACAAGTCCCTTCAGATTTGCCACTGTCTTCCTGTGGGACTCGGGGTGGTAATTGCTATCCTCTCCCCAGCTCACTAATGAGAGCCAGGTCATTGCCTATACCAAGGCAACCCCGGGTTTGGACATATCTCACTGTCTATATCCCATAATCCCATTGTCTAGGAAACATAGGAATGCTTACAGCTTTACGCCTGACAAGCCTCCGGTGAACTCACTCAGTTGCCACACATGACTACTGACTAGAAATCACAGCTCAGAGCAAAGTAAAGGCTATCAAACATCACTGTACAACTTAAATAAATGTATCTTTTATACAAAAAGTTTTTTTGAGGCAAAATGTCTCAATTTTGGGAGCACATTTACAATCTGAAGCTTTTTAGAATACTGTCTGTGGGGCTATTTTTTGTGTGACAGCATATTAGTGAACAGTTTCAAGATTTGATCAAATTTGTAATATAAGTAGCATGCTTTTCTTTCTCCTTAAAACCCTGAATGTCTAATTTTAGAGCAAAGCTCTTCATCCTCAGTGGCTGTTGAATGTGCTGCTTGGCTCCTTTCATGGGAATCTGTCACCGTGGAGATGTGAAGGTGCTCCCTCCCTGCCAGAGCCAGGAGAGACAGCAGCACATCCCACTGGACCAAATCTATCCTCACAATTACACCAGTAGCCTCTTCATGATGAGATAATCAGACACACAGAGCTTAATGTGACACTGTTACATGACAAATGTATTGTTCCTGCTGCTGATTTAAAAGGAAATCATCAAAAACATTAAAACAGACTCATGTCCATTATGTTACCCTGGACCATTCTATACCTTACATCCTACTCTGTAAACTGATTAAATTAGCAAATCCTGCACTTTTTCATGGATAATGGAGATAATGTAAAAATGTAAAAATAATGTAATGTAAAAGTAATGTAAAGTAAAAATAGAGAATTTTGATTGACTTTAAATCACAAAAGCAAACCTTCTAGAAAACGGTGAATAGATAAAGTCTTTAAAGTCACTCTGTGAAGCATTACACATAAATTGTTTGTCTCTTTTGCTAATTAATAGCCTAAAATTCAATTATAATGACAATATTAACACATTTTATGGCAACCCTTTGTCCCTGGATAATTGTTGTCCATAACCGGTACTCTCCAGCTAGTCTAATGATTGATTTATCAGTAGTAGTATTCTTGAAGAAAACAGTGGCTGCTAGAGACAAGCTTGACGAGAACAACATTTGAAGACACTAAAGGAAACTCACTTCCACTGCATGGTATAGCTCAGTCCAAAATTGACTCGCTTTTTTCTAACCAAGGTATTTCTCTCATTTCTCTCACTTGTTGTCCACCTACATTGACTCCCTCAATGTAGGTGGGAATCTTAGCTAATCATCACAGCACTTGGTCAACTTTCCACTGCATAGTTTTGCAGGCTGGCATTTCTGTATCGAGTGAATAAAAAAATTGATGGTAGCAATGCCCCAGAAAAAGTACCAGACACTATATACCTGGTACTTCATACGTTATACTTTTTCCTATGGAAAAACAAAAAAGAACTTTCAAAACGAGTTGAGTCAAGCAGTGCATGCAGTGCATGAGGCATAAAATGCTCTGCAGAGCTGAGGGGGACTGCAGAGTTGGCTGATATTCTCTTTGGGTTTTTCACTGTGAGCAGCCTTGTGACTTTACACATACTAATTTGATCGATTGTTATTATAAAGATGTTGATTAGTGGAACTTTTATTCAGGTGCGTCACTGATCTTAGTCTGCTGTGTTAAGATGATCGTGCTGTCAATGAATTGGTCTTTAACTGCTGTCTGAATCTGACAATGCTGATGAAATGTATTTCTGATGATATTTTTGTTTTGATGAAGTCAAGATGTTGCTCACGTCACATCATATTAAGACAGTTCTTGTTAGATAATCAATAGCCTTTCCTGGGCCTCGTTTTATTTCTCCATGTTTTCCTGCTCCTCCCCTCTTCTAAGAATACGCTGGTCGGCCTAATCACAGGATCCGACCCAGGCTGGAGGTGCATGCCTTTGCACATGGCAGCACAAATTAAAATGTCTCCTGCCGCCCGCCTCTCTAATTCCCTGGCACTATGCCCTGGCCTGTCCCACGAATTACAACCAGACCTCTCCATATGGTGCAGCCAGCATGGGGCAGGCCAGTTTATTGACATGAGCTCCTCCCTGAACTCTCTAAGTCAATAACTGAGTAGCTCAAACACACACACTTGGCTAGCCACAGAGTGCTATCTCAGTAACATTATTAGGAGCAATAGTAAAGGGACTTAGAGAGTATCAATAGGATTTTTTGTCCCTTATCTAAAGGAGACTACCACTCGCTACCACAACTCATACTTTAGATGGAGAAAGAAGAAGACATTATCCACTCCTGGATCATTTAATCCCCCATGAGCTGCACTGTGATTCTTGAGCAGGGGTCTCTGGATCACTCCCAAGTCAAGACTTAAAACAGAAGAGAAGATTAGACCATTTCCAATGTGGGTCTTTGGCTTTTAAATCTAAATTTGATTGTGTTGCTCACAGTTAATCATTTCAAAGACTTTGCCTCTCCCAGATTTTGAGGTTTTTATGTTTTTTTCCTCTGCTATAATCTCTGTTATTAAGTATTATTATCCCTCAGCCACTGAAATGTTTATTGTTTGCTCAGAGATAATAAAATGGTGATGGGTCAGATTATTTCCTTTTAGAAACTTTATCAGTCAAGACATAGAAATTGGTCATTTTGAATAAGTCATAGGTTGATGCTATTTTTGGTCAATTCAAAAGAGTTCCTTTAAAAGCACAGACTAATGTGAAATTACCATAGCAACAGTGCAGAGTAGGTGGTGATACCTGTATTATAATTCAAAAGAGTATGACAGTTAACAAATGTCATTAAAGTATATTAGGCAACAAATTTAAATTTTATAAGTAATGTCCTAATTGGGGTAAGTATAGGATCAGAAATAGCCAACAAATTATCAAATCAAGTCAAGGGTGTAATTTGAGTTGTAAATGGACCATTTTGTCTTTCAACATTTTTGACCTAAATGAGAACATTTTGTTTCAGTTTTTATGTCTGTAACAAAACATAAACACATTTTATAGCCTCTTCATACAAATAAAACCTTCAAAAATAAAAGCTTAGACAAAACATTTCAGGAATAAAGAAGTAAGGGGAGTTTACAAACAGAGCATTTAAGCTTAAATGATTGATAACTAGAAATAAAATGCAAGAGTGCATACCACAACAAAGCTGGTTGTTCAAAAGATGAAAAAAGAACCTATAAATTTGAAAAAAGAGGCTTATGGTTGCCATTTCCTTTACTTTGTTCTCTATTGGGTGTATCACTGGTTGACTTTGTCACCACTCTTATGTCAGCTTCTCAGCTTTGTTCAGATGAAGAAATGAACTAAAAAGCAGACACTCAGAATGCTCTATCTGTGACACTTTCTGTTGACTGCTTGAAACACAGGCATGTTGTTATTGCAAGCACGTATTGATAAAACAATAAGCTAAATTCCTGGGACCTCATTATGGAAAATGTTCGTAAGTGCTTGTCCTATCTTAAGTTTCAAAGATAGGAAAAATCCTATCTTCCTATTACAGAATCAATTCCTGAACTCATGGCTGTGTCCTATATTCAGACCTGGTATGTCCGCTACATTCAAGCTCTTGCCAAATGAGTTCACACAATGCTGATTAAGCTTATCACCACCAGGTAAATCTCTGTATTTGCAGTATACCAAAGTCTTGAAATCTGGTGTCTGTGGCGAAATTCTCGTGCTGGCGAAATGGTATGGATGTGTTTTAAGAGCTGAAGTGGGAAGCAACCATAGTGACAGCAGCAACTCAGTATGGCAGAGCCTATATGTCATAAGCATATGTCCACAGTGTTGTGTAATTACTCTCACTGTCAGAAGGGGTTGGGGGACAAAAAATTCCACGTGTTGAGAATGTAAAGAATGTATCCTTGACAAGGGTTGTCTTACTTCACTTGTCAGTTCAGTTTTAGCTTCAGTTTTAGTGATGAATTGGAGGCTTTTATTGTGTCCATGGAGGAGAGGAAACCCACCTTTGGAAAGTTTTGTTCTAAATTATCAGCCCAGGATAAAGATTTGAACGGATGTGGCACATCGATCAAATTCAAAATGAATTGTGTTGACATGCCTTACACAAAACATGGTCCGGGCAATGTAAAGCTTCATCACAAGGTTTGAGTAACCTTTCAATCATATTATTATGGTGTTCATGCTGTTCCTTGTATTCTTTGTATTTTACAGACCCATACAGACCCAACAGCAGTGGTACTGCCATTAGTGGTAGTTATTTTAAATGAAGAATAGGGTCTATGCCATCTTAATAGGGTCTATTTCTAACTAAACTTAACTTCCTATTCTAAGACTTGGTTCTAAATGCAGTTAGAAAAAATGCTTATGTTATACAAACATTTCTATGTCATCCTAAACTGAGATAAGATAGGATTTCAGACATAGGAGGTTTCTGTAGTGAGGCCCCTGGCAAATATGTAAATTCAGTACAATGTAGAGTAAATGCACTTTGATGGGGGACAGCCCAGAGATGGAACTGACATCCTCAAACCAAAAACCAGACAATGATGTTGTTGTTGACTCTGTTATCAGAAGACAAATCTTTGACCGCAATAGAGATGGGACAAATGCTGCGGTTGGAACACAGAGACTGACTGCCTCCACCTGCAAGCCAGTGCCAGACTTTTTCAAACACATGCTGCTTTGTTAGGATCAGCGATCAGTGTTTGTCAGCCGCATTGAGTGTTGTTGATGGTGTTGTTTTCAAATGTCCTGCTGATACTTGGTTCTCGCCTACGCGTATCCTGGATGCGGATTATTAGGCAGGGGCTCAGGTAACCGATATGTTCCTGGATAAAACGTAAACAAGCGTGAAACACCTTATAACACACATGAGTAGAGGGGACACAGAATGTAATACACTTATGAATAATTTCATCACCAGTTGAATGACCTACTGCTACAGCAGGATACCTTTTCCTATTCCCTGCCATTGATGAGTAATACTTTAAAACGCATGACTTATGGCAAGGGAAAGCCAGCCAACAATGAATACTAACGTGTGTCCTTTAACTAAATAAAAATGCCATTTTGATAACAACAATCTAAAACCTTCTAATTCTCAGGGGTTTAAGTGGTCAATTCAACATTTGTTAGGCTGAACAGCTCTCTCAATGGAAAACCAGAGAACCACAATTCATAGTTGTCAGTCATGAAAACATCCTGAGGCAACTGAGCAGCTCAATCCACAACAGACAGTCAACAATCTTTGTGGGCTTACGGGTATTAAGTTGGGACTTAAACATGCAAATGAGTGCTATTGTTCCAAAACCAGAAAATGTACTTGTACCATGAGCCACAACCCAGCGAAGTACAGTCACAGCATCCTGTTGTTTTTAAATTTTAGTCTCTGTGGAAGTGTATAGCTGCAGTCTGCTAAGAGAGATTGAGAATTCATTGCTGGAATGACAAAAAATGGAACATTACATAAGAACATGAGGCTGATCACACACAGTAATTCTGGAGAAAAGAAAAGGTGATTTTAAAATAAAGCAAATTTAACAAGTGATCAGGGATCTTTCCATTTGTGGTTAAAGACGCCTGCCTTAGTGAGTCAGAGCAATAATGTACAAATCTGAAACAGGAAATATTCAGTTATTTACAGTACTGTAGTTACTCTAAGATTTATTGAACAAATACTGCATTGTGCAAAATAATTCCTTCATCATCCCTAAGTCCCTAAAGTGCCTTTCAGTGTCTCACTTTTTATTTCTGCCTGTTAAATTTTTATTTCTTGTAGATTATTCTTTTGAGTCTTTTCATTTTAATTCATCTTATCCTACTGTGGTTTATTTTGGTGAGGTGGGGGGTTCTTTCCTTTTATTGTCTTTTTAACTTTCTTTATACATGTTATGTTTTATGTAAAGTGATTACCTCTGTGTTTGAAAGATACTGCACAAATAAACCTACCTCACCCAACTCTTTCTTTTTTCTTTCTGTCAATGTTTTACTTTGTCCATGTCTTTTACTTCTTTCCCTCTTCTCTCTCTTTCTTTCCCTCTTTATCCTTTTGCAATTTTACTATAGAAACTTCAGTGTTTACATCCTGTGTGCCTTTCAATAAGACCTTGTTTATTCTTGAGAGTGCTGGTGTGGGACTCTCTTACTATCATTCTAGAGGAAATACCATGAGTCGCGTGCCAGTTGCAGCAAACCACAAACCCAAGCTGGGTGGAGAGGGGCATTTTTCATATAAATCATGGAATATGGCTGTGAGCGAGCCATTGCCAGGCGGAGTGAACATCCATAAATAGATTCCCATTGCATGTAGTAACAGCTTTGAGCAACACAAAGGCAGACTGTAGTAACCATCGCCTGTGGTGTATCTCTGAAAAGAGTTCTTATTGCTTCTGTGTGTTGCAGAGATAGTCCAAAGGTATCACCATGCTGTCAAGTTCAATTCATTAATGCTCAGAAGTGAATCTTGACACACTGACACACCTTGGTCTTCAACAAAACACTTCCTCAAAGATTCTGCTCTGTCTACTTACATTTCCCAAGATTGCTTACGTCACATGACATAAATGGAGCTCACTGGGAAATGTATCTAGTGGTGTTATGCTACATACTAAAATAATGTGAGAGGTAGTTCATGCAGACTCCTTGAGCAAGAAAGTGTGACAGTACAAAGGTTGCAAGGAGCAAAGAATGATGTGGAATGAAACTAACCTGGAAGCTAAAGCCACATCGGACAAATCGGTTCCAGCGGTGCATAAATTACAAAGGGAGGAACAGTGATCAGCAGCACAGTCAGAAACAGTAAAAAAAAAAAAAAAGGAGAGTGACAGAGAGAAAAAAATCACATCAGTATGTGTGTAATGCGCCTATTTGGTGTCTTATCAGTGCTGCTGGATGGGTCAAGTCAGGACACAAATTACGCTCCCAGGCTTGGCTGTCTCCTCTCAACTTACACAACAGTTGAGCTACATCTGTTTCTCTTTAACTCTCTCCGTTTCTCTACGTCTTTCTCTCTTTGTCTCTCCTCCAACTCCCAAAGTGGTGTTGTTTCGTGGTGACGTTTGTTGGCCCAAAAGTAGAGTTGCTTTGGTACAGGATGACGTGATGTAGTACAGTGGAACACAATTGATCATCTGATCAGTGGCATGCACAGGCTTTCTATGGGGCAGGGAGGAAAAAAGTGGTACCTCCTTGGTGCACAGAGGCAGCACATTAGCTTAGCATTTGAGTCAACCACAGAAGCACTTGGACTTACCAGAAGGGCACTTGTGCCAACCAAATGCTCACCTGGGCTTACCAAAGCAGCACTTTGAGCAGCCAAAAGGACACTTGAATCAACCAGAGGGGACAAAAGCCAACCAAAAGAGGATTTGGGACAACCAGAAGGATACTTGAGACAACCAGACAGGCATGTGGGACAACTACAAACACCTGGGCTTACTAGAGGGGCACTTTGGCCAACCAGAGGGACTCTTCGGTCAACATAAAGTGCCAACCAGAGCAATTGGGCTTACCGTAGGAGAAGTGGGTGCAACCAAAATGGCACTTGAGCTGGAGGAGCACTTGGGGTACTTTGGCCGAGCAAAGGGGCGTGTGAAAATGCACTTGGGCTTACCAGAGGGGCTCTAGGCTCAATTAGAGGGGCAATCGGGCAAACCAGAAGAACTCTTCTCTGATTAGAAGGGCATCAGAGTAAACAAGAAGGGCACTTTGGCCAACTTTGGGTTGTTTGGACTTAGCAAAGAAGTGCTTGTAACCAGAGTGCATTTGATTTGACTGAATACTCATTTTGGGCTCCGGGGGCGACAACTTTAAGTAAAAATTAAGTATGGAACTATCCATAAACATATCCCTATTACATCATTTTTATTTTAAAAGACACTTTGGCACTAAGAGCTATGCATATCACTTCATCTGACATTATAGACATTAAGTGTTGGATCCAACAAAAAAACTTGATGACTGATTTCCCAAAAACTAATTTTTCTCAGATTTGTAATGGTTTGTTGCAGTCATGCCTTCTCTGTTCAATACTTTGTCATCTCACAAGTCTACAAATATAGGTTATCCCAAGCAGTTAAACAACTTAAAAATGTGCCAGATTAACTGATTAACAAATAAAAATAATATGTTAAAATATGCTCATTCAATTCCCCAAGTGCAGCACGCAGGCTCTGCTGATGCTGGTGACCACCCATGGGTTCTGTCATCCATGTCGACACTTCACTAGTTACAGGCCCCATTGCTTGGTGTCTTTTGGGTCCAAAATCTCTCTGAGACTTATTTGTGTCACCCACAGAGCCCTGGAGACACACCTCTAACACCCACACACACATTCGTGTTCAGGCTTGCATGATAGCTGGAAAAGATAAGTACAGTAGATACAGTAAGTCTCAGAATATTTTGTATTTTGCTATATACATTTTCAGCTGGTTGAGTTGAGTCTCTTTGAAATATGCTTTGTTATTATATAATTAAATCCTTAGGAATGTTATTTTCCAGCCCAATTACACAGGCAAACAGTATTAAGATTGAAAATTCTGAGAAAAAAAGTTCTCTTTGTACAGTAAAGCTATGTAGGTCTTTCATTGAAAGACCTACATTGACAGACTAATCTGGGAGTGTTACTGAACTACGACATCATTGGATTTGATCCAGAATGTGACTGATTCTGTTTTGATGAGCTTTTTGCTCCAATCTAATTATTATTATAATTATTATTTACAGCCAAGGACACTGACTCAACAGTAGTTAGCCCATAGTACATTTTACTTTAAATGATTAAAAGATTTGCATGACTATAAAACACCTCACAGATGTCCCTTGTTGTTATCAGTAAATACTCTTGACGCCTGCCTGTAAGCCAGTCCCTCACTAGAATAGCTGTGTGCTGTGTGTTTTCCCTCAGTCCCTCAGTTCCCTCAGTTACTATACATTATTTTTATTTAATTCTGTTTTTTCCCTCAAATACTTGTATATCACTCACTTTAAGAGACTCATACATACTTTTCTTATTTTCAGAAATGTAACTAGCGTATTGAAGCTCAAACAAGCACACTGTTAATGGGTAAGTACCAGGAAGTGGCAGGTTTGACTATTTGCCACAGTATGCAAGTATTGAGAGTCTTTTGTTTGCAAATATTGACTCAACTGTCCTGCTAAGGTAATGACAAGATTTCATATTTAAGGAGTTCTTTAGGGAAGTTTAATGGCTCCCTTAAATCAAAATGCTCTTGATTGTCTTCCATTCAAATTATGGGCACAAGCAAATACTATCTGGAAACAGGGCAGAAATTGTGAAAACACAAATGCAGCAAAGAGTGGGAACTCCGTGGCATATTACTACGTCCTCACACTGCATCTGTGTCCTGACATGGCCCCAGCCGTCTAACCGCATTTTGCCTTCTTGCACCCAGGGGAACATAAGGATCGCATATGCCTTTGGCAGGAGTCCACACCCACATTCCTCAGCTATGTGCTCACAAGTGTCTTCTCTGCCCCCTCTCCCCCTCTGTCCCACTTTGCTCTGACACCAAAACCTTGGTCCACATTGCTGTGTACCGTAAAGAAATACAAACACAATTTTCTTTCCGCACACAGAGGGAGTTGAGACATAGATTGTGCCACTTTTTCAACTAAGCTGAGCCTTCCAGTTTCTCCTTGGCATACTATTTGCTGTTATGCATGTGGATTGTGTAGGTTTGTCAAGTTTCATGGGATGGGATTCTTTTCAGCTACATTGACTAGATGCTGAAATTTTCTACAAAGTGAAATTCAGCCCTGTCAGAACAAATAGGAGAAGAAATTATGGTAAAGTGAGAAAAGATCTGAGCACTGGAATGAGTCTAGACTGCAACTTCTTAAGAAGACTTCTTAGCCAAGGCTTTTTACGAGACTAGTCCCCAGTGGCTTGTCGAGTTAAAGGTTATCTTTTACTCACAACTCAAAGTCAAAGACACTGGGGCCAGAGAGGCTGTGTAGTTTGCTCTCTCGGGTGACTGGGTTCAGTGGTAGGGGGTGCATGGTGCGGAATGTGGCTGTAAGGAAAAGCCAGGAGGAATCATTATAGGGAAGAAATGAGACGCCAGAACTGGGAGTGCAGCATAGAGAGTAGAGATTTTTCAGTCTTTTATGAAACAAGCCCATGCACATGGCTTAAATCCCCTGTTCTGGGATCCTTTATTCTCCTCAAGTTTTTTTGTGAAATCTGAATACAAGACAAAAATGGGGGATTTATTTCATTCTGCATTATTTTTTATTATAAACATGCTACATTGCAAGTTGCAGAGGGCTATTGGTAGTATAGCAGGAGTTGACATAAACTACTAGTTGTCACTAGACCTACTACACTATGTTGTTGGTCTTGTAACACTACATGAGTCACTTTGACCTGGAAATGTCACTTGGCTTATTAGCTGGGATGAAAATGTGACCTCAGGCCAGACAAACTCAGACAATCATCTCCTGCAAAGCCTGATACCTCTTATTATAATATACCTAAACTTTATTAGGATACAATACTCAGTGCTAAAGAAGAAAAATATAATACCAGATTAGAGTTTTAGGTATAAAATAATTTGTGAACTTAAATCAGCGACTGACTACTCTGGAGCCAGGAATCATTAGTGACTAATATTTTGAAGCCCAGAGGTCTTGCTGGTAGCTAGAGTTTAAAAAATGAGTAGTAGCCATGACTTGTTAGTTTATCTGATTATAAGTTTAAACTTGCCAATTAATTCCTCTAGTTATTTTTATTGTCATGATTATGCAAAAATGTATTGGAAAACATTATCATTATTTTTACATTCATGTATTTAAATTAGTTGTTTTCTTACTTCTATTATGAAAAAACATTATTTTATCTCACCAAATGATATTTCAGACAACCATAACTTTGATTGTAACAAAATAATGTAACGCTCAAACGTCCACTTAAGTCACGTTTGCGCCAGACCAAAACTGCGAGGGGCTGATGTTAACTTGGTATGCAATATCTTTCTCTCTGTTGAATGACAAATTTGACACATCTTTAACACAGAAGTACATTTATTCAGGTCTTAATACATTAATATTGAACAAGT
This sequence comes from Lepomis macrochirus, assembly GCA_024633595.2. NCBI lineage: Eukaryota > Metazoa > Chordata > Actinopteri > Centrarchiformes > Centrarchidae > Lepomis > Lepomis macrochirus. The sequence goes on from JALXJV020000009.1 coordinate 8,604,774, forward strand.
TACATATTCTAATTGATTGCAAATCACAGCACAAGTCCAATTTCTTCCTGTATATAAGTTAAATGTAACAGATTTTTATCTTAAAATATGTAATGGGAACTCTTCCTCTTGTTATGAGGGGCACTTAGTTATAAAATGTAAGTAAAAGTGCAATATCTTTCTACTCATAAAATTATAAAAATTGGTCCAGAATCTGCATTCTGAGCAGGACTTCTCTGACACACTAAATAATATTGTGTTTGTCATTTTAAAAATGCAACATATATTTTTTCTGTAATTTGCTTTTTGATGCTATTTTCTAAAAACTGTAACTGTAACAAGAAATACAACATTGTCAGTTTACAAAAGCTTAGCATATTAATCACTGCATCATCTATTTACTAAATAAACTTCATTTTTTCCCCATATAACTATCTGGAACATAGAGTTTTGACAACAACAACACCATAATATCTCACAGCGCTATGTTACAATAAAATATCTCTGTCATAAGTTCAAAGAACAAGATAGTATAACAATAGCAACATAAAATCAATGAATACAATGCATAGATTCAATCATTTAAAAATGTAGAGATATAATTTACTTAGTACAGCTCTTTTACTTTTAGAGTGAACCCTGTGACACTGACTACATGGATTCATTACAGTTCATCCTGATTTGAGTGACCGGCACAAATATAGATAATTCTGAACATATCACATAATAAAAATGCTAAATATATCACTTTGACTTCAAAGGCAAATGTGGCTATAGTACACTATGGCATGTTTGGGTAAGAAAAGGCAACACCTGGCTCCAAAGCCAAACAGCAGCTTCTTTAGCGGTTTCTCTGCAGGGCCTTTTGAAATGTTAAGAATTTTATTTTATTTTTTTTAAACTTGCCCTGCTCCCTGGCTTGTTTAATGCCAGGGAGCAGGGGTCTCAGATCATGTGTCTTTACTGGCCTGGAGAATGCAAGTTTTAACTTCAACCAAATACCAATACAAATTAAAGATCTTCCCACTCTGGTTGGAGGTGAACTCGTTACTAGTATCACAAATAAAAACCTGCATAATCAGCGCCCTTGACAACACATGATCAGATCGCCACTGATACATGTGATTTCATGATAAACCATACAATAAACATTAATGTCAATTAGGCAGTTTTCAGTTTAGTTTGTTATCTCTAAGCCACTTGGTCTTTCAGTCACCGAACCAGTCGACTTCATGAGAAGCAGTCGTGTTTACAGACACTGTCTTCACAAAGGTAGCCACGATCTTTTACAATATTTGTGACTCTGCTTAATAAGTCACTGACAGGCTGACAAGCTCATTGTTAGTACAGCAGTAAGTGGGAAAAGCAAGTCAGAAAATGCAAATATACAGGCTAAATATGATACTTAACACTTAGTGGCACTTTTCAGGGGCAGCTTTAAAAAATAAATAAAATAGACTTGTTATTAAAAAGATTATTGGAGCTATCAAGTCAAATGTTAAAAAGACATAGAGATAGGTAGAGGTAGGAGGGGCAGAGTGAAAGTGGAGTCTCATTAAAAACAGTAAAAGCTGATCGTATTGACAACATCAGATGGCTCTTTTGGACAAAAATGAATTACACTGTACTAATTTAAATCTGTCACACTAATCTTTTGAGACGACGCTGGATAGGGAGACAGGCTGATTGCTCACAGTGTCTTTAATGACAATCTCTGGCATGTCTTGGACCCAGCCTTGGTGTGAAAACAACAATAGCACTGAGAATATCTTTTATCTACCAACCTACCTTAACCTCTTAACATGCACAGCGCTCCAAAGCATTCAGGAAACCCTACCAATAACAATCTACAGTCACTCTTTTTTTTCTCAACTTCTAAAGAAAAGTGAACCCAGGGAACTGAAAATAAGGAACTCACTGCATTTTTCTTCAAAACTGCTGGATTTGAGTTTCTTCTGGACCGTAGACATTTACAATATAAAACCTTCAAGCCTGCAGTCGATATCTACTTTGTTAGGCACAATAAATAGGCCCCTGTGGTATTAAGGTTCAGAGTGACAAATGACTCAGAACAATTCTGATGTCTGAGTGCAGGTTATGCACCAGCATAAATCTATATCAAGCACAAATAATTTAGGTCTCAAATATATTCTAAATCTAGTAAACCTCTACTCTATCATTTTAATATACATTATTAATGTATGTACAAGAAATCAGAAAGTGTATTACCATCTTACAGCCTGTCTGAGAAGAATCCTCAAGTACAAATCTGTCTACTCAAAGTTTGTTTAAAAGAATCTCATCCAGTTTTCTCTGTTAGCTCAATTCTGCTGCCTTAATTTTTGCTTCCGCTCTGTAAACACTATTTACAGTCTTAGAAAATACACTACGAGACCTGATTTTACAAATTGTATGATGACATTATGTACATTCAGGCAATAACAAAGTGAGTTATTATATAACATAATCTGAGGATCCATTGAGAAGTCTCTCACTTTACATTATGTCAGTCCACAAGCCAGATTACCGTTCATAATTCTTGTGTAGTGGTAATCAGTTTTCACTACACTGTAAATACAAAATGTTTGATTGTGGAAACACAGTAAACAGCATGGTATGAGTTTGTGCACTTCTACAGATTGTGCTGCTGCTGCTGCTGATGAGATGTGTGAGGCAGTGTCACTTGCAAAAATCACAGACACAACCATGTATAGGATCTGTAACCTTGGTGAGTAAACCATCGAGGTGTGTTTCAGTTTGGCTCTTACATTAAGGCAAAATGTTTGGCACTTGGTTTGTACAGAATGTTTGATATTTCAAAAATAATTGTTATTTCAACTTCACCAGTTCAGGGGCTCTAATGGAGATGCTACCCCAGCAGATCGCGATAAGTCTAGGTCTGCTGAAGTGATCTGAAAAAGTATTTTTGAAATCAGAAATGTTGATGGTACAGAAACTACAGGTGAAGTTGGGATGAGAATCCTAAGATACATATTCTGTGATTGTGTGTTTTACCAAACAGCAACAACAACAAGAAGTCAATTCACAAGAATTTTTTCCACTCTACAGTTTCTACCCAGACACCCAGCTGTGCGTGGTGGTCTTCACTCCATGGGAGAAACCTTGTTGGGTCACCATTGGCTCAAAGTTGAAGTCCAGGGAGTCCCCGTCCATCAGAGTTTCGTGGAGGACTGTCTCCATGTCAAACTCAAACTTCTCAATGGACATGTCGTCCAGGTCACTGGGCAACTTCTCTGGGTGCAAGGGCTGTGGCAGGCCCGGTCGGCCGTATCCGTTGGTGTTGAGAGGGCAGAAGCCACCAGGCATGCCTCCCCCGCTGAGGTGGCTGGAGAGACCATAAGGCATCTGCATAGGGCTTTTGGCTGTAGGCAAACGTGTGTTGCCCCCGCTGTGGCTCAGAGACATGAGCAAGCGGCCATTCATAGCTGGTGATGGGGCCGGGGCTTGGCCGTGCACATTGTGGGGGTGAGAGTGAGAGAGACTATGCGGGTGACCGTTACCTCCCCCCATGAGTTTGGCTGCATGCTGGCTGCTGCTGTATGGCGGCAGCATGCATCCTCCGCTAGACTGAGAAACCACAGTGTCTACTGATGGCATGAGCTCTCCATGCTGGTCTGTATCTGACGTTAACAGCTCCTTCAAAAGCCCCGCAGGGCAGCTGTACTGGCCCATACTGGGCCCAAAGCTTGGCTTACTCTCTGGCAGTGTCTGCAGAGACATGGGAGACAGGGTGTTCATTCCTGCTTGGCCATACACACACTTGCGGTACTCCTGCTGGGGCTGTGAGGCCATGCTAGGGGAGCTGTAAGCAGGATACCCAGGGCTTGGCTGCATCATAGGAGAGGGAGAGGACTGGGAGGAGCCAGGGGTCGTTGCTCCTCCTCCAACCTGAGAGTTGTTGGGCGAGAGCAAGTTCAGGTTGTCCAGAAGGTTCTCCATGACATTCTCAGAACTGTGTCCCAGAGAGCCTGTCATCTCTGTCAGACTGGGCAGTGTGGCTGTCATCTTGGTCCCGGGGGCTCCTGGGTAGCCCATATGCACGTCTGCCTCACTGAGGTCATCCTCGGGCATGAAGGGTGAGAGGCGGCCACTCAGAGTGCTGGCATTGGAGCTGGTCCGAGGCCTGAAGCTGTTCCATGCATCAAAGTCGTCGTTGCTGTGGGAGTTGGGGCTGCCAGGCCACTTGGAGTATGATCCTGGACTGTCTGCGCCTCCCTCAGGGCCGCCCTGCAGGGACAGCTGTGGGAAGACAAGGAGACTCTCAATGTACCAATAGACATACTGTACGTGCCAGAAATAATCAGTCTAACATATGTCTTGGGAGAAAACCATTTGCAATACAACAAAATACAATTAAAATAATAATATAAATAAATAAATAAAATAAGTGTTCTTGCTAACTACGATATCATTGTAATAATATCTAATTGAATAGAGAATAGCTAATGAAAGGATGTTCACAGACATGATGACTTTGAGAAACAATAAGAAAATCATTTTAATTAAAGTGTGGATATGATAACCAAACACATAGAATCATTCTTAGCTAATCTCCTTCACGCTCTACTATGCAAACAGTCTAGATAATTGTATTTATTAATTGTAATGTCTTATTTGGAAAATAGACAGACAGTGTAGAGACAGTTCAGATAAAAGAAAACCTTGGCATGGTTCTAAATGTAAATATCAGCAACCTCTGAGCACAAAGGCCTTTATCTATTTACCTTTTTCTTAGCTGCTCTTCCTCTGCTCTTGGTGAACTTGCTGTTGTTGTCCATGGAGACTGCCCTGCGTCGCGGGGACTTGCCACTCTTCCCACCCTCTGGGTTTAGCATCCACCAAGAGCTCTTCCCCGTCCCCTCATTCTGGACGCGAACAAAGCGGCTATGCAGCGACAGGTTGTGTCTAATGGAGTTCTGGAGGAGAGGGAGAGAGAAGGAAAAACAGAAAGCTGGGTGAGAAGCCGAAAAAACAAGAGAGAGTCATGTTTGCCCTTTTCCCCAAACACTTCATATCTGCTTTAGCATACAAGTGCAAATCCATCCGTACAGGTGGTTCTCTCTTAAAAACACACTTGGCTTGACAGCCGACTTACAGTGGAGAAAAGGGAGATTTTAAGGTCAGTCAACACCTTAATGCCATTTGCAATTCAGGGGAACATGCATACACACACACACACACACTAACACAATACGTATAAATAAGTTTACTCAAAAAGCAATACATCCTGAAGAGAGCAAGGATTAAATTGCAGACACTCTTATCTCCAAACAGTACTGTACATGTGGGCCTTTATTTCCTTCACAAAAACAGAGGGGCCCATTGTAAAACGCCATTATAACAACACTCACATTCCACCTGACTACATGTCTTGTCTAAACCAGCACAGAATCAAAGGGAGGAAACAGACTAATCTTTCTTCCTTACAGATACATTAATTCTGCGCTCTAATGTTGCTTAGTGACACCCCCAGTGGAAAAACTCATTTTTGTGCAGGAAGCTAGTGAACCATTATTAAAACACTGCAAACAAGAGCAAGAATATTGGGCAAATGTCTGCTAAGCAAACCACAGAAAGTAAGACACTATTTCTGTCCTACTTTACTGGAACTACTACTGTACTGGGGCACTTATGTTACTCATCTCAGACTTCATTTGTTTTTGAGCTTGTTGATTTTCAAACTCTAAATCAGCCCAAACTGTTATTTAAGTGACCATTTACCCTCAGAGAATAATTTACACCCTTGCTCTGGATCGTTTTGTGTCCGGGCCATAACATGAAGTAATGAGCCTTGGCCAGACACTACTGTGCATGCGTAAGGCTTGTTGTTTTGGAAGAAAGGCTGGAACTCCCAGCACACACACACACACACATGCAGAGCTTAGCGTGCATAGTGGCTAACGTCATCAAGCCTGTTCCTGCTGTGAGTCACTGCTACACATCTGGTTCACAGTCTGTCCTCAGCTCTGCCTTTACCTCTCCTTCTCTCAACCATGTCTTCTCTTTCTTGACTCTGACATCTTGTCCTGCTCTAACCTACGCCATAAATCTTTTCATTGTTGATTAATTTTTTGACTAATTCCTTATTTGTTTAATCTACAAAATGTTAGGAAACAGTGGGAAAATACTAGTCCATAGCCCAAGGTGATTCAAACTGCTTGTTTTGTCCAACAGTTTAAAACCCAAAATAATTCAGTTTACAATGATACACATAGAGAAAATTATAAAATGATTCTCTGCATCTGATAGACTACAAACGGCAAATGTCATGGCTGCTTAATTTAGTGTTGCACTTCCGTAAAGTTGGAGGGAATGGTCAAAACTGAAGCAGAAGAAGCTGAGTTATCCTGACTTCTTTTTAAACACTGGATCCTACATTTCCTATAATATAAATTGATGTAATTTTTCTCAAACTTCGGAGAGCTCCCTTCTGCACCACAGAAGACATTATACAATTATACAACACAGGCTGGGTAGGACTCCTCATGGTCAGTAAACAGAACTCCATGTGTAAACTTTGTCAACTCTGTTTTAATCATAAACAGAATTGTTGTTGACTCATTTTCAGACAATAAACTGATCAATTAAGTGACTAATATGCTCGATCAAAAACTATTCCAAAATGTCTTCTTCTTCTCTGTTGTATATCTAGCTTTACTTCTGTCCATCTCATTCCTCTTCCTCTCCTCAACAGATGACCTCTGGGTCTATGGCACATGGGGGCCCGGCTGAATAGTGTCTCTTCACAAATGAATGAAATTCCAAATCAAATCACCCGACTGCCTTAGCCAATAGTCTCGGGCGAGTTTGCATGATCTGATGGACATGGCAGCCCTTCCCTGATTAACCAAGCAAATGCTTTTCTCCTCCTCTCCTCCTCCTGCACATCGGTAGCTATGACAAAAAGCGAGGAGTAAAGTCTGGTCATGAGCCTCTCTTTCTCATGACCGCTAAGAGTGCTGGTAATTTCAGCTGTGCTGCAACAAGGAATGACTGCAATGTGAGTGCAGACGCCGGGATGTCCTCTTACAGCCCTATATCATCCTGATGACAGGAAGGTGAAATTCACAGCTAAAGTCTCCACTGCAGAGTCTCTGGTTTCTATTTTGGCTCATGTCACAATCAATACACTGGGTGGTTGTTGTGATGATGGAGAACATTTTAAAACCACTTTAAAAGTTTTAATGCAAGAAAGGGAGTACAAGTGAAGGGTCATAAAAACTGATGGGAAATACCAGAACTCGGCAGGACAGTGCCATGTGGGGAGGGTGGCTGAGGGTGTCTGGTGGGGCCAATGGAAATGTGAGTGTGTATGTATGTGTGTGTGTGTGTGTGTGAGTGCCAGGTCATGTTTTTAATGGAATGGCAGTGTGACAAACAGCAGCACAGTATGGTTTTGATTTTGTTGCTCACTCCAGCGCAGATAGCGATATCGTGGTTTGAAAACACACACAATTTAGGATGAACACATGTACCTCAATCACAAGAGACGCAAGCGCACACACATAAATGCACATATGAATGGAAAGAATGACATGATGCTCGCACATTTTTTTCTTTTTAATACAGTCCAGTATATTCAATGTTTTACAAATTAAGAGTATGTTTCTTTTGGATCCTGCAGCTGTATGTGACACTGATTTATCTCTGGCCTCAGTACACAGGAATCTTAACATTCCAGCTAATCACTGTGTTCAAAGTTCAATCGTAATCAGAGTCAACGTGTTAGTATCTCTTAGGAAACAGTAACGGCAGGATTCTCAGCCAGGCAGCCATCACAATCAACATTCCTTAGCAAGGTTACAAAACCCACGATTTCACAGAACTGAACTCTGATTACAATCGCATGAGGACAGTCCTGTCTTGTATAAAAATATGACTACCTCCTGTTCTTCCCACAAAAAATGCATTAAAATGATGGAGACAGGTTTGGGAAATAAACAAAAGATTGTCTAATAATAACAGAGAACCCTGCACTCAAAATAATATCAACACATTAAATGTAATTTGCAATTAATACACTGTTAATGTGAATGAAAACTTTTTTTGCAGTGAGGAATGAAATCATAACAAATGTAGTGACCAGACATTACTGTATCTCTGAAGGCTATTTTATGTAGCCAGATTAAATTTTTTTTTTAAAAACTTCGCTTGTCTGAATGCGAGGAGCAGCACCTCGTTCTCTGAGTCAACAGAACAGAGCAGCACTGGCAAAACACGAGGAAGTGACCACATGAAAGAGGACTGTGACAGGAAACAGAGCTGACTTCCTGCCTCACAGGAAACATGGCGGTCGTGAGGCAGAGAAAAAGGCATGGAATGCGAACCCGCAGAGCAGAGAGCCAAGTGGACACCGCAAATTTGGCTTTTGCCTCCTCCTTAAGCCCCCCCACCCGCCCCCCCCAGAGAGTTTATGTTTAGCAACAGGCACGAATCCCTGATGTCACACTATATTTATTACATGAAAGTAATGTTCAGTTTGTCGTGTGACTGCTGAAACTGAACTACATGACTGGATATGTCATGACTCAAGAAGTGGCAAGTGTGTGTGTGTGTGTGTGTGTGTGTGTGTGTGTGTGTGTGTGTGTGTGTGTGTGTGTGAGAGTGTGTTTGTGCATGTGTGAAAAGGAGAGAGCAAGAGAATGTGTTTTGCGTGTAGCCTCTATTTAAGAAATAGAGAAAGAGAGGTTGTATGTGACAGAGTGGGCATGGATCAGTAAAGAACACAGTGTGCTGGTTTAAACTCCCTCACTGGCAGCACTACTGAAAGGCCACAGTGTTCGGTACATCACCCTCTCCTTCTCTCTCCCCTCCTCGTCTCCTCACCCTCTTTTAATCTCCCCTCCTTCTTGCCTTGTCTCGTCTATTTTCACCTCTTTCCTTCACTTTTCATCTCATGTCTTCTACTCTCTTCCTCTCACCTCCTTTCTCATCTCGTTTCCATCCCTCTCACCTCATCTCCTCTCTTGTTTCCTTCATTCTCCTCTTATATCCTCTCCTCATCTTGTATCCGTCCTTCCAACCTCATGTCCTCTTCTTTGTTTTTTATTCCTTCTCCTTCTCCCCATCTTGTTTCCTTTCTTATCCTGTCCTTCTTTTTCTCTTTATCTCCTTTCCTCTGTTTTCCTTCCTCCCCCTCCTCTACTTTCTCTTGCAGACACAAGCAAAGTACCTGCAGAATACTGGGGACAGATGCTGGCACACTGACCGAGGTGCTGATGCTCTCAGAGCTGCTCAAATGTCAACTCTTCTAATGAAAAAATCCCCAGAAGAGTGCAACACCACCTACTTGCAGGGCTGCTTTGAATCTAGTGAAGCCACAAGTGAAACCTCAGCTGCAAAACCCATGCAGCTATAGGTCTCAAGTGTCTGCAGCAATGCTCCCTCCTCACTGACTGAAAGTGTGCAACAGGTACGAACTCATACGCCAGCATTTCTCTGAGAAGTTTCACATGCATTTACCAGAGACATGGAACCGATGAAAGTGAAAAAATGTGGTTTCCCTGCACTATTTCCACTGAACTCATTAGAGAAACGGTGCTGTCCTGAACAGCCTTTTTCACCTTTAGCTACCCGTGTTTCAGTCTTAACAGTAGGTGTGTTCTTGCACTGTAACTAACTATTTTCTGCGTAATGTCTGCGGCCATGATGAGGACAACCTGTGTGTGTAGCACACCATTCTTAACCGCCAAAGTAAGTAGCCCTAAAGCTGTAGCTTGGTCATGTCTGGAGCTTTGTGCTGAGTATGGCTGAGTTAGAGCAGTGTGGGTAAGACAGAAAATGTGTAAACCTGTAATTAACCTAACACCAGCTCAGCAGGTCAGCCTGCTTTAACAATAGCATGGGGCTGAGCACGCAGCTGCAGGTGAGATGGCGGGGCGCCAAGTGACGGGGAACTACCACTCACTGGGATCCCAAAGTAATCAAAAGATATGCTTGTGGCAGGTTTTTCCCCTTCATGTACTTAGTATTCTGTGATACAGAGGCCGATTACAACTGATTCCATTAGATTATGACGGCAGGTTCGCAAAAGAAGTATCACTGTGGTAAACTGGCTGTAGAGGCTAATCAAAGTGATAAAACCTGGAGGGGAAGAGCAGCGCAGACATGAGCAAGAGAGGCAATAGTTATTTTTATAGAATCAGTTCTTCTTGGCTAAAGATACTATGAGTTGACCCAACTTCAAATCATTTTTTTTGGTCAGAGAGAAAAGTGTCTGTGGTCCCAAAAATGACTGAAAGCTCACATCATATGCCAGATCTGTATTCTTATTTGCTTGAGTAGTATATCACTGTCAGCAAAGCGCGTGCATGTGAACGTGCACGCGCATAATGCGCGTAACAGTCGTGCACGTGAATTAATTTGTGATTAATTTGTGATTAATTAATAATTTTGGATTCTCACAAGATGTTTACAAATGCTTTTGTGGTTATTTTTATTCTTCTGTAACTCTCGGGATGGTAATGAAATAGGTTAGTGATTTTTTTTTTTTTTTGCTCGTTTCAAAATTCAGATGTGTGAGTAATTGTTTTTATTTTCTGTGGTTCTTACGACACGTGAATTAACCTGAACGTAAGGCTCCCGACTGTAACTCTTAAACTGCTATGCGATACTGTAACTGGGGAGGGTAGCCTATGTCTGCAGCCTGTGTCTAGTGACTGAGGATGGGGGGTGAGAATAGAATCACGGCTAGACAATGGTTCGACATGAGCGTCATGAGGCGGATGTATATTAGCAGCGTCTATCTCTGGATAAACTATAGTGTCGGACTAACTGGCATTGTAGGATAAATCTGTGAAACTAGACCGTAGATGCTTTATCTTTAGCAGTGTAATATAAGGTACTTTAGTCTAACGGGCCTGATTGTTCTTCGTTCTTGTTTTAAACTCCAGCTGTGGCAGGAAGGATCGGTAAAGATCGCTCTCATTTATTTAAAAAAAGTGCCCAGAAATATGGACTACATAAAACTTTATGACACCAGCTACTAATATCCTCACCGTTTGAAGAGAGAGTAAACCAAACGCAAGTTCTTTTGCAGAAACAGAATCTCCTTTGTGTTTATTATCCACAGTTATGGTTCACGCCCCCGTATCGTCTTAAAATATGTATGGCTTTTTGTTTGTTTCACTTTTTTATAGCGAACTTCAGGGGAATCAATCAAACAATCGTCTGATTATTTAGAAAGGCTTTATGCTTTAAGCTACATCCTACCACTCAGAGATAATATATCGATACACAGTTTTAGGACTATTAACTATTCAGTCATAAAAAGGCTTTCGAACTAAAAAATAAAACATTTGCCAAGACTTCAAGTAGTGTATACCGATGCAGAGTTTTTCCTGATCTGAGAACTTTACTGTATTGAAATGTCTGTTAGAGACACTGATGATTTTGATTTTAGATTACAACATCCTTTTAGTCTATTTGTGTCAGGTTCTTCAAACAGTGGTAAAACATATTTTGTGAAAATGTTGATTGAAAAGGGTGATAAGCTCATTTCAAAACAGATTGAAAATGTATATATTTTTTTGTGTTGGCAACCATTGTACGAGCAGTTATTGAAAATTAGAAATGTGAATTTCATTGAAGGCATACCACCTATTCTCTGCTTTCATAATAGTATTTAGTCAGTGTAAGAATGGAGAGCCAGGATGTGCTGAAGTGCTGTTAGTCTGCACTTTGTAGTTGGTTAGGTGGGAAAAGACAATAAGATGTGATTTAAGCAGAGACATGTCATCCTGTCTACTATCCTGACATTGAGAGACAAATTTAAGTATCTGAGAAATAAAAAGGCTTTCGAACTAAAAAATAAAACATTTGCCAAAAGACTTCAAGTCGCGTGTACACCGTACGCAGAGTTTTTCCTGATCTGAGAACTTTACTGTATGGTTATCGATAAATGGCTGTTAGAGACACTGATGATTTTGATTTTAGATTACAACATCCTTTTAGTCTAATCGTGTCAGGTCCTTCAAACAGCGGTAAAACATATTTTGTGAAAATGTTGATTGAAAATGCCGATAAGCTCATTTCAAAACAGATTGAAAATGTTGTATATATTTTTTCGTGTTGGCAGCCATTGTACGACCAGTTATTGAAAATTAGATATGTGAATTTCATTGAAGGCATACCACCTTCTTTATGCGATGATACATTGTTACCTTTAGATAAAAACAATTTGTTGATTATTGATGACTTAATGAGTGATGCCAGCAATAACATGGAGGTCCAAAACGTGTTTACAAAATATGTGCATCATAGGAATCTAAGTTGTTTATACCTGGATAAACTTCAGCGCCGCTCACGATCATGTCTTCTCGGCTTTAATGCATGGGCCGACAATGAGATGAATCGGTAGAGTTACTCTTGTAACGGTATTGCTGCCGCCTCTTAGTGGGCCATGTAGAAAGATAAACCCTGACAAACAATGACTGCTCTGCAGAAACACCTATGTGGCAGGCGATGTCAAGAAATAAATCGCATTATCAATGAATCTCTCACACACACCATGTCAAAATACTTCTACACACACACAGTGCCCCATACACTCTAGACTTCTTCCCCAATGTAATAGTGAGGCATAATCTAAATAACATGTATGTGTAATTAGTTAAATGATATATCATACATTTTATAGGGTTTATAAATGTTTGTGAAACACATAAGGGTTATAATATATTATATTTTAATTAATAGGGGTAACTGTAATGTCATGAATTTTATAGGGTTTTACTATGTGTCTGTTTTGCTAACCCCCATCCAGCCACCTCGGGTCATAAAACCCCCACCCTAATAAAAAGCGCGTTCACGAGAGCGCGCGGGGGGAGGGGGGACCGGAAGGGGGGAGGGGGGGTTCGCGGGAGCGCGCAAAGCTGACAGTGATATACTACTTGCTTGTTCTTTGATCAGTATCTGATTTTAATTTTGAAAATTTTAGAGTTGTTTTTTCAGGCAAAGTTCTTGAACGGAGTTTTGAAGCAATAAGTCCAAATTTATTTTGTTTTGGGGGGATTTATTTGCCTGGTTGTTTAATGTCCTATTATTTAAGCTTCTGAATCATAGGAGATAAATTGCCTAGTCAATAAAGCCAAGATCAAGTGACTTAAATTGTAAGTGTCTGCACCTAAATTTTGCCTTAATTTGCTAAGTCAGGGATATTTGGTCATTGGGGAAATCATTCAAACTGGTATGTGGTACCTTATTTAGTGTTTTGTTTTATTGGATATTAGAGGAAACAGTCTGGGTGTATTGATCTGTATTGATCACACATGCTCAACTACACACAAGAAATCTTTCTCTCTCTCTCTCTCTCTCACACACACACAAAAAAACAAAGCAATACACCGTCACATTACTACATTCACAAAGCAATCTGAATAGACAGTGATGACTTCATGTGTTTGCAGTTTGATAGGTTATCATCAGCACCAATATTGAACTGACCGGTGATAATCACTGACCTATTTCTAAAGTCAATACAGCAAAGATCATAAAGGGCAGTGGATATAAAAAGCAGTGCACAGGAAATGTAAAGCCTTGGGCCTTTTTATTATTTATACCCTCTGTTTCATTAAAGAAGTCCAGAAAAAAGGAAATGACTGTTGCCATTAATGTTGCGTAGCAGCAAGCAGCACAGTACAACCCCTCAGGTTCGACTGGTAGGGAAAGCATAAATGTGTCACTGTTTGCAGTGATATAAAAAGAAATCTGTTTGCCACAACTTCTGTTTTAAAAAAGGTCTGAGATTAAAAATGGAAACTAACACTAGGATATGGTTTGAACCAGAAATAGATCATATCTTCCCTCTCCCTCCATCCTGCCCCCTTCCCAGTCTTCTATTCCTTCCTTGTCCTTTTCACTCAATCCTCTGGGACATCATGCACGTACACTACTGGCCACAGCTGATTGCACACTTATGCAAAAAGGGTCCTTTTCTCACCAGCTAACGTCATTCTCCAATAATTCAATTTGGCAAAGAGAGGGAAGTGAGGAGGCCCGGACACAGAGCGCACAGTGTGGAGCTCCTTAAATTCACTTTAGAGTTCTGTGAGCCTAAGTAGCAGTCTATGACTTCCGCGAAAGTACCTCCTCAAAATGGTCATTGTCAGATGCTGAGTTAAATGACCATCGTAAAGCGCAGATGGAAAGGCAGAAAATGCAAGTCATGCAGAAGCAAATCTGTCTGCAAATGCATTTACTGACAGCCTCTTGGCAGGATCTCCTTTTCACAATCCTCTGTAAGGAATCTGAGTGCACCCAACTGCCCTCCCCCCAAACACATACAGCTGAACTTGGAATCCTGAGCGGATGATGATTGGTTCAGCTTAAGATTGATCAGTTTCATAGACGCTGCAGACAAATGATAAATAGGCTGTGAGTGTTTTTTGCATACAATGCGAAGCAGTAAAGCCACTGACACTCCAGGATCTTTCATCGGCGTATGATAGTGTGAGATGGGTGTTGGAGTGTAGAGGCTATTAACAAATTTCCTGCTGCATTGTATCGCACAGGAAGACCTGGCCAGTCCTGATACTGATCCCACTGATGCTTCTGGTTTCTGGTTTCTATGTAAAACACTGCAGAATGAGCCCCTGGATGGTGTAATGCAAGGGACTGGCTGAAGAAAACAGTAGGTTCAAGAGCCACTACTTCCTAATCAAAGCTCTGTAGTCTGACTGGGCAAAACAAGAGGAAAAGGAAAGAGAGGGGGCCTTGTCCAGGTAGGCTTTTCCAGCAGGATTACAATGGCGGATAAAGCACTTAATGTGCATCTTAGAAACAGTTCCCCACTTATGATTTGCCCTCATTATGGATCCAAGCAAACAGAACTTGGTGAGAGAATAATAAACCATCTGCTATTTCCTCTGGTTTGGCCAGGTCTGACATTCTACACATCAGACCAAACGAAATCTTGCCTGAATGAGCGAGTGAGTGACTGTATATTCAAACTTTAAACTACAAAATCAACAAGTCAAACAGTCAAAAAGCAGACCAACCTTTTTTGTGTTTATTGGCTATAAGCCTTGAAATCCAGTCTGGTTTTTGTTTGTTTTCAATTCACCAGACCAATAAGAAAAAGATGAGAGGTTGACTAAAGTTAGTTCTTTGGCAATTAAAATCTCTCATTTCTAAAAACAATTGCTCCACCTCAGTAATTAAAAAACATCTACACATCTAAAACAGAAATCAGATTTCTTTACTTCATAACAATGGTCAAGTCAATTTAATTTTGCATTCAGCTGCTCTATGGCAGCTCTGTGGAAGAAATAAGGAATGTGGACTTTATGCTGGCTGAAATATATAATTTATAATTTATTGACTTTTCATTGCATTGTAATGATACGATTATATCATGTTTTCATTTAATATATTTATGTTACAAGGTAAAGTGTTTTATTGACCACAGTGCCCTTTTGTCCCATGACCTGGAAGGCCCAAAAACATTGGCTGCAGTGGTGAGAGAGTAACTGACAGAATGATTCACGTCCCTTTCTTGTATTTTTTTCCTGACTATTTATATGTTGTTTATGATACACTACATGTACTTTTAAAACAATGTCCCCTTAAAAGCGCGTTATCAGTAATCAGAGCTGGTGGGTTTACATGCAGGGCTCTCTTGTGTGCTCAATGATTTCCTGACTCAGACTTAAGCAGCACGCAGCTCATGTGTACAGACAGGGACTGGGTTGTGCTAGCTAAGCTTACTATGCTAAAATATGTGCATGTGTTGCTATGTGCAACACAATGTGAGTCTGTAAATGCACAGAGCTGTGTCTGTGGAGCAGGGATATTTTTCGCCTCTGATCAGCAGAGCGGCTGGGCTGGGCTGCTGCCTGCTTTGCCTGGATAAAGATGCAGTGTGTGGACCACTGCTGGGTGCCTGTGTGACGGCCTGTGCCCATAGGCCTGACCCACCATGGGAGGAAGGGAGGGTAGGCGGAGTGTTCTGGGGGGTTATATTTATACGCTTGTTACCCCAGTTCAACCTGGCAAACACGGGGATACCCCTGAGCTGTTTTTATGGCTGGATGTTGTTTCCAATAATAATTCTCCATTCAGTTGAGGGGATTTCTCATTCATTTTCTGTGTTGTTTCAGTACAGTACTGACATAAGTTAGTTCTAAACCATCATGAAAAAGGCTGTATACCAAAAAATGTGCATGCGTAATAATGGTAAAATAGAGAAAAAATATCCATTGCAAATTAGCACTTAAAATTGTGTTAAAGAGGGCACATATTGTCTATAATGTTACTAAATGACACTAATATCAGTCTGAAGTCACAAAAAATATAATGTTGTTTTTCCAGAAAACGAAAGAGATTGCTTTAAAAGCAGACTTCTTCATAGCTTTTTTCTCTTTGTGGAGGTCATTTTCTTGTGTTTTAATAGAATGGTTGTGTTTTAACATGGTTATCTTCAAAAGATATCTTCACGTTTTGAAATGCAAAACAGTTTGTTTCACATAAAAATATGGCTTTGTTTAACAGTTGCATACAGTTTTTTTTTTTTATTATCACAAGCGTCCTTGTTATTTGGCCTTGTTGCTATTACACCAATGCCATTAGATGACACACGTTTAATATATAATAAGTGTGTTGGTATGCTAAATAAAGTTATCTTAAGGAAAGTGGCATTGTTCTACTATGTGTTCATTTTGCTGGTTGAAAAAAAGTCCAGGGATCTCCTCTGAAACTAGTGGATCAATATATATGACTACAGAAATGCTGGCCAAAATTTAAAATCTCCTCCAGTGAAAAAAACTTATCAGTTGTGGTGAAGGCTCACATTTTTGTGAAGGACAGTAGACAGCAAGTATGACATTAAACCAGGTCACCAAGACCTGGACTTGGCATCCCAGTAAAAGGTGCCATTAATAAGCTAGCACAAGTACAGGTCAGGACAGGAGCTGCACATGAGTAAACCAAAGCCTCACTCCAGCATTTACTTTAGCTCTATTCACATAAAGTCCATACAGTAACATTTGGCTTATTATATCTCCATATGAGTATTTAAAATGATAAGAGGAAGAATGAAAAAAATGAGGGAAACACTGGAAGAGGAAGAAGACACAGAATCTGGCGTCACGCTCAGTGTTGCTTCCTCTCGTGATGACATCAGTACCCTGGTACTGCATACCTTGTACTGCTTTCAAAGCACCCACTTCCTGTCACTCATGGGCTGTAATCATAGGCTGAAATGTGCATCTCTTAAAAGGAACAGGAGCAATAACTCAGATAGTCAATTGCTGCAGCCAACTACATGTGTATACATATCATACTAGACAGATAATGTTAATAACAGTAATAGCAAAGGACCACTTTATTATGTGCAACATTTTCCTGAGATCAGAGTTTTTTTTGTCCCCAGGAGAGATAGAGAAAAAGTATTAGCTATATAGACTTTTTTTACTCATATACCCACATTCCAACTTTTCTAATATTTCTCACCTTTTGGTAAAAGTCAGTGAAATAATTATTACAAGTAATGATTCATCTGAATACAATTACAAATGAAAGTATCTTGAAACAATGAAAATAATGATTCTTGATGTCATGATGTCTTAACACCTGATGAGTCGTCAACACATTGCGTTTTTCTTTGGTATCTTTGTTGTCAATTACTTCAATCACGACACGAATGATTCATTGAGAGAAATATTTGTCCACGTGTGGTTACACGTCTAATCTGCCTGACTGGCATTGTCATATTTTCTAGACTCAAACACAATAATCCTGAATGGGGAGCCACACTGTAAAGTAAAGAGGCCATACTGTACAGTACATCTACCCTCAAAAACAGTACATCAGTGTTTATATCCAGTAGCTATTAGTGATAAATAACAAACTTGCTTCAGAAATCTAATTTTGACTTTTTTTGTCCTAGTAGAAGCTAATGCCAAGTGAAACTTAACTGCTGGTAACCTCTACTCATGTGAGGCGTTTTTTTATTTTTATAAACACTACGTCAGCCAAGAGCCTTGCTATACAACAAAGACAATAGTGCTGCAATGTTGTAAAAACCAATGCAAACCAAAACTGAACACTCCTCAGGGCGGTTCAGTAACATTGTTAGGCACTTTGACCTCAAAACAAACTATTAGTTCCAGTGACAACAGCAGCAGGGAATCCGCTACAGCACTTCTGATTAAAGTCCATATTTAAATTTCCACCTATGCCAGCCAGCTGCAAACCTCCAGTAAGCGTTCATGTATATGAACACATTGACACATGCTTGATTACATGTGTGATTGTGTGATAATGCCGGGCCAGTCTGACAGGCACCGTGCATAATCGCTTTAGGGCGGGAATTGCACAACAATGTGGGTCTGGGTAATGCCTGTGGTTTGGGGCCCTCAGCAGTGAGCGGTCCCGTAAAAGTGTTGCTCTACTCACTCCTTGTGTGTCTGCAGCCAGTTCACATCCACACATAAGCTATGAGGGGACACCACATTTTTCATGTGTGAAGAATCATTGAGGGCTTTCACTTCTCATTTGAATGGTGAAATTGTTCAAAATCCATCCAACAGTTCCTCTTCTCAAGCCGTAAAACAATGCGGAGGTTTTCCTGTTAACCCCACAGGAGATTTTTCCAAGTTTTCTGACTGATGAGAAGTTGTGATGGCAGACAGAGCAACAGCATATTCTGTGAAAAAAACTGCCATGCCTGGGCAAACCCACTGCCAAAACAGATGATCACATGCTCTCGGCCTGCTACTACCAAAATCCACACTGAGAAAAACAAAACAATCTGACTCATCCTAAATGACTGTTTACCTGACTACAGTGCTGGATGTCAACTCTATTTTTTTCAACACAGTAAAGCTGCAGCCTGCGTGGGCACCTCTGTTTCCTCTGTCCTTTTGAATGAGGCTCTACTCTCTGCTGGTCTCTGGACACTGCACTCTCAATGATCTGCCCTCTGGTTTATAGCCAGAAAAAAAACCTGACAAAACAAAACACTGGCAAGAGTGCTGCAGGGTTATGTGATGCCAGTGTCTGTGGAAACACCCATGTAGACGTTTGACATGATTTGCGATTGACTAAATTAAATGGGCACTTTACGGGGATTTTTTTGGGTCCTTCCCAATGAAATAAAGGCTCTGTAAGTGTGAAGTTACCAGTTGTAGCACCTGCTGCATTACTAAGAAAATTTAACATGCTCATATTATTCGTCAGCTCAGTGAACACCCCATTTTAATAGATAATTCTCAAATTAAGTTTAACTTAACGTTTATATGTTTTAGAGAAATGTTGGGGTCCAGTTGCATTTTGGATTTAGTTCTACATTGGTAAAATACCTGCACTCTTGAGCTCTCAATCTAATGCATCTGTTTTAAAGAATAAAACAATGTAAAAACATTCAAATAATATTGTAGAATAATATAAATAGATAATAGGTTATCTAACTTGACAAACGTGATTTCTTTTTGTCTGTGAAATATTCTTAAAATTCAGTGGATTTCAAAATGATTCAAATACAACAGGTGTATAATAGAACCCAACTTTCTTTTTCTGCTGTGACAAGCACTTAAACTCATTACACAACATTTCTAACAATCACAAAATGTACTAATAAAGGATTTGAAAGGTGTTTTTTTCAGCTGTCTCCTTGGTAGCTCAGATTGGTGAAGCCAGACAGTTCTTGAAGCAGGAAAACCCTTGACTGACTAATGTTTGGCAGACCATCAAAAAGCATATCAACAGATATAATGTGGTTGTTTTGTTCTGCAGAACAACATTTATGCAACATAAATCTTTAAAGTAACCCTTTTTTGTATGTTACATGGGTTCTGCATCTTTTGTGAACATCTGAGTGACCAAAATCATTACATCTGTAATCCAGTCTGGCAAGCAGACCAATGACCTAACCAAATCTGAACTTTTGCAGGCAGACATGATGTGGTATGTGTCTCACAGCTTCTGTTGTTGCCTGTTGGCTTCCTCCCATGATACTCAGGACATGCTGTTAATGGGTTACTGTGAAACAATGACCCAGACAGCACTAGCACGTGCAATCAATTGTCAATACTCGTTTGAGGTTAAAGTGATTGGACTTCATAGCTACAGAATGGCTGGCTCCATAAATAAACACACATGGACCACACGCAGGCATAAACACCATTCGATATCCTTACTGTGCCACACTGACCTGCTTTCCTGCCGTGATGTTATTTCAGTCTGTTGAGGTTTGGGCCAGTGATTAATGTCTTAAGATATTTCTTGGTAGAGGAAATGAGAGACAGGCAACAGAAAGTACTAATGCCAGGGCTGAGAGGTAAACAGATGTGGAGCAGGACTGAAGGAAAACATGAGCTTGTGAAATAATCTGTGGGGCTACTAGTTACTCACTATTACTCAATAAAATCAGTGTGGATGATATATTTATGACAATATTGTTAAGAAAATTGGTAGAGGAATATCACTCATTAGAACATGTTCCTCTTATCTTAACCCAAGTGACACAGGAACTGGGTTTTGTCTCACCTTGATTACTGCTCAGCAGTCTGGTCGGGGAAAGTCAAAAAAAATCGGTCTAAGCTCCAAATAGCTCAGAATAAAGCCATATGACCATATAGGTATCATTAGAAATGAAATAGTCTTTGGTTTGATCTTTAAGGTTGTCACCTTAAGTTTTTGGAACTTGTGATGGGCATTTCTGCTCTTCTGACATAATACAGACTCAACAATTTGTCAATTTAAAGGAATGGGAAAAAATCAATACGTTAACTGATAATGAAAATAATCATTACTGCAGTCTGATTATCTACCAGGACATCTTACACAGAGCAGATCAAAGACAAACAAGCGGCGTTCATCAATACTCGCAGCTGGTTTTTAACACCAATAGTGTGCGAGATATGGTGATTCAGCACATCAAAGCACTAAGTGATATGAAAAGCAATGTGGGAAATAAAAGGTTAGAAGGAGATACTAGATTAAAATCAGCGGGGGAGAACAGAAAATTCAGAATATCACGCCACAATAAAAAATATATAAACGCCTGTGCTGGAATGTTCCCTGTGTCGGCCTGTCTGTCTGTCTGCCATCTTGTCTGTGCATCTGCCAGCAGAAGGGCTTTAATTATGAGGCCCAGGTTATGTGCACACACACACACATACACAGGAGACTAGCGTCCCACATATCTCTAACACAGTGCCTCACAGTTCCGCTGACTAACCAGTGGCACCAGACTTTGGCCTGCGGCTCCCTGATTCCAGTAAATGTCTTGTTATGCAACTCCCAACAAGTGTCACCCAGTCTGAACTTAGAGCAATCTGGGAATATGCTGCTCTCTCTCTCTTTCTCTCCCTTAATTTTTCTCTTAAGACAGTGACCAGTTAGCTCCTTGTGATTTGACCGATGGGGGGTCCGTTAACACTTCAAAACGCTTAAGTGTGCACTGCTTTGTGCAGGGGCAGAAAACCAGGAATGAAGAGGCAGGCAGCGCAGGCAGGAAATGGGGAGGAGGGTAAGGAGAACTCCTCCAGCTCTTTGCCTGAGAAACACAGCTGCCCCTTATGTCTTGGGGCAATGCCAAGGTTGGACTCCTCGAGTCCCTCAGGGGGATGAGAGGTGTGTGTCTGTGTGTGTGTGTGTGTGTGTGTGTGTGTCTGTGTGTGTTGAACCAGTAGAAACAGGAGGACTGCTGTTCTATCCAGCTCCCTTTCCTACTAACAAACATTCAGACCCTGTGAAACAAGCAGTTTGTGATTGGTGATAAAGTACAACCAGCTTTGTATTCACTCAGGATTAGAATGCTTTAATTCTTAGCTTCTGTATTTCTTTCCGTATTACCAGAGTCCATGGGAAATACATTCTAAATAGCACAAAACAATTACATACACCTCTGCATCTGCACTCAAGAACAATCTGTAAACAATAGTTAAAACAAGTTAAACCATCTCAAATTAATGCAAATAAAAAATATATGAAATACATAAGAATCCATCTATTAAACTTAAGCTAAGTTAGAATGACATTTAATATATGTGTTCAAGTAGAGTTTGGCAACATATACCACAAGACAATAGATATCTGTCAACCAGCAGAGATTATGCTAAACCAGTACCAACGTGACCCACCCATTAACACCCTTTGGTTGTTTTAAACCATCGCTGACAATGTTGCACATCAATGAGCCAGACTGCTTGATGGGTATTTATTTTGCAGTAGTTTTGCATCAATTTAAAAAGACTAGTTCAAAGCTGAGTAATCTTAGCTGAGAGGTTGTTGCATAATGTAATGGCTCTGTAAGCTACATGTTGTGTTGTTTTCTTCAGTATCGTTATATTGCTTGTATTTGTACAATGGCAAGTTTATAATGCAGTCTCTGGTAACCTTTCTTGTACCAGCTGAGCTCAATGAAAACAAGCAGTGGGGGTAAAAACAAGAATGATAAATCAGATGGGCCAATGCATCAGCCGATAATCTTGCCTGTATCAATCAGTCTGTAGTCAGGTTCATGGAGTTTCAGTTTCTTGACATGCGCATAAATTCCTTGTGGTCACAGCAAAAGGCAAAGTGAAGCTTGAAAGTTATGAGATGCTTCACATATTCAGATGGACTCTTTATATTGTCAATGTAACAAAATTAAAAAACACCACTCGCATTCTGAATATCAGTCACCAGTCAGGTCCCTAGAATGGTGAATTGATTATAAATTGAAATTAGGGATACAGGTCCTGTACTCCAGATTCCTCACACACTCATATCTGAACTGCTCCCCTCTGTGATACCTACATTGTTTACTGTACTAAGAGGCATTGAAGTCAATGGGTGCATTTACATGGTAATGACCCTAGTGTCACTTGCTGTACAATCTGCTTGGACCCGCGTGTTTGTCTGCTCCGCCACAGTTTGTTTTGAGATCCGTGGGAGTGTTTACCAGCGTAGGCTGAGGAATTTCAGGTCAAGAGACCATCGTGTACAGAGAAAACCTACAACCGAATTGATCTGGATACTGACATCAAAGAGTACCTGAACCATCCAGCTCCACTGGCTGAAACCAAATATTTATCCTGTGGTGACGTACGTATAGTAGAGATATACAAGAAAGAACAGATTTTTGGCAGGTATGCGAGGATCCTTGTGTACTGTATATATTGTGCTGTATTAATGCATGTGTGCAATTTGTGTGTGCTGCACCCTAAAACACACATACATACTCTAAATACATACATTAATAACATTTTATGGCATGAAATAAAGTAAAAAAACAGGCAGTCTGCTGGGGAACAGGACATTTTAGAAATGCAGAACCAGCTCTGCAGAAAGCTTTGGTGATACATAATTTGTGCCATCTGTTCTTCTTCCTGTTGGATGGCATCCTGTGCCAGGCCCAGTGTCCAGTCCACTTGGGAACGCTTCTCCAAGCTGGTCCCACCTGGCACAACTGTCCTCAAAATTCACACTGTCGCAGACGGCCTGAGAAGTGTGGAGGCTGTCATGACTCAGTTCAGACACGACCGACTGTGGAGGATCTGCAGCACTTAGAAACAAGCTTGGCCTCAAACAATTACGGCGCAGACAGCCTTAATCATATATTAATGAAAACTTAATGTGCTTCAGCCCGTTCACCTCAAGTGAGCCCGTCTGTTTAGGGACATGGTTAAAGAGTTTGAACGTAAAGAGAATTTACAGTCAGTGGTGCCTAGAAACAAAGCATTTGTGTTGTGACTTGTCATCGTGATCACTGTCTTAAGTACAAAAAAAGTATGTTCAACCAGTGAATCCAGTCACTATTTTCCACAAACCATAAAACATGTATAGTTCTCATTCTGGAAGGTTCGCAGAGTTAAAATTTAAGATTGTTTGTTTTAAGGCCTTTTGCTTGAATGCCTAGAGTCATTTTGGAAAGCTGGTGTTTTGGAATGAGGTATACCACACAATTTACATATTTTCATGTTTACAATTAGTCGTGTCCCCTCTAGCCAAGAGAAAATATAACAAGGCAGTCAAAGATGTAAAAGACAACCTCCTCAGCTCCTCTCTGCCCCACGCCCTGGCTCATAAGTATGCTTGCTCTGAAGAGACAATGTGCGATAGCCCCCCTGTGTGGAACCGAGGGGCGCGCTATGAATAACTCCCCTCACAGCAGTGAATGGCACTTTGCTTTCCCACAGTATTACTCAGTCTACACCCCCAACATGGCAGGATAAGCAGCAAGCCCAGCCGGTGGCTGAGCGCCCCTCTCCAAGCCGCCAATCACACAATAACTGTTAAATGGACGGAACATAACTGAGAAACTTCACTGTTTATATAGGTACATTAATGATGGCACAAAGAGATATTCCCAGTCTTTGTCACTGTGACTCAGTCACACGCTTTATAAAATGTAAATGATCTACTAATGTAGGGAATGCTAAATACAGCTGACTCACAGTCGCTTGTCTGAACTGCACTGTGCCATATAATAACTTCCTAATTACACTGTAACCAGTGAGTATCCCTGAGTAGTATCACTGAGAGAGTGTTGACCACAGAGTTGTTTTATGTTCATTGAGGAAGTTTACTTTCTCATCAAAAATGCTTACATCGTTTTAAATTATAAAAAATAATCATGCAAAAGATGGTCTTTTAAGATCTTCTAGAGCCAGCACCAGCCCTGTTTTTTTCTATGTTGATACTCCACAACCTCAGACTCTACGTAACTAACTGTAGGTGTTTGTGTTTTGAGGTGTTGCCTTACCACAACCTACCTATGGATTCTTTATTATCCTTGGGTCCTCACAGATGTATTCAGTTCTAATTTCCCACATGAATCCATGGCTGCCATAACAGGGACACACACACACATACAGTGCACTCTAAGTTTGGTTTGTTTGCCACTTTGGTTAATGGAGTGATCAGAAAAGCACATTGTACATACAAATTAAAATATCATAGAGTAGGATAGATGTAAAACCTTTGAAAGTACCTTTGAAATGTTGCTTTTTCCTTAAAAGACCAAACCTATTTGGACAATTTCATCACCCTAGCAACGCGTCTGCCCAGTGCCTGCTTTGTTTAATGTGTGTATTTCGGCCGCACTGAAGGGGTTTTTCCACTCTCATATAACTTGACTGACAGGACTAGGTTTGAAAGCTCAACATGACTTCTGTGCTTTTTTGTAAACAATTGGTTCAAATGGATGAATAAGTAGCAGGGTGTTGTTGAAAACAGCATTTGTGCCCAGTCAATTGTTCAAGAATTGCTTCAAAAAAAAGCAAAACCATGGCAAAATATGAAAGTTGTGACTGAATTATTATTTTTCTGTCATCTGTCTATGTGATTCAGTATGACCTAAAAAAAGAAATTCTTATTGCCATTTGTGACTGACACGAGTGTGTCATCTCTCAGCACATGACTCAAACACGGGAGTCTGCTCTGACAGGGGAAGACAAAAAAACACTCCACAACTGCTTTAAATTTCATGGGCGACCCAGACAGCCTATTACAGAGGGAAGCCGTAATAAATCTCTCACAGTGTGAATACAGGCTCGATATGACTTCCCACTGGGAGAGTAGACTGTCATCAATTTATTGTCAGACACCACTGAAACTATGTGTCTCTAAGGGGAGGTTTACGCCCTTCAATAGTGTTCAGTGGGAGGGCCCGTCACACCACATCAGAAATTTTAAGTCCCCTCTTGTGTAATATTTTGGACAGTTTCCAGGACACATGAATGCCTTTGGTATCTCCTTACGACACCGACGTCCAAAGACAACTTCATTCAAAGCACACACTCTTATGTGGAAATGTGTGATTAAGCCTGGAAATCTATCATAAATTTTTAAATATCAGCAAAGAGAGGAGCTGTCAAACATATCAAGCCAAAACTCACAGCATTTATGAATAGCACACTGAGGGAAGCAATAAAGCAAAGTGAAAAAACCCTGTTGAGTCAGCAGACTCATATAAATCACATACTGCAGGGAGAAGTCAGATGACTGTCTAAGGTAATTGTAGCAATTGGTCAGTTTACTGACGTGCCATGAACTGAAGATGACGATTAAGGAATACATGGTTTCACAAGACCATGAATGAGAGAAAATGTTAAACAACATAAAGGATCCAAATATGCAAATAAGATCAGAAATCCCTGCAGGAGATAAACATAGATGATGGAGATAAAAAAATAAATAACCCTGGCCGAAGAGCATTGGTCATAATAAACTGACAATCAAAAGGGTTAGGGTCAGAAAAGACAGAAATTCCTGGAGGGATGTTAACGTGATCCCACATGAGATGAAAAAACAGCATAAAGCACAATTGAGTCCCTTTGAACCCACTGTTAAGTATCACAGACAGACCAAAACGCCCCGCTGGAAAACTTTATACAAGAACTGGCATAGACAACTGTTTATCAGACAGCAGTCATATTCAGCGTTCATGTTGTGAACTCCCACCACGCACACTCACACTCATGCAGTGTGCGTCCTGGATAAAAGTAAAGAGAGAAAAAAAACATCAACGTACCTTCCAGCCAGCAGAGCTATTGCTGTCTCCTTTGTCCTTAAAATAAGGCACACTCTTCACCATCCAGTCATAAATCTGAGACAGAGTTAGTCGGTTCTCAGGAGAACTTTCAATAGCTTTGGTTATGAGGTCTGCATATGACATATTTCCCCATGCGTTTCGTCGGGAGGAGCTGCTCTTCCTCTGGGCAGCGGCGGCAGCTGCGGCCGCCGTGGACGACGAGCCGACCGGGGAGGACAGCAGAGGCACCTGCTGTTGCTGCTGCTGCTGCTGGTGATGATGATGATGATGCGGGAGTTGCGGGTTCGGGTGCTGCTGATGTTGCTGCTGATGCTGCTGATGTTGCTGCTGCTGTTGCTGTGTGGGTGGCTGGTGGACGCAGTTCTCCTGACACTGGAAATCAGTGCACAGGATGACAGGCTTCTGCTCCGTAAAGTCCTCGGTCTCCTCTAGCAGACTAAGGTTGTTGATGAACTCGGCGTTGCCGGTGGGCTCCTGCTTCACAGACGGCACCGGCGAAGACGTGTTGGAGTCACCGGGGTTGATGAACTCCGGCCGGGGCAAGGGCCAAGTGCACGACCGGGGCCGCGACAGGGGCTCAAATTCCGGGTCGATTTCCACCAGGTGTGGCTGCTGGGTCGCTTCCGCCATGGTCGATTGGTGACGGAGCCAAGTGTTACAATGTCATGTAAATGTGACGAATCTGTCACTCCTCAAAAGTAGCAACTTCGCCTTTGAAATGTGAGCGAACACAAGACAAATCTGTCCGGGAAAACCGTGCTCCGCCTGGGCGCAAAGTCTACACTGAAAGTCACATCCCAAGCCGGTAAAAATCTGTGTTAAGAATAATAAAAAGTATGTTTCTAAAAAGGCCTCTCATTTGAAAAACAGTTGTCTAAGTGTCCACAGTGTGTTGACCCTCTAGTTTGTTTTTGTTATCCAGTCGTAGTGATGTTCCGTCTGCGCCCCGAACAGCCTGTTGACTCTGTGTTGTGCAGCATGTGAGGACTTACTGGAACTATCATTTGTCAGCTGACACCGCCCACATTTGATTGACACGAGAAGGGCGCCAATGAATGGCATCGACAGAGTTGGTCCTTGTTTTCATTCTTTCCTCTAGTAGTCTGAGGGACCAACATTGAGCTTTTCTCTGTCAACTACTTCTCTGTGTCTGAAAATAACGTATCAGTTCACCAGTAATTGATTTTAAAATAAAATGTGGCCTGTTGTTTTACACGTTTCGTCCAAAGATTAGTGATTATATCCATTGCTTTTCTCCACCTCTCTAAAGTTTGTGTTTGAATGTGTATTTTTGTCATCCCGTTGTTTGATAAAATTATTTTTTTTGAGAAAATATGCTGTCAATTCGCAGCACAAACCTTCAGGTAGGCCTAAATATAGTTTCTGATAATTCATCTACTATCTGTCATTTATGGGAGATGCCAAGTTATTTTTTATCATGTGCAACTTAGGCTACTATTGAAACTGAGACAGCAACCCAATAGCCTACTGCTCCTTATGAAAAGGCTTTATCAGTTTCTGAATTAATTATCTACCCAAATACATACTACTGTTACTACAGCCATTAAACTACATCTTAAAAAATAGGCCTACTGATTATACAATAGCCTACTTCTGAAAATAAAAACAAACATTTAAGAAAAGGTTGATTTGATTTTTACTGTAAAGACACAAGAAAAGAGAGGATCCTCAGTGCGTGGTTTGGTGGACTAGAAGCTGCTTCTTCAGCCAACTGTGGCCTTTATTGACATCTTGTGGCTATTGTCTGCCATTACAACTGCACGAGACGACATGGGTGTAACATCAAAATCTGTGACCCATCAGTATATGTGATACAAATGGGAAGGAAATCCGGGCTTTGTATCTAATGGGTCACAGATTTTGGTGTCACACCGGCATCTAATCTCTTCCGCATTCAGCTCAATATTTAGGCTAGTCGGCTTAACAACACACTGAAAGACGTGGTTGATTTTTTTAAAATTATCACCAATGTGCTATTTTGTTTGATTTAGCCATTTATCAGCTACCCTGTGCTGTAACTTATCATCTGTCAAATAAAATGCAGTTGGCTACTTTTGTTCCAACGACACAACAGCACAATATCTCTCATAATGCTTTAATTTTGGGTTCATAATGTATTGTTTCCCTTATAGTTGTCCTTTATAATTCCTCCATAGAGCATGACGCAACTCCTTGTGCGCTTGCTGTGAGTAGAGTGCGCGCTTTCACGCACGCCGGAGGCTACCTGTTGCAACAGTCAACACTAGACGTTGTTAAGAAAACGGAAGCACAGTAAGACATTCAACTTCCACCTCGCTATGGATGAATTCGTAGGACATTTGTGCGTTGTCCGCATTTCCTGAAAATCTTAGTCAGCCTACATTAGATGCTCATGTGGAAACTTCGCTTGGTAGAGGTGTAGGTGTGTAAAGTCAGTGTATTTGACAAGGTCGAGCACATCGCGTGCCCATGTGGAGCTACGTGCATGACAGCCGGTTGTACAATAAACGTTTTCATAGTTGCTCTATGTGAGGAATTACAAAGATTAAGATCCACACGAGTGAGGAACCGCAAGACAAAGAGACTACTACAGGTGAGAATGTGTCCGGATCTGCTTCTGCTGCATCTTTGTTTCTGTGTATTTTAATATGTATATTATATTTTAAAATTATGACTTTGTTATAGTTTTATATCTCAGCAGATTTTTACAATATAAATACAAGCACTTCCAGTTTTGTGTTTGTATTTGAATGTGAAGAGATAATGTCAAGGTTGTTTAAATAACTATAACTTTTCGGGATCACAGTATCTTTTGAATCATCATGGCTCCACATCCCCTAATCCAGCCAATTATCGACTTCTTAGCTGGAGCAATAGGTGAGTTTCCCTAAATTAATCAGCCAAATCTATCTATCTATCTATCTATCTATCTATCTATCTATCTATCTATCTATCTACTGCAGTAATAAGTTCTATAAATTAATTAATTAATTTGTGTGCTTCAACTCTTTCATGGAATTTTTATTAAAGTGAAACTATTACTACTACTACTACTACTATTAAGATTGTTTCTTGATAAATTGTTTAATAGGACACATACAGCTCTTCCAGGAAGAAGTTATGGGGTCAGCCATTAGTTTGTATTGTGTTCAGTTGTGTATCTTCAAAGTCATATCCAAAAACAAAACTTTTTTCTGGCTGTATTTCTAATGGCCAAGTGCAATATCCAAATCACATTATTAATGAATGTGTCACAACATAACATTATAAATGAAGCATTCTGGTGCAACAGAGATGCCCTGTACAAACCATATTCTCCAGGTGAAAGGGAACTTGATTGTTTGTTACAGACTCCAGCAAAAACCACATCATAATTTTCATATTTTATTTCAGTGAAATTAAAAATCATCATTCCCACTCACAGACGCAATATCTGTCAAAATAATTGCAATGTGTTTTTGTTGCATATCGTTCAGCCCTAATGCATGACAATAATAAAGGGTTCAAACTTCTCGCTGAAATCTGCCTTGGGCACAAGACATCTCTTGAAATCCTTTCTCAGGTGGTACAGCTTGTGTGCTGAGCGGTCAACCGTTTGACACCACAAAGGTGAAGATGCAGACGTTCCCCACCATGTACCGCGGCTTCATCCACTGCTTCACGTCGACCTTCAGGCAGGTGGGACTGCGTGGTCTCTACAAAGGCACAATCCCAGCCCTTATAGCCAACATCAGTGAGAATGCTGTGCTCTTTGTGAGTTATGGTCGCTGCCAGGATGTGATCCGCTTTGTGTCCAACATGGATAAAGGGGCTGATCTCAGGTTTGACACTGAAAATTCTATATAATTATTTGAGTATCAATTAGAAGCTCCATAACTGGCTGTGGTGATGACATACCAGTATTGTATTGCATAACAGATATTAATATGAACCAAGACTGTAGTTGAATAGCGTAGTTTGCAGATCATCAGTATGACATACATTTTTCCTGTTAATGTTAGCGTTTTTCAAGGTTCAGATATCCTCCCCAGTTCCTTCCATGCCTTCCGCAAATTGCTGTCCACACCCTGTGCAGTAAAGCGTTTCCCCACGCACTATTGCGCAGTGCTATATTTACACAATTCTATATCACTGAATGTCTTTGGAGGGCATTTTGAGAACTAAGCAATTACAGGGTAACTTTGGCATTTTTCAACCAGGACCCTATTTTCCCACATTGTTGTGTCTAAGTGACTTATTGGGACATTAGCTTTTAAAATTGGTCAAGTATTGAGGGAACACACTTCAGTCTGCAACAGCAAATCAGAGCTACAATGTAATACCTGCAGGCAATTGTGCCCCATCAAAGTTTGTACAACTAAAGTGCTTGTTTTTGCCACTGACAGGCTCAGGTTGTTATCTTATGTGTCTGACAACATTGTGGAAATGATCATTACAGAGATAGACCTTTTTTAAAAGTCTATTTGACCAGAAAGAGTCGCTATATCACTCTCAGTAAAGATAATAAAATGTAATTGTAATTGGATGTAAAAATATGAGATGGAAATGGCTCTCAATCTTAGGAACACGTTATTCAGAGAAATTGTAGGGGTCTAGCCAGTCCCTTGACATTTAATGAGGAGGTTACTTTGTGTATTGAAGACTTTTTGTTTGAGCTCTTTGAGATAGAAACAATTCTATCAGATCTGGACCAGGAAATGTAACTGAAAACCATCTTAAGTAGATTCATAGGATGCTTTTCATTTAGTGCACTTAACGTGTGTCAGAGCAAATTCTCTCTCATTTGTGGTTACGAGGAAAGAATTTATGTTTTTTTCTTATGTGTAAATGTCCTGAGTGAACCTAAAGACTAAGGTATTCTTCCTGTAAGCACACTAAAAAGCCTTTATTATTAATTCTTCTTATGTACTCTTTTTCATTGCTCAATCAGTGATCTTCAGAAGGCATCCGCAGGGTCTTTAGCCTCCATCTTCTCCGCCATGGCGATATGTCCCACTGAGCTTGTGAAATGTCGCCTGCAGGCAATGCACGAAATGGAAGCATCTGGCCAGATCGCAAGAGGACAGAGAAGGTAAGTTACATCACTTGTAAGTCACTTTCAAGTGATGTTGGAAAGAGCAGAACATGTGCAGTTTAAGTTATACACATCTGACTGTGTTTTGTGATGTGACTCCAGCACAGTGTGGACAGCAGTGAAGACAGTATTGAAGACAAATGGCCCCCTGGGTTTCTATGAAGGACTGACATCCACCATTGGGAGGGAGATACCAGGTTACTTCTGCTTTTTTGGGGCCTATGAACTGTGTCGGTCTCAATTTGCGCAGTACAAGGGCACTGATAAGGACAGTATAGGTATGGTTACATTATTTTCCAATAATATTTAATGAGACACTTTGCTGTTTTTAATGTTGTCTCGCTTCTGATATCTGCTCCCTCAAAATAATTTTGGCCTTTGCAGGTATTCTTCCACTCATGTTTAGCGGTGGATTTGGGGGAGCTTGTCTTTGGTTGGTGGTTTATCCCATAGACTGTGTGAAGTCCAGGATCCAGGTATACTCTTTAACTGGGAAGCAAAAGGGGTTCATGAAGACCTTCATCAGTATCATGCGCACTGAGGGTAAGACTTGAACATACATTCTTAAATTAAAATTAAATATAGTCTTTGTGAGACATTGTATTTTATTAAACTTGACAACAATGAGAACACTAGAGCATATTAAGTAGTAATATATGAATATTAATATGTACAGTATTAAGGGTGTTCCCTTAATGCAGCAAAGCATTCTGAGATAGAAATTTGAATGTGTCGCACAACATATAACATGCAAAACATAAAAATTTAAAAAGAATAGTTTTCTGAAGGAAGTTGAAGTGTGCTCACAGCGGAAAATTTCCAGTTGAAATTAATGAAATAGTTGAAATACTTAGAGAACGTGAAGTGTCAGTTGAAATGGAGGTTACAATGGAAGCCCTGAAAGAATTTGAAGATTCAATTTACGTGTAAGCACTAAAAGTGTTAAGAGCAATTTAAATCATCAAAGTGTCAGCAGAAATGTAATCACTGAAAACAAATGAACTCTCAATAAAGAGTAAGTGCTGAAAGCAGTTGAATTATGAGTAATTAAGTGTCAATTAATGAGTAAGAGATGAAAGCACTTTGTTTTTTTACGTGATTCAAATCAGATTTTCAGATACTTTATTTGGTTATTCATATCACCATATGAAAGCATCAATTTAAAGAAACATCAAAGATTACAGTACAAGACATTCCACACAAGACTGTGTCTGTTTCTTTGTGGCCTTAAAGTAAACGGTAGATCAGTTATACATGAACATGAATGCTCTGGTGCTCAGGTCATGATGATGGTGCTAAGGGGCTTACAGGGTGCCAACAAAACATTTCAACAGAGCAGACTCTAAAGGACTATTTTTATTCCACTGTTCCCTGTAAACACTGTAATGTATGAAAAAATACAGTCTTGCACATTTTGTCGAGTTGAGTTACATCCAGTTCCCACACCGTTTGCACAACCTGTTGGTATGATGGGAAAATACACAGAATCAAAGCAAGTAATTCAGACACAAGGCAATTCAGGGTGCTTTAGTAGAGGCATAGAGATACATTAAAAAACATGGATAAACCAACATAAAATATAAAAAAACTTATAAGTGTATTTAAAAGACACAAAAGATAAAATAAAGCAAATAAATAGTTTCTGATTAAAAATAACTTATGGATCTAATTTATTGGAATATCGCAGTAAACAATAATATTTTAAGTGCTGATTTTAATGAGCTCACACTTTTTGCAGACCTAAGGTATTCAGGAAGCTTGTTCCACAGGTGAGGGAGCCTAGACACTAAAAGCTGCTACACAATTTTTGGTTTTGATCCTAGGAACAGTGAGTAAACATGTTTCAGAGTGTATGAAACAGATCTAACTACTTCTAATATTTCTTTAGAAGTAAGGTCGTTGGCCTAATTTAGATGATAAATTAAGGGATGAATTTCATGTAAACTTGTATAATGTAAACTTAGTAAGGCAGCTGAAGTTTTTAGACTGCTGGTCTGACTTTCATGCAGTGTGAGGATGAATCCTGTTACTAACTGGCCCAAGCAGGGGACCTGACTCATCTATGGGGAATGACCTGTGTAGCTGTTTGACTCTCTGTCGTCCCGCAGGGTTCACTGCTCTGTACTCTGGCCTGACTCCTACCATGATACGCACCTTCCCTGCCAACGGAGCCCTCTTTCTTGCTTACGAGTTCAGTCGCAAGTTCATGATGGAGACAGTTGGTGTCTGATGTGAGGATGAGGATGAGGATCCTTACAATTGAAGCAAATCTTCTGGTGAAACACTACCTTGTCCTCTTTATTGTTTTATTGTGACTTAATGTTAACCTGTAAAAGACCAAATATTTTGCAAATATTGCTGTTTTTGGGATGGCTATATTTGAATATACTGGGAACAAAGTAAATGCTGCATCTACATAAACTGTGCTGGCCACATTTTAATCTTAACAGCCATATGTCTTAGTTTAATACTGTGTGAAATATTGTAAAGAATAGTAAAGAATATGAACAGCTTTCTACCCAACTGTACTGACAATGACTATGATGGACTGTGACTGCCATACCAACGAGCTTGGCTCTTTGAAATTGTGGTCAAGTTGCATGTTTGGTACCCTGTAGACCTGGATTCAAATCCGGCTGGGGTAACTGCTCTTGCCCCTCCATCACAATGTCACTGAAGAATTTTGTTAACCAAACTGCTCATCATTTTCAACCTTAGGTTAAGTTGGAGAAATTATAAATTCAATGTAAAAAAAGATTAACAATCAGATAAAAAAAAAACATGTAGGACAAATGGTTTTGCTTTGACTGATCTGTAACTATGACAACCTTTTAAGCATTTTCTTTCTGCTTTGTTTTTTGTTTTTTAATTAGCTGAAGCAAATTCAGAGCTGTGAGCTTCACTACAAGAGGATCTTGTTCACAGAAAACTACTGTGCACTCTTGCCGCAGAAAAGGGAACATTTTAAAGTACTGGAGTAAAAAAATAGAAGAACAAATATTATAAATAGTGTTATTGATAATATTATAAAAGTTGAAGTTCAACATTTGGAACGAAAGGAAGAAATTCATCTTGAGAGAGGGTGTGGGATGCAATGCAGTGTTTCTCTTTTTTGTTGTGTGTCACAGTGATACTTAATAAGAGAAGTAGGAAGAAGCAATGGTTGCATTTCAAAGTCATCAACTCACCAAGTGCAAAAGGAACCTATTGTGTTGTGTGTAGTGTTACTGTAACAACACAATTCTCGTGCACTTTTGTACTCTAAGCAGTGAACTGGCTGTCATGTGGTCATGTATCATGTCCATTAAAGGAACTGCATCCAAAAATGATGGTATCAAGCAGCTCACATGCCGGTTCTTATGATACACATACACTGTGTACTATACTGCTGTACTGTAGTCAGGTTGTTTAACATACTGTAATTCTGTAACTACAACACTCTGTTATACAACACTTTGCCATAACTATAAAATAGATTATATTTTTTATTGTATTTTGTACATTTCTTTAGTAAATTTGTACATTCCTCCACCTGTCTCCTTTACTGTCTTCCTCTCTGCCTCACACATTCTTTGTCTGTGTACTCCCCCCTCTCCTGTTTTGGATAGATTTTAATACATTTTGGATTCCAACAAAAAATTTCAACAACAACAACGAAAACTCCTTCCAAGTTTTTGTACATTTTAAGTGTGAGTAAACTTCTGTTATAAGAAAGACAAACATGAGCATGAACATGACAGCTTTCATGTTTCACAACCTGGGTATCATCTATTGTTCATTCATAATCTCAGCTAGTGTCAGTCTCCTGGACTTGAATGTAAGAGTATAACGGGAAAGCACAAGAGCTGAATGTTAAGCTTTCTTATACGGGAGCCACGTGGAGGCTGGTAAGGCTCATGGTTCATCTTAACTGTTGGCACCCACTAGGTGAGCCCAAGAGCCGCACACCAAGACACCGTGAGTTTATGTGTGTGTCTCAATGCTCATGAAATGTAGCAGGTAGTTAGAGAAGGGGATGGGCCACACCCCTCACGGAGAACAGACAAGTAAACAAGTGCTTTGCTCGCTCTATCACACGCACAACATACTCAGTGATCTCAACAACGTCCAGCATGGCCGAGATGGTTGCACAAAGTAAACTTCAGATCAACAGCATTGAGAATATTGAAGGTAAGTACTTCTTATAAAGATTTCATTTTGATCATCATTCAAAATGTTTATTGTATTCACCTTGCTTATAAGTCTGAATTATACAGGGTGCCAATGCCAAGAATAATAGATACTGTTTGAAGGCAACCTGATTCAAGTATATAAAAGGATAAAATATGGATAAAATATGTATACATGGATTAAAAAGTCACACAAGTAAACATTGTTACTTGTATGTTATGTCATGCAGAGCACAGTGTTTTACATACTGACAGGATAAATAGTTTTACTAAGCCTACTGCTAGGTATTGGCGTTTCTATAGTCTTTCTTTTTCATACTGAACATTCAAATTTAAAATGTCTCAGCTTCTTCCTTCAAAAGCACCAGTATTTTTGGTTTCTGGACTGTCGCATGGAGATTCAAAGTTAATATCTGTAAATGCTATAGTTTGTTTTGTCTGTACAACAGTTCACAAACCAGGTAGAATAAAGCAGAGAAAAGAGGCTATGGGTCATTTTTGAAAAACTTGAATCAGGGAGTGTTTGGCATTTGTGCATAATAGATGACTTAGATGAACAAAACCTGATAAACAAAGCTACTGCTAAAGCTAAATTGTCTTCTGCATTTTATCTTTTTAGTTTATGTATACGATTATATTTATATACATTTTAACATTTTATAGATGAAGTGATTGATTAACTAATACAGTAATAATAATGCTTTAGATAATGCAAAGTTAGTTGCAATCCGTCACTAACTAAAAAATAATACTGTGGGACTAGATAGTCTTTTTTTCATTAATGATAAATGAGTGGATCCCCTACTCATATGAATGTTTTGTGTCACCTTAATAAAAGGTGCTATCTCACTGTATCAAATTATTGTTTAATAGTGTGACCAAAAAAACTACAAAAGTGTTTGGTCTGAATTTAAATGTGTGGTCCAAAGGTGTCATGGAAAATACAGTTGAAACTCAAAAAATTAGCATATTTTGCAAAAGTTAATGTATTTCAGTAATTCAACTTAAAAGGTGAAACTTAACATATAGACTCATTACATACAAAGTGAGATATTTCAAGCCTTTATTTGATATAATTTCGATTATTGCGTACAGCTTATGAAATCCCCAAATTCAAAATATCAGAAAATTAGAATATTACATGAAATCAATAAAAAATTATTTAAAATACAGAAATGTCAGCCCTCTGAAAAGTATAAGGTACAGGTGCCAAGTCCTGCTGGAAAATGAAGTCAGCATCTCTATAAAGCTTGTCTGCTGAAGGAAGCATAAAGTGCTCTAAAATGTCCTGGTAGACGGCTGCGCTGACTCTGGACTTAATAAAGCACAGTGGACCAACACCAGCAGATGACATGGCTCCCCAAACGAACACAGACTGTGGAAACTTCACACTGGACTTGAAGCATCTTGGATTGTGTGCCTCTCCATTCTTCCTCCAGACTCTGGGACCTTGGTTTCCAAATGAGATGCAAAATTTGCTCTCATCAGAAAAGAGGACTTTGGACCACTGAGAAACAGACCAGTTATTTTTTTCTTTAGCCAAAGGTAAGACGCTTCTGATGATGTTTGTTGTTCAGGAGCGGCTTGACAAGAGAAATACAACATTTGAAGCCCATGTCCAGGACCTGTCTGTGTGTGGTGGCTCTTGATGCAGTAACTCCAGCCTCAGTTCTTGTGAAGCTCCCCCACACATTTGAATGGCCTTTTCCTGACAATCCTCTCCAGGCTACGACCATCCCCACTGCTTGTGCACCTTTTTCTTCCACACTTTTCCCTTCCACTTAACTTTCTATTAATGTGCCTTGATACAGCACTTTGAGAACATCCAACTTCTTTTGCAATTACCTTTTGAGGCTTTCCCTCCTTGTGGAGGGTGTCAATGATGGTTTTCTGCACAACTGTCAGGTCAGCAGTCTTCTCCATGATTGTGAATTCCACTGAACCAGACTGAGAGACCAACTGAAGGTTCAGGAATCCTTTGCAGGTGTTTTGGATTAATTAGCTGATTAGAGTGTGACACTTTCTGAGATTTTGAATTCGGGGTTTTCATAAGCTGTTAGCCATAATCAGCAAAATTATATCAAATAAAGGCTTGAAATATCTCACTTTGCATGTAATGAGTCTATACAATATATTAGTTTCACTTTTAAGTTGAATTACTGAAATAAATGAAGTTTTGCACGATATGCTAATTTTTCGAGGTTTCACCTGTATACTGTACTTCTCCATATTCCAGTACAAGCTTGTAAAGTGTGTTTCACTCTCAGCAGATAAAAACTCACGAAGACTGGGTTGTTTCGGTTGGCTGTTGGTTCTCCTGTCCCTCCTCTTTGTTGCAGCAACCTTCCCACTCACAATATTTATGTGTATTAAGGTGAAGTATATTCTCATTGATACTGGTCTACTGATTAGGATTACACCAGTATTTGTTTCTGAAAGCTGATACTGATGTCTTTGCACCAGACTTGCTAGGATTACAGCAAATTTTTATGTCAGTATTCACTGCTCTGGAAGTTTTATGACTGTTATAAAATTACGATCAAGTTTAAACAGCTTCCCATGCACATGTATGGCAGGCCTTTAATTTTTTATTTTTTTTATTTAAGGGGGCTATACATGGTGGGAGGCACACAGAACCAGAGGGATCATTTCGTTTAAGTGATTAAGGAATCATTGACATTGGTCTGATGGCAGGTTATTGTTTGTATAAAAATGAGACAGTTTCAGTTTATTTATTGCAGGTGCGCTGTTGTGTACCACAGCCACTGGGGGGCCGAAAGTCAGACATTTTCCAGTGCTACACATTGTGGCTTGGCAGGGTGATCCACTGTATTTGGTCAGGGAGTATACTTTGTAAAACATTTTTAAAAGCATTATGGGCCAATCAATTGAATAAATGAAATGATTAAGCCGGTATGCCAACTATACATTATTTATATTATTAACTTATTTATGGGTCTAACCCTTACAGGGATGTATTTGCTTTTAGTTTACTTATGTGATATCATGTCATTTGATCATTTTTTCCTTTACATTGCTTTGTTTTTTGTCTTTCTTATGTTCTCTGTTTGGCTGGCTGTGTTTCTAACATCCAGATTGTGAAGGAGTATGAGCGAGCTGTGATCTTTAGGCTCGGCCGGATCACAGACAGAAAACCTAAAGGGCCAGGTTTGTCATGCAATGTGTTTCATACGTACACTCTGGGGGAAAATATTTAGAAACTGGTTTCTTGGCTGAAAAAGTCTGCTTAAAAAGTTGATTCCATACTATGATCCAATTACTTTTCATCTACAATCTTAATATACAGTCCTGTGCCATTTTATTTCTGAAATTTGATACCAGCCAGTAGAATTGTCCACTTTGATGCTCGTATTTCTTATTTCTTACTGTTTTATTTAACAACAACAACTTCTACAGTATAGGATGGTCCTAATAGATTGCCAAAGCACTTGTTGACAATGATTGATACAAAACATAAAAGCTGGGCCATTATTTCTTTCCAGGACTTTTCTTTATTCTGCCGTGCACTGATAACTTTGTGAAAGTTGATCTGAGAACTGTTTCCTTCGACATCCCACCACAAGAAGTATGTGTTTTTGCACTTGTTCTATT
Organism: Lepomis macrochirus; assembly: GCA_024633595.2. Taxonomy (NCBI): domain Eukaryota; kingdom Metazoa; phylum Chordata; class Actinopteri; order Centrarchiformes; family Centrarchidae; genus Lepomis; species Lepomis macrochirus. The sequence goes on from JALXJV020000009.1 coordinate 8,644,108, forward strand.
TTGTTCAAATGTGGGAATGTATTTATATTTATTATTTTATTATTTTTATATCTGTGTCGGTCCTGTATCACAGCTTGTTTCTGTCATTAATAAAAATCTTCCTGGGTAGGAATAGTAAAAATGTAGCTTTTACCTTCAGATCCTAACCAAAGACTCGGTGACCGTGTCTGTGGATGGTGTTGTGTACTTCCGCATACACAGCCCCATCTCATCTGTAGCCAACGTGTCCAACGCACACTTATCTACACGGCTGCTGGCTCAAACCACCCTGAGGAATGTACTCGGCACCAAAATCCTGGCAGAACTGCTATCTGACAGAGAGAGCATATCACTCAGTATGCAGGTGAGGATGAATTAATTGTAATAAGATTTATGAGGAGCTGGAGGCAGAAGGTAATTGTAAAAGAACGGTTAAATAGAAAATCAAAATTAATTTATGTTCTGGTGATACCTACATTTGTTAAAATTCTGTCTGACTTTGTGGGGTCAACAAAGCATATTTTTTTAAGGCCAACTACTTCCATTTCAACCTTCATCCAAACAATACCATCATGTGACTTTTTTCTAAAAGCTACAAAAAGGGACTAACATTTGTATCCCATCAATGTTCTCCAAACAGCTCAAACGGCATGCTTTGTAGCTGTACAGTAGATCTTAAGTGTTGAATCCAACATCAACTGCATTACCCTCCATTTTTTCCTTACAATTTTTTGCTTGCGTTTTGACCAGGTGCATCATTTGCATGTTCAAGAGGAAAGCATTTGAAAAATTGGGAACAAAACCACAAAGTCACTGTGCTTTTCATTGTCCTGAAAACCTGAGTAGATAGGCTAATGAGCTTTAACTCTGGAATACTCCAAAAACAGGCTGAATTAGGATTTTTTTCAGCAGGTTCTGATGGCTAACATGTTAGCAAATATTTGACTTTTTACACATCCAGCAAACATGGAGCAACAATATCATCATGTTTCTAACCAAGTGATAAATAGAAGTCTCTCTCCTTTTACCTCCATTTTGGTCAAATGCAACAGAAACTATAACTGTTCATTTTTAACCAGCTGTCTATGTGTTATTTGGTAGCTTGGATGATAAGAGCGGTGAGAATGAACCAATAAACAAACATACCACAAAAACAAAACAATGAGTAAATAAAGGCTAAAAAAATCTCCATAGAGAGTTGGGTGATAGTTTTCATAGTTATTTAAGTGAGTGTTCATTAAAACATAACTGATAAGTGAAGCTAACACTTTTTTGTGACTGGAGTATTTATTCTTCAATATTCTTTAATAATGCCTTGCAGGAAGCTCTAGATGAAGCCACTGAACTGTGGGGTATTAAGGTGGAGCGTGTGGAGATAAAGGATGTGAAACTGCCTCAGCAGCTGCAGAGAGCCATGGCAGCAGAGGCAGAAGCCAGTCGAGAAGCCAGAGCGAAGGTGAAGAGAGCAATGAAAAATTTAATTTAATTTACTCTTGATACACTGTAAGAAAAACAAGGGATGCTAAAAGGGGAAATTTGTAGAAATAATGATCGTCTGTCTGTGTTTCAGTTCATTTCTGCAGAGGGGGAGATGAAGGCATCCAGGGCTCTGAAAGAAGCCTCTTTGATAATTGCTGAGTCACCCTCTGCTCTCCAGCTGCGATACCTGCAAACCCTCAACAACATTGCAGCAGAGAGAAATTCCACCATCATCTTCCCTCTGCCCATAGATATGTTGCAGACTTTTATGCAGAGGAAGTAATAAATCTCACAGCCAGCAATTACTAAGAGTTAAATGAAATCACATTTGCACTGTTATTATTGGTATATAGCAGGGGTTCTCAAACTGGGGAACAGCCATCTGGGTGGGCATACAGGCCTTCAGGGGTGTTGTGGATGCTGAGCAGACCTAAAGTTACATGAATATGATCCATGTGGTGACATAAACAAACAAAAGTGCTTTAATGCTAGCAAGGCTATTTTGCTAACCTGAATCATGTTTATTTTCTCTATTTCCCACTAATCCATGTTTGCTACTATTTCTGGCTTATGAAAGAGGGAGGGACAAGTTTGAGGATTACAGGTATATAGTTTCTGTTACTGTTTTAAGCTTCAAGGGTATCCTTTTAGATACTGTATGGTCCAAGAGGCTTTACATATTTACAGCTGAACTGCGCTACAATTATGTATTTAAAGACATATCCATGCCAGATCTGATTTTTGTACACTTATTTTCTTATCGTGATTTAATACTTGAATACAAAGTGCAACATTTACAGAATAGACTTTAGTGTCACTGACCACAATACTTCAACGAGCTAAGCTACAGTTGCAGTTCTGGAGGAAGACAAATAAATAAATAAATAAATGAAATGCACAATAAATGTAAAACAAAAATAATACACAACAACCTTATAAAGACATGCTTTCATGTAAACATATCCAGAGCGTGATTTGTGAAATACTGAATACAATCTTTACAACAGAAGTCCTGCAAAAAATCTACCAAAGTACCAACATCCATGTGATATACCAACCTTCTCTGACACTGGATGTAAACTGTAAACAAATCCTCTTATTCTAATGTTGAACAAACATTCAGCAAATGAGAACAAGGTCATACCCATAGGACACAGAGGCAATCAGTGCAATCAGAGTACCTGATAGAGAGGAATATTATTTCCACTTCCGTGCAGAACACAGTAAAGCCAACCAACTCCAACACAATCAACTTGTTGTCCTAACAGTAAATGCAACTCACCTACAACCAAATCCCTGTTTGAGCAGATTTCTGCATTTTATGTAATGTTTCTTTCTGCATTTTTATGTATATGGGGGAGCTGATTATTATATTATCATAATAAAGAAATATTTCGTAAAACTTTTTATATATTTGCTAACTGCACTAAGCTCTTTAAAATAACTAAACTTATTTTGGACATTCAAACAATTGTATACAAAGGATATCTTGCAACATAGAGCTGAGTGGCTATGTAAACATGAGCAAAAGTATAAAAAAAGTACAATACAAAAAAAGATGACTGTTGCTTCCTTTTGATCACTCAAAATGTTCCCCAAGACCTGAGATTATTCTCTACAATGAGAAATGAGGTAACAGTTTGCAGATTTTTATGATATGATATAGTCATGTTTAGATAATTTTATAAGTTTTAATTCTCAAACAATTTTTCGACAGGAATTTTGCCAAGCGTCAACTGGAGGTATAAATGGTAAGAATGAATGTTTGGAAGCCATAATAGTTTTTTCCATCACATTTGCTCATGAGTTTTTTTGTGGTGAATTTCAAATCACATAGAAAACAATCAGCAATGGAGAAAACAGCAGCACCTGCAACAGTGAGGATAAGGTACAAGTAATGAAAGAGACTGTATGATTGCAACAAAACCAACAGATGTTGGATTTACATGTGTTCAGGTCAATACATTTTGACTAGAACTGCAATTTATGCACCATTTCTGGCTGATTCTGCAGCACCTAACTCTAGACACGTGACAGCTACAGTACATGAACTGCTGTGTTTTGTGATTTCCTCTTTGGTGATCCTGTACTTTTGTTTTGTAGGAAATTATTATGTTTTCTTAACCTGACTGACCTTGAGGGGCATCATCTCACATAAGAAATGTGAGATTAGTCTGAACTGTGTAATACAATGATTCTTTTTTTTTCTTGGTTTCATTTGAATAAATCCTGCTCTGTTTATTAGAAATAAGAGGTAACATGTGTTGCCCCTTCACCCTTATACTTCATTATCGTCAAACTGTAAGTAATCCTAAAGTGGAAACCATTAGAACTGGAAGACAGAACATGCTTTAAAGAGTGAACTACATGTACAGTTTTGATAAATTATAATCATTAATATAGTTACACCATGTTGGCAGTTCAATGGATTTATGAATTGTTAAGTTGTTGTAATCAAACATTTCAGGTCAACGTTGATATCTAGTTGTTTAAGGAGAAAGTAGAATGGATGGTTGAGGTTAGATGGCAAGGTAGTCATTCATACACTTCTGATATATGAAATATTTCATCATGAAAAGGTTAACATGCCCCAGAGAAGAATCCACACTTTGAGAGTAACTTACTGTAGGTAGGTTTGTGATTTTACTCAAAGTATTGCCTGTGCCTTGATAGACGTTGCTGGTAGGAGAGAATGACGGCAAAAGGCGCTTCTTGTGTTTGTTGTTGCACTTGTGATGTTTGCTGTGTCCCGTACATCCATCATCCTGAGGGCTGGATGAGACGGTGGTGATGTAGATGGAGGCGAAGAGATGGAAATGAGGCACTGTGACTCTGATCTTGCTCTATTAAGTCTATAATGACCAGGTCTTTCATCTGCTGCACTATCACAGCACGCCTATTTTGTGGGGCGTTGAGGAGGAATAGAAAAGAAAGAGGGCAGAGAATTCCCTTTTGAATGATAAGAGGCGTAATTATTAATACAATTCTTTAGGTCAGAGATTAAAATTCCTGGGGTTGGACTTTGGAAATGCATCCAATGGGTGAGCAGCATTTTCCAAGAAACAAATGTATCTGTGTCTGTCCATCTACATACTGTAAAATTCTACTCTTTCAATTGAGGAACATTCAACAGAGAAATAAATCAGGGCTTCCGAAGCCAAACAAAAGAAAGTGTTTGATACAAGGGCTTCCATTGAAAGTGTCATTGATGGTAGGAGTGTGGGCGGGCAGGGGAGCCTGGTCCAGACAAGGGTCTATGAATGGGGGAGGAGCTGGGGGACATGCGAGGGCTGAGCTCGCCTGTCTGAAGACGCCACAGCAGTTCCTCATTAGTGCGACTCAGCCGCTTCTTCTCGTTGCTCTCCTTCTCCACATTCACTTGCAGGTTGGCATTCTCTTCAGAAAGTTGCCTGAGAAATAAGAATAGGGAAAGGTCCAAACATAAATGCCGTGCACTTGCAGTGCTTGAAGTGGAAAGAAATAAGTACCAGTACTTACCAGTTGCATTGCATGTTTTCTTATTGTGCATTGTTTCATTTGTTATGTAACATTTCTTGTTGCATTTTGTTTTTCGGAACATTTTTAACAAAAGCTTTCAAAAAGTAATGGAGACATTAATTGCGTTCGTGACGATTGCGGGTGACTTTCGCCGACTTGATAGTCTAATGTGAGCTGTAGGTGACTGCAGGGGCGGGGTATAAAAACAGCGCCTTCAAGTCAGACACATTCTACCTGAATCGGCTCATGAGATCAATGACTGATCTCACGGCATTTGCAAAAAAAAAAATGCTGCAAGACCAGGCAATAGCGTGGCTCCAACTTTGTGCAGCCGGAGAAAAGCGACTGCTGCCGCCTCAAGTCCAGCATGCATCACATTAAGTCAGCACTGTGCAGCGCAGCATGAAGTCAAACGCACCTATTCTGATTCTGACCTGTTCTCAGTGTAAATGACACATATCTGTCAATATTTTTAAATGTTCCGCCACATGCAGGCTGTGATTGGTCAGTTCAGGAAAAGTGACACTGAAGAACTACATTCAGAACACGGCTGCCTTAAAAGGCACCTGAGCTTCTCTTCACCCTCGTCTCTCTCCGCCGACAGAGATTAGTAGGTAGGCTAGAACAGGAACAGGTGAGCGTCACGTAGCGGCCAGAAAATCTAATATGGAGAGGGCCGAGGAGAGTACTGGCAGCTTAGGAGAAGTCCTGGTATGCATTAAAATGTCCCGGCACGCCAAAGAGTAAAACATCGAGGTGCCAATACTGCGTACCGTTATGCACCGGCCCGATTCAAGCACTGTGCACGAGTGCTGCATTGCGTTCAAAGGCAGAAGTCCGAAATTTTCAGCAAAGTTGTAGTTTTAATCTTCAGTGATTCTGCTTGGTAAAAACAGTTGGATATGCCCCAAAATAGTTTCTCATGTTTGCACAGATAGTTTAACACATGGTGCTTGGGGTTATTATGTACTATTCAATATACAATGTATCCAGGAAATCACAAGGTTATATTGAAAAAAGTATTGGCAAACAAGCTGTAGAAATAAATATTTAAATATCTTCTTTGTAATTTTATCAATGTGCCTCCTAAACCCACCTAAATTCACTTTTACTGGTTTCAAGTGGTTTTATATCTGCACTAGTATGTATATAAACCTAACTGACCTGGACACAGCAAGGTTCTTGTCAATTCTTTCCTTCAGGTCCTCGTTCTGCTGCTGTAACACTTGCAGTCTCTCCTCCAGGTACACATTCTTTTCAGCCTGCTCAAAAACACAGGAGAAAAGATGCACAACATTAAATTCTTCAAATGCTGTATGACAATTATGTAAAACAGGCAAAATGTTTTGTTTTTTTTTTTACAAAGGACACATGTCTTCTAAAAACTACTGGGAGTGTATAGGTCCCATTTTTGTCATTTGATGCTGTCTTTAGCTTACCCCTGGATTTTAGGAATTTGAAAGTACAACTTCAATGTGTGGGTTTAATATTTTTGACAACTTCACACACAAAACTGCTTGAAACAACCTCCAGTTTTCCTCTGTTGCTAAACAAAAGCAGAAATTTGAAGCCTACTATTTTCTCCAGTTCTGAGATCTTCTGTTCCTGCTGATGAATTTGTTGATTCTTCATCTCCAGTACTTCTTTCAGACTCTTCAGGTCCTCATCAATATGTTTATATGGTGCCAAAGCATCCTGGCAACAGCAGACAACATTAGTGAAAACCACCATCACTCTTTATAACCAATAAACAATGTTTTCTTTAAGTTTAATGTAGCTACTGTCACCAAAGCAACATATTGTCCTGTACTGTATCATGCAGCAGTTACCACTATCTGCTCATCTGTGCTCCTGCGCAGAGCTTCTTCAAAACGCTTGGCTCGGTCTCTGAGGCTGCGATTCTGAAAAGTCAGCGTGTCCACCTGATCCTGGTGACCAGATAGATATTAACATGTTACTGTCACTAACGCCAAAATATATTACACCACGTTTCTAATATATTTTAAAGGAGAACTATTTACCTGCAGTGACAATCTGATCTTTTGAAACTCTTCTTCCAGAGATTTCGTCTGCTGTTCATGGGCCATCTTCAGATCTGACACAAAAAATAACATGATCATCTCTCTTGACCTGCTGCAGAATGAGTCAGTACACGAGAGCAGCGGGTTTCAAATGGTGTGCTTACTCTTCACAGTTCTGGCATGCTCCTCCTGCAGAGTGGCCAGTGTGTCATTGTGAGCTGTCTCCATCTCCATCAAGGAAGCCTCCTGGTTGTCACTCATTTCCTCAATCTGGGGCCAAGATTTAGAGAATCAACGATCACAAAAATAACTTCATACTATTATAATAATGTACTACGTAGTGTACTGCTAACTGTTTTCACAGGAACAATTTCTTCAGTGTAGCACTGCCAATGAAAACAGTTCATAGGGAGGTCTGTGGATTAATCAGAGTAACTGGGAAATTGTTTCTCAGAAACAGAAGTAGTTAAATAAAAAAATATTTTTTTTGTAATTTAGGTGACCCTACCCTTTCAGTGACATCACATCTTTACTTCTCATATCAGATGTGGACTAAACAGATATATCCAGTCTTCATTAAAACACACACACCTGCTCTTGCTGTTTGACCCGTAGCTCCTCCAGCTCGGCTCGTTGTTGGGCCTGCAGGCTCTCGGTTTCTGCCATGTGCTGAACCTTCAGCCGCTCCTCCAGAGCTCCCAGCTCCCTCTGCTGCTGAGCCCGCAATCCCTGCAGCTCAGCCTCAAAACGGCGCTCCAGTTCCTCCTTCTCCCGCTGCAGTTGCTCCCAGTGTGCAACACTGAAAGCTGTAACACAACGTAGAGGTTGTTTCACGGGAACCAAATTTAGGTAACATACTGACTAATAGAAGCAACTTTATTTTAAGGAGACACACAAAAGTTAATTTAACACTAACAGCTTCTCAGTTTATTGGTTTGTTATTTTATTTTTATTATTATTATTGTATTCTAATGTCTGGATGGTAATGTTTGTATTGTTAAATGGCAAGTGACATAATAATTGTTATATATAGTAATAATAATAATAGTTACAAAACATCATGTTTATTTTGTATCATTTTGTCCATTTATTTGAAAAATCATTAAAAAAACTAATAAATTATAAACTCTCAGACTTTGTACAATGACAACAGGTTACTATTCCTACAGTGCCTCGTCCTGTATATGGTGTTTGATTTTTAAATAAATCCAGAATTTCCCCCAGAGTGGATTCCCAGAGCTGACTTGTTCCTTCCATACCTTATAGTAGAGGCCTATACTACATTATAGTGACTCAATGCTTTTTCCCTCCCTGCAATGCCATATCACACTGTATCCCACTCACCCACTTCATCCCTGATTCTGGTGAGCTCCAGGGACAGTTCCCTCTCCTTCACAATGGCCCTCTCACTCTGAAATGCAAACACATGCAGCAGTGAACACCTCTGGGCTGCACAAATGGATCTGAAACACCTCCATTACCACTGTAAGCCTTTAAATGAAACTAACAGTTTTGGCAATAATTTAAGCTTCAACAGATACAGGACAGGGTGACAGGATTAAATTAATATCTCAATATTAATAAGGGCATTTTTGATATACATTCAGTTTGCTTATTTCTATAACCAGAGAAACATGAACAAGAGAGAGGGTTGGTGATATTTTGAACCGAGAATATTAGCATGTTCATTAAATGATTATAGACAAAACGATGTCCCTGCTACATATGTTTGTTTTATTTTTTTGTTTCTTTTACTATAAATGTAGTCACACCCCACCTGGTTTGATGATATGCAATAAAGCAGCCTTAGATTCTATGAGTTAGCCTTAGATCTTTATAACAGCTCATTTAGGATATGTCCAATCAGAAGGTGTAATTATTAGCAATAACCACAAACCACTGACAGAGTGTCTGAAGCCATGATTCATTAATAAACATGCCATTAAAACTTTGTGGTAACTTGGCACAGGATACTGGACAAAATGTCAGAAGTTGCAGCTACAGTCTATGAAATGATCAAGGAACATGTGAGGAACGGTAACAACATAATTTGTATCTTTTCTATTCATTATAGACAAAAATATGTATTACTTTGTCTGCAGCACAACAATTCGACATTAGAGTTTAATTTAATCACCATCGATCATAATAGCAAAGGTTCTTACAAGAAGCAACAGCAAATGCTTCATGGCAACCTGTTAACTACAACATTTGTGAAACATTTTACAATGAAAAAGTCATCATATACATTATTTGCACAGACTCTTCATGACACCACCAGAGCACATCTTACTCCCAGAGGAAGACTCACCACACAGTTAAGTGACTATTGATCACAACTCTAAACATGCAGACAGCCATACAGACTGTTGCTTTGAGATTAATCAGAGATCACAAAGCAGTGCTTACGAGAAACAAAGAAAGAGACAGCCAGGGAGCAGTGGGTGAAATATGTATGAGATAGTATACAGTATGTCTCTGCAGTAATGATGTCACCCTCTAAGAGGTTTTACTTGATACATACAGTCATCACGGAGAGACTGCTGTGACCTCATGAGGGATGAAGGATGGTCTGCGGCTTTTTTTCATTTCTTCCTCTTCAGCTCCACCTTTGCTCCTACCCACCTTTTCCCCAAACACCCCCCTACTTAGATCTCCAGGGACTTGTGACATGAATTCTAATTTTAGCATCTTATATTCAGCCTTCACAAAAGCAACATTATCCATTTTTACAGCTGCAACTAATGATTGTTTTTGCTATAGATTACACAATTGATAATTCATAAGAAAATACTCATAAAAGCTCATTACATTTAAGTAGAATACAGATTTTGATTGACAACTCAACAATATTCTACAAACAATGCTATAAAACAGACAAATTAACAAAATCCTCAAATTTGAGTAGCTAGAACAAGCTAATGTTTTTCCTTGACACATTACAAACAATGAATGGATTATGGATGCCAAAATGGATACTCAAAGTACTCATTCTCAAAGAGATACTGTAATGAGTTAAATAACCTTTCCAAAGTTTGCACACATGCAATCAGTCCTGTTTCAGTGGGGCCTTAAAAACCTTCCAATGGGCAGCTGCTTTTTTGGTTGGACTTTTTGTCCTGAAGAAATTCTGATGTCAATAAAAACACAGGAAGCTACAACATACATTTCATAAATAAAACAAAACATATGACTTCTTGTACAGAACTTCAGAAACATCAGGTTAAAAAAAACAACTTATCCTATACAATCAGTGGCATGTAATCCATCCATCATCCATAATTACACCAACATGCATACAGTAAGGACAAACTGTCCACAGTAAAACAGAAAGACAAGTGTAAGAAATATAACATCAGCATTAGCATGTTGTGTAATGTCCCTGCAAACTCTAAGAGAGTAGAAAGAGGGACAGCGCTACAGACAAGCCTGTTTTGACTCAGCATAATCAAGCACAGCTTTACAGTCTCTCCACCAGCTCTGTCTCTAGGAAACAAGTGAATATAATGCTCAAATCGACAGACACACTCAGACCCCCCCCTCCACTAAACACACACATGCGCACAACCACACATTTATAACGGAATCCCCAGTGCTGAAACAAGCCTGCCGCCTTCACAAGATACTGCTTTTACCGTTTGGTCCAGACAACGCAGAGGGAAGAAATGGATTCTACAGCAGCAATGGCCCATACTAGGCTAGCAGACAGCAGCATCCTTGAGCCGACTGGGGAGGCAGCAGTGACAGATTAGAGCACCAGAAAGATGCAGAAAATGAGACAGAGGGGGAGGGAACCAGGCGAAGGAAGGAGAGGGAGGAGAGATGGGAAGACTGGAGCCTCACCTCGTTTCCTGCTTTGCGGCCGGCGTTTATCCCTGCTGGAACAAAGACTGCCAGCCCCAGCCCAGTTCTGCCTGCTGCCCTCCCCTAAACGCCCTCCAACACGCCCCGTATCACATTCACACGCATGGCAGGGAGCAGGACGGACACACACACACACACACACACACACACACACACACACACACACACACACACACACACACACACACACGTGTGGTCTTTTGCATCTTTTAGAAAAAAACAAAAGGAGTGGAGCAGGAGAAGATGGGGGAGGGAGATGATCAATAAGTGGCCAATTATCTTCTCTGTTACTCAGCTCAGGGAAAATAGCTACACGCAGGTATTTCAATGCATACAGAACACACACACACATGCTTAATAGAAAAATAATTTTCTTTTAGATAGCTCTAACTGAAACAATAATGTCCAAACTGCAGTACTGGATGCAATCTAACTGCATAACATAACTTAATTGATATACAGTATAAAGCACTTCAAATATGGTGCTAGCATGGTGCTAGATTACAAGGTAGATGGAGGAAGTTAATAGAGGGAAGATCTGAGCCAAGCCTCAGCTATCACAGCATATCAAAATACAATATCTTGGCCAACATCAGAAAAGTCTACTTACACTGCCATTTTGTCATAATTATTGATTGAAAACAACATGTAAAGAACATTTTAAAGGTTAGTGCTAATCTCATCTAAAGTTTGCAGATTAATCTCAGATCCACATATTTCAAAATCCTGTCAGACCGTAGTGGGTATTCTGTCAGTGTCTGACAATCAGTCTCACTAAACACAGCAAGGGCCAGGCAGGCACCTCTAATCTCATTAATCATCTCCCACTGTAGAGCAGAACCCGTGGGTGGGGCTGGGAAATGGATGAAATGAAAGCAGGGGATCAGGAAAGGGCAAGAAACAAGCGCTTAATCCAGGTTTGAGAAACAGAACACACTCAGTGTGCATCAGAAGCTGTACAATGGTACAGACACACATAAACAGTTTTACTGACAAATCCTGTTGCTTCATGGTTATTCCCAACATATTCAAAAAGCAACAACAATCTGATTTTAAAGCAAGCGACTGGCTTTCTGAACAAAGTAATGCTGACAACAAAAGCCTGATGATGCAGGTGTCATTCGTGCTAGCAGAATCACACAAGATTCTGTTAACATGATGCATGCAATATTTAAAGACCAAACTGCTGGTTTTGGCTATTACCTAAAAATTATGAAATACTTTTCAAAGCATTGTATTATGCTTTTATATTTATTTGCCAACTTTAGTGAACCACTCTCTGTTCATTTCAGTGTGGCATGAAAACCAACTGGCAGAGATCTGAAATTTGCTTGAGACAGGCAATCCATCCATCACTTTAAATTGAATTCAAGTTACTGTTCCACAACAATACAAGGGCTGTTTTGAAAATGTATCCCTGCTGAACATCCATCTTTTTAATATAAGAAAATCCATGAGCTAATTTATGAGAAATTAAAGTCATGGGAAACTTCTGGGATTTGTTACTTCATAAAGTTACTTTTTGAATGCAATGCTCCCAAATCTTATGTCAGAGCAACTTTAAACACCTTAAATGGAAGGGGAAAAAAAGGGCATTTGACATCTGCTGCCTGCTGAAAGAATTTACGCTTTTAGGGGGATTTCAAAATGGAGGCAAGACCAGGTTTGCTTACCTTTCAAACCTGCAGAGGTACAAGAGCTCTGCTGTAACCTACCTTGTGACAGAAGTGCTGCGTAGTGATGCTGAAAACATCCAGGCAAAGGGAGGCCTTCTTTAACTGTGCCTGAAGGCTCTGCAGCTGAAGGGCCTGCTGCTCACAGCGTTCCCGCAGCTGCTGGATCAAAGCTCGGTCCAACTCTTGTGCCCTCTCAGTCCGAACAGCAACATGAACCGGTGCTGCCCGCCCTCGAACTATAGAAACAGAGAGCAGAAATACACTTTGGGTTTTGGAAACATATTTTCACTATTTTACTCCTCTCCTCTCATTATTTTTTGACAATTACCAAATATTTAACAGAAAATCATGGCAGCTTAATCAATAATATTAATAATAGCAGTCATTAGTTGTAGTTACACCCCTAATAGCAAAACCAAATAGCTTAGTTACAGTGCATATAATTTTAGCAATTGGTTTACTCTCTCAGCCTACACACAAACAAATTAACTGCTTATTGGTTGGAACCTTAGTGGTTTATATCCTCCTGCAAGGACAAATAATCTTTCCAATTTACTGTCACTCAAGTCTTCTCACTGCTCAGAGCAATCAGCAGTAACCTCTAAGCACTTACATACTGGAAAAATATGAGTGTATTATCTGTGCAGTATCAAAACTTTTATCACCTGCACTGGATAACACCACCCAGCTGTTATTCTGTCTGTCAAAATGCTGACTTATTGTGGTAATCTGACCCAGCAGGATTGCTACCGAAGGAGCCATCCTAGCATTACAGTTGCTGTAACTTGTTGCCATGGCAACAGTAGGCTGCCTTGGGTCTTGTAATGAAGTGGAGAGAGAAAGAGAGACAGACAGAAAGAGTGACTGTAAAATTTTAAAGATACAGTAGCTGAACGTTTTGCTACTACTAACCGCTGCTTTCTGCTTTTGTATCACTTTGGAACAAACCAAACACACAATATCATATATATACTGTGTGTGCCTACAGTATGTGTTTACATGTACACACACACACACACACACACACACACACACACACACACACACATATGAACACACGCTAGGCTGCAGTGTGATATGTAAGACTCACCAGGCGACTGTGGCTTTGGCGAAACCACTGCAAATCTTTTAGGAGAGGACTTTGGTGGCATCGCTACCTCTATGTCCTTCTGCACCTCTCTCCTAGAGGCTGCGTAGGGAAGAAAAATGTTACTATCTTTTATAATACACACATTTCAAATGTAAGAAATACACTTTTTGTCTACTCGCAATTATTGTTTTCGTAAATACATTACATGTTAGTACATAATAAGTGGTGGAAATTACATTTGAGATAATTTATACTGCTGCTGCACAATCTTTAATCAAGTCATATTTATTTACATAGTACATTTAAAAACAACCGGAGTTCACCAAAGTGCTGTACAAATTAAAGTGAATGGCACAGCAATAGCGAGTTAACAGTAGCAAAAAGGCAAAAATAGCAGTAAAAAGGTGATAAAACTACAAGGCATAAAATATGTACACAAAAAGAGAATATTTAAGTTAAAGCAAAAGGCTACTCCATAACTTTGGAGCTGACACTGCAAAGGCATGATTCCTCTTAACCACTAGCCTTGATCGTTGAACAGTTAAAAACAAATGTTGCGAGGATTGGAGAGACCTAAAGTTGAAGTACAGGCAGAGCAGTTCAGAAATGTACAGGGGTACAAGCCCATGTGTAACAAATACATAACTGTAAAATCAATCCTGCATTTCACAGGTAGCCTGAATGTATTGTGTAGAACAGATGTTTGAGACTACGGGCGTTTTTGGAGGCAATGGTTGCAAAATATTTTGCTCTTGAAGCTTTGACAGATGGCTTCCAGACAGCCTTTCAGTATCTCAAATGAAACCTGCAGCCTGTCTTTTTACGATTTACGTTCTGCCTTTCTTGCCTAAGAGCAGAGGTGAGATTTTTTATTTCTGGCTGTCTGATGGGTAACAGCCCAAGATGTCTCCACAGAGGACAATATTGTTATTTTTTACTCTATCACTTTAACTTATTTGACAGTTAACTAGACTAATAAGATACTTTGCAGTCTAAGATTTTACATGAAAAACATATGTCTATAAATTATGATCTATTTCTATGGATTAATCTATCGAATATGGAGGGAAAGTAGAAGGGAAGTAGTTGGCTAAAATTAAATTCACCTTGCTACGGCATTAACATGCTGCTTCTGTAATAACAATCCAGTAATACATTGTACAATGACAGGGTCTTTTCTGTATGAGTACTTTTACTTTTGATTATTTAAGTGCATTTGTTGATCATAATCATAATAACATGACAAATATAAAAAAAAATTGTTTTTTGGACTTTTTTCAAAATCTTTTTGGGGAAATATTCTTGAGAAATTCGTTAAGCCTTTAAATGTTATTCCTATGAAGCAATCTGAGAAGGGTAAAAAGTTAAAAGTTCACAACTAAAATGTTTGGAACTACTGGGGTAAACCACATGTGAGAAAACTGTGAGGTACAGTGTGGTAGAGTGACCACTAGCTGGAGTTGCTGCTCCACTTGTTCACACAAGCCTCTTTCCCACCAAAGCATTTTGAGAGCCGGTTCGGAGCCGGTGCCTACTCGCGAACCTGTTCTTTGTGTTTCGACAGCCAAAGAACCGGTTCTCGGCCAGGAAAACTGGTTCCACAGCGGCACCAACTCTTTGCTGGACTAGAACCGTTCTTTTAACACATCATGCTTACGTAATGACGTCGTTCGCTGGGCTCTCTAGTCAGTGGAAAAACAAACAGGTTCTGAGAAGGTTCGAAAGTTGAACCAACTTTGAAACAGCACCAGTTCCGAACCAGTTCTTTTTTGGTGGAAAAGGTAACAGTGTCTGTTGCAAGAAGCTGAAGCTGTTCCTGACTCACACAGAAATACACTCTGTGACCACTGGATGGTGTTGATACTCCACATTCACTGCAAAAGATGCCAACACACAAGGTGCACCAAGGAACAACAAAGACTTCTACATCAGCTGAGACAGGGTATATACGTGGTACTGTATTACTGTTGTGATGCAATACTAAGCAACAGTTAAGATGCATTACAGCAGATTTTTTTTATTCTGCATTCCTTTTTCTTCAAATCTTAAATCACACTTCCCACAGGGAAAAAGAAATGAACAGTAGACACTATGGGCCTGTCAAGGGGCATACTAAGTCATAGTGCTTCAGCCCTGCTTTGTACAGAAATTTCTTGACATCATAAAATAGCTGTGGTAAAAACTTTGTAGCTACTGAAAGAAGGAAATAAAATGGTTACCAGCTCACCTTCACATCCATCTAGCTCAGCTGTAGAGGCTTTTTGCTAAATACATGAAAACCCATTTGATGGAGGATTCCTGTTTTTATCTTTAAAGTAATTTCAGAATTTCTTGTGCTGCTGGACTACGTAAGTATGTTGACTGATTACGTATAAAGGCCTTATGGTTAAAATGTTGGAATCTTTTTGCAATTGGACCAAAAGTATCTATGTTTGCCTTGTGGCCAGAATCTCACATTTTTATATAGGAAATGACATACAAGTCACCTTTTAAGGGGTCTATTTTCTGTGTTTATAATACAATTTGCATTTTACTCCCAAATGAGAAAGGTGAGATGTCATTAAAGCATATAGAAAATTAATACAAACCAGAGTGTCTCGTATGTAGATGAGTTGACTGAAGTAGGTTAACACTAAACCCATAATGTCTGTGAAGATTCTCAGTCATCCAGGTCATAGTTTACTGAAGAAGGTTAAAGTCAAGGGCAACTGGACTTGGTTGAAGATACTAGAAGATATTTCGTCCCTCATCAAAAGGACTTATTCAGTTCTGACTGACTGGTAGGGAAACTAAGCTATTTAATCTCAGTGGGGTTGTTTGCCAGGTTAAATAGTTAGTTAGTTTAGTTTAGTATCTTTGGATACTAAACCCATAAATTCCTCCATTTCTGCCTGGTCAACAGTGTTATGGCCAGTTTAATTTTGGACCAAGTAATACAATGACATTTTTAGAAAGCCTCATACAGAATGCAGGTCCTGTTACACACAGTACACCAGCTCCATTATGCCTCTCAGTGACAACTTCAGCATCCATAACAGTGAAAAATAACACATTGAGAATTTCTGTGAAATAAATGCTGAAGGGGAAACTGTGCTATCATTACAGGGCCAGGAGTTTCCACTGACTCTTACTGAGGAACGAATACCAACATGTCAAAATGAGGGCTATATATATCAGTTGTCATGAGCTGCTTGAGTGCTGACAGCAATTTCCATGTACATTCCAGTGCTGAGATGCCACCTCCCTCTAACACCACTGCTAGCACACACTCACACATCCAATCTCATGGGTCATGTGATCACCAGACAGAGTGACCTTGAACTGTTTGGGACAAGCATGTTATATCTGGAGTTAGCGCCAACACCACATACACATGCACAAAAAACTGAGCCCCGGACGCTTTTTTCCAACAGTTTCCACTGATTGAGTGTTGCAGGGACGTACCAAGTGGGGAGCAGCGCTGCAGCGGGAGACTGCGGCGCTGGAGGCTGGGGGCATTGGGAGGCTGAGTCCGGCTGTGAACATGGGAAGCTTCACCAGGGGGCGCTGTGGCTTTGTGGAGAGGTGTGTCATCGCTGCCACTGCCGGAATCTGCACAGCAGGATGGATGTCAGAGAACAGAAAAACGTAGTCGGTGATTATGTCAAAATTTTCAAAGGTCATTATTTGTATGAGTGAGTTTAACGTTAAATTTTAAATCCATTTTTATCATTTGTACATTTACAGGGCATCACCGCAGTGTAAAAACATCACCTTTTACATTAAAAAGCATAGGCCCTATGTTTTGTTCATAGTACACCTGCCAGTGAGATTTACCATATTGTATTTTGTATGAGCAGATCACTGTCTTTCCTTGGAGAGTAATTTTCTAAACTGCAGAAATTCATTACAAGCAAAAAAAACAAGCTGAATGCTGCAAACATCTTAATTATTCATAACAGCTGTTATTATGCCTCTAGCTTTCTGTGGATATAAAGGCTTTGATTCGTAGACAAGATGAGGCGGTAGCAAGGAGTAGCCCAACAAAAAAACATCACCAAGAAAAAACATTCCCTCCATACAACCAGGAATCTCCGCACTGTTTTTTTACAATGTCACTGTTGTTTTGTTCTATAAAATTTCCTCTGGACAAACACTCACCTGTCTCTGGTTTCCAGCACTATATAGAAAATTCAGCATTTATGTTTAACTTTGTTAATGAAGATAACTTCAATTACTTATCATTACTACAAGGAGGCGGCATTTAGTGTCTATTGTCAGGAACAGCCTGCCAGAGGAGCTGAGAGCATCACAATCTCTCAACAACTTTACAAGAAATCTTAAGACATACCCTATTAGTTTAGTATTTGCTTATCCATAATATTTTAAACTACCCTCTTCTATTGTGCCAGACTGGTCTCTCTGTTCTATCATGTCTCTTATTCCCTGTATTATAATTTCATTATAGTACTGTTTAATTCATTGTATTGTTGTATTTCACTGTATCGTTAAGCACCTTGGATTGCAATCTTGCACAAAAGGCGTTATATAAATGAAGTTTTATTTGAAGAAATATTCAGCTACTCAATCAATCACAGTGATGACACCAGCTGCACCTATAGGTAACTCAGTCTCACTCTCAAAGAGGAAAGAAGGACAGGTTTGTGCCCTTTTATTAAAATATCCTTTTTCTGATTTGAGAATGAATATGTCAGAGGATGGATCAAGGTGCCTGAAATCACAGATGAAACAACAAGCTGTTAAATATACAACATTACGTTAGCATAATAAATTCAGATTAGAAAGAGAACATGAATCACAATGCCCATGGCCTGCATGAAACCTCCGGTGGGACTCTCCTCACTGCAACAGAGTCTGAATTCCCCTAGAATAGTCAGCAGATGCTTTTTTTTTCAAAGCCATCTTACTGAAATGGAGGCTGAGCCAGGAAGTGGATTGGCTGATAGGAGACGGCTGGAGGCTGACTCACACAGCTAAATGCTTGTTTCCAGCCTGCATGTACAGTGCAAATCCGTCCCCTGCTGTAAGTGTCCTCGGATCAGTGTTACACCAGCAAGATCAGGAAGGACTCTAGTCTGCTGGTAACTTATTCACATCAGTGAGAAAGGACAGGTTCGAATATAATAATATATATAATATAATATAATATAATAAAACTGCAGTCGAACACCAATGTGTCCTCTGTTATCTTACACCTAGGAAAATCCCTCAAGATACATTTTAGGCAACAAATAAGTGATTAATTGGACTGGGAATAATACCGTACAGTGGAAATTTGTCTGCACTGTTATGCCTCACAGTTTTTATTTCCTCTTCAGAAGACGCACTAAAAAAACAAAATAGTGCTTTCAGTCAACAAAAAACAATTGTGTCTGGTGGTGTTTTATTCCTGCAAGACATGGCAGAGATTGATCCACAGGAAAAGAGGCTTAATATTCATAACATGCCACAGAGAAGTTTGCTGCTTTGACTGCTCTGAAGTCTCACAGCAGTCTCTTTAAAGTGTCCTGGAAATGGTACGGAAAGCATTAAGTTGGATTATAAAGTATACCATGTCCATAAAATGTCAGAAAATAGGGATCAAGGTAACATTCAAGTTGCTTGTTTTGTCTGACCAACATACAACATATTCACTTAGAAAACAGAGAAAACAGCAATTGAGAAGCATTTGAGCATTTTTGCTTTGCATATATGAAAAAAAAATCTGTAAACCAAATACTCGATTATAATTGTTTTACCACTAATACAGAGTGTCTTTCATAACATCATCAGGGCCATTTGAACATCTAGCCACTTTGAGTACAACTGACATAGACACTGTAGCTCAAAACACAGAACTTAACTCTTGTATCTTGCCATCCAAGTAGCACACGGTACAACAAAAACATGAACAAACAGTGTGCTCATACCAGGCTCCCACTGAGTTAACCAGACAGTTGAATTCGATATGTCACCAGCCTTCTGATGTTCATTAAGGAAACCTCTAATCTGAGAGGGATACTCACTTGCAGTCACAACATTTTGCTGGAGTGCATCCCCAGTGAATGTGGCTACATTCAAGGCATAAGGTGGCATACTAATAGAGCAGTGCTGTCTGAGCCAACAGCCTGAAGGGAAACACTGCTGTGCAAGCTGCCAGTCATATATATATATGCTGCCTGAGGTACTCCCAAGCGTTTTACGATCTGGTAGACATCTATTCACTACAGCAGAAACAGAATTACAATTATTTTTTCTTTTGCAGATAGGAAGACAGGAAATTTACAATTGGCTTATACATGTAACAACACTCCACAGAGAAGCTAACAAAGACAACAATGGCAATAAAAAACACAGTAGGCCACACTTACATGACTGCAGATAATCTTGAGCTGTTTTCTGAAGGATCAGTGTTAAAAATGGTACAAAATAGCCCAGTAAAGTGTACATTGGAGTTTTTTAGGAGGGACGCTGAAGCCAAAAGAAAGAGCATTATTTGGCTTGACTGTAGTGAAAGTTTGAGGAGGTGATCCACAGGCAAAAAGAGGCTGGTCAGAAATGTCTGAGTAAAAACAGCTTCACAGATTATCCTGTCATACCACACCCTGACTCTCTCTTTTTGACACACACTGCAGCCGTCGGCACCACTTTTTCATTGCAGTCATTATAAATAGGGAAGAAGACCCTGCTGCTGACATATGAAGCAGTAACTGTGTTTGAGGCTGGGGGACACACCCTGCATGAGACAACAGCTGTTTTCTTTATTTTTTTCCCAGTCTGAGGACCCTGTCCGCACCAGTAGCTTAATGAAGTGTCTGAATCCAGCAGGTCAGAATAAGTGGTGAGCAGGGAAAGGCAAGAGTCAGCTGTATAAGACTGGAGCAAATGTGGTGACACTTGAGAGAGGACAGCATTAACCCATTGTAGTATCGGCCAATCAGCAGTCAGTACAAATACCACAGAGATACTTTAAGATAATCTTAAAAAAATACAAAATGGTACAGCGTACACCATTAGATAACTGATGTCTATTTTGGGTGATCTGAATAAATTAATTGAATCAAAGATTGACTCAGTTTTACTGAGATACTTTGTGATTGTAAAAATGCAGAAGAGGGAAAAAATGAGATTCTAAGCGGTTTTCACACAGTGGTTGTTTGAGTCAGCACTATGAACAAATGACTGCAGTAGCTCCATGGTGGAACAAAACACATATACACTGCTCATATTCAGTAAATGCTTTCTCTGTAATAAATTAAAAACAAAAGTAACTGACAACTTCTCAGCTTATTCTGACACAGTTTTTATATCTCTTATTACATACACAGTTAATTAGCCTATCAACTGAATTGCACAAGCATAGACTTGTCTAAATAAAGGCTGCAGGAAGCTTATGAGAGGTGGTGTTGGACTGAGCAACACAATTTGATCCAGATAAAATGCTGCAGTGTGCAGGTAGAGGAAAGACAGCAGAGGGAGGAGAGTGACTTAAAGATTACTTCATTAAAGCTCTAGTGGTGCAGCAGCTTTCAGCTGTGATAAATTAATGAAAAATAAAAGTGCATGGCTGTAACTATAGTAACTGAGGACAATAGGGGCATCAACAACTAGTGGTGAACTAATATGGAGATGTAAATGTGATAAAAAATATCTTTTTAATGAGACAGTGCAGTGTCTGACTCATGTCTGGGATTAGTAAAAACAGAGTAAAAGTGTATAACTTTAATTCATATGAAATGATGACTCACGGTGAGAAGGTCGGCAGGGATCACTGTGGCTGCTGTCATTAGACTGGTTGCTGGATACAGACGAGACACTGGAGCTCCGAACGAAGCCGAAGGAGGCCAGTCGGGCAGCTGGCAGGGCAGAGAAGCCTGGAGGACGCAGACCAGACTGGCCTGGTTTGAGCAGGAGATTCTTAGGGGTGGTTTCTGGACCTCTTTCTCCCGACCTCTTTTGCTCTCCAAGAGCTTTTGAGACAATATTACAAATAAAGAACGTAGAGGTAAGAGCAAGAAAGATATATATATATATATATATATATATATATATATATAAAAAATAAAATTAAAAATACAAAATTCAATGTTTGAACTTAGATACCACAAATTACATTACAATTGGCAATTACAGCTGGAAAAATATGTTTCATTATTTAGGACGTTACAGCTGCATGGTGGGTGAGAAAATCCTCCTCATTTTAATGAGAAAAACCTAAAATGATTTACTGTGATACAAATGATGGCACATGACTGGAAGGGACTATATGTAGGAAACACACTACAAATTACACTACTAATACACTCATGGGATCTGCAGGAAAAAATGGCTGCTCTGAAGAGTAAAAAAATGAGGATTCATGTGACACTAATCTCATGCAGTTAAAAAGACAACACACATAGATGAAAATATGACTGCCTCCATTCAGTGATGAAATTGCACATAAATAAGAGGGCACCATATGTGGAAGCAGAGTAGTTTATGACTTACAATGTGAGAAGGTAAGAAATATGCAGTGCAAGTTAGTAGTACAAGTGAGTCACATTGCAATGAAATGCTTTCCACTTCAAAGAGTTTAGGTGCCAAAGCCAAGCCTCATCCATAAGCATGACAGGAAAAAAATAATTGGTAAATCATTCAGCAAGCCGAAGAAGATAACTTTTCTGCAGCTTGATATGCACAGAATAATAAAGTATGCATAGAATTGAGAAAGCTTTAATAAAATTATTTCCCCACAATGGTCAAAATTGTTTACAACATAAGTATACAAGTATGCAGCATGTCAAATATGCTCTCGTGTTCTCTTCTTAAGAAAAGAAAAAGTTGAATATTTTTATGAATTGAGGTAAACAAATAAAAAATATCATACCTAGCATGTGCTGACACCACGTGTACATTTTAACTTTGAAAAAGTAGAAAAACATTATCATGTCAGCAGATCACCATCTCACCTGCAGGGTCCTGGCAGCCTTGGGTGGACACTCCGGCTGCAGCATGGCTTGGGGCCATGGCTGACCTTTGACCTGTCTGCTGAACTCTCGTCCTGGCTGCAGGCTGCCTGGTGACCGCCCCTAACCCCAGCTGAGGCCTCAGAGCTCTAGGTGAGCGGTAGACACTGCCTCCTTCTTGTGAAACATGCTGGAGAGGACATTACCAATACAAGTCAATCACTGTCTATCACAATAAATATTTCAACTGGTCAATAAGATTATATAATATAGTTTGCTTATGGAGTGTAAAGGTAAACTAGATTCTTTCTCATATAACTACATTCAGCATGGTCATTTCTTCTAATGGTGTACCCACTTTGTGTGTACCCTAGTCAGAAAGTGAGTCTGCAACAGCAAAGAGCACCCTGTCACTTACAGGCAAGTGCTGCATCCCAGGAAATGTGGCCACACCAATATTAGCCTTTAGCCCCCTGCAAGAAGACTCAGAGAATACTTCTTTTATTGTTAACAATACTCTTAGCTTAGATGATATTAGACTGTATACAGACCACGTGTCTTTACATTTAGGAGGTCTGAACAGCTTCATATATAAAATCTTCACTTTGATAAAACAACTCACTTCATTCGGTTGCTGTTTGAGGTGGCCATGATTGATCCTGAGGCGCATGCACTCAAAAGTGTTATTTAAATAACCATGTGTTTCAAGGTTTGAAATACAGGAAGCACATAGGTGAAATTGCCCATTTTTCCTCATTGCATTGGCAGTTAAAGCGTTTGCGTTACTCAGATATTTTGCTCTTTTGCACCACCAGCATGTTACTGCACTTTTTTAGGATCAAGCACTAATGACATGCAGTTGTGCCATGTGAGCACATCAAATCAAAAGACTATTTCTTACCTCTTGGAGATATTTCTCAGGTATATCCTCACGAAAATCGTCCAACTTCCCACTTTGCCTTTGAGGGATGGTGCTGCTTGGAGGTTTCACCCCTGCCACAGCCATGCTTGGAGAATAGTACCCCACCTTCTGCATCTCCTGTCGATATTTGTCAAACAACAGGTTAGAGGAACATAGCACCGGTGTGGATTTAGGTTGAGGACCAACCATCGGATCTTTATGAGCTGGCGGGCTAGAGTAAGAAGACAGTCTTAGTGTGGAGGCTTCGACTGGAGCATCGGTCACTTCTTGTTTTGCTTGAGGATTCTTTCGAACATATGTGATGATTTTTGGTCGGATATTTTTAGGCTTCTGGGGAGGAGAAGACCTCCTGTGTTCAGGCTCTTTCTGCTGAGGAACAAGTGGTTTGGGGATGCCACTGCTCAAACTAGTCTTACCTGGTGGTTTGACTGTTTGACCTAGACATCTCTGAGGGGAGTTACTGCGCTCTGAGCTCAGTGCCCTGATGCCCTGGACCTTGGCTGGAGAACCAG
Source organism: Lepomis macrochirus (assembly GCA_024633595.2). Classification (NCBI taxonomy): domain Eukaryota; kingdom Metazoa; phylum Chordata; class Actinopteri; order Centrarchiformes; family Centrarchidae; genus Lepomis; species Lepomis macrochirus. Next base: position 8,668,076 of record JALXJV020000009.1, read on the forward strand.
GTGGCCGTCTCTTGGGCGAACAGGAGGTTGTTTTAGGGGAAGTAGGAGTTGCTGGTCGACTAGGGCTTCCCCATGGCTTCCTCCTCTCCAGGCTTAGAGAACTGGAGGTGACCATGTTTTCGAAAGAGCTCTGCTTTTTTAAGCTGTTATCAAAAGACAGCTGCTTCTTCAAAGTATTGTCAAATGATGGCTGCTTTTTAATACTTTTGTCAAAAGAGGTTTGTTTTTTCAAAGTGTTATCAAATGATCCTTGTTTCTTTATGGCTTTGGATTCACTTGAAGACGGCGTCCCCTTTGTACTAGTTTTGTGTGGGCTATAGTTCACATTAGGGGCCTCGTCAGCTTGTGTGCTTTTATCTATTTTAGTGTTGCTTTCTTCATGTGATTTTTTTGCAGTGGGTAAACCGGTATTTCTCCCTTGTTCACAATCTCGCTCTGAAATTGTATTCTCTGCTCTATTTATCTGGTTATTGTTCTTCTTGTGCTCATCAGTAACATCCTTATGTGAAACAACTCCATTGCTTTGTGCATGTGATTCCACGTCTACTAATTGAACTGTTGAATTCAAATTCATGTCCACATCTTTCCAGTGTATTGTGCTTTTTCCAGAGGAGACAGAGGGATGATCAGCTCTTTGAAAGGGCTTGCCTCTCTCTGTCATCTGGGTCCTGCCAGTAGTGTCCATAGTAGCGTCCGCGCTTGAATTGGTGGACAGACGGGACACAAATGCAACTGTTTCTGAGCTTAACTCGGTCCCGGATGCCTCTCTGCTCTCAGAGACATTACTGGAGGACTCCCGCTCACTGGCACTATGCAAAGTAGACTTTCTCTCTTCTCTGCTCCTTTTACCTGTTGCCTGTTCTACTGATGCTTTGCTGCATGCTGAAGGTTGTTCTTCTTGAAGCTCTTTCCGGTCTGCAAGCCCAACAAAGTCCTCTCCCTCCCGAACCAGGTAGGCCTCCAGCTCCTGGCACTCCAGCATCTCAAACTCAGCCAGCTCAGGGTCATCACACTGGGAGTCTGTACCCCAGATGATGACTTTGTCCTGCTCTGCTGTTTCAGTCATCAGCCCCGACAGAGTGCCAGTATCACTTGTCCTCCCACCATCCTCTGTTCGGATTTTATTGGCGTTGGCATCACCATCAGCCAGCACGCCACCCTGCTGGTTGTTATTCCGAAGCTCCCCCTCACTGAAGGGCTCTCCTCGCTCACACATTTGGGAAACAGGTCTGAGTTAACAGCGCCCTCAAAAGCACTTTAAAAATCAATCATCCATCGCATCTATTCTGAAAAAGTCTGTCTAACCCTCAAAGAGTCTCAGTGGCACAGCAGGAGCCTAGAATTGATTTTCACATTTCGTTCCAGCGTGCCAGTAATCAGAATGTTGAATATCATGTCTAACTTGGAAGATGGCTCTTCATGACATCTGGAGTCCTTATCCTATAAAAAACAAAAGATAACAAATAAAAAGATCAACAAAATGACAGATGACTTGATAAGGAAGTATTTAACACCTGTTAGCACTCATGGAAGTCCTTAAAATGAAGTAAACACTGCAGTATTTCAGCCTGCTTCAGTCTATCATAATGAAGTATTTCTTTTCCAGACATGAAACATGCCATGCTTATATTTATTTATTGCTTAAGAGCCTTGAATAAACTATTGTCAGGGGGGCCCAAACATTTAGCAGCACCCCTGTGAAAAGAACACAACATTATCTTTAATGTTGTTGTTGTGCCATACTTTCTCAAAAGAGAAGATTTAAAAAAGGAAATACCATTAAGAAATCTCAATGGCTTCTTACTAATCTGAAGTGAATTTTAAGGGATGTACCTGAATTCTTTGAACAACTAGTAAAACAACATACTCTGTAGAGTATATCTGATCACTGAGAACAATGTAACAGATTCTCAGGTCAGTGTGACAGAATGTGATCCAGTTTCAGAAGTCATCCATAAATCCATGACAGCAAACAAAACTTAAAACTAGTACATACCATACTAGTGGTTTGTTAATTGTCAAAATTCAGTAATAGTCTCAGGATACAAACAACTTTGTTGTAATAAGATCATTCACTGCAGAAATACTCCTGAAATGTTACCTATCCCTGGGCATAAATACAACAGCTGATGATGAAGATGGTGGTGATCTTACTGCCTGTATCTGCATTTGAGGTCATTTTTAATCAGATCAATAAAAAAAAACTCTGCCAACAGAATGCACCATTCGCCCCAAATCAAGTGATCTCTGCACACCAGAAGTCATGAGGAAATTGTTAAAGACAAAACTATACAGTTATATGTGTGACTCTAAGAGAAAAAAATATGTCAGTACCATGTGGAACTGACTTGGCTTGCTGAGATCATTATAGGGGGATATATCAAGCTTAAGCCAGTGAAATGAATGTAGGATTATTGTACACATTGTACCACAGACTAGCTCCTGATTACTGATTTAAATAAGATTTATTTATAAATTGCTATAACGACTGATTGATTATTAGCAGCTAGCAAGCTAGTTCACTTTTTCTGATTTTTAGAATCTCTGATTAGGTACTCCAACTCTGCTGTTCCCCCTTCATGTCTTCAGCGCATAATAAAAGATGTCTGGATTTGACCTACTTCCTGAGTGGATGCTTATACTGTACAGCTAGCTTTAACAGCTCTGGTTGTCAAGTTCAGGTAAGTACCATAAATTTACTTTCAAGTGAAAAAAACTTAACACTTTTATTCCACTCAAGCAGTCAGAACTGTTAAAAAGAGCCATGATAGTTCTTGTACCTAACAACTCATTTCAAGGAACAAAAACAGAAGGAAATTATATATATTTTACATCAGGAATGCAGTGGTACGTGTTGCTAAGAGATGTCACCAGAACTGAAAATGAAAGAAGCATTGTGTGATGATAGATTGCTGCATGTGTAGAAGAAGGAGGGAAATACGACATAAATATATCTACTATGTTTTCACTTCTTTCATTTCTTTTATATTTCTGAAAGGACACTTGAAAAGAAATGCAAAAAATCTGTTTGAAGTACAGTCACAATACACTAGAGCCTGAACCGATATGGGATTTTTAAGTCCGATACCGATTTCAATACTTATTGATATTGTTTTTTCCCCTTATTTTAAGAAACGTATGACATAAACAATGATAATCCCTAAAATGTTATGTTGAGACCATACCAAGATACCATGACATGATGCAGTGTAAAAAGAAACTCTTTTATTGTTATAATAGTACTTTTACTGTTACTTGATATATTTTGTTGTACAAAAGTACAACATCAAGGTTTTGATGAATAAATAAATAAATAAAACTATAAATAATACTATTTTAAAAATAAATAAATATCTGATTTGTTATAAATTATGGAGTACTACTACTAATGATTATTATTATTATTATTATGCTTTTTTGGCTTTTTTCCTCTACTTTATTGAGTTATATATCTTTTTTTGTGCATGTAATAGGTCTGAAAAGTGAAAAAGCCCAAAGTCCACCCCAAAGGGAATTCTCCAGCTCCCACAGAAAATTGCTCTGAACTGCTTCAAAACAGCTGGGGAGCTCAACGTCGACAAAACGTAGCAAAACATTTTCTTTAACGGAAATGGTGGTTCCCTGAACACCCTGTTGTGTACGCAAGCACACTGAATTTTCCTGCCTTTTTAACACTGTTATGTTTACAAACTTGTTGCAGCTGATTGGGTAACAGCTGAGACACGCCCACTAAACGGCAGAAAACATACCTCAAAGCCTGTTGCAAAACGTTCAATCCGAAAACGTTGCAAAACGTGTTGAGATTGAACTCGCCCCTGGTTTGTAGTCCAGCCGCTTTCATGCCTGTGACTTCACAGTTCTTCACAGTTCCCTGTGACTTCACACAGAAATCTACACAGTGGATTTCTCACCTCAAAACTTCTCTGAGGTGGATTTATTGATGAAATTACACATGAAAACTGTAAAATATAAAACTTTCTGTTGCTGGCCTCTGTCAGGCGCGCACAATGTAGTGTTGTGTCGTTCAAAGAACGTTTCGTTCATTTGACCTAATCGTGTGTATGACTCCGGAGGAACGGTTTGTCTCAGTGAGTAATTCGTTCATTTTCACGCATGTGTGAAGGATCTTGGACTCTTCACACGACAGCGGCATGGCCTCTGTCAGCACAGGAAACAGTATTGATTAGTTCACAACTCTCAACTGCCTGTTTGAGTCGTTCATTTGTCACGTGACAGCTCGCCTACAGGGCTGTGGTAAGCAGGCAGCACAGGAAACAGAACTGATTAGTTCACAACTCATAGCAACTGTGGGTCTCCAGGTTTGAGTCGTTCATCTGTCACGTGACAGCTCCTACTGTGGAGCAGGAATCAGCTACTCGTTCACCGCTCACATGAGTCCTCCTTAGGCTTTCATTCATTCTGCAGGCTGAGTGACTGCCAGCGCCGGAGAATATGAGGCAGGTCGGCTGTCAGGTAACAATCACTGGACTGACATTATATAGCTATTTTGTTAATGACGTGACATTTAACAAAGCATAACATTATTACAGCACAGTGATGTTGTGCTAAGTTATAGTTTTAACACAGCTGCACCGTAACTTTAGTCCTGCTAGTGTTTACAGCTAACAGCTGATGAGAGTTGTTCTGGGTCCGCTCCACTTAAGAGCCCTGATAGGGTTCTACCGGGGAGCCAAATTACCTCTGAGGTCGTCTCCTCTCCAAAACAGACCCGGTAAATAAAACATTAAAACACAGCCACATAGCAACATTAGCGTTAGCCCTGTGGTGTGTTACAGCTAACAGCTGATCCAGGTCCACCAGAAAACGCAACGTAACTTTTCCTTTTTTATTTATCAACACAGCTGTGCTGTTGTTTCACAGCCTCTGATTGGTAAACAACCTGGCAGTGTTTGAGAGCGATGTGCTCATGTTTGATTCTCTGTCTGTAGAATCAGGACCTGATGTGGCCCATTTTGCATCCAGACCTGCCTAACTGCTGCATTTATATAATGTGTTAATTAATATTTCTTTGTTCCTCTCTCTGTGCTGGAGTTCTTTTAAGAACTTGGTGGCTTGATCCAGATTATTAAATTGGTTGAATTTTAATAAGAGTGTGTTTATTCATATAGTTTATCAAGCTTATTAATTCTATATATACGCAAATCTGATATTAATATTTTACTCATGGACGTTAGGCTACTGTATGAATGAGCATGTTAGAGATAAAGATAGTATATGGCTGGTTTGTGAAAATGAAAGTATTTAACCGATTGCATATAGACAACATATTTATGTGGTTTTTACATGGTTTGAATTTGGTTGTGGGCCCAAGGGGGTGTATATAATGATGATAGAAAGTGATCAAGAGGTGAATTTGTGCATTATACTTTGTCAAATAAAGCAAGCCAGGCAGCCTTCCATGTTTGAGAACGGCGCTGTTTTTTAATCGCCCACTAGAGGGCTGCAGCACCGCAATAACCAGCCTAGTTCAATGGAACGAAATGACACAAAAAAAAGATTAGTTCATTTTAATGAACGAGATTTGAATGAACAAGTCTGTCAAAAGAGTCGAACTTGCCATCACTAGCGCAATGATGATGCAGTGAATAGTAATGATTCTCTCTGACCAATCAGTAGTCTGCTGTGTTTTCACGTCACAATTTAGCATCGCGTCAGCTCGCTTGGAACCTCGATGGAGGTGATACAAAAAAAAGTACTTGGAAGCAGGTACAGGTACAACTTTCCCACAATGGAAAAGCAAAAAAAAAGGTGAGTCGAGCTGGTACTGTGTAGTGGAAAAGGTTCTTTATAGGTGCTTGAAAGTTTTTGGAGAACAACAACATGAAACATCTTGTTGTGACCTGGGAGAGTGCAGTGAAAAATGTGAGGGTTAGCAAGTGTGGTGTGAATGTTTTCAGGAGATGAGAAGTGATAAGGGTTATGTTTATTATTACTATTTAAGTCATGTAACTGACATGACAAATTAACAATTCACCATGAACAGTGAGTGTGAGCGCTACCAGGAGCTAGGGAGCTACTCACTGTAGTTACGGCAGAGACGGTGTTCTGTCGATTTATGCTACTTATTGGTTCTGCACATGCGCAGGACCCTCAAGCTTCGTCTGTTTCCACGACCATAAATCTGTGCAACCTTGCTGTTGGGCATGCCGTTGAGACCGGCTGATCGACATTTCCGGTAGACTGCGGTCAGCTGATGTTTTGTTCTGTGGTGCTGCAGTGTTGTTAACAGAGGAGCTGCAGAGCGCCCTCTGGTGGGTAAACTATACAACACTCATAACCTGAGGTAGGATCCAACTCTCTGTTTCTCTATAGTCATATATTGGCTGTTACAAATGCAGATGCAGATATATCTGCAAGTAGCTTATATCGGCCGATAATATCTGCAAAATGATAAATCGATCGGGCTCTACAATAAACAACACTAAATGCTGTCTCAGCACCTGCACTGCAGAACTGAGACCAATGAAACAGATTCCCTTACACCTGCATCTCCCCCGCCTCCCTGTCAAGTCTCTCACAGCACTGTACGGTTACTGCAACACAAACTCTCTCTGGGTAACCAAACAACAGATGAAGCTCAGACAAAGATTCTTACACATAGCATGTTGCCTGACAAGCATGACAAGAGATGACAAATTGGATAAATGAAGTCTTGTTTTAACAGAGAAGCTGTAATCTGGTAACGGGATTGTTTCTGCAGCAGCCATAATTTCTTGAGCATCCCTTACATTGATTTTTAAATCAATGCAGTGGAGCTCACTGTACACCCACAATGGTACATCATGACACTCACAGAGAAAATGGATGATGGATATGATTTAACTAATTTTGGAAGTTTGAGACTGGGCTTTCAAAGGAAAGATAAAAATAACAAGTATACAATGAACAACTGGGGGACAGATAGTCTCTATATCTGGCACCAGTTCTGGAGTCAAACAAATTACACTAAAATCTTTTTTACCTTACCTGCCCTACTTTTGTGAGTTAAATTAACATTGTTCCTACTGCGGATTTAATGATTTTCTCCTTCAGTCTCCTGACCCATGCTAGATGAAACAAAAGCTTTACAGAGATAATTAAACTTTTTAATTAATTTCAACCTCTTTCTCTTCAAAATTCTCTGGAGAGCCGAGTGTCACAGTCAAGCCAAGAAAAAGCCGGATACTGCTAGTTCTACTGACTGAGAAAGGGCAGTGCATGTACCCTGAGTGACTGAAGTAATATTCTTTACTTCCTTTACCACCCCATTTGCCATGTCCACCTACATGGCACATACTGTTCTACTATACATGCAGGCTATCAGTATGTCAGGCTCATTCCAGCACTGGTCTTGTCACTTTAATCCATTTGTTGTTTTCTTTTTTTTTAAATTTGTGATCCTGATTGTTTACTGGTTTATCCCTGGTTTGTTCTCTCATGTTCTTCCTGCTGCTGCAACAGCTAATAATGTTCCTTCTGTAATGCTGTCAGTGCACGAGGAAGATTGAGGAAATGTATGCTCACCCCAACAACATGCCTCCCTGAGCATGTTTCCCCATCCCCCCTTGTACTGCAACTCGCCCTGCCACCTGCCTCCTGATATGCAACATGATGGCAAGACCTTTATCGGGGCCTCATATGAAAGCTGTGCATCTTTGCACTCGTGTGAGTATGTGTGTCTGCTCAATCAACTTGTTTTTCCTCAGTGAAAAAGAAGCTTGTTCAGTTTTAGCAGTCATATCTGAGGCAGAGCACAGATCAAGACCTTCAATAGTCCACTAAGCTTCACTGGAAGCCTAAAACTGGAATCCTCATAAAATATTGAGGATGGATGAAAATGGAGGCATCGCTCTCCCTCTCATTTTAATGCTTCAGTGGCCCTGACTTCTTTGTGTAACCAACCAAAGCTCACAGACGATTTACTGTTGTTGTGACTTAAGCAAAATGGAACAGTAGCGAACGTGCGTCTCTAAGGCCTAAAAGTGAGGGAACACTAGGTACAAAAGGAACATACATGCTGGGAAAACCTTAATGTGACATGCAAAGGTGAATTTTACAGGTAAATATTGGCTAAATGCACAACTATAATCTCAACGTTTTCAAGTTAAATTAGTAAAATCACCAAGCTTTCATATAGATAATTGAGGCCTCAGTGTTCCTCTGTACTTCATTGCCACATCTTACATAATGTAACAAAAATCAGGCCTTTTGGATGACTGTTAACTAAAATCTCACCAGTAGAAATCTGACACTTCACTATTACTGATGCTCATCCATTAGCTCACACTGCCATATTCCTCATTTTATAGTTTCTAAATATATAGTGCATCTACACACATGACTCCAAGACAGGAAGAAAAGAGGAGGCTTTGTTGCTTTTAGGACAGACACTGAAGCACAAATAGAGGTTAAAGAACACAATCCAGGGTCTGACCCCACTACACACCCACAAACGCACTCTGGGGTGAGCCCACATAGCGAGGTCACCTTTTTTTTCCATATTGACGGTATGCAACAGCTACACTGGAATTTGCACTCCAGGAAATAATCAGCCAATGTTTAGAAAATCACAACGTTAATATAAACACCACCAACATCATCATTATCCGCATTCCCTCCAGCAGACGCAGCAGTGTCAATAAATCCCAATTATCACTGTCGCCTATTCGAGACTGAGAAGGATAGACACAGAAAACACCTACCGTCCCCGGTGTGAAATGTTATTCCTTACCGTTCAGAGTCAGGTAATCCGCTGGAGAAGAGCACGACAGTGAAGTGAAGAAGCAGGCAGCTCGAGCCGTGATGAAGAGTCTGCAGCATCGCTGGTAAACAGGGAGGAAAGGAGAGGAGACTCAACGCCCATGTTAACACGGGCTCAGGTCGCCCCCTGCAGGTGAAATAATCTATTTCGTTTCCCTTTATTAATTATTGCCCTTTATTAATTACATGCAGTAACACAGTGGCATCAGATCTGGTACACAAAACAAGTGGCCACACAACAAACAAAAACATGAATAAAGTCAGTGTATCCAACTTTACTTGTAGATAGACAAGTTTTCTTTGTATCATACACACCGTATTGTATTTTGTACAATACGGTGTGTATGATACAGTGCAAACACAGTTCCATTATTATTAATAGCAATAGTAGTAACAGTAGTAGTAGTAGTAATAGTATTGGTAGTTATACGTGGAATCTGGAAAACAAAACATTTATACACTATGCTTTTCATTCACCTATACATAAATTTTAAAAAAATCATACTGAAAAATACTACTGGAAATAGTGGGAAAATACAACAATTAGCCTTGTCATGCGAACCATGTATGTAACCGTGATAATTTATCCTACAATCAAAGACAATGTTTGCAGCTTTAACATTCAGCATTATTTATTTACAACAGAAAAAAATATCACAACCAATATCAAGACAAATGCTGAAAAGCTGACCTTCACCACTCTGATACACTGTAAACATGTTCATAACTTACCAGTACTATAAAGTTGAACGCGTTTTTTAAGCTTCAGAAAGTCTTGAAATACATGCAGCATGCACATGTTTACAAAAAGCTACTGGAACCATTAGTGGTTTCAATAGCAGTTGTCTCAGCAGTCTGCATTTGGGTCCTTCCCATGTTTTCCTGTTACGTTACTTGCCCCAGACATGGCATGAGGTCATAACAAAAGGCAGATTATAGATGAAAACTGCTGGGTGATACGGTTACAGGCAAGTGAAAGTTGTAATATGGGCAGTAACTTCAAATCTGCAAAATCAAAACTGTATACAAACAAAATACATAAAATGTTAAACAGCATTTCTAAAACAGGTAATGATGCATGTGACTTTATAATAAAGCAAAACTTATGTGTTGCACCACCATATTGAACATCTCCCAGTTTAAATAATAGCCATTTAAAAAAAAAAAGCTAGTAGACAGAAACAGTTACTTTTTGCAGTGACATGACAATCCTGCCTCAATGTCTGCTAAGTTATGTCTTAAAATTCAGTTACATAAACTGTGTTTATTTACAAAGTATTAATAGTATTTTAAAACTTTATTGTTGTTGTTTTCAACTTTACAAGCTACTTTAATGTCCTTACTAGAAAAATCTACAGCAACTCTGAAATGGCAACACTGTTTTGACTTTGTTTTGTTTCTTCCAATGGATAAAGAGCAAAATAAAAATTCATCAATGGTCATTTTAAAAAGGGACTGTTGCATTTTCAGTCTTTAGTGAGAACACATACTTCTCTCACGCTTAGATTTTAGCTGCCCTGGGAAACTTGCACATACAATGAGCTGTCGCTTCTATAAAGATTAATTAGATGTCTGACTGGCAGAGTCACTTTCAGATATATCACTGTTTTAGTTAAACAGTTACTGTTGGCACAGTCTATTTCTGAATATACAGTAATGACTTTTGGCTTTTCAAAATGAAAGTGATTAAAACAAGAGATCTACAACCCTATAGAAACTGCAGTTGTTCAACTATACAGCTGACTGTATCAACTGATTGTACTTCTTCCCATTCAGATGAATGTGAACTAAAGTGAAAATGGCCCTCTAAGGTCAAATTTCTCAGATTATAAATATAGGCTTGTCAAAATCCAAAGGCTGCATTATATACAGACAATATACCATACACATGTCATAATTCTAGCTTGTGATAGAGGAATATCATACCTCTAAAGTTAACATTCATTTGGGTCATGGGCACTTAAATACATCCTCTGAATTATCTTTGGCTCGCTAAAATAGTGCAGTTCGCTGATGGTGCTAACACTGGTGTATTTGAGCACCATGAGGAAACCATTAATTAGCTAGGATACAAATATATGTAAAATCAGTCCTTTCACACAGATATACTGATCACAAGTACTGTACCAGATTATACAGAGCACCATAGTGTATCTGAGTTATACAGTTTATGTTAAAACGACGCACAGATTTGTGGTTTCTATACAGTACATTTTCTCAGAAGCAAAGTATCTACATCCACTAAGCTGTACCTTGAGATAAACTTACCACACAAAAGGTGCTGAAGATACAGTAAAATCCAAAACTGGGTTTCAGAATGATTTGCTAATTGTTAATGCAGTTAATTAAAAAAGGTGTGAAATAAAGGGATTTGGGTTTAAAAAACATTATGGAATTTGGACACAGAAGCCAGCACTGTGCCCCCTAAGGCAGCAAGAAGAGTGACAAACATTTCCCAGGACATCTGCTAAACTCTTGCCAAAAAAGAGCTGACTCATTTAATTAAAAAGCTATATAATGTAATTAACAATGTATTTTCTTTAAATAGCCAGCAAAATAAAAACATGAAGCAATTTCAAGCTAGGAGAGCAGTATATCTGAATGATCATCATCAATCAGATATGCTGTGGATTAAGGAACCAAAGTAACGTTTAACAATAGATATATGTACAATAGATGTCAACTTGTCAAGACTACTTGGGCTTTGACTTTGGTTGCAGTCCACAGATTTAGTTGTCTTTAGTGAAATTGAAGTGCAAACATACAAAAAAAACTTTTAGCTTGAAAATAAAGGTTTCTGAAATTAAATCTTGCTTTTCTGATGTATGGAGATTCATAGTCTTTTAAAAATATATTTTTTACTTCTTTCCAACAGCCAAATCAGACAACATTTATGGCCAGAATAAGGAAACAACTCAACCCTCTGATCAGAGAAGTGCAATAAAAGTCTCTGTATGTCTGCATATGCCTGGATTTGTTTGATCTGCAGAACAAAGTGGATTAGAGAACTTCCTGTGTCCTCAAGAATCTTCTTCATCATCTCCAGCAGCGTTGTTTGTGTTGTGTAGGAAGGCTTCCTTCTCTGTGGCCATGGGCTCTCCCTTTATTGTGCAGGCTGGCATGTAAGTGTCAGACCTGGTCAACACTGCCTCGGCACTGTTGCGAATACCATAGCCAAAGTAGATAAAGAAACCTAGAAATGGCGAAGACATTACTTCCTTTTCAAATCACAAATACAGTACTGGAGATATTATTTGACAATAACCAAAAGTACCTAAGACCATCCAGATGGAAAAGCGCCATCCAGGTTCCTCTGTCAAGCTGCATCATCAGATAGACATTGATGAACAAACTAATTACTGGGACAAAGGGCAGCAGGGGAACCTGTGAGGAGAGAGTGTGTGTATTTATCTTTTGTAAGACTGCGATCAAGGAATTTTCAGTCCTTTAACCTATGCAACCTCCCTTTACTTTTTGGCATAAGAAGATATAAAGCAAAAGAAGCATTTCTGTACGTACACTATATTGCCCAAAGTTTAGGGTCGCCTGCCTTTACATGCACATGAAGGTTAATGACATCCCATTCTTAATCTGTAGGGGTTAATATGGAGTTGGTCCACCTTTTGCAGCTATAACAGCTTCAACTCTTCTGGGAAGGCTGTCTACAAGGTTTAGGACGGGAATTTTTGACCATTCTTATAGAAGCACACTTGTGAGGTCAGGCACAGATGTTGGACGAGAAGGCTTGGCTCGCAGTCTCGGCTCTACTTCATCCCAAAAGTATTCTATAGGGTTGGGGTCAGGACTCTGCAGGCCACTTAAGTTCTCCACACCAGACTCACTCATCTATGTCTTTATGGACCTTGCTTTGTGCACTGGTGCGCAGTCATGATGGAACAGGAAGGAGCCATCCCCAAACTGTTTCCACAAATCTGTGAGCATGAAATTGTCCAAAATGTCTTGGTGGTACACTCTGCATTGCACTTGGTGATGCAAGTCTTTGATGCAGCTGCTCGGCCATGGAGACTCACTCCATGAATCTCTCTCCACACTGTTCTTGAGCTAATTTGAAAGCCACACAACATTTACAGGTCTGTTTGACTCTGCAGAGAGTTGGCAACTTCAGCACACTGTGCGCCTCAGCATGTGCTGATCCCAATCTGTGATTTTATGTGGCCTACCACTTTGTGGTAGTTGATCACAGAATATTTAGTAATGAGGAAATTTCACAAATGGACTTACTGCACAGGTAGAAACCTATCACAGTACCATGCTTGAATTCACTGAGCTCCTGAGAGCGACCCATTCTTTCACAAGTGTTTGTAGAAGCACTCTGCATGCTAGGTGCTTGATTTTATACACCTGTGGCCATGGAAGTGATTGGAACACCTGAATTCAATGATTAGGAGGGGTGTCCTAAAACTTTTGGCAATATAATGTAGCTTGACTACATCACATATATGTTTTGTATTTGCTTATTAAAACACTCCATTGAAGGTACAGTAGGTTTTGTTTGCATTGCTTTAAATGGAAGACATTTCCCCAATAATTAGCCTGAATTATTTGGTAAAGATGAATTTTATATCTTATTTATAAAAGCATGCCAAATGTCCTAGGTTATTTGGTATTTTCAAGGCAGCCCGTGGGTTCCATTCCTTTTAGAGTCTCAGTGCAAAACTATACAAAGAAATAAAATTGAGAAAATGTTCACTATGATGGCACGTAAAAATTCAAGGAAGTTCATGTCTCTACAGGCTTATTATAATAATCAACTGATTAGCTGTAGTCAGTTATGTTAAGTACACGTAATATGTAGCTGTTGGGCTAAAATATGTGCAGTCGATTAGCAGGTTAGGACAAATAATAAACTCTGAAGAGAAGATCCTCCCCTCTTCACTAGCCATATTTCCATCTAATTGTCATGCAAACCTTAAGCGTACTTTTGAAATGTCGCAAAGAAGCAAAAAAACGAAATTGCGAAATAATTTATTTCCATCAGTTGGTTTGGGGCGAATAAACCAGACTCCGGCAAGCATAGTTGCGTCATTAGTTGACGTTACACATGGTTGTAATAAACAAGACGTTTGGGTTCCAAACCAGAAACAAAACCAGTCACATAAACCAGATGGCCACTGATCTTAGAAAAATGGAGGTCCTCAGAAATGTGTTTCAAGTGGGCAAGTTGCCAGCCATATTTCCACACGTTATGGGAATATCCAATGTTATGCTGAGTTTTGCATACCAGCTGGAAATTACATGCATTGGTAATGCATTACATTACAACCCTATATCCTTTGTGGGGTTCATCAATGGTGATGATGATTCAAAGTATCTATTTTATAAACGTTTAGAGTTGTTATTATTTTATTACACTCAGTAGAAGTAGCATTCATTAAGATTCAGAAAAAATATGCGGTGATTACCCTGTTTGATCAGTGTGCAGAGCAAAGTATCTGAAAGGGACCTTTAAGAGATGAATGCATAATTCAGCAGAACAGATGATTAAGTCTACCTGCCGAGATTTGCATCCACCTCTTTTTTCAGCACAAATGAGCGTTACCGCGAGGTGCATGAAATTCTCGGCAGGCATGCAGAACTCTGCACAACCGGACAAGACGCTGACAGCAGAAACAGCTGTCACACACAAAAAGTGTTTCCATCTCCCACTTAGCGTATTTACACTTTTTCGACAAAAGCAAAAACCACCTCAAGCAAGCGGAAAAACTTTTGGTGCAAAATTTAGGATTTTTTTCCGAATTTTTCCATTTCCATCAACCTTTTCTAATGTGATAATTCAAAATGCACATTAAAAGACATTGATGGAAACACGGCTACTGTTTGCTTGTTAATGTTTGCTCTGTTCACTTTTACAGTTTACATTTTAACAGCAGTTCAACTAAAATGAAATTGTTTGCTTTTAAAATGCCTTTTTTTAAACAAACAAGTATAAAGAGGGGCTAATACACATCACGCTTATCACATTCTGACAATATATTATTGTATATGTGGCTGTGGAAGAGTGTGAGAAAACTCTTGAGGTTGGGGTTAGGACACAGAACACATACCTTAAAGGCAAGCTTGGTCTTGCTCTGCGGCTGTCTCCACACAATGAAGGTGAGAATCAAGCAGACCACCGTGATAGTAATGAGGACAAACATTGACCAGGATGCCAGCCCTCCATGAACAGCTACAACACTGAAGACACACACCAAAACACCTGGAGGGGAAACAGAGGTGAATCAATAACCAGGTAAAATGTTAAGGCACTTTCATCCAAATTTTCTCTGGGCTTTGTATATATCTCACCAAGTACACAGGTGCAAATGTTGACTGCAAACCCAGAAAGAGGGGACGGCTCCGTGTTCGAAGGGTAAAGTAGATTTTTGATGGTGAAGCGATCGCTTGGTTGTGGTAAAATGTCAATGTTGCTTTCGTTAAAAGACTCAGCAATTTCAGGTTCAGTCTTGAGTGTTGGCCATCTCATAGGATACACTGGGTTGTTCAGGCTGGTACCTTCAGATGGCAAAACAGACAGTCAAAACCAGACTTAGAAACTGCTGGACTCCCAAACTGTTTTGTTTTGCGAAGAACACAAAAGGAGATTTTTTAAATCCTAAACAGTTTTAAAAACACACTATATTAATAAACACACTATATAAATATATAAATATATTTAACTTTGATGAACTCTTAGTAGCTATTCTTATCCTCAAAGACTCCACGATCCTATGTTTGAAGACTGGATGTTTGATATCATGGAGGCAGCTCAGATCAGTCGTCCAGTATCACATAGAAACAGAAACTGAGTGTCTTAAACACTTGCACACACATTTAGAGTGACTAGTCTCTGACTGGGGATTTCCTTCCCAGTGAGAGGATGTACTAATATGGTGTTATTCAGCCTGATAATCCTCCAGTGTCCTGTCCACCTTAGACTGGAAACATAAGCTGAGAGATGAGGAGCACCTGAGGACCAGCACACAGGCAGCCACCAGAGTGTAGGCCAGCAAAGTGCCAATGGACATGAGGTCAACCAGGTCTTTCAAGTCAAACAGGAAAGCCATCACAGCTGCAGGGCACACAGTAGAAAAATACAAGTCAGCAAGATAATAGATTTCTTCAAACCAATCCAAATGTTTAAACCACAATTTAATGCAGATATGTTATTTTTAGGTCATTCATACTTTTAAAATCAATCATTTTCAAATTTTTACGGTACAGCTCAATTTGTTTACAACCGTAGGTGATTTTGCCACCATCCTCCTTCCACAAGATGCAACTGTTACCTATGGCCTCATCTCAGCTACCTACCAGACATAAGCCCTGACACCAAGGTGGAGATGATGGGCGTCTTCCTCTCGCTGACACGTGCCAGAAACGAGAAGAGCAGACCGTCGCGAGCCATAGCAAAGATAATGCGTGGAAGAGGAAACATCGAGCCAAGGAGACTAAGCCAAGGATGGATAAAGGAGGAGGAGGAGGAGGCAGAGGTGTTTAACTTTTAAGAAAAGTTAGTGAACTCTGGTTTCACACAAGTGCTCAACTGCAGCCATTCTCAGCCCGACATCCTGGTAAACAACGCAGGATCCTTCATTTAGGATGGTGCTGCATCAGCTTTGTACATAATATAATTGAGGAAGAAATTTTCTTGCAGCATCTGTGTTGACTGACTATTTTGGTTTTGGTTGAGTGCTTATGGTGAGACTATGTGTACCAAGAGTGTCTTTAGGGTTCTGATAAAACCCCCAAACAGTTAGTTGGTTTAGTTGGTTTAGTTGGTTGTGAGCTCACCTGCCACAGCACCAGATGTTACTGTAGCTGTTACAGGGGTTTTGGTTCGTGGGCTGATGTTAGACAAACATTTGAAGAGCAGGCCATCTTCTGCCATGGCCCAAATCACTCTAGGCATCGGGAACATGGAGCCTAGTAAACTAGATACGGGGAAAAGAGAAAAAAAGCATGCCGTGCAAGTGAATGCACACAGTTAAATATAAATATTAAATATAACAGGGGACTGTTGTCACAAAGGGGGAAGCATTACACATGACACATTACTGTCTAAAATGTTGTTTGCTGTAGCATTAAGATTTCCCTTATCTGGAACTAAGGGGCATAAACCGTGAAAACAGCCTCAGACCAAAAATTTGTCTCATACTTTAAGGCCAAAAGACCATTTAAGAATGAGCATAAAAAATTTGCTTATGCTATGCAATATTTAGTAAATATTGTCTGCTTATTATCTGCTATAAAACAATTTATACATAACACACATGCAAAAATACCCACAATACATAATGCTATGTCCACATTTTTTGAAGTTAAATTTAGTTAATGCAACAAAAAGCAGGTACTTCTAAAACTTGGTATTTCAACCGGATGGGTGTGTTTTGCAGGATGTAGCTGCTCTGAGTGCACATTCAACACTAGAAGGTGAGTTACATTAGCACTGTACTATCCAGTCATGCTAACATTAGGCAATGAATGGCAAAGTATAGGCTGGATTAATTTTAAAACCATGGAAATTTAGGCAACTACAATAAATAACACCCAGATACAATATCAGATAAGTGTATTTGATACATGTCAAGTATGAAGCCATACAGAATATACTATTCCTGTTTTCCTATCATTTGTATATTTGGTTTTACACCTATTTACATGGATATATTGATAGAATGTCTAATAAGCCATCTGGGTTGGGCATCTATTGATGCAAAATACTACACTGATATAAGAATATAGACATACGAGTAGATTTTTGCTGTTGGACATAATTTAGTCCATCTGACTGTAAATATATTTTAGCAGTTATTAGTTGTACATATTTTCCAGTATAAAGTTATCATGCTCAATTTGAGAATTTAGTTAATTTTAGTTTAACAGTCAGGTAAAAGTCATTTGAAAATCGGGAGGGAAGTCTAGTTATGGTTACAGGTGTGCAGCAGTACAAGGAGCAAAAAGCTCAATGTGTCTTCATAAATCGATGATCAGAAAAAATTTAATAAAATTATCTCTGTTTGAAGTTACAATTAAGAGTGAGGACTCGATGTTAAAGCAAAGATTAGCTAAATAAATCATATTTTAGGTTACGGTTTTGCAAGCTTATCCAAAAAGTCACTAGATGACCCAACGCAATCCGATGAGAACGTGCCACAGGTACACTGTGTGACACAGGCTTGTCTCCGTGTGAAATACCAATGTTTAGCGAGTTCCACTGCAGGGATGGCTGAAAGCATGTAAACATGAATGTTAACAATGTGGCTTTCCAACTGTCAAGAAAAACCTGCTTTGCAAATGAGGAAGGAAATGCATTCAACGCTTTTGTTAGACTTCAAAGATACACAATGCGTTTCAGTAAGTAACGCTGAAAGTAAACTGAAAGTAAAGTTTGTCAACAAGAAAACTCCACAGGGCATCTTTAAATAAGTTAAGTAGTCAGTCGTTCAGCATTTCATTCACATTCACCTAGAAATAATAAAACATAAAATATACTCTCAATTGATCACTTCCAGAATCTGTCATCAGGAAAATGAGTAAGTTGAGTATTTTTAATACCACAACTAGTTCATCTAGAATAGTTAAATAAAAAAAACCAGAACATAATACAATTCTATATTTAGTGTGCTGTGCATGAATCATTAATTTAGACTAACATTTACAAGTCCTGTACAACTTCTCATGCTGAAAGGTAGTAGGAGAGCCTCTTACCTGGTCGACAAGGCACATAAAGAGCCAACGGCCACTGCATAAGTGGCTCCCTCCCAGCCAACATACTTAAAGGCCACTGGCAGTGGGCTATTCTTGTCCAGCAAGTAGTAAGGCATCATCACAGTGAGGGCTGCAGACACACCAAAGTATGCTACAAAACAGATAAGTAGCGAGGCCACAATACCAATAGGAATGGCCCTCTGCGGATTCTTCACTTCTTCTCCTGAGGAGGAAACATAACTGGAGATGTCAGAGGATAAGGGTTATGCTGTGTTGTTTACCAATTTAATGTATTCCCACTTACCTGTAGTGGCAATACAGTCAAACCCTACAAAGGCATAAAAACAGGTAGCAGCACCCGAAAGGACTCCAGTCCAGCCAAAAGGCATGAAGCCACCTTCACCAAGACTTTCTTCTGATGTTAAGTAATGAGACATACTGGAAGTAAAAGAAAACATTAAGTTTATTCAAAACACAACTCTGGTATATCAGTAAGAACCTTGTACATTCTGGGAGCTCTTCATTTCACCCACTTAAGGCTAGAATTGCCGGTGGCATTGAGAATTTCTTCAGGGTTCAAGTTCCAGTTTTTTAGATCTCCTTTGACCAAGCCAGATATGACCACAAACAGCAGCACCAGTACATTGATGCAGGTGAATATTTTATTTATCAAGGCTGACTCCTTCACTCCAAATGCAAGCAGTCCTGCAAGCAGTTAAAAAAAAGACAACATGAAAGACAAAAGCCGAAAATAGGGAATGTTTTGGGGGTAGGGGGATAAAACATGAGAGAGATGCATCCAGGCTGCTCCTCACCTGTCAGAGTGATTATGATTAGGACCGCAAATATGTCTGGATACTCTGCCAGAAAACCTGGGGCTTTTATGATCATGTATCGTCTGCAGAATTCCTCAATGCGACTTCCAGTGAGCTCATCAAAGGTTGCACTCCATGCTCTGGCCACACTTGACGTTCCTGTGCAGAGGAAATATACAATATAACCAAGCCATATACAATATCTGGCAGTATCAGCCAACTCCTTTCCTTCCTTTTTTAAAGTGTCTCACCAATGACGTAAGAGAGGATGAGGTTCCAGCCTGTGATAAAGGCCCACAGTTCTCCCACTGTCACATAGCTATAGAGGTAAGCCGAGCCAGTTCTGGGGACACGGGCTCCAAACTCTGCGTAGCACAGACCAGCAAGAACTGAGGCAAGGGCAGCGATGAGGAAAGACAGTACAATGGCAGGTCCTGAGCTGTCTCTGGCTACAGCGCCAGCAAGCACATAAACTCCAGCACCCAGCGTGCTGCCAACGCCCAGGGCCACCAGGTCAAATGTGTTGAGGCATCGAGACAAGCGGGAGTCTTCTGTGTTACAGTCCACAACTTTCACCCGCAGGAGCTGCTTCCCAAAACTCTTTAATGTTGCCAGAATCATCCTGGCTGGCACTCTGCACCAAAGACTCTACAGTAGATAATTTACCTGTTGACAAAACATGGAGGAATGATGCTGAGATTACTATGTACATCTAAACAGACAAATGAAAGGAAGAAACAAATGGTGCTGTTCCAGTCCCATATAAAGCAACTCTTTTTCTGTAAGTTTCCAACATTGATTTGATGGTCTAAAAAATAAGCTTAGTTGATAAATACAAATCTATAATATAATTCTGACAATTCTGACATCTTTTTTTTGGAACAAAACTTTCTGCCCATTGGATGATCATTTTGACAGTGTCACAAAAATAAAAATGAGAACATTATTGGTGTATATTGATGTAATAAACAAGCTTATTGGTCATTGATGCGAAAAAATGTGAATTAATTTACTTCATTCATGTCAACAATGCTAAATGTTGTATCTGCATCTGCACAGTAAAATTTAATAATGCATTTGCATTTGGTGTGAAGAGGTCTAGCACAACTTCCATTGTATGCATTATATTCTCCATTCTTCATGATCTATCAATATGTGTATCATACTTTACTATGTAGGATGAACTAACTATTTGGGCGGATATTATGTTCAAAGAACAGCAAAAACTACAGAGATATTACTACTTCCAAAAGACACTCTGTTCTCCTTTTCTTTCCTCTAAGGTCGCAACGAGGTTGCGTCTGTCACACGGTCTGAAAAGGATGCCACTATATCTACAGAAAGACAACGTAAAGTACAGCAGAGTATTGGATAGGTAGACTTTTAAAAATTATGAATTCTCATTAAATGATGATGTTATGCTTCTAGTATTACAAGAACACAGATATGTGTGATATATTTTGAATGTGCTGAAAGTTCTGAACATATAAGCTGCTGAAACACAAGAGCTATCAAAGTGCAGGAGTTTATAACTGAATTAAATTGAATGAATTTACCATGGAATTGAAAAGGTGTCACATGCACATTTAAAGAGGTTTCTTCCCCAAACAAAGACACAAAAGAGATATATATATATATATACACACACACACACACACACACACACACACACACACACAATTCGGCATTAAAAATGTCTTTAAAATAGCGTTAAAATCTTGTATCATCTCGTTCTCGAGGACCCAATATCGTGTCTCGTCTTGCCTCATGAGCTAAGTGTCTTGTCACATCCCTAGAAATTATTATTAAAAAGTCAGCAGTAATGGACTTGTCACATTTTATATCTCAGGTACAAAACAGAAAAAATATAAACCAAACCATGATATTGTGTCATAACAGCGCTATCTGCCAAACAATAGCATAAAAGTATATTGTAAATATTACGCAGAACATAATCTTGGCAATCCAAGATCAAACTACAAAGCCTCATTCAAAACAGCACAGCAGAGACATAGTAAGATCTTCCCAACAACACAGACAAATACTCACTTTCACAACACAGTACAGATCAGGATCTTCTGTCTTCACTGACATACACAGTTACTATTCTTTCTGTTCAACTCAACCACTTTTCTCCACAGTGTAGCTGTAGACTCACTTCCATTCAGCTTCAGATTAATAGACCTGAAGGAGACGTTTACAAGTGCTGGTTTGACATGTGACGCCGACACATCTTGGCGTACAAACCATTCAGGTGTCCATCTCACAAATAGAATAGAGACATCACGTGGCCTGTGGGTTCTAGATGCATAGAGCAGCTGTGACGACATTTTCCCCTCGTGCACTGCTGACTGACTCCAGCAGGATCTACTCATTATAGTCAAGTCATGAAAACAAGACGGCCAGAAAAATATGACCCCAATTGTAATCTTTTACCTTACTGCTGAAATACAGAAGTTCTACCTGAAAAAAAACACAATATTGCATCTTAAAAGACAATATAAATTGCTGCTTTGCGAATATGCAAGACACACAGAGGCGTATTTCCACCATATTTCAGGAAATGAGGATGTGTGTTGAACACGCTTCCAAAAAGAAGCCAGGTCATGATGATGACCTGGACAGCTGGAGCAAGACTTATCAGTGGGCCCACAGTTTGATAAGACCAACATGAAACTAAAACAAGCCTGCTGAATGTGTACCTAGTGTATTAGTCAAAAATGTGAACAGAAGAAAATATCTTATATTTCACGCAAGTGAATATAAGATATAAGATCGTTACAAATCATTCACACCTCTCCACAGTGGCCTACTGTAGCATGCAGGAGATGTGACATGCAGAGGCTGAGCTAAAAAAGGAGGGTGGGTGTGACAGTTCCCTGCCCTCTTCTCAGCCAATCATCATACTCAACAGATGCTCATGACACACAGGGGGGGTGGGGTTGAATTTGGAATAGCAGTATGTCACATGCTCTTCACTATTTGCCCCGAGGGAAAATACTTTTGCTCCTTTAAATGTCTTTTATGTCAGCTGGACAAAAATACACATGGAGAACATCAAACAAAACTGTAATATAATATATGAGTATAACTTTAAAGAAGCAAATTGGCTCAGATAATGGTTGGGCTGGCATAGACCTGACATTGGTATAATAGACATGTAGTATTGTAAAAGTATCTGTAGGGCTACAACAAAAGGACATTTTCATTGATTCTTTCCATGTAAAACAATGTTAAACACTGGGGCAGAGCATGGCTATGTGTGTGTCAAAATACCATTTTAATTTAAATATTATATGGCTACAGAGATGTCCTGGCCTACACATCATATTCTACAGACTTAAGAAAACATCTTTGTTTAGTACAAATACTTGCATAAATCACCCCATAAACATTTAAAGTTTAAAGCTAAATTTAAATTAGCATTTCTGCTAATATCGCAAATCGTATAGCAATTGCAAATTCAATCCATTCATTCAGAAATTTTCAGCACAATAAAGACATTACATCCTTAAAATAAAATTGACTCAGTCAAGCATACAGGTGCTGCATCCTATCTGTGTTGGCTGAATTCAAATGATA
The DNA here is from genome assembly GCA_024633595.2 of Lepomis macrochirus. Lineage (NCBI taxonomy): Eukaryota > Metazoa > Chordata > Actinopteri > Centrarchiformes > Centrarchidae > Lepomis > Lepomis macrochirus. Next base: position 8,690,941 of record JALXJV020000009.1, read on the forward strand.
CTGCAAGTGTTACAGCGATTTCATAAAGCTGACGGACACCTGCAGAACCACCTGTGTCCGGGAAAACACATTATATAAGGATTCCAGTTTGCAACTGCGCCATTTATTGATATGAATTTGAGAAAAACTGCTGACTTTCTTTAATTACAATTTTCCCTGCATATTTCCCTGCAATTTAAAAAGACAACAAGAGCAGAGAGCCAATTCAAGGTCTACCGAGCTCCCCACTTGGCATGTGAAGTGTATTTAGCAGCATTACAGAAAGCCCACATGCCCTTGTGGTGTAGCAAACAAAGTGCCATGTTAGGGTGATCATTAAAACAAACAGCTTCCACAAGCCAAACAAACTTTCCTTTCCAGGGATGTAGACCTAATGACACTCTAGGGCCACACTGACCTTGTACCATTAAAGCCACTAAGGACAGAATATAAGGACAATATTAGAAAAAAAGAACAGGTTTTGCTATTTTTGCTGAAACATTCACATCTTCACAGACAAAGGGCCTTAAAGTGGGTTTGAGTATACGTAATATTTCTTGCCCTTGTGGGGGAAAAATGACCCCATACCACTCAGACTCACATCATCAAATACATAACTATGTATTATATACTTGATCGATACTGCAGTGTTGGACTAGGAGAAGTCTATACCCTGCACTTTGGTCACATACTAAATATTACCACAACATGCCTATTTCAGTCATTGTGATAACTGTCATATGATAACTGTTATTCAGTATGTATAATCTACAGGGCTATACACAGAGACACACACAATATAGCCAATAATAGTATCGTCCATGTTGTAGATTGTGAGATGTTGACACCCTAGTTTAAAGTCAGGTGCAGTGACAAAAACAGTCCCCCGTTAGCACTGTTAGAGCTCAGCTGACATGACCTTGCAGGCTTCTCACTGTAAGTGTTTACATTCTGTTCCTTCCTTGTAGTTTATACTGTGACTTTGAGCAAAACTCAGTCACTGTGATACCAAATACAGTATCTACACCATAACATCCATCTCCAAATCATGTCTAACTGGTATTTCACAGGTTTTATCTTCACACATGTGTATGATTGTTTTGGTAGCTAAGGTGTCTTTGATATGCAGGAACAATCTCTGGTCTGAAATATGTATCTGAACACTAGCTGGTATTATGGCCGTAATGTTGCCCAGAAATACAGTATTATTAAAAATGAATAAACTCATTTATTCGGCAGGTGACCACACTGCATGTTTAAAGTACTCCAATGATACCCAAATGGTCCAAAATATGTGTGTTTTACCAAATAAGGCACATAATTGTTGTTTATTTACTAAGAGATAAAATCAAAAAAAAACAATGGAAGGTGAAAAGCCTGATGACCTGTTTTATTTTCCATATAATTCTTTTAATATTTTAAAAAAGCACTAACTTTTACCGTCCTGTTTTTGTGGTAAAATTTTCTAAAATCAGATATTCCTTGCTTTTGACACTCGATTGGTTTCTCCTCTCTCATAAGTAGTCAGACCAAGTCTTAACAGGGCCAAGTAGAATCTCTAGTATAGTTATCATTAGTGGGTCGCAGCGCATCCGGGGAGGGCAGAGTAGGGGTGAATGTTTTTCTCTGCTGTTTTGACTGCTTTTACCAAAATAGGTAGCGCAAAATGTCTGGATTCACAGTGGCGATCGTGAATAAGACAAAATAAATATTGCAAGAGGTTTGACTGGTGTGAGAAATGGGAAATCAAAAAAGCAAAAACAATGGAAGGGGAAAAGCCTGGTTGTTTATAACCCATTAGAATTATGGATGAACAAATAGGTTTATCTGGTAAATTAACTTGTTTTTATTTTCTATTGACTGTTTTTTAAATGATTTTTTTTTTGTATTTCCGTGTGTTGCTTTTATGTTTTATGTAAAGCACTTTGAATGACCTTGTTGCTGAAATATGCTTAACAACTAAACTTGCTTTACCTATAGTGAACTCAGCTGGAGCAGCAAATAAAAACTGATCATTACAGATTTACATCCCCAAACTTGTGGACAAACACTGTTTTATCTTGGTCACTGCACAGACTCACAGACTCTTCTCATCCTTATTAAAACAATTTTTAATAGTTTAACAGATTAAAAACATATGCTTGTTTTTAAAGTCATAACCATTGCCAGTGTTTCTGGGTTAAACGTGTCAATAGCCAATATATTCTATGAAACTTATGTCTGTCAGAGTTTTCATGCTTTATAAAAGAACCACAAGATTTCTGCGTTTGCTCCACAATTACATTCTGAAAGAGTGTTAAAGTCAAACCATGACAGGACATTGTGACCCTCACTCCAGAGGTCATATATTGGATCTCATTTGTACATCTGGCTTGAATAATATGCTTGTTAATGGCTCTGATTTTGCATTGTCAGATCACAAACTCATAAACTTCAGTTGTAGTTTTCCAATATCTATATCTCCTCAGAAGAAAATGCTGACTTATCGTAAAATCAACTCTGTTAATTCAACTTCTTTCTCTGCTTCAAGAAGGGCTTCTACTTTATCAGAATGTCTACTGTCTAACTGTCCATCAGAAATCTGCTGTATCTACAATAATGCTCTGTCTCAAACACTTGAGATGCATGCTCCCGTTAAAACTAGACTGGTCCCATCTACACGTACCTCACCCTGGTTCACAATTAAATGATAATAAAACTGAGATATTAGTGATTGGCTCTCCTGCCTCAGTCAAAAGGATGGACCAGTACTTCTATATTGATGGTTTCCATATCAAGCCTTCATCACTGACTCGCAACCTTGGTGTCTTATTTGACTCAACTCTATCTTTTGGCTCCCATATTTCTTCCGTTGTTTCATCTTCGAAATATTGCTCGTCTAAGACCATCTCTCACTTTAGCTGACGCTGAACTCTTAATTCATGCATTAATCACATCACGTCTGGATTATTGCAATGCTTTATTTCTTGGTCTTCCCAAAAAACTTATTGCAAGATTACAGTACGTTCAAAACTCAGCAGCAAGAGTTCTCACCTCCACCAGGCGTTCTGCTCACATTACTCCGGTGCTTCGTGACCTTCACTGGCTACCTGTGGCATCTCGTATCCACTTTAAGGTATTGCTTTTAACATTTAAGGCATTAAATGGTCTTGCACCCCCATATTTGTCTGATCTACTTTTCACCTACCGCCCTGCACGCTCTCTCAGATCAACTGAACTTGGTTTATTGTCCATCCCTCATATATATATATATATATATATATATATATATATATATATACATATATATATATATACACACACTTCTATATAGTCCACTATATAGTGAGTAGTGGGTGATTTCGGACACAGCCACAGTCTTATACTTCAACAGTTTTACATCAAACTGCGACTTTCTTGACTTTCAAATGTATATATTTTAAATTGTCCATCATCATATGTGTTAGTCAGAGCACTGTTCAAAAGTGGTGGTTCACCGGAAGGGGAGGGACTTGGGCTCTCTATTAGGAAAACCTTACAGAGTTGAAAACCGGCTTCCTGTGACTGCTCATCCCAATCCGGATTCTTAGGGCCAATAAAGCCAGATAACAAAAAGATATCCTGGGTATGCTTAACTTGCTTTGTGGTACAGGGCCCAGCTCTAAACAGCAATCATCACAACTCTCTTGCTACTATAGCTAAAATGTCTTGGCTAAATAAAAAGTGAGCTATATGCCTGTGGGTAAATCATTTATGTTACCTGACACACACTGATAGTGTGGTGGGGTGCAATTTGTCTCTCCATTTACATAGCCAGGTCTGTTTACACCGATTTTCTTGCAGTGCACAGGGAACAGACAGCCAGTGGACTCTGAGGCGATATGGTATTTGATAAAAATCGCTTACCCCACCTAATGCTTTACAAGCATGCAAAAGAGCTTAAAACCAGTAACCATATTTTTCAAATGTTTTTTTACTTTTGTTTTACAAACTGATAGATTGCAATATGTAAGGGCTGTCACTCTTTATGATGACAGTGGTTTGATATTTCTATGTTGAATAACAAAAAAGTTACAAGATTGAAATGGTTGGTGTAGTACTTTTACGACGGTCCCTAAGTTACAGTGACAGGCGCGCTGTTAAGACGTTCAGTTCTTTGAGCTCTTAACTGTATCTTTGCTAATCTTTAGTGACTTCAAGTTCTATCAAAACATTGAAACGTCTTCCTAAATTAGCTCTCCAATTCATATTACAAAACTGGGAGAAATCGAGACTTTTGCCATCGAGCTATTGAAGGTAACAGCTACGAAATCCAAACAATTTAGTTTATCAAGCATTAGTTTACTCTGGTTGTAAATGTCCACACAAAACTAACTTACTTCTGATTCACTTCACAGTGTATCATTAGCGACGACTTTGCGCCGTTCGCAGCTACATAAAGGTGGTATGGAGAGAAAGTACAGCTAATCTCAGATGCTGTAAGTAATGTATTGCATCAGCCAATCCTCCTTTCAGTTCATGTGCTCTGCTGTTTCCTTATCTACTCTTAGGGAAGCAACCACGCTGTTCCCCGCCTACAAAGAGCTACATCCTAATAATAAACGTTTTAGCTATTAAACATTAAACAACTTACCTGTTTAATAAGACGCCAATCATATAAAGCTGCTGCCTGACAATAGTCGCACGAGACGCTTTCAACAGCCTCAAACTTCTGACAGATGGTTTATTAGGTAAAGGACACACAGACACAAACTTAGCCTATGGAGGTCTGCCCAACTGTCTCTGGCTCCACCCGATTATCATGATTGTGAATGTTTCCTTTCTGCAACCTGCAGATGGGGCTCTTTACAAGCAAATACCACTCCAGCTCCTCCAGCGGATGTGTTTCAGCAACCTGGATGGTCATCAGCAACAGCAACACTGTAGTCACGCCTTATTCTTTTTTTTTAGATTTGGCTCTGTATCAGTATGCATATGTTGAGGCCTTCCCTGCTGGTCCTCCATCCTTTAATTGTTGCAACAGTCACATGTCACAACACACAATGATTATGGATCGAAGTCTCAGTGGAGAAACACAGCCGTTACGCTCCATTCTCTGAGTTTCCTGCTGTGGCTGCGGAGCGGTGCTATGTCGTGATCCTCTTATTTCAGCCTGATTCTTGATGTAGGCCCAAAATCTACACCAGGATTTGGGATAATCAATGCAAGACGGTCCTTACAGACTGCTCAGCATACAAAAAGGAAGCCACACCAGTCATGACTAAGCTGCATCCAGCTTGGGATGGAGAGATTCCTTCCAACCAGATCAGTAATTTTTTAGGCCCTGCTGAAAGTAGCTGCAGAGGTTGTTGAGATCAGTGGGATATGCGGGCCGCTTCATGATTCCCTTCTTTACTTTCACTATTACTCCAACACATATCAAAGCTTACTAAGACATAATTGGTAAAAGAAGTGCTGTATATGCTGCTTTATCTGACATTTCTAGATTTATGGTCGACTGCCGCTCACCCTGTGGGCCAATTGTGGATTGCCTTGATAAATGGGAGTCAGTGCTTTAAGTTGATTTTGAAGTAATGCAGTTCCTGTGGGACTTGGCGGAGAAAGTAGCTACTTCATAAGAAATTCTTGCACGCTCCTCCACACCAGATATCACTGCATTTTTCTCACTCTGTACACTTTGGGTAGATCATTTCACACCTCTGAACTTATCACCACCTTCAGGAATGAGATCCAATGGATTCTGTATTAATGCAGTTCCTACTAGTGTTTCCCAGCTCTGGTTCTCAGGAGCATGAGTACTCATGGTTTTCATTCAAGCTGCTGGCAGGAGAATACACTTAATCACCTTGTACAATAGAAAAGAAATGTCAGTTTGGGTCCCAAAGATCTGCATTGTGTGTGTGTTCCGCATAAAGATGAAAAACTGACTGGAATCACAAAAAGAATAGAAGAACACTGCTCTCTGCTGGGCCTGCAGTCACACCATACATTGATCCTCCCCTCTTCCTCTCTGATGCTGGAGTGTTTCACTAAGATTGCTGGATTCAGGCACCAATGATCATTATAATCATATCAATCACAATAAAAGTAAAGATTCAAATCAGTTTGATCCAGGAGGCCAAGGAACCATCCTTCTCAAGCTTTTGCTAATAACTCGCCAACATTTTTGGTAAATTCCGTTTTTTGCTATCTTATGTAAAGGGATAGCTTAGCTTCTCTTTTAAAACAATCATTAGAAGTCTCTGACAAAAGAAAAATGATCAGTTACAAGCTTCACCTCACAAACTAGCCCCAGTTTGTGCCTCTCATGCATTACATGCAAGTCACACAGATAAGGATCCATTTCTCTGAAAAATAAATACCAGGTGATCTTTGAAAAAACTGAATGCTCAAAGACTCTAACCATCTGGATAAAAAAATAATTATGCACCGTAAAGAAGCTTTTTAACCCATTACCCAAGTTGCTGCGCTGTCTAATCCAAACAAAGATGGTAGCCAGAAGTATCATATGTTGTTGATATATGTTGGTCCTCAGTTTCCACAACGTGAAACAAAATATAAATGTTTTATTATCAGTTATATATGTCTTTATTGTATTATTTCATTATAAAGTAACATTTTAATATGTTTCTAAATGAGCAAAGCAGATACATAATTGCTGGCTACCTGGATAATAAATCCAGTCAAAACTTCCGAACTTGGTCAATTGTGATAATTGGAAGAGTCTTAAAGGATCCTTTTAATATCTTCAGAGCAGCGGTAAGTGCTGATAAATGACCTTTTGGTACATCCTTATCAAGGCTCCTATAATGTATCACTTCTATGTACACGAAACAACCAAGAAATGAAGCCTGTGACAATAGTACGAGGATGCTAAAGTTATGGAGGACAGTGTCTTACCATCCTAGAAAAATACAGCTGGTTTTAGAAGGATCAGGTTCCATACTGTGTGCCCCAGGCATTCACAGCTGGAGTTGATTGTACCTGAAAACTACAGGCTACCTCTCTTCAAAAACAGTGATCAAGAGTATATATGCTTTTCTTGACTGCTCCTCATATTCATGAGAGAACAAACTGTCTTATGTAAGCTGAACTTTACTATTCATAGAACAGTATGTGCTAAATGTACTGATGAATAACGAGAACAAAAACTAACCCCTCTAATAGTTCTTGACATTAATAGCATATATTGTTGCCGTGAATTTGTTCACGTTTAATCAAGCCTGACAGATAGAGGTTTGACAGAATTGCTGAAAAGACATTCTGTTGGGGTACATTATGTTTAAACAGGATTTTCATGTACTTGTTTTCTCTGCTGTTTGAACACTCTAAAACTCTGATTTAAAACACTCTCATACTGAAAGAAAGGGATGCCAATGGATACCATACGCACTATAGACCCCTTTTATCATGGCGTTCAATGACATTTGCCCTTCCAATCTTATTGCTTTATATTAGACTTGGAATTCTAAAACTAAATATCCTCTGTGTTTTTCTTCCTGAAAGTATTCATTAGTTATTTTCCTACTGTGCCAGTAGATAAAATGCCACGTGACCTAACAAACATTTCAGTAATTAATGTAATCAACTTTACATTTGTAATTTCTAAAGTGCTTGTCTTGCCTAAGTGAGCATTTATCTAGAAAGCTCAAGTAACAGAATAGAACAGAATTGCAGGGTTTTTGTATTAGAGTTTCAGCAGCGTGCATGGTAAAATCCCTTTCTGACTTGTGCAGTCTCATGGGTCAGACTATGAAAACATCCTCTTTGTACATGTCATACCCCCAATTCTGACTTTGACAATATTGCATTCTCCAGGATCTTCCCTCTAGGCATATCCTACTGAGACCATAAAAAAATACAAAAACACAAACCGTTACAACACAGAATACACTCTGTGCTTTCAGAGTTACTAACAAAATCTTCTCATGTACAACACAACATATATGTCCTGCATATTTCATGGCATTCATATCTACAGGGGTTCCACCCAATAAAATAAACACCTGTATTGTTCAGTGCAACACCACATGAAATAGCCATTCACTACCATCTAACATCGTGGAGCTTGCAGTTCAGATTTTACTGCGACTGTTTCAGAATGGTAATGAAAAAACTCCTAAAAGTTCTGAGGTTATAGTTTGCTGTGGTGGTGTTATGCTGTAAGGTGTTTCTGTTATTTTGTCCACTGTGTGTACAAATTTGCATGGAAATTGGATTGGACTGCATTAAACAGTACAGGCACTCTAGCACATGAATATTATTTTGAAAAAGGTTATTGATGGTTAAGGCTAATTTATTTTTGTCATTTACTTGACAATGAGTGAGCCACCCAGATACTCAAGAAACAGTTAATGAAAATGTGAAGGGTGTGAACCAGTAAGGGAAAAACACATGCAACATTTTTTTTATTCTTCTCAACACACAAATGCAGTCTCAAAAATGACCACAGAATTGAATCAGCACCTTTAGGAACCAGCCTCAATAAAAGCTACATTGGGGTCTTTCCAAACTGTTTTTCATGGTGCAGTTGCTAATAAGAAGCTGCTTGTATCAATGCCAGCACACAAAGACACATAATCTGGTGTAAGTAGCAAGAAGTGTGGATGCCTAGGATTTTAAAGGAAATTTAAGTAGTATGGTCTGATGAGTTGTCTTTCATCCCCCTTACATCATGTTGTGGGAATCACTGAGGCGATTGCTCTGTATTGTCCCGTAACAACATTTCACAGTTTCCTTGGTCACCAAATGGAAACTGAAACTTTATGTTCTGCAGTGCAGAGAACGGAGTAGATTCCTTCTTTTGTCGTCCCAAAGATTTCAGGGCTTTCTTTTTTGAAGTCTGGTCCAGTATTTTACTACACAGAGTTCACAGGACCCGTATACTTATTATATTCTTATTCTCATTTGCAAAAGTAACAGTTCACTTTTTCATGTATTGTATAAATTCCCTTAGCTCGTTTAACTCTGTATGTTTACACTATTAACATTTTATTCATTATCACCCAGTAAAAAATGTAATGTTAAATTGCACACAAAATTGTGGTAAATCGTGACCGACATCTCCCATGACGGTTACTCAGAAATTAGTTACACTTAAAGCTACAATGTAAATTAATATTTAAGGTAATGGAATCATCTCTTCTTGTTGGATAAAACAAAAAGGAAAATTACATCCAAAATCATAAATAACTCTCTGACCATTAAAAGAGAAAAAAAGAACAGTTTTTACTGTACTTGATCACAGAGTACCATCACAATATACTCTGGAGGATGCTGAAGCCCCTACATTTCCATAAGTGTGTGATGGGACAAAATCAGTAGTCTGGCTGCACATCCAGTTCATCGACATTTTTTTAGTGGCTCGACAGGCACTGATTTATTATCATTAGTAATAATGAAATAAATATGCTGCAATAGTTAGTGTGTATCAGACATCAGTTTTACTTTTGAGAACAAATGCAGACAATTCATTTTGGCAGTGGTAAAATGACAATGACATTGGGTCAGATGAGGGATGATTGATTGATGAGAACACTCCACTTCAGCCTCACAACCTCGTTGCTTGAAAATTTATGCAGAGTGATCCTCTCTGTGCTTTTCCAGTGCTGGAGAAAGGCATTTTTGAATGCTTTGGTGTTACACAAAAAGAAATGACATGTTCATGATACTTTTGGCTAAACACAGGAGAATGGTCCCGAATATAAATTTGTTTTCTTCAGCTGCAGGGGAGGCACATCAAAACCTGCCATATGTTATAATACGCTGCTTAAATGTCTGAGAATCTATACTAATGCACTAGGTGTGGATCAAAGAATTACAGTATCCATGGCAGTAAATCAAGGCATTAGCTTTTATCTGGGATGCCCAAAATCAGCTCTTGTTTCACTTATAACAGTGCTGCTTTGATACAACGTGCAAAGAATACAGAAAATTGTCCAAAAGACATCCATTCATACAGCAACGAGGGACTTTTAGGAGGGGGATGGAAACCAAAAGAACATAAAGGCTTGCAAGGTTTGCAAAACATAACCTCAAAAGATGAAACCTCCTGTATGAAAGAACATTTTAATGACATGTGGCCTGCGTGAGTGAGTTCAGGAACAGTCATCTATCATCAGTGATTTTACTCGGTTCGTACACATTGTGTTATTCAATAACCTTCTCACATAACAGCTATGGGGAAAGACAGGATGAGCGTCGCAGCTGTTCTTTGAGATCTTCAATCATCAAGTGTGTTGAAAAAAAAAGTCACAAAAGTCAGTGCTAATTGGAAGAGGCACACATTGTTCACTGTGTGAATTTAGGTTTTTCTGGAATAATCCCAGGGGAATGCCACAATACCTAATGAACATGGTGCACATACATCATAGTAGTCAGATGTGTGAGTCATACTGTACCTATAAAATTGTCTTCTCCCACACAAAATGATGTGTTGATCATCGGTGTGCCACTTACTTTAGATGAATTTAGAAGAGTTTACTGAAATTCACAACATAAACTACTTTAATGTCATCTACTGCAGGGGAAAACGATGCTATACTTTTTGCAAAGTGGAAAAAGTGTTATCTACCTAAAATGTTACTTGTGCATTATGCAATGATTTTATCACTTTGCTTTAGCTGCAAATTACCAGCTTAATGACAGCGCCATAAATAACTACATAAATGCTCCCATTAGCTGCATAAATTTCAACACAATTGTTTTAGATATCCACTAAAAGTATCATCATTTAAAGCAGCTTATTACTTTGTGCAAATTACAATATTTTATATGTACAATGTCTTAGATATATTGCAGATGAACAAAGATGGATCATCAGTGAATAAATACCTGGACATTTTGATTTTTTGATCTTGAAGTGCTGGTAATACTGTAACTCTCTTTATTCTACAACATTACTTGTATTTAAATACACAATAATTAAACCAAGTAAAATATATTTTAACATATGTTTGAATGCTTGCTGTACTGCTTCACTCTGCCACAGTCGCCAGTCATGTGTTTCAGATGACACGCCAAATTCAACAGAGCCTATAAATGGCTGCTGGCTAGTGGTGGATGAACTCGGCAGGGTTTAAAGTTTTAGCATCTAGCTGCTGGTTAGGTTGGAAGCTTCCCAAATGGAGCAATCTGTAGTAAATGGGGTTACACAGCATCTAAGGTTGCAGATGGTGTTTGAAAGCACACAAGCTCACAATGTTTTTTTTTAGAAAAAGACTCAAACACAAAAGGTGGGTTTAGGTGGTGTGCAAGGTTGACACTTTATGATGAAGGTGATTGTTAACACTCAGTTTGAGGTTGGAATCCATTCTCGATCCTGGTCTCTGTGGAGACAATCATCCTCTAATAACAGTAATCTATCTCCTCGTTGGCCAGGACAATAGCTGTTCTGCAGGGAATGTAGACCTGAGAGAGAAAAAGAAAGCGAGACAAAGAGAGGAAAGAAAGTGGGGAGAAAAGTGAGATGACAATTGACGATTAATGATGTTAACAAGATCCCCTATTTTGGAGATTACTGAATCATCAGGTTTATCGTTTTTTAGAAGTCAGACATGGAGGCACTTGGTGCCTTGATGATTAGGTGTGATCGCTTCTCAAAATCAAGGTTGACATGATGGCTAAATGAGGATAATAAGGAGGAAAAAGACAGGGACAGCGAAGAAGAGGATGGGGGGGGTGTATTCAAAGGGATATTCAGATACGAGTAGAAAAATAACTCTTCAGGGGAGACAGTACACAAACACCATAGCCTTGATCGAAGAAGGCCGTCAAGGTTAGAGAGTTATAATCAAAATGTGACAAGTTGCAGTTACATTAAGACCTCTGGGTGGCACTGGAGTCAGCAGATCTGCCTAAGGAAAGAAGTCACAACTGCTAAAAGTTGTGCCTGTGAACTGGTTCTGACGCATTTCATTTTAAACTTCGTGCTATGAAGAAAATGCATCCTGGCATCACTGGTGCTGCAAATTTCTTGATCAATAGCTTAATCTGTTTCAAATTAATATGGCGATGGACCCGGGTTCAATCCCCCACTGTGATCCACCATTGTGTCCCTGAGTAAGACACTTAACCCCTAGTTGTTCCAGAGCTGTGCAACCTCTGACATATATAGCAATTGTAAGTCACTTTGCATAAAAGTGTCAGCTAAATGAATAATGTAAAAGTAAAGTGTAACATCATTAACGTCACGTTGCGTTCAAGTGAACAGTCCCCAAAAGAGCAATCATGCCTAAAGTAGGGAGGGAAAAATTTTTTTTTTATTCTGAACTGTCCAATCAATGCAATAACTGTGTGTTTCATCATCTTTATATATTTGGCTGTGCATCAACTGTAAATTTGGGATTCTGTGAAGATGCAAACTGCCAGTGGGTATAAGCTAAACTAAAAGAATCTCCTGAGTTTTGGTGGACTGAAGAAAAAACATGTCAGCAAAAAATAAGCACACCATGGAAAAAAAGACAGAACCAAGCCTGGAAATGTCAGATTCCTTATATATACAGTACAAAGAAATCTTAGTGAGGGTGTTGGAGCATGTAGCTAATAAAGTCTTTGATCAATCCTTTTGATATTCACAGTGTTGTTGGGAGGCAAGGAGCCACCATGTGCCATTAGTCATTTCAGATTTATGCCAAAGGAAAAGCCAAGCAGACATAAATGATGCTATATTTCCCAACAGAAAACTGAAAAAGAGAGCAGAGCTGTAAACAATTCAATCACCCCCTGAACTCTTCAAGCCGCCCCTCAGCATCAGTGGATCTGAGCTCGCTGTGGATGTGTTTCTTTGGCAACAGTTTGTCACCGAGGGAGTCGAGCAGCCAGGCATTGAAACACTGACACAGACATTGGTGACTAATTAAACAGTCACAGTGGGAGAGTCTCCATGTGGAAGCACCGCAGAGAGAAGGGAAGGCAGAATGAATCATTGCACCTGTTTAGACAAAAGATACCACTGTGCCTAACCTGGAATATGTCAACAGCTTTTATTCCCACCAAACCGATAGCAATAGTGACAAATTCTAAATCAATCTGTGAACAAATAGCAGCAGATAGCCCCATGTGTTGACACCACAATTAGTAAAAAACATTCTAATTAACATATCACTTCTCACAACAAGACTGTGCAAATTAAATACGTACATGCTCTACATACTGTTATCCAATAACATTTCTAATTCAGACTAAACAATTTAAAAAGGGATCAATTATTCCCAATTATTTTACATTTTAGTCAAAAACATTCCCATTGATCACATGACCAGAGGGTTGTCTTACATTGAGCTGAGCTAAAACAAAATGACCGGTGGGGATAGAGTCAAGGAGTGACACTCTGGAGTTATCTGAGCAGGAGAAAAGAGAACACACAGTAGCACAATGCAAGTTCCACATAGATATGTAAAGTAATAGTTAAGGCAGTGGTAATAATACAAATATCAATACAAATAAATACTGTACCAGAATTACCAGTAATTGAATTTTTTTATTCATTTACATATAATAATAAATTATTAATAATACTAGTATTTTGCCAGACCACTCCTTCCCAGTGAACATCATCGTTTGGTGGTAATGAAGTTTAAGTATTCTGTATGTAGCAAAGCAATGTAACTTTTGCTGAACAGCAGCCAATGTGGACAGGTGACATAAGATTATGATGAATGCTGAAACACACGGTAGCAAAAGTAGAGAATCGAGAGTCAGTGAATCGACTTAGTCTTCATTATAAAGCAATATGTACCTAAAGCTTTATTTAAAAATTGTCACTATGAGTTGATGGTCACAGCAAATTGAGCAAGAATATGTTTTATTTCCTATGAGTTCAACTTCACTATAATGTTGTTTTCAGAAAGGCAGGAGGCAAAGCCAGGAGGACAACGTCATTGGAAATTCACAATCAGATGCAAATTTGACCGAGCAAAGACACACAGTAAACACAGAGTGGTATAGTTTCATGGTGTTGGCCAACAAAGCCACCTTTGCATACACACAAGCGTTCATTGCTAACTAGCTTACAACTAACATCTGCTGTTTGGAGCAAATAAACTTCGATTGCACAAACTGCTGTAAAACTGCAAACATACTATAAATCAACCACAAAGAGACAAAAAACACTTACAAAGAGATGCAAGACGAATACAAATGGCACGGACACATCTATGTTTTGTGTCTTTTTCAGTCTGTCAGCTTGCTCCTATGTAGGAAGGGTGGGGGAACTCCAATGGCTCATTGTCTCATAATTAATCCATGATGGTAGGCTACTTGCAGTTATGTTTATTGATATACTAGTTTCATATCAGAAACCCCTATTCAAAAGCTTCTAAACCCAGCCCAGCACTAACGATATTACATTCCTCGTTAACCTATATTGTGAGCTAATTGAGATCACACATCTAGTCACCCAATATTAACATAAATATCTCAGGCATAATGTCTGACACAATGCTCATCAATGTAGCACAACTTCTGCTGGCAACATATTGTGAAGGTGATGTGCAATGAGCAGCACTGGTCTTCCAGCATCTGACTGGATTTGTCTAAATATGTCCATAAAGCCTCTGCTGCTTTGTGATGAGTCATTTAGAGTAGGTGTTTACCACTTCTCTTTCTCACACACATTCATGAGCCACATTTCAGATCTATGCAACAGCAGTTACTACCAGCAGTCAGATCCAACAACAGTTACTGTACAACATAACCTTTGCAAATCTGACAATTTGTTTCAAGTGTTAATATCAGAGCTGCAAAACAAACTGCGATAAAGAGGAAGCAAAGTTTCCAAAGTATATATACTGTATTAGTAGAAAGTTGGGCATAGCTGTTAGTCCTTTTTTTTTAAACTTCTTTTGTCTTACGGATGTTCTTGTATCGCCTCATATCACACTCTCATGTGAGAATTTGGGTTTTTCTTCTCACTTCGAGAGCAGAATCCAGCCTTCGGGCTAATTCTCAATCTGATCAACGTTCAAACACACTGATAAAGGATTCATGAGGTGCTTCACAGGAATATAACATCCACTAGGTTTCAGTTTCCTGACCCGGGCTGCTGGCAAGAACCCCGTCTGACTATCTGCACAGTTAAAGTCTCCAGACATGTCTCTGTTTGGCTCTATTACTCACTTGGATCAACTCCCTTTAAGCACCTCTGTACATGCAGGTTGTACTTTAGGCAGACCAAGGATCTGACCGGGTAACAACACAAACCTGATTGGAATGGTTAACTGAGTCAAGACTAAAGGATAATCTATGTTTCCTTCAAGTACTGAATTAAGTTACATTGATCAGCTTACTCACAGATGTTACCCAACCAATATTGCTAACAACAAAAACACATTATTTTTTACAAAATAGAATAATAATTTTAATTTTGCAAAATTTTTACAAAATAGATCAATAAAAACATAAAAAAGATTGATGTGATCTGCTTTACATACTGTAAACAAATACTCAATGCAAGTTTTTACATATGTACATATTTCATACTATATACTCAGAATTGGTATGAGGATTTAGCAGTACTGTATATTTGTATGTGTATGTAGTAAGTGTGAACAGGTCCTCAGCAACCTGTCACAGTTTTACTCACACAGTTTTAGTTCACACGTCTACATCAGGCCTATTTACTGATGTCTTGGGAATGTTTTTTTGATTATTTACCACAAGCCTGCTATGTTTCCCTCACTTTCTTTAACGTCCACACTTCAGCTTCACATTTCTTTATGTGAAACTGTCAAAGGAGACAACCCCTTTGATGCATGCAAGTTTTATCAAATGAAGAAGCAACTAATTCATAGCTTATTCATTAGTGTGTCTTTGCATTATGTTTTTGACATTATAGCCTAACCACTCAAACAAAAATAGTAAATATGACAAATACCAGCAGGGGTTAACCCAAAATACAATTTCTCACTTGGCAAATTTTCACCTTTGGCTTTTATAGTTTTTGTCTTGCTAAATGAAAAAATTGTAATCGTTCAGTAACAACAGTCCTAGTTCCTGATGTGAGAAATTCTCGTCAAACGCCCTGCGAAAGTATGTCGAGCTGTCAGTTCACTCGGATGAAGGGTTAGCTGCAACATTTTCTTTTTGCATAACGAGAAGAGTACATGTTTCATCTGTTTTATTCAGTTTCATGACTTCATAGCTTTTGAAACATTCACTGTCTTCATGAGCACAGGGTGCTGATTCTTGTGTTATTGCTAACAAGCCCTACTTTTTTTTTTTTTTAACAATGCTGTTACCTTTATAAACCTTTTACATCAAACACTTAAAACACTTTAAAGTAGGAAGTAGTTTCTCTTACATTCAATAATAAATATTTAGAATTTTATTTTTTTATTTAACATGCACTAATATTGGCTACAAAAAAAGTACATTTGATATAAAAGTAAAACTGAGAAACTGTATTATATAATAGGAATATTGTTTCTTTTGTGGCTCCCAAACTTTTTAAGGCAATGGCACTCCGAGCCACCCAACCCTTAATATAAAATATAGTCATTAGCTGCAGCATAACTGCATAATAAACAATACCCTGATTTTGATATTTATTGCTTTATTGCTTCTTATGTTCTGATCTGATTTGTTTAAAAAATGTAAAATAAAACAGTTAATTTTAATATTGCTCAGATTGTTATAAATGCACAATAAATGACAGTTATAATGAAAGTTATAAATCTTGCTGCTGTGCCAAGGCACCTGCTTTGGGAACTATTGGTCTATTTAATATTAAAAACAAATATCCTTTCCCACTGTGCATAGTCACAACCAAAACTGATATTAGCATTTTTATTAGAACTATTCACTGACATGGATCTTATCAATTAGTAAGAAATAATAAATGCAGAATGTTTTATTTTTGGCACAGATAGTACTGTGAACTTAAACTACTCATTCTGTACTTAACAACAACCATTAAACCATTTGGTACTATAAATACATATATATGAATAAACTGAAATGAGCGCCTTTTGGATTGCCAGGCTGTGGCTGATGTTTACCACTCCAACAGGAAATTTGCATTTTGTTTGTAGCTCTTAAATTCATCAGAAGACCACAACACTGGACCATTTGACAAACTGAAAAGGGCTGCAGAACATGCAGACAAATTATCAACATTTTGAACTGTAGACCTTGTTGGCTTAGTGGAAAGTGAAAAAACTCATGAAGCTTTATTGATAACTTTATTGATATTAACATTTGTAACTACAGAATTGATAACTTATTTAAAGTTAGTCCCACATTTTATTAATGACGAGGAATAATACAACAACTGTAAAAAGGGTCTTTTAAAGTCTTTTAAAAGGAAGACTTAGAATTTCTAATGGGGAAATCAAAATATTCTCAAAAAACACATACTTTTAGCAAGACATCTGTAACAGATGCAGCATACACTGTATACTGTGATGTAAAAGTTTAATCTTATAAATTAAGTCATTTTCTTCAAGTGAAACATTATTTTTGAAATTGAAACAGCATGACACCAACACACCCTACCAACACTGACCACAGTGTGCAGCATTCATCTGAGTGCACTGTAGAACTTTTTAACCATCTGTGTCACGTCTAACAGGTTCCACTTTGTTCGTGTTTTTTGTTTGTTTGTTTTGAGAAGGCATTTTTATCTTTAATGATTGTTTTTATAATGAAGAAAAGGACATGACTGAAAGAGCTAAAGAGATGTCACACGGCAGCAGTCCAGGACCACATTTGTAAATGCAGAGCGTCACAGTTACATGATGCTTGCCACAGCCTACCGAGCCACCGAAATGCTCTTGACTCTGCTGGCTTCATCCAATTATGTGCATTCTCTGTCTGAGGAGCGATGCATTCTTGAAGGATATGAGAGTTTATTACTGCTCAGTAACGAGGAAGCTGGAGAACTGACGGACCCATTAAAAAGACAGGAGAGAAGAAGTTTGCACAGACTTTGAAAGCAACAGTTGTTAAATAAAACATGGATAGTGTGGGCACCTTTTGCAACCCCCACAGAGGCTCTTGTCTGATTATCTTTGTCATAACCAGGTAGGTGTGAGGAGGAGGAGGAGAAGCAGCATCTTTATGCAAGACAGTCTTAATGTGCAATTTCTACGAGGGAGCCTAAAGGAGATACAGTGTGAAGAAGGGTCAACACCTTGCCTCCTCCCTCCTCACTGTTGCCCCCATCCCGCTCACTCTCTTTCATTCCCTATTAATCCATAATGGTGCCTACATTAGCAGACTTGTTAACTAAACTTCACATTTTGGCCTAGAGGGACATGGGTGAAG
Source organism: Lepomis macrochirus (assembly GCA_024633595.2). Classification (NCBI taxonomy): domain Eukaryota; kingdom Metazoa; phylum Chordata; class Actinopteri; order Centrarchiformes; family Centrarchidae; genus Lepomis; species Lepomis macrochirus. Next base: position 8,709,163 of record JALXJV020000009.1, read on the forward strand.
CAGTGGTGTTTGAATTAATAAGAGTTAAAAAAGATTTGAGAGAGTGTGGAATTTGAGTCCTTAACTGATGAAACCTAAGCTAATACGATGGAGGATCACTGTCTGCCTGAAAGAGGAAGAGGCTTTTTAACCAACCTTAAATAATGCTGAATTGATGCTCTTAATAGCTATGTGAGCTTTGCCGAACACATTTTTGATGCAATAAAGTGCTCCGTTCAAATCTTGATGTAGAGTAAAATACTCTTATCCATTATCTCCAACACTTTCAGTATTGATCTGAGGAGGTTCAGGTTGAGTTCAGATAAACAAACACCTCATCAGGTGAACTGAAACAGCTTAAGTGTACTGACTTACTTGAGATATTTTTTATTTTACTAAACAAACTGAAAAACCACAGGAGATGAAGGATGACTGTGCAGACCACTTCACAGACATCACTGTCCGCACGCATTAATTGGATTGATTAACATAAGATCTAACATACGCAATCAGCCGAGTACAGTTGGAGTGCTTGGGTATCAGTGCTGATCCTCACTAACTCATCCCTGACCTTATTCATAAACATCTTACTGCCTTTCAGCATTTTAATCAAGAAAAAATTAAATCAGGAAAAAAGGAGGCAAACACGAGGAAGATCCTCAAGCACGCTGTTTAAAATGCACATCGTTGTTTCTTTCTGTATTTCAAGGACCGACCTGGTTCATGCTATTAGCCTAAAGCAGTCTCCATGATGGAAGCCCAGTGGTTCATTTTCCCAGATATTTTTCAACCCTCTGTGACGCTGTGCGAGCTTAAGAGGCATGCACATGAAAAGGTAAGGTCTAACACCATGAATAATGCACATTGTTTGCTGGAGAATCTGAAGGAGCTGTAGATATCAGATTCACATTACGCTGAATGACTCCAGGATAACTGCCAGCATGAGCAGGGTAAAATGCATAGAAGTCAAATAAAATAGTCACACAAAAAAACTTAACGTTGTGGAGAAACCACGAACAATAAATACAGTCAGTGTAGCTTTTTTTTAAAAATGCAGCCATATTTGATCAGTTTCTGGATTCTGCATTAAAAGCTAATCACATGAAAAAGATACTAAATTATAGAGCAGAGGTTAAGCTGAGAGGCCCAGACCAGATGGAGGCTTTTTGCGAGAACAGGCAGTCCTCTTTCATGACAACACACTTAAATCTCATTAGAATGGCTCAAAAAGGATCTTTTCACTGCAAACGCAATTTCAGGCTAATTACACTGATTATTGAAATCAAAAACACACATAAGAGGACAAAACATTAATACACTGACAGCTATTTCATCACATTTTGTAACTGCTCATCCCTGACCAGGTTGTGTGTGCACCTCTTTCCCTGTGTAAACACTAAACTACTGTAAAACCATAATGATCTGTTATGATTTTATGTCTGTTTGGGGTTTTTATGATTTCCTGTTTTATTTTGAAAATATCTTTCTGGTTGTGTCCGGTGTAGCTTTGATGCTATCATTGTGTTCCATGGTTGATTGTTTGCTTAGCCCTAATGTGTTCCACCTGTATCTTGTCAATCCCCTACCTTCTGTGTATTTAAGTAAGTGTCTTCCCATTGTCTGTTGTTCACTTTGTGTTTTTGAATATCAACAAATGATGTTTAACTGAGCCTATTCTGGCTGGAAGTCTACATCTGGGTCCTATTCTAGCATGTTGCCACTTTTGTCAATATGTGACAATTATTAACCTGATTAATGCATCTAATCTGACATGTTTAAGGAACTTTATATGTCATAAACTGTAAAACATGACATGTAAAAAAAACACAGGTCTAACTAAGCATTAATGATGGCTCTGTTCTATTCAAGCCACTAATGTACTTGCTTTTTACGAATGCCTTCTCATCATGGCATTCTTAATCCTCCACTTCCATCTACAGTATTAATGAGCCTTACAAGTGTGCAACAAATAACATGAATGATGGTTGCATTAGAAGTCAGGTACCCATTGGTGTGCTTTACTGTGACACTTTAATATAAGTCATCATGTCACCTTTTTTAGTTACACCTGTAACTCAAAATGTCTGAAATGGAAAAAGGTATGCAATACCTAAGCTTTGCCCTAAATCTACTCAACATACTGATACCATAAGTAGTAAGGCAGTTAGTACACAAGAAAGAAATGCACCTTTTGTACATTTTAATGATGCTAGACGTGTAACTTTGTAACGCTACAGGCAAAATAAATTTGGACACAACAAAGAGAAAGAAAAATGTTGTCCAAAGTTTTAATCCTGCATTTATAATATTTTATGAGATATTTCTGGAGCCGTCTCATCACCACCCACCAGCTGCTTTTGATGTTTGTCAGCTATGAGCAGCTCCTCCATTACATATGTGCGCTGCATCGTGGGACAATGATGTCCATCAACAGCACACTCAAAAATAATTTAGTACGCATACTGACATTTTTGAGTGTGCTTAATTTTGTCACTTTGTCAGTGTGAATGTGTAACATTCCATGTTTTTTGAACATGAATTAGTATGCAGAGTGGGATGGTGATACAGCATAGGTTATTAGAAAAGTGGTCTAGAGATTGTATGGACTCGAATAAAATGGCCCCAGAATTAGAACTGGAGTATACTCCATATTTAGGACATTCAACAAAAGATGACCTTTGATGAGTCAAAAAAAATAATTACCTGCATGGAGTTGGGGCGACTGTTGAAGGGCTGGGGCTCTGTGAAGAACTCTGTTCTGGCGTCCAGCCGTCCGTGACCTCCATAGTGAACCTGATCTGAATCCAGCTTGATTTTGTATCTGACAAAGATTGAGGTTAAGGCTCAATAGCAGTGGGAAACTAGATTATAAGATTTAAGACATAGGAAGCACAAGAGAAGGTTTTATCACCAGTTCTTTTGGTGTGTAGACTTGGTTTAGCAGTGCTCAGCTGGTTTATATTCATTGAAAACCTCACATCCATCATCATTCATCTCCTCTTCCTGCACTAAAAAGTGACAGTGCGGAGCCCAAACAGACAAAGAACGCTGCCTGAAATGAACACAAATACAAAAGTAATTCAGCCATGGCTCAACCATCCAGCCTGACTGTCTAATTTATCTAATTCACTGCATAAATAATGAAATCAATAAAAAAAAGTGATCAAATGAGTGACACAAAAATGCAGTCTATAAAAAGTATCTACTCCTCCTAGGAGTTTTTCATGTTCTGCTGATTTACAACTATGAATTACAGTGGAATAATTTTTGACACAGACCAAGAAACAGAACTCATTAATGTCAAAGTGAGATCAAATCACCACAAATTTACCTAGATTAAAAAAATAACACATAAATGACTGCCATGGCATTCATACCTCTCAGGCTAATATTTTGTAGAGGCCCCAGAGATGTAAAATAATGAGACTAAGATAAATCATGTCAGAACATTTTCCACCTTTAATGTGACCTATGATGTGAACAATTCAATAAAAAAAACAAACTGAAATTAAAAATAAAAACCTTACAATAACCTGGTTGCATAAGTGTGCACACCCTCTTATAACTTGGGATGTGGCTGTGTTCAGAATTAACCAATCACATTCAAACTCAGGTTAACTAGAAGTCATTACACTCCTGCCATCATTTAAAGTAACTCTGATTAATCACAAATAAAGCTCAGCTGTTCTTGTAGGATTTTCCTGATATTTTCTTAGTTGCATCTCCGAGCAAAAGCCATGGTCCGCAGAGAGCTTTCAAAGCATCAGAGAGATCTCATTGTTGAAAGACATAAGTCAGGAGACGGGTACAAAAGAATTTCCAAAGCATTAGATAAACCATGGAACACAGTGAAGACAGTCATCATCAAGTGGAGAAAATTTGGCACACCTGTGACTTTAACAAGAACTAGACGTCCCTCCAAAATTGATGAAAAGTCGAAAAGAATACTGGTCAGGGAGGCTTCCAAGAGGCCTACAGCAACATTAAAGGAACTGCAGGATTTTCTGGCAAGTACTGGCTGTGTGGCACATGTGACAACTATCTCCCGTATTCTTCATATGAATGGGCTATGGGGTAGGGTGGCAAGACGGGAGCCTTTTCTTACAAAGAAAAACATCCAAGCACGGCTGAAGTTTGCAAAAACATACATCAAGTCCCCCAAAAGCATGTGGGAAAATGTGTTATGGTCTGATGAAACCAAGGTAGAACTTTTTGGCCATAATTACAAAAGGTATGTTTGGCACAAAAACAATACTGCAGATCACCCAAGGAACACCATACCCACAGTGAAGCATGGTGGTGGCAGCATCATGCTTTGGGGCTGTTGTTCTTCAGCTGGAACTGGGGCCTTAGTCAGGGTGGAGGGAATTATGAACAGTTCCAAATGCCAGGCAGTTTTGGCACAAAACCTTCAGGTGTCGGTTAGAGAGCTGAAGATGAAGAGGAAGTTCACCTTTCAGCATGACAACGACCCAAAGCACACATCCAAATCCACAAAAGCATGGCTTCAACAGAAGAATATTAACGTTTTGGAATGGCCCAGCCAGAGCAAAGACCTGAATCCAATTGAACATCTGTGGGGTGATCTGAAGAGGGCTGTGCACAGGCGATGTCCTCACAATCTGACAGATTTGGAGCGCTTTTGCAAAGAAGAGTGGGCAAATATTGCCATGTCAAGATGTGCCTTGCTAACAGACTCCTATCCAAAAAGACTGACTGCTGTAATAAAATTAAAAGGTGCTTCAACAAAGTATTAGTATTAGTTTAAGGGTGTGCACATTTATGCAACCAGGTTATTTGAGGGGTTTTATTTTTCATTTTTCCCCCTCAAAGATTTCAATTTGTTTTTTCAATTGAATTGTTCACATTATAGGTCACATTAAAGGTGGAAAAAAGTTCTGACGTGATTTATCTTTGTGTCTCATTATTTTACATCATAAGAACCTGGCATTTTGACAGGGGTGTGCAGACTTTTTCTATCCTATGTATATAATAAACTGCCTTTGATGTTGTATAGTAAAGGTGTCTGTACTTGTTGAGTCTGATGGGTATGGACGGTTAAGTGAAGGCAGTGAAGGCCCCTTTTCTTCATTCTTTTTGCACAGTCTCTCTACTGTGCTTCTGAACAAGGATGATCAGATACTGAGGAGCTGACTTATGGCAGCTTCCATAAGGTTACCACAGTTTCTTGACATGTGTGTTCTTGAAGAGGGACCGCGATGGAAAGTCATTGCATAAAATATGTAAATCATGCCATATGGTCCAATGAGGACTATACGAAAGTGCAGGATTAAATCGATATGCCCTTCATGGCGCATATTTTATATATATATATATATATATATATATATATATATATATATATATATACATACATATATGTAATATACCCCAACAGTGTCGTACATTATTTACTCCTGTCTCTCAGGGACATGTGCTGTAAGGACTGGTACTATAGCAAAACACAAGGACAGAGGAGTAGACATGCAAACAGCCCCCTAATTGGCTGGCTGAATAATCATCTTATCTGCCCATAGGCGATATACTGGTGTTTGAGTGTTATCCTCAAACACTGCTTCATTCTGCCCCAGAGCCGGGAATATTCCGCTTTTGCTGCCTGCTTGTCTGCTTTGATAGTGATGATTAAAAAGAAGCACTGCTCTGTGCATTGTTTCTGCTGGGGAGGAAGATGCCCTCCTCCACGCCTCCTCTGCTTTACTCGCTGCTATGGTGTTTTATTGACAGAATAAACTAATTCTGCTATGAAGGTTTTACAATAACTATCAGAAGAAAATGGAAAGATTCTCTTGGGGGTTAGAATGCTTCTGCGAAACTGAGGATATGTTTTTCCAAAGGTTAATCCTCCCAATACAAAAAATAAAAAACGTAACATTAACCAATTCTAACAGCACATGGAATATGTTTGTGAAATGTAAATATTTGATTTGGAGTGCAAGTAACACTGCAGTGTGTATGTGTGCATGTCTGTGGCACATAGCGTGCTGGAAATGAACCATAGTTACAGTAATTCAGAGTTCCCTGGCAAACCATTCAGCAAGGAAGCGAGAACCAGCACAAATTGGTAGTTGGAAGCTTTGAGCGATTACATCTTTGTTAGTGGCTACAGACGGTTGCAACAACAGCTTGCAGTTCAGCTGTAAAGTATTGTAATCAATATAGTTCTTGTGAATAAAGGGGAAGATTTAAGAACACAATCAATTTTGCCCAATGAACAGAAAGGAATGCTTGATGATTAGAGCCATTGATGACCTGAAAACAATCTGGCCATGACCACGATTGCAGACCGAGACACCACTTAGTTTCTCCATCAGCTTGTCTTTTTTTTTTTTCTTCTGGCTTTATGAAAGTAATAGCACCCTGGCGTGGGTGAACAAGAGCAAAGTGAGATTTGTGTGCACATTTGAAGAATGTGGCATGGCCTCCTAAGCATTCTAAATACCGAATCCTGCTTTTTCAGAGTTGACTTTTCCCTCCTTTCTGCTAAGCTAGTGCAAGTTACATCAGAGTGGAAGAAATGGTAGAAATAGCTTCTGTCACAGAGGAATAGGAGACTGGTCTAGCTAACCAGCTGCTGAAACTCAGATAACCTAAAGTATAGTGAGAATCTTATGTAGGTTTGACTGTCTGAACTGTTGTACCAGACTGTTACATGACATGAGAACACTTTCAATTATTGCAGTTTAGAAACGGGGCATGTGTTGAGCTGTGTTGAGCTGCAGATTGTCTGTGCATCAGATAACTGATGAATTTACCTGTTCATGGTTGTGTGTTTTTATTGGACAATGACCTAAAATGACAGTGTATATTTATTGAGACCAAAAAAACCTGCATTAAAACAGCACAGGGAGCTATGTTGGTGAGGCAGCTTTGAACACGTGGTGTTGCACTGCAACAAAAGTTGAGCCTAGTATTTTGCCGGACTAACCTGCGTTGTATAATAAATAAGAGTTTTTTCCGTAAACAGAGCTGTGATGGGACATGAGTTGATTTGTAGTTTATTTCACATTTACATAAAGTGGTAGATCAACTGTTAGCTATTTACAACCTGTCTGATCTGATGCGAGAAATGATGGCCAAAACCATAAAAATAAGAGCTCAAAAGTTATACTAAACTGGAATTTTCTTTTAGTGCTTGAAATAAAAGCAGCATCTCTATTTGTCAACAGCATTTGACACGACAAAATTTGGAAACACAGATTAAGCCTCTGGATTGATGAGGATGTTTGTGGATGATATCTAGTAGACTTACAACCTGCACAGAAAAGTAATACAACTTTGTTTATGCAATCCATCTTGATGTATCTTACACGCTGTGGTAAAAAAAATAGACGCATATTTTCCTTTTTCAAGAACCTTATGTTATACATTCTAAATAAAATAAGAGTAAATTATTGTCACCTATGCATGACTGTGTGTATTTTATTCCAAATTCTAGTTAGTTAGTGTCACTGCACCTGTAGTTGAATTATTCCAAACGGCATCCAAGGAACCGACAGAAAAGGAGAATGATGACCTGACACAATCTCAACTGCCTATTGGCACAGTGTAAATCAAAGACCAATCTGCTCTGACAGGTACAGCTTTCATGACGGGATCCAACTGGGATTTCAAATACTCTAACCAGCCAGATAAAGCCCAGTGCCTGAAGAATGTGTCCACCACAAGTCAGAGAGAAAATAATAAAAAACACTGATGGTTTGAGGGCCTGTCGAAAAGCTGACGTTGACTGCATTTTAATGGCCAATATTTTCAGTGCTTTGCTTCACTGTCTCTCCTCTTCCTTGTGGAGTGAAGAAAAAAAGCACATTTAAAAAAGGACAATGAGAAGCAAAAGAAAAGCTTGTCTAAAAATATAAAGAGGCCAAACAGTCACTGTGCATCCAACTAAGGACTGGTACTGAGGGATGATGACTATATTGCAGTTGAGTTGTTTAGTTTATTTATTCTAAAGTTAAAACAGCAGACTTTCAGTTTCAGATTATACTCCAGACACTAAAGCAACATCAGTTATTTAGCTGTAACCCATCGTTTCTATGTCTATGTTTCTATGTATAATTAGCCAACACACTGACGCATTGTGCAGAACCTGATGCATTTATGAACAGTGCTGCAACAAGGCAACATGCTTATTTTTTACTTTAGTGGTAAAATAACTACAACAGTTTTTTAACAAGCAAACAGAGAAACCACCTGAAGATCCATCTAGACCAACATGCAGTCATCCAGCATGTGACAGAGGGCAACAAAAGGTAACTTAATGGTGTTTTTGCTGGAGAGGGACACCCTCTGATATAATACGGTACTTGTCATATTGCCAAAAAGAAATAACACCCTTTATTGGATCCACTTACAGTGGTGCACAGCATGGTCAGATACATCCAGATATTTTTTCCAGATACAGCAGTGGTTTGGGGCTCCACTGTGACATACCTGACCCTCACACAGGTAGAAGAAAGTTTAAGTATATGACAGCTGAGTGTAATGAAAAAGCACTTTTGGACTCTTTGAGCTTGTCTTGTTTACCTCCTCTGCCTCTGAGTGGCACTTTCATCTGTCTTCTCCCCTAATTGGATCCTCTGCACACATTCCCATCGGAGGATCTGCATCTCTTCATACACACGGCGCATTTACCTTCCTCACACACACAGCACATTTGCCTTTATGTGTTTACTGCTTCTCTGTATAATGACAGCCAGAGCTTTGCCCTCACATTTATTTGCATTTCCTCTCAACCCACCCAGTGTCTGAGGCCTCTCCTTAAACATCAAAAGAAGCACCAGGAGGAAAAGATGTGGTTTCATCTAAATGAAAATAAACCCTCAAAAACGGTGTTACAGACACTGCAGCAAGGCTATTAGTGGTGTGCCCAAGATTCACCTCATCAAGGCAAAGCCGAAAACACGAGGCAGAACATACAATTATTGCACATCAAACAAGCTTACAATTAACGCATGATATTAAAAGATTAGGTTATGTCTGTTGTTTTTTAATCATCAAATAAACTTGATTATTGTTCTGTCTCACTATTCATATTTAATAACATATTTTGTCTTGATTAACACTTGCATTAGAGATTAGAAATGTCCTTTTTGTAAAGTTTTTATCCTTAATATATTTAATATGTAATAATCATACTACCATCTACATAAAAATATATAACATAATAATTGCCAGATAATGTTGATAACCTGGCAAAATGCAATGGAATTCCCATTGAAATTATTTTGGATGTAATAAAACATATTCTTCTTAACATATGTACAATTATCAACAGGCTGATACTGTATTAACATGTTTTCATTTAGGATATTTCATTACATTTCGACAGTTTTATATTTTCTTATTAAACTAATTAACAAAAAGCATAAACTTATCCATCTAAATGAAACAAAAAATAATGTAGAAATCAAAGAAACAACTGCTGTGTAACAGCCTCATTGTCAGCCAATCAAATCATCATAATTTCAGACTGAATTGCTCATGTGTAGTGATTTGAACCGCTGGCAGCAAGAGAAAACTAACAAACTCTGTCTGTGTTGTGACTCACCATCACATTATTTAAGTCATAGCTGAAAAAGCAACACAGCTTCGTATCCATCCGGGAAACTGTTGCTGTGAGGTTCAGTGGGCCCCAGAAGAGAGTGATGTCCGTTATAATAAATACAAATCTGTCAGCTTTGTGTCCCCCTTCACATCCCTGATCATTAAGCCTGCTGTAATCACAACTGTGGGACTCATTAAATTCCTCAGCTCTGCTCGCTGGGAAGACAGACAGCCAATGCCGCTAAAGACAGCGCTTTCTGAATCACTGGGCTTTGCTATCATTTCTTTCTAATAGCATAACAACACAACTATAAACAATTGACTCATATTCCTCTCCACAGTGACTGCTAAATTTATATCCGCTTTTCAGCCCAGAAGAATGCATCTTCTCAGAAGGGATTTTTAGACGTTTAGATGTATTGGTAGATTAATATATTATACACAGTACCATGTGATTAATTGAGAAACTCATGTACAGTATATGCTACTGAGAGTCTCAAGCATTGGAGATTAGCCACTTGCTCCCCTCTTCATGGTAAGATTATCTTAAAATAACTCATCTTACTCTAGCATTTAAATACTATTAGAAATTGCTGCTTTTCTGGAAAGCTGACGCATATCAATGCTGTCAAATAGGACAGTAACATATCCTGACACAGTCATGTGTGTTGTCCTTAAAGGTAATAGGTCTAGTGATATTTTATATTCTATTTACACTCAAGACCAAAAGCAATGAATTGATCCTACACACAAAATCTGTGTGTGTAGTCAAAGTCTGATATCTGATCTTATTCCTCTGGGACACATAGCTCCAATAAACTACTAGTACTGGGTGACATTTCCCTACATTACCATGAACATGGACAGTGTAATTTATTTTGAGTCATTCCAGTATATATAATCCACAGCTGAAAATAGTGACCAACATAGGCATAACAATGTACTCCTGTTTAAGTATCAGTTGCTAAAAACTACAGGGTTCAAGTGCCCAAGGAAATCATTCAACCTTTTTTTTGAACTTTAATTATATCTTGTATTGGTTGTTTTTCAAGATTAACATCTTCAGTAGAAACAAACAGGTGGGTCCCCAAGATGGGGAAGCAGGTGAATGCATGCAATATTTGTTTTGGTCTTTTCATGGGGTTTGTTGACACTAAGAACAACACAGAATATTGTTATAATTATCCTTAAGATGTTGAAACAGCCATACTTAGTGGCACCATAATGTAAGTACGTGCAGCTGATCTGACGTGAATGTAGTTATTAGCTCTAGAGAATCCTGTGGTAAAGGTGGTGGTTGAAATATTACGAGTTAGTGATTTTGTCAAGCTCAAACAATTAGTCATGTTACTGCTAGGGCTGGGTATCGAGTTCAATACTTTTTAGGCACCGACCGAATTGCTTCAATACCACCGAGTATCAAAAAATGTCTTGTCTTTCGGTACCAAAGTTCGATACCTAAAGGTTCTTGTTAACGCCAATGAGCCAATAAGCACGCAGCATTCTTGATGTGCCCACATCTAAAAGTGATTGTAATTGGCTGTGGTGATGTAGTGTTTACATCACCACAGCCAATTACAATCACCGGCTCACGCCGGTTACGCACAGAGATGTGGCTCGTGGATGTAAAAGACGTGGAGAAAATCAAAAGTGTGGCTTGATGCAATAACGCGCGACGCAATATTTGCAACGTCAGATAACTGCTGCCAAGAGACGACACGACAAACCTGGTGAAGCCTTTGACTGTGCGTGAAATAAACTTAAGAGCAGAAAGTCGCTCCGTCTTTGCTGCAGCAAGACAGAGCCGGTGCATCATCGTCTCAGCGCTCTGCTGCCACCAAGCCTGCTTCAACACGCCCACCGTACGAGCAGCGTTGGGCAGCAGCGTCGCTACAAGTAGCACCGTTACTAGTTTAACTACATTTCTCAGTAGCTCGGTGCCAGCGTCGCTGTTTTCTGAATCAAAGCAAAGCTCTTTTATTGACAGAGTAGCGCGGTAGCTTCCACACACGCCAGGCTACATTTTTCCTAGTGTTTCTGAAGGATCAGTTAAGTGACGCCACCGCCGCACACGGACCTGTATGTGCAGCCAGGTCCGACATCACTAGACATCACTTACCGATCCTTGGGCTGATGTCTGCGACTTTGCTGGAGCGGATTAAAGACACCGCGGCTGAGTTTCCTTTCTATTGTGATGGTTGTTGCCTGGCCCACCTCACCTCTAGTGAGAAGGAAACTTTGATATGTATTGGCAGACACTTGTTTCCATGAGGAATGTTTAGGTTGCAATGTTGCCAGAGCACAAATTCACACATAAATAATAAAAAAATATATAATTAATAAACAGTGAAATGTATAAAAACTAAAGAAAGAGGAATAAAAACAACAAAAACTCAATATAGGCCGATGTTACATTGAAAATATGTCTTGGTTTTGACAAGCAGTAGCTTTTTACAGAGGAACAATTATTAAATAAACTATTAATGATAATGTTATAATAAAGTTACTTTATACAAACAACAATGGTTCTCCGTTTGTTGGGAAAATATACAAATTTTATACCAATAAAATTGGTATCGAAAAAAGTATCGTTCAGGAACCGGTATCGAAGTTGAGGTATCAATATCGAAAATCTTTGAATGATACCCAGCCCTAGTTACTGCATAAAAGTAGTAACTATCAAAGACATCATTACTCTGAGAGGTACTGAGTGTGTGAACTGTGGAGGAAAGCCAATTTCTGAAGATTTAAAGGACACAAGCAGTGACACGCCAGATGAGAGCTAAAAGGATACTTTCCTGGAACTTCTACAGCCACCCTGTAGTCCTGGAAGCTCTTATTGGGGTGGAAGTTGAAGATAAAGAGCACATTTCCCCTGTCAAACACAATGACCTTGTCCTCTTCATGTGCAGCGCTGACAAAGGCCTGGAGGGTGAGAAGGGAGAGAAGAAAAGCTAATAAAATATTTCTTCATGAATAGTCATTACCTTTCTCATCTTGGATTTAGAGACTTATAATGGGGCACATTATATCAGTGGACTACACATTTCCAAATAGGCTGAGTAACATTTCCACATCAAATTTCAGGTGGCGCTCATCAGCAGAAAGCAGCGGCCCAGGGTAGTGCGAGGCACACACTGTCAGCTTTAGACAGCTGCACATGATAAAGCCGCCACTCTCCTGTGGAGCGAGCTACTGTTAACGTGTCATTAGCAGAGATTATCAATGTCACCCAACCCCCTATTTTTAGTGCCTTTTCCCCCAAGCCAATTTCAGGGCAGCATATTCAGGGCTGAATGAGAAGATAAGCACCCCTGCAACTGGTCCGGCAGAGAGGATGGAGGTTTAGGAATGAGCTGACAGTCTGGAGTCTTTTAACAAGTCCATTCCTACACGAGAAGTCCACAAATTTGGAGTAACGCCAAGCACCTCTGGCTGGCTATAACTGCTTTAGCATTGTAAAACAAATATAAACTGCATCCATCAAGTTGTGACCTGATGAGCATATTCAGTAAATGTTCTTACAAATAAATAAATAAATAAATAAATAAATCTAAATGCAATAAACAAACTTGGAAAAACTCTAGACTTATGATCTAACTAATCATTTTCAAGTGTGCACCAAGAAAAATATCTCCCATATGTGAACATATGGTCGCCTGATATGAAAGCAACCTCTTCCAGTTTGACATTAGGTCTAAGAGTCTGTTAAGTTTCTGTTTCTTATACTGCCTGCAGCATCACTCTGACCTAAACTGTTTTGGGTGAAACTTAGCCAGGCAATGAGAGCAGGGAAAATCTCTACAATACAATACAGCTCTGAATGAAAATAATTTTGCAAAACCACTGTTCAAATCCAATATTTCCACAAAGCACAAGCCTCCTCTCTGCTCCTTTTCTTCACCGGTACGCAAGTTAAGACACCGGCACAGTTTGCGGAAAAATATGAAGATGTAACCCGCTGCTAGATTACAGGTCAAAAATAATATTTTGACTTTCCCCTAATGCGAACAAGAATCTAAACGTTGGGATTCACAAACAGCTTTTACTATTAACAAAAAAGACATTTTTAAGTTACATAACCAGTAAATAAAATTATCTCATGCATAAGTAGAACACAGACTACTCTGGATGCCATAGTCTGCTTGCTAGTATGTACTGGTTTATTTACATTTCATCACAGTGGGACACCTCAAGTGATACCATCTCTGCATGTCCAGAGCTTGGCGTTTTGAAGCTCACAGCTGCACATCTTCAAAGAGGCAAACACAGATCACACTTTTAAGCAGTCCTCTGCATGTTTCCATTTCCGCTTAGTTCACTTACACCTGGGACAAACAGGCAGAGCTGCCGTGTCTGACAGATCCTCTTCTGCTTCTCATTTCAACTACAAAACGCCCTTGGATCCTCCCACCACAGTGAAATATTGAACCAAGCTATAGAATATTTCCACTAAGCATGATTACCTTGGCAATGTCACTGATAAGCTGTCCAGAGGATTCAGACTCATCTGGTTATTACAGCAGAATATCTGAGCAGTTATTGGCATTATCTGTGAGTGATGTTCTACAAAATCTTTTTGTGATATTGTATCAATCCCTGAAGAAGAAATTTTTGTGTCAGCTGCTTCCGAGCACTCTGTGAGACCGGAGCGTAAAGTCAGCTACAGAAACCTCTGGACCTGATTTATTATCCTTGGCTGCAGTCTGGTCTTCAGACTACCTTCCTAACATATTTGGTTGAGTTTTACATAATGTCTATTTTGATTCATGTGTCTACTTTGACTCCAACTCTTCCCTCTTGTCACTTCTAATCTAAGAATTTCAAAAATATTTCTCCATCTGACTTTTTTGTTACCAGTGGCACAAACAGTTCAAAGGATCACATCTATGTATAGTATGTTGTCTAGCTTCTGTGCACTGATTGATTAAAATCCTATGCATTAGATATATGAGAGAGTTATTGTCTGTTCATCCTTAGAAACACATTTACTACATAGTTTAGGAGTAGGCCTTATTTTGCATTTATTTAGACTTGAACCTGTTTAGACCTGATCTTTGAACTTACTTGGACTAAACTAAAGGCCCACTGTCTTATAGGAAAAATAAACAGATGAGCAGATACAGTAAATGTCATCAAGTCATATCATCTGTTTTAAATGTAGCATTTCAAGCAGTTCATCATAATTCATGAACCTGACGTTCTTGCATGATTTTTGTAATTTTTTTAGATTGTATCCACACAGATAAATGCACCTATTGTAAGTCGCTTTGGATAAAAGCGTCAGCTAAATAAATATCATGTAATTCTGTAGCAGCCATATAAAATTGCCAGCTGAGCTGTGACAGGGCACAGGCTGATCCAAGGCTGATCCCTGTTGGGTCCCAGCACTGCACTTGGTTGGTATGTGATCCACCTGGCTGATGTAGTGAATGCTGCACAACCTTAAAGCGCCCCTAACGTATGCATTATGTGTGGAAACCAGTTGCAAAGCTTTATCCATAGTTTATAGTACTATGCATATCTACAATAATGTGGTATCTATGTGCATGTGTCTATGACTACTAACAATATCACCAGTTTATTCTATGTTAATTTCTTGTCATATTCTGATTGGTTGGTTTATAGACATACATTTTAGCAGCAGTTACACTATTAGAATTTGGCCAAAAAATTCGAAACTGTCAAAATTTTGACACAGACTGTCTTTGGTTATCAAATCTGTAACCCTGCAATCAGTGAATGTGTATCAGGGTGATATGTAAGACAACTGCTTTCATTCAAGACGAGTCATTTCACCTTGTTTCTCTCACAAATGTAAACCTTTGTATTGAATAGGACAGCCAAAATTGCACAGCATATAGGGGCCTTTGGGTGGACTTTATGGAATCCCAGACCATGGTGTTACAATCAAGAACGCTTCAACATAGTAAAGGCTTGCTAAATGATCCATATGGTGAATGGTCGCCCTGCTCCATTAACATCCCAGCTGTCTAGAGCTTTACACATAACTTAGCACAAATGACAACCTTCAGATTGTCACGATATAATCTAAAAGGATCATCTTACGCCTGATTTAAGGTAATAAATCAAAGTAAAAATACAATTGAATGATGTCTTAAATATACATTGTAAGGATGTCATCTACTATTTTAACCGCACCCAGTGTGTATAACAGGTTAGACTTAACGCTGGTGCCAAATGTATGCTCATCATTCCCTCCCATTGTCCCAAAAGGGAGTCCAGAAATCAGCCAGGCTCTGCTTTTCCTTTGCCTTACCTACAAAGCTCCATTTCATCCAGGGTGTAAGAGGTTCCACTAAGTGACAACTCACTTCTGATTGATAAGAGCAATATACAGAAAGTATCCTTATGAACCAGACGTGTCTCTAATTATGCTCTTTGATACATTTCCTTCTCTGCTGCATTTGCCTGTCTGTAGAGGAGAAATATGCGGGTACGAGTGTAACGCAGCAAGGTGAAGTAGCTCTAATCTGAGAACTGATTCCTAGGGATGTAAAGGAGGATATTTTTGAATCAATTACACAGACTCAATTCTAATTCCTGTCAATTTAACCACACTCCATTTGCATCAACCCATTACTTTACTAGTCCCTCAAGAGAAAAACATAATTTTCCCCACATAGGCTTCAAATGCAGGCATAGAGAAAAGCTGCAGAATAAGAGTGAAATCTATTATTGTTCACCTGAACAGCAGCCAGAGAAACAGGACGTTTCAAAAATGAAGTCTCTTTAGGGTGCATTTATCTCCACCCACCTGAGAACTAAAAAACTGTAAAGGTGTGTAAAGGTGCTGGCTTGAGAATACATTTGATCTTGAAAAAAATAATTCATGTGATTTTGTCAGAAAGAGTGTCTTCAAAAAGCTTCTGTACAGTGAGAGAGTGATGTCCTTACAGGTGGGGCAGCCAGCCAGCCATACTTGTCTTCAGTACGGTTCATGTCCCGGTCAAAGGCGTAGAGCTGACTGTAGCGGAGGTGATCCATTTCCACTAGGTTAAACTGCCGCCGGGCATAGTGGTAACTCTGATTGTTCCCCTCTCTAGGGAAATCCAGCCACTCAGGATGGCCAAACTCATTCCCTGCAACACAGAGAGAATGCACATAATGAAGGGAAAGGCACAAAGCTTCTGTGAATTAGCACAGTCTTTCGTGCCATGCTATATGAGGTTCGTCCCAGTTTTGTGCAATTTTGAACAAGACAAAAAAAAAAGACAGATCAAAGAGACCAGAGTCAGCAATAGTCTGCAGCCTTTTTATAACCCCAGCAGAGGTTAGTACTTTCCATAGTAAAATAGAGCCACAAAGCCCGTGCAACATTTTCACCAACTACAGTGTGTAAACCTCCCTGGCACCAAGGAACCTGGCCTTTAATAAAGAATTTAAAAAAATCCCCTTTTCAATAAATATATGCAAAAATAATTAATCAGGATATATTTATATAATATTTCCCCATAAAAGTAAACTTCACCTCATTGCAGGAAATGCAGAGAAACACCAAATAACTATTCATAAATCTGACACAAATAAGTACAAAAAAAGAGATCTCTCTTAATCACACTGTTGATTCATTCATGTTTATTAAAGCATTATCTAAATTTCTGAATTATTATGCCACTCCTAACCACTAGAGCTACTGTACTTTTAATGTAACTACTCCAGAAGGCCTTCATCATTTTCCTTAACATCTTTTAATTGCAAGAGAAAGTCAGCAAGGACTAGCCAGCATCATTGATGGAAAAAGAGTTACACAGTCCAGATGTAAAGCTGAATGTATACTGCAGAAGTGTAGGAAGCAACGGTCCTGTTGCTACTATGCTGTCACACAAGGAGATGAGATAATGAATCCGTCATCGGATGTCACGACAACATCATAAAACAACAGCCAGGATAATTGAATTCCCGGCAGAGGAAGAAACACACAGACAAGAGGCAGAGGAAGATGCATGACAACAGAATACAAGCTAGTTGTTTATTTGGTGCTAAGAACCCCCACCTACTTAAAAAAAAGATCTGAGTGATGGGATGAAGTGGAACGGACAGGGACTGACAGCACATTCTAACGAATACATTATGTAGGTGTTAAATAATAAGGCATAGACTGCCAACAGAACAGAACCACTGCAGCACTTGCCTAGGAATTAGGACAGCAAAGACATGCAAAGATGGGGGGGTCTTTTCTTGTGACATCTGCATGAATAACAAGCCTCCCACACAGCTGAACTTGAAATGTAAAGGAGAAAATTACACCTCAGACTTGCAACACTGGCAGTCAAAAGCAGATTTTCCCCCCTGCATTACATTGTGCATCTGAAATCCCTGTGTCAACACTTCATATGCAAATAATCTCATTACGCACAGGACTTTCACTGTATTTAGTTACTGATTTGGTAAAAAAGCCAAACATTGTACAATATACTCATACGGTGTATTGTATTAGTATGGCTCTAATGACTTCTCATGAAAACTTAAATAATTCAAAGTTCAATCTGTTTATGCAGGGAAGAAATACTGAATGACAAATAGCACTACATTTTAATACTGAACATTCTTAAACTTTAAGCTAAACTAAATTTTAAATACAGTTTTCTCTAATCATTAAATTTGATAGGTAGTGAACCATAAATCTCTCATAATTACATAACTCATAATTCTCTAATGAACTTACGTTTACTATTTTGTTTCTTGATTTTGTCAATCATCACACTGACTTCAACATCATCACAAAGGTCCCGCATCAACCCAGTGCCCTCCAACAAAATTGGAACTTAATTTAATACATTCATTATATTATATAAGTTTACCAAGATATGAAATTACAAATAGCTATTTCTTAGTAACAAAGCATGAGATACAGGCATTTTAGAGTTGCATCTTTTCTGTAATGATGGTGCTTCAGCATAGGTCATGAGGTCAGCAAAAAAATAAATAAAAAAAAGATTTGTTGTGACCATTAAAAGTTTGGCCTTATTGTAGCACTAGCAGGAAGGTTAGAGAATCACCAAAATTATTAGGTGTCCTCCTCGCTGGAGTGTGAATTGGAACATAAAATTTTACGTCAATGTGGCCATTCATTTTCGAGATATGACGGGCACAAATCACAAACGATGAAAGGAAGTTATAACATAAATTCTTTAAGGGAAGAGTGCCACATTGCTGTAAAATCAAATTGGCATGTCTTGAAGTGAGAGCTAATTTTCTGATAAATACAGTCCTGTATACATAAATTATGCTTTGAATAGCTTTGGATCCAGGACGATCATTTGTTGAAAACGAAGCTTGGCTGGTGTACTGTAGTTCTGTTTTAGACGTTCTCCATTCTCCATTCCTAGAAATAACCACTCAGCTATTGTGTGCTCAGCCAATCATAATAAGCCTATCCCAACCCTGTTGGAGTTTGTGTAAGTGCAAATCCTCATCTACTTTTCTTTACTCCTGTCCAGGTGTGCTAATCAGTGACACCTCAGTGCCAAACATGCTGTCATCAACCCGCCAGAATGTATGGACCACATGACTTTGTCATCAGATGACAAGAAGACAGCAGTGCTATAATTGCATCCCACATTCACTATGGATGAAGCTCCAGTGTAATCACAGCGAGGCATACCATACTGTAGTGTCGCAGCAGTTATGGAAGGCCACCCTCTATCCCCTCACAGATCCTTCTTACTCCATGCCTCTTGGCAGAACTGAAGACAGTCCCTTCCTGAAATGTCGGTAAGTCAGGTGAGTAAGGTTGGTGAGAGTTTTGTGTTTTGAAATCAAAGACCATCAGCAGTACACTTCACCTTTGTGGCCTTCCTCACTTTTTCTAAGGGGCACCTCCAAGGCAGTTTTCATCACCCCAGTGCCTAAAGAACTCTGCAAGTGGGAGAAGGAGTCATGGCAAGAGTCTCTTAAAAGGTTAAGCCTCCCATTTTTGACTTTTTGCTTTTTAAATCCACCTTAGGAAGGCAAATGAGCAATTTCACCATGGATGTCGCTGTGGACTGTGTCATGGGCCTGGCCACAGGTCGGCAGCTGATATGTTTGGCAGGCATGGCTGCCCTCAGGCATACAGACAATGAGGTTCTCATGAGTGCTGCCACAAGGGCACCAGTCTCCCCCAACTACATGGTGTCTTCAGGACCTTGTGGAAGAAATAGCCCATTTCAAGAGCTTTCCTCAGGTGTCCAAATAACCCTCCCTCTCTGCTCAACAACCATACCACTGTACTGTTCAACAAATTTTGAACAAAACATATTGTGAATTGCTTACTTTCTAATGTATATTGAACTGAAAGACTTCTATAGAGCAATATAGCATTTTGTTAGCTCTTAGCTACCCCTGGGCAATCCACCCATTGGAGCAAGCACGTGAACAGGCAGCACAGTGACAAATAACCCCAGTTATTGGGGGAAATTGTTGCAGGCCATTTCTGCAACAGCCACAATTAGCCAACCTGGGCTTGCTCTCAAAGGTTGGATCTTGACAGAGAAAGGAGTGTGTAATGAACTGATAACAGCTGTTGTGCAATACATACAAGATGCAGATGCACAGTTCATCGTTTAAAGCAGTTTGTTTTTCAAGCAATTAAAAGGTTCAGTGTGTTTTAGTTTTAGTTGCATCTAGTGGTGAGGGTTGCAAATTGCAACAAGTTGCTCAATGTGCATTCATATGCTCCTGAGATGGGCCCATTTCCTGAGTTGTGAAGTTTTTCTTCCAACTTCAGTGTGTGTTCATGTGCTCTTAAGTCGGAATGTG
This sequence comes from Lepomis macrochirus, assembly GCA_024633595.2. Classification (NCBI taxonomy): domain Eukaryota; kingdom Metazoa; phylum Chordata; class Actinopteri; order Centrarchiformes; family Centrarchidae; genus Lepomis; species Lepomis macrochirus. The sequence continues at coordinate 8,729,470 of JALXJV020000009.1, forward strand.
AAATCAACATGGACACTACTACAAAGATTTGTTGGATTAGCATTATCAGAGCATATAAACAACACGCAGACATCTAGTTCACTCTAAACGGACAGCAATCTAACCGTAACTATAATGCAAATTACATGTTTGCAAAATTTGTATATGCAAAACACGATTTTGCATGAATCAAAGTTCTGTACAATTCTTTATGTCCCATGTACAGTTTCTTTTTTTTGCAATAAAGATTTAAGGAGGAAAAAACTGAAATATCTATATCTATATATATCTATATCTATCTATATCTATCTATATCTATCTATATCTATCTATATCTATCTATCTATATATATATATATATATAGATATAGATATATATATATATAAAAATTGATTATTCCAACACCACTTGAATGCACAGCTCAATCTACCTTTCCAAGCGCGTAGGAGAAGCTTAGTGGCCGACTCGCCAGATCTTGTGGTAAATAATACTTGTGGGCTACCATTTGTCCAAATATTTCTTCTTGTCTTACTTCAAGTAAACCGGTATAATACTACTTCTAACTCTTCCTCATCTACTTCCTTTTCTTCTTCTTCCTCCTCTTCCTCATCCAACGTAGTGACGAAACATGCTCTTATGAGCTGTTTGTCCATTTAGTCTACAGTAGAAACATGGCGGAGCAACATGGCAACGACCATGTAAGAGGAACTGCGGTGTACGTAGATAGAAATGAGCCATTTCTAAGGTAATAAAAACATAACTGTTCATTATATAAGGTCTTAATACACCGCTGAAAACATAGTTGTGTATGTTATATGGCATTTCTATCAATAGATCCTCCAAAATATTGCACACTGAATCTTTAAGTAACAAGGATATTATCAGCTTTCTGAAGTAACATGATTTCTGAAACAATATACAGGACAATATACAGTGCTATACAGGACTCCCTTGTAAAAGAGACTGTGTGTCAATGGGACATTTCCTGTTTAAATAAAGGTTTATATATAAAATATCTAGTCACCTTCACTGGAGTAAGAGATTAAAGAGAAATACAGTTAACAGAGCTGTATTTCTTAAGGAGATGTGTATCATTTCTAACCATTTCTGACATTCTCTGGATTCAGGTAACATTCACAGAATATCCAGACATGTCATCCCATAAGCAAGGGCATAAAAGAACACACTCAAACACTGTGCTAGAGGGTCCTCCCTTTAAGTAGCATCTAAGGAATACGCCCCATGATTACCTCAGGAAACTCATTTTTCAGAAGAAAAAAAACACATTTAGATACTCCTTCACTATCATATATCAATATGTGATGTATAATGCATAATTTACTATGTTGGTGAAGCAACACTCAGTATGACTTGACAACATATACAGTACTTTGGAGTTCCTACATTTGCTAGAATTCAACACACCATGGGGAGACGGGTCCTCTGTGTTGCACTGTGATGCATACAATACATGTAGGTGGTGGGTGTGAGACCAACCACAGCAGTATTATACATTTTCTGGTGAAGAAAAAGTAAGAAAAGGATCAGTGCAGGGGTGTGTCATGCACAGTTCTGCAAAAAAGCCATCAAAAAAGTTGTACTTTACATGCCACTGACAAGATCCATGATGACACCAGCTACTAAAATATCGCACAGGATATTCAGCTATGTGTAATTTTATACTACGTACTAATTCTAAGCTGGTTTTGAAGACGCAGTGGTTTGATATTGAAATACTAAATCTGTCTGATTGGGATTGCTATTTTTTTAACAATAGCACTCTCACAAATTTTAACAAAAGTTTAGCGAAAATCTGACTAAACAAACGAACCACTGGAAAAGCGGTTTGTTTGAAAGTTTAAGTATGTTTTGCTTGAAATTTAATCAGCAGCAGTTTTCCAAAGCTGAACTTTGATTGACATTGGTCAGCACACTTCTTGTATCACCTCCTTGTACAAAACAGACTACTTTGATTTCTTTTATACTAAAAAAAATGTATACAAATATTTATACTGGGTATGCTTTATGCAATTAGTATGTAATTAAGCTGTGGCCTCTTGGAGCTCAGTTTTTCCAACCAAAGTGTATAGCAGGGCATTTCTCTGTTTAGTTCTTAAAGTCCCACTCTCTGGTTGAACATATGAACACAAGCTGAGAAAATAAGTTTTCGTTGCTCTGGGTCTGTAGCCTCTGTGAACGTGGATATGTGACAGTTGTATGAATTGAAAAGCTAAACTGTCATTATTTATGACAAATAAAGTCATATTATGTCTGAACTACTGCTCAAAACCAACTGTTTCTCTTTGTGACCATCAGGGAAAATAAGTAAACTCTTCAAGCGCCTGTAAGCACAGCATCACTTGCTGTCGGACACTGAAATAAATTTGGTTTTGATTTTCCCAGAGGGCCCGTGTAACTCTGATGATGCAGACTAGGTCCCCGAAAATGTCCAATGAATGAGTTACATTTTGGTCCATGTGACTTTATGTTTACAACCTTTGGTTGGTTTGTTATAATTCAGTGTGAACCGTAAATGGACTAGAACCAAGAGAAACAATGGATCATTTTTCCTTTTGGTTTTGACTGAGGGAACTGAACTACAGGCGTGAACACAGTCAGGGCAAAATAATGAGCATATAAAGGAACTGTTACTCCACGCTGCACTTGAAATATTTCAGCGTGATGTGAAATATCACTTCATCCACTGACCCACACTTGACCTGTACAAATAAGAACACCACCACACAAAAAATATACCCAGAAAAAATATTTTGCTAACAGTGTGAAAATGTTTAAGTGTGCACTATTCCATTAATGAGCAGGCAGCATTAAGCTATTCCTTATCATCTACTTGCTCTGTGAGAGTGTGCATGGCATATGGACGCAGGGAGGGCATGTACACACGCTAACATACACAAATACACACAAAAAACACAGGAGTTAGAGAAAGAACATGATCTGCCTAATCGCTGTCTGAGACAGCAAGCCCAGATACAGGCTGGCGCTTTGATAAAACCTTTAAAAAAAGCTACACTTCATTAACAGTATAAGTCCACCAGCCTCCTTTTGCCTGCATTTACTTTCAGTTTTCTAATAGTATTATTTTATAAAGTCTAGTGGAGATGATTGATTTCCTGTACAGGTTGATTCAGTGCCCCATTGAAGCCTTTGACTCTTCTTTTCATTTCAGCTTTAAAGAAACTCATTGGACACACCTCCATTAGGTAATCATTTCCTTCTCCTCTACGATAACACAGCAATGTTCCTCCCATATGCCTGCATTAATCACCATGTTAATAACCTTCCTCTGCTTCCTCACAGCTGAAGTAAACCAGATAGCACATTCTGTACAAGGATGAAATATGATGGACTCTCACCACAATACATACATAAATATCATTTGCGTCTCATAATATATCTAGGACACTGTTACCTGTGATAAAGGAGTTTTAGCACAATATATGCAAAGATTGTTTTTTTAAACAATCATTAAAGGATCCATCCATCCATCCATCGCAGGGGGGCTGGAGCCAATCCCAGCTTACATTGGGCGAAAGGCGGGGTTGATTAAAGGATCATTTCAAAGGTGTTTTTTTTTTTTTACCAAGTCAAGAAGGTAAATTACACAGAAAAACTATGCACACACACGCAACAGCAAGTATGATTGCAAGTTGAACTGTAAACTGAGATAAAAGTTTACGTAGAACACTTTTACTGGTTTACTGTTTGCAGTAGGGGTGGGAGAAATAATCTTTTATTAGATGCATCATGATGCAGACGTTGAAGATTATGAATCGATTAACAAATGTCTAAGAATCAATTATTCAGAGCTAATTGATAACGTAATGTTGACAGAACGCAAAAGGCAGACCTCGCGGAAGTGTAGCGCCCGGACCGTCTGTGGAGCGCACACAACAGCCTGTATTCGGCACACCACTGCTGCGGAATGAATAACAACCCTACTAAAATGTCACATAATAATATCTCTGTCCCTGTCCCTCTCTCCCTGTCTGGACAAGGAGCATTTCAAAGATCCTACTAAAACCCAGCTCTTTACCAAGTCATTCAGTCCTGAATGTAATTCAATCCTGAATGACTACTAGTCAAGGGTTGAAAACATCAGGCACAAGCTCCTGATAATAACCTGATAATTATTTTTCAGTTTTCAGAGCCTGACAACTGGTTGTTAATGAAATGAGGGACCATGGCACTGAGGTTAATAAAGTAAATTGTAAACTAGTCCTTTTAAGCTAATTAGGAGATGTTTCTTTTGGATTTCAATGCACAATTTAAAAGCTTAGTAATTATCCAGGGATCCTGTATAGAAAAAATTATGCATCAAGATGCATCGATAATCATTTTATAAACGAATCGCAGCCCTCTGAATTGTAATCGAATCAAATCGTGAGGTAGAAATTCCCATCCCTAGTTTGCAGTGTTTTTTCTTCCAAATAAGTTTGGCTAACCTGGAGGGTTTGTTTAACATCTGTATGACCTGACTACTCATGTATCTTGGCCAGTGTTGAGCAGTAACGTGTTACTGTAAAATTATGTCTTTTCTCAGTAACTAGTAGTGTAAGGGATTACTTTTCCAAAACAGTAATAATATTATACTTACTAATCCAAGTAACGCCCAGTTCCTGTGTTACTGAATGCACCATCCATAACGTGAATGCACGACTGCGCAGCAGGTCAGTGGCACCCAGCCATATGTTGCTCAAGTCAGCTGTTAGCCAAAAAGCTGAGGAAATATTGGGCATTGAAGGAAGAAAGCTTTTTCTTTCCACAGCGGTAAGTATTACCATTATTGTGTCACAGTCTAGGATGCAAAGAACATTGTCCGTTTGGGGGGTGGTGTTAGCGAAAGTAATATAGTAACGTAACGAGTAACGTAACTAGATTTTTTTTTTCTCCCAGTAATAAGTAAAGTAATATTATTACTTTGCTTATTTACTTTACTACTTTTTAAAGCAGTAATAAGTAAATAGTAACCTATTACAGTTTTGGAGTACCTTACCCAACACTGTTCTTGCACCACCGGAGTTGTTATAACTTCCGCTTTAATTTCAGAAATTAATTTGATGAGTGCAATGTTATTATTAGAACTAAAAAGTAAAACCTCAAATTGTAATAGACAGTTGTCATTTAAGGGGGAAAAGACAACTACGGTGTTTTAGCCACGCTAGCTGCATGGCTCTTGGGATGGCAGTATGGGTAAGTCAGTCCACAATTTTTGTCCACATTACACCTGCATAGCATTTTAGCATTGTCATTGTAAGCATTTTAGCATACTAAAGTTAGCAAAGAATGTAGTACCCATGCTAAAGGGTGGAAAAAATAACTAAAGTTTGTTGGATAATGTTGATGCTTACACTTATTGTGGTTCCAATAATGGTATGATTAATGGGGGGCAACCATGTTTACACAAGGTTATGTCAGACAGCTTTTTAGCTGGCACATCCCATTACTCCTCTACACAGCCCTGCATCAGATAAGGGCCTGACAGTGACACAGTCCCATCAGTAATTAGCAGCACAAGAAGGAGCCAAGGATCAATGTGTTTTCCATTGGAGAGATTCTGGCAAAGGAAGATCAATGATGGATTCAGAGGGGAAGGGAAGGCGAGAGTCAGAGAAGGTTTCAGTTGCAGAAGAAAGAAAAGCTGCAACGTGATGAAATGATTATTTGCACTTGCTAGATTGATTTCTTGTTACTGTGTTAATGTACACTCCCAATCCCAGTTTGCACATTAAATAGGCATTACAGGTCCAACAGCAGTGCTAGGATTGTGTTGTTCATCCAAAACCACAAGCCTGAAAGCACAGTTAGCTCTCAGTGAGATTATCTATTTGAAATGTATGAGGAGGAAGCCCCGGTTTTCAATTCGCCGTCCAAGGCCGCAGTATAATGGTTGCCTGTTGCATTGTAGCGCTCCATGAATAAGGAGTGCTGGGAGAAGTTTTTAGCTCAATAATTTAGACTGTAAATCTGCAAGGTTATCTTAAGTCTCTGTGAGCCCTGAAAGTCAGGAAGTGCGAGTGCTTCCATTTTGTCCTTGCTGATGTAATGATAAAATCACTGAGGCGTTTCATTACTGCCACGCCACTTGGCGCTTTAATGTCACTGACACTCCAACATCCTTTACAATATCCATTTCTCAGCATCTCAAATACGGATGCTCCCTCTGTCCTCTTGCTGTGTGGTGTTTGCTATTGGTCATGAGTAAATAAAAGAGTTTTTCTAGGCTAGGCACTTCAAATTGATTTGCTTGATCAAACAATTTGCTCTTGCTCAGCACTGACTAAATGACTCTGCTGTCATTGATCCATTGACACGGCACGTCATCTCAGATATACTTGATTTTCTTTCTTTTTTGGAGCATTCCCTAATGCTCACACGATGGTCTGAAATCTAGAAAGTTCTCGGGGATGAACTTCAGTGCAGTGTGTCTTTGTAGATTTTGAACCTTTTTTTAGTTCCCTGATTTTGTGTTCTTCAGAAAAAAACTTTCACCAACTATTATTATCAAAAGATGATAGCACCATTCTTCTAATCATTCACACAGCAGTTCTCAAAAGAGAACAATATTCCTTTCTCTGCCTACTTAATGTGGCCTCCTTTCCATTTTGGTTGGGCGATGTCTTCAAATTTCCATTGGACGATGTCTTAATTGAAAAATCGGGATGGGCGATTGCATCGGGTACGTGCTCGCGCACGGGTGGTGGGGAGAAGTACCGGTCGTCTTATATGTGCATGGTTTACTTCGCACAGACTTCACTCTGTTTAAAACTTGATGGCAATGACGTTACAAATCACGGCGGATATTTTACAAGCACAGAGCAGCTAACGTTTAAGCGCTGAATACAGGGTGCAGATTTTAGTTTCGGTTGTTTGATAGGCTGCGTCATTAACAAGCCCACAAGCGCCATGATAACGGATCGCGGGTGGGAAAATGCGGGAAAAAAGACGAGTTGTGTGTCTTTTAGTGTTAGGGTTAAATTTTATCCAACTGGAGACCTCCGGTACTGTCAGTCCACCTCCACTGTCAGGTCATCTCCACTGTCAGGCCGGTCAGTTTTTAACGTCCCCACAGACGTAACGTGATGCATTCTCGGTTGTTTCGGTACTCAACACATCGCGGCAGCGGTAACGTTAGGTGACTGGTTAGCATCATCCAAAACATTGAGTGAAGTCTGAATGCATTGTTCTTGGTAACGTTATATGTTCGCCGTCTATAGCTACCGGTGTCAATATTGTCCATCTAAATCACACGAATTAAAGAATGCTACACGTGTGTAGGTTAGTTTGTCGTTCTACATAGGTAACGTTAAGATACGCCAACGGTGGCTGGCGTTAGCTCCTGAAGTAGCAGGATTAGCTTTTTCCCCCTTTAGATAATGTAAGCTACTCATAGACTGTATGTAGCTACAGTTTGTTCATTTTTTGTAAAGCATTTTGCAAGGGCATAGGTTTGCATTTGTCTTAACATGTTGATGACACTCTGGTTAGTTATTTGTCCAAAAAAAGATAAAATAAAAATCTTTATCGTTTAGACCGTTCGGTGTAGCTTTTCACACTTGACGTTAAACATAACGACTTTGCTGGCTGTATGAATTGATCTTAGTTGAATTGAAGTACTACGACAGATGTTTAACATACACGGTTATTTAAACAGTTATCCACATAAAGATACTACTCCTAACCACAGTCACTGTTGGCATATCCTAATTTGCGTGATTTAGATGTACAAATATTGATAGTGGTAGATATTTTGATATAACATGACCCATGCATTCAGACTTTTTAAAAATGTTTTGGATAATGCAATCAGTCACTGCTGCCACTCCTTTTCTGTGTAATCTGTGTGTGGACAGTGAATAAAGTAAAAGTATTATGACAGTAGGCTTGTCTCCATTCATTTTTAAAAAGTGGATATTTACAAAATTATCGATACAGGTAACGTTATGTTGTATTACATGTAAGCTCATTTTTACAGATTGTACAGTTTGATAGTCCAGCAGGGTTCTAGTTTCTATCTGAGCTCTTAATCATGCATCTGTGGAGGTCATTAATTATTTTACACACAACCATTATTTTTAATGACAAATGTACAATATATTAATAATATAAACACAAACACGTTTTCCAAATTAACTATGCTGCACACCGCATGAATGTCATTACGATATGATTAATATGATACCATAAAGGGCGGATTTGCGGTCTCTCCTTGAGCAGTACTCTTTGTTGGTTTGTTTCAGGCTTTTAAAACTTGAACTTTGTTGAAGTATCACACACATCTCAAGTAGTGGGTTGCTGTGTATGAGAGAAAGTATTGACCACGTAATGAGCAATGAAGTCTCTGTCCATCTGTTATTTATTTATTAATCACGCCGGTAACGGCCCAGTATAACGTCTGACAGAGGAGGTGGCCTGACAGTGGAGGTCTGCAGCGGAAGTGGCCTGACAGTGGAGGTCTGCAGTTGGACCCTCTTGGAGAGTGGAGTAGACGGGCGGGGGGGAGACAGAGAGAGGCGGGGCATGCCGGTGTGTTTGAGGTGTAGGCTTCTTGTATCTGAGTGTGGGGAGAAGATAATTCTAAGGATTTTTTTTTTTGCCGGGGCGGGGTTTTACGATCACGATGCCTACTCAACCATCGCCCATCTGTCAGCCATCGCCGATGGACGATGGCATCGTCTATCAGCCCAACCCTGCTGTCCATATCTTTGCTCTTCAAACTCTCACTCTTAAAGTTTAAATTGTGAGTTTGCCTTATTAGTCTGAGTAATTCTGCAAACTCTGATTTAAGGAAATAGAACACCATTAGCCATAAGTAATCTAAAGGGAGATTTTATTTAACTTTATTTGGGTACTTTTCCTGTTTTCTAGAAAAGCTCTGTTAATACTACAGAAGAGTTTGTCTTTTCTCCAAATCCATGACACAACACCTACAAACAGAAACTGACAAATTAATTTATGCATAAAAGGCTTACACAAAAGTAAAAATTGGAAAGTCACAAGTTCCTAATTGAATAAGGAACACTTCTTAACCCTCTGAAGAAATTAGAATAATTTGGATGGACAGCCTCATATGTGACAGATTATACACAAGTGTAGTAAAAGGCTACACTTACACAAAAGGCTTATACAAAAGGCTTCCAGTTCGTACTGGGACAAACTGCATCAGCAAGAGGGATTATCTTCGATGTGGAGGTTAAAAACTGCTCACAACCAGCAAGATGAGAAGCGAGATCACCATAAGTGGCAGATTTTTTAAAGGCAATGAGAGACATGTTTGCACTTGCACTATAATATGATAGGTTACTGACTTGGAAGGGATTTACAGGCACATTCTGTAGTTCACATCTAAAGTGAATATAAATGCAGAATACCTGTATTCATAATTGAACCCTGTCTATAAATTCAGCAGTTCTAATTTTACATACACACAAAAGACTCATACAGATGATGCAAATGCAAGGATTTACAGTGTGTACGGAAAGTATTCAGACCCCTTTAAATTTTTCACTCTTTGTTTCATTGCAGCCATTTTCCAAAAATCAAAAAAGTTCATTTTATTTCTCAGTAATGTACACTCAGCACCCCATCTTGACAGAAAAAAACAGAAATGTAGAAATTTTTGCAAATTTATTAAAAAAGAAAAACTGAAATATCACATGGTCATAAGTATTCAGACCCTTTGCTCAGTATTTAGTAGAAGCACCCTTTTGATCTAATACAGCCAGGAGTCATTTTGGGAAAGATGCAACAAGTTTTTCACATCTGCCATTCCTCCTTGCAGATCCTCTCCAGTTCTGTCAGGTTGGATGGTAAACGTTGTTGGACAGCCATTTTCAGGTCTCTCCAGAGATGCTCAATTGGGTTTAAGTCAGGGCTCTGGCTGGGCCATTCAAGAACAGCCACGGAGTTGTTGTGAAGCCACTCCTTCGTTATTTTAGCGGTGCGCTTAGGGTCATTGTCTTGTTGGAAGGTAAACCTTCGGCCCAGTCTGAGGTCCAGAGCACTCTGGAAAAGGTTTTCGTCCAGGATATCCCTGTACTTGGCCGCATTCATCTTTCCCTCGATTGCAACCAGTCGTCCTGTCCCTGCAGCTGAAAAACACCCCCACAGCATGATGCTGCCACTACCATGCTTCACTGTTGAGACTGTATTGGACAGGTGATGAGCAGTGCCTGGTTTTCTCCACACAAACCGCTTAGAATTAAGGCCAAAAAGTTCTATCTTGGTCTCATCAGACCAGAGGATCTTATTTATCACCATCTTGGAGTCCTTCAGGTGTTTTTTAGCAAACTCCATGCGGGCTTTCATGTGTCTTGCACTGAGGAGAGGCTTCCGTCGGGCCACTCTGCCATAAAGCCCCGACTGGTGGATTGCTGCAGTGATGGTTGACTTACTACAACTTTCTCCCATCTCCCGACTGCATCTCTGGAGCTCAGCCACAGTGATCTTTGGGTTCTTCTTTACCTCTCTCACCAAGGCTCTTCTCCCCCAATAGCTCAGTTTGGCTCGACGGCCAGCTCTAGGAAGGGTTCTGGTCGTCCCAAATGTCTTCCATTTAAGGATTATGGAGGCCACTGTGCTCTTAGGAACCTTAAGTGCAGCAGAAATTTTTTTGTAACCCTGGCCAGATCTGTGCCTTGCCACAATTCTGTCTCTGAGCTCTTCAGGCAGTTCCTTTGACCTCATGATTCTCATTTGCTCTGACATGCACTGGAGCTGTAAGGTCTTATATAGACAGGTGTGTGGCTTTCCTAATCAAGTCCAATCAGTATAATCAAACACAGCTGGACTCAAATGAAGGTGTAGAACCATCTCAAGGATGATCAGAAGAAATAGACAGCACCTGAGTTAAATATGAGTGTCACAGCAAAGGGTCTGAATACTTTTTTAATAAATTTGCAAAAATTTCTACATTTCTGTTTTTTTTCTGTCAAGATGGGGTGCTGAGTGTACATTACTGAGAAATAAAATGAACTTTTTTGATTTTTGGAAAATGACTGCAATGAAACAAAGAGTGAAAAATTTAAAGGGGTCTGAATACTTTCCGTACCCACTGTACAAGGTGCAAGCCAATGAAGACAAGCATCCACATTTATACAAAAATATTTCTAGAAACTGTAAAAAAACAAATTTTATGTTTACGATGTTGTATCTAAAGAACAGCTACTACTTAAGATAAAGTGACTGAACTGAACTTAATAAATACAGTGAATTATTATAATGAGTCAGATTGAAGCATTTTGTTCTGCAAGAAGGCATACATGGACTAGTTCAGGCCCTTTGTTAATGGGTGGGCTCTCTAAATGGGTCATCAATGGAAACAAGAGACTCATAAACGATTGTCATTTTGCTACTGTATATCTTACATATGGGCTGTAAATGTATGCGAAAACAAGATGCAAAGAATGTATGGACTAAGACTAGAATAGCAAGTGAGCAACACCTTTGGTCTGTTTTTACAAAAGACAACTGATTGACTTAATGAAATCATTTTCATGAAATTGAAATTTCATGTATTGGTTTTCACTTGCTATAGCAACTACTCATGATTGTGGTGCTGCACTGACAAAACCATAGGAGACAAAGCACCAAGAGTACCCTTTAAGAGTGTCCCTTTAAACTACACTTTAGCCAGAGAATCAGATATAATTAGTTTCAACTGTCCTCCAACTGCCCACATGGGGTCAGTTCTCTGACATGCCGTTCATTATGAACCACCCTGTTATGATTGTACCTCGAGAACAGCTGCTTTAATTGTGCTTCTCCCCACCACACACACATCAATCCACTTATCAGAAAGTCACAAGGCGTTTCACTCCCTGAGAAAGACTGGACATCGTATTGAATACTGAGTGATAATGAATCCAAACAGGAAGCACAGGCATTGTAGAAATATTTTGATTGTTTGAACTCAGAGCTTGACCGGATTACCTAGTCACCAGGTGGAGCTAAAATGCTGTGGATGACAAGTGTAGGCTGTATCTACATTAAGTCAGACAGTGACACATGCAAGGAAAATACATTCCTTTCAACCAAGGTCAACATAATTAATTATCACTTTATTATCTTTACCAGCAGCTCTGATAAAGCCATGCTGTAGCTCAGATGATGTGTTGAAAACTGTGGAGCATCTCAACAGTGACTGAAAATTGGATCCATAAAAAAAGTAACCTATCTGATCTTAGACAGCTTTTGTCCTGTATTTCACCATCAGCTCTGGAACGTGAGTATTAATGTCACCCCCACTTCAAAAGGTTCCTTTGATGCTTATCATCAGCCTTGACTCATTGGTGGCAAACTACTCCAGAGATATATATCCATGAAAGAAATATAACAAATCTAATAATTGAGCACTTTAACCCAAATGGAAAATAAGTAACAAGGGCTACTTCAAACAGTTTCAAGCCTTTATGAATTAGGATATCATTATGATTGTTAACCTTCTCTGTTTGTGACTTGTAGCCTGAAGCCAAAAACAATACTTTCACATAATGATATCTACCAAAATAAACACCATATCACATAAGATAACACCCCTAACAGTATAGAACAAATTAACACACAAACTCATCAATTAATCATTTATACTGAATCCTGTTTGTTGCCTGTGGAGAACTTGGATGGACACGAGAGTTTAAATCTGTTTGGTAACACTTAGGCATTGGTGTCTTGCCTGAGGGGAGAGGTTCAAATTCAGGAAGAATACAATTCATGAGAAAGATCTAAAATGATTGCACTCCCTTTTTTTAATAAGAAAGGAACCAAACAGAAGGATGCTGCCTCATAGTCATGACCGTGATTAATTAATATGACCCTTTTATCACATGTGTGATTATACAACATGTAAGTCGAGGCAGTTTGATATGTTACGATATATGATGTGAGAGCTGAATAGATATGATTATACAGTATGTACATTGTGAGCTAAAATCTTTGCATTTTGCTTATTTGGAAGAGGAATGTGTGTCAATGTAATTCATCCATATTTACAGTATATTAAGGCTGCAATTGGCAATTATTTTTATTACAGATTAATATGCCAATTATTCTTCTCAATTAATAAATTAATTGTTTACAATTTAAATTGTCAGCAGAAATGGTTATTGCCATGTTTGCTTGCTAGGTGTTACCATGATGACTCACCCATGAAGTTGAGGTAGCCTTCTCCACCTAGGCCATGAGTGAGGAGGCGGATCATCTTATGCAGCTGCATGCCACGGTCGATGACAGGTGTCATGGGCATTATGGAGCTCATGTTGGTGTACATCTCCTTGTCCATCAACCAGAAAGCCAGAGTCTTATCCCCAACAAGGGCCTGGAAATATGGTTTAGGTTTTATTACCAACAGTGAGATAATGCAGACTTTATTGACACTATGAAGTAGAAACTTGTAGAAAATAGCCTACCTGATCATGACTTTCTGCATAGGCTATGCATTTCTCTCCATAGCGCCTGTTGGTTAACGTGTAGACAATATTGCCCATGTTCCAGTCCTCATCCTTTAACTCCTTCAGGATCTACACAGTGACAGAGAGGGGTTATTGAAAAAGGGTATGATAGATGTGTAGCTCAGAGATCCATTCGGGCTCTGACTGATGTCTGAAGCTCAGTACTTCAACTCTGGCAGTCTTCATACTTTTCTTAAGTTTTCTCTGGGTTACACTTCTTCCTCAGATCAATCTCTGTTTTGACATCTCTATATCTGCACTGTGAGTTATGTCTACCTTTGAATGGCGGTAATGGAGTTTTTAATAACTTCACTACAGCCCATGGGTAGTAAGGCATCAGCTCTCCCCACCTGAGATGGCCAAGGTCAGAGCCTCTCATCCAAACGGAGGGATTCAACAATAAATCCAACCATGGAATCAATGCCCTGCCACTGGCCTGCCTACATGCACACTTCCTGCCAAAGGAGTCGTTTTCAGAGGTCAGAAGGAAACATGGGGCCACCAAAACATGCATCTCGAACACATCTGCCCACACAGTGCTGCTATACAGTTACCAAAGCTGCTCCTAATCACTCACAAGTTACACAAGCAAACGAGAGCACAGGACAGAGTAAAGACACATAGGCTGTCTTAGGCACAGAGAGATGCTATAAAGCCACAGTATCAATATCATTCCTAAATCGGGAAAAATAGAGTTTACACCCTCCAAGAACCCTTGGTGATGGACACGCAGCCTGTCTGAATGGTGGGGGAGTTGAATAGCCCATCTCAGTGACAGGCTGAAGTCTGCTCGGTGGAATTGGCTGTGACAGCTGATTGACATGTCAGGAAACCTTTATATTACTCTACAGAGCCATAATCCTCTGAGTAAAGAGAGTAAATTGTGGTGATCAATATGTCTGAGATGAACTGGCTGGTCCACCTAAATAGAGGCTATCCTCCTCTATATATATCACTATCTGTTCACATTCACTCTTCACCTTAGCTTTGTGTGGCCATATTAGTCATTGCCAATGCCACCAGAAAACCTTAGCCAGGCACTTAACATCTACATGTAATACAAATTCTCAGACCTTTTAACTCCTTCTGAGCTCAGTTCAACGCTCAGATCCTCAAGCAGAGCGACGCTGGCTATTCTTTGGTTTTAGCTCAACATCAAAACTGATAAAGCCCAAGATGCAGAGGAACAAACATTAGTTTATTTCTTAAATCACATTTTTAATCACAAGTTAACAGATAGACTTTAAGATCAATTGCTTTTACCTATCCCAGCTGGCAGGTTTAATCAGAATAGTATTAAAATATATTTTTTTTGTAAGTACCATGTAAGATTGCTTTGAAAGAAGATGTGTTCAACTTCTTGTTTAATTTTTGATTGTCACTTACAGTATTTAGTCATGTGTTACAGACAAATACTATATTTAAATCCAAGACATTACAGTTAAAGAGGGGAGCAAAAGGGTGTTTATACAAAGTCCTCCTCAATGTATCAAAAGGTAGATACAATCAGAAAAAGGAATAAACATTTAAATAAAAAAGTATACAATTGAGCATGTCATTTGGTATGAGATTTTGTTTTAAAAATAAACCTTGAAGACTTTACATTTCCAGCTCTATATTTGATGGTACTGTATATTTGTAATGGAAAATAAAACAGAGAGGTCAATAAAAGTTCTTTGAGGAGGTATTATAATATGAGGGAAGGAGGGAAATTCAACATCAGAAAGATCATCAGGTACATACAGAAAAATTCACATAACGGTGTAAAAAATATTATTTTTTTGCATAGTTAATAAATTAAATATCCTAATAATCAAGGCACATCGTTCAGGTTAGTATTCGCAAGACCTTCTTCTAAATGAATGGTATCTTGTTGAGGTAGGATGGTTTAGTAACATCCTGGACAATATTACAATAGAGTAAATCATATATTCATAAATTGAACAGTAATAGCAAGTTTCCAAGTTAATTTCAATCCTTCTAAATTTATAGTGCAGCAGCATATGAAAATAAATAAAACCTCTAAATGCTAGCTTCTTTTTCCCCACTAGCTCCAATATAAAAGCTAAACAACTGAATCTGCAGGATATACCCCAGAGATCATCCCGGCCGCCTCCACATCCACATGCAATCAGACACTTTACACTTCCTTATGAATCATTACAATTCAATTCAACCGCAAAAGTGGTCTGGGAGCAATTAATCTGGGAGTGGGACTGTCGGAGTGCAGACAGGAGTGACTGGGTTGACGACTTCCCTACCACCAGCTCACCCACATCAGCCCCGACCAGCCAAGCTTCCTGGCACCAATGACACTCCACTTCATCAATGATAATGAGCAGTGCACAAATCTTACTTTACAAGCCTGCTGTCAGGAGCCAACCAGAGTGCCCAGATTAATTAAGCAGAGCCAGAAATAAAAATTTTAAAAATCTAGCAGTGCAGGATGAGGTCATTTCACTGCCTCTGACATGCTGTGACTGATTCAAGAGCGTCTCTACTACCATCACATGGCACTGGAAAGAACTCAGGGGCAGAGGTGTGTTCAGTGTAAAGCTCTTGTTTTACATTTGGTGGCTGGCCGAGCATCCTGCCTCTCCTGTCTTTGCAGACACAACTGGAACTGTGAGTTTGCGTTGCTATGGGGACATTCTCTCTTCACACATACAGTGCCACCCCCAGAGATGAGCAGAGAATGAAGGTGTGTAACACTCAATCCCACAGATCAAACTTATGCCTCCCTATATTTATATTTTCACAGTTTTAGAAATTAATGAACTTCCAGCCCACGCAAATGTCTTTGCCGGAGGCTTCACCCAACTGAAAGACACTCCTTAGCTCACCTCACAGTTTTCCTGTAAAAAGCATTGCTGAAGAAACCCGCACCATCTAAATCCAGACAAAACATACATGTATTATTGTATGTATTACTAGAGTGCGGGACTTTCAGGCTACATATAAATAAACATCCATTATGTTAAACCTTCGCCAAACTAGTATACATAATGCTGATTAAGCCCATTACCGCCAGGTAAATCTCTCTGTATTCGCAGTATACAAGAGTTTTTTAATCCGGCATCTGTGGCGACATTCTCGTGTGGCAGGGCCACAGCAACAAGGACGGGGGGATCCATCATTGGTGTAACTTTTGCTCGTTGGAGTGCTGAGAGAAGAGAAGGGACTGAGGGCAGACACGGATGCTGCTTTACTGCACTTGGACAGGTTGCTATTTGTAAATATGCAAGGTAAATTATTGACTATTGTCTTCGAACTGTGGAAATCTTTCTGTTTTTCCTGTAACTATTTCTGAACATGAGCTCACATGTAGGCAAAAGTCACTGGCACACATTGATGTGTAATTACTCTCACTGCCAGAAGGGGAAACAAAATTCCGCACAGCACTTTTAACGCCATGCAAGGGATGCCTTAGAGTGCATTTAGCACCATAAAATAAAGCAGGATGAAACTGAAATGCGGCCGTTAAAGGAGGCTGACACCGGCAAAGACGGTCAAAGAGAGTAGGGATCCTTTAAACTCTGTTGACGAAGGCGCTGACTTGTTCACATAAACAAGAGTCCATCATTGCTTGTTGGCAGTCAGGATTTTATTAAGTCATGTTAATTGAAAGTGTTTCCAGTATGATGGACAGAGCAAAGTATGTGGACCAGAAATGGATTTTCCCCTGAAACTAATGAGGAGAGAGCTGTGCAGACCGATATTTTCATTCAATTAAAATAAATGGAGGAACAGAAACAAGAATCGGGACAATTGACTCAGAGGTCATTCAAGTTGAAGAGTTGAGAGAAGCAGAGGGATGCGGAGAATTCTCTGCATCGCCTTCTCTTATCCTAGCTGCGACCAGCGAGCCCTCTACCTCCTCTGTCTCTAATTGTTTCAATTACATCTCAATCTATTGTAGCTGGAGGGAAGGGTGCTTGTTAAATTAGAGGGCTTTTGTAACATTATCCATTAGGAGTGACAGCATTTTATGGTCATAATAAGATCGAATCATCCAAACTTGTGCTGTGCGCCTTATCTGGTCCTCTCATTAGGATATCTTAATTTTTCACAGCCTGTTGGTCCTAACAGCCTTCTGCAGCCAGTAAATGAGTCATATCAATCAGTCATGCTGGGGACGAAACACAGCGTGAGACCCCGCTCGAGGAACTGAGAGAGATTCATTTGCGCACACATGTGAATCTATAAATAAGCTCTATTGCTCTCTCTTTGTCTCTCTTCCCTTCTGTTTCTTCCTGCCTGTCTGTTTGTCTGTCTGAGGAAGGTCTATCTTCCTGAATGCTTGCCCTCCCCACTCCATGTCTCCTTCTCTGCAACACACACCTCACTGGAGGCTCCACTTCAGTCCATTCAAATCCCTCCCTAATTGACACTCTGTGAGAAAAGGCAAGGCTAGCCCTGAGTGCACTTCACTGACTATACCCAAGCCATGTTCATATGAATGCTTCCCTGCGCAGAAATACATGAATTTCACTCTTGCTCTCCTCGAGCTTTATGATTCACGTTGCGTCAAGTCTCCCTGAGGAAGCAACACATTTAATTGAAAAAAATGCAAGCAGAAGAGGTATCTAGACAAATATTGCATTGCAAGCAATATTGTTTGAAAAGTAAAAGCAGCAACAACATCTTCGGAAGCATCCTGAGGATAATCCTATGAAACCTCTGGTTACTGTGGAGAAGCCTGCGTCTCAGCGGTACAGCGCTGCCTGCCGAACAGCTATTGCAAGCATCACAGAGGAAGGTCAAGTCTGGGACTATTTCTCCCCCCCCCATCCTGCCTTCCTCTGCCCCTCTCCTCTCCTCCCTCCATCCTCACTACTGAGTAAAACCTACCGCTGTGAGAGACAGACTTGATTAACGATGCATAGACTTCCCCCAACGAGAAACACGAGAAACTGTAGTGCAAGAGGCTGCATGCGGCGCCGAGGTCACACTCTGCTTTGCTTTTTTACCCAAAATATGAGTAAATATAACTTTCAGTGTGGGCTAGCGGATAAAAAGGCACAGCGTTTTCATGAATCTTACAACAGATAACCTCTTTAGGCATTCTGGAAACAACATTTCCCTTCAAACATCAAACAAGAAAAAGTCTCTACTTGTTCTAAACATGCACGCACACACACGACACGAAACAATCCACATTCATCCAACAGCAAACCCAAACAGACAGACACATCCCCAGAGGTAACCTGCTTGTCTGACTTCCTATAAATGTACTTTTTTAAAAATATTTGCTGATTTCATAATAAAACAGTTGCATACTGATGATGAATGGGTGGCAATTTTATTAATAGAAGCTTTGAGAAAACACTAAGGGAAAGAAAGAACAAAATATATTATGAATTATACTGAAGTACGGTAAATCTGCCCACATTTTCCAAAAGAGGCAAATACTGCTGCAAAACAAGGTTGAAAAAAGCGTTCTACACATACACGGCAGAATGTTGCTGCCGTTAAAACAGACAGCAAGAAAAAAAACTTTCAGATAAAGAAATATAATAACAACCTTTATTTATCTCTGGATGGATGGCTGGGTATGCATGCACTTTCCCTGTGCTACTCGGCATCAACATCATACTGTTATGGACTTTCATACCTGATGGCTGCACAGTTATAAACAATGTTTTCCCATTGTGGGCCATTAAGTACTTTCACAGTGGCAGTTTGGGCTGAAGTGCCGAGCTAAAGGGTGCTTCAACAGTTGTTGTGGAAGGACGGAGAATATTTGGCACCCAGAAATTCCCATCCAGTCTGAAGCAGCGCTGGGTGGCAACACATCACTCGATGGTGTTATTATGTTTACCAGCAATGATTAGTGAAAGAAAGTCCTCTTTCAATTTTAGTATTGATATTAAGCATTTAAGTTGTTTTTGTAAAGTTACCCTCCTAAAAATTCAAGTTACTCTTTTGGTTACTGATTGCAAAAAAATTAAGCCCCATCACTGTTGCCATGTTAATTTTCTCACAATTTTTTTCTAAATCTAGGCGTAGAACTAAAATTCAAAGAATTTTAAGTCAAAAATGACCCATGTCCATCAGTGTATATATATATATCTATATATATCTATATAGATATTAATTAAATTATCTTTAAGAGTAAAGAAAACTAGCCTGCAACCATTCCTGCAACCATCACTGCAAGACATGCATAGGATAGTTGTGAGGTAACATTTTAATGTGGCTTAACATTATCAGCATACTAAAAATATAAAGTATACAAGTCCTGTAACCATTAAACATCCACAAATCATCCACAATGATTCCTTTTGTTAAGCCACCTGCAGTGGCTGTTTACTGTCTCTCACTTCAGTGTTTTTTTTCAATATGTTTGAGTGTGTAGACATTAGCTACATTATGTCTAAGATAGCAGAACAAATAGCTGAACCTTATGCAATATGGCATGACTAATTGCAACCTTAAGCAAACCTGGCAAAACTAAATTTATCCTCACAAATTTATTCTTCCACACAAGCTCTTCTTCAGTGCAGTAGAACCAAAACCAAAATTTACATGTTAAAAAAGTTTTACTACAGTAGGAATAATGAAACTAAAATTGAAGTTTGTGTTGAAATAAGAGAAACAATGACAAATAAATTTAAAATGTCAAAATATCTATTCATGAGCTCATCGTTTTCTACTTAGGGTTTTCAAAGTCAAATTTCATCTTTAAGTAGAGCTACAATGTGTTTTTGAAGACCAACATGAAAAAAACTCCATTCAGAGTTTTCACAATTTTCAGTGAAATCTTTGCATTGAAGAAAATACGGAACAAAGATGATTATTCACACACAGATCTTTTTCAGTTTGTTCAGCAAGATAATCTTCACAAATGAACACATTTTTACCATATTTATGCCTCACACACAAATTACTCCATGACATTTTAATATTTTCTGATGCTTGAAAACGCATCAGAGATCCGGCGAGGGAAGTCACCACTCAACAAATGTCAGGATTTTAGGACTATCAAGTGTCATGCTCTATTGCCATTTCAAGTTATTCATGAAAATTCTGTCATTTCAAAATTATATTTTCTATATTCCTTCACACGTACGTTAACTACCATTTTCTTCTTTAATTCATTACCCTGTGTGTACTTGAGGATGAGTGGAGGGTGATAACCCTGCTGTGACAAGGATGGGATATTGGAAAAATTGTGTTTCTGATCTTCAACTATTCAGATTGTCAGACTAGTTGGGCAAAACCAACAGAGCACTGAGTTCAAACTGAGAAATATCCTTTGCTTTGACATCATATAAAGCTACCCCAAGGACAGACATTTAGACTGAATAATGAATCAAAGTGAAATGTAAAGGTGACTGCCAGCCTATTCAAATACTGCACTTAAGAAAAAAAACATCACAAAAGAAACTTCAGCTTGGATCAGTGACTAAATGACCTTCATGTTAACATTACATTTTATTTCCAATAACAATTATGTCTCTGCCATCATTTATTCATAACTATGTATTTGAAGGGATAAATAATGACCTTCCCATTTGCACAGGAGGTAGGATTAAGGAGGAAAAAAGAATAATAAATTAGCACTGCTTTAGAAAAAGCACAAAGACCTTTTTCAGTTTGATAAAAAAAAAAAACTCGCAGCTCCGGGTAAAAGAAACGACCAAGTGTGGAGTCTCTTCACACGGTAAGAGACTTTCGACTGTTTTCACCATTAAAGCAAAAGAAGTCCAGGAAATTCATGTGGCCTGTTTGCATTTGTGAATGTGTCTCATTCTGAATGTGACGTACAATTGTAGCAATATATTCAGTTATCTGTTTCATGGAAATAGACTACTGTTTACTTAAAAATGCATTTTATTATCACTTTAATCCTTCATTGTCCCTATAGTCAGCAGTCTGGTATTTAACTATGTGTAGCCTTGCTTAATAAAAAGTTATGTTAATCTACTCTGTTTTATTGTATTTTAAATTGTTTGTTTTTATGTAATTTATGTAAAGCACTTTGCACTGCATTGTAAATATGAAAGGCTCAATAAAATGAATATCCTATTATAGAACAGTAGGGTTTCATTGTGTGAAAAAAACTATTTTATTGTACAGAGTTGGTATTACTGAAACAATAAAGTCATCTACTTTAATAATGTGGTTAAAAAAAACACAAATTTGATTACAAGCAATCGGAATACTATGTGTTAATTCTTTCACAGCTTGGTTCAGTTTGTTGCCTATACACTAGGCAAATAAAAATAGGCAAATGAAAATAAAAGTATATAATGCAGTACAAACACCTCGTAATATGTTTATTGTGCAGGCCACCATAGTTTTTCTAGTCACATACTTGTATTATATAAGTGGAAACAAGAACGTTTCTAAGGATATAAGCCTTTTTAGTGTACTTCTAAATTTCAGAAGTCAGGTGATGCATGTTCCATCTAGTTTCCAGGTGTATCAAGCTTCCTTGTCCAACTGTGGGCAGGTTTCTCTAGGAAAATACAGGGCAAGACCTTTGTCTCAATGTATTGCTACACAAGTTTTACACTTGAAAACTTCCTAAGAGGTTTAAAAGCTTGGCAATAGGCTCAGGTGTAATATAGCACAAGAGTTTTTAATGCATCCTAACATGCCCTGTCACTCCCTTTGTCTTTCATCCCTGTTTTGAATGCTTTCAGTTTTCTCTCTGTGGCTCATACAGGAGTTTCTGTGTGAGCATAGGCCTATAGTGGCTATAAAGGTCGGTGGGTAGAAAAATGGGCACAAAAAAGAGGTAGATTAAAAAGAAGTAAATCATCTTACCTGAATCCACTTGTCAGGAATGGCCATAGCCAGTCGGTAATCAAAACCAAGTCCTCCCTCCTCCACTCCTCTGCAGAGAGCAGGCATCCCTGACACATCCTGCAGAGAAGTCACACTATTTCATATCACATTTTCTTTGTCTGCACAGGTTTCTTTCCCAGTAGTCAGCCAAGATCACATCAATACCACTCCACAGCTCACACATTAAGGTAAGAAAATCCTATACCACAGGCCAGAAAAGAGTGGCATCCAATTTCCTTTTGCATTACTTCTTAATTACACCAATGAATATGTAAGTAAGCTATGCCTAACTAATAAGTGTTTCTAATTAATAATAGCTGTGGGCAGTATCATTGCAAAGTAAGTTGAAGGTGTGTGTGGTAGAGCGTGTTTTTACCTCTGCAACAGTGATGCAGTCAGGATAGAGGGTATGAAGGATGTGATTGGCAAGCATCAGGTAAACCAAAGAGTCTTCGTCCACCTGTAGGCCAAAGTACTCACTATAGTCCCCGGAGAAGCCTGTGCCTGAGGAGTAAACACCCACACAGTCAACACTCATCGTGTTTACCTCCCAACTGTCTAAAATTCTTCATTCCCTTGTTTCTTTAAGTGCTGCTACAGTTTTACTTCATTTATTTGACATATTTCTAATCTGTCCTTAATGTTGCGACATAAATGTAAATTTTTATGGTTCATTTTCAGGCTCATTCAGGTTAGAAACTAGTACAGAGCCATCTGTACACTAGCTACACAGTGAGTCGCCACTTTATTATACAGTAGCACCTTCTGGTAATTAGGATATTCAAATAACTTCATAATAACAACAACAACAACAACAACAACAACAACAACAATAATAATAATAATAATAATAATAATAATAATAATAATAATAATAATAATAATAATAATAATAATAATAATAATAATAATAATAACAATAATAATAATAATAATGTGACAGCTACTGCATATGACTATAGATTATTTCCTGTACTTTGTGTAAAGGTTCTGTAGAGGAACAAATTTTGCCAACCAATCAGGCTCAAGTACAGTGACGGTTCTGCCTGTGAGCTTAATGAACATTTCCATGTTTAGACACATAAATTAATTAGGCAACAGTAAGGCCTACACTATTGTGGCCTTATGTTTTATTAATTGAAACATGCTTTTTTCACCACATGATGGCGGGGATCAGTCAGACCTCTCAACAAAACCCCTATTGGCCTTATTCTTTAAGCTTCTGGAGTGTGTGGTGCACAGTGCACTGTGGGTTTCAAAGGAGTGGAGGATGACATGCTTTACACACACTACCACACACAGCACACAAACCAGCCTTACCAATGCCATGGTGATGGTACAGCATAGAAGTAATACCATCAAATCGGAAGCCGTCAAAGCAGTACTCCTCCATCCACCAGCGCAGGTTTGACAGTAGGAACCGCAGCACCTCCCAACTAGCAAAACACAGAATCAGGCTCACACACAGACACACACACACACACACACACACACACACACTCAAGGTCAGATAAACAAGAAGCTGTGAATTATTCACACATCTCATCATGTACTTTAGGCACCAGAGATTAATTTTCACTGCTACAGGACATTCACATATTGATAACCAAAGCTCCATTATGTTGGAGATAGAGCGTCAGTGACAGGAGATGGCGCTTTCATTAACTACGCCATAGAGGGGATGCCATCTTTCACGTATCCAGTTGTCAGGATGAGCAATCAGTGGCTTACAGTACACAGCAAAGTATACCGATTCCCATCAGACCACTTGCAAGGGTTGCACTTGCACTGGGCAAGCGTTTAGTATAGCCAGGCCCATCCCTGTGTATTTGAACTGATAGGATTTCATACTACACTTGGGTAAACAAACACCATGCAGGGGAATTGAGTTCCCTCTCCTCAGGATAAGATAAATCATACACTTCTACTCGCTTTGACTTCCATCTTCAACATATGATGAGTTCCTATGTCCTACAAGCAAGAAGGCAAATGCTCTAGAAGAAAATGAGTGAAACCAAAAAACTATCTGAATATGAAAGGGTAACTTTTGGCTGAGTTTTGTTGCCCATGGTGTACTTCAAAGCATGCAAATGTTCTCTGTGCCTGTTGGCTGGATTGTGTTGGTGGAGGCGGGAGGAGGTGGATTCCATAAATGACTGAGCGATGGGAGAGTCATCTGGATCTGAAGAGCCACTCAAGGCAAAGTACACTATGCACCTCACCTCTTCCCATTCAGTGGTATGTTTCCATGGAAACGTCAGTTAGAACTCAAGATTTGGTTGTCTCTATGCGGTGTGCGTAATGAGCAAAACGGAGCCAAACGGAACATTGTACACATAGATGCCATGCTCAGCAGCGGATGACACGGATCAAATGTGAACTGCTGCCTCTGCATAGGCTGAATGTCTTCTGTACATTCTCCAGCTCCGATAATGGTTGCAATGATATGTGTCTCATGTATCTGTATATAACCATACCTCTGAAGCTAATATATTTTCTATTTTTGTGACAAATTGGTATCTATGTTAACATCAATGTTTGTTTTTTTTACCAAAAGTTTCATGAAATATCTAGGGCTGACCCCAAATAGTCGAAGATTCGATGGGCAGAGCCTGATGCGACTGTCAATCACACAGTCGAAGCTTCGCAGTGAAACAAGGACCATGCCATTTTCACAATATGGGGATGCTTTTTTACATAGAACTACCAGTTGTCTCCAAATAAGTTAATATACTGCCTATTACAATATACATTTCAATGTTTAATGCTGCAAATAAACATGTAAAAAGAATAAAACTTTCAATAAATGTTTTTAAAGTGTGTAAATAAATCCAAAATTGTAACCCTAACTCTGTGTCGTCAGTGCACATGTGTAGGCGTAGCGTATATGTGTGTAGTGGCATCAGAGGAACACTTGCTGAAGAGACAGAGCCCAAGCCTAAGTCCTGTGTGCAATCTACTAGAGTACTAGAGAGAGAAGTAATTTGTCAACAATTTGTTATTTAGCATAAAAAAATCTTTGGATGCAGCATGCGTATGGTCATCGTAACTGTTTCTTTGTTGCCCTTGATATTCACCAGGTTGCAGTTACTAAATTAGTTTGATGTTCTAACCATTTGCAATAATATTAAAGAACAAAAAAAAAAATCTACCAACAACTTCTTCTAACATTACCTTAATGTCCATTTTTCATCCATTAATCCTGAAGTTGTATTTTAGCAAGGGGACATTTTTTTGGCAACTTCAATTTGTAGCTCTTGGGATAGAAGACAAAGTTATTTGCATCGTAATGTTTATGTAAAATGTTATTTAATAAGTTCTTGTCTAACAAATGTTTCACCACTGCAAGGGCATTGGTGTGTCAGAAGTTCATGTAGGGTGGTCAAATACATGTGCATGACACAATAACTAATAACATAAAAGATTACAATACATAACATTTACTATACCTGTCCAGACATCTGGAGTGAACTTTTTTAACATGCCGTTAAACAAAGTTATACTGTATTGTAATTTGCATAATTAAAATGTAAATATGAAATTGAAATTGTAAATATGAAATTTCTCACTTGTGTATGTTGATTTCCCTTCAGCTCTCTCTCTATATAGTAGCAATTTACAAACCTAATTCAAACCCTGAATTAGAAAAGTTAGATGCTGAAATTCTTTTTTTGTTTTGTTTTAGTTGCGACACCACACTGAGGGGCAGTTCAACATTTTTTGCTTGAATGATGCAATTTCATCATGTCAAAAAGTTGGTGAAGCAGTGAGTCCCGGATTCACGCTTCAACAACACTTCAATAGCATCTCAAACTACAACAATCCATCCAAACACTGACAATTGTTATTCTCAATAATACCTCCTCTTTCATCGATTCTTCCCCTGAATGTTCAAACCTTACATGCTGAGGATTACATCTTCTATGGCAAAAGACAAAATCACAGTTTTTTTTGGCCATGACACAAAACACATTTAAATGCGTTGCCTTCTGTGCTCCATTCCTCAGGGATGACCAACCTCAGCACTGTTTGACAGGTGTGAAGCCGCATGTTACATCGGCGCTTCCTCCTTCCCTTGAGGAAGAGCACAAGGGAGCCTGGTATGATCCGATATAGCAGCCTGGCTGGGTGGTCACGCAGACCCTGTGATAAATAGATTAGGTCCTCCACTCCACTGCGCAGAGCCAACAAAGGCTCAGACACAATGTATCCTCACGGGATGGAGATAATAGCCAGTGAGAGCCAGAGGCCCAAGATGAAACCATACTGCCACATTAGGACCCACAATGCCATTCATCATCAAGTCCAATTACAGTGAGAAGGTAGATCTCTATACCCAATGCAATTCACCGCTTATCTATGCAGTTCAATGAAGTTATCACTCAGCGTGTGGTGTTAATACAAAACAAAAGCAAATTGCATATTATACTTTTCTCACGCTAAAGCTCAGCCATGACAGTGAAACCTGGTTAGAGAGCTCTAATAGAGTAAAGTGCTAATATTGCTGCTTGTAGAGTAAGAAAAGGTTATTTATCATATGTGCTATTGTGTAGCACACACAGTAACAAAAGTCACTAAAAGTCAATTAAAATAACAGACTTCTTTCACATCAGCTTCATGCTTAGTTGCTCCTTATCAGAACTCATTTCCTTCTCCAGCTGAACGTGACTGTGACCCATATTATGGCATTTATGTTCTGTTGGAAGCAGAGAAGATATCAAGACATGCTGTGTTTCTAGGAGTCAGTTTTGCATAAGGGGTCAAGGCAACTTGTCATGATGGCTGAGAGAAAGATTTAAGTCCCTGTTTTCACAACATCACAGGTAAGCTGCAGATAAGACCAAATAAATTTAAGAAGCTGACAGGTCATTCCACAAGAAGTGTGATGCTCAAACAACTATGCTAGACAGCCTGATGGATGGTGTGCATTTGTTGGACCAAAAAGGACAAATAAGGTGCCTCATTTAAAGCATTTCAAACTTTTCTCCAATCCCTGTAGCCATTAATGCATCCAGGACAGAGACATTGACAGCAGTGACACCTGCAATAAATTCACATTTCTTGGTTAAAACTTGATTTATTTATTTATTCAATCATGGAATTGTTCGTTCAGCTTGCGGATACATTACACATGTGCACAATAGACTCTTAAAGGATATGACTTGCTGATGCTATATAATGTCTTATTTATTATTTCTTTATATTACTTTGGGGACTAAAGGTAGACATTTTACTCATGCTTAGTTGTCACATATTCTTTCATCACATAAGCTGCACTGCAGTAAAAAAAGGTTCAATAGTCAGTTAGCAATGTGTGCATCTTAAGATGCAAATATGTGCTCTGTGCTGGACATCTGTAGGAAAAACATCTTTTTACTAATACCACATTGTTAAGCAGCCTTTCAGGCAGTCTGGTGATACTGGCTGCCTCGCAGGGTAAACTCTCATCTAGCTGCCTGACAGACTGCACCCTGTATTGCTGTGCTTTGTGTCAGATATCTGCCATTTGTCTGGCATTCTTTAGGCTGCCTGGCAGCGAGCTGCTTTTTCCTGTCACCGTGGTTGGGATATTCTGCTGCCTGTGAGACTGCTTGAATGTTTAGCAACCTGTAATTAGTATCACCTTGTACTTGCTGCCTTTCAGAATTCAATTGCAGTTTGCCCCATCACAGTTTTCTCCAGTGGACCATATTTTTGTAGTGGCAGAATATCTCTGAAGGTGTATGCTCTCATGAATAATCCCTGAAGTTATATAAATGGTGTGACCATTCTGACAAATAGGCATGTTTCCCCAATAGCTATACAATTAGCTGTCTAGCTAGCTAATATCACTATCACATGTGCTGACCACTTAGGATTGGTTGATTATAAAAAAAAGAGGTGGGCCAGAACTTAAGGAGGGATAAAGCCTTACAGACTTTATTGATGGAATAACAGTACCTTGGGAAAGCACATGTCACAGCAGGTAACATTTCCTTAGTATTGGTTAGTATGGAATTCCAGACTAGTTAGAAAACTGTTCGCTGGATCAGTGTAGTTCACTAGCAAAATAGTAAGACAAGATTACAAGATTGCAATACAGAGCAATCTTGTAATACTGAGCAAGTAATCATGTATCAGTATCATGTGAAAGAACAACATTGACTCAAAATGTGTAAACAACTGACTAAACGTAATAGCTGTACTAACCAATAAACATCTCTTGCTTTTACAAATGTATTTTCCCTGCAATCTAGACTCTATACAATAGTTATTAGAAGTATAAGAATCAGAATCATTAATTTGACTGTGGTAAGGCAAATTCCTTTCTTTTTGTTGTTCACTGAAGACATTTGGGTTTAAGATCAAAAGATGACTATGAGACAAAAGTTCAGAATTTCAGCACTCATTTCCTGGTATTCACATATACATACCACTGTTTGTTTGAACCCACCCAAGTTTTCAAGTGAGCAAAACTATTGGAACATGTGACTGACAGATGTTTCTTGCTTTGCATTACTAGTCTGAGTTTTCATCCTTGGTTCAAACCTATAAAGACTGCATTTCCTGTAAACCAACATAAAGACCAGAGAGCTGTCTATGGGAGAAAAGTAAGCCATTGTCAAGCTGAGAAAAGAAGGAAAATCGACCAGAGCCATTGGACAAACATTGGGCATAGCAAGCACAACAATTTAGAATCTCCTGAAAAAGAAAGAAACTACTGGTGTACTGAGCAACAGACGTCTAACAGGTCAGCCAAGAAAAACAACAGTAGTTAATGACAGAAATATGGAGAGAGCTGCGAACAAAACCCCCAAAACATCAGTAAGTGACATCACCAACGACCTCCTCTGTGTAGGGGTGAAGGTATCATAATCCACTCTTCAAAGAAGCCTCAGAGAGCAGAAATATAGAGCTCCCGCCACAAGATGCAAACCACTCATCAGCAGGAAGAAAAGGCCCGATTGAAATTTGCAAAGAAGTACAGAGATGAGCCTCAAAAGTTCTGGAACACAATCTTATGGACTTATGAGACCAAGATTAATCTCTACCAAAGTGATGGAAAGGCCAAAGTGTGGAGACAGAAAGGAACCGCTTATGATCCAAAGCTTACAAGCTCATCTGTGAGGCACGGTGGAGGTAATGTCATGGCTTGGACGTGCATGGCTGCTTCTCGAACAGACTCATTAATATTTATTGATGATGTAACTGATGTTGGTAGCAGCAGAATGAATTCAGAAGTGGACAGAAACATTTTGTCTGCCAATTTACGAAGAAATGCATTGAAACTACTAGGGAGGAAGTGTATCATGCAGCAGGACAATGACCCAAAGCACACTGCCAACAAAACAACAGACTTCATCAGTGGAAAAAGTGGAAGGTTTTAGACTGGCCAAGTCAATCACCTGACCTTAACGCAACAGAGCATGCATTTCTCCTCCTTAAGAGGAGACTGAGGGGAGAAACACCCCGAAACAAACAAGAACTGAAAGCATCTGCGGTAAAAGCCTGGAATAGCATCACAAATGAAGAATGCAACAGTTTGGTGATGTCAATAGGTCGTGGGCTTGAGGCAGTTATTGCAAGCAAGAGTTAGGCCACCAAATATTAAATGTTATTTACTTTAAGATTATTACTTTTGCTCACCGAAGAATGCTGTGGTCTAATACAAATGGTGATTTGTCCTAAGTTGTTTAACACATCTAGATGTGAATACTAGGAAGTAAAAGCTGAAATTCTGAACTCTTGTCTCATACTCATCTTAAACCCAATTGTCTTCAGTGAACAACAAAAACAAAGGAATTTGCCTTGGCATTCCAATACTTTTGGAGGGGACTATATAGTCCAAATATAAATGCTCCAAAGGGAGAAAAAGACAAATGTTTCTTTTAGGATGGTTTGTGCTCTACAAGGTGATACTTTGCTTCTCTACATGTCTTCCCTTGTGTAAATTCCCTTCAAATTTCCCTATTTCAAAGTTGATTAGCTGGCAAATTGTAATAAAGAATTCAGTGATAAAGATGCCAAGAAACCTCATACTGGCTTAAGTCATGCTTAGGAAGAAACATCTTCTCCATAATTGTGATGCTACTATATCACAAAGACTAAAATATCATACGTGACAGTAGCTTGTAGTAATGAACCTGTATGACATACACAAATTTTTATGGGAATGACAGCAGGGTTACATTAAAAAACATAACATGATTAATGGATTTAGCACCATATCATACATCAGAGACCTAACTTATTTGATTCTGCCTTATTTGAGCTCTCATTCTGTACAATATACTTACAATCCAAGCAGTGCAAATCTTATTTAGTGAGTGTCTATGAGCTTTTTTTCATACTATTTATATTGTTCCATCCACACATCATTAACAAATATTTGAATGCCAAAAAAACACACGCATAAAGTAATCTTGTCAAAGAAAGAATTATTGCTCCTTAGTCCTCAAACACAGGGCAGATCTCTCAGCATGAGAACATGGAGAGGAGTTGAAAAGAGTTTTCTGGCCCTGGGCCTATTTTTCATATCTTAAGAATTCACACAAAGATTGATGAAAAATGGATGCAAATGATTCTGAGAGAGGTGGGGAGATTACAGAAAGAGCCCACATCAAGCTTCTCAGAACTCTCACATCTGAAGGCCCTGATCTGCAAAGAAGCTGGGCTTCTCTGGCTACCAACCCCTACATGCCGAACGATGGGCTCACTAGGTCACCGGTTTCAAAGGTTTATGAAGGAAACAACAGCCAGCAAATAATATAGAAATGCCCTAGTTAGTTTCTGCTTATCAAATCAAGAGCAGTTAAGTATACAGAGCATCAACTTGTTTATTCATTAATGGTAAACTGTACATCCTGAAAAAATTAAGAAGTCTTCATCAGACATTCAACTTATATAAAAGCAAAATGTAATTTGCTAATTCAAGAGCATTTGGGATATTTTATCTCAAAGCAAAGGTTCAACCGAATAATGTATTACATTTTCCTTCATCATACTCAAATAAGTAATCTACAGTAATTCAACAATTTCATGAGCAGAAGTACGGGATGCCAAGAAACTCCTGATATCTGTTAAGAAAGGGCAAGCAATCATCAAACAACACGCTGTAATGTGTCCTCAAATGCAGATGCATTTCACTCAGAGGGAACTTAAGTTAACATTTGGATAGCAGGCATCTATCTAAACAGCACTGAATGTTTTATGAGAAAACGTTGAAGAGAAACACATATGTACAAAGTAAAAAAAAAAGGTTCTCCTTGACAAAGATGCAGAAGTGGAAGCTGAGTAGAAGAGGCAGCAACAAGTAAAATATATCTATGCTTCGAGAGCAAGCATCAGTCAGCTTCTGTCAACCTAATAAGAACATCATGGTCAGACTGTGATGGCTGATAGCAGGACTGGTTGATTAAAAACAGGCTGCGTTTCACACTAGGATCGTGGCTAGCCTCTGAGGTTCATTTCCTTCCAAAGGGAGTAGCAGAGAAGCTTGACACAAATGACACATCCAAACAACCTGTGAGAGGCAGAGAAGACAAATGAACTGCCTATGACATTGCGGAGCTCCTTTGGGCTTTTACAAATGACTCCTCATATGCCTCCCAGCCGTGGCATATGTCTGCACCGTGTTTAATGAGTGCTTCGGATATGAAGAAGGTTCAATAACTAATGAAAGAAGAACCTTGTTCTCTTATTATATCCCCCCTGCCTCACGCTAAACATAGTATAATGTATTGAAAACTGCTACACACAGACCCACACAGCAAAGGCAAAGGCATTTGATAGACTCAACAGTGCCTGCTCCTCTTTAATGTGTGCTGGGATCATTTTCTGGGTACAGAGGAAAGAGGAGATACTTAATTAACAGGGCCTACAACACCAATCAATACTTTTGGTGTACACTGAGCACCAGCAGAGTCAGAAAACAGCCTGCCGACTTCAGGCCTTTTATGTTTTTCCTCACACTTTCGTAATTAGCTGAAAATATGAACATTACCAAAGCCTGCCAACACTGTAACATCAAATCATTACTCATATTGCAGTAAAATGAAATGCCTGTCTATCTAAATGTGTTAAAGGTAAAATCAAGAGCATTTCAGGAACCTTAAGCTCACCATTAAAAGCCAATTCTACACTTTAGGAATATCAGATTAACAGTGAACATTGACTGCATGGCCATTTTGGTGAGAGATGTAATCTGTCATTTTGAGATCATGTCTTGCTTTTGACCTTCAGCATGTCATGCTGTATCAGATTGTCTGAGTGGTATATAAAGAGTGGTATGTCAGGTCCCATTTGGCCTCATTTATCAGTCTGTTTGTATATTGCTTATACATTTTGTCTCAAATTCAGAACCCCTAAAACCATAGGGCTCATTTAACAACCTTGTTGTCAGAGGCACATTTATTTATCAGATGCAGCCAGGGTCAGTTTTAAATATCTTTCATGAGTTTAGTATCTTATATGACATATCATATGTAACATTTAAATGCAGCTTTTGATCTCCATAGCTACAACATAACGTGAAGGTGAGTTGAAACTGAAGTAATCAGGTCAATGCTTTTATATTATGGACAGACCTAAAAGGCTCAGAAAAAAACTGAATCTTAATTACATTAAAATTACCATATGCATCAATGCACATCTAAAAATATGTTGTGCATCATTGCACATTGGTAGTGAAGAAAAAACTTTCTCATTCAACCATAAATATGGTGACTAGCTCTCACTACCATGAAAGCTGAAGGAAGATCATTTAGATTATTAGTATTATTTTTCTTTTAAAATGTTCCCTTAATTGCTTTAGAGTTTACCTTCAATGATTGCACCCTCTATATATGCAAGCCAAATCCACGCATACATGGAAACTGAAGAGTCTAACTAATCTAACTATTATCTAACTAATTTATACTCGTGAGAAGATAAGGTACATGAGTGGAACCAGTGGAACCAGACAAAGAGTACCTGGAGTAGTTGAAGAGGCGGCTGTCCCACAGGCTGTGGACCCCTCTGGGTGGGGAGTGGAAGAAACATGAGTCGGAGCCATCAAAGCAGTTCAGGCCGTCTTCAGTGTTCTGGGAGGCGTGGCTGTGAACAACATCCAGCAGCACCACGATGCCCATCGAATGAGCCACATCTATCAGCTGCTTCAGCTCATCTGGGGTACCGTACCGACTACAAATTCACACACATTTGTATTAGTTCACCACAACTTGACCCTGTCCTAAACCCTATCCATTTCACAGTCTAAATTTAACTTATACATAACCCTAATCCTAACCTTAACCTTTAATCTGAATGCTTATGTCAGAATTACCTTTAGAAGAAGAATGGACAGAATATCCTCACATAGACAAGCCATTTTTCTATATTTGAGCATTTGGACCTCATAACTACACATATAAAAGAACGACCATGCAAACACATACATAAACACAAGTTTACATTTTCACTTTCCAAGGAACAAAAATGTATTTTGGTGTTGGTTCAGTTTCACTAACAATAAACCTATTCTAATTCTAATACCTAACCAAAATATTACATTCTAACTTCCCCTTGCCC
Organism: Lepomis macrochirus; assembly: GCA_024633595.2. Lineage (NCBI taxonomy): Eukaryota > Metazoa > Chordata > Actinopteri > Centrarchiformes > Centrarchidae > Lepomis > Lepomis macrochirus. The sequence continues at coordinate 8,763,262 of JALXJV020000009.1, forward strand.
AAAACTATATCTGGTTTGTGTCTTGTGCAAGGCGATGACCAACATGAATATCCTTAGTTTTGAGTTTATTCTTCCTTAACTTAATATCACAGTGGTAACTAGCCTTTGATTTAAGAAGAAGCACAAGAGGAACCACTAAATTTATATTTTCATTATGTGTTTATAATTCAAATAACAACAGGATTAACGAGCAGAATATTATTTCACAAACTTAATCTCCTTCTCGGGTTATTTGTCTAAAAATCACATATTCCAGTCAGACTGTTAAGACGGCTTATTTAATAGATTTTGTTTATAACTCTTCTACAGTCCTTAATAATATTTAAATGGTCATAAAGAAGACACTATGGAACTCACAGGTGACTCCACAGAGCAACTGTGTGCATTTATACACACCTTCACATACAAACATACACATACTGTATCTTTCCGTACATTCCTCATATTGTCCAATAACGTCCCGTCTGTCCTTTCAGCTATCATTATATCAACTTTCTTGCAAAACAGGGCACCGCTTCCCGGTACTCAAGCGCTCAGGTTTTAAATGACACTGAGAGATCAATCATGGGTGAAATTACACTATATGCATTACACCATGGGTTTATGCTCTACTCTAAGCAAGGAAGGATGGATCTCTGAAAGAAGATAAATACTCCACCTTTATCTAGGACTCCCTCCATTCTCTGGATTAACAGCAAATGTATTTACAGAGAGAGATTATTGCTGGTGTCAGACTTCCTAACCTTGACTTAAGGTGACTGTTTCTTTCACATGGGGAATTGCTCACACAGTTTTGTCTTTGACTAAGAAAGACAGTAAACAATATTGTCTTACTTAACTTATTGTCTTTCTTGTCTTACTACTACTACTACCACTACTACTAATAATAATAATTCAAAAGCATTTACCTGGAAGCAGCAAAGAAACTTGTGATCTGATATCCAAAGCTTGCATAGTAGGCATGCTCCATGATAGCCATCAGCTGAATACAGTTGTAACCTGGTGGGCAGGGAGAAGAAAAAAACATTGTTCTATTTCAAATGATTCTTCTCAAAGTGTTCAAAGCTTTCCCACCAGATACTTGAACTAACTTCATCTAACCGATACCTCAAATTGGAGATGTGAATAGGATATTATTCTTCCCTTTTCTTATGATTCCTCTTAAAATATCATCAGCTGCAAACATCAGCTAGAAATGCGAATAATTCTCATGATGTGTGGGGTTGGTTGGTCACACAGGACAAAAAAGTACAAGTTTTTTGAATACCTATACTGTAAAGACTGACAACATTATGTTTGGCCACATTAATACAACAAGCATCTGGAAACATTATGACTTAATGCTATTTGACCAGTGTCAGTCATACTGTATATATGAGCTTCAGGCATTTCCTTTTTGACACAAGCCCTAGTATCGTAAAGACAAGCTGTGGCTACAGGGAAACACCAGCTATCAGAGTCAGAGGTCATGTACAACATTTCAAAACGACCAACGAAAACTGCTTCTATGAATAAGAGAACAACAGGCTTTTAAACTGCCACTGAGCACTCCAGAGGGAGGCCCTGTGTTTTTTCACTGTTGTGTGGAGCAGATTTATTTATTTATATTGTAGCTTCTTTTCAGGCTAGAGAGAGAGAAAAAAAACTTTGGCTTCTGAAGGAGTGTGACAAAGCACTGGGGTGAGAGGAAGTTTCTCTTTTTATATATATATATATATATATATATATATACACACACACACACACACACACTCTCCACAGTCAAGAAAATGAAATGGCAGGCAAAGGCAGCCGTCACTTGAGACGGTAGAGTTTAGCCTCCTAGAGAATCCTATTGTTCAGATTCCCTCAGCTGCTGCAGGTAAGATTCTTTGACAGCATTTACTCTGGCAGTTTCCTCTCCCACTAAACAGGATGACACAACCAAGGAAACAGAATTTATCAGATTGCTCCTGGTTTGCTGTGCAAGTCATGTCGGTGCCTTTTAATAATGTCAGTGCAGCAGGCTGTACTTGGATGCAACATAATGGCACATCTCATACGTGCAGAATTGCGAACCAAGACGGGATCTGTCTGTTCTACAAAATCACATTTGAATCTAGTTCAGTCATTATGAAAATGAATCACACGTTGCAGTTAATGAGTCACATGTGTGATGAAAACACATACGACAGTGCTCAAAAGTGAAAACACAGTGGTATTTCTTTTAATTAGAACAAATCGTAATCTGAGCTGGAAGATCACAAAACTTTTAAAATTAAAATAGTTACCATAGCACCACCATCAAGTTTTTCACAATTTAGTCTGTGTTGTTTTAGAGACTGGACCATTATGCTATGTATGTGTATGTTATATGAATCTATAATGAATTTCCATCATAGCAAGTTATATTTTCGGTCAAGGGATCAACTAGAAATAGAAACATTCAATAATTCAAAAATCTCAGTGTAAAGAAAACTAAATTTGTGTTGGGTCAATCGGTAGACATTGCCATAAGACATGCTGCTAGTATCACTGAAAATCACACTTACACTCAATAGTACTGAAGAATTTCAACTTAATAAATAATCAAACTACGTTTTGTTATTTGTTATTTTTGTTGTTTGCAATTTTGTTTTGCTGTGCAAACTAATTTTTAAGAGTCATCTGCCTCTTAATTTTTTTTATAAAATAAGGGTGAAATCTCAATAAAGCCAAAATTGTAATTATTTTAAGTCTTACATATGAAGGACACAGTCAACTGATGAGCAGCTGTTTTCTTATCAGTTAGAATTCAAGTATGAAAAAAAACTCAGACAGTTCTGTTTACATATTATTTATCATGGTCTAAATTTGAGGGCATCTAGCCCTAAGTACAAGTCTTTAAGACATTTGTTTTACTGAATGATACAATATGAGGGAAGATGGCTTTTATCTACTATGGGCTGTCTGATTCAAGATCATGGAAATGGAAACAAGTTGTCAGTTTTAGAGCTATAGCTGCTGTGTGGTGTATGACTTGTGCTGTGGAACCCTCTTTACAAAATGCTGTCCAACAGTCAGTGATCCCTTTAGGTCATGCCAGTAAACAGGATGTTGACTTGCTGATGTGGTTTTGTGCAGAGGGAGTATGACAGGTCTGCCACTGAAAATCCTGCTACTAGAGGAACAGTGGCACTCAAAGTAGCACAGCATGTCTTGCAGGGTCTTATGGACCAGTGTTGACAGAGTTGGCACAGGACAGTGATAAAAAGAAAAGCTGCAAGCAGCATTAAGTGGGCCCTTGCACCATGACGCGCTTTGTGACGCGGCCGTGTCCGCAGCGGCCAGATGTTGGAAGTCACGCCCTGGATTATTGGCCATTTTGGAGCGGTCCCGAAGGACTTAAACGCCAATTTCTGTGTCCTCTGGGTGGCACTAGACAACACCCACTAATTATATGTTGTGCAGCAGAAAGTGAAGTGTGGACCATGCTGTGAATATGTCATGTAAATGATTTTGTCAGAAACGGCTTAATTCCTGTTACCAGTGGGTTTCACTATGATGTTGAGTGAATATTTTTATGTAGATGTGTTGAGTATGGGACTGTTATCAACCTTATAAAGTTTGATACAGATCTAAGCATGTACACTGGAGGTATAATAACTTGCTTTTTTTATGGCGCAACGTTGATCTTTGACGCCACGCCACGGACATGCCCATCGATGAAAACTCACAGATAGCACAACTTTTCATTGTCAATGCCAGAATGCACAGTAGATTCAATCCCCAATTCCCTACGACGAGTGGCGCTATGAGGTTGAGTGAATTTTGGCCTGGAGATGTGTTCAGGATGTGACCCTTATGAAATGTGTGAAATTTGGTACAGATATGAGCACGTACAGCGATGTTACAACAACTTCCTGTGTCATGGCGAAGCATCAAACTTTGACACCACGCCAAGGACCCACTGTTATCCGAAAACTCACAAGATTCACAACATAGTATCATCAATGTCTTAAGGCTCCTTTGAGACTGTTTTGAAGCAGGTGAGGCAAATATGTCAGGAGTAGTACATAACACCATGAAACTTGACACTTCCTGTTGCCAGTGGGTGGCACTATGCCAGTGAGTGTTTGTTGGCATATGGATGTGTTCAGGACTGGACTGTCATCCTAGATGTAAATTTTTGTACAGATGTGAGTATGTACCCAAGTTATAACAACTTCCTGTTTGATGGGGAATCGTCGATTTTCGACACCTCGCCACGGACACGCCATGGCTAAAAACTCACAGATAGATCAACTTTTCATCGTCACTGCCTTTAGAATGCACAGCCAAAATTTGAAGTTGATCGGATTAATTCTCTAGGAAGAGGAAGTACACACCCTGTAAACGGTGAAAAATGGGTTAAAATCGCACTTTCAATTGAAAACGGCTGACTTCCTGTTGAATTTAGTATGGATTCTTGAGGCTTTTTTGTGTGCCTTGATATGTGTCCCAAACAAATTTCATGCATGTAGGTTGAAAGTGGCACGGAGGCTATTTTTTTCCAATTTTGTTGGTGGTGCTATAGAGCCATTTTGCCACATCTATATGGGAGATCCTTAAGCTGATGATACGCAGGGCAACTTTTTGAGCAATGTTGCTGGACAATCTTGCTAGTTGCAAGTCTGACTGTGTTTTGAATGGATAGCAGCGGTGAGGGCCGGGTGGTGGAGTGGTGGGGGAAGGGGATCACGATAGTAATCTTTACTCATTACCATTGACGTCAATGTTGCCCTGCCCTGTATCATCAGCTTTAATATATGTAATTTTTCGCCACGCCTATCGTGCAAAGTTTGGTGAGTTTTTGAGCACCTTTAGGCCTTCAAAATTGCAATTCATTCAGGAGAAAGAATAATAATCTTTACAATTTCAATAGGATCCTCGCATGTTGGTGCTCAGGCACTAAAAATGGCTCAAAAGCCCCTCAACTATTGTTTTTCTATCCACATTGTTGATCTGTTGTTGGCTGGAGAAGATACAAAATGTTCTCAAGTTGAGTCAAAAAAAGCTCTGACTATCACTTGGATGAAGAGGATCACAGCAGGATGATTATTGTATGCATTTTACAGACTTGAGTAGCCAACAAAATAAGAGAGAGGCCAAAAAGGAAGAGAAAAATCTTGTTTCCCATATCTTACCCAGGTCTTTTATACGAGGCAGCACGTTGGTTGTGAAGTTGGTGTATGAGGCGACCTTTCCCTCAGGTGAAGCGATGCCCACGTGGGCCTCATATATTCTCAGACTCGTGGGTTTCCTTGGCCGTGGGTGGATTTGCTGAAGAGGAAACCAAAATTGGATAGAAAATCATGACAAAGTCCAGCACTTGCTGGAGGCTAAAAATATAGTTCTTTGGTGAGTAATTATGAACCATAAGGTCAAAGACACAGTGTGGGTTTTCTGGGACTCTGGCACCAATATTTTACCACAGAGGCTGATGATGGTTCTGCACACATTAAATATTAAAAGATCTATCTATCGTCTGTGTTACACAATGGGAGAGAGATTTGTTTTATACATAGAACCAATTTCCTGGTGGCTACCCACCAAGCCTTGTGAACACACTGTTTGAAGTACATGATTGAGCCACTTGTAAATAAAGCGAATATACTGCCAGTAAGAGGGCTTCTCTAATTAAAACGGTGCCAAATAATAAGCCATAAAGAAAGCAAGGTGGTCTTTAATAGCCTCTTATTGTTTTGCTTGTGCACACTTGTGCTGAGGACGTCAAGTAGCCTTGAGACACATTCAGACCCTCTCAAATCAGCAGCATCTAGCACACACATTAAGAGTGACCACAACAGTTGTAGACATGTAAGGTTGATTTCAAATGTAACTGTATGTTTCACACGGCAAAAGAAACAAGCAGTGATGGATGATCTAGAACATTGGAGTCAACAATAAGCAAACCCAACATACACATATGATAACATATTACAGAAGTGATTAGAGGGATAAAACCTTTTCTTTTTTTAAGTTGTGATAAGGTTCATCATATATCTATATCGAGAGAGATAGAGATAGATAGGACAGATGGATAGACAGATAGATAGAATAAATAGAATAGATAGATAAAAATATAAAATAACTTACAACGTAAGGCTGGGGGGGATCCCAGTGAACCCAGTCGTAGATGACAGATTTCTCCTCCCTGGTGACATATTTTGCCCAGGGCGAGATCCGGTACAGCCGCTCACCGTTCTTAGTGTGAACTACCACCTGGGAAAATAAGACAAATGAGTATTTTGTTATAGCAAGGGCACTTAAACAATGTCATAAAGAGGGGACATTCAAAAGACAGGCACTTTACATAAGCTGTGAGGAAGGGGACACACACATACACACTGCAGAATTGGAAATCTCGACTGAAAACCTACAGGAAGGAAGGATAAAGGATAATAATATGCATACTAGTAAAAGGGAAAAAGTATTAATAAAGTGAAAGCATAAGTGTAAAAAAGGAAAACACTGAGCCAGAAATAACAGTCCTCTGGTTTAAAAGGCTTGGCCACAAATCAACAGAGGCTTCAAGATCCTCTGTGACTCCTGCGTGTTCTTGTCCCTGGTTGTATGAGATTTTAAAGTCAGCATTTATTTACATCTTTCAGCCATGAAATGCTTACATCATAAAACTGGGCTGTTACTTCCCATCCATTATACAGAAAAGATGGTGCAGATTGTTCAACCAATAAACCAAACATTTTTCAATGTGTCAACAATATAAAACACCCCACTTCCAGAAGCAGCTCCCTGCTCCCCACTGCAACAATCACAGTTTTTTAAAAATATTTTACTGGGCTTTTAGAGAAAACCAAAGACATAATATGGTGTGGAGGACAAAATGCTACAGCACTGACCAGTATACTTGTGGTTTTGAATCTAGATTCAATGGTAATTTTTTATATTTGGGAGCAACTCATCTGTTGGTTTTAACACAGCAAGTTGCTGGCCAATCTTGAGATGAGATTTGAGCTAGGGAGCAATTTAGAAAATAGAAATATAAATCATTATCTTTTGCCTCTCATCTATTATGTCTGAAATTCAGGATTGGAAATGGGCAAATACGTATAGTTTGGAAATCTAACTGACTGGCTGCTTTGCCTTTTCCAGTCAAATAAGAAAGGAGAAAGCCAGCATGTGAGTTGGAAAAACCCACCAAGAAATCGATCCTGTAGTGTTACTCACAGTATGTGTTCACCCTGTTTTGTCCCCTGCAGAAACAGGCATTAGAACCCAACTAATTCTGGCTACTGTTGTGAAGTAATGACTGTTCCAATGCCACCTGCCTGTGAGTCGTTGGCCAGACCCCCCTCTGGGGTTTTTTCATTATGGCCAGGCCACCTGGGGGTTAGCTGCTTGGCTCCCCTTATGACATGCTTCACAGTTTATAGGATTAGGAAAAGATAGTTGGATAAATGGACTGGCATAAAGCCTGACAGAGCAGTGGTCCTTCAGACCAATTGGCCAGCATTAGGCACATTAAAGAAATATCAGACTGCTGGGCAGGCTGAGGGGTTGCATGAACAGAACAAACAACTACAAGCCGGTCAATATGCGTTAGGTGTGGATGAAAAAACAGGTGTTTGATCACCTAGAAAACAGTTTGGTTCACTTCACTTAAGTTTTGCATACTCTTGACATAAAGAGCACATTGTAAATACTGTACCCACTACCCAGAAAGGGACACTGCTTGTTTATAGAGACAAATTGGGCACTGAACAAAGGGGATGGAAGGGCAAGCTGCTCTACATGAGAGTGATTGGAGCTAGGCTTGTGCTTCCACGAGGGAGTGCTGTGGAACTAATTCTAAAGTGGAGCTCACAGCAAGACAGCCATTCATAGGCAGCAGGGGTGCACAAGGAAAGGCCAGGTGCCAGCGTTTCCATCTGCTTCTTATCGTCCTTAGACTGACCTCCGCTGACAATGGGAGCTGGGCAGCCTGTCCAGGGCACAGGAGTGTGCCAACGATGACCCGGTCCCAAGGAGAGTGACGCCATGATGCCATCCATTCCATGTCTGGCATCTCATTTCAGGATTATTTCTCATCCGCACTGTTTGCTTGGGAGACAGTGCATAATGGGAGATGCGTCTTTTGCATTTAACCCTGATGAATTATTTACTAGAGCTAAAAACCAATCATCCACACCCACTGCAGTCTGTGTTTTGCACAAACAAATACAGTACAATGTCCTGAGGGCTGAAATAAAAGCCATCCGTTGGGCTCCTCACGTGCATCTACCCTCCACTGTGCGGATTGTGTACATACAGTAATCTCCCTTCTGCGTGCTGCGAGTATGACATGTTGTTGACGGCGACAAGCCAGGCTTCCACTTGGTTCATAAGACACCACACATGACAGGGAATCTCCCTCATACATTACAGTAACAACGCCTCGTACCGCCACGGCAAGATGACACCTACGGAAAGCATGAAAATGGGTATGAAGATGTTCTGTTCTCTACCTTGAGTTTGGTGTTATGATCCACAGCTGGAGTCTTGTCATGCTTGGGTGGTAGAATCAGTTCCCACTTGCCAAATTCTTTCTTGGTGTAAGGGTGGGAGAATTTGTCCCAGCCATCTATGGGGAAACACAGAGAGGATTTAAACACATCAGATTAATTGGTTTACAGCACAGAGCCAGCCATCAATTATGAGTAACTGCATCATGATCAAAGGAAGCCATATCATCATAGATACTATGACAGAGCAGCCAAGTCAGTACATGAATCTCTCTTGTCCCTTTGGTATGAAGTGATCGCAGACATGAAGATTTGGGAAAAGTATGAAAAAAATACATAATTTGCGTAGCAGAAATGTGTTTTTCCCCCGCCCCTTTCTTGTTTATCACCTTGCGGGTCCTCAGATCTATCTTGTGACTGAGACCTCCCTTCACTTCAGTTGAATATTACCGTCTCTATTTTGTACCAATGTGCAAATTATCCATGCATCATTTTAATGTGCTATGCTGACCAAAACAAGGCTCATAGTACTACTACAGCTGTGCTGTGCTATATTGTTAGGTAGACTGCAATTTACTTATTGTTTTATTTTTTATTTAAAGCCTATATATGTGGAATTGTTATGTGATTAAAGCTTGTTTCTATTATTTGGCACATTTTGATAATAGAAAAGTCATTTAAAGGGAATTTATGCAGTCCGCACTTGTTGCTCTTGGTGTTTTCATTTATTTTACCACGAGGAGCAGCCAAAGTCAGACACTTTAATATCCAACCATAGGGGGTTTAATTCTTCATTGCAAATAAAACAATTAACAGTTGCATTTTTCATTATTATAGCAGTGTGTAGCCACTTTTCCTTGTGCTAACAACAGCTTGTGGCTGATAGTCACCATTGTGGCTTTTGCTCTATTTCAACATCCCCCTGTGGTAACAGGCCCTCTTTATTTTTTCTGACTTCTACATTCTCTCTCTCATCTAAAACCTCTTACATAATTCTTTCTTGTTGTTTTTGTACTCTGCACTGCTCTCCTGTATCCTGTGACTTTTGCAACAGCGAGCAAAGCAGTAGGCTCAGTCATCTAAAAGAAAAACTGATAAAATACCACTTCACTGCTCATTGAATTATATCTCTGAAGGAACAACAGAGAGGCATTCATTCATAACCTGCTGATACCACATTACCAATTGTCATTGACTGACAGGAATATATTAGGACACAAAACATTTATTATAGAGCATCCACATTGGCATGTCAATTTAGGACGTCATTTTTATTCAGTAATCCATATCTGTTTGCTATTCATGAAAAACAACAGCAGGATAAAAAATGAATCACAGGAGATGCTCCAACAGTGACCGGGCACAACACCAGCACTTTTCACAGCCAGGCCAAGTCATATTTTTCACAATTTATTTATCTTCCTTTGCTTAAACTCCTCTGACAAAAAAACAGAGCATTATGCATCCAACCTGCACCATATTCATGACTAGGGCTGCTGGGCTGTTTCCACATTTACTATGAAATTGAAATCAAATAATATGACTGAGCCGTGTCAAAATGTAATCTCTCACAGAATTGAATGTTGGAATTGAGCTGCTGCCCAAGGTCCTGGGAAGATAATTAAAAAAGGAAAAGGAACAGGAGAAATATAGAAAGAGGGAATGGCAGCAACAGAACTAACTAGCACAAAAAATGTGTAGGGACAATTTTGCACACAGTATCAATCTGAGGGTATTACTATTAGCATTTGCTTTCCTTTATCACTACCTGCAGGGTGTCAGTTCAGAATGGTTGTGGCGCTGTGTTGTGGTGTGGTGTGGCAGGGCAAATGGTATTTGATTTATGTGCACAGGTCTGAATTCTTTTACCATCCTTCTTGTTATTCCTTTTTTCCTATTACATTACATTTTTGTATCTTTTGTTTGTCTGTTGAGAGTTATATATTACTTCTGGCATGTGTAATAGAGCACAGGTCATTAGTATATTTGATAAAGGAAAGAAAAAAGACAAAAAAAGAAAGAAAATGACACAGAAGGCTTGTATTACCTTGTATATCTATTTGATAAATGAGAGCAAGTCTCATTTAATCTTGTTAATGATGACAAAAATAAATTATTTTGTTGCATTTTCACAGCCCACATTAACTGAAAATAACACTCAAAAGACTATTAACCTGAAATTACTTTCAAAGTTGAGACCGGAGGGAATAGAGATTTCAGTGCAAACACAGAGGTTGCACTCACTCAACAACTTTGCAGGCGATGATGAAATAACCAGCTACTAAAATATTAACAAACACTCCCACATTCAAAAGAACCCCCTTCAGTATGCAAGTTTATCCTGTGTAATCAATATTTTCCACATTCCCTGCTCCCAGGTTGGTTGATCAAAAGGGCTGATACCCTTGTACCACAGTTCACTCTCTGTTTTCTTAATTTTTGGCCCTTTTGTGAAGAAATGTCAAATTTCTTATTTAATGCACCATGAAGATATGCAACCTTTCTGTTTGCACTGAAATCTCCTTTTCCTTTTTAGTTTCAACTGTGTATGTAATTCTCTATTAAAGTGTTATTTCCTTTTGAGTAATCCGGCTTATTACTGTAAACTTGATAGTTATTATACAGTACACTGGAATGAAGCATACTTTCTTTTTTTATCTATCTTCTTGCTGCATGCTTCTTAAAAAACAATGAGGACACCATCCATGCCGACCAAAGGAAGATTTCCTAACACAAAAAGACTCACTATTTTGTTCAAATAAATTTATTACAAAAAACAATAACTATGAGGTTAAAGCGACAACTTTCAGGTGTAATTTCAGTGTATTCACCTCCATATTGGGTCAGTTTGGAAGGAACTGTAACACTGAACACGCATGTGCAAATAATAAATGAACAGCAATTTGGGAAAACAACCTGAACATCACATTGCTGCCATGTTGTTCAGGAGCTGACACTTCTCCTCGGGCTACTTACTGAAGTCACCGGTGAGGAAGAGGGCCTCTGCAGCCGGAGCCCACTCTTTAAAAAACAGACTGTTGTCAGGCCGTCTCTGCACACCAAAGGTCATGTAGCTGCGTGTGAACTGGTCAAAGCCTCCTTCTGCCTCTTCCAGCTGGAAAAGCTGCTTCTGTAGTAGCTCATACCTTCAAACAGTAGGGAACACAAACAAAACTGTGTGAATTCAATGGAAAATCCACCACTGGATACAAAATCTGTTGGATACAGTGTCATATATCGTGTGATGTTGAATAGATTTCAGTTTATTTTACACTGAATGATTGATTTGTTTTATTTTTTTGGCGAACTTCCATTCAGAATCCTTTTAGACAACTTCCCTGAGAACATCAATTGTATTCAGGTCTGGGTGTTAGCGTGTTAGGTAGAGAGCAAGAAAAAAAACAATGGGAATTGAGATAACTGTGCAAGAGTTTCTCCAGCTTTCTCCCTGTAAGACCAGCTGGATGTCAGTGTAAATATAGTGAGTCCAGGATTTGAGGATTTGATCCAGTTACTGACACAAAACCTGATAATAACTACTGCTTTTATTATGTAGTGTAATGGTTTACACATAAAAACATGGTATACCCATCTTAATATCTAAAGAACTACTACTATCCACATGAAGGATAATACTTTGGAAATAATAAATTAAATGTTTTTTCTTCTGGTAAGTACTCACAATGGCAACACAGGATGTTGACATGTACACACACACATGTATCACTAAACACATCAAAATGACTGGAAAGGAAGATATCAGAATTGACCAGTAATGCTACTATTACTGTAAAAAGCAGCTGCTATATTATACCCTGTCAGTGGTGTTAACACTTATCACTCATAAACAACTATTCATAATAATACAGTTAGCGATGACAGCAATTTTTAAAATCATTGGTCAAGCTGGAATGTCAGTGAAATGCAAATGAAAATCTATTTTAGTACTTAATTAATAATATCCCCTGACTTCTGTGTAATCAACTGTTTTAATGGGTTGCCCAGTCGTTTTAATGGTTATAACAGTTACAGTGGATTATTTCTTTAAGGCAAACTTAGAACCTAGGATAATCAATCAAATCTCTTTCCTTGAATAATGATCAATGAAAACAGACAGACATTCTAAATGCAATAAACTGAGCTACAATACAAACATAAATAAGCACTTTAATTGTGAAATTAATAAACATGTCATTCTACTAACAGTCACTCTAAAACTACATTTTGTGATTAAATAATTGAACACCTATCAAAATAATGATTTCTGATACAAATGTAATGGTTCTAATTAGAGCTCGACCGATATGGGAATTTTAAGGTCGATACCAATTTCGATATTTGAGATTTGAGAAATCTGATAGCCGATATCAGCTGATATTACTTTTTCCCCTTATTTTAAGAAACGCATGACATACACAATGATTATCCCTATAATGTTTTTTTTTTATTGTGACAAAAGTACAACAAAATATATCAAAGCTTTGATGAATAACAGTCAAATAAAACTATAAAAAGGATTATATCTGATTTGTTATAAATAAAGGAGTACCACTACTAATGAACATTAAAGAGGTGGTATTATGCTTCTTGGCTTTTTCCCTCTCCTTTATGGAGTTATATACCTTTTTTGTGCATGTAATAGGTTTGCAAAGTGAAAAAGCCCAAAGTCCACCCCAAAGGGAGTTGCCATCTCCCACAGAAAACTGCTCTGAACTGCTTGTAAACAGCTTGTTTGTAGTCCAACCGCTTCCCTTTCATCTCTGTGATGTCACAGGGATGAAAGCTAAATGCGCCTCATATAACGCTCGCCAAGCAGCTAGTCCAACACGCCCTCAAAAAAACTGGTGGAAAAACACTGAGCTGCAGCACACACCTCCTCTTCCTTCCAAACACTAGCTACCCTCCAGACAGTCAATGGACATAAAGTTGTTACTGTGATGTAGAAACATAGCTTTAAACTTTATGGATACAAAATACTTTTGTTACAGATTAATAACTCACCACTCTAAAATTCTTGCTCCAGTTCATGATGTCTAGCTGGTTGGCAACATATAGCCTACAGCTGAACCAAAGCGGTTTAAGGGCTTCTCACTGACCTGCCCTTCTCTGCTTCTGATTGGCTAGTAGTCCTTAACTAGGAACTGCGCATGTGCAACTCCCAACAAAGATCATTTAGAGACAACATGTATCACTCCATAGCTAAAACGCAGTCTTCAACACAGGGTGAAAAGAGGAGCTGCAGAATGTCCAATATGAAAAAAATATGTTTGTTTTTTTTTTTAATTAAACTGTGTAAACCTGTTTTGATATATCCCCTAAATAGGATTTTGAAACTTAAAATTAGTATAATACCACCTCTTTAAAGTAAATAGTGTATGTATTGTGGGGGCCAGGAAAACAGAAACTATAAAAATGACCAAACTACTACTTCTATTACTACTACGAATAATACCATATATAATATCTAATGTCATTACTATAATAATAATGATAAACAGGGCTCTCCTACATAGTCAAAAATATATATTGTTTGTCATGCAATAGTTATTACCTTAAATATAATCTGCCACAATGACTATTTTCTAAAACATATCGTCTATGGTACAGTGACACAGAGGAAACGCTGCTGTTTAATTAATCTAGTACTGCATGACAGTCTTCAAGGAGGACCTGCAACTTTGACATTTCATACTAACATTTCACATTCAAAAGAAGAGGTAACGAGAACTTTGTTAGGCAGGAAGTCGTGTTAGATTCTTGTTCGGCTCACGTTTTTTTTCACAAGTCCACTCTAGTTTAATCATTTCTAAAATGCTGACTGTCTAGAGACAAGCAGCTCGCAGATATATTTAGAATATGTCAAACAATATAGTTTAATTGCTCATTAACGTTAGCACTCCTCCACTGATAAACACGGCAATGGCTTTGTGGCTAATTTAGCAACGGGCAGCATTAGCGGCTGTAAGTTATGTTTTAACTTATGTTCATGAAGTATTGAACTAAGGAGAAATAAGACCGTTCACTAGAAGTGCCACACTGTCATAATTAATCTACAATCGTGCCTGTCAATGTAACGTTAGCCTCCACCACTCACTTACTGTAACATGAAACATCTTACTGTGACCTGGGAGAGTGCAGTTAAAAACGGATTAGCAAGACTGGTATGATTTTTTTCAGGAGAGGTGAAGCGATAAAGGCTGTTTATTATTATTATTTAAGTCATGTAACTGACGTGACAAATTAACAATTCACCATGAACAGTGCGCTACTAGGAGCTATCGGGCTACTCGCCGTAGCTCTGGCAGAGGCGGTGTTCTGTCGATTTATGCTATTTGTAGTTATGCTATGTATCGTTCATTTGACCTAATCTTGTATGTGACTCAAGAGGAAGGGTTGTCTCAGTGAGTAATTCATTCATTTTCACGCATGCGTGAATAGTCTTGGACTCTTACATTCACTCGTTACACAGCAGCTGCATGGTCTTCGTCAGCACAGGAAACAGAATTGATTAGTTCACTACTCTCAACTGTTGGTCTCTGCTTTTGAGTCGTTCATTTGTCACGTGACAGCTGGCTACAGGCTGTGGTAAGCAGACAGCACAGGAAACGGAATTAATTAGTTCATGACTCTCAACTGTGGGTCTCTAGGCCCGAGTCGTTCATTTGTCACGCGACAACTACTGTGGAGCAGGAATGAATTACTCGTTCACCGTTCACATGGGTCCTCCTCAGTCTTTCGTTCATTCTGCAGGCTGAGTGACTGCCAGCGCTGGAGAATGAGAGACAGGTCGGTTGTCAGGTAGCAGTCACTGGTCTGACTGCTACCTGACAACCGCTATTTTGTTAATGATGTGACATTTTATAAAGCATAACGTTATTACAGCGCAGTGATGTTGTGCTAAAATATAGTTTTAACACAGATGCACTGTAATTTTAGTCCTGCTAGTGTTTACAGCTAACAGCTGATGAGAGTTGTTCTGGGTCCGCTCCACTTCAGAGCCCTGATAAGGGTCTACTGGGAGACGAATTACCTCAGAGGTAGTCTCCTCTCCAAAACAAACAGACCCGGTCATTAAAACTTTAAAACACAGCCACGTAGCAACGTTAGAGTTAGCCCTGTAAACAGATAACAGCTGATCCAGGTCCGCCAGAGAACGCAACGTAACTTTTCCTTTTTATTTATCAACAGAGCCGCGCTGTTGTTTCACAGCTCGTGACTGGTGAACAACCTGGCAGTGTTGTGCTCATGTTTGTTTCTCTCTGTCTGCAGAATCCAGACCATATGTGGCCCATTCTGCATCCAGAACAGCCAAACTGCTGCGTTTATATGTGTTTATTTCTTTGTTCCTCTCGCTGTGCTCGAGTTCTTTAAGAACTTGGTGGCTTGATCCAGATTATTATTAAATTGGTTGAATTTTTCTTCAAAACACCATCTCAGAGGGGCAGAAATGCAGACAGAACATGCTGGAGGTTATGTGGGTCGAATCAAGCCGGCCACTTTCATATTTTTTGGAGCTGTCCTAAACTACTTTCCTACTGGGAGTTAATTAAACAAAGTGTAGAGTTTGTCATTGGGGTCAATCTTGTTCTGGACTTTGAGACGTTGTTCTTGGGCAGAAGACCAAATTGTGTAAAGGGATTCTATAAAACATACATGTTCTATATAATGCTTACTGCCAGCAAAAAAGCAATCACTCGAAAATGGATGACGGATAAAACACCCACACTACAAGACTGGATAAACATCATCCAGGACATTCGCAAGATGGAGGAACTGACATTTGCACTGAAACTGGAGCAGGACAGATTTGAAAGATCCTGGACCCCATGGCAAACTTTCATGGACTCCAGATATGAAAACAATGAAAAGGAGGTGACACCTACTGTTCTTTAGCTACTCTGTTCGATGTATACTGTTTTACAGTTCAGGAAAGTTTTTATGACGTGGTACCAGTTTGGTCATTCTTTTTTCTCCTCGTTCCTCTGAGAGGGTCCGGGGTGGAAGAAGGAAAAAAAAAATTAAAAAAAATGGAACACTAAATACCGGAGGTAGGATAAACACAGGAAGGGGTATGTAATATGGACCAATATGTTAAACTGAATGGACGCTAGTAAATGTCTATACCACCTTTTGTAAATGGAGGAGGTACACACCCTCCTTGTCGTTCCATAATAAAAATTTGAATAAAAAAAAAAAAAATTGGTTGAATTTTAATAAGAGCTTATTACTTCAGTATATTTACTGCAAATCTGATATTAATATTTTACTCATGGATAGGGACGTTAGGCTAAAGATAATGAAAGTAATTATATACATAAGCCTTTATACAGCTGGTCTGGTTGTATATTCAGGAAAGATTGTGAAAACGGAAGGATTTAGGCAGAGTAGTGGATTGCATATAGACAACATATTTCTTTGGTTTTTACATGGTTTGAATTTGGTTGTGGGCCCAGGGGGCACTATATAATGAATACAGTAATCAAGAGGTGAATTTGTGCATTATACTTTGTCAAATAAAGCAAGCCAGGCAGTCTTCCGTGTTTGAGAACGGCACTGTTTTTTAATCGCCCACTAGAGGGCTGCAGCACTGCAATAACCAGCCTAGTTCAATGGAACAAAATGACTCACAAAAAGCTGAATGAGATTTGAATGAACAAGTCTGTCGAAAGACTCGAACTTGCCACAACTAATCAAGATGTGCTACTTAGCGGTTCCGCACATGCGCATGACCCACAAGCGAGGTCTGTTTCCACGCCCATAAATCTGTGCAACCTTGCTGTTGGGCATACCGTCGAGACAGTGCCTAATCGTCAGCTATAAAAAAAACAAAAAACAAATTCATTATTAGTCTATCAGAATACACTAGCCCTCATATCTTAAATAAAGATGGCATAATATAGTATGTCAACATGCTCTCCATCTCCTTACAGTACACATGGATTGAGTGTTGGTGTGATCTAAAATTATAGTGGGAGCATTATGATAGGGGATATTAGTGTATCAGAATACACTACCATTGAAATGATGTTATAATATACTGTAATCAAAAAACAGAAGATGTTGTAATACTGTGAGAGTTATTACTTTATGGGATTGGAAATAGGAACATATAAGGTAGCATTTTTCGATAGGGCAAAGCGACTCCATAGACTCTGCTATCGAGTTGCGCTACGGTAGCATTTTTCAACAAGGCAGCATATCATCTGAACACTGGCTCTGAGCTCCAGTAGGTTGCAGTCAGCTGATGTTTTGTTATGTGGTGCAGCAGAGGAGCTGCAGAGCGCCCTCTTTTGGGCTAATTATGCAACACTCATGACCTTAGGGAAGGATCTGACTCTGTGTTTCTCTTTTTAAATAGTCATATAACGGCTGTATAAACATTAATGCAGATATATCTGCAAGTAGCTTATATCGGCCGATAATATCTGCAAAATGATAAATCGGTTGGGCTCCAAGTTTTAATGTGTGTGTACTGTGTATATCTGTTTGAAAATGTTCCTTTGTTTGTATATATATTTATAACTTTTCTGAAATATTGCAACACATGCAGGTTAGCAGTGTAAAGTGCAGCATCTCAAATGTTTCCATGCTAACGTTATCTCTTTGAGGTCCTACCTCAGGATGCAAACCTGCCTCATTCCCTCAAGAATGTGTGACTACAGGCACATCCTGAGAGATAAACCTCTGTCTGCTACCTTCAACTGGAAAGGATAGACTAACTACTTTGCAATTTATCTCACTTAAGTTCCTGCAGCCAGCTGGTGTCCATATCAGATTCCCCCTGGTACAGAAAGCCTCTTTCAGCCAGCTAAGTTAAGTGCACTCCCTCCCCATAGCCCTGAAGCCAAGCTCAGACTGGCCTGTGAATGCCCTGGGGCTAGTGATGATGGGCTGAAGTAACAGCGCGATTTCTCAGCAGCTGCTGCCTGTGTTGTGCATAGTGGATACAGACAGTGCTTGCCAAAAGTAAACCTTTAAAGTTCAACCAATTCTGCCACATGCCTCTTTTGCCGCTTTGTCACCATTTCAAGAATATGTTAAAAGGAAGGACAAAGGGAGGATTCACATAAGGGCAGAGCTCCATTGCCACAGTATTAATAAATGAAAGCCATGCCTATGATTATAACAAATGAGTTCCAGAAGGTTGGACTAGTGGGAATAGGGAGCCAAAATCCTGTATGGATGCAGTGTTCACAGCGCATCTCTTGTGTCTGTTTCCACTTGAGACTGCAGCAAGGAGGCGAGATCACACCACACATTACAAATGAATTGTGCCACAACTCATTACAGGAAGTCATGAACAGAGCAGAAGCTAGGCAAAATCAAATCTGTGATTTATTTTCCTATTATTGATATTATTGAACTGTCTATGAGCACCCTTGCTGTCCTCTGTGCCCTTATGTACAAATTTTTATTGCAATGAAGTTGTCACTCTTCCTCTCCTTTATCCTGGCACTGGTGCCACATCACTATACCTTGCCCCTTGATTTTCTAAGTTACAAATTCTACCATTTACCACAACATCTACCACAGAACTGCACACAGTATCCAGTGGCAACATTTGGCCATAAAACATTCTCCTATCAAGCTGAAAAGAGCAGAGCCTCAGAGTGTGACCATTTCATCACATATGGCAAGCCCTTTTTTCTCCAGCGCTGGCCCTGAATTCCTAATAACGGCAAGTCAATGTGAGAATAGCAGAACAGGAGCTCAATAGTAACTGTTCTCTTTCTGTCTTCAGTTAAAGCTGTTAAATGCAATTTTGCATTCAAACTAACAAACACATATTAAAGCTAAAATTACAGCCAACTAACCTGTGGTTACACAAGCAAAACAAATAAAACAACCAAAAAATATTTCAGAGTCGCACTTCAAACACGATCTTTATGTGGCCCATATGTGATAATACAACAGGAAAATAACTGATCTCAGTTTGACAGTACTGTAATATGACAGAACTGTATGTGGAAGAGCATCTATTTTTGACCTAAAGCCAAAATGTGTAGGATTTTTATGGGATTCTGCTAGCATAAGTATCTGTTTGGTGTGCATTTTTGTTAGTCCCTGCGCTTTTTTTGATAATACCACCGAAACAAGACATTTTAAATACATAGGGGCTTTTCAAGTATCAAGTCTGCCAGTAAGACATAAGAACCTGAACTTTAATGTGAGAATCAATGGTTCCTGACACAACACAGTATTCAGTTGCTCTCAAATGTATTTCCTAATTGCAAGTTAAACACATGACAGACTCATTTAAGTGTTAGACCAGGAAGGGAAAGTTGCAGTTTCCTATGACTTAAGTGCTAAATGGAGAGAGTTGGACGCTTGTTAAATGTGTTAAATTAATAAATGTTAAAAGTACTGTATGATTATACAGAAGTACTTGGCATTTTCTATTCATAATAAATACCTGCCTTTATATATTTTTGGCCACTTGAGGGAAGCAGAAACAATCAACTTGTTTAAGCAAACAACTGCTTATTATATACCCAGCGGACATGAAGCAACATTGTCGTTAAACATTTGGAGTCATGTTCTCTGTCCACTAGTGACAACACTGATGAGAGCGACGTGACTGAACCAAAACAACAAGCTAAATTACGCTGGAATGCTACATAAATCCGAGAGGAACTTCAGAGTTCGATGATAAATTCACTGTGGGTTTGTCAATATGAGCTACTTGGAAGTGATGTAATCGACTGTTAATATAAAAATGTGGATTATAGCAGCTTTATGAATACAGCATTTATACATATACATATATATATATATATATATATATATATATATATATATATATATATATTTCATATTCTAGGAATATTGGGAAAAGCAGTGTCCAACAACAACTGACTCTGTGATTTGACGGTGCTTGTGTTGTATATATATATATATATATATATATATATATATATATATATATATATATATATATATATATATATATATATATGTGTATGTATATATATATATATATATATATATATATATATATATATATATATATATATATATATATATATATATATATATATACACACACACATATATATTTATATATACACATATATATACATACATACAAAACATTAAAATACCAGTTGTTAGCCTGATTATAATACTGACCACTTCTCAATAGAACAAAGTAATAATTCAGTTTCACTAAGAAACACTGCTGCTCATTATCTGTCAGTACATGACAAGAGACACTACTAATCCCTGGAGCCAAAAATTACAAAAGAGCTTTGTCCAGTCCCCTATTCAGTGGTAATAGAGCAGCAGGAGATTATAGATGTGCATTACAGATTACAGTCCTGGCTGTCTTATCTATTGGTTTGGGTAACTGTTTTTTATCTACAAAGATACTGGAGAAAATATCATATGGCAAAAGTGAGATATTACCCTTACAGATATTACTGCACACGACAACATTGCAGGTAACACAAGCACCTGTCAAATCACAGAGTCAGTTTGTTGTTGGACACATTTCTGCTTTTTCCCAATATTCCTTAGAACATGTAAATTCTCAATGTTGCAGGGACAGACTGCTAGTTAGGGATTTTTCAGTGGCTTTAAATTGGATCATTTTGATCCACTGTTGTGGTATTCACACATTTGTAAGTGGAAAATATCTGTCTATCCCAAAGTCACGGGACTTAAGAAGACACTGGAAGTGAGACCATTGGAGAAAGCTCTCCTAAAAGACAAGACCATGGCTCAGAAGGCAGAGAAAGCTAATCAGTTGGCAAAAGCTTTCAAAACTTGCTGGAGAAGGTGTGTCAGTAAAGAATTCCTTGATGAGAAAGCTGAGGCTCAGAGAGTGCTCTGGATAGAGGACCAGCTGGGGAACACCCTCCTGAATAAGAGAAATGAGGACCAGAAACAGATGGACAAGCTTGACTTTAGCTCAGAAGCACTGTGAGGAGCAGCAGAAGCCAGAGAGGAGGTCAAACAAACCCTGCAGGAGAAAGCAACTGGATTGGGCAAAGAAGCAGGGCTGCATGACCTCTGACCAACTTTTCTTCTTGGACAAAAAGAAAATTTGGATAGCCAGCTCTTTCCATGCCTTGCCTCAGCAGTAGAAGACAGTAGTACTATTTCACCCCCAACATTCTATGGCAGGAGGATTTGTCTTCGAATTGTCCTCCAGAGGTTTTGTGTCATTTAGTGTTGAGGTTTTTGAACTTTTTCCTTGACTTTTTAGAAAACTTGGACTGGGTTGAGAACATTGCTCAATGGTTGTATGTGAAACTGGCTAAAAAAAATCTTTATTTGATATGATATTCAACAAGCTTCCTTGTCTTGCAATTCAATAAATTTAAAAAAATCAAATAATTACTGAAGAGGTATCTCTACAGTCTAAGATTAGACTCATTATAAAACGACAGTGTTGGTGAGGTACTAAAAAATGTTGTTTGGACATGAGGTACAAACAAAAAATAGGTGGTGTTGCATTACTTACATTTTCATTCACTGTAAAACTTTATCTATCAAGAAACTTTTGTCCCTGAGGTCAACACAAGTTTTCTGAATACAGGCTATTTCAGCCAATTCATTTGGCTACCAATCTAACTTTAGCCAAAATTATTTTTCTACTACCTTTACTGAACTGTTCTAATCTTCATCATATGCTAAAGCAATCTTTGAATTGGCTTTACTCAAAACTATTAACAGGCAATATTGATATAATAATATGGATTCTCCAAACCAACGTTGGTTGTGATGTGCAAATGACTTGTCGGCTAAGAGATAGTAAAACGAAATGAGTCCCGCAGATCTTTCCAGATCACTGTCAATATCGCAAAGTGGATACATAACACCTGTGTGCAAATTCTAAACAATTCTTTTAGTGCTCCCATCAGGCCAAAGTTAATTCAGTTTTTGAAAATGTTGTTGTAGTCTCTGGGTGAGCCAATTATTCAAATGGATGGATTTGAATTACAACAGGAAAATGACTCAGAGAAATAAAGTCAGTTAAAAAAATGTTCTGATCCCTCACTGTTCAAACAAGAAGTGCTATTTTATTATTATACACAGTCACAGTCAGAAATAAAAATCTGCACTAAAACCTGTAAACACAGTTATTAGATAAAAGGCCAGATGAAGTGGAATGATGCTAACAAAAGGAAACAGATTGCCTACACCTACATATGACTCTTATTTTGATGTCATATCTCAACTAAATCACAGTACCATCTTAAAATCTTTGCTCATGATTATAATCCATAAAATAAAACCACCCTACAGAGCAGCTGAACTCTGTAACCTGTACATGCACTCACTTTTAGACAATCGGGCATCTAAATTTAGAGTGCGTGTTCAGGTCTGTTGCATTGTGTATGACTGATGGTGACAGCTGCAGCACAGAGGTGTCAGGACAGTCTACAATAGCCTGGAGAAACACAAGTAGTATAAAGCTTTTCTCCTCCTGATCACCTAAAGGCTTCTATACAGGCCAGTGGCAAGGTGACTTTCAAATAAAGTCATTAATGTCCTTCTTTGACTAAGTGCATTAATGGGGCTATAGAAGGCCTTGAACATTTGCAGAGAGGTTGATTGATGAAAGTTAAAATTTCCTGCTAACCTTATACATTTGTTGGCCCTCAAGCAAGGTGACAGAAAAATAAATGCTGCCAAAGCTACCTTTACAGAAGGTACATAAAACAGAAATCTGATCCAGTGATTCTAATAATCCCTATTAACCAAGAAACCAAGTTTTTTCCTTACTTAATTCCTATATTTCTGCTCATTACTTTTCAGTCAGAGTACATGCATTGGTAGTCATCACTTCAAAGTCAATAATCAGTTTTGCAGTTTTAAATATATTGCATCACCATCACAAGCATAAGACTCAGACTTATTGCTGTATTTTCACTTTGAAATGAGTTGTGATGACATACTCAAATCTTTGCAAAAACTCTTGCCATAATAAGCAGCAGTCCCAATGCTCCCTACTTTCATTTGGTCCAATTTAGGAGACTCATGGTGCCACGAGCTGCGAAATCCAAGCAGTACTTCCTGCAGACTTGCGCAACAGGAAGGGTAAATAATGAAGCCGTTGAAGCATCAACGGCTGTTTTCACAATTAATCTGAAGCAACTAGCACCCTGATAAAATAAAATACAAGCTGCCTGCAACCAAAGAATGACTCATTAGAATGGAAGGCTTGCAAAATCTGCTGGAATAATTTTAACTGTCTGTGCTGGTTGTATCTGGTGTGACCCAAAGTTCAACAAACCTGAGATGTGGGTGGCCTTGAGCCGTGACACAGTGGTGAAATTTAAAGAACCAGTCATAGTGGTTATGGGTCTCTGATAAGCCAGCTGAATTCCTAGCACTGTGCAGCTCAACGAGGGGACTCAGCGTGACACCGCAGCCAGAGAAAGCTCTTGATATCTATGCCTGTGTTCGTGATGTGCTGTTTGGACTCGGGGCCTCAGAGCACCAGGGGCTTATCAATAAGTTACCTTCACACAGCAGTCATCCTATATGTAAAATAATTTATGTGTATCTTTCATTAGCGAGACAGGTGTTTGAGACATTTCTAGGGCTCTGTGAAGCCTAGCAATCCCAAGCTGTGTCTGAGATGGAACTGACACGCTCATCTCAGTGCAAGGCTAGAGCCCTGCTCACAAGCTTCAAATACAAAGCAGGTGGTCCCTTACCTGCTACATTAGAACATTAGAGACAAGATCTGACATGGTAATGAAAATGGATAACACTACATGACCCATAAGCAGGCCTAGTTTTAGGGGATAATCCAACAGTGAACAGATACCATGGCGCAGGCCAATTTGACATGAGGTGGGGAAATGAGCTAAAGAATTACATATTATTAGTTACATATTATAATTATTTTGTGAGCCAGATGCCCTTCCATCTAGAAATGAGCCTACAGGATCCTTATGGATCTAAATAAACAATTACAGAAATCAGCATTGCGTTATTATAACTTGAACATTTTGCTGCCACTAAATCATAATAGAATTATTTTTTTAAGTGCACCCCTTAAAATTTATTACAGTCTGTTTATCAGGTTAAATTCAGAAGTCACAGCAATTGAAATTACACAAGAACCAAAAATATATTAACATAAGGTGAAGTTAAAAAAAAATAAAACAGGAGACTGCACAGTCTACTGATTTACAGAGAATTTCTGTTTACTTTTGGAGATTAGTCTAGAACTAAGGTCAATGCATTTACCACTGAAGGACACATGCTGGTTCTTTTCAGGTCTCTGTAAGGTACTGCACATATTTGAGCACATTTGTATTTAAAACACAGATTTTTTTCAGTGTTCACAATGTGCAAATATTCCCTCTATAATTTCCTGTAAATATTCACTGTATGAGTTTGGCATCCTTTGGGTGATAAAAGTAAACAGAAGTGACAGAGATTAAATAGGCCTAAGGGTCGCTGAATTGACTACTTAGCAAAACGGATGTTTACGAACTTCGAGTTCAGTTAATTAAACTTGATTCTATTAAAAAGGTTTGGTATGTTTGGTCTCTCCTTGGTGCATACACTGTATATTTAAATGTAATCATGGCATGTAAATATGTTTGGTTTGCTGACATCTCTGTCTATATAATGCAGTCAAAATCATGTTACAAGAAAACAATTTGCCCAAACATTTGAAGAACAAATCCTTACTTATATAACTCTCTATATAGAATCCGGTACTTTGCAGTCCAAGAAAAGAGCACCAAGGTTATATATTTATATATCTTAAAGACAGCTGTTAAGACATCTTAGCCAACAAGGTTATATTAATTATCACTATTATTATTGTTATTATTACTACTATTCATTTATCAGAATGTGCTGCTTTGGTTTGTGCACTGGCATAAAAATATGACGCAATGACAAAGATGCATTATGCAAATGTATTCTAGTGTGGTGATGCAATCTTGGAAT
The DNA here is from genome assembly GCA_024633595.2 of Lepomis macrochirus. Classification (NCBI taxonomy): domain Eukaryota; kingdom Metazoa; phylum Chordata; class Actinopteri; order Centrarchiformes; family Centrarchidae; genus Lepomis; species Lepomis macrochirus. Next base: position 8,788,644 of record JALXJV020000009.1, read on the forward strand.
CTACTTCTGTGCTTAGTTTAACATCATCATACTTTGCAACTGCAGGAAAAAAAGTCATTGGAATTTGTGCTGGATAATCCCAAATTAATAAATGGACTAGCCCAAAGAAACTGTACAATCACCAGCATCACACACACACAACACACACACACACACACAAAACCAGCTACTTAAGACTTTCGCCCTAGTAATTCATTTGTATGGAAGCCAAATCGAAGCTGAAGGGAGAAACGATGCTGCATGAGTGCAGCATAAAGTCAATTAATGTCTGAGAGGATATTTGTATTGCAGAGCCCGTCACAGTCAGCTACAATCAGCTACTGTACAGCATGTGCTCCGAGTTGGAAGCGTCCAACTCTGGATTTTAATCCACTTTTAAAACACATTTTAGGATAACTGATCCCTCGATAACAACCAGACACAATTACAAGGAAAACTCATCACAAACGAACTTATAATGAGGACCAAGGCCTGCAGAAGGCAATGGCTGCTGCGATGCTGGACCACAGTGACGCATCGGCTCCAGCAGCCTGAAAAACAACAGGCGAGAATCAGACGGCGTTTCAGCCCGAAGCACCACCTCACGACGCAACGTGGACGTCAGCTGACTGAGAAACGCATGCCTTGTCTTGAACTGTCAAACAGAGGAAGTTTAGACAACCTCAACTTGCTCTTCAGCAACCTGTCACAGAAAATGAAAAGGCTCTCTGGCAGCGGTTCATTAATTTTGCATAAGCTCAATATCGTCTAAACGCATGTTATTCCGCAGGCTGGAAAAGGGGGAGACGAGCAAGCTAGCCTATCTACTGAGCATGACAGGGAAACGCAGCTCTATACGACCTCTGTTCTTTCAAAATGTCAAAGCGGAATACAGAAGGTGACTCCATGGTAGCTGTGAATTTGTATTTCAAGGCACGAACGCCAGCGTAAACATGGGTTCTGGTCGCTTCACCCGGGACTGATTTTGGTGACAAGCTGCGCTCAAAACCGCCGTTTAAGCCATGTTTACCTCCTCCTGAAGTCCTTCTCGTACCCTTTAAGATAGGGATCCATTTGTAGAAGACAGCTGAACTCAGGAATTGTTACACTATCCTCTGAGTCGGCCATGGTTTCTTCAGACGAAACCAATCGAGCACCGACTGCTGCCTTTCACTCGCACTGACCGTGTGATGAACAGACATGTACTGTGTGCGAGCTTTCACTCTCCGGATACAACAACGAGTCAGGCGGCTCTCTGCCAAGCCCGTCCCTTCACAACATGCTGTTTCCAGCAGGTCAGAGTTAAGAGAGCCGAGCCGTGTTTTGCCTTGATACAGTGTAACTTTAAGATGACAGCAGAGGAAACACAAGCGCGTCAGAGGACGATGATTCTGGTATAGTCTTTGAGAAAGAAATTTAACTTTATTTTAGAGCAATTCGTTTCTGTTCCAACAAAAGGCTCTGAAAGTACTTGTCTGTATTCGTTTGAAGTACTTTCTGTGATATTCTTTTTTTTTTCGTTATAGATTTTTTCTGTTATGTCCCCCCTAGCTAAATGTACCTTTGTATCTCTTATGTGTTTTATGCAACCTTGTATGTTGCCTTGTTAATTTTCTACTAATAAAGAGAGAGAGGAAAAAGGATGACGACTCTGATGACCCAGTGACCTTTATTTTAGAAACACTGTCATGGATGACATATGATGTAACTACTGGCCACTTTGCCATTAATTTACGTACAGGCATTCATAGTCCTTAGAGGATGGTGTCTAATAATTTTGGTGACCTCATGATGTTTTGTTTGGAAGCAGCAATCTCCACAGAGGATGAACACTTCTTATTTTGGACACTAATGTCTTTTACCTTCCAGCCAAAATTTCAACTTCACACACTAGACAGTCCATAGAGCAGATTACAATTCAAGCGGCTGCACCTTAACGCTCATTCATGCAAGGGGATGAACCCTTTTGATTTGATGACCCTTTGGCTGTTCATCTTGTGCATCGCTCAGGAGATTTTATGCCCATCTACTGTTACTAAAAACTGTTGTACTGTCCAACTTTTTCATAATGTGAGGTGTAATGAACAGTGCAGCCTCTCGGGGCCACTACTGTGGCTTTAGGCCTTTAGACTTGTATTTTTTTGAGTTGCTGTCATTATTTTTGTGAAAGTCATTTATCAGTGACATTTACCCTGTGTAAGTTGAAAATGAAACACGTGGCTTTGTACAAATCAAGCCTTACAAGTAAACCTTTTACACTTTTATACTTGAACATAAGTTAATGAATTTGTGTATATAAACACTTGTTGTATGCTTTGTGTACAATGGTGAAACTGAACCTTAACTAGAGCAAACTGCATTGATTTAAATAGCTTTTTATTCAGTCCAAAAGTACTTTGGTACAGTACATGAACAGATACAGACGTCATGAAGCAAGTTCTCATTGATTTGGGCAAAGTTTAATTTGGATAAAGTTTATTCAGTGTCAAGGCCTGCTGTCACATAACTGGTTGAAGCTGCCTCTAGCACAGAAACAAACTCCAAGGCACACAACAGCATCAGTGTTTGTGTGCGTGTGAAGGAGGGTGAGGGGATTGTCTGTTAAGACTGATAATCCATTTTAATTTTGCAAATGTGTATTATGCTCTACACATTCAGCATCCACCTTACATGTTCCCTTTTTTCTTTTAACCTGCATGTGTATTTGTAAAATGCACTGCTCACACAGTTTTTGATCTTATTGTCTGTGTCCTCAATACATTTTACCACAAAGTACTTCACAGAAGTGGCAGAACTAACTTAATGGACTTGAGAAGGATAACCTTGCTATAATTTAGATTAAATCCCTCTCGGAAAAGGCTGATAAATATGCATGGCGACTGAAGAAATAGTGCGGCTCTTGAAATTGTTGTCCTTGTCACAAAATAAAACTGTCCCAGCTAAAGGTCACAAAGGGAGTGTCATTCTAAAGAGCCATCTGTTGGTAATAGATGAAACAAGTGTGTTACTGTGCACCCCAGAAGGTTATGCCAATAAATGTTGTCTCAGTGATTCACAGCTAAATAAAAAATATTTACAGGGGTATGTGGAAATAAATATTAGATTTCAGAATGTTAACTTGATGAGCTGAAGTGAGCGGTTGATGCAACAAGAAGCAAACATAAACCACCTGTTTGGTAGATTAGTAATCTGTCCCTAAAAGTTAATGTCACTCTGAAGTTAGTTGGTTAATATTTCCCAACAAAGATCTAAGACAGAGTAATTAAACTCCACACCACAATACAGCTTCCCATTTCATAAAATTGATCATGTTGCACAAAGTCAATATAGGGCTAAATAACAGTTCACTAATGATAAAGATCCTGTGACTGCATTGTCTAATCAATTATAATCTGACAGCAACTTTAGTAAAGTAACCTGCACTAGTCTTCCTGTAACATACAACATATTACACAGAGTAGACAAAATAATGAAAGCACTTAATAAATATCACAATCTCTTCCACAAAGATGGGTTATATAAGGTTGAATGGGACATTTGTCAGCTATGGTCAATAGAGGTCAATTGATCTGATCTTTCTATGATTTTCTAACACATTAGCTAACAGAGCTACAAAACACTGCAAAAGTATTTAACATGTCAATAGTCTCAAAGAAATCCATCCATCCATTGTCAACCGCTTATCCTGCATACGGGGTTGCGCGGGGGGGGGGGTGGGGGGTTTATAATATTCTGTCTACCTCCTGAAGACGCTTTGTCAAAGATGGCTTGTGGGCGTGTAAGCATGTAACTCCTCCACCTCTGACAGACAGAATTACACTGAAATTGGCAGATTTAAAGTTCTTTGTATGAAAACATTTTGAAAATATAAAACAAATCATAACCTATGATAGCATTATGATTTCTCAGCAAACCTCAGCTTCCATTGCTCTCATCCTATTCACCCAAATTTCACCCCAGCAAAATCTTTTTCCCTTTCCCCAAGACACCACGGTTACAACCCTGGGTGGCTCTAATTTATTCATTCCGCAGAATTCAAATGATGTTGATGATGATGAAGTTTTGAGCATTCCCTCCCTGTGGTGCTGAACTGTATGTCCCACTGCAGAATCTTCTTTTAGTTGGAAAGATGATAGATGCAAAACACAAGTGAATGCCAGTTCTGACTGCCAGTGTGACTTTAACAGAAGCTGACACAAACAAGCTTCTCGCTGAACTAAACTGATATGAGTATACAAGCATGCAACACTGATATCATGTGTAATGAAAAAATACAATTAGTCTCCAATACCTGTAATTATTCAGTGATGTATTATAATGCATCCAAGCTGAGAGAATTACTTCCCTGAGTGTTCAACCTCCATGAGACACCTCTAAAGCAAAAAATTATAGCTGCTGGAAGCTTGATGATTGAGCAGGGAAGTCAGTGAATATTAAAACTGTAACAAAAGAAACAACAGTGTCATATGATTAGACAGAGTACAGAAGCTGCAGTCATTTATTAATCCTATCTTTTTGCAAATCAAAGCTGTGAGTTAGATTACTTTATCCTAATAGAGGTGGCTCCAACGTATGATTGCACGCAACCGTATTAATGTAGAGCAGTGTCAAGCCGAAAAGGAGCGTGTCCTCTCTGCAGGAATCCTGGATAAACATAAAGGTTAAAAGGGAAAAATCTTTTAAAGCATTAAGATCATCATTTCACACATTTTCTGAGGAGCAGTGCAATAGAAGTTTGAGAAAATGTTGAACTTGTGGCATGAAAAAGTTGCTGCACCCCTTTGTTCCGTATTTTTGTTTGAAAAAGTCAGCAAGAGAAATGTTTGATTCATTTTGAAAAATGCTCTTCATGTATCATTCACAGACACTGGCGCTATTTACATATAAGTAAAGAAAAACGGCTTTTCAAAATATCTTCACAAATGAGAAGTTGACAGTTTGATGTGGAAATGAAATGCTAAATCATGAGCAATGTTTCTGAGGGCCATGCTAGGAAACTATAATAGGCAAGTAAATGAGCATAGCAAATAAAAAGACAGATAATCTCCATATTAAAATTAGATAACGTTTTGTTATATTGTAACACCGTGATATTTTTAAGATAAAATATCTTAACAGATAGCAGAAAAAGTGGGAAGAACCATCCATTGTTGCAGCAAAAAAATTTTTTATTTTTTTAATGTCATGGCCAAATGGCAAGGCAAAGAGGACACATCAGTTCAATGTAAATATAGATAAATAGTGGACACTTCAATCTTTAATTTTAATCATATTTGCAGCCAATTTGATTTCCTTACACAAGCATATAGGATTGAAACTCTGATTCTGTATGTGCAGTACTTGATTAAACATTAAGATGATGTATTTTTTCTTGGGGAACTATACAATCGTTTTTATGGGACTGAGTGTGTGGACACTGCGTCACAACAGTGTACTGAGGAAAGATATTTTCAGAGGTGCAGGTTTTCAAAATAACAGACATCTCCCAGTTCTAGCTGTCAGACAGGAGTAGAGTCAGCTCTTCTGTTTGTGAATTGGAAAAAAGGCCAATTTATTTACATCAATGCAAAATACATCAATCAAATGAACAAAAGCATAAGGCAGTGCCTTTGGAACTGCATCCATCCAACAACATAATTAGAATACATTTTCTGTGTCTCAAATTGCTGCTGATTTCAAAGTCTGTGGACCTGAATATTACCTAATTCCTCATCAGACAATTAGGTTTAGACAGTTTTGTGGTTTGCAGTCCATGAAAACCTAAAAGTATGCACTTCACGATGCATTTTCTTTGGCACCAATCCCTCTAAAATGGAGCTATATGAAACTGCTCATACACTCCTATTGTTTCAGTTGACACAAAAAGGAAATAAACTGATAATTAAAACAAATTAAAATTGGTATAGGAATATGATTCAGGCACAATACAGACAACCTTCTTCTGTTGGAGATCAAATTAGATGTCAGGGATCAGTCTACTGAAGTACAGCACTCATATAATTCATCCGACAGAAGGACACCACTTTTCCATGAATGCTACCAAGTGAGAAGGTTAACACTGAGCAATAAAGAGAGAGAGAATGGGAATGAAGCTAATGAGAGGCGATAAGATTCACTCCAGCCTTCAATTTCAAGGATGGAGGCTCTCAGGATCTCAGAAAGGACCAGAGACCTGCACGAGAAGAGAGATCTTTAAAGAGAGACATTAGAGAAGGCGGAAGTAGCGATTTCAGCGTGTATGTGTGAGGCAGAACACAAAGCATGTGCTGACTGAGCCCAACAGGTACATGAATCTCTGGAGTTGAGATTTCCAGATATGTCTCTCTCATCAACCTCTTAACTAAAGCCTCATTGTGTATTCTCTCTGAATATTCACAGGAGTACTGTGGATATGGGCATTGAATGCAAAAGAGTTTAAAATATATTACACAAAGTGGTTTCCTATGGTTGATGTCATAGTTGCTGATGTAAGTGCAGGACATGAGGAGGTAAGCAGAGCACATATCGCCACACTCAGGGTTTTTGGCAAAACTAATTTATGAATTTCAGACTAGTCAGCCCCTTTAGAAGAAGTGAATTGTTAACACCTGACCTCGCAATATAACAGGCCAAATGGTTTAAATCAAGCAGCTGGGGCTCAGGGGATGTCGCAAAAGAAAGAGGGTGAAGAGGCCAATTTCAGCTGGGCCTTAGTGAAGGCAAGTCAAGGCTTCTTTAACAAAAACAAAGAGACAATTTTCAAATAAGGTTAGAAGAAACTAATTACACTGACCTTTCATTATTAAAAAAATACATATTCGAATGACTAATTCAGTATGTACTGTGGTCATTATTGGCTTGCATGGTACACCGTGATAATACCATTCCCCTCTTGGCTTCAGTCCCTTGACAATCTCAACCCTGCCATTTCTAAAACCTGCAGTGATGCATTGTCTGATTATGGTGCAAATCAAAAAGGCTTGAGTTCAGAGGATCAGTAAAAGAACAAGGGGATATTTTAAAATACAGTCTGAGATTAGGCTCAAAATCAACATACTGTAAGCCATATTTTTACTCAACACTCAGACATTAAACCCAGAAACAACAGTGTATTATACCATTCATGTCCAATCTCCATTTTGTTGCAAAGATGAAAGAGGCTTTAAAACAATGAATGAATGTGCTGTATTTACTTTTTTTCACAGTGTGTTTGTCACTCCACAACCTTTCAAGATCAACTCATGTAACAAAAACAATGATTCTCAGTAAAGACAAGAAACAAAAGTGGATCCACACCTAATCTGGGCAGACGTAATAGATGATCATTTATATTTTAGCCACATGCTATTATTCAGAAAGACAAATGGCTTACCAAAATATTCAAAAACATAACTGTGAAAAATGAATATTCAGAGTAAAAGAGCTACATTTTGCTTGTTTCTTTTTTTTTTTGTTACAAAGAAGACACAAACTACATTTATGTATGCTTGTTTTAGATTGTGTCTGTGATCTGATTGACTTATTTGAATATTGTCTGGAAATGGTGTTTTAACTGTACTGTGATAATGAAGTAAAGTGTTCACATTAGCCTGTTCTCCTTTTAGTTCCCTTTACAAGTCTTCAAGTGATCAATTTGAATCACTGAACATTTCATTAAAATAATTAACTTAAGAGGCACATCATGTTCTCCATTAGCTTCAATGGCTGCATGAATGCCTTGAATCTGAATTCAGTTGAGTTCAGTAGAATGCCCATTATTTGAGAGAACATGCCCGTTAATATATAAGGTACATCATAACCTGTTCAGTCAGGACCAACTGTTTTTCAAACATTTTTATATTTTATTTTACATGACATTTTTCATAGAGGGAAGAAATGTTATTATGAGCAAGGCTTGAATGTATTATTAAAGGCAATGACTAAAAGAAAAAACAGCTGTCCAGCTAATTTTCTTTTGTAGATGTTTTAATGAAGAATACTGAAAATTAACCAAATTCTAAGCATATTACAACTGAACTTCAAATCTGTGTTTATTCTCTTCACAATAACATAATGTGTCCTTAGTCACTGATATATGCACATACCAATGAAAAACTCATTTGTGCTTTTTTTAATGAAATTTTCACCATAAACAGAAAACTCCCAACAGATAGTTGCTACAGTAATTCAAATAGTGTGTGTTGGCTCCTGGATGTTGATATTAAATTATATATATTCATGTAATCTTCATGTAAACTTTTTTTTCAGTTGTATTTTTTGTTACAATGGTGCTACATATTTATTTTTTTATTTATTTTACTTAGTACTATACTAGAATGCCTTTGGAATTCCCTCACTCAGTCTATTTTAGAGCAGTGGGATATACCTTTTAAGTTGGCTAGTGGGACTTCCAGTGGCAGAGGAAGTGAATATCATGATTAATAGCTCAATTACTTTGTCCATACCAGATATTCACAAATACTATCATCAATGATGTTAGACAACCTTTAATTTTTTTCTCTGAGTTACTCAATTTTAAGAAAGAGTAAAGTCAAAAGAAAAACTGGAATTCTTGCTTAAACTTTTTGAATCTTTGCATTTCATTGCTTCAACAAAGGTAGCCTCCAGTCACAGTGGCAGCACTGAGTCTGAGTGCATCCAGTACCCACATGTGACCTGGCCTACTCTGCTCGTTGTAACATATGTAACGCACTCTTAATTAGCGTGCTAATTAAGATTCTGCTGCCTGTCTCACTCTGAAATATCATGTGTGTGTTTTGAAAAGCAGAACTGCCCATTAACTAACTCTTTTGAAATGTTGCTTTAAACTCTTGCTGCTAGTGCTAACGTTACTATTGCTGCTGCTTCTGTTGCGTTTTGTACGTTAAGCTAGCTTGCCGGCGGACTGTTTGAACTTGTTGCTTTAGGATGGCTTTTTGGGAGAATTTTCCTTTTTGGAGCTCCTGCTACTGATTTTACCTCCATTCCTCGACTGTTTGACATCTGTGAGCCACAAAGGTGAACCTCAGGCCAGTAGCTGATGCGTGTCCTGCTAACACTAAGCAAGGTAAGTGCTGTTTGTGCTATTATTGTGTGTTAATGCTCTGTTAAGTTGCATTAGTAGCTAGGAGGCTAACAACACTGCAAGTTGTTTTCTGCGTTTCATGTAAAGTTTGCTCATTTCTTTTTTTGCTGCTACTATATGGCTTCATGTAGTTTTTGTATTGGAATTAGTTGTCGATCACATTCTTGTAGTGGCTGAAACGACGCTGAAGTTAGCTTCCGATTCGCAGCTTCCGATTCGGCAGTTAAGGGAAAGGTTAAGGGGAACTTAAGTGAAAGTTAACTTACGTTACTGAGCTACCGAAGCTCTGAGCTGAGCTATCCAAAACCATTGATTGAAACTTTAGCCTCAGTGGGACAATCTAGTCCAGATTTGAGAGCTCTAGGTGTAGTGGTTTTGGATCTGGACCTGGTCTAATGTGGTCTTCATGCGAAAAAAGCAGTGAAATCGCCCTTTAGAGCATTTTCACAAATTGAATAAAGGTTTCACAAATCTGAAACTGTGCTTGATTGAAACTTTAGCCTCTCTGGGACGGTGTCGTCCGGATTTGAGATCTTTAGGTATAGTGGTTTTGGATCTGGACCTGGTCTAATGTGGTCTTCATGCGAAAAAAGCAGTGAAATCACCCTGTTGTCATTTTCACAAATAAAATAAAGTTTTTTCAAATCTCAAAAAGTGTTTCAGACAGCATTAAGGCTTAGCCTAAAATGCATAACAGCTTCCACAGCAGTGTAAGAGGTGCAAAAAACGGAGATTCGGTAGCTCAGTAACGTAAGTTAACTTTCACTTAAGTTCCCCTTAACTTTTCCCTTAACTGCCGAATCGGAAGCTAACTTCAGCGTCGTGTGGCTGAATACATTTACTTTGATTCGTGTTAGGTCCCTGCATTGTGACGCTTTCATGCTGTTAACTTAGGCTATGTGAAAAGTGCATGTGAAATATGACTACTCAGGTTTGATTATGATTTGTTATGGGCTAAAGTGGTAATGAGTTGAGTTGGTAGATGACAAAAAGATGCTCTGACAGTGTCAGTGTGGAGTGCCAGATCTGTCAAATCCTGACATAAAAGCATGAAAAAAGCATGACTACCCTTTTAACAAGTTTGTTCAAATGTCAAATCTTCAATGCTACTCCTTAATAGCTGTCATTTCAAATCAAACACGTTGCTGCGTCTCAATTTGTGTTCTCCGGTACAATTTGTGTTCTTCTGTACTCATAACGGTCTAAAAGTTCAATTCTCACCCTTAATGATTGCCAACTTGCCTAAATAGCAGAAGGGAAGGGACCACTAACCTTTTTTCAAACTTTTGAAAATGGTGGCTGAGGAAGCTGCAGTTGTAGTGATTGCACACAAAGGTGAGTTTAATTTTTAATTAAACTGAAGTCAAGTGAGCAAACGAGCAAGCAGATATTTTGGCAGGTGGCAATCTCTGTCAAATGTTGTCGATAATGCTTCATCTGGTTGCAATTAAAAAGAAGAAACTGTCAAATGTTGTGATCGTCATTTCTGATAAGTGCACAGCGGCCATGTTTGATTTGAGACAACACTATCCCAGTGTTTCCCATTAATTAATGAGACAACAGTGGCCCAACACCGTCTAATTTGTTCCATAGTTTCAAAATGAACCAAAAATAGATTAACATTAAAGACTTCTAACGTTGTGTTTCCGCCGCTGCTCCCAGCTGCTGTAAACTTACAGTCTCACACAATTAACTAAGGATTTGAACAGCGTTGCGTGTCACTGTCACTCATTTTGTGAGTTAGCCAAAATGCACATGTATTACAGCCATGGTAAATGCAGTTAAAAGGAGCAGAGCGAGCTGACAGGCAAGCTAGCGGCTTCCTTCTGTCATTTTCTCGCTTTACAAAGTGTTACAGTTTGAGAGTCTTACCTGAAGAAAGGCTAATAAATCTTGATTTTATGCAATACGAGCACAACATACAATCAAATTCAGTATCAAATTGTATCGGACTTGGTTATGTAGCGTGAGGATACACATGACAAAGTCCAGTTTTCAAAATTAGGTGTTAACACAACGTATACAGTATGGGAATAAGATTAACTGGATTATATTCACAGGAAGTATTAAATGGCTAATGTGTCCATTAAAAGTAAAATAAAATGTTAGGGAAATTGCTTACACATTATTTGATTTAGGGTTGATGGAAAAACATTAAATAAATTAGTTTACTTTTTTGCTGTTTCATCACCATTTATATCTAAACAGTGTGTTTGTCATCAAATTGTTTACTGGGGCACAGAATTGTTAAAGAGGTCTTTATAGATTTAGTCTCTTTATGTTGCTTTTAAAGTTCACCAAATGAATGCACTTAACTTTAAAATGTACAATTTTTTCTTGGGAATGCCCCTGGATCCCCCTAGAGGGTCAATGTATACCCACCATAGTGTCCTGTGGAAAACACTGCTATCCTGTCGAGATTCAAACTCGCAAAACACTGTAGCTGTTTGTGCTCACTTTTGGCAATCTAAATCCCCTGAGTGTAAAGTATAGAGTTTCACCTGTTCAGTTTGACCGTTGCACTTTGAAACTAACAGTGCCTTTTTTTTAAACCACCAGATCGAGACAAAGAACAGTGTTTGGTGTCTGTAGCCTATTATCCACAGGGGCCATGTTAGCTTTGTGTTTAATTTTATTTCTAGTGAGTTTTTGTGAACCATATGTAGGGTTTTCTTATTTTTCCTTTTTTTGTGGATTCTTTCAACAGAGAAAATCATTGGAAAACTCATGTCACTTCTGAGCTGAATGCTGCTCTCTAATGAGAAATCTAATGAGACTTGTATGGAGTTGTTGGGGTTACTGTGATATGATCTGACTACATGTAAGATTTAAAGGCAGGGCAGGCAAGTTGCTTCTAAAAAAACTTTTATCATATTTGTTGAAACATTCTATATACACCAATGCATATTAAAAAGTTAGGCGCACTGAAAAAGAGAGTATAAAAATCGGCTGTCTGTAGTCCTCTCAGGGCTGCAGTAAACATAGCCACTCGTTCCATTCGGACCGAATGCAATGATTGGCTGGCTGACTGTCGCTCTCCCTCGCTGCAATGGCTACAAGCCCTGCTGCTACAGGAGCTGCCCCCATGCGCGCACCCGGTCAGCTCACTCAGACCTGACGAGCAAAGCAATCACACCGGTGGGTGATATCTGCATGGCTATTCAACGATAGTGACTACTGAGGAACACCGAGGGGCTGACACAGCGTGGTGGCTTTATTTCTGCTGGACAGGTAATCTGGCTTTTATCATTTTGATGGTAATTTGTTACTTTCATTGCTAGCAAACGTAGCTACCTACACATAGAGCCAATGGTAGGTACCTACTTAGCATACAGCTAACTGTTTCAAGTGCAGGCTGGTGTAGAAGCCAGAGTAGAGACGATGAATTATATGTAGCTGTAGGTGAGCTTAATGTTAGTGACACTAACTTTAAGTAAGACAATGTAAGTGTAGACTGCGCTGGTTTAGTTATTCACCATCTAGGTTTATTGTTATGCTATGTTTACACCTAATTTTACGTTATCTTTACCTTGTATCTAATCTGTTTGAGTGATTATCTTGTGTCTGCAGTTGATGTTTGACTGTATGTTACTTTTACAAATGTGGTGATGTAGCTGTGTGTTTGTAGTTATGAGAAAGACATTTATAGTTATTTCAGCGTTAGTGTACATAAACAATGGTGGCTAAAGGTCCTCAAGTATCTGTGTTTCTGGTAAGCAAGCGGGAAGCTTCCGGTCTACAATATGAAGCGATTGTGGAAGTCCATGAAACCTGCATTCTATTGAAAATCCAGCGGAGGCCGACTCTTCTGGTTGCAAAAAGAAGTCCGGCTCCATTAGAAACAATGGGAAAATGACCCTTCTTCTCAGTTGAATAATTACCCTAGTAAACACTTTACTGATGAGTTCATGGTCTCAGTCGCTAGTTTCAAGTCTTCTAAATTCAAAATGATGTTCATTTAGTAAATTATGGTCCCATTTATTTTAAAATAGACCACAAAGCAGAGTATGTTTCAGGGCAGGATTATTATGATTGACAAGTCGTTACCATGGCGACCTGTCAATTGAAATTGTTCAATTGTTGAAAAAGCTTATTAGGAGTCGGCTGTTCACTTTCTCTGGTGAGTACATTTAGTTTTAAGACTGTTGTTTGCTGGACAGAGTTATCAGCCCTGTTAAAATGACAGTTAACAGGAGTTACAGTTGCACCTAGCTAAGCAAGCTAGCTAGCTCCGCACACGGCTGTTAGCTTCGCCGTATCGTCATTTCCGGGCACTTCCTGGTTGCATAAACTTGACATGGCAGTACCCTACAGCCAAACTCGAGGCTTCAAAACGGCAGTCCACAAACAAACGGGTGACGTCACGATGACTACGTCCATTTCTCATATACAGTCTATGTATATAAGCTCCCTATAAAATAGTTTGACATTGTTCACAGCTAAACCTACTGTGTGAAAACATTTTACTGTAATTGGTTATGTTATGCCATTACTTATTTTACCAGAAGTAAAAAATAAGTTTATTTTATTTTCTAAGTTTGTTTTATTTCTAATGTGGTCACCTGCAGATTTGGAGTCTTTCATAGCCCTGTGCTTCTCACCAGTGATCGGACCATGCTGGTTGGCCTGGATTACAACCACCGTGACCACAGTCCATCTAGGAGAAAAGCTGATGACACAGTTCAGTATGTTGCATTTTACTCAATACATTTATAAGTGATGAGTCAAAAAATATTAAACAGTATGAGGAATACAGACAGATGGTGCTGATTTATTGTTTTGATTGCATTTTCTGTGGAAATGCTAACTACTGTATAAGAGAATAATGTCAGGTGTTACAAACTTTTCACTAAGCTGATCCTCCTTTCTGTATTATCAGGTACAGCAAGGTGTACAACAAAAAGTACAGGAAGTGGAGATTGTACTCATTAAAGGTGGAGAAGGCCTACAGTTGTATCGCAGACCTCCGTCCTACTCCTCTGATGGTTGTCTACTACTGAGGAGATGCCTAGAAGCAGAACCAGAAGACCTGATGATCCCTGTCAACATGGGGTTCAGTCAGGTGTCCCTGCCCGAACTGTGTTGCTAGATACAGCAAAATATAAATCAAAAAGTAATATGGTTGTTTGTGAAATGTGGTAATCGTGTCGTGATTGTGATATATTAAATCATCTCCACAGCAGTGATATGATCCTACATGTAAGTCTGAACTGTCTTCATAATCAGTCAGGACACTTCTGAACACACTTTGTCGATTCCTGTATATACTTGTTTTTAATGATGTTTAAAATGATCTAATTGTGATATAGGTTGCAGTTTTAGTAGAATTTAATAAACAAGTGTAATATCACATTTGGATGTCATTTTTGGAGACATAAGACATAAATGTAGTTGTTTGATTGTTTATGCTGAAAGTGTAAAGAAAAGGCATTTGTCATTTTCAATGTTTTTTATTTAAAAAAGAATGAAAATATTATATATCCAGAACAGGGAAAAATATGCTTTGTATTTTCTGTACCCTCCTGGGAATAAAACTGACAATGTACAGGTATTTATCCACACAGTGGATGGAATTATTTGTGTAGCAGTTAGTGACGTTACATTGTACACCCTCCTAGGATTAAACCTCTGTATTTTCCTAATAGATCAGGAGAACAGTTGCATATCTTCCAGAAACAGCAACTCAGAATCACGACTTTGTCTAAGTGCTCCACACTACAAACTGTCTGCATGCTGCCTGACTAAACTGTTACTCTGTCCTGGGTCTGGAAGATCAGCCATGTGTGGTGCATGGAAACACAGTAGTCTGGATGTTGTCCACAGTTCTCAGATTCTGGTCTGTAAAGGAATATATAGTTGTTAGAACTCCAAATAGGAAAGATCTGTGTAATTAGAAAGAACATTCATCAACAAGATCAGATATTTTTATAGAGCAGGGGCTTGTTGTTTTCTACATTACACACCAGGTCAATGTACATGACACAGATGAGCCGATGGCTGAAGCAGAGCTGTAGTTGTTGTAATCAGTAAACAATAATAAAAAAGTAATAACTATAGTGATGGATTACATAGCACTTTATTTTTGACACCCAAAGGGCTTAGTGAGAAACACCAGAGAAACTTTGAGACAAGCACACTGGGATATGGAGGACCAGCTCTATCATATTTAAAAATAAATACAGAAATAAATAAATGCTCAATAAATAAATAAGCATACAATTAATTGCCCCAAAAAATACAATAAACATATAAATGTAGGTAGAAATTAAATTATACAGTGAGACATAAATGTATATATCTCTTTTAATTAGCTACTTTATTTATTCACCTTTGTAATAATTACCTTATTTATTTTTTGTCCGTTATAATCTTCAACTTTATTTATTAATTACTTATTTTTTTAAGTATTTATTTATGTGCATGTTATAATTTTTTGTCTGTTTTATTCTTCCTTTGTATTTTTTACCCTATTTATTTCTTCAATGCTATTTATTTCTGCCTGTCGTTTTACATTTCTGCCTGTCGTTTTCACATTTCTGTATGCATTTGTGCCTCATTATGCAAATGAGGAGGGCAGTGCCTTAAGGGGTCAACTTCTGCCCATTGGTTGGTTAGCATTTTACTGCATCGGTCGAATCTACATGGATTTTCCCCACCATAAAGCATTGTTTAGTAATGTCAAACTCAGCAGGCAGGCGTTCAGTGTCCGACCTCTTAAGGGAAGCTGCTAATAGACTGGAAGAATTAGAGCGCTGTAAGTTTGAGATCTGAAACGTTTTTCTCTGGTCCTTTGAACATTTTTTCCAAGTATATCCAGCGGCAGCCCGCAGACCGTGATCGTGGCGGAAGTTGGCGTGATGATGTTTATCTCGGCTCACGTACAGCATTGATCCTAATGCAAACTGATTTATTCTTTAGAAGCCAACAACAGAACTTTAAATACACTTCTGAGAAGTTTTTGGCGAAATCAACTGTGTAGATTTTGAATATCTGCAGTTTCACGAAAATTGGTGGCGAATCCAAAATGTGTTCAACGGTTTTCGAGTTGTGAAGCTCCGCAAGTGCCGACCGTAGTGCCGGCGGGTGTTACACAGCTGCAGTAATATTACGGAGGAGGCACAGCAACACAGCGGCACATCGGCCTTAGGCCGACGTGCTAGCAGATGGGTTAACCGGTCGACATGCATATAATCAGTAGCTCTAGGCACACATCCTGTGATGGTCAGGGTAAGAGGAATATACATCGAGGGGCTGTCAGCAATAGTTAGCTAGCTAGCTCCGGTTAGCTCCCCCAGGCCCAGTCCCTGCAGACCGTGAGATTTACAAGAATATTCTGTAAAGTTACATCAGGAGCCAGATGGATCTCGTTCAGGTTAAAACTTTACTGAGAATTTATTGATAGAATAACAGCGGTACGAACATTAACAGCATCGTTCAGCTGTTGGACCTTTTTATTTACAGTCTATGTGCTGGACACGTCTGCTGTGTCGGCTGCAGTGGTCTGTGTGACCTAACTGGGGAGCTAACCGAGCTAGCTAGCTCCGGTTAGCTCCCCCAGGCCCCTTGCTGACAGCCCCTCGATGTATATTCCTCTTACCCTGACCATCACAGGATGTGTGCCTAGAGCTACTGATTATATGCATGTCGACCGGTTAACCCATCTGCTAGCACGTCGACCTAAGGCCGATGTGCCGCTGTGTTGCTGTGCCTCCTCCGGTAATATTACTGCAGCTGTGTAACATCCGTCGGCACTACGATCGACACTTGCGAGCTTCACAACTCGAAAACCGTTGAACACATTTTGATTCGCCACCAATTTTCGTAAAACTGCAGATATTCAAAATCTACACAGTTGATTTCGCCAAAAACTTCTCAGAAGTGTATTTAAAGTTCTGTTGTTGGCTTCTAAAGAATAAATCAGTTTGCATTAGGATCAATGCTGTACGTGAGCCGAGATAAACATCATCACGTCAACTTCGTCCGCGATCTCACGGTCTGCGGCTGCCGCTGGATATACTTGGAAAAAATGTTCAAAGGACCAGAGAAAAGCGTTTCAGATCTCAAACTTACAGCGTTCTAATTCTTCCAGTCTATTAGCAGCTTCCCTTAAGAGGTCGGACACTGAACGTCTGCCTGCTGAGTTTGACATTACTAAACAATGCTTTATGGTGGGGAAAATCCATGTAGATTCGACCGATGCAGTAAAATGCTAACCAACCAATGGGCAGAAGTTGACCTCTTAAGGCACTGCCCCTCCTCATTTGCATAATGAGGCACAAATGCATACAGAAATGTGAAAACGACAGGCAGAAATGTAAAACGACAGGCAGAAATAAATAGCATTGAAGAAATAAATAGGGTAAAAAAAATACAAAGGAAGAATAAAACAGACAAAAAAATTATAACATGCACATAAATAAATACTTAAAAAAATAAGTAATTAATAAATAAAGTTGAAGATTATAACGGACAAAAAATAAATAAGGTAATTATTACAAAGGTGAATAAATAAAGTAGCTAATTAAAGAGATATATACATTTATGTCTCACTGTATAATTTAATTTCTACCTACATTTATATGTTTATTGTATTTTTTGGGGCAATTAATTGTATACTTATTTATTTATTGAGCATTTATTTATTTCTGTATTTATTTTTAAATATGATAGAGCTGGTCCTCCATACTGGGAGACAATAGACTAATATTAAAATATATATATATATATATATATATATATATATATATATATATACCTGTTCATATGCCGTTGTTGGAGTGTGAAGCTTGACACAGTTACTGTATGTGGTGCTCGGCTTGCACCTCGTCCTCCCCGTCCTGCCTCTTCTTTCTCGGATCCTGGCAGCCCTCCCTCCTCTGCTTCGCCTTGACCCCAGGCTGGTCCCGGTCCTGTCCCGGTCTGTGCTTGGCTCTGAAACATCAACAACATACATGTTACGACTCTAACACGAAATTCACATTTGTGTAGTGTGACTGATGGAAACGGGAAAATGTGTATCAGCCTGTTTTTAGCTTTGCCCAATGTTACCGCAGCTGTTAGCACAGCTACCTGTTGCTAATATTTAGCTAGCCAACTCGTTACTGAATCAAAGTAAGTCTTTGATCCCTAAAAACCTATTCATTATTAACATGCTAGCTTGATAGTGAGTACTAACAACCAGGTTAGTTGTTTATTTTCATAACGATAAAGTTTTCTTACCCCTCATGTGAGCTGCTGCTCTCTGCTCGTCACACTATGCTCGTCCTCCAGCAGTCGGCAACGCACGTTCACATGTTTTGGGTGCGTGGCTTTGAAAAGAGCCCAGAAGGGAAGGGGGGTGGGAGTTGACATGAATAAACCTAGTTTCCTAGTCACCTAGTTAAGTAGATCAGTTGGATCCCCTGAATTTGGCTGAACTTCAATCGACAGTGCGGATCATCCACATGCCCACAATTTTAAATTGCAGGCTAAACAATAAGGCAAATAGGTATAAAATATGCCTACTTACAGAGGAGCAATATATTCATTAAGTAGAATTTGTTTTCCTTGTGTGGACTTCAGCTTTGAAGACAGGACCCTGGACGTCTAAATGTGGATGTGTCCTGTCACAGCTCCTAATTAAAATTGTTGCTGAAGCTGAAAAAAATCAGAAGCAAGCATCCGAGATTGTATACTCAAATCTGATTCTGCTGTTACAAATCCATGCCTGTGTACACTCAATGCTGACTTGCTGACTGAGTAGTTTGTCTTGTGCTCTTAAATCTTTTGTCATCAATATACTTACATAGTTTATGGATGTTATGGTCAAGCGGGAACATAAACAAGGAAAAGATAGGACCTAAAATTGAACCCTGAGGGACCCCACAATTTATGTCTTGCAAGAAGGATGATAAATTGCCTACAGTGAAAGAAAAGATTCTATGGGAAATAAAGTAGCTGAGCCACCACAGTGCTGTATCTCTGATACCCACCCAGTGCTTGAGGCAGTCAATTAAAATTGCATGATCTACAGTATCAAAAGCCTCACTGAGGTCTAAAAGGATTAAGATCGAACATTCCCCAGCATACACTGTTAAAAGAAGGTCATTTGTTACTTTAAAAAGGCCTGTCTCAGTTATATGTATCACTTTAAAATTGTTTTAAGAAAATGTTTTCAGAGAATTGGTTTAAAATGTCTTTTTAAAAACTGTAGCTATAGTTGCTGTTTTTCTGAAAACGATGGCATCTAGACAAGGTATGTTAAGGCGAGTTCTTTAAAACTGGACAGTAAAGTGCTCTATACAAAAGTTGAGTGTTAGATAAACAAATGGCACCAAATATAGAAGGCTTTTGCATTCAAGTTCAAGTTGTCAACCTTATATTCTGTAAGATACATTCTACTTTAAAAGATATTGCGATGTTTGACATTTGATTATAAAATAATGAGCCCTCAGTGACCTAACTGCCACAGTGGTTAACTATGAGGTCTATCGTTACTCAACAGGACTCTAGAATTATGACAATTCTTTATTATGCCATAAAAGGCAGTTTAATAACCTTTTATTTAAGTTTAGCCTTTACACTTACAGTTTAAAGGCCTCCCTCTGTGGCCTCATTCTACCATTCAAATTTCTTGGCTGCTTTGAAAGAAGTACATTTCAAAGAGTGATATGATTATCTCAAGTTCAGGTCTGCAGAGGTTGAATTAGTTGTCTTCCCCTCTTTGCCCTCTGAACCAATGATTTGCTTGCAAGGCCTCTTTGAAACATTTAAAATGTTTGAGGAGGTCACAGGAGGGAGAATTGAATACCCAAGTGCCTTCAGATAGCAATGAAAAGGCTTTACATGTGACTTTATTTCTTGAAAAGAAACAAGGTCACATTAGATACAAAAAACTAGAAAGAAGTGTGCAAGTCACCTTAAGGGATTCATTTGCCTCAATAGTACATAACATATGTTACATTTACTTATTTGGCACGGAAGTCACAAAAAGACTTCTGAAAATATATATTTAATACTGTACAGTTAAAAATAAAATGTGACAAGTCTAGGTGCATCATTTCAGGGGTGAAATGAAGCACATATACAGTTGTTTTGGATTAACAAATATGCTGTTGTTAAACAATACTTAGACCAATAACATATCTATTTTTATCTTATTTTATTTTTACATAATAAAAGACTCAAGATGCAGAGTATTTTGATTTAGTAACTGAATTTAAGCAAGAGAATGAGCACTTCAAAAATGTCATCTAAAACTTATTTTGTTATCAAATATCACACAGGTCCTGTACAATTAAACAATAAAACCAGCAAAGCCTAGTGTGTATTTAGGAATTAGCTACTCATTTATGGAATGAGGAAATATATTTCGAAACCGGAAAAAGAACCCTGCATCCTGTTTGTGTGTCCCGTGCATGTCAGTTATTGGTGGAGCAGTCTGACGAACACACCCTGCTGCCTTCTGGGAAGAGATATGGAAGTTTCAGCTGCCGCGACTGCAGAGAAGCTTTTTCCCCCAAGCTATTAGACGATTATGCAGAATAAGTGGTTGACGATGGATGGATAATTGCCTCTATATTAATGTATAATATTTGCTATGTAGCAGAAGGGAGTTACAAACTTTGCAGTTTCACTGTATAACCTGTAGGGATGGGTATCGCTACTCAATACCTTTTATGTTATCGACTGAAACAGCCCAGTATCAAGTAGAATCGAAAAGTCTCCAGTAAAACCAGTACTAATTGATACCTAGGCCTACTTTTTGTAATCAGATCACGGCAAAAAAATACTATTTGTATGATTTTGCTAGCAGCCAAACAGGCAAACAACACACCGCAAGAAAGTGAAGAGCACGCCTTTTCCCCCCTTATGTGCCTGCATCATAAACTGTATAAAGAAACCTATCCACACATGATTTTAACAGCCGCTCACCTTCGGCTGACGTTTCATGCATGTTTTCCAGTGTTGCAAGTTTATCACCACAAGCTTGACTTTCCACTGGTTTCATCTTCTGGTATCATTTAACATTTCTCTGTACATTTTTATTTGCTATTCATCACTTGTCATTGATCGATAACTGTGTCCATCACATCAATTAAATACTTTTGTGTAGCAGCAGCGATCAGCTGAATTTACTCACTGAGCCTCCTGCTGCAGCTGCGGCTGCTTCAGGTGTAGTTGGTTTGATTGGCTGGACGTGCAGCCTCTCTTTTCCTCTGTTTGTGTCTTTAGTGTAGTTAAGTGAGTTGTTTAAACAGACTCCTTCCTTGTTTTATACTTGTTACTGTAATTTTGGAGGAGGTATGGGACTCATCAATAAAGGAAAAGGCACTCGTGGATATCGTTCTATTCAATTTATTGATCGAAAGTTAACATTTTCCGTTGTTTACTTTCAACACATGCATCAAAAAATAACTTAAATTTCTTTCCCACTACTTATTTGGTCACTAAACTATTTCCCTCCTCTCTCATTCAAATATTAAAAAAATCCCAAGTTGTAGTCTTTCCCCTTATAGGCTAATACTACCAGTGAGGATGACCTAATTAGGATGTGGAGTGATCTGATACAATTTTCCAATACTTTTTATGTAATGTTAATTGATAAAATTTAAATAAAACAACCTTGCTTGTTCATGACAACAATAAAAATAATAATAGGCTACCAATCAACTACTATGGCGTCAATAGGTGGCATTTTATGCAAGGTATCAAATGAAGTGCTCAATTGGTATTGGTATCACTTTAAGGAAACTGGTTTTGGTACCGTAATGATACCCAACCTTAATAACTTGTTATATTGTGAAAATAAATCTACCTACCTACCAAACCTGGTAGCATGCTATCGGAGTGCACTTCAGCAGAAAGCAAACAATAGGCTTAGAGCAAATGCCACTGCTTTTAAATTATGCAAGCCTTTAAAGCTTAGTTTCAATCTTAAAAAAACTTTTATTATTAGATTTAGATATTAGAAATGTGACATTATATTCATCCCATACTCATCCCATACGTAATTAGAAATATA
This sequence comes from Lepomis macrochirus, assembly GCA_024633595.2. Taxonomy (NCBI): domain Eukaryota; kingdom Metazoa; phylum Chordata; class Actinopteri; order Centrarchiformes; family Centrarchidae; genus Lepomis; species Lepomis macrochirus. The sequence continues at coordinate 8,810,669 of JALXJV020000009.1, forward strand.
ATATAATTAAGACACTGACATGAAAGGATATAACTGCAGTTAGAATATGATTGTGATGAAATATTATTATTAATATTATTAATTCAGTATTGTACAACAATTTTTTTTATTAGTCCATCCATTTGTACTCATTGTGGTGGGTTGCAGGGAGATCCTATCCCAGCATGCATTGTGAAATAAGCAAAAACATGCATGTCTTTGGCCAGCCAAAGAAAACTGAAGTAGAAATTAACAAGGAAACAAGGAGGTTAATGGATGGATTTAAATTCCACAAAGAATGTTGTTATTGACATCTTATTAACCAACTTTCAGGTTAAATAGTGTTCCTATTAATACCTTGAAAAATGTCATGACTCTAATTTGCTTTTGTCTTCCTCTAAGGCTTTGTATTTAAGGTTACACTGTAGTGTACAGATACTTACTGACAATTAAGCAGGGAATCACCCGGACAATATTTGTTGGTTAGTTGCTGTAGTTGGTTTTTGGGTCAGTGCACTTAGCTGGGGGTCATAGCTCATTTGGAAAGGGTTGCTTATACTCCTGATCATCCTGAACATACTTTCACTTTTAGTTTTTGGCAAGTGTACAAATTCGGATTAACACAGGGTCATCATGGGTACATTGATGTCAACAACAGCATTGCACAGATTACTGATGGGATGATCTTTTACCCTCACCAGTGATCTGGAACGACACCAAAGAATAGAGGGTTAAAAATTGTGTTATTGTCACGAATGGTGCAAGTGGGGTAACAAGGAACAGGACCCAAATACAGACGCCAAAGCTGATGCGGTTCAGTGTTTTTTCCACACACAAAAAAGTACAAAAACTTATGGGATGTTGAGGCATGCCAGTGTCAAAACCAGAGAAGCGGTCCAGTCCAACACAGGCAAAGGAATCTGGTAAGGAGCAGGCAGGAATACCAGGCAGAAAGTCAAATATGCAGGTAAGGCAGGCAGAAGCAGGGAACCAAGACATGAATCACTGCAGCAACATAACAGTCTGGCAAGGAACAAAAGAAGAAGACTGTGGAGTGAGAACAGGTGTGTAGGGGGTATGGTGGGTCAGTCTGGTGCTAGGGAAAGAAGGAAAAGTCAAAGGGCATCTGGTGGGTTAATGGGGAATAGCACTGAAGGGCCAGGGAAAACAGAAATGTGGCTGGAGAAAAGGGACAGGGAGTGTTTTTAATGACTCCCAGAACAAGAGCGTTTTCTCCAGAATGACATGTGTTTTCTGGTCCCCATTGCAACACAGAGGAACAGGCACATCAGCCAAGGATTTGGCCTCCGGTCTCTTAGGTGAAGGTTGCCTAATCATCTAACCATACATCCTACACACCCAAAACAGGAATTTTCTCGTTATCTATAGGGTATATCTTATGTTCTCTCTGAAATTCCAAATGCACTTCGCCACACAGCCTCAAGAGGTCACTCTTAAAATAAAATTTGGTCCTTTTAAGCCTTTCAAAGTGTCATTTTCTGGGTGAGGATGGAAATGGCGATCGCAAAATTTGACTGCTGCTGCTATTTCTTCTCCTATTTAATTGGCGAATTGCAACTGGTCAAATAACATTTGACCAAGATTGTCGCCTGCCAAAATATCTGCCAGGTTGTTTGGTCACTTGATCCACTTTAATATAAAATTAAGGAATATGAACATACTTTTACTTGCTTTTGTATGGAATCACAACCGCTGCAGCTTCCTTTTCACAAGATTGAAAATAGGTTGGTGGTCCCACCCCCTTCCGCTATATAGCCAGGATGGTGACATTGAGGTTTAGAAGTGTCCAGTGTTCTACACTGTACTTTGACCGTTATAAGTACACCATCAAGGTAGGCATACTCATAGTGCACTGCATTTTGCTTTAATTGTCATTGGGAATTCCCGCAAGTGTAAGTACAGAAGAATGCAAAATGACAATAACAGTGGGCCTGTGCACTGAACATTGACTTAGACTTAGCACTCAAATTTGTTTTGTTCTCTCTCAAATGTTTTCTCAACATACTTTCACAGTAAATATAATGTCTTTTTTATCTCATTACCAGGCGTTGAGGGGTTTGGTAGATGGATTCAAGGGCAAGTGGCCTGGGATACGGGATCTCAAGCGAACACAAACAATAAACAAGCGAACAAAAAATAAACCTATACTACACTTTTAAATAATAGAATGAGATATACAGAGTTTGCTCAAATTTTGAAATTTTATCTTTATATTCAAGCATCACTCATATCAAAAAAGTCACACACACCCATGTTCACTGAACTTGAACATAACATACAACAATGAAAGTAAGTAGGCCTTATAGGCCTTTAATGCAAAAGTTCAAAAAGAATAGCCTACAAAAAAACTATTGATTGAACATTACAATGGTCAGTCACCGTGCACGGTTGATGTGCTGACTGTCCTGCTTGGTAGATTATAAATAAAGCGTGTTATGTTATTGCTGCTGCTGGTTAAGTTGACAATTAACAGTAGGCCAAAACCAGGTAATGCCCCGACTCTCCCGACAGCCAGTCTGCTAGTGCACAATAGGGTGTTCAAGGCAGCACCATTTCCTTTATAAATAAACAGAAAAAAGGGAGAGTGTGACAGTTAGTAAGTACAGTACTAATAATATAACATATCACATGTAGGAAGCTGTTTTTTAATAATTTGTGAGAATAGTTACGCTCTGCAGAAAAATTCTGAAAATTCTATAAATATTATGATTTTGCATGTAGTACAGTATGTATCAGTGTATGTAAAAAAAGAAAAAAGAAAAAAAGTTTGTCTCATGGCTCTCAATAAGACAATTTATTTGTAACACTTTGCTGACAATGACAAGACATTGTAGTTCCCTGAATTTGAACGGATTTGATGGAAATACCAGGTAATTTTCTTCTCTAACCTTCTCTTTAACTCTTAGTACAACTAGAATATGTTGCTGCATACTGCATACAGCAAATTTGTCAAAGATCAGAGGAATATCAATAGTGCTTTTTAATGGTATATTTGCATCCCATTCATATTCAGATGTGTATGCATGGGTACATGCACATAAAATGTATGCCAGGTTATCAATAAACCTCTAAGGCCTAAAAAGAGGCTAGAAGTTGAATTTTGATTGCCTGATGGCATAGTTTTATACCTGAGATGAGCATCATTGTTGCACATTATTCTATTATTGTCAGTGTTTGTCACTGTCAGATGTGTTGACAGTTTTGTCAATAATTAGGACTCTCATTTGTGACAGCTGTCAATCAAAAGTCAATCAAGTTCAAAAAGCCTCGCTTACAAATCGCTACAAGATGATCCTTATCTGATATGAAGCATTGTAATGGAGGAAGTATCCTGAAGTTTGTTGTTGTGCGTTACGTTTTGTTTGTGTTATTCCTGTGGGTCACAGTTGTTCCAAGAGAACATGTTGGTTTTGATAAAATAGACGACAGGGTTTTGAAATATTTACAATGTTTTTTTTATCCTTGCTAACAATAGAATGTCTCTCTGCACAAGAATAAATCAGATTTCTTCTTAATAAGGAAAATATTGTTAATGAGATGCAATAAGCTTATATCAATGCTGTTTGTTCATTTAAAAACAGCACAGTTAAGTTTTTCTAAATGGGGTAACAGGGAAAATCGCAACTTTACAGAATGTGATAAGAGGAAAAAATGCAGTTTCAATACTTAAGAAATTTAACCTAACAGCTGCTTCTTAATGTACAAATTTGAGTTTAAATCTATACAGTCTATGGTTAAAATCAGTCCCAATCTATGGAGTATATACTAATATACCGAGTGCGTGTGTGTGTGTCTCCTGTTAACAGCCCAATTAATGGTGATGGCATTGTTCTGCAGATGAGGTGAGAGCAGCCCATTATATGTCAGTCTGACTTTGCCTCCTCCTCTCAGTGCCCCAATAGGGCTCTTCTCTGTGCAGACCTGTTTTGGAGTAATGCCACAGATGGTGATGAGCCTGTGTAATCCCTGTAGATTTCCACGGTTTATAAACAGCAAGACAAGCAGCAGGTCCCTCCGATCTGAACAAACACTTCTAAATCAGGGGGTGTTTATCATGCCTGTTTGGGGTGGAGGTTGTAATTATTGCAAACAAGAGCAAACATGCAAAGAGAAATGGATTTCACAGATCTAATTGATTGGGGGAAGAGCAGCAGATTTAGCCGCTGTAACCAGCTCCCCCTTTCCTCCACAGTGCTGCATGAGACTATTAGATTTATTATAGCTTATAGCACCTGAAATATTCATAAGTTCAAATGAGATGCATTCAAAGTGATACAGGGTGCATTTCATTTCCTAGGGCTGAATCTGAAAAACTTAAGCACACTTGGAAATAGCTCATTGCTATGTACCTCACAGAAAACAACAGATTTCTGGCTCATAATAGTGGAGACCATGAATGTAACCCTGCATGCACAGACGGAGTGTGTATTGAGATAATTGACAAATTCTTTGGTGAAATGAAATGCTGCGCATGCTGAAAGTAACATCAGTGTTTGCTTTCTGTCTGGTAAAAGAATCACAACATTTTGATGTATTGCCTCACCCCTGCATAAAAATACATTATTTTTGTCAGGTGAATTCCTTCCCAATTTTCCAGGCAACAATAGGAACACTGGGAAATTGATTTGATCCATGACAAGTTGACATTTCATTTGTAGAAATCAATCAAAATCTACCTGCATAAAGGGCGAATGAAATGTGTCAAATGAAACTACAGAAATCAAAAGTTTTATGGGAATGGTTTTGGAATGGTTACCAAGTAAATGAGCTATATCAGACCGCCACACAAATCACAGGAGAACTAATCAAGATTTGTTTCTTGCACTGTTAGTGAGAGGTAATACCCAGGGGAAATTATTAATATTTACAAGGCTAGTTTTGTTTTCTGGTGCTTTAATGTGAAAAATTTAACCGTACGAAAATTACAAATTGGAAAATCTATTTTGATTGACAGGTTCAGACATTAAAAATCCTTCTATTGTCTGTGTGTAGCGCTGAAATAAAGGCTTTATGTTAAGTATGCTTTTGTTTTTGTGGTTCACCTTGTTTTGCATGTACAGCAAGCAGAGAGTGATCTAAAATTAGCAGCACAGTTTGAGAAACAGCAGGTAGTGCACCCTGCTAATAGACTCTAGAGGTGAATTAGCCATTAGCTGAAAAGGCTAATTCACCTCTAAAGCAGATGTCTTTGTGAAAGTGAAAAAAGTGAAATTGTAAATGGAATACTGAGAGAGTGCTGAGAGGAAAATGTGTTGATAGGACCAAAGAAAATGTACAATAGTGTAGTACATCCACTGTAAAAAATTCCACTTTTGAGTAAATGTAATGTATTTGCTACCAAAATTTGACAAAGATTAATATTTTGCAAGGGTTATAAAACTTTATAGTTTAACATTTGAAGTATCGGTCATTTCTTTCACTTGATAATTCACATTGAGGTTTTTGTCTGGCAGAACGCCACCTTGTCCCCTGGGGTCTGGCACTGCCACTGTGGCAGCTTTGTTTTGACCAAAGAGGACATATCGAAATACTGTCTTTAGGGGAGAGGAGCAAATGCCTCCTAATGGATCTGGCGTGACACCTATCAGGTCTGCAAACATAGCCATGGTTAGCACACAGCACTGCAACAGACTAATCACCCTGCTGTGGTCTGACAAGCTGTTTGGAGACAAAACAAGTCTGAACCAGCTAAAACATGAGTGGACTTTCATACAAAAATTGTTTAAGCATCAGCAGACTGTTATATACTGTATTCATTTGTCAGTAAGGTAGTTTGCTTGACCAAAAACATCATTATACAGCCTGAATGCATGTTTCTTTACGTTCCATCACTTATTTATATCAGTTTATTTTACTTTGATGTGAGCAAAGCTTGTAATTGCGTGTACCTCAGTCATCATATTTCCTTGATGAAATTTTTATCTTTGTATGAATTATGTATTAGTTATGCATAATGCACTGATGGAATTCCAGTTTTTCTCCAAAACAAAACTTATGAAAGTATTTTTTTTTCAATTTCACTAACTGCCATAAAGGCTATATGATGCTTGTATTTAGCGGGAGAAATTCATTTCCAAACACTATAATATTTTTTGCAAACACTGCTGATGGAAATGTTACAGAATAAGCAGACCCCTCTGTTTAATGTGTTGACCACAGTGTATTACTGCACCCACATGAATCACTCTGTTTAAGTTGAAATGTTTAACAGCAGTCTTTCACTGGTTTGCAAAGAGTGTATTAGTCATTCCTTTAAACGCCTGAGGCAAGCTGTAGATTCTTAATATACTGGAGTGGACGCCAGCTACCAGCTTCAGGAGGAAGTGGTGAGTGTAGAGGCCTGTCAAGAAACAGGTACATTAATGTGGTGTGGGAGAAAAAACGGTTGTGTTTTTTGTTAGACAACGTGCAATCTTCTCACACATTTGGCTAAAGTTGAATATATTATCTGCAGAGAGAGAACAAATAGGCTGAGTTAAAGGGTATCAAGTTCATAGTAAATTGAGCTGTGTCATATCACAATAATTGTTTATCTACTTTTCAGTGGAATCGCACATATTACTATTGGGAAAACTACTACTGGTTTTGATTTCAGCATTATTGCCATAACCATGGCTAACCAGCAGCTGCAATACTCCGCTCTCTGCAGGGTAACAACATTACATAGCCACATGGAGCATTTCAGAATATGAGAGTCTAATTTTGCTGACTTGTTCAGATTTTACTTATTTGTTCAGTTGTCCTTGATTTTCTTCTACTATGTTGTGGTAGGCTACATAGTTAAAGTGGTTATTTTTCTCTATGCCGTTCTGTGCCTGACTTTCTGCCTGGTTCATCTGCTCTGTGCTGCTTGAGGTGGATTCTGTCAATAATAGACTAGCAGTGAATATTGAACTTTAGCAAAACTTCAATAAAAAAGTCAAAAATTTAATTGTAGTAGAAATATCTGGCAAAAAAATAGCAATTAGGTTTTTTCCCCAAATCGTTCAGTCCCACTTAACATCTTTTAAATGTTCAGTGTGTAAGTTTCAGTGGCATCTAGAGGTGAGGGTTGGGAATTGCAACCACTGCAGCCAGTTGCCCAAGTCAACGCTCACCCCTCCCTTATCAAGCTCGGAGGAGAAGCTACGATGGCCGACAAGCTCTGTCAGCTCTTGTGCTAAATAATACGTGTGGTCCTCCATTTGTCCAAATTTCATGTCTCTTCTAACAAACCAGACGACCACTACTTCTATAGCTACCACTACTTCTCTTTCTCTTTCTCCTTTTCTTTGTACGTATTCAACATAGTGACGCATGCTCTGTAGACCAGTTTGTCCATTTGGGCTACTATATAAACATGACTGCGCAACATGGTGACTTCCATGTAAGGGGGCCCATGGTGTATGTACAGTAGCTAGAAATGGCTCATTCTATGGTAATAAAAACATGTCGGTTCATTATGTAAGGTCTTTATACAGCACTGAAAACAATTATGTCTGTTATATTGGATATTTATTTTATAGTTTGGTGTGTTCCGTTATTGCTTTAAATGCTAATAAGTTATAGTTTTATAGTCTTATAGAACATTTTTGAATCCTCTATATCCAAATTAAAAAGAATATTGGTTGTCATTTTTACAGTATTATTCCAGATGCCAATTTATAAAACATGTTCAAGAAGCGTGACTTAAATCACAAACTGTGTATGTCATTCTGCCAAGACTTATGTTTTGCAGCTCTATTACACTTACACTAGTGTGTGTGAGTGTGTATGTGTGTGTGTGTGTGTGTGTGTGTGTGTGAGAGAGAGAAATAGAGAAGGATGACAGAAACAGAGAGAGAAGGACAGAGGGAGAATATGATATCAATACTAAGATTGACTCAGTAGGGAGAGGATGTAGAGGCAGAAGCTGGCACGCTCAGAAGATTGGCAGCAGGTAACAGATGGTCAGGAGGAGAAAGGAAACATGACCAGGATGTGTAGTTATGCAAAGATAAGCAAAGGAGGTGCCGAGAGTGCTGATGAGCTATGAGACACGGGGATCATAATTCTGTGTATAACACAGCTATGCAAGTATCAAAACTTTTGGTGAGGCCTGCAGTGTCAGACTGCTTGGTGCAAACTCTGATTGAGTCAGTAACATTAAGACTATGTTTGTAAACCCCTCACACTGCCTTAAAAATCTGCCTTAAATCAGGAACACCGCCTCAATTGTCAGAAGGGGACCCAGAATCTGCCCAATTATTTCATCAATCATTTAAGTTAATTTTATAGTTGCTAAATGTCTTTGTTTACTTTGACAATTGTGATGCAGTGGCTTTGATGATGTTTGAAGTCACATGTTATTTTATTCCAGACATCACAACTATCATAACAGTGAAGCTTGAATCTTCTGTTTGTATGCTAATGAGGCTGCTTTTGTCTGAGCAGCATAATGACGATAAACGGCAGCAACACTGACCAGCACATAACAAAACTAAGATTGGAGAATTAAAATTTTGCTGTTTATCTACCACAAGTCCATATCAAAGTGATTCCGGCCCCGATGAGCACCGTGTGAGAAATCTACCATGGGCAACTAAATCCTGAAATCAGACCATTTTCCATGCAGTGGTCTGTGAGAACACCAGCTGCTGTGGGCTATCGTGGACGTGAGCCCTAACACAAAGCACTTCACTCTGCATAACCAGGGCACTAGGTTTTGTTTGTATCGGCAAGGATGGAGAGGTGGAGAGGGAAGTGTCTGCTGGAATATGCCTCCGTACTGGTCTCATGGGGTTGATGTGTGCCCTTGAAAAGAGGCTTGGTTTGTAAAGTTAAGACAAAAGGGCAATATTGATTGAATTATTACAGTGCCACACTTCTGGAGCTGTGCAGTAATGACACAGTAATTACTATTCACCTCTTCTGGCCCAAAGATGAGTCATCTTTCAGTAGTAGTTTCAGCAGAAAATAAGGTGGAGGAGTCTGTTATGTCACCATGTTTATTTAACATTTAATTTACAATTAATGAACCATACTACAGTTATGCCCAGATATCAGTGATATAGCAGTGCACTGTGGTATTTGCTGGGTGTCCTTGTAAGCACTTCTAGATTAAATGGTGCTAATATATTTGACTCAAGCGCAAACACACTCACAGCCAGAGCTGTAATATATCTCAGGTTACTAGAGAGCTGAGGAACAATGTTGGATAATAGGGCTTTTAAAGAATATTGTGCAAATATTTGTAGTGTTAGGAAAATCTCAACTTTCACCATTTATTAGAACTCTCTTTGAGGTTTTGCCTAGTAGTTTGTTGAGGTATACTTTCAATAATCTTGATTAGCAGAGTACACTGTAATTGTTTGAATAGAGCAGTGATTCTCAAAGTTTTTCACATCAAGGACCCCTAAACTGACACATAGTAAACCATGGACCCCCATTTGATAAGATTTGGTCCCAAGGTGCCTCATCTGATTGCATTTTTGCTTTTAGATGTTAATTTACAGAAAGTGTATGAAACCTATGACCAAAATAGTCATACAAAGTCATACAATAGTCATCTGTCTTTGTGTTACTTACGTATTGAATTATATTGAAAATTAACTATTCCCCTTTTTGCTGGGGACCCCCTGAAACTCTCTCAAGGACCCTGGGGGTCCCTAGACCCCAATTTGAGAACTACTGGAATAGAAAACATGATTGATGATGAACAGGTCTTTGGGCTTGTTTCAACTTACTAAGTTATCTGGATAATGTTAAAGAGTAAAACGCGAAACAGGTACTTTTTATGTCGGCCCATGTTCCAGATGTGAGAGAGTTACTCAGCAAAACTAACCATTAAAAAAATAAGACTTTCACCCTAAGGTTGGTGTAGGGAAGGCGATTCTGACTGAACTGCGAAGTAACAGAGAGTGCTTAAGTAACAAATGGAGCTATAGCCCTCAAAACAAAGTATACTTTTGTAAAGCCTAAATTGTGTAATTTTTGTTGGGACTGAGAGATGTTGATTCCAATCTGTTAATTCGGGGTGCTGGTGTATGATGTTGTTGCACTGGATTATTTGCTAATTTACATCTTTATCTGCTTTATCTTCAGCCACAGTGGCTAATACTACTAGGATTTTTAATAATGGCCACTAGTTAAACTACATATCCAAATTCACTTTAGATCAGTATTATAGAAAAATGTGGAAATGGCTTTTATAAATGTCTAGTGAAGTAATATGAAGCCTGTAATTACTGTTTAAGTCCTAATGTTACTAAAGAGGCTTTGGTTTCTCTTCAACTCTGTCTGTGACATTGCCTTACAAAGCTGAATCAAAGCTGAATTGATTTGATTGTCACTTGTCCAGCTGACTGATGCTTCAGCTTGCTGGCAGCATATTGCTGATATAAAGAATGCATTCTTTTTGTAGGTTGAATATCTGATCAGATTAGACGAAAATCCAAAAACTGTAATCACAGCCTGCATGTACAACAATCCTGACGGGGCATGTATATTTGTGTAAATGTGATGCAGAAATTCCGTGAGGTGCATATCTCCTGACTACATATGTTGTTGCATATAATAAATGGATACCATTGCGGCAAAGAGTGCCAACTTGCATGTTCTTAGGCACAGAAAACCCATTATCAAATGTAGCGGTTCCAAGTATCCTATATATATCAATAAGGCAATAAACTGATGGAATTGTAATTCCACCAGCCATCAATAGCAAATATTCTTACAGTAATAAGGAAAGGCACAAACAACATAAAGCTCTGATTACAACACGTTGCTAAAGTTTAAGCTGTACAAACCTTGGGGGAGCAGATTATTTCCCAGTGGAGCACAGACAGGAAAAAAAACATGTATGTGTCAGCAACACTGAATTATAACAGACTCACATGGAAAGTAGTATGTAAGTGTTGTGCTACTGTTGTAGTCTGAGCTTTAACCCTTAGCACAGTGGTGAAAAGGCATGATATACATACATCTTTCAGTCCTAAATGCTCCTCTTCATCTTTGTCTGCTAGTGTCTTCACAATGCATGCTGCACATCATTACACAGAAGAATGATGCAGAATAATGACGTGGACAAAAATATCAGTGCTTATCTCATTGTGATAAAGTAGCTTAGTGCTAAATAAAACATTCTGTCTTTCTGCTTCTAATTGCCACCTCTTTTACATGATAAAGAACTTGTGGGGTGAACAACAAATTAACACTACTGTATATTTGCAGGTATAATACTATGCATGCCTGTTCCAGTTTTCTGAAATGTTGCACTAAATTATGACTCATAACTATGAAAAGTCCTGCAACTGAACTCCAAAAACTGTCAAATCTTTCAAAATTAGACAACTTTTAATAGAGGGAGACAGAAATGCTTGAATGTATCTGATGAAAAATAGGATTAAAAGTTGTAATCTCAGTGACAACATTTGCATTATGTATTTAGTAGGTTATTACTAAGGGATGGGAGAATGGCTAGGCTTTGTATTCCTAATGTGTAAAACACAACTGTAATACTCCCTCAAGGTAAGAACCAAACTGCAATGCTTTTGTGAGTGATACTTTTAATTGAATCTTACAAATGAATTAATTAAGGGTGTTTTGGGAGCTAATTAGTTTGAAAACTGAACATTTTAATTTCAGTGCTTTTCATGATATTTCTGATTCATAACACAAGAAATGCATACTGGGAACACATTTTTAATACAACATTTTTAAGTATGTGCACAACTCATTTGTGATTACTTAATGCAGAGTTGGTAAACCTAAACCTGATAGGAACTTTCCATAAATAACAGGTTCCCGTCTTTGCTTTTATCTTCTACAGCCAAATTTCTAATGGGAATCTATTAACAGCACTGTGCAACTGAGGTAAGTGATTCAGCTGACGAGGAAATAATATGAATAGTAGTGATACCAATATCAAAATTTGAGGCTTAAAAAGTCAGATATCCATATCAGTCTGTGTTTGTTCGTGTTTAACATAAACATCTTAAACAAACATTTTTTTAAATAGTCATTATTAAAAAATTATAAGCAAGATATGTACTGAGCAGGACATTTCACAGTTGAGAAATAAACTGCTCTCTGGTGGACAAACTTTGTCATGGCGAAACTTTCCTCAAATATAAACATCCGCCAAACACATGTACTGTAATTTCTTGCTGCATTGATTTTGCATGCATTGATACCAATATATTGGTTATAAGTTAATATTTATCTGATTCATCAGTCAGGCTGTAGTACATTTCACAATCCTGTATCACTTACAACAGTTTTAAAAAGTACAGAAAAACATCCTACACAGCTATACTTTTTTAATCCATTTTTTCTATCCATTTTTAAAAACTTTGTATGCAGGAGAAGCACATGCACCAAGGATATAAGTTGTAGTTGTTATGAGGCTCTTGTTTAGGTGTTAAAATATTAAATGTTAACACAGTCACATTGAAGAAAAATGTTTTCCCAGATTCCGCAGTGTGTAGTACAGTATTTATGACTTATTATTTATTGCTTCTGATCCTGTGTGCAGAACTTCATCACCCGGAATGGGCCATTTACATAAAGCATTCAGCCTTCATGACTGCTGTCATTCAGGCCCATTCTGAAATGGATTGTGCACCGAGTGTGTCTGGATAAGTTGTTTTTCAATCAGCCAGGAGGATTAAATGCTATCAGTGACAGGTTAATGCATATTAATGTAATTCATCTTAACTTTTGTCTTTTGCCTTTGTTTTGATTCTCTCTTGTGGATTTGCAGACTTGAATTTAGAATCTCGTTAGAATTGTCAGTAGAAATTATCAATTAAATGCAAGGATCAAACAGTCAATGTAGTATGAGAATGTAGATAAAGTGTGTTAGCTGGTGACCTTGTTAAATCTGGCAATGCACACAGTTGGTCATTTTTAAATGATACAAAGCACAGTATGCAGTATAATATCCCAGAGACAAATGCTCCTGTGCATTACAAATCTGTGTCAGCACCTTCTGCTTTTGCACTGAACCCGCATGGTCAATAAATTCTCACTGTTTAAAAGGTGCATGAGTTGAATTGTTCACTCAAAGATCTAATGAAATGACGAGGAATTGCCCTTCAGGACACATGGGATTGATTCTTTACCACCATCCTCATGGTAATTGGCTTTGTATAGTTCTGCTCTGAATTATAAGTGAGGTGTATAGAGAATGTATGTCACACAAGAGCACTCAGTCCTTCAAGGTTTACAGTTCAGAAAGGCAACAGAGGTTCCACAGGGATTAGAGATGTGCATGGTTCCAATTTAAAAGCTAAAATGCAGCATCAGCATACAAAAGAGAATAAGTGCATGTCTTAGTACAAGGTCCCTATTTAACCCATTCTGATCAAAAGTTGTGATGATAGATGATTAGAACATGATGAAAAATGCTGCATTATTTTCTTGTTTGGCAATGAAAATTAGTGATCGAGCTGAAATCTTGTTTAGATAATGAATGGGGGAACATCATGTAATTTACATTGATTCATACTGACAGAAAAGCCAATCATTTAAACATCTGGAATATATTTTTAGCACTGCCGCCTTTTCTCAAGAGGTATGGCCAGGTCAGCGATTTGATTTGAAGTGGGAGTGGCATGGAAGGCCACTGTGCAAAATTGAACCAAATTCAACCGGCAGCATGTTAAACCATGTGTAAAATCCTTGCGATGGGCTTAGAAAATGATCCTTGGCTGGAGCCACCGTTTTCCCCCACCTGTCTTTCGGGATGGTCACACTCATTTCTGTGCACCACTCCTTTTGAAGGAAGAGGGATGTCCAGGAGCCCATTAACCTCCCCTGCGCCTCTGCACTGATTCCTGACACACACCCGGACACCAGGTCACAACCTCTAAGAGCAACAGCCTCTTCACACAACATAGGAAGGTCTTTCTTCATGCTGTCCCGTTTATTGTATTTCCAAGACTCCAAGAAAGATGTGCATTTTAAACATGCTCAAAGTGATAGTGTCAATTTTGTAGTGACACTTTGAGTTGTGTTGACTCCAGGCTTGTCTGTCTGCTCATAAAGCTGTTATGATTCTGAGCTGTCTGTTAAAAACTGTCTAAAAGCGTTAAATTAACTCTTCTTGCTGTGGGCATATTTTAATACATTAAAACACCGGCATGGTGATTTTTACACTCTCATAGTTAAGACTTGCTCTGACAAAAAAAAAACATGGAGTAGAGACCATCATCATTGCTCCCTTTTAGAGCCTTAGAGGGTGTATGTGGAAGCCCACATTGGCCATATATTTTATAATTGGTCCAAACTATCACCATATTCCTGCAAAGGCTTATTGTTCTTATATGGTAGGCTAGTTACTATGTTATCCTTCTAGAATTAATCATGGGATTACTAATGTTCCCTCTCAAAATGTATCTAACAAAGTAACCCTTATGGCACAAGGTGTAATTGTTTTGACAGTTTACCAGAGATCAGAACTATTTCTAGGTGTTCTCCATTGGTGAAGCATCTTTATTAGTCAAAAAGCGTGGGCGGGACTCTTGCTCTCTGCAGCGAGTCAAAGAGAAAGGCAATAAAGGGAGACAGGAGCTGCACTTTGCAGACGAGCATCTCTGCCGTCCTGCTAGACTACAGTAATCGCTGCCCCCGGATCTGCGAAAATACACAGGGACTTCTCTGGAAAAGGCAGAGTTCATCAATTTAACTCCGGTCAGTCCGAACCTGCCGTTTACCTGGATAAGTCCATCCCGACGAGAAGAGAGAAAAAGAGAAAAAAGACAGAGACAACCGCGAGTGGAGTGTCGACGTAAAATTGTGAAGGAAAAGAGAAGAATATGATTGTCAAACAGCACTTGATCTTCATCCTTTACAGCCTCTGTGCAAGCGTCTTTAAAGGTGAGCGCTGGATGCTGCTGTATAGACGGGCGTGGTGTGCGGGGAGGTGGTGGCTGCTGTTAAGTGTAAAGATCATATGTGATCATGTCACACGTGAGTTCAAGTAGCCTATTAAATACAAAGAGAGTTGATTTTCCGTTAAAATGATGTGTGTTTGCGCAGCAGTTTTGGCCAGGAGGACAGCTGTCGTCTGCTGTCAGAGCAGACTGTGCTGGAATGCCTGGAAGTTGAATTGTGCAACGCATTGAAAAGCAGAATGCGGCTGCACAAGTTTTTGTATCGTAGACAACTTGGATGTTGCCCTTCCTTTGGTACTAAGTGACATATGAAACATCAGGCTCTAGATGAGTCGCCTGCAGTCGCCTCCTGTTTGTCTGTTATGTCCCCTGGAGCTGACACAGGGATGCAGGAAAGGTTACAGCGGCTAGTGGCGTGCGTCTTGTTTGGTGTGAGACCGATGTCATTGAGTTGATCATTTTAAGTCGTGCTGTCGGGTCTCTGTGGGCCTTTAAAAAAAAGCAATTTCACGCATGCCTCTAAATCAGTGACAATAAGTGTTCGATATAGCAATGACTGCATTTGAGCGGAGCTTTTGTCTCCAGCACGGCGAGTTTGCGTACTGTGTAGGCTAAGTGTACGCGTGTGTGTGTGTGTGTGTGTGTGTGTGTGTGTGTGTGTGTGTGCGCGGACGCATTCTCCACCAGTGCCTGTATGCATTACTAACCGTGCAAGCCACGTAGTCGTTCATTCAAAGTTGGGCTCTAGAATCAGACGCAAGCAAGGTTGCACTCTGCAGCCAGGCATCAGTGTCTCCTCATGACAACTCCCTCAACTCCCCAGACCGTCCCGCTCTTGGACATGCTTACGCAGCCACCGCCCTGTAGGCGACCAGTGCGCAGATACATAACCTACAGCTTGTGGGGGTTGGGGGGTGGTGTCAAAGGGTTTTACATCAGGAACTCCCAAATCAAAGCAAAACAAAAAACCCTGCTGGCCCAATTTAAAAAGATTTTGTCTCCCATGACATAAGGTATAAGGTGTTTTTTTGTCAGTGCTGATTCAGTACACTGTAGTGAGGAGGTAACTGTTGTGAGAGTGACCTATGATCCCAGTGTTCATTCCTATACAGCTGTTAATTCTAATGATTTAGAATTAATTTCAACAATTTCTGTTGGAGATTCTCCTCAATTATACTCCACTTTGAGTACCAACACAGACCATCAAATCAGTAAGAGTCTCTATAGCGGCTCATGTAATTTCCAAATTGCATCAAAAATTAGATAAATCATTAAGAAGCCCTGTCGGCTTAGGTCAAATGCTGGACAGCTTAAATCTTATAAGACTGAATTTTAAATTTATCTCTCTTACAAAATATTTTTTTGCTTTGATATATTTTGCCTATTAGCAGTCATGCTGTCTTCATTGAGTTCCCACCCCACACATTTGTTTCATCTCAATGAGCTGTTCAACTTGAGATGCCATCAAGAGTTGTATATCCAGCTGTGACCTGATGACACATCCAGCCACATCCACCTTGCGCCATGCCCTCTGAAGCGGTGCCCCCTATGGAGTGAATCATGGTTAGGGTTAAATGACCATGCATGTTTTATAGTCCATTAACTGCAAACAGTGTAGATGTTGCATAACTGCTAATCTTATTGTATTCTTTGGAAAGTACACCATATATTTTTATATCTTTTTAGATCATTTCCTACCATCCCTCCATTAGTGAAAATTAACATTAACCTTACTGAGATATGAGAATTGGCCTCTAATAAGAATTGTATCCATGGGCTAAGCTGAAAGAAAAGCAATACACAACATACAATAAATAATAAAGATGTTAAAAGGATGGGAATGTGAGTCTGGTAGCATCTTGCATTAGAAGGTGTTTCTATAGTCCATTGGTTTACACAAGAAGAACAAAGAGGATTAAGTAGTCCTGGATTACCTTTCTTAAGCACCTTTTACATTTCTGCAGGATGATTTTAAAGCTGTGCTTAAATTAATGGAAACAGTTGAAATTGATGGCATGCTCTGGAAAATTATTTGAAGTGATATGCTGCATGCGAGTTGCAGTCAAAGATATGGGTAGAATTTTAGTTTAAAACATTCAAAACAATAAGCTAATATTATGAACAGAATGTGAATTAGTAAAAGTTCTTACGTTATGTCAAAGATGTCTATGTACTGCATGTTTCAGAGATATCTACTGGATTTAGTATGCTAAGGAGCTAGCCCCGGCATGTCCTGTCTTGTAACCACTTGTGCCTCAAGGAGCAATAGTCCGATACTATAGCTCAGGCTTTCCCCACACCCACCGTAGTTTCAGCTGGGATATGTGTGCGAGCGGTGAGTGTGCTATGTTACAAAAGCTCTCTTAGCATTTTTATTCTAAACCGAAATAAACTCAAAATCTGCCAAGAAAGGAAACATTCTTACACCTATTTTCCTTATTAAACAGAAAAATACAACCCTACACCTTCATGAGTTGTCAAATTTTCTCACTTTCATAAACTAGTTGCCCTGTTAACCCACTGTAAAACACACTTTATTCAAACTCAATGTAGCTGACTTTCTGAAGCCTGACCTTCCTCTCTGAAGCCCGACCTTCCGCTCGCTCCACTCCCGCTTGACGCCATTCCTGTCTCCGCCTGAACCCGCTGTATTTTTTGTCGTCTCTGGAGTCAGAGTTCTGGTCAGAGCCGCTTTAAATGACCCAGTACTGTATTCCTTGTTGTCAAACTGGCCTCCATCAGTCTTGGAGTCTGTATTTGGTCCCAGTCGGATGTTTTCACTGGTGACCATTCAGGACTAACTGAGCGACTAACTAGCTAACAGCAGGTGTGACCTGATATGTGATATTATGCCCCGTTCTTTTTTGGAGTATGAATTTGACAGTTTATAACAGTGGGCTATATCAGAGGGTTGTGATCAGAAATTATGCTTTTCCTGCTTTATCTATAAACTGTAACATGGAAAGCAAGACGTCAAAAGGTTCATGGACTAGGAGCATATGATTTATTTTGCTATAAAACTATTAACATATTTAGCTAACACAACAGTGATAGCTGTGTTGAGAAAACAAATGGACAGCAGAAAGCTAGCCCATTTTGCAACGGATTTGGGTTCATGACATCCTGCCAGAGAGAACAAGGCACAGAGAGTTTTATCATCTTCATCCAAGAGCTGTGCTAAGATAGTGCCCACTTCAAGAGCTGCTTTAAATATTTATGCTATGTGGCTTAAGTTTAGACACATAACCTAGGAGTGGCCAGGGCAGTGCCTTCAAAAGCCCGTGTAGAAAACACTCAGAAAGCGCAGTCCTCCAACAAGGCAGCACAATCCTCCAAATCTGTTATTAAAATGGTCAGACATGTTTAATCTGCATTGGGATTGTGATCTGCTGCAAAATACACAGAGGTGGGCAATTATTGGACACGTTTTTTCCCATTCAAATAAGAACAGTTGTCTTTCAGTAGTAGCAGTTTGTGTCAAATATACCAAGAATTTCCTGTATTTCTGTGTTTTTTGTTCAATAAACTGCCTATGTGCATCTAGATTTGGTTCTGTGCTAGACAATGGCTGGACCTTTCACCATTTCATTTATCTGTAAACAATCTTTGAGATATCGTGCTCTCTAACAGACAAACAAACCAACAAATGGGGATGAAAATAACCTCCTCTGTGAAGGTAATAAGGTGCATGCATCTTCTATGCGATCACAGCCTAATCGACATTTAAATTGCAGTGCGCCGCATCACACACTGCAGTGATACTGTAGACAAGACTTCAGCCTCAGCAGCTCTGTTCATGCTCCATAATGCTGAGAGTCATTTCAGGCAGGCTTATCCTTCTTAGAACAACTACCTTATTAGTATTTTTCTTTAATGCGTTGCTGAACTGTTATCTATAGATGCAACCTACAGAGTGCTTCGCTGCTTAAATGTTTAATATGCTGTAGTGACAGAGTAGATCAATTGTCTATGTAGCATTACTATATATCTATACTCTCCTCTCTATTGTGTTTCCTGCCATGTGCTCGTATGTGCACTAATGGGAAGTAATGTCACTTTATGAGGTATTGCTGTATCACTGCACCAGAGTCATTACAACATATTTCAACAAAGTCAGCTAACCGGACTTATCAGAGCCAGTTAACAGGTTAGGTAGCAGGCAGGCTAGTAATGCTAATTAGCCATGCGGAACGGCAATGCTTAGTTTCTTTACAGACTTGTGGGACAGCTGTGTCAGAGATGTAAGTTTTATGATCTGTGTTTTTCTTTGTTGGCCACAGCTTCTCTGGTTCGGTCTGACATTCCTTCTACTCAAGTGTTTCATCACTTTCCTTCTTACAGAGCCCAAAAAGCTCCCATACCGCCAAGGGAACTTTTCTTTTGTTTGAGCTTGGAGCCTTTCATCATTTCTTATCTCGTCAGACATTTTGGCAAGTACAACCTGCAGGTGACATTTGAGCGTTGGTGTGTGTTTGACCATAACGTGTGGGGGCAGTAATGAGGGCAAAGCGGAGAATAAATGAAAGTGCCTCTCTGTTTTTTTTTATTTCTTTTTTTACAGCATTTAATCTGGTATCAAAACCACAGACATCAAAACTACACACAAAAGAGACAATGAATAATTCTCTCATAATGTAAATGAAAAATGTCTTCCCTGATTAAGGAGGGAATTGAGGCAAGTCATTAAAAATGCAAAAGCGCCTTGTAAACGTTTGATATTTTCTTCAAATATTGGCCT
The DNA here is from genome assembly GCA_024633595.2 of Lepomis macrochirus. Lineage (NCBI taxonomy): Eukaryota > Metazoa > Chordata > Actinopteri > Centrarchiformes > Centrarchidae > Lepomis > Lepomis macrochirus. The sequence goes on from JALXJV020000009.1 coordinate 8,830,262, forward strand.
ATATTAGAAGACCCTTCCAATTTTGAGGGATAAGACCCCTACTTGGTTTATTAAATTGAATTTGTGAACATATTGTGAATGGTAGTACAGGAAGTTATGTTATTCATTCGAGCTCATGTGAATAGATGAGATAAATTGTTACACAAAGTTATGTAGTTATGTAGTTGTTTTTGAAAAGTTACGTCAAAAAAACATAATCATCAAATCATGTCAGAAAATGTCTAATATTTGCCAAACCACAGAACAAATTGATCCATATGACTTTTTATAAAGTTCCCAAAATAACATCTATGTTTCTGGAACAGCATTTTGATCATTTCGCATTGTTTGATTATGATTCAGTAATGAAATTCATACAATATTAGTATTAGTATTTTATTTACATCTTTTTGCATTAACTTTTTTGAACACAGATTTATTTGAATTCCAATCCATAGCTATTTCAAAAATAAGAATTATGCACAACAATTCATGCATAATACATTATATATTATAAAATGCTTTGAACTATTTAGATGTTTTCATTTGCATTGATCTGGATGGAAATTCCAACAGATAAGTTAAATAAACTGAATGTATATGAATTTGAACAGTTTCTGCTCTGGTTTACATTTGGTTAGAATTCTGCATAATTATGTTACAAAATCCATTCAGTTTCTCCAGCCTAACAATGGTGTAAACTATTCATTATATCTAAAACCAAAAATTAAACAGCAGAATTTCAGAGGATCAGTATCAAAATGTCTTCTTTTAGCCTTCATTCTACAGTTGTTTGGGGTCGAAACCACATGGCCTTTTATGCCATTAGGAGTAGCTATTAAACACAACACTCAGACAGTGGACATAGATGTGAATAACCTCCTACCTGCACAGTCAATTTGCCCTTTTGAGAGTACTATAGGATGGCAGTTGATGCATAACTTCTGAAGTCATTTTTGTGAAAATGGAGTTGTTTCAGCTTGGATCTGGGTGTAGTGAAAATCTCTTGAAATGAACACAAAGTGGACCCAAATGAAAGTGTACCCCAAACTGTGACATAACATATTATGAGACACAGGGAGCCTGTGAGATGTACAGTATGCATGGGTGGATCTCCTGTGGGCTGCAAAAATCAGGCAATAGGAATAAGCTGGCGAAGCTGAAGGCAAGGTATGGCAGAGAAAGGTGGTTTTCATTCAGAGATACCGGTTCGTCACCGCTGAGGGTTAGTTTATCCCTGCAGAACGTCTCCCAGCTGCCAAGTACTGGCTCTCGTGCTGTGCTGTATAGGCCTATACCACTGCAAATGAATAATCCAGTAAAGGGAACAAATGTGCTCCAAAAGAACCAGTGCTGCCCTGCTAGCTTTCTGTTGACAGATATACATCTGTAGGGATAAGCCTCAAGCCAGAGGCAAATGTGCTCAGACAAGTGGGGAACGGGCTTAAAGATTAGCCGCTTGCTGCCCCAGCTGTGCCGTGTGCTGTCAGTCTCCCTTCACCATGCTCTTTGTCGTAGCACTTTAACACGCCATGTGCCCCCTGAGTGGGTATAAGCTTAGCAATGAAGTTGATAGACTGTAAGGGCAATTACACTATTAAAGATTATTTTGACCTGTATTTGAGCGAAAGAGCTTAAGAGATTTTTCTACTTGCCAAGAAGTCTGTCTCAAGATACTCATGATAAGTTGAATGCCACAATTGGTCACGCTAAAAAGTGGTTAAAGCAGTGCTTGCATCAGTCTCAGGCTCCTGAAGAGGCACCTGTGTTCACACACCTTAAGGGGAGGAGAGGAATGCAACCTTATTGGCCAGTGTAGAACTGTTTCTGTTTAATGGACAGTGTATTTTCTTTAAAAGAACTGCATTTAAAACTTTTGTTGATAAAGATAAATTTGCTGTACTTCCAACAAGATTTGGCAAGTCTAAAGGGGGAGTGCGCGATTATATTGTTATTGTTGTTTTGGGTGGGTTAATTAAAGTAGTTGTACTTGCAAACATCATTAGTCAATCATGACTTGACCAAAATAGTCATGTGACATATGTAGTTGGAAGATATTAAAATAGGTTTATGGTGTAATATTTACAAAATATAGGCCTACAGCTTGGCCTAACTTTAAATACAGTGTTTCCCACATTTACTTTATTTGGGCTGGCTGTTGCAGATGACAGTATCACGTTGGTTTCTATCCACATGTGGCGCACTTGAAAACAGAATCTCTGGTGAGTTTATTAATCGCGACAACTTTATAAACATACTGTTGATGGAACGGGAATGAAGAGCAGAGAGGCATACAGGGAGAGAGACAGAAAGAGGCGGGGCAAGCCGGGGAGTTTGCAGTGAGAGACCAGAGGTGATGGCTAAGTGCGTGTGTGTAGTAAATAAACACTAAAATAACGTGGGAAATTACCTAAAAGAACCTACTAGAAATACAAATTTGCTAGCCATAACTAGCGAATTTAGGGGAGCCATAACTCCCCTTTTAGCCATAACTCACTGTAGTTGTCAAACCAGTAACAGAAATAGAAAGTGCAGTTACTTAAATACTTTGTCTGATAGCACAGCAAACTGGAGAGGGCTAAAGCTTAAAAAAAGCCCTATAGGCTATATGTTGTCTTTTATACAGTATTACTAAACACTAACTAAAAGCTAATGTCTTTATACTGTAGCATTTTCACTATTTTCATTATGCAAATATAGTTCACCACTAAAGAGTTAAAGGTCCTCAACATAAAACAATACTCTAAAGATGCAGTAGAATTGATCCTACATGGATATGTACTGTAAACACACCTAAAATATCTAAAAGGGACTCAAACCTTATTTGAATAGAATCTGCAAAGTATGGAATAAAGAACATTTCTCATTGAAGTTTTAATGAATGAGACTTTGCTGTGCTGTTGGAAAGGTGGTAGGCGTCCGTTCTGTGAGAGGTTTATGCATTCCGTACATTTTAGTATTGTGCCCGAAATGAAGGCTATACTTCATTTTATGCCCGTTTGCAGTATTGACCTTTACCAATCTCTCTTGGCCCTCATCTCTGTTGAAGTGGGCTTTGTGCCCGACTATGGATGAGCCTCTGAATCTCATTTAGCTGCTGAGATGATCTCCCTTTTCTGTTCTTGCTGCAGTCTCTATGAACAAAGTTAATGTTTTTTTTTCAAAAATGACAGCCATACACCATTCCATGACCCAGCGGGAATGTAATCTGTTTTAGTCATTTTAGATGTTGTATGACCTATAAGGTATGCCACCTGTGTTTTCTGTTGTATGTTCATGAGCTTATCTGGGTATTATTACAGAACTGGAAGACATCTTTAGAAAAGTAGTTCTAGTTCTCCTAAAAAACAATTCAAGTGACAAAAGTGTTGAGTGCAGAATGTTATAATAAAAAATAAAAAATAAAATATTCGACATTATGTGGTTGCTATAATAAATGCCCTGTTCTTCTTTTGCTGTGTATGTTTGGGAGGCTTCCAAAAAGAATTATTGACTATCTGAGGTATCACTGCAACCAAACACCTGGCAGCCTGACCAGAAGGGACCACGCTCGTTTGAGTTATGTCAGGGTCTTTTGCCAGTGCACAAAGATGCAATAAGGACAATAAGCTGGGGAGCCTTTGTTAAGTGTATTTTATTCAGATATGACGATTGCCGTACGCTTTCAGTTCACACAACCTTTGCTTTTCCTTTCTGTGGTAAAAGCTTTAGTATTAAGGAATGGAAGTCCTCAGTGAGTAGCATATTGATGTGCTAAATGTTGCAGTTTCAAAAATGTAAATGATTGTTGTGATGATATTAGTTTATCGGTTGTAATGTGTTTATACATTCACTGGCCACTGGTTTTAAATGTTTCTATTTTTATGTGTTTACACATAAATTCCATCAGTCTCACACAGTCAATAGGATTTTGCATCAGTGGGTTGCTGTGCTCATAAAGCCCCTTCAGTCGAGCAGTCAGGCTGGACGTCTGAGCTCCAGATAAAGAAGCCTCTGTTGCACTATCTTTGGAAATTTGATAGCTTGCTAGAATAAGTTATGCATTTTCATAAACTTGTAAGCAGCAAATCATGACAAATGTAGTTATTTATTCCAGGGTAATGTTTTGCATTTTATGGCTATATGATTTGATATGCCTTGTGCATAATACAAAATTAAAGACCCTGAAAATAAACAAAAACGATAGAAAGAGAAACCTGCTAAGAACAGATTGTTGACTTGTGAGACAGGCTTGTAACCATTTCGTGGGGCAAAAATGAAAAGCGTTCATATTCTCAGCTCGCTGAATCCCTCTCAGGGTCATGAGGAGCTGTAGACGATCCCAGCATATATTTTGTAGGATGCAGGCAGGTGCACCTGGCAGGTCGCCTGTCCATCACAGAGGCCATCATACACAGACAGATAATAACAGACACACTGTAAGGCAATTTAGTGTCTCCAGTCCACTTCAGACTTTTATGTCTATAAATTTGTAAGAAAACTTGCAGGAACTTGGAGAAAACATGCCAAATTAAAAAGCACACACTGTAAAACTTAACAAAGAAGAGGCTAATTAAAGTGTCTTCAAGTCTGGCAGTATTTCAGAGTATTTTGTGACATTTTCTCATGTGCTCTTGGTTTTTCTGTACTCCCCGGTGTTGTTATCACTATGATATAAGTAAAGCGACTATACGCCTGAGAGCATCCTGAAAAAAATTGCACCAGTCCAACCTGTTTATTTTCTTACAGCAATTAAATTTGACAATTTTATTGAGCAAACTTGCTTGTAGTTATCAGACTAATTCCCACTGCGTACACTGTCTGAAGGCAGTCGAACATACAACTGAGTCTGCATCTTCAGTTACATTATAGAACCAGTCCCTGACAGTTTATCAAGTTCACTGCTGCATTGGTAAGAAATGTTTTGGTAAGAATTATTGTTGTTGCCATAGAGCAGCATCTTACACTTGGCTTCTTTCCAGGTTCCAGGTAACTACATATAGCATACGGATGGACTAAAGACTGTTTCGCAAACCCATCTGTATGCTGTGTAGCCTATAGATAATGACTAGAGAGTGAATGTTGCAGTTAATTCTGCCCAGTGCACAATGTCCATCATAATTAAAGCATAAACATACTGTGCAGGTCAGTTATTTAATAAAAATAAAATGTTAACCATATGTGGTAATGCTTACACAAATGTTAAAATTAAAATGTCTTCATAAGTGTAATGTGTTGAATTGGTTTAAACAGGCAATTTATATCACTGCTCACAAGGTATTGATTTTGATGCAATGCAGAAATATTAAAAACTCTGCTTCTGTGTAACAACTGGTCAATTATTTTGTTTCCCACCGCCATCTCAAAAAGCTAACTTTAGAATAAAGACGCAAAAAGCACAAATTTAAGCTCATGCATGTTTATACACTTTTATTGACTTCCTCTTTAAAGGCTTCCCACGGGTCTCTAAAGCTGGAGTGTAGATACTGAATGCAGGCATATTTGCAATTGAAGGTGGGGGATAAAAGCATTGAAACTCATGTCCTCATAAAGAGGGATCAGCAGTCTGAACGGGAGCTGCATACCGATGCAAGAGATGCCAGTGCTCAGAGCCAGGGAGCATGCTTTGCTGTGAAAAAAAAGCCTTAAAGCCGCTAAGCTGAGGGGTAGAAGGGGAAAGGAAGAGAAGGTGTGAAGCAGGAAGGCACACAAACTGCAGAAAGCAGAGAGAAGTGTCATGGTGTAATGTAAGATGCATCTACCATTTCCTTCACCTGCTATGAATGGGATATTTAAAAGGGGTTAATGCAGTTTTAAAATAACGGTTAAACCATTGCACATATAATAACATAGTACACAGTCATTTTATAGATCTAAAAATCTATTTTTCTTTACAGATTTTTGTGAGGACAAGAGTCTTAAGATTTGTAAGGAAAACATAAATAGACATTTAAGTGAGTTTCCTGTGTTCAGTGAAGCATTACAATTAATAAAGATAGGTGACCTCCTCTTCAAAGAGACTACATTACATTAGGAGTTGTGGTTATGGAAAATGTTTCGCCACATGCTGACTGCTGCATGAGCGTGACATTCTGGGGTGTGTTCACACTGAGCATGTTTGGAGCAGTTTATTCGAACCCTGAAGCATTATTATTTCAGTTTGGTTTATTTTGGCAGGCATGAACTATGCCTCTGAAGTGCAGGTGTGCAAGTAAAGTAACCGCTCTGAGAATGAAGGTGAAGCCACAATACACCAGGATGCCTTGCACATTCTGATTTTCCATTTTTGTGAAACTGGAGCAAACAGAGCTTCTTAAAATTACTTTGCAAGGACTAACTTTTGACACGGTTTGTCTTCAGTAGAGTAAAAAAAGACAGTAGAAACCCATATGCTCCATATGATTGATTATAGAGAGGGTAGGGAAGACACACTAACCAGTTGTATTATGCAAAGTACAAAATTTATAACTTCTCTACTCCATAGTTGGGCTGAACTGGGCTCTGGAGGGACAGAGGTGACATTTCTGAAGAGTACAATGACAGGACTAAAAATACATATTTAATTACAGTAAATATAAGCACTACAAATATGGCAAAAGTTAAGTACATAAGAATATGTTTAGAGGTTTAAAAGAAAAAAAAGTAGTTGCATGGCAGATGTGGTCTACAGAAAACTAGAGATGTTAAGCTCCTCATTGAGTCTGAAAGATTCAACAGAATTAATGTTAGAATCCAGTTAAGTTTTGTTATCTTTAACCCTCCAAAATTGATTGCAGCAGAAGTATGATTTGCTTGGCTATAATTGTCTCTACAGTGGCAATTGCTGCAATTGCTGCCTTATATACAACAGCCTTGATCGTTGATCATTGATTGGTCTAACAGATTATTCGAGATTAAAGAGCTACATCTAGAGCTACAGTTTTAATAAAGTTATATCATTAAGGCATTTTGCTGTATAATTGCTGAGCAATTATTATTGATGTGTCATAAGGTCTTTCATTTAAAACAGAGTCACTGACCCTTGTAGTCAAAATATCAAAATCAAACAACTCCAAGTGTACCCAGGTTTAGCAGGGTCATTATATTTCTAAAACATGGCAAATTAAATTGTTTGCAATTATACCTTCAAAGTGACTGTGTGCAAAGCCTGAAATTAAAGAGGTGGTATTATGCTTTTTGGCTTTTTCCCTCTCCTTTATTGAGTTCTATATCTTTTTTTGTGCATGTAACAGATTTGCAAAGTGAAAAAGCCCAAAGTCCAGCCCAAAGGGAGTTCCCATCTCCCACAGAAAGCTGTGCTCTGAACCGCTTGAAAACAGCTCGTTTGTAGTCCAGCCCTTCACTTCCTTTACTTGTGACGTCACATTGAAAACGCGTCATAAAGCTTGCCAAGCAGCTGGTGGGGTCAGCCACGCCCTCAAACCAAGCTAGTCTGAGTGGAGGCCCTTTGGCTCGACTCGCCTTTGTTTGGGTTTCCATTGTAGAAAAGTTGTACCTGTACCTGCTTCCAGGTTCGTTTTTCGTTTTATATTTTACAGTTTCCGCATGGAATTTCATCACTAAATCCACTTCTGAGAAGTTTTGAGGTGAGAAATCAGCTGTGTAGATTTCGATTATTGACAGTTTTATGAGAAGTGATGGCGGAACAAAAATAAGCTTGAATATTTTTGGAGTTGAGGAGCTCTGGAAGTGGCTGCGGGGGATGCCTGTGCAAACCCGCGGGAGGAGCTGGCGAGGCCTGTCCGCTCACAGAGCCCTCTGCTCCCGCCGTCACACAGACCGCTGCAGCAACAACATCAGAGGAAAACACAGCTGGAAGGTTTATATACCGCTTATCTGTCTTTACATTCTGAGCAATATTGAAACCTTTTAACCGTAGACTGTATATATTTTAAGAGCTGTGTGGGCCGCTGGTGTGTGTGTGTCGCAATTACGTCGCGGCATTTGTGTGTGGCGTTGCTATGATGCCAAGCTACGTACTATCTCTGGGTTCTATCTGCAATGGAAAACGGAGCAGGCCCGAGTAGAGTCCAGTCTATCGATTTGTGCTATGGTAGCATTTTTCGGCAAGGCAGCATAGATCGTCAACACACCGGCAACAGTTCAACGTTTAGTCCTGATGGTAAGATGTGGAACAATGATGTTGTGTGGTTGTGGACTGGTAACAACTTATACCATCTGCTAGGTTACGGTCACAGTCTGAAGTGGCTTTGATTTGGATCACACTACCTTGTTTCTTACAACCTGCCCTTCTCTGCTTCTGATTGGCTAGTAGTCCTTACCTGGGAACTGCACATGTGCAACTCCCAATAAAGATTTTTTACAAGTAAGATGCATCACTCTGTAGCTCAAGAACGAAGCGTACAACACATAGGGTGAAAAGAGGTGCTGCAGCAATGTGCAGTATGAGGAAAAATATGGTGTTTTTTGAAAATTAAACCATGTAAACCTGTTCTGGTACAACCCCTAATTAAGATTTTGAACCTGAAAATGAGCATAATACCACCTCTTTAAAATTACCAAAGAAGATCCAAGCCCAAGTGTGAATGGGGAGTAAAGGAAAGTTCATGAATGTTATTCTTGTCAGTTTTTGAGGTGGCGTTGTGATATTACTACTACTACATACTATATTGGTGCACCCACTGTGTGGGATGTGTCTGTTGAGTGATGTATAAGTGTGAGTGTATGATCTGCAACACTTATACATCACTCAACAGACTACACTGATACACTGTCCTTCCCCAATACTTACAGGGACAAGGCAGGCTCTGTCTTGAATTTGCCAATCACGGCAAAATAATTTGTATTTTTTGTGAAACATTTCATTTTTAACAGTTAGGGTTAGGGTAGGGTCACTCCACCCCTGTCATCAGCTTTGTAAGAGTAATTTGTGCACACCATGGTTGTAATTAATTATTTTCATCATTGTTTAATCAGCAGTATTTTCTACATTAAAAGTGAGGTATGCAATTCTAATCCAATACAATCCAAAAGCCAAATTCAGCAAATACCTCCTCACAGTCTGCTAGTTGTCCGCCCTGTGTGTGTGCTGAAAATAAATCCTGTGTTTGTACACTGCCCTGGCTCTGGACCAAGCCACACAACATTATTTGTGTGTCAGGTAATGTTAAATGACATACCCACGTTCTGCTTACTTTGTAGTTCGCCAGGACATGCTGTTGTTGTGATGTTAGCTAAAGTAGCAGGAGAGTTGTGAGTATCACTGTCTGGAGCTGTTGTGCTGGCTCTGGGAAACCGTCTTGTCCTCTCTGCATGTTAGCTTTGCAGAAGCAACTGTAGCGATAGTTTGCTAACGCACGACATTAACTAACGTTGTTTACATTACTGTGTCGTTGTTTATTAGTTTATAGTTAGTTTATACTCGAATTCTATAATGAAATGTATGGGGGTGATTGATATGTTATATGTATTGGGATGATTGTTATGTTATATGTATGATGCTTTGGCAATATTGTTCTGCAGTCATGCCAATAAAGCAAATTGAAATTGAAATTGAAGTTTACTCTATTTCATGGTATTTGTCATGATATTGAACTGAACGATTTTGAAAAAATATTGAATTGTGATTATGACGTGTAGGCCACCTGACAATGACAGGCAGCATGACAATATTTAATTTTAAATGGTATTTTGTCAGTTTTGCCTTTAGCAAATTTTACACCTCCTGCGATTTGAAAATTGCAGTAGGCCATGTGCGATTATGGAAGCGTTTAGGGGTCATAATTAAAATTATCATGCAATCTTGAAAATGAAAATGTAATCTCACAATAACATTATCATTTCCCACATATCTATGTGTTATTTAGGTAAAAATTAAAATGAAAATGCAATCATCCAATTTCCATTTTCATATTCTTAACCTTGTGTGGGCATTCTAGTACTATATTAAAAAGAAAATGGAAACAGCATTAGACATTTCATTTTCAATTACTTAACCTGCTCTAAAGTGGACATTATTCAAATGCAGTTAGCAAAACAGCTCCCCCAGTCTATTGCATTTACATGTCCATGTTCCTCATGGTCATTTTAGGTCAAAATTTAAATTAAATTGCAATTTCCCAACTATTTGAAAATGAAAATGACAACAGCATTTGACATTTCATTTTCAAAGACTTACTCTGCTCTATAGCGGACTATATTCAAATGCAATGAGTAAAACAGCACCCCCAGTCTGTTTCCATTTTCTTTTTAATATAGTACTAGAATGCCCACACAAGGTTAAGAATATGAAAATGGAAATTGGATGATAGCATTTTCATTTTAATTTTTACCTAAATAACACATAGATATGTGGGAAATGATAATGTTATTGTGAGATTACATTTTCATTTTCAAGATTGCATGATAATTTTAATTATGACCCCTAAACGCTTCCATATGCGATTGTGATACTAATTAATTTTGATTAATTCTTTGACCCTATTATTGGCATTTAAAGTTAGATAGAACAGAAAAGCAACATATTCTCACATTGGAGAAGCTTAAATCAATAAATGCTTGAAAAATGTTTTATTAATTTCATTCAACTAATCGATTAATGGACTAAACATTTCAGCTCTAATGTAAACTGTTGCTTTTCTTGGAATATACCATACCTTTTTAGTAGCTTTTTGCTTAACGCTGATAATCAATTTTTTTTTGGCATTTAGATACTTTTAATGTGTATAACATAAAAGTAAAGAGAATTAAATTAATACTCATTGCTCAGAAAAGTATTGGTTTCAAGAATAGGAAACAGTGGTACCAATCAGAAGAGCAGACAGTAGTTTTATTCTCAGTATGAACTTTGAGCCCAATAAGAGTCCTGCCTTCACTGTAGTCAGCTATATCGGCTATCTGTTATAATACCACAGGATAGATGTAGTATTTTGGATTGTACTGCTGAAATAGCAGGATATAAAGCCAGGATGGACCCTACAATAATGGCCAGTATGGATAGACCCTGCCTTTTGTGGGCTCAGAGATGATTACACATTTAGTATCCTCCACTACTGGTGGAGTGTGAGGACATCCGGTGTGTACCAGGTGACCTTAACTACTGGAGCTGTAGCATCCCCCAGATAATGAATACTCTGAACCCCAGGAGCAGGCCTCATCACCCCATAAATACAGGGACCATATGGACTTGCAGTAGAAAGCTGCCGACAGACACTTTTCAAATGGACGCATACTTGTAGGAGGCTTTTGTGCTATGAAAAAAGACATGGTTGGCATTTTCACATGTTCGTGAGGACTGTATTTTGTGGAGGCTGAAGTTCAGTTACGCTGGCCAAATGGCAGATGTCTGTAAAAGTTCTCAAATTGCTTGTCAGTGTTAAAGTGCTTAGTTCTGGGCCAAACCAGGGTCAGTGTGTTGCAGATGATGTTGAGACTCTTATTTTCCAACGAGGCAAGTTTACCAAAATTGTAAATGACTGAGTTTTAACATATTAGGGTCTAACACCCAGAATGTTGTCAGAACAGCAGCACATGGCCCATACGTCAGTGAGCCTTGGAAACAATGCTTAAAATGTTTTTGAAAAATGATGTGACCTCTATAAAACGATAAAAGATTTTTATGGCTTCAAGTCAATTAAAAATTTAGATTATTTTCCCTCTAAAACAGTGTATGGAATTTTTCTGTATGTATATAGTTTCAGCCCTGTGATTGAACAATCACTGTGTGAGGTAGCTTGATGCAGAAGTGGACTCTCTGGACACAATTGCTTTTTGTGGTACACACACCAAATCTACAGTGCTGGGCTTGAAGCACTGATATAACTCAACCAGGGATTGCCAATCTACAATCTGAAGGTTTGCTTTATATCCACAAGGTACCTTAAGGCACCAAGTCCTTTCTATACAAAGATGTAAGGGTATTAATATAAGTGAAATATCATGAAAACCATTACATCACAGTATCATGTCTACACTAATCTAATATAAACAAGAAATGGAATAATGTTATAATATTACAAATTACTCTATAATATTTTTACAATACTTTTAACACCATAAAAATACTAAACAAAATATGGTGAGTGTGTGTGTGTGTGTGTGTGATGTGCAGAAACACTTCCATATGAACTACTTTAATTACTATAATATTTTCACACTTCGTGCTTTGCTGATTGAATGAACTTGAGACAGACAGAAGGAGAACCCAGCGTGTGTGTGTGTGTGTGTGTGTGTGTGTGTTTGCATGTGTGAATGTCTACAGTGACACATTTGTGTTTGTGTGTGTGTGTGTGTGTGTGTTGTAGTCTGTGTGTGAGCAACCTGGATAACATCACAGTGACTCTAGTCAAGCTTACATTATTGATGTAACCTTGTGCTCAACTTAACATAATGCAGACTAGATGCAACAATGCCACAACCAAACTCTCTCTTACCTGGGTATGTTATCTGGATAATGACATCTGATCACAGGTCTTTGCTTTTTAACCCTGGTTTAGTGTTCTGCTTATCTCATTTTTTTGCCTGCATTGTGATTGGATCTCAGTCTGCAAATAAGGTAGGTGGAGCTAGGTGATAGTAAACTAACGGGTTTCTTCATCACTGCAGATCCACATTCTTGTTCACATTCAACAAAAAACCTATCCCACAAGTATTCTCAAAACAATTTTCTTAGTGTGGATAAATTCTCTTCCTCTAAATTTTTTTTTTTTTGTCAGTTAGTGGAGTTCTTGTGTTTGCATGAGTGCGTCAGAGTAGAAATTGAACAGGAAAGCTATTATATTTAGAGAAATATAGGGCATTTATACAAGTAAAGCGAGTTCTAAGGGTAAACAAGGCAACACGATGGCCATTACTATTTTTTCATATTTTGTAGCTAGAAAATATCACAATATTGCATTTTAATTTTTTAAATATCATGACAATTATGAAAACCAATGCACTGAGTCCTGACACTCATAATCAATATAATCACACTGACCACAACACAAAAAGGACTGTAGCACACACAGGATCAGGATGTTTCATTACAAATGTACCCAAAGAGCAACAAGAAAATGGAAAGCGATATGTTTCATCACTGGCATTTATCACATGAAAAAAGTAATAATGTGCACACAGCAGGTATAAGCTAACTGATGATACTTGTAATTGTCTCTGACTTTAAACTGTTCTCTGTGCTCTACTTTTCTCAGTTTCAAAACACAATCAGTGAATCACAATCAGGATATTTTAAGATATTCTTCTCAAACACTGCACTAGGGTTATCCTGAATTACTTACACTTTTGCCAGTGGCAATGCAGGAGCACTAATAGGAAATATGGGTTTTCAAGATATATTCTTAGCTCCACAAAGGCTTTGTCAAATTTAGCCCAGATTGACAGACTCCTGTGGGATTTTCACATTCAGTAGTGACACTGAAACCATAGCCCACTGTCATTTCTTCACTATGAGAGCAGAGTTAACACAAAAAATGGTGTAAAGTTGATTTGATCAGTTTCCTAGGCTTCACTGACTCTCTTCTAATGGAAGTTTAACATTCAAACCTTACTACACACCCAGACAATGTGAGTAGGCTCATGGCAGACTACAATCTTTTCACAATCCTTGTTAGTCATATAATTCCTAATGCCTTTTTATATTATTTCCTAAAACCCTATTTAATTTAAGTACTGATAATGGTCAAATGACCAACTAAAGTGAAAGCACAATTAAAACGTGTGTAAAGATTGTTCTAAATTTCTTGGACATGTATTCATGCGTGGGTGTTTTGCATATATATATATATATATATATATATATTATATATATATATGTATATATATTAGTGGTGGGCCGTTATCGGTGTTAACGTGAGACTCTTATCGGGTCGGGCGACAAAAAAAATATCGGCGTTAATCTATTCTCAAAGTTGGGTTGGGAGCTGGGTCTATACTACGCAAGCTATGATGACTTTCACCTTGATGTTTTAACGCTGATGTAAACCGAATTGCACTGTAGGGGACAAGAACAAGTCTTCGAACCTGTGTGTCTGCCTACTGTGAAATTACCACATCAAACGTGACGTGCTAACATGGATGCAGCTGTTGCTGCGTTCCATTTACCTCGGAGGTCGGAGCTGGAAATGACGTCACATCCGAGCTGACGGCGTTCCAGTTACAACCTCGCTCGGCCAGCTGTTTGTTTACAACTAGCCAGGTTAGTTATTGATCGCCGGTTGATTAAAAAGCGACTATGCGGTATTTACTCACACTAACTGTAGCAACACGTCCACAGACAGCTGTTGGACAGCACTTTGTGTACGAACATTTCTGAAGCCGCCGGGTTTGCACCTTGTGCAATGCGGAATTAGTTTACTGTAGGAGTTCTTCCAGTCTCAAGTAGCCTACCACCTAAACGCAAAGCACATCACACGCTACACACAAGTACATCTTATTGAACATGATTTATTTTCATCACCAATTATCATAGTAGAACAGCTTTCTCAAGCAGTTTGTGATGCATTTTGGAAACAGGAGATGAGCCCCTGATGTAATGCGCCACCTGGCTTGAAACCTGGCTTGAAACCCGTTCGCACACATATTTTAAATGCCTTCGGCAGAATTCAAATGAGCCATTTTAATCTAGATTAATAAATTAATCTATGCCCACTACCAATATATATATATATATATATATATATATATATATATATATATATATATATATATATATATATATATATATATATATATATATATAGACCTAAACTGCATTTCTGTATTTGAAGTTATTGTTTGTTTTAATTGCCTTAGAGTACAGGGAATAATGGGAAATGTTTCCCAGAGTGTGCCTACACACAACATCGCAACATCATGGTATTGAGTTATTGACCTAATCCTGCAGTACACAGAGCACCCTGCTGTTTGATACGCCTGGTAATGATGCGTGTACCAGGTAGTGTGCTGAATGGCATTCATATTTTGGCCTTTGCAAATTATAAATAGCCCTCAAATTCCTTTGCTTTAAGAGTGAAATAATTTGATACATTACTGCTATGAATTAATAGAAACCATGGAAACAGAACTTGCAATATGCTGTCATGAAGTCAAAGAGCAAATCCCTTTAAATCGTTTCCAATCATTGGTTTAATTCTTAAACATTATAACAGATCACTCCAAAGCCGTCTCAGCCACAGGGAGATTTCTGCTGGAACCAACATACTGTAGTTTGGTTTAATTAGTCACTGTACCATTATTTTGACTTACCTTCATGTTATACTGACTTTATGCAGATATCTGAGTATTTTAGTATATGAAGATGTAGTGCTGTAAAGACAAGTCAGGACTGCTAATTTGCATTAAAATAAAATTACTAAAATTACTAATACTTTTATGTTAATCTCTAATGGTTGAAATGTTTGAATATACAGTATAAAGTATGCAGATATCTGAGTATTTTAGTATATGAAGATGTAGTGCTGTAAAGACAAGTCAGGACTGCTAATTTGCATTAAAATAAAATTACTAAAATTACTAATACTTTTATGTTAATCTCTAATGGTTGAAATGTTTGAATATACAGTATAAAGTATGCAGATAGCTGATTGTATAAAAAAGTACAGAGCTGCAGCAAATCCTCAAAGGTCGTTCAGAATACTGAGTATGGAGAAAAAAAAGGCGCTTTTTTTCCTTCCACGTTTTAGATGTGTAATATTATTGGAAGCGATGGGTGTGGGAGACTGTAACTGCAAAAGTAGTTAGGTTGATAGATTGTTTAATCATTGCTTACATTTAACATACCTTACACCTTGAAAAACAGCTGATTGGGGCTGTCTGAAAGTGCCATAGATGAGATGACATGAAACCACAAAGGTAAAACCACTTTTAAGTGATGATTTATTTTGTAAAAACATTTTTGTTCCACTTTAAATTGACAGAATCCATTTCTAATGTCAGTGTAATTCATGTAAATTAATTTCTTGTAAGTACAGTATGATCTCTAAATTTATACACCACATTGAGTTAAGTATAGCAGCAGTGGGTCTGCTGGGCGCTGGGTTGTACATAATGATACCGCCGTAAATTAATCACAACATGCCTTTCTGAATTTAGAGGCAAGCAGTCAGCCTTTTCACTTATTAACAAAACAATTGATTTTAAATATTATTCAGCACTGTGAGGTCCTGAAAATATATGGCACATACATTGTATATTTAATGCATTTCCGAGAAGAACAAATTTTGCACGATTACTCATTGCTTGACACTTTTTTGTGTGATCTTGTATTTCTTGATCATTACTTTGAATGGACTAATAAAGAGTTACTAATTAATAAGGGTCTTTATATGCATTAACAGATGTCTCATGGGTGTGCCTTTTTTGGATATTTTTTTAAATATTTAAATTCAAATGTTTAAATTGTTCAAATTGTTATTTGATGACACATTTAGACGAATGCATCATTTTAATCTTCTTAAAGAATAAATTAAAGTGAATACAAGTCTCCTCTCTTAGCAGATAAAATACTGTAATTAAGTTTGGGCGTGAGAGCGACAAGGCAGCAAGTCCAAGCAACATTATAAACTGCTAATGAATCATTTTTTGGCATTGCATTCATTCCCATTTTTATGACTTGTTTTTCCTTGGTTATATTATCCTTTAATTTACAGTTATTTCCCCTGCCTCTACCAAATACCACCCCCGTAAGAGCTGCAGAGTCTGCTGCTTTCATCTCTTCTGATTGTGTGTACATACTGTGGAACTGTATAGAAGCTTCCAGCAGTCTTTTGTCCTTCGTTATTCAATAAATTGGTTCTATTTTTATTTTATATACATTTACAATTATTTATAAAGCCATGCTAAGAAAATAACCATGACATTTGATTTATATTGAAAGGTAGCCCTTCTCAATGTAATATACCAAAACAGAGGGACGATTTGTATTAAAGCTAACAAATCCTCTCCTTTTTCACCACTTGTACTTGAATAGCACCTCCACTGTAAGAGGAGTAGGCTCATCATTTTGGTGGTGGGGGGGGGGTGCTTAAATGCTGCTTCATGTTACATTCTAATCATATCAAGAATGTATTTCCTTTGCTATATCCTTAAGGATACTGGCAGGAAGGATTTTTTCATAATCTCTCGGCAAGTGATCACATTATACCTTACTTTCCATCTGTCGTACATCAGAAACTTTAAAGCTAAACTCATTTACCTGAAAGCACCCCAAGTTTTTAAAAATACATTTACAGTAATGCACACACCACATTTGTTTTATTCATCTTACACTTTGAAGGTTTTTTTGTCACTTGAGTAAAGAGCATTTGCTTAAGAATAGCTTCCCAAATTAGAGTTGAGACATTTGTAGAAATGTAAATGCTGAAATTTGGAGTACATCTAGTCTCATATCTGCACATAGTCGATGTTTGACAAAACAAAACCTCCTGAAGTGCTGACATGCCTAAAACTTTTGGTGATCTTTACAATAAGTCATGGCTCATCTTACGTTAAGTAAGAAACTCTGAATATGCAAGAAAACAGTCTTTATGTTATATATGGTGGCAAACAGATCCCAGAAATTGTGATAACGGTCATAAAAGCTGAACTTTCCACAATTGTTACATTATTTCTAAAACCAGGGTGCTTAAGTGCTTTTCACTCTGACTGTCTGAAAAGCTGCACAGTAGCAGCTTTATAGGCCTGTTTGTGTTCAGCTGTTACATAATTGGCCTGCATTCACAAGAGATTATAGTGGGGTGCCTGTTGCTTGCAGTTTTCAATAAAGCTCTATCAAAAATGTATGTTAGGCCTAGATGTAGGGATTTGAAGTAATAATACTAAGATTAAGAATTATTATCTTTCATGAGGTACTCAAAGAAGTATGCTTATCCCTTGAGGACAGCAATAAAAAAGTTACTTTTTTAAATTGTAAAAAATTCTGCTGTATGTAAACTAGACTTAGTTTAGCGTAAAGAATAAAAATCACATTTTATCCTTTTCTCTCTGTTTTGGCCTATTGTCCACACTCTGCCTACATTCTTCAGACCTATTTTGAAAATACTTTCCAGAAAGGATCAATCTAAAAATACCAGCTAATGTTTTCCTGTTGACTCATTTTTTGCTGTTGGTAAAAAAGTGCTTTTAGAAAACAATAACCTGCTCAGTTGACAGCCGATATGTGTGTAGTACATATAACCCCTCTTGTATAACATTAAGCTGTATTTATGCTTCTTGACGAACATTCACCTGTGTCCCGTTTCACAAAAGCGATTTGTGAGCACTGCTTACACGCAGATTGTAAACAATGGCTGCATCACATTTCACAAATTTCTGTCACTTGTAAATTGCACATACATTTGTGGGTCCTAAAGGGCTTTTGTATTGTATGGAATATTTTTTGATTAGCGAAATATGTCAAAATAGCGGGAGATGAAATGATCTTATGTGGCTTGTAAGTTGGAAATTTGGTGATTCACAACAGTAATTGCAATAGAATATACCAACAAGAATAACTAACTGGTGAGTTTCACGCTAATGATACACATTGCATGTCACACGGAAGGGCAGGAGGAGGCAAAATTCAGGTTTAATCAGCAGAGCCTGTGTTTTTGGCTGATATGTTGCTTATCACATGGGTATTGACCATAGACTGTATAAAAGAGGTGGATCCACCATGATGTCACCTATTGGTTTATGGTTTACCATTTTGAAGCCTCGAATTTGGCATTTTGGCCTTCTCCATCCATTTGGAATCAGAAGTGACCATATTTAGACGAGAGGTTTGAGCTAGTTTGGTTAATAAGGTGCATTGAACATTTAACCTCGATTACGATTAATGAAAAATTTTGTACTTGTTTGTTTTTTGTTGTTGTTTTTTTTTGCCCTCATAGTTTCATCAACTTATTAAAGGTGGGATATTTTTTTTCGATTTACAGTCGTCAAAAATGGTTATTTAAATGTTAATTGATAACGCAATGTTGACAGAAAGCAAATGGCGGACCTTGGGAGTGCTGCATCAGACAGTTTGTGGCCTGTACATTATACAGTCTGGCACAAAACAGAGATGTGTTCCCCCTTTATTTGCCGCATCACAGCTGCTGAATGAATGAGTGCCGCTACTAAAATTTCACACAATCATTAATATCAATGCGCAAATATTTATTGTCGCTGGTGGAAAGCAAGGTTATTATAGTTTTGGATTTTTCATTTGTTTTATTTTTATTTCATTTTGACTTTTTGTTTTCAATTTCAGTTTAGTTTGAATTAGTTTTAATCGTGGGTTTGCTAGTTTAGCTTAGTTGTTATTTTTTGAAAATGCTTTGTTTAAGTTTAGTTTTTATTAGTTTCAGTGTTAGTTTTAGTCTATGTTGCTGCAGGATGCCAAGCTCAGTTCAGTTTAGATTTTTCACCAAACATTAAGAGCCCCATGTAACCCCTAAGGTTACATGGGGGGATAAAGTAATCGTTGCAGGACAGCCACATAACACGTAGCGTGCCAGCTCTTCACGCGGAGGACCAAAGCATAACACACCCGGGACTCACCAACAGGTGCGTATCGGCTAATCATCGCGCAACACTGAACTTCCCTGGGCTTCATATCCACTCAAAATTTAGGCTTACTTAGGGCCTATAAAATAAAAAATAAATGAAAACTAAGGACATTTACTCTTTCATTTTAGTTAGTTATCGTTTTTTTTTGTAAAGCGTTTTTATATTTATTTCAGTTAACGAATGTTTTTTCACATCTTGTTTTCATTATTTCGTTACTTCGTTACTTTGTTAACGATAATAACTTGGTGGAAATTGAGGAAAGTTAGCGCTAGCTAACATCTACTCTAGTCTGGAAGCTGGCAGGACTGAACAGTCACATGACTACAAACTTGGTAGTATGTTTTTAGATGAAAGCACATGAACACACACAGTGGGGGAATATTAATAGAATTGGGGAAAAAAAAAACCGACATAGGAAAATAACATCGATTAGAGGGTCTGAATTTTGGTTTCGATTACTTTTCAATCAATCACCCAGCTCTACCTTACAGTGTCTTTTAGTACAACTGAATACTGAACATGACATTTTTAGGTGACCAAAACCAAAATTTCAATTAACTTTAACAATGAACTATAAACACACTGTGAAAGGGTCAACGTTCTTAGATGACAACATAGCACCGAAAAACAAGTTCATGCCTAGTTAAATGTGCACAGCACAGTGGATATGATTAGCCTCCATCCTGATTTACAGGTCACCGTGGTAGCATCTTGTCAGTCACAAGGTAATCACGCCCTAAAGAATACCCTGCTTTATCATCTATTTTACTCTAAATTGGACTATCATTTACAAAATGATGAATCCTGCTGTATTGTTTACTGTTTACTGAGGTAATAAATCAAGTGAGAGGTCATTTTGTCATGAACTCCAAGGCATTCAGACTTCTTTTTGCAGCCATTGTAGATGCCCTGCTGGCCAATAGAAAGAATATAGGTTTAACTCACTTCTGCACTGGCTTCACACTTGCCACTTGGTATCAACACATGTCTGTCAACAAGTACCAAGGTCACAACTCTTGAATAACCATGCTAAAAGGATGCATTTCAAATTGTTTGTTTGAAAGCAAATATTGGCCAATCTACAGATTGTTTGTTTTTTAGGATTGCTTAGTCATTGATGCACATTTTTGTTTTCTGATGAAAGGAGAAAGACTACTGTTTTTAGTGTGGACAGAGATTTTAAAGAAGCAATCTAAAAATGTGGACATCCAAATGCGTTTTCAATTTCAGCAACACAAAAAAGGATTCCTCTGGTCACAGACGTACTCTGCGTGTACACTGTACGGAGACAATAGTGATACACAGACAGTTGAGGGTTGTTGAAAAGCTCCAAGCAATATCCATGTTCGCAAGCTCATTATTGCCAATGCTCTGAGTTTCAAGAGGGTGCTTATGCTTATCAAAGAGTGAATTATCAAGCATGACATAAACAGGCATAATTAGACCATCAATCAAGTAAATTAGTTATGGATTATCTCTCTGTAATTGACCCTTTTGTATTATGGGTTCAAAGTGAAACTTAGCTGAAGGTTTCAAAAGTGGGCTGGGTGGCTGTGATTTATGTTTTCCTTCCTGCCCCTTTATTAATATAGTGGAAGGTATCATTTTGTATATGCGCATCAGATTCCAGCAATTACAATCTCTCTGGGCTACACAGCTGTTTTTATTTTGTCCCTGCTGTATTTGTGATGACGGCTGCCTTCAAATTGTGTATGAAGGCTTGCAGTATTGTACAGGAAAGAGAGAATGGATGCACACTGGCTTCTTAAAAATACATAATTTGATCATGAAATGGGGCAGGAGTCAGTTTTAAGTGATGAATCATAGGCTAATACTCAAAGGAAAAGCCTGGCTGTGAGCAGTCTATGCCAGTATGGCACTTTCAGGCCCCTGGAATGCTTTCTGGCCGGGCTTCTCTGAGATCTCTAAATGAACTTGACGTACTGTATCAGAGGAGATAACAACAAAAGACCTGCCAATGTGCGGAAGTGATTTGCATTGAGGCACTGCTGGGCCTTCTGCTATACCTGAGTGAGCTCTCAGACAGGTTTCCAGACACTCTTTGGTAAAGCAAGCAGCAAGCCAGTGATTGT
Source organism: Lepomis macrochirus (assembly GCA_024633595.2). Taxonomy (NCBI): domain Eukaryota; kingdom Metazoa; phylum Chordata; class Actinopteri; order Centrarchiformes; family Centrarchidae; genus Lepomis; species Lepomis macrochirus. The sequence continues at coordinate 8,851,801 of JALXJV020000009.1, forward strand.
GACGTCTTGAGATGTTTACTGCAGAGCTGAACAAGAGGTGGTGGGTCAGACGCGTGCCTCATCCTCTGTATAGCCCCACAAGTGTGTGACTGTTGCCCAAAAAATCACTTGACCAGAAAGTAGAATGAAAGGAGAGTTGAATGAGCACTTTGAGATCTGGGCACCATTTTTCAAATTGCACTGTGTTCTTCCAGGTGTAGTGGTTGTTGTATGTGCCTGGTCTGTGCTGCTTTATGACACATGCAAGCTCAGTACATATACTGTAGGAAGAAATACATGCAATATTTGGGACATGATCCATAGGCTTCTGAAGGGATGTTTTAAAATATTAAATGGCCAAGCCTTTGCTGGTTTTGGCTCTTGGAATATATGGATTTTCTGCCTTTATATCATTGAAAATAATATAAAGAAATTTTAAAACTTTTTAGCATGTTAGTTGGACAAAACAAAAAAGATGTCTCCTTGGTTGAAGGTTGTGTAAAACAACAAGAAATTGATAAAGTTTATTTATATGAAATACTATAAATCAATGCCATTTCGTCAGGGAGCAAAAAGATCTAAATTTGGACATCAGAGGTCAGGCCTGGGAGGTATTTAGGGGGTCCAGCAGCTATCTCAGGGGAGTGTAAAAACATGAGACCCCTGTCAGTCACGCAAATACTACCCAAAACATAAAACTTATACATTATATCTTCTGAAAAGAAAAGGAAACACATTAGAAGAAGTGGCATTAGCTATTCAGAGCCTAACTTCTGCAAAAAAACTAAAACAGTCGACTTTGTATTTCTAGAGATAAGTTGGAAGTTTTCCCATTCACTTCAAAACAGTTTTATTCAGAGCCAGCATCTAGCAGTCATCAGGGAGCTGCATCTTAAGGCACTTCCACATTAATTTCAACATTCAGCCATGGTTGTTGGCACTCTAGGCTCAGTATGGCATCTGTGGACCTTGGCATTTTCTTCTTGTCCTTTCACAATTACTGAAAGCTTCCAAAGTTTCAAGTATAGCTTGTGCAAGACATTTGACTGGATGCATTTTGTCATTTTTACAAAGCATACTATCAGGGCTGCAGCAAACGATTATTTTAGCCCCTTGAAGCATTGAATTTGAATTGAATTTATTTACAACAAAAAAATTAAAAAAGTTTTTATTTGCTTTCAATCTGATGCTAAATTATTGTTCATTTGTCTATAGAACATAGAAGATATAGATTTATAGGTAATTTTCAGGAAATTCAGGTATGATGTAGGTATTAAAGGCAAATTAGCGACAACAGGCATAAACGAGAAAGCAGTGCTTGCAAAAGGTTCCTAGGTACATATAGAATATGCACAAACAGGCTTTGCAGGTATACAAGCGCTATCTCGGCTGCAGTCTGAAAGAAAGAGGTGTGATGCGAATTTGCGACAGTTGGTGTCAAGGGGTTAGTACTCGAAGCTTCTACAGAAGCAGTTAACTCACGATTGTGACGTTACAACCCAAACAAACAACAAACACACGTGTATTAGGGATGCAACGATTACAGATTTTGTTGGTACGATTATTGTCAGAGAAATGATCACGGTTTCACGATTATTATGATTATTATGCTTTTCATTAAGCACTATGAGCCTGCAGTAACATATTGTATAAGACAATATCATTACAGTGAAAAGTAGTCATTGTTATGAGTCTTGCATTGGAAGATTTTCTCTCTGTATCAGTATGTGACCTCTTGCTGTTAATTGTGTTACAAAGAAATCTACAAATCACATCTAAACATAACAGCAGACAGCAGCAGCAGGAGCCAAATAAAAAGTAGTGCAAGGCTGCTTTGACAATAGCTGCTGTTGTTTTTCACACAATAGGCTTCTCAGTGGTTGAAAATGTTAGCATCTTAATTAATTGAATTTATTCTGCTTGTCTTCTTTTTATTAATGCATCTAGAAAGTAAATTACTCTTCTATCGAATCAGAACTTTTCGGTCCTGTCAGCTCCAACAGACACAACCCTATATACTGTATCTGAGAAACGCTGACATTCAAAACTAAATTGCATGAAGATAAAACTAGATATTTGTTTGTCTTAATGTATCTGATTTAGAAATGTGATCCCACATTTGAAAACCCACGCTAAACACATTCCACATCTGTTAAGACTGACTTAGAATCATATTCCCTTCAGACAAAAGCCGATAATGACAAGAAAGTCTGGTGACACATCAGAAATAAAAACACAAAACCCATTATTTCAGACTTTCTCGTTTAAAAGCTCTAATTTCATGGTGTGACCTATTTTCCATTTTTACCATTGCATTCATTGTAGCATGAGGTAATTGTTGAGCACCAGTGTCTTCAGTATTGGATAACTGCTGTCCTGTGTTCCAGTTGTCAGAGTAGTGATGGTGTGTGTGTGTGTGTGTGTGTGTGTGTGTGTGTCTGTGTCTGTGTGTGTCCACGCAGGAGCCTGCAGGGAAGGCCCATGCTGCGGATATCTGTCACTCATGTTTTCCAAAGAGCTTATCACAGAGGGAACATTTTCTGCTTCACCAGTTATTTGAATTGAGATTTTTTTTCTGTATATCTGCGTAATACAGATTCTTACAGGATGAAATTGGCAGTGTTAATATGCAACATTATACTGTAGATATATTAAACACCAGATGAGCTCTTATTTGATGTAACAATGCCAAATTATTTTAAATTCCTCTCACATTGGTTAAAAGCATGAATGAATGGATGAGGTCATCTGACTTAAGCAAAGCAGAAGTATTTCCAATTACACCGTTATGTATTTTGAACTTTTCAAAGTTTACAGTATTTTTACCTTCATTGCAACTGTGCCATAGTTATGAAGTGTTCTCTTTGCACTGCTTCAGTCTTCTCGCAGTAGGGATTAATGTCAAAGCCATAATGTAGCAGATGGCAAGGAGATGTCTCATCTTTTTGAATTTGATGTTATTATCATATCAGATGACCAGCTGTACTTTCTGATCAACATCAAGCATATGCGGTTGCCACAGTTCTGTGTATCTGATACAGCTTTGGACTTTTTGGAAGTTGTGAATAATTTCTGGTGCTCATTCCAGGGGACTTAATTGAATGTGTAGTAGCACAACAGCATCATGATCATGATAAATTAAGCATGTGGAGAATGGTTGAGAGATTCTGTTAATTACCTACAGTACTTGTTTATAACAATTCGCTATTAGCCAAGCTAGTGTGCTGTTCTTGTGTAAAATATCAACAGTGGATAAGAGACTGTGAACAGAGAAGATTAAAATATTGCTTAGTACTTTTTTTAAGCTTATTTAACAGGTGTATTGATAAAGTATTGGCTTTTTCAAGACTTTTTTTCATGACTTACAGAAAGGAAGAAAAGAGCGTTCTGTTTGGCTGGACTGCTGCGTGGGGGCTGCTGCGCCAAAGTGTTTCCACGGGTGATGTCTTCATCACACAGAACGCTAAAACAATCAAACTTTTCCCTGGCGTTCAATGTGTTAAATATAGTTTTATATTTCCACCCGGCATTTCAAATGCTGCTTGTGTTTGTGAATGCTGCTCTAAGCATCTCTGACTTAATGCCGTCCTGTACAGTGACTACAAAGCCAGTATCAGGTTAGATTTTTGTTGCACTTTACCTTCTCTGGGCAATCGGGCAATCTGACTACTTTCATCTCTAACAACATAGTAATGTCATAATCACTAACCTGCTGCTAGATGTTTCTCTCTTTTTTACAGAAATAGTTAGTTTAATTCATTATTTCAATATGTTTTACTTGTTTTTTCATACTTCTTGTTAGTATTTTACATTAAACATAGAAAAGGAGGGCTTGTACTGTTTGAAACTCTGGAAAGCTTTTATGAATTATCTTTGCATGGTGTGCTAAGTCACATTGACTGTAGCTTAACAGCAATCACATCAAGAGCAAAACAGAAGTAACTGGAAATAATTAGTGAATGAAAAAACAGTATTCCTGTTTAAAAAAAGAGAAGCTCACAGCAGAAGAGTGGTGGTATGATTAATTAACTATATTAATATCATGTTGTAATTGTGGACTGTAGAAATGTAGATGCTTCTGAATTTATCAAGAAAACAGTTAAATATGGAACAAGTGTGAGTTTGCATTAACACCAAACAGCATCAGCAGCAAATTTAAATGGGGGCAGATTTGAAAACAGCAAGGCTTTTTACTAATATATGATGAAATATACTTGCAAATCAGGGGAAATTAGAAATAAAAGCCTTCTAACATAGCTTGTTTCTATACTTGTCTCTTTACTCTGATGCACAGCTTGCACATACAAGTCAGTTTTAATGCGCCTCTGTAATGCTCCTTGTGTTATGTGCACTTAGTTAATACAGTATGTCTGTCAGCTTACTTGTCATATAATCAGATGTCTAGTTAGTCTCCTTTCAACTTCAAACAAACCTAAAATGATCTTAAAATAAATCTTTCAAATGTGTGACAATTCAGCTGAGTCGCTCAAATGCATCTTAGCAGTGATAAAATGAACTGCTTGCAGATCATCACCGCACAAATGCATGAAAGAGGTTAAATGGTGCTGAAAGTTCACAGGGCCTGGACTTGTGAAGAAATGTCAGATTTAATGCCTGTCAATGCAGTGGCAACCCTTATTCATGATAGATGATAGGCAAATAACATAAAAGAAATATCAAATTGCATCCTGACATTCATAATATTTGTATTTTACTTCCCACTGCTGCTTAAATTCATTGCCTCACACACATTGATTTGGCCTCTGTATGCACTGGCAAGCCCATACTAATTCCTCAAGTAAGATATTCAGCCATTGCCCTTTTTAACAGCCCAAAGTTTCCTGACCAACTTCACGTTAATAACCAATCGGCCCCAGAGTACGACGTTGTGTTGTTGACTGGAATTTATTTGTCCTCCCATAAATTATTCAGTATTTTGCATCGACTAACTGCCATACCTTTAAGGTTGTGGATCCAAGACCTTGGTACCCCTTGCATGTTAATATGGCGAGACTCACAAGGTGAAAGACAATCCCAAAATGACCATGGTTTTAGAAGAGTTGTCTCAAGAGACAGAAGTTTTGTCATGCTTCCTTATTGCTCGTCAACTTTTCATTGCGCCAGGGAATCTGTACATTAATTGTTCAGTCCTGTATGTCATGCTGTAAGCCTGTTGCTGTCTGAATGGCTAAGGAACAGCTTGTTGTAGATTATTACACCGTGGTAGGCTCCTTTGTTGTCAGGCCAACATAGTGTGAGGTATCATGGCCTGTCACCATCAGGATGTCAATGCAGATCCTCAGTCCATCTGTCTATACACATCTACTGTGAGGGCTCATCCCATCCCCTCTGACACTCGATGCAATTACAAGTGTCTGCCGGAGGCATGGCAGCCCACGGCCGAGATAAAACAAGCTCTCAGTGAACCTTATTGCTTACATTCGATCTCGCTGCTAGTCAGGAAATGAAGTTGAACCCATGCATGGCAGTTGTCATGTTGTTGTGGGCACCTCAGATAGCCGTCATCTAAACTTTCGTTTTTTTCAAGGCTGCTATAGTTGGTCAAGAAACCCAAGAGACAATATGTTGTTCTAGATGAGGAGGTAGATAATTTACTGAGATTTACTGGATGTGCAGTGTGATTGAAATATTGATGATCAAATGATTAAAATAAGAAATAAGTAAAAATGAGCTCAATGAGCTGTCTTTCTTGTCATTTGTTTTATGAATCAGGAGATTGGACACACAGATTTAATATAACCGCTTGTTACTGTTTGATAAAAATAGCATATGTTGATTGAAATTACCTGAAAATTTGACCATCATTAGGCACAATTTCAGTATTGTCAAAAATGATTGTAATTATTAATGTTTAAACAAATGGGGTTGCTTAAGTTTTAATGTGTTAAGGCCATAGTGACTACACACTATCAGATACAGTTCAGCATTGTATCTGTCCACAGCTAATCTCGCATGTTACTGGACCAATGCGGACCTAATGTTTTTTGTGCACACTTGGCCGTATGTTCAAGGACTTCTCGAGGTTGCTGTGATATGAACGACTGTGTCCTGGGAGAAAGTCCTATGCGGACTTTGTCGCTCTTATACTACGTCACCTAATAAAAAAATTCTCTATGACATTTGCACATTAAATGACACACAAATAGGAAAATAGGTGTTTTGATGACATGCAAAATTACTTTGAAAAGAGATGTATGATTTTTCATACTCCATTTGGTGATACCAGGCCTGGGGGAGATGTGCACTCTTCTAGTTTCATTATGTCGCTGTTTGAACAGTGCAATCCAAATAACAGAGTAGTGTTTTATCTTACTAAGGGTGTTTCTCTCTGTCATGCACACATTAAGGGCTTTCCCATTGGCTCAGAAAATAAAACAGTTTAGTAGACTTTTTAAACGCCAGTTAGATGCTTAAGATACCACTCATCTGTTACACTTACTAATTACTCTCTCTAAAGTCAAGGTGTGGTGCGGTGAGATAAGTCAAATAAACCCATCCTAGTGGTCATCATTACAAGTGGGAGCTGAAACACAGAATTAACATCCCGTCAACCTCAATTTCGATCCTCTATATTGACCTGTTAGCTTAAACTAAGAAATTTAATTTAAATGTTTTTACTCCAAATAGCAGCTGTGAGCCACCTATTGAAAAAGCTGGACACTACAGCGAAAATATTCCTCTTTCACCATCCCCACTCATACCAGCCACTAAGAAGAAATATTCTAGGTCAGAATAATATGCCATTTTCTGAGGTCATGTTAGATAACAGATAATGTAGACTTTCAAACTTTCAAAAATTGAAATGGCTATCTCCTGCTGCCACTTGGGGCTGGAGAGTGCAAAGTTACCTACTGCAGGTCTTAAACGATGAAAAAACCTACTGATCAGCAGGTAATAAATGCTTTGGAGGAGCATTTGCACCTAAGCTTTTGCTGTGAGCTAAGTGGTGATTGAATAATTGTCCTCATGTATGTGCTGTAGTTGGAAGGTGAGGTGAGAAGGCATCAGGAGTGCAAGGAAATCACGCCTCCTTTAGGTGTGACTTTGGTTTCTGGGGTCACTGCAGTGACTCAAGCAGCTCAGAATAGAAAACATACAGCACTCTAGGAAAACAGATGATAACCAAAGATGTTAAGTCTAGGGCTGCATGATTATGGCCAGAATGATAATCATGATTATTTTGATCTATATTGAGACCACAATTATTTATCAGGATTATTCAACAAGCTCAAATCGTTAATCGTTAAAATCGTAATTGTGTAGCCCTAGTTAAGGCCTTACCCTGATCATCATTGATCATAAACAATATTTGTGGTATTCTTCTGTAAACTTTTGGTTTATTTTTTCACGTTTTGTTTTATCTGTTGAAGCAATAATGAGTTGAGTTTCCTTGTTTTTCTTTCTTCTTTCTAAACCTGCCATTCCATGAACAAAAACCCATGACCATTTGTAAAGCAGTCCAGGCCATTCCCAAACGATGCATACTCAGATACGTGCACAAGTCTCTTAACGGTGGCAATATAACAACAGTCTAAATTTTAAAACTCTTGAAACCTCATTAAAAAAAGGTGGACTTTTTTACAGGGTTGAAACTTTCATCATAAAGTCGGCTCAACTTCTCAAACATATTCAAATGGTCAACTCTTTCATGGCTTGGTCAGTTTTCTTCAAACTTACCCTTTATTTTTTTGAAAATTAATAAAATTTGAGCCGGTAATGTGCAGAAAAGCAGAATATAAATCCTACTGTTGATATTTTTGAGGCAGGATTTAACTACTATTTGAGAAACTAAGTTGGCAGACAGGGCATGTGGTAATTGTGGCAAAAACATTAAATTATTAATATTAAAAATATTTTTACCACTCTTTAGTGAAAGAGATGCATTTCAGATCTGTATCTCTGATCCAAACTGTGTGATAAATTAATAATTTCTTCAGGAGATTTCAACACATTATATTTCTTCCCGTTACCAAAAATGCACCTTTGAACTTTACCAGACATTACAGTCTCATTTAAAATGAAGCAGGATAAATTGCAAGAACAATTTTCCTTTTCCTTTAACAAAACCCCTAATGTGAGGATGAATTGTTTTAGATGTAACTTAATAAAGCTCTCTAACAATAAACACTAAACAAATGTTAAAACCTCTAAATCATGTATGTGGTGGCTGAAAGCAAACTGAAAGCAGTCCATACTACAGATTTACTACAGAACACAACCTCACCTGAGTGCTGCCCAGTACAACTACACTCTTATACTACTGATCACTGAGCAGCTCCTCTGGAGCAGCTGAAGGTTACATGCCTTGCTTAAGGGCGGCTTTATGGTAAGCATTAAGCAGATTTTCCCAAATGAGTGCTTATGAGTATGCATTAGTTTACTGATGCCATTAGATTTGAACTAAAGGCTTACATTATGTAAGTTAATGAATCTGGATATTTTAAAGATGCCTTTGATTACTTTTCCCATTGTAAAATATTAACTTTTATTGTTAGCAATGTTCTTATAGGATGTTAGTAAGCATTTATCTTAACTCAAAGGGTCCAAGTATTAGACAAATTTCAATGTTAACCTGATGATGGCAATAAAAAGTCAGAGGATCACCAAAGTTACTTCAATTCATCCTTAGGGAAAGATGAATATATGTACAAAATTTCAATTTTCTGAAATATTTGCTTCATGGTGTCACAATAGAAAAAGTAAAGAGATCACCAGAGTTGATAGGATTCATCCTAGAAGATGGGGCCTTGTATATCTGACAAAATTTCACGATGAAACATCCAACAGTTTTCGAGACATTTCACACAAAATCAAATATGTAAACCTCCAGGAGGCATAAAACAATGTTCTGTTTGTTTCCCGATTCACAGAAATCTGTTGCAATTGTTTGTTTATTGTCTAATGTCATCACAAGCACCAGACTACAGATGCAAATTCTTACTCTTTTTCCATGGTGTCGCTATTGTACCAAGTCATTGCATAGCAATTTAAAGGATCATTTCATCCAAGACATACAGTCTATTTCCACTTATCCCTAGTAGTGTTGGGCTTTGGCTTATTGTCCCGATGATTTGAGACATGCATCTTTTAAATTGCTGCTGCCATCCCAATACAGTGGAGGTCAATGAAATGAAGCTCAAAGCATTGGAAAAGTCAAGGTATCTTTCCAGAAATAGTACTTAGATAGTTACTTATAGTTACTTCAGATAATCCACAAACTAGAGCTGGAATTTCTTTATACCACTATCAGTCTTTCTGAAAACTGTGTATAATGAGGTCTTTGGATTATTCAGAGTACACAGGACATTGTTTTGAGGAGCAGAAACAAAATTAGTTTCACCTTCTCTGTATTGGGGTGACAGCAGAAGTTTGATTTCACAGATGGGTATCTCAAAACCTCTGTGCAGAAAGTCAAAACAATCTGCATGGCTGGATATTGTTAATGATAAGTGGGAAAATGTTTTTTTTTTGTTTTATGAGTGAGTTGACCTTTAATGATTTTTTACTTTTGCAAATTCACAAATCACCTAAGGCCGGGATGTACAGTATATTATGTTTTCTCAATTCTGCATGCCCTGCCAGCTCGTTAAATGTGCTAAACAAGATAACCAACAAAATTTGCAAATAATCCCCATGTGGCACAAGAACTCAGCAAAAAAGCACACTTATTCAGATAAAAGGAAGTGTCAGAGGAGCCAAAAGAGGAGGGATTATCAATTCCATCTGATCTCCCACACTCAGTCATTACAGCAATATGTTGTGTGTGCATCCCATTGCACAGTGCTTTGAAAGAATCACTTAAATTCAGGAAGATAATCATTCTTTGCCAGTTTGGGTGTAGAGGCTCTTATTATAAAAGATGATTATCCAGTAAAATGTGACATTTTCAGCAATTAGGAACATTGCAGCTGCTGTAGGGAACCTGCAATCTGCTGGTCTTACACAGCAGGCCTGACAGTCAAGTGTGGGATTTATACATTAAGATTTAAGAACAATGTGGAAAACTTGAAAAACTAACTACTATATACATCTAAACATACTTATACTTGCAGGGTTAAAAGCCTGGTGGATTCAAACTGCTGTTTTTATTTTGTTCAGCTGTGAGTTTGTCTCCATTATACAGCAATTGCAATGAGCTCTTGAGTTTTCACAGAAAAACGCTGAAGGTTGCTTGAGCAAATGGCCTTCCATATTCAAGCAAAGGACAGGTTTTGAACAAACCAGACCAGTAATTATGTATCATTTCTACCAACAATCATGTGTCTTTGTGCCAAACTGATCTCCAGATGTACAGGGTCTAACTTAGTTCTTAAGTGTTAATTAGGCTTCCACCATCAGGATACTTTGGCCCTTAACATGTCACACTGAGTTGAGAGAATAGACCTAATCTTTCTCTATCAGTATCCTCCTACTGTATAGGCTTTTTTGATTACAAAAGTAGAAATTCCTTTAACAAATCTGTAATTTTTTCACATGTATATATTTATTAATATATTGTAAATCATCTGGTGAGAAACTGTTTACACTTAATGTTTTCCCAAGCTGGATATGGTGATGACCAATTTTATCTGCTTCAAGTAATTAGAAGGTTAGTTTTTTTTCACTTTGGTCATCAATACAGAAAAGTTTATTTTTATCACAATAAACGGTATGCTGCATGCATCTAGGTTTTGTTATATCAAGCATTTACAGCTGAAAAAGAATGTGGCCATGAAATATAATGTATGGAGGAAATGTTTACAGCTGATGGTGACATAGTTTGCCCAATGTAGTGTGCAGAATGCCATAACATCTCCATCAATGAGTCCTACTGGATGTATGTTATAGAGGTTAAGATGTTTGGGGCTAAAGTTCAATTTAGTTAAACTTTGACCACACAGTCTGGTGGACAGTCAGCGTAGTGTGTGATGCTATGGCTCACACAGCTACCCAAGAAAGTGCAGCTACTCTCTGCCCTGGTAATATTGGTCTTGCTTTGCACAACATCCAACTTTTTGTCTAGAAGCCCTGTTAGAATAAGGGGTAGTACTGGAACTATTGACTGGATTTTTTTTTTTAAATAGGCTAATCCTAGTAGGATATTGGAGTAAACTGTATCATAGAATCATCACTCTGTGCAGTGACAGTCAATATAAATTACACTGCACTGAAAATAAATAGCATTTCATTAGGGCTACACAATAAATCAGACATTATCATCAAATATTAAAAGGGAGTTATTCAATGAGCACTTGCACAATACACTTGCAAATCCTGTTAAAGGCTCTAAACTGTTAGCAACATCAAATCAGGTCCCACACACATTCAGAACAGTATGAGAGTTCATGAAAGCCTTTTTCATATGTGATACTGCAAGTTCCACATCAAATGTTTGGTCTCTTGGCAGATTTTAATCAATTAAAAATGTATGAATGGTTATAAAGGTTAGATGTAGTATCATTAAAGAAAATATTTTGTAGTTTTATAAAACCTTTAATATAATATCTGAATCAGTGTTTATGAAGTACTATTAGTCTTGGTTTCAGTGAGCTTTCTAGACATTTATGCTTAAAACAACACAGCTGTGCATTTACATCTCATTAGCATTTTGATTCAATATACATTGTATTGTTTCTACAGCTTCCTGTGCATTATAATCAAAAAGGTTTACTTTAATGGCGATGGTGACTGACAGCATCAACATTAAACATTAAAACATTAACTCGGTTTTTTTTAAAACTAAAAACTCTTTGCACTTACCATCTTGTGCAAAGCAGTCAAAATCATAGTTCCTGGTTGACTTTGAACTCAGTGACTACAACTCAAGTTTAAAATGCATAAAGGCCAGAACTAGAGGGTTTCTAGATAATGTACCACAATCCCTTGTGTAGATGTGAAGAGCTTATCTTTTACATTCAAAGGCTACATGCTTCTCAATTTTTACAGTGATAAAATGGGAGGGGGCATGCTTCTGTGACGAAAGAGTATGTCAGAATGTAGCTCCAAATTACATATAATACAGTAGGGCTCTATGATATGACAATTATCGTTTATCTTGTGTCGCAAATTCCATACGTTACCGTAATATTTTGGTGAGGGACGACACTATGCACTGTGGTGAAGTTAGTTTAAAGTTGGAATTCGACGTCTACCGAATGTCCAACGTAAAACTAATATTCATGTTTTTGTCATATCGCATAGCCCTATAATATACAATCTATAGTGTATATATGTTCACTGCTGCTGCTTACATAAGCATTTTAGTAGAGGAGTGGCAGCAATTGCTTTTTTTTACTATTTCAGCAGAGATTACATTACACATCCCGCAACTTGGGTCCAGGTGGTATTGCAAAGTTGTGTGCCATGGAGTAAAAAAAAGTGCACAGAGATGGTTGTGATTATACTAAATTTTGGGAGATACACTCTCTGGGCTGCAGAGTTTCAGCTAGCGTGGAATTTTTTTGCAAACTTTTCACATTGCTCTTTAATATTAAACAGTAATGTGTATTGGGAAATGAAACAGTCCCTCACTAGCAGGGAGTCGCAAAATAACCACAAACTTATCTGAATATTTCACTGGAAGACTGTGCACCGTCAGTAATAATCGAGGATATGCATCAGTGGTTACAAATAATGTTAAAAGAGCTCCTGAAGATCAGTCTTCAAATCATTTGACTGTAAACAGCTACTGGAGGAGAAAATCCTTGTTATTTCAAACGCAGAAATGTTGAAGATGACACATTCAAACCCCCTCTTTTGACTTATAATGCCCCATTTAGCTATCAGATAATTGGCTAGTAAACTACACTAGTAAAAGTTAATAAACAAGATATTTTTCATATTATTTTACTTCAAGTCATCATGCTTCTCTCTGGTCAAAGTCAACTGAACTGTCAGGAACCTATGAGCTCATTTCCATATTGTTTGCAGTTGTATAATGACTCAAAATTAGGTTCTAATTAAATCTGAGGAATTCACACTTGAGTGCAGGCAGTGTGTGTGTCTGTATGTGCACACGTCTGAGTGTGTGTGTGTGGCGGCTGCGTCCACTGAAATTCATTTAACAGTTCTTCACAGAGGAGGCAGAAAATAATGGGTGATACACTCAAGCGAAAACACATCATCAAGGATCAAGTTTACTTTCAGCGACGGTGAATCTTGTTTATGTCAGATGTGGAGTTAAGCTGCTAGAATGATATTTGGTTTGTCTGTTTTTTTTTCAGTACCAGTGTCTGATTTTGATGTGATCACTATCGATTTAGGAGTAATTCAATGAAAATTCCGGTTGACCAAAAGCTTCGTGCGGCCGACAGTGGAATATGTCTTCTACATATTTGACAGGTCTGTTCTCAAAAAACCTTTAACAAGTTTGACACAAAGAGATTGTGTAGCCTGGTTTTAGTTGTATCGATTCTGTTATCCATGTTTCTACACCCCCGGCATTTCAAATGTGGTTTTCCTGCACTTTGTCTTATCCTGCCAGCTACTGCGTGGTGCCTTGCCTGAAAAATCACTTTTCAATAAATGCTATGTGTTGGCGCATGCTATCAATCAACAAACATGTAGGATGCAGCAAAGTAAGTACAGCAATAGTTCCTCTCCTCTCAGGCTTCTTTTGCAAACACTAAACTGCATTTACCATTATGGCTTTGTTGTCCCTTTTTGCATGAATATCACTTCTTGATGTTTGGTAATTGCACAGTAAGCTCATCTAGGCAATTTGCTCATTTAATACACAATGTAAGCATATTCCTGTAAACTATTCAGCTATATTTGGCTATACGGAGGCAGATGGTTTCATTTGTATGTGGTCGTTAAACCACATGTCCTCCTCGCTGATCGGTTATTTGAATTTGCATTTAAATGTGTTTGACCTTGAGACTTTGCACACGCTGCCTCTTCTTTGTTGCTTCACACCTTTAATTGGCTAATTATTTTGGGTTTTGTCCTCAGCCTGTTTCATTATACTTTGTGTTTGTTTTTGCTTTCTCATGTGTTGCTGGTGAGAGGTGATTAGGCAGGAGATTTGTAAGTGTCGGATTTTCTTGGTAATTTTGTTTTTAAGGATTCAGTGAGTTATCTTGCATTTCATTGGATCTTACTGTAATTTAAAGCTTGGCCTGTCCTGCTCTAAAAGACAGTCAGGTTATAAGATTAACATCATCTAAATTGACCAACTAAAGGAGATCTGTGGTTTGGTCTGTTGAAATATAACAAATATGATAAACAGTCTCTTAGAAAGTCTGCACAGAGATCATGGTGGAAGAGTTTGTGCAGTAGACCCACTGATCTCAGCATAAACACAGTACAGGTGGCAGGTAACAATGTGAGCCAAGACTGAAAATGCTGTGTGAAATTAAACCAATATTGGAGTATTGTCGTCTGTGTTAACATAGGCTTTTGAAGCTTTGGAGCTTTAGAGGCTGGCAGAGGTGCTTTGCTTGCTCATCAACAACACAATAATTTTAAGATTCTCGAACCTGTCAAATCTTAGTCACGGTAATTGACAGTTACTGACACATAATCTATTCATTTTGTGGCATAGCTGACGTGTGATGACATTTGTCTTGTGCATTAGATATAATTGCACATGACAAATCCTGCAGGAGGAGCCTGCAATGAGTAAATCTTTCTAAGTCTGCAAAGACACAGGGAAAAAAGCAGGGAGAACCCTTAAAGCTCAGTATAACAGCATATCTTTCTGAGTAACAAAGATGAAGCCATATCTAAGATTTTGTTTGATAAAACCTGCAATTCCATTTTCCAGGTTTATATTATGTGTTGTTAGACTGCTTGAGTTATATAAAGGCACTCACTGATAAAAGATAACTGTGCCAGTGAATGAATGCATGTTTATTTAGTTGAATAACTGGTCCTCAGTGCATTTCTGTTTTCTGCAACAAATTACATTTTAATTTGACAGGCTTTTCAGTCACCTTGGAAGCACTCTGGTCATTCCCATCAAGAACATAAGCATGCGGTGATTATGCCTGCGTCCTTATATGCTTAAAGGTTCCATATTATAGTCATTTCCAGGTATCATAGTTCTATTTTAGGTATCTACTAAAACATGTGTACATGCTTTAATGATGAAAAACCACATTCTTTTTCTCATACTGTTAATTGCTAAAGAACATCTACACACTCTGTCTTAGTGCCTGCCTCTTTAAGGCCCCCTGTCCCTAGAAGGCCCACTTTCTTCTGATTGACCAACTTCTGGAAGCTGCTGAGGGGCAGCAACTGGCACAGTGCTAAAACAAAGTCTGGAGATAGGTCTAGCTATGCAAGAAGAGACAGCAACCAGTGCTTGTGGCTTACACCACCTAATCCTCTTGCCGGTGTGTTGATGGCATGTGACAGCTACAATAACTTAACTTGGAAAATAGCAATATAGGGCACTGAATTTGATGACTTTACTGTTTATCAGACCACAAATGATACAAGAATTAGATTGGAAAAAGGATAGATGCCACTGGAGTAGAGTGTTTCTGGGGGCCGGGCCTCATTAATTACAGTACAAAAACACAACTTTAGCACTTCATTCACTTATTTGGGTGAAACTACATTATATTTTAGGGAGAAAACATTTTCTATGTCCTTCTGATATACTGCTCCATCTCAACTTTTGA
Source organism: Lepomis macrochirus (assembly GCA_024633595.2). Lineage (NCBI taxonomy): Eukaryota > Metazoa > Chordata > Actinopteri > Centrarchiformes > Centrarchidae > Lepomis > Lepomis macrochirus. Next base: position 8,867,409 of record JALXJV020000009.1, read on the forward strand.
AGGATACGATTGCTGATTGACAGATAGCTTTACTTGTTGTTAGCAGTTACTTAAGTCGCTAACTGCTGCTAACTGTAACTGTCGTTAGCAAGTTAGCTCAGTTAGCTCAGTTAGACTTGCAGCTAACTGTCCTATTAGCTGAATCTGCTTGGTCTGGGGGCTCAGAACACTGGGGGTGTGTTGGTGTTTACACCTATATTAAAGTAGAATTGGACTGCCAAGAGCACCGGTATTTTGAGTTCCCAGTCCGTGCAGGGTCAGCTTATTAATGGCAGCTACAGTTAGCATTGGTTTGTGGTTACTTTAGCAACAAGTAAAGCTTAACTCAGGAAGCACTTTCTATGAGACATATTACATGGATACAAGTAGACATACAACCTACAGCTCTAGCTCTTTGACAGAATGGCCGCTAGGTGTTGTGTTGTTAAAAAAGTTAAAACAACATCAAAAAAAAGTTGGACCGTGGGACCGGGTGGGCTGTGCTGAGTGTATAGCTGAGGACGGTGAATGTATAGTTGTGTCATCACGACCTTACGACTTGTTAAAAGGCACAATTCTGAATACCAGCTGTGTGCATTTCTCTGTGGATTGATTTTGATAATTTCACAGTATTTACATTGCACCTAGACCTGCTTTATAAAAAAGACATGGAAATCTCACATTCTACCGTATGGGAATGGATTTAATGCCAAAGAGCTGTCGCATCACAATAAGTCATTTTGCTCAGTCATCCACCTGGGAACAAACTATGGCCACAATGACGAGTATTTACATCCCAGTAAGCCGATGACACTGACAGGCAAACCCTTGTTTGATGAGGAGGCGTGTAAGCAATCGGGTTCGTTTTAGGTAACATAAATATTCGAAGCAGATGGAAATTAGTCTCTTGAGGATCAGTGATGAAAGCTGTTGCAATGGCTAAGTGCAGTTCAGGAGGAACTGGTCTCTGTGAGATATAGGCACATCTCTTTTTATGCCCATCATATCCGTCTCTCTCTTTAGAAGAGATCTAAACACAGATTGCACGTTTGAGGAGCTTTTCAAGCTTCCTACCTGCTTTTATTGCAGCTAATTGGTTCTTGATAGAAGGAAATACAGTCTGGCTTGTTTGAGTGTATTGCAGTGTTCTGAATATTGCTCATGCACTGTTCATATTCCAGTTCAGGTTTTTCATTGGGATGTTGTGGAAAAAGACAACACAGTCCAGATAAAGTGCTTATATGTCACAGTTTTACAAGTAATGCAGACAATTCAGCTTTTGTATTCAGGGTTTACAATAAGAAGGGTAGAGGCTTATCCCTGATACTGTAAAGTGTGTGGTCCTTTGAAGCAGCCACAGTTAAACAGAACTCTTCTTGTGTTGTAAACATGGGTCAGACTGGATATAATAAGAATTTTAATATGTTTATTTAGAAATAATCATGCTAATAAGAAGTCTTTATTTTGGCTAAAAGACAGCTATTAAAGCCTTTACCCATTATGTGATGCAAGTCTGGTGAAGAATAACTAAAATTTAAAATGTCAAGACACCTCTTCATCTTATTTCAGCTTTTATTAGACTTTTATTAGAAATCCATCTCCTGCAGAATGGCAATTTCAAGCTGCAAGAAAAGTGCTCTTGATGTTCTCTTTTAGTTTGCCGTGTTTTGTGTTATTGTGTTCATTATTGTGATTGTAAAGCACATTGTTGCTTTACATTTTTTAGGCTTTATGTAATACACAAAGTATTTTATCATCAACCTTAAGAATGCCTTTGATAGATTGGTCAAATGCATTCAGACTGAGCCTCTTCATCGTGTTTACTCTCAATGCTTCTCAGTATTAGAATTGCAAGAAAGACCATCTGGTTGTGTGGAAACACTAACCGGCTTACTTTTCAGCAATACAGGAAGATTCCAGGAAAAAATAATTAGAACCTTATGAATTGAATTTCCACCGACAGCTGTCTATTTCTAAAAGTCTCTTTTTTTCGCCTAATTACACCAAAGTTTTAATTGATGTTTTACATTCTGAAATCTAATATTTGAGGTGTATGACCTTCCAAACTTATAATACCAACTTCACAGTTGAGGTACAAGCAGTTAAAGTAGCACTGTGGAAAATGGCATTTTGGTGGCTTTAAGCTCCTGAGATAAGTAGCAGTGTGATCACACTACGTTGAATAGAAGAGGTGGAACATCAGATATAATTAGAATCATTGCTTGACTTACAAAGGTGTCTGCATTTTGATTTTGTTCAGCATTCATAATTGTTTTTAATACTTATCCAGTGATATTAATAATTACAGCTAGTAGGCCCTTGAGCTGTCATGTTTAATAATATCACAAGTACATTTCTCTCAAAACAGACATTTTAGATCACCAAATGTTCCACACTTACAACAAGCACTGTAAAGAAATGCACTAACAAACGAATGATAGATGAGTAAGACAATATATTATTTAATCACATTTCCATATTTCTATGAAGTAGGGCTATACGTTATAGTAAAAAATTTACATTGTGATTATTTTGACAGATGATGATTTGTGACACGATTAGTGGGAATGATCATTTTTGCACCACAATTTTCATTTTCAGAGATTTTAAACTATTAAAATCATGATGATGTGACACGTTTTCTTACACCTGAAGAGATCTGTTTCTCTTTCAGCATTAAATTGGAAAGAGGAAAATATTTCTTTGTCTTAACACTGCAATTCTAACAGTATGAAGAAAACGTTATCTTCCATCTCACTAATCTATGCACCACCTGATCTTGGTTTTGTGTTTTTGTATTGCAACAATAGAAGGAGCAGGCTGTTTAACAGAACTAATAGAGTAAAGCATGACCCTACTCTCAGGGGACTGTAAAGTCCCAAGATCAACAACATGAAAAAATAATGAGTTCAGCCTCTAAAAAGGCAACCACAGCAGAGAACCATAATGATAAAGGAAGCTGGGCCCGGTGTGCAATTCTGGCTGCTCTTTATGGCCAGCGTCACTTCCAGTGCAACCCACTTAAGCATTTTCTTTGAAATGACTAAATGATTAGGAGATGTACAGAGCAATACCATAATGTAACATGTCCCAATGGATACACATGGAGGAATCCAGCTCATACGACCAGCTGGTTGTATGTTCACCCGGGTTGTTTTTATAGACTTCTTGTAACAGAAATCATTTTGCTGCTGATTCATCTTATTGATTTTTGTGATTGATGTGAAGAGGTTGGTTAGCCAAGTCAGAGGTAAACCATGAGACAGAGTAAACCATGAGACAACAAAGCTAACGCTAGCTGAGCCGTGCTGCAGTTTAAAGCACCAACAAAAAGCAACATGAAAAAAACAGTTACCAACATTAAACCTACTATTGTTATTTTGTTGGCTTGAAATAAGGCTTATTTTTCACACAGTTTCTCTTGACGGTCCCACAAAATTACAACATTAGTCCAACATTGCCACAGCCTGTGTAAGTAGCTGGCAACATGCTAACTCCAAACAGGCTAAGTTGCTGAGGCCGGGGAGCGATGTCCAATTTGTGTTTGTTCTCTGACATGGTGTCAGCTGAGTAGGCTAATTGTTCAGTAAGTGAGGCAAAGCAATACTGAATTAGGTCAGGCAAGTTTAAACTGACCAATGAGAACTTGGTTGGACAAGAGCATATCGACTGTCCAACTGACCAGAAGGTGTCAGTCGTAGTGCAGGTGCATCTCAAAAAATTTGAATATCGTGAAAAAGTACTTTTTCTTCCATAATTTATTTTAAAAAGTGAAACTTTCATATACTCTAAACTCCAGTATCTCAGAACTATTAGAATTTTAGAATAAAGAATTTATAATACATAGATGTTGACCTGAAATAAACTCTAATTAGCTAATTAACTCAAAACACCTGCAATGGTATCCTGAGCCTTTAATCTCTGTGGTTCTGGTGCTCACAATGCACTTTTCCAAGTTATTAAAATATTTTGAGATGCACCTGTATGACTATGTTGTATGAATCTCAGCAGATAGGCACTGCTCCTCAAGAGCTACTGTCGCACCCCAAGTTAAGTACCAAAAGGCAGTTAATAATTTCTGGTCAATCCAGTAAATTTTGATTGGGTTTCTGAAGAAGTAGTACTCAGCATTTTCTTCCACCCTAATTAAATATAAGGTTTATAATATTTTAGGGGATTTATTGACAGATATTCAATATAGTATCCATAACTATATAGGGGCGGCTGTGGCTCAGGAGGTAGAGCGGGTTGGCCGTTAATCAGAAGGTTGGCGGTTCAATCCCCGGCTCCCCCAGGCTGCGTGTCGAAGTGTCCTTGGGCGAGACACTGAACCCCAAATTGCCTGGCTGTTCCACCAGTGTGTGAATGTTAATTTCTGTTTGAGCACTTAGGCTCAGTGTGTGAATGCAGATGTAGTGTAAAAGCGCTTTGAGTGGTCGAAAAGACTAGAAAGGCGCTATAAAAGTACGGAACATTTACATAACTATGTTTTCAGTACAAAGACCTTATATAATGAACCATTATGTACCATTATGTCTTTTATTACCTTAGATTGAGCCGTTGTTATCTACATAACCGCAGGCACCCCCTTCCATGGACGTCGCCCTGCGTCACCATGTTTCTACAGTAGCTGAAAACAGACAAACAGCGCTACAGAGCGCGTTTCGTAAGTAGGTTCTTCTTCTGCTTGTATAATTCTGGCAGTGTAGATACTGCTAGTTGCTCGTCACTACATTGAATGCGTATGAAGAAGAAGAAGAGGGAATAATAATAATATACTGTCTCTGAGAAGTCATCTGGTTCATTAGAAGTAAGAAGAGAAGTGAAATTTGGACAAATGGAGAACTACACCTATTATTTAGCACAAGCCGACAGTGTGTAGATCTTCGTCATCAAAGAAGCGATAACATGATGACGCCAGAAATGTCGGTGCAAATACAGACAGATGACTGCAGAAATAATGAGTGAATTAGTGAATTTTCCCAGATGGAAGGAGCTGATGCAAAACAAATGTTTTCAAATCGGTGCTGAAGTTGCCTGTTTTCTGCCGGACAGGTAAATTACGTTGCAACTTCAGCGATGCAAATGCAAACTGTAGTTTGATAGCTTTAGCTAGAAGCTGGCCATAACCACGGAGAGAAGTGAGGTGTTTCCCATGTCAATGTTGTGAAATATATAGTTTGATTGTAATTTCATTCACATTATTCTACAGTGTTTGTTTTGGATTTATTGTCAACAGAAATGTGCTGCTTCCATTTGTGAGATAATGAGCTGATTAACTAGAAATTAAATGGTAACGGTTTACTGCCCTGGTAGAAAAACTATGTAGTTGGATTGCAATGTCGTAATGTTAGTTATTCTCTGGGTTTTGGCTTTGTGGACATAAATGTGTTGGTTATGTTTGGGAGACAATCAGCTGATTAATTGGCAATAAAACCATGGCCTACAGCATAGAAGCTCAGATAAGCCAGCTAAACTTTACTGCCCTGGTAGAATAAATATGTAGCTGCATTGTAATTCTTAACTTTGTTCTGCCTCTGTGTCTTGGCTTTGCAACTGGACAGAAATGTGTTGGTTAGTTTGTGAGACAATTAGCTGATTAATTGGCAACTTACAGCATAGACGCTCAGATCAGACAGCTATACTTCACATTTTACTGCCCTGGTAGAAAAACTATGTAGTTGGATTGTAAAGTCAAGTAACGTTAGTTATTCTCCAGACTTTGGCTTACACAAGGACATAAATGTGTCGTTTATGTTTGTGAGACAATCAGCTGATTATTATTGGAAATAAAATGGTACAGCTGGTTCCAATCAGCCAGCTAAACTTCACATTACTGCCCTGGTGGAAAACACTTTACTGCTAACAGCGTTGCTATAACAAGACCGTGTATGGAGGAGCCTTGATCCTCACATGACAGTGCCTGTGTAAACTTCATGTATTAAGTGGTTTATAACGGACTGTGGTGCAGAAACAGTGTGTTTACATTTTCCTCTCAGTGGTCATATTTGATGCACTAGATGTGAGGAGTGAGGAGAGTTTTTTTGCAATTTTGAACCCTCACTACTCAATGTCACTGAAACTTACACACTTAACCTTTAACAGTTTTAAGTTACTGAAGCTTTTCTTTTTTTAGCCAATTTGTTTTGATTTAGAGTAATTTGTTGACACTCAGTTCCGCATTGGACCTTCATGTGATGATAGACAATAAGCTTTTAGATTTGTAAGTCTTGACCAGAGTTGTAGAGTGGTCAAGTACCACCTTTAGCAGCCTTATTAGGAATATTACCAGTAATTTGGTAGGATATTGCCTAAAGGATTGTAATTGTCTTGTTCTTTGAGTTCTTATTTTTTTTACTGCAGTACCTTCCACTTAAACAGTATAAAACCAATAATGTAACTTTTTTGTTTGTTTATTGATTTACGTTTTTCTGTTACAGATGCACTGGAACAGCTTGACTGACAGTGATGTATAGAAATTTCTTTGTGTTAGTAGTGTAAGAGATTGAAGGCTAGCCAAGTCAGACAAGCTACAAAAGTGTAAATCTGTTATAGCAAAGTGAAATACTGTTTGAACAAAAACAGGTAAATTGTTATTTTCTGCCTTTCTCTTTTAAAATGTACTAAAGGGACTTTTTCAAATGGTTCAAAAAAAGAAATAACCTCCATCCTCTATTGAATTATTCCCTGTTACAGTGGATATTTTTGCACAACGCAATGCACGTAATTGTATCCTTACAGCTTTGATGGATGAGACTCAAGAGTTAAAGTTTTATAGATTTTGTAGGTTTGTGCTGTGTTATTTTAGCAGTCTCTTCCGGCTTTCCCTGTTCTTTTGAGTAGACGGATGAAGGTAGGTATGGGCACAGTGAGGGCAATGGAGTGTGGCTTGCCTCAACCCTGTCACTTTGATAGAGTGAATACATTGTGAGAGATAATGGAAACTTTCTATTCAGCGAGGGCTGGAATAAAGAGAGCCTTCCTACTCATTCATCAACATTGATTACTGTACAGCCCATGGCCTGGAAAGAGCATGGGAGCACTACTTCTCACAAAGACTGTGCTGAATTGCAGGTAGAGGAATCAGAAAACAACAAAAGTGCAATACTGGCCTTTTAAGAAACATCACCCCAATTTGTTTTAAGGTGAAGCTGTACAAGATCTGAAACACTGAGTTTTAGGGTTAAAAGGGAGGTTGTACTGTATCGCTTTGCAGAATCAACCTGCAATAATTTTGCTACTGGTATTGATAGTCTAACAGGGTGCGTAGCTAATATTTTATTAAACGTACACATGCAGCACACTTTTGCCTTTAGGGACCACTAAACACGGAGACTGTACTTACATGATACATGATATTAGCACTTCACCCCAGAGTGATAGCTGCTCTGCTTCCTTTCACTTTGGGATCTTGATAATAATATTACATTAAGTTGTTAAGACAGCTGGCCTCAGAGGACATTTTAACATGCCACTCTGTCTTTTCAGGATCTGTAGTAGATTTTTACACGTTAACAGGGAAATATGTCTGACCAAGGTCAGTGCTTAATACCATAATTTAGCAATCTTTTAAACCAAAGGTTCATTTTTTAAAATTATTTTTATAACTCCATGCCGGCAGTAGCCTTGGCCAGCGGTATTATCTTTTTGGGTTGTCCATCAGTTCCTCCATCCCATTCTTGTGAACACGATACCTCAGGAACACCTTGATGGAATTTCTTTAAGTTTGGCACAAAATGAACTAATTAGAATTTGATGGTCAAAGATCATTTTGACCTCACAAAACATGTTTTTTGTTGTAAAATTTTTTACCATATTACTAGGTACGTGACTATCTCCACCATTGCGGCTGCCATCTTGGTTCCGACATAGACATAACTCGGGATTTTCTCAGTCGACTTGCGGTGTTATGAAAATAATTGCTCCTGTTGGCTTGTTTTTTGCGGAACTTCCAGGTTCTGATTTATTACACCACCAGAAGAACCATAGATACCGCCTCGTTTCAAGTCTCCGTCTTTCCCGTTTTGTGAGTGGGCCAAAGTTTGTCATTCACAAAATTGTCTCATTTTTTGCTGAAAATGAGTAAAAAAAATCTTTAAACTGTATTAGACATTCAGTTTAATTGCTAAACTACAAGTAAACAAAATTTCAATGAATTTGAACGACAACCTTGGAAGTTTTATTGCCTGCAAAATCTGCTTCGATTGACTAAGAACGTAAGAAGCAGCCAGCAGAGTGCGCTATAGCTGTGCCGTAGGGTCACACCTTTTGCTTTGACTTCAGTGGAAAACAGAGGACAAAATAAAGTGACTATGTTTGGCTTTCAGATGATCAGTGATGTGCGATTATTGAACCTATAAACATGGTGTTGGTATTATTTTAAAGGCTTTTTTCAAGCTCTTTCTATCTGCACAATTTGTTTTAGAATTTAACCGTTCTGAAAATTTTGCTCACATGCCTAATATTACACAGCTAGTCGGACAATGAATTGGTGACACTTTTGACTCAAAGATGAACACCACTGTGACCTCAAAATAACCTTGACAAACACATTATTGGCCATAACTCAAGAATTGTTGTGGTAATTATGACAAAATATCATACAGATGTTTAATAGGATACTACAATGAAGTGATGACATTTTTTACCCAAAGGGTCAACTTCATAATATCTTTGTTTAACCATTATTCAACACCATAACTCAGAAACAGAAGGGGAGATTGTGACCATATTTCACAGTTGGTTGGACTCTGAATAGGCGACACTTTTGACTCAAAGGTCAAAGGTTACCTCAAAATAGGGTGTTTAATTTAAGAATGAATTGGCTGATTCCAGATTTCACACACATGTTGACTGGAATGACACAATGAGATAACAATTAACTCGCACAGTACGGGCTTTCCCCCATCCTGTCTCCTTCCCGCCTCAATTTTTTTGTGGAGCGTCAGCGGAATCACATGACTGCAAACAATGTATTGGAATGTGCTTAGGTAGTCGTCATTCAGTGAGTGAGTGAGTAAGTTAGCTAACAGCTCATAGAGAGGCTTCACATTAAAAAATGCCAGGAGAAAACCAAACACCACAATTTTTGTAGCTATACTCTATAGGAAAGCATCTTTATACAGTAATTAAGTACCTTACAGACATGTATGTAAACTGCAACTTGACTGGTTAGCAGAGGCATTCAACCGCCAGGTGGTACTTCTAGTTTTAAATTATACCCTTTTAGTCTAATCTTTTTTACATCATGTGCTGCAAGCAAACTTCCTTGTTTGCAGGATTCACCAGCATAGATAATTAATATTTTTTTCATTATCAGTTCTTTTTCAGTTAATCGTTAGGCCCATAAAATGTTGAAAAATTATTTAAAAAATGAATAATTTTTTCATGTTCCTAGAGACCTAGGTCTTCAAATTGCCTCCTTTTTTGATCAACCGGCAACAAAACACAAAGATACTGAACTTACAGAAAAGAGTTGTTTTCTGTCGATCAGTTAATTGTTGCCGTACTATTTTCAGCTGCAGGTGACACAGTTTAGAAGCATTACAGTACATTTTTAATGTACCTCATATTTTGTAGGTGCAACCCCCGTTTTTTCTCTTCAGTGGGACTTCTTTCAAGCAAATCGGATAAGACGGGGTGTATTCAGCTTCTTTAGTCGTGTGTGGAGGGTTTGCAGTCTGAGCTGCTGAATGTTGAGCACTTCAAGTTTCAAGTGACAATCAGAAACAATCCTAAAACATGTTTTTCTCTGCTGCTTGATGAAGCTAAGGCTGCAACGATAATTGTTATTATATTATGAGCCGCTCAGTTTGCTTCAACACACTCCAGTGGTGCTTGCTTGTCAATATTTTCCCTCCTCCACCTCCCTGGAGCAGGTACTGTATATTGCTCACCTGATGGTTGAGCACCTTATGTTTTGCACCTCATATAGAATCTGTTCCGTCAGCATTCCTCAAGTGTCATGTCGTATCACACCACAAGTTAGCTATCACCTTAAAGCTGTGGAAGCTTATTCATTTGTTTGGACCAGAGACTGAGAGAAGCTAGACTGCTGGCAAAGACTGCATTAGTGGGACGCCTCCTTAAGTCCCCCTTAAGGAAGATGTTTTTCATTTTATATCCTGTAATATCCATTGGAAGTGAAAACAGTTGCTCAATTTAAGAACAGTGTAAGTTGGGAAACATGAAAAAAGATAATGGTATGTTGATTTACACATTTACACCAATAAACCCCAGTGGCACACAAGGACTCTACATTAAGGCGGTTTGTAGCAAGCTACAATCTTAGGAATAGCTATTTTCTATAAAGTGGCAGTTAGCTCGATAACAAGCCCAGCGTGTTAGCTTAATATCATTTCACTACAGTTGTCTGGAGCATTGGAAGGTCCTGTTTTGCCACGGCTCTGTGGCCAGAGGCCTGTAATGCATACTGAACAATTCTGAGAACAACATTATGAACAGAAATTCAGGCAGAGCAGTGAATTAAAACAAAACACAGAAGCACCATCACTTCTGACTTTTCAACATTTCTTGATAAAGGATGTATATAAAAACAGACATCAGACACGAAAGCTGTCACGCACACATAACATCACATGCGTATGGTCGAGCCTGATAAAACCAAATAAATGCTTGTCAAACTGCTGCATTATTACAACTCCGGGCGTTGTTGTTTTTCTCACTCACATGTTCTTGGACAAATTGAGGTACAGTACTTGTTTATTCAACATTTACAATGCAATTCTTGCTTTGACAGATATAATTACACACTGCAGACAGGGACAAGAATGGATGAAAGTTAGCAAAATAAATTTCTCCCCTCATGATTCACTGCATGCAGCTAAATTTCAAGGTTTCAGATTCTGCGAGGGGAAAGCTTTCTAGGTGACATGTCTTGGCAGTAATGCTGCCGCAATAGCTTACAATCAGAACAATAGGAAATCTTGCTGAATAAGCTGTCATGTGTTCATAGGAGAGCAAGACCCGTCTGAACCTCTTCAGCTTGAAGTTGGCCAATTGAAAACCCTTTCAGTTCACTCAGATTTCCAGACAAGCTTTCTGAGGTGCTTTTGCTGGTTTTGATATGTATGGAAATCTCAAAGCAGCGAAGTTAAATAACAATGGCAGCTACATAGAGCTGAATATTTTTTCAGTACATTGGTTAATCAATTAAAAAGTGTAAATTCATTAAATGATTGCACAGATTTATCTTAGAAACTTTAGAAATCGTTGATTTATTTGTTAGTGAAATGTCTGCACTAAACCTAAGCTAGGCACGAGTAAAATTCAGCAGTAGGTGCCTTCGGCAGGTAAACAAAGACGAATGAATGAAAATGATGAGTGATCTCTGTTACAACAGCTGGTATTAGCATACAGTACATGCATTGGCCTGATTGGTTTAACTGCTTAGCATAATGCAAGTATTGCAAGGTGGCAATTCCACAGGGTGAAATTGTTTTAGAGGAGATGGCGGCCAGATGTGTATCACCAAGGATGGTGCATATGCAGACTTAAATATGGCTTTCTGCAAAGTGGGTGTCAGCTCACTTGCATAAGCACTTCCACACAAATACGAAAATGGGAGCAGAAAAGTCACAACATAACAAGTACTCAACTAGTTTTTGCTAAAGTTTTTAATCTCAACCACATACCTTTAGTCGGAACACCAGAAGCACTCTCAGCTTGTGAACTGTTAAGCCAGATCACTCAAAATTTCTCTTCAGCACCAGAATACTATAGAGCTGGATTTTTCCCTGCTAGCTTGTGATGATGCTGTGATATCAAGACACAGGACCAGAGTGAGATATCTTGCTTCCTCCTCATCTCTACAGCTTACGCTGTGATGAACTTATGAAGGCTTATCTGACTTACCAGGATATAGAGATCAACTTGCAGACTCAGGCACAATGACAAAAAAATTGCATTTGACCTTGAAGGTGGTGGAATTTGGCTCAATACAACATGGAGTCAAATCCATTATTAGACCCAGATCAGTCTTTAGAATTAATATATACACCAAGGTCACACAAAACTGACCATTTTTAGCATTACTTTTTATTTGACAAGCTTGTGTTTGTTCTGACACAAATGTATATTAATACTCTTACTGCATATTATCTCAACATGGTATATCAAAGGTTTAAAGAGAAAAGAGAAGCATGTTTTCCAGTAGCATATGAATGGGTATGCTAGACCTATCGAATTTCAGCAGGCTATTTTGCGGTTGATAAACATGTTGGATACTGGGTGGGAAGACAAATATGTCCTTCACACAGAGGATTAGATATTATCAGCTTGTGTTTCCCACAGCTAGCCCAGCCCACTCAGTGTACACCTCAGGACTGCATAGTTAAGCAAACAGAGAAGCCTGGACTCAGGCGCGGTCACAGGCAGCGTGATTAGGATGAGCAAGGAGGACTCTGATAGGCAGGGAGAGGTGTTTATATAGCCTGTTTTTTGAAACACTCTCAGATCATAGCTATTTTATTGATTAGCTTTTACTTTACAGGGGATAACTGCTTAATTATTCAATGAGAGTGCCGCCTTCATTTTTGTCAATATCATAATGCAGATGCTGCTGGTATGGTTTTCTGCTGTAACACTGTTTTTTTTATATATCTATATAAGGAAAAGGCTGGACTGTAGGACAGCACAGAAGCACTAATCATGGCGGCACCAGAACAGGCACTCAGTACAAGATCAATAGAGGCTGGGGTCTGCCACACCAGGCAGGAACCCCAGGTGCAGACTGTGTAAGGATGCCCCTGAGACAGTACAGCACATAACAGCAGGGTGTAAGATGCAGGCAGGAAGTGCGTACATGGAACGCCATAACCAGGTAGCTGTCATAGTGTACAGGAACATCTGCCATGAGTATGGGCTGAAAGTCCCAAGGTCAAAATGGAAGACACCTCCTAAGGTAGTTGAGAATGACCGAGCTAAGATCCTGTGGGACTTCAAGATCCAGACTGACAAACTGGTGATGGCTAACCAACCAGACATCGTGTTGATCGACAAACAACAGAAGAAGGCAGTAGTGATAGATGTGGCAATCCCAAGCTACAGCAACATCAAGAAGAAGGAACATGAGAAGATTGAGAAATACCAAGGGCTGAAAGAGGAGAAAAGATGTGGAAAGTAAGAGCAACAGTGGTGCCAGTGGTAATCGGAGCACTGGGAGCTGTGACCCCCAAACTAGGAGACTGGCTACAGCAGATGTGTGTGTGTGTGTGTGTGTGTATTGTAATATGTATATATATATATATATATATATATATATATATATATATATATATATATATATATATATATATATATATATATATATAATATACTATTTGTAGTAACTTACCTTGTTTATTATTTCACAGTTTTAATTATACTTCATTCTCCATCTTAAGTGTGACTCACTTAATGAATCCTCCTCCTTCAGTTTTCTTCACACTCACAGACCTAACGTACCTCTGCTGCAAACATTTTTTCCATCAGTAGTAAGCAGATCTGTCACACAAGGATGACAACGGAATGAATTTGCAACTGCATGACAGCACGCTGTATAATTAACCTACATTTTAATCGTAGTTTTCACAATTAGCTAATCGCGTTGTTTTAAAATCACAATTTCGATTTGGAAACTTGTTCAGCCCTAGTCTTCAGTAGTGTCAACTGGCATTGTGCCTCCCTCCATGTTGTTAGTATTATTTCCACCCATGATCTATCATGGCAACAGGTGAGCCACTTGTGGGCTTGTTAATGACACAGCCTATCAAACAACAGAAACCGAAATCTGCACCCTGTGTGTTCACTGCTGATTTACCTGGTCCGTGCTTGTAAAATATTCACCGCGACTTGCAACATCATAGGCTACCAAGTTTTTAACCTAGTGAAGTCTGAGCGCGTGAACCACATGCACATAAGGCGACCGCTATCGTGCCCCAGATCTCATCGTCCATCTCAATGTTTCAATGTAGATGTTATCCAGTGGCTGAGTGCAGACAAAGAGGGAGGGGCGGGGCTGCACGGTGAGGGAGAGGGAGCAAACCCTGTCAGCACTACAGAAATATATTAATTAATTCAACATGAAACTATACCGGTATAAATGGTATGGTATAATTTTATATCTCTTTTTGAAATTATAACGGTAGCCTTTTCACTAACTGTTAATTGACCTCGCAGTAAACTGCTAATAGGATTACCAAACACCGAAACTGCGAGTTTTTTTACATTAGTTCCGCTACCATGTAATATAATAACAAAAATAAAAGGCAATCATACAATAGTTAAATTACAAACATTTGCAAGAGGGTGAGAGTGATTAGGTCTTAATTACCCACCCGGTTACAGTTCACCTTTAAAAAGAAGCAGTCAAATGTTGCATTAGTCAACCACTGGAGGTCCTTCAGCATGCAGTCATAAATGTGCATAAAAAAATGAGGCTTACTCGACAATGGGTCCTGTATTATGCGAGATTAGCAGTGGACAGATACACAAACACACGCACACACACTCACACACACACGACCAAATGCCTGACGGAGATGATAATTAGGGAATCAGATTACCTGAATGATGATGTGTGACACAGGTGATAACGAGTCTAAACTTACTGCAAATTTACTATACTAAAGCTTTGTTTCTGCAGGCATAACAGAAGGTACACCGCAGTGCTTTCTTCCTTTCTAATTAAGTTTGTTTGTTGTGCTGGGATCTAGGGCTTGCTTGTCATGACCACCCACTGGAAATGAAACTTGTCATACTTTCTTCAATGCCACATTCACTTGATGAGATGAGCGGACGTAGGTGCAAAGACTTACTGAGATAAATCTGTCTGAACTCTCCCATTATGTGCCATGTGGGACGGAGAGATTAAATCTGCTGTTGACTCGTGGGTTTATCAGCAGTCACATTGCCCTTGGCGAGGCCTCCTGTTGCTTGACTTAAGCACCGCTTGTGGCCATGTTTGTCTTTCTTGAAAAGATATTAGCCTTTATAATTGAGATGGGAGAGTTTGCATCCAGGGCTTGATGTCCCATTTTGAGGCTATTTCGTAGCACTCCGCCGTGCAAATTAAGTTAATTTTCTGAATGTAGGATTGCAGCCATCATGAGCACTCAGCTTTCAAGCTTTGTGTAATACATAATCAAGTTGTCCTAAAAAATGTAAAAATGGCTATTACATACTAATTTATTATAAAATGACAACTGATCCATAATTTAAAAGGCTATGGGGTTGTCAGTTACTGCAAGTTTTCACAGTTTGTCTTCTATCAGGTTTAGATTGCTGTAGTGTTTGTGTCAACATTTATTAGATCAATATGGACACTGACAGATTTAGTTCATCTTAGAAAATCAACTTAACAGTTTTTACATGATCACATTTTTCACATATCCTGTTTCGACCAGCTATAGTCATTTAATCGCAGAAATGATTGCCGTTGATTAGAGTACAACGCTGATATTAGTTGTGTTGGCAGACAACAGATGATCTCTGTCTTACCTGATTGTGGGAGGCTTATATAAACGACCCCATTATAATCAGGGAGATTGAGCAAACTTTAAATTTGTGCTGAAGCTAGAAGCTCTGTTTCTATTAAGTGTGCAGTTTGACCTGAAAATCACAAAAATCATGCTTGGAGGGCTCTCAGAAAACTCTGCATAACATCTTATGTAATTTAAGGAAGGCAGCTCCTCTACAGCTGAGGTGGAGTTGTAGATCTTTATCAACAGAAATGAAAGGAATATGACTGTCGTCAGACAAGCAGAGCTGTATGTTTTCTTATCTTTATTAAAGCACGTAACTGTATAATACTGATAGACATTGCAGCCGACAAAACACTACTTAAAAAGTACAGTTTTAATTGAACCAGTAAACCTTTGAATAAATTATTTCAGATTGAATTGTTTCCTGAAAATAGAACAATGGGGCAATGCAGTAGTTACATGATGACTCTAGACAAACGTGCTTGCAATGTGTGTATATTTACATGACATGGTGCAGATTCTTGTACATTTAAGTGACTGTGACTTCACAAAGTCTTGTGGTAATCAAAAGATATATTTCTTCGTATTTCTTATTTACCTCTTCGTTCACAGCATTCCCTTGGTGGAAAATTAATTGGAAGAAGTTGCTTTCACACTTACTGCCAAATTCTTTGGCATTGTGAGGAAGAAAAAGTGAGAAAAAAAGACGTTCTTCAGCCAATTTTGGTCAGTTATTTTACAGGTGTAATAATTTCTGAAATTCCCCACATACTGGAAAATGCAAAAGTCATATCATGCATTATGATGCCCTTATAATGACATTTAAATGTACTGGAGCAGAGCTTTATATTAACTACATAGGCCTAGTTACTTAGTTAGAACAGTGCCATAACCTCTTCATGATAGATTAATGATGAATTATTTTGTTATGCTGTTGTGATGTAATTATAATGATATTAACTCACTTTAAACTGTGTTGTAAAAAAGTGCTTTTACATAGACCTTTATTTAAAGAGATGATTTAAATTGTACTGTGAATCATCCATCCATCCAGCCATCCATCCATCGTCAACCTCGTCAATCCTGTGTACAGGCTCGCGGGGGGCCAGTCCCAGCTTACATCAGGCGAAAGACGGGGTACACCAAGACAGGTCGCTAGTCCATCGTAGGACACTGTAAATCATTTATTTACCAAAATAATTTTGGGTGCCCCTGAGGGAGGAGTAAAGTAAATATTTTCACTGGCACTAACAGGATTTTGCTGATAGAAATGTAACATGCTAATTCATTAGTAGATGCTAAAAGATGTACAATTTGGAAAACATGGACCACAGAATTGTTGCAGTCTAAAGTGGTTAGTGGATGTTTGTACACAGCACACATTGTGGAGCCGCAAATGTCTTTCCTATGACACCTGTTAGGACTTCAAGTCTGCTGTTCTAACATTAGTTGAATTATTTTACTTAAATTGCCACAGTTTACTGGCAGCCCAGTGAAAAGGCAGACTGTTCTGATTTGAAATCAGTGTGCAGAACACCACTCTATATTTTCAGTTTAGTTATCCAACTTTAGCAACATGACATTACCAAGGCAGAGAGTTCAGCCTTGAAGGCTCTGCTTAAAGTGTTTTATTATCTGTTTTTATCTATATTTTGCCAGTGTCTAAAACACATGCCAGAGACAGCATCTGTACCATTTTAGATTTGGTGCCAGTGGCTGGCTGTTTTGTTACAAAGGCACTAGAGCTGGCCATAGTATTACTGCAGTCCTTTTTAGACTAGACAGATGGATATGAGTCATAAGATGAAGATTATGCCAACCAGTGGTCGATGAAATGGCAGATGGGTGGGAACTTGCGAAGCATCCCATTAGCTATGTGGTATAACCGTTATCTTCCTAATTACTTTTTCACTTTGGGATCGTTAGAACTGGATGTCATCATTTTTAGCTAAGAGGTTATAGGAAAAATGATTGACTGTTGGAGTCATTGCTTTCTGTAATGCAACTCTATTCTTTTAGATAACATTTGAAAAATCCATTCCATCATGGTCATAGGAAGTTGATTATGGCTTGACATACATTACATTTTTAAATGAGACTATTCAAGTTAATGAAATAAATATAGTAATGCTACAGTAATAAAGCACATATGCACACATTATCAGCATTTAAATGATGTAAGTTTAAAAATCCTTTTGGATTCCTTATTCAATTATGGCTGCATTGTCAGGGGCCATGGGGAAATGATACTCCACTGATGTTAAATAATTAGATTAGGACAATAATAGCATTCAGTATATTTCTTTGTCCTCTGTGGCAGATATTTAATAGGAGTTGAGACCCTACCAGGCCATTAGCCAGATGGGTCAGAGCAACTTAATCTCCAAACAATGTCTTCAATGGAGCAAATGACCTAATTAGCTTCATAATACAGGACATACCACATAGTGACTCACAAATGAAACAATTAAATTGTAGTTCTCTATTAAGTGTAATTATACATGTTTTAAGTGACAGCAGTAAAACATACAAGTTGACACACCATGCCAAACAAATTACTCTAAAATATAATGAAGGTGTTCTTAGTTATGAGGAATATTCTGATTGATAATTTTTTTTTTTTTTTACAGCTGTTGACCCTTTTCACAAACTCAAGAGACAGTTGTGGATAAAAGGCTCTAAAATAAATCTTTCCTCTCCAGTTTTCTCCTAGATTTGAATACCAAAAACTGATGAAGAGGTGATAACCTGCTCAGTTAACCTCCATTCTTTTTGTTAAGTGATTTTTGAAAAGTCTATAAAGCATCTCAAACCCCCGTAGGGGCCATCATGGAGTTCTGCTCATCTGGCAATGTAACATGGATCATTTGTTTTGAGATACAACTGATTAGCTTTTATTTACTGAAATTCAGTCTGCTTTGACAAGCTGCTCAGTTGATACAGGAAGTACAGTGTAATGTGCTCGACAAATGGTGGGCGACAGAAGACAAAGCCTGCTGAAACACACCACCCCCATGTGATGGACTCGACAATCGGCTGGCGAAGAATGGCATTCCAGAGTGGATCACTGTTCTAGTTGAGCTTGGTGAACAGCTTGGTGAATGGTTGTCTTAGAAAAGGAAAGAAATTTCATTACCTTGTAAGGAAAGTATAGAATGTTTGATTATTAAGATTCTGTACATAATGAACATTTAGATCGGTTGCTGTGTTGTAACACTAGACAGAAGAAATTGGGCAAACATAATCAGCATTATCTTCTTAGTAAATATAGCCAGCACTTGTGGGTCAATATCAGGCACAAATGATAAGAAGTTGAAAACTTTTCTGCTTTTTTAGATTGAATTGTAAACCTGCATATTGTGGGAACATTCCAGAACATGAAAATTTGTGAGATCCATGATCTTGAGAGACTCTGCTCTCAAGATCATGGATTTTTTTTAGAAAGTTGCGTGGCGCTTTGGAGAGCCCCCAGCTGTAGTAGAGCATAGATCATGATCATATTCATCCAGCCAGACAGAACGATCACGAACCGTTCACAGCGCGTCGGCCAAACTAGCGACACAGCTAGTGGCCCGCTGCGTGCGGTGATCGTTCCCTCTGGCTGGATGAAGTCTGACACTCCTGAATTTACCCATGGATCCATGATGTTAGAGAAATATAAAAACTAATGACAATGAAGCATGCTGTCAATATTTTAGAGAATCCCAAAATAAAGGTCATGCTTTCAGGGGAGCTGATGTCTCATTTAGGGGAGCTAAGCTCCCACGTAGTTCGCACCTATATAGGCTACACTTTGCTGTATGAATGGTTGCTTTTTAAATCGTCCTTATGTGAAAGGTTTTGGCAAGTTATTAAAAAAAATCTTGTGAATTGTTCTTACAGGTTTTATATAAGGCCTTTTCATACTGTTCGCTCTGCGCTTATCAACTGACAGGCAAACAAACGCTCCGCGAGGTAACCATGGCTACGGCTTCTGTGTGACTTACGCGATCCTGTGAAACTGTCGCGGTCGTTCACATCTCACGCACACGCCCGCCCGCTGCTGGAGTTGAAATGTCAAACTTTTCCTACAGTTTATCAATAGACAGTGACTGATAAGCTGTTTGAGCTGAGTTTCCTGAATAGCCTAATATAACTGTTGCTTTAACAGTCAGCCTTCCAAGTCTTAAACAGGCAACTATCATAGGCTAATCTATTAACTTCTACTGAATTAATTTGAAAGTTAGTAGTTATATTATTTAGTTATAGACTTAATTATTTCATGTTGCATGTTGCACGTTTATCTGTTGAAGTTTGGTAAAAATGAATACAAAATAGGCCTAATTATTATTATAGAGAGGTTGCGATGGAGCAGTGGATTAGACACTTGTCTTTAATTCCCAGTGCAACACATCCACTAAATAACTTATTGTCAAGCCTAAAATGCCTAAAACAACCTCAAGCTAAATTTTGAAGCTGATAGCTAAATTTGAGGCATGGAGTAATTCATAATCCGAAAAGTTGATTATTCTTTTATAGAATTTTTGATAGTTTATTTGACTATAAAGATAGTTGTTAGTTAGTTAGTAGACCTAATGGCTGTATGCAAACTTCAGAAGCTGCAGTTTCATGGTATGTGTCTTAGACCACTAGGGAACCAGGACACCCTGTTTTTTGCCCTTGTTTTATTGAAATGAATACAGGAGAGGAGAATTGGCTTACTGTGTCTGATGCTTTAATACCCCCTTGAGTTAAACGTGCCACAGACATTTTACTGAAACACATATTTAAGGCAATATTCTCAAACAATAAACATTTCAACTCAAATACAGATCAAGTAGTGAACTGATGCAACTTTTTTCCAGATTAGCAAATGATTTACCATCAGCTGTCTTCCAAATCAGGTCAGCTGTAATTCAACTGGAGTTATCAAATTATATCACTGGAGGTGCTGCAGTATTCACCTGTTCTGTAAATCTTGAGAATGCACGTCATCATAAAAAAACAAGCAGTGAGGGAGGGAAAGTGTGTCTGTGTCCATGCCTGTGTATGTGTGTGTGTGTTTGCAGCTAATAATCCAGCAGCACACAATGGCTGTGATGCTGTCTGACAGTGGCTCTGTCCCATTTATGTTCATGGGGGATTGTGGGAATTACACATCTTTACACTCACCCAACAAACACCCACAGCCTTGTTTGACATCACCTCATGCGGCCCTCTGTTAGTTATGAATGAATTGTGTTTAACTGGGGTAATGGTGGCTACATTTGTGAAGAGACATTATTGGGCCTTGCAGGCAACCTGGAATTTCAGAGGAGGTGTCATTTCCTGTTGAAGTGGCCGTTGTGAGATGGTTTTGATGTGTCCCTGTGGCTGCTTTTGTGGTTTGTCTCTGTCGCTTGGTAAAATCACAACAGCAGCCAAAAAGTAAGTTAGGCTTTAATTTAGGTTACTTGAAATCCACTAGGAAAATGTAATTGACTTATAAATACACGTGTACCAGACCTGCAATCTGGAATTAAAATAATTTTGTTGTTTTGTAGTGTTTTTCTCTTTCTCATGAATAACTTGCTGGTTACAATGTGACATCATGGCATGGTGTTTCCTTCATATACTGAAAGCACATAAAAGTCACATTCATTGCCAAGGCATAAATTTAAGTGTGAATGATTGTCTGTTGAGGCCCTATGATTAACTGTTGAGCCATCCGTTTTGGCCTTTTGCACAATGTATGCTGGGATTATCTCTGTGACCCTGAATAACAATAAGGAAGTGAATGAATTATTTACATTTTTATTTAATTTTCCCATCTGATTGAACCAGCTACAGTATGTATAAACTAGAGTGTATTTTAGATGTGATGCATTGTCTTCGCAGTGAATGATGGGGCTTCCCTTTTTATCCCATTAGCCAAAGTCCGTGTCTATTGCGTCCTCTGTTGGCAAGTAAGCTTCTGGGATTTTTGTCTGCCTTTTGTCGTACTTCAGCTGTTGGATATTGGTAAAATCAGTTGCTGGCCCTGTATGAAATAAAACAATTGTGCTTTAATTGTATGTGGAAAAAAAAACAGCCGTTGAGGTGTGACCAGAGTAGAGTTGAAGTACTGACATTAATTCGGGTCATTTTTAGAGCTCATTTAATTGGGTTCAATCTTTATTTGTGAATGGTGTGAAAGAATAATATACAGTATATTGTTACCTGCAATCAGCGATTTATTTCAAGTAAACACAAAATACAGCTGTTGATTGTTCTTTTTTGTTCTTTTAAAGAGAATGTCTTAATTCAGTGTTAGAGGTTATTTTCACTGTTTGAATTACTTGAAAATCAGTATCCTTAAAGATTATTTTCTTCATAATGTAATCTTGCTTGTTTGGAATAATGCCATTATTTCTTCTGCCATGAAAAAAATGCTGTGATTGTCACGCTTATGTCTGTTCAGATTCCACAGTTTTTTTCAATGTTTTTTTTTCATTACATCCATGGATCATAAGTTGTTTATTTATTTATATATTTTGAAAACAAGATCCATTTGTTTTGACAGATGCTTGTTCTGGGGCTGCGGCCAAAGCTCAGCTTGATTTTCTGGATTGTCACACAAGACTTGGTGGTTTATACTTTGTTGTCAGACAAACAAAATTGTTCATTTGGCACATTGGTGAATAATTATCTCTCCTCAAAGAGATGTAATTGTTGAACTTGTTTTGGTTGGGGGCTGAAAATGCTGGACATTGATTTTTGTTTGGAACAGTTCTTTGGCCTACTTAGTTAGTTTGGCTGTCACATAAAGCCCAGATGTAGTTCTAGTGCTGTTTTAAAATACTGCAGAAGGCTACTGCAGAAAGATGAATTAAGGTTGGATTCCAGGGATATTTGGATGGTGTAATCACAAGAATAACAGCAGCCATATTTTGGAAGATGGAAGAAGTTTTCATTTGCTTCAGGCGCAGTGGTTTAGTTTATGTGTCTGAGCTGATGTTGTGTTTTGAGCAGAAGAATTACTTGTGGGAGATTTAAGCCGGCCGATCAGGAATCCCTTGAGATTTGACAAGTCATGCCCTTCATGCAGTAGCTGTTAATTATGTGTTTAATCGTTTAGGATGTCTTTACTTTCAATCTTAATAACTCACCCTTTCCCCTCAAGCACTTAATAAACGCAGCAGATTAGCAATCATGTTTGAAGGTATATCTCTAAAGGTGACCACAATGTCATTTTTACTGGGCATAAAAACTGGTGCCTGGCAGAGATGTTTTTGCGAGCGTATAATGGAGTCAAAATGCATGTGATTTGGAAAGGTAAGTAGAATCGCATCTATTTACTGTTGCTGCGACAGCCCCGAGTGATCAGATTTAATCCTTGCAGGTAGTTAATAAGCTTTTATCACTGAAGAGGTTTGTTCCTTTCTTTGTGTGGGGATGGAGCTGTTAACGAACATACTGCTCTCTTCGCTGACAGGTGTGTTTATTCAACTGTTTAACGTCAATTCAAAGGTCCTGCCTGCTCTAAAAGCCCTCTTTAGGGAGCAACAATGCACAGATGATGCTGGGCTGATTGAGCCTTGAAATTTGAAAGCTAATTCTTATTAATTTCTTGTTTTAATTTTTTTCTGCAATTAATAATGTTCCTTGGTTTCTCAAAAGTAAGATCAGTTTTATTTAGTCAGGAGTGTTATCTTCACAGTTTACAATCTAAACTAAAATTCAACTTTACCTCAGAGGACACCCAGAAAATGTGCTGCAGACTCGGGTATGCCACATTTTTCTGCCCACCATTTTTGGATTGAATGCTGCTTCATCGCTTGAGCTTTATTTTCCTAGCTTTGATAACGTTGAATTGTTGCAAATCTTTTTATCCACACAGATGTTTGCAGCGGTAGTTAACAGTTCACACAGCCCTGCTTCGGTAGCTGGCGTTACCTCTGAGGACTGGTTCAATCACAGGAGGCTTTCATGTGTCAAAGAATTTGAATAGTGACCTCTGTGACTCTGTGGGCACACTGGAGATGTGTTCTGCAGGTTGCAACGCTAATCTTGGCTGAAGTCTAAACAGGGAATTTATTAGCACTGCTGCGTACATGCATAACAAATTCCCATCACAGGCACATTTTAAAAGCTTTTGAGTATTCTGGAGGTGTCTGCAAGGATATTTGGAGGTGAGTTTAATTAGAGCACAACTCCCCTCTGCAGTGCTGGCAAAAGAATGCATAATAGCTTGAAGACACAAGAAAGCCGCTTTATAAGCTTGTCATGGTTTTGATTTCTTTACTCTTTACTTTATTTCTTTACTGTCTCAGCGAGTAGGAGTAGAAACTAAATAACTTCCTGTTATGGGCAGGACAAGTATTATGGTAGACATTAAATAACCTTTTTCACTTCAGATTTTGATGTAGTATTAAGTTCTCCTCAGGCACTCATATGTCTTAAAAAAATAGATGTCTCTGTCTGTGTGTGGCTCATATGTAAATGCAGTGTTCAAATATGAGCAGAAGCAATTGATTTTTCTTTTCCTCTAGGAATGAGCCAGCAAGAGTCTGCAGCATGACAACACAAAGGAAGGGTAATTGTTGGTCA
This sequence comes from Lepomis macrochirus, assembly GCA_024633595.2. Classification (NCBI taxonomy): domain Eukaryota; kingdom Metazoa; phylum Chordata; class Actinopteri; order Centrarchiformes; family Centrarchidae; genus Lepomis; species Lepomis macrochirus. Next base: position 8,891,417 of record JALXJV020000009.1, read on the forward strand.
CGTATATCTTAGCCAAATGTTGGCTCCTCAAACATCACAGCAAGTAATGGAAGTGGGCCAAAGAATAATTCATTATCATGCAGCTGCCAAAGCCATTGCAGCCATGACCTTAGTAAAATATAGGAACATATACATTACATTTTATATTAGGGTTCAAATAACAGCAAATAAAATGAAACAAATGTTCATTATCTAAACAAGGTAATTGACAGATTAAAGAATGTTCTGTGTGTATGGTCATGTATATGCCTCTTTTTAGTTACAGAAATTTTCCAAGACTTTATAGGACAGTGTTGCTTTTATACTGAGCTCAACTAAAAGCTGATCACTGGGTTAATGGAGTTTAAACACGATCATGAAGATTTCCCTGTTAAAGACTTTGCGTGGATTGAGCATACCTGTGAGAGACAGTTTTCAGAGTGAATGACAATTTTATTCCCAGATTAGTCAGAGAGGATTAGGAGCAGTGTGCTTGCTCGCTCAGCTCAAATACGGAGATGGAAGCCTGTCAGTTAGTGAGAACAGTCTGTTTCTGCACACCTTTTATCAAGATACACGGCACCATGTTTATGCTCTCTGACAACGTCAGATGTGTGTCAATCAGCGTTTCCTGATACTTTGCAGATTTATAATATATTGCATTCAATCACATCAGTTTTGTTCTTCCAACACCCCAAATTTAGAATATTAAATGTGAAATAAGTACTATTTCAACACTCACATGGCGCAAAACTGAATTAATGCTATCTGCAGGGAAGTTAACAACACCTTAACAATGACTTTGCTACAAGATATCTTAATTTCAAAACAAGTTTCAGCCAATCACAGTTTTAAACCAAACATGCAAATGCAAAACAGTTATTACTGCAGTATGTGCACAAGGTATGTATATTTGCTCTTACAAGTGACATGCAGTAGACATAAGATTTTGTTGACATTATTGAAGACATTATTGTTTGATCTCTGTTGTTTTTAGGTAGTTTACTAGTCTCTATTGTCAAAATATGACATTATAATTTGCCCTGAATACAGGCTGCTGTAAACTTTAAACAACAGATGGTGGTTCTAACTCTGTGAGCCTTCCCAAAGTCTATACATAAATACTGGCATATTGCATACCTTAGCCCTAGTGGCAGTGTGTTTAATTTTATCTGAGATTATGGGATATCTTTTGCTGACATTTCTGTAGCTTTACCAATACAATGGAGGTGAACTAAATTTGGTTTGTGCTGAAAATTAATCAGTGATTTCCGTGGATCATCTCAAGACATAACATTAAAATGTGATTTTAAATTCTTTAAGCAGTATAACCAAAAATATATTCACCTCCATTGTATTGGGTTGATATGAGACTGTTCAGCTATGGATATCTCAAAACCTTGGTACATGAAACCAAAAATTCTGTATCTGCACGGCTCCACTAGGGGATTTATGTGAACTCATCATTTAACATTGCTTTTACCATATGGACTTCATTGTAATTTCTTTTATTATATATAAATATGAAAAGGTCACAACTTAACAGACCTTGGATGTTTCAAATGCATTGCTTGCTATCCTGGAAATTACTATGAAACAAAAATGAAAGTGACCAGCAGGCAGCAACTTTAGTTACTTAGACACACAAGGTGAATTTAAAACTAAAGGTTCTATTATTCTCTTGTGTTTGCTCCAATTGTTTACCTTGTTTGACAGGTTTACCCATTCTTTATTTTACATGTAACTCATGGAGCATTTTGAAGGAGGATTGAGAGCGCTGTTGCTCTCTGTAGTGAACACTGAACATGGAAGCAGAGCAGAAGGGTGACCTCTCTCTCTGTCTCTCTCTTGATGTGGCGTTCAGGTATGAATCAGACAGCCAGCTGTGACGGCTGATCATGGAAGCTGTCAGCCAGAGAACTTTTCAAGGCAGTCCAGGTTGATCGCCAACTGCTTCCAAGCAAGATTGATGCCAGGACTGCGTTGAAAGATTGCTCTCTGGTGCAGTCATTGGGCACGGAGATTGAGGCTCAGCCATGGCAGAGCAATGGTGAGGTGACTCATCACCCGAGAATTATATGGAGAGAAGGGAGATGGAAAACACAAGGCCCATGTTCAATCAATCTTGTTTACTGGAAATTCCCAATGAGCACCAAATTGGAGGATCAGAGTACAGTAAAACAGGAAGCCTGGAGCTGACTTGCTTTTACTACACAGTGCTGCTGTTTGTTCGACAGTGGATTTAGTTTTTTTACTGAATGTTGCTTGATGTGCTGAATAGCACAATATCCCAGTGGTTCACAATCAACACAGCAAAAATAATGGCTTAAACAAACGGCAGCAAAGCCCATACTCCCAATGTTTTTCACTATTTTGTCCAACAATGGACGATAGAAAACCCTTGTTAGATTCCATAGATGGAGGAAAACAAGCAACAAGGGCTTAAAAAGATGCATTTCAACAGACATTTGGCAGTTTAGCTGAAACAGGAATCTGTGTACACAGTTGCAGTCCACAACAGGCTTGTTTAACAGTGCATGGTATGGGGTGGAGTGCTGCAGTGTCATTGTGCCACAAAGAAATGTCAAATGTCGTGTTAATATTTGGTTATGGTGCATCCATAATGTGGCTCTTGATAAGAAAGGCATTTGTATTCTCATTCTGAGACTGATACAGAGTTTTACTCAATAACAGTTTTTCATGATAAAAGCGTTGTCAGTCTGTACCGACATAGTTTTAAAAAATGGCATCTACCTATATTTCTTGCTTCATTTATTCCTTTTTATTGTCCATCATTCATTACTTTCATCCCCTCGTCATTATATTTGACTTCACAAATGTGACTCATGGCCATGATTTTTTGAAGTATAGATGGGCTCTCCAGACAATTATTTTACTGAAGTGAACGATTAGCTCTCTAAACAAATTCCTCTACCTATTCCCACCAAGGAGGACTGAAGGTCATCCATCTGTCTGGCTCCATTTTTCCTATGCTTTGTTGTTGAGTTGCTTTTCCAATATGTGAGGAGAGTCATTCCGTTCAATACACCGCCTGCCCCGGCACTACTGCTCGGCACAGTGATAAATCACAACACAGAGAAACAGAACTTTATTTGCATTCAGCTTCCATCCACTTTTGAAGCCGTGGATTTGGAATTGAATTTTTTTCCCCTCCCAGCTCTCTCTTTCTCTTCAGTAAGAGGCTATGATCTCAGAGCTCTGAGCTATCTACCATGTTTTTCCGGGGAAACCTGATTCAGCTTGAATCTCTTAAAGCACATCGAACATTTGCATACCCATATAAATGCCGCTTGCAGGTTACCGTGTTCTCAGCTCAATAGCAGGAAATCCATATGGGGAAAAATCAGTTTTAGTGCAGTAGTCTTTCAATCTAGCAAAAACATTAGAAAGCTCATGGTCATTTATGTCACCATAAGTTATGGTGATTACGGTGGGAGGAGAGAGCGGCTGGGGCATGCCCAGAGGATGCAACCCGCCACCAGATTTTGGAAGATAAACAGCGGGGCATGTGGCAGGATGTTGACTGGCTCCCTCCTGGCTTTGCAGGCTGCAAAGGGAATCTATCACGTCAAAGAGGCCATAGCCTCCAGCACGCTCCAGATTGCTCCCTCTGCATACACACACACACACACACACACACACACACACACACACACACACACACACACACACACACACACACACACACACACACATTCACCCACACTGCCTGCTCAAGAGCTGGCCCCTTCCACTTGACCGCTCTCTGTGGCAGAGAGGGTATATACTCCCCGTGACAGTGGCACTCTCCTCCTGGAGATGGAGCTCAGTCCCTCCAACCTGCCTCACTGCCGAGAGCTGGCCTGCCTTGTGTGCTGTGACCTTCATGTCCTACAAGCAGAGGTGAAAAGCTGAGCAATCCTGGAACGACACCTTCCATCCAGCCTCATGCCGTTTCCTCTATTTGCTCGTTCTGAACAAATTAGAGATAATTTTGTATTCATCTGTGAGTCAAATGAGTCAACAGTGTCGCCGGTGTAGAGCCAGGCTAATCTGCTTTGCTCGATCCTGTTTGAAAATGACTGACAGAGTGCTGATAAAGCCCGAATAAATTCAAAGCTCAGGCCACTGGTTCCAAATGCCAAGAGACTGTTCCTCCTGGATTGCATTCCACCCTTTGGAAAACACTGTGATCTCCCAATATTTTTCAACTTTATCTATCTTGTTTTATTTATTCAAACGTACACCAGGGATTCATACTAAAGATGTGCCCTTCATTTCTAGACTGTCCTATTCAATTCACCTGATGTAGAAAAGAAAAATAATTAGTAGTAATTAATAGCACAAGTGATTTATATATGTTGTAATTTAACACAATTAAACATATGAGCATATGTCCAAAAGGGCTGTGAAGATTCTCAGTGATCCAGGTCATAGTTATTCAAAGAAGGTTAAAGTCAAGGGCAACTGAACTTGGTTGAAGATACTAGAAGACCTTTTGTCTCCGTGGGGTCGCTTGCCAAGATCATCAATACCTCTGATTCGTTAGTGCTCCTGGTTGTTATAACGGCAGTCGTTACGGTCCTTGGAACCACCCGTGGCCAAGTCTGAACAACCATCGTTGGCATCTTCACTTGAGGTCAAGAGGTAATGTATTTGCAGGAAGTGATGAAAGGACAGCATTGTAAGTGAGGGATAAGTGGTGGCGTATTCTTGGGTTTAAAAACACAGGGACGTGGTGTTTGTTGAAAATCCTCCTGAGTTTCTCTGATACTCCAGACACGTATGGAATCACAATGTTTGCGTTTGACCTTCTTTTCCTCATCCCCTGTAGTGCTGGTCTTCTTCCTGCATTTTGTGGCTATTTTCACAAAGGTCCATTTAGGGTATCCACAGGTTGTAAGTGCCCCCTTCAGGTGGTTCCGTTCCTTCTTTCTGGCTTGTGCACTTGTTGGTACGTTGTCCGCTCTGTGTTGCAGGGTTCTGATGACCCCTAGTTTATATTCCAGTGGGTGGTGGGAATCGAAAAATATTGGTCTGTGTGTGTTTCCTGTAAACCCCAATTTGGGTCCTGTCCTCTTCACTGTGTACAGTGCAGTCAAGAGAGGCCAGACAGTTCTTGTGGACATCTTCTTGTGTGAACTTGATGTTACTGTTGATGTGTTCTCTGAAGGTGTCATCCACATACCTGTACCAGTGGCTCGGTGCTGTTCCTCTGAAAGAGTTGACTTTGCTCTCCACTTCTTCTGTGTAGATCTTAGCCACAATAGGGCTAGAGATGTGATATGTTATCAACATGTCATGTTCATAACAACTGCACAGAGGTTAAATACCTGGGACAAATGAAGAAGCCTCTTGGGTGAGAGGTGAAATGTCCAAGCCCAAGTGCCCTTGATTTTAACTCTCCTTGGATAACTATGGAGAATTGTTACAGCTGTAGAAGTGTAGTAACTTGTAACTTATGCAGTGACAGAACTGGATTTAAGTTTTTACTGTACATTGTGTCATTTTTAAAGTGCATAAAATAAATTGTTTCCCCTTTCAAAAGATAAGGTTTTTATAATATGGTGAGTATGGAGGTCTAGAGCAAATACCAAACTTCAATGTACTTAAATGCCTCTATATGAGTTTCAATAAGGGGTTGTCTAATAAAACATATTATCCTATATTATCCTACATTTATGTCTACTTTAGTCCTACCAGCAAATACTGTAGCATATTATAATTAGGATAATGTATATTCTAAATAGGGCATGACGTGATTATGATGCCGCTGTTTGCAAAGTGAAAGAGAGAGAACATAGTGAGGGACGAAAAACAAAGTGACCAAAATTTGGGATTATTTCAAGCTAAAAGAAAACAACAACTCTGTAATGTTTAGGGCTGACCCCAAATAGTCGAAGATTCAATGCTTTGATGGGGGAGCCTGATTTGAACGTCAATCTCACAGTCGTGGCTTCGCAGTGAAACAAGGATCATGCCATTTTGTAGATATGGGGATGCTCAACGTCTGATTTTACATAGAACTACCAGTTTTCTCCCAATAAGCTAATATACAGCCAATTGCAATATACATTTAAATGTTTAATACTGTAAATAAACAAATAAACATGTGAAAAGAAAAAACTTTCAATAAATGTTTTTAAAGTGCGTGAATAAATCCAAAATTGTAACCCCTAACACTGGGTCGTCAGTGCGCATGTGTAGGGGTAGTGTTTATACAGTCTATGGTGTAGCCTAGAGGCGGAAGAGGAACACTTGCTGTTAACGTACCCCTGCTCGCAATCGCTGTGCCCAAAAACACACATGATTCGACTATTAGTCAACTCTAGGCAGGACTCGATAATTCTGATTCGACTATGTAAATCTTTAGTTGGAAAAACGAAACTTATATCACCTAACGTTATCACAACAGCACGACGGCACTTGATCAGAAAGCACCTGGCGTTATGCCAGCGGACCACAGACAAGGTAACAGTAACAGCAACTTTATCATTTAACTGAAATCATGATTGATTGTAAAGTCGAACGGTAGCCAAAGTAAGCCGCAATCCTCAGCTGAAAATGTACATACGTGTGTTTGTTGTTTTCCTGGTTGGGCTGTGAATTTGGGTTGTAACGTCACAGTCATGAGTTAACTGTATAGCACTCGGGTGATGTTTGTGTTGGTAAAGCAGTTGTCTGGTTGTTGGTCTGTTGATGTTGTTGGTCTGATGTTTGCTGAATGACACACTACGAATATCTGAAAGGACTAATAAATATCCATCTATCAACAAACAGCTGATCCCGTTACCGGGGTGGGAGGCGCCGCTGCCGCCGCCAAGCAATAGTGCCTCTTAAATGCATCGATGAATCCATTAAATAATCCATAGAAGCTTCGAGTACTAAAATCATCATTAGCTGCAGCCCTAATACTAAAGTTATACTAAAATTTACTGTCTTACCAATAGCTTCAAAACCAACTGACCAGCTGTAGTGTGAAATTAGATTTACAGCCAATAACTCCTAATTAGCGCACATACCAGACATAACCACTATCCATGAGATTGGCTTTAGTCAATTGCATGTTTATTTAATAATGATGCAAATTTAACCACAAGTATCACTATGGAGCAATGCTTGGTTGGTTGGTTAGTTTGCTTAGTTTCCTAGACTCAGATCTTAGGGAAATATTTCTGCTAGATAAACAAACCTTCTGACCTTGTTTATACTCGGGGGCTGGGACTCGATGTGTATCAGCAAGGTAGTGCTTGGTGTCAACAGACCGGATGACTGTGGCCCCTGTGTCCTTCCAGAGCCTGAAGTAGCGGCGGGGGTGGGGCTGAACCAACAGAACAGTGGGAAAAGGGGTGGCTGATAGCCTAGAGACTGACTGTGGCACCAAGTAACTAACAAAATTCACTCCATACCTTAGAAATGAACTGTGGGCCTCTGTCCGAGACAATGTCCAGAGCAGGGTCTATGTGAGACCAGGGTCTCCCAAGCACAGGTAAAGGACGGAGCTCACTGAAGGGTGGGGGGCGATTTAAAATTTGAAGACTTTGCAGGCTGACACAAACTCCTGTGTTTCAGCCTCCATAGTAGGCCACCAGAAGCTCCTCCTGAGTAGGGACAGGGTCCTCCAGTAGCCAGGGTGGCATGCGAAATGTGAACAGTAAATCCACTGCAGGACCTGTGAGCAGACAGGATCGGGATCAAACAAACTGTTAGTAGGACCCTTACCTGGATCTGAGTGAATCCTCTGGGCCTCCCTCACGACCTCCCTCAAAGGGCTGCCACTACACACTTGGGAGGACTGATGGAATGTGTCTGCAGGTGAATGGTGAATTTTGGACTGGGCTGTAGGTGAGACTAATGTTAAAGCACCCAAAAAAGATAATGACAATAAAAGGTTGATCTGTGCCCTCAAGCCAGTGGCACCACTCTTCTAATGCCAATTTAACAGCTTAGAGTTCCCTGTTTTCCACAACAAAATTCCATTCTGCAGGGTTGAGTCGCTGAGAGAAAAATGCACAGGCGTGCATCTTTTGATCGGGGACAGAACACTGCCCCCTACCCCACTGTCAGAAGCGTCAACCTCTACAAAGAACTGTTTGGATGGATCTGGATGAACTAGGACGGGAGTGAATGTGAATAGAGATTTTAGCTTGTCAAACGCCGTTTAGGTTTCGAGAGACCAGGAGAAAGGAGACTTGGTGGAAGTTAGCTGTGTCAGACGGGCTGCAATCTTGCTGTAGTCTCTGATGAACCTGTCATTGAAGTTTGCAAATCTCAAAAACTGCTGCAGTTGTTTCCTGGAAACAGGGACTGGCCACTCCACAACTGCTTTGATTTTGCCTGGATCTGCCTGTATTTGCCCCCTACCAATAATGTAGCCCAAAAAGCTTACTCAAAAAATCAAAATGTCATCCAGGTAAACAAAAATGAATTGGTCTGTCAAGGAGCTGGAGCCAGACATGACCACAGAAAGGGCATGACAGACAAAACTGACAGATACAGCAGGGAAGGGAGAACGGAGAAAACATAAGGAAGGGGGAGGTCATGACACTGACAAGGTTTGTACTGTAAATATGCTCAACTATTAAAGCTGGGTTTATTTATTTTTTCCACAGATTTCACTAATCCATTATCTAAATGTAAATCTACATTACAGACGCAGTGTTTCCATCACCATTTTTTATGCGCATTTTGAAGTATTGCATTAGAAAAGGTTCAGGGGAAAAAATCCTTAATTTCACAAAACAGTTTTTACGCTCGCTTGAGTTGGTTTTGCCTTTGTTGAAAAAGAGTAAATGCCCAAATATTTCTGGCAGAATGCATGCGTCTTGTTTATTACAGCCATGTGGAACAAGCTGATGGAAACACACCTAATTTGCATTTTTTGTGACATTTCAAAATTCCGTTCAAAATTCGCATGACAATTGGATGGAAACATGGCTAGAGACATGGTTCCCCTACATTCATCGCATCGCCACTGCTGAATTATCACCACTGCTACTCAGGTACCCCATTATCCCTATCTGCTATCCCTCCTCGACTTTTTAAGGAGGTTTCCCTACTATTGGGCCATCTATTCTTGCAGTTTTAAATAGTAGCATTTCCTCAGGGGTGGCCCCTGAACATTTTAAACATGCAGTAATGCAAACTTTAATTAAAAATCTGGTCTGGATCCTGCAGATCTTGCTAATTTCAGGAGTATCTCCAAAATAACCTTTCTGTCAAATCCTTGAAAATATAGTTTGCAGTCAATTAATGACCTTCTTGGAAAAGGACAATATTCTTGAAGTTTTCGAATTTGGTTTTAAAACCCTGCATAGCACAGAATCAGCTCTTTTGAACGTTTTTAATGATATTCTTTTAGCTACTGACTCTGGGGATTGTGTTATTCTTGTGCTTCTTGATCTGACTGCTTAATTTGACATAGTAGACCATGATATCCTGATCTCTCGTTTGGAGAGGTGGGTGGGCATCAAGTGCATAGCACTCAAATGGTTCAGGTCCTATTTGGAAGGTAGAACTTTCTGTCTCACCTGTGGTTAGTCTGTGTCCTCCACTCTTCTCTCTTGTGGGGTCCCACAGGGCTCAATTTTAGGCCCTCTTCTCTTATCTCTTTATGTGCTCCCACTTGGTTCCATACTTAGGAAGCATGTTATTCAGCATGGTAGTCATTCCACTGTTATGCGGACAATAGTCAGATCCATGTGCCTCTTAAAAGAACTGCTAGACTGTTATCAGTGTTTTGATGACATAAAAACCTGGATGGCTCATTCTGCAGTGCGTCTCTTAACTGGAACACGTAAACACAAGCACATTTTCCCCATTTTAGCATCACTCCACTGGCTGTACATTATAGAATTCATTTTAAGATTATTTTATTTTCTTTTAAATGTCTAAATGGTCTTGCCCCCAATCTACGTCTCTGAGCTGCTACAACCCTACAGTCCCTCCCGTTTTCTAAGGTCAGCCGATCAATGCTGTAGCAGCTCCTAAACTGTGGAACCATCTACCTCTGCACATTAGACAGGCATCTTCACTGTCTGGTTTTAAGTCTCTTCTTAAAACTCACCTATTTGAAACCTGAAGTTGACTTTTTTTGATTGTATGGATTTTATTGTTTTATTATATGGTTGTTATTGTTTTTACTTGTATCTTATGGGTCTGAAAGCTCAGCAGGACTGGACAGGGAGGAGTCACGTGACAACACATGCGGTGTCATGTTTCAAGGTGAAAGTAGCATTCACACACGCAATATTAACAGGATTAAATAACGGAAATAACCAAACATGGGAAAATTACATCAGAGTTAGAGTCTCTGAATTTTGGTTTCGATTACTTTTCAATTAATCTTCCAGCCCTAATTTATTGTACCCTTGTGAGTCCAAAAGAGAAGTTTCTGGTAGCAGACCTGTAGCTTGACTGACAGAGCTAACTGTTCAGTATAATTAACACCCTGAAAAGTTTCTTGATAGGATTCCACTGTCACAGCACAGCAGCACTGGTTAAATGATTTTCTTAGGAGTCACAAGTTACTCAAGTCATTAACATCACCACCTTCACATACATGGTTTTATGCACTGCTGGCCTTAGCACCATCAAATGCATTAAGCATGCTGTGATTAGATCTTGAGTGAAGGCATTATGTGAAGAATTGATTCGATCCTTTGAATAATCATTCGAGCTCTCTTTAATATAGTCAATACAGTGGGCTGTAATGAGTAGCAAGCAAGATTGCATTAGAGGTCCTTCGACACTTCGCTGGGTCCCAGATTGCTTCGGGCTCAGACATCCCTCCTTGCTAGGCCTAATGAAGCATTGTGCACTCCTGTGGCAGCCTACTTAATCTCCCCACCATGGCTGCATTGTTTCAGGAGGAACCCTGCGTTGGGAGGTTCGAAGTGTGAGCCCAACTTCTCATCAGGAGTTCCCAGAGTTAACATAAGGTGCCATCTGTTTAGGTGTTGCAACTGGGGTTCAGTCAAAGTTGAATGCTGTTGTTTTTGTTGTTTCAGTGTTTTTTTAGACTTTGATTGTTAAGTGTGACGCACTGAATTATGTGCGGTGGTTCTCTAATTAGTACAGTTTTAACATTGTAAAATGTGTATCTTTGTTCTCCTTTACCAAGATCTTTAACTTATTACTGGACCACTGATAGCACAAGATAATCGGAAAATATTTTTTGGTTTTGTTGTTTTTGAGATGTAAATCATAAAAAATGTTCAAACTATGTCTAGTTATTCTTTAATGTGTCTATGATGTGAGTGTCTATGATGTTTCACAATCATCCACGTTACAGGGTATCTAAAAGTACAAAGTCAAATGAGATTCTACTATTATCACAAATTATTTTACTATAAATATCTCTATTGATTTAGAACACTTTAAATGTGTTCCCTGTTCAGGCACTAGCACATAATGAGCTGGCACACCAGAACTTTGAAAGACTAGGGTTTTGACAGACAAATAACCATTTACATTTCTGTAATCTACAATATTTAAGAGTGTTAGAGAGTATGCTGCAGTGTCAGTTTCCGCACTGTTTGGATGATAGTTGCAGCAGAGATACAGAAGAGAAGGACTTTTTGTTGGTGGCTACCACTGTAGGCTGGATCTGCTCACTTTGCCACATTGGAAACCAGCGGCACAAATCCAGAAAAAAGTTTGACAGCTCCTTTGTCTCTGAAAATGCCGGCACCCTGACACCACTGAACGACGACTTGCTTTCCTTCTTTATGATTATAGAGTCAGCAAGTGCTTCGCCAGATGTCATCACACCGTTCTGTTTATGTTGGCATGTTGCGGGGTGAAACATTGTTATAGAAATGCATTACCACCCTTCATTAAACTGAGACCAATTGCAGGCAGGATTATGTAAATGAACCCTGATATGAGAATCAGTATGCCCAGGACAGAGAGCCAGCAGTGCCAAGAAGTGCTGGCTGGGAAGCTCTCACTCTGAGCCAAGAGTCTCTGGCTCCAGCAGTGGAGAGCATGTGTTGGTCTCGATGTTGGAGTTACTTTGCATTTTCGCTGCTGACAGTCTTCATCATCCGTTTGGAATTCGTGGAGGTAATTGGGGAATATGTCAGCACAGAGATAAAAAGGTAGTCATTAACTCTTCTTGGAGAAAGCTTTCTTTCCTTATTGTTCTACAAATGCAGTGTAATGGTCCATTTCAAGAACAATCACAATGCAAATCAATCAAGTAATGACCTTAGCCATCTGTACATCTTCCTGTTCTTTTATCACATCAGACTGGCTTGTTACAATCTGGCACAAACACATAGGTGCATACATATAGACACAGAGAGCGAGGCTGACACCCAGTCATTAGCAGTATATTTTTGGAGAAATCGCTTCTGTTCTGTTGCTGGAACTGTTGCAATTAATCTACACTGCTTGTTATTTTACAAAGAAATCTGAGCCTCCGTGAAAAGCTGGCTGCACACTCCGTTGAAACAAAGGAATGGATAAATTATATACAAATTTGTAGATGTATTAGACAATTGAAACTGTCTAATTTAGCATTTTACAATAACATTAAGTGGTCTCTGCCGAGTGAGACTAATCCCGTCAGCTCAGAGAGAGAGCAGTACCTGCGCATTACCTCCTCTGCTCACATCCCCACACAATAAAGATGGACATCTTCCCAAGTGGGCACCACCAGGCACATTTTTAATATTCTTACCATAAGGAAGAGCCTTCATAAGGAGCATCAGCATAGTGTGTGGCTGTCCTGGGAAGTATAGCTCCACAGGGCTGACGGTAATGGCCATATTGCCTGCAGCTTTACCAGGGGAGGGATGAGTGTTGCTGGAGGCCACTGTCAGGAGAGGAAGGCTGAGCGCAGTACTTGTCACGGCTCCTGTATAAGAACCATTTTAAGATCCCTACCCCAACTGAGAGCGTTCCTGAGTATTGACGGAGGAAAATCCCAATGATATTAACCGTTGCTGCAACACAGCTATGATGTCTCCTCCGTGAAATGATGATTAGATGACAGCAGCTGGAGACATGCTCCGGTTTGAAAATTAGACTCTATCAATTATTCAAAGATTCACCTGGCTTCTTTGCTCAGTTCCTGGCCCTACGTTTCTGAGACGCTCCTTTCATATCTCTTTGGGATGTTCACGGCGTGGCAGAGGCAGCTTGTATGGATGGCTGTGTAAAACAAGAACAACATTAACTTTGACTGATGTCCCGTGTATCCATAATTAAACTGAACATCATCCCTAGGGCTAGATATATATCAGAAAAGATGAGTCAGGCTATGGGCCTGTGGAACAGCATGAAATAATGCCCTTGGTTTTTAGCACTTTGTCATGGAGCCGCAGATCACAATGTGCAGACCCCATGGCACCACAGACCACCACTGGGTAGTGGACATTATTACAGAACGGCCTGTGGTTCTGATGTGATATAGAGTTTACCCTGAGGATGTGCTACACAGACAGAAGAGCTGTTTTTCTTTTTATGGTCAGTCTGTCAGTGATGTATTGTTCATAATTCAAAATGAGTGGAAATGTGTGGCTTTCTTTAATAGCCTTTAGCATCTCACAGTGCAGACTGTTGGTTTACTGATGTCTTTTTAAGTGCCCAGGCTCTTTCACTTTCTTTGATATCAAATTGAGGATTGCAGGATTGTGATGAAAGCCAAAATGGATCATAACACATTTCTTGCCCCCCCCCCCCTCCCCCCCATGCACTATGTTCAATATATTTAGGTTGTTTGCAGGTCGTATTTACAGTCTGTCTTCCCCAGCTGGTGACAAACACCTCGCCTATAGCATAAGAGAATGGAAGGGGAGAAAATGGTTTTGATGGACGCATCACTGAGAGCTCCAGAGGACTGTCTGAGCTCTCTGTGAGGGATTATACAGAAGTTGGTGTAAGAGGTGCTTCTCACTTCAGCTAAGCACTTATGAGACCAGGAAAATGTTGTAAGATATCGTATGTACAGTACAATACCAGTGATGTTGGTAAAGGTGCCAGAACTGTTCTTTTTAGTTTTTGCATTGGTTTTATCCAGTTTCCTTGAACCACAGTTCCAACCTGGACATAGTCATTATAGTCTAAATAAAAATGCTAAAGTTAGAAAAGACCAAGGGTTTTAAAATTGATAGATAATTCATCCCTTGCATAATGAGTTAACAGAGGCATTTGGCATTGAGAATGATTGCTAAATCTAAGGTCAAACAGAAGAAGGAAAGGAAGCTGTGAATTTGGTGCAACTGAACACTGATACTCGATGCCAACATATTGGGCAGCTCTGGTTGCTCTTTCTGGAAGCCTCCTGGGTCCCTCCAAGAGCAGAAACATGATCAGATTTATAGGGCAACAGCTGCCACCCCGCTTTCTTCAAGCTACTTGGCTGCAGGGAGATTTGTTAGTATTCACTCTCATCACTGATAATCTGATACCCATTTCTGACGGAGCAGTATAATGATAATTCTTAAGAGTGTCAGCTTATCCTTGACTGCTTCAGTAGACCAGTTAATTTAAGAGTGTGCCTTCCTAACCTCATACAATAGAAAAGCGCAGAGTGTGTGTGTGTGATCGTATGGATATTCTTGACACAGCTGGAGGATTTGGGTAAAGGGAGGTGATGAACTGGGGTCACACGCTGTAGCCGTCCTGATGCACATTGATCTGTCTGCACAAGGTTCATTGACTGTACAATCTGCAGTTTTTGAAATGCTCACAACGTATAAGTCTGTTGTAGATTTGGTAAATCTAGGCGGTATTTTGTTTCTGTCAATCCATATCCTGATTTATCTGTGAAAGGTAATTAGACATTTTCCATCACACATTGAGACGACTTGCTGAAGCAATCAGGCTTGTCAAATCCTGTAACACCACTTCAAAAAACTTACTGTTTTAGTCTTGCTTTTTAAAATGTGTTCTTTCTCCTTCATTTAATGAATCTTGTTTCTCTCCAGCGCTAAGCACTTTATCTTTACCTGCTTTCTTTTCAATTTAATTTGGTTACTGTATTTATTCCTTTTTAAATGTAAAGCACTTCAAACTTTATGTTGTGTATGAAATGTGCTGTATATATAAATACCATTATTGTTATTAATATGTCATTATTATTTAATTTGGTTTTGTCATGTATGACTTGCAAGTCTATTGTGACAATATTATAAATAGTATCTGTATTACTGTCTTACTGTAGAAGTAGTGCATACGACTCGAAGACTGAGAACCAGTGACTTAAGTAAAAGATCTCAATACTTCCTTCTCCACTTTTGGTTGAAGTAGTAGGATAACAGAAGTAATAGGACGAGAAGTAGCATTTGTACCATTAGAAACAATTACCAGCCCCTAAAGAAAATACTGTCATCTACATGCAGAAGGAAGTCTAAGTGTTGTGGCTTGCTGCCCCTACCATGTAAGTCTAAGCGGTGTGTGGCTGGAGCGTTGGAGGAGCTGTCGTAGTGAGTTACACTGGAGTCCTGGGAAGCCAAGGTTCGATAGTTCCAGTGAAAGAGAACGTTCATGCTGAGCCGATGATACAGTCAACTGGAACTTCGGTGATTTTTGTGCCTCTGTCTTCTGCCTGTGCTTCCTCGCCAAAATTGGATACCGTCCTTCTGTCATGAGTCATTGGTTCTTTTCAGAGATGTTAAACCTGTTCAGTCTGGCTCCTTCTTGTGTGCCTATGAAATTGAATGAACAGAATGCTTGTAGAAACAGAATAATTTGTTACTATTCATGAAAGAACATTGGTTTGCCTAAGTGATACTGTAGCTTTACCCCAAATTACGTCTTTTAGCTTGTGAACAGAAAAGTACAACAAACAAGTGTTATTATACAAATGCAGCTTGTTGATTCTTGAAAAAAAAAACAGGTCTTGTGGAGCAAGCAGACCACACTTTTACCCTTCCTTGACCCTCCTTAAACACACACACACGCTGACACACAGAAGAACTGATCTGGTGTTTCCCCAGTCGAATAGCATACCTACAGTATAGCTCATTAGTTCCCTTTTTCGTCATGGATCTTGGCCCAGATGCTTATGCTATAGTAGTTCTGTCAGGCCAAGCTGCTGGTGTCAGAAATAATGGTACTGTAGGTGTATGGGTAAGAAAAGTGCGATAAGTGCACTTTCTATCCCTCTCCAAAAGAGGAATAATGAAGTACATGGTCCATGTTCCCCATGGGAGGTGTAATTTCGTTTGCACACCTGACAGTCTCTGATGTGCATTCCTTTCTCAGGAGCAGAGAACATGATTTATTTGCTCTGCTATTTTTGTCTGACCTAATTGGACATTATTCACATCACATCAATGACAGGTGTAAATGCACCCAAGCAATATCAAAGTTAAATGTTATTCCCCTAAGACTCAAAATATAGACTTTCAGGCTTTACAGTAGGGTATGAAATACTTTATGCTTGCTGTCCTGGTTAGTTTTATATTTGCAAACTCTGTCAGCTAAAGCCTGAACACAGACTCATGAAGTAACTGTGAGACAACACAGACAGTGACCGAAACAATGTGACAAATTTGGTCTTATCTTTACACCTTTGTTGAGGTTGACTGTAGCAGCCAGCTGTGACTACAAGTGGCCAGATAAACTTATGTTCAGTCACTCGTGTCAACAAATCATTATAAACTTGTAGTCCACTTTTGATGGTTCCGATGCTGTTCCAACCTTCACATTTACTGTAGTTCATGTGTAAAATGTTGTTTGGGCTGCAATCTGGTGTCCAATATCTGCTGCCCTGTAAAACCAGAGCAATCTCTCCTTGCGGCTCTGTTATGGAGTGCTCATCTCACAACAGATGTGTCAGTATTGTGGGCCAGATACTGGAGCTGTAGGTATTATAGGCTGGCATAAACTGAGGCCTTGTAAGTCACGTTTAACTTCATCAGCGAAATCAGCTTTTATCAGCCCATCCTTCGACGATGATCCAGTTCCACTTAAAACATTTTTGACCCTGAGCCATATTACCATAACAGTAAGAGAAATTGATTGCTTAAAAACATTTGGCGCTATTATCTGAGTGGTTGTACTGGATGAATAACACTGAAAAACATTTTACCGTATAAATGTCCACCATATGGCAAAGTTTTGTGCTACTCAATAAGCCTTTCTTAAGCTCTGAATCATGAGTGCTCACAAAGTGTTTAATTTCAACAAGGGCAAAGTTGCTATCTCAGTATGTGAGATTAAATTTAGTACAAACCCTTTTGCTCAACAA
This sequence comes from Lepomis macrochirus, assembly GCA_024633595.2. NCBI lineage: Eukaryota > Metazoa > Chordata > Actinopteri > Centrarchiformes > Centrarchidae > Lepomis > Lepomis macrochirus. The sequence goes on from JALXJV020000009.1 coordinate 8,908,599, forward strand.
ACAAAAACAGATTTATTACCAGATTGGATGAATAACATTACCTTACAGTTTGTTACACTTTAATTTTTAACACTGAATTAAGTGACTTTATAATGTGAAGGGGATTGCTGTTAGCGTTCATCCCACAGAGGTATCCCCATACTCCCTGTATTAGATCACTTTTTTCAGCAAGGGAAATCTTATAACTTTGCCCATTTAGTTGTGAAGCAGCTACACAAAGTGTTTAGGTAGTCACAAAGTTTAGTGACAGATTTGTTCCCCCTCCAAAAAAAATCTACAAATTATATTAAAACCACTCACACACTGTATTCACACAAAATAGTAGTTAGTTTCTTATCATCAAGATTTTTTTTAAAAGTTAATAGTTTTAGCTTACTTACAGTGCAGATGATTCAGCACTCAAAAGAAGTCGTAACATATAGGGAAGAGTTAATATGCACATGGAGTTGTTATTGCTAAGTAATTGCAACTGGAGAGAATTCACTATTGGGTTTAAGGATAAGAATAATCATCTCCGTGATGTTTTGCAAAGAAATATAGTAAACTTTGAATTAGGGCTGCAGCTAACAATGATTTTAGTACTAAAATCTTCTATAGATTATTTAATCGATTCGATGTATCATTTAAGAAGTACTTCTGCTTGGCGGCGGTGTCACCCCCCACAACGGTAATGGGATTAGCTGTGTACACTGATAGATGATAGATGATGATATTTATTCGTCCTTTCAGAATTTCATAGTTTGTCATACAGCAAAAATCAGACCAACATCAATAGACCAACAACCAGACAACTGCTTTACCAACACAATCATCACCCGAGTGCTTTACAATTTATACCAAACTGTAGCTCCCCAACACCCAGTTAACTCATCACCAAGAGAACAACAAATGCATGTGTACATTTTCAGATGACGATTGCTAGCCTTCAACTCAACAATGAGTCATGATTTCAGTTGCTTCAGTTCAAATGTTAAAGTTGCTGTTACTATAACCCTGTGGTCCGCTGGCATAACACCGGGTGCTTTCTGATCCGCTGCCGTTGTGCTGTTGTGATAATGTTAGGCGACAAGTTTCGTTTTACGGTGGACGGACTGTAACATTACAGAGTTTTTGTTTTCTCTTAGCTTGAAATAATACCATATTTTAGACACTTTTCTTAAAGACTTTAGACTATTCTTAGTCCCTTGCTATTTTCTCTCTATGCCTCCACTTTGCAAACAGCACCATCATAATCACATCGTGTTCACACAGCATTGTGTGACAATAATAAATATCCATGCAAAACAGTGTGCTATATAGTTTTATGGATTAAACGAAGCCTTGATGCAAAGAATTTGAATTGGGCTAATTTAATTGAATTAATTGAAATAATCGATTTAATCGATGAATCGTTTCAGCCCCACTTTACAATAAATTGTTTTATTTAAATTCAGTGTATTCCTAATCCAGAATTACAATAATACTGAACGATTTTTGGAAGACAACACAGATTTCACTGTTATAGGAAAACCTACTGAGTGGAGGATTCTCAGTTTAAGTGCTTCAAACTGGTCTGACTGGATGAATTGCTTCCATTAATTCTTTTGTAATATGATCACTGTTACTAATCTGAAACTGCCTGTAAAATCAAGTAAATTTTTGCAATGACTTAAAATTTGAATTTTCATGAAAACTGTATTAGGTTGCATCAATAATAAATAATAACAAAATAAAATAATAATAAATGAAAATGTTTGGAAATAGAGAAATATGTGAATTCCTTTGATATGGGGCGTTCTGTAACTGCCTAAGTCTCTCCTGCTGCAGCTGCAGTGTGTATGTGGTTGGCATATGTTCAGGATGCTGAAACGCGACAGTGATTGCTCTGCTGAAGATGTGAATCCATGCAGACTGCCTCTATTAGGAACATAACAGGCTATCATGAATGAGCCCATAATTAAGGATTGGTATTAATTATGTGATACAGATGACATGAATCTCAAGCAGGTAGAGTTTGGCTTGTTAGACTGTAGATCAGTAGTTAAACTGTAAAACAAAAAATGGAAGACTATCTCATGTCTGATATGTGAAATGTTTGTTGTCTGAAAATAGGCTGTTGTGTCATTTGAAAAATAGCAGGTACGAACTTGTGTTTGACCCTTTTCGGGGGTCAAACAGATTTCACACCTTTATTACAATAGACTTGATAACCTAAATATTCTAATTATATATTAGATTTTCCATTTTTTATGTAAATACTTGATATATGAAAAGTACCCTGGCCGCTAATAGATCCATACATTTCATAGCTCACAAGGTTAATCTCTTGCGACAGCTGACTGCTGGCAATCAATCTCTGCAGAGGAAGAGTATTCTCTCTGTCCATCTTGTGAGGAGTGTGATGGAGGGCTCAGCCAGGGACATCACTTAGCCAACACCCCACCCCAACTCTGCCCTCTCTCCAGGGGCTGAAATGATACTTAAGCAGCGGTGTGTGAACAGCCCTTTCCCACATCATGCATCCATCACTATAGACACATTATAATCGAGACACATTCGTCGAAGGTGATTTTATTTTAATTTTAAAGATGTTGCTTTATTGGTAGGTTGATAAACGGGTAAAAATCATGCTATGCCTTTTCTTTGTGGCATGTAGTAAACAAACACAAGAATAATTGCCTGCACCGAAGAGCATTTTGTAGTCAAGGGCATTCAGTTTGGCTTGACTGGAATGACTGCTGAACTGACAATGCTGATAAAATTGAAGCTCTTGTTTTTCTGTCAACATGGGGACATGAGCAAATCTGGTGATTGTTAGTCTATGAAGGAACTATCAGCAAGACTGTCATAGATATCAGTTATGACAGTGCAAAATTACACATTGCACAGAAGGCAGAGAAGCGAGTGAAAGAGACACTTGTTTGGACAGGGGGCTGAGATCAGAACATGTTGAAGATGTTGTATTGAGAATGTGAGAAGCTTGCCCGGGCAATAGCAGTCAATATTTATGTATTTCCTATTTTCTCTGAAGTGAGGAGTAAAGCCATGAATACATAATTGAACAAAGGCAAAATAGTCCAGTACACACAAGAACCCCTACAAGACCCATTACTATGAGCTGCTTGGGAAAAAGAACAAACTAATTCCACTTTCTCGTCAGTGATGCTGGATGGGGAATAAAAACTGGGGCCAACATGAAATGCTCTTAGAGTAGAAAGGTGCTATTAATACAACAACAACAGATACAACAGATCAATTCTTTAGTGCAGGCCTAACAGTTTCCATGTGATTGCAATGATGAACATACCAAGACTTATCTTAAAGCAGTGTCTTCACCCTTAGACCCTGGCAATTTGTGGATTAGAGAGCTATAATTATCGAACATGGTGTGAGAAAATGGTATTTATTGGCATTATCTCAGTTCATGATGTCAGCCTGACTCGATTAACTCCTCCAGTGAAGAGTGAATGAGGTTATGAGCCTTATCAGGTGGGATTGTGCCTGTGAGCTGTTTGCTGTTTGCCTGTTTGCCTTTGTCAGTCATGAAGACCTTCTTATTGATGGCTGGGGTCCGGGAGGCTAAACCGATATTACAGTTTTTAATGGCAGCTGTGCAGATACTGTGCTCCCTGTGCAGCACTGTGGAACCTTTTGTTCTTCCTGCCTCCAAGCAAACATGCCTTTAATCAACTTCTAGACCTTGTGCTGAAGAGTACCTTTAGAGATCTGTTAATGAAAGCAATGAATAAACACATACCCTATGTCCATAGGCAGGGATTGACGGTTCAACACATTGCAGAAGATGTTAGCAAAGCTATCATCCTAACAACTTATGCCTCTCCTCATACTCTTGGCTTCATTTGAGGTGGACAGACTGAATGGTGCAACACAGCCCTGATGACAGATGAAGTGTTTGTTCTCAGCTGAAGATATCTTTTGCAAAAACAACAGATTACATATGATAGATGAACAGCCTGAGCACAGGCTCCAAAAAGTCTAATAAGTAGAATGCTGACATCCATTTTATAAGGATTCAGTAAATATCTTCTTATCATGGGGTGACATAGTATGAAAAACCACAACACATCGAATGCACCTTTTATTACAGTAATGCCACATTACACTTCCATACAAGTGTGATGCATCAAGGAAGACACAACTACAAGGGCAAATAATAACCAAACAATATTTCAGAGAAATAGATGCTTAGCTGGTGACTCATTTTCAAGACTGTTCATTACACAAAATACGGGAACAATCATGAAGGCATGGTAGAAGTGGCAAAGTTTCCTGTTTAGAGAGAAGTAAACAAGTGGACTCAGCTGCTTTGTTGCAACAGTTATCTTCATACATATGGATCTCTCAGTTGCTTGAGAGCATTGTTATAGCCCTTTTGAATCATTGTCAGCTGCTCCTTCCTATGATTGGAACAGTTTTGCTCCTGCTCAGAGCTAAAAGGAAGTTTAGGCTGGTGTGTGAATAAATGGTTTGAATAAATGCATATCCTGTTAATCAAAAAAAAATGTGGATGTGCCCTCTTGTTTAGCCAATGGATATTTCAGTTTATCTACAGTCATAGGTTATTTAAAACAATATCCTGTTGCTAAGACACTTGACAATTTCTTTCAAAGTACTTTCAGTAACTGTAATGTTAGGTTGGTGCAGTCTCAAGGTGAAAGTGTGTCAGTTCTCTTTCTATTCTCTGTGACATGTTGCAGAAAGACTGGATGCCCTCAGAGCACAACTTTGATGATAGCTTGTGATGGCCTGCCCAGGTGCGAGAATAACATTAGACCTGCTGGACAGGTGGCAATGCAAGAGAGGAGGGCTTGGAGGCTCAATAATGAGGGGTATGCCAGCTAGACCCCCATCTGTTGCCATGCACAGAACTCTGATCCATTAAATTGCAGCACACTCAAGTTTTGTCACAGATGAGAATATGTCTACTCCTCCGATGTGTGATCGCGGGTTTCTAGCACCTTGAGGCCATTTTAAGTCACCTGTTAAAATGCATATTTTAATGGGCCATTTTTTCTTCTAGTTGAAAAATATTTGCATTACAGTTTTTGTTCTCATGAAGAATAACTACATTTGAAAGGCAGAGCCACTGGATGTTTTTTTTTTCACAAAGAGCATATCATATTCTTCTACTGTACTTGGTCTGTACCTCTCCGTGCTAATCTACAGGGAAGCTATTTTTAAAGAGCCCACTCAGCCCGTGTGCTCACTAATTAGAATATGTAGCAGTGCTCAGAAGAAGATGCCTCATAGGCAGTGAAGCCAGTGATAAGAACTTCTTTAAAACAGTTAATAAAACAGGTAGTCTGTCTCAAACTCATCTTTTTTTCAAAGAGGATCAGTTCACCCAAATGGCAAAGCATTTTTTGATTTCTGACACCACCCCAGTGCAGCGCAGTTGAATGGAATTTTACATGTGGTGCTTATAGCTTCAGAATTATATTTATGTTTTACATAAATAAAAATTTAAAAATTCAACAGAAAAATCTATTTGAAGAATCGTGTTATTTTGGATAATCCACAGAACACAGTGTCAACAGTTCTATGATGACTGCTTTGGGAGTTCTTGGATTAACCAAAATAAGGGGACATTGTATCTGCAAAGACCCATTACTATTGAATTTCTTTGAATATAGATTTAAAATCCTTTAATCATGAGAAACAAAATGCAATTATCATCTATTGAATTGGGATAGATGCAGAAATCTGCAAATATTTCAAAATCTCCACAGGTAACCTGAAATGCCTACCTAAGAAGACACAGTGTGTAGGTTGTGGTGGGAGATCTTTGAGTTCATACATGCTCTGCATTCTGCTTTTGTCACCTTGAAAATCTACTCAATTACACAGTAGATGTGTCAGGAATAATCCACCGTATCCATATGTGGATGAATGTGGATAAGCATTGCCTTGTTTGAACCCAAACAATCTCTTCCTTGAGCTATCTTGTTTTTTTGTGCCATGTGCTGCTCTCTCTGTCTGCCTATCTCTTTCTCTCTCAAACTGTGTCCTTTATTGCAGTAAATCCAGCAATAAACATAGGCTATAATAGGGCTGCTAAAGCTAAATATAAGACTTGTATTTTCTCTTTTTTTCTAGCTCTGCTTAGATATTACGCATTGTTTTAGAAAGGAAAGAGAGAGCCTTTTAGAGTTTAAATTATAGTACTGGGAACTAAACTACTGGAAATGACCCTGTCGACGGGGGTGTTTTTGACACGTACAGGTTCCTCGGAATTCCTACTGTCAGCCAAGTAGCTGCCGTGTTGCCAGAAACCGCGGTGTGACTGGTGTCAAAGGAAAGTGTATTCCCACACTCTCTGCCTCGGACCCAGTCTGGGTGCGTCTTCTGGCTAATTTCCCGCAGACACATCGTCTCATCCACAGCAGGGTATGTCTCTGGTCATGGTAGTTATTTTTTCCAACCTTTCCAACCTTCCCCTCTGGTCTGGACTGTTCTTGACTTGATTGGCCTGTATGATGTGGTGGTTACTTGATTACTCTAAAAAGGGAGGAAAAAACATTTGCTCAGTATGTTATCAAAACAGTAACATTATGTCATCATTCCACACAAGTATTGACGATACTGCTGGATTTAGTGGCAGCTAGTGTCACAACAATTGTTGTTAGTTCTGAATGAAGCTGATTTCTCAGTCAGTCTCCAAACAGTATAGTCACACTGACAGTGACACTGAGGGGAAAAATTTAAATGGGAAAATGTGTTATACAAATAGTAAATAGTATTTTGTAAGACTAACTCTACAGCTACTTCAAATATTGTATTTTGTATTCCTGAAAGTTTATCACTACTATGTGAGATACTGGATATTATTTTGTATTTAATGATTAAATTGCCTTTTCTCATTTACAAATAATAATTAATCCTTTACAACCTCCCCATTTGCCATATAAAGGGAAGAGCAGTAGGTAGGCAATAATGATTAAAAAAGATGTAAAGAAAGAAAACCAAAAGAAAATTTAATAAATCATTATCTGACCACAATAATAATGAAAGGGTTTTGACTAACTGGCTGAAATTGATTTTACACGCCCATTAAAGACAACAGAAGGCTGCCGAATGCCCAAATCATATGAATGTTTTTTTAGTGCACAGAGCGAATCTGACCAGCTGGCACTAAGCAGTGACTGAGTCCTGCCATGAGCCAAAAAAATAAAAGCTATGTTTGGTCATGCTGATTCACTTTTATCAGTGAACGATTTCATATCCCTAACAGCTCTTAGCAGGAAATATTTAGACATGAACTCAAAATTACTCTTCAGGCCATCAACAAAGTACCAGGCGAATCGACTGCCACAAAAACATGAGACGGCTATACTGCCTTGGTGTCCCCTTATGAAATCATGTTACCACACCAGTATGCAGTACTGTAGATACACTGAGCTGTTCTTTTGAATGTACAGTTTTAAATGTTCTTCAGTGATTGCATCTAAATTACTTAAAATTTAGCATTTTCCCTTAATTGTGCAACTTAAAACCTCTGACCGTGACTCACCGTGTCTCTATTGCATTGACATACTTGTTATTCACCAATATCTTGTAGGAAAAAAGTGCAATAATATTATATTATAATAATATCAAAATAGGTGGTTGCACCAAAAGCATGACTAATGGATTTTAGACTGGGGCCACTGTAGCTGTTAATTGCATTACTTAGCCTAATGCTGTAAAGCATTGACATAAATGAAGCTATTATCTTCATTAGGTCAATTTGTTGTGATAGTGTTGAGCAGCACTATCTTGGCAACAAGAACAAATATGGTTGATGAGAATGAAATTGGATGTGTTAATTCAGAGACACATAGCAGTGACAGCATCACTGGCATGAGAGTTGGACTACTGACCATCTGAACCATAGACCGTATGTAAAGATGGACGACATGCCTCTACTTACTCTCACTACCACCAAGCCAGAATATCCCAGAGACAGGCGCTGCCATCCTTTGCTGGTGACGTCATATCTCAAAATGAGATCTTCATTTGACCAATTCATCAACATCAAACACCATCTGCAATATGAACTGAATATGAGCTACTGTACAATGAGTTATATTCAGTGTTAAAAATAAAATGGAATTAAACAACAGAAACTGTCATTGAGATCAAAACATTAACTGATAAATGAAACATTTGTATTGCAAAAGGTTTTTTTAAAAGCTAAGTCACAGGCAAGAAGAAAAGACATAGGGTTCACATGTACATTTTGCAGGTGCACGAAGTTAGCCTATTAAGCACTGGCAGCAAACGCCATGTGCTAGTACTGCTTACAGTAACGTAGCAAAGGTTTTTACACCAGTTAGGGGAATTTCACATGCCAGTTATAGAATTCTAAAAAATCTTAGATTGTTTTGAATGTGTTACACAATAAGCTGTGGGAACGTAGATAGCTGTATGATCCAGTATGTGATGTATTAATGTTCAAAATGACGTAGTAGTGTTTAAAAAAAGGTGTCTTGTATGGACATTTCTTTGATATTCAATTCAATTCAATTCAATTTTATTTATATAGCGCCAAATCACAACAACAGTTATCTCACAGCGCTTTTCATAAAGAGCAGGTCTAGACCATACTCTGAAGTTATTTACAGAAGCCCAACAATTCCCACCAAGAGCAAGCACTAGGCGACACAGGCAAGGAAAAACTTCCTTTTAAGAGGCAGAAACCTCGAGCAGAACCATGGCTCAGGGTGGGCGGCCATCTGCCTCCACCGGTTGGGGTGAGGGGGAGAGAGAGAGCGAGAGAGCAAGAGAAAGAGAGAGAGAGCAAGAGAGAGAGAGCAGAGGGAGGCAACCTACACAGTATACACATAGAGGTACAGACAATAAAGGTGATGGTGCTATAGACTGAATGAAAAATGGTAAAGACATTCATAGTAATGTTAATGATAATAATAATAACAGTAATAATGGCGATAGGACTTGTAATAGCAATTGCAACTGTAGCAGAGGGCGTCGAGCAGGAACACGGGGGCAGCAGGAGACTCCCAACCACAGATCCAGACTCCACAGCTCCAGAGCCAGCAACACCCGCAGGAAGTGACAGGAGGGGGAAGCACACGACCACGGGAGAGGGAGAAAAAATCGAGTTAGTAACATGCATTAATGGGATGAGGTTGCACTCAGAGAGAAAGAGAGAAGAGGAGAGAGGAGCTCAGTGCATCATGGGAAATCCCCCGGCAGTCTAGCCTATGGCAGCATAATTAAGGGATGGTTCAGGACTCACCCGAGCCAGCCCTAACTATAAGCTTTATCAAAAAGGAAAGTCTTAAGCCTACTCTTAAATGTAGAGACGGTGTCTGCCTCCCGAACCCAAACTGGAACCTGGTTCCACAGGAGAGGAGCCTGATATGGGACTAAATAAAATTTAACTTTATGATGTTGTGTTGCTTGGACAAAGCAACAGATATCAGTCATTACATAGACCCTCTTGTTTTACTGCCACAGTCCTCTGGCAAGCTACTGGTTCAGCTGCAGCTGCACCTTGTTGTAGCCAGGTGAGACCAGGTAACAAGCACTATGGATCCAAACAGCCTCTTAATTTCTTCCAGCAGCAGGTTTTGAAGGCTGTGTAGAGGGATTCCAAACAGGCACAAGATGAGGCAAATGAGGGAGCTGGACTTATTGCCAAATACCTTGTGCCAAATCTCAAACTGTTTTCACTACTAAAGAAAGTGAAGCTTAAGATTCACCAACTCCTTTATGACACAGACTAAAATAACTGAAGTTTTCCTTAATGCACAGTTTCTACTAACTAAGGTTATAAGGAAATAAAAACCCTTTGTGTATGTTTGTGGTTTTTCTCTTAGCATTCTCACTTAACTGTGGACAGATGTTTGTTTTTATTCTATCTCTGGCCTGTCTGTCGCCACTACTATAGCCCATGTGACTTTACCTGCAGTCACTCACAATGAGAGAATATGTATTCATGTTAACTCATACAATAATATTTTTAGAGGGTTTTCAAACTTTTACTGTACAGTAAAATTTGGATTTGCTCTATTACAGTGATACCTGGTCCATAAAAGGGCCTTTGGGTGTAGAGTAAGGCAGTATGGCAGATTGCATTCCACAAGGATGTGATTTTTCCGTATTAATCCGGAATTCCGATTTTCCAACCTAAAAATGTGATGCATGCAGATCTGTAATAAAAAAAGAAGGGTACAGGACCTGGCCGAGTGAAATGGAAAGGAGCTAGGAGGACTTGTGTAAAGTTCTTCCTTTCCAAGTATCAACAAGGATGTTCTTTTACGCTCAGCTGCCACACCTGTGCAGCGTGTACCACAGGTGCTCTTGCGCATTAGTGGTACTTAACGTGTTGGGCAGTAATAGGCCTACTGCAATATTACTTTTCCCAGTAAAGAGTAATGTAACAGCTTGCTATTTCCAAAACAGTTATATTATTACAGTTACTAATAAAAGTAACGCTGCGCTACTGAACGCATCATCCCTGATGTGAATGCCCAACAGTGCTGCAGCTCAGCAGCACAGAACCTTATGTTGTTAAAGTCAGCTGGTAGCCAAGAAGCTAAAGGAAGAGTGGAGAACAGGGACAGAGAGGTATTTTCGACTGCTGTAAGTAACGTTATTGCCATTACTGTGTAACAATCTAAAGAACATTGTCGTCCGTTGTAAACTTTGTGCGACCAGCAAAAAGTTTTTGACCGTGAACCGTTCTACATTTATACTTAGGTTAATCGAAGCATCAGCTAAAGCAACACAGCAACGTGAAACTCAGAGAGAAACTCCGGCCGCTGCTGCCAGTGATGCTTGGACTAATCAGGAGAGAGTGGCGTTATATCACCCAGCAATAAGTAGAGTAGCTAATATTACTTTTCTAAGGAGTGGGTCTATAGCCTATGCTAAGTAACTAGTAGGTAATATCATTTCTGAGTAACTTGCCCAAAACTTAGTTGACAGTAAGGATCGGATGAATTGGGAATGTTTTGATTATTGCTTGTTAGAGGCTATGTCTAATGTTTACTTTGACTTTGTTGTCGATTGATCACTCATGTAGCCTATATTTACACTTTTCTGTATGAACGGTTGCTTTTATAGTCGTCCTTATGTTAAAGGTTTTGGCACGTTATTAATTCATTTCTTGTGATAGCTGTGACAGGGTTTAGGCTATATAAGGCCTTTTCACACGGGGTCGCTCCGCGCTCCTCGTCAACAGACAGGCAAACAAGCGCTCCGCGAGTTAACCATGGCAACGGCTTCTGTGTGACTGCCGTGATCCTGTGAAACTTTCGTGGTTGTTCTCATCCCATGCACACGCCCGCCCGCTGCCAGATCTGAAATGTCAAACGTTTTCCTACAGTTTATCAACAGACAGATCAGCTGTTTGAGTTTCCTGAAGAATCTAAGAGTTTCTCTAACAGTCAGGCCACCAGGCTGGGTCTTGGGTCTTACACCTTTGCTACTGTCTCTTATTCATTAAAAATCATCTATTAACTTAAACTGAATTAAATTCAAAGTTAGTCGTAATATTATTTAGTTATAGAGTCAGTTATTTCATGTTTCATGTAGCACATTTAGCTGTTTAAGTTTGGTAAAAATGAATACAAAATTATTATTATTATAGAGGGGTTGCGATGGCGCAGTGGATTGGACACTTGTCATTGATTCCCACCGCAACACATCCATTAAATAACTTATTGTCATGGGTCCTGCTTTACCATCCATGTTTGACCTGCCGCCAGTTTAATCGGGGTGTCAGGGGGTCTCACTATATTTTCCTGTTTTTTTGCTCTTTGCCAATTACATGCCTGATTCCACTTTGCTGAGAGACTGCTCCTGGTCACCTGGTCAATTTCCTCCTCACCTTGAGCACCTACCTGGTGGTACTGTTTGCACCTGCATTCCATAGGATACCAACTGCCGTGCTTAAATCCTTTCCAGGAGGCTCTGTGTTTTTCTTCTGCTGTAGTTATGGACCACTTGTGGCTTCTTGTAGTGCAACTTTGTAGGGTGGAGACCAAGCACTCTTTGAAAAGTGCTTCATAAAGATGCCAAAATCCCAAAGTTGGAATAACTAATGAACCTGGATTGCCTGTATTTAGGGCTCCAAAGGGAAGGCCTCACCACTGATGAATGGCCCCCAACTCTTAAGCTTTAAGAAGAAGGATGGGTGTTAAAATTCTCTGTCAAAAGCCAGATTCACATTGTGTACCAGAATCACTTCCCTTGCCACAGGCACCCTAAGGATCACTTATTTGGAAGCAGTGGTTTGCATCTGCATCTGCCATGAAAGGTTAACTACATTTTACAGCACTGTAACCCTGAGTGTGGTGGAGCCTGGGTGAAAGTCAATCATTGATGGTTCTTGAAGTTTTAATCCTTGGTAAGAGGCATGAATGAAATTCAATTATCTGGTTTACAACTTTTTTCTTCAGCATGTTGTTTGCACGTAAGCCAACCTGTACTGTCATACAGAATGCAGAACATAGAGATGGTGATTATGAGCTTGTCCTTTAATGAAAAAGTTAACATTCAAGGCATAAAAGGTAGTCAACCAATTTCTCATTATATAAAGTATATGGAAATCACCAAACTCCAAACGCCTCCTCTTTCTACCAAGAGTGACAGGGGGAAAACAAGCCAAAAAGAAAACTAAGAGAATGTCATTAAAGGGGTAATATGTGGTTTTCAGCTGACGTGCTACATCAGTGTTAACAAGCCAGCTGCTTTTCGGTAACTTAATTTAGTATCTGTGTATCTTTCACCGGAGGCTCAGCAATGTTAGCAAAGCTACATGTACTGGATGATAACAAAACAGTTAGTGAGTTGGACTGAATATTACAAATGAGATTGTTGTCACACTTTATAACAGTTAGACAGCCGTAAGTAACATTACTGTGTTGTTGTCCTGCACCGTTTTGTTGAAGTATGGTATGTGGATCACGTAAGCTGCAGCAACTGAGACGGTGGAGAAGCTGCGTACCTGAGTATCAGTAAAAGAACAATAAATCTAAAGGTAACATACACGTAACATTACAAAGAAACAGCATTATATCTGTGCTAAAGTGCATTAGCTGACTGCTCTTGCCTTGCATCAAGGCTAGTATAAACAAATTGCTCCACATTTGCTTTGTATTGTTACATAATTTCTTGCAGGCTAAATTTAACACATAATTGACATAATACCAGTGGTACACAGGATAGTAATGTGGATCATGTTAGCTGGTGAAGTAATGTGGAAAGCCATAACGTTACATATTATACATTGCACCGGATAACGTTAGCAACTGCTCAGTGCTTTTTTTCAACTTTAGATTTTAATGCTACAGTTCTGTTGTTCCATACCAAATGTAATTGTCAGTGCCAAATAACAAAGTCACTATTCTGGCTGCAGTGTTAGTTTGAATTTTGTTCTTAAACTATTGAGAGTGTTAAGTGCTACTCATTTTAATATCACCAACTCATCATGTTGTCATTCTCAACAAGTTTTCAATTTAGGTTTATGTGTCGTAAAGCACCATCAGTGTTTGCGAGCTGAGGTGATTTATGAAGCATCTATTTCATATCAAGGTGGAAGTCGATGTCTCCAAAAGGCTCTAAGGATGACACTTTGAGAATTTGAACAGATTCATCAAAGTGGATTATCTTTGCGGCCGAAAGTACTCTCCAGAGGTTGACCTTCTTTACAATTCCATCACCGGGACACGGAACACAACTGTGAGTGTGTTTTGAAAGATAAGGGACTGATGTGCCAGGAGGATGATGAAGTGAGGTGTGTGTCTCACATGTGGTTACATATAACATAGCACTACACACAGTTTTGTCAAAGAACATTTGAATGGATTACATTAAGTTGAAAGGTACGTCACCAATGACAACCTGCTCTCTCCCATGTTTCTTACTTTGACAACGTCACCACCTCTTCATCCTCTATTTCTACCTCTGAGGCAGAAGACGTGAATGCAGGCCTGACATGACAGACTAGCGACAAATAAACTAGGGATGGGCACATTAACAGGTTAACGTATGAAATAATTAACGCAGACAATTATTTTATCGCACATTAACGTTTTTATTCTTATTTTGAAAGTCCATTGCTCACTGGCTCTTAATATACAGTCAAACCATTGGTCACAGGAGGAGTGGGATGTTGATCACCCTGCAAATCACCCACCCAAACAAGCAGCGGAGGGAGGCTTTGGCAGACTACATTGGATGGAGCGTTTGGGAGAAGTAGATAAACCATAGTAAGACAACATTAGGAACGTTCTTAAAATCCCAATGTTTAAATGGCTGGGTTGCTCTGCGCTCCTCAGGTGAACATATTTGATTTGATTACATTAATGTTTAAGTTAAGATTTACAAGAAATATTTTATTGCTGTTTTGTAAAGAGAATACTGCTGGTAAAAAAGCACCGTATTTGTTTAAAGTGTTTGCAAACTACGTTATTGCACTTTTGTGTATATCCATCCATCCATCGTCAACCACTTATCCTGCGTACAGGGTCACGTGGGGTCTGGAGCCTATCCCAGCTGACATCGGGCAAAAAGGCGGGGTACACCCTGGACAGGTCGCCAGTCCATCGCAGGGACCTTTGTGTATATAGCAGTACATTTATATTAAAAGTGCTCAAAACCCTACTTTAGAATTCATTATTCAATTTTGCACATAGCTATGCAATTTATCACGGTTAAATGCAGAAAATCATGCGATTAATCGTGATTGAACATTTTTATCATTGTCCAGTACTAAAATAAACATACAATACTTGACGAGAAACAGATTCAAAATTCATTCAACAGATGTGACAGATTTGCTCCAAGTGAACAGCATTCCTCTCCAAAAACAAGGGCAGAGTCCGTTTTACCTTTAAACAATTTTCATGACAACACATTACAGAATATCTCAAAAACTTGGATATGGGCCCATTATAGCTGCCAGGCATCATGCAAGGTTTAAACTTTATATAAACACCTGCAAATATATCCCAAACTGCCTTCGACTCACGTCAAGACAACTGTAAACCCTATCAATTTTGTGTCAGTCTTTCATTCCTCTGAACAGCACAACGTGATGAGATGTTTTGCATGTGTTACTCCCTTCTGCTGTTGATCTCTCTTAAGATTACTTTCCTAAATATTAGGTTACACTTTGAACATAAACGGTCTCCTGTGGAACCAATTCCTGACACCACACACGTTTTGCCTAAATATGCTCATGCAACATTAAAGTCTTATACATGTAGTCATCCAGCAAATACTTTCCACTGCAAATTTCCTTCTTAGTGCCCAATTCTGACTGCATTAACTTACACAGTCCCGCGCATCCCAACTGTGCAGAGCTTTAGTGAAAATGTCAGCATAATATGTAGTTTTTTTCTCATTTAAACTTGTCATAAGCCTCATTTTCACCATGATTGTTCTACATTGATGGTAAAAATGCAAGCTTGGACTGTACTGACTGGGGTGTTTTCAGGACTGGTACTAACAGGCTGGATGAGTGCACAGAGTCTGTGACGCCCTACATTCAGCTTCTGTGAGGACTGCTGTATACGTTCACACACTAGTTTGAGTTATAACAATCACAAACCTTGGTTCACACCAGAAGACAGATGGATAAGGTTGGAAAAGAAGGAAGCGTTAATTTGAGCACCTTGTGTTGTCACAGTTCAAATCCATTTCTGAGTGTCTCCTGAATGCCCTGCCGTATGGGGGTAGTGATGGCACAGAGTATAAGACACTTGGGGAAAAAGCATCAGCTAAATGACAAATTCTTCTTCTACTTCTTCTTCTTCTTCTTACAGGAGTAATTGTAGATATGGCAGCCTCTGCTGCTCTCTGTTGACTCCTACACACACACACACAGTGGCCAGCAGACAGAGACGCCACGTTGTCGCCGTGGAGATGGTGAAGTTTAGTTAGGTCCAAACTAGTTGCCGACAGCTATTCTCATTACTGTAAGTACGTGCAATAAAACCTATGCAAGTGAAAAAACTACTTTATCAATACACCTGTCTGTAAGGTAAACATGTAGAGAAGGTTAATTTAATTATCTCTGTCCTCAGTCTTTCATCCTGTATGTTTTATACAAGCACAGCTAATGTTAATTTGGCAATTAGCCATGTTAATGCATGTTAAAAACAAGCTAAATTGAAAGCTGTCTGTCTGTAGCATAGACTGGTCTGTTGTCTTAAAATTTGGCACATTGTTAAAAACTCAGCTTCTGGCTGAGACAAACCAGCTGCTCCTCCTTCGACTAGGTAACGTTTCCTGCAGGCAGTGAACAACAGCAGAGAAGAGGAGGAGGAGGAGGAAAAAGAGGAGGGAATGATATAGACATCTGAGATTTTATTCTATCTAAACGTCACTCAGTATTGTGATGTCAGACATTGAGTTTATATATAGTGACTTGGCTGTTGTAAACATTAATGTTGCTTCTACAGAAACATTTAGTTGTATTTAAAGTATTAAATTATAATCCTACAATTAATTTAAAAAAATAACCAGGGAGTTAAAATGCACACTTCAATATTTGTTTATTTCTTGCAAATTTCTTGCAAATTATGTCATCTCAAAATATAAAAAAGTTATCGCACATTGAATATTTTTCTCATAGTGTGCAGGCCTACCTCATGCCTGTTGTAAACTTGGCAGTAAACCTGATTCTGATTCTGAAAATTGATGCTTTGCATTAGGCATTTCCCTTATGTGCTATGTGAAGATATGAAGTCTGACAGTGTCGCCATCATGCTAGACTGAAGTCAGAGGAGAGGAGTGGTGTGTGTGCAGGCCTGACATTATCCTGGGGCTTGGCAGATAAAGACTTGGGAGGTTTGAGTCCTAGATTGCCTTAAGCGGGGGACCCTCATCTGCATGCACAGGGCCTCTGCAAAGCATTGGTGCAGTCACATAATGTCAAGCAATTTTCTGTAACACAAGGAAATTTGATTTCTAGTAGAGCAGGGAGTAGATATGGACACTCTAAAATCATTTTGAAACATCTCAGTTTATATCAAATGCAGCTCAGCTGGACTGAAGCGTATCCTCATGGCATGATGTCATGCACCCCATGGCGTGCACACCATAAACCATCTTGCAGGTAATGCTGAGTGATAGGGGAACTGCAGGAACTGTGGTTGGCTTTGTTGTGGTGTATTTGCTTTATCATGGCTGCCATAGAAACAGGGATTTTATTGTCTAGCATACCTGTACTATTATATTGAATAGTTTGGTCTATTGAAGGATTCCTGCTATACACCTGATTTGTTTGGAGGGTGCGGGCAGTACAACTACAAGACAGAAGTAAGCATGTCTTTTCATATTAAATTGTAGGTCTGAATCTTTCATGTTGCTGTATTGAAAACATCTTATTACAACCTCTGTTGAAAAGGCAGTTTTGTGTCTAATGGGCTACTGAAATGGTAAATCTTAAAAGGTTGTGCCTGAAGCAAAAACAAAGATTTGATTTAAGTGTCATGGTAAAGTTCAAGGCTGTTATGGACAGAATGGTGTAGAAGAAAAGTAATAGGCATCGCAATCCACCACATCATGGGAAATGCTTCAGTTTCATCTTGGCATCAATCTGTCTCCAGTCTGAAAGCCATGACGTCTGTTCTCACCAGCATGATTAATGGCTGCATACAAGCTACTACTTCAAAACCATGCTCATGAATTAAACAAAGGGCAGGTTTTCTACCATAGCTGTAAGTTTAAACAGCATCTTTAGCAATGATTGGGTCAGTCGGCACAATGTTTAAGGTGGCATTTATACTCACAGTTGGCAGACTTAAAACCAATGAGCATTTTTTAGTGGCTGCTGACATTAAAATTGCAGTGCTGCCAGTTTAAAAGCCTCATTGTTAGGTGATTAATTATATATAAGGTATTAAATAATCGTCTTAAAAGCTTCCAATTATTTGATGTTAAATATAAATCTTTTTAAGTCAGACCGAAACAAACTAAATCAAAACCAGCAAACCCGTCACACAAAAAAATGCTGCTATTTGACAGTACACACACACACACACACACACACACACACACACACACACACACACACACACACACACAGTACTACTATATCAGCGCTTTATTTCTAATGTAATGCACATCTTTAGCCAGTAACATTCTTTAGATGAGTCTATTACCCAATTTAGCCCAGTATGGAGATGTGGGTCAAACCTGTTTCACTAGTTTATCTGAATGGATCATTATGTATACGAGAGAGTGAGTAAGAGTGTACTGTATGGACACATGGACACAAGGAGAGAAGTGAATTTGGTAATCTTGTCATGTACTGTAATTATTGGTATGTTTATGGTTTAGCAGAGGTGAATACAAGAGTCTATACTAAAGGTGACAATCAGATATCAACCAGTGAAAGCTGACTTGTATGAATTAGTCCAATTTGGGTTAAATGCTCTTTCAGTGGACCCATGTCAGACAGTTCATATGTCTCTTACGATACAGGTAAGGGAGGTCAAGGAATAGGTCCCAAATGTTTAAGAATAAATTCAAATGATCAAAAATATTTTTGTATGTGTGATTGTGACCCTTTTTGAAAATGTATCCTTACCTTTCCAGAGGTGTATAGTCTTGTCTCTTATATTGTTGTATATATTGCCATACAGTCATAGCTACAGTATATGTAAAAGGGACTGAACAGCCAAAGTGAAATGAACAGACAAAATTGCAAGTTCAGCTTCACTGGCATACACTGAAAAGTATCAGCCAAAAAATGTCTGACAGTACCTTGTGCCCAATATGTATGTGAGCAAGTTTGCATTTGTCAGACTTAAAAAACAGCTGTAGATCTTAGGTTAACTGATTAACCTGATGACATTGCAAAATGGCTAAAAAGTAGATTTACATAAAACATTTTTATTTATTTTCTTTACATTGCAGAAAGTGTTGTAGTATGTTAAAGGAAGACCAATATGTGACATCTTATGTTTTAAAATTGCACTTGATGTCAAGAAACGAGTTGAAGAAAATGGGAAAAATAAACCTCGGTTTTAGTGTCTGGATTTCAGTGCAGTTCAGGTTTTACTGACAGGCTCAATTACTGTGTACAAGGATTGTATGTTGAATTTTCTTTACCAGTGTGACATGAAAAGATGAGTAGGTCTTATTCAACACACCATGTCTACACCATGACAATGCTGTGTGAAAACAAGTTTTCTCAATTACACTGGCTCACCTTCTCATGGTTGTGTTCCTCTAACTGGAGGGACACTCGCAGGCTTTCGTTACATGAAGAGCTCCGATGGAAACACAGTAGAGACAAGATGAGAAAATTGAAGAAGGAATTGGTTTTGGGCATCGTCGGGAAGTGCAATATGTGTGCCTGTAAAGCTACCTTTCACAGTAGTCTAGAGGTGTGTTTAAACTGTGGCAGAGATACAAGCCTCTGCAGCAGCATGTGTTGGCAGGAGAAAGGAGAACATGCTTGTGTTGCTCTGAAGGGAGACGCTGCTGTTTATGGAGGAGTAGGCTCTTTTAATCGGATAATTCATTTGGTATTATCGCTGTAAAAAGTTGGAGGGACTGACCATTTCTTACGTCTCAACCTCGTCAATAATCCACCAAGCACTAAATTATTCACAGAACTCTGGACACAGGTGATAGGATATTACCACTGTTGAACTTTACCAGCTGTGTCACCTTATGTTAAATAGATTGCATTTCCAAAGTTTCTACTTATCCGTTACCACTTACAGCTTTGTGTCGAACTATTGTGACTGGCTATACAGATTTTGTTCTACAAACCTACTGTGTAAGTTTGCATCATGAGTTGGATTTGCAACTCTCAAATTGCTCTGAGACATTACAGATTCGCCATGTTTTATCAAATAAAATTCTAGTGTCTGCTATAAACCAGGTGTGCACTTGTCACTTTTAAGCAAAAATTGCCATTTTAAATTCAAAATACAGTAGGTAATTAGGTGTAGGTAGGTGTAGATCTAGGAATGGAAAAGATGGCGGGGGTCTGGGTCTCTTGATAGTCCATTGATTAAGTCAAAACTAAAGAAAATACTGTGGGGTAGCCCACAAGATTTCTGCTGCAGCTGTTTAAGGGCCACCAACATGCATAGCTTCCCAGAGCAGTTATTACAAAGGCCTTGTTATTCCACTCTTCTGTGTATGTGTGTGTGTGTGAGAGAGAGAGAGAGTGAGCTGAATATGATAAAGTGCCTCACTGTCAAAGGGTTACTTACAGCCGCGTTGTCCCAGGAGAGTTTGTTGTGTGACACTGGCAAAGGGAGAGCAGTGACCCCAGTGATGGCCAGCTGAGGGACAGAGGCCAGCTCTCACTGTGTTAGAGGACAAACCTCTCAGTGGTCGGTTAAACTAATCACCACAGGGACCACCGTTATAGACCTGCATCCCTACTTCAGACATAAGTCTGACAGACTGCAGAATGAATGAACTTCATTCTGCTGCACTTAGAGCCTCACACAATGCAAACACAGCTAACAAGCAGGCTACCTGCTCCAAATGTATGCCTCTGGTGGCCAAAATGGCAAAAGTCCCATCTTTCTGCCTCATAGTGTTTCTCTTTTCCTTATTGCTTTCTTATCCCATTGTCATTGCTTTGCTATTATCCATCTTATTGTTTTGTTCAGCACATATTGCACTTATACATCTCGTGTGGGATCCCTGTTTATCCAGCAAATGGTTTCTTCCATTTTTTTCTCTCTCAAGGTCTTCTCCCTGAGGTTGTTAGGTAAAGCTATGTAAGCTATTGTTCCTTTTGCTTTATTTTATTTTTGTTTGTATTGGGTTGTGACTTTTGTATTATCTTCATTTTTTTAGTCATCCAGTATCATTTAAGGAATCGTTTGCTATATATGGGCATATGGACAAACTATTCTTCAATAAGCATTCATTATAATCATTATAATAATCATTTGTGTATGTTTGGTAGACTCTTGTTAGAACTAATTTTTCAGTATAATTTTATCTTGAATTAAAACTCTTATGTTATTTCAGGAGTTATTTTCTGAACCAACATTATGTTACCATTTTCCTACTCAGCTCATAATGACAAGTGCATTTTTAAATCTCCATGAGGTATTAAAGCAGTATTGTTAAAAAGCCTAGTTTATTTGAGTATATTATTCATGCCTACTTAAGTAATCAACTGATGATGCACTGTTTTCCAGGAAGAAAATTAACAGAATGTTATGAAACTATGGCAAATTACCTGTACATGTTGTTTACTGTTCTAAACTTTAGGCATGGGCATGAAAAATTGGTAGGTACAGAGTCATTGCCATATCTAAAAAAACTGAAATAGACCGACGTAACACATATGACTAGACTTAGAGTCATAACCTAGAGTGACACATTGTTTGATCCTCATTTGAATTTTGTTATCATTCATTTAATGAGTATGTTTTAAGCATGTAGCTCTAATTGTTCACTAAACAACCTGTATCTCGAAAAATCTGTACATGGTTTTACGTGATAAACAGTGTTCAGGAGTGTCAATGACCAATTGCTCCCTACATGTTGCCTGTCCAAGCTAATATAACTGAGTGATTGTAGCTGAGTTTATTCTCACACTGCCTTAGAATCACAAATGTAATATAATGTTGCTGATTATGGTCAAAATGCGGTAATTTATCCATGCGATAAATGTGTCAAACATATTGACATTCTTGAAGCGAAGTGTGTTGTTATGTGCCTTGCTATTGATTTTCAGTGAAAGTCCTCTTAGGAATGTCAAAGCGTTATACTTTTCAGATAGAATATATTGATATGCTTGCCATGTGCTTGCAAACATTTCCAGTTCACAGCAAGGAGAATCTTATCATGGTGTCTGACTTTGTCAACACTATTAAATTTAGAGGGAGTCAGAGATTAATAACTTCCACGTAAGAAGAAAATAGGAAGAGGAGCAGGCTTGGGAGCATACAGAAAGATTAATGAGTGTCAAAAACAATGAATTTTCCATTAGATTGTAGAATGGCATACGTTACTTGTTTGGTCTTTCCAGTTTTCTCATCAGATAAGAGCTTGTTCAAGGATCACCAAGAAATGACCTATTTTTATAGATAAACATTTTGTCCTTTCTGCAGACTTCAGATTAACATTGACCTATTTTTAACTCAGAAATAGTACTTTGTTTCCACCAGGCCTTATTCCACCCTCAGCTATGGGTAATGAGCAAAATGATCACTATTTCTATTGAATATTTGGCCTGGCCTGGTAAAAAGAAATTGTTGTGTATTGTGTGTTGTGTCTAAATTGGCCTTGTGAGGGTGGTTACTGAAAAAAATGCAGAATGCAGGACTATCGTTTAGCCTCAGTTTACCTAATACTGAAGGTACCAATACACACACACACACACACACACACACAACACACACACACACACACACACACACACAGCCTTGCCCCTGAAATAGCCTTCCCTGCAAACATGTCATTATTGTTATGATGGATGCCCAGCGGTTCTCAAATATCAGCAGTGGGGAAACATGAATGCAGCATTGATGAGCAGGTTGACTACAGATGCAACTTTTAGCAGCAGAAAGTTGGTAAGAAGCCAAAAATGATTCTTGACAACAACAGAAATGAGGTGCATTGCGTGAACAATGTCACCGGCACCTCCAGCTGGAAGTGAACGGTGGCCTGTTAGCTGTTAGATATTTCCCGTAATAGACAGGATGTGTCAGCACACAGTGCCTTTGTAGACCAGAGGTGGAAGAGAGGTAAATAGTATAAGAGGAGCTTATTTCTCAAGGAACTAAGAAGTGCTCTTGTCAGTCAACCTCTGCGTCTTCAAGAAACAGCACATTGTATGACCTGCAGTCAGTTCAGATTTGACCAAGGCTTTTTAATAAAACCCCCAGTCCTGCTTCACCTGCAGCTCTGTCAAAAGTTTCAGAGTTGAACAAAAGAAACACAGATAAAAATAGCTAAATGTTTGTATGTAGTCCTCTTCTTCTCTGAGTGTGTATCATTACACTAGATAAATATCTAGCGGGCAGTTTGGGGGCAGCAAAACTAACTATTGTTGTTTTAATAAGGAGTCAGACAGTAACTGGCCTTTTTTCGTCATTCTATGAGCAACCTTGATCTGATTTAATGCTACACATGGCATGAGTCTACGTACAGCAGGGCAGAGTGAAAGGAGTTGGTTACCTGGCTGAGAAGTTGGAGGTGTGCCGCTTGTCCTCTGCAGCTCTTCATCCATCAGCTCCTTTTGGCTGCTCCTTCTTGTCCCATTACTTCCTGCAATATTTCAAAGTGATCCGCTATCCAAAAACCCATCTTGACGAATGATAGCGATCACTGCTAATCTCACTGACAAACACACTGCATTTCGTGTGACTAATTCATAATAAAAGTCAGCTTGTGTTTTGCAAGGTAAATGCTTTTAATGTGACGCTGCAGCAGTAGGAAATGTTTGGTTTGCATTAACAGTAGTTAACCTAATACTGCATTTTTTCTGGGAATGCCGTCACAGACACCCACCTCATAAATCTTCAACTGCAAGGGCTTTAATCAGCGGGCCATAGGCTCAATAACCACAGCGTGACCTGATTAAACGACAGACAGGCTTAACAGACATTTTTTTTAAAAATTACAATCATCAAGATAATTACTTTAACCAAAGATCATGCTAGAAAAATGTCAGCAACATTCCTGGAGAAATCAGATATGATCTGTAAATCAATATAACCTCCTACCTCACTGGTAGACTTTAACATGCACAATCTTGCAGAAGGACCATCAACAAGTTTACCTTCAAGGTTCTGTTCTTTGTACAGTTTTATGGTTTCATCCTAATTTTTAACTTCTGTCTGTTAACGTTTTTCTGTTGTTTTTCTAGATTCGTTCTGTTGTTTTTCTAGCTAGGTTACACATGTAGGTGGGTCTCTGACAGTGACAGCGTTGTGTTAAAATAGATAAAACTAAAAATAAGATAAACTACCTTCTCAGAGTTAACCTGTATACATTTGTTTTTTATATACACAGGTCTCCGTTTCAATGCATTGGTGAGAGAGAGGGAGAGGGATTGAGCAAGCGGAGGTGCTGAGTGAATCTGTGCGCTGCGCGCAGCTCTGCCATGAGTTATGATTTTACTCATATTAAATAGTATTTAGTATGTAACAGTCAAAGTTGATACGTGTCGTGTCACCACAAATAAATCACTGAATGGGAAACGCTTCAGTGTGGTGCAGATTCCAGGTACTGTTTTTTATGTCATCTTAGTTCTGATAATGAGTTAGTTTTCATTAAAAGCATTAAAAACCAATCACTGATCATCCCTTCCACTGTCAATAATTGATCCATTTACGAATTGGAACAAGCCTAGTTGGAGGTTAGTAACTTGTCTGATACTGGGCATTTTCTATCTTTCATGTTGGTTTGTCTTTTGGTGGGCACACAGTTCTACTGCTGATTAACATTCATTGCTGATTTAGCAGTTTTTGCAAAGTCCTTTTCAAAATCTGAAATTTACTGGTGAATCTACTGTTAATCTCTTCTTGTCTGAAACCTTTGGTAACAATATTCTGTCCTCATTATATCTAACTAAGTGTCTCTACCTGAAAGACAGCACCTTCCTTAATGTAACTACAGGAGACAAACAAAGTGCCTGTCTCTCGAGTGATGATGAAAGGAAATTGTTTACCAGTCTGCCATGTTACCGTGAGCAGCGTGTAATTTGCACAGAAGGTGAAAGTTGCTCAAGTTACGTCACTGAGCAGAATTCTTCCCAGGCACTGTCAAACAGATTAGAAAGAATTACTTTTACAGCACTTAATTGTTTTGTTTATTTGCTATAACCTGATCCTTTAGCTATATGTGACTTAACATAGTGATAAGTATTCTTAATCCAAAAAACAAGCACATTTAACATAATTATCCATAACACACTAATCTTATACAAGCAAAGGACAAGACAAACAGCAAACATGGAGACACATTGTGAGAAAATTGTAATTTAAACTATTTATTTACAAAGTTGGTCATATTATTGCAGTTTCTTTTATTACACCTGATGATAAAATTTCATTTTGCTGTAGAACATAAATGGAACCAAACAGGTTTCGTCCAATTAACCTACTAAATTGTTAACACTGACACTTCAGAGTAGGTCTTAGGTTTCAGTTTTGGTTCTTCTGTGTGGACATGCAGTTTAGGTTGACTGGAAGCTCTATAGTTTGCTGTATTATGGAATGAAGTATCATGGAACCTGCTTAAGTTAATACTTATTATTTGCTTAAATAATAAATGAATAAATAAATAATACTTTTCCAGTTGCCCTTGATTTTAACCTTCATTGGATAACTATTTCCTGGATGACTGAGAACCTTCACAGACATCATTAGTGTTAGTGTCATGTCAGGTTTCGCCTAGTCTGTGAATTCTAAGGGGCACAAATCTTTAGTTAGCTGCAATAGACCATTGGATAGGTTCTGTCCCCCCTTGACCATGGCTTAAGCCAGTATAGAGGATGGATGGATATCTACCCCACTTTTATAAAAGTAAAAAAAGAAATGAAAGTTTATAAATCATGCCCAAATTTTTTTTGTTTTAATCATAAATTGCATAGCAGAACTAAAATCATCCTGGTAAAGTTGTAGTTGTACAAATGACAAACTTACTTATTGTATCTATACATATCAAAATTATGACATCAAATAATTGGTTGTGATAAATGAAGCTGGTGTTTCATTGTCCCAGCAGATGCTTCAGTAAAGCGTTGTTTAGGATTGCCCTTAAAGTTTCACAATCAGTATGTATTATCATAACCAGTAAACATGTTTGTAAAAAAATACAAATGTAAAACAGAGGTTGTACAAAGAAAATACATCAGTTTAATTCAACATGTGAACTCTAATGACATTTGTTCATCTATAACAATTACAAGTCGTTGTTCATCCATTTGTGGTTTAGTGCTGTCGCATACAGTAAGGAGTGTAATATAAGTCAAAATTTAGAGAAAAAATAATTGCCAAGATTGCCTCTTTTGGCAAAAAAAACCCCAAATGAAATATGTTGTCAGTGAACATTTTATATATACATTTAATATCAACATTTTGGCGACTGTCCGGGTACATTAATGAACATTAACATTTTCCCATAATGTTAATAGAAAACGTAATTCTGTCAGCTATACGGTTCCCTCAAAACATTTATGCTGTTGCAAATTTGTTGTGTATAAACTTAATTTCTAGAAGACTGGGCTGCTAAAGTTGTTACAGGATTTCATTAAATAAAGTTGTAGTATTTGTATTTACCTTTTTCTTGTCTCTTTGTAATGTTTTATTTATATTAAGTGCTAACATTTGACGTGTCATGACAGGGTATGGTATACATTAATACTGACTACTACTACTCACATTTCCACATTCACAACATTTAATCTTTAATATCCTGTCACCAAGGGTAGAGCAAATAATCATGCTATCAATGTTACTCCTTCATACGACCTATCTAACCTGCTGTTTCCTTGCTTTACCCCCTCATGCTATCAGTGGCTGGAACAAAAAGCAAAGCGAAAGGTGAGTTATTGCCTCCATTTTCTTGCTACATGATTTATGTTGCACACAGTTCCCAATAAACAATGTTTG
Organism: Lepomis macrochirus; assembly: GCA_024633595.2. NCBI lineage: Eukaryota > Metazoa > Chordata > Actinopteri > Centrarchiformes > Centrarchidae > Lepomis > Lepomis macrochirus. The sequence continues at coordinate 8,935,163 of JALXJV020000009.1, forward strand.
GATCGCCCTTTTATCTCCCCCTGGAGCCTGGGAAGCATTAACATACACTGCTTGCTGCAAAGATTTCTGGGCATTATTTTAACCTTTTATTTCTCTGGGAGAGGTTTGCAAAACATGCTTGCTCTTTCTCAGATACAACCTGCTTCACATATGTATAGATTCACATGTTCACACCAGGGAGCTGCTATTTGGCCAGTGTGCAGCTCCACTGGAGCAGCTGGGGGGTTGTTCCTGGTTCAAGGACACCTCAATGGTAGATGGGGGAGGAGAGTATTTCTCATTTGCTTTCCCATACCAGATTTTCCCAGACATACTTTTCATTCAAACGGGAGACCTTCTGGTAACACGCCAGCTTCTCACACTTTTTTATTTTACCACCGCCCTTCAGTAGTTAATGCCTTGTCCTGATATTTGGTGGTGTAGGTATTCACTTCATTGCCATTGAACCTGATCTATTGCCTAATAAATTGTCATTTTCAGATCCATTATGCACTGAGCAGAGAAATTAAGCACTTGGTGTCTTTTTTTCTTTCCTGCTGCTCACTGACAAATTACTTCTAACTTTTTGAGAAAAAAATCCTGCCACAGAATATTTGATGATTTACAGAACGTTTCTCTTCCTTTCATGTATACATTTTCTGTTATTGATCATTTTCTTGCTGGCTAGTACTAATGTAGCATCCTAACACTCTCAGTGACTCTGTGTATATGATTATTGATGCCACAGTTAATGCGGTTATTGATGAATTCTATAAAAATGTTATTCTTCTGTTTTTTTGCTTGACCAAACTGACATTTGAGGAGTCTGCTGTTGTCATTTCTGTGTTCTACAGTCAAATTAAATCTAGCTTCCTAATATCTTATAAACATAATATACTCATGCATTATTTAGGCAAGTGTTGTTTGTTTGTTCAGGGTTTTTTTGTTGTTTCTTTTGTTTGTTTTTTGGACATGACTTCAGGCAAACCCTCTGATTAATGCTGTTAATGTTCATGAATGAACACTGAGTTTTCCCCCCTTTTTGAAAACGCAGTGTTTTCTAATTACAGAAGTAATTAGGGGGCCAGTTTTTAATTAACAGAAGATACACATTCAGCATCCGTACCTCTGGAATCTAGTTCAACATTGTGAAGCCCTTTTCAACAGCACTTTCAGCACTCTAATTACGGTTAATAACTTTTATTAATAACAATGAAGATAATGAATATAACCACACGTATCAGTCTTGAATATTGATTCATTGCCCTGTGGAGTAACTGTTGAAGAAAAACTGTAAGGTCTAAACAGCCGGGATAATAATCATCACAGATTTATTTACCGAGACCTTATGAATAGATTTATTTGCTTTCTGAGGACTCACTTGAGCATGTGAATGCTTTGACCAGTGCCAGTGCAGAGAAAAGGAGAATCATTTATATTAAGTGAAGACACTGTATAAAGAATAAATTAAGGGTAAGCTGTATTTCATGGCCATCCTAAACTCACATTTTTCAGATTGAGGTAGTCGGCAACTTGTAACAGGGCATTTTTGCTAAGCAAATGGGAGAAAATGCAGCTCTTCTAGTTGTAAACTGGATGGCAGGGGTAAAACACCAAGCTAAAATTATAAAGTTTGTTTTTACAATTCTCTTATGTAACCATTATGAAGGGCACAGTCAGGCATGTTTAAAGTGCATTTTACAGGGCAAAGATTCTTGTTGTGATGAGCTTTTATTGAACATCTAAAAGAGCAGCATATTTCTGACCACATTATTCAGTGGGCTTTGTGGAGATGGAAGATGAAGAATGCATATATCTCAAACAACAGTCCTTGAAGAGCATGTGGTCACTAGTCTCATTCATTCCCACCACTTGGCTCCTCAACATTTTAAAGGAAATCCATACTTGTGGTTATTGCGAAAAATATGCCACATAAATCACAATCAAGCTTGCGTTCAACTGAATTCACATTAATTAAAGCTTTTATCAGTCCTCTAGAGTTGGGTTTATCCCTATTAGGAGTATTTGTTGATGTCAGTGTTGCCATTTGCTTGTCACTATGTAGGCTTTGCCAGTTTATCCATGTGTAGCAGAATCCTTACAAGCACTAGGATTTGACAAAAAACACATTCCTAAAGTTCTATTAAGGCACATCACATGTATAGTCTTGTAAGTAACACCAGTTGAACGTGTAATTTCCTGTTTCACCTGGAGACAGTACAGTATTTCTGACCCACTTTCTGAAACTGATATATTGCCACTTCTCGTTTCCCGCACAGCAGAAAAAAACTCCTAAGAGTTTCCCCAGCTGGGATATTTATTGCCAGTTCTGTGGATTGTCCACCCCCTACCTCCCCCACTGTGGCAAATCACAGGGGAAGACGGTATTCAGTACCACCTCTGAGTCGAGGGAGGTTCACTTTTGCTCAGGTGCTACTCAGTAACAGGCACCAAATGTCCTTTTTGATGGAGGGTAAAGCTGACAGACAGCTCACTTCGTCTTGGTTATTTCCTTTCTAATAGGCTTCATCGGGCTCTGTAACAGCTCAATCAACTGACTGCATCATTTAAGATCACACTATCTCTGCCGACTAAGAATACAATACAGAGGTGATACACAGTTGTGGTGTGGTGGTGGGTCATCGCAACATTTCCGTTGTGCCTGGTCTGATCTGCTGTGAATGTCCTTGTTTACAGCTGATGGAAGCATTGTAGAATACCACTATAATCCCAGTGCAGGAGGAGGCTTACATTCGAATGTGTCTTGAGAAGGTTCCACACAAACACATTTCATGCAAGAAATAATCATATTTGATTTTGAAAAAAACACCCAGGAGCCTTTTGCATCTGGGATTAAAACAGCAGTTAAGATAGAAGCAGCAGATGGATTGCATTTGAATCCATTTTTGTTAATGCATATATTGTCTCCTCTTTGCATTTGTACTTTATTGCCAGATGCAAACGGGGTGTAGAGAGTGACATGGAGTACATCACTAATCAAAGTACTCACAGCCTTTGCTTTTACCATAATTACATATGGATTTTCTATGACTGAATAAAGGCCTGTATAGCAAGATTTCAAATGTTCCCTCTTGATTTGAAACTGTGACATTATCTGAAGCTGCCTATGTTCAAACAAGTAGCTATTGGTTTCAAACATGAATCACTTTGGACAGGTAATTTACAGATTAGCTTCAGTTAATGGATCAGATTTAGTGCTAATTAGCTGTTGCCCTTAAATAGTTGCTTAAATCTCTCCAGTCAACTATGCTGATAGCTTTTGGCACAGCTTATTGAATACCTCAGACCATAATCATTTGCCATAAACATAAGAAGCATTTCTGTTGATGTTGAACCAATAGGGCTGGAATTACACTGTCAGCATAAATTATTATGGTTTTTGGCAACAGATATGACCTCTCAGTCATTTTAGAAATAAGTACTTGAAATATGTTTTTCCTCAAAAGACTGTTCAGGTCACTCTAGGTGAAAATAATCAGATTTGACAGGGTAAGTTCACGGGCCAATTGATAAAAAAAGTCTGTCTTATCTACTCATAACCATTCACTTTCAAAGCATATCCTTTATCAACACTTACAGTTTAAGGTAGTTAATGAATGTGTCAGTAAGCATATCATATTCAGATATTATTCAAATGATGGGCATGGTCAGATTCATCATGTAAAGGTTCAGTAGATAAGTATAAACCCACAAGCACAATACAAAAACAAGCAAGTTAGGTTAAGGTTAAAGTTTTCTCATAGTCAAAACCAGGCAGGCAGATGAAAACAAGCAAACCTATCCAAAAAGGAGTCAGGCAGAGAGGCAGAAGTCCAAAGGTGAGGAAAAGGATCATATAGGCTAGGTCAGGCAGGCAGAATAAAAGGCTGAAAAGCTAAGGCATAAGCACAATAGACAAGGGAAAAGGGAATCGGGGAATAAGTGGAAATGGGCTGGCCTATACTGCAGGGCTAATGAGAAAGTGGGAAGTAGGTAGGCGGGGAAGGTCAGGTGATGGAAAAGGTGTGAAAGAGGTTACTGCAGTGCAAGGAGTGTCTGGTTCTGAAATGACAGGAGAGTTAGTATTTGACAAGTAAAAACAGGGCAAGATAATGAATGACTAGGAGTTGCCTGGAGTTGTGCCTGTATGGATGGATTTAGTTTACATACTGTACTTAGCTTTTTAATGTTTAAGTTGAAGGCTGCAATTTTGCATTGCACACTTACTTGATCAGTAGCTGTTTGCATCTTCTCTTCTTGTTTTGTTAATATAAACAGATACATTTTGTAATTTACACATAATTTCATCACTTTCCCTACTTACACGAGCTTTATGTTCATATGACCCAAATCAATAAGCAATTAGTACCAGCTACTAACAAAGCTGTTGCAATCTCAAGATTTAAAATTGCGACAGACAGTAACCATGTACTGGGTTTGCATGCATTAATATTCTACAAACTGGCAACATTGAATTTTCAGAAGTGGTCTTATTTGGACTCTAGTGGCTGGAACATGTTGTTTGCATGATATGCTTCAAAGAGAGTGTTGGTGCACCCCAGTAACATATAGCATGGAATATTAATGTGATATCTGTTTAGAATCTGCAAATAAGCTTGAGCTGCCATTAGTAGCAGATACTGTTCTTGTTAAATTTTGTCAAATATATTCATTAAATACACACTGAAATTGACTTAAAATATAGTTTAGTATAGATCAGTAGATTACAGATGGCTTAGTTTAGCAGATTTCTTGAACCATTGTGTGAACTGGTTTAGGTGTCTTAGAATAGAGATGGAGGGTTGTGTGTATTTATTTTCAATAGTCCTCTACAGAAGGGTCAGCATTAATCTAATCCACTTCACTCCCTTTGAGGGAGTGGTGTTGTTAGTTTTGGCAGGAAGGTCACATAAATGGTATAATAAGTGATAATATAAATACTGCTGTGGACAATCATGTGACAGGCAGCCATTATCTGGACAGCCCAAGACAGATACTCTCAGGCCTGATTATGGGTCTGGCTGAGCTACTGCTTCAAGTTTGGGTCTGAGAACTTCTCAGTTTAAATTATTTTTTACTAGTTATCTAGATTAAACATGTACAGATTATCCTTTCCTTCTATGCATCATCCAGGTCTCTGCAGTTTTAGTGTGTGCATATCTGTAAGAGAGGAATAACACAAATCACAATAAATCATTTTAGACATGAACAATAAGCTGCAAAAAACTGTCATATTAACTTTCTTTAAAATACAGTAGGAACAAACAGAGTATCACTCTGGAATCCAGTCTGGCTCTGTGGTAACACACATGGCTGACAATGACCTATTAATGATGGTCAATGAAAGTGTAGTTTCTCTGGGGATCAGCTTTAGATAATGTATGTATTGATGATGTAGTTTTTATTTTACTTTATGTTGGTGAGCAAAGTTCAAAGGAACAAAAGAGTGCTGTAGAACAAACCACATCTATATAGTACTTGACCTTGCAAGTTCATATAAAGGGATCTTGAGCTTATTTTTTTTAGGTAAGCTGATGATATACAATGTACAATGACAGAAGTGCTCATTTTTATTAAATAACATAATTAAATAACAATAAAATGCAAAAATAAAACCATGAAAAGAGCTGTATTTACTAACCAACTACAGTAACAAAGGCAATATTGAAACTGTGCCACATCACCAGTTCTTTCAACACTCATACCAAACTATAAATATACATTTTATTATTGAAATAGAGAAATGTTTTTTAACCATGCTGCACCATAAACGTATATCACCATGGTGATATACTCAGAGGTGTGCGTTCATTACATTAATAAAGCTACTATGAAATGGTTTGTCCTTGTTAGATGGTCCTGGATTGTGCTGGAAAAAGTGAGAAAAAAATGAGAACCTGCCAATTTTCAGTTCATGCTACATGTTGCTTGTGAATTTGTCTTTACACAGTTAAAAACTTTAACTTTAAGTTAAAGCAGTTTTAAATCTTATCAAAGTAAGATCATCACATAAAAATAAGTGTTTTGTGTATTTTTTTGTAGTTTCACCCTTTTAACCCCATCTTCGCTGGTTGAACCATACACCTTTGCATTGTTACAGCTCCCAAGTTGCCAAAATAAAAATGATTTTTATCAGAGACCAGTTTTATTGAAACAGATACATTTGGATTTCATAAGAACTTCAGAAAATGCTGTTGTTTGCAGCAATGTGAGGATATAAAAGATTAAAACATCTTGAAATGTGCTGGTATTGTGGTTATAAGTGGACAACTGAGCATAACTTGGAAGTAATTTATACCAAGGCTTCACAGATTTGAAATTGTCTGTTAAATTTTCACAGCTCCCTCGGCTCACTCTCCTGTGCCTCTTCAATAACCTTATTGAAAAATACTAAGAAAAAATTAATAAGAAAAGCTGAATTCATGTGGTAATCAGCAGTTATTTCCCTTGACATACCTGTTATTGTCAGAGTGGCTATATAGTAGATGTCACACTGTTGCTTTTACCATGTGTTATACTTGGCTATACTAAGTATGTACAGGGTTTATTGTTCTAGCAACAGAAAAATTAGAAAAATCTTAGATTGCTCCTGATGATATTACCATTATTTTTGCCAACAGAAGTTAAAAGTGTCTGTCAAACAGCAATACAGACAAGTTGTTTTTATTGTGTTTGACACTATTGAATTGGAAGGCCTCTTTGTTCAGAAGGGATTTTAGAGATGATTTTAAAGAATGATACTGATTTAACAATCTGAGCTTGTATATCAAGACATTTCACAACCTAGGTGTCCTGACAGTGAAATCCAGTCATCTTTCATCTTGAGCCTATGCTTAGCAACTGCCAAGAGCCCTGCCTGTGGTGTTAAAGCTGCACCCTGACTCATGAGGGTCCAAAAGGTCAGAGACATCGCTGAGGGCAAGACCCTGACAAGCCATAACAGTTAGGGGGAAAAATTCCAGTTAAAAAAACGAATCGTTGCCAAAGTGGGTGTCAGATGGCTCCTTCACTTAGCCCTGGCCTAAAACTTTGCTGGGTGTTATACTGATTGTCTGCTTGTTTGATAAAACAGATAAAGAAATCAAGTCATTTCTATTTATATAGTCCAGCCACAGAGCCTTAAGGAGATTTAGAATCTGTACAGCATGACAGTTATAATACAAGAAGATATAAAAGGTTGTATGACTCTCTGCATTAGTAGAGCAATTTCATCTTGGCAGGATTTCCTGTTTAGAGAAAACGTTCACTGAACCAAAATTACCACCTGGCATTTAAGCTTGAATTGAAGGTCATATGCAGTTTTGAAAAAGCATTCAGATGAAATGACAGGAAATTCAGCTTTGTCAATTTGAGGTTTAACTACAGAATATTCTGATATATGTAGTCCAGGACACCAGCTCAACGGGGTGTGTAAAACAGCCAACTTGGTTTTACTGACATTCAGGAGCTACCTATCACTAACAAAGTACTGGAGGAAACATCAGTATGACTGGAATGTAATGAGATTAAAACAGGTCCCATAATTGAGCCTTGGTGTACACCACATGTAACTGTTGAGGAGGAGGAATCAGGGACACCAAAAGAAGAAAAACATGTTTGTCATAATTATTCATATAAAATTATTCTTTCATTTATGTTTAATGAAGAGCATGCACCTTGCATACATCATGCTAAGAGTTGTTTTAAAATAATTTTCTCCAGAGTCTTTGAGATAGAAAAGCAATGAGTAATACAGGTCTCTATTTTATAAGGAAGATTGAATCAAGAGGAGACTATACTGGATTGTAAAACATGGGACACAACCATTAGTCCTGGAGATATTTACAATGACCTTTTTAAAGAATTTAGTGGGTATAATGTCTGGTGTACTGGTTAATGTGTCATATTTGAGTGTTAGTTCTTGTGGAGAAAGTGACTGAGCCAAGTGAAGACAAGTAAAAGAAGAGTACCACTAAGAATCTAACGGGATGTTAAGAGCAAATGTAAATGTACGCTTTTACAAAACTTCACAATGATTTGGAACAGAGAGCTGTCTGTATTTGTCTCACATGGGAGACAGTAAGCTCCATTATTTCTTGTTCTCTTCACCAAGGAATGCACACCACAAGTGGCCTCAAGTTTTAATTAAATGGAATATTTATACACTGCGGATGTTCAACTTGCTTCTCTCTCAACATGCTGGTAAATAGGCCACACAGTTTAGAGTTAGCCGATTAATTACAATTTTGTCAAGCAATTTTAGTGATTAATTACTGTGTTCTCAAGAGTTATTGTCTGTTTAAATACTTTGTGAGTATTAATGCAAGACGTGATTTTGCTTTTCAAACTTTTAGTTTTCAACTTGACAGCATTTACTGTGTGTTTTAGTTATAAAAAATGTAATTTTGTTGTTGTTGGTGGTGGTGTTTGGAAGAGTTTTGCAGTAATTTACAGACAAAATTATTACATATTTGACCCACTAGCTGTCTGACATTCAAGAACATTTTTTTATCTCCTTCAAAAAATTGGGAAATTGTGTAGATAAAAGTAATTTAATTTGTATGTAAATCATAATATTTGGCAGCCTTTACATTACAATGGTAACAAATCCATTTCAGACCTCATACATATGTGATTATTGTAGACATGTTATTATACAGCAGTTTGTCATTGCCACTGTATGAAGTTGCCACAACTCATTAGTATGCAGACGTGAGCTCAGCATCTCCAATGTCTGTATTTGCAAAGAAGCCCTTGTAAAATCAAGCACCAGAGGTGAACTTGGTGGTTTGATAAACTGCCTGGAATTCATTTCATATGAAAATTAATAATTGTTATTATTCCGTAATGAATGGAGGCATCGTCTATTTCTTGAACTATTTTATGAGTTATTTGTTTTCTTTTTATCCTGCCTGCAGTTTACAGTTTATTCTGCAGTGGTGTGCTTGACTGCTCTCCAGCCATTCATCAAGGCACTGCTTTCCATTATTTGGTGCAGTCAGCTGAAACTGAGAAAGGCTTTTGGGGTGGTATGGCTCATTCTTCCTCCACTAACTCTCTGTTTTCCTCAACAGAGATGTTTCTTGTATTTTTCACCTTACGCCCTGGATCAGTGGTCATTAGACCAATCAGTGAAATTATATATGCAACACAGTTCTCAATGATCTGGTTTTCAGAGAGCTGGTTTCCCAGCATGCCGTAATTTCCCATGAGTATCGCATCAAAACAGAACCAAAAGATTTCCACATCATCAATAATGATAAAGCCCTCTATTTACATTCATCAGCTAACTCTCCTAATCCTCCCTTTAAGCACAGTCATAAAGATTTCTATCTCCCTCATATTTTTATATCTTCTAGATACCCACCCAGACCAGAAGACTCGCAAAATCAATAACCTAAGTATCATATTCTTGGCTTCTAATAATGTCAGACTCAGACTCCATCAGGCTACGGTCTAAGCTGCATTCAGATAACAGCATGAAGAGAGGCTGGTTGAGATGAAATTAAATAGTTAATCGTTAATGCATACTCAACAGCAAGCCATTCTAAACATCTGTATTCATTTTTATACACCTGCTGCACAGATCTCATCAACACCAAAATGTACAGAGATGAAGAGCAGACATCTACATCTAGTCTGTGTTTTAGCAGACATCTGTTTCTGTGCTTCTTCTTTAAAATGTAATAATCAATTATTTGTGTTTACAATAAAGATGCTATCCTCTCTCCCATTTACATGTCTACCTAATTTCAGCTGTGCAGGTAAATATTTGATTCATGAGGCAGTGTCACTTGAATCTGTATGAAAGTTAATGTCACAGTGGGGAGATGTGTCAGCAACATTCTGACTGTGTGAAGCACAGCAAACAACTTGACTAATCTTGTGTGTGCTGACATTGTGACTGATGATCAGTGTGCTGGTGGCCCACCTGAATGTGGACCATAATCTCCCAGCTCAGGGTGATATTGCCAGTTTCAGCTTTCACTGGAGTGGGCTCTTTCCTTTAGCACTAAAAAAAACAAAAAACCCAGCAGCTCTCAGGTCCATGTTACTGTCATAAAAACTGTGTGAAAGGGGAAAGCTCTGCCAAGGGACCAATTATAGCTTTAAGAGTCAAGCCCATAAGCAGGCTGATGTTGGAAATGTTTTGATTAAAAGCACATACACACAAAAACAAAACAATAAAAAGCTTGGCTTTTAACTGATTAAGTTACATTTTAATGTAAAAATGAGTTCATTTTCAGTTCAGAGTTCATCATTCCATGTTTTTAATCTTAACCTCCCTTTCTGACAAGCTGTAAGGGGGCTAAATTGGAAACAGAGAGAAAGAAACACTGATGTGACTTATCATATATTGAATTTCTTTATTAAAGTACTTCATGATATCCATGGATTAAAGGAGAGTCATTGGCATGAGAAAAGCAAACGGCAATGGTATTCATGTTTCAGAGGGTGCCAGCTACTGTTGTCAAAATATCTTGGGTTATTCAATCCTCACCTCACCTATTTGCTGTCATGGCAGGCATGTTGTGTGTTGTATGAGCAAGCTGTCAACCTGCAGCTGGCCTTGACTGAAAATAAGTAGTTCCCTCTCATTCATTCAGTATAATATATCTAAGTTCTAGAAAAAGAATAAAGCAATGTTGAAGTCCTTTAGCCTGTAGAGATGATATGCTTTGTGCTTAAGCGATGTCCTATCCTCCCCTAAGGCATATTGCAAAAGTGCAGGTTTATTCCTCATTTCATCACTGCACTTCACTGAGTTGTCTTGGATCATCAGTGAAGCAGACAACCTTCATACCTACTACTTACTTCTCTTAGAAGAGGTTGTTCCTTTTCACTGGGTTTGCTTTTATAGGAAAACACAGCCATGGCTCAACATAATCTACACTTTTACCTAGAAGATTTTATTGCATCTTTCCTTACCTGCATTATATATTGTTTATTTATACTCTCAAAGCCAAAATGTGTTTTTTTTATTCTGATGTCATAATTTTTATTTGTTGATAAATGTGCAGTGTAACACAGCTTCTTAACTGGAACAAGCGAACAATGTTTTAGTTTTTCACAATGAAGATGTCCGATCCTCCTCTGTGCGTTAGTGAACGGGCAAAGCGATGTGTTGCTTGCTTGAAAAACAGCTCACCCTGGTTTTATTTTTAGATAAGTTTCACACACTTGCTCCACCAACCGTTGAAGTCGCACACCCAAGTTATTAATGTAGCTAGTTAGACCTCTGGTCAGGTTAAAGTTGGGAGGATTTCAGTGTGATTATGAGGTCACCAAACTCTATGAAAATTTGTATGTACCAAATGCATGTATGTCTTGTTTCACTTATTTAAAAAAAACCAACAATGACATTTACATTTACTCATTTGGCAGACGCTTTTATCCAAAGCGACCATTACATTTGAGGAACAACTTACAAGTATCAACAGAGCATCAACTATAGATCTACAGCTGACAATACATACTTAGTAAGAGCAGCAATAAATACTAGTAAGAGCTCATATATCACATCAATGCGTAAATACCTAGGGAAGGAAGTAAGAGTTAACAGAAAGTGCAATCAGAACAAAAAGTGCAGTCAATACAAGATAATTGTAGGGGATAGAAGAAGAAGAGCACAGGAAGTGCGTGTTAGAGGTTAGTTAGCGGTGTTCTAAGAGGAACTGTTCTCGGAAGAGATGAGTTTTCAAGAGCTTCTTGAAGTTAGAGAGGGACGCCCCTGCCCTGATGGCGTGTGGTAGCTGGTTCCACCATCGTGATGTCACAGTTGAGAACAGCCGGGACTGGGATTGCTTTGTGTGAAGGGCTGGCAGAGCCAGGCGGCATTCGTTGGAGGAGCGTAGCGGCCGAGAAGGAACATAGGTTTGTATAATGGAGTTTAGGTAGATGGGTGCAGACCCGGTGGTCACTCTGTATGCAAGCATTAGTGACTTGAATTTGATTCTGGAGGCCACGGGGAGCCAGTGGAGGTCACTGAGTAATGGAGTGACATGAGTCCTTTTGGGCTGATCAAAAACCAAACGCTCTGCTGCGTTCTGAACCATTTGTAAGGGTTTCACCGCACAAGCTGGAAGACCTGCTAGGAGGGCATTGCAATAGTCGAGGCGAGCGATAACCATGGGCTGTACCAGAAGCTGGGTGGCATACTAAGTGAGGTGGGGCCTGATTTTCCTTATGTCATATAGAGCAAAGTGGCATGACCAAGAGACAGCAGCAACATGGTCTGAAAAGGACAGCTGATCATCAATCATGACACCCAAGTTTTTCACCACCTTGGTTGGAGTGATGGTTGAGGAGTCAATTTGTAGTTCGATGTTATGGTGAATAGATTGCTTGGCTGGAATGACCAAGAGTTCAGTCTTGGAGAGGTTTAGTTGAAGGTGGCAGGCCTTCATCCATGCAGATAACAGTCTGTGATCCACGCCGAGACGGTGGGATCGCCTGGCAGGAAGGATAGGTAGAGTTGCGTATCGTCTGTGTAGCAGTGGTAAGAGAAGCCGTGTGAGCGAATGATTGGCCCCAGTGAGGTGGTGTAAATTGAGAAGAGAAGGGGCCCTAGCACTGAGCCTTGGGGCGCCGTTGGAGAGGCAGTGAGAGGAGGATAATTGTCCTTGCCACAAGACCTTGTAGGAACGCCCAAAAAGGTAGGATTCGAACCACAGGAGTGCTTTACTCGAGATGCCCAATGATGAGAGAGCGGATAGCAGGATCCTGTGGTTGACTGTATCAAAGGCAGCTGATAGGTCAAGCAGGATAAGAACCGAGGATTGGGCTGCAGCTTTAACTGACCTTAGGGCTTCTGTTACAGACAGAAGAGCCATTTCAGTAGAGTGGGTACTCTTAAAACCAGACTGGTAAGGATCTAGGAGGTCATTCCGTGAGAGGAATTCTGAGACCTGTTTGAATACTGCCCGTTCAATAGTTTTGGATAAAAATGGTAGAAGAGACACTGGTCGATAGTTCTCAACTTGAGTAGGGTCAAGTGAGGACTTTTTGAGCAAGGGTGTCACCCAAGCCCTTTTGAAAGTGGTCGGGAAGGTTCCTGAAGCCAGAGAAGTGTTTATCACATGAGTGATTGCCGGGACCACAGTAGGAGATATGGCTTGGAGGAGATTGGTAGGAATCGGGTCCAGTGGGCATGTAGTTGGACGGCTACGAGTCAAGAGTTCTGATACTTCGCTCTCTGTGAGAGGAGTAAATAAGGAGAGTGAAGAACAGAGGGCAGAGGAAAAGATGTAGTAGGACTGCTACGATGGTTGAGTTTGAATGTTTAAGAGAATTGGCTAGTTATAGCCTCTACTTTGCCTGTGAAGAAGGCAGCAAAGGTATCAGCAGACAAGTTTGTGGGTGGTGGAGGGGGAGGAGGATTTAGAAGCGCTTTAAAAGTGGAAAATTTCCTTGAGTCAGTTATACATAAGTATAACTTTCCATAACAGGTGCATTAAAACTAATAGGCCTTTTTCCCAGCAGACATTTTGACTTGTCATAGTAGGAAAAGTTGTATTTAAGTTTGCCAATAAGATATGACAGTGAGCCAGCATTAACAATACCAGGACCCTAAAATTGAAGCAGCTAAATGGAATTCATCCATCCATCCGTCCAGCCAGCGTTATCCTGCATACAGGGTCGCGGGGGGCTGGAGCCTATCCCAGCTGACATTGGGTGAAAGGCGGGGTACACCCTGGACAGGTCACCAGTCCATCGCAGGGAGGACAATTTTCAAACTACACACAGAAAGGCCGGGGAAACCGGAGTTTGAACCCACGACCTTCTTGCTGTGAGGCGACAGTGCTAACCACTGCACTACCGCGCCGCCCTAAATGGAATTCAGCCATCATTAATTGTACATTTTACACCTGTGCTTTTGCTACTGTGACATATTAAAACATCTTCCATGAACAATGCCTATAGAAGGTCTGGACAGATTTGTGGGTTCACAGTGGGTATGTATGGCCTTCAACCCATTATTGCCACATTATTACTTTGTGGTTATTGCCCTTGTGTCTTTAGCTATATTAACCTGTTATTAGAAGTAATATTCTTTGTTACTATCACAATATTACCTGGTTGTTACCCTTGTGATTGTCATGTCATTATTCTAGCACAAGATATTAACTGTTTATTATCCTTTTATAACAAAGTTGTAAGGTAAAGTTCTATCACATCTTTTGGTAAAAAAAATGTGCAACAAGTTATACAGGTTAAATTAAATATTTGTTGTAATGTTATGGAATATCCCTCCTTGTCACACACACCTGAACATATGCTTCTTGAGTGAGGTCAATGTACATGGACACACAGCACAATGTAGCATCTTTGGAACAGTTTGCGGTTCAGTGACTTTCTAGAATATAGTTTGGCACTGTACTGTAGAAGTAACGCTGACCGGCCTCCAATCCTCATCTCAAAAAAATACACTGCAGCTGGTTCTGGGGATTATTTTTCCACAAAAAGGACAGTATATTCTAGTCTGCTACAGAATGTTAAGACAGTGGAATTGTGTACACTAAAAACAGTAACCTGCAATAACATTTATTTTAAAACAACACTCACGACCTGTACTTCTTATTATGTGAACAGTCTTTATTGGCCTTGTAGGCAAATTAAAGGAATTTCAACAAAGGGTTTTTGCAATTCTACATACCTCAACCAGGGTAAAACCTGAGGGATTGAGAGTTATATCCATTACTGTTTGGATTTTACTTTTTTTCATAGCATTTCTGTGAATAGTGAGCAGTATACACTGGAGACAGACAGCAAAGATACTAGAGAGATGGTGGGGTAGATAATGACAAAAAAGTCATGCAGGAACTGGACTACCTAGCTTGTAATAGTGACATGGTTGTTGATGTGATATTGTGTGATTGGGTGTAATGGGCAGATAAGTAATGTACACTTTTGAAATCATTGTAACATTGCTATTTATAGTCCACCTCACCTTCACCTCTAGCTGACAATGGTCTCCATCAGGACAGTTGAGGTCAAGGAAGGTTCACAGACCTTTGGCTGTCCCAGCCTCCTCTGCTTCCCCATTTGAGCAGGACTAATGAGGCAGACAGCTGCTCCCTTAGTTGAAATGTCCCTGAGGTGAACTGTACCTGGGAGAGGCAGAGACAATGTCACCTTCACATTCAGGCACATTACAAGAGGAAGACAAAAGAGATATGAGAAATCAAGAGACAAAATGCACGAAGATTAGCTTGTGGACTGTGAAATGCTCCCAGGCAAATGCAGCACATTCAGCTTCAAGCATGAACTCAAGAGCTCCAACACAGTTGTTGTTTACTGTTGTCATCCATAAAGGTAGCACTCTGGTCGGGCTCATATTAGCCTACACTTTGTCTTCTCATGATTCCTCACAAGAATATTGGTTTTAGACATCTGTTTCTGAAGCTTGGCAGGATTCAGTAAAACACAGACAGGATAGAAATGCTTCTGCAATGTAATTAGGGGACTTTGCTGAGACGACAAGTACAAATGTGGAATAAGAAGGTACAATCCAGCAAGGCTGGGTGATAAGGCCTCATTTGGATGTCTTCTGCACACTGTGACGAGCGGCTGTTTCAGGGCAAGGCAGTCGCTCGGATCGAAGGCCCACAGTGTCTAGGATTATGTGTCAATTTACCACCCAGCTGCAGCTCTAGACTACAGCAGAACATGACTATCTCTAATTAGGCCATGCTACCAATTAGGGCCCTGCAATAAGGCAGTAAGGAAGGCGCTCTGGGAGAGTAAAACCTACCATTGTTTCCACTGTAAAACAAAAAACCCCACTGTTTTCTAGCTCCAACAGCTGTCGAAGGCTGGAGTCCATGTCATCCTGACTTCCATTAAGCTATCTTTGCTTTACTGTGATGTAATGAAGACATTAAGGTAATTGGGCTGTATGATGACAGAACATTAACTTTGAAAGGTGTCAAGTCTGAATGGTACATTAATGTGATTCAATGAAAGACAGTAACAACCAGTACAAAAAATCAGTCTATTTATGTCACGGCCATGACCTCAGACTCTGTCTCATAATCCCACAGGTAGCCAAGGTCAGTTCCCCATAACTCAGAATGTGACGGTGGTGGAGGGGGGCACAGCCAACATGACCTGTCGTGTGGATTACAATGATAACACTTCCCTCCAGTGGTCAAATCCTGCACAACAGACCCTATTCTTTGGGGACAAGAAAGGTGAGTAATATTCCTGGGGATGATGGTCACAATGATAAAATGATGAGATATGATGTCTTATCCAGATTATGTACAGTCGTCTTCTTCTTAATTTTTTTTCAAGTTTGGAATGTGCAAAGTTCTCCCTGCCTGCCAGGCTGTGAGCACACAATTTGAATGAATACAGGAAGAAAACAGAATAAGAGGGAAATACATTACTTGTAATGTCAAAGCAGAATTTTAATGAATTTATGTCTCCATTGATGTCCTAGGGCACAAACTAAACAGAAATAGACTGTTTTTGAATTGAACTTTTGTAATCATGCAACACTGACAGTGTTGTTTACAACCCAGTAGCGCCTGTGGATTGTGAGATGATTGGGCTTAATTAGCATTTTAGCTGCCCTACATTTGTATAGCTGTTTGGATGTCACTGACAAGGAAGCACAATGTTGCAACCTCGTGAAACAAGGCCTGAGCCAAAATGAATTATAATGTGCTCTCACCAGCCAAATCCAATTTAAAGGTGACAAAAGTCTGGTGATGATAAATTGGAATTGGGGTGAAAGGGAGTATAACAGTGGACTGGTCTTGTAAGGGTTGGGGTGTCCATCTTTCAGTGTTTCTCACAGCGTATTACCTATTTCATTTATGCCGTAGCTGCTAATACAATATCATTGGTTCAGTGATTGAAGATTAGCTTTAGCTTTGAATAACAATTGATAGGAAAGAGAGACGCCAGAGTGAACCAGCAGAATGAGAGTCACAGTGTGGTTTGAAGAAATACTTTCTCCCTCACAAGTGATTGGATTTAGTAATGAGGTGTAAGGTGTTTTATTAGATGAAATTACTTCCAAATACAATTAAACAAAAGTTAACTGAATCTTAAATAGATACTCTTGTGTCATTGGTGTGCATGTGACCAAAGGATTTGAATTCAAACAAAAGTCAATGAACCCATCCATTCTTTTTTTGTTAATTTTTTCCTGTGAAATATTAGTTTTAAAAATGACATCAGAAGACACTCAAAAACATTCACTTCTTTGTACTTTAAAGAGATGTAACACATGATGAATCATTTAAATCTTATCTTTTGGTTATTTAATTTAGCCTGAAGCCAGTTAACTGTGGTTTGTTCACATTTCTCATCTCCTGTGAATACAAAGCAATAATCTGTATCCACATGTATTCCCAGAATGCTGCTGTTATATGCATGTTAGGAGAGTTTGAAGAACACAATATGTATGAGCCACTTTGCCCTTCTTGGACAGCCATTTATATTGCATGACAGAATCCTTTTTCAGAGCAATACGGATGACAAAATGAATGTAGTCCACTCAGCAGAGGTTGCCAGGGCTAAGTGTGGGAACACTTCCTCTCCATTTCCTTTTAAACAGCCAAATGAAAAGCTTTATTGGCACAACTAATACGATGCCTGTGAGGCCATCAGGAGAAATGGGAGGTGTGGAACAACACAGGCTTCATGCGAGGAAGAGGGTGGGACACCTGGGAAGAAATCTCTGCTGTGCCAAATCACCAGTTAATTGCTTGGCAGAGGGCTGCAACTGTCCTTCTTCCACCGTTTGTTGTGCCTTCTTGTAGGAGCCAATGAAAAATGTTAGATTCAACCTTATGTTACCTTTCAGTCCAACAACTAACTGCAGACTGGCTGAGCTTTAGGGCAGTGTGTTCTCTCTCTTTGATGAACAGCTGGTCATAGACTGTTGTCAGTGAGTAGATTAGTTTAATGCAGTTCAAGATGTTTTGGTATCTTTTTTACCTGCTGTGTAGAAAAATCTTTCCTTTTCTCTGTCTTGTTGTCTCTGTCCATTGTCTGTCTTGTCCATCTCTCTGCTTACTACCATTCTTTTGGGTATCCATGACAGCATGGCCATATGTTACCGTTTGAAGCACATGCGAGTTTCCCCCACTCACTCTTCACAAAGGTAGTTTGTCATTGTGCATGTGTAATCCAATGGAGATTCAGCTTTTACAGCTTTTATGTGTGATTCCGGATGCTCAGTTATGATGATAAAAATACATTTGCTGTTGTCTTAATATTAGACAAAATGCACTGTGAGCCATTTTTTAAAATCCACTCTTGCTCTTTCCATCAACCTCCTTCTTAAAGATAAGGACATAAAAATATTAAAATTAACTTTTAAATCCTTTGGAGCCGTTTTAGTGGAGTAAAGAGAACTATCTGTAAAGAGGCTGAAGTTTCATATTATATCAATTGAGTTTGACAGCTGCTGGGTAAAGTAAGACAAAATCTGATCTTTGCCCTGACAATAATTTTTTCCATTTTAATTCAGGTCTGACAAATGACAATATGAAAATAGCCCCAAAGAGTAGCTTTTACAGCCAAGGATTTAGGGATCTCCGTGTTTTGAATTTTAAAGACACCATCTCACTGAATGCACACCGAATGCTCCAGTGTTACAATATGTGCATCTTTTGCATCAAACATTATATATATTGTTAATCATACATGAGGGTCAATAATGGAAGTCCTAGTACATAATGGTTGTTTGTCAGTGGCTCTTCTACCTCTATGGTAAAGGTTTGGAAATGTTTAGGCCATTTAAATTACCTGGATAAGATTAGGAAAAGATATGACATTGACTGTTAGTAGAACAGAAAATGAATGCTCAATCGTTGACCCCCAACATCATGTCACAGTACTTTTGCCTTTCGACTACATAGACAACATAAACATAGGTCATTACATTAATCTTCTGTTAATTTAATTGCAACATACAAAAAGGAGGGATGACAGTTGTGCACTATTAGTTTATGAACCCATTGGGAGTTCTCAGGTAGGTAGGTGAAACATAATCCCAGCAGTATGTTGTGACCTTTAATTTGTCTACACAGCAACGTCACGTCTTGTGACAGACCTGGAAGGAGGAAAAGAGATGTGTTTGCAGGTGGGAAGGAAATAGTGGGCATGTGACAGCTCAATTGTTTAAAAATCTTTGATGAGAGTGTAAATGATAAGAAAGACCTGTATCTCATCCTATCCCATGTGAGGCATAGTCAAACCTTGTGGAGCTCCAAGAGAGTGTTAACCTTGCTGGGTTCCCAAAGCCGATCCATATGGGTTTGACTGTCTCTGCACATTTGTCTAAAGCTGAACACAGCCCTCCTCTTATATCATGCCAGCTGGTTCCTTGGCATGCTCCTCCTCATCCATTATGTATCTGAGTCTTAGTTGATTGTTGCCACCTCCGAGGCTTTATACTACACTATGGCAAAGCCTGCAGACTCCTACGCACTACCGCCACAGACCTCAGACAACAGAGATGGATCCCCTTAATAGCCAGGCCAACACATCATTCATACATTAGACCAATTAGCGGGGGCTGTTGAAGGGAGCAGCTCTGTGGTGGTCTGCCACGATGAAGAAATCGATTTGGACCATACTGTATGTCTTTTGTAGAATTATCCCTTTTATAAGCTGCTGGGGTTATGAATTATTATTACTGAGCAGGACAAATGAGAGCAGAGTTGTCCTTTGCGGTCTTCATTATGATTTACGTTTGGTTTCTGTGGGAAAAGGATAAAACCTAAGTAGTGATGCTAGAGAATGGTATTGTAATTCCTGGAGGCATGCAGGATGGAAGCAGAATCTTTTGTCAGACACGGTAAATATGAATAATGTAATTAATGGGAAGCTACTGCAGATAACAAATTGATCATTTGATCTACAGTATGTGTTTGTACCAAAGATATGGAGACATATAACATATACATACCAGCTTTGACAAATTGTACGTCTTATTTCCTCATCTCAATTCCATCTCTCAGACATTTATGGTTCATCATTCATGACATTTAATTGGGGCATTCAGCCTGGATCATAAAGGTCACAAAGCAAAATTGATCTTAATTGGCTTGTAGTAATCAAAATGCTGTTATGTGCTAAATTAATGCTCTAATGTGAGCATTAAAACATTCATTAGCTTGAGAGAATGAAGGATAATTACCAAGGATGCAATTACTGGAGTGAGCACCAATGAAAGCACATTTAAACGTCCATTCTAGTAAACACAAAACATTTGATGGTGTTGTGATGAACATAGTGTAACGGACACTTACCTCAGCTCTGTCTCAGTGTGTAAATCTATTCTCCAGTTGAAATTGACAAGAACCGTTATATTCAGGTTGTTGTTGTTGTTGTTGTCGTCGTCATTGTTGTTATCATTATTCTCATAATTATTATTGTAATTATTGTTGTTATTATAATTATTGTTTTATAATTTAATTAAATATAATTATTATTGTTGTTTTCTTGTTTTATTTAATTTGGATTTGCCTTTGTATTGTGGTTTTATGTAAATATGTGGAAAGCAAGAGGAAAGTATAAAAGAAGGAAAAAGTCAAATACAGTTGACAAACATACTGTATATAAACTAAAAAGAGAAAAAAACTGTGTAAGACTTAAACTTACCATGAAGTTGATTTCATTAATGGATTTCACAGGTGAGGTTTTTGCATATTTTCTTCAGATATCTCAGGAAAGGAACTCTGAAGTGATGCTGAGGGAAAATTCAAAAGCCGCAAGTTTGTTCTTACAAGACTCATTGGCTTTTGAGTATACTGGGTTACCTCCAGCTTCACTGAAATATGAATCTACCATTATGACATCAGGCTATTATCACTAATGTGAAGAGCTGCTCTTGTATGTACTATACTTAGCTCTGTGCCACACTGCACTCTCATGTATAATGTATATTAGCTATATAGAACATTGAAAAATATTTTGAAAATGTAGTTTGAGAAATGTTTAGATCCTTTTACAGGGGTTGAGTCATTTTTATGTGTGTACTATAATATAGCTCACAAATCCAGAAATGTGTAAAACTGCATTGAAAATCAACATAATTATGTAACCCCGCTGGCACTTGTTTTAATAAAAAATTAATTTAGAGAGTTCATATGAAAAAATGGGACTCAAAAATCCCACAGTGTACAATCAAGCTTGTGTCAGTGGGCTGAAAAATGGACAGACAAAAATATATTCAGTGACATTATTCACCACTTGAAGAGGGGACGTAGTGTAGCTGCTGTGAGAATTCCTCCTTTCTTTCCTTCCGTCCTTCAAGCGCTGAAAATGAGCCCAATTTGAGTAGCATCTGCTCTGTGGGATCTCTGAGAGCGCAGGCAGTAACAATGGCCCTCTGGAACAAGGCCCTTTCCTTCTCTTAATTGCAGCCACATGTGTGGTGGGAAAGAGCCCCCTGCCTGCACCACAAGCCCTGGAACATGTCCAGAATCGCCCACACAGTCACTGAGTGAGCACAGCCAGTAGCAAACACACTCTAATTGCAAAGAGTGGAGCCCCTGGCTGGAGAGCAGGGGGGTGCGCCAGGACCCTGTGTTCTCTCTGAAGGACAGCTAGTGCTTTCACATTCCAGGACTGGTTCAAAGTGGTTATGGGCCATGCAAAAATCGCCAAATGGGGACACTCGGTATTGCAGATGTAACATATTTTGGCTGAACCCGAGAGCCATCGGCTTGTTTCCAAGACTAATGGATAGATGTAAAATGTCCTTTTCTATCTGGACTGTCAGGAGATACTTCATCATTTTGGATTAAAAACATTGGTTAACATCTGTCTGCTGCTCAGTGGAGTGTAGAAGTGAATGCCATGTGAAAAGTGTACTTCAGAGTTCCTCTGCTTCCAGTTTCATCTGGGGACAGAGCTAATGTAGCTACCAACTAGACTGGAAGCTATTCTCTTACACATCACAACATTGCACCATATTATAATAAGTCATTTTAACAGCTGTTTCTTCTAAAACCATTTTTGGAACACTACCTCCAGCTACTGTACCATTTAGCAAAATTGACCTAGGTTGTTAAAACTGAATCTAACAAACAGTTATCTTGGGAGATTTCAGACTGGTCTTCCACTGACATGGTCGTTGGTGCAAAATTGTCAGCGAAACAAGACAAACATTACTTTGCATCAAAGGACCATACAACAGTATGCCTTGCCCTGAGGGGGAGCCACGGTGTCAGTTTTACTGATTTGAGACAGCCTTGGTAAGGCCTCCATCACAGGAGATGTACTGCACATTAAGCTGCCATGCTGCAAGGCTGTAGCATACACAAGGTCAGGGTGCAGATTTATGCTTCCTCCTAAGCAGAATGAACAGCGCAGGGGCTATCTAGGGTTTGGGGGAAATGAACCTTTTCATCACATTGATTTCCTAAAGCACCTGGAAAAAAGCTTTGTCAGCCACTGACATTTGGGTCTGATTGTGACGAATCTGACCACAATCTGGGCCTCTAGCCTGGATTGGATTCCTGTAGTATGGTTTTCCTGGCCATATGCTGTTTGAGTAATAGATAACTTGTCTTTGGGTTATTCAAACCTTTGTACATCTCATTCTATCAATATGTCAATGATTCACGTGCTGTGTAGGGCCAGTGGCTGTCTAAAAAAATGAATCTTCAAGTCCATATTTTATTTAACTGTTTTTTCTCAGCCACTACTTCAAAATATCTGAATCAGTATTTCAGCAACTGACAGTTAAATGTACTTGTATGTGTTTGGATGGTAATGTGGTATTGTTCTATAGATAGAAAACATGTAGCCTACTTGGTACTTTAAATGTCACTTGAAACTATCAGTGGTCTGAACTGCATTTGATCATTTTTTGGTATTTAAACTGACACTTTACATCTTGAGAGAAACAGACTGTTAATGTAAAAGGTCATTTTAATTTCGGAGAACAGTCAGCTTGATTTCTTGGTAGTTGCACTGCATTTGAAAGGCAATGCGTTTCAGCTCAACACATTCAAAGAAAGTCCAAAGACATTTCTAGAACCACTAATGCAGCATAATCCACTTCTTATCCAATCATATGCTGAGTGTGTTCAACACACTCAGCACAAACACATCATGTTACACTAGTTTGAGAAGTTTCCACAAGAATTTTAGTTATATAATTTTTTGTCAAGATTAAATCTATTGTAACATGAAGTCAATCTGATCAGTTGCTGGAGTAAACAGCAATTTTTTTCACATTTTACACCTACAGATTCTGGGTGGAATATTACTATAACCAAAATATGTCTGTTTTCTCTTAACAAATCCCTCTTAGGAAACAGCCAGAACATTTATCAGCATCTCAAATGTGTCTGTGCTTTGAGGAACAGGGGTTAAGAAGAAGAAAAGTCTGAGTCTGTTTCTCCCTGTCTTTTCTCTGTGCATTGCAGTGATAGAGGGATATGGGCCAGGGGAAGTACAGTATGTCATCTTGTCCAAAGCTTTGATCCTCTAAGTCTGTACTTCCATATCTTCCTTAGTTCCTGTACGATGTTTGCTTAGACCCCATCACCTCTCCAATGCATCCATCCACCAAAGGGTTTGCTGTTTTCTACCAGAGCCTCTGGGCAATTTCATTCTCTGTAGTGAGGATGCTTAACTACAAAGAACATCAGGCAGCTTTGTTTCAGGATGCGGTTTGCTACAGTAAGACTATCAAATGTTTGGATTAAGCCCCGTAGCACATAATATGCTGGCTCTCTGATGGCACAACTTGTTATTAAATTTTAATTCCGGCTTGAAGATTGTGTTTATTTACACTACTCTTTGTTCTTGGATAACAAAGAGTCACTAATAAGAAACTTCTTAGGGCCATCAATATCTTTATAGCCAATCTTTATTTTTCTCTTTTTATTATGTGTGTGTGATTATAAGATAATGATCATCAAATTATATGGTGTAAGTGAAGCTGAAGAACAGTGTGTTGATAATGACCTATGTATGTGTTAATCTAATAATCATTTCAGCCAATCTATTTGAATTGAGTATCACATGTCTGCGCTGTATGTTTATCGCTAATATCAAATAAATGGAACAGAACAGGTGAATAATGATTTTCATAGAGATGTCTTCTTTATCTGCTGCCATTTTACATTTGCCACATTAATTAAATCCAAATCAACACCTACTTCTGCTGCGTTCTGCCAGATTTGCCCCATGTAGTACAATCCAATTGAATTCAAATTACCTCAGATGAAAGAGTGTCCAGGGAGAAAGCTGGCCAGGCCTTAAGGGAGTGGGGATTAAGAATGAGTAATTTATTCAATGAAGAGCACTTTCCTTCCTGCCCTCTGTGGTTGGTCGCTTGTGGGAGCAGGTGATTCTGAATTTGAAATTGTATAAGAGATGACAAGTGCAAGATGACCTTTTTCAGCTTAGCTGTGTGGTTTTCTCTGCTTTATGAGGTTGTAGTCACAACTGACTGAGCAGTAGTGAAGGTGCCCGGTATAAGAAAACACTAAAAGGTTTTACTTCAAGCTGTGTTCATTGTCATTATTATTCTATCATGAATCCTATTAGAAATAGAGATTTATTTGTGTGTAGCTGTAGCAGCTATTTTTAATTACAGTAAGCAATATCATTGGTCTGTTTTTGACCTTATGTTTGCACTAGGGCTGGGCGATTTGGTTTGAATCAATAAAAACAATATTAACAATATTGATGCATATCAATCATGGAAATGCATAACATAACTGCATACAATAATCTTATTGAGGCACAGTTAATGTGTTCCACAGTTATGCATTACATATTAGATTTTTTCATTTAAATTTAAATTTCATTTTAAGAAATGTGTATAAATAATTTAATTAGTATTATACAATATAACTGACATTTAATAAACACTGTATTGAATTATCGATCAGCCCATATCAGCACTATACTCTGCTAGAAGTATTTTTCACAGTAACTGTAGGCTAAGTGGTTCTATAAAAAGCCAGTAAGGTTTTGGTATAAATGTTCAAAGTGAGAAATGTCACAGGCAGAGCCAGTTGCTAAAAGTGTTAAAGTGAGTGTAAATCAATACCTGGAATGTAAGTGATTACCTAAATAGATATTGTAATCTAAGACTATAAGCTTTTTCTGCTGCTACGCTCTAGTGCATCCCGTTAATGCCTTCTGTATTCTCACTGACTGTGAATAAGACTGTCAGCTCGGAATGCAAATGCAAAGAAAATGTTTCAAACCATTGGCCACAGTATGTGTTTGCAGCATTTGACAAATATTTGAAATAACTGAAAGCAGAGTGCATTCGCCCTTTTTCTGGTAAAGGTCATCTGAATTACAAAATGTACTTCTAGAAGTGAATTGCCGTCTCTGAATTCAGTGTGAATTTGCCCATTAGTAAACCTTGTTTCTGTCATTTTTTTCTGTGCGCGCTGTGATTGTTTGTGTCATCCCTCCTTATACAGCTCTAAGGGACCACAGAATTGAGCTGGTGCGAGCTTCATGGCAGGAGCTCACCATCAGAATTGGTGACGTCAGCTTGTCAGACGAAGGCCAGTACACCTGCTCGCTCTTCACCATGCCTGTCAAGACCACTAAGGCCTTTCTCACTGTTCTGGGTGAGCATGTCTGTTTTGGCCCAGTCTCCACAGGGCAATTACTTGTGGCTAATTCTTCATGTTCTGACAGCATGAATACCTGGACATTTTGAATTATAGTCTGTTGTTTTTCTTTAGCATGCACTGTAGGAAAATAACATTTCTGCATTACATTTTACCCTTGTCTGCTAGAATAAAGAATGTCAGTTAAGCTTGCAAGCTAGTAGTACTATATTTAATTTTCTGCAATGCCACAAAAAGCTCAATGAGTGTCTCCACACCTATTCAAGACAGGTGTGCTGAAGAATATTCAGAAATCCTTCACAAACCTACTGTCAACCCTTAGACTGCATTTTTCAAACCTGTGTTTATTAACTGTATTTAATAAACCAAAAACATTTTTTTTACATAACAAATTTTACATATTTAGTTTCCAATTTATTGTGAGCCACCATCTGCTTTATAGAATTCCTATTGTTTTGATTTTTGTCTGTTTCATTGTGATACTACATTTTCTGCATTGTTTCTTTTTGTCTTGCCTTACAATCTTGTCACTGAAAGAAGATGGTGGCATGAATATCTGAAAGTAAATTATTGTCAGTCAGTAAATTGTGTTTTTTATTGTCATGGGAATACATCCTATACCACTCACTGGGTTATTACTCAGCTCATCATATCAATGTATTCAGTATGTTATTCATAATTATATTTTCACGCACAACAGGAGTGCCAGGACGACCAGAGATCACAGGATTCACCAAGCCTGCCATGGAGGGAGATGTAATCACCCTGACATGCACCACACTGGGCAGCAAACCAGCTGCCAACATCCGGTGGTTCCGAAATAACAAGGAGGTCCAAGGTAAGCATGTGGTGTGGATTTCACAGAGCATTGTATCCTCTGTTACCCTCTTGGAGACATCATTACTGTCAAGTCATTCAGCTGCTGCATTCTTTTAGGCTCATATTCATGCATTGTTCCGCTGGCCGCTGTTTAGCGGTTCCATGATTCACCTGGCTCACGGCCAGCATTGCTGCTATCGTTGGAAGCTTTCCAAATGTTGCTGGACTGTGTCGGATCAGCCCACATTTCACTACCCAACCAAGCTGAAGACATATAGGAGTGCATCTTATTGATTCTAATTGTAAAGTGTACATCAACAACAGGTTCTGCATAGCATTCTGTTTTCACTCCTAGTGGTACTGATGCACTCAGCTATCAAAAATGAAAGGGTCAGCTCTTGCGTGTTTTCAATTTACAATGACATAGAATAGAGAAGTAGCAAATCTTCATATTTTAAAAGCTGAAACCAGCAAATGTTTTACTTTTTCCCCCCAAGATTGACTGATTGACTCACTGATTGACTGATTGATAAATTGACAAATCATTTTGACACTGGTCAGTAGCCAAGATGAATTAGAGGAAGGCTATCCCATCTAAAACTGTCTTAGAGAGGAAGAGTCTCTTAAACTGTGAGCATGTAGTTTTTGTGCTCATAATCTTGAGACAGGCTGTGTGCTTCATGTTTTTGTTTACCTTAAAAAGATCATTTTGAATATATTCCACAGTTTTAAATTCTCTGTACTACTATTAGCGCTGTTTGCATGTGATGAGTTGATCTTGCTGGGCTTCAGGTTCTTTCCGCAGTGTGCTTCTTTTTTGCTGCAGCAGCAGTGATTTGATTAGTCAAACAAGTCAAGGAGGATACAAGAACACACAATAATGCAAACTCAGAAAGGCAACATAACTAGCTTCACTCAGACTGAAAAAAACAATGACAGAGACAATGCATTAGGCAGCAGATGGTGCAGTGTAATGTGTGCTGATCACACTAAACCAGCAGAAGTTTTCTGTGGTTTCACACTGTGTGCCTTACAAGCTTTCACTTTCTTGCATACCTCTTTCCAAACTGTCTGAAGCGCTCCACTTTGTATTTTTGTAGCTTTTATCACAACTTATTTCTGCTTTAAAAAACCACAAAACACTCAAAAACATTAAGAAATAGGAATGGAATGTTTTTCCTCAATTTGATGGCAGAGGTAAGCTGTGTGAGCTCTTTAATGTAATGGAGCCTGCTGTGGAGACTCAGTGTGACAGTAGCTCTTTATTGAAGATTTGCACCAGAGAGTTTTTTCTTGGTGGTTCTGTCTGTGTCTGCCCAACATGGCATGATGATTGATGGGAGAGGGGCTGGGATATGAAGTTTTCTTGTTGAAATGACATGCACGTAGATTCCTGAAAGGCCAGTGGAGAGCTGGCACACAGCGTATCCAGACTCGCTGTCCATCTCAAGTGGCACTGAGATAATCTATTTTTTTTACTTTATGTGTTGAGATATACTTCAAAATAAACCCTCAAAGCTCAAAATGTAATATGTTTAACATGTATGGAAACAAATGGCAAAATATAAAGTAACAAAGTTGAAGGGGTGCTCATTACTCAACTTCCATCCTTTGTGGATAAAAATAAAAATGCAATACCTTCCTCTCATTCCCAGATTAGCAGGCATCACAAAGATGCATGAAAGAAAATTAAAACAAAACAAAGATTCTCTACCTTTTTTATCTGATGTATGAAATGGCATTAATGTGTGATGTGTGAATTGCATATATCTAAAAAAAGACAAAACACCATGTGCCCCACATCTGCCCCAAACTGGTGTCTTAACAAATGTGCTTTTATTCATTTTACCTGTGTATGGTGGGTTTTATTACACCACTTGGGCAAACAGACCTGGTGTGATGCATCTCCAAGTCAAAGGGAGATAAAGAACAAAACAGAGACTGGAGGGCTCAACTTAAAAACTTCATTTCCATGTCAAAGTGTCAAAGAGGAGGAATGTCAATCAGTGCTCCAAATCCAAGTCTTTTGTAGGTGCTGCTTTAAAGCTTTCTTTAGTGAGTATGTGCTGGGAGCAGCATGTTTTGCCATTGGTTCTTCTGCGGTAGATCATTGCCGCCAGTGTCTGCTGTCAGTCAAATCTATCCCCACTGGGGAACCAGTCTACAAAGCTCCAAGATGACAGTAGGTGTAATAGCAAAAACATGTCATATTTATTTCATGCTCTGATGATTTGTTTTTCAACAATTTATATTAGAAGCACACAGCATTACAAACCTCAAAATGCAACTGTCATCCAGTGTCAAATAATTTGTTTGCAGTGTATAGAGCCATACAAATTACTTGTGTCGCTGAATGACAGCCAGGCTTCAAATTGTAATCTATTGAGGAAAAAATCCACCCACTGTCAGTCTCTTCGCATACATAAAGTGGCCTATATATTCCTTTCACACTGACTCAAAGGTATCAAGACATTTGAATCTAGACAATAAATATATATATTATTGATATTATTATTATTATGTTGTTTTTTTTTAAAACTGGGCCCTTTTCACATATTTTGGTGCTGAAATGACTAGTAGGTACAAAAGGGTTTGGAATCTGTGCAGGAGGTTGCTTCAACCGACAACTGCGAACCGGCAGCAGTGGCTGCAACTTATTCCTTTGGGGCAATTGCATCCACAAAAATGCTTCTTTTCGGCAATTACAGACTAAGACTGTTATACGAGGTGTCTAACAACATTATGTAAAGGATACCTATGAGTGGCTCCTGGTGGTGCCCAATGGAAGAGAACACAAGTCTAGCTCAAGAACAATTCTTGATCTTTAATCTTGTGCGAGGTGTGTCGTTGCAGTAAACACCAGTGAAAATGAGAGAGAGAGGTTTGTTGTGTACATAGAGATACTACTAACAAGACTTTATGTCCTTACGCAACAAACACCTCTCTTCAACTCGGACTCACATTTCCACCATCATCTTCCTGCAACAACTTGCATCTCACGAGATTTCAGAGCGAGAATTTTGCTTTGTGGATGCAATTTTGATGGGTGCAATTGCACCTAAGGAATATGTTGCAGCCACTGCAGTCGGTTCCTGGCTACCATCTGAAGCCATCTACTGCATGGATTCCAAAACTTTTTGTACCTAAAAATATACATATTTTTGTGTTGTCATTGCAACACAAAAATATGTGAAAAAGGAACCCAGTTTAAAAATACATAAATGACCCATTAAATCTATGTACTGTGTATCTGTGAAATTTGGGCTCCCATCCTGTTCTGTAAGATCAAGCAGAACAAAGATGAAATGTCTCAAACTTTTGTTTTTAATTTCAACAATATTGCACTCTTACGTTACAGATACTGTACATCTCTTGCTCCCTTCTGTTTGCTGATGGCACACATCAACATGTCGACTTTGTTGCAACTTTTAATTATCAAATGTGAGCAGCGGCAAAAAGTTGCAACTTTCCCCAGTCAGTTTAAAAACATGTTAAGAAGTGTGTACTACCAAAGAATCAAATTGGTCCAGCTGATTCATGTTTACCCTACATGGTTCTCTAATCTGAAGAAGGCTGGTGATCACAGCTTTTTCTATACACAACATCTAATGTAGGGAAGAGCGAGCGCTGTGGTAAGTATTTTCATATGCAAATCAGTGCATCATGTCATTAGACGACTTCTGGTCTTGATGTTGTATCTGAAATATGTTTGAAGCTGTGTCACCGTACAAAACTGAGCGTGATATTATACTAACTTTGCTCTAATTACAATTACAAGAAAAATATAATAACAAGATCTATACAAATGGAATGTATATGGATATGTAATTTATTGTTCAGAAGGGTGTAGGTCTTATTTAATTGTTTTAATTAATTGAATAGCTTTAATTAACTCAGCTATTTGCCTAAGTTAACTACCAGGGGAACTGGTACAGTATATGTCATAGTTTAGACACAACAAAAACACTATTCTAACATTTATAATTACTAACTGTTGTGTTGATTGAAAACATAACATTACAACAGGAACAGCTACATAACTTGATAAATACCAACTTTGATTGTAAAATAATGGGCCTGAGGGCCTTTTTTTCTTCTCTAGCTGCAAGTGTTTGTGTGTGTTTTCATAGACATGAGATGCAGTATGGCATAGTGTTAACAGTGTTGACCAGAATCTCTGTTTTCAGTATTGTGGTCTGTTCATCTGTCTGTTTGTCCTCTATATCTGAGAGGATTCCCTTCTTTTACTTCACTTAGATTGAATATTCTCATCCTCATCAAGACTATGATACAAAATTAGATTCAGTGTCACATTCATACAGGAGCTCATTATGTTGCTGCAACAGGTATATGAGCATGAACAGCAGCTAGAATAATCTGTGTTGCTGCACATATTTGCTCACAATTTAACCTGAATTTATTTCAATTATAAGCCTATCATCTGTAACTCTTAACACACAATTCCCTGGCTTATAATGTTTTCTATAGTTCCTTTGTTTACCCACTCTTTGAGTTTTAACATAGGGGTGGATTATTCTGAGGGATATCTTAGAATTTTACAAATGAGCCACATTGCAGGAATATACCAGCATATGTTGTAGAACCTCAAAGTAATTGAGCTGTTTTAGACACTTCTCCTTAGTAGAATAAAATTTATAAACCAATCATGTTTAAGGGCCTGGAAGCTATAAAGGAAGTTATAGAAGATTATTTACATGGTGGCCAAATGTAAAAATGTGTTTTCAGCTGAAACATTCTTAAAATCAAGACATAAAAATAAAGTCATTTTTATCCAAACAGTGTTGTAACTACTTGGATGTTTTGTTTCAGTAAACCCTGAAATATAAACCAATAAGCAATTTTAAACAGCTGTTACGGTACAATTTCATTATAAAATGAAAAATGTTACAAACGTGCAATCAAAGCTTAATGGGCATCAAACATTACAGTATCACAGACAATTAGTGTCAGTGAGTGAATGAATTAAATGAATTAAAACCACATATTTAAGCACTGCACTACCCAAAACCACACTGATTCAGACTGGTAGAAAATGAACTACATTTGCCATCTCACACAGGAACGCTACCACAAGTTTGCCAGCAGAGAAGTTGTTAGGATGTCCCTTATGCCTCTTTAACATCCAACTAACAAACACCAAAATACTAAATGTGCAAGAATGTTCATTAGGAAAACAAATTTCTATGTAAAATTAAATACCTTAACATCTGCTAAATTGAGTTTTTTTGTGAATATGAGTTTATATTTAAAGGCTTTCAACAGCAAATTAATAGAGAAATTAGGTCACAGAATGAAGAAAGAAAACACTTTCAACATTTCTCAAAAAATTTTAGGCTGTAATTATTGGTCAGCAGGCAGTAGGTTGCAAATTGTGCTTCTTTTAATGCCAGAACCTCCTGCTCAGCACAGTTGTAAATAGTGTAAAAAGTGAATGTGCTATTACAGAATCCCTCTGATGCCTTCATGAAATAAACAAAGGCTCAAACTGTTATACCGTTATCTCTTCAAAGCTGAGGACAACTTGACCCAAAGAACATAAAACAATAATAATCTGAAGGGAAGCAAAATTAAACCCTAATATCACTCTTATTAAACTATACTAGGCCCACACTTTGGACAGCCTTGTTAAAACAGATGCAGAGGTAGTGATTACAGGAGCACCCCCAGTTGCTTGAATGTAGATGTGCTTGACTCTTGGAGTTCTGGTTCAAAGCAGGTGCACCTTGGCACATGCACATTCTTATGAAAGCTGCCGCATGCATGCTCTCTGGCGATGCTAGCAGCCGCCTTGAAACAGACTGACAGCTTCTCTATGGGAGCTCTGATGCTGCAGGCGACTTGATGAATTAGAGGAAAAGCTAGAGAGATTTGTGTTTGACGCACCAGAGGTACTTACTATCCCCCCTCTGTACTTCAGGGCAAAATGCAAGGGCTTTGACTCTCAAATCAAGGCCTCTGACTTTCCTGTTTACTCAAATGGTATGTAATGTTTGAAATTAGGTCTCAAAAATAGTCTCATTTGTGATGCATTAATCAATAAGAGTCCTGAAGGCTGACAAAGTTGGATGTAAAAGGCTTCCTTCTTATGTAGTTATCATGTTCCTTGTCTTGCTATTATGCTATTATTACTTTTTGTTTTGCATACAAAAGGCACTAGTAATCAATATAAGTCAGACCCAGAATGAAGCACACACTTCAAAGATTGCTAAAAAAGTCCAAAAATAAAATGTCATATCTAGTAAAAGTAGCAGCAGTGGAAGTAGTAGTAGTAGTAATAGTGGTAGTAGTTCCACTGAAAAGTCCAATAAAAAATTAATACACTTACTGATGACAAAATCAAAGAGAATCTGTGGAGTAGAACACATGGGTCATATCAGGCCAAAATAGTAATGATATGGGGGATCTGGGTTTCATTGCATAGGGTTTTAGTATTTAATAGACCGAGGGATTGAACAATTTGTGTGTGTGTGTGTGTGCTGGCATATGTGTGTGTGTGTGCGAGTGAAGGAGTGGAGTGAGTACATACGTATGTATTGATTGACTCGGGTTTGCACTGGATGGCAGTAAGTCCAGGGAGAGTAGAGAGGTGGAGGGGAGAGGATGTAGTGGGGGAAGATCTAAGGGGGGGAGTGAGGGTAGCAGCTCCAGTGAAAAGTCCTTCTGAGGCCGTCATCAAGTAATGCCTTTGTCCTTTTTTTCTTGTTCAGGCGCATTAGCCTTGTACAGCTGTTTCCAGAGAAAAGTGACGCTACCACACAAAACATTGACAGGAGAGCAGCAGCAAACTACAAAGAAATGCTTCCAATTATAAGTTAAAAGGCATCTCTAAATGAAGACGACATCACAGTGCAGGGAAAAACAAACACAAATCAAGATCTGAAGCCGTGTAAAGGGTGAATGTTTGGTCATGAAACTAAGACAAAGGAGGGAAAGAAAGGAAAGGTGTGACTACAACTATGGAAATCCATTCCGCACTGCCAGGGGAGTGTGTGCCTGTTTGTGTTGACTGGGATGTTTGAGAGATGGTCCTGGAGGAGCAAACACACCCAACCAACCGAGTCAACGCTCATACTGCTCTCCCCTCACTATTCACTCTTTGACTTGACTTTCAAAGGCCAAGGATACTCTCCCTCAAAGGAGATCCAGAGAAAAACAACAACAACAACACTGCAACTGTCTATGTCAGAAAAGCAACATGTCGAAATAGAATTTCATGTTTCTCAGGTTCTCGTTAACGTACAAGCTGATTTCTGCTCTGTTCTCTTCTTTTTTTCCCCCCAAAAACAGTTTTTTGCTTGAAGGCCTTTCCCCAGTAATTTTAGTTATTCACAAGTACATTGTATCCCTGACTCTTTGCAGGCACTACAGAGGTCAATGCAACAGGAAAGTCGTTCACAGTGAGGAGTAGCCTTCAGTTCCAGGTGGACAGACGGGACAATGGCGTCGCGTACACCTGCAGTGTGGAGCATGTGTCTCTTTCCAACCCCTACATGACAACCGAGGTCCTGGAGGTCCACTGTGAGTGCAGTCATACACGTAAAGCTGGATTAGGTGTAAGATTAGCATTGAGAAGAAAACAAGGAATGAGATTACATTTATGTCTGCAGGTTTAGCTTTGCATTTGCCCAGGATTAGTGTAGGATTAGTTTGCAGGTAAGGGATTAGTACCAAAGCAGAACAGGGATATGGGCTAAAGCTAAGAGCTGCCCAATGAGTTAAGAACTAACTACTGTTATACTTTCAGTGTCAGAGTTAAAACCTTCAACACAGTGTTAAAGTTAAAGCTTCTAACACAGAGTATTTTGGGATTTTTGTCTCTTCTTCACAGATGCTCCCCATCTGGAGATCACGCATTCACTGATTATTCCACAGGAAGGGCAATACTTCAAATTGGAGTGTGTTTCCATAGGCAACCCAATGTAAGTTGGCATTTATTTACAACTTCAATTTGGTGCATCAGCTGGCATGAAAATATGCAGAAATTGGACTTGAAATGTGATTCCTTTTCATTACAGAATGTCATTTTTCAAGAATATTTATTCAGTCTAATAATCATTTCCTTACATTTAAGTAATCATAAGCAGGAAGATAAAAAATTAAATATTGTTGTACATTCTTTCCCAGACCTGAACCGGTGCTGTGGTCTAAAGATGGAGGAGAGCTGCCAGACATCGAGCGTATGATTGTGGAAGGCAGGGAACTTACCATCACCACACTTAACAAAACAGATAATGGCACATACCGCTGCGAGGCCAG
Organism: Lepomis macrochirus; assembly: GCA_024633595.2. NCBI lineage: Eukaryota > Metazoa > Chordata > Actinopteri > Centrarchiformes > Centrarchidae > Lepomis > Lepomis macrochirus. The sequence continues at coordinate 8,969,797 of JALXJV020000009.1, forward strand.
CAACCACCTGGGGACCAGCGGTGCTGAATATGTACTGTTTGTATATGGTGAGTACAGTAATGGCTAGTTTTGTTATGGATGATCAGTTTTTCTGTTGCTTCATATTTAAGGTTTTGCAGCACACTTTGTGCTAAATGAAAAATGGTTGGTCTTCTTTATAAAGATAATGACCCAAAGCCAGCAGGGTTTGTCAATCTGGCAGCTTAACCTAAGAGGGAAGATATTCAATTCAATTCAATAAAGTTGATTGAATTGAATTCAGCTGGTGTTTTTAGTTAAAAAAGGCCTATAAAGCAAAAACATAATAACAAATAATATTAGCTACACTATTAATAAAATAATAGCTACCTCCATCAACAAAACATGTAAATTGTTTGAATTAACAATTTCCCTAATAATAATGTTTATCAGAGATTTCCAACACTTGAAAGACCCTGCGTGTTTGCAAGTTTTAGGTCCTCAGGTACGAATCATGTGGAGTTAACATTTTGATTAATTTTGAATGTATTGTTCTTACCCATTGGTAACTTAGTCATTGGTTTGATAACAAGCTTTAATTTATCAATACAGTGTTTGTACGACCTGCCTGTAGCCTACATGCCTACACTGTTTAAAAAAAACCTGTTTTGTGGGAAAACAAAACATCGCCCACTATTGGTAAATCTTCAACAAGTGTCCACAGAAGCTCTCTTTGACCAAAGCCCACTGTGACAGGTGTCAGAGGGTCCAGCAGTAAGCTAGCTAGCATAATTTACCACAGTGAAGCAGCCAAGCCTTCTCGATAAGTGAACTCTTGTCATCTAGCCAGCTAAAAGTTAGCTTAAACCAATCTCTGGTAAAATGGTGTAAATGTCACTAAACGGTAAATAAATGTTAATTTGCTGTCACAGTGAATCCATAACATGCATGTGTTTCCATGTTAGCCCTTTAACTGTATGTACCACTATCAGCGTCGTGGTCTCGATCAGTGGAAAATAAATCAATAATAAAACAATAGTAATTAGTAACATACTCATCACGTTATGTTTTGAACACACCTGATTCGACTCACCAGTCCTTAGTGTTGGGTTAGGGCTCGATCATCAGCTGAGATGTTAAAATAATAAGACTATGTTCAGACCAAGGTTGTGATGTGTTTAAATAACAAAATAATTATTGAACTATAGAATGTTTTGTGAACTATAGAACCTTTTTAGGTTCTATTTATAGTAATAATAATGGTCCAAAATGTTGTGATATCGCATAGTTTTAAATTGCATAGTTTCAAAAACCTTCAACACCAACCGCTGCACAGCGCCTAAGCCTGCTAGAAACGTAGGGAAAAACCCTGACGTCGCTTTACAATTTGTCTCTTGTTCACCTGTGCACCCTTTCACACCAATAGCAGCAGACCATTTGGGTCACACAAACTAGGCTTCAGTGTTTTGCTCAAGAACACTTCGAGATGTAAATCGAACCACCAACTCTGAGATTAATGCGTGACATGCTCTATCTCTTAGAACCCATTTGGGAATGCAAATGGTTATCTGTGACGTGAAGTATATGTGATTTGTAGTTAATGGGATAAAACTGGTAAAACCTTTTGGTCCTTTAATGATTACTTTGCATTGCATTTTGCGCTAGGTGGTAATGCAGGGTTGGATAAAATAGAAAAACACGTTGCTTCCAACATCTGACCACAAATGTGAAAATAAGGATAGTAAGTTTATTTTCAAGTGTTATTAAATATTTGTCATTTTGTGGCTCAAATATATAAAATCAAGGCTAACACCATTTTAGGCCTAGCAATTCCAATTCACTTCCAAATATTGCCATGGCACTGTACAGTACAGTTTACCTCTGTAAACTGTACTATACATATCACTACATAGGTTTAGCTTTTGGACTCTTCCTATGAGGAAACAGGAAAAAAAGTGTTAAGGACGCAGAATTTAGCTTCCAAGTACTGCCTGGAGGAGAGATAAGTTAATCCTGAGACAGTGGAGCGACTGAGAGAATAAAGACAGCATGGTGCAGGAAACGGATCATTAAGGCCTCTGCAGCACATGTTTATAACGTTTGTCAAATACAGCCAAGTTAAAGTACAAAAACAAGGACAGAATATTAAAATTCAACATGGATTTATTTGTTTCCATTTTTGCCAATTAAACATTCCCACACGAGAGTTCGGTTTGTTTGGGAGCGACTTATCACAGCTCAGACGCTGGACTTAATCAAGCTCACAAGCAGTTAGTGGATGCACAGCAGCTTCTTTGTTTGATTTTAAAGGCAAAGGCTTTTCGGGAGAGAAAGCCCTTCATTGGTAAAGAATGAAGGAAAAAGAGGATGTTCATTTGTTCTTTTAGCTTTTGTTGTCTTGGTGTCTTCTTTCAGCATGCTGATTGAACAGGGGTAGGCAGTAACGTCAGGCTACCCCTTATCATCCTGTTATATCTGGGAGTCATGTGCTGGACCAAAGATTCAGTTTTCACATTTCACAGTCAAACTGTAATTCAAATTAAAAAGAAACACTTAAATTTGTTAAATTAATTGTTGAATGTGTTGAATTGGTTTGTTGGAGTTACACCAGGGAGCTGTTAGGAAAATAGCAAACTGTATAAATAGCAAACTGTATAAGCCTTAGCAGCCCTCACAATAAATACAAAAGTCTTGGTTACTAGGGAAGGATGAAAAAATTGAGTCGAGCAGGTAAAAAATGTGTGAGACAAGCTCATTTCCACTGATGATGACAGTCATTCTTCAGAGCTACGCCGTGTCTGGCTGAATACTTACCGGGTCTCTTCGGATCATCTCAGCCTCTAAGCCTAATTTGCTAATGACAGGGGAGCTGAGTAGCAATAAATGTCATCGCTCCGCCGCAATACATCAATGTCTGGAATTATGGTCCTTAATACACTGTATTAAATAAAGCAAAGAAACAGCATATATGATAATTACTCTGAGTGAGATGTAATAGAGATGGTAACAGATGCATCTGTTTGTATAGCTGCAGCCCCGCTTCTCACCCTTTTACCCTTACATTTCACCGTCTATTGTACATTTTCACCTCATCAAGCATGACACCTGATGAGTTTTACATTCTCTATATGTCAGAAATATGAGTCCTTTATGTACGATTCATCCTTTTCCTACTGTTCTATTTTATTATCTTTGCATTTCTTTTCATCATTTTGCCCATATTCACTGAGGTAAAATGCCAGAATTAAGCCACTGCACCAGCCGCATGCAGTAATTGATTTGTGGTGTTTGATTTTCCTGTAAGTTTTCACATGTTGAGCTTGTTCCCCATGGAGAATTTTGTTTTTGCTCCCTGTTGTTCCTGTTTTCATTTAGCAGACGCTGTCACCTTAGTGCCTCCATCTACAACTCCTCTGTCTCCCTCTCTACCCGCTATTCTTTCAATCTGCTAAAGCAACATTCCCGCATCAGGCATAGGTAGTCACAGCTGCGTTCGCAGGTACGCTTGTACCCCCCCATGGCCCCGCCTCAGCGCTCCATGCACTAACAAACAACACACTGAACACACAGTTGATGATTGATGATCTAACAACCAGGCTTTGAGCTAGAAAATAGCATTCTTTTACTGCATGATTTCAATACTCTACTACTACTTTCAATATTTTTGCTTTGCTTTCTGCTTTATTTTTTATACACAGCACAGTTACCTCACCAGCATTTTTATTACTTTTTCTGATTAGTTGTATTATTGCTAACTGACAATATGCCAAGCAAGTGACCACATTAGGTAGTTACTGTTTGTAAAGCATTTCACAGAGCAGAAAATCTTTACAAAAGCAGAAAATAAAACTTCATACTCTTTTGTTCCCCATGGAGGGATTTGTTTTGTTTTTTGTCTTAGGCTGAATGGTTGCTACCATTACAACCAAACAATAATAACACATGCACTTACGTTTGAATAATGTTTACCAAGATGCAGTGTTTGTGTATGACTTTATATATTGAGCCACAAGAGCACTCTGCTGGTCATACATGCTAAATGGTTGCCTTGACAGTCAAAATAGTGTTGTGATGAAGAAAATGTCACTTAGATTTGGGATGTACTTCACTTTGATGGTCAACCCAAGTTGCCCTGTGGAGTTTTCCTGTAAACACACAAAAGTTATGTTTATATTCACTGTTTCTCACTGAAATGCATTATGTGTATCCTTGAGGTCTAACAAACATGTTAACATTTATTTTCTTCGTCATAAATTATTTGCAAAGCTTTTTTGGTTTAATATTTCAAATTGTGCATTGTTTACCAGCTTGCAGTTGTCCTTTGGAAGTGCAACTGTCAATCAATGGAATAGCTTGAAATTGGTGGCAGGAATGTGTATTGCACCAACCGTGTGCATTTAAGTCCCCTGTGCACACGCACAATAAAAACCCACTCCTAAAAACATTGCTCCACAGTACTACTAGTGGTTAAAAGGGAAAAAGAAAACTTCACAGGGTACCTTTTAAACAGTAAGCTCTTGGCCTCTCATATTGATGCAGAGGAAAACATTTCGCTACAACTTTGCCATTTGGCTGCATTTTTATACTTATCCTCCATCATAGATAAGAGCTTTACTATCCCAATAAGATCTATGCTTCCACCCAAAAGCAATGGTGGTGAATGGAATTTTAATTTTCATGTTTAAAGAATTAAATTAAGAGCAACATGTTACAAATTTACAAATTATTAGACATATCTTTCAACACGGGAAAATACCAAAACTATCTGTATGGCTATATCACTAGTGGTAAGTGAAAAAATATGTTTATTTTTTTTGGTCAACTGACCCTTTTTATTAAGGATGTACGGATGTCAATTTCCCACCAAAAATCTTAGAATTTGTACCTTTATTCTTCATCTTGTACTTTTCGATGTATCTTGTGCTGCTCTCCTTGTGACTGTTTCTAGTAACTCCAGTTAAGCATGCATTTGGCTCTGACAGCAAGCTTCGCTTTCAGTCACTTCTGCACGCTGTCAAAGTAAAAACTCAGAAAAACAGACCATGCTAATTTCTCATATTTCCTTTGAACTTTGTGGTCACCTTTTTATCATGGTGTTGTTCCCCTCGTCTTCCTTTACTGCTGTCACTGTCTGCAACCATGGCAACAGCCAAAGACTTTCCAGGGCCTACAACAGGTAAATATCCCATTAGATGATCATTGCAAGCCAGATTTACAGTGTGTGATGCTGGATCTGGATCTGGGTCAGGACACATCACGACCTCCACACAGCATGAGCCAAACCATCACCATGCATGGATGCTCACTCTGCTGACGCCAGCTGCTTTCTCTCCAGCCATGTCACAGGCTGCATAAGTTATCACACAATATGTTTCTGGTTTGGTTTGTCTTTGAACAATGAAATAGATGGCTCTATCTCAGTGGAGCTGGGCTAGAGATTGTATCTGTGCCAGTGTGTAAATATTTGATTTCAGATCATGTGATTACAGCAGAAATGGAAGGGAAAGTCCAAAAGTATTCGTGGGAACTATTTATATTTATTCATTTATATATCTCTAGGTACATTCTTGTTGTCATCTTTGTGCATTGCATGTGGTTGCAGCAAATTAGTTTGATATGCAATTTATATGTGAGATATATATAGGACTGACACAAGATTCCCAGTTGTAAATATGGAGAATTGAGCCATTGGTGTCCCTGTGTGGTGCTGAAATGTTTTCCTTTTATGACAGTGTGTGGAGTTAATTGTTGCCTCTCTGTAGTTTGTTACAGGATTGACATTAGAATAATCTGTGTATTTACGTGTGACTCAAAGCTCAAATATCTGGTTGAACAAGTATAAATTCTCACACCTCAAGGTGAAAGCATAAGTAGCAAGTTCTGTTAAGATGACAAGTTCAGCTGCAATGTGAGCAAGAGCAATTCATCTTGTCTCATTCCTGTGAGCAGTGTGCACCAGCCAAGTGTGATATGAAAATTGCTTGTGCCCCTTGTTGACAGTGGAATCACCTGTACAGATTATTATATCCATCGATATTCAGCCGAAACTGAGCTAATTATTGTGTCAAAGTCTGAAGCACCTGCTTATGGGGCCCTGATGAAACAATTGTGGTGGTTCGATTCTGCATGGAGTTAAATAAACTGCATGTTTCACAACTTCATCTTTTTTTATTTTGAATGTCCCACACTTTGGGTTGCTGAAAATGAGGGTTGCGTTCCGTTAGCAGAGGAGTATAATGAGGTTTGTAGGAACATTCCAGCCGTCATTTCCCAGGGTCACTTTGCAAAACTGAGCACAAGCCATAGCCATTCATCAGCTTGAGATAATGAGAGCACACAAGGTGCACAGTAAAGACACATCCACTTACAGTTTATTACAGCAGAGACAAAGGCATGCTCCTGCCTTGCAAACCTTCAGCTCGCTCTCTGCCCGGAGGACGCTTCATGTTAAATAAAACTTATTTTTAAAACCTGATCCTCAGCAGCAGCTGCTGTGGCAGCAAGCAAAGTGAAAACACAAAATATAGAATGTGTAAAGGCTTTGGCAAAAAAACTAAAACATCACTCAGAGCTAGACTTCAGTTTTCTGAAGGCACGTTGCTGCTAATGCACATTTTTGAATAGTGCAGAGATTTGTGGTATTTCCTATGATTGCTTATTTTATACCTCAATTCAAGCACTTCAAAGCAGCAATGTCATGTTTCTCTAAATATGACAGAAGCTCATTTGGGACTGTTGTGCTTTGTTCACAAGTGTTAAAGCTTCATCTGGATTTTTTCAGGACCATTGCAGGATTACATTTTAATAAATCTCAACAGCTGCATTAGATAACAGCAAAACATCTTGCTGATGTTAATATTATCTCTACACTTTTCCCTCCATTCCCTCCATCTCTGTCTCTGTTTGTTTCAGATCCTAATGCTTTAGGACAACATGGACCTGACCACGCTTTAATCGGCGGTGTTGTTGCAGTCGTGGTCTTCATCACCTTATGTCTGATAATAGTCCTTGGGCGATATCTGGCCAGACATAAAGGTAAAATAGGTCACTTGAGTTCCCTTGAATAACAATTTCCTTGCTTGGAGTAAATGTATATGTCTAGTGCTATTCAGCAGGTGGATAACTTGCTGTGGCTCGGTATGTCTACAGGGACGTATCTAACACACGAGGCCAAAGGAGCAGAGGATGCCCCCGATGCAGACACGGCCATCATCAATGCTGAGGGAAACCATGTGCATGCAGAAGAAAAGAAAGAGTACTTCATTTAGACTTCTATTACTCTTTTCCTTCATTTTAATGAAAACTTTTGACAGCGGACATGCAATTTTAAGCTGCCTCAGCGTCACGTTATGATTTGTTTTACTTTACTTATTATTCCTTTGTCTTCTCCAGACTCCAAACTCATGCTTGGATATGCTTGTTTTCAAAGCTGTTGGATTATTTCCGTTTCAGTTTTACGGTGCCTAATTGCTGTACATTTTTCCGCATTTCTTTAACGCTTTGCATTCGCTTATTTCTCTAGTCTCTTAATTGACCTGTTACCTGTTTTTGCTGATTTTTTTTTAAATTCAGAAGCAACGAGATATGTGCTTAAACTCAAGTAAGATTCAAGTCTTAGCTTTTCAAACAGTTTTGCTTTAGAACAGAAGATGTTAAATACATCAATTCATCACATATCAGAAGAATCTTTTTAGGGATTTGGATGTTGCCTGGAATTTACCCCACCACAGCCATACAGAAGAAATTCAATAAATCGTAAAATAGACCAAACACTTTGACAAAACAAAACACAGAAGCACAATCTATGTGATTGTGTCTAGATGAAGTCACCTCCCTCTTAGCACTGTCTGTATATTTCTGCATTGATTTATTTTGAGTTTTCACTCATGTTGCTGATTTGTACCGACAGAGAACAAGTTAGAAAATTAAAGCACAAAGTCTGAGGACTAACACAGAGGGAAAACACATCAACTGTTTCTTGTCTCAGGATTCAATATGAGTCTAGATGGAGAGATGGTGTCAGACACATGATGAAGATTTCAGTATACTCGCAGATATCATAATGGATGAGGAACTTTAATTTTGGTTGGCAATTTGATGTAAGATCCGAACTGAATGCGTGGAACCTTGTGGAGGTTCATTATTTATGTTGAATTTTATTGAAAAACTATGCTCAATGTGTGGATATTGCTGTAAAATACTTTGCTAACGTGAATACTGGTGAACAATATTGTTGAATCTTGGGATCCCTGACACATTACAATTTGTATATTAGCATATACAGTATTTAAAGTATTCCACAAGTCTTACTTCTTTCCCATTAATCATTTAATAAGAGGTTGTTTTGCCAGATGAAATGTAAATAATGTGTAAGTAATCAATTTTACTAAAAGATAAAACACTGGTTATAGCTTTTAATTTCAGGTTTTATCAGTTCCCGTCACTTTGATGAGATTGTTTTGACACTTTTGAGATTTTTTCAAACAGGGATTCTAATGAATTGCTTAAAATGTAAAACAAAACAAAAAAAACTTTTAAAAAAATCTGGTTAAAATGTATGTATTTATTATTATGATTGATTGACATTTATTATATAATACTATATTGATTGATATTATTGCTGTTATTACTAAAGTAGTTGTCTGACATTTTCCATTTTTTAATTCTGTAACTTACCATAAAAAACAATACAAGGATCACCATTATGGCCTTTGAGTTTGCTGCAAACAGTACTAATGACATGTTGAGGCATTGGTGAATCGGACATCCCCTCACTGTATATAGTCACTGTATCAAAGACATTGAACCACATTGCCAATGCTCATACATGTTATTTTGTTAGTTCAATAAGATGCTATAAATAACTCATTTTGTACAAAGTTTTAATCGCTGTAATTAATTTGCTTTTTATGGGGGATGTGTGAGGTTTGCTTTTTTCTCAGTATTGAATATTCATTTTTCAACTATGCCACTGTAAAAAAAAAAAGAAGAAAAAAGAGTGAGACAAAGTGCGGATTAAAATATGAACAACTTGAAAACTGCCATTTTGGTGTGACTAGGTTTGTACTTTGAAATGCACTTGAGTAATTAGAGCACTGTTACCAACAGTCACACTATCTGTCTGCATATCTACAGTTATATAAAAGGGCGCATATGCTGATAGCCAGTTTTATGACCACAGGTGCACTGTAATTGTATTCCATGCAACTGTTGAGTAGTATTCAGCCTCTAGTATTAATATTATATGCAAAGTGTTGAAGGATTAAAAAAACCATGAAGCTCCTCAGGAAGATTGCCCGAGGTTCTAAACTCCGCTCATGATTTGTACATTAACACAGATGGACAAAAGGAAGACTTAAGTCTCCCTGTCTCACTGGAGCTGAGTTTGATATACTTGGTGGATTCATGGAACTATCTGCAGATGTCAATGCAGCAGGCTGCGGTTGCTCTTCTTTTAACAAACATGAGAGAGTAAGTAGGCTGGGTTCGGAAAGCATGAGGCAAACCACTTTGGGAATAGACATTATAGTCAAGGATGTTAGGATGCAGCTGACTGCTTTAAATGCTAGTGAAATAGTATTACTTAAGATAAAACTTTACTGATCCCTGGGGGAAAATTATAAAGCAAAAAGTAAAAGCATCTAACAGGAAAGAGGGCAAGTGGTATTAATGAATAGGTGACGAGTAAAACAAGTGGAAACAAGTGTGAAGTTAAAATATATACAGATATTGCCTTTGTAATGGTGTGGAAAAAAGACTATGCATCAGTAATGTATAGATTAGTACAGGTATTACTAACATTCATGTCTTCTTAATTACTATAAATAAAAAAAGCTTACTGCAAGATAAATATATATAGATGAGGATTAGTATACATAAAAATGCAGTTTATACAAAATCAAGTAGTAGTGTGCTTACGAAAATGGGACATATGGGAAGTTGCAAGTATTCTAAGAGCATGGTGTGCAAATGTGCATTATATTCACAACGAGGCAGTATGTATGGACATAAAGTGTAATGGTCTGTATATGAGCATTATAAAAACTACACCTTATCAAACTTGCATTTGACTAAAGCAAATGTTTGTTATAGTATCTTACATTTATTAGTAATCTGGATACTGCATATACAGTAAACCCTGCCAATATAGAAAAATAAAAGCAGCTTTTAAGGCCCATTATCAGTGCTTCAGTGATACAAATTTACTTTTGGAAATTTGAGAAAGGATAATAATAGCCTTGTGCACATTACTGAGCTGAAGTTAAATATCTCAATATCCTTAAAGGGAGATCTTGTTCCAGGACACGGGTCCGAGTCATTATGATCCTCCATTCTTCAGCTCCCATTGACCTTGAGCATAATGTTGCTTCCCAGCAGACTAATGCTGCCGTTATCTACACACTGTCCGGCCAACCATCTGCCTGCTTCACACAACACCTCACTCCCTCTCTCCTCTCACAGAGACAGTTCCCAATGCTCACTTCATAATCATTACCACCAAAAGCCCAGCCAGTTCAAATAAGCATCAGCTCCCACTATCACAGTCCTTCCTGTTATTAAATGCTCAGTGCGTTGTTAAGCTATGTAAATTGAGATAGACTGTCTTGAAAAATGCCTGGCAGAAAATAATACTAAGAATCCATCATAATTTGGTAATTGGATATCGAAAGGGGGGGACACTCGTGTGCAAGTGCAATCGTAAATAGTGAGTTGAAAAATGGATTTTCTCCTTACCCTTGAAATGTGAGAACCATACCCTGGGCAATGTAACAATCATAGCATGACCTCTAAGGAGGCCTTGTAAGTCTTACTAAACTGAAGAAACTGATCCCCACTGTACCCTGTAGGCAGAGTCCATATTGGTCCCCCAGCTCACAATAAGCTCTTATCATAGCAGAACAGAAGTCTCTGACATCCTTCAGGGATGAATTTATATCTTAAAATAACATTATTGCACTTAAACATATTAGGTGTACAGCACAATTCTGATTTTGCAATCTTGAAATTCTTGAGCTAATAGTCCTTGCAGTTATATTTCCAGACCTGCACAATTAAATAGTATTGGTCTTTATTATTATTATTATTTTGTTGTCTTTTATTTTACTTTGGTAGTGTCAACTTTGAGACTCTGGTAGACAAATTAATTTTATATACTGTACATATATATATATATATATATATATATATATATATATATATATATATATATATATATATATATATATATATATATATATATATATATATATATATATATATATATATATATATATATATATATATATATATACAGTAACTGGACCAGGTTGATATCAACACAGTTTTTTTTCCTTTTTCATCCCACAGTTCTGCTGTAGATTAGTGACAACTGGAGGAGCCATAGTAAGACTCTGCATGAAAAGCCCGCCAACCCTGACACAAATAGTGGTCCTTCTTTTGGATTAACACTGCAATGATTTATGCAGGAATATCACTAATTCCACTTGTTTTCACTACCCGAGCATGTAAATTGCCTTGTGTAAATGGGTGATTTTCTGAAGAAGTAAAAGGATAAAAGGATTTCAAAGACCAAAGTGATGAAGAAATGTTTGTCCTCTGGATCATGTTTTTAATTACTTTTAATAGGTATTGGTGGCACTGTGAAGTAACCCAATGATTCTTTCAAACTTTGAGTCAATACTGTATTTACTGATAATGTATCACAACATTCCGAACGGTAAACAAATCTATCTAAATTATTTGTTTGGATATTTTATACAATATAAAACATATTTTGGAAGAGTTTACTTGTAATTATTGCTCTGCACCCAAAGATGAGGTGCAAAGAGCAGACAGGTGAGGTTTTTCAATATCCTCCTTCTTATCCTTTTCAGAACTTTGTGTTGGCAGTATGTTATCTTTGCCCTTAGAGGCCTGGGGTTGCATTGTTTATGTAAATTGGTTTGTCTTTGATTGACAGCTCATTCTAATAGAGAATTGGGTAAAATAATAACGGCATGTTTTCAGCACAGCAGCTACCTTGGAAAAGTGAGTAATTGCAGAAAAACATCTCATGATGATGCAAACTAGCATTGCAGGGACACTCCTGAAAAATAAATGTTTTCTTACTTTTATATATGTTCAAACAGCACATTTTCCTGTAAAGCTAATACAGGTGGAGCGCAGCTGAGCCTTCTGTTGCCCCTTTTGACTTATAGCTGCAACATTCATGCCTCATCTGTATCACTGCTGAATCAGAGGGCTGTAGGATATTATCTTGAGATGTGTTTTGCCTAATCATATTTGAAGAGATTAAACAGATCACTCACACTTCCACTTGTGACAGGACCGAGTGAAAGTTAGAAGGAGTCAAATGATCTGGAACAAAGAACATGAGCTTGTGTATCCCCCTGGATGCATCACCATGCCATTAGTCTAGATGAATGTGTACAGTCAGATACAATTCCCTTGTTTGCTGCATGAGGGCTTCCACTTTGTGAGGCAGCAGCTCCACTGTTCGAATCAGGCCACATGCAGGCCCCTGGATTGATGACTGAAACAGGGCTACCCACTGTATTTTAAACTCATTCATCCACACTGACTCACATTCTCTGTGGTGCATCTTTAAATAGCCTGCCCTGGGATTGTCTGCCATTTGATTTATTCTATATTGTATTTTTAGATCTAATTAAAACAAACTTTTCTGTATTGTTTGGGTGAATTTTGAATCATGCAGGCTCAGGAGAGTACATAAAGGGAAGCCTTGTCTTGGATAGTCTTTGGGGAAAAAAAGCTAGTACCTGTGGCATAAGGTGTGCAATAAATAGCATGCCATCTGTTTGGATTTGAGGACTTGAGATTCTTCCAAGGAACTCACCAGAGACTTAATTAAAGTTGGAATATTAGTGAGAGGGAGACCGATAAATAAAATGACAGCTATAGGAAATCTTAGTATTTGTTTGATAACAGAGATGAATTTTTCTTCAGTGTGAAAAGTCAGTGCTGTACATTTAGTGTTTATAAATTATTTTGATGCTTTTTACCAGTGGTGTTTCTAGCCATTTTATCTATTAAAGTTCTGTTAGTGTTTTAAATGCTAGTTTCCAGTTATCCTGGTGGGGTCTGTCATTTTCAGGTAATGTGCACATCTAATGGAAACACAGGAAAATGCTCCGACAGGAAATATGTTGAATGTGAAAGAGACGTGCTAGTGGCTAAATGCATAATTAGCCTTTAAATAAGTAGATAACAAGACACCATTTTAGGGAAGTATAAAGTTAAAAGCCTGTTTGTCATGTCGTGTTACCACCTTCCTGATTGAACTAATAACAAGTGACAAGTGACAAGATGATGATTGTGAGGTTTATGCAACTGGATGTTGTCCTAATAGTAAGAGGAATTAATAGAGGGGAAGGTTAATCATTTGTTTTATGGACAAAACAACAGTGAATAGAATTTAAGTACAAACAAAAACAATTACAACTGTTGAAAATTATTGTGAGCCACCTAAGAAATATTCTTAACAACTACAACACAATAACTACATATTTAATTAACATAATATAACATTATTTCTCCTGTGTTTTCTATTATGGGAATTTCCTTTGCAAATAAAAAACAATCCTCAATGCAAACAGAATATTAATGTGTCAATGTTGGATTGAAAATGTTCTGACAAAGTGCTGTACCTGCAGGATGCAAGCTTTCTGGATGTGTGTGGACATCATGTGTTAGCATCAGCCTCATTATCATCAAGGTCCTTCTCTGGATTTTTCTTTTTGTTCAAGATGATTAGTAATAGCATAGGACTTCATTAGGTTTAATTGCCCCTAGTTGAATATACCATCATTAACACAACATGTGCTTTGGCTCAATTCACTGTTTTCTGTTTGCACTGTTCTTTTATCTATTGCATCAATTATCACAAATACATAGTATGCATATTGTACATGTGGACAATTAGTTATCTTGTGACATTCATCTTGTGTTTATTGCTATAAAATCCGATTTATTTTACATTAAACATTAATTAAAGTTGGCATTTCTGCTCTGTAAGTTGTCAATAGTATTCAGAGAGTGCAAAATTGGTCGCTAAAGCCAAAAATATTCTAATTATACACAGTTATTTTTAGCAGAGACCACTGTTGTTAATTGAAAATTGTACCTGGTTTGTTTAAGAATATAGTTGTACAGTTAAGTTTCCCTTTCTTATATAATACATTTCTGGCAGACTAGATGCTGCATGGCCTGTTGAACAGTCAGTTTTAAATGCTTCAAATCAAACACGTTTCTATGTTTCTTGTTAGCACTGCTGTCGCTACATCCACCAAAGCAATCTTCAGAAAAAACACTCCAGCAAGGTTTACAGAAAACAGTATGCCTGATATTCTCTCTCGAAAATGTTTGAAATGAAGGAAATAATCACATAGAAAATAAATCTCTGCTCTGATTTGGTTACACACACAAGCACTTCCTAAACCCTAATATAAATCTCTGTCTGTATTAAAGCACATTACAAAGATAAATCATACTTGAGAATTGGTCAAGGGGTGACATAGCTCATTGCAAGCATAAAACAAAGAAGTTCTGTTAAAGAGTGCATACAAAAAGAGGGGAAGGACCAGTGGGAATGATATGGCTTGAATACTTAAGAGCTGCGTACCAGTCGTCTTTATGATGCCAGTCAGTGTGATGGTGAGCCTCAGGGATTACTCCAGACAGACAGCTCAGTAAGACAACTGATTAAATAGTAGTGAGAAGAGAGAAAATGTTTAATTCAGCCATATTTAGTATTCATGGGATGGACGGCCATACAAGAGTTCACCTTGAGGGGTCATCAGGAGAGAAGGTCCAGAATCCCAAAGAGCTGCCAGGCCAAGTTTCCACGTAGCACTTGGAAACACAACTGATTGTGTTTTTAATTGCTTTGATTATCGAGTTTACTTTGACTGAATTGAAAATGGTAAGGCAACACATAGCAAATTAACAGACTGATATGCTGTGAAACGGAGTTTTGCTATGCCACTCATGTGATATTGTGATAGATTTACCAGCAAAGTGAACTTGTGGTGGATATAAATTAATAAAAACCTCATACATTCAATCCAGTGCATTAATTAATGCACTACTGTCAACTTTAATATGCTAGTATGCATGCTTCATGGCATTATAGAGTATCTTAAAGTGAAAAATTGTGCGCACGATTAGTTTTTATTATAAAAATAATTAACTGCTTATGTTGCTACATGTTTATGACAATGCAACTAATGCTTCAAAATAACTTGTGGAGGAGTAGCAGGTAACTGTGCTACATCTAAGAAAGACGCTGTATGATTATTGCTTATCCAGAAGGAGTCTGTACAGTTTGAACTGTAGATCATTTGCAACAACTGCAAAGAACAATAAATATTGTTCATGTTAGGTACTGAACTATGTGGGATGAAGCCACTGTGGTGTGCATCTTTTTCAGGACTATGAAGATTTCTAAGCATAAATTTGGAAATTCTTCACCATAATACACTCAAAACCTTCTGTTCAGTGTTTGCAGCTTTTAGTAATTCAAAACAATACTTTTTATATTAGTTTGGCTCTGTGAAAGAGTGCCAGCTATAGAGACATGATGAAATCCCTGTGTTGAAATACCTCACTGTGACGTTCAAAACTAATTCAATTATATGCATCACCAGTTCAATAGACCTACAGAATTGGGTTATTGTCTGAAATGATGAAAAAAAGAAAAATACCAGTAAATCATGTGTGAATGAAGTTTAATGTAAAAATGATTTTCACAAAGAGTTGCCAAAAGTGGGCTTCAAGAACAAGGGCTATGATTTCTGCAGTCATTTGCCAAGCAATTTATTCTGCATCAACTACAGATCCTATTTTGCATATTCAGAGGTATTCCTAAAGTTGGGAATTAATATGGTGGTAACATTTTACTTTAACTCCCCCTGATTTTAATATGTGGTATAAATGCATTTAACATACTATAATGTAGTTTTAAGCAGATATGAGGACAGTGAAATGTTTTATTAATGGAAACATACAGCAGCCTTCATGGGTGTCCAGATCGGTATTATATTTTTTGATGAACACATACACTAATTGGCCACTTTATTAGGTTTTGCTAGTACTGGGTTGGACCCCCTTTTGCCTTCAGAACTGCCTTAAGTCTTCGTGGCATACTTTCAACAAGGTGTTGGAAATATTCCTCAGAGACTTTGGTCTATATTGACATGATAGTATTCAAGAAACCAGTTTGATGATTTGAGCTTAGTGACATGGTGCATTACCCTACTGAAAGTAGCCATCAGAAAATGGGTACACTGTAGTCATAAAAGGATGGACGTAGTCAGCAACAACACTTAGGTAGGCTGTGGCATTTAAACAATGCATCAGTACTAATGGGCCCAAAGTGTGCCAAGAAAATATATGCCACACCATTACACCACGACCAGCCTCAACTGCTGAGACAAAGCGGGATGGATGCTTTCATGTTGTTTATGCCAAATTACGACCCTGCCATTTTAATGTCCTAGGTGAAATTGAGACTCATCACACCAAACAATGTTTTCCTAATCTTCTATTGTCCAATTTTGGTGAACCTGTGCGAATTGTAGCCTCAGTTTCCTGTTCTTAGCTGACAGGAGCAGACGACCACACCAGGTGCCACCACCTGGTGTGGTCGTCTGCTCCTGTAGCCCGTCAGCGTTCAGAGATGGTAATCTGCATACCTTGGTTGTAAAGAGTGGTTATTTGAGTTACTATTGCCTTTCTGTCACCTCAAACCAATATGGTGTAGGGCAAAGAACAGAAAATGTTCATCACAGCTGCTGTAAAAATGCACTGCTCTAGACGAATATATATTCCAGAAACATACAGTATTTTTGCTTATTATACTGTATAGGCTGTTTTATTAAATCAAGGCTACATGTCTGGGTTTTGATCGATAGGTCATTGCAGCAAACATGGGGTGTGAATACATCTGTGGAAAGTGAATCTGGGTAATAAGCTTCATGATGAGAACGAGGAGATTCCAGATATATTGTCAGTGGGTAAAAGTCTCCAACTGCAAAGTTGACTGAAGCTGATGTGTTTTTGTCTTGGTTTATTCAGCTCCTCAGTGTCACCACAACAAGTCCAAAGTAGTGATATCAGACAATGGTCTCACCAACAATTTTAGCAATTTAGATAGCATCCCATTTCCCACTTTCTTTTAATGTAAAATTATTAATATGTCACAGAACAATGAAACTCTCTGAGGCAGGTAAGTGGAAGGAAATGAACAGCACCATTGCCCCGACCTTCGCTACTTGCATCACCTTGTCTCTGTAGTTTTGTGATAATGATGTTAAAGTCGCAGAGATCTCCAACCAGAGGAAACTGGAGAGCACCGCAGAGATTTCCTGATACTCAAACCAGAGTCTGCTTAGCCATCTCATTGACATGGAGCCCAAACTCATTGTGTCCAGGCATAATAATCATTATACAGTAAGTGGCGCCTATATATAGCGTACTTCCATTAAACTCAATGTAGCTACTGTATACATAGTGCAGTCTGTGAGTTGAAGGACAGTGATGTTTTCCATTCTTTTGGTTCTCTACTTCATTCATTGAAAGTAAATAATAACTCAGGTTAGAGTGCCTACTATTGAGGAAGCTGGTGATGCCCGACTAGGTGAAAGCTCTACCCTTAGCATAGCACATCACTTGAAATTGTCACCAAGTGCTGCATTTAAAATTAAAATGATTTCAACTTTGACCTTGGTTGCTGCTGACCTTTCAAAGTGCAACCAACAAAATAAGAGCTGTATGTGATGTAGCTGGAAGTAACACATGCAAGCAGGTAAGGCAGAGAGATGGAAGAAAAACCTACTCTACTTATAATACATTGAAAACATACCACAATCTCGCCCTGAACAATAATGCATGGCAAAATATCAGTCAGATGGGGCTGCCACATTTGTGAATAGGCATATAGTTTACAAACTTAGCTAAATCCATTGCTAAAGTTAGCTTATCTTCCTTGTGCACTTTTTGATAATGTGTACCGGTGATGCGCTTTCTCTCTGCAAGTGTCTGCACTATGCTCTGCGCCCTAACTCACTCTGAGTGAAAAGCAAATTTCTTATCATCTGTAGGCAGCTTTAGCATGAATAATATATAGCTGTAAGCATCCGCGGGTTCAAACCTTTTTGCGTATAGCGATTTCAAATTAGTTTCACATTCGTGATTCAACATTGTTATGAAACATATCCTGCAAGTTTTTCAATGAATAGACAATCGATTTCTGATTTATTGTCAATAGACAATAGATTTTTGTTATGTCACGCTTTGCATATGTAGTCACCGGTAGGCAAGGCAAGTTTATTTGTATTATAGCACATTTCAACAACAAGGCAATTCAGTGTGCTTTAATTGCTCATGCAAATGAAGCTAATTTGAATATGAATTTGAATTGAAACATAAAAATTTGAATAGAAACATAAAAACATTGGGTAATATAAAAATACATTTAAGTACAATAAAAATAGCTAAATATGAAATAAACAAGATAAAACATTTTATTAATTAAAAGCGTCTAATTTGATACAATAAAAGGTAGTGACGAAAAGAAAAGTCTTCAAAGGAGGTTGTTCCAGATATATGGTGCATAAAAAAGGCTGCTTCTCCATCATGTTTAGTTTTGATTCAGTATTGTGCCAGACGACCTGAGAGGTCAAAATGGTTCATAACATAGCGGAAGATCAGAAATGTATGTATTGGCCAAAAACCATTCAGTTCTGTATAAACCAACATTAATATTTGAAAATCAAGTCTTTGACAGGCAGAAAGCCATGTAAAAACCTTAGAACTGGAGTCATGTGATCCACTTTTTTGGTCTTCTAGACACATTCATATGGTATTTATTGGGGTGAAATAGTGTCTCTGCTCTTTTGCACTTAAGGTTAATGTTTTATTTCATAAATGTGTGTTAATTTTTTCTAAAGTGGAGGTGGTCTTCATTTCCAGTGAAGTAGCTCACCTCCACTATAAAATGTTGCAGGAGATTCAAGGACAATGATCCAAACTTCTAAGGAGGTAAACATTCTTGAGTGGCCATGTCACTCCTTCTGTTTACCTATAAGTAAGTGAGGAGGGAGAATACAGGAGCTATAAGTAACAATAACAAAGAAATAATCTTTGTAATCGCAGCCGACGATTCGCGGGTTCATACCATTTTTCGCAATATCGCCATCAAAAACATTTCACACACATGCTTATATATTGTAACGAAACACATTCTGCAAGTTTTGTACTGATTGGACAAGCATTTTCTGATCTATAGCTTGATTTGTATCATTCCATGTCTGATTATTATGCATTTATAGCACCTCAACAAGGTCGATTTGAATGAAACTTTCAGGGTATGTGTGAGGTGCTTATGTAGACATATCCTGCAAGTTCTGTGTTGATATCAGCAATTGACCTCAGATGGAGGGAGCAGACAATGTTACGGCCCTAGAGCTGTGTGTCCTGTGTTTTGTTGTGTGTGCTTCTCCTTCTCCTGTAGTTCTCCAGGTACTGCCCTTCCCTCTCCTGTCTCGCATCTGCAACTAGTGATTGGCAGCAGCTGCCCCTGATTCCCCAATCAGTACCTGGAGGATATGAGAACATTGAGAGAGCAACAACAGAACTTGTGAGGCTGTTCTTGAGAGGCCAGTCTGTGTGATTGGTCTTAATGAAGCCAGCGTGTGAGGCTAGTCTTGAGAGGCCAGCCTGTGTGGCTGCTGACCAGTGTGTCAGATGGTGGTGTTTGGGAGCAGCAGGAGTGGAGCTGCGTGGAGCTTTGGAGTTGCATGCTCCCTTGGAAGAGGGTGGGTTTTAGGTGTTTTCATTTAAAACCTATATCATCTTTTAGTCAACCAGCTGTTTGTGAAGACTGTTTGTTAATGAATCTTTATTTGTTTGCACATAATCTGTTTCCTATTTCTTTTGGCCTGAGTTTCATTTATATTTCTTACTCCTCACTTCACCTCTGGGTTTGAGCCAGACTGAAAACTAAGGTATGTTGCCATTTTCCACTTGACTATTCATTGTCTTTAGTTAGACATTTTTGTCAATGTCAGGATAATGACGATTACTACTAATTGTTTCACTTACACAAGGAAGAGAATAGTTATGGCAGTGAGGGACTGAAGAGACTCACCAGAGAGAATGACATATAAAATAATTTAGCATACAAAATAAAGAAACGAGTTCTGCCTTTTATTGAATGAGAATTTTATTTCTTACAATAGTTGGAAATTCGTACTCGTCATTGACATATCAAAGCTATTGTAAAATTATATATCATTAAATTAAATCACAGCAGGTGATCTTTTAATCTAGAAAAGAGACAATCTTCATGATTCATGTCAGCTCATCAGCTAACTGAGAAAAGGACATAAGACCCAGAAATGCAGAATGAGGGGGGTGGAAGAGATTGCTCATCTTCATTTACAGTATCAAGTCCTGTGGGACAAGCTGGAGTTGTGAATGCACCTGGGAGTTGAGCTCTCTAATGTTGTAGTACTTGACCGGTCTTAAGACCACTTTTTGATAGTCTCGGACTCGACTGCACTTGTACTCTGTCTTGTCTCGGTCATTGAGGAATTTATTTCAAAACCATAACTCTGGGAATATCAATAAATTGCTTTTACATTGTCTGATTTATTTAACATCCTAACATTGATTAGATATAAAATGTATTGCTTTAAATGCAATCAATAACCCTAACTAAAAATGTGTTACTGTTAACTACTGTCAACCCCCTGCCTGCAACAGTAAGCGGAAAAGGAGTAAAATAAAGATGCTTACGTTGATTTCAGCTCTTAGTGTTTGTATGTGTGTTTCAATGGAAATGTCAGATGATAAATTTGAGAAGCACCTACAGAAACATGCAAAGTGAGATATTTCAAGCCTTTATTAGATATAATTCCGATGATTATGGTTTACAGCCCTTTTTAAAAATTGATTTCATGTAATATTCTAATATTCTAATTTTCTGAGATTTTGAATTTGGGGTGTTCATAAGCTGTACACAATAATCATCGAAATTATATCAAATAAAGGCTTGAAATATCTCACTTTGCATGTAATGAGTCTATAATATTTTCACCTTTAAGTTGAATTACTGAAATAAATGAACTTTTGCACGATATTCTAATTTTCTGAGATGCACCTGTGTGATCTCATTCCATGTTTTATTGTGTGTCGTCGTGTGGGGAACTGGACTTGGTCTTGGTTTGGGCAGTCTTGACTACAACACTAGAGCTCTCCTCACTAAACAGACTCCCCTGATGAACCTTCTGAAGAAGCAAGTTTGAAGTCTGACTGGAGTCAGTATCCACTCCCTGAGGGCAAAGCTGTAACACCAGAAGGAGCAGACCAGGACCACCAGCTGACTAAAATCTCCCAGGATAAGAGGTCTGGGACTGTAATCATGAGCATCCTATCCTCATGGTCATCTCTGGATCTGGTATCCGTTCATTTTGCAAATCTAATATTAATGATTTAACAAGCTAACTCATTGTTTAAAAAAAAAGTATGAGAAAGGGCTTTTTTTAGAGCTTTTACAGAGAAACTCCTTTGTGTTGTGAAATGTTCAAGGCCACAAGATCCCCCTGCTTTTTATCATAAAATGATTTTAACATTTAATCTGCATGGTTGATTCGTGAAAGTTAAATTAAATCATATTTATATTTGATCCAAATAGCAGGGTAAATTGTTTTTGACCAAATTATTATCTAATAACAGGTCTTTTTGGATCCAGATTATTTGTTTTAGATTTAAACATGTTAACATCCAGAAATCACATAACACCTAAGTCATACTTTCCCACTTTAATTATATAATGGTGCCATCTGCTGGACAATGTAGACCAAGCATGTTTGCAAATCCAATGACTATAACTATGGAACATTATCTTTGTCTTCAATTTGTGTCCTTATGTCCTTTCATATAAACTCACTGGTATGTTGATTTGTTTCATTGGTATTTCTAAAGCATTAGAATATACAGTGTGTGTGTGTATAGTATACCCCATCTTACAAGTCACCTTTATATTGAAACCCAGAGGAACAAAATCCACATTAAAATCTATATGGGGGGCTAAAAATAAGATTCATGTTCATTTTAATTGCCAGTGTAATCCACAATTAATCTAACATCTAATCATTCCAAGAAAATTGGAGACTTTCCACAGTTATGTTATCTATAATTCATGACAGGAAAATCAACAGATTTCATAAACAGATATCTAGCATATTGTTGACTGCGTTGTCCAATTATTAATGTGGTATCAGACCTGAAAATCCTCTTATAGCCTCATAGTATTACACAGTGGTAAAATTTGAGGAAAGAAAGACCTAGGGCAAGTAGTTTTAAAATTGCAAATCTAACAGGTCCTTGAGAAAACTCAAAAAAAAACATTTTAATGCTTCTTTCTGAAAAACATGCCTATTAGCAAAAAAGAGAGAGAGAACAATTGCCGAAATGTTGTTTCTGCCTTCTATCCCAATGAGGTTCCAGGTGTAACGGCTGAGCAACAGTCAAAAAAAGGTGATTTATTTATCTCACTTTATCAGGCATGCGACCACATGCTTACTATCCATTTGTGTGCACTAATGAATGCATTTCCATTTTAAAGTTAACACTTATTTTCAGGAGAAATCACTTCAGTGACAAGGCACCAGTCAAATACCTATGTATAATTGTCCTTTAGGTGTGACCACTACCTCCCTTCGATGCCAAAATATATCTGAAAGATGTCACAACAGCCTTTTTCATTTAAGAACTGGTAGAGCTGCCCAAGGTCCATGTGATTACCTCTGTTCCCATGGGGGTCAAACATTGCTTCTTCAAAGCCTGTGAATTTGCGCAGGGAGTCTATACACTCAACAGTCCTGCTGTCCTTGCCCTGACGATCAAGGGGAATATCCTCTCTATGTCGAATCATGATCTTCTTCCATGTCAGCACCTTCACCCTGTGAAATGGAAAAAAAAGTTTGGAAAAAAAATAAACCTGGTACCTCAGCAGGCTTCTGGCTGTGACATCAGCTGCTAAAAATAACACTCAAGATACCTGGACCAGAACTCCTCGCAGGCAGACTGAGGACCTTCCACGCAGACAATACCAGGCTTCCCAGGCATGCTAAATCCTGACAGGCCCAGCTCTTTGGACCACTCCAAGATGTTCTTCCTCTTCGTCTTGTTGTAGATGTGGTGACTGTAAATCCACAGTCTGCTGAACACTTCCTGTGGCCATGGAGATGCAGAGTCTTTCTTAGGAGCCACTGCTGCTGATAAGCTCTTATTAATGAAGAACTGCAGGTTGTCTTTCACCCAGTCCACAGCAGAGAGCACACATACTTCCCCCTGGCAGTTTTCCGCTAGGTATGCGTTGAGATCCGTGTGGAGCTGCGTCTGCTGGGTCCTGCTGAGACTGGCACACCTAGAGCACAAAAAAACATGCTGTATGAAGTTATCAGAGAAGATTCAATGCAAATTTAAGGAGTAAAACTTAACTTAGGAGTAAATACTGGCCACCTAAATGAAGCTGACAGGAGAATAAACCAAAATGTATCTTCCCACGCAAGCTGCACTTCCCATTACTCATCATCAGAGGCTGATGTTGTCCTATCCTATAACAGCTTTTATACCAATTTTGTGAAAACAATATGAATTATTGTTTTTGCTTAACAACTCTATACAAGGAACACATACAGCATACAGTAAATTGTATGCTATCTGTATTCAACCATGCAGACTTCTTAACTTAAACAGGGCCATAACAATAAAAAACAACTACTTTCTGCCCCAGCCACATAACCCATTTTCTTCTGTGTCATTAGTCTGTTACTCATCATGTCATTTTCATTCATTTCATTTTCACATTAGACCAAACCAATGACATGGTTGTCCTTGGCTTGTTTATCCGTCTTTTTGCACTTCAGGCTGCTGTTTACTGCCGCAGGGTTTATAGAATGACTTTTTCGACTTTTTCCGACAGAATGGCAATAAAATGTGTGTAAATGTTTAAATGTGTGTGCTTGAGTTATCAATGTCTGTTTGACATGGAAGTTTTATGAAAATGTTACAGTATCATAAGCTGTCCAATTGCAGGAGCTGGTTTGACATTTTATAACAGCTCCTTATCACACATGACCTCTATCACACACACAGGTCCCTACAACGTCTTTGGGCTTTAAAGATATGCCCTCCCTCTCCCTAACATTAGATTATGAACATATTATGTTGCTGTTTTGCAAGACTGTACATTTTACACGTATTATAAACTAATCTAATGAGTTACTTGTTCTTGTCTTGCATAAATAAAGAGTTCATCACCTGCACCACATATCAGAGGTGGATAGTGGCTTACCTGACTGTTATCTCTGGTAACACACTGGGATATTCAGATGGATAAGCACATGATAGAATGACGTCCGTCTGAGTTGAGTAACAAAATAAGAAAAGACAGAAAATAAATACGTTTTAAAACACATATAAATCACAGTGACAATCGGTTTTTCTGTTACCCTCTCCGTGCTTCCAGTGTCCAGCTTCTGCTTGATGAGAAACTGAGGTCTGGAAGGAGGTGGGCTGTCTGTTGAATCTGAGCCCTCCACGTAGTCCCTGAGCTCAGCTATTGCCAGCTGGTCTGTGATCTCCAGCTCCTCCTGAGTGGGAAACATGCTGGTGAGCAGCTCCATCTCTGCGAGCTGAGACTCAGCCCGCTCCAAGTAAGACATGCTGATGAAGGCAAACTAGAGCGTCGATCTTCACTTCTAGTGTTACAAATAAACAATCACTGTTTGAAAAGATTTCTGTATCCACATTTAAAGATATTATCGCTTTTAAGTTAACGTTACGCAACCTATCATAAACGTTAACGTTACAGCTCGGCTAGCAAATAATGTTACTTCCGAACTAGCAACTAGACTTGTCAAGGGAGTAACATTTATAAATACATCTGAATTAGTTGTATATGTAGATGAGCAGAACAAGATACAGTTAAACACCTGAACAACTTCAGTAATCTGGCAACACGCGCGTTGTACCATAGGTTGTACCCTAGCTAGTAATCGAGCTTTGTTTCAACTCGGACTGTTAGAAGCGACGCACACAGGAAACGCACATACCGAGCAGCAGAAGGAGCTACACATTTTGTTCATCTGTTCATCCGTATGCATGTGTCAGCCGGGATTTTTCTGCCATATCAGCGGAGTGATTTTTTTTTTGCGAATTTGAAACTTTTTAGACCCATTTTCTTGTCCGAGGGCTTAGATTTTACGGCTGTAATCAGCAAACCAAGTTGACTATGTCCGGATTTGAGAATCGTTCCACACAAAGTAAACGAAACTGATAACGGTGAAGGTTTTAACGTTAGGCTCCTTTTTTACAGTAAGTTGACTGGACAGTGATACATAAACGTCACACAAATAGACTAATTTGTGCAAAGCAGCATTAAAATCGGATGTTATATAGCTTAGCCAAAGCTGGCGTTAGTTTAGGTGACTGCTGTTTCTGATTTTCATTCATGTGTAATTGTGCTTAAGGTTAGTTGACAATGGGAAAGAAAAGGGGGAAGGACAGGAGTTCCAGAGAGGATGATGATATTGACTTGGCAGGTAAATATTATCATCTCCATTGTCACATGACAACCTGTGGAAGGTCTAAGATGACTTTCCCACATTTTCTTTTTATCTTTGTAGGTCCTTCCTGCAGACATATTAAGAAGGGAACAGACCAAGCTCTTCTAAAGAAACTTTCTGGGAATTCTGATTGGACAAGTTGCCAAGATTGTAAGCATGAAGAGCATACAGAAAATATCAGCACTACCCTGCCACAGGACACTGAAGAGGAACAAGAAACAGCAGCCATTTGGATGTGCTTAAAATGTGGCCATAGAGTGAGTTTATTCAACCCATTTATTATTCAGACTTTGACAGTGTATAGAGACTTTTTTTTTTAAATTACCAGATGCATCTTTTATACCAGGGATGTGGACGAAACTCTGAGAACCAGCATGCCATCAAACATTATGAGACTCCTCGGTCAGATCCACATTGCCTGGTGGTCAGTTTGGACAACTGGAGTGTGTGGTGAGTATGTTGCTGTGCTGTGTTAGTCACAGATGTCTAACTTGTGTTTGCAATGTAAAAGTACTTGTTACATTTTGATGTGTTGCCAAACTTGCAGGTGTTACATATGTGATGACGAAGTCCAGTACTCTAGGACTGGACATTTGGCTCAGCTGATGACCAACCTAAAAAAGCAAACCTCTGCAGATTCTATAAAGAGACCAGAAAAAAGTGGGTCCGTTTGGAAAATTTGAGCATCATTGTAATGTTTTTAAAATAAAAATTAAATTTCATTATTGGAATTACATGCCTCTATAACCATGTCCACCATGCTGTGTTTGGTTATTTAGGAGTAAAGGAGGAAGAGAGCTTGTTAGAAGCTGGGCAGATGACAGAGACTGTAAAAGCAGAGAAAAGTGAGGACAAAGAAAACAAGGACCACCAAAAGAAAAATGTCAAAAAAGAGAGTGTAAAATCACAGAAGTCTGGCACATCTGAAGACAATGGTGGTGTTTCAGTAAAGGGGCTAAGCAACATGGGAAACACATGTTTCTTTAATGCAGTTATTCAGGTAAGATTGTGCTTTAATTGATGTCACATTTGAGCTAAAATGAGTGTCTTTGTGAATTTAGGAGTTATTACTTATCACTTTCATTGTCTTTTCCAGAGTCTCTCTCAAACACAGCTCTTAAGACAGTCTCTCAACAAAGTGACAGATGAGAAAATCAGTCTTAACATTAAACCTGTTGCCTCCTTGGATCTGGTGTGTTTCCTTTATTTTTGTTTCTTTTTAACCATAAAAATGGTAGATCTAGCCTGATATATACACAGTTTATTACTGAAAGACTTGCTTTTGTAATGATTACAGGAGCCTATTGTGGTGCAGTTAGACCAGCCTGGATCCCTGACTTTGGCTATGTGTCAACTACTCAATGAGATCCAGGAATCCAAAAAGGGTGTGGTAACACCTCGGGAGTTGTTCACACAAGTGTGTAAAAAGTGAGTTCAAGTTGAGGTGGAACTCAGCCTTAAGATGTGCTTAAAATGTACTTCCTAGCATCATTACATTAAACCTTGTCTCTTTTCTGCAGGGCTGCCAGGTTCAAAGGATTTCAGCAGCAAGATAGCCAGGAGCTGCTGCGCTACCTTCTGGACGGTATGCGGGCTGAGGAGATCAAAGTATGCATTAAGTTTTTAAGAAATTGCTCTATATATCCCATTGGTGAAGAATTTACATTTGAAACGGACTCTGTAGCTGTCCAAGTTGCTATGTGTTATGTGGCACTAAACAGAACAGTACTGCTTGTAAGACAGCTGATATTGATTGCATTATGCACTTATTATGCTTTTCTTATTTCAATCTCAGAACTAAGCTGCAAAATCTCCTCCTCCTATGATTTATCAATTGGTTATTTTTTATTATATTCATTTGAAGATTGTGTTGGTCTCTACAGAGAGTAAGCTCTGGAATCATGAAGGCATTGAAAGAATCCAGAAAAGGCACAGATGAAGAGCAGCTGAAAACACTAGTTAAAGGTAAGTAACTAGGGTTTAAATTAAACACCTTGTGGTCAGTGTCATATGAGAAAAAAAGTATTCTACTGTACTATACAATCTTGGCACACCAAATAGTCAAATAGAGTCCTGTAACAATGAAGTTCTGATTTCAGAGTACGAGAAAAATGGATTTCCAAAAAACTTTGTCGACCAAGTTTTTGGTGGGGAAATGACCAGCACTATAATGTGTCAGCAGTGCAAAACGGTATGTGTTGTGGACGGAAGTTTAGGTTAACCAGTCATGTTGGTGTCACACTAAACGGCTATAACTTTGCACTTACAGGTGTCTGTAGTCACAGAGATGTTTTTGGATCTTTCCCTTCCTGTTTTTGATGAGGTAAAGCCTTTTATGAGTGTTTTTTGACAATTCATTGGGCAATTATTTGTTCATATTTTGTTTGGATTACATACATGTACCTTTTTGTGGCAACATCTTTCAGACGTACAGAAAGAAAAACCAAAAAAAAGGAGTTCAGAACACCAGTGAGTCAAGCCAGGAAAGCAGAAAAAGTCCTGCTTTGACCAACGGAAGTGATGATATTCCTAGTGGGACCAACAGCAAGTACCAGCAGAAGAAAGCCAAGAAGCAGGCAAAGAAGCAAGCAAAGGTACCTCACTGAATATATACAGAGGAAGTTTTGTCTTTTGTTGAAGTAATCTTTTTGATAAATGAGTGTGCAATCATTGTGCAGAATAAACTAAATAGTCTGTATTGTTCCCATGTTCCGCTACAGCATCAAAAGAGGCAGCAAAAGCTTGAGGGCAGAGTCACTTTGGACAGTCTTACATCTCCGAGTCACACGGAGAGCGAACAGACTGATCAGGGAAATGGTGACAATGAAACACATGAGGAATCCTCACTAAGTGAAGGAAATCCTGCACAAGTCAGTGTATCTGAACTGGACCAGAGGGACCTTGACACAGTCCAGGATGAGAAGGAAGAGGACGAAGAGTCAGTGATTGACTGTGACTTACCAGCTACGTCATCAGTCTGCAACCGTTTTAATGTCTTATCAGAGGAGCAAAACTCAAAGGACAGCATCTTAGATGATGCCAAACTGTCTGACATGGACCAAGAAGTAGAAGAGGATACACAGCTGGTGAGTGAAATGGAGAAAGTAACCCTGGATGACGCCTTCATAGAAGAAGATGATGCTGAACAAGGTATGGAGAGTGAAGATGAGCCACTGGAGGCTAAAGAGTACACTGTAGTAAATCAGGACCCAGAACTGGCCTTTCGCACACTGGCTGCCAGGATGGCTCCTGAGAAACAGGAGTGTTCAGTACAGTCGTGTCTGTTTCAGTTCACAGAAGTGGAAACCCTCACACAGAACAACAGCCTGCTGTGTGTCACATGCACTAAACGGCAGCCAAACAAAGACAAAGCTGGAGGTATGTGGAATTTCTCTCCATCATATTTCACCTATTGTTGATATTGCTTGTGATCTTGACATTGTACACCCTGTATGTTTGGGGATTTTTTGCAGTACAGTATCACAAGTCTGGTGATTCTAACAAAACAAGAAGCCAGTTAAACTGGCTATTCTGTCTAATGTTCCATTTGGAGATCAATAAGGTTCATTGTTTTTATTTGTGATCTGTTTAGGATCCAAGAAGAATATCTACACTGACGCCTTGAAGCAAATGCTGATCTCCTCTCCCCCACCAGTGCTTACCCTTCATTTGAAGAGATTTCAACAGGTGAGTTAAAGAAAATGTCAGCATTTTTACACCTTTGATCAACTGACTGTTAGCCAAGTTGTTTTTAACACAGCTTCAAACGAGCTGTTTAAGGAGCATGACTCATTGTTTTGGGAGTTTTTTTGTGTTTTTATGGAATTTTAATGTTGTTGTTTTCCTGTAGAATGGATACAGTATTTGCAAGGTGAACAGACATGTCCAATTCCCCCTGATACTGGATTTAACTCCCTTTTGTGGGTTAAAATGCAAGGTAAATATTGGGATTAACAGTTTTTGTTAAATATCATTACTTTTATTGGAATTTTTGTAAATGTGTCCATTTTTGTTTCAGTCTGACCACTAACAAAAGGTTATTTCCAAACAGACC
Organism: Lepomis macrochirus; assembly: GCA_024633595.2. Lineage (NCBI taxonomy): Eukaryota > Metazoa > Chordata > Actinopteri > Centrarchiformes > Centrarchidae > Lepomis > Lepomis macrochirus. Next base: position 8,999,464 of record JALXJV020000009.1, read on the forward strand.
GTGACAGAAGGAGATGCTCAGATTTTGTACAGTTTGTATGGTATTGTAGAGCACAGTGGAACAATGAGATCAGGTCATTACACAGGGTATGTGAAAGTACGACCTGATAATCCCTCATCCAATGGATTTGCAGCAGAAGGTAGGTGTACTTGGGTGTGACAAATAATAAATTGGTAGTAATATTTTAAGTATCTCTAACTCATCACTTCTCCTCAGGAGATGCAAAGCCACCCAGAGGATCCTGGTTCCATATAAGTGATACAAGTGTCCAGCCTGTGAGCTAGAGTAAAGTCCAGAGTTGCCAAGCCTACCTCCTCTTCTATGAAAGAATCCTCTAATCGAACCCATGCCTCACTACTCAGGAAATCCAAACAATCCAACCTGCTGCTGCTACTTCAATTCCACAGTATAAGGGATCTCAAACAGTTTACCAACCTTGGCCTGCTTTCTCACTGACTCAAACTGCAATGGCTGCAATGAAATGATGTTGATTATACAGAAGGGACATTTGACAGTGTTGACATTTTCATCACAGTGGTGTCACCGAGTGTTGCAAGTAATAAACAGGACAAATGTTTGTTAGTCACACTGATGGAAATATGATTATGATATAATAAATAAGTGTGCAATGAAAGTCAAGATGGACATGAAGCAGTTTGTGGTATTGGGGTTTATACAAAAATCAATTTCAGGAGATAAATGAAAGTCAGGGGGGAATTAATTTGTAAAAAAAAATGTATATGTTTATTTTTTATTAATGTCACGTAATGAAATGCTTCAAAATGTCTAAAGTGTCTCCTGTCTTGTGTGCTGGCAATCTGAGTCTTGCACTGAGCATGCGCAGTCAGTGCTAATCGCTTCCTCGCTTCCCAGTAGTCACATGACGAGAGGAAAGTCTGGCTCCGGATGGCCAATATCGTGTCAACCTAAAATTTACTTATGGCAGTGTTACCAAGCTGACATGGCAGGTCAGTGAACATTTGGCCTTTTTTTAGATGAATACTACAAAGTAAAGTTACTGTTTCAGAAGGTTTTGGTGTTTAGCCAATACCAGGAAGATGAGTCTGCTCGGTAACGTTAGTTGCTAACGGTTAACGTTAACGGTCTGGCCTAGCTTAAAGCCTTTACGTTTGGATAGTATTTTGACCATTAGTTACATTAATACCTCAATAAAAATGTTGACATTACTTAGTAACGCAACGTCTTGGTCCTAACTTTGGATAATTTTCGTTACGCATCTCTGCCAGGCCTAGTTGGACAACTTGGCTAAACATGAGTCAGCATTTTAAACTTTTTAGGTAAAGAGTTTAAATTAAATCGGCCTGGACTGCATTAAGTTAACTTAGTGATTGTCTCTTAGGTAGCTAATACAGTGTGTCATACGGCTATCACGTTACGATGTTAACATATGTTACTGTAACTGCTAACATTATCATTTTTATTTTTACTAAGTCTGACAGGACCACTGGAGCACGTTGCCTCCAAATTGGAAACCCAGCCACTAGAAATAACGTTATTTACTAAGAATAAGCTATTGTAATATTATAAAGTACTAGGATAAAAAAATTGCATTTTATGCACTTATAATTGCCTTTATTGGAAAGGTAATTTCACCTGAAGTTCTTGAGCCAAGGTGATATAAAACAGTAAAATGTGTACATTTGCAGTGGTTTTATGTGTTTTAGGTTTTCTCAGTAATACCAAGAACAACAATCTAATTTGCCTCATTTGAAATGTTTCTGTAGACCTCAAGGGGTCACCCACAGCATGAAATTTTGCTTGGTGGACATACATGATTGTGTAACAGTACTGCAACATTGCACCTTCTGCTAAGGACAGAATCAACTATGGCAGGAACTTACAGTCACTTCATTATCACTTTTTTCTGTGGATTATTATTATATCGATGAATGCTTTCGTCTTTAAAATGTCAGCTGTTTACTCTGAAATGACCACAAGTCCAAGGGATGTCTCGAAATGTCATATTTTCACCTACCAACAGTCTAAAACCAGAAGATTTTCAGTTTGCTACCACAAAGAAAATAGTATTCACATTCAAGAAACAGGTATGGTTTACTGTGAATATGATGGTTTTTTGACTCCCCCTGCTTCCTCTGTCACACAGGATGAGCTTATAAGAACCATGTCGCTCCCAACTCCCCGCATATCAGTGTTCACCTTTCAGTCTGCAGTGCACAGCGCCCATGTTCTCCAGTGTCTGAATGACCAAAGGCAGCGGGACATCCTGTGTGATGTGACAGTGGTGGTGGAAAACAGGAGTTTTCGGGCCCACTGCTCTGTCTTGGCTTCCTGCAGCGAATACTTTCACAGCAGAGTTACCAATGCCACCAGACAAAATCTCATAATCACCTTGCCTGATGAGGTCGGTGTCCAGCTGTCCAGCTGAGGGATTTGGGGTGGTTGGAAATTGACACTGCATATTTTTTGGTCTGTGCATGAATGGTTTGTTAGTTATGATTCATGAGTCGATTTGATTTTTTGAGTAGGAAATAAGGCAGCTTTGTACTTGAACACACTTATCGTGCAACCAATGAATTTAGACCATAAGTCTATAATCAGAACAGTATTAATATGACACATTGGGCATTCTGAAAGAAGGGAGTTCATTTATGTATGGCAGTCATGTTACATTACACTTAGCAAGCTGCAATATCCATACATGCAGGACCAGGCCCCAAAATATTTTTGAACAAGACTAAATTGTTATTTATGACATGAACTAGAAAGATTTAGTCTGTAGATGAATTTGTGTAAAATAAACTGTTGGTCCAATTTGCAGCAATTGCAATGTTACTTATGCATGTGTACATCACAATGTCTGTGACAAAAATATTATGTCAGCCCTGCAAAGAATAATATTGCCGTTTTAGAAATCTGCAAGCGATACATTTCAGGACATGTATCAAACAACCATTTATACTTAGCTGGTCACCTTTCTAGTATGGTCATTTTATAGTTATCTATAGTAATGTGAGTTTTATTGTATGTAACAATCTGCTGTATCTCCTTTCCTGACAGGTAACTGTTGAGGGGTTTGAACCACTGCTACAGTTTGCTTACACATCAAAGCTCCCCTTCACCAAAGAAAACATTCATGCCATTCACAGCAGTGCAGAGATTTTGGCATTTCATAACTTGGAGTCAGCATGCTTTGACTTCCTCATCCCAAAGTTTTCTGAAAGCAAAAGAACCTCACAGGAGGTCAGGCGTAGACCCTGTTGTCGGAGCCGGGATCCCAGTGCCAGTTCTGGCTTCAGCGTAGAGAGCAGCAGCCAACCAAAATCATTTGAGTCACACAGCTCAGTGCCTTCAACAGTTGATGAACAAAAAGACTTCCCATCACAGTGTCCTCAGAATGCACAGGGTCAGGCGAACAGTGGGGAAGAACACCTCTGTTTGGAGAACTGCGGCCCACAAATGGCCCCCTTGTCTCTGGAGTTGGCAGCAAATGGTGTGTGTCCCATGTTGTCATTGCCATGCCCAGATGCAGACAAAGCAGACTGTCCCTCTCAGTTCTGCGAAAGAGACATTTTAGAGATAGAAGATGTGTGTAATCAAAGTGAGTTGAGTTTGGCAGACTGTGGCTTACCGTGTGAGCTGTCAACCCAAGGGGATGTGAATCCTCCAGAATTCATTCAGCCAGCAGGGAGCGATGTTAAACAGACGGTTGAGACGCTTGGTGCTGAAACCAACTGTAACCCAGGTTCATGTCCACTGAACACATCAGGGGCCGAAGTTTGCAGTGAGTTAATAGAGCAGAGTGAGGCAGACCTTGAACGGGGGATGGCAGTTGATCATTCAGACCCTACACTAACTGCTCTAAGCCACGAAGAGGGATTTGGGCAGAGGAGCAGTGTGGAGAGGGAGGTGGCTGAACATCTGGCAAAGGGATTTTGGCCTGACCTATGCCCATCTCAGGCTCAACCACTCCCCCTGGATCCCACAGACCAAAACAATCTGGCAAAAGCAGACTTTCATTGGCTGAAGCAGCTGGACCTGAGCTCCAGTGTTGGAGACTGTCCTTTCCTTAGGGACCTTGGGACAGGTGATGAGCCGGCACCACGCACTGACAGCCTGTCCCAGTCAGAGAAAAGCCCCTACATGTCCTCATCTCTCAACTCTGGAGATGACTCTGACTTCGACACAGATGGAGATACTGAGGCCAACAACAAAAGAGCAGCAGAGGTCATTGTGATAGACAGCTGATGTTTGGTTATTGATAGTTGAAGATAATAAGTAAAATAAATGTAACTCTTAAACCTTGTACTCAACAGATTCAGCTCCCATTCCCAGTGGAGCAAATCTCAGCGCTGAGCCGGAGTGCCTTCCAGCAGCTTCTTAGACATCATGAACTGACTCAAGATCAGTTAGAGTTTGTCCATGATGTCCGTCGACGAAGCAAAAACCGTGTAGCTGCACAGCGCTGTCGAAAGAGGAAACTAGACAGCATACACCAGCTAGAATGTGAAATCAAAAGATTAGTAAGTCTGTCTGTACTGTCTGGTATTCTCAAAATATTGTCCAACATGTGGGGTTGAAGTACTTTGTGACCTTTATTGACCTCTAGTGGTGACAAGTATGAACTGCAGCAATGTGGATGGAAGTACTCTTGTTTTCCTGAACAAGATTGAAGAAGTGTTATTTTTGAAATAGAAGTCAGTATTGCAAGATAATGTATCCTAAATTGAATGAAATATTGTAATAAAACAACTTAATCATTTGCCTTTGGTATGAGAAGTAAGCTTTTTAGCACTGTTACATTAAAATGTGCTTGTATATACCACAGACCAAGTGTTTGGAAATGTACATCGATTGTAGGAGCTCAACATGGCCTTTGCTGCACAGCTAACCGGCAAGGGTTATTTCCGATGATGAGACCAAAATGTGCACATACTAACCACTTGAAGTTCTGTTAGACTGAACTTGGTGTGAAGAAAGGACAAAACACTTAATGATAGCAAGTGAGTGTATCTCACCCCCATCTCCCTAGAAATTACTTGGGAGAAAATTCTGTAGCTCATAGAAAGGTGATTATAGGTCGAGATTTACAGATTGAACAAACTGGACCAGAAAGATTTCTGAAATCTAAATACTGTAGACTGATGGAAGTTTTTGTCCAAAAGGCATATGCAATGACAAGGAGTCGAGGAAGTGAATAAGCTTTGCTGTCATTCTCTCTGCAGAAAAGTGAGAAAGACCGGCTGCTGCAGGAGCGGATTGAGCTGGAGCAAAACCTGGAGGAGACGCGGCAGAGTTTTTGCGGGTTATGTAAGAGTGTCAGCATCGAGTCTGGCTCTGATCAGGACCACTTGCAGCTTCTTGCCAAGCTTTCCCCACCAGACTTCACTGTCTCCTCCCCTAGCCTGGTGGATAAAGATGACGAGTCCCAGATCACTATTGAAATGGTAAGTTCTTCAGTGTGTGACCCAAACAAGCCGCCTGCAGGCTCAGTTGAAACTGCTGCATTAGAAGCCGGCACACATGCAGAGGAGGCAGGTTCTCCAAAGAGCTGCACTGATCTGTCTCTCTGCTCAACACCTGTCTGTACAAGAAGACCAGCTTATAATTAGGTTCAAATTCCACTGTAATTTAATCATCATGCAGGACCATGCAGCAGGGTGGACTGAATATATACTGTAATCCCCTTATGGGATAGATGTTTCCTGTGTATTCACTGAATGATTTTATGTCTGACATACTGTAGGTCTGTGTAGGTAGGACAGAGAAATGTCACTTTGCTGTATTTTGCTGTATTTCTAATAGTCATTGTAGTAAACACAGAATCCAGTATTCATCTTTTTGAAAGAATAGACAGTTTAAGCCACGGTAATTCCCAAATGTCTCTATTTATAAATTAGGAGGACATTTCTTCAAGTTAAGTTGGTTTTTCTCAGGGAAACTCATAACCTGACTGTGTTTTTTATGCCTAAAATAATTTGTGCTTTACAGCCACCTCATTTTCCTACTTAAGCACACATTAACTCGTGTAAATAAGACATTTCTTTCATTTGAGGCTAATAAGTCTATTGTTATAATCTCGACACATACTGTATTATTCCACCACTATGCTCTTTCTTTGATTAATATGCACAGCACTAACATAACTTTTTTTTCAGGGGATGACTATGACATGTTACAGCTTAACAGAAATTTTCAACAGTATTATTTGAATGCTACTTTAGACTAGCATTCAAATAATGCTGTCAGCTTCCCCTACTATTTGAGGAATGGATCCAGTGTGTCTAAACGTGTTACAGGGGAACACAAGAAATGATGGTATTTGATGCAAAATGTGCCTTATGCAATAATATAGTATGAATACAGAAAAATAAAGGCAATCTTTGTATATTCTTGTCTGAAGCACTGTTGCACATTAACCCAGAGCCCATATTGATGGGATTGTCTTACATTTAAATCTGTCTTCATGTTGAGTGTTTTTAATTGAATGCTTTCATGGATTACATATTTAAATAAACAGCATTTTGTTTCCATTCAGTGTTTTATTTCAATTAAAAAGAAGAGATATTCTGCCCTCTGTTGATGCACTGTACCACAGTTTGGCCAGTAGATGGAAATACAACTCTATTTAACTCACCAGCTATGCTGACCCTTTATTGACTGACTAGAGCATTAAAAAGTATGAATTGTTCCCTTCTGCAATTAATCTGCAAGAGACTGAGCTTTATTTTAGAGATCTCCGTACAAGTTTGAAAAGAGAAACAGGAAGCTTGGTCAGAACTACTTGCATAACTATAAATAAAATGACTTAATGTCTTAAATATGTCATAAAATAAGTCATAAAATGACTTAAATATGTACAGCACATGACTGAGGTTTTATGAACATGGACTAAGACAAAACCCCATGCATTTTCACCTGGTAGCAACAATTTGTTGGGTATTGCTACTGCTAGTATCCAGCAGTTGAATAGAACAGATAGATTTATTGGACTGACAGAATCATTAGGAAGACTACAAATGGCACTACATCATTGTTGAAATTAAAGGCAGACTCAGATGAGACTGGAAAACAACATAAGCTATGCAGACAGGAAACTGTATAAAAAATTTTAAAAAAAAGCCATCCCTGTAACCCAGCAGTTCAAACTGAGTTCTAAGACTCATCATGCTGTAGATGCAAGGAAGAGACCCCACATAGTGAAATCAGTTATATCATGTTCCAGACTAACTATTGTAAGTAAAATACAATGTTTAATGCTTTGTATCTCTTAAACTATAAGGCATTCTGTCATTTAAACAAACCTATCTGTGTAGCCTCGCATGCTGCTTTCCTTTCTTTTGAACAAAGCACCGATGGAGTTGACTTGTTATATACACATTCAAGGGAGAAGCTGTTAAGCCATTATTAAACAAGTTCTGTTCTACACATAATCTGTGCTACCTATAAAAAAAGTAAAGGATAGTAAGTCACCTGAGCCATTTATTGCCCCACACGTAAACAGAAGCAATAAAGTTTAAATTGCCAACACATTGCCTGCAGTTGGCAATATCAAAACTGCAGCAGATATTCCCCACTTGCCTTGGAAGTGGCAGACATAGCAATGTAACTTCATAAATTCTACACTCCTTGTTCAAAGAGTCATTTTTGACCAGAAAACATCAAAACATAGTAACAATTATTGTATTACTAACAGTTCATCTTATAGTTGTTTGTTTACAATGTATCTTAACCTGGTTCAGCTGATAATGAACATCCATTCTTAAGCTGCAAAAGCAAACTAGGAAAACCATTCGTTTAAAATTATTACCGTTTACAGAGATATAATGTGAACTGAAACTCCTTTCTTTTAGATTGTAGAGAAGCTTGCATCAGACTTGGTCAAACAAACCCGTATTAAACAAAAATACCATTTCAGGATGGTCCTTTTAAAATTTAAGAAGCTATTTTGTCAATTTTGTGTCATGTTTTTGTCTTCTAATATGTGCTTGCTTTGTTGCTTTGTGTTCTTTCAAATAGCTACTATAGCACTTGGGGACAATGAAAGAAAAAGCAATCTCATTGTGTTTTCCTCAGAACAATCCTCAAGGTTAAAGTGGTAATTACACCGGCAACCCTGAAGCAACTAATAAAATTCATACCTAAGTCAACTCTCTCTCTCTCTCTGTCTCTCTATCTCTCTCTCTCACACACACACACACTGACACACAAAGCTGCAACTCAACAAGTGGTGTTGCTTCTAAAAGTCAAAAGGATTAGATGATGATGAAAGATATCATTTCACTGTCCTGCCATCTGTAAAAAATCGGCTGCAAACATGGCCTTTCAAACCACTCCAAATCATTATGAATTAAACCAATTTCTGAATTTTCCTCTCAGAAATTAGGATTCTTCCCCAGTGTTTGTGTAAATGTAAATGCTCCGTACTTGTATAACGCCTTTCTAGTCTTTTCGACTACTCAAAGCGCTTTTACACACTACATCTGCATTCACCATTCACACACATTCACTCACTGAGCCTAAGCGCTCGAACAGAACTAACATTCACACACATTCATACACTGGCGGAACAGCCGCCAGGAGCAGTCGAGGGTTCAGTGTCTTGCCCAAGGACGCTCGACACGCAGCCTGGGGAGCCGGGATTGAACCGCCGACCTACCGATTAACGGCCAACCCGCTCTACCTCCTGAGCCACAGCCGCCCCAAATTACAAACTGTGTCTTTATGCACAGTTCTGATTTTGGAGCATTGTAGCGCAAAAAGTAAGATGATCCTCTTTTGCAAGCTACACAGGAAGAGAGACTTGATTTGAGAAGGAAGCAGCTGTACAGCATGGCAAGGTCAGAGGCCCATAATCCGCGGCCTCATTCATGCAAGATTAAAAACCTGCTCCGAGTTCTGATTAAGAACGCAGGGTTAGAAGATTAAAGACCAGCAAACAAAATGAAAGCAGTTTAAGCCCAATCCTGGAATTCATCAGAATACCAAAACCTTAAACTGTCATTACAACGTGAGATTAATGCAAAGCCCCCTTGAACTCTGTATCGGTCTTGATATATCTTCTGTGTCAGAGCCCATATCTCCTTTTTTTTAACCAAAAATCTGGATGATCTCTCACTTTGTTCTGTGTCATTTCTCTCAGTCGTTTCTCTCTCATTGAGTTTTCTTTTCATCATAAAGACACATTGTCAGTATGAGGCTGTGGCTCAGGTGGTAGAGGGGATTGTCTACTGATTTCAGGGTTGATGGTTCTATTCCTAACTCCTACTGTTCACAAGTGAAAGTATCCTCGGGCACTGAACCCCGGTTTGCATCCCCAAGCCATTCTTAATTGCCAGTCCCAAACCTGGATAAATGGGGAAGGTTGCATCAGGCATCCAGTGTAAAAAGCCCATGCCAAATCAAATATAGGGATCAACAGATGATCTGCTGTGGTAACCCATACAGAGAACAGCCGAAAGGGTATCAAGGGTTTACTATGTCCCTTTTACCTACTTTTCACAATGATTCCAGTCATTATCCCCTGACAGACATATCCTCAGTACTTAAGTAGCAAGGATTAGGAAACAGGAGGCAAGGCGGAATAACAAGGATTACAAATGAAAACATCTGGAAGTTAGCTTGCTTGCAAAATTGCTGAAGCAGAGAATATAAATGCCTATCCTTTTAAAATTGTAAACAGGATTCATTGAGGCACTCAATCAGCTAACTAGACTTTTCCTGCAGGCTAACACTGACCCCTTCTTTTAAAGTCACACGTATGATAATGCTGTTTTTCACCTCAATAAACACCAGATTATAGACTAATGTGTCAATTATCTTTCAGGTTCATTCATATTTACTGCAATGCCTCTTAACTTATGTGAATAAAAGTGCAGTGATTTCTTTTATGGTCTCCTGAATGCACAACTGGACATCCATCTAGTAAAGGAGTTTCTCGAACAGGGTTTAATGAAAGACACAATACTTGTATAATCAATCTCAGCATAAGGTCCATGACCTTGCAACACATATAAATCTTATAAGCTGTTGAGCTACTGTCTCCTAACTGATTACATGCTGCAGTCACTATGGGCTTCATTTTGGGGGTAGTGCAGAGAAGGGGGGCTGTTTCCCATTGACAGGATTATATAAATGAGAACCATAATACTGTAATCTCCCAGAGAAATGAGAGAAACCAAGGGACATGTCGACACTAGCTAGCTAGCACCTTGTCTGCAACTGTCAGATTAACAGCTGGTTGTACATTGACGGATTACATTCACAGTTGTTTTCTTGTTTTAACAGTCCCCACTGTGTTGCATTTGCAACACTAGAAGTACAAGGAAAAGTGCCTTTCAGGACAGGCTCTGTAAAAGAAGTCATACAGTATCAGAGAACAACTACTTAGCCAGTCATGGGGAAATTGCCGCAATGTATCAGTGTCGAGAGCTAACTGGAAAAGCAAAAATGATGCCTGCAATTCTGCCAAGTACGTTGATTTTTAATTAACTTTGCTGATGTGAGAGTTAGCAGCATTAAGTAATTTTTTCAGCTTAGTAGTGCAGAAAAAATCCCCAAAGTTTAAAAGAAGCCATCATCTGTTGAACAAAGTCATGCACACTAGGTTATTCATGCATTTGATATGTGCTGGTGTTGAGAGTCCCACTGTTTGTCTGTTTTATAATTGCCAGCTGAAAAGCAAGAATATCTCAATACAAAATGAACATTTAGATCCCATTACATTCACAGTTGCCGATTCACTTGAGTGCAATACCAACTAAACAGTGAACAGTTACAAAATGTAGTCAAAGAGACCAGTTCACTTTTGCAAATATGCTGGTGGTTAAAAGTGCTGCTCTATGAACAATTTTAAATAACATTTTAAAGGATCAGATCAAGGATATGGGTTTCATCTTTATTAATAACTTATATTTATGAATATAACAGCATTAAAAGCAAATGAATTACAAACTCTGTACCCTTGATAGGTGCAGAGTGTTTAATGTGTTTTTTGTATGGCAAAGAAACATAATGTGTAATTCTGCTCTCCACTTTGCTTAGATTTTTCTTGTCATTGTCATGTCACACTTTAAAGCCATACCCAGGTTCTCCATCACAGCAGTAAAAGGAATCAACTGTAAGAAAGGATAGATGCTGGATTAAAAAAAGTAAAGACACAACATTGAACACTGAGCAATCCATTAGACTTAAAAACTATCTTCAACTTCACAGTAGAGTTTGAGGTGATTGTCTTACTATTTCAATGACTGGGACAACTCTGCCATTCAGAGCTTAGCACTGTAAACTTCTGTAATTTCTCGCATGATTTTTGCTGTATTTACACACTTGAGGTACCTGAATAGTTCAAATAAGCAGCAGATGAGTCCTGTTTTCATGTAAAAATGTATTTTATGTGTGTCCTTTTTTAAAATATCTTCTTCAGCGAAACAAATGTGATAATGCAATGTCAAAATGTGCATAATGATGATGCTTTGCTGACAATTGATTCATGTAATCATCACCTTTTCCATTTACTGTTCGCTAATTGACAGACCGTAGGTATTTAGAATGTGATTAAAAATTGAGGTTATGATTATTCATGAATTCTACTTAACTGACCTTAGTCATAGGTGTAATTATTTTGAAAACCTGAAATTCTGTCATCCTGAATGTGACGCAAATCCTGTAATGCAGAGACAAAAAACAAGCAAGCTCAGTATTACCTGTCAGATTTAGAGGAAGAAGAATTTCTGCAGGATTATCTGTGTGACAGTGCCCATACAGTGCCCACTCTTTTAAGCGAGGAGTGTTTAGAGTGTGTTTGTAATCCACTACCTAATGCGGATGTTATGTTCAAGTCTAAGCCTAAGTAAGGTGAATATGGGCTTGGTCAGAGCTGAAAGCAGGCACAGAAAGGCAATTCAAGGATGCAAGACACTACTTCTGAGCCTATGGTATGTGGCAATGTGAAGACTTAACCTACCACACGCTTTAACACTGAATTCTGAGGTCATCTTTCTGTGTCTTATCTGCGCTAGGAATTGTTGTTTTACATTGTCTGCATTGGTAATCTATGTTAACTAATGGTTTTAAATGAATGACTGAATACAATGCTTTATACCAATGGTGAAATAACGTGGGCAAAGAGATTTTCAAGTGCAAAATTGTTGGTATGTTGGAAAGAAGTTAATTAAATTATATCTAAAAATAAGACCTTGGTGATTTAATATGTAGTATGTAAGCATATGCATAAGTGTGTGTAATAATGTAGGTTAACCTGCATAACCTGAGGTAACTTAACTCATAACCCTTGTTTTCTGAGTGAAGTGTATCATGATAATTGTTCACCATTGATGGCCAAAACCAATGATTGAAAGAAAACTCAAAAACAGAACATCAATTAAACATGCAACAAAAGACATATTAGTTTTACAAGACCTCAGATCTTCTTGATGTAACCCAAGACTTTCGTAGATGAAATCAAAAGCTTGTGTCAACATCTCCATCCAGTAAAGGGAATGGCTGTGCATGCAGAAAAAGGGAGCAATCAAAACCAAAACAACCAGAAATAAAAGGTTAAAGGATGTAATGTTCTCACATAACTTTAGTCATTCTGAAACAATTCCAACATGACGAAACTTATACATGCATGTTTATGAAGTTCATATAATACAAAAGCAAAAAAAAGAAAAGAAAAGACAGAAAGCGACTGATGGCCTGAGTGTCAAGCAACTTGAATAAAATCTTGAGGGATCACTCTTTCATAAACACATTGGAAACAACCATCATTGAACAAATCAAGATTTGAGTACATACAAAAGTGGTAAGAAGTAGTGCTGTTATGTCATGTTAAGTTGCTGTGCGCTATAAACATGAAAACTGCAAACATTTTATAACAGAATAGTCTCAAACCTACTGCTGTTGTTGAAATTAACATGGCAAACATGCCTAAAAAAATACCACTTACTATCACTTACCCACAATATCATGGCATGACATTTTTTTCACACAAAACAATGTTACAATGTTATAGTTTGTTTGTTTTTTGCGAAAAACAGCAAGGCCAAGATGGTCAAGTGTCATGATGTCAGAAGTCAACAACAATCTGTCATCATAGAAAGGGGTTCAGATGTATTCTTTCAATTAAGACTAAAATGTTCATGTGCTCTACATCAAAACTACTGAAAACATTAAACTCTGCATTAAAAAGTATTTCTGTTTTGATTGTAACAATGCAGTTCAACACATTCAGACTTATTCAGAATTTTTTGTTGGCCCAGTGATAACTGTAGTCCTCTGAAGACAACAATGACAACTCAAATATGTTGTTCAAAGTTTATAGCAGTCTTCAGTCGAGTCCCCTAGCTGTGTTAATACTTGTTATGCCATTCGCACTGACCAACACTCACCTCCTCAATGTCCAAGTTTTTTCTGGATTTGTAAATAAACTCTCCAATTGCTACAAAAACTGAGAGGACTAGTCCAGCTGCCAGCACAATAAAGATTCCCCCTATGTTCTCCACACCCAGGGCACTGGCCTCTTTGCTGTCCTCCTCTGGGCAGCCATTGCCTCTCCACCACTTCTCCTTCATCATGTGCAGTTTCCCTTCCTCCTGAAGCTGCAAGATGGCAATGGTGACCTTGTCTCTGTAAGGGGAGCCTACAGCAGGAAAACAACAGCCAAAAACCATTACTGCCATTACCAGTGACATAACCTTTGGGTTTGATGTTTCATAGACACATAAGGAACATTTACTGGTTATAATTGTTACTGTGTTGTCTCTTACCAATTGGGGTTCCCACTCCGTAGCCCTTTGAATCTATCAAGCCTCCAATCTGTGTGAGGTTGCAGTTACGCTGGCTGATGTACTCAATGCTAGTTGACTCCATTAGAAGAGCATAGTCTGTAGTGAGAACCCTCTGAATCCCCTCCCGGTTGTTTTTCACCAAAGCTGTATTTTTCCTGCTGCTCATGAATGCCCACATTTTCTCGTAAGTTGAGATCTTAGATTTCTGTTGAATCAGAATCAGAGTTTATGGATGCATCTCATTGGTCAACACAGCAAACAACATCACAGAGGTTTACACAAAGCAGATAATATTGATACATGGTTATATGTGGTTGATACAGGGTTGACGCTTGATTCTAATATTTTAAATGACACAGTATTTGGAGACTATCTGCTGACTGGGACAATCATCGTGATGCATGGCAGGAGATGGGATGTGACAAGTGTATACAAATCTGCCCAAGGTCATACATCTCTGCACATTCAGATAAACTGGTTGCGGTGCGACAGGCAAAACAATAAATCCTTGCAATCTTTATGAAAAACTGCCTGCAGGATTTTGTTAAGCTGCATCTATGAGGAAGTTTCTACCATATAAACCTTTAACCCTACTTGTTTTTTCCCCCAACTCCATTTTCTGCCAACCCATCACACAGCACTCATCATGTTACTGTAATGACTAAGGACTGATGGCTCAAGGGTATAGCTTGTCAGGCTAATTAAAATCAAAAGTTTTTGTTTGCATCCCTCTCCCACATTGGTGTACAGTTAATTTCCTATTTTCTGTACATTGGAAAGAAGGTTACCTTAAAAAAGGTCATGGTGGAGCCGTCTCTTACAGCACCATACTCTATTTTTGTTTGCTTGGCCAAGTCATCTGCAGAGTCAATTGGTGAGTCCATTCTCTCCACAGTGAGGAAGGCAGCCAAGTTGGCAGTGTATGAGGAGATTATGATCAACGTAAAGAACCACCATATTCCTCCAACTATCCTTGTAGAGAGGGCCTTAGGCATAAGTTCTGATCCTGTAAGATAACAACACAGGATAAATTACAAATTTAAAAAAAGAACAAATGCATCATGAACCAATGATTAATAAAGTGCACAACAAATATTACCCATGACACTGACTACCTTATTTTTCCCAAAACATTATTCTATATATGAAGGTGGTGGTTAAAGGTGTTCTACCAATGGGAAACTTTGACCAGGTATGAAACCAGCATAAAAATGTAATACAGTTATAACCTCAGTAAATATACCTTGCTGCATAAGTGCTCCAACTCCAAACCAGACACTGTTTATTAAAGTGAAGTTGTTTTCAACCACATCTGAGTCTGGGTTACAGGGGTGAGGGTTGTACCACTCATAGGGAGTGAACCTGAAGGTGAAGAATCAAACAGTCACAATTAATAATGTAAAAAAAAAAACTATAATGACAAGATAATTACATAATAAGCTCTGTGGCTACACCTGGTATGTACTTATTGCTAACAGCATTTAGCATTTTTTCCATGTGCACAATTAATCTATAGGTCCTTGTTGCAGCCAAAATTATAAATATTTATATAATGCATACAGGAAATTAAAATGTTTAACCAAAGTGAAATTTTGCTTTTGGCTAAACAATATTGCTTATAGCTCAACCAACCATAACGAACATATAAAGCTAACTGTAGCTTAAGTTATAGAGAACATTATCTCACAAAAGTGAGTACACCCCTAAATCTAAATATGTTAATATTCGATTATGTCTTACAGCTTATATAATTGTGTAAATTTGCTGTCCCCTCAAAATAACACATCCAAAGCCAATAATGTCTAAACCGCTGGCAACAAAATTGAGTACACCCCTAAATAAAAATGTCCAAATTGGGCCCAAAGTGTCAATATTTTGTGTGGCCACCATTATTTTCAAACACTGCCTTACCACTTTTGGGCATAGAGTTCAGCAGAGCCTCACAGGTTGTCACTGGAGTCATCTTCCACTGCTCCATAACGACATCACAGAGCTGGTGGATGTTAGAGATCTTGTGCTCCTCTGCCCTCGATTTAGACACTAATGGCTATGTATGTGTTATTTTGAGGGCACAGCAAATTTACATTGTATACAAGCTGTATAATCACTACCTACATTGTAGCACAGTGTCATTTCTTCAGTGTTGTCACATGAAAAGACATAATCAAATATTTAAACAATTGTGAGGGGTGTACTCACTTTTATGAGATACTGTAAATGTTTTTATGAATCCCATTTATTAGCATGTGCTTTATGCTAATAAGCAAATGTATCTGAGTAACATCTGCTCAAGCTTAACCAGGGAAAGAGTTTAACTTGTAGTAACAGGGTCCTTGCTGCTAAGTGGACTATTATTAGTATAGTACTTTTAGCAAAACATGTAAATTCTATAAACTAAATTAAATTGTTTCACATTTTCTTGGCAGTGGCAGTTTACCTGGCAATAACAAACAGCACACAGCTGACACCAAGGCATGCCAGCAGCACATACATCCAGATATCAGGAGACAGTGGGTTGAGGAAGGAGAACACTCCTGGATTGGTGCCGTTCGGTTTGTGGTAGAGGATGCTGATCCCCAGTGTCATGAAGGGCTTGGAGAAATCTATCACCTTCTCCCTGACATATGTGATAGTGAGAGGGGCCACGGCAAGGTCAGCCACCTAGCACAGAAAAAAAGACATCAAGCAGAGCCATTGTCAAAGACAGATGATCAGATCACTCAAATATTCTCTCACTTATAATATTGATTGGTACTCACATGGTCAATGAGTTCTCGCACCATGCCGTTCCACTCTCCCTTGTCATTCTGAGCTCCATATTTGCCATCAGACACCAGCTTTACCTCATAGGAGAAGCCCAAAATGTTGGAGAGCTCTTTGAGCAGGTCCAGGCAGTAGCCCTCAAAGCGATCATTTCCATATAGCGGCTTATCAGATTTCTTGTACATGACATAAGGATTTTCCTGGAACAAGGCGCAGTGTAGACTTCATTAGATTTATCAAGACATTCTTGATCAAATGCTGCCTGCTCTTTAATGATTATGATAATGATTTTTCATACCAGAATAGTTGTCACAATGAGGGTCCTGTTAGCCATTGAGTCAGTCACATTTGTGGATAAGTCCCTATTTTTTTCTGTTAAATTAAGGCCTGTTTGGGAGTTCCACACACCAATCTGTAAAGAATAAAATATCTAAATAACCACCAAGACTTCAAAGATGCATTGTTGCCTGAGTCACCTTCACATGATCAAGGTAATGAATACAAAGAAGGAAAAAGAAAACTGTACTAGGATGTAGAAAAATTTCAAAGGAAGAACAAACAGAGATGATAGCGTGAGGGAGGATAAAAAGGAACAGGACATAAAATATAACATAACAATAACATAATATCTTATTAAACTTGAAATGTCCAGTACAGAAATGTTTAACATTTCTTCCCACCAATACCTAAAACTTTTTTTTTAGAAAAAGGGGGAGACAGCACACAGGGCAGTGGGTAGAGTAAATTAATAAACAGTGTCAATATTCCTTTAGTCCGCCAGTGTAGCCAAAGTACAGACCTTTTTCCACACTTTATTCAGGCGACTGTTGCCCGCGATTGTCTTGCAGAAATAATAAAGAGAAAGCATTTTAATCACAGAGCCCTGAGCTTAAAGAAAAAAAACAATAAACAATGGTAGTGAATTTTGGCTTAAAGACAAATATGGAAAACAATAACTCCTATGGTTACAGCTCTTATTTAATTTTAATTTCAACATTTACTTCCAACTGTCTTCACTTCAGTTGAATTTCTTTGTAGTGGAGAGATTTGTTATTAGCACATAACAGACCTGCTAGTGACCTGCCAAAATTCAGAGCAGCAATGTCAAAGTGATTAAAGGAACATCCACAAACGTTTGAGCTTAAATTCACAGCTCCTATTTGTAAGAGCTATGTGTCAAAGCAGTAATAGACATTATTAGGACATAAGATTTCAAGATATTGTATATTGTTTTACAAGGAATCTTTCTGCAACTTTAGGAAAAAATGGGGTTACAAGTGGATAGTGGTGGACTTTGTTTGTCTGTTATTTTTCCTACTCTGTTCAGCTCTGGTTGAATGTCTACAATAACAGCCTGTATAGACAGTATATACACGGGTCAGATAGTTCACCTTCTCCAAGCCATCCTCCTTTAGGCTGATGACATCTAAATCAAATTCTTTCCGCAGACCATCTGTCTTGTTTATAATTATTTGTCCCGTCAAGCCGTTCCATTGTGCCTGTGGCAAAGAGAGGGCAGAAAACAAAACCAATGAATCCTTCAGTTTTTATTGTCATATAAATAAATGCAAAATCTAGCAGCAGCCTGGCAAATGAAAACAATCTTAAAAATGAATAATTGATGAGTGGTACATTAAGCAAAGGACACTGACAAAGGCTAACTGCATCTTAATGGACATTTTTGCATTGGTGGGATCCTCAGTGGAAATATTAAGTATCTCTGAGTATGTAACATGGTGGACGGTGATGTAAATGGAGCAGGCAGGCATGGCTCTCTCTGAGTGGAAAGCAGAGGGTGGGCAGCAGAGCTCAGAGATATTTGAATGCAGTTGATAATGAAGTGAGCTCAGCTGAATAACAGTCAGGTTAAATCTCTATTACAGAGGGCTTAGAGAAATGAGCTGCATCTCAATTCTGGACTGACGGAAGCTGAGAAGCCAGTTTATTTATGGGATGATGGCATATCTACAAATCAATACACCTTCTGTAAATTTGCTAATGTTCAGCCCATGGCATATCATGATTTCACGATTCCTGGCTGCAAATCAATGTGTGCTGAAAATATAATTAAAGGAGCAGTTCACCCCAAAATACAAAGTCTTCATATATCAAGCCTTCTTAGAAACATGTGGATAGGGTAGATCCAGGACTTAAAATGCAGCCACATTCATATTTGAGACTGTTGCATTACATGTAAATGAAAAATAATCTAATTACACATTTATGAAAAGGCTTCAGCCGTGGAAACAAAAGCATGCTGCTGCTCCCTCATTTACATATTATCACGGAGAAACTGGGTTACTTATGATAATATATACAACTTATTGTAAACAGTTTATTCCTTTTGCACAAGCATGACAGTTTGTTGGTGTTCTTAAAGTAGGTCTCAGTGAAAGTGATGACAACAAAGCCTGTGGATGTCTCAAGATTATTGTGAGTAAGCGTAACAGTAATAAACTGTTATGTTTGGAAAGGGATATAGCTGTTAAGTTGTTCCAATGAACAGAAGCCGACAATACGTTTGGGAAATAAAGCCTTTACATGGGAGAAGAGCAGTGTGACTTGTTTCTTGTTAAAGGACGTGTTGGGGGACTTGGAGTGACACAAACCAAATGTCACTGAGCGCATGATACTGACAAAAGCTCCAAACCACCACAAATAATACTAAAAGTCTCTGAATGAATGATTCGAAGGTAAGAGGGGAAGGTTTAATTGGGTCCTAGCATACATTGTCCCTCACTGCAGTAATTCATTGTAATGTAATTTAATAATCTGGGTCACTAACTTTGTGTCATACTACACCATGGATTAGATTCTACGCAATATGAGCTGAGCTCAAAGATATATGACTTTCTCTGTGTTCACAAAAGGTCTATTTCTCTCAAATATAAATCTGTCAAAATTCGTGTTAGTGAGCACTTCTCCTTTGCCAAGATAATCCACCCACCTCACAGGTGTGGCATATCAAGATGCAGATCAAACAGCATGGGTATTGCATAGGTGATGCCTTAGGCTAGCCACAATAAAAGGCCACTCGAAAATGTACAAAAATTGTTGCGTTTATAATTTTTTTCAGTATACATAAATCTATTCAACTGACTGGAACAAAAACTAATCCTGAGTATCCTGAGCTGTGGTATGTTACAACACGGAAAGACAAACCTAAGAGTCAAGATTCAACATGACATGACATCACGAGGAACGTTATCCCATTTGTGAAGTTTTTGATGTAAAGATTTTTCGTATCCATAGAAGGTTACAGGGTATCATTTGGTGAAGTTGCTCTTTGATTAGACTGCTTCACACAGTCTTATCACACACATCTGTGAGAGACCTACTTGACCCATAAGTCCAGATTTATTCCTGTCATTAAGTATCTTTTTAAATCCTCACCAATCAGAAGTGTCTGTCTCAACCATGTGTTGGTGTCATTACTGTACATGTAGTGATGGCGTGGATCTCTTCAGATTGGAGATTCCAGATGATAAAACGGATAAGAATGAGATTTACACACACCACTAAAAATCCTCGAACATACTGGACAAACCATCAGCATCATAGTGAGAAAAACTCAATTGCCTTTCACAATCCTCCCTCAGGGTTCTATATACTACCCTCGCGGACAAACAGGCTCTGTGTGTGCGTTGGTAAATTTAGGAAAACAGGCCCCAAGTGCACCAAGCTGAAGCTAATATTCTTGAGCTGGGAGTTCCTAATGAAACCTTGTCTACAAAATGTAATTTTTAGTATTACCCTATTAAAAATGTGATGCAGTGTTGATTCCTGCAGGGGAAATTGTCTTTTTGCCTTCCCTCCCCCATGAGAGCAGAGTGCAGGCTGTGCAGCGCCCCTTGATTCAATGTCTTGCTCAAGGGCACTTCAGATAACACAGTTAAAAAACAAAATTTTATAGGACTATATCACTAGTTTGCATTTTTAACCAATTTAAAGTAACTTTAAATTTAACTTGGTATAACATGCTACTGCTGATAATTTTCAAAAGTGTACCAAAGTGTAATTGTTTTTATATTGTCCACCACCAAGGCAGTCACTTTCTGTACAATGTCAAATTCAGTCTTTAAGAGACTTACTTACTATAAGTGATTCACCATAGTGAACATTGTGTCTGAACTGTCAAAGGTACATACTGTAATTATTGTCTCGAAATGTAATGCAGACTACATCAGTCATACCTGACTGTTAACTGTTAAATAAATACATCACATACGTAAATACACATTTAATAAAGCTTAAAATGTCAAGCTCTGGCAGAATCAACATGTCTCAGCATTACTAAGCAATGATAACTGAGAAGAACAAGGATAGACAAGATGTTCACTGTGACAGTCTTAAGGTTTCATGTCTCACAAGTGATAAATAATGGACACAAATTGTCAATGCCTTATGCTACTAACCTCTCCTGTCATTTCAGATCCTGCTCTTGTTTTACCCTGCAGCTGTCCTCAGCTCTATATATATATATATATATATATATATATATATATATATATATATATATATATATATACATATCAGTTCCTGCCTGATTGCCTATTGTGCTTTGCTGAGTCTTAACAAATGTACTGTCAAAAAAACAATGCTTGAGAAGTTATAGGATGTCATGTTTATCTAGTAGAAGACAGAATACAGAAAAATACACTGTTAATCATCAATGTACAGAAAACTCATATTATATACCTTGGTGTGTTTATGTAAGTGTAATTACTGACAATTTCTGCAGAGGCTGTACAGCTGAAAAGTTAATTTACTCACACTCTGGGCTGTTTGGCATTGCCTGTGTCCTTCAATAATCTGTCCCCACACGCAACTGAAAAGCTTGTTTGTCAAGTGAGCATCTAATTGGGGAGTACATTATAACAAAAGAGCTTAATCAATTCAAACAAATATATCATAGCAGAGCTGAGAAAGTCGGCTTCCACAATTAAACTGGGATCATTTTCACAGGAGGGGCTGAATTTTTTTCAAACTGTAAGTGTCTGCTTTTTAAATGTGCTTCTTTCTCATTTCTCATTGTGTTCCTGTTCCGTCTGCTATCAGATCAATAGTTAATGCAGAATTTTATACTTCTTTAATTTTTAAGTTCTATACTACAAGATATTTACTGTTATATGCTTCAAACCTGACCCCAAAACTTATTTTTTAACAAATGTTATGAATATTTAGGTCTAGGTAATTCTCTGAGAACTTCTTAATCTTTATTATCTCATCCCGTTTACATTAAACATTTATACAAAAAACTGCACCTCTCAATGTGGAGCTCTCATCAGTATCCATTTGACAACCCACCAATACAATAATACAATTGTCACACACATCGTTCTTCACATCTGATCTCCTAACTCTATTGTTTCTGCTCCTGCACCCAAGGAAATGAGATGGAGGCAGCAGGCTGTGAAACGGAGAGATGGATAGAGGAAGAGGGGCGTGGGTCACACATTCATAAACCAAACTCACGTCTTTGAGCATGTTCATGAAGCGTGATCCAAAGCGCCAGGGTTTGTGTCGGTGGCACTGAAGGGAGCTGACAGTGATCTGGGAGGCGCGTTGCGAGGCAGCAGCCACCATGTAGACAGCGTCGTACATCAGAGCTGCTTCAGTCTGAAAGAGAAACACAGCTGTCATCATCCATCTGTGGGGGGATCACAAATCCCATCATGCACTTATCACATCAGGACTGTTGAAGTACATGCACAGCAAGGAAGGTTTCTCAAAAAACGCTGCACTAGTTTTACAAACTACATGGAGAGCAATCAAACAGGCAACCACAACCAGCCACAATGTCCACAATTTGGTGAGCAATTTTATTCAAAGTCCCTTCCTGATTGTACACACAATCAGACAGCAGTAAGGTGGATTGCTGTATTCTGATTCAAGTGTGGGTGATGAGGGGCTCCGATTGATTCTGTGTAAAGGTCTTGTGCAGCTTCCAAAAATAGGCCAGGTGTTTATACATTTACATATGATCTTTCAGTGATTATCTCTGGATTTTTAGAATGGCCTTAGTTGATACAGTGTCATTGTTATTTGGCATTTCACAGGCTAAGTTAGCAAAATGTGAATAAAATGAGTTCAATTTAACTGATTTCCCTCTGATTGTGAGATCTTTTGTAAATGATGTTTATTTCTTTACCCTTTCAAAATATGTAAAGAACTGGGAAGCTCTATTGACAAATCAAATTGTCTCATCTGGCTCCACACAGGGAAACAAAGTGTGGGAATCAAATTGGCTAATAAAAAGTAACTGTTTTCGGTATTCAGGACCTCTTGTCTCAGACAAGCTCATTGACTCTCCATATATTTACCATTTATTGTTTAGCTATTTTATGGAAATATTTGCTTTCAGAGACCTATTGATAATGCTGCTTACTGTGTGTGGATAACTACAATACCATCAGAGAGGACATTGTAAACATGGGTATCCCCACTGAGAAACAGAGCCCTTGCACTTGGTAGGCATTTGAATGAAGGGAGGAAGGTAACAGTAAACTCACTGTCATCATCCCCTCCATCATTCCAGTTTCTGCTTTAGAGGGAGCCTGCAGACGCTCCATGGCCCACCTCTCCACCACCGAAGCCACCTGAGGGTTGTCGATGTTGAGTAGTCTGAACCCCGTCATGTTGACCCCACTATAGCGGTATGGCTCAAGGTCAAGGGCGAACAGGTCCTGTAGATATAAAACTTCATCAGTGCAGAATGAAAGTGATTCTGCTTAAAAGTACCCAAAAGTAGATGTGACTTACTTACCAAGGGTAAAGGACACTTGATTAAAACAGTGGAACAATATACAGTATAATACCATGGAATTATGCCAAGGGCACTGAAAACATCCAGCAATCTTATTATAAAACAAACCACAGATGTTTGAGTTCATCTGCATAATCTTTGCATAACAGAATCTCTAGGTGAACACACATTTGAGCTTGCATAGGATAAAAGGACATTTAATTAAGGCAATGGCAGTGTGTAATTACGTGGCGTGTTACCAATGTACATATCCATCAGGTTTTTCAATTTAGTTTCAAAGTGAAACCTTTGATAACAGTTTTCTTACCAGTGTGGTGAAGAAGAAGTGGTAATATTCAGTCATCATCCCCATGGACAAGATCTAAACAAGATGACAAATGAAGGAGTGGTTCACATTTTTCCCACCGACAATACATTCACACTTTTGCTGGAGTTTTGTTCCAGCCAGCATAAATAATCTTTTGTTTCCCCAACACCGTCCAACCATATCTATAACCAGGGCCTCAAATTACACATTCCATCCATTTTATGAATTGCTTCATGTTGTTTTGTTTGCATGGTTTGCATTAACAAGTATCTGTCACAATTTGCTTGTGTTAGCGTAGTGTTTCCAGTTAATCTTCTGTGCAGCTATTGGTTCTAAATGTGTATGTCTGGCTCAGAAACAGACTATGCTTTGATTTGGAAATGAACATTGGATTTCTGAAGGGGATAGAATCAACAAAAAATAATAAATAAATAACCCAGAGACTATTTTCCACTCAAAAATTCTAATTGGATTTTTGAGAGAACATTGCATTTTAGGTGTCAAATTACGAACTAAACCCTGAGGACAATGACCTCACTGCAGACAGCTTGCTGGTAGATGTTTGTGTTATTCACCTGCTTGAGAACATCAGCTGATGTTTGGCAAGAGCAGTCAAAGATGACGTAGAACTCCTTTCCCTTCTTCATCTCTTTTAACAGAGGACGGGCATCTTTACTTCCTGTTGGCAGCTGACGGATCTTGATTTTAATACTGTATCTGGATGGAGCTTTGATTAACTCTTGCAAACGAATGAGTCCTTAAAACAAAAGACAAGAAGAACATCATTAGCCTCAACAATCACATGTAGGCATTTAACTGCAGTATACTAGAAAAAAAATGGTTTATTTATGGTGTAGTCTAAGACAGACTGTGCAATTAAAACAATTAGTTTTGATTGTGTTTGAGTCTTTTGATTTTATTGTATTGAAATTTCAAATTCAGTCTCAAAGTTACAAAGTTTAGGTGGCTTCTCTAAAGACTTTAAGAAAACTGAGTAGGCCTATGAGACGACAAAACAGCAAAAACCCATCCAACAATCCACCTGTCCTAATTTTTATTTACCCCAACATCCACTCTGCCAACATCCACTGCTGTCAGATAATATAAGAGGAGCAAGTTGCTTTAATAACTGTAAATTCAGCAGGATTAGCTACAATTCAGCACATAAAATCTAGATTATTTTGTTAGCATACCAATACTACTTCTTCGTCTCTCGGTTTAATCGGTTTATTCTTATATCCTAGCCACCAATCCTGTGTTATCTCAAAAGGAAAAAAGTGCCAGCATGACCACTCCTACTCATTTTGGTCCCAGTATTCCAATTCATTCCTCCCTGACTTTATCATGCAGTATTTCTCTTTCTGCTTCATAAACACTTTCTTTAACTCAACAGTTTGCACATTTACCGCTGTTCCTTTCCCCCCGGTACATAGTTCTATTTAACCCTGTGTGGTGTAATCTAAGCCTTGCTGCGATGATTTCCTCTTATCTGATCCTTTCTTTAAAGCACTTTGCAATGACTGCTTTTTATATTTTGTGATGCCTCCTTCAATTTCTGTCTTCATCCCACTTGTTCTGCCATCACTGCTTTTTCTTCTCCTCTGCCAAATGGTATTGGCACAGTTATTTCATTTTGTTAGGCCCTTTTTACTAGTTTATTGGCACACTCATTTCAGACCCTCGTGCCTGCTACACAGCACTTTACATTTACATCACCTCTGTGTAGTCTTGGCAAACATAGTAAACATCTCCAAACAACATGAGTTGGCACAGTGTCAAAGCATCATTGGAATTGTAGTTACTGAAGAGAAACATATTATATCACAATTTGTGTAGAGCTGCTCAAATGTATCCAGTATTGCAGTTCACAACCATTTTGCTGAGAATATGGACAGAAACTGTTCATTTAAACTTTTTGATAAAAGAAGCCCTTGATGAGAAGCTAACTTTAATTGGACAGTTGCTATCTAGCACCTATCCTTCGAAGGGGTCGTTTTTCTTAAATTTCTAACCATAACAGATAACAATATTTTCATAATAACTTTGGTAAGTTCATTTTTTATTGCTTTGGTTTGGTCACTGTATAAAGTGCTTACCGGAAGTGGTAGCGTGTGTTTTAGTCTAAACTGAAGCCATTTGTCTATGTCACTTTTGCAGTTGTCAAATGTGGCCTCTAGAAGGCAGTGAACCCGGTGAGCCTTTAATTTATTTTAAAAAATATTTTAAAAATTCCACGAACCACTGGCATTTTACCTATTGTTACTGTACTGTAACTCTAAATTGAACATATTAAGCTCCATTAAAGAATGTGAGGTTGTAGTCTATGTCACCACTGGATAAAGTTTAGAGAACATTTTTGCTTGTTTGTTTGTGATAGCTTCAGTATGTTTGAGTTTATGTTGACAGCATTCAGTGTTCAGGAAGTGGTAGCATAAACTGTCCTCTTTGCTAACTCGACAAATTTGATGTTGTCCTGACGGTGCCCACTAGAGGGCAACACTTCTCTGATTTTAAATACATTCATCTAAGGCCCCATCACCACCTAGCTAGTATAAAAAACGACGCCTTAGCATGGGCAATTTAATCGAGAATGTTATCTTGGCATTGGCAAAGTGTTATATCCACAGAGGTGAACTTTATATTACAGTATGTTTAAAATCCTTAAAACTAAAATGTATCAGCACATGCAAACAATATAGAAATTGTACAACCTAATAGCCCGAACTGCTGAACGTACTGAATTATTTAACGTTACTGCTTTTTTCAGATAAACTCCTGTTACTTACTGTTATTTTTTAGCTTTACCTTTTTAACTTAGTTAATTTGCTATTTCTATAGCTTTTTTGTATTTATCTGTACCATATTCCTACCTCTAGTTTCTGAAGATCAAAACGTTTTATCTTATATATTTTTGTGATAAAAAAATCTGGAGTGTTTACTGCCCTCCAGTGGTAACAGCGGGGAACAGCAATACTTTAAATTCGTCAAGCGACATCATTGCAAACACGATACATAAGTTCCGACAAAGACGTTCAAAATAAAACGTTGAACCTAACTTGTAGTTTGCGCACTTTAACTACTGCTGGCATTGATGTGGCGTTCAAGCAGGCGTGGTTGGCACGTGCTTTTGTTGTGTTGAAACAATGCACCATAGAGCATACCAAAATGTATGATCACGTATGGAACTTTTAATATACAGTCTATGGTGTGGAGTAATCTGTTTTTTGAGGTAAACAACATATTACAGGGTCAGAAGTAATAAGCTAGCTAACGCTAAATTGGCTCAAAGCTAGTGCATGAGGAACGTGTGCCAGCCGCTTCCCTGTAGACAGCAATGGCGGAGGTTTTAACACTGCAGTTAAACAGTTAATAATTTTCAACAGCAGGACCAGTATTCCATCAGATTCTTCTGAGTCAAAATGACCTGTTGCATTACCGCCTCACGAACAACCAGACAGCGAGAGAATATTACTCCGCGACCGCCAGTATGTGGATATTCCTATGTTAATCACTAGCGGCCTGTATAACCGGATAGCGAACACCATCAGAACATCAAAGCAGGTGCTGCTGTGACTGCTGGCTGTGGAGTCTGACCTACTGCGAAGACTTGAAATGTGAGTTTGCAAACACACTATCAAAGAAGAAGCTCTTCCAAAGGTAAGACACATGTCCCGTTGCAGCTCTATTGTGTGCTACAGTTTGAAGACTGGATAATTATGCAGCTCAGGCCTTGTTGCACAGTTTGATATGATTATAAACACATTTTCTAAGAACCACGATCTCTTGTCATTTTCATAAACTGCAGTCACTATGATCAGTGGCTGGTGTGATGTTTGGTGTGGCAGTCTGTTTGCCTTCAGTGAGTGAGTAAGTTGTTCATGGTATTGTGATAAGCTGCAGCAGTCATTGAAAAACAACGCAACAAGAGTTTCATGTAGGCCTATGATGTGACTGTTGTTTGTAACATGAATAGTAACATGCATAGTTTCAGGTGAATTTGGCATTATAGTAAATCTGTGGTGTAGTGCTTTAGTCTGAAGCTGAGTTAGTTTCTGGGTTAAACCATATTTTGATATGCTGTGTAAATGTCTGGCATTGTGATAGGGTAAATTGCTACAATCTATAGAGAGCAGTCAAAGTTATGGTGTAAACGAACCTGCAATGCGAACAATTGTGTTATTTTATTTATTTATTTATTTATTTATTTATTTATTTATTTATTTATTTATGATGAATCTATTCATCATTTTGTCAATACAATGTTTGAGAATGGTGAAAAAACTGAAAACAGAGAAATGTTTGGCATTTTTCTTGAATAATAGCATAAACAATTCATCAGTTATCAGTTGATTTAATAGTATTATTATTCAACTATTTCAACCCACAGTAAAACACAGTAAAGCATTTCAACTATACACGCAGTAAATCCATATTATGATAACTAATTTTAATTTCCTCACAGCATTAATCAACCTCAGCATCAAAACAAATGTTTGTTACCTATGCGCTTTACAATGGAAACACCACATGGGAGTCCAAGGCCATCAAGCTGCTAACCAAAGTGTGAGGACATTTTTAGAGCACCTCTTCTGTTTTCTGTCTGAACAGCCCAATTGGTTAACAAGAGCACTGAAAGACGGCAGGCAGTCTGGGTGATGAGATGTTTTATATGTGATTTTTGCCGTCCAAGCATACTGAAACAGTTTGAAACACCAGTAGGCTACATTCTCTGGAACCACTAAAATATTGCATTACCTTAATTGTAATAAGGGTTAATGCTATGCTATTTCTCTGACAGCATATGAGTGCAGGGTAACTATCCCATCTCAAGGCACAAGTACAAGACAGGACAGGCTGTGGCTAGCGGGTTGGCAGGTTTGCATACTAACTTAAGTAGATATCTCTGCAACACAATACATGTCTTTGACATAACGTTAGAACTGTTACTTCACATTCTGTTAATCATGTTAGTTCACTTTTTAAAGGTTAAACTAAAATTCTGGCTACGGCTTCACTTAAAAGTTCGAAGATTCGTTCATTTTAGTTCAAAATCAACATTCAAATGCTACACATCCTGTCACTTCTGCAGCTCACAGGGTGTGAAGTTGGGACTTTATAAAAACATAGCAGCCAGGTAAAGTTGCTGTCTCCGACTCTCCTCTGCTGTCTGTCAGGTTCATGTGTGTTTGACAGAGGGCGGGGCTGAGTTACACCCAGACACGCATGCACAGCGGATGGGATAAACCGTGGCTTCGGCTGCAGGTAGGCCTACTCTGTCCTCATTCACTCTCTAGCTGGCTCAGCACTGCTGCTCTCTCTCTCTCTGCATGGGGCCAACTTTGAATCAGCAACTGACAAATCCTACTTATTCTGTCTGAAAAAAAGACTAACAAATTTAATCTGATGAATCACTTTATTCAAATATAAGATTTTACATTTTTTGGGGGGTAATGACGTCATAAATGTGATGACAGACATTCTAAGCTTCATTCGAAACCTCAATAATAGCTTCGGATGTACTAAAAAAATACATTTTGTACAGAGGCTAATTTTGGCCATATCTTACACATTCTGCCTTCTAAGAGAGACACAGCCTCAGGTTGTCTCATATTGGGGTAGCCTGTTCTCCCATCATTGTTCCTTCTGAAAAGCTGATTTGTTAAACTGTGGCACCTTGTTATCATAACCTAATCCCTTGTAATTGTACAAATCAGATTCTTCAGTATCCAACCAACAAACTATACTGAAACCATTCTACATCACTTCTCAACACATTTCGCTTAACTTGAAAAACAAGTCCTGCCTACCATCAACAAACACATTAACAGTACTTTTAAGTATAGTGTTTAGATTACACTGTATTACACAAATATGTACATTATCCACACAGGGACAAATACAACCATTTCCCACATTTTGTAAATGCACTCATATGGCTATAAGTTTTGTAACCATATGTGAGATAACACTTAAGTTTGTTTGCTTCCTGCTGTGTTTTAATCACTGTTGACATATGCTGCTATACTGCTGTTCTGATAACTGATTTTCCCTCTGGGATTAACACCATATGTCTCCTGTCATCAAATCTCATCTTGACTCACCAGTTGCATCCTCATAGACAACAGTGACCGTCTTCCACTTGTAGTACTGCACTATGTCCAGCACAGCTCGGCTTATGGAGGTGTATTCAGGATAGAGGTTAATGTAGAAACTGTCTTTGTTGTCCACTGAGGGGTGTTTCCAGCGGGTCTGGATGTGAGGGACTTCCAGAGCGTTACAAATAGACTGAACTGCACTGACTGATGAGCTGTGAGAGGGACCAAATACGGCCCCAACACCCAAAGCCAACTGGTCACAGGCTGAAGTAAGGAAAAAGTAAGTGGAGAAAATGAAAATAGCAAATGACCAACAGGAGAGACACTATCTCTTTTAATGATTCTTTAACATGAAAAATAAGATCATCCTTACCTCTTCTTGAGGCCTCAAAACTGTCAAACAGGTTTATTCTCTGGATGTCATAGGTCAATGTGGTGTTTGGCATTAAGGTTCGGTTCCTGTTTATGTTGGTTACTGCAAATTTAAAGGCCAGTTCTTCAACACTAATGGGCTCATTCTCAAGCGTCTCAAAGATGCCTCCTGGAGGAAGAGAAGAAACACAGGATTAGCAAGATCACACTGAGGTAAAAGCAGGAAAGTTATTGATCAAGTGACTTCACTCAACATAGTTATCCACCGCCACTGCAGTGTTTTTTTGTTGTTTTTTTGTTTTGGGCAGACTTTTTTTTAAAGTTTGAAGGTTACCATGACCTGACAGTTGCATAATGTGGCCCAATTTTCTTTGTACTTCTACCACATGATGCTACTAAGGGACCTGGCTAAGATGACAGGATTTAATCTCATTCAGGGAAAAGCTTGACCTTTACTGACTTCACCCTATTTACATGGCTTAAATTCCACAAGCTGACACAATAGCATATGGGATGATTTGGTTAGGAAGAGATGCCACACATTCAGTTCATTATGGGCCAGCTTCACAGCAGATACATCTAGTGAGTTATCCACTAACACATTATCATGGCAGACATTTAACAGCATATCATAGCATATTTTTGCTCTCCTTTCTAACTGTAATTATCTCCAGTGGAACAGCTGCACCCATTCACCTCACACAGTTATATTTCCAATCTTTTTCAAATGACTGCGCTAGACAACAGTCACCGTCAAAGAAATCGTACCTAAATGTGTACTCACCAGCTTGTGATTTATAGTGTCACAGGCCCCAAAACATGTTATATACTGTAAAGAGGTTAAAAGAGAAGTGTTTTCTGCTCAGGCTGCTGAAATACCTATCTATTATTATGTTTCTGATTAATTGCCCTCTTTATTTTGGACCAACTTTTCTGCTACCTGGATGTTTATAAAACCAGCATCTGTGAGTTCTTTGAAGTGCTTTTCTACTACTTGATATGACAACAGAATCTTCTGTTGGTCATTCTGTACTAACCCAACTCATGTGTAAACTTAAGAATGTAAAAATCAGTAACTTTAGAGCACAGCCATGTTAAACATGGTATTTTGAAAATGTAAAACTCTTGTGTGTATTACATTTAGGGCTGCAACTAAGAATCATTTTCATAATCAATTAATTGGTAGTTAGCTTTTAAAAATGTCTGAAAAATCATGAGCCCAATGTATTATCTCCAGAAACACCGTTTTATTCCAACTAACATTTCAAAATCCAAACAACACGACTTTTCAGTGATCTGCATTTTTGCTTAATTAAGCAGTTAATAGATTATCAAACTTGTCAATATTTTTTTCTGCCAGACAAATAAATTAATGACTACCAAATGTAAGATTAATTTAAAATGCACCAAACATTAATCAAACATATCGACATTTATTGAGGAAGGAATGACCTACATAATATACACAATACTAACAATTCTTAAAAGCAGCATGTAACACTGGAATTGTCTGCTGCCCTTTCTGCGTCTTTATAGAAAACTCCTAAAGGAGTTGAAGTCTGACGATGCTATTTGCCATTTCTTGACACATTCCTTTTTTAACGCAATCACTTTTCAGCTGGCTGTGTGTGCCAGGGCCACAGGGAGGGGGTTGAAAAGATCATTCTGTAAAACCAACCGACTTTTAATCCACCGTGTTACTCCAGAATGATGACGGGTCTTGTCCTGAGATATATATATATATAAAAAAATGCTGGATTGTCACCACCTGCATATAGGGTGGGCAGAAGACTTGTGTGAGTTTCAGTGTCCTTATCCCTGCTGAAAATGCCCCTGCACGTTGATTTCACCCAAGCCTTTCAAATGTAAATCATATAAAACATCTGGGCTTTCAGTGATAGGATTTCTGAAATAATAAAGTCAAGGTTAAATGTTTGTTCTCACTACATTGACATTCATGAGTGCAGACAGAAACAAGACCAGCTCTATATAGTCAAGTTAAGTCAGTTTTTCTATCCTGAAACAAACGTGGACGTTTTCCACATACACATATGTCCTCCAAACAATGCAAAGACTAATGACAGGTACTTTAAAGCTCTGCCATTTTCAAAATTCAATGGTTACATTAACCACATGAACACAAATCATAAAGATGCCATTTTGATGCTGCAATAGTTTGCAAATGACCTCACTTCAACACTGAGGCTACAGATGGTAATAGGTCATTGCACTCTCTAACATTCTTTTGAAGAATTGCCTGTGAAATTGTGATTGATTTGGAAGGAGAAAGGCCCTTTAAAAAGCTCCCCTTGAGACCTTGATTGTGAATGACCTTTTTCTTTGGTGTAGCATAGCCTCAAACCCCACACTGAGAGAGCCTTGTCTGGACTCCCTGGTCACTAAACGCATGCTTGAAAGTGCCAATCCTAATTATGGTTACCAAGCCTAAGTGAGCAGCTGCTAGGACCTGTTCTAAATCCAAGTCCTTAATTCTGTCCACTGGAATATGAAATTCTCAGGCAAAAATACAATAAACCTCTCCCAAATTTGCCAAGAAAATGTATTCCATCTCAGCGTCTTTGATGTGACTTTTTCCTCCAAGGTATAGTCGATATAAAAGGGGAAATAAACATGAGTTTTGACCAGACGTTCTTGATGTTTGTTTGCTTCAAGTGCAGTGGCTGAAGCAAATGTCACAGACCCTAGATACAATTTAACAAACAAAATAAAGTGGCAACATCAGGGATTTTGTTTTCCTCACACTTTAACTGAGCTTTAAAGATACAGTCCGGTTTGTGCGCAAAGCAAACATAGCTGCTACTATTTATATATTCTGATTTACATTTTTGTAGTTGACCTCTAATCATGTGCATAATATGCATCCGTTCCAATGCAAGAACTGAAAATGCAACCACTATATATACTGCAACATGAAACAGACATGTTTTATATTTGAAATGTGCTACTTAATCTATTTGCACACAACTTTTATTGCCAGCAAAAGACAAATATGTCTATTTTATTGCATTGTTCACTTATTCATTTCTTATTTGAAGCTTAGTAGTAAGGCATATCACACAGTGAAAAGAAGAAAATAACATGTATCTATCCATACTTCCACCTGTGATAAGATCTTAAATTTCTCTTTAAAGTATAATGAGTTTCTTGATTTCCAGAGAGCGACCCAGGGGATTTGGTGTGACGGCAGTTCGTCTGCAGTTCAGCGTGAAGAGATCTGGTCGATGCAGCTGTCACTAGTCTACATCAGCAACATAAAATATTGATGCTGTTTAAATTTGGGTTAAAAAATGTCACACATTATTAATTTACCTGAAGTGGTTAAACTGCATCATTAAATGGTTAGCTTGGGTATTGTGCTGCAGAGTACTAAAGCTCAGCAATAATCACTTAGCTATTATCATACCCACTGCCACCATCAACATCCAGACATCTGCAATGAAGTAGCAACCATACTCCACTTCAGATGTGAAAAATAATTACAGATTTTCATCACTGATATCCAGAGCAGCAGTTCTAAGTTCTAAGATACCTGGAGTATATCAAATCCATCTCTTTGCCTGGTGGAAAACCTGAGCATCCCAAGAGGCACACAGTCAGTGTTTCAGATCGGAGCCCAGCTAATAACTGTATCAGTATTTGAGTTTTTAAAAAAACAATAACATATCGGCCCATATTCATTCTTTTACATAAATATAAGGAATTAGGTAATTAAAGAATTGAATGGCATATTTTATATAAACTTTCAGTTGTTTGTTGTTGACACCCATCCTTGGCATTTCTGAACTGCAATTTCTGGTTATTATCAGTCGTTATATATGTAATATATCTGTAATAAACCTATATTGGACAATTTATTGTAACAATTAAAAAAAAAGAGACCAATGTTTAAGACGATTAACCTTTTAACCTCACTTATTTAACTTGCCTCCACTCTAACATTGAGGTCATGCAAAACTATAGATATTACATCACGTCTTAAACATGATCAATAATTTCTGACATTAAAACAAGACTAAAATGTATAGTAAATAAATCAATATCTTTTGAGGAAGAAATCAATTATGTGTAGCTTTTGCAACATGACACTGTGGGCCTGTAAACAATTCTGCCAGAACACAAGCTTTTAGCAGCACGGTTTGGTCTATATGAGTGTAACTCCACAAATGGGTCATGGGAACATGGCTCAGTGCATCTTTTTCTACATTGCAACGGAAGAGGTCATTTTCATTACTGATGCTGATTAAAAAGGGAATAAGCATCTCACGCTTTCTGTTTGCAGATGACACATGGATCAATGCACTGAGTCTATAGGATATGAGCAAATGAACAAGAAAGTCAGAGCTACTTGGGATTCAGTAAGTTTGAGCTTATAGGTGCAGGTAATAGTATAAAGTTAGAGCAGAAATCATTAGACCAGCTTGGCCAGTGAGACACTTTATGGAACATTGTAAAAAGTCAAGAAAGCAATCATCCATATTCAATCCTCAGAAATAAAATAAATGAGCTATGAGTACCTGTATGTTAAAACCCAGCTTCTTTTGCAAAAAAAGCCTCTTCCTTGTTATTTGAACACTGCAGAGTTCACTGTTTTTATCAGGGCTTTATGATTAAACACAATTTATAAAGAAAGGGGGAATTAAAATTCTTGTTATGGCTACCATTAATTACATTCCAATATAATTTTCAGGATCACTGAGCTTCCATTTCATCTTTAATAGGCCAGACAATGCTGTGGGGTGATGCATGCTAGGAGGTCACAAAAACAAAAGATTCTGCTCGTGCTGCAGGCAAGTGTTGCTAAACCCTTAGGCTATGCTTTTTATAGGCTTCTGTTCCTCCATCTAGCATAGAGAGCAAGAAAAATAACAGGGTTCAGTTTTAGGCAGCTGGGTGGACTTTTTTTAATCCAGAAACCCAAACTAAGAGGTTAACATTAAGAAACTAATCTTTAGATCCTGATTCTAAGTTGTGATTTTGTAACTGTGCAATTATCACATGAAGGAAAGTCTTTTAAGCCAGAGGAACACAATGACGTAGTGTTTTGCTTTCTCCCCTCTCCCCATCCTGGGCCAGTTCCCAGTGAGACCCCCCCAGCCCCATCTCCACAACACCACCAGCACCACTCCAACCTGGGCCCATGCCAGACTGTGAATGAATGAGGAGATCCTAACCAGTCTACTATCTTCGTTTGATGTGGAGCACTGAGGTTTCTCTGTTTATAAGATAGCTGCTTGTGACCCACCACATAAACATTTAGTCCGATAAAAATCAGGATTATAATCTGTATCAAATCCACCTAATTTATAAAACAGCTAGACGTCAGACTACTACACAGGGAGATTATTAAATCAAATGGTTTTAGCTAATAGTATCCAATTAAACCTTTCACATCGTATCGTAAATTAAGAAATCAGATATCATGATACAAAAAACATGACAAATCAGGAATTTAACAAACTGAAATATAAAGTCAAACCACAAGCTGCTGCTTCTCTGCTCTCCCCAGCGATGAGATTTTGCCACTGCCTAAGTACCATATTTGGGGAAGGGACTTTCTGCATAAAGAAGATTAGTGCTAGTTCAAGGGCTTGGGGGAGAAGATTTACCATTATTACCAACCCCAGTGAAAAGAGTGGAAGCCAGTCGCAATCTGATGCCAACACTTGCCAAGACAGAGAAATGTTAATTGAACCAAGCCACACACCATATGGGAGAGATTATAATGTGTGGGGATCATGAAGAGAATGACAAAGATTAGGTGGCCTCGTAGAGTGATAGATGATTTAGAGAGATTAACAATATAGAGCACAGAATGTGGACTGTTATAATGGGGAGGTGGCAGTGACCTATTAGCCTTTAAAGTTATGCAATGCCACAAGTCTGATTGTTAAAGTCTTTAGAAGTAGAGGAAATTCGAGTTGCCCTGGGCATTGAATGAAGCAGGGAGTCCTGCGGCCTAAATTAAAAAAGTCATTTTTGTGATGCAATCTTCTAACCCATGAGAGGAATAGTGAATAATCAGTGGGAGAGAAGCAGACAGTATTAATTTGCTAGCAAACACCAGCTCATTGTTACAAAGTTACATCAGAAATCAAACGGGATATTCAGAGCAAGAGCTCGGTTTGTCTAATTACAACTGCAGAGTAAAGCTGAAACCAGAGTTCTTGTCAACTCTCAAAGGCTTAACAGACAACTTTGGACTCAGATCCACATTCACAGATGTCACTGGCCATCATCATATATATGCACAAACACTAAATAACTTTTAAGGTTGATAGGTAGAAAAGAAACTAAATATAATAAAGTTTCACTGAGACTGCTAACTCTTTATTCTTTAGCTCTGTATACATTTCACATTCCTCTGTGCCAAAGACCTCATCATGCCAACAGTACATGCTGTCAGATGCAGCAGTAGGCCAACTTAATCACTCATCTGCCGCTGACCTGCGCTGTCAACATGGAGGAATGGAGTGAGAGAGAGACGCTGGCATTAGCCAACCAAAGTGGATTAACATGATTTTGATGAAAACCAATAGAGTTGCCTTGCATGGACAACCCAGCACTACTTCCACAGTACCAACCTTGTGGAAAAATACAAAATAGTCCAATAATGAAACTTACAAGGGTAAAAATATTTTTGCATGACACAGTAACAGCTAAAAATGTTGAAGTGACACAGCAACATATAAAACAAGCAACCTAAAAGGCACCACAAATGTACTGAGTACCTGAACACACTGTCACTTCCTATTACAAGTTTTTGTTGATATGGCCAGGAGTTAAATATTATCCGGCAACCATTAACTTACCAACAGCATCTGAGCAGCACAATTGCTATGCATGGATATCCTTGTGTGACGTCTACATGTATAATCTCCTCATTTATTATCCTGGCTGTCTTTAGTTAAATTTAATGTTTATTTGTTCATTTTTGGAATGAAACAACAATTCATGCTCCATAGGCATGTTGAGAGATTAAAAATATCATACATTTTAATAATGTCAAAAAACGGCAATTTATTTTATCAATTGCCAGCTATTATGAAATCTGATGATTGTGTAGTGGCAGTCTATACATTAACAGTTCTTAGGAATGACATAAAAAAAATCTGACAATCTTAACACTTACCAATTCTCAGGACTTGTTGTGAAGTGAGCCAAAACTCTGCCATAAAGTACAGCAGTGGAAATAACAGTCCCTTCCTTTTCGCCATGGTCCTCCCTCCAGAGTCAAATTTAACATTGATATCAGTTTTTCCACCGTTAGTAATTCATGCTGATAACTTGCCGGTCCTTGTATCCGTAACGAAAACAAACTGCCATCGGACCCACATCCATGCCTCACACATTTTGATGAGAAAAAGGTGACAACAAAAACACACAATCCACTTGCAGCTGTCACTGATCAAAATAACACCTGTCTTCCCATTCTAAAATCCTTTGTGTGCCAGTAAGGTTTTGCTCCCCATATTCACTGTCCAGACATCCCCCTCTTATCTTTTTTTCTGGTGCACACTTGAATTGGAGGCTGCAACTGAGGAGGAGGACCTTGCGCTCTGCTCCTCTTGTCAAGCATGTGCACATAGAAAATGCCGTTTCTGGTTACAACTTTCAAAATAAAAGATGAATTGGCAACTGTGGGGCAGCAATAGAGAAGATCAAGTTAAGAGAAACAGGGTTCATGTACTTCAACCATTAAACCTGTATTTTTCAACAAACAAAAGAAAATGTGAAGCATTCAACACAACGTTGCTGCAGACCAATACTGTAGTTGTTTTTGTATTTGAGGGTTTATAGATAATTCCCCATTAAATATTATTTCTTATTTGTTATTGGGAAAAACAACTTTTTTTCAGTACTGTCTATTTATATAATTCTTATATCTTAGCCACACTTTTCCCTACATACAGTTTATTCCCATATTTACCTAAACATGTACAGTTTCGTCCTGCACATATTCTATTTCAATGTTTAGATGAACTTTCTGCTTATGTTGGCTCACAGTTTACACATTATTTGATGCTATTATGAAATCAAGCCTGCCTAGTTTCCGGGCACATTCTCATTGTCTTTGTTTGACTTGACACGGCTGAGCGTCCCTCCCGTGCAGGCGCTCAATTGAGGGCACAGCCAAACCCCTAATCCGCAAACATGGATACGTCCTAAAGATTAACTTCAAATCTGGCAACATTCGACCTCGACAACGTCTTTGCTTTGGTACACCGAGGAATGATTAAATCTTTGCTCCAGTCCTGATGGAAACGCAAATCTAATCCTCAAACTGGTCTGTGAAGCTCCCTTGAAGATTAACTACCTCAAACTGTTTGTCTGACAGTGTCATAGTAAAATAAAATGTGTTCACATTACTGTAACCCACTTTTCTTTTTCCTTGGATTGTTTGGGA
This sequence comes from Lepomis macrochirus, assembly GCA_024633595.2. Lineage (NCBI taxonomy): Eukaryota > Metazoa > Chordata > Actinopteri > Centrarchiformes > Centrarchidae > Lepomis > Lepomis macrochirus. The sequence goes on from JALXJV020000009.1 coordinate 9,037,961, forward strand.
TAGTGGTTATAGTTATTTTGGTTGCTTAGACCAAACACCGATAAGCAACTGGTGATTCAAACCACTTCTCCCCAAGCAAGGGAGAAGCATCAGGTGTTTCGCTGGTTTCTTGGGATTAGTGTAATCTCACTATTATTTATTTTCCTGGTAATTAGCAAAATTAGAGACTGATAGTTAAATTTGGGGTTTCCTGGGAGAGAATATTTTATCAAAAGGTGATGTGCAATTTGAAGTCTCCATGCAATATGACCATTCTTTTTCAACATCAGCAGACCATTTTTAGTAAAACTATGACTTTTATCAAATAACAACATCCCCTAATGTTGCATGTTTGGATGGCAAATAAAATAATGCAATATAATATAATGCACACACTCCGCCATGAGTATAATTTGCCTTTATGGCCTGTAGTTTAAAGATTTAAACCTGGTTTTCAATTAATTCCTTTAATATGAAGTTGCACGTTCTCTGGTGTCATCTAGTGGTGACTAATGACAGTGTCTATGATTGCTTCAGGCCACCGTGGTAACCTCTATAAGGAAATTGCAAGCTTATGTTTGCTTGTGTCAAGCAGTATTCTCAGTACATGGAGTTTTTGCTGCTGTTGTTTAAATATTCAAACCCAGTTAAATAAATCTCATCGATGTCTCTGTGAAGGTCCGTCCAGGTAGTCCCACTTATATAAAATTAATATATAATTTCACAGAAATAGATTTTGAGTTCAGTACCATTATCACACAAAGAATACACTTTAAAACAACATATTTATTGCTACCACAAGGTAGAATATATTTTTTTAGCATTAACATTTTTTCTTGTCTTGTATTTTACTTGTTTATTTCACAGATAGCCTGTCCTAGCAGAAAGCATGGGCCATATACATGGAAACATTACAGGTTGCCAGTCCATAACAGGATTAAAACAGACCTGAACTACATATCTTTGGAAGATGGATGCCTTTCAGGGAAACATAAACCATCCCACAAAGACAAACTTTGAGTTAACTGCTTCTATTACTAAGCACTTGTCGCTCAAACTTTTCTTTTAATGTTAACTGCAAATTAAACAATAACTATAGATAAGAAGGTTATTTGATTATAAACTTTAGCGTTGCTAAGAAATCTTGTTGGTAAAAGATGTTAAAAAACAAAATGCACTGAAACAAAAAAAACACACAATGCTTTTCAAAATATAATGAACAGATGGTTACAAAGATGTAAAACATAAGGCTATGGTGTTCCAGATGATTTCTCATAAACCTCTATTTTGGGAAAGGAAACCCATACCAGGGCTTCATGAAAACAGTGTGATGTCGCCTTTATTTACACTAACAACATCAGCAGTTATCTTCAACCTACTCACAAAAAATTATATTAATAGTAGGAAATTTTTAAAAACGCTATTTAGACTGTGGAATATAGGCAGAGATAACATCTTGTCATTAATATGCAGCAGTTAAAATTAACTTGATTTTTTGTTTATATGTATACACAACCACTGCTCTCACTGTGAGAATTTGGTTGAATTCGTGATGCTTTATATCCTACGAAAACAGGAGTGTGTGGAACAGGATAAAAACTGGACTGGTAGGAGGGAGTGGGATTGTCGGTGTAAGTCGGTGAATATGGCATGGTGTTTTGCCTGATGTACAAGGAGTTGCCGGATGTAAATAGGCTTCCAGCTGGGCTAGAACTCTTAATGGAGGAGCGGTACCCTGCTCCTTGATATAACAGCGATGCATTTTCAGGCAGACCCGTGTTATAAACAAAAGGGGAGTTTTTTAGTGCTCCATCATTTCTCATTACTTGAGGGATGTTATGCTGTGCAGTCGCAAGTTCTCCAATAGATCCAATTGGCAGAGATGGCTGGTAGGCAGTAGATTGGAGGCTGGAAACATTCGAGATAGGATGATTGCTCATTACAGATCGTTTTCTGGGTTGTGGCTTGTAACTCATCAAGTTGTCTGGGCAGTACACATTGTATGAGCCTTTCTCTGAGGGCATTTGGCGGCAGACAAACAACATAGCTGAAACAAAAAGGAAGCCGCTGGTCACCCAACCAATGTAGAGAGCCTCCCCAGCTCACTCCTCTGGGCATCAATTAGCAAAGGATTGTAAAAGTCCCTGATGATGACATTACCTGTCCACGACACAGGGATAAGGACACAGATACAGGCCAAGAACTGCATACCACCTGCAACCATCAGGATCATCGTCTTATCCCGACGAGTACCCTGAAAACAGGTAATACACCGCATTCCTGCCAGAGCCACAAGGAGTCCCACCCCTGACAAGGCCAAAGAACAGCACATCAGACCCCTGGCTGCCTGTAACTCTGGGGGAAGGTACAACACAGAGTCGTACACTTTACACTGCATCCTGATGTTGGCCTGTCGGTAGCAGTTCATCCACAATCCTTCCCAGCGGGTTTCCATCACAATTATGTTTGCCCCGATGAAAGCTGTCACCTTCCACATGGGCATCCCCGTAGTAGCCGATGCCCCGATCAGTCCAATCAGGCCGACACACACTGCGGCTATCTCTGAAGCACCTTGAACCATTGTGCAGTGTACAAGAGTCCAGCTGTGTCTAAATTCAAAATTAGGTTAACTCACATTGACAACAAATAGTAAGCGAAAGAACTGTGTCCAAGGCAGCGAGGATCTTCTCATCTGAAGCAGTTTATATGCTGTAAAAGATGGTTTGTTATGGGAAAGATGCTTTGTGGTCAGCTGGTTGGCCCAGAGCAATAGGGGACCTTTCTTTATTTTGTGTTTATGGTTCATCTGGCTATAGTGGGTATATCTGTGCCATCAGCTTCTCCAACAGTAAACACCAACATGTTATACCAGAAATACCAGAAACAGCTCACAAATTCAGAACATTTTCATCACCTACCATGTTTTTATTCTCCATAATGATTCAGAAGCAAACAAAGATACAATGTAGCACATAAGCTCCTGCAGTACTTCTGTTGTCCACGGGGGAGCAGAGATGACTTTCAGTGTGATGGAACAGAGAAGGAGCTCACATCACACAGTCCAAGTGCATGTATTGATTGTTGAGTTCTAGAAATATATTTTTGTAAATCACAAGTTTACATTAGGGCTGTTGAAATGACAAAACATGGATAAACAATTCATTCTGGTCAAACCTTAAGCAACGAGAGAAAGACAACATTGTCATTACATCACCAAATATGATTTTTGTATGAAACAACAATGGAATTACTGGATTTTTACTTTGACAGACCCTTGCACGGTGTGGCTATATGCATACATGTGTGTATGTGTTACTGTTATTACATCCAGTTTATTAGGTGTTGAGACTAATTTTGATTACATTTTGCTTTTAAAGACACTGAAAGTGAAATGAAGTGACCTTATTGTTCAAGAGCTAATTTACTTTACTGAACAGAGATAGAAATGTTCTCTTATTGATTATACACATGGAGCTGGGCTCAACATGGAAATTAACTAGACGATTTTTGGTCTAAAGCTCTCTGTAACTCCATTCAAAGTGACTTGCAAATTCCAGTCACATGATACTATCAGGCCATCTCTGTCTGACTTCTTCACAAACACTAAGCTGACCGGTTAAGTTTCCACTGAGTCCACACCTTTTACAAGCAGTCATAAACCTGCATCTAACATTTACTTAGCTATTTGTTCAGTCCCATCAGTTTCAAAGAGCTTCAGGGCATCATACCAAACTTAAACAAAGAGTGATTAAATGGATGTTTTGAGTTCACAGAATCAGTAACCAATATTGCATCAACTGCCCTAAGGGTAGTACTTGTAGCTCACCTGCTTTGCCTTTGTACATACTGTGTCTAACAATGTTTAAAACTAGTAAAGACTGGTAAAACAAAGCAGAAAAATATGAGGACTGTGTGTAATAGGGTGATTGGTGCCTCTGAGAGGTTATTTGTGTCAGACAGATTTAGAGTAAATTTGTATACACAACTACACAGCTAATGTTGGTGAAGGAAACTGGACTGTATTAATTGTTTCTATAAATACATTGCTCAGTCATGTGTCAACTACAACAAATAAACTCAAAGGTTGCATAAATTGTTATATACAGAAAACATACAAAATTGGTACCTAAATATACAAAAAAATAAGACTTATCAGTACAAAATCTGATTATACAACACACATAAAATTAATAGAATGCATTTGCTAACACAGACAAAGTTATAATTATGAAATAGCTTGATATTAAGATTCTTTAATTGTAGTGCATTTTACAAGGCATTAGAAGTACTCAAATAATGTTGAGTGTTCTTTAAAACAGACATCCATATGAATCTGATCCATTTGGCTGTATAGTAAATGTATCCATTGAAACATCTTGTTTTTCTTTTTACCTGAAATACATCTTTTGACTTTTGTGTCATAGTGACAAATGTGTCATAGTTTGCATTCCCAAGCAAACCCATATTAAAAAGAAATCCCTTGCGTGAAGGGACCAGAACTGTGATCATCATTGCCTCGGTCAGTGTTCAGAGATAAGCTACCCCACTACGTATAGAGGGGTTGTATCTGGAGTTGTAGCTGTAGTTGGTTGATGGATGTCTTGACAGCACTGGCTGAAACTGGGGTTGTGATTGAGGAAGTACCACCAGCTGTTGAGGCTGTAGAGGCTGTGGAGGATAGGCCATGTAGTCAGAGTTCCTTGAGTACACATACCTATCTGTACCTTTGCCTTCAGACTCCAGATTGCAACAAATAAAAATGCATCCTCCTGAGAACAAGAAAGCGGAGGCCACCCAGCCGATGTAGAGAGCCTCTCCAAGCTCCCGGCGCTGTGCGTCGATCAGCAAGGGGGTTGTAGAAGTCCCTGATGATCACATGACCTGTCCAGGACACAGGGATGAGGACACAGAAGCAAGACAGCATGATCAAGCTTCCAGCAATGATGAGGACCAGCCGTTTAGCTCGATCATTGTTTTCAAGACATGACGTGCACTGCAGGCCCACCAAACTGATCAGCAGACCGATGCCAGCTAGCCCCAGAGAGCAGCACATGAGTCCCCGTGCCGCCTGTAGGTCCGGAGTCAGGGCCAGTAGAGAATCATATACCTTACACTGCATTCTTATGTTGGCCTGCCGAAAGCAATTCATCCACAGACCCTCGTAGCGAGTCTCAAACACAATGATGTTCTCCCCAATGAAGGCTGTGACTCGCCACATTGGCATCCCAGTGGTTGCTGCCGCCCCAATCAGCCCAATCAGGGTCAATATCAGTGCCACTAACTCTAGTGCTGAGTTGGCCATCTTGTCCTCCTCTTATTCCTCTGAGCTCATACGTTCTGTAAAGTTGGGACACAGTGTGACTACAGTAGGAAACGGTAGTGTAGCTCTATGGAGTGGCTTTGCATCCCAGTGGAGGAGGAGCACATTGATCCTAACCTGTACCACCTCCTCCCTTTGGATAGGACACCAGAATGGGAGGAGTGGGAATTGCGACCTGTTGCTAGGAAACAGCTTCCCCCGGGCCTTTTTTTCTTTGTACACCAACCTAGCTGCCACTTTGTTTATTCAGAAGTCTCGCTTTACATTCTCAGATTACACTTTACAAGGAAGCTTTAAAAAAGGGGGTGTTATTACCAAAATTTTAAACCTCACCAGCTTGTCCATAGCAATATGCATATAAAAAATAAAGAGTTAATGTTTTACCAGTTCTAACTGTAGATATCATAGACTGCAATCAACTCTGGGGCTTAACCTGGTCTTTGTCCTATTTGAACTCAATCATTCACCACACTGTGAAGTCCTTTTATGTTACAGTGAATTACTTAAAATCATAACTGAAATGGGACTGTAGTCACAAAATATTAGTAAAACTTATACACCATTTTTGTGTGTGTGTCTATGATGGAAGTACTTATGTACCCATGCGTCACCGTCAGTATTGGATTTCGTGTCTGGGTCTAAAGATGAAGCTGGCAGTTGCAGCTCTGGTGTAGCTGAAATAAAATCTCTTGGCAGCTTTGCATTGTGGATGGACCTGTGTGAACTATCTGGTTTTACCAGTTTAGGCGCATTTCCACTGAGAACAATGGAGGGAACACACCAACTTAACATTTACACAACAGTGAAACAGGAGCAGGTTCAGTAGGAACTTTTCAGTCTCACGCAAACTCTTGTTTGAGACACTAGTTGCCATCTAAGCAATACTTCATCCTTCTTTACCTTTGTTAATTAGGCAACAGAAAAAATAACAAAGTTCTCTTTCACTTTATCCCTTTATTGGAAACCACAATTGACTTTTTATATTTAGGCCAGTATTTTGAAAAAGTATACATTCACAACAAAACTCAACAGTGAAAACAAATCATTTGGAGGCATATAATTTGCAAAAGGCCTAGTGCATTATTTGTTTTCAAATAACATGTTAGCAGAGGCTGTACAGACTATAATATTTACAGATAACTAAGATAAGTGTTATTACAGATTAAAAAATACTATCCTGAATGACTGATATAATATAGTTTATATTAAGCACACAGCATGCAATAATTCTGCAAAGTTCATCATCAAAGCATAATCACTTTCATAATGAATTTCAGTTTCTGTGAAACACTTGGCCATCTTAAAGAAAGTAATAAAGGATTTGAATATTTCCAGTTTGGTCATATTAGTCAGTTGATTCTTGCTACTAAGGTGTGCCAAATCAATTTTTAAAAAGAGTCCATAATTGTCTCTGTGTTTTATTTCCCTTATTAGTACTGACTTGGTGTGTACGCTACCGATCCTGGCGGGGGCACAGAGTAGGCAGGCTGGTAGGTGTACGCTGGCTGATACGTGTATGGCTGGTATGTGTATGCAGGTTGGTAGATATTTCTGTCCTGGTTGTATACAATCCTCTCTTCTGGGTCTTGGGTGCGGGGTGCGTGACGGCACAGCAGGATCACTCCGGCAACGAAAAGCAAAGCTGAAGTCACCCAGCCGATGTAAAGAGCCTCCCCAAGCTCCCTGCGCTGGGCGTCGATCAGCAGAGGGTTGTAGAAATCTCTGATGATGACATTAGCTGTCCAGGACACAGGGATTATGGTAGTGAGACAGCCCAAGAGGAACAGACTGCCTCCAGACACAAGAACAATATGCTTGGTGCGAGCCCTATGGTCCACCACTTTGGTACACTTCATTCCCACTGCTGAAACGACGAGAGCGATGGTGGTCAGGGCCACAGAACTGCACATGAGACCCCTAGCAGCCTGGAGGTCCGGGGGCAGAAACAGCAGGGAATCATACACCTTACATTGCATCCTAATGTTAGCTTGTCTGTAGCAGTTCATCCACAAACCCTCCCAGCGGGTCTCCATGACGATGATGTTTTCCTGGATGAAGGCTGTTACCTTCCACATCGGCAAGCCTGTGACTGCTGCCACTCCGATTAGTCCAATGAAACCGAGGACGAGGGCCACTACCTCACAATAGATGGCCTCCTGGCGTTTCTTCTTCTCAAGTCTCTGTTTTTCCTCAAATACAGAGTCTTGATAATCTGTATAGGCCTTGGCCTGCTTCTCATCGTAGTAAGAGCCTGCGTAAGATTGAGGTGGCTTCCCGTAGCCACTGTAAGCCGTGTATGTGGCCATTGCGGCTAGCACACAGAGAACCAAAGATAGACCTTTGGCTGCACTTTCCCAGCTCAAGAAACAAATGTGAGGAGAAGAGCAAATCAAGGAAGTTATACATGCACAAAATATGCTAATGATGCAATGCAGCCATACTGGTTGAACTGCTTGCTGCCAGAAAAATGGGGACACACCTAAAAGGGCTGCTTGTTTTGAATGAAAATACAATTGCCACCTTTAACTATTAACTAAAACTGTCTTTTACTTGACTATATGAGGCATAATAATGCAGGGGCATTTTGTAGGGCTGGCACAAATGCCATTTTTCTGAGCTTTGAAGCTTCGATAGTAATTAACAGCGAATAATCGAAGCTTTGGCCGAGGGGGGGGGGTCAATGCAGATAGTTTAAACGTCTGTTGATAAGTAGGTTGTCCTTTCACAAGCTAGAGCTATATTTTCTAGATAGAAGAAGGATGAATGCCCAAGAAGTTCTGGCAATGACACGAGTGAAGGAGAACGTGATGGGCAAGATATGGTGGCGGTCATGTGTGTATGAGTCACTGTCTGTGTGTGCATGTGAGAGAGAAAGAAAGAGGGAACGCTCTGTTTCTTAATTCTCATAGCGTAGGCTAACTACAACAGCAAGCTGTTATTAACAAAACTTTGTTTTAAACTTTGTTACGGCTAGGCTAGCAGATCCCAATGCAGGACGCAGGACTACGAGAGGGAGGAGACTGGAGTTAGCTTGTAGGGTTGAAAGGACAGGATACTGAGCCAGGGAAGAGTGGGGCAGAGTGGAAGACTACATTCATGCAGAACTGGGTTAATGGCTGCTGTGCAGAGCAGCAGGTAAACCGTAGCTGAGAGTCTAGAGTGTGGGTGAGCTGATCAGGTCCAGAGCTGAATACAGTAGTTAAGCCAGGCGAGGGTCCAGGGAGAGCTGATGGGATAAGCGCTATTTCCAGTAGCATCACTAAAACAACACATTATTATGCAAAATTTGCTTTTAACTTTTAGGATGGCGAACTAAATGTTCATCATGTTGTTTGTTGTAGCCAACAGTTTACTGATTAATTTTAAAATGTAGACTATTTGACTGTTTTGATCTGTAATGAAATCAAGCAATTCTAAAATTAATAAACCCCCAAACTGCCCTCGTCATCACTCAATTACGTTCACTGCTTTGAGCGGAGGTCAGGCTTTAGCGTGCAGGAATAAAACGTGAATATTCAAATCCCAATATTGAATACCTACCCAATGAACGAATATTCAGGTCCAGCCCTAGCATTTTGAAATGCTACTTAGGGCTACATATTGTTTATGTCTTGTCTCTCACTCTGTTGCTGTTCATTGTTTCCTTTGGATATCCAAATTGCTGCCATACACGATTTTAAAGTGGCAGAGGAATCTTATATGCTAATATCACCCTCACACTCTGTCACGCTGATATGGTGAGACAGCTTTTCAATATTGTCATACTCCATTGCGAGATCTTGTGGCATCTTGTTGGACCCCTACTGTATAATATCACAACTGATCAACGTATGTTTAACCAGCAGACATTTCAACACACTTTCAAAACTACATAGAAAAGTGTTTTTTGTGCATACAAAAAGACAACATAACTTAGAGAGCAAACAGGGTACCTAAAATGTAAAAATACATGAAGTCTCATTTATATTACTGGTTGGAAATGGAGCTTAGCATTTACTAATAAATGTGGCCTTTGTTATCTCTAAAAAGAATTGGCATAAAATTACAACAATTGGACACACAGCATTATGTGAAACAAGAAAACTGCACTTATTATTATTCTATTTATGTAGGTAAATTTAAATTGAAATGTAAGTGGTGACTGCATTGTTGTGCAGAAGTTGTCTCTCAAACTGATCACAGATCAAACTGTCTACTCCTTCACATGTAAGATGAGCTGAGAAAAAGGCGTTGAGCACAGAAACTTGAGCAGGATTGGTTTCATTGTAACACAGTATTGTCTGTTTGCCAACAGTTCTCACCTTGTCACAGCCACACTGATATCTTCCTGCCCTCATGAACATAAAAACTTTGCATATAATCTGTGCATGCACTAAGATTTTATTATTCAGCTAGAATCAAACCTTTATTGATCTATTTGTTGACTGATTTGGCTATGAGATATTACCAAAGGATTAAGGTTGACAAATTAAGTCAAGTAAAAGCACAATAAAAGTGGCATATTAGAATGGAATTACAAAAAAAACAATTGTATTTGTAAACAGACTAATTACATTAATGGCAGATAAGCAAATCCAATTTATATGTACAACAAATATCACTCATGTAGCTGTGAAGGTTGTGGGCAAACAATACAGAGAATGAAGATGAGAACTATTAATTTTGCAATAAGAACATAAAGTGCATTAGACATTTAAACAGTCCCAGTGATTAAAATGAGTAATGTGTACATAGGTAGTTAAAATAAATACATTTATACAGAATTTAATCACTCTTGACATCATCTTGTGACCTTCCTTGGGCAGCATCTTTAAAATGTTAGATACACAGAGTGGAATTTGCAAATTTCTGGCAGTACAGTTCTTTACACATATTGTTGATGCTTATAAGAGCTGGACGGCGTCCTCTCCAGGTACACGCTCTCCTCTTTCTGTAGATCCCTCGCTGCCATAGGATAGGCGTCAGTGTAGGGCTTTTCCATCTTTTCTCTACGTTTGCTGTAGCTGACTAGAACGATGATCCCAGTGATGAGCAGAATACCAGAGGTGGCCCAGCCAATATAGAGGGCACTCCCCAGCTCCCGTTTCTCAGCATCCAGCAGTGTTGGGTTGTAAAAGTTACTTATGATGTTATACCCCACCCAGCTGACAGGGATGAGTGTTGTCAGAAAGGAAAGCAGAAACAAACTGCCCCCTAAGGCTAGGGTAATGTTCTTGCTCTTTATATTGTCACCACAACAGTTGCTCTTCTGGGTCCCGCATCCTGTGACCAACAGAGAAATGACAACCAGGACTATGGAGACACACATGAGACCCCTGGCTGCCTGCAGCTCTGGTGGAAGAATAAGCACTGAGTCATACACCTTGCACTGCATCCTGATGTTGATTTGTCTGTAGCAGTCCATCCACAAGCCCACCCAGAGATCTTCCATGACGATGAGATTGGCGCCAATGAAGGCAGAGACCCTCCATGTGGGCAGGGCAGTGACAGTTATGGTCCCAAATAGGCCGATAAAGCCCAGGACCAGGGCTAAGACATCTAACTTTGCTCTCATGGCTCAGAGGGAAGTGCAGTTTAGTCTGTCGTCTGTCGTCTAATGAAAAGACTGCTCTATTGGTCTATTTTACAGAGCTGTAAGCCTTTGATAATATCCTGCAATGTCATCCTACTGGTTTGTGTTGAGCTTGACCTTGAGAATACCGGTGTTTCAGATGCAACAAAAAACTCATTTGTTTTCTCTGAAAAACAAACAGCTGTTAGCATTTGTTATCATTTCTCATCATGCATGACTGGCGCCACTGAAAAGAGTGCTGCCATTGATAAATCTTGCGAGGTTAGTTTTGTTGACTTTCAAGTATACATGACCAGGCCAAAGATCTTAGCCATACATCTTCGGCTTGTAAAACCTCTTCACGCTCAGTTGGATAAATTTATGTCATTACTCATTTTGAAAAGGTAACATTTTGGAGAAACCAAGTTTTCACCTGCCTTTATTGTAGTGTACTGCCATACTGAACCTGATTTACCCCTTGAGTTGGGTTCATGTGGCAAGTAATTCAACTCTCTTTACATTATGGTTAAAGGACACAGCAAAACTCTGTTTTGTAATAAAGGACATTAGGTCGGCTACTGAAAAATGTTTTTTTCTTCCTTTTTTCAAAATCAGTCCTACCCTCGAATGAAATATGGCAGAAGAAAGAAGAACTGGGTGTGTGGTCACCCTAAAGGGCTTCACACACACATGTTGATGCCATTGTCCTATTTCCCAACACCAACACATGTCACTTCTCAAAAGAAATCAACAATTTTATCACATTTACTTCCCAAATAAGCACATACTGGCTTTGACCACTTCTTGTTCTATCTTTGTGCATGGGCTGTGGGCATCAATTACAGCTACACAATGCATTATTGTAAAATGTATTGCTTTTCTAGAAGGGAGTTTGTGATAAAGCTGTAAACTTCTAAAGTGCCACAAATGGTCAATTTTAACTTGGTTTACAAAGACTAAAAATTCTTTAAACGTGGTCTGATGCAGAAAAGGAAATCTTTCAAAACAGGGTATTTCACAGTTGTTAAAAAAGAGCCACTCCTTCATTCAAACTTTGGTTGGTCTAGAAAAGGTAACACAAAGAAAGAGTGATGGTGACAGAGGTGTAGCAGGAGCGGTCATAAAACAGGAACAGAAACTGTAAAGCCTGTTGAACAGGTTTGCTGAGTGATACTATCGTCACATCCTCTGCTGCTTTAAATGTAAACAGAAACAGTCATGCTAAGAAACCCATGAGCTGTGAACTTAAACACATGTCATAATCAAAACATGTTGTGAAGTAATTTTAGGTATGTGACCTCTAAACTTACAGTCCTGTTGTTTTGGATATTGATGTGAGATGGATTTAATAAAAAAGTATGATGCAAATTGAAGTGTGTGTTCTTTATACATACACTGGGGCAAATTAGTGCAGGTACAGTAAGCAATGTACATCAACAACAGACTGCGCCACCTGCCGAGTGTAAATATGATTACACATTCCTGGACCACAATAGATTGATAGTCATCAGAGGGAGGTAGTAATAAGTTACATGTACTCAGTGTTTTTGAGTAGTCAGTTTTAATGCATCATACCTTTATTCTGACTTGAGTAGATTTTTAGAGAATAATCATTACTTTTACTACGTTAAATTTGGATACATTCATCTTGCTACTTTTATTTATTTATTATTTTACACATTTATGATCTGTTAAGAGGTAGGTGGTTACATATCCACATGACTGTTCAGGGCAGAATAATGGCTGAAGCTTTGTAGAATTGTAGTATGGCTTTCAAATAGTGCTAGCAGCTAATATTTAGAGTTTAAGATGTATTGCACAGTGAAGTCAGTTCATCAGAGGACTGCTGACACTGAATTGACAGGGCAGTGTCTGCTGTGTTAATGCTAATATGTTTAAAAATAAAACTGAATAGTATAGTTCAGTAGCTAAACAGTATATCATGCTTCAAAACTACTTCTCCAGCTTTCCCAGACCCAGTGCTTTTATTTATTTTTATTTCTTAAGTTACTCGATACTCAAGTAATTTATTCAATAAATACTTTTGTACTGTAACTTAAATAGTTGTTTTGATGAAAACCTTTACATATACTCACCTACCACCACTTCTTATTCACTTTTTTTTTAGATTTAAGATTCAGAAATAATCTGAAATTTCCATAAATGAATCTTGTGCCATTTTATCTGGGATTAGATGAGTCTGTTCCTTCAAGGGCTTCGGCAACGCCACAGTGTCTCATCTTAGCACTGCTGCAGATACATTTGCAGATCCACAGCACGGTGGATCGGAAATTATCATTTTCAATCACAAAATCACCAGAACGTGTGATGGGTGGGGTGAAGGAGAATGAGCCATAGATTGTACTGTCCTGGCCATATTCAGCCATGCTACAATAATAGCTATGTTATTGCCTAACAGCAAGTTAAAGTTAGCTTTCTGTAGGTAGAAGACTGTTTCATCTATTTTACTTCTTATGGATTTTACTACTACTGTATGATAACCTACTGAATATGAATGAGGGATGTTCATAGGTATTTACAGGAGTAAACTATCTCATCACTGGTATTTATTATGCCTAAAACAGCCTTTTTATTTAGGAGAGTACAAGTGATGAGATGTTCCTCTCCATGCATACCATTCATTAACACTGACAGTGGACGAGAGTTTTTTGTTTTTTTTTCTTATGTAGTTCAGTTACTGAGCCCAGAAGCCTATACTGCAAAGCAGGATTAGACATTAGAGAGGAAAAGGGTTTTCAGTCATTTTTCTTATGTTGAATATTATGAGCAAATAGTTTGGTAGGTCTAGTCATTAAATTTAATAGGAATATGTTTCATATTTCAGGCTATAGAGACTGGTCATGTAGCACCCCACTTTTTTTGCTATTTGGGTGCAGGTAATGTTTTCAGTAAATGTAGAAATACACTTTCAATCAGTAGCCTATTTTAGCACTTTTTATGGCATGAATGGATCTTTTGTTTCGCTGCTTAATGAAGTTTATTTAGAACAAAATTTGGAACATTGATTGTGGTAAATGAATGAATCCAATGTGTGAAGTGACGCAAAGTTCATGAAAGTGAATTGAATGACCAGTTATACAGTGCTTGTAGCTTTCAATGTTGAAATGCCGACACACAGTCAAGCTGAAAGAATAAGGCTGAAATTGCCACACACATCAAAGCAACATATTCATATTAAATGCCTGTTCACTGTGTTGCTTTTAGCCTGGATTGTGTTTAACTATGCCTCTGTTGTATTTGTCTAAAATTATTGTTTGCTCTGCGTTTGTAAAATATGCCGCTCTGCTGCCAGTAGATCCATTTCCATGTTTACGATTGGTCTTATAATGCTATCACCGCCCCTTTTATGTGAACATGACTGGATTGGGAAACCACAGGTTGACTTACCGAGTTGATAACTAGCTTCGTGTGACCTCTGATCCTGATTAAGGTTAGTGAAGCCAGATAACGAAAAGATATCTATGTTGAATTTGCTTTGTAGAACAGGACCATGATCATACATGGTATGGTATCTCCTCAACTGCCCAGTACCATTCCAAAAATAAATCCATCTATCAATGTATAGAATTTATGGTTGTGAGATTAACTGGACTGATTAGTCATGGGATAAAAAGTCTCCTCCTCACTTATTCAGCCAAATGTGTTCACTTTAATCATAATTTTAGACATCACATCTCAATTCAGAAGATTATTGTTGTTTCCTGTATGCCTGAGCATGGCTTTTTCCCCCAAGTGAGATGGCCGGTCTTAAGTGAAAATTACATTTTAAATATAGACAATCTTTTAACCTTTCTGTGATAATAGGGGTTTTAGCTCCTTCACCATCATTCAGACAAGTAATCAGCTGTGGCTTGCAAACACACAAAATGTCTCAATGTCTTCTGAAGTTTCAGTTTTTAGTTTACCTTTTGGCCTTTCCCTTTGCAATTTGTCTTTGTTTCAGGATTAGCTGCTTAGACCGGTCATTTTGAGGTATGTCTGAGCACACTGGGCATTTGTTCTTCTCACATAACAAAATTGTTTTGCAGCAAATAAGTAAGGCAGTTGTGTAAAGCCACACAAACCAATGAATCACTACAGAGATGCTATTATTTTTAAGTAGGAAACAACTGTATTTATTATGATATCAATACATTTTTTCTATATACACAGTAATAAAAATGCAGTCTTAGTAGCACAATGATTTTTTTTACAAGTATGATTTCTTTCACTGTTCAGGCGTACTGCAAGTCTTTCCCATTGATTGCTTAAGCAAAATTGGACCATTTGTCAAAAAATTATTTACTTGCTTACAAATTAAGTTAATATGAATAAATAAAAACATTGCTTTGTAATCCATTACCAGTGAACAATCTTTTTGAACACACAAAACCTTTTAAAATAGCTGATGAGCTAATTCTCTACAATACAGAGTGTGCACACAAAGTGTTAAGAATGAAATGTAACATTGAGCATTCTTTAAATGACAATATTGAAGAGAAAAGAGGAAAAATACAAGAAAATGGCTTCACAGTAAACAAAAACATGAAACAGCAAATTCAAGTAAAACAGGATTATGTTAAGTTAAACACATTAAAATCCCCAAGCCTCTGTGACACAAGGGGCTATTATGTAATTTTGCTATTAAATGTAAATGAAAAAAAGCGATCAAAATCATATTATACATAACCTGGAAATTTGTTCCCAAACATGTCAGTGTGTATTCATGTGAAAATGTACAAGTACAGTAAACTATGCAAGACAAGGCTGTCTTTTGCAATTATTTATTCTATTTCTTTAAGGACAAATAATACAGCCCTTATCTATGATAATATCTCTGAGTCACACAGACAAAACAAATATTAATGCTCTCACAATACCCAAATTTGGCAACAGCAGGCAGGACTATAGAATGCTGCCCAAATGTGCAAACCATGCCAATCAAAGAAACTGATTAGATTCCATGATTGTACTTTTAGTTCATCTCTCAAAGCTTAAACTTGACTTCTATGTAACAGCATTTGATTTGGGATAAAGCTCCCTCATTATAGATTCCTGTATTGCTCCACTGATCATCTTACCTGTACAAAAAGCACTCAGCAAAAGTAAGGTAAGGAAGGATATATCTTCTACTAGCTGTGCGATATACGTCAATGCCCATGCATTGTTTGTGAAGACTGATTTTTGATGACTGATCTTATGGAGCCCGTGTAAAGCTGTCTATGACACTCGCTGTCTTTCTGTCCTCTTCAGTTTTTATGTGCCACAGTCTGGGGATGAACCTGAATGCCCCCTTCGTACCCAAATCTCATCCTTTTCAGTTTGCTTTCGATCCTCCATGTTGTCATCGATAACAATGCTCTGCTTCACATCATCAGATGTCTCACTGACCGTTTGGGACTTAAGGCTCTCGCTTTTCTCTGTTTCTTCACTCTCCAAGGACAGAGCCATGATGGGTGCCTCCAGGTCTGCTTCAGTGGACGGCATTCTGGGTGTCCGGCAGAACTCGTCGTCATCATCACTAAGAATGTCTGTCTCTTTCACCTCTTCCTGGTCCTCGTATTCTTCTAGGTCAAACTGTTCTTCCACCCAGCGGTCTGTGTCACCTGCTAACTCAGACTGCTGCTGATCTGTTTCGTTGTCCTGCCGTAGCCTATTTGAGTCGGGCTCCTGTGGTGAAGCAAGGTCCTGTTCAGGCTCGCCATCGAAAACAATATCCGTGTCTATGGTGAAACGGTTGCGCACTAACTTCCTTCTGCCTAGAGTCCTAGTTGGGGCAGATGCTGCAAAAAAACAAACAAAAAAACAAATGGAAATTAAACACATGAATAATATGAAGTAAGCACTTCGATTTTGTCATTTTTTTACATTATAATGATTAGATGAATAAAAAATAGTCTGACAGTAATCAACAGTGAGCAATAACAGCATAGTATAACAGATTCTAAAAAAGGTTGCTGTTTGCACAGGGTTCTGTACAATATCCCACTAGTATTGAAAACTATCTAGGACAGTCTGTCATGTTAACTTTTCCTAAAATTACGATATTACCTGTAGTGCTGGACCTGAATATTCGATCATTGGGCACACATTCGATTTTCAGTTATGAGATTCTGATGTTGAGGGTGTTTTTTTTTTTTCCCCACGCGCCTGACCTCTGCACACAGCAGTGAATGTAACCTCCAGTTTACATCAAAGAGAAAAATGAAGCCCTCAGCTGTGTGGGAGCACTTTTAAACTGAGTGACAATGGCAGTGTTGCAGTTGTGCCGTTTATTAGTTTTACAATTGCTTAATTTCAATACACTTCATCCATCCATCCATCCATCGTCAACCGCTTTTCCTGCGTACAGGGTTGTGGGAGGCTGGAGCCTATCCCAGCTGACGTCGGGTGAAAGGGGGGTACACCCTGGACAGGTCGCCAGTCTATCACAGGGCCAATACAGATCAAAACATTGAAATTTCCTACATTTTAAAATTAATCAGTTGATTAAACTGTAGCCTATAACAACATAATGAACGTATTTAAATAATTAGGTTGATCGTAGAAGAATAATATTTAGTATGCTATAATAAAGAATTATGAATTATTAATGTGTTGTTTAGCCCCGCTACTAGAAAAAGCGCTTGTACCATCTGCACTCCCTGGACCCCCGTCGGCTAAACTATTTCTGGATTCTGCTCTGGACCGTCTCGGATCACACTCTCTAACTCTGGACTCAGCTATGGTTCCCCCTCTGCTGAACAGCAGCCACCAGGTTCAGCACCTATCTTCACTTTACTTCGCTCTTCACTGTCTCAATATCCGATCCCTTAAACCCTGCAATAAATATTCCTCCTTTACGTAAGTCCTACCTTTGTTAATCCTGCACTTGGGTCTGCTAGCCTAGCCATAACAAAGTTATGGTTAGTTTTAATTTTGATTATTTGCTCTTAATTACTATCAAAGCTTCGAAGCTCAAAAAATTACATTTTTAAAATATCCCTCTCCAGCCCTAATTAGACTACCTGCAGTTTGTAGGTTTCTCCTCACATAATAATTAAATCTATAAATGTGGTGGAACCATAAATGAAAAGCTTAGATTCAACTTTGCTTTCATTCCCACTACACCAAAACATCTGTTCATGTACACCAATGCATCCTATCTGTGTCAGGTAGGAAGGAACAAATTCACAATTGGGACACTTGGAGCTGTAGGGTGAATGCAGCCACACACTGGCATTTACCTGCTCTATTTATGGCAGGACGGGCTCCCTTCAGGGCACAGAGGCGCTTTCCTCCAAAGGGCACATACTGCTGGTTAAGGGGTAAACTCTCTGTTTTTAGGAGCTGCCGGCGGTGCTTTTCCCTCAAAATTGAATGGACTGTCTTCAGAAAGTCTTTTCTACTCTCTGGAGAACTGAGGGAGAAAGAAGGGCACGTTATCAGTTTGTCACTCTATAGATAGCAGCAGACAGGACTGTATCAGTGACACACAAGCTTCAATCTCCAGTTGAATTCAACATCCATTAGAAGAGATCCTCACCTACAGCAGAGTTGTAATGTTCTCTCTGGCCGTCCCTCTGACTCTGACTTTGTGTGAACAATCTCACACACAGCAGAGCCCTCGCCATCTGAGGAAGACACACATGTGATCTCATGAACAGAGCAATCTGGTAAGACATTGTGAAATAATCATTTCTAGATTTAGAAGAATAAAACGTCAGTGTTTCAGTACAGTTCTGTACATTATTCATTGCGTAATCTACCTGCATTGGCCAAGGATCTGACTTGAAGGGCATCAGTTGGGATCATGTGACGGAATCTGAAGGGGTCTTTTTCTTCTGAAGATACAGAGACTCGATGGGAACCACCCTAAAAGCATTCAAACAAAGACCTTTTGTTGGTCTATGAAACTACACATGAGATTCATCCAGTTCTAATTAGCTTTAGGGCTCATGGCACATTAATTTACAATGCTGCAACAGAATAGGTCAGATTTTAAATGAGCGTACCATTTTCTTTTTCTGCTTGGATCCATCCTTGCATACAAAGACCACTGCTGTTTTGAACACTAAAAAGCAATGGCACATCAGTTATCACTGGAACCTAAGGTGACTTGTCAAATCAAAATGTAATTTTGCAGGGAACAACAGTAGTGTTTATTTAATAAATGGGAAAATAAACATGAAATTCATAGTCATACTCAATACAGAATTATGGAGAAAACTCCCTGACATACCAAATGTAGCCATCTGGGGATCTTTCTTCCATTTTCCTAAGGAGGCAGGAGGGTTGATCCAGGTCACACTGGTATGGAGTAGCAGATCACCCATGGACAGATCAGCAACCTGGCAGAAGCAGCAAAATAGTCATTCCACATGTACTCGTTAATTGATAGAATAGAGCCGAGCCACTTTTGTCAAACCTACCTCTTTCTTTTCACCACTTTGTTCCGTGATGAGCTGATCGAACACTGCTCCAAACTCCTCATGGATCTTCTGCATCTCATTGATGTGGCTGGCAACTTTGTTCATAGCTTTCATGGCAACTGCAGATGAGCAGAAAAGAACATGCTTAGCGTTTAATTGTTGTGACCGTATGCAATCACCTGTGTTCTCCTCTGTCAAAATGATTTCATCTTCTCAGTCAGCCTTGTGACCGAGTCTTACCATCCAGGTGGTAGTGTTCCTCACTGTCTGGGTCTGTGAGTGAGTAGAGCTCCTTCAGCAGAAGGGGATACTTCAGCACCCTCTGGATCGGTTTGATCAGGTAGGACTCCAGGGTGGAAGAGTGCTGCTGCTTGGGGTTGCGTTCATCCAGGAAGGCCTTGAAATTGGGATCGGTTTTGGCTGGAATGATCGATAAAGAACACTTATTGCAACAATTCCCTGGCATCTTGTGCATTTTTTCTGTTCAAGTAGAAAGGACTGGACTGTTTCATGCTTTTTGTTGACAAGTGATTTTATCTAAGCAGGCAACCACAAGTGGGTGGAAATAATGTGTTTACTGCTTTAAAAACAGCTTTATCCAAATAACACCTCACCTAACTCAGTATGGCCAACAACTAGTTGACTCACTCAATGTATGTAGCAAACAAAGCCATCCACTCGAGTGTTAAAAGGAGTAGGTGTACTAGCAAGAGAGCAGACTCTTCAACACTGGCGTGTGTGTGTGTGTAGATATCTATCTATATCTCTCTCAGTTCAGTGGGCTTTATTGGCACAAATGTTTCATTTTAATATTGTTGCCAAAGCAGTTTGCAAAAAATATTTTTTTTAGTAAAAGTTTAAAATCTCTCTCTCATACAATATTGCAGGGCTTTTTAGCCCTGGGAGCCAATAGATTGCAAGTATGCAGAGGTCAAATGGACAACTGTCTGGCTGACAACTCCGCAGAGCAGATTTATGGAGCCTTGCAGGATATGGCAGATGGCTGATGGATAAATACATCCTCTCCTTTGTGCCAAGGAGGAATGTCGACCCAAGCACACATTTACTTACCCTTTACGAGGACCTTAGGGACTTTGGTGTGGCTGGCGCAGAAAGCACTGTAGATTTTAAAACGGTCTGCATAGTACAGGAAAGAGCCTCCTAGGGAGAAGAGGATTTTCTGTAAAAAAAAAATAAATAAAAAAAAGGGAAGAGAAGTTACCCAGTAGTTATTAAAGACTTTATGGGTGTTTTTAAATGCTTGTTGCTGGTCATCTTTTAAGGTGTATGTGTTACAAAGAGAGGGCATACCTTAAACTGATCCACTCTCTCCAGCTTCTCTAGATCTGGAACAAGTCTGGTCCCATCTTCCAGAGTCTTGAGAAACTCAACTTGGAACTCCACCATTTCTGGTAAGTTTCCAAACAGTACATCCAGCTGGAGGAAAAAGGCATTTGAGCAAAGTCGAAACAATTTCTCCTTATTTTTCAGAATTTTGTAAAATTTCTCTCCTTATGGTGCACTGAATACTAGTTAGAGACTATAAAATGCTCAAAACATAACCCCCCCTCTCTCATCATCCACGCCTCTTGTCCTTGTGCACGGTTACTCTCCACATGATTATGTAACCCACTTTTCTTAGAACATTTTAATAATTGGCATGTTGGCATTTAAATTCCAACTACCCCTCAAACACTCGCAGGAACATTCGACATACCTCTTCCTGAGTGAGGAAGGTCTCTTTCTGCAGTGGGGTTAAATATCTCCCGATGAGGCAATTTAGATCCTGCAAGACAAGAGTGAAATGTGTTTCCTTGAGGTTTGCCCAAGTCATTACATGAAGTACATTATATATTTTTGGCAACAAAACAGTGATTAAGGTGCAGGGATAGTCTCAAGAGTCCCTCTGAGATCAATGACCCTCCAAGATCAAAGAGGAGCTAGTGGATGCCTTTCTGCATGCACATTAAAAAGGGAATGAAGCTATATGGAAACCCAGTTAAATAAAAGACTATGGCAACAATTTCCTAACTGAACTGTAGAAAGCCTATGAGATAAATTAGTAGCTCTGTCAAAGTAGAGAAATGGACCATCTGACTTTCCAAAGGAGGTTGGCCGGCCTAACAACACATTGCACTGTAATTTACATTTATCATCTTTCTCATCGATCAGCCGGTGACTGGAGTCGGCCGGTTTTCAGAATGATCCACTGCGACCAGGCTGATAGTCTCACATATCCCATTCTGTGCCAGTCAGGTTTATGCATGTTGTGCACAGTGGAACAGAATATTGTCACAGCCACATTCAAAAACGTTGTTTTCAGCGCCAAAGTTTATTTGCCGACCCATTTTAGCACTTTGCAGAGAAACAGAGAGAGACAGAAGATATATGGTACTACTATTACTCCAGAAGATTACCGATACAGGGGACATTTTTCAAACATGGACCAAATAAAGCAACATTGAACACACCAGTGCTGATGTCATTCGGTATCATGTTAGTCTGACTTTATAAAACATACTGCTGACAAAGAATTTCAACAGACCAGACAGATACAGGGAGAGAGAAAAAGAAAGAGGTGCGGCAAGATAATGTAACCACGTTCAAGTCTGAAGTATCTTAATCATACAAACATTATGAATGCTTCCCAATTAAAGCATGGGTTTGAGTTGTCAAAGCCACATGAGATCATCATCTGTGCCCAACAAAGGAAAAATATTTGAAATGTTTGAAGGAGTAGTCTTAAACTGCAGAAAATTAGCTTTAAGCTAACTGGTACAATGCATCAAACTTTTATGTTAATGTTGTACACACACAAGCTGAAACGAATCAACAAGAATATAATGTAGCCTCCAGTATTTGGCAAATATGGGTAACTAGCACACAACTTAATATGACCACCCATGTAGCAGTGATTTGCCAGTAGTTGATAGTTACAGTCCCTCTTCATTTCCATTATTTTGTCTACTCCTATATAGCATTAGCAATTTAACTGCCAAGTCCCACTACTGCAAAGTGTACACACAGACACACAAATGCAATGTCACTTTGAGGGATGGTTATTAGGACAAATAGCCACCAAAATCAAACTATCCCCTTTAAAAATTTTGCAATACACCATCCATCAAACACAATGGGATTTCTTTAATACATATATATGTGCCCTGTGTAATGAGGTATAACATTTTAGATAGCCTTGACATTATCCTATTATATACCCTTTCTAACCCAGTTATTCAATGGAGCCACACTTATACTGGGCAGAAAAAGATTAGGCAATATCCAGGCAAGGGCACAGCTGTGTCCCCCTCATATCTCCTGGGACACAGATAAATATGGATTGGTCATGTGGAATAGGTAATGTGTAGGACTAACATGACCCGAGGCAGACAGAAACACAGATCGATAGTACAGGAGGAACACACGCAAAAAGACCATCTGTCCCTTGTAAGTATGATGAGTGATACTGACTTTGACATAGGTGCGTTCGGTCTCCACAAGTTCACAAATGACTTTGCGGAGCTTGTCGGCATCGGAGAGCAGTCGGAGAGTTGCAGGAGGAGGGAAAGGCGAGTCCGGGCTAGGCGAAGAGGACACACACTCCGAGGGATTCATGTCATGGAGACTGCGGCAGAAAGCAGCGACTTGCTCGGTACTCTGCAAATTGAAGAGGGAAAGAAGTGTGATGATAAATTATGCAATTCCAACTTGAAGGCAAGGGAAGTAAAATCCAAATATTGATCAATCAGCACAGAAGCAGCACGTCAAATATTTACTTGCAGGTGTTACTTTCCACTTACTGATGTGCACAGATTCATGACTGTGCAGAGAGTGAGCCTGGAAAGAGGCAGAGGCGCAGCTCAAAAAAAAAAAAAAATCATTCGCACTAATTTGGTCTATTTTCAGTCTGTCATAACAATGACTCTCCGCCTCCCTCTCCTTCACTCAAATCCCTCTTCTCCCTAGTGTTTTCCTCCTACTGACTGGTCGGTGGTGTAATGATTAATCTCTTTCACAGAATCAAAATATACACACAACAGTGCCTGTCCTCATACAGTATGCGTTACCGTGGAGACCAGCCTTCTTGTGCATTAGACTATAATTTTGGACAAAAATAGACCCCACTCAGCAACAGCCTACATGCCTGAACTAATACAGTTACTTTGTTCCCAACAGGCTACAGCCTTACCAGCCATAACAACAAAATGGCATCATCAATACAAATACAAAACAGAGAACACAACTACCCATTAAACCCCTATTTCATTTGACATTTTCATTAGTCAAAAACTTTGCAACTTTCTCAGTCATTTTTTATGTACAGTATCATCTACTTCAAATAAAGAGTCTTGTATAGAACAAACTGTTCTGGCCACATAACCAGCCACTTTCAGATATTAACACCACTGAGTGCCAACACAGACCTGAGAGGTCTCTGTTTGATAGGATTTCTATAGTCCAGACAAGCAATTTATCCTGACAAACTGACAAGCTCCTCTGGGAAATAATAATATAGCCTCCACACAACTGCAGAGCATTGAAAATTATCAATCTCAGATAAACACAATCTTAATTAAGATCTGAGCTAATTAAAATCTGAGCTACTAGTCTATCATCAGCCCAAACATTTGAGGACATCAAAACTTTGCAAAGATATTACTTTGCATAAAAAAGTACATTCCATTGTTCATTTAACTAATGACTAGATGACAGGTCAATTCATTACTAGATTATTCACTAAAATATGATGGAAATTGAAATACAAAAGCAATATACGTACAGAACAAAGGAAGAACAGTGTTATCCAATGACAGTCACGCATCTTCTCATGCAGCTTTGCAAATGACAATGGTTATCAACACTGTTATCTAATCAAACAGACACTTCCATATGTGAGGCACGACAGCCATTTGTCTCTTTTGGCAATGTTCCCAATATGATCAGTCAGCTCCCAGATCAACTAGCTGCTACAAAAGGCATTTAGTCCACTCTAATGTTGTTTATGCTGATTAAAAAAATGTTAAATTGCAGTCATCATTTGACATTTGTCTACATCATTTGGATGAAGAGTGTTTTTAAAAAGTCAAGATGCTTGACAAATGGTATCCTATTACCCCAAAACATTCCTCCCTTAATACATTTACTGCTGGTGATGTGTGGGATCTAGTACATTTTTTGCACAAAACAGATTAATAAAGATCTGCTCCATTAGCATCCATAAAAATGTCTTTGTGCAAGACATAACCGTTTTCCTCAGTACATCCTGTCTGTGTTCATTCCTGCATTACTTTACTGATGTGATACTGCATATTCAACTCAAATGGAAGTTTATGTTGTAAAAACAAATAAACTCAACTGCACACACTATTTTGCAACCCCCCAAAATGCAAATGCAATGCAAATAAAAGAGGGTGAAAATAAATCAGATTCTTTCTTGCCCAATTAGTCAACTGAGATCAGCCAGTTTTACTGAGCCCAATCAGACAGTCACAGTCCAGTCATAATCTTCACAATCACAATCTAGGCTAATTAACACCATGACAGCTTCGGGTGCATGGACAGTCATGTCACGGCAGAGAGAAGAGAAAGAACAGAGAAGATGCGGGGTGGAAAAACCTTCAATATCACATGAAGCGAACAATATAGATAAGGTTTTCATGTGTACAGCTATGAGATGCCAGAGAAGAGCATTTCCCCTAGTGGATGAAATATAGATTAAAAATGTTTCAGAGTGTACATTAACTGATGATGGAGTAGGGAGAAGACTGCATGTCTGCTCTCTGAAACTAAGATAAGCCCGAGATCACAGCTCAAGGTGCCAAGAGAGAAAACTCTATAACAGTCACAGAGTCACAGCAACAAACAGTCTGTAGTTTGTCAAACTCATGTTAAGTCCAAGTTGTCAGATCTGTAGAGACTCAGCTTGTACGTGCAGTGTTTTATTTTGGCATCCTGTGGAGTATTCCACTGATTACAGGGCAACTCTGCGACACAATGGTGACTCACAGCTTCCTGTTGTCTGTCTGTAGCAGCCAGGAGAAGGTGAGAAACAACCGCTGAGAAAGAAAGGTGTTTTACTCTAACTGAAATAAGACCACAACAGCTCGCCATGTATCGTAGCAGTAGCAAGAGCTAGTCAGGTAAAGAAAAGGGATACAAGGAAGGAATCTCACCAGATGAAGCATGTCACAGATGGAGTCTGAGGAGCGCTTGCTGTGCTTGCTCCACTTCAGGACGGACATATCCAGGTGCAGATGGACAGTCAGTATCAGTTAAAGTGCCAGAAGGAAAAAGAATCCAGGTTTTGGAAAGAGTCAAGTCTACAATGTGTCTCTCAAACACATTTCTCAGCCCTTTTGTCTTCCCTCTGTTTAAAAAAAAGGAGAAGGTGCTGTGGTGCTTGTGATGAAGGATGAGTGAAGCTGCTCAGCCTCCTCCTCTCCGCCCACCAGCACTTGCAGCCTTCCAACTCCCTTTCTTTTCGCCTTCAGAGTCTGCTATAGTTATGTCACTGATATTCTGCTGTTCTCTCTTTCCCTCTCTCTCTCTCCTCTACAGGCTGGGTAAACTCACACACACAGTATAAGTGTGAAGATCTGGCCAACTCCAGCAGCATTGTAAATGTGTGTTGATAATCTTCCAGACTGGGGAGCGAGCAAAGGAGCAGGAGGGAAGGAGTCTCCTCCTCAAGGTTGCGGTAGAGTAGGATTGGCTGGGTGAGCCACACCGCAGCAGAATATAAATGCCGGATTTCAGGAATAGGGCGAGAGTGATGGGGAGAGGGGAGCTGCAGAAATGCAGGCTGCAGAGAAGGGTGAATACAAGAGCAACTGGTGTAGGAGAATTTACAGGGGATATGTTTAGACATGCGTTCATGAGCCTATAAACACCCTTGTTCAGATGAGTAAATGAAAAAATCCCTGCAGATATTATCACATATTTAGATGTCCTCTATACTGAGTAAACTGAAATAGGACTTAAAAATGAGTCTCATGACTTACTTTCCTGGTGTGTTGTAATTCTCTAGTTATTCATTTAACACCCTGACAAAAGGCACAGATTTGTATGTCCAGAGTGAAAATGGTAGCATATAGAAACTAACAATCTAGAGACTATTGTTTAAAACACAAAATGTCTTGCAAATGCACTCTCATACTTGTCTATTGAGCCTACAGTCACTGAACAAAATGATATGATTACCTTCTCTATGATGAAATTTTCACTATAGATAGTGAACTGTCGTAGCAAATGGTGAGTCTGGGAAAAAAGACCTGACAGCTAACCAGTGTGACCATCTAAATACCCCAGAACAAGTAAAGTAGGAGTAATGGAAACTATATTGTAAATAGCTTTTTTACAACAAGGTAGAAATGCTGCTGAAAAGTGAAGCTAATGCGGAAGTGCCTTAAACCTGCATATTTTCTAATGGTTAGCAGGGGTGACTCCACTGGTTTCTAATAGAGTCCGATTGCACTAGATTTAATGACAAAACAACCCTACTTCTCATCTGATTTGTATCTTCCAAAGCACAATATAAAAAGAAACTTTCTGCAAAGGCTAGATCATAGATTATCAGTCATTTTACTATACTGTATACTTTTTGGAAACAAAACTCCCAGCTTGTTGGTGTTCATGCGCATTTTCAATATAGGAAGATTTGTTGTAACAAGAAAATCAAGGAATCATGATGTACCCTATGGGGGCACTTGTCAAGCACGCCAAAAAGTTATGTTCTGTTATTAGTGAGCTTGTGGATCAATTCCAGACATCATTACTACATTTCGGACACAGAGACTTAAGTCTTCACTCATCTCTGTACTTTAGTGTAAGAGGTTGTACTCTGTGATTGTTACAACCCGTGAGGTCTGTGTGGGGTCTGTGTTGCTGTGGGCGTGTTTTTCTTTTTCTTTTGCAGGTGTGTTCCTTGCGTGATGCTGGGGTGATGCCGCACTGTGGCAAATTGGCGATTAGTGGGCCACTTAAGCAGAGCAAGGGGAATGCTCTGAGTCTCACTTTGCCCCAGCCAGCTCGTCTTAGTACTAACTTGTGTGTGCATTAGATTCCTGTGTGGAGAACTGTGTGTATCACTGTGTGGAGTAGCCTACTGTGTGTATCGCTGTGTGGAGTAGCCTACTGTGTGTATCGCTGTGTGGTTTACAGGAGTACGTGATCGGCAGCGTCTCACAGTCAACCTCGCCTCGAGGGAGTTATTATCGTGGCGTCTGTGAACGGCCGGTGTGGTGAGCAACGGGCAAGCTCCATGGACTTCCCCAGCGCGGTGGGAGCCGTGGAAACTGTGTGGCCTTGTGTTTTGTTGATTTGTCTGTTATAAGTATTACATCGTCTCTTGCGTTAACAGAGATCGCTTTTTGTTCATTAATCGCTTTTTTTTTTGTTTATTTAATAAATACATATTAACTCGTTACACGTTTTTGAGTCCTCCTTTAGTTTATCCACCCGGTTTATTTATCTTTTGTTCGTCCCACACCCCTAGACCAGACGTGGACGTAACAGTGATACTGAAAGTATTTGACAAAGGAAGCCTGTAACTCAATGATTTCTCTTCAGACATCTAGCCTCAAAGAGAGGATGGAGGAGGAGGAAGGAAAGAGGATCAGTAAACATTAAAAAGAAAAAGCTGAAAAAGGCACAACAGGACAAAACACCACCTTAACCACCACTAAGAGGAAATGCTCCACATACTTTTTTTCCTTTTTTGGTCCATGTCCTAAATCCATATCCTTATTTGCTTATATCCATACTATTATTATCAATTATTGCACAAGCAATTATCCAGCATTGGTACAATATTTGATTAATAGCTGCTCATTAAAGATGTTAATTGATGGGATTAAATAGAAAACAGATAAAACTACTACTCCACAATTTGAAGGGCAAGGGTAGGATATCAGTGATCCTTGGACTTACCATGTGAAATGGGGTAGTAATCAAGTGTTTTGATAAGAGAAACTAATCTACAAGAACATTACAGGAGCAGGACCTCCTTTGAGGTCAGCTCATTGCAGAAAAAAAGAACATTTCAAATGTATTGTTTTACTCTTGAGGCTCACGGTTTACTCTGCATAAGAAGAATTAGTCATCTTGTTAACCAAAGCAAGTCAATGGTAAAATAATCACATGTAGGAGTTTGAGATGTTTTCTTATTTACTTTTTTGCAAATACTGCTCTGATTGATTTATTTTGTTATGTGTCTGAATGTTAATTTAAAGTTAAAATGAATACACTTCTATTCATTACCTGATCCTAATCACTATGCATAAATAAGCAATTTGAATGCAACAGCAAAGTGACGGATGGGTCTTTAAGATTGCCTTCAAAGAGGATTGCCTCAAGTTTCTAATGCATAAGAAGTTTCATTCAGCAATGTAGGCATATATTAATAAGATATTATTAGAAACCTGATGTACAGAAGTATGGGGTTAACACTTTGGATAGTATAAATACGGACAATGCTCTGCTTTCCTGAACAAGAAAGGTAAAATGAGCCACTGATGGTGAACAGATGGTGCCTCAAACTGGTGAAGGAAACTGTTATGATGTACTCTTTTCATAGTAACACAGAGCTGAGGGTGATGCTGTGAAGGACAAAGACAGGAAACAAGGCACATCA
This sequence comes from Lepomis macrochirus, assembly GCA_024633595.2. Classification (NCBI taxonomy): domain Eukaryota; kingdom Metazoa; phylum Chordata; class Actinopteri; order Centrarchiformes; family Centrarchidae; genus Lepomis; species Lepomis macrochirus. The sequence goes on from JALXJV020000009.1 coordinate 9,066,853, forward strand.
TTTCAAAGATGTGCTGTCAGATGTTTTCTGTAGGGATACTCCACAAAAGAATAATCAGACAAGGCTCTTACCTTTCTGGACTCATCAAACTGACTGAAGATCTCAGAGTCGTCTTCCAAGCTGTCTCCTGAGCTCTCGAGCAACAGCCCAACCCCATCGTCCAGGATCTCCTCTACAACAAACAAAACAGTACTTAATGAAACACTGTACAGGATGTTTTTGACAAAATGTATTTTCACAAACACTGTAAAGTACATGAGAAACACTGTCCTTACTTTGTAATTTTTAGTAAGATTCAAGACCTTTATGTAAAACAGGCCAACCTCATCAAACTTACCCACAAAGTGGGGCTGTGAGACACTGCTGAAAGCACCTTTCCTCACTAATTAAGGCCCTGTAGATTTACTATGTTTGCACAGATGAAACTGGTGTGACCAAGGACAATAGTGAGAAATGTTATTTGCTAGCAAGGATAGAAGATTTTGCATTTACATTTCTAGTATTTTTTTTATCCTTTGGTATAAAGTGATTACAGGCCAGCTAGATATGGGCATACTGTGAGCAATCGATGCTCACAGTATGCTTATGTAGTACTGATGAGTTTTGAAGTTAAACTTTTAATTAACCTCTGCTAATTAGACATGTGAATGTACCAAGTGGTTTGATTTTGCTTTGAATTAATAAGGAAAACAGATATTAAAAGCGACTGGATTTGCATGTAAGGCGGTACTTGATGGTGCTTCTCACCTTGACTCTGGGAGAAAATGTCTGTGTAGAGATCTTCCTCTGCATCTGAGCGGCGTGGCGGCAGGTAGCAGAGCTGACGCCGTTCCACAGAAGGCAGGGTGTTGACTGTCAAAGCCAGCGAGGCTTGAGCGAAAGCCGCCTTCATATCTGAGAAGTTGAGACTGTGAGAGTCTTTTCCGTTGAGCTGAAGAATTTCATCCCCTGCATTTAGACCTGCAAAGTAGGAACACCACCAGCTTTGATTCAATTTACTGCCTGTCGTGCCTCCATGCACTAAAAAAAACAAAACAGCATGTGCTTTCACAAATATGTGGTGGTAATGACAGTCTCTCATTTTCAGCATTGATTAACTGATCATTTAAATCCTAATTAAGATGACAAGATGCTATTGTAAATACTTTGAAAACCATTATTAGCAGTCAGATTCATTGTCTTTCTTTGCCTTTTAGACCCACAAGCATGACCCACTTCTCTATACCCTGTGAAGTGTCAGCTTCTGAAACAGTCCACCATCTCACTTTCTGCAGCAGTGCATCACTGCATGTGCTCTATCTGCACTATGACCAACTCCAGCATGATACTTTGATAACACTCAACCCTGCAGCCTAACTTCGTAGCAGGGTTACCAATGTGAAGCAGCTGTGGTGAGGTGTCGTACTCTGCATAGTCCTTCACAAAGGCCAGTGAGAGGCAGTGTGGTTATGATTATAGTAATCAACACCCTTGAGAACTGCTGTGTTCTCTAAAACCGTCCCTGCCTATTGAAAAACATTTGCTAATGTATTTCTAAAGAGAAGCAGTAAAAATGTTTGACCTCGATGTGAGAAAAATGCTATGTTTTGAAAACATGTAAAAGAACAGAAAAACGACTAATGCACCCCAGATTATTTCACTTGTTTCTCTAGCTGTAAGTCATCAGTTCATTTAATGGAAATGAAGGGTAATGAACCTTTGGCGAAGGCTAATCCACCGGCCTTCACATCAGTGATGTAAAGCTGCTGTACTCCGTCCTCCTCCACAACAGAAATGGAGAAACCTGGAGGAGGAAAAGGAGAGGCAGAGAGGTGAGACAAGGAGAGAGACAGAGAGAAAGAGAAGGGGGACTCTTATATAAAAGACATCAGAGGGATTTGTGCATTACAAATGGGGAAAAAAACAGGTCATGTATAGGTCAAAGCAATTATTAAGCTCAAAACAACAGTACCACATATGAAATCCTTGACATTGACTTCATTACAGTGATCTTAACTGAAAGCAAAAATCATAATCGTGAATCTAACAAATTACATTGGATCATTTAAGTGGTTCCTACCGTAACCAATCATGCAGGATTCATCTCTGTCAAACTGGATTACTTTCGTTATTTTGGAGCAGAGCTCAATTTCTTTGTAAAGCTGTGAAGAACAAAAAGAAGTTATTATATAAATCATGAAACAACAGCCTACTTTATTCATATTCTGGTGGGTGGGTTACTGACAGCACGGAAAGAGACACTTCATTTTCTGTATTGCAGACAAAGCAGCTCTAACAGAGTCTTTATGCAAGATAGTCTAGGACATGTCAAGATTACATGATATTAAAACAAAGGTCACTACAGATATTGTTTATTAAGGCTCTCTATTAATAGATTTATGTTTCGGTGCATGGTTCTCCCAAGCAGGTAGTTCTCCGGAGAAAACATGAAATCGAATGGCTAAAAATACAAAACCTATTAATAATGATAATAAGATGTTCTTTATCATGCTCACACTTTATTTCAATGCCATTTCTAGGCTTTCCTTAAATCTTGTTTTGGACCTTTACAATGTTGAAAAGTCTCAGGGAGAAGGAAGGATAAGATTATGTTTAAGCAGGTAGTTACATACCAAGTCGCAAACATCCTCTTCTGGTTTGGGAATATAGAATTGCACTTGGTTTTCGATAAGGAATTTGAGTCTCAAGTAGAGCTTAGTGGGATCGAGCTGGTGAGCCTGTGGGATGGGAGCAAAAAGACAGATGATTGGTTGTTTGGTACCATAAACTTGACAGCAGCAGTCATTTATCAGTGACAAATTTTCATTAATAAATAGAGATAGATCGATTGATTCAAGTCTCATTTTTCTGACTTTGCAATATAGACTGATTTTATGGAGATGCCAGGCAGTGGCTTTCATTTCCAAAGGGGTTTGCATGTGTTTCCAAGTGGCTTTACATCATTGCCATCCAAACATCACTGGAGTTAAATGTGAACTGTGGGTCAGGTCATTTGAGGCTGGGCGTTGTTACCTTGCAGATGGTTTCCAGAACACATAGTGCAGACTCCCCTGGCTGAATAATGGTTAGCACTGGCTGGTCATTTGGCAGACACACCCAGGATGGGGTGAGGTGGTTAGGGACCCAGATGTCACTTTCCGTGCTGGGCCGTGGAAGGCTTTTCACAGTTCCATCCTCACTTTTCTTTGAACAGAGTTATCTACTTTAGTACATACTAATTTTACAATGTAAACATGTTTTACTACAAAGTTTGATTTAAACATAATTTCACTTTGTGGTTTTAATCATTCCGCAAAGTTTTTCAATTCTTTTACCAGTACTAAATGGCTATCATCAGTACACCCACAGAGCAGTAGCAATAATTTTTTCAAGAACTATAATACATTACTGTACATTTGCTTGAAAGGAATGTACAAAAAAGTACAACCTCTAATGTGCCTGAATAGCCATTATAGTTATAACCTCTGAGCTTCTCTCTGCTCTGTTGTTTGCTCAGGATACAAAGAGGGTTAATATTTTACGGATATCAGTGCTGGCTTAAGATTTATTTGAGAAAGTTCCCACTCATGTTAGAGCTACACTTCACTGTCAAGTTTGTGCAAAAAGAATGATTCCTCCTTACTGTGTGTTCCTTGGCAGGATCAACATATATGCCATCTACAGGCTTTTTCACTGGCTCTTCACCATCAGCAAAGACCTGCTGGGACAAAGAGAAGGTCAAGTGGTCATAACTTAAGCAGAACTGTGGAGGATAAATGCTTGAGGCAAAGGTTAAAAGAAAGCTTTGTGTTGCCAAGGCAGTTCTATTGATTGCTTTTAAAACAACTGTAAAATCTTGCAGACCTGGTTGATACTGGGATGGGCTTTTGTTTTTTTCTTTGAGGTAGTGTCCAGACCCCAGAGAGAGGAGAACCTGCTCTTGCGCTTGCTGCAGGAACGAGACATGGCCTGTGTACGCCGTCTCACTCCGCTCTCTGTGCGAGCTGCCACCTGCAAAAACATAACAATTCAGTCAGGGCTCAAACATACCAAATGAGACAGTAGATAATCAGTTTGACCTCATGTCACATCACATTTGTGTATGGCAAACAGAAATTCTTTCTTTATACAGCATGTTCTAAATAACATGAGAGTCCAATCTGGGAGGTGGGGGCATAATAAACAAGCCAATAAAGAAACAACCTTTAGAGCACACAAGAAATAAAGTAATAGTATTTTATAAAAATATCAGCACATGACAAGTAAAATTAGAAGTATATTTGCCAACAGTACAGTAAAAGAAATGACGATCAAGAAGCATTTTACCAAACAGTTGCTGGAAATAAGAACTTGTTCTTAACTGATTTATCTTGCTAAATAAGAATGAAGAAAGGGGGTCACATGGGTATCTGTGTGATAAATAGTTAACATATGATAGAGATGTCATGTCTTTCACACACCTGTGCTTTTATACAACCTGACATATCTAGGGCACTCCTTCGTGAAGAAGCAAGAGTAAAATGCTGAATAAGGCATTAAAAAGCACTGTACATGTAGGAGCAAGCATGCTCTAAACTTAACCCAGGCACTCGTTCTGTCTCTTTTTGTTCTGTCAACTTTTCTCAGCCCTTTTTGGACATGGTGCTGATATGGGCATTTATGGAAGTAGAGTTGAGCAAATTACAGAGGAGTCAAATAGCAGTGAAGATAAAAAAGAGGAGTAGAGAGCTGTTAGAAAGTGTTCTTTGTTAGATATCCCACCATGCTATATTGCAGCTCAAACACCCACCTGCTCCACAGCACTGCGTTGGTGGTGAAGGAAGTAAAAGTACCTCACTGATCTGCAAACATGTCTATAAAAATCAAATGGACTACTACCAGTGCTTTTAGCTGTGGAGTACATAACCTCAGTGCAGCAGTGGGAGGCCAAATCTGAACAAACACCTCCCAAACGGGTGCCCTGTATGTGACCCAGGCTCCAAAATAGCAGTCATCGTGGAAAAACATGGTTTGACACTACGCATTTAAGTTTCTGGAATCAATCCTCTTGCGGGGAGAGTCACCAGGTGTACTCAGTGATTACAATGTGTATTTTGAGGGAGATAGAGTTTTTTGCTCTGCTTACAATCTAAGGCACTTATAAATATACAGGCAGTATTTGGGATAGTACTATTTAAAGAGGTCAACCCACAACTGAAAGGTTACAGGTTTGATCCCCGTAACAGTTACAGCTTGTGTTGCTGACTTCTATATATACTTGAGCAAGACATTCGTCCCTCAAATATTCACTAATTTCAAGTCACATTTGGGAAGGCTCTAGCTAAAAGCAGAAAAATGTAATGTTATATATAAGCGTATCATGACAATGCTTCATAAAAAAGATTAAATAAAATTTTATTCAATAAACATGAAAAACAAAGAGGTGATATTTACCAGTGCATGAAAGGAAGACACAGAGAATATACCCAGTCGGCCCATTGCCAGCTTGGTGGGGCGAGAGGCAAAGGCCAGGAGGCGTTTGGGGTTGGGCAGCTCTCCTCCCTGCAGGCTGGCCAGGTAGCACCTGAAGCGGAATAGATCCATGTGAAACTGCTCCAGGTTTTGCTCCCACAGGAAGATCTGCATAGTGAGAGGGACACAATAATGCATCCAGTTAATTGTTCATCAAGACTCTCGTTTGTCAAATTCAGACTAAGATGGAGCATCTTTTCTCTCCCTCAGAAGCTCTGTTACCAGGTTTTCTGTTTTCTGCTTTGCCAACCTGCTCCTAATGGTTTGATATTTACTGGGGCAGTAGAGCAGGACATTGTGATTATTCACTGGGCCATGCCCCTTGCAGTCACGGTCCTGCACTGGTGTTTGGAAGAGGCAGCCAGTGCCATGGCGGAGGGCTCTGTTTCACTGCCAAGTAGCCCATAGACAAGAAAGAAACAATACTGCACATTCCACTGGCACATAGAGGCTGGGAGCGCTTCAGCTTTCTAAGGAGCAGACCTATATTCATTCAGCTCTGCACAATGTGAAACCTGACACTGCCAAACAGAACCGCTCCAACCAGTCACTGCCTAACTGACCAAACAAAGGCCATTTGATCTCCCTTCTCTGTAAACAGACCTATTAAAGACAATATGAGCTTTGCAATTAATCGAGAGAATGGCAGGCTATCAACTGGTGCCAGCTGCATACCGTCTTAAAAAAAACAAAAAGCAATCTGGTTGCCGATAGGTGTCACTGAGAAATCACTGAGATCTGTTTCTTAATCCCCTCACGCCCCTCCCTGCTTCTCTTGCCATCTCACGCTTCTTGCATCAGAACAACTTTAGGATACTGATACTGAAATATCTACTAACACTAGGGTTGGAAACATCGGGATGGACGATGGCATCAGGTACGCGCTCGCGCACGGGGGGGGTAGTTGTCGCGTTCGCCTTACGTTATATGTACATGTGTTACCTCGCACAGACTTCACTTGGTTAGAAACTTGGTAGGCAATGACGTTACGTTAAGTCGCGGTGGATATTTTACAAGCAGGGAGCAGGTAAAACGCTGAACACACGGTGCAGATGTTCGTTTCGGTTGTTTGATAGGCTGCGTCATTAACAAGTCCACAAGCGCCGTCATAACAGATCGCGGGAGGAAAATGCGGATAAGACGAGTTCTGTGTCTTTTAGTGTTAGGGTTAGACTAAAACGTGCTGCTGATGGAGGAAGTGGAGTAGATGGGCTGGGGGAGACAGAGAGGCCTGTGTGTTTACCTGAGATGTAGGTTTCTTGTGTATCTGAGTATGGGGAGAAGATAATCCTGAGGAAGGTCCGAAGCATATTTAAAATGTATAATAAAAACCTGCTGGTTTAATGTGAAAAATATAGCTTTTTTGCCAGGGAGTGGGGATTTTACAATCAGGATGTCTGCTCTACCATCGCCCATCTGTCAGCCATCGCCGATGGACGATGGCATCGTCTATCAGCCCCACCCTAACTTACACTGAACAAAATTATAAATGCAACACCTATGTTAAGGCCCCCATTCATCATGAGATGAACTCTAAGAAAATCTAAGACTTTCTCTATGTACACAAAAGGCCTATTTCTCTCAAATATTCACAAATCTGTCAAAATCTGTTAGTGAGCACTTCTTCTTTACCAACATAATCCATCTACCTCACAAGTGTGACATATTAAGATGCTAATCAGACAGCACGGGTATTACACAGGTGCGCCTTAGGCTGGCCACAATAAAAGGCCACAAACTGTCAGGAACCATCTCAGATAAACTCATCTGCATGCTTGTCATCCTCATCGGGGTCTCGACCTGATTGCAACTTGGCACAGCCATTGAAGAGGAGTGGACCAACATTCACTGGCCACAATCAACAATTTGATTGACTCTATGCGAAGGAGACGTGTTGCACTGCGTGAGGCAAATGGTGGTCACACCAGATACTGACTGGTTTCCGGCCAGTGAAACCGGACATCTTCGAGTGGCCTTTTATTGTGGCCAGCTTAAGACACACCTGTGCAATACCCATGCTGTCAGATCAGCATCTTGTTCTTGTGAACAATATTTGAGAGAAATAGGCCTTTTGTGTACATAGGGGCAAAACCAAAAGTGTTATATTTTTGTTCAGTGTACATGTGATAGCTGTAATTAAGCTGCATGAATATGTTGTATAAAAGAGATGTATAAAAGTGTCACTACAGGCGCGGACAAATAGGACCATCTTGATGCTATAGTAGTTTGCTTGTTAAGTGATGTTAAAAGTTCATCATGGAGCAGATCTCCTACTCTTCAAGGTCTATCTGTAGTGTCAGCAGTCTGAAAGAGCAACAGGAGGTCGATGGCAAATGAAATACTACATGTTTTTCTGCAACTTTACTAAATCAGGAAATACCGTTCTTGTGAAGTTGCTCTTCAGATCAGAAAAGTTAAATAGGTAAATAAGTTGGTTTCCACTGAAACTGTGACTGCTGTGGAGAAATTGCCCCGTTGCATGCAGGACATTCATACTTAATTGGATTACAATTAAGTAATCTGCCCCATTAATAAAATCCAAACTAATTCAAATGTATTCTAGCTCCATATGTTGGTTTCACAATTAAGGCAGCTGCGCTGTTCAATTTAGTGCCCCACCTCCACACACACGCAGTTTGACAGACACAGGTAAAGTTCTTGACAAATTTAATGTTTGTATCTTCTCAGAATAATTTGTTTTTATAAAAAGGTTAAATATGGAACAGAAAAAGGAAAATGTAATCTGCATTTACAAGATTGCAACAAAATAAATCACTCTTAAACTCCCGAGACGTGTGCTTGGTATTCCTTGACTTCCTCAGACACCCAATAAAGTTTCTCTTCCAGTCAGGATACTTCTGAAATTCTGTGAGAGACACTACGGCAATGGTGACAAAGGAGAATAAAACCTACTTGATCCAGGATTGTCTTCCTCTTCTTGGTGTCAGTAACAGCAGACAGCTGCATGTCTCCCATCTTCTTCATCTTCTCGTCCATGTCTATCTTCTGCTCCAGCTTCTTGATCTCTGCACGAAGAAGGCGCACCGTGTCCTCTCTGTGGTGCTGGCGGGCGACAGCAGTAGCACATGCCGAGTGAATGGCCGTGATCCAGTTTTCCAGCTCTGTCTGACTGCAGGTCTGCGTGGAAACAGACAGCAAAAGGTCAGGGATTAAACAACAAACCAGCTCCTTGACATTCAAAATAAAAAGCTCTTTATTTGCTTCTCCTATGTTGATTCACTGCTAATAATAATGGCAAGTCAGGCTTTAAAAGAGCATGAAAGGAAAGAAAACAGTACATACAAGTCAAGGTAACGCTTGCCTAAGAAAATTTGCACCTATTCATAGACCAGATGACATTTAAGCATTCTCTTACCTGAAATAGAAAAGCATCTCCCAGGGAGTTACTCAGACAGAACACAAAGTCCTTTTTTGGATGCTCTGGTACAGCCTGGACAATACTGTTCTCTACCCAGATGGCATGCTTGGGAACACTGTTGTTGTCGATCCCTGAGCGGCCATCAGTCTCATAGAAGAACAGAGTGCAACCTGGAAATCCAAAACAATATATTTATTACTTGACAGCACAGATGCTTGCAGGCCTCAATCAATTAGAAAGAAACATATTGCAGATTTTTTTTTTTTTTTAAATCTAGATTTGCTCAAGCAATTTTATTCTGCTCTCCAGTGGCCAACGTTAAGAAGTGCAGCATGGTTGACTTATCAGTGAGAAAAGGCATCATGATCATTAGATCATTAGATGCTCATTTGATTTAAAGCCCAGTCAAGTCGCATAAAATGTGATAACAAGGTATGCCTCACGCTTGAATTAAAGCTTTATTTACTGAGCTTGGTTGAAGTTAGAGTAAGTATTTCTGCACATCAAAGGTATCCTGAGTTGTATACATACTGAAATTATGGAATAAAGTGTAAATGTTATTGACACATTGAGGGCATGACAAACCTTTCAGGGAAACCCAGTAACTCTTCCACTTTCGCCTCGTGGCAGACTCCACTTTCTTGTTCTTCTTGTGTACAAGGAAGTTTTTGACGGCAAGCCTGCCAGCTTTGCGCACCATTCCCTGGGTGACACTGAGCAATGGGTCAGACTGGTAGGCGGAGCTCATAGTGCTCTGCTCGTCACTCAGGGCAGACCCTGCCTCCTCCAAGCTCTCTGTCTGGCAGGAGCTCATCTCCAGTTCCTGACGGAAGTTCTCATATACACCCTGTACACACTCACTGGCCCCACCGCCGCTGCTGCCGCTGTCACTGCCAGCAAACATACTCCTGCCAGCCGTAGAGCACACGGAGAAGGAGGCTGACATCGTCTTGTAGCGTCGGGACTGGTGCTCTGCTTCTGCTGTCACCCCGTCGATGCCACTATCCTCGTACTCACTGCCCTCCCCGGCTGTGACATCCTGCGTTGTGGCAGAGGCACAATACAGGTGAGATGGTATGGCACCCACATTTTCTTCATCACTAAGAAGGAAGCAGTCAACAATTCCTACCCTGACTGACAACTAAGCTTTCTTTTTTAGATACAGGAGAGAGCCATTCTTCTAAAGCAAACATGTTCCAAAAACTGTGACTACAAAGGCCTTACAAGAGTCCATGGTTTGCTGAATCCTGAGGTTCTGCTCTAAATCAATTACTCTCAGCAAAGCCACTGCTGTTCTTTTAGTACAGCTTGCCCTCCTTGTGGCACTGCAGGGTCTGCCCTCTCCTACCCACATGGCCAAAGGCTTCTGGGAGATGAAGGGGGTTACACCGAGCTTGGTATCTCCATCTGGTCACATGACCCAATCATGTGCTTCAGAGCTCCATTCACTAGGGCTGATGGTGCCCCGCAGTGACAGGGCCACCATACACATTTTACTGTTACACTCTTCCACAGGCCTCCCCTCATTATCATAACAAAAGGCCGAGGTATTTCAAACAGGGAGTGACTTTAAACTCTGCATGCCCCTCCCCCCTCCTGTCATCACAGTCTCCTCTCCCAAGAAAAAGAACAGTTTCATCAGGAAACGACACATTGCTTCCCTGACATAAGCTTTCTTTTTACACTTAATCTGTTTTAGCAGCTTATCTGTGAGGTGAATGCAGCAGAGAAAACACTCAGAAACAATGGGGAGGGGGGCTGTGTAATTGGTGATGCCGCCAAACTACATTAAGATTCTGCACAGCTTTTCACAGCTTTTTAAGAGAGTATCAGACATGAAGGCACGCATTACATTTTCATGGATGGAGGAAATGATTTTTTCTGTTTTCTATGAATTGTGCAATATTTTTATTGAGAGTATTTGAGCCAAATTAGTGGTGTAAAAGATCATCGCAATGTGAAATTGCTCTGCAGCTTACCTGTATAGTCTGTGCCCTCCTGCCCTGCATACTGGCACACATGGCAGCTTGGTGACTGGTCAGGCCTTCGGACAGGCAGTGGGAACGCCGGCAGGGGAGGGTGTAAGCACCGTAGGTGTTCCCATCCTCCTCTGATGGGGAGAGCATCTTATCATCCTCACCCTCCCTGATAGCCCTGTTGGTGTCATGCCACTTGGCATACCGGCGTTGAGGTTGCTGGCGGGCAGGGTTCTTCTGGCTATACAACTCATCAAGGGAGTTTGCTCTGTCAGCGGAGTCTGTGGGGCTGGACTGCAGGTGGCCTTCACAGTCAGTAAAGTCCCTTTCGTTGGCTGCGTCTATGATCTCCTCTGTGCTGGTTAGGTGCTCTTGGCTGAGGTCAGACAGGGAGAACTCCAGGCTGTCATCTCGCCACATGTCTGCAGACTTAGACCTCTTCTTCTTGTAGCTGACAGTCTCCTTGGAGCCGTCCTGAGTTTTCTGGAGGTATTTTACCTCCCCCGTGTACACATCTTCATCCTGCACCTCTTCTGCAGTGGGGCCAGGTAGGGTTATATGCATTGTATTCATGTGCACAGAGGGATTGGCTAGGTCATTGTGAAAGGACACAGGCCGCAGGTTCATGGCCACACGGTCCACCCAAATGGGGCTTCCAAAGTCTGGGAGTATATTCGTCTCATTGAAGGGCTCCAGGCCATTGTCAGCCAGGGATTGTGGGATACTGGGGGTGCTACTTGAGCGTGTGCTCGTCTCAGAGTTCCTGTGCTCTATTTTCCCCGATGAAGCATGTCGAGAGCGCCTGGACTGCTTGTTGGAGATGCGAAGAGACCGAGACATGTGCTTACGTGACAAATAGCCATGTTCGTTACCATAGAGAGCATGGTCCCCATTCTGGCTCTCGACATTTCCCATGATTCAGAGGCTAAATGGAAGAGGAAATACAGCTTAAATAATCTCCAAAAGAACATAAACCAGTACAGAAACATAAAGTTTATTTAACAGAAATGTTTTAGACATCAAATGACAGAATTGTGTCTGAATTAGCCTACCTGCAGGATCAGAATGATTTTTCTGACATTTTGTTTGTCACTGGATCTTCAGACAGTTTGTTTTTTCAGCTGCTACGATCCACAAAGCTCTGAAAAGAGATATCCCAATGAGAAATCATTTTAATTTTGTTCCACATGTGCTTTTAATTATGTGTGCTATAAGGCCAACCCTGCATAGTCAAAGGTTCGATAATGCTGCTTCACTGCTGTTGTGCCAAGTTGCCCGCACCTCGCGGGACATTCTGATCATTTATCACCATTGATCAACCACATAAAGAATATTATATTGCTTTTAAATAGTACTTGAAATAAACCTGCGAGGATGCATGCAGTTGTCGGCCGCACAGCACGCGAGCAAAACTCTGCACAAGACCAGTGAATGGCAGGCAAGCACAGCTGAGAGGAAATGATCAACAATAAGCCTCAGTTTATCTGTAACGTTACATGTACAGTGTAAGTTACAGTGAATAATGAACAGAGACTGCAGTTCTGCAGCTTCTACACACATTATTCTACTATCAGTCGTCTATTGGCAAGACTTGACAATTTTGATTCCACTATATAAATCATTAGTTGGGGACAGCCCTAGTGTGCTATAATTATTATTTGTCCACAGTAACCTTTCTTTGTCTGTTATTGTCATGAAAATATACAAAGTTAAGGCCTGCATACATTGACAGAGCATAATCCATGGGACAAAACTTTATGCAAAGCAAGTTTGAGCATTCATCAACTTGAACCAAGATGAAGATTTAAGAAACTACCAAAAAAATCACTGCATGATCACTGGCCCAAGCGTGTATGATGGAACACATCATTAGTGTTCAATTATTGAATGAGCTTGTAATTGAATCACACAGTTTTTTGTACCCTATTCCAACTTATATACCAACTCCTTATTTGATATTACAAAGTAACATGAATATGTCTCTCATGGGCAGAAAAAGAATTTGTGGAGTTGATTAAATGTAACTAGATCCTGGCCCATTGTGTTGTTTCTTCACAAGTCACATTATGTTTTCGCCATTATGTACATTTGGACTCCTACCAGCCTGCTCAAAAAAGTCCTGTTCAATGCCTGGGACCATCAACAGATGGGAAAGCTTAACTGACCACGATCCAGCTGTTGTTCCTCCTGATATGCGCTCCCCTCTTTTTAGGACAGACCCTTTGGGGTGGTGCAGTGTTTTTGCGTGTATATGCGTGAGTGGGAGCACAACCCTCTGCTGCTACATGCACTCAGGCTTACTGTGAAGCGGGGCGTTACGTAATTTGTAGCTGACCCCATTTTTCTACCTTATGTTACCCCCTTTCCCCTCTTCATTCTGCTTACTCATCATCTCTCACTAATACTGCAATGCAGAATGTTTGATGTTGATGGAAGTCCATTCATTTCCCTTGTAACCCTGCAGTTTATTGCCTGTTTCACTCAATCCTATTTGGTAGAGGAAAAGAACAGAAAATGAAGAGGGACGGACCTATGTAATGCTACTGCATTCAGTACAGTGAGCGAGATTTCACTAAGGGGCACAACGTGCTTACAAAATGCTAGCACAGACATTACACCAAGGGCTACTTCTAGGCTTATGTGTACCCTTTCCCACACAGTACCCTTTAATATTTCATGTGTGTAAGTTGAAAGTTTAATGTTTCTGCATCATCCCTGGAGAGAAACAAAATGTCCATTGTGTCTTAGCCCTGATCACCACATAGGCCAACAGGGCTTCATAAAACTATAAATACAATCATATAAAGCTGTACGAGAATTTCTTACATAGGTCTAACAGTCAGTATTTATGGAGGAAGTTTCTGCTATTTATAGGGCTATGTTGCTGTGCTGAATTTGCTAATGTTCTCAGTGGTTTCAATGTTAATGTGATGTGAAGTTGGCCAGAAATTAAGTAGGCTGTTGCAAGAAGAGATGCTGGGCTTAAATAGCAGAATATGTTGTTTCCCTGGTCTGTACAGTTAAGGCAACTCACTGTGCAGTGACATTGGATTTTAGCACAACCTAATTTGGTAATTTGGTAACTTCATACGCCAAAATAATCAAAACCTTTTTTTGATAATTGAAAAAGCTGTTTAATTCTGAAATACTGTTGAAGTGCAAAAAACATCATATTAATGTGACTATACTTTGCCGGTCCTTTACTTTTGTCTCACATCGGTAGTTCCATTTAGATTTTTTTTTCTTTTTTTTTAAGGCAGAGGCAAGACTTAAAATCTCAGAAAGCTACTTTTCCTCTTTCAAAGAGATAAAAGAACACTTATTCCCTCTGAACACAAATAGTTTAGAGGCTAACCTGGAGAAGCTCTAAATGTATTTATTTTTCACAAATGAATAAGCATGCATGGTCCAAATTTTGAAATACAGGGATATGATGTTTCACTGCATTTGAGTTACCAGAATATCTGAATGCAAGATTAAAATGGCCTCAATTCCCCAGCACTATATTCTCTAAAGCTGCAATGCTGCTGGTGCACAGAATCCATCAGCAGCTCGTTATTAATACATGAAGAAGAAATGCCAGGGTTGGAAAATATGTTCTAGAGCACCAGATCCTCAGGAACAGACAGTAGGTTCTTCCAGAAATACCTGCTAACACAAATTAGTAAGTTAGAGTCCCTGTCTCTAGTTTCTTCACAATTGTCCTTTATGCACAACTAAATAAGCACAAGGAAATCAACAATTAGATTGGAAAATGTGGCAGTGTGACAGAGTGGGGAGTATATAGGTCATTTTCCATCAGGCTGCATAGAAGCATATCACAGCAGAAGTCGCAGGATTCATCCATTACAAGCCCTTAATGAAATACATAACCACAGGAGATTCCAGCCACCCACAATCACAACGAAGAATGGTGTTATTGTGACTCAAGATTAGCAACACAACAGCTTCAGGAAAAAAGCACAGAAATTCACCATAGTAAATACCACTTGGGAAATCATAAACAGTCAGTACATGACAAGTATCAGAGTATTAAATGTGCAGCTGATGTACAAATATCCAATTTGTATTGTCACTATCCAGTGTGTTACAAAGAAAATGCTAAATGTCTTATATACCATACAATGTATATGTCAGCCTTTTCTTTGTTCACAATTCTGCATATTTATTATCCACCCTATCAGCCATCCCATGTCGGGTTATAAAATTATTAGCTACTGTTGGAGTATGGTTAATATTTCTTCTATTCTCACGATATTACAAATTGGCCCAGGTAAATGTTATTTAAACATAAAGGAGGTTTTAAGTTTTGTCTTGTCCCCAGTTTCCAAAATCTGAAATTTATGGTAAGAAAGTCTTAACAAAATACTATTGAGAATATATCTTTAATATCTGCTTGACAGTATTGGAACATAAATGTCACACATTATGCCAGAACCACTCCATTTCACAACAATATCAATGCTATCTGAAACTGTTTTGGGAGAGTCCTGCATATTTCCATTCCATGTTCTGTGGAATTTTGTAATCCCTGAAATATGTGACAAGTAGATTTTTTGTCATTAAAGACCACTTTAAAGCCAAGCTTATATTTGACAAATACTTGGGCCTGTTTGAACAGGAACACAGAAAAACTGTCCTAACCACCACCTGCTCCTATAGATCCCCAGGGACAAAAATGTCAAGTTGTTTGTATCATTTGAGGAAAAGAGTAATTCTTGCCCCATGGCCAAAATCTGACTTACAGAATTTCAAAACATGGTAGAACATACTGACGGTGTGTAACACCTGGTCACACATTCCTATACTCATGAGCTCAATGTAGAAAAAAATGCAATACTGTAATACACACTTGTGCTTCCAAACAAATCTGAAGAGAACAGTAAAGATATAGCATAACCCATTGAGATCAGCACATCACATAAAGTCAACAGCAAAAGATACAAACACAAACTGGGCTTAATTTGGACACAATCTGATTTTCACTATATGTTGCTCAGACTCTTGAAAACACGTTCCTGTCGTTTAACCTAACTACACTTGTGAAAGGCAAGAATGCACTGGGCCGACTAGTTACAAGCTCCAACACAAAACCCTGTAATCTGAACACTAAAGTCTCTAGAGATAATAACACAGGTAGTTGTATGGAGGAGGAGGGGAGGAGTTTACCACTGAAAGACTGCACTCAAGAGGGCTCACATTTCCCCACTGATATAGTCATATACTTTTGTGCAAATGGACGTACCAAACAGCAATCTCTTGTTCTGCTCCCAAGTGTGCTCAACTGTATCTAAGAGTCTGTCAGGCCAGAGAGAAATTTAGCATCAACAAAGCTTGCATCCTCTTTCAAATGTTTCGCATCGATGAGAAACATCTGTATAAGAGTTGTATTTATTTGGGATGTTAATGAATAAAACAAGTACTTCCTCCACTCTTAATTTAATAGCTCAACTGAAAACTATATACCGTTGTCATGTAGCCAAAGAGTATTTTTCTGACTTGAATCTGTAGCCCTAGAAACCCTGAATAGCAGCCAGCTGGAAAATGGGGCTTTCAGTGATAATGAAAGCTGCAAACTTGTCTTGGAATAGCTTTGTGCCAAGTTGTGGCACAGACTGTACCATGAAGGAACCGGTTAGCCAGCGTTTGGCTCATCTAGCCAATATTTATACAGCCTTATTCAAAATTATCTGTAGAAAATACAACAACTAGAAAAAATGAACAGGTAAAGTCATATTACTCTGAATAATTCTACTGCCATTTGTTGCAGATACAGCAACTCTGGCAACAACAATTGCATTAATGTATTAGCAGATGAAGTGACATAAAAAGATGTGTGAACATCAACAACAACAAAAAAAGATAACAATAAGCAGAACCACGGAGTCATTTTTCTTTGCTGCAGAATGAATTTCATGTTTCAGAGGATGGCAGCAAATGCTGCTGCTTTGTGTAACCTGTCTGACCCCGTTATGAGAGGCTCAGGTGGTTGGAGAGCAGCTTTTAGAAGTGTGCCAGCATATAAGCAGAATAATGGCTGACAGTAAAGCTGGTGTGAGACCTGGCGAGGGAGCGGCAACGATAAAAGGTAGAGGTAGATGCTGTAGGTTGATTGGAAATTTGTTATACAAATTAATGCTTTTTTCTGTGAATGATGCACACTGGGCTGACATCCATGTTTTGTAACAGCTAATATGGTAGAAGATATTAATGAGTTAGTACCCTCATTTACATTTTTGACATGGGTAATACTACTCTGAGTAGTCAAGTGGGTTTTATGCCTCAAAAATATTCCAGCGCGGACACCACAGACGTGGGCTACTTTTGTTTATACTACTTTCTGGAGTCTCCACACGTGCAATAGATTGGTTGGTTCTTTGGTAGTGTAGTGGGCATAGTGTGACCGCACTAGGAGACATGCATACATCCTTCTGATGAAGTTTTTTCATCACGCAGACCCTAGCGGGTCGAGTACTCGCGGACGTGCAAAGTATAATCCTTGCTTTAGTGTCCTAATGACAGGGATATTGTGTCATTTTGGAACCTGTTGTTGAGCAGCAGCTGGTGTTGTTTAGCCTGGTGGCACCTTTGTGCCTGCTAGTGTTTTCTCTGGGACACCACTGTGTGCAGAGGACACTGCTTCTGCTGGTATTTAAGTTGTATGGGGTTTGTGTAGAGCAGATGCTGCAGGTTTTGTTGGTACAACAAATCTTTTGTCCACTCTATTGGTTTAAGAATGCTTTATAAAATTTTATGGCTACTGGTAAAAAAACAAATTAGTATAATAAAAAGATATTTCCTCATATTGCCCATATTTTTTGGCAAAATGATAACCACCTAAGTGTTTTTTAACTTTTAAATGTGGATCCTGGTTATTGTGCACTGGCTGTACCACAAGATGTGTGAAAGTAGCACCAAGATAAGATTTAAATTTGAAAAGAGACCCTGATGACATAAAATTTATAAATGCATTTAGTACTGAGGACAACCATCATCACAGTCCATACAAGTTTAGGATACAAGATTTTGTGTTATTTTTTAGAGAGTACTTTCATCTCAACAATGCCAGCAATTTGCTTTTCTTGAGGGTCAGAACTGAGGTGCTATCAGACCACATCCTGCTTACGGCTCTTTAGCTCCTCATTGACAACCTTTGAAGTCCTTAAACAGCTTTTAATTGGAGGTACACGTGAGCAACAGACCACTGTTAAGACAAGGGGGGGTGGATACAAATTGTGGTTGTAGTGATTCCTTGGCCACAGTTCAATGGGGGAAGGGATCTGCGGGTTTTAATCTGGTATAGAGAGCGGGGATATTTCTGTTCAAACTACGATCTAATATATGCCACTTCAAAATGAGACTGTACATGTTTTTGGTTTTACTAGACAGACTATTAGAGACCATCAGAGGAGACTGCACTACAAAATATTACTTGCTTAGATTAAAGGACAACTGACAGCACTGTTTCGAACTTGCAGGTTTGGCCACAAATTCATCCCCATTAGTGTAACAGAAAGATAAAGGCTCCTTTATCAACTTTGATGAATTTCCTTTCTTTCAGTACATAAGACACTGTGTCAGAGCATCAATGATCATCCCTTTTTAAATATTCTGATAGCAGTTGGTTTTAGATCTATGAATCAACTGTTAGATGCCTGTAAATCTGAGCTCTGCACTCATTTAAGCTTACTACGATACAAGCCAATGTTTACAAGTAAATCCTTTGAAAGTCATTCAAACTTAACTTCCAATAATTTGAAACTTGATAAGATACTGAAGAAATGTTCACTGCAAGATAGTGACAGCAGGATCACACAAATATTCAAGATCAAAACAGTTTGTGATAAAGTATTCATCTGGGAAGTGCTTAGAATGCTTAATGTAATGAAAAAGGCTGCAGCGCTGTGACAAAATATCAGAACCACAATCACCAGAGACTTTCACAAGCTGACCTTCTCATAGCCTGTTACTGTCATTGTCAGTGAAAAGGTCTCCCCTGGCTACATGGAGCATCAACACGAGTCTGCCTTTACATGCTTCACATTCCAGACTGTTAAAATTTGCTCCTCCAAAGTCTGACTCCAAACACACCCAACAATTTTCCACTCTCATGGGGAGCAAATGTGCTTGACAGTTTTATGATCATAGATTTGTGATCAATGGTATCAATGCTGGGGCACACTAGTTGCCAAAACACAGGGTTTTTGTTACAATGGTAAACGGGTCCATGCACCAGGGAATATTATCTACTGAGCACTGATACAGGAGGGTGTATGTGAAAAACAGCTATAAGATTAAATAAGATATTGGTGGAAAGTGAGATATATAATATAACTTTGTCATAGTAGTAATATTACTCCTACAACTGCCAGGTTTTTATTGCCTTTCTCACTCTGTCTTCATCTCAGTAGTAAGGTGGGGTCAATATTCAGCCTGTGGTTGTATTAACAGAAATCCCTATGTAAAAGTAAACTAAATGCAACTAAAGGAACACCCCACTTGAAATACTGGCCCTTAGACTATGGTAAAATAGTGGTAATCTAAACTTTGGGCAATTTTTTGCATTAGAAAAGTTTCATATCAGTAGGAGATTCTTTTTTTTGCAATTTTATCTGTGCTCAAGTATATTTTCTAAATCTGAGGCAGTTTGCTGGTCAGACTTGGTCACCACACTTCCAATGAGCCCAGCTGGCCTTGCAATCTTTGAATTATATAAAATTCAAATCTAGTCGAATGTCCTGCTCATGGAGCTGTTCATGGAGCCAGCAATACCACAAAACAGCAATCAATGAATGTTGATGTCTTAAGACCAGAAGCCAGTCCACTGCTGTGTGAGCCATTCACCTACCAATCTCAGTGTGGCAGCTGACTTGTCTTTGCCTGAATGCCTGTTTGCTGGAAACAGAATAAATACAAGGACCTAGAGGAGCAGCAATACTGCATTGAAAATGTGTTTTATAATCTGGTTCACTCATGATCTTCTTCCACAGAGGCAATCGTTTGCTTTCAGGTCAGGTCAGAGTGGGAATACAAAGCATGGCTTCAGTTTTAGTGTGTTACTTTTATGTAGCATTACAAGTGCAGGCATACGATCCAAACTCAACTCAAAAATCACATCTTGGTAGATGTCAAGGCCTATTTTCATCCTTTTCTTCCCAGTATTAATGAGAATGTAATAAACATTTTAGGTTTTGTTGCAAATAGGTACTGAAGAAGGGGAATGAGTCTAAAGCTGGTTGAATAAATGATGCGATAAGACTGAATCTGTGCATTCCTGAACTCATCCTGGATATAAGAACAAGTTTTCAAATAACACATTCTGCCTTCTTTCAAATGCATGTCAGTTACATGTTAAATGTTTACATGCACTGAGGAGATGTGATTTAAATCATATCTGTGGACAGAGCCCGTGGAGAATCATTCCTGAGCACCACCTCAACCATAACACCCCCCAAGCTCCCAGCTTCCTACTGTGCACTTGCATTGTGCACTGAAGCAGAGCCAAGGTGGATCCTGACACACATGACTACACAAGGCTGGGTAGAAAATGTGTCTGCTTCCTCCAAGCAGCCCTGATAACAGTTTCCAGGACAGGCCTCTTTTATTGCCCTGTGGTAAAATGTCACTTAGAAAGTCACATTTCAGCTGGAGTCCAGTACCTTTACCCAGAATACAAATACATGACTTATTCTTCTGAATGGAAGCCCATTCAGTGAAGATAAGATTAAAATCATAGTTTGACTGTCAGCAAAGAAGCCACAAATGCAGATCCACATGTTTGGACTGGGAAGTGTGAATTCAAATGGAAACACACGCATGTGTCTAAATCAAAACAATTTTAACATAGATGAGTAACCTAAAACATGGGTATGTACATATAATTTGTACACCTAATAAAGACCATTAATTGTTCAATGGCCCAATATCCAGGGTGGTAGAGATAACAGCTCCTCTCATTTATCATAGTCTTGTCCAGAGTGTTTTTTGTGCTCTTTGCTATGTGAAAATAACGCCAAGGATAGCCGTTTAAGTTGTGTGGTATCAAATAGAGTGACTAGAAAAACCTCATTGTGGAGCTGCATGTGCCGTCATGCTGAATTCTGCTCCATATATAGTCTAACTTATAATAAGCTAAGTATCTGAAAGACCACCTGATCTCAGATGAACTCTGCTGGCTTGTAAATCTACAATATAACCTTTGTTCTTCTGCACACTGCAGTTAAGTGAAGCTTATGATACGAGACCATGCAAACCAATCTGTGATTACAACTTCTTTCCTCTCAGGAGAGTAATTTTTTTGGGTGGAAATTAGATTGAGGGCATGTTTCCCATTGCATACTGTTTCATATAAAGCTTTTAAAGTTGTTTTTTTAGGCTTGCTTTTTTTCGTTCATAACAGGAAGATTTACAAGCCTGAAAGCCATAGCCTGACCTCCTGTCCTGCTAAGCCTTGAACAGTCAATGCATTTCCATAACTATGACACCAGATGACCATTTCTTGTCCCTCTCCAACACCACAGGAGTCACACAGCGGGCTTTCAAACACAAAGCCAGAATTTTAAATGAACTCATACATCATCAGGTCCTCCAGCCCCCCTCTGGGATGCGCTCAGGGAATTCTCCTTGACTTTGACCATCTCTCACATTTGCAATTCATCATCTCTCTTTCTCAGCATCACAAAACCGGCACCACCACCACCACTGCTTTGTCATTACAACGACACAGACACAAGCTGTATTGTTTGCATCTGGCAGTGAATGGGGGGCAATACAATGGCTCACTGCCTGCCGTTGTAGGTAAAGTTGTGTCCTACAGGTACAAACATGAGGTGAAAACTCCACCCTAAACACAGCCTGTAAAGACCCCAGGATAGAACAACACATACAAAAACATCTAATTATAGGATGAGAGGATGGAAATACAAGCACTGATGAAAACTAATGAGAATACTGCATTCAGAGAAGATAAATCAAGAAAATACAAACCCTAAAGGTACAACGTGATTCACAAGAGCTTGCATCTGACACATTTAACCACACTCCAAAATAGACTGCAACCTATGCTCACAGGCCACACATTGACTCAGTGTGCTTTTGGAGGTGTTATATAGCACCTCTTCTAGAAAGTGGGAGGTTTCAGGCTGGACAGCCATTTGTCTCTTCTATCTACTAACACAACTAAACATACAGTGTGGCCCATAGGTAGAAAACACACAGCAGAAAATACAATGACTTACCTTACTGTGCACAACCAGGAAGTGTCACTTCTGCTTTTTCTCCCCACAGTAGCAAAGATAAATTTTAAGCTATATATGAGGGGATTATTGATACTCCTCTTGCAAATCCACAGCAGACTGACTCCTATATGCAAGGATGAGTTGAAGAACTAAGGAAGGGAGGAGGGAGGAAGGGGGAGTAACCCCCCCCCCAACTCTTTCACACTCTTTACTCCCTCCCTCCCTTCTTGCTCCCTCCTTCGTTCTATAATTCCATCCCCCTAAACTACAAACCTACTGCTAGCAGGAATGCGTGTTCCCTCCCTCCTCTCCTCTGTAATTGCCCCTCCACTTCCCTATGAGAAGCATTATGTTTACACTAAATGCTGAAGCCTTTTTATTGTACAAAAACCAGTAAGACCAACAATTCATGTCTGCATTTCTCAGTAAGAATCAGGAGCAGGTTTATTGTAAACTTTACCTCATTTTTGGCCATAGAAAGAAAATTATCTTACATATCTTTTCTTTGTTGTTAAAAAACTTGATCAACAGGATTATGGAAACAGAAACAAATGTTGTCTTTGCCTCAAAGGCAACGTGGCCTTAAAGGTTGCAGTCTTCATGTGTTGTGGTGCATAATTTGGAATATTTAGCGACAGCCCAAAATGGACCTGTGAATGACAGAGAGGTTGGACTTGCTGTTGTCATAGCACCAGTGATGTCATGTGGCTATCACGTCAGCAGTGACAACGATGCATTCAATTCATTCTGAAATGATGGAACCAGGAGAGGGAACAAGGGAGAGAGGAATGGGAGGACGGAAAAGTGAGGGCAAAACAACGTCTGTTCAACTGCAGCCTGCATCATGTGGTCCTGAACCAGCTTTGCATGCATGCTGAAAGTATAATATGCCCTGAGCTAGTCGAGGGAGTAGACACCCTGACAACCAGGCAGAGGAGAGAGCACTGAGTTTAGTCTGTCTGAAAGCAATCCAGAGACTGGAGGGGTGAATTGCCATGTCTAGACTTTGCGATGACTATAACCAAAATAAAAAGCGCTCAGCACCATTGTCAGACTGGACTTCCTCTCTGTATCTTCATGCCTTGCCAAGGTGACCCTGATATTAAACTAAACCACTGGGGTTTCATAGTAAGACAGGAATGTCTGGTGTGCAGAGGCAACCAGCCATAATAACCTACGTTCTCTCTCAGCTTGATTTTACACTGGTAATGTGTCAGGATAAGAGATTTTTCTTGGAGATTTTGTGCCAGAATTGCTACAAATTCCACACACAAACCACACCATCTGCCAATTTCTTCTTTTCAATTAGTGAAACAATTTGTTGGGGCACGATCCATTGAAAACAAAATATTTGGAAGCACATAATGCATGATGTCAATAGATTGTTTAGACTGGCAATCTACTTATAAGCGTAGAAAAAACAATTGATGTTCTTCCTGAGGGTGCATGTTTTGATGGTACTAGCTTATAACCAAATATTAGTGTCTTCTGTTATATTTACATAGGTGTTTATTTGAAAAGGTAAGTAAATATATATTATATTACATTTGATGACATCTTATCTGCTCGTCTCCTTGCCCCAAAAAATACTGGATCAGACAGCAGTGCAATAAATGCGCCCATCAGTAAAATGCGGGCTAATGCTGAATCCACGTCTGCTCTCACCACAGGCATTTCAGAAATGTAGATTGCTCACATAGAGCTCAGCTAAACAAAATACTCTGCTTTCTCATCACTGGCACAGGGCTATTAAAGTCAGTGCTATCCACACTCAATTTAGGAGCTGATTGAATTGGACATCCAATACATTGACAGGCCATTCAATACTGCTGGAGCAATTTGGCAGGTGAGACTACAGTTACAGATCTACAGCAACACTTCAGACTGCTGATGCTGTCCAGGTGTCACAACCAACTGCAATCACTGCCAATCACCTTCAGCCGTTGCAAACGGGGAAAAAAAGCTGAAGACGGAGGAATGACAGATCCATTTGCCAGGATACAATAAGTTCAATAAATGTGACTCTTCACAAAAACTACAACAATATAATTTACCTCAAATGTTTCAGTTAAAAATAACATCATAATATTGCATTTCACTTAACAATAGCATGTTAATGGAAAAATAAATCTGATTATCTTTTTCATGTTAGTAGCAGAAAGACTTCAAATTGGATTACAGAGATAACCTTTGCAATGTCTTAACACAAAATGATGTTTTAAGATGTTTTGTAAAAGTATGAGAATTAAATGCTGAAAGATTTTAACTGAATACATAATTTCAGACTCTTTTCAGATTTGCTCAAGCTGGCTTAAGTTAGTCAGGCACCCCCTAACTCCCCCAATAGGATTTAAGTCCAACTTCACTGATTCTCCCCTTTATTTTTGCATGGGTCCTAGTAAAACAGCTGACGCTGTCACCATGCTCCATAGAAAGGACAAACAGGTGATGAGCTGTCTTCAACAGAAACAGCCTCATTTAAAAAAGGAGACAGGTTGCACCAAATTGTGTTTTGAGTGTCACTGCAAAGAGCTGAATACTCTGATGAAAAAATCAGAGGTTTATTTCCAATTATTGTTTTGCTCTTTATCTATAAATAAAATCCAAACTTACCACAGTTGGGTTACTGATCAAGATCGGTCACATACATTCTTACTTCATTCTGAAGAAAGGTTGTTATAAAGTTGTTGTAAGTCAGAGTTTAACACTCTTTCAAGGCAATATGTTAATATATGCTATAATATGTTACGCCTAACAAGCCTAACAGGCTAAATCACAGCCCAGCTCCCCAGAATAGCTTTAAATAAAGGTCACTTAATAATTGACTACATGCTGGTTTATTATAGCAATTCTGAATAGACTACAGGATGAAACATCATTCAACACAATAGCTGTGAAATTAAATTGTCTATTGTATAAATGTATTAATTCGGAGAACATACTGGAATGAATCAACAACAGCAACAACTCTGAACCATAAAGCCAAAATGCTTCTTGTCTCACACCAATTAAACTCTCAATTAACATACAAAAGATGAGGCCTACTCACAATCATGCATTAAGATGTAGATTGAACAGCATCTATCTGCTGATTCAAACTTTATTCTCAGAACTACACCAAGCTACTGGTCTATAAATATAAACATACATCTCGAAGCTGGTTTTACTATGAAACATGGTATCGGCCGAATTCAGCATTTGGTTCAGCATAAGGCTGTTTTGTGAATCTAAAACAACACTTCGAAAGAACACCCGTTTATACAAGGGTTCAAGTGTTTATTTTCTTGATGGTCTCCTCAGTCACAACAACACATGTCCCCCGGTGTCCCTGAGGAAACAGATGATCCATTGTACTGAAAAAGAACACTATGTACAATCAATATCTAAAGAGAAAATGCAACAGTTACGCAAGACATGAAAGCAGTAACCCCAGCCCGAGCAGAGATCATTAGCAGAGGATCCAGTGGTCTCCAGCAGTGAGTTGCCTCTCAAGAGTCGACATCAAAGACACCGGTATAGAGAGGGAAATCATTTAGAATGCAGAGAAAAGCTGGAATTGATTGGTCGGGATTGGACCTATACAGCATAGGTAGCTCTCCAATAATAGTTATTAAAAGATACTTGGAGCATATTAAAGTGCAGTGGTCTGCACTTGTCAAGCTGCGGGGTAGGGTCAACTCTATACCGGGCTAGTTTCACAAAGCACACTGACATTTGGCCTACAAGAATTTGTGAACTGCACAAAAGCATCTTATGGCTCAGTAAGCACAGATTTACAGGCCAAAAGACATCTAAGAATAAAATTGGATTAACTTGGTTGAAAGGATAATCACATATCCTTTACTTCAACAGTATTTTAATTAGGGCTGCAATTAAGAATTATTTTCTCATCGATTAATCGCTTGATTCTTTTTTTTTCCTATTAATAGTTCAGTCTTTAAAAAAGGGCAAAAGCCCATCACAATTTCTGAGAGTCTATAGTGACATACTTAAAACCAAAGATATTCAACTTATGAGATAAAAAAAGAAAAGCAGCAAGTCCTCATATTTGAGAGGCTGAAGCCTGTCAGTTGACTATTTGATTAGCTTTACAAATCATTTTCAGTTCTGATTTATATATTTCAACATCTTACAAACCTTTTTTCCCCTCACCAGTTTTAACCTAGATGTCTAGACATCACCAAATACACGCTTTGAGTAACTAGAATAACTAATTGTCATCATTTCCCTCTTCAAAACACATGCCACAACAGACTCAACGTCAAGCAAACAAAAAGCAACCAGTGAAGTTGATGTTTATGATTGATGGCATGATAAAGTTAACCTAACCCTAGCCACCCCAAAGTGACTCAGCCTCAGCAGTTTGGTGCACAAGCTGATTATCATCACCATGTGCGTTTCTGACAGCCGGTCATACGTTCCTGCTCACAGTTCAGAAACAGGAGAAAGAACAGAGCTTTGATGAGGCCTTTTAATGCTCAGCTGTCATGTCTTTCCATCCCCCATGATGACTACTGTGGAGAGGAAGTACCAGAGTGCTACTGACACTGAATACCATGAATCCCCCCCCCACACACACACAGGCCTCCCACTTGAGAATCATACAAAATCTGAAGCACGTATTTGCTAAAAGCTTTTACTTAAAGTGTGAAAGAACATTGAGTTTGAGTCCTTGCTTTTTAAAAGTTGGTGACACACAACCCAACCTTTTCCCACATTATATGGAGTGCATCATAGTCACTCTTTAGTGTTGCAATGCTAGAGTGGTTGTCCTCTGGAAAACATCTGGGATCAAATCTTGGCAAGCCATCTAGGTGCTTTTCCAGATTATGCTGACTGTCAGCACATCATGAATTCATCATATTTGACCTCACTTTGTCAGATGCTAGAAGATGTGGCAACTTCCAAGATTCTGGAGTTGGTAATAAATGAGTAAAATAATCAATTTCAATAAAATAATCAATTTGTAATGCATGTGAAATACTGATGTAGGGTTTCAAAGGGTAAGTGAATCACCTGCTTAGCAGCACATGGTCCAAAATGATCTGATGTGCACAATGTGGCTGATGGTTTATGACAATGGGATTACTCTTTTCAACTGCCCAAAGATGGTAGAAGACAGACTGATACAGCAGCGCATCAATAGTACTCTAATGGAGACAGATGTCCTGTCAGGAGGAACAAGGGAAGACCGAGCTCTTGTCTGAAATTCAATACAACATGGATGTAAACAGAGTTGGAGAGGAAAGCATGGCTGTCCTTCATCCATCAACCTGGGCTGGAAAGGGAACAAAGACTGCTTGATTTTGGAAAAAAAAACAAAACAACAACTCTCAAACAAACATTTAACACAATTAAAAGTTCTACTCTCTAATATTAATAATATAAGGAATTTGTTGTTCTATGCAGAGTGGATACTTCTCACAAGACAAATTTGGCAATCAGCCTGTGCAGACTGCATAAAACACAAAGAGTCTGGACAGAGAAGACCACTCACAGCTGCAACGTCAACACTGTTACACAATGTGGCTGCTCCATTACAGGGTCTGTGTGGGAAAAGGCCACTTTTACATAAATAATGTTCAACAGAGTATGATTCAATATGAAATTTTACTGTAATACAGGGGAAATGTGAATGGTCTGTTCTTTATAATACAATCTGTAAACATTTTAAGCTACAAATATATTTTCAATGATTCAACTATTTTGTGTATAAAATTAAAAAATAGGAGAAAGCTGTAAACTGCACTCAGATATTTTGAGATTCATATTTCTATAATTTAATGAAAATACTGAAGCAAGGGATTTCCTAAACAAAGCTTCTATTCAGCTTCAGCAAATATGAAATATTCAGAAAGACTCAAACACCAGAGTGCAGAGTTCATTCAAATATTTAAACTACTTCACCAGCAGCATGCATTGAACTGTAGTAGAGTATGTGATTATTGTATTATTAAAACCTGACAGGGAAGAATAATGGCTATTCAGATGGTATTTTCCTACCACATCTGGAGATATGTGTATATGCCACTGAGGCTTTAGCTCAGCTCAGTACTCTCATTGCAATACCTACAACCAGGGAAGTCAAACATCATGTATAAAACACACTGTCATTAAGAATAAAACCAAAATTTAAAACCACTGTCAGTAATACAGTAGGTAGTAGTTTGTTTTAAAATTACTGTTCTGTGTTATCACACACACTTCAGTATGTTATTCACTTGGTACTAAGCAAAACACTAGACTGTCTTCAGTATTTACTTTGCAATACTTTGCAAAGAAATGAGGAAATATGTGCAAGTGGGACGGAAATGAATTATTCAGAGAGCACTTATGAGGGTTAAATTATGCGCATTTAAGAAATCAACTTTGTTTGGTAGTACATTGTTCTTCATGCATGTTCTGTACAGCATGAAGAACAAAGTCATGGATTGTACAAAAAGCCAACAAATTATCATATGAATGTACAGACATTCTTTCATGTGTGGCTACGCTAGTCGCTACATTGCCTCAAGCTGGTCTAACATTTGAGATGGAAAGTTAAAAGAGTGTGGACACAAGGTAGGGGGAAGCAAAGATAGCTACAACTTGAGTACACAAAGACAGACAGAGAGTAAGGTCTCAGGCATGCTGTGCAGGCATGTCACACAGGTGGGCTCAGGTTACCACCCTCAGGGCACATCACCAAACACTGAAGCTGGATGCTCCACAACATGGTTCCTTCCCATGGTACCTTACCACAGACAAAGTATTTAGGCTGCTATTTGGGTTGTGTGTGTGATTAGTCCATGTGCCTTGTTTAACTTTTAGGTCATTCATTGAAGCAACTAGTAAACAAATCCAAATTAGATTAATCCACTTCAAATCTAAGCATGTTTTAAGTATTAAACAAAGACTCTGAAATGTTGACATATTTGGACATATTTTGGTAAAACAATGACAGGATGGCTTAATAGCAGTGAAGTGAATTTTCAGGCACTCAAACAGCAAAGGGCAGTGTTGCTATTTGGGGATGTTATATTGGGGATATTTCAGGTACTGGTGAGAACATAATAAATTACAGTTTCAGTGATAAACTTTGAAGACTTATCAGATTCTAAAACGCAACAGTACAGTTTAGGGACAGGATTTTACAACTCAGTTAACAAAGTTATAGTAACAGTCTTTTTTTTTTTACAGCTAAGAAGTAGAATTACTGTATCCCACTCATGCTACAAAGTTCTCTATAAGAAATGTGCACTAGCATGAATGGGGTGATATGACTCTCTGTCCTGCTGCAAAAGTTGAGCCAGGATCAACTTTTTGCCCAGTGACCCGGCATTTTTCTCCTGAGTTCTCTGCATCAGGACTACAGCTGTGCCTACACAATGGTTTGGTTAAAATGTGAATGAGGAGCCTGCACAGCAGCACTTACAACAACTAAGCTTCTCACTGGAGGTCGAAATGTTAAATCAACTTCTGTCACTGAATATCTTTGGTAGTTTTTAATGGTTATATGGTGTAACAGTCAACATATAATCTATACTCTGGTGTCCATATCCTCTTGATAGATGCATTTACCATGGCTTGTTTGTGGACTAGTCAGGTAATACTGGACTCACAATAAAAAGAAGAGGAGCCAACTGAAAAAAAGCTTCACCTTACCCTCCCACTGGTATTTTTTTAAAAGCAAAACTATATTTCTGTTGAAAAACATGTCTGCTCAATACTACAAATCTTAAATATAGTCATCTTTATACATTAGTACAACAACAGTTCCAGCTCATTAAGTTTTAAAGACTGATTAAAGCCTTTCATTATTATACCATGAGTAAAATGTGATACAGCATTAGGTCTAGGCTATACCTGCTACAGTAATACACATTCTCATCAGCTTTGTCACTTGTGCATCTACCAATTTAGGATGCCACAAAGTAGCCTAATTTGATAGGAAGACCCCATTTTCAGCAGTAGACTAGGTAACATTATAGCAGTGACGCTGCTGCAATTAACTTGTCACCATAAGGGCATTGGAGTAAAACAGCTGCACAAATGAGCTATCGCCTTTCCGTTGAGTCACCTGCACATGATCTGTTTACTAAAGCAAGGTGTACATACAACAACAGCAGCGCTGGATCTGTAGCCTACTACAAGGAACAGAGATGCAACGAGTCTGACTTAAATGACTGCTTCTTGCAACAATTTACCGCACTGAGACCCTACGTGTCTTATCCTTTCCCAAACAGTATAAAGGACCACAGAGACGTTAAAGCATCCCCAAGGCATTATCGAGCCTGTTTTTCTGCGTTTCTTGTTAAAACAACATCATACTGCTGTGGGAAAGCGATATTTTTAGTGGAGCTGCTGTGCAGGATGCGCATTCGTGTACTGGGTAGGAAACTGGAATGTGTGGACATGCACGTTAACCCTGCTGTACATGTCCACCATCATTCGGGCTACATGGTTGTTTTTACCCCCAAATCGCTGTTGTCTGAATGAATGAATCGACAACAAATGCGCGAGACTCCATACAAGAAACACAGCTTGTCGGCCTTATACACTGGACCGCACCGAGCGCATCAGTGCGGCAGCCTCTGTCACCTCTGATCAACTTGTATGATTGAATGACGCGGTCATGCATGTCAACGGCGCTAGGACCACGCGGAATCATAATCATACATCAAACCTATTATCCTTATCATGATTAGGGCAGCAGGGTCTCCTTACATACCTGTCACCGCCACCGTCGGGCTCTAGCTGTTTCTGTCCTGACATTGAAATCTTCATGTTTCACACGCCGGTATTGCACATCCGAGTCTCTGACTCCTGCCGCCTCTCCAAGGTCTGTCTGTCCACGGACCATGCGTGTTGTTTCCACACCGCCGAGAGGGGCGGAACCCACCTACCTTGGAGACGGCGTGCAAGTGGATCATGAGAATGTCACTTATTTATTCTCAGAGCCAATCAGCTGTCGCTCACCTCGAATCCGCATTCAATGACAGAGTGAAATGCACAGTAGTAGCTGATAGTTTTATAATCATGTGAGCAAACACAGAGAAACAGTCTATTTTTATTAACCATAAAGCTTTATTTTAATGCTTATTTGTGCAGTTAATCTGTGCATCCAATCCCCTGCACACATATTTGCCTTTTTATTAATGTGATTAAATAAATGCCTCAAAAAATGTGATGGAGACTTAAATCTTCACTTCAACAATCAAAAACAAAAAAACAATAATGGGATAGGCAGTTACAACATAGTACTATCAGGATCCCATAACTAAAACCCGTGAAATCATGAGCATGGATAGGTGGGTAAATTGTAAATGACTATTTCTGTATTCCACAGAAGGTGCATAATTGTTTGCTAAGTGATATTCAAAACTCATAATTAACTCACATACTGAACTATTTATCAACCCTGCTCAGTTTTCTTAGAAAATATCACATAAAAAAGGTTAAAAATGTCAGTTTGATTAACACAAATAAAAACACCTGATCAAATGGTAGTACTATTTTTTAATGTTCACTCCACATGATCCTACAAGGTGTGACCCTAATGTACAACAGAGGTTGGCCATGGTAATGGGGTTCACTCTACCCTCTACTGGCAGAACATGAAATCCTCCTCTGCCTCAAATGACATCCCAACTTCTCTGGTGAAAAATTAAACACCAGTGTGGTACAAAGGCTTTTACTAAAAACAAAATACCAAAAAAGGTATGACTTATAGATTTTTACAGTCTTCTTTCATACACAAAAACTCTGGTGAGGGAATAAGCTCAAAAATACAGACTTTGCCTTTTTTTACCTTCAACTACCAAAATTTACAGACTTAAACATAAACTACACAACTTCAAATATACAAAAAGCTAGCAAACAGCTACAAGCACATACAGTATTTACAGCAAACAGTTTCTTGAACTTGAAGTAACAAGGACCACAATAAGAACACTGTCTTGTTTTTCATTGCTTGACAATAAGAAAAGGTCCTGGTTTTGTAAAATAAAGTCTCAACACAAGTTTCTGCACCCCCAATTGTTCACAGCAGTCTTTGTTGAACCAGATGTCCTGATATTTATTAGTATCTGTCACAGTGGTTCAGCATCCTCTCCCCTCAGGTTCATTATTCAGCTGACATTTACCACCTCCCTCTGTGGAAGGGTGGACACCCAAACCCCGGCCTCCCATTTGGGAAATTTCTCCCTTCGCTTTCATCCATGCCCTCTGGTCCCATAGAAGGATGTCGATGGAAAGGAGGGCCACGAGGTGGAAAGGGCATAGGCATTCTGAACCTATCTGGTGGAAACATGGGTCCTCCAGGCATCATTTGAGGGGGCATGTGAGCCATGTTTGGAGGCGAGAGGAATGGAGGTAGATGAGGATTTGTCATGCCAGGAGGAGGCTGCAGAGGTGGCATACCTGGTCTAGGACCCTGCATGACTCCTGGGCCTGGCAGGTTCATCATCGGTGGTGCAGGAGATCCCAGCGGGTTGTTGATACCAGCATCTGATGGTGTGCCTTTATCTCCTTTAGAATCCTTGGAATCCTCCAAAGGTGTTACACTTCCTGCTGCAAAAGAAGATAAGGAGGGATTATTGTTTCCCAGTGGGAAAGACAGACCAGAAGCTACAGTAACAGTGACAACATTGTACTATAGATCTGTTAAGAGTATTGGATCCAAGGAGAGCATTTCCTCTTCATATAATGGGTGAAAAATACACAATATTTTCTTTATGAATGTTATACCTGGTGCCAACTTTGTAGGGTCAAACTCTGTGGGGATGAAAGGTGCTCCTCCTGGAGGCATGGATGTAGGAGACAGCATGATTGGGCCAGGAAAAGCAGGTGGACTTCTGATGGGTGTTGCCTGTTCTAGTGGCACCTGGAAGACAAAGAAACACAATGGCATCCTTATAGGGATTAAAGTAAAACAAGCAAGAAAGCCTTCTGGAAGCAGTGAATTGAAAGGTGAAACTCTATTAACATCTGACTTGACAGTATGAAACAGCTTCTTGATTGCATCCCATTTGTATTTAATTTCTGTGTCACATTTCATGAAGAAAAAAAATGTTCACCAAAACTTTCAGAAATAGCAATGATAACAATATTATAAGTAAACCAATTGAAAAAAGGGCATCGGTCAAGTCAAGCATTGTAAAAAGGTACATAAGTGTGGAGTAAAGGAAGTCCACAGATCAACAACACAAAAAACATGAAGCCCACACACTCTTAACCTGCAAGAATCTCTGATGAGGTACCAATACATAAATGACTTGTACTATAAATACTATAAACACACTGGGGAAATGGAACATGGACAAAATCTGAAATTGAGCTCAGCCTAATTAAGGACATACTTTGATATGTGGATGTTTACCTTGTATATACAGTGTGACATAACAATGACACATATTTAGGTTGCTGGATGAGCCCAATCCCGTAATTTTGTAAGTAATACTAATGTAATACTTACTGCCAGAATATCGAATACTTAGTCATGAGTCACTAATTTCATCAGTCCTTAATTACAATTGAAATACTGTCACCCATTCAGATAAAAAAAGAAGAGGCAACTTAAGTACCAAGTATGTTTGCTCAGACCACATTAAATTGTAAATTCAATTTAGTATATGAAGGAGGTCCATGCTGAAATAACTCTGTGTAAAATTAGGATTTTTGGTGAAAGATAAGAAGTTCAGGATCTAGGCATATATACAGTCTTCAATTCCTCACACAAGAAATGGGCTACATGTTTTGTGACTTACCGCTTGCATACATTTAAAAAAAAAAAAAAAGGTATGCAGTTCATTGCTGTCCTCTTTCTTGGAAAAATTACCCACAGACTTTTTTTTTACAGCGTAGAAGTGTGTGCATGTAAGACAAAGGGCACAACATCGATGGACAAAGTGGGATTGCGGTTGCAGTTGTGTTTAAAATTGGTTTACATTTGTGCACATCACAGTATCAAATATCACTGATTGATATACTATACATATTTATATAATATAAATATTTTAACACACAGTAAATATGCATTAACAAATTAACTTCAAAGGACAGTGACTGTACATGGGAGTTCAACTTCCATTACAGAGACTAAATGTAACACGAAAGTTGGCAGTTCTTGGTGACTGCTGAGGGAGATCAACACCTGAGGTAAAATATTAAACCTAAAAGGCATTCAGAGTGTGC
Organism: Lepomis macrochirus; assembly: GCA_024633595.2. NCBI lineage: Eukaryota > Metazoa > Chordata > Actinopteri > Centrarchiformes > Centrarchidae > Lepomis > Lepomis macrochirus. The sequence goes on from JALXJV020000009.1 coordinate 9,101,109, forward strand.
AAAGAGTCTCCAGTAATTACAGCGAACACAGTGGCTTGGCTTTAAGATCAAGGTAAAGGAGTAGAGCTGAGCAAGGAAACGTTTAAGTGACTGAGAGGGTACAGAGTTCACACTAGGAAAGGAAAACAAACACACACAATCATTTCAACTAAGACTGACTGCCACCAAACTTCAATAGAAATGTGTTTACATGTTTTGAGATATCCTGCTAACTAACAATGGACAAAAGCTATGGCTTTAGCATACTAGCATGCTTTAAATGTATAGAAGTTAATAGTGTGCAATAGTTAATAGTGTGTGTAAATAATAATTAATAATTGTAATTGATAAAGCATGAAACAATGCAGTCACTGATTTACAAATGACTTCATGAAAAATATTCAAGTTTAAAACATACAAATAGTTTATGGGTATATGAAACAGCATCAGACAGATGCATGGTATAATAATATAAATATATAAATATAGAATGTAATCTATAAATAACAGACAAATAAAGGTTATACTGTAGTTATGATATACAAGTTAGTCAGTTGGCATAGATTCTTTATAAGTTTCAGCGATCTATAATAAGCCACTGTGAAATATTATTGCACCTGAATCTTGACAGCCAATCAGGACTGTTCTCTGTGAGGAGTTATGTCTACTGGCTGTCATACATGTACACACATCAAACAAATATCCTACCCTCCAAATTGAAAAAATATATTTGAATTTAAGTATATATTCCAATAATTTAAGAGGTAAAAAAACACATACACAAAAATATGACAGTAACAGAATTTAAAGGCACTGTGTACTTCCTCCACTGGTATCATAATAAACAAAACAAACATCACCCATTTCACAGAAATTGTCTAATTCTTTTCTGACAAAAATGTATGCTTTCATACTAATTTGAAAGACGCTGCCATAAATAACAGTCAAGACAGAGTGGAAATGTAGTCCTTTGTCCCACAACACAAGCTGTGTGAAAAGAGCGAAGTAGGCACATACATCTAATATGCTTACTTTTATGGGATCTTTATTTATTTATCTTTATTTAAGAGTGTGGTCTTTCAATTTCAGAGCATGACATTTTGATGTTATGTTTAGTTTTTGTAAAGTTTTCCCTCAAAATCCTGCCCTCGCACCCAAACAGCCCCTGCTTGTGCTTAGATTTGCTCTGCATCTGCTCAAACTGTGTGCTTGAACTCAGATATGTTGTTGCTTGCACAGATTTACTGCGCTTCTGCTCTTCTCCTCACTCTCAGGCTGTTTCTATGCACTTGTAAAACATCTGCTCTATGTATTTTTTGTGTAAGAATCAAAATCCCCGAACCAATAGAATTCCAGTTGTAGTGTTGACCAATTAAATTATTTCTGCCTTGTTGCAGGCATGTTTGCTTTACTCTTTAAATGGGTTCATCCACTCTAGCCCTTTAGAGCTTTATTTTATATACTCCCCTTGCTTTTTTGCAAGTTTTGGAATAAAAAGTAACAGTAAACGGCCACATGGGATGCTCAAAAGAGTAAAGCCAACGGCCTGCAACGAGTCCGGGACCATTTCATTGGTCAACACTACTTGACATTCTAATGTTTTGACAGGGTTATTGCAAAAAAAAATCCAAAAGCAAAGCAGAAATCTGAGAGCAAATGTTTCACGGATTAATGGAAACCACCCGAGCATGAGAAGTGCTGAAGCTGAAGCACAGAAAATCTGTTCAAGCAACAAAACATCTGAGTTTAAGCACAGTCTGAGCAGAAGCGTTACAAAATCTGAACGTGAAATCAATGTCATGCTCTCAAACTGAAAGACCATGTTCTTGAATAACAATAGGGAGAAAAACATCTACGTATTTTAAGAGAATTTGGGGTTTTCCCAGTTATTTCAATATTTTATCCTTGAAAACTTCATCTAGTGGCCATCAGAAGAACTGCAGATAAAGGCAGCTGATTCCGAAATTCACCAGGAGCAAAACTCAGGTCAATAAGCAAACTACTTTGCCATCTTGTGAATGCAACAATAAAAAACCTGAAGAAACACTGTTAGGCACTGCAGATAAAGGCTGATGCTTACTATTTATTTGACTGTTAACATCACTCCAGAATAGAGATGCTCAATCAACAGGTTTTCATTTTCATAATTTGTCTCTCTTTGATGAAATGCCTAATGGGTTTTGAGTAGTGGTGAACATTTCTGTCTGCCACAATGTCATTACTGACACTGCCAGTGGGGGGCACCAAAGTTAGACATTTTCAAATCCTACACAGTGCCTTTAAGTTTACCACTTGCACATAGCTGAATCCCATTTGAACTGAGGCAGCACTACAGCAAGGGGGTGCACTACTTTTTAAAATTTTGTCTTAATTTACTACTACTACTACTACTACTAACTGCCGTTCATATTTTTTGCAATAAATAAAAATTCTGTACACACTATATATATATATATATCTGCAGCAATGAGTGGGTGGTAACATAATGACAGATTATAAAGAAACTATCATTTGTTTTATCTGTGCACAATATTTCATGCTTTTTAGCAACTAAGAGACAATTAAAAAGAAAAGCAGTTCATACTTCAAACAGCCTTGATGCAATCAGTACTCCAGGGATAGCAACAGAGGGGTCTGCTCTTACCCTGGTGTTTCACTCCATCAGCAGAAAATACAGGATATCTGCTGCTCCATTTTTCCTGCAGGTTAATTCCACTGAGGAAACCCCATGCGCCAGGCAGTTGGGCACTGGATCTTGGAACAAGACTCATATCCCTGACCGGCAACATCTCAGTACTTTTACTCTTGTCAATATAATTCCTTTGTTCTTTATACCCACTACTTATAGACATGTGAAAAGATGGTAATGAGGCAGCTCCACAATAAACAGGCCTCAATATATTAAGATGATTCATGAGTAAAGTCCAATTTATTATGAATGCGCCTTTCATTACCTTCCAACCATGGAAGCAGTGCGATCCTTGAGGGGGAATCTCAATATCCCAAGATCATTTATATAACACTCACCTTCGTGAGGCTTCAAATGATTCTGATGATCTCCACACACACAACACACACACACACATATGGATCTAGACCACTGTTGAACAACATGATGTAATTGAAGAATTCCCCTTTCCTTGAAATGTCACTTTGTTTGAAAAAGTCTGAAAAATTACTTCAGATTTTACATTATAAGTCCTGTTAATGTCCGAGTTACCTGAGCTTATTCAGTGCATGTGGGAATGCTGCAATGCTGCAGAGGCTAAGAGTCAGATCTGTGGTGTCTACAACATGTAGAACATAGAGCTTTTTCATGCAGAAAAAAATTGAAATTCAGGGAAATATAGAGGCCATCACACTGAAAACTCACACTACTTACTTCTCGTGTATCTCACTCACATTCACAAATACTTTATTTCTATTCTAAGCACAGGCTCAAGGATGTTGAGCAGAAGAAACATTTAAGACCTACATTCAACAGGGTCCTAATGTGTAATTCCTGATTTAAAATACTTTTTAAACATAATTTAAATTAAGTACAAACCTTTAGTGATGAGTGATATGAAACATGGGTTGGTTTTGAAATTTTACATCATAAGTGAGCAGCTGTTTGGTAGAAAAATCATAGTATAAATTTGTTTAATTAAGTAACTATGTTTAAATAAAATAAAGTAAATAAAAATGTTATAAAGTAAATAAAGTTTCATAAAAGTTTTAATTGGAAAAAAAGAGCATTTACAAATGGATCATTGCAGAAACACTCAACTCACAACTACATCCTGTGATATGTTAAAAGCAACGATAACTATGAAAGTGTGGAAGTCTTTATTCCTATTATTTTACATTCTATGTCCTTAATGTGCATAGGAAATTACATGTTATTTCATAAAAACAGGCTTTGACATCACCAAGTGATATTTGGCATCTATCATTAGGCAATGTAGAAGGGTGTGTACTGTTTTGCAAGATAAGAAATCATACACTTGGCCTTGCCAAGTGACCAAAGGAATACTTCCAAGAATAATTAACAATTTTAACTTGTAAATAAAACATCCTAATTAACTCTGAAATGAAAATATGGAATATGGGAAAATATTTATGCTGTGTTCTTTGTAAGCTACTTTGGGTATGGTGCAAAACAAAAGAACAAAAAGAGAAAGGTGCCCATGCTCTTTCAACCCCACTGCGTTTAGTTGAATTCGCCTGAACGGTTTAATTCAACTGCATCATTTCTTCTGCCTCTTTCTTTTCTTCCTTGACCACTTCTCTCCTCGTCTCTGCTGCACTAGCAGATGGCCGACATTGAAACTCCATCCTTTTAGTGCAACACAAACCTGCCACGTCACATTAATTTGACACCCATACCATACACCGAACAGAAGAGTCCGTCAAGGTACAGTAGCTGGAATGTGCCAATTCAGAGAGCAAATGTGATGAATCTGCAGCTTTTCTGGAGAGCTGACACCCATTGACATTGTCAAAAAGAACAGCGGCATGTCCCAACACTTACATGTGTGCCAAGATGCCGTTGGTGTGCGGGATTACAATATATGTATTATTAGAACTGGATACCAGAGCCAAAGCCTATTCAGTCTAATAAGAACTGCTCGCCTGGTGCATATGGCAAAAACATTTCTAGCTTCGGGGTATGCAGCCCACTCAATATGAGCAGTAGCATTTCTGATGCTGGCCCTGCCCAGGAGTTCTTGGTTAGCCCATAGACTTTATATTGTTATGACAACACAGATTTCAAAATAGCTGTTCTTGGATCAAGGAAAGTTTTACAAATATAAAACTTACATGGATGTAAAATTCATAAGAGAAAGTCATAATTGACCCTGTTTGCAGTTCGAGGTGTTTTACAGACATTTCTTTTATGTGGCCTATGGGAAAAATGCTTTTTGGGTTGGAGTGAATTTTTCCCTATAATATCGTGAGTGAGCATTGGACAAAAGTACCCAGGCCTTTTTATACATCCAGAGATAGTGAAGTATGTAAAAGGTGGGTGGTATGATGAATATCATATAATGTAGGCTGAGCAAATGTTGGTGTCATTGGGCAAACCAAGCTAGACTTAGCTTCTTTCTATGCTCAAGTGATTTGGACAGGATAATGGTATACATAGCAATAGAAGAAAAAAAAACTGTCTCGGTTTGCATTACAATCCGAGTATCCAAACATGTGATCAAGTAATCCTGGAAATGTTTGTCTGTGAGTGCAGGCAGAGCACAGAGGCAGATGATGAAACATTTATTTGCAGAGGTAACTTCCAAAGAAAACTCAGGGTCACCCCATCCAAGGGTGCAGAATTTAACAGGGACATCAGAGAAATGTCCCTTCCAATATACATTGACTACTGAATTGTCCCTAGAAATAATTTTGATCAAAATAATTAAATTCAACCACTTATGTCCGTTAGTGTGTATATTTGGTAAACAAACAGTTAACAACTCGTTCTTTTCTACAAGTTTTGAAAGATTGTCCTCCACCGTCACATTCCTTACAGTGGTTTGGTCTGCTGCCTATCTTGAAAAGTCCCTCAGTAACTTTATTTCTAAAAGCAACTAATGACAACTCTAGTGTGTTACTCAGACTATAGAGGTAAGTGAGAAATACAAAAGTCTATTATATTGTAGGCTAATTTATTCCGATGCACCATGCTCATAGTAATCTGTTAGCGGCACAATGTCTCTCACTCTCTTCTTGCGCTGTGCACACACAGGCAGGAGTGACAGTGAATTACGATAGTTATGGGGATGCTCTGCGTCTGTCACTATGAAACTTTGCAACAACACAGGAGTTAGTACAGGGAGGTAGATCACACAGGATGAGAACAGACGGACAACACAGGAGAACAAGGTGGGGCAGCAGATAAGCATCAGACTGTAGTTATAAGATTACTACATGAGAGTTCATTCTTTGTCGAGTTGAATATTTACTCATTCATCTTCTGCTTCCATGACCATAAAATGGCCAGGTGGGTAAACATAAGGGCACAGTGTGCAGTCTACAGGTGTCATGTGCCATGTCATTTTTTGCAGACATTTTGAAAAAACACTTGTGGCCTAATATAGATGAACCATCTTCCTTTTGCTTCAGGTGTGGAACTCCACATATTAAAAATAGAGCACACAGCCAAAGTGCTAATAATTTAAATTCAAGTCCTTTAGACTATTTTCTGTTTTGTGAGGAGCAAAAATTATGAGGTTTGGGGAAGTGTTATAGAATTAAGAAGCCGTATCTCTGCTTGCTAACTGCCCTTAATTTGCATCTGGCAATGGCACGGCAGTAAGAAAAAGGGTCAACTCATGCACCTTTCAGAACTTCTAGGCAATGTTTAGCCCCAAGTGCTTAACATACCAATAAAATTTAGTTTGATTCATTAAATACAATTTCAAGAGCCAATTTGAAATTTCCAATCCAGTTTCACAATGGCAGCTCCTTTCCATGAAATATCATTGTATAAAAACTTCAAATTCACAATTGACTGGTTTCTTTTGTGTTCTTTTATCTTCAGTGTGAAGAACACATAGTACTACATTTTTTTTTCATTCTCCATCTACAATTTATTGAACAAGTTTAAACATATATAAACAAGACAAATACATGTCTCAGAAAAAAGGTAACTATGTTGTCTATTGTAATTATTTCCTGACCATATTCTAAATTACCTACTAAACTAAGCTAAACAACAGTCAATATTTTTTGCTGATTGTTTGACAGAGACATGACAGAGAAATATTCAAAGCCTAACTGTTCAGTCAGATGCAGATATGAAAAAGTAGTTAGTACAGTAATAAATTATCAAAAACAGGACTGTGGGAATCAGGGGAGCATACAATGTTATGCTATGCAGGATGGGTGGTTTGAGCAGTTTTGTTGTTTGTGTTAAGGACTGGATTTTTCCCTATATAAATAAATCAATGGCAAATCAAAGGCAACATTAAGAAAAGAACACACTATTGAAACCTCCTGTATGTATATAAATTTGACAAAAACTATTTGGAGCCACCTCTTAAAAAACAGGACAGGACAGATGTAACTTGATTTTAAGTTGCCATTCACCCCTTCATGAATAGGCAATATTCCCCTTCCAAAAACCACAAACAAATTCAAAAATCATATCTCCTGTTCATTTTTCATTTAAAATGGGCAGGTTTAGCACAGCATTTAGCATAGATTTCTGACAGTGTTGTCGGCTTACCTTGTCTCCCACTTGGACACTCCTCTCAATCAGGCCTTTAAGTCCCACCAGCAGCCAACAGTCAGATACTCTCGACCTCAAGACATGTGAGCAACCTTTCTTCACATTGAGGTGTGCAGTTTAGCAGGTCTGTTAAGTATGGTCGGTTTCAGACATTCCAGCTGGATCGTGTTTTAATAAAGCTAGTTTGTTTACCATTTCTCCAGCATGTTGTCACAAGGACTTTGTTTTAAGATTTTTATTAAAACTTTTGACTTCATATCGGATGATTTCCTGAATTGTCAAAATGACTATTTTTCACATTTGTTGCTTTAATTGTATTATTGTAAGCTCACTATCAGTTTATAAATTCATGAGTTCAGGGTTCACACAAATTGCAACCAAAAACACATCAAATGTTCTCACCAAGACACTGACGCATATATTAATGACAAAAGATAACTTTGTCAATCTCAGACATTCTGGATAATAGAATTAGTTACCGAAAACACAAAGGATAACAGAAATACTTCCCTCTACACACACCACAGTAATTAAAGTTTTTTGTAATTCCCACTTTATTTGAATAAATTATACTGCACAGTACAAGGTAACCGAGTGAAGATGCAAATATTTTGCAAAGAAAAAAGGACAAATGGATAACTAGGCATTGCTGAAATTAATGTCGATCAGCAGAGGAGCTTATCTGAAGTGTGGTCAAGTCTGCTTTTTTGCTGACTATGAAAGAACCATTATTTTGCAAAAAAAAACCGAGTGACATGTTGATAACCCCTCTTAAAGAGTAAATAATCTGTAACATGTAACCATTATAGCCAGTCTAATCTATTTGACAAACTTTGACATGACAAGCGTCAAGCTCAGTGTTCAACATCGAGATTACACAATGACAATAACTGCCAAACTTGCTTAGAGTGGAGCTGCTCAAAGCTCCAACATTTTTAGTATGAGCATTGTAGAGCGACAATTTTCAAAAGTTTATTATAGGTTTCTCTATGGGGTTAAGTAAAAAATGAATTCTTCTGGAATTAGCTATGTCTTCCCAATTTATATTATATCATAGCCAAATATAATGCCAATAACTAACCTCTACACAGTTTGTGTGCCACTGTGTGGCTTTTCAAGCAATATTGCATGGGTATTATGTGGGTTCCATTTAAACCATCTGTCATCCACCATTAGACTTTAGTTGTAATACATGGGATTCACAAGCCCACAAACACAAACACATTTTGACACTAAGTGAACTGTCGCCGCTGGCCTCAAGATCATGAACCTATTTCATCTTTGCTGGTGTAACGCCTTGATTCCACCAGGCACGGCTCTATAACGTTGTGTCTGCGACCTGGTTTTGTTCTGTTGTCTGCACGGCTTCATACCCCACAGGGATTGTTTCAGAAGCAGAGTGTTTTGCCTGCCTGATTATTTTGTCTAGTTAAATTGTGTTTACTGTTGATATACAATCAGGTGTCGGCACAGATTTGCGTATTCTCTGCGGAGCTGAGAGGAGAGCTGCTTCGGGGACATTTCTGAAATGTGTTATGGCAATTTGGTAGAATCACAAGCATAGTATAGAATGGCCGCGATGCATCTACATTGCAGCCCAAACATGACACAGCTGTGTCTGGTGGAATCCAGGCTAAAACCCGACCAGATAAAATAAATCACTGACAGTAATTGTGTAGATTTAGGGGTGGACAGTATACCGGTTTTGTACCTGTCACCAGTGTAATATTCTGCTACACCATGGCTTTTGCAATACTGTGATTACTGTAATAAATGTTTTAGCATATTAAAACTTATATGGCAAGTAGAGGACTACACACACTCATAGAACTGGCATAAAGCATGACAATTTCTCTGTTTGTTGTCTGATGAAAAAAATCCATACGGAAGTCATTATACAACCCTAATCCCATCATTCGAGGAGGTGAACAACCAGTGGATTGACTTTATTTTTGATGAAAATGTCCCTATAACAACTGGTAAACTCTTATATGTATGCAATAATTTATCTATTTTACTTCGGACTGCTTTCTAAACAAAGGACAGTACAAAGCAGGATTCATTTCAAAATTGGCTGGGCAGCCTCTACCTGTCATGCTGGGACGTACTGTAGTGTCTGCCGCCTCTAAGCACACTTGCCCCTGCGTCACACACCCACCAGTCAATTCATGGAATATCTATACATTTTAAACCAAAAAGGGTGCATCTACTCACCAGTGGAAGAGGCCAAGTCCGTCCTTAGAGTGATCGTCAATTAGCCTGCCAACCGCTGGCAACGAGCCAAATATTCCGTAATTTATAGTTCACCCGTTCTACAGAATCAGATTATTAGTCCATGCTCTACTCTGTGGACCCACAATCAAACCGCCCAGCTTCTGGGCTGGGGATTCCCTGGAGCCGATATCAGCACACTGGCCGCACTATGGGAGGGTCTTGTTGGAGAATCAATAAGCTTTTAACTTTTATTAGATGAAATTTTTGTTTCCTTCCTGAGACCCCAAAGATGATTTTTGTTGAGATACGCACTCATTGTTAATTAAACAGTGGTTTTGTATCGAGCATCAACTGTAAAACACACAGGAGTGGCCTCAAATTCTTGTGTTTTGTGCTTGTTGTCTGCTGGTGCCTTTTGAAACACCTGGTTGTTAGTAAATGTTAAAAGGCCATGTACCGATGGACATGGGTTCTTTGTAAGGTTGACTGGTACATAACTAAAATATTATCTTTGTCCGACTTGCACTTTGAAGAAGTAGAATCCTTTATTGAGTGGAGTATCTCTTTTATTTTTGTAATACATCACCGTAAAAAAAGAAAAGAAAAAAGGTGTGATATAAATTTTTGGTCACAGTGCAGTTTACATGCAAATTTTAATTTGTGTTGTTTGAATCAACTTTGACAGGTAACTTCTTACCCTGACAACGTATTTCTACCATGGATGAAACTGAAATTTAGGGCTGCACGATTTGGAGAAAAGGTCATATCGCAATTAATGTAAGCAGAATTGTGATCTGAGAGTGTATTATAATGGCTTGCTTAAATATGAAGGTATGAGCGAAATACTTTGAAATGTGTATTTCTCAACTTGAATAAAGTTAAACAATAAACAATATTTATAACAACAATAAGTAAAACAGATGTCAAACAGATGTCAAGGAGAGTGTGTTGCTCTAAGGAGGTGGCTAGAAGCAGCAAATATGGCACTAACTAAATCTACAGCTGTCTAATGCAGAGTCTCTATCCACAACCTGGAGGAGGAACTGTACATGAGTGTTTTAAATAAAGAACATAATGTTTAGTTAATGGTATACTGTTTACAGTAATATATTAAATACTACATACATTATACATATATCATATAGGCCTAATAGTATACTTTTTTACCACTAGTTGAATATTAAATCCAGTTCCAGCTGTTTCATTTCTGTGGGTTATTTTCATTCATTAAATCCTTGTGTAACAGGCTCTACATTGGTTTCTAATTTCTTAATGCTGAGTACTACTACAGTGTTATGTTTTGAACGTGTAGTGGCGGGGTGGGGAGGGGGATGAGTTACGCTATGTTGTTGTCTTAAAAGTTGCACGCACCCTACTTATGTATCATTTTTCTCATTACATGTAGGCTCATCTGTTTTTAGGGGCACATGCGAAAGCCCGGTGTGGGCAGAGATAATGAGGAGACTGCAGTGCACACAAGAGAAGAGAGCGTTACACACACCTTTTTTGTTTTATTAAATTTCATACCTTTTGCGGTTATGTAGTCGCACTGTGATTGCGATTAGACTCTTTGTGCAGCCCTACTGAAAAATATACATTTTTGTCTGACGTGGTGAGTATCCTTGTAAGTAACGTTCACCAATAACACAGCAGAAGCATCAGTAATGCCTAAAATAGGCTGAGCACCAATCGATAGTGTAACAGTGATTTCACTGTTGAATGGAGCTAGGTTTCAGGCGTCTCAGTACAAAATTTAAATAGTCCATACTTGTCCATACTTTTCAGTCAGTATGGACAAGGTACCTCCCCTGACTCATGGTACAAGTCCTAATAAACGCTTTTCTAAAGCTAAGTAAGCCTTAGAAAGGTGCCATGTATACCTTTTGATTTGCAGGGTATTTCTCACTGAATGGTGTAGTCTTTCTATTCTAATAAAGAAAGAGCATAAAGCTGTCGCAATATCTCTGATTTGATTTTGAAGGGTTTAGTCTTTTACTTAGGTTATTCCTTTAAATTTAACCTTGCAGTAACTTGATTTTTGAAAAGAAGATGAGAGGGTAGTTCAGATAAGCTCCACTACTCATGCTACAATAATTCTTTTCCCATACATCCTCCGCAAGAAAGATTGTGAAGTAAGCCTCCAACACCAAGGCCACTAAACCAATAAAATAAGAGCACTTCTAATATCATAAAGGTGTTTAAAGACTGTATTAGCATTACCTGAATATGAGCAGTGATGGTTCCATCTGCTGGTACACATTCCAGCGCTCCATTTACAGCTGCCTGCTTATTGAGGTCCTTGGCATTATTCCACTCTGTGCACAATTGAAAATACAAAGACAACATAATGGGAAATGTTTTTTAATAGCTGCAGCAGGTGACTGTTGGCCATGTTAAAGGAATAGCTAAGGCTTTACCTGGATTTAGTGTTTCTCCATCCAGTATACCCCCTTCACGATAGCTTTCCAATTCTTCAACTTTGACTTTGCTCCAGGGGATGTAAGTAACTCCCCGCTCCACATCCCAGAACTTTTTGTGTGCTGATTTTATACCTTTGTTCAAAGCCCAAGCAATCTAGGAAAGAATGACATTAGTTATAATCATCAAGTGAACAGTCAGCATTAAAAGAAGTTATATAGAACCAATGTAAAATTGAAAATAAAAGCAATCTGTGTAACAGTTTATGTACCTTAACAGGTTTCTGATTGACTTTGTATGACCCCCTACTGAGTTTGTTCAAGGCTGTATAGGCATCTTGTCTGTGAACCATAACAATGTAAGCACAACCCCTTGGAGGAATCATCTGGACATGGAAAAAGAAAAAGGTAACAGTGAAACACTTGATAAACATTATCTTAAGATCAAAGAGGATTGTAAGTATCTTTGACATCCAAACTTACATTGATGGACTCAATCTGGCCAAACTCTTCCAGGAGGGACATCACATCAGACTGTTGAGTTTTCTTGTCTAGTTGTCCAACCCAAAGTGTAGTGCTGCAAACTAAAAGCAAAATGAGATTAGCAACTGGTTGGAGGAGGGAACTGATTCATGTTCTGTTTAGCTTTGCTGTTTAAGTGTGTACTATTTTGCTGGTATTGTCATGGATTGAGTTGACTTGAATTTGTGGTTCTATTGTAATGGCTACTCAGATTCCCAAGGCAACCGGAAAGCATGAAATGGTTAACAAACAGACTTGCCCAGGAAACTAGATAGTTGTTACCCAGTTTTGCTGGGAAATGAGAACGCATGACAAATTTGGTTACCCTGTTGGCAACCAATTGCCAAAAAATCCTTAACCCGTGCCCTTAGCATACAACCTTTTGCCTAAGTTGATGCTGTGCTATATTTTATAAAGAGCCCTCTCTAGTCTTTCCTTATTCCAAAGTAATTACCCCACCTACAGTAATTTGACCTGCTAAATACTGCACATGGTCGATGAAATCGTCTATCAGCCCAACCCTAGTGTACAGATGTAGTCTGTGTATTCAATCACACTCCAGTCACAAAGCATTCTGCATATAAAACTCAAGCATTTTTTTTCCTTATACGATATCCAGGTAAAGAAGTGCTGGTTGTAAATGGAGAATATGTTGCTAAGGAATCCCAAAATTTATCTTTTTACTTGACATCTTGAGAAAAGATGAGCCACTTATTTTTATTCACTTTCATTTGATATGATAGTATGATGCTGCTGCCTTATCATGGCTGATAAAGATTGTAATTAATAAATAGAAAACATGGTTATAACACTGGTGTACCTGCATTATTCACCAAAAGTTGTTGTTAAAGTTGATGTTAAATCTAGCACTTAAGTCCACACCTTACAAGAGTGTATGCATAACATCTACATCACCTTTCAAACATACACTTTCCATATAAATGCTGCTTTTTTATTGTTGTCATTTTTGCAGATCTCTTTAAATGCCTACTGGCGTAGTTGTCACAAGTTCTTCTTTGTTCTGGATGATACAATGTTATTTGGTGCCAATGAAAAATAAAATGACTTTGAGAAACATTATCCAAGTCAATCCAAATTAAAAAAAGGGCTAGACATCCCTCTGGGTTCTGCTAACCTTGACTAGCACGTGATGAGACACTTAATCTACAAGACAAGACGGTTTGGGTTCTCAAGATGAGATTTTAACACTATTTTTAAGAAAACTTTAACCCTAAATATATGAAAATTTGGAGAATTTGTGCACTTAATTTCCTCCATTCTGATAAATTTTTCTCCATCAGTATATATTATATATAATAATATATATATTATTCACAACATTGTTCACAGATCTGGACTTTTATTGTGGCCAGCCTAAGGTACACCTGTGAAATACCCATGCTGTTTGATCAGCATCCTGACATGCCACACCTGTGAGGTGGATGGATTATCTCGACACATGTTAACTTCGGCAGCTCAGATAAAGTAAAACTCACACTACCAAACACAGAAAGGTTGTGCTTCAGTTTTTAGATGTTTATGTTACAAAGTGGTCATTTTATGTGCATGTGTTCATGCTCACTGACTTCATTCGGTTCTGTATCTTTTAGGCGACTTTATAAAACAAAGGCCTACTGCTGATGGAGAAACTAGAGCATACAGGGAGAGAGACAGAGGGGCAAGCCGGTGTGTTTGTCTGTGGGTGGGGAGAAGGGAAGTTCGAGGCAGGTGTAAAGCAGGTATATTTAAAAATAGTAATAATGTTTGTGGGGTGTGGGGTGGCTCTTGTAGATATTGTGACTGTGACTTGCATGCAATTCTATCTGATATAAGTATTGTAGCATCATTCATAGATTTGTTTCTGTTGCAGCACATACCACTGAGTGTCTGGCTCTTTATGCTGGGAAGACCTTTCTGTCTGCGCTCTCTGTCCTTCTCTCTTTCATTCCTGTCCTGAGAATGAGAGCGAGATCTCCAGCGGCATTCTCTGGAGCGAGAAGTAGAGCGTCGATGCCTAGACCTTCTTGAGCGGGACGAAGATCTTGACCTTCTTCTCCTGGGAGATCTGAAATACAAAAGATTGAACCAACTGAACACGCTGTCACTAAATATTGCAATTCCTAAGAGGAAAGTTGTCATTTTCTTCATTAGCGTAGAAATGAAGATGGGAAAATGACAACAGTAAAAACTACATCAGGAGCAGAGAGTTCTGGGAGTCCACGGCAGCAGCTGAGTCACTGCCTGCACAGCACTGTATTTAATGGGCCATACTTTCTGATTAGTAACTTACACTTCAGGGTGCATTAACCACTACAGCAGTTTATCAAATAATTTCTTAGCATTGGTGATGTTACCCAGCTGACCAGTCACAGGTCTTACTGTTTGCGTTTTTGGGGAGGTGCACGTCAGGTTACAGGGTATGGCGTAGGGTACGGGGCCATGCGTAGGTTACACCATAGATTTGATGCAGAACTATATATCAAGCTTTACCTGGAACCAGATCTGGATCTTGATCTCCTGCCATAGCCTCTGTTTCTGCGGTCCCGCCTCATAGTTGAGTCTTCTCTTGAATTTCCCTATTAGACAAAATTGACAAGAAAATTTTATTTTTCCCCAAATTAATTAGCAGAGGGATCCAGGTTCCAATTTATAGAGTTTACATACTGGGTCTCAAATTCAAAACAACACAGTAACCTCCATGCCAACTGAAGTAGCCATGGCATTGTCTTGCTTTAATTTTACTGACAAAAACTACATTACATTTATTCATTTGGCTGAGGCTTTTATCCACAGCAATTTATAATTGCTATATATGTCAGAGGTCGCACGCCCATGGAGCAACTAAGAGATAGTCTTGCTCAAGGACACATTGGTGTTTCAGTGGATTCGAACCTGAGTCTCACGCACCAAAGGCATGTGTCTTATCCACTGCTCCATCACCCCCACTCAAACTAATTTTCGAAAGAACGTTGACTTTATAAAGCAAATGCAGTGGAACTTAAACTGTAAGTATTTTTCTCACAACAGAGACATTCAATCAGGTTAAACTACAATTTGAAGGTTTGACAATTTACCCGTGATCGTGAGTAAGCTTCATTTATGGAGGGGAATCCATCTAGCATCATATGATGTTCGATATGACTCATTCCTTCACTGTTCTGAAGGACGACAAAGAGACAGTCACAAGAGATAGTTAAAAAAAACAGACATCACAGGGTCATTGATCACAGTACATTGTAATTGAAGCTTGCCGCTCCAAATGGTTGCTCTTTAATCCAAACATGGGAATTTGAAGTATTTATAATTTATACTTTGATTTCAACTTTACATCTCTTAGGACAAAGTTTGAAAAAAGTATTTTGCTTGAGCACCAACATTTGCTGGTATTATACTAGAGAATTGCTATATTTGAGAGCTATTATTTAATGCAATGATAATTGAATACCTCAATACCACCAGTTTGTCCCATCATATGCGGATGAACATTCTCTGTGTTGGGCATCTGACCAGGAAACTGGTTAAACACATCTTCAGAAATGCCTCTGTCATGAATAAATATACACATCTAATCAGTCTGGGTAGTACAAACAAAATACAATACACTGAAAGCAAATTAAACCAAATCAATTATAACTGTAGGCCATTTTTCACAACAGACATTTTGACATAGCAAGAAAAATACAAATGTGGTTGTCTACATTTGTTTTGGGGTTCCAGTTCGACAACCTTGACATTTTAATATAACCGAGTAATCAATGTTCTTAGTTTCCCCTGTGCTTTTAATGCGGTGACAAGTCAATACAGTGAAATGAGACCATATGCAGAATCTATGAATATGCAAATATTATTTATTTTCAAAAGTATAACTTCAGGACACGCAAGATATTTTCTACTGCACTGAAAAGTCCATTCTCAATGTATATCAAGTTACATACTGGACAAGGATTGGGTTCCAAACAACTTGTGACATTACATCAATCTGTAAAGTATCATCAATCTGCACAGTGACAGTAAAACATCAAAGTGAAGGAACATTAAACAAAATATATTCATGGAGGGGGGCCTATACTACGAAGCAACTTAACATAACCAGGATATATTTTTGTTGTCTGGCTTTATTAAGTCTAACCCCAGACTCACTGTATATATTCTCACAATATTTTGCCATATATTTCCACCCGCAATCCCTTATCACAGCAGCAGACGAGCCGCACTTCAGCTTATTAATGACATCGTCTATCAAACAACTGAAACCAACATATGCATTCTGAGTGTTCACTGTTGCTGTTGGTCTGCACATAAAATATCCACCGCTACTTCTAACGTCAGTTAATGGCCTACTAATTTTTCTACCGAGTGAGAACTGCACGAAAACACATGGTCATAAGATGTGCTGCCCCCGCACGTGCCCGTGCACCCAATGACATTGTCCATCACAATGTTTCATTGTAGACATCGTCCGATGGAAATTTTGTACACATCGCCCAAACCTAATTCAACTTTTATTGTCAGACTCAGGGTCCATTAACAAAAAACATTTCTTTTTTTGTCTGTGTAAATAAACTGTGTTTATATTTGATATACGATCAAGAGTATGCACAAGGTATTTTATTTTGGAAATCGACCAGATTCTCTGTGCTGTTTGTGTGTCTGACTTCCTGCCCGGTTCATCTGCTGTGTGCTGCTTGACACGTCTTCTGTCAAAAATAGACTGGATACCTATTCTCTGTGCAGCGGAGCAGAGAGCCACTTCTGGAATGCGCTGCGGCGCTTCTGGTGTGAGCACAAGCATTGACTACAATGGCCACGTATAGCTCCAGCAGCCGTAATGAGTAGCACACGTCTCCTGTGTGAGCCCGGCGCAACAATCACAATCAAGCTACGCGGTCATATGATGCCGGTTATCACCTCGGTAAGTCAACCCAGGGTTTCCCCAATTCAGCCATGAGTGTGTTCACGTAAAAGAGGCAGTGTTTGCAGCATATGACCGCAAACATGGAAAAGTCTACTGGCAGCAGAGTGTCATATAAAAAGTTAAACACATAATGCAGGCTAAAAGCAACACAGTTGCCAAATGCAGGAAGACAGAAATCTGTGTGAATGCGCAAGTTAACAGGCATATAATATGAATATGTTGCTCGGATGTATTCTTATGGCATGTTTGACCATATTACCCTTTTCGTTCAGCTCAGCTGTGTGTCGGCATTTCAACATCAAAAGCTGCAGGCACTGAATAAGTGGTCACTCAACTCACTTTCAAGATCAATCAGTCTCTGTTGTAGGACTATCTCCGCAATACCTACAGCAGCCTGTTAAACAGTCTGTGGGATCTTCTACAAATGGTGATACCATTTTCCAAGAGTCATTGGTTAGTAGGTGGTGTTTTTATTGTGTTAACCTCTTTTTTCGAACATAACCTTAGCCAATCAAGTTACCATGACAATGTACCCGGGTAAGAAGTGAACCACCATTGTAGGACTAAGAAGCCAGTTTAAATCCTGAAATCATCTTGCTAATGTCAACTCCTGCTTCTTACTACAGGCCACTGAGTAATAAAAACACAAAACTCCATTTCAAACTATCCACATGGATGTAAAAGCAAATATTTTCTAACACTAAAGGAAACCATCAGTGATTCCTACATCAGCTGTGCTGATTGCAAAAAAGGTCTTCACTTTCAGCTGTCAAACTTGTCTGATGATGCGCAGTTGTGTCTGCACTTTCATACAAAACTTTCAAAATGTAGCATATATAAATTTAAATTAAACTCACTGTGACTGGACAATCCCTTCTTTAGCCAATATATCTTCAGGTTCATCATCATAGTCAAATCGATCAAGGAGTTTCTAAAGAAATATAAATATTACACGGTTAAGTAAATGAGAAAAGCAATTTGCATATGATCACACCACGTAATGTGACGATGAGCTATGCTATTACCTCAGCTAAAGAGCTTTTCTTTTCGGTGTGTGCACTGTACGGGTTGAGCTGTGACACAGGCATCTGGGGTGGGTTTGGTATGTTGTTTGCAATGGTGGCTGCAAGAGTCTTATCTGCTTGCTGGAAGTTCTGGAGCATCCTCTGCAACTAGAGGAGGAGGAGGGTGTCACTCAGAAGCATAAAAATATTTACCTGACATAATGCACAACTACTGTAACACTTAAGAGATCAAATCAATTTATTGCTTACCTCCTGACCATGGGGAGACTGAAACAGCTGTGCCACAGCAGCTAAGGCATCTGGATTGGGTAACTGGGGCACAGCAGGCACAACTGAGGCACTAGTGACAGGAGGCTGTGTCTCTGTTAGGGGTTCAGTAAGACCTGTTCAGATGCAAGAAAAAAAACAACATCTTTGCATGATATCAATGCATGCAGTTCATCAAACAGTTGACAAATTACAACCTTACTTTTCTTTAGTCTCAAGCAGATTGTTCCAATATTGCCCAAAGAGTATTATATTAAATTTCTCTACCTTCCAGTGCAGGAGCAGGCACAATGGCTCCATTGACCATATCCATTAGTGGCTGAATGATGTCCATGTCGAACACACCATTCTTCTGCCATAGGTTCAGGACACGGACAATTTTGCTCTGATAAAGAAAACAAGCAATACCACGCGTGAGATATTTCTTTTCATCCATTTATTATTTTAGATATAAAACCAAAAGCACAAACATGGAGCACCTTATCATCCTCTGGACATCGGTAAAGGTTTTGGAAGGTATCTGTGAAGTTCTTTAAGAATCTGGGCCCAAATACATCCTTGTCAACACCAAACTGATGCCGTGACTGTCGAACAATGGAATCGACCACATACAAACCAGGGACTTTCAATTCTGGCTTGCACTAAACAAAACAAAAAAGACAATATATTCCTATTATCTCATGACAACTTGCATTTGTTTAGTGCACTTTGAACTGAAATGTTTTCCATAATGTACAGTAAGGGGCTCTATAGTACATACCTTCTTGATGAACTTTTCAACAATCTGGACAACATGTTTGTAAAGCTACAACAAAAAAGACACAAAAAAATCACATTAGTCACAATATACTAGATAACACTTTAATCATGCAAGATATAACCATAAAGGAAAGAGCAATGAAACAGTGTGATGTTAAAAGTTCTCCTCTACTATGACTTCTGCAATCAGTAAAATGGGGGGGGGGGGCAAACCTAGCTGACATCAGGTGAAAGGTGGGGTACACCCTGGTCCATTGTGGGACCACACATATACAAACAATCACTCACACCTAAGGACAATTTAGAGTCACCAATTAACCTAGCCTGCATGTCTTTGGATGGCTGGGACAAAGCGGGAGCACTCGGAGAGAACCCAAGCAGACACAGAGAGAACATGCAAACTCCACACAGAAAGGCCTAGGGGGACCAAGGTACAAACTCACGACCTTCTCGCTGTGAGGCACTGTAACACCGTGCTACACATGCAACCTTAACCTGCCATCTTTAAATTAAATTGGATTAAATTGTTTTTTACCTGACATTTCCAAGTACTACGAAAGATCTCAGCATCCATTAAGATCACGCAGACATCACTTTTAAAATCCTGCTCCTATTGATGCCTATGAAAATATCATGCCCCCAAAAATGGATCTGGTTTGCAAGATAGTCAAAGGCTTATTGAGAAACTACATTTTTACTTTTTTTTTTCAACCGCTGTAGTCAGGAAGGATGAAAACGCCAGAGCCCGATCAATTTATCGTTTTGCAGATGTTATAAGCCGATTTAAGCTACTTGCACATATATCTGCATCGGCGTTTATAACAGCCGATATATGACTATTAAAAAAGAGAAACAGAAAGTTGGATCCTTCCCTCAGGTCATGAGTGTTGCATAGTTTGCCCACCAGAAGGAGCTCTGCAGCTCCTCTGTTCAAAACACGCTGCACCACAGAACAAAACATCAGCTGACCAGAGCCTCTTCGGAACTATGGTGACTAGCTCTGTTAGCTCTCACACTCAGTGCTCCCAGTGAGTTGGTCTTTTGTCACTTCAACTACATGACTTAATAATAAAAATAGCCCTCATCACTTTTCCTCTTCAGAGACCAGACTTGATAACCCCCCTGTTTTTCACTGTCCTCTCCAGGCTCAGCAGTGTGTTTAATGTTACAGTAACCTAGTGTTGGAGACTATGCAGCTGACAGATGTACTTGTAGATTTATTTCTGAAGCAGTGTGGCAATTCTAGCGACCAGTCATTTTTCTCTAATTTATTACTTCTAAATATTTTATAGCATCGCTAAAAGCAGATAACACTGCCTGTTGCTGAATTAGCCACAAAGCTAATGCTGTTTTTATCAGTAGAGGAGGCTAACATAATGAACAAAAGAACATCAGCCGATATATCAGCTATCGGATTTTAAAATCCTCAACTATCAAAATCAGTATCGAACTTGAAAATCCCATATAGGTCGGGCTCTAGAAAAAACTGCACTCTAACATTATGCAATGGAAAATATAGTTTTCAAGAGGTTTCAGCTACAGTTAAGCTGACTGGATAGGGGAGACCCATTCTAACATAATACCAATATGTATGCAAACTACTTTCAAAGCATCCTCCAAGAAGAGTTATATCTCCACTTCACTTTTCCCTCAAATATTAATACAGTGTTTCTTACTTCCAGCAATGTACAGCGTGCTTACCTCGCAACCCAGCTGTGATCTAACATTAACATAGCTCTCCTTATTAGCTAGGCTCCTCACATGCTTGCTAATATTTTTTAAGGTGGTTCTCCGACATTGACAGTTGTGCTTGACAAATTTGTGCAGCGGTGTTCATGAGACAGAGAGAGAAAGAGAGAGACAAGATGTTGCGCGAATATATGCGCAGCATTCCACAATCAACTACGATTTTAAATAGGAATAGTAAAAAAAAATAATAAAAAAAATCACATATCAATGTATGGGAAACACTGGAATAGATATACTTATCTTCCAAAATTCTCTAGTCAAAGAGGTAAACCCATAACTAAGTCAGTTTCAACCACAGAAATATGGGTACCGTCTAGTACAAAGTACAAACTTTTGCATCAAGCTATCCACATTAAGGTAAGTAATTCATGTGAAAATTATAATTTACAGTTATAGTATTTCTTGAGATAATTTTTATAATTCTACGGCAAGAGCTTTTGATTTTTGAGTGACAAAAGAGAGCAACATTTAAGACAAATGAGGAAAATGCTCATTATTCTGTTATTTACTGTATTACAAAAGTGGGTCAAACCTTTGGTATAATGATAAAAAGTCTACAATTAGCCACTCCTTAATATGACAATGAAACCGATACAGTATTGAACTTACCTTAATAGCTTTGATGGCAGATTTCGTTACAGACATCATCTTAGCACGGGATATTGGAGGCTTCATGTCAATCATGGAGAACAACTGATTGGTTTTCAAAGAAGAAAGACATCAGTTAATTTAAAAAAGTAAAAATACTGGTATGCGATAACATTGGGGGGAAATGCAGTGTCCTGCTTTACATAGATGGCACTAAACAATAACAACATAGTCACTTCCCATTGGTAGATAAATAAAAGAAAACAATTCTAAATATAATTATGTCATAAAGCACCGTGTTTGTTGTTTTTATATCCACAGACTACTAGGCATGGGCAAATATAGATTATTTCCGTTCTCACGAGCCCTGGGTGTTCCCAATATTTTTAAAGGAATTTCTCTTCTGTGAAGACAGTATAACTAGATATATCTGTTCTTTACTTACTTTCTAAAACATTAACAACATACACTCTATAACCATATTCAGGTATCTGTGATTGAGAAGAGTAAATTTATGTATATGAGACTACCTCTTAGACAACGTTGATTACCTTAGGCTCACCTATATACATTTACAGATATGTAGGCTACTTTTGACCTTTATAGTAGCTTTAATCTAAAATATAAGGCACTCAAGTTCTACGACTATGTGTAAGACATGGGAATCACGTGAATGGTCACTGGTGTTGATTTACTCGCGACCAGCAGTCTTGTCACACATGGGTTGAATAGAATTTCAATACCTTGATTCGTACACGGGTTTGTCTTTAAAAGCGCCATTATACGTTTTAACACACCTAACTCAAATGTGTCACTTCAACACCACCACTCTGTAATAAATCGATGCATAATGCCCCACCACCACAGACACATTAAAACAGTCCAGAGTCCTTGGATGCCAACAATAAAAAACAAAGTCACTTGTTCAGCTAAACTCATGTTGTTTTGGTGTGCGTTAGTAACGATGGACTCTGTGACACTGAATTTCCTCAAAACATTGCAACATTAGTGGTTAGCAGCGCTGGTTAACGACAGCTTTATTCGTATAACGAGCCATTTAATGCACATAAATATTTTTACTCGAGTATGATGTAAAGCATCAGAAGCTTTCCTGCTGACATTTCTGCTGACAGCCCATCGTGGTCGCAAAGATGTAACGTTAAAGGACACTGAAATCACAGGCCTAGCAAGATTAACGTATATACGTTGAACTCAGCTTAAGCTAGCGGCTAACAAATCCAATCAAGCTATGTTTACGTTTTAACCGACCCTGTTCAACTGAACTAACGTTTCCTTAAAAAATACAAATGCTGAAGTGTAATATAATTACCATAACATTAACTATCAAATAATTAGCTAGCATTAACTTAAACCAACTGACGTTAGTTCGTGTTCTCGTTAGCCTTAGTTTAGCCCTTTGGACTGGGGTAACGTGAAAATACCAGCAAACTTTACCTCCATGTTGAACGCGTTAACTGCATCCATGATGGTTTGATATTTTGAAAACCGGTTGACCAACGTGTCTACTCTAAGTTACCCAATCATAACCATGTGTAACGTTAACGTTAGTTATATAGCAAAGAACATAACCAGTGACACTGACAAGCTATATTTCTCTATTATATTCTGATGTGGTCACATTGCCAGGCAAGGTTCTGCTATGCTATGCTAGCTACTAGCTCATGGTACTAGCTTCGCGGTTGGTTCAGTTCCACCCCTTGCGTGTTCGTCACGTACTGGTTCATCAGCGTCTGATGTCACAGGGTCATGCTGCCTTCATAACTATAGGAAATGTGGCATTTACTTTTAATTGACTGGAAAATTTAACTGGGGGTTCCCTTTAGCATATATTGATTGCCAATAAAGTGACCAACTTCACTTACCTCTCAAAGTCTAACCACGATTATGTTTATGTTATGTCGGTATTTTTAAATTTGAGAATTGTACAATGTATTTATGACTTGAGGTGCATTTAATGATTAATTATATTTGAATGTAATACCTACGGTAATCCTCAACCTACATTTGTCAAATATACATAAACCAACTATTTGAAAGCGTCCTGTCCGTGTGCCCTATTATATGTGTGTGCCGCCATTTCGTGGCCTCATCTAACCATTTCCACTGCAAAGCCAAGGGCGTTACTTTGTGTTGAAAAGTGGCTGGGACATAATGGCTCAAATACACTTGGATCAAGAGACGTGACGATTCACGAGAACAAGACGAGAAGATTTTAACACTATTTGAAGAAATAGAAAATGTTGAAATTTATGAGCTGGGTGTCATGGGGTCTTCCCCTAGAAAATTGGAGCACTTAATTCTGCTCCAATTTATGGTGGAAATATCTTTATTTTATCTAAAAGGAAACAAAAAAATCAGCTGGGAGTTGACAAAACATAGACAATTCATAAATATAAAAATATAACAGAATATAATAATCAGCTGCTTATTCTTTCTTGGTAGTTACTCTATTTGGAAAATGCACATTTGTTTCTTCTATATTTAAATTGTATTGCATGTTTTCTTATTGTGCAAATAACCCTTTCTCAAAGCATTTTCATTTGTCAGTTAATTCTTGGTGCAAGCTACTTTTCAGAACTTTTTAACAAATGCTTTCAAAAAGTGATGGGGACAAAACATTGTTTTGCCTTTTATATGAGGTTAATTCATTATTTGCAAGAGATTAACATGTGTTTTTGACTTAAATAGGGTACATTGCTAAAAGTCATGGGAAACAATGTTTTATCAAATAAAATAGGCCTAACACATAAAACAACGCAGATGTTTGGGGTGACAGCTGCTCTGTCCTTGCAGAGACTCATCGGTTGGCTGACGACACTAGAGTGCGTCAGTGCTGAGTGCCACAGGCAGTGGTTGCAGGAGCAGCAGGAGCAGAGCAGAGTGGGAGAGGGAAACTAATCTGAAGCGTAAGGAGATGCGACAGACAGGAGCTGGTTTGGTTTTAAGCCAAGGGAAAGCTGAAGGAGAGGAGAGCCTGAGGAGGGTGAGGCTCAAGGCAAATACAGTTAACTGCTGGCCTCTTGCTTAATGCAAATTGCAAAATGTATTGCAAACGACCCTGCAGCAGCTTTATAAGGACATACAACTTTGGCTGTTTTATGCAAACTACTGCATGGCTTTACTTGACAAATGTCTTGACACTGATAATATATTTTCTCTTTGTCTTTTAAAAGAAGAAAATCATTATTTTAATGCAGGCTATTTTATCTCTGTAATAGCTTTTATGTAAATGTTGTGATAAACAGCATGTATGCAAATTCATCTTATAAAGGAGTCACTCAATGCACAACCCACAGCCATTAACAGCCTCAAACTATTTTTTTGTTTGTTTCAAAATTTTAATAAGTGGGACAAACGTATCATTGTGTTATATTTTTAAAAAAGCATTAAATAGTCCTAATTATTAATGAAATGCACATTATTCTAAATAAGATGTTGTGTAATTATGCATATTTACGTGAGGGAAAGACACAACATCCATAACTAAACAAACTTGTAAAGAAATGTATTAAAATATGTATAAGTCACAAGCACACAATCAATGTAACACTGTCTTTTATTGACTCAAATAAATATATTATAAATACACTAACCACCAACATCTGAAATTCTGGTTACTGGTGGTGACAGTAATGTTGGGTAATAAAAAAGTGGACATTGCTCTTCGAGGATAGAACCACACTTTGGGTCTTTCTCACCTATGTCCCCCAAGAAGTGATGTGTAATCTGGGTGTAATGTAGAAATATCCAAGTGATTAGCAGAAAGTGCTGGGTGGGAAATTCAAGAAGACAAAGTTAGGCCCTGATATAGTTTATACCCCGAACACAGCATGTTGTCCCTACAATTATGGATACGCAATAATTAAAAAATATTTTTAAAAGTATTTTTCATGATATATATTTTCATGAAGCTGTACTTGGCAAATGTTTTTTATTTTTATTTGAAGCTCTAACTAGTTCTAGACCATGAATATCGGTCCCGTTTTCTGTGAGACAATCTTATTGAGACTTACTGGTCACAAACAAGTTTTGGAATTTTACTGACCATGACAGATAGAAAAAAACTGCTCATGCATCTGCTGTTTCCGTTGTGTACTTATGTAGCTGTTAGTTTAGAAATCCCGATACCGTTCAGAGTTCGGAGCAAATCAAGAAACCCAAGATTAAATCTTCAACTTCACAGACGGACGCCCCCCCTTGTGAACCGGAGTGTGTAGTACCATGACTTTTAATTCCGAACCTCATATACAATCTGCTCTGCATATAAAGTAATAATAATTTACTATAAAATCTAAGGTGTAATAAGGTGCACCCCATCAGACCCACTCATTCATTGCAGAGTAGGATACTAGGACACACTGTTGAATGGTTCTGTCACGTGATCCTGTGGCGAAACCTGCACACCCATGCATCTGCTGAAGTCTACAGTCAGAACTGACAAGTGGAAAAACAAGTGGAGTCGAGCAGACACACATACGGGTGAGGATTAGAGGGTTTTTTTCTCTAGGTTCACTAAAATACACAAGACCAACTTTCTACAAATGTTAGGAACAGTGCTTTTGTTTTTATATTATATAAAAACTTTATATACAATTTTATAATTGTTAAATGGATCTCAACTTTTTGGAAAGAGACAGCTTTGGTTCCCTCCCAAACTGAGATGATGGCTGTAATGGAGAACTCAACCAGCGAATGGGAATACTATTATGATTATTTTGATGTGATTGTGGATGAGAGCAAGCTGAAATACAATAAATGTAAGTTTAATGCTTTACATATTTTGTAAATTATTTATTGGAATTTTATAAAGTTGTGTGTATCTTTTGTTACATGAGGATAACAGCAGTTTTCATTTTCCCTTTCAGACTCAATTGTAATAATATTTTGGATTATTCTGGCTGCTTTTGTGGGATTCCTCTTTCTCAGTTTGAATCTAATGTCTTGCAGTGGAAACTTGCCAAGGTAAGTGTGATGCATAATCTTCCAAAATCTGCCTTAAATGGAAAGTTTACTAACAGAAACACCAAAATATACATATTCACATGTACTAAATTAGATAAAGTCACAAAGCTCTAATTCTCTACTCAACATGTTCTTATTATTGCAGGAATCACAGATCCAAAATCAAAGGAAGTCAGAGAACATTGACTGCTTGACCAGATGGATGTGAACAAAAATGTTAAAAATTGAGGTTATGGGCACTAATTCAAAATTTGAATGATGGGAAAATAGTAGCCAATGATTCTGCTTTCTTCCCATATTACTGAATACCTACAAAGTGCAAGGCTACATTAAATGAAATGTTATGTAACTATTATTCTGTACTTTAACAGTGTGTGTACATGTGTCCTAGATGTTAAAGTACAAGGAGAGAACGGGTATATATTATTGTGCTTCATCAAGAATGCAGCTTTACTGCATTGAATCAAATTTCTTTAATTAAGTCTACAGCACCTTCCATTAAATTTAGCATACAATTACACACAGTTTTGAAATGAGGTAATGCAGGAACCAAATGTTAAAAAAACACAAATTTGTAACAGATTTGTATATCAACATTTTATAGCAGAATTTCAAAAAATAGCTTCAGAAAAATGAAATAATACAAGTTTGCTTGTTATTAAGTCTACTTCAAAGAACACAGTAGTGTTCAGATGTCACATCTAATTCTTCATGGTGATGATGTCTTTACAGATGGCTCTGATGGCTGTTTGAGTCAGTGATGATTTGGATGCTTTCTGTCTCTTACACCTGGTTCTGATCACCAAACTCACATGAGACAGGAACAGCTCTGCTGATGTGGCTCCACTCCACAACTCATGGATGTACAGCGACAACAGAAATAGCCCTGCTTCTGGAAAGGAGAAAACAAGATTTTATTTGCATAACATATGACAACTGAGTCATCTTCTTAAAGGACACTTACAAGATGTAATTATCTGGCTTTCCACATATATACAGAGAAAAAAATAAATGTGTGAAATAGGTTCCATACTGTAAGACCATTAAAACATCTCTAAATTATCCTCATAAAGTAGGTATACCTTCTTTGACTCTTAATAGAAGCATGTCAAAATCAGATTTCTCCTCCATTGCTCATTGCAAAAGTAGCACATATTGTGCTATAATTCAACTGATTTCTAGTAATGTGCAAAATGACTGAATTGTTTGTACAAGCACCACCTCATTAACATTTAGTGTATGAAGGGAACAACAGTAAATGTTGCAAAACCTCACGTCTATTCACTTTCATAGTCCACTGCTGAATTGGAAAAAGTACAATATAGGCCACATATAACTGATTTCCTTGTAGTGTAGGAGGTCCTGGATCCAGTTCTACATTAAAAAATAATTACTTGTTCATTGGGGCAGAGCCCAATATTTCACCAAATTCCATTACAAGTTATTGATGTTCTTGGACCATTAAATAATTTCACATCTTAATATTATATTCCAAATTTAATTTCTGGTCCTGCTTCCTTAAATGTTGGGATACCCCTGCTTTAAAAAGCTCTGGGACTCCAGTCAATGCAACAACAGAGAACTTTCATGGGGTGGGAAAGTGAGCTTTTAGTGAGGTACACTATTGATACACTACTGATATAGTATTGTTTGCCTGCACACTAGCAGTCATAGATAGAGTCTATAAATAAGGTGTCAGGCTCTTACCATGGCGAGACTGATCATGTGTAGCTTCTGGCAGGCAGGCAGATATGACTGCCTGATGCAGCTCTGGAAGGCAGCCTTGGGTCTCTAGTAAGTTTACCATAATGTTGGTAAAGAGCTGGAAAGTTTCCATTCTTGCTGAAATGCTGGTGTGACACTGAGCTTCAAAGGCCTGATGGTAAAGTCGAAGAAGGTCTGCGTTCAAGCCAGGATCAAGTAAAACAACATCCACAATTTCCCTGTGTTTTATCACAGCCTTTTCAACCCAGTACAAAAATTCTTTTGTTCTGTTTTCATCATACAAGTCCTCCAACATACACCTCAGGGACCACTTGGTGAGCAGGTGCGCTGTATCACTGGCCAATCGAGTGGGATCCAGTTTGTCTCTTGGCTGAGCCCGTTCAGAGAGGGGAAACACAGGCTCCCAGTGAACAAAGATGCTGCTGAGGTAAAATTTACATGCTGCCAGGAGACTCTCTTCTTGTTTCTCAGTCTCAGCATCTTCTGCCACGTTCTCTTTTTGTGTGCGGGCTTTGGAAAAGGAGCCTTTACCTCGGGTCTTATCCTTCCCCACCCCTGAGGAGGAAGATGAACAAAACTATGTTTATGCCTTTAAAGATACAAGATTGAGATGACTGACTGATTGAGATGGTTTAGATACTGTGATATGGAACAAAGATCTAAATTATCCACTGTTTGTAATGTTAAACAAGGTGTGCATGTACTGACGTGCAGTTAAATGCTCTGTATTTGTATAGCACCTTTCAAGTCTTTTCGACCACTCACAGCATTCTTGCCCAAGGACACTTCAATATGCAGCCTGGAGGAGCCAGGGATTGAACAGCTGACCTTCCGGGCAACCTGCTCTACCTTCTGAGCCACAGCCGGCCACAGTGTAGTTACAGTACAGTGTTGCGGGGTGCAAACTTTCTAACATGGGCTTGGCTTCAATGGGGGCCCTGAAAGCCTAATATCAAATATTAATCATAAATTGTGTGAATTAATGACAATTTTTTGACTATGTTTTTCATTTAAATGATATTTAAATGATTTAAACGCATTTTAATTGTTTTAAGCGATACTCCTGAACAGAACAGTTTGGCCTCTTTTTCTTCTTTGTCTCCTGTTGCTTTGAAAACTCATGAAAAGGCTTACTTCAAGGCATCTGACAATTAGGGTTCAATTTGTTATGAACTACCACTGCAGCACTGTCAATAATAGTTATTATCTCCTTTTCCATTGCATGTATTTTGTCCCCACCCCTCTGGCAGAAAAGCAACCATGACATTTTCTTGGTATGAATTTGTTGAAGTCACATTTAATGGCACTTACCAGACAATTCCTTGACTTTGTGCTTTTCAGACAAGGCTTGTAATTGGGTAAGGAGTGCTGTGTTGCGGGACAGCGAGGCCCAGCAGAGAAGCAGAGAGAGGGCTTCGGTACAAGAAAGAGGCTGTGGGTGGATTGTTAGCCAGTCAGCCTGCTTGTTAACATTGAGAGCCGTCTCACGATGCTTCAGGACAGAGCAAAGTGTCTGTAGAAACAGGCTGAGCTGAGTGGCCTTGACACGCAACCTGACAGGAGGAGATCAAACAAACACTGACATCCTTGACCAAAAGATTAACATATAAACATTTATTATGCCAACATCTCAACTTTTGTCAGCAGTGAACCTTATCATCACAAGTTTGGGTCAAGTACCTGAAGAGAGACTTATTTTAAAAATTGATAGTTTTTACCTGAGGTGTCTGCTGATAGTTAATGCCACGGAAAGGAATTCACTGATTAGTGGGAGTGGGAGACACTTGACTGAGCTCTGAGGTTTCTCATCTGCAGATGAGGAGTTCTTGGCTCCATCCACCTGCCTCTCCTTCTGCCCAAGATTAGTAAACCACAGCACATGGAGTAGATCTATGATGGCACTTAGCAGCTGCTGGTCTAGATTCCTGTGGAGAATAAGTACAGACTTCTATAGAAAATACAACACTGACTCGAGAGATTATTATAGTAATAGTAAGAACCAAATTAATACTGGACCTTACTCTCAAGCTTACCTTTTTTCAACCACCTGTATTATCCAGGTTAGGAGCCCACAGCTCTTGGTGAGGTTATAAGCTGCTCTGGTCACACGGGTGGCCTTGCACAACACCCTGATAATCTGTGCCTAGTAGGGAGATACATGTGAAATAAATGTATATTAGACGTAACTCCATTTATTTGTTTTCTTATGAAGTGCATTTCAGAGCATCAATTTTTCACTTTTATTTGTATATTTCTTCATAGTTTTAGTTTAGTTTGCCATCTGTCTTGACTCCACTGCTAATGTGTTGCATCTTTGTGATTCCCAGTGTGTACCTGGCAGTGTTCATCACACAGCGGGCTGCTGCTGAATCCTAAAAGGGTTTGAAAGATTCCTTGTTTCTCACAAAGTTCATAGCAGTGTCCATCACTTATTCCTTCCTCCAGCACGCTCAAGATCCACTCACGTTCCATTTTATGCTGCCGGAAAAAAATAGACAGTGAGTCATACTCCCCATGGCTGACACCCGCTTCACAGTAACAGATAACATCAGTCTAAAAAAACCCTGAGCTGGGCAAAACAAACAGATGAAGGCTAAATGATGTTGACACAAGAAGAGCTTATTTAGACAGAAAACAACAACGTTTTCAGTTGTTCATATAATACTTTACCTCCAAATCAAAGCCATAGAATAGCTTGAAGAACTCAGGTACTCTTCTGAAGTCCAAACTCTGATGGGACAGCAGAAACCTGTTTAACACCACATACATGTGGTCCTCTGTGAAATCACACAAACAATGAAAAAGGTCAATGATCCTGAGGGCAACGTTGGTTATGCAGCAGGCAATATTAAAATGTATAACTGTATGCACATGTATATAGAAACAGAGCTCGGCTAATATGGGATTTTTAAAACAAATACCGATTTTGATATTTATATTTGTTTTAAATCTAATATTCCAATATTTCAGCTGATATTTTTTAATTTTTTCTTCTTTACATAGACACATAATATAAACAAAGATTATCTTTCTTTATTGTTATAAATAGTATATACAAAAGTACAGCTGATTAAGTCAGCTGATTTTTGTGGTGTTCAGAACAGTGTTCCCAATAGGGGAGTGCCATCTGGTGGACAAACTATGCAATGACAGTGCTTATAATATGACTGAAGAATCTGTCTTCCGTCTCTGTTTCTTATTTATTTGTTATAAACATAGATACCGATCTATCTGCAATAAGTTCTTATACTACATAGAATTGCAACATACAGAACATTCTACATCTGCCTTCTTGAAGGAGCTCCTTCTCAGTTTGAAAATATATACAAATATCCTTAAGTAAACACTGGGTGAAATAACTCTAGTCAGGCTCTACCGTCATGCAAGTTTTCAGGGTTACACACCAGGTTTGAGCATCTGCTGGGCCACTTTGGTGATGTAAGTGGTCAGGACAAATGGAAGTCTTTGATTTTGCTGCCGTATTCCATTCTTCACTGTATCCATCAAGTACAGCAGCTATTTAATAAAAAACAAGCTCATCAGTCTTTCTGGAGATGATTATCAAACGTATAATGTTTAAATAGTCACACACCACCTCCCTGACATTTTACCTGTCTCTTCTCTCTGAACCGAGCACCCTCCAGGTGTTGGTAGAAGCAGCTCAGCACATGATACGCCGCCGCTCTCACTTTTGGGTCGTAACTACTTAGAGCCGTTACAGTTACTCCAAGGGCATGGCTGGATACAAACTTCAGGCAGTCAATCACACACTCTGTCACACAGAAATGGAAGAAAATGTAACAGTAATAAAGCAGTGATATACTTTACTGATTAGGAGCGATAACACAACAATGAAAGATACTCACCTGGCTGCAGTATGGTGCTGAACAGAGGCAAAAGAAAACAGGGATCATACAAATTCCCATGGTCCTTCACTGCATTGTTACAGTACAGCAGCTGCTTGTCTTCCTATGAAAGAGAAACAATTCAATATCACAGATTCATCCAAATAAAAAATAATATATTTTCTCAAATGTAAAATAAAATATCAACCTGCAGGATGATTCTACGTTGCTGGGGGAAATGTGCAATAGTCTGGAGCATCCTGTCAGTTTTCAGCAGGGCCAACAGGTCGTCTGGGCTCGCCTGCTTCCAAAGGGAAGCTCCCAGGCTTTTCCTGGTCTTGTGGTGCTCCACAGCTGCTGGGCCCCACAACAAGGATCTGCAGTTCAAAACTCATATTGAGTGTTTTCCAGTACAAAATGCACTTGTTGCATGTACAACATACACATATGAACGTAACTTACTGAAATTTCAGTAGACTGACATTATTTTTTTCATATTCCTGAAGAAGCAGTAGTAGTTTCTGATCTGCAAAACAAAAACAAGATGTGAGAGGAAAGGAAGACTACATACACACAAACACAAAAATACTTTTCCTGTTTTACCTGAAGTACTCAGTGTGACTCCATATGCTCCCAAAAGCACAACAAAGTGATTGATGTTACAGACTGTTGGGCATTTCTTCACCAAACAGAGAAGTAGGGACACTAACGCTTCTGAAATGACAACAAAATAGTGTTTGTGTTCATCGAGTTCAATCGAGTGATAAGGCTTCAGGTTTGTTTTTCATGTCCCCATTCTATTCTCCATGCGTACCTTTAGCCAGACATCTGTTAGGATCTTCATCAGAGTCCAACATGGTGGACAGGAACAGGGAATGGCTGCTGGTCATCATGTGAAGGGTGGACAAAGGTATTAGATCCTTCTGGACTCCACTGCTACCGTATATAACTTCCAACAGGTTGCTCAATGTGTTCAGAAAGTTGTGATCTCTGTAGCGATATCTACAGTGGAAGAATGTATATTAGGTCATTGGTTACAAAAACATAAATCTGGTGTGATGCTCTTGAACAAAAATTAAGCAAAATGTATTTAGACAATTATGTTACTTCAGTCCATTCTTGACAAAACTGTTCCATTCAGATGGAGTGATGTCTTCAGCTGATGTCTGTGTAAAGACAAATTATGAAATGCATGAAGTAAAAGCAGTACAGTATACAGTGTATAGCATGTGCGAGGAAAATAAACCCACTAGGAGTCGTTGCAGTCTTCCCAGGATGCTGTGCTCCTGCTCTGACGAGGAAGTAGCCTGATCTTTAGAGTGAATGTAAGCGGCGATGAGACACTTGATGGCAGCAATGGAGACCGACTTCCTCCAGGTTTCTTGTTCTTCTGGGCAATCAGCCAGTTTATCAGTGATAACATCTATTAGTTGCCACCTGGAACAGAAAACAATATTTAGCTAATAGTTTGTGATACTGATCATTTAAGAGTATCAAGAGTTAATACCTTTCAAAACTATCCACTTTTTGAAGAGCACTGGGCAGACTGTTGATCAAGTCCCTGGTGTCTTCGATGTTTGAAGTGAGCTTGATCAGACTAGCTAGTGTTTCAGCAATCTGGGCTCCAGAGTCTTCTGTCAGGTTTCCCAGAACACATTGGGACAATTTGGCGAGCAATGCTTGCTTCAAGGCTTTTAAAACTGCTTTTTGCACTATAAAAACACAGCAATTAAGCATATTTAAATTACTATACAAGATATAATGAAAGAAAAGACATTTACACACATAAATTCTACCTTTTACTAGCCCTTCATGCAGGCCTTGATTTTAGCATCTGTCTAAAAGAAGCTGTAGATGCTCCTGTCTCTTTAAGTTGGCCATTGCTGGGAGGATGGGGCAATGCTCCATGAACAGTGGGGAAATCTCAGGTTTTGGCTCACAGGGATTTATTTTAAAATATGTTTACCTCATTATTTGAAACTTTGGCCATGTTTAACATGAACATCTGACATTGTAACATTATATATGAAAGTAAATACGAAAAAGCATAATAGGTCACCGTAAAGACAATCGAGAACTTGTTTTAGTACAAACCATCTTTGGGCCTGACAGGATCCTCTCTACTTGCCACTTGCAGGTAGGTGTTGAGTAGTGGAAGGAATGTTTCTGTCTGGTTAGAGAGCTTCTCCATATTTGCTGGCTCTAGGCACCACACCTCAAAGCAGAGGCGGTGTGTGGAGCAGTTCTGTAGGAGCAGACAGCTGATGGCCTGAGTGTCTGGAAGAGGTGACTGGAGACAATGCAGCAGCACATCTGTGTGGATGAGCTTGGCACTGCCTGGCTCACTAGACAGAGTCTGCAGCAGGAAGGCCTCCAGTGCAGGGCTGGAACACGGACAGCAGCAGGGTGCCCAGGCCATGGAGGTGTGCCTGAGACAAAAAGATGCTATGGTCCTGGGAAGAGTTAGCTTTAGATTCTGTGAGGATCTGCACAGCTGCATGACCATAGACACTAAGCTCTGCTTGTGTGCCCTCACTGCTGGGGGAGATTAGGTTCTCCTGGGGGAGGAGTAGCAACTTGGAGACTACCTCCCTCATATCACAGGAGTCCATGTAGCTATGCAGAGACAGGAGGGCCTGGAAAGGTTGGGACTGCTTCTTTGCAGCCTGGGAGCCCTTCTCCATCAGTTCCTTGAGCACAGCTTTTTTTATAGTGGCCATGTAGCCACAAATAAACTCCAGGTGACCCAGATCACAGAGAGTGGGGGTGCTAATCTTCAGCAAGGCCAGAATGTCATCATTCAGCTGAGCACACAGGTATTTTAGTCTGACTGGGTTCAGAGTGTTAGGAGGCAAAGCAGCCAGCTCCAGAGCCAAAAACCACTGCTCAAAACATGGATGCTTGAAGATGGTGGCAAGTGCAGAAAGCAGGATCTAAACACAGAGAGTGCCATATTACAACCAGTAATTTTAAACATAGTAGAATTAAACTTGATAACATGTTTGGTCATAGTTTAAACAAAGGTGAACTTTTCCCCGACCTGCTCTTTATTGGCTTCTACTGTGGACAACTGGTTGATTTCCATGAAGAGCTCTGATCCTTCTTTGGAGCTCTCTGCTGCTGGCTCAGAGTTTGTGGTCTCCTGAAAGGCTTGTAGCTTGGTCACCAAATCCCGGAGTATTCCCATTAAGGTCTTCAGAGGGGCAGTTCCTATGTCTTTGGAGAACTGTGCAGAAGAATATGATGTGTTGTGTCTATTTTTAACATAGTAATTTACTGTGTGGTAAGATTTTCTGTGCTCTTACCGTGCCAAAGTTTTCCACTGTTGATTTTATGTAGAGTAAGATCTGCTTGATTGCTACTGGAAACTCAGTTATCAACATGGAAGTGAGAGTTCCTTCCACGTTCTTCCTGAAGGCGTCCTCGAGCAAAGTGCTCAGTCCTTTGCTATATGCAGCTTTCAGCAGTGCAGTGAATGAAATGGGCGTTGGCAGTCCCTTTGAATGGCATTCTGAGGACTTGAACTGTGAAAAATAGAACCATTATTTTCTACATAAAGAAATTACAAGTGTATCACCCTTTCAGCTAAACAACATCTTGTTTCCACCACAAACTAACCAGTTCCTCCTGGGACTGCTGTGGTAGCCATTTGGAGTAATACTGATGAAGTTGTATGATGGAGTGATGAGGAGAAGCAGAGAGTTCTGAGGACACCAGCTCTTTATCATACTGCAGCAGAGCCAGACAGAGAGGGAGGGGCTCTCTCTGACAGTGCAGGACATCTGAAAGCACTGCAGACAAGTAATCATACACCACCCCTGAGGAAAAAAAAAGACAGATGGTTATCAACATTGCAACAAATCACACAATTAGTTGTGAAATATTTATCAGTGTGGAGAAAGAACAGGCTTTATTCCAGGCTAGAGTTGCACTTTTGATGCAGCAAATTATATATTGCAAAGCTGCAAAAGAAATGTCTTTAGGTGTGCATCAACTCCATAAGCATTTCAGTCTATGTATTGATTTTCAACTTTGCGACTACCAACTTAAAAAACAACAAAAAAAACGATTTTTCCACAAGCGGATCCACTCTTAACATTTTAATACTCAATCACAGTACAATCGAGGCAGAAATGCTCTACCCTTGTTTGCAGGGAGTTTGTTTCGAGCCTCCAGAGCAGCAGGCACCACCACACTGAAGGGGAAGGTCTGGATAATGAGGTCTTCACTCAGACATGGCCCGAACTGCTCCATCTCACCTTCACTACCCTCCATAATGACATCCAGCATGTCCAAGACATCTAGAAGACATTGTCAGATTGAAAAAAAAAACAAGTTTCACAGACATGTTAAAGGCTGGAAGAAATTTACTTTGACTCTTTGATCTTTATATACTCACCATCAATGTGTGAGACTGGGGTACTGGTAGTGTCGCCCTCCTGACTACTCAGGTTAGCTTGCAGGTAAGCTGCCTCCTGGACCAGACTGGCAACTTTATCTGTGTATGTGTGAGAATTGCAGACCAGTTTCACCAACACCTAGAGCAAGAGACAAGGAGTTTATTATCAATTATAACTACTTCAACATGATTCAAAATGTCTTATTTTGTCTAACCAACAGTATAACAGAAATCTGATAGAAATTTTGAGATTTAAAAAGATAGACAAGATGGTGTCACCTTCTCCAAGAACTGGATGACGGTCTCTTGTTGGTTTGGCTCTACTCTGGCCAGTTGGTCGAGCCAGAGCTCAAGCTCAGCCCAGGTATACTCAAACACCCCACTGTCCTTCAGCACCTGAATACAAGGCAGGAAACACAAAACAGCGGCCATTTTTTCACTTAAACTGAGTTTTAGCAATACTATTGGGAGAAATTTGTGACATAGCTGATGAACTGGTAACATATCCTCTACAAATGATGCTGTGCCCTCAGGTGAAATAATACATTTTGGTACTTTTACTAGACAACTTAGGGGGAACTTGGGCTAATGTTTTCAAAAAGTTATTTAAGTGTATTTAAGCTTTTTTATTTTGTTGATTGTGTGTCTTCCAAGGTACAGAGAAACACTCCACTAACAGTTTGAATACCCAAGTGCACTAATTGCTAAACATCATCACATCTCATTTCTGCCTGGTTGGAAGATTTGAAGTCAATTCTAAATATTTATGCCTCACATTTAGTGCAGGCTGAAAACAAACTTGCAGAGGCAAAGAAGAAATGTTCCTTACTTTTAGAACAAGCATCTGTGTGGAGGTTTTTAGGTGGCTGCTGCTGCTGCTGACAAACATCTTGAGAAGCAGGTAAAGTACTGACTTCTCTCCAGATGATGATTCTGTATCTGCAACATCCTAGGGAGAAAATCAATATGCAACACATTAGAGACAAGGCTGAAATCAACATAAAGCAAGGCCATCTAAACAGCAAACACTGAATAATGCAAGTATAAATAGTGAAATAACAGTGTAACTTCTTCACCTGTATGCGGAACCAGGAGAACTTGCTTGCAGGAAGCTCTAAGGCCAACTGGAGTATCTGATATTGCAAAACTGGGGCAACTTCTTCCCTCATTCCTTTTTCTGACACAATCCCTGTAGAGGTGAAACAACAACAACTTAAGGCTTTGTTTAAGAACCACCAGAATCTTACTACAAACAAATACATTATATATAAACTCTATGATAAGAAAAGCATCACCTTTTAAGAGCTTGCTGAAGTCAAACTTGCACTGGCTAACCAGATGTGGCACTACTTTCTGGTAAAGACATATGACCTGAAGAATCAGAGCCTTCAGCAGGATTACCTCAGCTGTCTCAGCAACTGCTCAACATAAAAACATAGTCAATGAAATGTCTTTAGTGGCCATCCCCTTTGTTTTAGAGGACTGATTGAAGATATGTGTACTTTAAATGTTGTTACCAGGTGCTTCCTTTTCATTTTCTGTTTGTTCTTCAGCTTTGGTCTTTTTTTCTTCACCATCCGTCTTTTCCTTTTTACTAAGAGACTGCCACTTTGCAACTACACTTGTCATATCGGGCAAAATCTGGAACAGAGCATGAAAAGTGGAGACATGGGTTCTTTAACAATACATCATTACTATTTGTGGTTATTAAGACAGCGTGTTGCTGAACGTACCTTGCTTAGTGTCTCCCTGTACTGCTGCACCAAGTCCATCATCATATCAGGAGTGTATACATCTGAACTGTGCCACTCAGACTTATGCAAAATATAATCCATATTCTTATTGGCTCTTTTCAAGATGAAATTCATCATGGACAGAGTTGTGAGCTGCACTGCTGTGTTGGCAAGCTGTCAGATATAAGAGGAGATATTCTGACAATATATGACAAAGTAGAGTACATTTTAAGTGTTTTGAGGTCCTTCAGCTACAGCACTGATTAATTTATTTTAGGAACCATAGTCACTTACACTGAGGCCTTGTGTGAAGAAGGCCTTGTTACAGACTGGAGGAAGAGAGATCACCATAATCATGGAGAGCAGGCGAGGGAGAGGGATGACCTCGCGAGTTTGGAAGACTGTGGATATCTCTGGCTGGGCCTCGTAGATCTGACATTTGAATATGAATTTTTTTTAAACAGACAAGCTAGATGAGCTAACACTGAAGAAGTCAGACATATTTTCAAGCATTACCTTTTTAAGTAATTTGACGTTGTCCTGCCAAGCACTTTTGAGGCGGGGGGTGTATGAATACTGAGTCTCCTGAAAGTATCTGGCCAGCATGTCAGGGCTAGATTTCAACACATTCACTACAAGCTCTGCCACCAATTCATCCTCTGTGGCCTGCTTCAGCCCCACCAAGAACTGAAGTAAAACAATGTTGCCAGCCCTGAAAAAAGTTAAATCCTATGATCAGCGTGAGGAGTTTCAAGAACAGTACAAGGTAAACTTCACACATTGATTACTTACCTGCCAGC
Source organism: Lepomis macrochirus (assembly GCA_024633595.2). Lineage (NCBI taxonomy): Eukaryota > Metazoa > Chordata > Actinopteri > Centrarchiformes > Centrarchidae > Lepomis > Lepomis macrochirus. Next base: position 9,140,239 of record JALXJV020000009.1, read on the forward strand.
TGTGCCAAAGCTGGCATCATGAAAGCTGATACCATGCTTACGAGAGCAACACAGGTCAAGAAGGAAACTGTGAACAAGATCCCGGATGACAGATATAGCAGCATGCTCTGAGTCTTCTGCCATCTTAAAGAAAATAAATATAATTTAGACCCACTGGTTGAAAAGCCATTTTGGATAACAGAGACTTTGTTTCAACGACCACAAGACAAAAAGCAAATAACGCACTCTGTTATCATCGGTGGTTGCATCCTCAATCCCATTCCATTTATACAGAGATGCTATGTTGGCCAATACAGCAGGTGTGAAAAAACGCACTTTCTGTGTTTTACTTATGGCCTTGTTTAATACAACCTGCAGCAAAACAAAAAACAACAAATATTTATCAAATCCATAAATTGACTTTTAAACGGAAAGTGTGAGCTGCTGAGCACTTACTCTAGTCTTCAGTGTGGACACAATCAGATTGACTGTGGACATCCTGTCCTCCTTCAGACCTGTACTCAAGATCTCTGGCAGAAGTTCTAACACAACAAATTAACATGTCATCAACACAGTGGAGATAAGAATATGTTAAGTAAATTTGAATCCATATATAATGATTACCTTTGATTTCTAATATTTGTCCAACTGTATCATTATCACCAGACACAAAAAAAGAGAGCACAAACTGGATAAAAGCCATGCGGACATCAGGTCTTCCCTGGAGAATTTGCAAATAAGAATGTAAGCATATGTGTCTATTATAACACAACAACTCCAACACACGCTGGAAACTGAAAAAGGCAAGTGCTACAAGACACCTTCTTATCCTTTCTCTTTGCCAGTCCAGACAGAGCTTTATTGATGTGAATGTGACTTAGGACCTCTCTGGCAGCTTCTGGACCTTGAGACACCAAGGCCGACAGGAGACTAAGGCACTGACGGACAAACCTGTGCATAAAAGAAAACACAACATAAGGCTCTAGGGCAAAATGGACATTTTAAAATGTGCTGAGGACGGACATTTGAAGTCATTGTACTGAGGTCATTACACCAACCTGTGATTTTCTGAACTGAAAGATCCCTGCAGAAGTTTCATGTAGCTAGAAACCATCTTTTTCACAATAGCATTCCCGACTACACTGAAGTGGGACAGGTCACTGGCTGTCCTTAGAAGGATCATCTCTAAGCTCTGAAAAATCAGCATCATCTAGACAGAAGCAAGATTTTATTAGAGCTTTACTTGTCCAAAGACCCCGTCAGTCCCATCCCCTGAGAAAATTCAGCTTACCTCGCTCTCTATGTGCTTGTCTGTCTCTAGCAATTTGAATATTTCTGCACACTCCATAGAGATTTTAATGTACCCTTCAACCACATCATACAGGTCAGAGCATGGCAGCTTCTTAGCGGTTGATATGAATGTCTCCAGTCCTGCAGACGATAAGAACCAAGAATTAGCCAAAGCAACAGAGGCAATCACTGCGGACACGCGAGCAAGAAAGATAACGTGCTCAAATACTGACGGCACAACAGATGATTGCTAAATAACGTTACATTAATATATGACTTCTGTGAAATGTGTGTAACAAACTGTGCATATACACTCACCCTTCATGGCTGTGGTGGGTTCCTTTAGCATAGCTTTAAATACAGTCCCATTGAATTCCGGAACTTTTTCTTTTTTCACCGGAGTGTTTGACTCCGCCGAGTCTTCGCTGTGGCGCTTTTTGCCCATTTTAACTAGGGTAAAACAGATAATAGATAGTTTTGGTTAATTTACTCCCCTGCCATTAAAGTTCTGTCACAGTGTCCCACGTTGTGGTGTAAACAGAAAGCTGTCCAACAAGTTGTCATCCGGTCGGAAACGTTTGCTGCTGAAATTTAGTTCCGCATTCACCATCGTCTGCTTACTTGAGACTTTTTCTCCTTTCTCCTTTTCTGTCCTTTAATAGCTCTACAGCTAAAGCTGCATCACTACTGCATAACGGATAATGCTGTTAATACCTCGTAAATATATACCTGCTTTGTTTTATCATTCTTATTTAAGCCTATAAACCGACATGAAAGCTATTCTTTTGAGAAATGACCAGGCACAAATTATACGCTGTATTATACTAAAAAAAAAGAGATGCACGAACAGGTGAACTTTCAGTTTATATTTGATAACGTTTAAATTTAGCTTTACCTCATCATTTCTAGTAAACCTGCTTGTGCCTCCTCTCACAAGACAGTGTAATTGATCTAGATTTTGCAATCTATCTTTTTTATTTATAAATAAAAAAGATATCTTTTCTATCTATTTTTTTATTTATAAATAAAAAAGATAGATTGTAGTTTTCTTCTTGTTGCTAGTTAGGATCAGTCTGCTTTTTTACATAGTACTACACATGATTAGCGTTACTTCAACATAAGAAAACGTTTTTATCTTTATTTCTTGTGCCAGGTGCTTCACATGCTGCTGATAAATGATATTGCCTTCTAGCCAAATTCCCAAATAGGATCTTTATAAGACTGAATTTTAATTTAAGTACCATTATGTATGACAGGGAGATGTACACTGCAATTATAGGGTTCATAAAAGAAAACATGTTTGTCTTGTCAGTATTCTGCACATGCTTCGGATTATACAGAGATGTCTTTAGAACCTAAAGGCAAATTGTTATCCCGATATAACTTTCTTGCCTTAAGTCTGTAAGTAGTACCTGCTTTGGTCATGTTTTTTTCCGGTTATATATGCGAGAAATCTCTCTTTTAAAACCTCTTAATAGAAACATATCTCACATTCACATACTGGCATTTACTAACTATTTAATAACAAACTGTAGTTCATTTTGTAAAGTTTTGATGAAACAGATTATGTTTTCAGTGCAGTTTTTGTTTTATAAACTCAGTCAACATGCCTTGTTTTAGTTCAATTACAGCATCATTTTGGGAAAACACATTTTGTTGAGATCATGTAGACATAGTTGTGGTTTAGCTTTGTAGCAAATTTGAAGAGTGTGTGATTTACAGCCAAAGTGCAGCCTCTTGCTCTTTCGCTTCCTCTCTGTTGTTCTTTCAACAGACCTTCGCAGGCACTGCTTAACCTAATCTCAAAGCTGATGTCAAACTTGGTTCTATGAAGCCAGTGCTGTCTGGTATCAGTGATTTGTAAGAAAGACAACAATTATTAATTATTATTATTATTATTTAGAGGAATGAACTTTAATGAGATAACACATTTCCCCAGTAAAACAGGAATGGCAGCATAACATCTACGAGTCTTGTGTTTTCTTGAATAAATGTACTCTTTGATTTAATTCAGTTGCATGGCCACCAGGGGTCACATTTGCTTGGTTTGATGACTTTGGAGTGATGCACAAACTTTGTACGTAAAACTGCCTTGCAGGTAGAGTGCCATATAGCAACTGTACAGAATATTCAAGAAGATCAAATCAAATAAAATCAGTCAGACATTCTGTGAATCCCTTTGGAGGCAGGTGCAACACGCTGTACGTTGCAAGGCAGTTATAGGAGCCTCCAGATTCACTGAGTTAGCATGTTACACATTTAATTAAAGATCCACTGTGAGGTTGGGCCTGCAGGCAGTCTGCTATCGTCTGGGATGTTAGTTGGGATTCTGGTGATTTGATTACAGCTCACTGTTGTGCATGCTATAAAACACATCTGCCTGTGGTGCAGAAACCACCAAAAAGTACTTTAAAGGCATAAAGGTCCTAAATTCAACAAATATGTCTCTGTCTATGATACAATACACACAAAACTAGCTGCGATATGACAGGGAAAAAAGTTGAGTTTGAGCACTTGAAGTTCATGCTTCACAATTGAAAAGTGTCCTGTGTTTTGACTCAGACAATACAGTAGAATTACAATAAAATAAATCATAATAATAAATTAATCACATAATGCTAATAATGTGTATAAAGACAAGAAAATAACATTTTTCTACGTTGTACACATGTTTTTTTTGCTCTAATTTCTGCAGCTGTCCAGAGGGCTAACCATTCCCCATACTTGGTGTGGAAATGAGGAGTCTTCTGGCACCTACCACCTTTGTAGTCTGGCTGAGCAAAGACTTTTAGATGAAAATAAGCCTGGCATGGCAGTCATTTTACATATTATTCTTTGTTTTTAATGCATGATAATAGAAGCACAATGAAAATAAGAAATTGACTTTAAATCAGATTTCAGTGATTTTGTGACTTGATGATATAGGTTTATTATACTTTGTTGATACACAGCAAGCTAGCAAAGAAAAACTCCTGCACACTATCTAACCTGCAACAAATATATACTGACACAACGTTTCGGTACTAGACCTTTGTCAGGCAAAACAATAGGTCCAAAAGACAACAATCTCAAATTGAGATTGTTGTCTTTTGGACCTATTGTTTTTTTGGGGTCATATGTTGTGTGTATTATGTTTTTTCCTCTTTTTATCTAGTGTTATGGTTATTTGCTATTTCATTTAAGTTATTTGTGTATTGATATATAAGGCACCAGTAAGATTTGTGAATATGTCTATTTATGAGTGCACTTTATGATATTGTTTTGATGTACATTAAATATACAGAAATCTACATTCATCCCATGCATGTTACTAACTCGATTTTTTCTCCCTCTCCCGTGGTCGTGTGCTTCCCCCTCCTGTCCTCCCCCCCTCCCCCTCACTTCCTGCGGGTGTTGCTGGCTCTGGAGCTGTGGAGTCTGGATCTGTTGTTGGGAGTCTCCTGCTGCCCCCGTGTTCCTGCTCGACGCCCTCTGCTGCAGTTCCAACTGCTATTACTAGTCCTATTGCTATTATTACTGTTATAATTAATATCACTAAACATTACTACAAATATCTGTACCATTTTTCATTCAGTCTATAGCACCATTACCTTTATTGTCTGTACCTCTATGTGTATACTGTGTAGGTTGCCTCCCTCTGCTCTCTCTCTCTGCTCTCTCTCTCTCTTTCTCTTGCTCTCTCCCTCTCTCTCCCCTCACCCCCAACCCGGTCGAGGCAGATGGCCGCCCACCCTGAGCCATGGTTCTGCTCGAGGTTTCTGCCTCTTAAAAGGAAGTTTTTCCTTGCCTCTGTCGCCTAGTGCTTGCTCTTGGTGGGAAATTGTTGGGCTTCTGTAAATAACTTCAGAGTACGGTCTAGACCTGCTCTTTATGAAAAGCGCTGTGAGATAACTGTTGTTGTGATTTGGCGCTATATAAATAAAATTGAATTGAAAAAAATTGAATTGAATTGGAAATGAATGTTTTGCAATAGATGCCTTATTTTATGAGGAAGTAGGTGATTGGTGTAAACAAGTCACCTCCTAACAGGTTAGGTTAGTAGGTTTCTCACTATATAACACCATTTGCTTGATGAAGGTCTAGGTTGTGCCAATATATATTTTTGACTGGTACACCTGTCTCTCATTATAGAGCTGCAAAGTTATTTACTGTTCTGATACACAGCAAGCTGAAATGTGTTTTTATAGTGAATGCAATACTCTGACAAAGGATACATTATTTAGCCAGATTTAGTTTGTCTTACAACCCTTTGTTTTCTTTGAGAGTTTGGTCCATGAACCAATACCCACAATCACTGCTGTAAATCACTGTAGTGGGTAAGAGAAGGACATCTGCACTGAAGCCTGATAAAGGGCGAACACAACAAGGCTGTTACACTGCCTATATGTCTCATTTTCTTTTAGGGCACTGTTCCTCGTGGCATGGCCACCCCGATGAGATCGTGTGTGTTAATGCTCTTGGATACATACTCTGTGTGTATTTAAACCTCAATGAATATTTAATACATGAAAGAGGAATCTGCTGTGCTGCCTCTTTAGAACCTGTTACTGAAGTATTCTTGCAGTGGGACCAAGCTATGCTGGATCAGAGGAAGCAGGAGTGGCACAGCTATGCAAAGCCTTATCCGGTCCATAAATGCCATGTTTATTTTTGAAGTTCTGGCCTGGTGTGCACCACTTCTCTTTTTATAAAAATGTTGGGTGTATAAAGCCTGTCACAATGCTGACAGGGATGGTCAGGTCTTTATAGCTCTGGGATGTAGAAGCAGGATGTTCATCAGTTCAAAGAGGTTTCAGCCACATGCAGCTCAGGCAGAGTGATCATGTCAGCAGAAGGGCAAACCTTTTCCCCTTTTTTGCAGTGGAAAAGAAACAGTGTTATTTATGACATTTGTGTCCTCCATGCCACAATGTGCTATACTACTCAGCATTGATATATGATGGAAACAGCATTTCAGTGTAGAAAATGAGCAAAGCATCATTTTGCTGAATACATTAACATTTATTAAGTTATTTTTTATAAATTAAGATTTTTTTGGATTTCCATTTCTTTCATATATAACACACTAACACACACTAAAAAATACAGATGTTTCTCTTTCCTTTAGGTGCAACTGTAAATCAAATATATACCATCCCATGTTTACTTCCTCTATTACGATGTCAGTAGCACGACTGGGTCTGGATAAAGACGCTGGGTGGTTTCCAAAGAGTTCTTTTCCACAGCTGAAGCCACTTTACCATGCCTGTTTTCACCACAATGCACCACAGGCCCTTCTGTGAGGTTGCTGCGCTTCCGTTGTGTGCCTCTTAGAGCCTGTCATGCCCTCCTCATGATAACACTACAGCCAACGCTGTCGAAGGATCAAAGATCACTCCACGCCTAACAAACAGCTAGACACTTGGCCTATCAGAAACATCTGGGAGTGGTTGGTTGCAGCTGTTGGTGCATGCCCACACCCCTAAAACAATCAGGACTCAGGCCAGATGTGGAGATCATCTCACGTAAGGTACAGATGTTTTTGTTCCGCAGAATCTCTCACACCAAGGAGAAGTAGGATGTATTCTGAAGTCCTATTAAATTTAGACTGTTTGTACTACACCCAGATTGGGTTCACTGCCTTGGGATATGCCACCAGCTTGTGGGTTGTCACTATTCAGCAAGCTGATTGAAAACAGAGCTGCTTGCAAAATGCTTTTGGAAAACAGTGCAAAAAAAGTATTTTCCAAATGGGTGAGTGTGAACCACTAAATATCATCTAGTCTGACCGTACTGATGATATAGAGGCGAGAATGTTGCAGAACCTTTTCATACATTTTACATAATAAGCACTTGTATTGCAGTTCTAGAAATATGCTGCCTAAATTTGGTGCTTGTTGAAGTAATTTTATGTGTACCGCAGGACACTTCATAACATCCCATAACCTCAGTCAAATACATTCAAATCCCAGCAGCTGTTCCACAAGATCAGTTCTGTGACTCTCCTATATGGAAGAAATATTTTTTTGTGTCCTTTTCCAGATTGTGTCCTTGAGTAAAAGTAGCAAAACAACAACAGAAAAGTAAAAGCTATATGTGGGTAAAAGTACAGAAGTATTAATAAAATGTAAGTATCAAAAATGTGTATCAGCATGAAGAATGCCCCCTTTCTGTATGTTAAATTGTTGATGCATTAATGTGTCAGCTGGTCCAGCTGAGTTTGTATTAATTTATGTAGTGTTGGAAAGTTCAGTCCAAGGCAATGCATCATATTTTATGAACTGATATGTTTTTATGTTAAATCTTGATCTGTTAAGTGACTTAGTACAGCCTTCAAATGCAGTAGAGTAAGAAGTAAAAATTGTCCTTCAGTAATATACAGTAGAGTAGAAATATAAAGTTTTACTAGTTTTCTGTGGAAATGGATGAGTTTGAAAGCTGATAATGTCTCATCTCTGGTTATACAAGAGACGGTACTTGCTGGAGCGGTTATACGTGAGTTTTACACATTTTATTTATTATTAATTTGATTTTGAAGGAGGAGTTCTCCATATTTCCTGACAGGATTGGATCTATTTTAAAATCATTATTTCACTATAAAATAAAATGTATTCTGCTCTTAACACTTCATATACCATGTTATTTGAAGAAACTAAACTTGTCCAAAGAAACTTACAGTTTATAGTACAATATCAAATGACAGATGCACATAGACCATGAAAAGGCAAGCGGCTTTGTGTGACTGTCCAGGTTGAACATGATGTATTAGAGTCCACTGTGGAGATCTAAAGTTAATGACACATAGACATGAAGACACCTATTAATGATTGCAGAGTTGACATATTAATGCACTGGATATGATGTTAATACCAGACTTAAGATGGTCTGGAGAGAGTCTTCCGCTCCTGCAAGTTCCCTGTGGAGATTAGAAAAACACTTTGGTGGATATTACACCCTGATATTCAATCCCTCTACTGTCTCTGCTTGTTCCCTCTCTCTGCGCACCATTAAAACAACATCTTTGACCCAGACTCACTGAGCACGACATCGGAAGTAAAGTTTAGTGAAGTACCCTCACCGTGACCCCCTCCTCCTCATTTTCATGAATGAAATGATTTTGTTCTGTATATCAAAGGGAGGTCCTCTGTTTATTCTGGCTGTTACTTTCTGTATATCTTTTCCTCAGGTTTTCCCCTGCAGTGTAAGCATGATGATGTAGAGCCTTCTTATGGGTTGTGATAACATCAGTACCCTTTATATGAATTTGTTTTTAGTCTTGTATTTAGATGATCCCCCCATTGTTAAAGTCTCATGCCTGCACTGCTTTTGCTGCCTCCCTGTCATCAGTCTGTCCTCCAGCTGCCTTGTGGTCTTCATAGTGGGATCATGCCTGTACAGAAAGGCCTTCATATCTCAGAGGATGGTTTCCTGTCAGACAATGTCACTGGTTTTAGTTGAATCCTGCCCTCATTACTCCTACGTATAAGACGAATGGTTTAGGACTGCATGAGCAGGTAAGTGATGAGAGTTAATTTGTTGTACTTGTACATCACTCTGCAGCTGTTTACAGTTGTTTCTTCTTTAATTAAAATTTCACTTGGAGTATGAGGTTAAGTGTCAATAATGATAAAAATCTAGTTTTATGATACACATTGCTCCCATTTTCTTTTTTCACATTGTACATTGTAGCTTAAAATGCCTGGTTCAACCTCTCATGTGTTTCACATTTTCATGCAAATGCAGTCTTTTACTTCCTCTGCTTTCTTTAATTTTGACAGTAGACTGTCAATGGATCTTAATGGGCCTGGGGTGTGGCACCTTGATTGGGCACCTAGTATGGAGGCCTGGTGTAGTGTCCCCCTTTCTTGGGAAGTGTTTTGGATAAAACCAATTAGGAGGAGACCACGGAGGAGACCCAGGAGACACTGGAGAAATCACATCTATTAGCCCAGTCTGAAAGTAGTTAAGGAAGTGATAAGGAAATGGATGGAGTTGGTGGGTAAAAGGATCTTGCCACCACAACCCTGACAAGGAAGAGATTCTCTAAAGTGGGTGAATGGATAAAAAAACTCCAAGGTATAATGACATGCAAGGTGAGTTTAGCACATCTTGTTTGTTTATAGTGTTTTGGAATACAAATTGGACAGTAACTTTAAATGTGGAACAAACTTGAAGAAAGCGTTAGGGCACGAAAGAAATGGACAGGAAACATCACTGCAGATCCATCTCACCCCTGTTCCAACGTCTCCCCTCTTGTAGGTACTACAGAGCACTGTACACCAAAACCAAAAGACTCAGGAACAGTTTCTACCCACAAGCCATCACTCTGATGAACAGCTCACAATGTCAGGAACAATTCCAGTTTACTGCCTACCAAATCTGTGTACTGTATACCAAATCCACCTGCCTCATGTACATAACACTACACATTATACATATTTATTCCAGCGTTCTTTGCACTCATCACACTGTGTACCTGTATGCTTGTATGTGTATGTGCACCTGTGCATCACATCCACCTCCGATATGCACATAATAATAACAATAATGGTAATGATGATTTTCCTCTGTATCTTTTGCACTCGGCCCATTGAAATATTGCACTATTGTCTCAATCTGTCTGTCTGGTTTTGTTAATAGTGTGTATACATGTGTTCTCTATACTGTAGCCTGTGTTTGATTATTATTGTCTTATTGTATTACTGTATAAGTAAGCACATCGTGAGCATTGTACGATTGTGTGTACACATACCTGGCTGATTCTGATTCTGATTCTGATTCTGATCCCTAAAAAGAAGAAGGGGGAACAGACAATTATAATCTGGCACAATTCCCCACCTTTTTACCAGTGGATCACTGAGAATTTCCCATCTGACTTGCATTTTGTTTGACTGTGGATGAAGTGGTGTGCAGGAGAATGTGTGCACGTGAATGTTATAAATATCTTCCATCAAACTTAGTTGGACATTAAATATTCATCAAGTGACTAGTTTTGCTTAATTGAGAAAAAAAGCTCTAAAAGGGTTTCATCCTATCAAACACTGATTCTGCACTGGTAATTTCTATGTGACCTTAGTGACATGCAGAAGACATGGACTGTCTACCATGTTACATATGGGCTTCTCCCACCCCTCTTTGATCTGCTTTATCTCTTACGGTAGTCTTACCATTGGTTTTTTATTTGGCCACAGGCCTTGGCTCTAGGTTCCTGAAATGATAACTTTGAGAATAAAATACTCATTGTGCTTCAGGCAGAGGATTTGGGTTCAAACCTCAGCAAATCATCAAAGGGTACAAATGGGATGTGGTTATTTACTATATCTGAGGTTGTAAAATAATTTTACCACTGAAATGATTATACCAGTATATGTATATTATCTGTAATTTCTGATGTGAAATCTTCTTTGTGTATTTTTAGTTTTGGGCTCAGCAGCTGGTTTATTGAGTGCTACTGATTATAGCATTTGTGCAAACCAAAGCACATATGGCTTTGACAGTATCATAGCAGCTCTCTTCTTGAACATCTGTGCATGACTAATACTGAAACACGACATACTGATGTAGGCTCTTCCTATGGGCCATATATTAGATTTTTACTCCCCATCACCTTTTCACTCCATTCCTCTTCTCGGGTGTGCTGTGGATTTCTATGGCTTTACTATTGAGCTTTGTTCTTAAACTCCTGCCAAGCATATATTATGTTTCCAAAGATGGGCTTATTTTACACAACAGACTGTGTTGCATGCTATAGCAGTTTTCACTTGGATGATTTAAAGTCATAATTGACCAGCTTTCCAGACTGAGGTAAGATTTCTATGTTCAGCAGCTGAGTATGACCAATGCAAAAACTAAGTCATTACATTGCCATACATTGAAGCCTAAAGAGAGCCATTTGTTTTATAGTATTTATCAAACAGTTACTCAATGAGAAAAGATGCCAGCCTGATATTTTTTACATAAACAAATCTTATGGCTCAGTAAATATTTATATTTGCTGGATGTTGAATGTTTTGTAAGGTTCTCAGATGGAGCAAAATGATATACTTTATTATGAAGGTAATATGAGTAGTATTTTTCTTTTGGGCGTTTTTCCTTCTCTTTATTGTGTTTTATAACTGTTTTGTCATTGTAATAGGTTTGCATAGTGAAAAAGCCCAGTCTACCCCAAAGGGAGTTACCATCTTCCACAGAAAACACTTGATTGAATTCTTGATTGTAGTCCAGCCATTCACACATGTCATTATGCTTATCCAGCCCTCAAAAATACTGGTGGAGAAACACACTGAGCTGCAGCACACGCAGTGACAAGACGCCCACCCGCTGCCTCCCCTCACCTCACCCTCCCTACCTTATTAGATACCAGTGCACACTAAAAAGATAAATTTGTTACAAATTAATTACTTACCACTCTGAAATGTCTTCTGGATCAGGTAGTTCTGCCTGTGTTTCAGGATCATGTAAGGCTGAACCGAGCCACAGTTACTGGCTGAAACAACTCTGTCTTGGATCACATTACCTTGTTTGTCAGGACCAGCCCTACTCAGTCTTCAATAAGCTGGGTGAAAAGAGGTGCTGCGGCAATGTGCAGTATGACAAAAATATGATGTTTTTTGAAAATTAAACCATGTAAATCTATTCTGGCACAAACCCTAAACATAATTATGAACCTGAAAATGAGCATAACATGACCTCTTTAAGCTCCTTTAGGGGTAGTCAGAATTTCAACATGATATTGTTAAGCTGTGGTATTCTGTATGAACTCCATCTAACAAACAATTTCATCATGTGTTTTAGGGTATTTTTGAATATAGGACAAATTATTCCCTTCCCAGACTTACAATAAAGTAAAATATAAATAGTTCATATTCTATGATATACACATTTTTATCGTCTTATTATTCATTATTTGTGCTCATGATTTTTACATTGAATACAATGAAAACCTGCGAACATGTGTGCATCAGTCTGGAAATTAAATTACCAAAAATTTATGTCTGCCAAAGGATGAGCAGCCAGTAAGGCTGGTCTAATGCAGTAAGTGCATTAGACCATTGAGTAGGATATTGACCCCACCAAGCAGGAGAGGGCTTAGAAAACCCATGAGGATAAATATAGTTCTCCAGGCTGACAGGTTTCAAACAGCTTCCGTTGCTTTCCATCATCACTACTGGGAGCTAATGGGGGATGTCCTTACTTAATTGTCCAAAAAGATGCATATTTCCACTGCACACTTCCTCAGAAAAGAGGCCAGATACACTTGACATCAAATCCTGTGTTCCTGTTTGGCTTTCTGCTTGTGGCTAAATGACAACTGCACTTCCATCTTTAGCTGTGCACCTGGTAGTGAGTCTGTGGATGCCATGTTTATTGGAAAACAACCCAGTGTCTGCTCAATATAGGCTTGATATTTAATAATTTAGCAGGGAAAAGCCACTGCCCTTATTATAATAAATTAATTGACCATAATTATTTAACCCCATAGCAAAACTCTGGGACCAAATGAAGAAACCATCAAAGGTATATGGCTGAGTTAATGAATACCTTATTAATTTAAATAGTCACTGAAAGTGGACGACCACAAATTCTCTAAAACACTTCAATGAGACATCCCTGTTTTCTGAATTGTAACTCTGCAAAGTAATTCAGCTTCCACATTGCTGTGGAAGCTCATTCCTAATATATAGTAACATGAACATGAACATGAGGACAAACTATAAATCCTCAATTTAAATTTTGAGATTACACATTCAGAAAGCTGTTTTGTATTTGCATCTCCATAAGGAACTGCTTACCATTTCTAACAGTTCAGTCCTGTTTCTTGTTATGTAAATATTTGCTCTTGAGCATGGCCATATGGATCATGTGACCCTTGGACAAATTGTTGGTGAAATTGGCAGCACTGAGGGCTCATGCATTACCCCCAAATATATGACTGGCAAAACAACAGTCTTTGGACATATATAGTTTTTTGAAAGCACAACCAAAGCCTGAAATAAAACAAATCCTGCTGATATATTTAACAAGAAAATCCATGCTTGGACCATCAATATAATAGCATTGCTCAGAGGAACCCTGGCAACCTAGTTGAAGCATAATGAGACTGACACCACTGGCCACCGTTTGCATAAAGTCTACTTCTCCATATGGACCTGATTTAAAAGGTTAACTATACAAGGACATTCATAATCTTGTTTTTCCCTGTTAACTCAAACAGGGTCAATGACTACTTGATACAAATCTTTATTTACTTTTCAGTATTGATTATCTTTTGTCTATGTGTTGATGTTGATTGACAAGTTCAGAGAAAATTGTGAATAAGAGGACTTTTGCTTTCCCTGCCATAAATATAGGAATATAATTTATTGGTGATAGGAGGGTGTGGGTTTCCTGTGGAACCAGCTGAAAACTTCACATCTGCCAAAGAAAATGATCACAGCAACTGACTCAAGACAGAGAAAATTTTCCACTGTAATGTATTATTTCAGTTCATTCTGTCTCTCCATCTGTATGATGCTTCAAATGAGCTCCTTCACATGAGTCATGTTGGTTGTGATCAGCTAGTGTGGTCAGGACATGCAGTTGTAACAGTGTAAGAGTCCAGTCAGGCTGCCTTGGTGTAGAGATGAAGGAATGCACCCAGGTTGCACTGTGCTGACCCTGATAATGATTGTTCACTTCAATGCCAAAGCCTATTGCCATGGTGTGTTTCAAAATGACAGACCAAATAGAGTCAACGGTTTCTAAACTTTCTCAAGTGACAGCATTGTGAAATGTGGAGTAATGGGATTAGAGGCTTTTTTTCTTTCCTCAAAGAAATGTTTGCTTGAACAATTTAATTGTTTTGGGAATTCCAGGGCATCCCTCTCAATGCTGTGCATTCCTTTCCTCCACAACAGAATGCATTCCTGGAGAATAAAAGTGATCTCCATCAGAATTAGACTCCCTACAATGTCTGAGGAATTTCGTCCTGCAGGAGAACGACATGCTGAACTGTGTGATTGATAGTGTATTAATTTAGAAAGCATTCATTGTGGACTGCCCGAAACTTTTGGTATTTCTGAAGTGGGTGTCATTGTTAAAAGCCAGACTGTTGTTAACTGGGCAAGAGGCTGAGGCACATCTGATCCCGTGTAGTATTTAGAAGCAATGGAATCTGAAGGATAAATACTATTACAATGTTATTTGGTTGTTTACTGTAAAAAAAATCTTAGGTTTAAGGTACTGCAATCAATTATGTTCTTTTTAAATAGCAGAAGCAACCAAGGTTTCATTTCCAAATCACATTAGAGCTGCATCTTCCAGCAAGAGAAATCCTTTTGCTGACATGCTGAATTGTTTTCATGCTTGGTAGATCTTTTTAGTAGATTTCAGTTCCACTCCCCTAGTTACAAGAGATATTTTCTGCATGACTTGAGGTGAAATGCCAGTTTTATTGATTCTCACTCTCTCTATATATATATATTTCTCATGAGACTGTTGTAACATTTGACTGTGATGACTTTTGCACCACTTTAAATACAATTAAGCTTACAAGATCAAAATACAATATTATTGGTTATTCAACATCTTGTGTCCCAGTAATATCTCTGAGTACAGTGAAGGGTAACCATAACTCCATCTGCTGATCTTAAAAACAAACAGATTAAATCCTGTATTGTCCAAGTCTTTACACATTGTAGCTATGTGAGTCCTGAGGAGGGGTTAAAGACACATAAAATCCACCTTGGGCATTCTTACTTTGTTAACTGTTTTTCATTAATCTTCAGCTTTTGTTGAAGTGTACACTTTAACCTCAAAAGTTAAAGTAGCTTCCTCAAAAAGCCTTGTTTACTTGTATCAAAATGTGTGGTTTTCTAAATGTCTTTTGACAACTCGCGTCTCAACAGGATGTGATCTTTACCTGGTTTGACCAATTTAATGCAGGAACTATAAAAGATACACCAAGAACCAGCAGCATTAAACTGGTTAAAGATGGAATTTCCTGTATTGCTCAGTAGATGGACAGATTTGGCTCATCTACATACAATATGTAAGAGAAAAACAAAGGAGTCACAGGCGGTCATACTGGCTTTGTCATCAGAGAAGGCATGAAAAACACAATGTTGTTGTGATTAGTCTGACTGTTTTTTTTAAATCCACGCAACCATTTGCAGTACAGACTAAGTCTTTGTCAGCAGAGCCCTGCTTTGTATTTATGTTGTCACATAGATTCACACCTGGGACTTGCTGAGCACAACCACAGTTTTCCTCAAGGGCCCTTCAGCACTAACTGTCGAGGAAGAGCACAATCCTTCCAGAAATACTCTTTGCCCCTGGGTGAGATTCTGCAAATGAACACTGTGCAGGATTTTTTAAACCATCTATTTTGTTTTGCATTGAAAATACTATTACTTCCCTCTGTATTCTGTTATAGAGTAGACTATGAGGCCACAGTTAATAATTCAATGGAATGCAGGGTAACAAATTAAAACACAATGGATTGTCCATGATGGTGTATATGGTGAGTAGCTGTTGAGTGAACAACTGCGAGACAAAAGAAAGTCCTTTTCTTGGTAGGTCATACAAAAAATAATAATGTTTCAGGCTGGCGTCACAGGGAGGTTTGACCCAGCAACAGCAGTGACAGCAGGATCACCTCTGCAGGCACTTTCAAATACACTTACTGTATACCACCATGGTGGAATGGAGACTGCATGTTTTTTTTAACCTACTGTATATTTAGATCATGAATATCATATTGTATGTTATATAATGAGTCTGTAGGCCTAGATTTCAGGGTCCTGTCTAGGGTATCACAAAGAATTCTGATTTTTTTTTCTTTAGATGAAAGATTTATTGTTGCAATTTTTGGAGTCAGGAAGCAGTGGTAACACTAAACAGAAATCTATAAAATACCTTTTACATCATGATTAACCTGAAGATTACAAAGAGCTGGTACTCCCAGATTGTTTTCTTAAGCAAATGAAAACCACCTGTGCACTCAATAGCTAATATCCTTTGGAAAGAATCGTGCAGTGTAAGTCTATATATGAGTATGTCAACACATACAATACATACACACAGTACTCAAGTGTGATTTAATACAGTGCAACTGACTTTAACTTGATCAAGAACTGATCTTAGGTCTTCTCATTCATCAAGTGAAGAGAGTACATTCTTGTAGAAGTAACATTCAATAAACCAAAGTTCATACATCCTTAAATGTATACCAGTCTGGAGGAAATGGTCCACTAGTGCTTCTGGTCAGTGTTTTGTCTCAATAAAAGTCTACAACAGACCCCTGCTCAAGCACAACCCCCAAAACTCTACTGTGGGTTCTCTATTAAATATTCTACACAGTCCACCTTAAAATATAGCAAATTAAAGCCTACAACTTGTACTGTCATTGTGTTTTGAACCAGATAGGCTGTGGTAGAGCAGCATGGTGTTATCAGTATTTGTATTGAGGTCTTTCTTACACAGTATTTATAATTAAGAAACACAACTTAGTCCAGAACATTGACACAATGAACAACTACGAGTATATGTTGAGAAATGAAATGGAAAAAAAGGTAGTAAAAATAACTGATGCACAAGAAGAGCATCATCCCAATGGGGTGAGATCATGCCCTGTTTCTCTAACATTGTTTTCCAAGGCTTGATCAAATTCAGATTCGTGTTCACACATGCTCTAAAAAGCATATATTTAAAAGTTGTTTTTGTTCCCTAAGGCACACTTGCAAATGCGAACAATAAAAGTCTTGTGAGTGTAGATAACAGAGCACAGACTTCAGGAATCTGTGGGTCAACTGTTGTACAAAAGAAAAATACAAATTTAATGACAGGCAAAAGATCTCAAGAACATCCTAAGTATTTACTACCTCATGACACTAAAGTAGGAAGATGTAGGAACAGCTGAATCCTATTCATTCCCACTGTAATATTAACATTGCATGGCTCAATGATAACTTAATCTCATTTTATTACATTGTGTGGATCAGGTTGGATGCGCTTTTGTTCAGGTTGAAATTAATTCCTCTAGCAAAGCTGCCTGTCACATATTTAACTTTAATCTTGATTAAACTCGATCTGTTTATTATTTCTTCCATGGACTTTCAGCACAGTTAAAGGAGCCAAGCTCTGTGGTTTCCCTTGTAATCCGTGGTCAAATGTCACTAAAATAGCCATCACAGAAAAATTACTAAGACCTTGTGATGTGGACAGCATCTAACCTCAAAGTAGAATTGCAGATTTATCCACTATTACAGCACCTTGTTTTTTTTTAAATTCAGAGGCTTCTATGACTCACAGGAGCAGTCAAGATACTCTGAGTGAAGATGAGGCACTAAACTCAATGGATTATATATCTTGGATAGTCTTATGCATAGAAAAATAAGGGAGGCCTGAACGGAGGGGGTGAGATTTTTTTAGTTTAATACTAAAAACTTGATAGTGTCTTCAAGTAAGTAATCGTGTAACCTTTTCATCTTTCAACATTTATCAGAGTCAGAAGAGAAAATTCTGCTGTAAACAGGATATTTGACAATCCATTATCTTGTCAACAGGCGGTGTTCATGACATTCTAGATATTTGCAAAAAAATAAAAAAGAGTATTTCCAATCTTGATAAGACAAGCAATTTATCAATTTCTTTGCTGAATAAACACACTATGATAGGCTACACAGATAGTGAGTCAAGTCATAACATGAGTTGATTATATGAAACATCACTACATGTTATCTAACAAAAGAAATAAAAACAAAGTCATTTGTTTACTTTATGACTGTGCTACACATCTTAGTATAAACATTTATTAAATACCCTTGTAACTCCACCTCTTTGTCTTACTTCATTTCATTCACTCTGTAAACATTATTTTGTGTACATGTGCTATTTAACTCTTTTAACACTTGTTTCTTTGCACTCTAAATCACAGCTATCTCATGCATAAAGAACATAACTAATCACAATGCCATTTTAATTGTGTTGTCTGTCTCTCTACATCACCAGTTTAAATAACATTAAACCATATAATCAGAATCAGAATAGCTTTATTGCCAGGTACGTGTACACATAGGAGGAATTTGACTCTGGATAGTACAATGCTCACAATGTGCTTACTTACAATATAACAATACTACAGATAATACAGTATTAAAATAACACAGGTTACAGTATAGCGAACACATATTTACACATTATAAATAAAAACAAAATAGACAGATTGAGACAATGAGGGGCAGATAGTGCAGATAACATGGATGTTTGCCCCAGCTTTACTTCTAGCTGTGGGGTATTCTGACTTAGCAAAATTAGTCTGATTGTGTGTGTGTATATGTGTGTGTGTGTGTGTGTGTGTTTGTGTGTGTGTGTGTCCATGTGAATGTACATGTGGATTTGCATGTGTGTGTGTGTCATGTCTGAGTTTGCCTACTCTTCCCTGCTGTCATAGTAATAATGAGCTGCTGGCTCTGCTGGAACTCATTCCACTCAGTGATGTAGCAGTTCACAGAGTGAGAGCAGGGAGACATAACTGGGTTTACATGGAGGAAAAAAAGGTTTAGTCAGCAAAATGTGGTAGGGATGACACTGACCAAACTTTTTTTAAGGTTTATTTTCTCAATCAGCAACAGAATGATACAGCTACTTCAATACTATTCATACATTCGCTAATATAATTTTGATCATAAATCAATTGACTTTATCTTGTTTTGCAAATGGCGAGTCAGTTGTTAAAAGATTATCATTTAATGATTACATAAATCAATAAACCTACAACAGTGAATGAAAACAAGATGATCAGTTGCATGCACCCCCCCCCCCCACACACACACACACACACTTATATCAACTGTTTCTCAACAACAAATATGACTGTTGACACAGCAGGACCCCACTGTTGTTCTCTTCTTTATAAGCTCTAAATGGAAAGTGACAAGGGTTTAATCATATTCAGAGCTTCCAGTGATTGACAAGAAAGTGAAGCAGGGTTATGGCTCCGCACTATTAGAGATAAAAGGGGAGCTCCTCTTGGGATTTGACTGCAGATGTAGGCTATGCTCCTTTAGTCACAAGATGTGAGGAAAAGTTATGGCAAGGACTCTTTTTTAGGCTTAGATGAAAAATACCCCCAGGTGTTTTCTTGACTTCCATCATCTTCTAACATGGAAAAAAATAGCTTGACAGTAAGGCTTCCTTATGATGCTGTCGTTTTCAGAATCAGAATCAGGCAGGCCAGGTAGGACTATATGTATACATACGAGGAATTCGACTCTGGATCATACCATGCTCATGTGCATACTTATACAATAATACAATAATACACAAATAAAATCAAACACAGGTTAGTATAGAGAACACATATATATACACACACTATAAACGAAAACAAAAACAAAATAGACAATTTGTCAAGTTAATGCATAGGTGAACCTCACTATGGCGCCTAAGATCCTGAAAGTATAAGCAAGTGAATATGATAAATGTATATTTTTGAAGATTTCCTTGAAGATTTATACTATTATTTGCCTCTTACATCCACAGTGAAGGAGTCTTCATGCTGCTGTATTCTAGTGTTGTTCAAAAAGAACCTTATGGGAATAATATTTTTACAACATAAAATATACTGTAACTGTCAGTTCAAAACCACAGAAATATATTTATTTATTCCAGATTATTTAAACCTCTGTAGCAACTCCGTGATAAATTATGCGGATTACTTCAAGTTGTGTTACTGATTTACACTTCCCTTTTGGATAGGATGGGGGCACCAAAGTTCAGCAAAAAAAAAAATCTGTCTTGTCTCTGCAGTCGGCGTGGCTCCTTGTGGCAGCCACAGCAGCAGCAGCAGCACTAAAGCAGAGAGGCGCAGAAGGTTGCGCTCCGTCACGTGTTGAATAAATTAGATTGTGGAGAGGACGTTCACGGCTCGGCCCCACACTGTTTGGCTTCAGTCAGCGTGGTGCCGCAGTGTGTCTGTGACCAGACAGACAGTAGATGCCGATAAGTTGATAACGTCTAGTGGAAAAGGAAGACTGGAAAGTTTATAAGGCACATTTAGAATCTTTTCTTCTGGCAAGACATCGGAAAGCACTACCGGTAAAAAGGAATTTAGCATAGAAACAAATTGCGTGCAATTGGAGGATCTCTGCAGTCACTGGCAAAGGATGTACATTTTTTAAGTCCTGAAATGGATGTAACTTTCACTTTGGACATCATAAGGGAATACTGACAGAAGATTTGTATATCTTGAAACTCGGCTTGTCTTCTCTTACAGCAGAGCAACAGATGAATGTGAGTATCCATCTCAGCATGCCACAGATTTCCTCACTCCACAAGTAACCTGATGCGATTAAGATGTCCATCAGTGCAGTTTATCTGTAACCACACTTTTTTCTTTCTCTTGTTTAGTGTTTAACACACTTTACAACTTACTTGCTGTTCCTCTGACTTGCAGTAGATACTTTGTAGCGGAGGTGTAACCCATACATGACTTGTCTACAACGTTTGCTACTTTTTTTGAAGACCTGTTTCCAGCGTTCATGATCAGACGTCTGTGTAGCGGTAATGGACTAACAGTTCCGTTGTATTCAACGTTGCAACCTCGCATGTTTACCTTTTGACGATACTTCTTTTTCAAATCTCTTTCAAAGTTATTTGAAAGAAACGGCCTTAATAGATAGCCTTATAACCGACTATTCTACTATATTCAGGGGCATATGGTGTGTTATAGTTATAGCTTTCATACTTATATTTTACACGCGTAAAATATCTTAGTTCTAGCATGAAGTGTTTTCTTTCATTTGCATATTAAATATGACTGCAATGATATTTTGACTGCACAGCTCAGCTAGTGCGCATACTTTGAAGAGCCGCCAAAAATGTAGGCCTACAGGTCATTCCACCCTTTTTAAAACCCCTGTGAGACATTCCTCTCAAATTGGTCAGCCTATGGAGTTTGAATTTTATTGTATTATTTTAAGTGCTGCTGCAGAGCCTATCTGAATGCCTCTTACTCCAGTTCAGCACATACGAAATGTCGGTGGCAGACTTGTGTTCAATGACCGTGAATATGTGTTCCTTTCCCTCAATTAATAAATTAATTAAGTCTCCACTGGGTTCCATCACCGAGCTTTAGTTGTGAGTGAGATGGTTGCCATGGTGCAGCTGAGTAATTATGGATTTATTTTTTTTAAACTTAAGACACAACAAGGAGTCTTGGCTCCTCCTTTTTTTTCCTCTCACAGCCCCATTTGAAGAGGACGGCTTTGGTTAAGTTATGAGATATTCAGCTACATTGTTGCTGCCAAACTAAATACTTAACACTTATTATAATAATATCATTACACCATAACATTATCAATACCACTAAGGCTTTTTAAAAATTCAATTGTCAGTGTTTTTCATCCATCTATCCAATTAATCATCCATTCATCCATTTCGCTCCCTGTTTATGTTTTGTGAAATTTCCATTTTTCCCATAATTTTCTCTGTTGAGGTATCTCTAGTCCAGAACATTATTCTCATGCTTGCCACTTTAAAGACTGAGCTGAGATGTAATTTATAACTCACAGAGAAAACAAACAAACTAATCAGCACTGGATAAAACCAAAATGTGGACCTTCATAAAGAGCTTTTATAACAATCCAACAATTATGTCATAAACCCTCCGCACAGTGCATGAAGTAATCTTTTCACCATAGTCTTGTCTTTGTAGCTTGCATATGCTGCTGATGAAGCTAGTGTTCCAGACTCCTAAAAAGGAATGAAAAGCACAAGATATGTTTGGATGGCCACACCAACACCACCCAGAAAGTCTCTTGCTGCTTTACGTGCCTGGCTGTGACATCACCGCAGTTTTACTAATCTCCTTGCAGTGTTGTCATCACTAAAATAAGTCAAGGGTCCATCAACCATTGCCTTTGGGGATGTTGTCATGTCTGGAGTTTGTTTTCTCATTTGTGACCGGATTGTGTCACCTAACCATAGGAAAACTTTGTGGACACCCTAAAATCCCTATCAATCCTCTGAAGAAAAAGTATGTGGCTGTACACATATGAGGTGAACTTTGACCATGGTTGTAGTAATGTTATCCAAACACTCCTTGCACCCCTGCTACTGTAACTTGATGCACATGTGTTTTTAATGCTGCAACCACTAGTACCGCCAGGGCAATATCAGATGGTGTCATCTTCAAAGACATAAGGTGTGTGTTTTTTTTATCTGGAACATCTTACACAAACAGCTGAACCAACCCATGCTGCTCTTGCTGTGGGAAAGAGATGATCTGTCTTGTCACGGACCCTCAGAAATCTTCAGCTCATTGTGAAAAAGAAGCCTGTGTGTTTTCCCAATACCATGTTTGTTATGGCCAGGAAGTGCATGTGTGTCTGAGGTCTGTGATAGCTTTTCCTGGCCTTTTTACATGCCAAAGGACTGACGTTTCAAAGACTAATGCAGGGCACAGAAATTTACTTTTGAGAGGCAACAGTCTGGCAATCATTCAGACCTTTTAAGTTTGCTTTGTGCTAAGCCTGTCATCCTCATGTCCAGTCAATCTGCAGTTCTGTCTGTAGTTTCCATTATGTCTCAATTGAGCCTCAGGCAGCCTGGCATGTTCTTGAAACCACAGAAGGTTTCTTTGAGTTAACTGGAATCATGGCATGGAATTAGAAGCTCAATTTACGAGTCTGTTACTATAGTTGTCCCTCTTGGCCTTTTGGTAGTGAAAATGGTATGTTTGTATTAATTAAAGTAGTGCAGTTGAAGTACTTTATGTGGGCTCATGTTTTTGATGATTTGGGTAGATTTTAATCAGTATTTGGGATGTATTCCTGTAGATCATATACTCTGTTTAGATCAGGAAAGCACTATATTATCTTAAGATAAGTATTTGATGATTAATATATATTCCTAGGATAAGTCCTAGATGAAATATGACTTGGTCAGTTTGATATGGCAAATCCACTGTATTAATTATGCTGTTTTACATCAAATTTTACGCTATGGTCATATTTATATTTCATGATTGGTTTGGCATTCTTCTATGTAATGTAGGTATTGGCTCATGGAGAGAAACAGCAGTATTTGTTCAGATGTGCTGTCTATTGTAGGTTTTGCCAAATTAATGGCCTGGTTGTCTTGATATTGAAGTGCAAGAAAGACAAATGGTACTTCACAGAAAATTAAAAAGTGAAAAAATAAATAAGCTAAAGTATTTTCAGCCATCATGAAAAATTTAAATCTGACAAATTTTGCAGCACTTATGGTCCAGCAATCACTGCTGCAAGGGATTTTGATACTGATTCTAGTCATGCCAGCAAACTGCCCAGAATGATATCCAGTGTATTCAAAAAGAGATTTCATTCTGCATGTAAATCCTAGAAACCTTGGATTTGGTCAGTTGACTTAGTTTAAAGGATTTAAAAGAAAGTGGGTCAATGCTATAGTTACTGCTAACAATGAGATGTACAAGATGTTGCACATATATCGAGCATAGGAGAAAAAATAACCTCAATGAAGCTTTTGCGATGTACAAATAATATCTTTTTGTGTCTTTGCTGCAGGTTAATAATCCTCCATCAGTTAAATGATCTTAACAAAACTCTTCTCCAAGGTTTAACTACCAGCAGGAGAAACTCACCATGATCTAGGACAATGATATAGGGAAAACATCTGAATCCATGCCACAGTGGGATTGGCTTACTAGATGCAACAGCTTTCAACCATCAGCAGCTATTCTGAACTGTTTTTCCCCAGATTGCTTTCCCTGAAGCCCATACGCATGCATAGTTTGTTACCTTTTATATCCTGACTGCTAACTGGCCACTAACTTTCAGACATGAAACTCTCTGTGATGGAAGTCAAGGTGGGTGGGTGAAAGAGTATTAGCTATATATTTGGTAAACTTTTTAGTTTTAATGTGCAGAATGTGTCTTTAACTTCATACGGAATCTTTTAAAACCATATGTCCTTCTTAACCTGGTATTGTGCAATTAGCCTCCCCAACTGTGTCTGCTACATCCATTAGGCTACTCCGCTCTGCAGAGGTCCTCCACTGTAGCTCAACCAGAAAGTGCATTATTTCAGTTGTGGCATTTGGACAAAGATTCTGGCCTTGAAAAGCTATGCTTTGTGCTTTGGAGAAAGCTTTGTAAAAGTGCATCCCCAGTGTTGCAGTAAAGTAAATCAATACTGAGACTTTAAAGTTCAAGTGCTGTCAAGATTTTCAGCCTGTCATAGATGTGCTTATGTTTTGGCCAAGAATAGCACTCACAAAGCAACCCAAAGCATGGTATGTAATGGTAGTGCTTGCCTTTATGGTCCAATTGTTTGCAGTTATTATGATCTTTGTGAAAGTAATAACAATAAGGAAGGAATGCAGCAAATAGAGTTCAGAGTTAATTTTTGTTCCTAAACTGTTAAAATATTTAACTAGTAACAGAGATTTAAAATTCATATTTCAAAACAAGTAATGCCCGAGGTTTCTCATTACTTACACTAAGTTGTATTCAAACCAGTTTATGATGTTAAAGTCAGCATCTTCATTGTTGTGGCTTTGAATCACAGCAGACTGAAGTTAGACCTGAAATCTTGTGTGTTTATGGCCAACTTCCAGCATCCTTCAATTACAATGCTGCAGAGCCAGAAAAAGGGAGAGAGGTAGACTGCATGGAGCCCTTCAGCTCTGCTGTACCACTCTGTCACTCAAACACACTGTCACCACCATGGCTGAGACTGATCGCCACACTGTGTTCAGAACACATGGGAGGCGTTTAGTGAACACGCACACACAAATAGACAGATGTTTTGTGAATTTTTCCTTGCAGGTATCAGTTAGACCACAGGGGGGAGCCTCGAAGAGCTTTCACTAGACACTCAATTCTTCAAAATGTAATTCAGGATAATGTGCTTCTGTATATATTTCCTCAAAATTAAAGCACAATTAACTTTGCCAATTAGTCAAAGTAGTTGCATGAATTGTATTACATAATTTTAAACAGACCCACCTACAATTGGATGTTTTCTCTTTTTTTAATGAGAAAGACAATCAGTTTCTGTGTGCGAGACACTTGGTGGTTTTGGATTATTCTGCAGATGGTGACAGTCTTGTTAAACCATTTCCACATTGCTCCAAATTGTCTCTCAGTCTCAATTACAGATCCTCTGCTGTGGTGTGGATCTATTTCCAGACCGTTTCTATTGTTTATACAGGGAATACTAACACCCTTGCTCCCTATGAATATCCATATTTGAATTTTTTCTTCCTTCATTTAACACAAACTCCTAATTCTCATAAGTATTGAAAGACAGATAAGATATATTTGCTTAAGGAGAGTTCAATAATTTAAATGGTTATTGGAGGGGTGTTTAAAAACTGCTCACTCCATAAGAGCTAGATGTGGTAGCACACATACATATTAAATCCTCACCTCACCTCCTTGCCTCACCTTCCAGACTTATATCAGAGGGTGCTGCTATGGTGAACAGACTGGGTAGCGATTGGTGCACTTTTTTAATTAGAGTTGTATAGCCAAGAAATCCCTGTCTGAAGTAGTATGCTGTGGGCTGTGGTTTTGATATTTCTTCAGTACAGGAGAGCTTTCTGGTATGCAGGAGGAACAAGGTGTTGACTTATTAAGTGAACTAAGAAATGTAGTAAAATGGTATGAACAGGGTCTGTTGTATGTGCTGTGGTTGGGAACAGAGCCCATAAAACATGTGGGAAAGTGTTTAAGGCATATACTTATTTTTCTTAAACTAACTTACTCTGTATTTCAACGCAGAAATAATACACCTTTTCTTGGTTTCTGCTGTTGTCAGATTTTGATGTTGCTCAGCTTCTTTCTCTCTGTGTGTCTCCAGGTTTAAAAAGAAGGAGCCAAAATGAAGACAGCTGCCAAGGGTTTTGGGAAGTCTATAATGGACCCTTCACACCGTGAGGGTTGGTGGAACAGAAGGATAGTGCTAATGGTGTATGTGGCCTTGGAGCTTGTAACAGTTCATTCACCTGTAGTTCTGGGGACACTTGAGCTGCAGCTAGATGAGGAACAGCCAGCAGGCACAATTGTAGGTGACATCAGTGCAGGACTTCCTCCTGGCATCACAGCTTCCCTGTACTTCATCTCAGACCATGAGGGTACAGGCGTGGGTAGTGATCTGGACATAGATGAGAGCACAGGAATTATTAAAACCGCTAAAGTTCTGGACAGAGAACTTAGGGATAGATACAACTTCATTGCAGTCACCATGACAGGTGTGACTGTGGAGGTGACCATCAAGGTGAATGACATAAATGACCATGCCCCAATGTTCCAGAGAAAACGAGCCATGTTTAAAATCCCTGAGCAGACAGCCATCGGCACCAGGTTTCCTCTTGAGCCAGCCATTGATGCTGATAAAGGCCAACTTACAACACAGGGTTACCTTATCAGGGATGGAAATGTTGGCCAGGCATTCACCTTGGAGACCAGGAGGGGAAGCAATGAGGTTCTCTATTTGGACTTGATGGTCAATGCCATTCTAGACAGAGAGAAAAGATCCTCCTATACTTTGTCTCTGGAGGCCTTTGATGGCGGTTCCCCTAAAAGGACTGATCAGATGACATTAGATATTACTATACAAGACATTAATGACAACGCTCCTGTTTTCAACCAGAGCCGCTACCATGCCATAATATCTGAGAATCTTCAGCCAGGAAGCAACATCTTGCAGGTGTTTGCCACAGACGCTGATGAAGGAGACAACGGGATGGTACTTTATGAAATCAACAGGAGACAAAGCGACCCAGACCGCTACTTTGTCATTGACGCTCGCACCGGTATCATCACGCTCAACAAGCCACTGGACTTTGAGATGAGGAGAGTCCATGAGCTGGTGGTCCAGGCGCAAGACAACGCAACGCAGCCAGAGGTGACCAATGCCTTTGTCACCATCCACGTCAGAGACTACAATGACAACCAGCCCACCATGACCATCATCTTTCTCAGTGAAGATGGATCGCCCAGAATCTCAGAAGGTGCACAGCCAGGCCAGTATGTAGCCAGGATCTCAGTCACTGACCCAGACTATGGAGAGTATGCCAACGTCAATGTGTCATTAGAGGGAGGAGATGGAAAATTTGCCCTGACCACTAAGGATAGCATCATCTATCTGATCTGTGTGGACCGGATTCTGGACAGGGAGGAGAGAGACACCTACGAGCTGAGGGTGATGGCAACAGACTCAGGCACACCTCCTCTCAGGGCCGAGTCCTCCTTCATCATCCAGGTGACTGACATCAATGACAACCCTCCTCTGTTTGACCAGCCAGTATACAGGCAGGTCATCCCTGAAGTAGTGTTTCCAGGGAGCTTTGTGTTACAGGTGACAGCTAGAGACAAAGACCAGGGGCCCAATGGGGACATTAACTACAGAATCCTGCAAGATCAAGGTGCTCACTTCAACTGGTTCAGCATAGACTCTGTTACGGGGATTATCACTACTCTCTCACAACTGGATTATGAAAAGAACCCCAATCCCAGTATAACTGTCGTGGCCACAGATGGAGGGAAGCCACCCCTGTCCTCTACTGCTGTAGTAAACATTATGCTTCAGGATATAAATGACAATGAGCCTACTTTTGAGAGAAACTTCTACAATGTGTCCATCAAGGAGAACACGGCTCCAGGGACCTGCATTCTTGAGGTAGGACATTTACTTGCAGATTTATTTCATTAAACGTTTATGAATTGATTTATTTTTGTAAACACACTCCCACACTTTAGCGCTGAGCTCATGCAAGACTCTGGGGGCAATAGTGAAGAGTATAACAAATAGAAATTTATTGGATAAATAAGAGAGACATTTGTCAGACTTTGCTGATTCCTTTCATTCCTCTATGAAGAGTTATTTTTTAATAGTAAAGCTGTTTAAATTGGACTGCCTTACTGAGGATTTACCTGCAGTTTTAGGCCAAGATGATCTTCTCTTTGGCTGTCCTCCCCTTCACCTCTCAAAAGGTTTCCAGGGTAACAGATGCAATGTAAAGTCCTCTGTCAGCCCAGGCACAAAGGGGGTTTTCACATATTCACAGGCAGAGACAAATTCAGGGCTTTATCCAAAGAAATAGATGTCACTTCACTCTCAAAAGGCACCTTAATTAGGCTAGTTGAGCGTGAGAAAAAATGGCTTTAGACAACAAGATGAATTAAAGTTCAGACAAATTACAGCACACCCAGCGACTGCAGTCCTGTTTCATTAAAACATATTGTTTTCTCAAGTTGTTTTTGGCCATCTTATTAAAAAGACAGCAAGTACAATACGACAGCTCATCAGTTGCTCTCAAATCTGCAAGCTTTTTTAATATAGATGTTTTTTTAGGTATAGATGTTCATACCAATTCTTATTCACAGTGAGTGAAGAGTCTGCACTAATATTGCATGGATCAAGGCATTGGATAAAGAGGGCTGTCCAGACATAGGGCCCAGCAGACGGGATCTTGGCCCAGGGTTTGGCCTTGGGGGAGGGAGGGGTGTAGGGAGACACAAGCCTTACCTCGACTCCTGGTTTGAATGCAGAAATAGAAGCTATGAGGGCTTCTTGTGGGAGGTCTCCTTATTATAAATCACAGGGACCACAAGTATAAGGAGAGAGGGAAATGTCCTGAAATTGATTATGGAATTTTGAAATGGAACCAAAGAATAATTAAAAAATATATTTCTTGGAGAACTGTAAAACTCTACGATCACTCTTTCCAGTCTGGGCTAAAGTTCTTGTTCTATGAAAATATCTGAAAACCCATATTTTGTTTTGTTTCAAACTAGAGATGGTCTGAGTTGTGTCTTTCCTCTGCATTGCCACCAAAAGCACTAATAACTGCTCAAACAACTCTCAGAGTATGACATGTTTGATCACAGGGTCCAAGTATGAAGTAGTTCTTTAAGCCACTGCTCTCTGGCCTGTCTTGGGCCTGCCTGGATGCTGCAGACGTGTGTTTGGCGGACCATGTGAGAACAGACTGCTCTTACTCAGGGTGCCAGCTCTACATCCAAACATCTCAGCAAGACATCTGATGACTGCCTTTTTTCTTTGCAAATGAAATTCCCAATGTCCCCTTTTTCCATGCACAGTGCTGTCCAAAAAAACATTACAATATGGGTATTGTGATCATTAATTCAAACGTTTGAAGTGGCTTGATTTTTTCCCCCTCCACAGGTCACCAGCACAGCAGTTCATGATTATTCTAATATAGTCTGGCTCCACAGAGCTGTGCCTGTGATATTTTGTCACTTTCTGTTATACATCAATTGGTTTATGAATGACTTTAGAATTAGATGTGCGGGGGAAAAAGATAACTAAAAATAAGGACTTAAACCTATTAACAGCAGTCGGTCTTGTAATCCAATATGCCAGATCTACTGCAAAGAAAATAGGTCATCCTTGAGAGTGAAAATCAAATATGACATGACAAACAACATTTTAAAAACCACAAGCTGCATTGTGGAATGCGTTTCATGAACCATTACTTATTCTGTTCTCCATTATTAACTTTCAAAATGTCCAATTTGACAAGTTTTCTGGATGGTGTAGAAATCAAATATAACTGTTACACCATAGATCTGATGCCACAAAGCAACCAAAATACCAAGTAGCTTGATATACTTGGCAAACAATTTTTATTATCCATTTATTTGACAAATAATATTTTCTTGCACTATTATACATCACCGTTTTACACTGTGGAATGCAAACTTGCACTCACTCAAGAGGTTTTATTACAAAAGTGGGAAGTTTTCTTAGAATAAGAGAGAAGTGAACAAGATGAAAAAACAAATCATTATTTAAAGGTTATTTAATTAGGTCATTAAGCATATGGGCGTGTGATTCTTGACATGGAGGAAGAAGAGTAATACAAGATGTCATTAGGGATAATGAGGCACATCAGCCAGCTTCAATATATCCAAATTCAGTTAGGCAAAGCCTGGTTGTCTTGGCTTTGAGAGTTATTTGCCATTAATTCTTCTTTGTGTTATTTCACTTAGGAAATAATGAAGTGTTCCAGTTGGTTATGTGAGAATCTTGCACTGGGGAATAATTTACACCTCATATCGTTGTGGTTTTTGGTTAGTTTGGAGTGTTATCTCTGCGAAGAATTGTCCCTCTGTCTTTTTTGGGGGGTTGTTCTGGCTCCAGTAGAAAGGCGAGAGGGGGTCTCCAGGCAGCTGAGGGGGAAATGAGACCTGACAAGCACTGGCATGAGTGGCGGAGGTGACATGAGCAGGGGGGCTTCCTCGTCTGTCCGTTGGTCTGTCCCTCTCCAAATTCTTATCTGATCTCACTTCATTTCTCATTAGCTGCATGTGAGAATAGGTCAGACCTAATTTTTAAACCCGCCTCCCCCATGTTCATGACAGAATGGACCACTTGTCATCGCTAGAGCCTCGTAGCAACATGAGACGAATCCTGATTGCTGCAAGTGAACATTTTGCCATTTTTCTTTCTTGAAGCTGCAGTTTACATTTATCATTTCCTTTGCTGCCTAAAGTGCTTCCTGTCTCAGTAATGTCTTGGCAACTTTTTGACTAAACACATCACTTCCCTTGAAAAAACATTGTTGATAATGTATAGGATTCTTATGCTTTGGCTAGGATTGCTTGTGCTCAACAACACCATGAGCCTGCTAGTTTTTAGTTTAGATAACAGACAGGTCTTTTCAAGTGGTGTAACATCTCAAACACATTCATTATTTCACTGAATTCTTTAAAGGCAGTCTAGTTGAAAGAGGTACCTCAGTGAAGAAGCACTCTGAATCACTTCTCCATTCCTGCCAACATAAAAGCGACCAGTGGATGAGGAAAAAAGAATACACGTAATTGCCTTGGAGAGATGTATGAATGATTGAAGGGATATGTTTCTTTCACACTAGTTTCTCACAGTTTCCACTGTCTGTAGTATTGTGACCACCTACTGGTGACCACCAGGCAGATGCTAATAACACTAATTCCAATACCTTGAGCCATTGTGGCTACTGCGTGATGTGATGTAATAACTTTCCCAATCCAGAAACATTAATGCTCTCTGTTGTTAAGTCAGGATAAATGTTTGATGTTCACTGTTTGATTGCAGGAATTGCTTTTGTTCAGGCTTTGTAAAGCCTGCATTGCTAAAGTACATCTTTCTTTACACAATCTCTAAACTTTATTCTTTTGTGTGTGCAAGAATACCTAATTTAAATTCCCAGTAGAATAGACTGCAGAATAATAGAAGAAAAAAATATTTTAACTTACTCTCTGACGGTAATTTAAAAAAGCTGACAAGTGCAAGTGGCATGTGGGATTTAAAGAAATGAGTTTGTTGCCATCTAGTTTATTTTATCAAAAAGCTCCATTTTATATTTTAAAATGTAGTACACTGCTCCCCCACAAACCATTTTAGGTGCTTGTCATAAATGTGGACCAAAATTTGCCTGGAGTTTTTGGTGTAGTGCATTAAAACTTCTCATTTTGACTTTCAGCCAAAGTGAAGTTCTGCAAATCAGCCACATGAAATGCAACAATTTGGTGATTGAAAGGGACACTTGACTGCAATCACTTTCACTCTCTCAATCACTATCTATATTACTACTCTTTTTCTCTGTGATAACTTCCCAAGTAAAGCTTTTCCAGAGTATCCAAAATGAGACTAACTATGGAGAGTGTTGGAGAGATAGTTATTTCAGACTAGTATTTTGGTACACAAACCATGTAATCAATTCTCAGCAGACATTTTTCTGGGGATGGTTTGTGTCAAACAAAATGTTCACTTGTCTGTTTTAATACCAGACTGGCCTGTCTCCCTGTGAGATTGGTTCAGCTTGACGCAAACTGACTCTGCTTTTGGTCTCCTCTGTTTCTTTTTCCTCCTGCTAACTACCAAGCTTCACTGTGGCTCTGTGGTATAACAGTATTTTCAAGGAATGGTAAAATTGCAGGAAACTGGATGTGCTACTTAATGTGTTCGCAAATGTAATACTTCCTTGAACACTTACTCCTGGGCCTAGCAGGGGCACTGAAGCGAACATAAACACTGATGTACATCTGGATAGAGTGTGGGTGTTCAGGTCAAAGTTGCTGTGCTTGAGACAGCTGAACGCATTTTATTGTGCTCAGATGTCCATCAGCATATCCACCACTTCTCCTTTTTCAACAGGAAAAGGGGAGAAAGTTGTGGTAAAACTTTTATTGTTATATGGTTGAATACAGAAGGTGGTAGGAAATACTGTTCATTAGTGGAAAACAGAACAGAAAGACCACTGCATTTGTAGACAATAATGTGCAAAGATAATTTTCTATTTGTTTTTGCAATCAATCAATTTAATCATCAAATATATAAAATGTATAAATATATAAACATTTATAAATAACTGTATGTTGTCCATCATACCCATAGACCAATAAAACATCTTAAATTGCTTTTGTTATCCAACCAACAGTGCAATATATATAGACCATATATATGTTTTATAAAGTTAAGGTATTTTTGAACCTACTTAAGCTTTTGAAATATATTAGATTGCTAGTCTGTCATGAAGGCGCAACCACCAGCCAGTGATATTTTGAAAAACATGCAATTCTTTGTTGGTAACTATCTGTTATGTGGGTGCTGAGTGGTAAAGCAAGCAGTGTTTCCACTGCTTCGGGGTGACTTTAAATGGCCAGTACAGCCTGTGATGTAGCCACACAGAGTGTTAGCTGTGAAGCAAAAGTTGTGAGAGATAAAAGTCTGCTGGAAGGGTTTCCTGCCCACATCTGGCAAGGAAGGAAGATGGGCTTATATGGCTCTCTGGTGGGACAAGAAATTTCATTAGTATAGTCTGGTTGCCAGACGGGCTGCTGCAGGTGAGGCAGACCTCTTAGCACTGCTTCCAAGTTTCTATGAAAGGGTGTGAGTACAGCGAGAGGAACGAGAGAGAGAGAGAGAGAGAGAGAGAGAGAGAGAAAGAAAGTTGAGAGTCTCCAGAGGGACAGTCAGCCTCTGGCAGCTGTGACAAAGCTCCGACTTAGCAGCTGGATCCAGCTGTTGAACCCTCCTCTAGCATCTCTCCTCTGACTCTAAGGGGAGGGGCTTCTTCACTCTTCCTGTCTCTTTGTCTCTGTTTGTCTCTCTTTACACTTTCTCCTTGTCCATCCAGACTTCTTATCTCTTACCACTTCCTTTTCCCACACTGCTGTGTCTCCACCGTAATCCAGTTACACCTCTTTACTCCATCCTGTTTCCCTCTGGAGGGATGACATGTGGATTGAAGCAGGTGAGAGCAGCACATCTGTAACCGTGGGACGATGAGGCGTCCCTGGAGTGATCTGAATTGACTACCTTGTGGGTCCCAGTCAGACCAGCCCCAGGCTTATCCAATTTGATGATGCTAGAAAGAATTGGGTGTAAATTATCAACAGAGTGAAGTCAGACTGCAGGTGTGTGTGCTTTCAGTGTTGCGTTAAGGCTCAAGAGGAGCACTTTTGCTTGACCTTCCTAAATAGAGACAATTATTCATTTTGCCTCCCTCCTCCTTTGAGACGACTGAATGGAAAGGAGGGGGTAGACTGAGAGGCTTGCTGTGATGAAGGCTGCCAGGCCTTCTGTTCTCACACTCCGTGGTCCCCATGCACATGTGCAAGGCAGTTGGCACTACTAAACAAGATGGGCATCAGGAAGCATCATCTGCTCATTATATTCATTCTGTTCCAAAGCAAATCTGTGCTAAATCATCCATCCAGTCCCCGGCTGTCCATAAGAAGTCACCAGACTGGAAAGCAGACACTGAGTGACAGCTTGCCAGCCAGGTAACAAAAATCACTAACCAGGAAACTAGATCTCAATCAAACAGCAAGAAATTGTTTTTTGGTGTTTGGTTGAAAAAGAGCAGGTCTATTGTAATGGTAGCTACTCAATCGGCAGCATGTTGAATTTTACATTTATGACAAAACTGCCTCTTTCTAGAAAAGCACGCACTATATATACACACAGCCCTAAAATATCTTAACCACTGAGCAAATTGTCTCCATATCCAGAACTTGACTGTTACAAAGAATGCATTGCTTTTGCCTGCCAGCAACCTCAGCCCCCCTTTTGCTCCAGCCTTGCTGCTGCAATGACTGCCAGTTGAAATAACGATTGAAAAGAATGTTACTGAGCCCAACAAAATCATGGAAAGAGTGCAGCATTCAGTTACAGGGTGTGTGGTCAGATCATCCTATTTCTGCTGTCAATTAGATCAGTTTTATTTTACGAACAAGTCTGATTAGGGCTGTATGTGAAAGTGGCTGAGCATAGGGATTTGTACCTTAGCTCCCCATGTGACAAATATGTAATAGGGTGTTGCAGGAAAGTGTTGCAGGAAAGAGGTGGTAAAACAGGAGGAAACATGCAAACTACAAACAAGGGAAGAGATAAAGATTCCAAAGCCAAAGATATCTCTCTGTGGCACCTACACTGACACTGTTAGCGCAGGATGTTTTGTAGATGCTTGTTAATATTAATGACGCTATGAAAGCTCTCAGGTCCTGTATGGACAAAATTAGTGCTTAGAGCTGGGTATTGAACCTCTTTTTTGGTACTGACAGAAACATGACCAGGCACCATGTATTGAAAATGCTTGCTTAGATTTGTACTCTCCCTTACTTATTCTTTGATCAGACACTTTTTAGATTTAAATAAGAATTAATTACTTAGTACTTTTAGCCTGCATTTTATGTAGCCAAAGTTCTTGTAAGGCCGTTTGTTTTATCAATTAACACTTGAGAAGCTTGTTCCTTTTTCATGTCAGAGGTAATTTTCTGACATGAAAAAAGGGGTTTCTAGAAAAAACATATTTATATTCCTTAAAGTAAGCTACTCAAATTTAGTTATTTAGTACTTATTCAAACTTAATTATTAAATTAGCTGGAGATCAGAAAATGTGTCAACAGCAATTTTAATAAATTGATTAATGGTTGTCACTCTGGCTCAAGTTTAGTAAGTAGTTTTTTTCAAGCATTGTAAGATAGTGAGAGAAAGAGAGAACGACAAGCTACATAGTGAAGGAGGTTTGTGGGGTGAGACGCACCACTTTTACATTGCGGTTACCCAACGTTGTCTGCCTTGGCTTCAGACAGAGAGGCACCCAGTCCGACTCCAACCAGATTCCCAGTCTGTGTGTAATGATGCTCCATGGTGGTCCACCCTCACACTGTTGGTTGCATGTCTTGAAGCTATCGCTCCACCTACCAGAAACATCCCTTGTGTTAGAAGGGAGGACATGGTTTATAAGGTAATGTATTCACACTGCAGATTAGTTGTAATAAGGAGACAGCTCTTTAGCTTAACACTGACTTCCGCTGAGTGCTAGGAGGTGATTTGGGAACTAATTACCACAGGGTTGCGTACCTCATCAATAAGGCTAATTTAGTCTGGTGCTGCATAGTTTATGTTGAGAGTGGTGTGCTGCTTCTTTTAAGGCTAAATCTTTGTTTATATTGATATGTATGGCCTGGTGCTATGAGGAGCCCGGAAGCAGCATGGGGAGGAGTGGGACTCTGAACTGTAATTAGGTGGAGCTGGTATGCAGGAGTGCAGGACTCAAGAGTGTGTGATGTGGTATCAGGCGAGCAAAAAGCCAGGGACTGGAGTGTTTGTATGTATGTCTGTAGACATGGTTTTAGAAGAAATTCTGTAATCAGTGGAGTTCCTCCTAGATTGGTTCACAAAGTATCTTGTGAGATTCAAAGTATCAACACAGGAGACTCAGGAACAGGGAAACTTACGGAGCACATAGG
Organism: Lepomis macrochirus; assembly: GCA_024633595.2. NCBI lineage: Eukaryota > Metazoa > Chordata > Actinopteri > Centrarchiformes > Centrarchidae > Lepomis > Lepomis macrochirus. The sequence continues at coordinate 9,176,235 of JALXJV020000009.1, forward strand.
GTTTTGGCTTGCCAAACTAAAATGAATGCTCTGCACCTTTTCATTCCAGCATAGTCTTAGTCTGAGTTGCAGAACCTTGGAATATGGAGTGAAAGTACTGACCTTAAATTCTTGTATTTTTACTGTGAGTTGCATGTTCACACTGTACAGAAGCTCTCTTTCAGGCATTGAATCAAGGCTGATCACTCTGAGAGTATGTATGAAAAATACTAAATGATCACTGTATTAAGGGCCCAGAAAAAGTGTGCATTTGTGCTGCAGCCTCAACTCGCCAGTCAAATCAATGTAAACACAGAGCTTGTCAGTGCAGTAGCTGGAATAATGGGGAAACATGTTGTTGATGCTTTCAGCAAGACAATTGATCATTGCCAGGACTGGAGGCATCCAGACATCTGGTTTCAGAAGCCGTCACCAGTCAAACCTAGATGTGTCTTTATAGAGGATCCCCGGAAATGATCCACAGTACATTTCGATAGATCGCTGATGCAACTACAAAAGTATAAAGTCCCAGTTGCATTTCTGTCACGTGCTACAGTATGATCTGATTTCTGGATCCTTCTGACCTCCTTTATAACCACAACAATACAAACTCGTTCCCTCAGTGCTGCTGAGATTTAGTTTTTGGGTCATAGTTGTGGAGTGGCTTGAATACAACCTGCCTATTATGTGGCAGATGATGATATTCACATGTAATCTCACTGAAGAGGTGTGTGGAGTTGTGCCGAAGTGAATGATCTTCGTTTGCAGATCTATGCAGATCTTTGGTTTGATGTCTGGAGATAACCACAGAGTCACCTGCTACCAATTTTTACTATCAACAACGTATTACTTACAGGACTTGATTAGCCCAGACAGTGGATATGATGATTAATGTAGCTATTTTCCATTTGTATGTGAAGTCACGGCATGCTGAAATAACACTAACTCATTCAAAGATCTACCTCGGACTGCGTCATTTGTCTGTTTAACTCTTTAGTAATTCAGAAAAGTAAATTAATGGCTGCTTGATTGTTTTGTTTCCTTCCTGTGTCCTATTCACAGCAAGTACACACCACAGGCTACTGCTGGGAACCAAGCGGGATTTACTCAAGGGCACCTAGATTTTGATGATGGAGTTACTTAAGTGACATTTTCCCAGGCCATCGGGACTGCGAACTGTCACGCTTTTAATTATGGGCCTACTGTTCTAATGCCTTGATAGTAATGGTCTCTTGACCTGATCGGTCAACACTGTGAATACAGGACACCGGCAGGTTTCCCAAGTATAACAAAAGCTTTGATTAAAAATAATGTTTTCAACCCAGGAGAAGCCATTGAGTGATGTTTGATTGTTGATCAACATTTGAAAAGCCTCCCGGGCTCTTTTCAATGGATGTGTAGTCTCCAAAGCAAACAGAATGTTTGATAAGACAGTTGAGGTGTACAGTATGTTACTTGTGTAGGATTTTCAAATAGTACATTATTATTCCAGTGCATCCCTAAAATGTAACCCCTAAACTCTGAGAACATCCTGTACTGTTTATTGTAATTTTTTCTGATGCAAAAAGAAATGTCACTCATCCTGCCTGAAAGAAATTAAAATGTCCTACAGGAAATCTGACTTTAAACATCCTAACTCTGGCCATAAGTGCAAAGCATTTAATTTATACCGCTTTGTGTAATTTGAGCATTTAAGTTCACAATGCTTTGGCAGTCACCTTTTTACTGAACAAAAATGTATGGAGTACATCATGACCATGCAGGGGAAAGATGTGAAAATAATTAGGTTCCTTTTCGGCCTTTAAATCTCAGCCAGTTTCAGTCAGCTCTCTTCCCTGTCACCATTTCTGTCATCGCTGCTACTGCACCATTTTTTATTTATGAGTCTTTCCTTCAGTTTTTTTAACCTGAAGCATACTAATTTTACACTCTAATCGGCTTAGTTGTATCTATGCAATTTTTATTCTTATTACCATTGAGTTATCTTTGAAAAATCATACTCTCAATATGAAATGAACAGCACAGAAGTAATCTGCTAATATAACCTTTTTTTTTAAACAAGAGGCCATATTTTGTACTTAAAAAAACCTTTCAGATGGTAGATTCGGTATAAGTTTTCTGCAGCTTCCTTTTCCTTTACTCTTCTTGTTTATTTCTGAAAGGAGGGTTTTCTTTGGGAGGCTTGTCCGAGCCCCTCTCCCTCCTGCAGTTCTGTAAATGACTTGTAAACAGGCTGTTTAAGTGTGAAGTCACCCTATGCCCTGTTGCATCCGCTCTTTATTCATCACACTAACACACATACACATAGAAGTATGGTGAGTGTGTTTGCTATAGAGCTGGGGGAAGGGCACCACTGCTGTTGTGGGCCTGGGCCAAGCTCTGACACGCTCTGCAGAAAGTTATTTCTTCAACAGAGAAATTATTCAGAAACACTTTCTTAGTCAGATCATATAAAAAATGCAGTTTGTAATTAATGATTTAAAGCTCTCAAATAACACAATAGTTTTATGACATTTCATGACCATTTAGATTTCATGACCATTTAGACCCTTTTAGAAATGTATCTAATAACCTGAAGCTGTTCATTATGCATAGTTTAAGTTCTGAAATTGTAATTGGGCAAATATGTGAAGAAAATAATAAGCTGTATGGATTGTGTATGAGAAACTGAGCGTAAGAAAAGACAGTACTATGACATTGACTCTTTTGAAGAGACTTGATGAAGAAAGTGGAAAATGATTGAAACAAATGGAGGAAGCGGAAGGAGGACGAGTGAGAAAGAAAGCAGATGCTGAGAGGGAAAAGGAGGCGATATACCTCCTGCAGTGTGCGTGTAAAAAGTGGCATGAAACTCAAGTGGTGGTTTGTTACCATGACAATATCGGGAAACGAGGGTGGCATAGTCAAGAAACCCCATCGATTTCAAGGGCAAATCATAATCCCAAAGTACCTGATTTTCCATTGTAATTATGGTGGAGTATTTACTTGATAGTCCCTAAATGAATGATGCATAAGTGAAATCATGAAACCTTCAAAGCTGAGCTTTTCGTACAAACACAGTTCTTTGACTGTTTGCTTTTTACTGGTACTAGACTGTTAAGAGTTAAATTGTCCTTTTTCCAGAGTTCATCACTGTTTCTTTTTGGACTGTCTAGCTGTCTCGGCTATCACACATTATCAACACATCCTAGAGGTCTGGGGAACATGTAGCAGGGTCTAAGGATGTTTGTTTGGAGATGGAAACATCATGATCTCTTGGCTAGAGAAGGTACATTTATCCTGTAGTATAAACACAGTGTATAAACTGAGCTATCAGATGAATCTATATTGTATATCAACTGAGGTTTTCATTTGTTGGGGAATTGGAGGTAGCAGAGGACTGAATATGTTTATTCAACATGTTCGCCCTTCTCAACCCCCCACCCTTGCATGTTGGCAGTGGCTGGGCCCCTGCATCTGTCATGAAGGACCGACATGGGGGAGAGTTCACAAGGCCTTCTCTCACCCAAACTCCAGCTCTACTCAGACGTCTTTGTCCATGCTTTTTGTTTCGCTGGTGGGGCTTCCCTTCACCCTGTCCCTCCCACCTCTCCTGGGATCTGATAACGGCTCGGGGGCATCCTGATGAAGTCCTAGCATGATTATATTCAGTTTGCCCTTCTTTTTCCTCTTGGGAGAGAAGAACTATCAGTCTTTAAAACACTTCCCTTCAGAAACAGACTTATCCCACACCGACATGCCCCTGTTGCCTGGAGCTGCCAGACTCTTGCTAGCGTTAGGTCTTTATCTCCCACAATTGAGCCATGTTAACAAACCAGTATGTTATCTCAGACTGGACAAAGTGAGCACTGTGGATAACCATCCTCTGTTTGAGGAAAGTGGATGTGTTTAGCTGAAATCTAAATTTGGTAGTTGAAAAGTTAAAAAGACTCCTCTTTTGTCTGTATGATTTAGAACATATGATTTCAAATCAGAGATATATGCATTTCCTATTAGTGGAGACGCTGTAGTTTCACCCTATTTGTCAAAATTAAATGCTGGTGTTGTGTCTGTTTACTGACAGGAAATCTTCACTGCATGCAGGAAGTGATTACATTAAAACCCATTAGGAATATATGTAATAATAATTATGTCAGCATAATAATAATAATGCTGTAATGTCCAATGATGCCACAACCTGTTAACCATAGAAGTAGTTTGGGTGTAAGCACTGCACTTATGTCACTCATGAAATTTGGTTAAATAAAAACTAATAATTTATATTGCCTGGGTATTTGGCAAAGCAACATGCAGCATTTCCTTGCAGCTTTAAGATTTTTTCCCTCTTGTAACAGAAACCACTAACTAAAATCTGTGAGATGTATTAAAAATATTGTAAAATATAACGAATATAAAGAAAAATTGATGTTTTGTTAAGGGATGAGAGAGATAAATTGTGCAGCAGTTTGCGTGCCAGTGTGTTCTTTTCCCAGTCTGGGAAGGTGGGACAGAGCTGAAGGATTTGGCTAGTGTTTGTGCGGTAGGAGAAGGGTACATCAAGATGAGGCCAAAGAACACAAGCTGAAAAGATGTTTGGCCTGGAAATACAAGAGACAATTCTTCAATCACAGCAGAGCCATATTTAGAGACCAGTGGGACCTGAAAACAATCCATGGTTTAATTTACCTAATTCTTCTCTGTTTGTTCTTATGATTGAGTTGAAGTTATAAAAGTGGCCTACTAATGATATTATATGACAGGAGAAGTACTTAAAGATGGGAGCTTACTGAAGGAAATGATGTTATGATGATACAAGGCGCCCTACACACTTCAGCAGTGTTGTAGAGAGAGGGTAACTAAACAGTCAGAATTTGGTGTAGTCTGTAGATGTTGCCATGTCTCCTTGTGGCTAGTAGGGGCAGATAACTAAGTGCAAGTGAGTGAGCAAGTGAGCGAATTAGCTTCAAGTATTAATTCACCCATTGCAGCAACTCTCTTGGCTCGAGTGACTGTTTTTAGACCCATAGACCCAGTTCTGGCAGATCTGGGCCTATTGGGGGGGGGGCTCCTGCAGGATTTGTCACTGTCCGTATCTTGATTTGGCTTGGGCTCTGCCTGAAGGGGAACAAGGAAGGATCTTTTCTAGGTCACAGGCCATGGTTATTGGAAAAAGCATATGGGGAAAGAAGTACTTACACAAACTGTCCCAGTGGATATTTTGTGTGGCTGTGGCAAGTGTTACTAAGTTGGCGTTGCAACTTCCAGGCCTTTGTAGACCATTTTAACCACTTAGGTCATTTGCTATTATCTAGAGAGCTTCCTCTCATCTGTAGTAGCAGCACTACCATTTGGAGCACTAGTGCTTTGTTGAAATTGCCCCTTTTGAAATACTCTCTTGATTTATTATAAACCATATTGAAGTGGGACAGTCTTTTCCTTAAAGTGAGTGAGTTAATTTCTCAAACTCTTCTACGTGTTTCCTCATCAGAGTGATTAAAACAACCTACCAATAAATTTTAGCTTCTAAACTACAGTTCTTGCACACTTCAATATTTTGGTGACCATTTTATATTTCTATCATTCCAGGCAGCCAGTGGATTTAATTTATTTCAGTACAATATAAAAATAAATGAACAGACTCTTGAAGCTTGAAATCTGTGAAATCCATTACAATTCAATCCAGTCTAGATAATTTTTTGTTAATGCCACACTACCATTGCATAGTAATGGATTTAAGTGCAGATAGATTTGAAAATGATTTGGAGGAAAACCAATGGAGGCCTGGAACATAAGAAAAAAATGCATTAAAACTTTAAATTTAGCATGTGTGCTGTGATGTGAAGTGCATGTGACTTTGAAGTAAATGGGCCGACATAAAACCTTTCATATTTAGGGACCACTGAGTCAATGGTTCATTTAAGTAAAGCAGCCCACTTGTTCTCGGGGACATAGCCTTCTCACTTGGAGATTTCTGGTCATAACATTTTATGATTTTGTAACGGGTGAGTTTTTCTTTAATGAGCTCTCCTAAACAATTGTGGTAATTTTGATACAACCTCTCCTTTACTGGTGCAGCTCTTAGTGCTTTGCCTTCTGTGAAGTTCATTACTGGTCTACAGTACAAGCCTCATTAATTCGACCCCAGTGGTACTCTCTCCTCTGCTCAAAGGGGTGAGTGCTGGATTTGGTGTGGTCTCCTTGAGGCTTGGGTGGTATGGTGAAAAGGATTAACATTGTGACGTCAGAATGCTCTGACTGGAAATTATAGCATGATATGCTCACATCGCTGTGTTCACGCTGGACAGTAGGTTAGTTTCCAATCCCTGCTTAGGCCTGGGAATCTTCAGATGTGGGCACTGAAGGAAGCCAGTGGAAATGAACACCATGGCAGTGGTGTGCTCTGTGGATGAGAGAGAGGAAATTGCTTGCTCATAAAGCACCAAACTAATTCAGGGGTTTGAAATCCTTTCCATTCTCACCAAAGAATACTTTATTATATAACGCACTACCTTTGTTTTCGATTTCTTAGCTCATTAGATATACAAAAACAAAGAGCTTAGAGAAAGTCATGTTTTTCTAAAGCTGAATGTCAGACTAGATTGATGGATCAACTATTTCCCCATATTCATGCTATTCTTTAAAGTAAATTATTCAAATTAATTCAACTCAGCCAGGACAGCTCATAGAATACTTTGTGTGAAACTCCTTTTTTGAGATACAGAGCTCATTTAGCTATGGTTGTTAGCAGAGTGATGGGTATTGCTGAGAGGAAAGCAGATTGGTTTTAAATAAATCAAATAATTCCTTTATCTCTTGCCAAGGACATTGTTACTCTGCCTTTGCTTTCATTTAAAAAACTTTGCCTTGAGTGCTAAAGAAATATAAATCGATTCAGACCTGTAGTAGTGTTTGGAACTTGATAACTGTGGTCATGCCAAACACTTGCCAAACTTACTGTAGTTAGTGTTTGTTCCAATCAAGAGTTGGTAACCTGTCCTAATTAAGGGCCAACTTCAGTATCTTTCAACCTTGACCCATTATCCCATATATTTGTGTCTATTTGACTAAATGGGACAACATTTTAAAAACTGATCCAGTGTTTACTGTGTGACTGAGACAGGGCTACAATATAATCCTTTCAGGCAATTGCTCGCCATCAAAGGATGTATACTAAAATGCTTGTGCTAAAGTCTAGTGGATTTGACGAGAGCAATATAGCGACTGTTTCTAGTTAAACAAAAAGGTCTGTCTCTGTATGGATCCATTTAACAGTGTTGTCAGACACTTGCAATAACAGTTTGAGCCTGTCAGTTGCAAAAAACAGCACTTTAGTGGATTAACATTAACAGAGCGCAATTGCCCACAAGGATTACTTTGCAGCCCTGTTTCGCTTCAGCTGACTGCAGTGTGTGCTCTAAAAACATTTTGTCCCATTTAGTCACATGGTCACCAAAAAATGGGGGAAAATGTCCAGGTTGAAAAATCCAGAAGTTACTCTTTAAGGTTTTATTCACAAGTACATCAGTATCCCTGTTGCAATGTTTCCTTTAACCCAGAGTGCTAATGACCAGTTTAGACTTTTTTCACTCTGTGAGCGTGCTGTTGCCAGGCTTCTAAAAAATGCCGGAGGTGTTGCTACAATGTGCTTGTATAGAATGGCTTATGGCACAAACACGGCACTGTCTGTGTCTGTAGGGACTGTTCATGTGGGACAGCTGCTTTATGATGGTAAACTCCTTTCCTAAAAGCTGAGGACCCCCTGCTAACTCGCCAGCATAACCACATTGTACGTGAATTGACTCAACATGTTGGATTAGCTGGTTAAATGAAACAGTGATCCTTTCCATCAAAAGTACAATCCTGACATTTAGGCTACTCAGTCTTTCTCAGGGCTTTCTTTTCTTGTTTATTCTTGGCCCAGTATGAAGAAGATAGCAAGCTGAATGCTAATTATGCTTCTCAGTGCGACTCTATGGTAGAGGTTACATGTTGAGATTAAGTCAAAGTTTGATGGAGACAAACTCAAGAAACTGGATAGTTTTTTGGTTTACAATGGCTTTGTTGTCAATACAAATAAATGGCTTTGTGCACAAGGGTTAAAGCACTTTGAATATATACACTGCATACTGCCAAACCAGTGACAGGGAACTCTTGCCATCTTGGCAAGTGTCTGTGCAAAATAAATACAGCAAGACAGAAAGGGGAAAAAAGCAAGTGAATATTGGGATCCAAACCAGAAACCGAGCCTGTAGGTTTTTCATTTTCATCTGTCATGCATACAGGCTGAAACACATCTCAACACCATGGAAGAAGAGGACAGCGGTAAAGAGATAGACAGAGAAGGCGAAAGTGGAGGGTTGAAAAAAAGAGCAAGAGAGGTCTGAGAAGTGGAGAAGAAAAAAAAGAAAGCGAGAAAATGGAATAAAAATAGGCTCATGATGGAGCTGGTGTCTCGATGAGGCAGCCCACTAACCTCAGAGGCGCCACACTCCCTGGCTTATCCCAGCCCAGTGAAAAGGAGGGGCCACACCACAGCTCTTTCTGACTGCCAAGGCTCCAGCGCCAGGCCGACTTTCTCTCTTTCTGTCTGGTCTTGGAGGGGCCAGGCATCTAAGACTTTGAAAGGCAACAAAGCACTGCTCTCCTCTCTGGATGGCAGGACAACCCTTTCACGCTTCAGAGCAGGAACAACGACGAGCTCCCAGCCAGGTGTCATCAGACCTGCAGGGTTTTTTGCTATGTGACTGCTGGGATGGTTCTGTTGATTTAGCAATGTTACTGACTCAGTGTGGGAGCTGGTTGCTACTGAGTCAGAAGCCTGACATTTGAACTAGCCAGGCAATATGACTGCATGCTGCAGTGTAGGTCACATCAATCACAGCAAGTTGGGGGCTGACGGAGCAGACATGAAGCTGGCAGGAGGTCACTGACCTTGGAGTGAAATTCCACAGGTTTGCCATCACTTCCTGTAATCCAGTTTTCCAGTGAGATGGCTGCTGAAAATGAGAGTGTAGTAGACAATTTGAAAATATAGGTGATGCACCCGATAATTCGATTGTTCAGTTTGAAAAATCATATAATAATCAAGACTCCTGATCCTGAAGACTCCAAGACTCCTGTATAATTTGCAATCAACTTTATCTTTGTGCAGGTTATTAGAAGTCTGAGGAAGGAAAGAATTGCTCATTTTTAAAACATGTTAATACTTCAGAGAATCGTTGTAAGTAAAATTGCCTTAGTTCTTATGAAAACAACCAGGTCTATCAGATCTATCAAGAAGTCTAAACTGTCATCTGGGAAATATTGACAGACAAAGAAGGGAAGAGAAGTAGACAGCTCAACATGCTCGCTCATCTGGAGGATATTCAGAAGAAAAATATTTTCATAACTGTTTGAAATTTTACATATTAAGCAGATTAAGGGGACTGTATACACATATTTTCCCCAAATTGAAGAAAAGAACATCTGGATCGTATTAGTTGTGTCTCATAAAGAGTATTGTGCTTCTCTCGATTTGTCACTTCACAATCAAAGTGTAAAGAACTGTTCATATACACTGAACAAATAGAAAGGGTATGCTATTGTTGTTTTTTTGCCCTTTTGCATCCCCTGGTAAGGCAAGTACATAAAATATAATTAGATGCCCAAGATTTGAAACCTATATTTTTCAAAGCCACAGAGGTTTGAAATTTGCTGAATGGTTACATTGCTCAGTTATTCTATATCAGGAATTTGTAAGTTGAGTCTTCCTTTTGTTACCAAAGAACTGTAATATTACTGATTCTGATTTCTTTGTGATTGAATCTCCTGCTCACTTCCTTTCACGACAGAAAAAAGATGGAATGCTAAAGCATTGAAGTAGAATATATATTATTCTGTTAAGATCTGTCTTTGAAGGGACAGTTTTCTGCTTTTGAGATTTGCTTTAGGCATAAGATTTTTCTCCAGCTGCTGTAAAATGACTATAGTTCATACAATAGCACTGTTTTTGAACATGGTTGAATAGATATGAATAGTAGTTTAGATGTGGCAACATCTCAAAATGACTGAATATTTTTTATATATTATGAAGGATATATATAAAGTAAATAAAGGTAGGCAAACCATGAAAATTATGAACAAATGTTTTTTTGCACCAAACAAACTACCACTAAGTAAATGCAGAAATTCCAGTATTACACTTCTCCAACTATATGTCTGTCATTTTGACTAGACAAAAAAAATTGCAATATTTTTGTACAGTATAACTCACAAGAATATGTTTGTACCACAGGTGAACTGAAGTGCTATTAAATACTTTTTCCTCCAGCTGCAAGCTTTTTTTCCCATTTCCTGTCAGACTTAATCACCCATCAACCATGACCAAATGAAAGCCACAGGACAGTGCTGAAAACCATTTCTGTAAAGCTTAGAGTTAATTCTTCAATTGTCTTTGAAAATGGTTAACCTCAAAATAACTTCAATACCACAAAATATGTTGCTTTAGGCAAACAGGGAGAAGATTTCTATCCAATTGTCGGTGCTTTTATTCAGAATTCTCATTATCTGACCATTTGGAGCAAATTAAGTTTCATTTCTGTCCATGTCACACTGGTGTTCTTTATTTAGTGTGGTTCATGATAACACTCAGAGTGTAGAGTAATAGCTTTATTCAAAACCGCCCAGTTTGCACTCTAAGACCTTTTCATCTGGTAGCAATCTCCCAGTGAGCAGTTTCAGCCACCAAAAGTCCAATCCATCAGCCACTGTCATGCCGCAATGAAATGTGAAAGGGAGTGTAAACGTAGAGCGGCATAATGTTCTTTTAAAATGGAAAATACCAGTTTAAACTTCATCTATACGTAATTGCTTTTTGGAGGAACAGTGGAATAAGGAAATCAATTTAAAATTCCTCTTATTTATTTCAAGATGAACACAGAGCAATAAACGAAACATGTTCTCTCTTTTTAAACTTGCTGCCTCCTCATTACTCTTAAGATAACAGTGTAATTATGGTTAAATGTGCTGATTTCGTTCATACACAACGGGTAGGTTTTAATTGGTTCCTCTTTCATGTTTTGTGAGACTGTCCCCATGGTGTGTTTAGGTTTGCATGCAATGTAAATGATTGTTGCCAGATTATATGCCACATATGCATTCCTTTAAGAGGGTAGACCATATTTCCTCTTTTATGAATTCCTCCCAAAGTCATCACATAGTGCAACCAAATTTACCTATGCTGTCTAACTGGTTCCATGCTTTTCAATTCGAATTGTCTTAAGCCGGTGGACAGATGATAGTAGCACAGCAGGTCAAAGAAGGACAAGACACCCTTCGGCTATATCCCACACATAAAACAAATCATATCCGCTCAACTTTAAGGAGTAAGACCTGGGATAAAAGGTAATATTAACTGTCTGTCTAAACAGATAAAAAGCAGTTCAAAAGCATTCACCCTGCTGCCTCGAGCATTGGGCACGTGGTCAACACTGCAGTGCGTCCCCTCACGAAGGTCAATGGAGAGCTGCATCATGGGATTATGGGATGCAGGATGTCTGCCCCTACTAGACCGAGAAAAGGAAATGAGAGGTGTCTAAATAAAGTCCGTTAAAATGATTCAGTCAAAAAGTGAACAAGTCTCTTGCCCCATTCACTTCTGGCTTGAAATAAGATGAAGTTAAACACTGAAGAGGACAATGTAGGGCTATAGAGAGAGGGGGAGAGAGAGAGAGAGAGAAACAATCTTGCAAATCACAGCTGTTGGAAATGCAAGCCAACTCACGTTTTTTTTCAACATTATTGAATGTCTCCTGTGGAGGAATGAGGGCTGCAGAGTTAAAGTGTCTCTCTAACATGGACACGACAAGATTCTACAGTTTGCTGATATTTTGTTACTTTCACCCACTGCATCTTATTATTATACTTCAGATAACTTAACTGGATTTGTGCATTCAGAGAATGTCAGTGAACAGAAAGATTTAGGCTATATTTGGCTGTTGACTTCCAGCTGCCGGTTACAAGAATCAGGTTTAGAAAATGGATGGGTAGATGAGTTGTATCTTATCATGTCACTAATTCTCAGTTTAGTGGACAATACATAAAATCCAGTTTATGCATTTGTAGTGATGTCACAGTAAAAACAGAAAAATAAATATGTGTCTGATCACCAAAAGCTTACATACAAAATCGTGCCATTAAATTGACTTCTTCATGTTGGTCTAAAATTACATAAACATTTCTATGAAGGTTGACAGTCATATGTCAGCCTTTCACTGTTTAGCTTAAGTTGAATGCTAAAGTTAAGGGGAAAAAATAAAAAAAATAAATAACAAAAGGATTAAGAACCTGCCTGGCTAGCACTTTATGCTGATGAAAATTATTTATCTTTTTGGTTCTATTCTCATTTACATAACTATGAGTGGTTTTACCAGCGTGAAGTGAGGCCCAGCAAGTAGCCAGGCGTAGCAGCTGCTTCTCATCTTTCCCTACAAGCATGTCTGTTATGACTCTGCTCTGATTGGGTATCACATAACCCCCTTGTATCTCCTGAGCCCTTTAAGACTGGGCTATAGGCACTGGCTGTTTCATTATTGCACCACAGAATAATAGCTCATGGCGGAATACATTTTCATTGCTGTCTGTGTCATTTAATGTTTTGTTAAGTAGACTAAACACTGCATTACTGAAAAAGGGGGGGGGACATCTATAAATGAGAGTGAAGAATAAATGCAAGGTGTTTTCCAATTACAAGAAATCTAAATATCATATGTGTATAATTTGACTGTTGCATATTACAATAATAATAATGTAGTAAAATTGTACTGGAAAGGTACTTTTTCTAGTCTTGCATGTCAGAGACACTGCCATTGAAATTCAGATTTAATTCAAGAGTTCAATTAAAGCCCAAAGGTTCATTCACCATTATTGGACAGCAACTGCTCAACCACAATTCAACATGACATCATCATTCTCAGTGATCTCATCTTTTTACCCTTTTCCTCTCTCAGGGGTCATTGCTCAGATACTAACCGGTCTCTTTCCAGGCTCAGGCTTATATCTGTTTCTCTGTTTGGAAGCTGGCCCTTGCCATGGCTCCTCCACTTCCCGCATCCTGCGCGACAGTCCTTAAGTTGTTTGTGAAATGGAAGTAGTGCAGGACTCCTCTGGGATGTAACAGAGAAGGGAAGGTCTGTGGCCCCCTCACCTCTCTGTTCCTGCAGAGTCCCCAGTGAACAGTGGGCTTGCTCTCCTGGTCTTTAGACTTTTTGTGCATGTGTTTGAGAAAGAGAGAGGTATTTACGTTGGTGTGTTGATGGTGGGCCTTTTTGCTTTTTTGCATTAGCAGTAGATGTCACATTGAGTTAGTCCAGCAGTCTGCTGAGGTCTGGCTAGACTGGAGAACAATATTTTTCCAAGATTGCCCTGGAGTGCCAGTAGCCAAAACGAAAGGATGCTGCCGTCTATGCTTCTGCATATGCCTCTTGTTGCTCTGCATGCTTCACCCTTCATCACTTTACTGTACCCTTGCAACAGGCTGAATTATGCATATTTTACAGTTTATAATTACATATTGTATGTGCCAACTTATCAGTCTCACTTTACCCCATTTAACACAGTGAGCTGCAGTGAGGTTTGCATTCTGTTATCCTTATCTACAGGATGCACCAGGCAGACTGCAAAAATACAGTCTAACTAAAGGTTGGTGGATTTTCTATGGGTAAGATATAATATATCTTCAGCACATAATTCCTGTGTCATCATTTGTAATTAAGTTTGGTTGTGCTTTGAGCAGTTTCTTAAATTACACCCTACTGGAGTTTTCCTGCCTGTCCCGAAGGTCAATTACCTCTCAGGCTTGTTTGAGCTCATCAGATGTAGAAGCAGATTTTCTTTTCTGGAAAAAATTAAGAATCCATTTATAACAATAAACTAAACATTTTCTTGGATGAAACATGAGGCTTTGCTTCACTAGAGGGAAATTAGACTGCCTAATTTGTTCCCAACAAAAGATCAGGGATGTCTAACATTCTTTGCCAAGGCATTGAATCTATAACTTGTGAAACTAAAGAATGTGATTTTAGTAGCTGGCATGAATGAGGAATTGTTTGGTTCTGAGGTGAAGGTCCACCCAATCCCACTACTCATGGAATGAAATCCAATAGTTCCCATGGTTGATTTTTTCCCTGCTATTTTAAGCAGAATATTAGAAAGTGTCGCCACCTCCAGTGGCCAACTGATTTGGGTTGGTGAGGTGGTTTCTCTGGGCAGCTGTTTCAGCCCAGAATTGCACAATGCCCAGGTGGGAGTATCTGTGACCAGGCTGAGGCGAGGCACATTTGGGTTACCAGCGTTAGCACGAATTCCATCAACACCCACATGTCGTCTGTCAGCTGCACTAATCTGAAGCCGACAGTTGTAAAAATAGGGCCGTTAGATGGTAGATCACCCTTCATTGACTCTGTTTATGGGAGTCCCTTGGCCTAATCCTGCAGTTGTTCCCCTGATTGAAAACAAATGTATCCTTCATCAGTGTTGTCATCAAAACCAAAATTCCTTATAAATGAGTGATTTATAGTTGGTCATAATTTGTAAGTAAATTACAACATTGTTACTTTTTGGTGAAGCAGTTATGAAAAGTAACACTGCAGTATGAAATGGGGTTCAGTGCAGTAGCATGTTCTTGTGTTTAAATGATTGTTTAAAATAGGTAGCATATAAAAAGACAGTAGAGCAGACAGGATTTACTTCTGGCAGTGGCAACATATATATGTAGGCATAATTCAGAAGTTAAAGGCAGTTTTGAGTAGCAAGAATATAGATATACTCAGATACACTTGTTCTGTTCTTGTCAGGATGGGTAAGGTCAGGGGTCAAAGAATGGCCGACAGTAGGCTCAACAGCTCTGTATGGTTTGAAACACTAGTAAATCAAAGACATACTCACTACACAAAGCTGTACCCCAGGATTCTCAATCAAATCAGGTTTCTCCAAATGGGAATAAGAAGAAATACAACACTAAGAAGATATCTCCCTGAGTCTTCCACCTCAGTTGCTCTCTCCAGGTCAACTTTATTCTTTTCATCTGGGTCTGGTGTGATGTGTTATATCCATTAGTCCGAGGAGGCCTGTTGCTCTTTGTCTGAGGAGATATGTCAAACTGTTAGCAGTGTATGGTCTATTGGCACATAACATGAAGCGGAGACTTGAAGCAAGGATTCAAAAGAGAAATTGCTAATGGGCTGACAGACAAAGTGAGTAGATATGAATAGTAAGCTACTACCTTGGAGATTTGTCACAGCTTTGACTTTTAAAAAACCTGCCAAAATGGATTGATTTGTAATTGTCAGATCAATGTCTGGCATAATGTCAGTTTTTAAAAAATATATATTTTTTTGAATCTTAAATGTTTAGAAGAAATAATGAGGAAAATACTAAAGCATTGGTGGTTAGATATGAACAGCTAAAGAGAAAATAAGGAAAAATGTGAACTTGAATTTCTCAGGGCCTTAAATCAGATTTGACTTCTAGATCACCGCACCCCACCTGCCTTACGTCTCAAATCTCAGTGATTAGTGACCATATAGCTTTGTGTTAAATACAGAAAAAATGCTCAACTATAATATGTCTTTCAAAATAGGTTTGAATTTTCCACTCGATGACCATTTGACTTTAACAGATCACAGTGGTTAAGTAAGGACATATGCAGAGCATTTGTTCTGTGCAGAGGAAGTCACTATGCCGAAAGAGAAGATGGCAAACGAATTGACTGACCCAAATGCATGTCTGGATGTCTAAATGACTCTACCAGAAACAGAGGGTGAGAGAAAGGTCAAGATGCAACAATAGAGCTGATTTTACCTTTGAAAGATATTTCATACATAACATACACACAGTATCTGTGAATCAAATGACCTGTAACACCTGCTGTCAGCATACAATGGTAATTTCAGAGAAAACAGGAGTACATGAAAGGAGGTTTTTTTTCTTTTATCCTTTGTCCAGAGTCACTGCCATGAACCACTAAATAAAATCTTGACCAACTGCAATGAATTTAGGCAACTGTTGAGCCTTGGCTTTGTTGGTTTATGTATGGGTGGTTTGTTATTTCCGTTGCCTCCTCCGCTTTTTCCAGATCCCCCATCCTCAGTCGCTGTTTGACGCTTGTGGTGTCAAACAGCAGGTCCACCAAAGTCATCCAGAAGCCAGGTCTGGAACCGTGAGAAAAGACTGCTATGTGATTGGATTAGGTTTTGAGCGTCACGTTGCTTAATTAAGGAAAATGACCCAGGAGCAGAGAGTGAAGCTATTGTCTGCAGAGTGACTAAACACCTGCACATCAACAGTATCCTTAACAGGATTTCACAAAGTATGCCAGGCGTTCTTAATTTGTTGGCTTAGATCACTACAGGAGGGCCCTGGTAGCTGAGCTGTTGTCGTCAACTCATTTGCAGTGGTGACATTTCAAATGCTAGTAGTTCACTTTAGGATTATAAAAAGTATCATTTTAAATTGCATTTGTTTTTAAAAGTAGCACATTTTGTAGCTGAGCCTTTTCACTTCTGTCTTCAACACTCATCCTTTTAACTCTGCTGTCTAGTGATTTAACCTTCATTTCCATTTAGCTAGTCAGCAACTCACACCTGCAGATTATGGCACAGTTAAATGCATTCATTGCACATGTGAACAGTAGCTATGGTTCACTTGATGATGTGTGAGCTCCTCCCTCTTTCCATCCTCCTTTCATTCCTCTTCCTTTAACTTTCTATTGAAGAGGGACGTAAATGTGGGCTGGTATTATGAGGGTTACGACCCTGCGGGGTCTTCTGAGAGGTTCAGCAGAACCAATGTGACCAGATTAGTTTGCATTCCTCAGTGCTGAATGGCTCTCTCTGGAAACTATTACCTGGAATTACCTCAAATCAAAGACTTCTTCCTATTATCTCAGCAGGATCAGTCAAAGCAGACCACTCTGTGACTGCCAACTAAGATGTTAAAATAACACCACTGAATACCCGTTCCCTTGACAACAAAACTGTTTTTGTTGAATTAAACACAAAAATGTACATATTCTGAAAACTTTGGCAATTGTAGAATAATTTGCCAAATAACGTATTTTGAATGTTTTAAAAATGTTTTAAATTCCTTAATCTTGTTAAATTTATTACTGAAATGTATTATTATATTTCCCTATGTGTAATTGTCATTGTAACATAAATCAAACAAACATGCACAACAATTTTATATAATTTTCTAATGTGTTTCAAATACTCTTTCCAAGATAACATTTTCAACAATACCCCCACACATGCAGACTACTAAGGCCCACACCTGTCAGTCTTTCTCTACAGCCTCATGTTTCAATCACTGCTAACACCTTCTGACAGTGTCTAAATATTCCCAATGGCTCACCCACTCATCATGGCGATGAAGATGTGTCAGACACAGTGGTGTGCTTTGTGTCTGCAGCCTGTAAAAGACAGAGTGACTCTTGTGCACCAAATAGACCATTTAACAGGACAACTACTATATGAAAGAAAAGCTTATTTTAGTGCAATGGCAAACTGAAGTCCTCGGGCATGGGAGCAAGCAGTGGGTGTGAATCTGAGTAGTGTCATTTCTGGAGAACTCAAATCTGTGATAGAATTGAACTTGATGAAAATATGAGCTTTAGAGTGTTTTTTGTGGTAACTTAACTAATTAATTTGTCAAATTCTACACTCAGTAGTATACTTATATTATTACATTATAATTTACTTTTTAAGAGAGCGTAAACAATAAAGACCAAATGGCAAAAATCTCTGAATATACAGCAGCCAATATGAAATCTTAGAAAATGTCTTAAATGAAATCCACTAGGATTCACAAATGTAAAGCTTAGATAACGGACACTCTAAAGAAAATACATGGTGCTCATTGTGGCAGACACTCTTAATGGGCCTTCTAATGCGTATGTATATGTTTTAAGTTCCTCTTTGATGTTTTTAAATCTCATGTGAAACTTGGTAAAGCATGAAAACTGCTTCTTTCTTCTCAATGCTTTTCTACCAAGGTCTTTTGTTATTCTTCCCCCCCCCCCACAAGTGTTCAGATGGTTTGGTGATGGTGGTTTCAGATTTCTCCTTGGCTTACAAAGATCTGGAAATCTCTGAGCTTTTTACTGCATCTGAAACACTAACTTCATGTGCTCCAAGGGAAAAAAAGTTTTGGTCAATACAGTGGACATGTCTTTACAGCTTGATTTCACGTTTCATGATTATAAATTAAATGTTTTATTTGTTTTTTTAGAAGAGAAAGAGAAAACAAAGTAACAGCAAGGGATGAAGCAAAGCCGTTGCTGCTTCATAGTCATTGAAAAGTACAATCTAAAGAAGGGGAACAGCAATAAATAAATCCCTATTCATTGTAGCAATTTTGTGGGTATTTGACAGTCTTCATTTTGGACTGGTGTTGAGTCCCAAGGTACTCATAGTTTGATCTGTATTTAGGGAGGTGAACAACTGCTCAAAGACAAATGATCTACTCGCTCAATAGCACTGCAACCATGGTTCCTGGGCAGCTTGCCCATACAAGTGAATTTCTAGTGCAAGAGTATTTCATAAGATGTGCGTCTGTGAAGGATTTGAAATTTGATCGAGGCATAGGGGTGAGCAGTGCTAATGAACAAAAAAAGAAAAGGTAGCTTTGACCATGGATACTGAGAAAGTAACATTTTTTTCAAATATGTGGGAAAATCAACATCTTGCTTCCATTGTTTTGTCCTCTTTATCTGACTTTAAAATAAATCAGCATAAACACAAGAATAGACTTTAATTTCCCCTTTGAGGAACTCTAGTCCTTCTTTGGTCTCCCTCCAGTAGGCTTGTGTGATAGGAAAGGTCTTAATCCCCTAGAGTAAAAGGGTCTGTTATGGGGGAAACTCCATATGGTCGCAGAGTGTGTGGTTCATGGGTCATGCCTATTGGTTTTTAACAGGATCACCAGCGCAGCACCACAGCATAGTCTTTTCTTATATTTAGCATAATTTGCATAAATCATAATATGTTGTGGAAATGTTCTATAAGTCATTAGAAACTATCCTGTTATCATATGTATGATTCTCAAGAGGTGCTTTTGTTATACATTATTCAGTTTATGGGTGTAATAATGTGTGGTGGCTCTCTTTTAAGAATACTCTGAACTGCTTTGAAGAACTCAACAGTTCACTGGCTTCTGTGAGACCAGACAATGACCCGTCATAGCTCAGCCTAAACCACTTTTTTTTGTAGATTTTTTTGTTTTCCTGACAAGGTGTAAAAAGAAAAGATTTTTACTACAGGAACTCTACATTCTGTGTCCAACACCATCAAGATGGGAGTAGTGAATAGGTTTAATTCCCCTGATGGTCATTTTTAACTCACACCACAGTTGGAGTGGGAAGAGCACGTACAGCCCAGCCACGACCTACATTACTGTTTAAAATGTACATCGTAAAAATGTCAGTTAGAGGTAAAGCATTTATCATTTCACTGATTCCCACTGGAAAATATATTATAAACAAATGGGTCCAGAATCTGGAGGGATGTAGACTCATAGTTTTAGGTTATGTACAGTACTACACCTATAGGTACTATTGCAACGTATAGCTACCTTTAGCTACCTTTCGCTATCTAGCATCCTAGCTAGTGGCCCCTCCCCAAGTGTGAAATTGTGATTTGGTGTCAAGGTGAAAATATTTTAATGACCTGAAAATATTTTAACTGTAAAATACGCTCCAGGAAAAAATAATTGCTTTGTAACAGAGCATAACTTTGGTGGTGGGCAGTGAAAGACAACGATAGTTTGCAGGTGTAGTGTTTTTAGTGGCACATATGTTCACACCCATAGGTCTTACCAAAGTCGTTTTGTGCTGAAATAATATGTTTTAAATGTAAATCTGGGATAGGCTTTCCCACCTCAAGTGTAACATAGCTTAAGAAAATGGGAATAAGGTCAATCCCTCAGTTTGTAAAAGTAATCTAAAACATCAAACAACAAATCTGAGTTACGTGGTTGGCACATGAGCAAGCTCCATTTGATGAAGAAGACCTAACAAAGCTAGGAAGTGTTGATATTGTTTTGTTACACATTAAAATATATATTATAGCAACATCCTGGGCTTAAATGTGCATATGACACAGAAATATTGGACTGATAAAACGTTGTCATTGCTTTCTTTTGATCAATTTAATTTCGTTTCATCTTTGAAAATTTAGTTGTTTAAATGCGTCTTGTTAAAAATGAGTCAAGAGATTACATATGATGGAAAAACAACAAGTCCGCTAAATGATTAAAAGACAGCAAACAGAAAAGATACATCTCCACCTAATTACGCATGGTAAAGGTTAGTGTAAGATGTAAAATAAAGCCAACACAAAGTCCAGATTTCTTCTTGCCAACATGTAGAAAAGTGATTAAATGTTCTCCCATGATTATGTTATCCTCCTGCTTCCCTTTATAAAAATAATCACATCTGAGGGGCTTAAGACTACATGCTATGAATTTAAAAGATCAAAGTGGATGTGAAACCGTTTCTTTTCCTTGACTTGTCAAAGTCACTGGAAGATAAACAATTGTCACAGCTAATGTGCCTTGCTCACTGAATTCTAAATAGAGTAAACCCAAATATTGCGGTTAAATGTAAACTCTATTTATCTTTGATTACTGATATAATCCTCTTGAAGCTGTCTGATTTACAAGATCCTTAAATAAATACATGCACCTACTGTGTGTCTGAGATGTAACCAACATAGACCATACTGTACTGTTCATAAGATGTGAAAGATACTCCATGCTGATGTCACATTTCAAGGCTGACTTAGGGTCACTTTCCAGACCTGCTGTTGGAACACCAACCATTAGTGAAAAAAATATATTACCAGTTTCCCCATTCAGAGATGATAAAATATTCATCATATTACATCTTTTTACAAATCTGATGACAACTCATTATTAAATAGTACTGTAAACCCACACTTGAGCTATGACCAAGCTAAGTATTTCATACTCTATTTGCCTTGTTGTATCCAGAGTAAACATCATTGTGGGTCTTTCTGTCATGGACTTTATCCAAGAATTCATGAAACGCACCATCACTATAGTTTTGCGCTGTTACTGGAGTTAAAGGTCAGCTCTCACCTAATTAATTATTGCGTCATACATACAAAGGAAGTGGCTTTCATATTTTCTGGTGCTTTAGCCTTGCACAGTATCCAGTATGTTCTTTAAAGGGATGTTTTTATCTAATTGCTTTACTATATCAGTTTGTTCATAGTTTGTGTTGAAGTAACTCATAAGGCGTCTGGTATCAACCATCTCTGATACTACATCTATAGAGGGGGGAGTGATAACAGGCCACACACTCAGATTCCCGCCGCCTTCTCCTTAAGCACACTCACTGCTCGATGTTCATTGCTAATATTCTCATTAGGGCCAATGGAACGACCGCCGAACATGTTTTCACAGCCGGTGTGTGACATCATTACATTTCAAAAGCACCTCATAAACACACAGTCCTCGGCTGAGGTTGGATCTGGGAAAGCTTATAGCCACCCCTTCACCCGTCTAGTCATTGTCTTGGGAGTGACAGTGATCTAAGAGACCATGAATGATGAAGGCAGCTGAAAAAAGTATAAAATTGAAGAGATTATAAAATATTTTTTAGAACTAATTATCTCTGCAATATCTGTTCTTTTTTAACTTAAGCATCATTTTTTTCACAGGTCCTAGGTGTTCTCACTAGGCACTCTGGGTACCAGGTTGTACTATGTGGAGAAATTTGATTCATTCTGCCATTAAAGATATCATGGAATGTCTACCAATAATCCTACCTTCATTTAAAAAAATATATAGAAAAAAATAAATCCACCTCAAACGGCAGTGAGCTATGCAACAAAGAAAAGCTTACCAAAAAATCAGTCTCTGGTCAGCCAAAAGGTCTTAAGTCAATTCAGAATAATAAGACTTCAAATGTGTGAAGTGTGTTTTCCAACAGTGTTGTCCTTTAAACCTTTACCCAACGGCCACACAGCGTGCAGAACAAGGGTGAAATATCTCTAAAACAAAGGCTTTGATCTCCAAAGCGAATGTTTGGCAAAGAACGAAATGTTTCCTCACAAAACTGCTTAATGAGGCTAAAAGAAAAGGCAGCAATCATCATCCACAAGCACTTAAACAGCTTGTTGGCATGATGAATTATTATATTCACATGGTACAAATGGATACTGATTTTATATCTCATTAATTATTGATCTCAGATTGAAACATTTGATATTTTTGGGTCATCTTTTGCACTTGCACACACTCTTCTGTGAATAGAGAGATCAGAGATTGAGGCTTAATTTGAATTTTTCTGTATATTTTATTACTGCATATTTTGTCTTACATTAAATCAGAAATATCTGCCTATTTTATCATGCTGGGCAAAAACTTGGTGCTACGCCACAGGTGGTGACCATGTCAGAGTTTTATTCAGTCCTCTTGTGTCAAAATGATGATGTTTTCTGCTTTGTATATTATGACACTAATATGTCTCAGAGGAGAGTAGCAACACAACAACTTTTTTTAGAGTTAGAGTTCTTCTCTCTGAGCCTTCACCCTCTGAAATTAGATGTAATCCATTTGAGGAGTGGTTGATCTGCTTAATGTTTTGCTACACACAGAGCCAGTGTTTCTAGCCCAAAGAATCTGTCATGTGACATCTGAGTCTTTAACCCATCAAATGAGCTTAAGTTATACTGGTGAAGCAAAGTTTGCGAGATCCCATGACTTGCCAATAATCCACAGTCCCCATTTCCCATTGGCTTCCCATTGGATTACAATATGTTTTCTTTGTTCCATTTTTCTTTTCTGCTATTAACGCTAAAACAGCCTACATAGCCTTGGGTTTCTTTATGAAAGCCACAACTAATCCCTCATTACCCCACATTCAGGCGTTTATTGAAATGTTTGCAAGCCTTGTATGTGCATGATCAAGCTGGATTATTGGATTCAGCGTTTCACAGTTGAGAATTTCCAATGCATCCGCAATACATGCATGTAGATAATGTGTCTTTTAGTAGCTCTTTGCAATGACCTGTGTTATCTCTGGTTATTTTTTGTGTTCTCCTGTTTGACTCTGCCATCATGCTGATCTATAAAAGCCAGGGCCCCTCACAGCAGCTGCAGTTAAAGACACTTTTCTTAGATACTGCAACTGTTTGTAGTTGAAGGGAATAGACTCTAGTGTGCTGATGTAATCTGTTAAAGGGAAGGAAAACATTGTATAGTTGTTGCTGAATGAGCCCTGGAAGGCCCCAGCCTCAGAGGAAACTGGGAACAGTGGGTTGAAGGATTAATGTTTTTTCTTAGACTTTGGCTTACTTTTCCCCACTTTTCCCCACAGTTTTTTCCCTGTTTCCTTTCTTTGTTAAAGGGTACTGAATTTTCTCCTGGCCTCATCGTACAATGCACTCTTTTACAGTGCATACTACTATGACTGGCAGATGTAAGTTACTGTTTTATGTTTTCTTCATAATCTTGGAAATTCTTGAATGGAAGATCTCAGATCAGTTTACAGCCTGTGTTTCTAGACCCAAATCAATACAACAGAACAGAGGACATCAAAACAAATATTCATTTCAATTTTCAGAAAAGAACCTCAGACTGAAACCTTAAGCATGTGGTCACATAATGGTTATGTATTATCTTGTGCGTTGTTGGTGTTCTTTAATGCGGCTTTATTTTCCAATCCCAGTGCTTCTAATAAAGAGTAGACATCAGCAGTTTTTAAACCATAATAGAGTTCAAACCATAATTCTGCTACCCTGCCATGTGAGCAAAATGCTTAAATGAGTCTTAAGTCCCAGAGTTTGAAAGAGTAGTAGAGGTTTTCCGTGCCACATCCCAAATTTGAGGATTTCCTACCGAAAACCAAAACCAGGAAGTACAATAATGGCTGGGACCAACACCGAAACCTTAATATCTCAAACAATACTCTACAACATGTGATCTGTAATGCTTGCTGAAATGTTTTCATGAAGACTGTTGTGTCATAAGGCAGGGTTAATCAGCACCATAGGGGTGCCATGTGTGCCGTCTGTTTCTCCTTCACAGTTGCTGTCTTACTGTTATGCTAAACTGGGTCACGTTTATCTTCTCCTCAAAAGCAACTCTGCTCTGGAGTAGTTGGCCCTGCTTAGTTTCAATAATTAAATACATCACTTATTGCTGGAAACAGAGACATACCAAATTAAAAATAATGCTCCCTTTTTAATGGCTGGCAAAAGAGTTTAATGACCCTCTTCTTTTATGTCGCAAATAGAAAAACATCTCTCTTACTTTATTTTTATCTCAAGCAAAATCTACATCTGCAGTTTATTTTCACTGGGTTGTTTATTTAGTTAATCTTTCAGCACTTCTTCCTTTGTCTGGCTGGCTTAGAGCTGCTCCGCCACTCGCACCAGCTCATCCACTACCCATGAAACCAGTGACCCCATGGCAGCCTCACTGTGTTCGTCTTGGCTCTCGTCCCACTCAGAAAGGCACCAGAAACTTAAGACACAGATGCATGTGTCTTTTGAACAGCTTATCCTCCCTACTATGGGACTTGAATAGCCTAGTAGCCCCTGTAATTAAACAGCCTACCTCTCTTTGATCTGGTCAAGGCCTTTGTCCTTTCTCTATCTGCTATACTGATTTCATGACCTCACCTGTAGGCCTATACTGAAATATCTCTGTGACTGCTGTTATGTCTAAATGACGATATGCCTCAACTTCTACACAAACACAAAGCTTGAAATACTGAAAGTTTTATATCAGGAATAGGCTCTTCAAAAGTACAAAGCAGCCTCTTACATGCTTAGGCCATTTTTCACGTAACAGGTGCAGAGATAATCTGTTCAAATTTTTGGCTCTAATGTAAGGACCATATGAGGCTAAATCTGTAGTCAGTTTAGAACCATATACAGTACCTTTGAGAAGGACATTTGATGTGTTACAGAAAATGTTTTCATGCTTTTAAATACAACTTATCAAAGAAGCTGCTAGAGAAAAGTGCCATGCCCTTTACTCGCAAGCCGACATTTGCCCAAATTCATGGCTTGTGAATGGACAGTCTGTCGCCAATGAGGAGTGATATTGCATTTGAACAAACTGCCTCATTAAATAGCTGCAAACTAGTGTGCCATCCCAAAAAAGTTGGACGGTTTGGTCTTTGGTAACCTTTCACATTTCAGTATCAGATTTTCAGTATCAACAAGATTAACAGCATGGCTTTTTATGATTTCTGGCTATTAATGTAAACAACTTTCAGTTTAAAGTTAACTTTTGCTGCTGTTAAAATGGCCTCCTGGAGTTCATGTCTGATCTTTAGTCTTTTTCCCTTCTTTACTGTGCTTCGTTTGAGGGACATTACTGCACCATAACGCTGTTGCCATCTTGCACTTTCCCCATTCAGAAGAAGAAAGAGAAACTGTGACCTTTGACTGTTGTTGTGTCTGTTAGGTCAGGCAGTCCTTACACCCAGTGACACATTCCACTCCTTACGATAAATCTTCAGGAATCAAACTGTGATTTATTTCTGCCATTGTCACAGGGGTGTAAAGTCAAAACGCTCAACAGAGAGTCACGGAGGTTAGTGTGCAGGGTCTCCCAGCAGGATATGATACGTTAACCCACTCAATTCCTGTGTAATGTATAACACTGCTTCAACTGGCTAATTTGTTTAACTATTATGGGTGTGTTTAAAAGACTACTATGCATGACTATAAATAACTTGTTTAACTGAACCAAAGCATTTACAAGACACAAGAATGTAATGAGTTTCTCAACCACACATAGTACTAACATCAGATTCTGGGCCTTATGTAATCATACTATTCTATAAATGGCAAGGTGCACATTAATGCAGCAAGAAATATTCTTTTTCATTTTTTATTTGTAAACCATTTGTACATTTATAATTGAATAAAGACATATATACATTTGATTTTCGTGACCCAGTACATAGCGTAAGCGGTTGACGATGGATGGATGGATACATTGGATTTTCTTCTGCTTATAGGTAGTAGTAAGAAAGATACGCATCAGGATAGAGGGCATATTGTCAATGTTGTGTGCTGGTTCTTTTTTGAGTGAAAAGACACTTTTTTATGCTATACATATGGTAACTGCACTTGAAGATACTTGAAGAAATGAATATGTATTTGTGAGATAATTGGAGGTGGTTGGAGAAAGAGTGCAGCATTGCGAGGAAGTGAATATACAAAACATTACTGAAATCTAATTGGTGTGCAGCTGTTGGCATTAAATTAAAAAAACAAACATCTTAACTGATTTTTGAAAAATAATCTTGCTTCTTAGACTAATGAAAAATGTACATTGGCCAATATATTGTGTTTAGGTACTTAGATTTTTGCAAAATTATGTTGACCCTTGTTTGTTGAGTGTGAATGTTTGTCATTCAAAGCTTAATTGAGCTGTCAGTTTAGTTTGAGTTCTGCAGTAACTGTTTTGCAGTGATTTTACCACTGTTTTATAATTTAATAATTTGCATGTAAAATGTAATGGATTCAGCTGTATAAAAGTAGCAGATGTTGCACATTTGTTTAAAAAAAAGACTTGAGAATTTGCGTGGATCACCATTACTGGAGTCGAAAAGTATCCAATGAGTAAGAGAGATACTGACATCAGCAGAAAGATATCTTTTGGCTTCCAATTGAAGGTATAGTATGTCTGAGGATGAGGGATTCTCCAGAGTATGGTATTCATGATGATGATGATGATGATGAAGTTGTGCTGGCAACTGACTATCTATTCTCACACTTGAAAGGATTTGAGATTAACCATAGTACAATGACGTGTGTTTTGCGGGAACACTATCCTACCATAACCCAACTAACAGCAAAGGTTCACATTGAACTTGTTGAATGTGTCAGCAGATAAGGCGATGATAGATGGTGACCCGTTCACCTCTTCTGTGTACAGTACATGATATATACATTCAGTTAAAATGATGTTTCTCTGCTATGTTCTTGGGGTCACTTTAGCTCAGTGCAGTTTGTTCTGTTTGTTCTAGCATTTTCATCACTCATGGAACAAGTGAGAACAAAACTGAGACAAAATGAAACACAGAAGATGTCTGGAAATGGGGTTTCAGCATAGCCAATGAAGTTTCAACTCCAACATCTAAATGACAGAGTGTGATTACTTCAGAATTGTAGAATTAGATGAAATGTTGTGTTTTGGCTTCACTCTCTTGTTAATAAGTGGGTTAATGCTTGTGGCTTATTTGAAGATCATTTGCTGGTTTGAGATGCCCTATAATATCATACCTCAAAACATAAGAGCAGTCTTTAATTACAGTCAGAACAACATTTACTTGGCTCATGGAAAAACACAAAAGACTCCAGGGAGAAGTTAGGTGCCCATTTATCTGTGATTTATATTACCCTTCCTTTTTCCTGCGCCATAATTCACTTGTCTGCCTTGGTTATTGATGAAGGCAGAAAAACCTCCTATGCCTCCCTGACACAAGTGGCGGGTGGCTTGCTACCACATGAAAGACAGAATAGATGGTTGCTGGGCCGAAGGTCACGGAGGGCAGCTGGACGTTTGGGTGACCTGTGACCTAGTACCTCACATGTTAGCCAGAACTTTCTGCTTGATTGGATAAGATTAGGTATGCTTCGTACCCCTTTCGGTGTAAATCACACATATAACACACAAGTACACAGATGCATGAACTCTCAAACATGACCAAGTATTGTGTGGGTTGTCTAACCCAACCCACGCACATATATATATGTGCATAGGTAGACACTTGAGACCTCTCTTGACCTATCACGACTGGAAAATCAGTCCATTTTAGTCTCTAGCTGTTTCTGTAGATACCAGACATAATGCTGTTGTACATGACAAAGAAACATCAACACTACAAAAATCTTGCCAGCTAGCAAATTTATGAACACACAGAGCACATGTGTTTTTCCCTTTCTTAAATATCAAAACAAGAATGAAATGAGAAAACCACACTTTTTGGGAGAAATTAGGCAACATACTTTCACCCAGTTAAAGTTTTTAGAACATTTACACTACAGGTGGGTTTATACGGTGCATATTTAGCATTTTTAGTCATTCATTGTCTATACTGTCCACTTCAGGGTCACAGAGCAAGTAGGCTATCTCAGCATGCAATAGGTAGAGGGCAAGAAAACACCCAGGATAGTTTTCCTATTCATCTCAAGGCATGTCACACTGAGCTGATTAAGGTCTTGGCTCTGACAAGCAGATAAATATTTTATTCATTTCAAAAAAGCAAGAGATTCATTCTTCATGCGCTCTTTCTTTTGTTATAAATAGGAATTCTATTATAGTAGCATATTTAGTTGTTTGTTTCGCTTGCATGGTGGATATGTAATTTTCCCTTCCCTTATTTGTGAAAACCAAATAAGCATAAGCATCTGCTACTCTGAGCATACTCTGGCTTCCCTACAGCTTTATTGAAAATATCCCCATTCATTTAGGGAATACTAATTGGACACACTGAGTTTTTGTAGAAAGGGGCCAGTATGCTAAGGCCCCTGGCCATCCATCTGCCACCCAACTTTACCTGCCCTTTGTTGCAGGCCTTTGTTGTTCTTTTGGGCAATCCTTACTGCTTCTGTTGGGTACAGACCTGGCTAACAGGCTACTATTGTAGGCCTTGCTCAAGGAATAGGCCCAGCCTTTTCTTTTTAGGTGAGTGGACTCTCTAACGTTAAGCCACTTCAACCACATGTTCTTTAAATCATTCTCAATCTGGCCCCTAATCCCAGGACAATTTCCTTAGTGTGGCTCTACCAGGAGCTATTGCCTGCAACAAAACAGCAACTGATGGAGGGATCTGGCAAGAGCAAAATATAATGAAAGTTATGCAATATCCTTTATGTAAGTGTATATTATGTATTGAAGCCATAACAAAAATGTACACAATCTGACACACACCGACAGAGCTTTTCCATGGACATCAAGCAGCAGTCCCAGTTTAATGAAAATCACTTATTATGGTGATGAAGAATCAGCTCACATAAATCTAAAAACGACAGCCATATTTGTAGGAAGCTTTGGGGAAAGTTTTGCGATGTCTGCTGTCAAGACTTTTACCACTGCAGCTCCACTCTCAACAGTTTGTGGCGTTGAAAACCTCAATAGCTGTATGTCTTTCAAGAAAAAATATCCTGGGTTCTCAGAATGTTCCTTTTTTTAAGATCATTTTACATTGGGTAGGCAGAAGTCTTCAACAAAAATTGTTGATACCACTAACGGTAGATGTTTTGTGTTTCTGTGATTTGTGTGAACTGAAAGCTTCTAGAATTTTGTCTATCCACCAGATGCACACTGAAGGTATTCTCTTGCACAGCTGGGCAAGCAATTAATAATGAAGCATATATCCAGACACTTGATGATAACAAATCCAGTCTCGTTGCTCAGCAAAAAGCAGGAAATGTAATCACTGAACAGACGCAGGCTTGTGAATAAGTGCTCTCGGGTAGTGTGTGAGGTAGATTTGAGGTGTGTATGAGTATACCCTGGGGATCATCGGGGGAAGTCCTAGCAAAAGCTCAGCTTTTGTGTAACCCAAACAAGTTTTTATCTTTCAAATAGATTAAATATGTTTGAACTTTTGTGTGTTCCTTTTAGGAGCTTGCGTGAGTGTAATCTTGTGGAGTACATGTTTACTGTGGAAGTCCCTTTTGCTCTGAGAAACAACCGAAGTGCTCACTGACTACCTTATGTATACTCAGAAGGGATTGTTTGAAATGAATCACATGAAGGAGAGGACTTGACATGTATACAAGATAAAATATAATTACCCTATCACCTAAATATTTTGCTGAGATCCAAATAAATATCCTAGCAAGGAAATGAAACCCACCTATTGCTTTGGACACTCAAAAGAATTTGGGTGAAAAGCGAACATCTCAGATGGTAAACATACAAATATCACATAGTAACCATGTTGAACTTGTCAAATAAAAGACAGGCTCTAACATACCAGAAAGTGTTCCAGTTTAGAAGGTGACGTCATTTTACATGTGGAAATATGGAAAATGTCATTATCACTTTTTCCAGCACATTTGAAAACAAGAAAAAAGGTGTAATGATGACAGAGCGCCAGTATCTCTTTCCATCTACACGTGACAGAGCCAGAGTTTTTGTGAAGAACAGCTGTTGTTTGTTGTTGGCAGGGAACTGTTTGGAAAGTTATAGTACATTTTGCCTGTTTGTCTGAGTGCACTGATCTCTCTATCTGTACAGGATTCTCTGTCTGCTCAGGATGAATCTCTGTTGACGCACAATTATGCAACTCTGTGAAACAAAAGAAAGAGATCCAAACAGACACTCAGCTCGCTGGCCATTTCCATTGCCAAAGTGTGTTGTTTTAATGTGTCCGACACACGTCTAAACCAGTGATGACTTCCTTCAGAACTGGGCTTACAGTTAAACAGACTTTACTGGAGAAACCACGTGCACGCCAGAACGCTGCCTGGGCAGCCTTCATTTGTTTGCAATGTTTATCAGTCAGTGACAGGGTGTGTTTATGTGTATGGTTCCAGTAGGCCTTCATGACCCCGATGCCCTGCCTCACCCCCCACCCCCACACCTCTCTCCTCTTCCTCGCTTTGCCATAGAGCGACATTAGAGACTGATTCAGCTCCTCTGGACTGATGACATTACAAAACTAGTGCAGTAAAACTGTGGTGGATTGAGGTGCGTTGTAAACACCCCATTCTAAACAGTAGGGTTACAGTAATAATATTGAATGTTTACATGGATGATGACATTTCATCATTATGTCAAAAAAACTCTTAGAACACATGATCTATCTTAAGACCTAAAAACGGATGTGATCAGACATATTTGGACGAGAGGGTGGTGATACCTGGCTTGGTCATACAAGGTGCATCCATCCATGCAATGCTAATTTTGGCTACCACAGGCTTAAAACAAAATGACTCAGAAAAGCATTCACATTTGGCTTCATGTGACAATGCCAAAGATGTTCATTCAGACTTGGCCTCACATGACTTCAGCGACCAAAATGACTGTCATTGCAACAGCCAGAAGCACTAAAGAACCAAGCAGGATCCATCACCTAGATTACAACCCCACAGAAGGTTAAATGGCTGGGATTCCCTGCCAGTCAGTCAGAACTGAAGAAGCCTCTTGGTTGAGAGCCAAAACATCAACAACAAGTATCTTCAACCAGGTCAGGTTGCCCTTGTTTTTAACTTGGATAACTATGACCTGAATCACTGCAGAATCTTCACAGAAGTATTAACAATATAGTGATCTGTTTATATGTCCAGGACACTAGACTTTTAATAGGCTTTGGATTTTATGACAGTTTACTGAAATGATAAATAGCCGGAGTTCGTACAGCCTCTCTTAAGAAAGCAACTGAACAGTAACTTCTTAAAACTTTTCTTTAAATAAATAGCCTTTATTTAACTGAAAAACAAGATCAAGCCTTCAACAGAGAAGCTTTAAATCTTCTAGAAGGTTGACTGATTTCACCAAATGAACACTGAATAAAATGCTAGTGCCCCATAGAAGCAGATTTATGATCAAGTCAAATTGTCCCCAAGCCACACCATGGCGGGAAAGTCTGTCAACTTCATCATTATGGGAGCAGGAGAGCAGCAACTGCCTGGAGTGAGAAAACTGAGTAATGACCCTCACAGTGGAGCCACTGCCTAATGTATTTGAAGAACTTGTAAGCACTGTGCTGATGATCTATTGATTTATTTACATTTTATATTACTGAAGTAAGAGGCTCTGTCAAGCTATTTTAAGTACCAACCTTAAAGACACTAGATCTTCTGTGTAATACTGTCAGTAAAACCGTGGACAACATAGTGGGTTGAATCTAAAATGCAATTTAGAAACCTTCATTGTATGTTAAGAATTCCTCATGATTAGGTTGTGGCAAATATAGAACTTTTTCTCGTTAGGAGTTTATTTGTGTGATCCTCTTATGAGACTGGACAGGTCTAGACACTCAGCATAAGCAGCTACACACAGTGACACAATACACTGTCTCTGCTTTCGAAACTGCCTGTTTTAATTACTGTTTTCCAGCAAACTGAAATGAAATTACAATGGCAGTACGACACTATCAATAAACATGTCTTTTATACTAGGTGACTATAAATTCAGCCACCTAAAAATGTCAGTGTTTTCTGGAAGCTGCCTCTTGTGCAATGCTTTTCCCATTTTCCTCTGAAAGACGAAGTCAGTTAAAAGATGAAGTTTTAGTATTTTATTAGGGCCCTACTGGTGCTGTATAGTAAGAGCTGGAGACCTTTGGAAGACTTTGAGTCCCTTCAACACCATAGATCTGGCTCCCCCTACTGCGCTGGGAAACTCGACCAATCCATCCCAGTCTTGTTCTAACTGCTGACCTCAGCTGTGCCCCAGGACGAATAATGTAAATGCACACAAAGTGAATACTGCTTGTATATTTGTGTCTACATGTCTGTTTCAATGTCCATATGTGCCGCATAGTCAGCATATGTATGTGATTGTGCATGTAGAGGAGGGTTCTTCATGCAAATTTAAATCTCTCCCTAAGAATAATAAAGCAGAAGAGAAATATTTGCTTCATGATCAGACAATTTAAATCTGATGTCTCCAGTGTGTTATTTATTGTTTTATGTGCTGCTTTTAGTTGACCACCAAATCATAAATTAGCTTTAGCTTTGAATGTCTCTTTTGGAGAATATGAATCCATGTACAAGATAAAGCATTTACTGTCTCCTACAAGCTTTAGCTTTGATTTGGCTGGTTCTTTATTGATGAATGCAGTGTTCTTTCTTGCCAGTTGTGATCACAAAATTTAGAGAATGACATCTTGATCAGGAATGTAGCAGCCTATTCTGTAGACCTGGTTCGTACTGAGAAGAGATGACAAACTCCAGCATTGAATAGTCTCATCAAACAGGCTCATGGATCGCTGGGAACCAGGGTACAATCTGGTTCTGCAACCGCATCTGTGCTGTGTTTGTGCATGCCATGCTCAGTGGGCATTCTCCCACCCACTGCAGGCAGCTGTAGCGCTAGCCTAGCCCACATCAGTGCTCCTGCACCCCCACTCTCTGTGTATGGTTCATATTAGCTCCCCTCCCACCTATCCAGACCCCGAGATTCACCGCCTGGCCTGCCTCAGCAGACCAGAGCTCAGCACAGCTATTGGATGGCTGTGGAAGGGATGACTGGCTGAATCAGAGCCAAGCTAGAGCCTGACAGGCCCGGCTCTGTGGGTATCTGAGGCAAGGTCATCTTCCCTGGAAGGTGTCCTGTGAGAGTGGATCTACTCAGCAAGCTTCTAGCATCAGTTCACCTCCCACACTGGACCTTGGGCAGGTCTCAGAGGCTTTTAACTGGCTTTACTTGTGACTTTGTGGTGATTTGGGTTTATTGGAGGTTACTGCGCTGTAACCGTCAGCAGCATGCACTGATGTCGAATCATCTGAGAATCAATCACTGTGTCGTGTCAAGTCATCTTGGATTTGAAATGTTGCAATCATACTGCAGTTAGTGTTAAAACAAACAAAAAAACTGTAAGGCAGCTAATGGAAAACAGTTTTACATCCATTAAAATATGAAACTGAGGTAAAAGGCATGCTCCGCTTGTGTGTTTTAAATCTTCTAACCTCCACATTTTGTTATGAGATTATCACCAACATGATTATTCTTCAATGCAAATAACTAGCAATGTTCTCTGTGTTTTCTTTCCATAGTGGTCCACATGCATAAGAAAATAATGGCAGGTTTGTTTCTCCCATTTGACCTTTGGAAAATAAACAGGCTAATGTTTTAAGCAGCAGTCTCTCAGATGGGTATTGAACTATCTCTGTCATTCCAGGCATCCACGGGTTAACGCCACACACACCGGCACTCTTATCCTTCCAGAAGAGTTTTTGTCATATTTATTTTTCTAGTCAAAGAAACAAATTATCCCTGATATTGTGTGCAAAGAATTTGTCAGCGGAGGGCAAGTGGTGCACATTTTGGTGAAGTCCTCCCCAGCTATGGGTCTACACCAAGGTTAGCAACATGTCTGGCATGCAGGCCTTTACCAGGAGTCCCTGCTAACCTTTCCGCCCATGTGCTTTTCCAAATAATATTTCAGAAGTTTTAATTTATTATTTAGTCCTTCTACAGGAGTCAGATATAAGAGCTACTAATCAAATTCTCTCAGTTTACCTGTTTGTGGCATATCATATGTTGCATATCAAATATTCACTGGGTTAGTACACACCAGGGGGCTTTTAAAAACATGTTAAAGTTGTTCTCAAGATGTTGAAGTGACATTCCTTCTCGATGACCTAGTACCTCCTTGTAGACAATACTATACAAATAATATTTCATAGAACAGCTGCTTAGATCTACCTATGCTACTTCCTTGCCATGAGTAGGCTTTTTTTAATCATAATTATTGCAGTCATTTGTACTAAATTAATTATTTGAAAGCTGAAAGATAATATGACATGTCTGGTCTAAATGCAGCTTCCACTCCATTTCATTGTATTAGCTCTACGTTTTTTCTTTTGCTGCGCAATATCTTTTCTCTCTGCTTATTTTGCCTTTTCTGGAACCCTTTTCTCCTTAAATGGTTTGATGCTTAAACACTTCCAGATGCACAGTCTAGATGAAAGACAGACACTTCAATTTTAGAAGAAAGTCTAATGAAAGTTTGAAAAAAATCAGACCACCTAACTTCCAACAACTGAAGTTTGTAAAAACCCTTAAATTGCAAACTACAAAGAGTGCCTGTATATACTATATTTTGAGATTTAAAAAGCATATGGTGTTTTGGAACCCTGACAGATTCAGAAGCACCTTGAGTCAAGTCTGAACTCTATGTAAAATATTCTTAAGACTACATTTTTTTATGTTTTTAGATTCTGTCAGATCCAATGACAGGGTGCTTGTTTACTGGAGGTTCATTAGGGTAAATATATGATAATAAATGCCAAGCTACGACTTGATTAGGGATTGAGTTTTGAAACACGACTTAACCTTGTGTTGAAAACTTTTGCCACTTAATGGGTGGAATTCTTGACATTTTTAGTCAACAGATGTGCATTTATTTCAGAGCCATAGCATTAGCTGCAAATTTAAAGTATTTCTCTATTTTGTCCTGCAATAAGTTATTACAGGCATTGGATTTCAGGGGATGTACAACAATCATGGAAAAACACTATACTGTGAATCTTTAATTTCACTTTAATTTCATGGTATTTTTAATCTTAAAAGAAGACATCATTAATTCTCCAATGTAAAAAAAATCTAAATTGGTGAGTAAGAACTAAAAATAGCCAGTGTTTTTTGGAAGTGGACAACATCCCTTTTGTAACAAAACAATGCTAAAGCAAGAAGAATGATGTCCTTATATTGCATGTTATATCACTTTTTATTAATCACACATGCTGACCTTCTACCCACTTCACACACAGAAACTCTGTCACAATTATTTGACTCACTTTTTTCCAGCTGTGTAGTAATTATGGTGAGTGACGTGTGAGAGGAAAGGAAAGAGACAGAAACTTTATCCTGTCCCATGTCTGCACTCTAGGACCGAGTGTCATTATATCCCTGTCTGGTCTATTACCTCCCCTCTGTTCCTCTGCCAGATATTTGGACCTCACAACATACTAACCCGTTGCTCTTAACCCAGGTCCTCCACACTTATGTCAGTGCTCTACACAGAGAAAGATAAAATGCTGTTGTTCATGGAACCATTGTTGATTTAGAAATCAATACTTGTTTGTCTCCTCGTTGATTTAGAAATCAATACTTGAAAGTCCCATTCTAAGAAACTAGGACAGTTGGACCTGCTTGGGCTATAAACTCAGCAACATGTTGCCTTCCCACTATAGACTATAGTCAAAAAAAAGTTGCTCAGTTTTTCCTAAGGCAGCCAAAAGTTACTTAGACTGGTAACTTTTTCATGTCAAGACCATATAATTCTGGAAAATTTACTGTAAAATAATATCTGTTGTCATGTTTATCCTTCAGCACATGCGTAATGGATTTTATTAGTTTTTATTAATGGATTTTATTCATCTACAGTTCTAGTCTGGTCAAATCATTAGCCCTACACGGACAGTTGGAACTAATTTCCACAGTGAAAGGACAATTCTGGATGATATGATTTGGCAACTGCCACATAACTGTATATTTTTGGAGAAATCAGTGTGATTAAGATGGTTACTGACCCTGACAGTTATATGGTGTTTCACAGGGATACCCTAATGCAGCAGATGTATTTTAATGGACATCTGGACAGTGAAAGTACTTGACAAATCTGGAATAGATTGCTCATGTGAAGTCATGCAGGGATACTGAAGGAGGTTTTGTGAATTTGAATTGGTAATAATGAATTCAACTCTACAAAGCTGTTTGTTCTGTAACTATAAACAAAATGTTGCTCTGCCAATGGCAGTGTAATGTTGCTGAGGCTTTTACAACAGAAATTATGCAAAGGATAATTGAGAACTGATGTAAAGTTTTCATTCAAATGAGTCGCGCTTGAATTGCTGTATCTGAGTGTTTCCTGTGAATAGAATTTATTTGGCGGGCCACACAGAAAGATTTGCTCCTAACCAAAGGATTTATTTACTAAAAGCAGTGGGGTTGTAGCATGGTGGTGCTGTTGTAATAGTCTATCCATCCCTCCAACACTTAGAATATACATGACCTTTGTGGCCTTTTGTCTTGAAGCTTCCTTCAGGTCAATATGTATCTTTTTCCAACACAGGCACACAATAAGGAGTTCCAGAAACAGTAGGCTGGATTTCGATTAAATTCACTGTGGATATTAATGGTCCGAATCCTTTTATTTTTGATGACCCCTTGACCTTTCCTGCAGCATCATCATCCAGCCAACATTTCCAAAGTCAAACTCACTTTGCAATGCTAGCAGCCCTTTCTTCTGACTCCTTTCTCCGTTTCTTTACACTTTGAAGTACTAAAATTACTAGAACTTGAAGGAATACACAGGATGTAATACCCCTTCCAACATTCTTTGTTAAATCTTATGACCTTTTTTTGTTATCCTGACCTCACAACTAGTGATGTTTCTCCAGCACAGTATAGTGTAGCATGGTCTTTCAGCCAAGTAATACTACCTTAGGTGGAGCACTATATCTGCTCTGGCTTTCTCATACTATGTAGACCTGCTCTGTATATGTAGATAAGCTGAGGAACACAACATGGCAGCTGGAATAATTCTTGAACATCCATTCTGTTTCGACTGGAAAGTCTTTTGAAATTTCATTACGTTTATCACACTTACACAAAGCAGCCAGACATCTCTGACCACAGATTGGTAGTATTTAATGTAACCATTTCATAGACCTTACACATGTCTTAAACTATGCTATGAAGATTTCAGCTTTTCGTCTCCTGAGTTACCATCAAAATCTTTCACATATGGTTGGTTGGAATCCAGGCAATAGTGTCTGTCTGTCTGTCTGTCTGTCTGTCTGTGTAGCAAATGTTTGGAGTTTTGATATAATAATCAACAGTGTGTGGGCTTCTTCCTTCCACCCGGCTGGTGTGGTCGAAGTCTTTAGTGTGGTGGTGGACATGTCATAGAGTCTCTGACCTGCCTGCTGCTTTAGCAAGTAGTGAAAGAGGCCTTCAGGAGGTCTCTGCCTCGCTCTCCTTAGAAGCAATGCCAGAACAATAGAGGGAGAGGAGTGTGCACGGCTTCACACCAGCTGTGAAAGCTCAAAGCAACTCTCAGTCCAGATTTCTGCAACACACCCACTTGTTTGATTTCTTTGAGCCTACGCTTTCCTCTTTGCCTTTACTGTCTTTTAATGATCTCCATGTCACTCCATCAACCTATCACATGCTACATCTAATTGCTCTTGTGTGAGTCCTGCTATTACAGGCTTAATTGGTCATGTCTACGAAACTGTCATTAAAATTACATATGATTATTTGACATTTCTGAATTAATTTCTGTAACATTTGGAGAAAAGGTATGTGACTGGGTTTGATGCTGTAAATCTCTGATCAGATTGACATAAATTGTTAAGTACTTAGCTCCCTGAGCTTTTGTAAGTCATTTCAGTTCTGTCCTCTTTATTCCACATCTCTAGGGATGGAAAGTTATTGCACTATATATGCAGTAATCCAGAACACCTTCTTTCTGTATATTCTTTCTTTCTCCTGCCGCAAACACTTCTGACCAATAAATGGAGTGAATATTCTCAAATGGTTTGTAGTTATGTATTTTGGTTTGCTTGCATTTTTCTCTGTGTCAAAAGAAACCGAACCAAGGGGAAAGCACTCAAAGTTTACAAACTCATCAACTAATTCAGACCAGAGCAAACAAACTATAGGTGTGAATATGCCCTTAAGCATTTAAAACCCATCTCTGTTGCATAGCCAACTGGCCAATTTGTCACATATGGTCCTTTAAGTAACAGCACTCTTCAAGTAAGATAAAAGCAGGCTCATTCATAAATATGAGTTTAAGAGATTTAGAAATGTCATTCTTTATTTTCTGAACATTTCTTTATTCCACAAAGTTGCAGAGTTCAATTTGGGCCAGAGTCACAGAAGCCACTGCTGCATACTCATCTGTGCTTGGTTTGTTTGCAAAAAGGTCTTGGTGAACACAAAGAAGATTTTGGTATAATCAGAGTGCAGAATGAAGTTGGTCCTTTTTTTTGCTCCACAGAAAACACGAGACTGTGATGAGCAATGACTTTATCCCCAGTGTTTGTGCGTTTGGCTCTTTGCTTATGCATCTAAGGTACACTGAAAGGACGTGTGCATGCAGAGTTTGATTAATGTGTGTGATAATTTCCCAGTTGGCAAACATTTATATGTGCACTCTGTTATTTGTGGCCTATTTGGATTGGCAGAGGTGCAGTCCTGATTGGCTGGTTTCACTGAGGACTACACGAGACAGATTTGTTTGACTGGGCACTCTAAAATACGGGGAGCATGATTAAAAACTACGCCTTCATCTCACCCCTTGTTGGCCTCAATGGTTTCAGCTCTACATTATTAATGTACTCACAGGTTTTTGCAATAGTTCTTTCCACAGTGGAGCTTTTTTGCATGGCTGCACAATGAAGATGGATAGAAGAGCAGTAGCTTGGGCAAATAAGGTCACACTGACATAGGTGTTTGCCTTATCCACAAACATGTAAGAACAAGGACTAGAAAGCCACAGTGGTCAATCATATACTTGTATGAGAATTCTAATTGGCCTTTTGGGAAACTCAAGTCTAAAATTAGAAAACACCCAAATCCCGGGCTTGATCTTTTCCGGGCTTTCCATCAGACCACAGAGTGAGGACATTAGATGGGCCAGAACACTTTGGAGCGTCCCAAAGCCTCAGGATCATTATTCCATTTGAACATATTATACATAAACATACAAAGGCATGTTCTCTCCTGTGAATCCTGTTCCCTTGATTGGACAGTCAGTCAGTCCGAAAGACTCCTCTGGAAATCTGCTGGAATCTGATGGGAGAACCACAAAGTGCCCCAGTTATCTTTGGATTCCCCCAGCTTGTTTTACTAAGGAGTCGGCCAAACGTTGCCTTTCCCCTGCTGATAAGACAGCTCCCATCATGCCTCACTCATACACACAGAGTGTAGGGAGAATACTGCTGGCTGCTGCTGATGATCTAAGATTACTCCTGCTTTTGAACTTTAATCCAATAGAAACAGTGAGTTTGCGTAATACCTATACATTGCAGTGGAAAGACTAAAAAGTAGTAGGAAACAGAAAGAGAGGCCCCTTGTATCCATGTCAAAATGGATACTACAAAGTGGTTTCTCTTCCCTGCAGGATGGAGAATTCCTACTGGCACATCTTAAATGACCTACTTGGTTAAAAATATTTCCTTTTTTAAATTTACAGTATGCCATATTGAGGAGTTAGTAATTGTTACATACTCACTGCATATGAGTACAAATTTAGATATTGTTAGTAAAAAGTGTATACGTGCTTTGTCAAAGTGTTCATGGATCACTTTTTGCTGTGACATTGTTGCTACAGCATTACACAATATCCCAAGCAAGGTTAAATCTTCATTCAAGACTTTGTGAGAACTTCTGTTGAGATTTACTCTTGCTGTGTTCTTGATTTATCTTAATCTTTGATGCCAGAGGCCACATTTCGTAATGTTATCCTTATCTCTCATGGTTTGAGGTTTGACTAACTGTCCTGCTCATATTTTATTTGCATATGGCCTCATATGTCATTTTATATGGGTGGCTGGCAAATTATAAACTCCTGGACAGAGAAGTCTGCAATCCAAGAAGATGACATGCTGCTATTAACTTAGAAATGAGAGTGGAATTGAAATCGCAGTCTCTGCTGATTCCAAAATAGGCGGATTGCTTCAGGCATTCAACTTACAGTGGTAAGGATTTATGCAAATATGATTGTGTGGTTTATTATCTTACGTTATGTTCCCCAAAAGCAATACACTTAATTCATGGAACATATTGTTCTCAGATTTTCAAACCACA
Organism: Lepomis macrochirus; assembly: GCA_024633595.2. Classification (NCBI taxonomy): domain Eukaryota; kingdom Metazoa; phylum Chordata; class Actinopteri; order Centrarchiformes; family Centrarchidae; genus Lepomis; species Lepomis macrochirus. The sequence continues at coordinate 9,216,717 of JALXJV020000009.1, forward strand.
TATGGCTCCAAATATCCTGAAGTGTAATTATTAAAACCGGATCCTGTTGATTAATTTCACGGCTTACACATCACTCCCAGTCTTTTCTGAATTTGTTCTTAACAGAAAATCTCAGTATCGTTGTAGCACATTACACATAGCTCAAGTTTTTGAACTCATAGGTAACCCTCAATTAAATATGAATTCTGTGTTCAGTGTGAACATACCAGTTAGTTTTACTGTGTATCATTATAGATTCATAGAGTCAAAAGAGCTGAACTTCCACCCCAACAAAAGTAACTTTCTTTTTTTTCATTTCTTTCTTTCATTTTTAAAATGTTGTTATCATAAATATAAATGTGGGCTTTTTACATGTCATATTTTATGAACTGTATGTGGGTGTACTTTGTAAAAAAAGTTTTTACAGATGGCTGTGGCTAAAATGGAAAAGCAACAATTTGAGTCACCTCAAATAGCTTGGACGTTCAGTGCCTGCCACGTTTGGGTCAATCGCAAGAGGGAAAATATTTTCCTACAGATCTGTTAGGAAATGTTTGTAGCATATCTTTTGTATTTTTTTTCTTACAAGTTACGTGGGGTATTGGTAAAATGCTCCTTCAGCTTTTCCTCCAGTTGACACTCATCACACAACTGTGAAGAAAACATGCATACAAAGTTGTGGGGTTGTTGTAAGTTACTTATCCTCCTGCAAAATGACAAAATATTACAGTAAGCTGCAGCCTCCATGCGTTAAAAGATGGAGTAGGTTTCTTGTATTGCTCTTGGTTTCTCTTTTCCTCATGTGGTTTATTATTCTTCTCTTTGGCCTGCAGCCCTGCCAGCTTTACAACTCCCTCACTCCTACACACCACCTACCCTCTGTCAGTAGTTACAGACAAGAGTGTGGGGCATGCTCTCTGCTGAGTCCCCCACCTGCCATCTGCTCAGGAAAGAGATGGAGCCTGAATTACCACAGCCAAACCTTCATCACCTCGAATGAATGATTTCCATCTACTCACTCTCATACCAATGCCATCTTTAAAAATGTCAACTTTTGATGATAAGCGTGGCTTGCCTTATTTTTCTTGGCAATGTTCCTGATGACTACTCCGTCTTACGCATAGGAGGCTCCTTGCTGCTGAGTGTTAGAGCACCAGAGCATGAATCAAGTTCCTATTTTCCTCCAATTAGTGTTTTCCTTAAAAGATCCATTTATGAAAGATGGAAGGAAGGAGAATTCTAATCAACTTGTGAGGTTTAACCCTACTGTAATCTCTCGCAAACTGCAATCCAGAGCCAACACTTGCAAACAATTAAATTGCTGGTACCTAGGGGCTCAATCTGATTGGTCTATTTGCCTTGCGCTGTCTTGGGAGATCCTGTAGTAATTGAGTCGGCTCCCTGGCTGATGGCTTGTGAGCTGCTTTTATAGCTCCAGTGGTTCCAGTTTCTGTAGATATGCAGCGTTATTAAAACCAGACCGCAATTGGGACATTACATTAGGGTATAATGCGCTGCACTGAAGCATACTGTGTGGTATCCCACTGTTCCCCCGCCGTGTCTGTCACTGTCCTTTGCAGACAGACGCCACTCCTGTGGCAGGCAGTTTTTCCCTGCTGGCAGCCCTCCCAAAGCCTGTAGAAGTCATCCTCCTTCATTCCCTCAGAGCGCCTTTTCGCTAAAGGGCCCGTTTGGCTCATGCTCTGCCTCAGATAAACAACATAGACCCGGTCCAAAGATGCTTTCAAAGGCACCTGGTATGGTGCTCTTGTTTCAGTTTGTGGATTGCTATAACTCTTATATCCCTTTAATAGAATTCAGATTTGATCTGCTGTGGTTTTAGTGTGTTAGTGTGTTTATTATTAATGAGTATGGAATGATAAGATATTTCCCTTCTAACCTAATAAATTTTATATTTAAAGCACAATGTTGGAATGTTTAACTAATAGCATGTTTTCTTCTCTGTAGGTGACTGCAACAGATGCAGACAACGGCTCCTTTGGCTCCATTACCTACTCGCTTGGTTCTGGCATTAACAGTGCTGTTCCCTCTCAGTTCACCATTGGCAAGGAAACTGGCCAGATCTGCACTAGTATTGCACTAGACAGAGATCAAGGGCCGGCCAGCTTCGATTTTACTGTTACCGCAGTGGATGGGGTGAGCCACCGCGTTTTGAAATCATGCTTAATATGAATCTGTTGAGCCACAGAGTAATCCTATAAACACAGCAGCCGTGCTTTTCATACAGACAGGAGAGCAAAGACATGGCCAACTGTGCAAAAAAACTTTGATTTGAGCAGCCAAGTAAAAAATAAAAGCTTGAATGGCTCTCCGTGGCAGGCTTACTCAAAAGTATATCCTGTTCACTCAATGCCAAATTATTCTTAAAAAAATAAAAGGTTTAAAATGAAAGAAAATGACTGCAGCCATGTTAAAGCAATCAGATGGAAAAATGCCAACTGTCAGGCAGTAATATTTTAACAAGTTGGACTGCCCCCTCCCTTGTTTTTCCCACCTGGTCCAAATGAAAAGCCTGCATTGTATTTTCTGTAAATGAAAAGCCTATGAAACAGATTGTTTGGTTGTGGCCCTCTCACTCGCCACGGGTCATGACATATTGCTATTTTCTGAGGGAAACAATCTGTATCTGTGGTATCAATCTGTATCCCTGCATGAACCTGCTGGGACTATATTTTAGAGGCTACGCTACACATTGAAATTTTAACAGGGTTACTGCTGGTTTTTACTTGCACCATTAATATGGCCTAAATCCTGCTTTCAGGTGTGTTTTTCTGTTCATGATTTAATATATGTGGAGGTATAACAAAAGAGCTTTTTGTTTCTTCCGCAGGGTGGACTGAGTTCAGTAGCCTACATAAGGATAGATCTGGTTGACATTAATGATAACAGACCCGCCTTCTACCCAGTCAGCTATGCTGTCAGTTTGAGCACACAGAGCGCCCCTGGGACATCTGTTGTCAGAGTGACGGCCTATGACCCAGACTCAGGCGAGAATGGCAGAATTACATACAAAACAGTACCTGGAGGGGCCTCTCCTTACTTTACTCTCAACAAAGACACAGGTTGGCACAAGTACTTCTCCATTTCTTGCATAAGCTTTACTGTATTTTCAAATTTTCAGTTATTTAAGGAGCTGATTGATTTTGTCTTAGAATTTCATCCTGCACTTTTATCACTTTATTACTTTGTTACATAATGAGAATATTGCCTTTTTGAACCCTGTCTGCTGCTTTGTTTTTGTAGGTGTGATCTCCCTCTCCCGGTCTGTCTATGGAAAGGCCAACTCTGTTATTTCCATGGTCATCTCTGCTCAGGATGGTGGTGGTCTGGTTGCCCTTGTCAATGCCAGAGTCAACATTAGCGTTGTGGCAGGGCTGGTAGCACCACCTGTTTTTGACAAGACTCAATACTACTTTACTGTATCAGAGGACGTCTTGCGGGGGACAGTCGTAGGCATTGTCCAGGCAAACAGTAAGACAGGTGGGAACCACAAACATATGCACTGTCTCTTCACTCACTCTTACTCAGTGACACCCAAATTTGAGTCCCACAGAATATATTGAAGTTCAATATACATTTATCAGTAACACTGGATCACACTGAAAGTACTTTCTTTTCTGCTCCCTGCTTCTGCTTGTACAAATAGGAATTGGGCCACTATACACACCTAACTCTGAAATAACATCAGTCAAAAGATTCCATTTCACAACTTTGTTTATAATTTGTTTTCTGAGTTTTTAGAACTCTGTTACAGTCATGAAAATTGAAAAATAGCATATTTGGAGTATACTGTTTCTTAAATGCTTTTAGCCCAGGCTCCTGGGCTGCAGTGACCTGTCTCTGGTTTTCATCATCTTTCTCTCTTTCCAGGCACCTCTAGAGATATCTCTTACACCATCAGTGCTGGAGACCCTGCAGGCTACTTTACAGTGGATCCTGACACTGGGGCCCTAAGGACCAGTCTGCCCCTGGATCATGAAGCCCAGTCAACTCTGGACTTGGAGGTACAGGCCCGCAGTGGCAACCCCCCTGCCTTTGGCCAGACCCGTGTCCACATTACCATTGCAGACATCAACGATAACCCACCTGTTTTTCTGCCCTCATCCTCGGAGTCCCTGCTGCTGCCAGAGCATACAGAAATGGGCACAGTGGTGTATCGGGTCCAAGCTGAGGACAGAGACTCTGGAGGCAATGGACAACTCACCTTTGATCTTTCTTCTCCAAGTGGAATCCAAAGGACGTTCACCATAGATCGCAACAGTGGAGAGATACGATTGGTAGGAAGCCTCAACTATGAGAGTACCCCCCGTTATGACCTCCAGGTGATTGCCAAGGATAGTGGAGTACCCCAGCTTAGTGCCACCTTCGTGCTTGTGGTTCATGTCCAGGCAGAAAATGACCAGGGGCCTGTGTTCGATACCCTCACCTACCGTGTGGAGCTAAAAGAAGGGACTTCGATAAACACACGCTTCCTGCAGGTCAGGGCTCTCAACAGAGAAACCTCTGGCTCAGGCTACTTCAGTCCCCTGGCATATTACCTACGTCCAGACGGAGATGCGGCAGGATTTGGCATTGCTGAAGACAGTGGCTGGCTATTTGTAAAGAGTGCCCTAGACAGAGAAGTCAAGGACATGTATCTTCTAACAGTGCTGGCTAGCCAAGGTCATGGACACTTGAAAAAGACAGGCAGTGCCACAGTGCGAATATCTGTCACTGATGAAAATGACAACTCTCCTCGTCTGACACAGGAAAGGGTTTTCATGGCTGTGAGAGAAAACCTACCTGCAGGAACAGGCTTTGGTCACGTGCCGGCCACAGACCGAGACAGTGGTCACAATGGACGTCTCAGCTACCGCTTCCTGCACCCTGACCGCCACTTCCAGATAAACTCCCACACAGGTTAATTGAAGTGTTATGTACTAAGATTAATCACAGCAACTGTCACAGCTGGTATGTTGGATGAGAGTGTTAGAATGGGGATTGCCTAGGTTGACTTCATTAGTCGACCAAATTAATATTTGCATTTATACAAAAGAAAAACTGCAGATGTAAAGATGTCTTTGGAGATGTTGAAGAGGCTAAGGATTTAATGTCATACTTTAATAAAGCTGCTGTTGACACTAGCTATTGAGCTATCACAAGAAACAAAAAGCAGCACTGGTGATATTATACGTTAATGCTGAATTTTTAGAATATTCCCCATATTCTTCTAGACTATGGGGGATATTTGCCTTACCTGACCCAAATATTCAAAATGCTCAGTTTTATTTTATTGATTATATATTTCTGTATATTGATCTAAAACTAAAACTGAACGGAAATAAATGTCATTCCTTTCTACATGAGATCAAAGATCCTGAAAAACAAACTATCTTGATTCCACTACAAATGTTTTTTATTAGGTCTCATCAAAAATATTTAATTATTTATTTAAAAAATGTTTAGTCAACTCACTAAGTCATCTCTAAAAGATGAGAGACTACAGTTACCTCGTCCCCATTGTCATAAATTAGTCAGTTGATGTTGACAGCAGCACTGTGTCTTGCTGGGCTCTAATTGGCCTGCTGGGCCTGTTAGTCTGTGGGTGGAGACTCATACTCATTTGTGATCAGTTTCTGGCTTGGTTATGAGTCTCTACAGCATCTGCTAACCTTCCAGAATTCCTCTATTTGTGTGTGTGAGAGAGAGTGTGTGCATATGTTCACATACATCTGCACGCTGTGCATGTCTATTACTTGTGTGTCATTGATCAAAGCCTGCTGACTCTTAAGTCTCTCATCATTATTCCAGTGCTCTGGAGCAGTGCCACTGCATAAAATTCCTCTCATCCACCCACTTCTCTCCCCAGGTGAGATCAGTACAAGGACTACTCTGGACAGAGAGCAGCAGTCTAGTTACCAGCTGGTGGTGGTGGTTCAAGACGGAGGTTCGCCCCCTCGTAGCGCCACAGGAACAGCCTTCATCACTGTCCTGGATGACAACGACAATAACCCCACTTTCACTCACAGTCAGTCAGGCAAAGACTTCGTCATTCAGGTGAAGCCACAACACCAGAAACACAGACAAGCTGAACATTAAATGTATTTCATGTCTTTGGTGATATCTGTTTGTTTTTTAACCCATAGGTGACAGAAGGTCAGTCCTCTGGGGTTTTACTGGGCATGCTGCAAGCCAAAGACCCTGATGAAGGAGAGAATGGCACAATATTCTACTCGTTGTCAGGTACCGTACCTGCAGGAATTAAAAAGAGTACTCATCTGAGCAAAATAATTTTTGAAAGATTTATTATATGTATGTAAATGTGCTACATGTAGTGGTTTAAAATAAGTGATAGCACTCAGTCAGGGTGTTATGAAGGAGAGAATGGCACAATATTCTACTCGTTGTCAGGTACCGTACCTGCAGGAATTAAAAAGAGTACTCATCTGAGCAAAATAATTTTTGAAAGATTTATTATATGTATGTAAATGTGCTACATGTAGTGGTTTAAAATAAGTGATAGCACTCAGTCAGGGTGTTATGGCCTGACCTGGAGCTAAAGGCAGTGGTTAACAAAGAATATTTTTATTAATTACATTAAGCCAAGTCAGACCAAAGTAATAATACCAAAATAAATCTACTAAACATGGGGTGTGGAAATATGTAGTGTGCAAGGTGTATGACTGGCAGTGATGGGTGCGATTATTATGCATTCAGTACTTACATAGTCTGATACACACTGGGCACCACAGGTGCTTTTGAACACAACAACAACCAATCACAAACCATAGGTTCACACAGACATATCCAACACAACAGCACAAGTTATCAAATAAAGGTCCACCCAATCAGTAAAACAGTATTTTCCATGATCGTAGTATAAGCACATTAATCATTTTTCATTGTTCATTTTTTATTTATTCTGTATGTTTTTTATGTATTTATTTTTTCAGTATTGCTATTTTAGTTTGTTACAAATAACTTGTTGGGTTTGTGTGTTTTGCTCTCCCATATACATTGTCTCCAGTTAAAGTTTGAACTCTGTCTCTCCCAGGTCCCAGGGCTGAGCGTTTCTTTTTGGACCCAAATACTGGGGAGCTGCGTTCATCATCCCCTCTCAGTCACTCAGAGCGGGCTGAGTATACTCTGACAGTGACAGCCACTGACAGAGGACTGCCCCCTCGCAGCACCTCCTGCTCCCTCACTATTCAGGTCAGACTCTCACTGGAGCCCGGCCAGCATAAACACCCTCACTATTCACCTATTTAATATCAAAGAATAGAGTTGGGGCTGGGAAGGATACATGTCTCTGGGCCCCTCAGACCCCTCAGACTAGCTGCAGACATATCAGCCTCACTTCTGACAAGGGTCCCTCCCATCCCCTCCCTTTTCTTCCCCTGTGACTTTTCAAAAGGGAAATTTCTATCTGAAATGGAAAAGTGGGTTTGAATCAAATACTCCCAGCTGCCTAGTGATGAGGGCCAGCTGTAGACTGCTCTGATCAAGGTCGTACTCACTGACTTCAACACTTTTCTAATACAGTAGCCCTTTTTGCAAAGAGCCGCATGGCTGTACACTCACGTAAAACACAGCATTAAAGGTAATTCAGTTAATATTTAATATAGAACAGAAAATGGACACAATGGAAGAACCCTGGAAGGAACGTAGATTTATAGGTTCCAGGAAAATAGAGTTGCCATATAAACAGCTCCAGTAAAGTGCCAGTTCAGTTTTCCTCCTTTCCAACAACAGAAAAATGAAAGTCATAATTATTAATTAATTGGATTAAACAGTGGAGTGTTGTTCTTGTCCAGTGACGCATTTCTGTAATTTCCTTTAATCATCTTTTCAGACCGATTTTCTAAATCCATCAACGATAGGATGGGACTATACTAATTTATTTCTGGAACACTCCTTTTCTATCTAATGTGGAACCAATTTACAGCTTGTCATGTAGGATTTCACAACAAACACAGCATGTTTTTTGAGTGCCTACTTACTGTGGGAACTGTGCTGTAGGGTGCAGTGCTGAGTATCTAAACTGAACTGAACTTTTGTTTTTGCCTCCATTCATCATGAGCTGAACTCAAAGATGTAAGACTTTCTCTATGTACACAAAAGGCCGATATTTCTCAAATATTGTTCACAAATCTCTCAAAATCAGTGAGATAATCCATCCACCTCACAGGTGTGGCATATCAGACAACATGGGTATTACACACGTGTGCCTTAGGCTCGCCACAATAAAAGGAGAATCGAAAATGTGCAGTTCCATCACACAGCACAATGCCACAGATATCACAAGTTTTGAGGGAGTGTGATCTCCACATCCAGCATCTTCACCTCCAAGATCGTATGAGACCAGCCATCCGGATAGCTGCTGCAACAATTGGTTTGCATAAACAAAGAATTTCTGCACAAACTGTCAGGAACTGTCTCAGGGAAACTCATCTGCATGCTTGTCGTCCTCATCGGGGTCTCGACTTGACTGCAGCTTCGCACAGCCATTGAAGAGGAGTGGACCAATGTTCCAGAGTTCAGCTCATGATGAATGGGGGCAAAAACAAAAGTGTTGCGTTTATAATTTTGTTCAGTGTACATCACCCCCTTCAGCTTACAAAACACTCAGTAATAGTGCTGAAAATTTGATCAAGATAACCTCTTCCTTCCCCCTTTACAACTGCTTACATTTTTTCAGTCCATGCTTGTCTCAAAGAAAAAATGTTTTATTAAAACAATGTCTTATGTGTCACTTATGGTGCTCTTTTCATTTGAAAAAGAGAAGTAATAATGTTGTAGTCTTTGAAGACACTTGAACTACTCATCAAAGGAAGTCTAAAGCTCTACACAGACGGGAATATGTTCCAGTGCTAAATTCAAACCCTCTCACTATTTTCTCCTCTGATTGTGTTACTTTTATCATCTATTATTTTTTCTGGCAGCGATGTGAGTATCAGATTAAATGAGAAAAAAAGTTTAGCAGGCGTGTTGTTCAGGTCTATAAAACCCTCTTGTAACTGGTTTCATTTATTCTAAGCGAAGACATACTGTATAAGTGAGTGGAGTGGACAAAATTTGCCTTTTCTTTGACCAAAATCGTTGAAATATTTTTATTCTTTGTATTGAAAATTGTAAACTAAAGTTGCCACTGGGCATCTAAATGAAGCATTAGATCCACTGTCATTTTGCTCTCTCCTCAAATTCAAATAAAACAGTGTTTTTTTTTCATTGCAGGTTCTCAGCACTAACAGACCTACTTCTAAAACCAATTCCCTCTCCATATCCTTAAACTCTGTGGAAGAGGCCAAGCCTGGTTCTGTTATTGGCTCAGTCCGCCTCCGTAACAGTGAAACCATAGAGGAAGGGGAGGTGACCTACATGGTGGTGGGGGGTACAGACCGTGATGGGACCTTTGTTGTAGACCGTCTGACCGGAGATGTGTACCTGGCTCGTCCTCTTGACTATGAACGAGACTCACATTACACTTTGCAGATTGAGGTGGATGACTTCTCTCATACCCCTCCTAGCAGCATCCTGGTCCATCTGGTCATTGATGTAGAGGACAGCAATGACCACGCACCTCAATTCCCTGAGGACCCCATCACCATCGTCATTTCTGAGAGCATGGAGCCCGGGTCATCTGTCTATACTTTCCAGGCCACAGATAAGGATGGCAGTGGGCCCAACAGTGAGCTGAGGTACTCCATTCTTCACCAGTGGCCAAACACCCCGGGCCTACTAATCCTCGACCCCTCCACTGGGGTTCTCTCCTTGGGCCAGGAGCTGGACCATGAGGTCACCTCCAACCTGATACTGGTTGTAAAAGCGACAGACTCTGCCCACGATGCGAGCCAGAGGCGCTGGGATTCTGTCACGGCGAGGGTGTACGTAACCGATGAGAATGACAATCCACCTGTGTTCAGCTCGCCAACTGCTGTCAGTGTGATGGAGGACCAGCCAGTGGGCTTTGTGGCACTGTATGTCATGGCTAGAGATGCAGACGAAGGGGAGAATGGCAGAGTGACATACAGCATCCAGTCAGGCAACACTGGAGGAACATTTAGCCTCAACCCTAACACTGGTAAGTCCACCCCAGGAGGACTTACTAAATCATCTCTCCATGTCCTAGAGAGATGATTGTTTTTTCCCCAACTCATCCACTGATGTGTGACAATTCCGAAGTTCATCACTCTATATTTTTCAAATATGCTAAATCAATTAACATCTTTATCCCCACAAGTATTCATTCAAATGCTACTAAAAGTGTCCAGATGTTAGATATCAAGTGCAGTATGTTGCAAGGCACAAAACAAGGCATCGAGGTCGGGAGGTGGATTGGTTGCACAGCTGTGTTACATGCTGGAAACCAGTTGTCATCTCATCATGCTACAACAATATTTGACTTTTTTTTATTTTATGTACCAAATAGGCAACAGCCACTTGCACATGGATGTATTCCCTGTCATTTTGAGTTTGTCCTATTCTGTTTTTAAGACTACTGCTCCTACAAATTTTGAGCAATCATAAATAAGTCAATATCATATAAAAATTTGCTTAAGCTCTTGTAACCAAAGTTGTGTTTGGATGCTAGGTTAAAGCATTCTGAGATATTCTTAGCACCACAATTGCTAAAAGTTTATATCTCGGACTTGGCTGCATGTATTTATACAAACTTTTGTTTGCACAACCTAGGGTCATGATTTAGTTGATGCCTAAAATATGGTAATGATTGTGTAAAGTGGACCTGGCTAATTACAACAAATGTAAGAATTTCACATTTAAAAACATAAAATAATAAAAATCACCCATATGTCCTAGAGATCTGATTGTCTTTCAGCACATCTGCTGACGTGATTGAAAATATGCTAAATCAATTAACATCTATATCTCTAAAATTCTAAATGTCTAGATTTAGAACCAATGAGCAGGTTAGTCTTAGTACTGTTGAGTACTAGTATAGCCATATCTGTATATCATGGAGAAAGGCAGTGAAGGCACTGGAGAACTAGGCTGTGACCACATAAAGCTGTGTATTGCCAGCATAACAGTGCATATGGATACTATAGTGCCGGAAGATACTGCGAGGGAGAGGGAGAAGGTAAATAATACATAGAAGTAGTCTCAACACTAAATCTTGTAGTACTCCGTCATAAACTTTGAAGCTTACTGATCTGTAATTCTGAATTTTGAAAAATGTGTCCTACCTTTCTGCAAGGTAGGAGGCAAACCAGTCATACACCGTGCCTGTAATTCCAAAGCTAACCAGATGCTATTTGAGGAGCTGATGTGATTCTGTATCAAAGGCTGCAGTGAGGTCCAGGAGGATGAGGATAGAGAGTAGACCAGAATCAGCTGTGTACAGGAGGTTGTTGGTAATCTTAAACAGGGCAATTTCTGTGCTGTGTTTTGTCGAAAGTCAGACTGGAATTGTTCAAGGAGATTATTATTATCAAGGTAGATCTGTAGTTGAGATGCAACTACACTCTGAAGAATTTTGGACATGAATGGTAAGATGGAAATAGGCCTGTAGTTGGTCTGATATTGGCAACTTTCAGTGAAGGGGGAACTGTACCAGTGAACAGAGAGGAGTTGATAATGGAGATTATCAGGGAAATGACAGGAGGGCAAGACTGTTTTAGCTTCCAATTTTGCAATTTTCCCCCTATTTTCAACATCTCATCAGAAACCACAAATCCCAAAATGTAGTCAGGATCATCTACAGATGTCAGTGATCGATAAATCAGTCCATTCCAATCACACAAGCCAATCAGTTTTTATCAAAATTGCCACAAATGTAGTCACGAGAAAAATGTCTACAGTGATGGTCATATACTACGTCAAATATTTCTGAGTAATAGTAGATTCATGTACCTCTACATCAGCATAAATTGATGACCACAATTAATTATTTTAAAGAAAATCGAGAGTTTTGCTTTTTGTCAAGCATTCAAATACATGCAATCCGCTTGGCCATGTAATTGCCACTTTTGGCTATATTTTCATCTTGTTTGTCCTTGTCCTGTGTTTTAACCACAAACAGAGATTGCATATGTGGTTCTGGGAAGGAGGAAGGCAGGATAAATATTGCACATGTTAGCATCAGATATCAACATTTTCATCAGTAGATGACTGAATCAGTTTAGGCAAAGGTCTTCTAATCTCGGACATTCAGTTATTTACTTGTACTCCACCAGGCCTGCTCCTTTTTGCTCCTGTTTCTTTATATTGACAATACTGAAAATTTCAGCTTGTCCTCTATCTTTAGATTTTCAGCACCTGTTGGGAATTCCAGCACTGAAGCCTTACTGTGTCTTACAAATCCCTTGCTTGGGTTGAAATATTTTGAAATAGAAATGGACAAGCAAATCTACACCTGTTCACCCCTGTTCATGGACGTTTTAAGCATTTGTGCCACCTCTAAGATTTACTTTGCATCGCATGTGTGCTTTTACACAGCACCCCCGCCACAATCACCAAACCTTCCCCTCCATAAACACACACAAACTCTTGTAATACTCTGCTTACGCTTAAGTACAGCACAACTCTTGCTTCACCTTTCATGACTTATTTCTCTCAGTTGGAGGCCAGACAGACGGAGCAGCCTGCCAGACACATAATACACGCACACACTCACAAAAATGCACAAGCACACACTCACACACACACAACCCATCATCTGTTATTGTTGATCTCTTCCCATGAAAGACCAAAGAACCTCCTGCTCGGGCTTCTGGGAACCATTAGAGAAGGGATCAGTTACGCGTGTGTGTGTAAGCACTTGTGTGTGTGTGTGTGTGTGTGTGTAGGCACGTACATATGTGTTTGTGTGCTTGCATGAGACTCTGTCACTTAGTCAACGCTGACCTTGGGCTATTTGGTCCTGTGGGCTTTGTTGTGGTGTTTGAGACACGTGTCGATGTAGGCTCCAGCTTCCCCTTCAAGTCGCCAACCAGGATGCCTCCTGGAGTAGCTTGGGGATGGAAACATTCAGGGTCTGTCACGCATGCCACTTCTGCTACAGCCCAGTATGTGTGCTCACCTTGAAGTGTTTCCATGCACACTTGTTATTTGTTAATGACAGAGTTAATCCTCTGAGCACCTGGTTCGCTCCTGGTTTGCAGTCAGACCTTAGACCTGGGATCACCTCTACACACTCTGTTTTCATTATGTTGGTATCCAAGTTAATCACAATAGAGATAACTATCAAGTTATTAATAGGAATATTCCACAGAGTGAGACATGTTCCCATCACTCATTGTCATAAGGGACGTAATTAATTTAACTTTGGGGGCAAAGGGAGAGTGCACTGGTGATGTGGTGAATTGCTTCTTTGCAAAAGACAACAGCACTCAGAGATTAACACATCAAATGTTGATAAATGACTTGTGCGTATGAGAGAAGAAAGATGTGTGTGATGTCTGAGCAACCTCAGCTAACCCTTACACTGCACTCCAAAGTGTTGGCGCCACAAACCTTGCACAGGCTTAGGATGTTGGAATTGAAAACATCCAAAATAAAAACTTTCCCCTGTTTCCCACTGTCTTTTTTCCGCCCATGTGTTATCAGTGACCAGGGATACGGCAGGATCATGGAAGAGTCAAATTTGGTGAAAATATTCCAGCCTGTAATTCCTCCCAGATTAAAAGCTTAGGGGCAAGTTATCTCAGTCCTAGCTAGATATAATGCGAAAACATGCGCAAAAAAAAGTTAAAACCAAAACAGCTCTGGCCCTCTCTTTCTTTAACAGTTGCAGTTCATTTTAAAGCATGAAATTGAAATTGAATCAATGCAAGCTCTACCCTCTTAGGGCAGGATAATGAAAAGACTAGGGTGCCCCTGATCTCTACAGAGCACGGCAGGCCTGGCTCTTGCGTGTCTAGAGTGTGTGTTTACTGCTTCTTTCTCAATGGCTGTGGCATTCTCCAATGGAAAATCTCGTAAACTGTGGCCATTGGGCTGTACAGTGGTGGTGGTGGTGGTGGTGGTAGCACTCAGGTAGGCAAATGTGTGTGTGGAGAAGATTAGCCCTGATTTGGCCCTCACACGGCAACTTTTCACACTTGCTTTTTTAAATCACTAGACTACACACGGCTGTGGAAAGTGGTACATTTTATTGGCAACGATAGCATGCTTTCATACTGGGAATGATTCTGTAGTTGTGTGTAACTGCCTCTGTGAAACAGGCTGTAATGACGTACAACCACCCATCTACACACACACACACACACACACACACACACACACACACACACACACACACACACACACACACACACACACACACACAGGAAATCTCTCCTCACATTTCACCCCTGATTCATCTCTCTACAGGCTCTCTGTCTATTTTCAAACCTTTGGACCGTGAGGAGCAAGACGTCTTTAACCTCACAATAATTGCTGAGGATCATGGGATACCCCAGCACTCCTCCAGCCAGCTGCTGTGTGTCCATGTGATTGATGTTAACGATGAGGTGCCCTGGTTTGAGGAGAGCCAGTACGAAGCCCAGATCTCTGAGAACCAGCCTCCAGGAACTAGTGTGCTGAAAGTGTCCGCCTCTGATCTGGACCAAGGTAAGACATGCAGTGTGCGCTGACCTAGTTACTGCAGCTTTGCTACATGTAAGTCTATTTTTAATCAACAATGTGGTTGGTAATTTCAGGTCAAAATATGACCTATGTTAAATTTAGTTGGAATGTTTGGTTATGTTTTAGAAATTTAATTTACACATAACCATAGTTTTGGCATAATTTAAATTGCTATATTTTGATGTGAAACAGGGCCTATATAAGCAGAGAAATGATGATTACATGTAGTTACATGTGGCCTAGATGTCTAAACTCTTCACTCAAATTTAGCCTTTTTTTTACCAGAGACATGATTGATTTTTTATGGATATCAAATTGTGTTGCTTCAGCAATTAAGACAAACAAGAATGCTGTAATTCTTCAAGTGCAGAGGACGTGTTCAAATTACAGACATTAACAGTTGTTTTTAATTGAGGACTGTACGCAGTAGGGATGGTGGTACAGAAAGGGTGCATTCCCCCAGACTTAGTCAGAAGCACATAAAACAGAAGGATTATAAAATTTCTCTCCAAAAGCAATCAGTGAAGTAAACAGGTGAGGTTGCCAGGCTTCTTTCTTTTAGCACGCGATCTGGCATCCAGACACCTGAGGGAGTCTGCCAAATGCTTAGACAGCAAAAATAATGACAGACAAACGAAAAAAGTATACAAGTTATTTACAAGAAAAATCCAAATACCTCCTAAATTACTTTTGTCGGGTATGTACAGGTCAAAAGGATTAACTTTCTGAGCTTTGGTGACATTTTGTTATTGGTTTACATTTTTTACAAACCATTTTTGAATAAAGCATATCTGTGTGTTTCTCTGTAGGAAGCAATGGGCAGGTGACATATAGTGGCATCTCAGAGGAGGGTTTCAGCATCAACCCAGTTACAGGTGTAATCACAACCTCAAAGTTGCTGGACAGGGAGCTCCAGGAGTACTACACTGTGACAGGTAATGCTCTCTGACTGTCCTGCACCATCACAGAAAAAAGATGCTCTAAAATGACTGCTTTGAGATTCATACGGTTAAGAGATACTTTCTGAATTTCACCATCAACAATCAATATTAATGCTGTTGCATGTTTTTTTTCTTATGTTTTGACAGTTTATGCAAAAGATGGAGGCCTTCCCCCCAACTATGCCAAAGCCATAGTGAGGATCAGAGTGCTTGATGAGAATGACAATGCCCCTTTCTTTGGACGTCTCTACTATAGCATAGAGGTCCCTGAAAACCTGGAAGCATTGCCTCTGTTTACCTTGAGAGCCACTGACCAGGATACAGGAGATAGTGGGGAGATCAACTACAAAATTACAGGTGAGAATTTGTACCATTCAGTTTCTAAACGATCAATACAACTGATTTTGCATTTTCACAACTTTTTAAAACCATTTGCCAATACTCTCCTTGCAGCTGGAGATCCATCTGGAGACTTCCACTTGGATAGACAGTCAGGTGTCCTGTCCACTTCACGGCCTCTGGATCGGGAGAAGAGGGATGGGTACATGCTAACAGTTACAGCTCAGGACCAGGGTCACCCTTCCCTCAGTAGCACCACTACAGTGGAGGTGACCGTTATGGACATCAACGATCACAACCCCCAGTTTCAGAGCAGCAGCTACACTGCAGACGTCTCGGAAGATGTTCCCATCGGCTCTCTGGTCCTGGAAGTGAAAGCTATTGATCTAGACCAGGGCCCCAACAGCCAGGTGCTGTACTTTCTTAGCGATGGCTCCCAGAGCATGTTCATCATAGACCACAACACAGGACGCATTATCACAGCAGCACCCCTAGACAGAGAGAGAACTGCCTCTTACACCTTTGAGGTGTGTGCCACTGACTCCTCCCCTGTAAACCCACGTAACTCCACTGCCCAGGTGACCGTCCACATTCAGGATGTGAACGACAATGCTCCCTTCTTCATTCAGGACCCTCTTATTGTTAACATCTCCGCCAGCAGCGTGTCCAGCCGCAGAGTGCTGGCCACCATGAGGGCGGAGGACAAGGACTTTGGGGCTAATGGTTCTGTATTTTATCGTTTTGCCAACCCTGTGAGGGGCTTCACCATCAACTCGCTCACAGGAGACATCCAGGCCACAGAGAAGCTGCAGACTCTAACCCAAAGCCAGAGGACTTTGATAGTTCAGGCCATGGACCAGGGCAACCCGACCCAGTCTTCCCTGGGGGTGGTTATCATTTATATCAGGGAGCAGAGCTATAGGGGGATTCGCTTCTCTCGCACGGCTCGAGATGTTAGTCTGCAAGAGAACACTGCTAAAGGTTTGAGTGATATAAAATGTCTGAATGTATAATGAAAATAATTATTACAAGTAAAATGTTTCAGCAGAGTGTGTTTTTTTACCTTACAGGTACAGTAGTAACACAGACTCAGGCCCAGTACCCTGACGGCTCTCAAAATGGCATCAGCTACAGTATTTTCAGTGGAAACAAAATGCAGTGTTTTGGAATAAACTCCATTACGGGTAAGTGCAAAGATGGCCACATACACTACAGAACAATGTTTTCCAAATCTACAGTGTGACTCATTGTTATTTTTGTGAATTAGGTGAAATATGGGTCCAGAAATCTGAAGGACTAGACTTTGAGGAGACCCCGAAACTCCGCCTTGTGGTGAAAGCTGAGACAGCATCCTCCAGCTCCTACATGGCTGTCAACTTAATCCTGCAGGACATCAATGACAACTTGCCACGCTTCCAACTCCAGAACTATGTAGCCTACATTAGAGAGGCACAGGGCTACGATTTCCCCATTATCCAGGTGCAGTAGCCTGTGCCCCACATGTTTGTTTTGGCTGAATGTTGTCGAAGTAAAATTGTAGAATTAAAAAGAACTCAAGCTTCAGAAATCTGAATAGAAATAACTCAGATGTGACTGTTCAATTGCATGTGTTCTCAGTGTCCCAATAATCATTTGTGCCATGAAACCAGGTCCATAGAGCCCATTTTAACTATTGACTTCCTAGTCTAATAGTGCTCACTAGTTCACATTATACTGAAACAGCTGTTGCAAATATTTCAATATTTTTATTATCAAAATGGTTTGGTCATTTCCTCAGGTTGCTGCAAATGACCTGGACCAGGGTCAAAATGGTCAGGTGACTTACTCTATCAGGTCATCAGCTATGAGTGGCTTATTTAAGATAGACCCACTGACCGGCAGCATCACCACTGCAGCTATAATGGATAGAGAGATCTGGACGCAAACAAAGTGAGTTTTGCCCCCCCCTCCCCCTTTTATCTGAAATCACATCCTGCCATGTGGTTCCCCTCAGCTTGACATGTGCATGTTTAATGTTTGTTACTGTATCCATTCCCTCTCACAAATAACTTTGTATAACTTGTTTTAATGGTAAAAGCCATTTTGTGCATATTTTCTATGAGTATATCAGTTTAAACTTTTAGTATTATTCTGTCTTTACACATTTCTCATACTGTAAGAAGACAATATTAGCAGCACTTAAATTAGGTCCTCTGCTAAGAAAATGGTTTCAGTTATAGAGAGGAGAAAAATTGGGAACAAATGTAAACTGGTGATCAGACACCAAAGTCTATGAAAGTTATGTTAAAAAATAATATTTGTCCTGCAGATGGTTTATTAAAATCAGATATTAAACAATTGTATTTTTTTCAATTCCAGATTTGTAATGTAAATATTTTATGTATATTTTTGTTTGATTTTATCTGATGTATCAGTCTGATCATGGTGGCGGCTGAAACATTATGCAACCAGGATCATAAAAGTTAAGACACTAACATAAATTCTGTGCAAACTAGGCTTGTTGTTACGGCAACAGACCGGGGAACCCCGCGGCTGGCTGGCTCTGCCACCCTCACTGTGATCATCATTGACCTCAACGACAACAGTCCCATGATTCCTCTGCCCCGGGAGATCCGAGTGCCTGAGGGTAAGTCAGCCTTCATAGTGGAAGTCAATCCACGATTTTATCTTAAAGCCTCATATCCCACTCTCACTCAGCGTGGCTCAGTGAGAAAAAGTCTGACCCTATCATGAAACAAGCTATTGCCAAGTTCTTCTGTTCATTTCCTGTCAATTAGATCGAGGCTTTCCAGAACAGGATATTTCTTAATAAAGAACCCCCTTTTCTTTTAACTTAGAGACCCTGTTTTTCATTTCAGCTGTGCCCTAAATGTCTGCTGTTCTTCTCCTGCCTCCCCACCTCATTGTCACACACATACAGATACTTTAATTGGCACAGTTATCACCCAGGTAACAGGAAATGACGTGGACTCAGGGCCAGCCCTCTCCTACACACTACACCTGGATACAAACAGCCAAGGCATGTTTGGGATACATCGTTATGGAGGAGGGGTGTCTCTGACTGGCCCTCTGGACTATGAGGAAAGAACGTGGTACACTCTGACCGTCCGCTCCTCCGACTCTAAACATCAAAGTGAAGCAAACCTCACTGTGCTGGTGGATGATGTGAACGATAATGCCCCCACCTTTACTCAAGACTTCTATCAAGTATACAGCTACTTTTACGCACTTCTTTTCACATTTGCATACACCACCACATTTTAGAGTATTAGAATGTTTGTTAAATTGCATGTGTGATGGCTATATGCATGTATATATATTGTGTGTTTCTCATCAGGTCACTGTATCAGAGCACCTCCCAGCTGGCAGTGCAGTCATCACAGTAACAGCCACTGACCGTGATTTTGGGGAGAATGGGAAGATTACCTACAGAGTAATGTCATCAACTAGGGGCGTCTTCTACATTGACCCAAGCAACGGTAAGGTTACTGTGTGTATTTTTATGAGAGTTTATAACCTTTTCTAAATGCTACTCTTAATTACCCTTCATAAAAAATGGTATCCCCTAAGGCTCTAGTTGGATGCACATTTGGGATTTGGACATATTTGAACAGGCATTGCAAAATATTTAATCATTTTGTTCGTTAAAGATAATTGAAACCCAGATTGAATGTTATTTGCCTCAGATGTTTTGCTTGAGATAGCATCTAAAAATAAGTATGTTATAAAAGAGGACTCTTTTGCCTCAAGCTATTCAGTCTCTTATTCTAAAATGCAATTCCTTTGCCTCAAATAATGTTCCCTTCAACAGCATGTGCCCGAACCTGTTACAGTACAAAAAAATATTTGCAAAGTAATTATTTATTTGAATGATTTATTGTAATAGCAAACCACCCTGTGTAATGCACAACTTTGATAATATGATGAGCTCTGGACACAAGATTGAAATGAACTTGCTCTTTTTATGACAGTGTTCTTTGTTATCTCACAGGTACTCTGTTCGTCAACCAAAAAACAGAGTTTGATTATGAGAATCCATCCATCCTGGTGGTAATAGAGGCACGTGACCAGGGCACTCCATCCCTTTCATCCATTGCTACTGTCCAGGTACACGTGTCCGATGTCAATGACAATGCCCCCATCTTCCACCAGTCAGAATACAGAGCCACTGTGTCTGAAGATGGGCTTCCTGGATCAACTGTTCTGACTTTAGAAGCTGTGGACCGAGACCTGTCCCGGGACAACTGTGGTTTTGATTTTGCCATTGCCAGTGGCAACTCAGGTAATATCTTCCAGATTGAGAGCAGCGTGCACTTCTTGGAGGGGCAGGGCTTCCAGACAGTCGGCAGCCTGATCCTGGTGGAGAAGCTGGACTTTGAAGAGGTGCCAAGTTATAACCTGACTGTTGTTGTATCAGATCGTGGAATCCCTCGGCGTAGCTCCAGTGTGCCTATCCTCATCAGTGTTACAGATGCTAATGACAACCCTCCAGCTTTCAGCCGAGCAGAGTACAGTGTGGTACTCAGTGAGGGTGCAGCAGCAGGGACAGAGATCTTGCATATATCTGCCACAGATCCAGACTCTGCTCCCAATGGAGAGGTGCAGTACTCCATAAGTTCAGGGGACGAAACAGACCTTTTCCACTTGGACCAATGGACTGGAGCATTGAGGCTGCAGAGACCTCTGGACAGCGAGAAACAGTTGTCCTATATGATTGTTGTCCAGGCCACTGATGGTCAAGGGCACTATGCTTTGGCCCCAGTCAGTATCGAAGTGAAGGACATCAATGATAACCGGCCCTTCTTTCCCCTCAAACTAGTAACTGCTAGCATCAGGGAAAACCAACCCCAGAATGCCTTAGTCACAATGCTCCATGCAATCGACCATGACAGAGGTGTTTTTGGACATTTGAGGTACTTCATGCTGGACTCTAAAGAAGCAAGAGACGCCTTCCTCATCAACCAAACTTCAGGAGAAGTACGGACTCGCTCTACTTTTGACTTTGAGAAAGTGAACTCCTTCCGTTTTGAGGCTGTTGCCATGGATGCTGGTAACTATTCTGCCACTGTAACAGTGCAGGTTTATATTACAGGGGAAGATGAATATGATCCTGTTTTCACCTCCTCAGATTTCTCATTTAAAGTGCCTGAGGAAGCAAAGAAAGGTCAGATCATTGGCAAAGTACAAGCCAGAGATGAGGACGGAGGCGTAGATGGCATTGTCCTCTACTCTCTAGCAGACAGTTCACCTTATTTTGAAGTCAATAAATCAACGGGAGCAATTTTCCTAAAGATGGACAGCTACAGTACACACGTGAGTCGCACTAAAAGAGAGGTGCGTCTAATGACACTGGAAGTGACTGCTCACAGCCCTCTGGAAGCATCCCGCATAGCAGTGGCCAAAGTTAGTGTGGATGTGACCCATACATCTTTTGGTCTCACCACAGACATGAACATGCTGCTTATCAGCGTCATTGCAGTTTCACTTGGGACCATAGTCATACTAATAATAATTGCTGTGGCACTTTTTTTTGTTAAGTTAAGACGTCAGAAGAAGGAACAAAAAGTGCATGGACGAACACCAGAATCAAGCACCATGCTGCATAAGTTTGAGGAAACAAAAATAGCAGCAAATGAAATGATTTACCATCAGACCCTTCCTGGATACACGGCTGATCAGAGTGGCAGCAGTGGGGGTCCATACACTCGTGGAGGATCCCTGGATCCCTCTCACTCCAGTGGACGTGGCTCTGCGGAGGCAGAGGCAGCAGAGGATGATGAGATCAGAATGATTAATGAATACCCTCGTGTGTCAAGTATCTCTTCCTCCATGCAGGAGCGCATCTCTGCCCGAGGTCCGGACTCTGGAATCCAGCAGGATGCAGATCAGCTATCAGACGTGTCCTGTGAGCCTTCCATAGATTGGTTCAAAGGAAAGAAACTGGGCAGTCTGAATGGAACTTTATTAGCTGGCCAGGTGCCAATCTACCGAGATGAAGGGGGTGGGTATGTGGGTGTGGGACGGGGACTCAACATCTCCCATCCTAAAGATTATACTTTCCCAGAGGATGGAAAGCCTGCTGTGGATGGCTCTCTTACAGCCATTGTTGCCAGTGATGAGGAGCTGAGGGGCAGCTATAACTGGGACTACCTGCTAAACTGGTGTCCCCAGTTCCAACCTTTAGCTAATGTTTTTACTGAAATAGCACGTTTAAAAGATGAAACAGCTCCTCCCCATCCTCGCAGGTCATTTCATCACAAAGCAAAGGCCGAGTCAAGAATCGACCCTCCGCCTCTCATAACCTCTGTGGCCCACCCTGGGGCCAAAACTGTTCCTCCGAAGCCTGCTGTGGGGAGAACGTTCCCCCACTTGGCTTCTTTACGAAGATCTCCCATTAGTGCAGAGGGATCCATCTCCTCAGTTGCCATGTCTCCAAGTTTCTCCCCTTCTCTCTCACCACTGGCAGCTCGTTCTCCTGCAATCACGCCCTTCAGTGTCTCACAGGGTCCCTCTGCATCAATGATCAGCACAACTGAACAAAATTTGGAACACATCGAGGAGGCAGAGCTGAGGATTTAATTTAAAAAGACAAATCGTAAGGGTGAATTAAAACTGAGTCATTGCTGTCCCAGACTTGTTCTACTGTATGACCACAGGGGCTGCATTAAATGAGTCAATGCTATTCTCTTTTCTATTCTCTTTTTTAAGAGAACAAATACAAAAGATACTCTAAGAAGTCCAAATAGCTAAAGTTGTGGTGCTTATTGAAGAAAAGCTGAGCTGCATGACTAGGAGGCCAAAATGGACTATGCCTTTGTGTGTGTATGAGTGTGTGTGTCTGTCTGTGTGTGTGTGTGTGTGTGTGTGTAAAAAAACTTCTTATTCTTCTGTTGATCAGTGTTAATTTGCACATTTCAAATGGAAATTCATACATGATGTCAATATTTTGTACAAAAACATCATCTATATTTTTATACTTACATGTGGTTTCTGTCAAGAAATGGCATTAAAGTGTTAAAAGGTTGCTCAAACCTCAGAATATATTTCTATATTTGTTGCTGTATAGTTGTTTGTACTGTAAGTTGGTTTTATCTCTTATAATTCTTAACATTGTGGTTTTAAATGAAGGTTTTCATTAATGCTTTATGAATTGGGATTTTTGTAACAGATTATTGTAAATATTTATAGAGGAAGAGACATTCTTGGTTGAACAAATGAAACATCAATCAGAATAGAGTATTGTGTGATCACATTTTCTACAGATCCAGTGTTTGATGTTACATCAAAAGGTAATCATGAATGTGAAATGCTGTCATAGTCCACAGTGTCCCTTCATTTTCTGCAAAGGAAAATGGAACTTGACATCCAATGATCCTGTCTTTCAGGTGCCCTGTCTTTAATTTCTCACAACGAGCCTTACTGCTTTCATTTCGCATTGTGAAAATAATTCATGCGAGGGAAAACATAGAGCAGCTACGTGGTAAATGTAGAATTGTTTGCTCTATCAGCAGCCTAATCATTCCCGAGATTGTAAGCAGATCTTGATCATTTGTCACTTTGTGTAATGTTCCACAGTAGAATATTTAAGAAGCATTACTTAAGCTCTAAATCAGTGCTATCCTGACACTGATATAAGCCGCAGGTTTTAAAGATTTTTGTCCAAATTTAGTTTATAGATTTAATGACAAACTGTAATGAATGTTATTTTGGACCTCATTTGTCCTCTCTTTTCAATAACACTATAACGATTATTATATAGATTGAAGTAATACTAAGAAATGTTATACACGGTATGATGTAAGTTTGAAAAAGTATATATTCATGAATGTTGAAACACAACCAGAGAATGTTTCCTACTCATTGAGTAGAAATCCATGTCTTGTACATGTTTAGCCATAATTCACATAATGCTCTTACACAGATGCCTACATAAATACATTTGTAATCATAATTGTAGTTTTGGCGAGTCTTTACAAAATCAAATGTGTAAATTTGCATTAATAATTACATAGAGCCCTGCCTTGGCCTAAATGTGGATTCCTATCTCTATCCAGTTATTCTAAAAGTATTTTGTTTTCCTAATCCCTGGTTTTAGACCTCAATAACATTATTTTAAGCAACACTAACATCTTACAGTATTATTTATTATATAGGTAGACTTCAGAAGCTGAGAGGCTTGGTAAATTATTTACAAGAATGCTATTTTAACCATGGCCAAATATACATGAACACTACCTATTTGATAGAATGAAGGTACCTTGTTGTTTCTATTGTTTTGTATTGAACAGTGTTACCTGCCACTTAAGTTTCATGTTTGTCCAAACTGTGTGTTTAATGGTGCCATAGAGGAGAAATTCCTCCAAATGTTCACCGATATTCTCTCCAGATAAATGTTTTGAGTTAAGTGCGAGATTAAAATACTTATGTGAACACATTGTCACCTCTTTCTTCACATCTTTCTCTGCTCAGAATAATGAAAATGAATTCTATGATTCTAGATATTATGTGTAATTAATACATTGATATATTCAAAGCTGTATGATTGACAACCAGTGTTTTAACACGTAGGCAGACATTTGCCAAAGCACAAGACATGACCAGTGTTTAGCAAAATCAATTAATTTAGACACGTTCAGAAAGCTCACTTTTTTCCACTGGCATCCCAGAGCTGCAACCCTAATACAGCTTAAGTCTTTTTACTGCCCTCTAACCTCAGGCTTATACCTTGTATAACCTGCACAACTCAAACTCCCTATTGTCCCAGGGGCAATAGGATAAATGGACAAATGCATTAAAATCCTTAAATAGCCCAATTGTCCCAATCTGAAGAAAACATAAACGAAAACATATCTCAAATTAACAATATTTGATTTAATAATAGCCATTAAGTGTCATTTTTGATCATTAGAACTGGATAGGCATATATATTTTAACACAGTCACAATTCCATACAAGTAATTTATTGGAAGGAATGGCTTTGGAGATACACTTATCTCTATTGAAAGGGGCCATGAACAAAAAAGATACATTTCCATATGTCCGGTCAATGCTCTTGTTTTCCAGCACAGCTGAAGACAAAGCAAAATACTTTGAAATATAACAGATTACACACAATTAGTATAGTAGTATATTTCTTTTTATTTAAATTAGCACTACATTAACATGAAGCCAGACTTATTTCTATCTTTTAACTTTTTGCCAAATGATCTCATTCACATTATATTTTGCAACCCAGAAGTCATTCATCATGTAACACTGACCACACCAAACCCCAGGTTAAATCTCAACTTTTTATCTTAGGCGACGTTCTCACAACAATTCGTAAATGTCCCGCCACTTATCTTTGTTTTGCTACATTAGAAATGTCTTTTTGGCTGAGTCAACAGTTTCTATTCCCCAGATCATGAGAGAAATGTGTGTCAGCCAGGGTTTAGTATGTTTAGAATGTTTTCATGTTGTACATAAAATCTCTGTCTGATTAATACCGGCTCTTAAATAATATAATGATGTAACCAAAAGGACTAAAACTATGATCACATGTTTTATCCAAATTCACGTTTCATCAAACAGCAAAAGTTTAAGTTGTGTAAGCAGGGATAGGAGGGTTACTTTAAAAATGTAATCCAGTACAATTACTAATTACTTGTTAACCCAAAAATAAAAGTAATGTAACCTGATTACTTTTAGTTACTTTTGGATTACTTCAATGCCAAATAGGCAAATGAAGACGAGAAGTATCAATGATGCGTTGTCTGCTCAGTGTATTTTTAGAGAAATATACAAAATCTTCTATTCCCATGAAATCAAAATCCATGTTTAGATGTTTTAATATGATATGCTTTGCACTATGTCACAACTATGGCTGTATCTGGCCCATCAGTGACAAAAAATGTCGGTCCATGAGAGTCTGCATGAGGAGAAGGGGGCTTAAACACACATTTGGCACCACTGTCAACTGTAAACGCCTAATCAATGTCTGTGACACGTCCCTTTCTAGCTTTGTGTTTTTACAGAAACACCTACATAAACCATAGACTGTAAATAAAAAACATATACAGATAAAATAGAGCTGCATTGTTTCATGTAAACTTTGGGCTGAAAGTAATCCCTCTGAGTAATCCCCAATTTTACAAAATGTACCTGTAAGATGATTATGTCTGTAATGGAATACAGTTACTTGCTTGTTTTTATATCCTGTTTACTTAATATTTACATGTAACCTGTTACTCCCCAACCCTGTTTAAGAATGTAAACTTTTTCCAAACTAAAGCACATTTGTCAGAGCTTGTTTGAACATTATTGGATTTGATTAGAATTAATGCATGTCAGCAACAGTGTTACAAAATTGTGTTGTTTTTTGGTATCCAACCCCACCTGTCATGAAAACTCATTGCATCACTCTCATATTGCCCAAGGCTAGAGAACACTCCTGCTGTCTGATGAAACAGAAATGAAACTGGACCAGTGCTGTTTGTCCGCTCCAAGGCCTGCCTCCGACTGGTTATGGAGCCGAAACCTAAAGCTTGTGGTATTCTGAGCAATTACACGTACACACAAAGAGGTGAATTCATGTGTGTATTTTTTCGTCCCTGGACTGGAAATATAGGCGGAGCTGGCTGATACACTCAGCTTGAGTGTCATAGCAGACTCAGGTTATGAGATGAATGCTGTGACCCAAAACCGAGCACCTTGGATCAGAGGCCAGTATATACATAACAGAACTCAGATGATATGAGTAAGAGGGCATAAGCCAAGTCATTACTCAAAGCTTAAATTAAAGGCTCTGTGTAAACCAAATGAAAGCTATCATTTTCCCGTCAACACAAAGTGGATACATAGGAGACTGCTCTGTTAACATGCAATCTTCAGTGCCAGGCTGTCCTTTTCCCTTTACTGATGAACTGCTTCAACCTGTGTCTCTTATGGAGTTGTCGATGCTGTCATGCTAATATGACACTGATTATCCGTGATCTTACAATTTTCTCCAGGTAACATTGTACTCATTGTGTCCATTGTAGAGGTCTGGGAAACATGGCCTCCGACAAACTTAACATTGATTGGGCCACAGATAAGTCAAACTGCAGAGAGAAATTACCAACAACTGGATCATATCTTTATTGCATAGTATATGGAAAGTAAATGAAAATAAAATGGTGTGGGCATTCTCATTTTGTTTTTAAGTGTGGAAACTAGAAATAAAATGTCTCGAATACTTTTGCAGCATGCACACAACCTAAATCAAAACTGAATTACAGTGTTGTAAATAAATCAGCATGTGTGTATGAATACCACATGAACAGGAAGTCAGCTTACTGCTTAGTTTCCTACAAAAGCTAGGGTACATGGATTTCCAAGTATACTGCTTTCTGTGTTTACTTTTGGTCAAGCTCAAAGATAAGAGCTTTAAACAATTTTATATAATTTTAAGTTTTATGGAAAACAGTAAGAAGCTGGTAACCTGTGCTCCAATTACTATTGTTCTTGTTGTTCACATTACCTAAATCTCTACACCAGAGGCTGTTAATAAAATGTCATCATGACTAATAGTCAAGAATAAAAAAAACCAAACACAGGCTGACAAATACTTTAAAACACACTTATTCATATTCTGTTTCGGGGGGTCATTGAGCTACCTGTGTTCATGCTTAAAGCTGCTTTTTCACAGAGGAAGCATCCAGCCTTTGAAACCCGTAAAACTCCTGGAGAACTAAAATGTTATTATTCATATTGTTCAGTTTCACACTTTCATCAAAGAATATCCTAAACAACAAATTTCATGCATTGTTTAATGATTTCCCTTTGTTATCAGTTGGTCACCTTAATATTTTAAATGCAATATTCTCTTTTTCTTGCAACACAATAAGGGAATAGTTATTGCCACTACGCCAGCATCTTGCTTTTTACTGACAGCCATACAGTATCTGTGAGGCTGTATAACTTGCAGAATTACATGAGAACCTTTTCTGATGGTACCACACTGGTAAAGATCTGATATCTCATAGCATTTTATCTTCCTCATGCAAGTTTCAAAGTGTCTCTAAAACAAAAGGAGCCTATGATGTCTGAAATGTTTTAGTGTTTGTCTTTGTAACTGTCATGACTTGCATATTATTCATGTTTAAATTTTATTAATTTTATCTTTGTAAATAATATTAAAAAGAGTGTCTGTTATGAATTAACAAATCATAGGTTTAGTTCAGACAGGCAACTTTTGCAGAGCTCAAAATCCCAGCACATCAGCCTGTAGCAGATATTAAAGCCAGCCACATTAACAGCTAAGCTGATTCACATTGGTAAATTCCATACAAGGTGCCTTATTTAAGCTGCTATAGCCTGCCTGCCCTTGCTGCTTCCTCTGTAAGCAGCTTGTAACCTGCCGCCACCCTAGTTCCTCCTTTTAGACTGTGTTTGATTAATCATATAATTAATGCTTGCTCTGTTCTGTACACTGGGGAGGTCTTTGCTGCTGCTGTCTGCCTCGGGCTTTCCATGTATGCACATCGATGGGCAGGGAGATGCTGAAACAGAGCCATACCACGCAAATATCAGTTTCTTTGATGAAAGTTGTCCTGACTGAACCGTAATTAGCTACCAAGACTGCACAGGTATGGTCAGGTCAGACTTTTAAATGTACCTGAAAGACAGCAGTCGCTTGGTTAACACTGTAATCTTGAAGATCACTTCTCAGAAATTGCCTCTCTGCATAGAAATGGCCTGAAGTCTAATTTGATTTGGTTAATTAGGAATTGACAATTAATAAACAGGATCTAATGCATACTTGTGGTCGCAAAAGGCTAGTAATGTATGATGCAATGTATGTAATGGAGCACTGTTTTGCAGTTTTGTTGGGAGGTGTTGCAAAACAGGTTTCCCTCTTGCAGCATTGCCATGTCTGTTTGCATAGTTCAAAGAAATGCTAAAAATGGTGGGGAAAGGAGTTTGTTTACATGTTGATTGGTGGGAGCTTGATTCCCAAACAGAGATACTTCTGGTAGACAGAAATCTCAGCACTATACACAAAGTGCCTCAATTTAATAATCCATTAATACCTTGCATCAAATGGGAACACATTACAAAGGTGGCATTATGCTCATTTAAGTTAAAAAACAAACATATTTTTTGTCATTGCTGCAGCTCCTCTTTTCACACTGTGTGTTGAAGGCTTTGTTTTAGCTATGGAGTGATGCATCTTGCCTCTACATGATCTTTGTTGGGAGATGAATATGCGCAGTTCCTAGTTAAGGACTACTAGCGAATCAGAAGCAGAGAGGGGTGGGTCGGTAACATGGCTGCGGTTCAGCTGTACATGTTGCCCTTACCAGCTCAGCAACATGGACTGAAGCAAGAGAAGCTAGTGCTTGGAAGGGAGAGGAGAGGTGTGTGATGCAGAGTGTTTTTAAACTGGTGTTTTTGAGGGCGTGTCGGACTAGCTACTTGGAAAGCATTATGACGTGCTTGCTTTCATCCACGTGTCGTCACAGGGATGAAAAATGAAATAGCTAGACTACAAACAAGCTGTTTTCACGCAGTTCAGAGAAGTGTTTTCTGTGGGAGATGGGAACTCCCTTTGGGCTGGACTTTTCACTTTGCAAACCTATGACATGCACAAAAAAGATATAAAACTCAATAAAAAGGACAGGGAAAAAGCCAAACAGCATAATTCGACCTCTTTAATAGGGAGATATCTTCTATCTTTTTGTTCACATTGTACTGTATTGCAAGTATAAAGGCTACACTTAAGGTAAAACTATTAGCATGATTACTACTTTAATTGTTTGACTCACATCAACTTACATTAACTTACAATAAAGAAAAGTACACATAATGTGAAAATGAATTAACATTCAAACCTACATGTGTGCAGCAAATTCTATAGAAATCTTTCTGTGGAGCTGCTCAGTTAAAGGGGCTATATTTAGGTTTTTCAATGAAATTAATCAAATTTTCATTGCCTTATTTTCAATTGGCTCAAAACTCACTTAGAAATGAAGCGCATGCCTGTTGTCTCTGTTACTTGCATCAGACACTATTCTCCCTTAATGTGGGGACACCGGTCAGATTCAGCTCTGTGCGCACTCCTGAGCCTCTCTCGTACTACAGCGACAACACGGCAGCGCCATGCAGTCTACTAACACCATAAAACAACCGTCTCACAGCAAAACGCAGACTCCATGTAAGGATACAAAATAACAATAAAGGTTAATGTACTGGGGCGGCATGGTGGTGTAGTAGTTAGCACTGTCTCCCCCGTGTCCGCGTGGGTTCTCTCCGTCTATGTGTGGCCCTGTGATGGACTGGCAACCTGTCCAGGGTGTACCCCGCTTTTGGCCCAATGTCAGCTGGGATAGGCTCCAACCCCCCCGCGATCCTGTACGCAGGGTAAGCGGTTGACAATGGATGGATGGATGGTTAATGTGCTGAAGCCCATCAGACCAAACAGATTAAGATGATGTCGAGTAAGAACAAAGTGACAATTAGTAAAGCTGCAGAAAGACAGAGAAAGTCACGTTAGTTCGCCGGCTAACGCAGAGCAGTGGCTAATGTTATCCAGTGCAAAGTTATATCGCTTTCCACATTACTTCACATTACTTCACAGCTACTATCCTCCCTACCATATTAGTTCAACCTGCAGCTGATAAAACTATTATTGTAACGTTGCAGTAGGGGTTTACCTGAGGTTCCAGAATATTCTGTTTAGCTGTCTCCCTGCCTCTCTATAGCCGCTGTCACTCTGCCCTTCTTCCTGGAGGACTGTGCCGACATGCGGCTCGCTGTGCTGAATGAAAGGTATGTAGTTGGTGTTGATCTGCCTAACAGAGCCTGAACATCTCTGAGTGAAAAGCTACAGCCTGCATGCTGGTATTTGTGTTTATTGCAGGTTTTCTGTATCAAAGTGGTTGTGTTTCAGATTATGCTTGCTCATGAGTTTAAGCGAGCACGCATATGAGCACACACCTGGTTGCAATCTTAAAACCGTACTGCTAGTGGCCACTGAAAACTACATAATGCCCCTTTAAAAAGGCACTAGGGCACAAGATAGGATCCATAGTGTCACATGTTGTCAGGGTACCGAGAGTTTGGTGCAGCATGCCTACCTGACATTAAAGGTAGCCAAAGAATGAACCCTTAGTCAGATGTTCCAGAGAACGTTCATGCTCTTTAGCAGTAACTGGCTTATGTAAGTAACCCTGTAGGCATAATGACTATAACGACTGGAGGATATAATGGTTTTAACATGGTTTCTGCAGAAGAGCTTGTGCCATGGGTCCTTCTCACTGTCTTATGTTCAAAAGCACTTTCTATAATGAAGCTACAAAAATAGGCTAACTTTCAAAGGTAGTTAACCAGGGCTAGATAATGTCTCTCTTTTTATAATCTAGTCAGTGATCTCATCTTGATGACATAGTATATGATGTGACAGATAAAAAGATGAATACCAGCTGCAGTGATCAGTCAATTGTAAAGTAAATCACTGTGAAG
The DNA here is from genome assembly GCA_024633595.2 of Lepomis macrochirus. NCBI lineage: Eukaryota > Metazoa > Chordata > Actinopteri > Centrarchiformes > Centrarchidae > Lepomis > Lepomis macrochirus. Next base: position 9,248,042 of record JALXJV020000009.1, read on the forward strand.
GATGTGAGTTTAAGGACATAAGTAATGGAAATCTTTGCATCGGGGTGTGAACTGCTTTGTCTCCAGGCCCATTGGTAAGGATCAGACTCTTCTCTGGAGAATCCCAGGCTACCGTCCAGTTAAAATGAGGCCAGACCAGAGAGAGGTCTCTCTGCTCATGCTTGGATTACTCATAAACCCCTCATACCTGCAGCTTGCACGGAAGTCTCCGCTCCTTGTTCCCTTAGCAGAGGGCCAGGCTTCAGGGATGCTTCATCCTCAGCTTACCACAATCCTTTCTCCAAACACTCCAGAGAGACTCCCCCCCCACCTCTGATCGTCTTGTCTCTTACGAGTTCTGTTTTTTCCCTGCTCTCTCTTCAAGGTCTTGCCAGGCTACTTGCGTGACTAGAGGGAGTGGAAAAAAAGCTTTCAAAACCCATTGGCACGCGAGCCCCAAATCTATTTTTGGAGAGTGTTCTTTTTTTCTTTGAAAACAAAAAAGCCACAGGGAGAAATAGGCAATCCTGGGGTGAAGGGGGTCTGTTTCTCATTTGGCCAGGCCTGGCTCCTGTCCTGCCCCGCCAGCGTCAGAACCACAGCACTATGGGGAAAGAGGGTGGGTCAGACTAGGGAGGAGAAGTGTTTTTCCTGCAAAACCACGGCCAAAACTACGGACCCTCATCTTAGACCTTGTCACTTAGCAACCAGCCCAACCTGCTTCCCATTACTAGGCCATCTGCTAGTGTTTCAGGCTTTACTTTGTTTTGATTTGTTTCGCCCCTTTTTAACTTTTGTCTTAAATTTGCCATGATTAAATTACTGCATTTAAATTCATCCTTCATTGTTAATTTATTTTCATCAGGCATTGTTTGGTTGGCCTGCTGCAGAAGCATTTACTGCAATGCAGCCCAAGGCTTACTTCGATTCTGCTTTGGTGATTTGGTGCAGCTATTGTGTAGAGCGGTTTGTGAAGGAGACAGAAAATGAGATAGGAATTCAACAAATTATGTATGAGGCATTTGTTGTTTGTAGATCAATACATAATTACAATATAGTGTTACAACGACTTTGTGTGCATTTTACTGGAGTCAGTAGTTGAAATGACAATTTCTGAGATTTCTTTGAAACAATTGTTGTGACTACAAAACAATGACATTGGATGGCAACAAAATTACCAGGTGAACGCTGAATGCCCTGTTAAAAAAAAAACACCCCTTGATTTATTTGACAGCAACACAATTAACATAAGTTTAGCATTATTTTACATTTGATTGTTGAGGATGTTTGTTTATGCCAAGTTAAGTTTTCCTTTGTTCTTTTGAGAAGAGGCTACATAATGACATGGGATCTTGTCTGAAAAATACTGTAATAAATTGAAATGATGATTATGTAACTGTTTAAAGACTTTTATGTAGGCCTATTAAGGTTGACAACTAATCTGAGTTTATAATGACAACAATTGTAATTACGCCAATTTGGGCAAGAGATGCTGCAGTCTGTCAGCCTGATGGGCCAACACATTATGGCATGAATGAAAATGGAGAGCTTTGTGGTTATAGAGTATAATGACTCACAGCAGTGTGCTGCTGCGCTGATGACGAAGTGTTTCCCATCACTGATTCTGTGATGGGAAATTTCTTGTAGAGACTTAGGAAAACCACTGTGCCCTCAGCCGATTCTGTCAAAACAAAAGCCTCTTTTCCTATTTCAATATAGTGTACAGTATATGGCTAAATTTCAGTATCAATTTAGACTACTGAATCCTAGACTCCTTGTTATCCACTTGAAAAGTATTAAATGCAAAAGTGTCATTGCTGTTGCATATCTTTAAAAGACATTTGCACCATGCATAGTGCAACTACACACTCCCAAACCAAAGAAAGTGATTCAACCCCTCATGCAAGCCAAACCTGCAATTTTCTAAATACTGTTCCACCTGACCCCACTCCTAAACACACAACATTGGCTATGCATGGTCATGCTCCAGTCAGGAGGAAGAAACTTATTGATGTTTGTATAGTTTTAAGTTGTTTTAAGTTGACATTTTTTTCTAGCACCACTTTCAAGTTAAACTTTGGTTTAAACAGGTACTGCTTAAAAACTGCAGTCTTTTGAGTGTTTTCTTGTATATAGGTTAATAAGCCACTCTATCACATTTCTACCACCTTGTTTGACAGAAAGTGTCATTTTAACTGAACAATATATGGGTGAGGGCATCGATCAAATATCTGCTGAGGAAAAAAATCTAATTTGATTTAACTGACAAGGGAGTACTTGACTGTCACAATTGGATCACTACTACAAAAAGAGATAAATACCCTATGACATATCATCTCTATGACCTTTTAAAAAATCATTGGGTTTGTTATTGGACCTAAGAGATTAAGTTTTGGTAAGATTTCTGTAAGACATAAGATTAGAATAGATTATTTTAGTTTCAACTGTATTGTCATTGTGCAGAAAACAGGCCAATGAAATGCACTAACTGTGCTAAAGGATATTTACCGATAAGTACAAGTTATTACTGTGCAAGAATAGTCACTGTCCAAAAGTATCAGACCAAATATTAACCATATGTTCATAGTTATTTCATCAAGTCTTTAACCTCACAACATTGCATAAGGTTCTAAAATAAATATTTTTATTGTCCCATTTTTTTAACTTGAGAAGTTACCATGTTGACCAAAACTTTTAGTGGGAGTGGGGATTATTTTCTTTAATTTGATATTTCTGAGAATCTGGTTCAGTGTTGGGCAAAACCACTGGAGTCAGATTGATTGACTGAATGCAAACAGATTCCAACTCCATTCTTCTTACACTCACAGACATGTGGGGAGAAACACTGTTTAGTACATCTCTGCTACAAGAACAGCCAGAGAAAAACACTGAGTATGTTAAACTCTCAAAGGTTTTCCCATATAATGATCAGCCAACTTGCATCCCTTATAGCACATACAGTGTGGAGGGAGAAAGATTAAGGTATCCAGAGGAAAAGTGGCCTCATAGTGCCACATAAACATACTTTCTAGACAGATTTTGTCTGGTAAACCAACACTGAAGTCTAACCATTGTAACGGAGGAACTCAGCACTCAACACCTGCTTTAACAGATACCTCTACCTTCCAGTACTATCCATTAAAGGTACATAAATCTACAACTATGAAAACATGTGCTGACAGGCATAAGTAAGAAGACCAGAAGAAGGCATGAATCATTTTCATTTCTCTTCTTATTAAACTATCATATATTAAACTGTGCCTGTTTAACTTTGGAAAGTATTAGAAATACTGTGCCAATACACTATGATTTCAGCTTTATGCAGTCTTGACAAAAAAAGAAATGTCAGCTGAAATCTTGGCAAGCAAGTTAGCTTACTAATTATAAAGACTATGGTAATCATTACTCAGTGAGTGAGTGAGTGAGTGAGTGAGTGAGTGAGTATCATCACAATCCTGACCATGTGGGCTACATGTATGTGAACTATGTATATGAAATTATGTATCAGTTCAGGGTGCGAAATGTGAAAAATACTTTGAACTCATAAGATAGTTAAAGCTGGTAATACACAAGAAGACATTTAAAGTCCTTCCCAACTATAATTTATGTCATTCATTTCAGAACCAATTCTTCAGATTACATCTGTAGTCAAGCATACTGCAATCAGATTTCTATTGTTAACTAGCTAAAACCCTGTCATGTTCAGATTTGTTTGACATGATCATGACGGCTCTGACTGTTATTTCAGAGACCAGTGCAAACTTCCCACAATCTCAGTCTTTAAATCTTTGTTGACAGATTTGTACACTTGTGACTGATAACAGGAACTATAGACAATAACAACAAATATAAATGGGTTGGTGCCAGAAAATAGGTTAATAAAGCTTATAAGTCTATTTTACAAGTTCACATCTGGCTCCACTGGCAAACGCAATAATTTAAGGCCCAACACCGAATTAAGAACATAAATAAATTTCTTACACCTGATGCTAATTAACCTCCTGACATGAAAATACACTGAGGCAAAGGGACTTCTAGGCAATTTGGATTTAAATTTGACTAGCAGACAGATAAACATATTTCATGTTCTTTGCTTAGACCTATTGCCTTTTAGGGCCTGGCTTATAATAATTGTATTACTGCTCTGTGTTGATGGCATGGAGCACAGAAAAGCACGGGTGTGTTTTCTTTGACCAGGAGGGATTCCTGCGCAGCCTTGATGTTTGAACAGCGGACTGACAAACTTATCAGGCACTACACACTTTCTCTCATTTGCATATGATATCCTACTTGGCTGTGGTAATCAGGTGGGGTACAATAATACCGTTGCAGCCAAAGGGGCAGCAACAATTTATGATGATCCTTGATGATGTTTGTATTAAATATACACTCTACCGCTTTGAGGATTTATTGTGGTACACACGATGAATCGAGAACATATAGCAGTGCTTAGCTTTCAAGTGTGTTTGTTTCAAAGGCTCACTACCCTCAAAGCTCATTGAGGAGTGGTGAGATTGCTAACACTGAGTAGGGATGTTAGCACAAAGGTGCACAGTCACAGAAGAGTTGTGTGCCTTCCTCAGCTAAAGCTCTTAAATTTCCCTTATTGACAATGACATTTTTATTCAGTACACAACAGAAATGCAGCTCAAGTATTTATGCTAACAAAAATGTACTTTCTACATTTAAACTTTAACATAAAACTGCACATTGACTGCAGGAACCTTTCTCAGCTGAGAAATAGATACAATCCTTTGACAGTTGTTTCTTTATCCTCCTGGTCCTGAGAAACAGCTTTGTTGTTTTTTATTCTAGAACTGAGCTACACCTGGGATGTGTGAAGGCAAATAACTGCAATTAACACACTTTATTCCAAACCCTAAGGACCAGCACTGAAAACCACTGCCCAAAACAGAGTAGTGTGGATAGGGCCTAAGAGCTCCCTCACAAAACTTTATTCTACTCAAATTCTTATGTTTACTACAATACAAAATATAGTATAAAATGGGTCTACAAAGATAAACAAATTGTTTATCTATGTGGCCTGTTCATTAGCTTTTAATGCCACAGATAATGGAGTTGAAAATTTCACATAGATTTAATTGTTTCCTTGCAACGAGCCAAATGTGTCACATGATTAATTGGATTTTTCACGTGTCGTTTTTGGCTGCATGCTTCCAGTTCATTTCCTCGTTTCTGTCATGATTAACAAACGTTAATAGAACGTTTTCAAGGCCGACATTTTGGCATGTTATAGCAGGCTCAGGTGTAATTGATAACATTATAATGGACTGCATTCCATTTAGGTGAGCTAGTTCCAGGGTCCTGGTGTTCTGCATGCTGGCTCACTGGCCTGGCTTAAGGACACTTTATAGAACTGAGCCGTCATTAACTAAATTTGTTTCACCTGTGCTTTGCCTGCCATGACAAGTAGAAATATCTGCTGTGATAAAATGTCTATGGCAATAGAACGTAATTAAGAACTTAGATTCAGTTGATTGATCACTTTCTGTAGTGCCTAAAAGGAGGTAATATAGCTGCTAGGTGAATTGTTTTTGACATTGGAAAATGAAGATGTGTCTTTCATGATGTTTTAAAAGAAAACCGGTTTGAGTCTCCTGCAGCATTTTACTTCTTAATTTTGTGCTAAGTTGTGGAAAAGCTCATGCCGCGTTCCAGACAGCTCCGAACTGGGAAATGTCCAAGTTGAAATATCCAACTTTCAACCTCACAGTGTTCCAGGTGCATGGTGGTGCCTGACGCCAAAAGTGAATGAAATACATGGCTGACCGTGACAAACTATGGGCCCTTCTCAATCTGTGTTCTTTTGTCAAGTGTACACCCCGTTGCATCCTCAGCAATGCCTTCTGCCGTTTTAATGAAAACAATAGACTGAAGTGGTAATCCTCAAAAGTCAGTAAATGTTGTAGATTATACTTCCTAATGTTATCAAATGTTTTGGCATTTTTAACATTTTACTCTTAACTCTTGGGAAGAGAAGATGACTTTCAGAGATTCATTACTGTAATCACCTACCTAATAACATCGGCAAAACATTTCTATATCAATTTACATGCAGAACAGGCTTTTTTATATGGTAGCATGAATAATTTAAATTTAAATACATGGTAATATACTTTATGCTGCTTTTTAGTTTGTGAAGTATTTGTGCTTCCGTGGGAACTGCCATTGTTGTGTGATGTCATTTGCTGCTAGTGGGGAACTCCGAGTTTCAGGATAGTTTTTCTAGTGGGGTCCGAGTTGCCTGGAACACAGCATCAGTGTTAGTTTTGTCACCATGTGGGAACAGGGTTTTTATGATCATCATGATACTAGTTATTTGGTGGTCTTACAAATGGGTCTGGAAGCCACACTTGTAAAATCTTCTAAAATTAGTAGCTGAATAATTAAACATCACTAAAACAATAAAAAGGCATGGTACAGTATATGGTGTACAACATACATAGAATAAAATATTCAATTATGATTTAGAGATGATCTATAAATAAACTTTGCCACTGGACAGAAAAGCTCAAATTCGTACATTACATTACATTACAGATCTACAACTGACAATACAAATACAAATACAGATCTACAACTGACAATACATACTAGTAAGAGTAGCAATAAATATTAGTAAGATCTCATAGTACATATCATACATGAGCAAGTCTGAAAGCAAGTAAGGTCTTTTCTGTCTAAATTAGCTTATATTTACTGCTAAAACTTTTTTAAAATCTCATCTTACCAAATATGCATTTGTACACTCAGCTTGTGGTTGGGCCATAAGCTATGCTATTTTTTTCTGATAGCTGTTTACATGTGGGTCTCACAGAGTGAAAGAGCCTCTCCAGTTTCCAATGTACAATCATGTCCCACATGCTTTGTGCACTTCATTTGTTCATTAGTGGCCTGCTGACTTTTAAGGTCAAAGCATACTATGCTTGAGTGATTAATGGAGAACCACTAAAAACATAACCTTGCTTTTACATGAAAAATATGTCAAATAGAATCTAATTTAAATGCCAGCAATTGTAAGTGTGTGTATGTGTTTTAAGTGAATGAATGTTGAGAAAACAGACTAAAGGCACAGCTGAAACACTTGTAGTATGAACATGGGGCATGTTTTTTGTTAAATTTTATGTTGGAGTACCCCTCAACAGGTGCTTTGACTTATTTTAGCTGATTAGAACTAATTTTGTGTGTGTGTGTGTGTGTGTGTGATAACTCTTTCTCTCTGGTAAATTTTGTTGCACCATTTAGTGCAGGACAACTCACATCTTTGTTCGATACTTCATTCGATAAGTTGACCGAAGGTTAATATGTAATGTATTAGAAGTTTGGTAAACAAGTGAAACTTGTAAGTTATATAAGTTATGTAATTTGGTGCATAACTCCACTCCACTCCAATTTTATCTTTAGCAGAGGTCTAATTGGCCAAAATGTGACCTGTATTGACATGCATATCCTTAACTACAGTAAAAAAAAAAAAAAAGCTTTACATTTTGTAATACTACTTAATTTGAAAGAATTATTTACATGAAGTCTGAAATTCAAATCTTACACATACCGTAACAACATACACCACAGGACATGTAATGTGTCTCAGCTTGTGTTTTTCTTTGTTTTTCAGTAGAAGCAGCTGCATATGTGTAAAATATGGCAAAAAAATACACTGTTGTGTCTGGCTTCTTTAGTGCCATTCTTTATCTCTGCCCGCGTTTGTCCAGTTGAGTAGGAGGACTTCTGTCATAAATCAACGCTCTACCCAACGACAGTGTGGTGAGAGTGGTGGGAGCCAAGTAGTTTGAGCTGCACTTCTCCAGCTGGGCGTCTGGAACAAGCCCAGCTACTGAGAGAGTTCTGAACAAGAGCTGTCTACTTCAAGTGGAAAGTATTTTAGACTACAGTCCCATCTGCTTTCCCTTTGATTCTCCATCTAAATAGATACTGTCCACAGTGTGTGGGCGATTATGTCTTTTACACTGCAATTTACTTCAAAAATATTGATGTTATGGAGATTTTCTCTCATCATCATAAGCTGTTCACTACATAGGGGCTGCTTGGATCTTGGACTTACACACTCAGCATCTCATAAAAGTTATCGCTCATAATTACAAAACTTTAACTGCTCATAGGAAACTAGCTTGAAACATTAAACTCAGACAAGAATGGAATTGATATCCTTAGAAATTTCATGCTTGTTCCTTTGAGTCCCATACATAAAAACAGACTGTAGAGTTACCAGAAAAATAAGCTGTATGAGCACAGAATTTTAATCTTACACACAATGCCTATGCATATAGAAAAACTGTTTAATTTGTGTTTGAAGGTGTGTCTACTCGTGCGCTATGGTGGCTGTCATCATTAAAGCTCACAGCAACTATCTCTTCAACAGATAATTTACATTCATTACTAACAGTTTTTAGAGTAAGGCAGTAAAATCTAACATTATTTATTAAATAAAAGTAAAGTAATGTAGATGTAAGAAATTAAATCTGCTGCAAATAGTTATTGGGAAATGTTGGTTAAAGCTAAATTGCAAAGTAAGTGTAATACCACTTTATTCCATGGGCCATTCCTTTCTCTTCCATGTTTTTCTATGGGCCGAGGCATTCTGCTTTACCTACACCAATGTGTGCTCAACAGAGTCATGTCATCACAGCCAACACTTGGCTCAAGTGCTATATCATCAGTCACCAATTTGGATCAAGTATTTGTGATCATATGCAAGCAACGAGAGAAGGACACATTTAAAATAATGTCTCAATCAAAACTGATTGAATGCATACTCCATGCTGTTGTTTATTCCACCACCAAGTAGAAATGCATCACTCTTATTAGGCCAGTGGCTAGAAACCCCTCACGTGTGATCAAGGTGAGTGAGGTATCTCACGCCTTTTATCGCACTATGTAAAATGATAATTGAAAAGACAGTGGAGTTGTGCTACTGCGGCTCGTACCTAATGGAAAGTGATAGAGCCCATACACTTTGTAGGTGTAATAGTCACATTATCGATTATTTGACTATCTGTATAAAATGTAACTATAACTAACTATGAGAATATATTGCCAAACGCTGCTGTGTATGTTACTGAAAGTGGAATGTCACTCTACTCTACTCCTGAATGCCCCAAAATTAAAGATGTGACTGTACAGATTACACAAAATTAGTTTGTGAATGAAGCAGACACATTTTCCATGCTTAAATTACATTTTCAAACCACCAGCAGCACTTTTACAGGTGACTTGTAGGGTTTCATATTGCACAGTGACTGCTACCTTTAAGGGTGGGTCAGGTTTGATTATCATGATGTCTATTTGGCAAAACTAGAAAGGAGTCCAATGTATTGATACAGTTCCACCCAAGATCCAGATGCCGCAAGCTACAGATCAAAAGCATATGGAGGCAAAATAAAATAGTGTAATGTTCTTCTTGTTAAATATAAAACAGATATAAAGATTTGATGATGGCAGACTTATAAATATCTCTATAGTCAAGATCTCGTTCAAGCTGCTAATTACTGTACAGGCCGTTACTGTAGTCTGCACAGTCAGCTAGTTCTCGCTATCGTGAGATCAATGTTAGATTGGTCATGATGCTGTAGACTAAAATGCTATTAAATAATATTTATTACAACACTTATTAATTGACTATTTTTTTCAATATCTACCCCATATGCTGGTTGGGTTGCTTTCCTTTTCTTTGCAGAGCAAGCTTTCCTTCCCAGTCGGCATAGGAGTATGATGGCTTCAGGAATTCCACCATTGCGTGAACATGGTTTTGCAGGGTACTCTTCTTTTGTTTTTCTCTCTTTAAACAGCCTGCCATTGTAACAGGTTAACTATTAAATTTTGTTAGGAAAAAATACTGCAGAATAAGATCTGTAATTCAATTTGGAATTGTAATGGAATTCAATTTCACAACTTTTAACACTGGTCTGACTGTTGAACAAGGGAATGAAATACAGTCATTTCTGTTAAATTGAAACCATGACTCCTGTTGCTTTAAAAAGTGGACCAGATTGAAGAACAAATCATGTGAAAAGGTAAATCTACAGCAGGTGCAATGTGTGTGAAGTATTCTCTTAGTCTGATCAGGGATTTGGGATTTTCAAAGTTAGAGTTGAACTTCCTGAAGTTGTTAAGACTGTGTTGTTGAGAAAGTGGTGCCCTGATTTGCAAGTCTGGTTTAAAACTTCAAAGAATATCCTTTAGTATTCACAGAGTGGGGGGTGAATTATGATTCTCCCCTTAAAGCCCATGGAAGGAAACCTAATAGGCTCATTCTTCCCTTTGCAGGGTTTTGATCGTTTCCAGGGGTTAGCAACCTCTTTTTGACACCAATACCATATACAGTATTGCCATGACAGAAAAATGTTATTGAATCTGAATAAACCACATAGCTCCTAATGCTTACAAAGAGCATCATAACACACCATAGAGACATTTTCTATTTAAAACATCCACAGTTCACAAACCCACATTGTCAGTCACATGCTGAATGGTGCATCACTCAAGGATACCACAAGAAGAGACGAGGTGACAGTGTTCTTTGTGTCCAAGTTTGACCTATATAAAATTTTAAGTTAAAGTGAATTTTTTTTGGAAAGATGTTTTTATCAGTTATAGTTTAATTAAAAACATGCTTCCACATTTTAAATTCACAGCAGCAGTACATTCACCTAATGCCTTTACACCCATGCCAATGGCAGTAGAGCTGTCATGCAAGGCACTGGCCTGCTCAGTTTAGCAGGATCAAACTATCAAGCCTATGATTAAGCAGTCCCACAAAGAAGTGGCTTTTAGTCAGAAGTACAAATGGTATTCATGGGGACCATAATGCACACAAAGTACTTTTCTATCTATTATTTCTTAATGCAGGAGGCTAATGTAAAAATATTGAATATGGTGGCTTTCTGCACTTATTGCACTAGTACCAGTGACCATAGTGTCTAGCAGTAGGTTCTTTCTGAATCTATCAAACTTCAGATTCCTAATTTCAAACACATTTACATATCACTTTGAACACTGCAAGATACCAGTCAGGATGTACTGTACTTCATAAAATGTGTAGAAGCCTGGCAAAAGTTGGACTTTAGCTGTGCATGCAGTGCAGACAGGGTCTGTAGTTGAGCCATTAACTAACACAAGCACATCTGGGAAGCAGCCTGTACCTTAATGAGTGTGTGTAGGGCTTTTTTGAGAGGGTACCATGTAGAAGGGTCTCAGAGATCTGAGCTGATGGTGACAGAGGGTGAAAACAGATCTTAATTAACATACGCTGCTGCAGCGCCACCAGAAACTTTGGGCCCCATGACCTTTATTAGAGTTATGCAAATGTTATAATGGGACAGTTAGGTCCTAGAGATGTGGTGACAACACCTGTGCAGAGGGGGCCCAGTTCGATTTTTGTGAACTCGGAGAAAAAATATTGTAGCCTACCCCGACTTCACGAGGAGCAGCTGAATGACGTCACAAAACAATGTCAGCGCCCATGGAAGCACACTTTGTAAATGGCAAACCATCAACTAAAAGGCAATAAAACGTATATTTGCATGTATTTAAATTAAAATAATACCTACGTTCATATAGTAAAACCTGTTCTGCATGCACATTGATGTAGAAATATGTTCTGCACATTAGGTTGCTGGTTACAGTAAAGAATCTCATAAAGTCATCTTTTCTGCATAAAAGTTAGGCTATTGTTAAAAATTCCAAAACATTATGAAGTGCAACCTACAACAATGACTGACTTGAGGGCTACCAACTTATACAGCCAGAGGGGCACAAAGAACTAGTAATGTGTGGGCTATTTATGTCAGTTGTTGTAGTTAAACTGCCATCCTTTTAATTAACACCTAAAGCACTGCTGAGGGTGCAACTGTGTGCACACTTTGTCACGATCAGCCATGACTTTCGTTCACTTTCTGCGTCATGAACCACCATGCACCTGGAATGCTTTGATGTCGGAAGTCGGAAGTTTCAACTGGGAAATATCCCAGTTACGACCAGTCTCGAACGCGCCATAAATCCAGCATGCATCACCTTAAGTCAGCGCTGCGCAGCACCCGCATTAAGTCAAACGCACCTATTATTTTTTAATAATGCAGGTTAAAATACGGGAGATTTATGGGAAAATACTAATACGGGAGGACGGCGGGAAAGAAGGTTAAAATACGGGACTTTCCAGGCCAAAACGGTCGGGATACTTGACAGGTATGAATAATTTGTGTTTGAATTTCTGTCATTAACAAATATGTAATTTTCTTTTTGTTAAAAAGAGCAAGAGAGATAGATAAATCCCCACAGACTCCCTGGAATTATGCTGACGTCATTAACACAGTGTTGATCACCTTCTTTACTGGGACAGGGAGGCTACAGTTATGGGGACACTGGGGTGCAGCTGACTCATCTGTTGTTAGTCTGCTAAAAGGGACAGGGACAATGAGTTAATATGAATATCTTACTAAATGTTTCCCTGCACAGATTAAATGTTGATGAAATGTAAGCTAACACTAGTCTGTAGCTAGCTAGCTTATTTCACAGTGGACATTAAGCCAACACGTTAACACCACTCACAGACTAAAGGCTGCATGGCCACCTTTTTTGGTGAAAAACTGTGTTACAGATTGACATCCTTTCCTTTGTCTGTCCTCTCTCTCTTTTCTGTCTTTCCTTTTTTGACACTTGTTTCAGTAGGCAATATTGTGTTTCACTGTGTTTCTGGCGCATCTACTGACTGTAAACACCATCCCTGATGCTAAGGCAGGACCAAACCATTTCATGCAGAGACAGGGGGGGTGGTTGGTCAATATGGATGTTTACTTTTTGGTCAATGGGGATATTTAACTTCTATTGCTAAAAACAAAGAGATCATTTACCCTTTAATGTCCTCTCAACCATTTGGAAGACCACATTTTAAGTCACTGTATCTCATTGAAAAATGTACTGAACTTAATTCAACCTGTTTAAGCCATCTCTGCCATTCGGCGTAGGTATGCTGTGCTAAAAAATCCACTAATTGTCACTGTTTCTTTAAGCAGCATACCTTTTCAGATACCCTCCTAACAGGAAGTTAAAATCATCAAAATCACTGCAGACAAGAAGAGTCTTTTTGGTAGAAATTTCAAAGGTCAGCATATTTTTTTTGACATATTATATATATATATAAAGGTTTCCTAAGATAATGGAATACAAATTTACTAGCTAACGTAATACAAATTGACTGCTTGCTATGAAATTGAAAACTTCTGAACATTCATTATTGTTAGCATGATATATATATAATGTGTTTCCATTATCTATATGCTGATTTAATTTCATAAATATGTCTTTATAATGGTGAAATCATGCTATACCAAAATAATAATAATAAAAATATAATAAATTTACAGTTTTTATGGAATAAAAAACAAATAAATATCTTGAAAACCAAATAAATATCTACACAAAATAGACATGTGTTGGTATTAACATTACTAGCATTGTAAGAGTACATTAAAACTTACAGTTTATGGTTTCACAAATAACAGACAGATACTAAAATATTTTATGGTGCAAGGCCACATAATTTTCCAGCCCTTATACCAGAAAAGACTCTGCCATTAGTCTGGGTGATGATGATAACAACCAAATAGAGCCTTCTGATCATCAACATATCAGAACATACCAATCTGTACTCTGCGCAGAAATTGGGGGATCCGATCAAAACTAGCCCTGTAGAGATTGACTATTTCCTGGCATTTCTACCTGTCATAGGTGTTTTCAACTTCCCAGCCATGGATGACTACCGCCAGTCACTCAAGACGCAAAGAGATTCAATCTGTTACGCCAGATTATTAATTTTACTGATAATCAGCAGGACAAAGACAGTCCAGACCGGTTTCAGAAAGATGGCTCTTCATGGTAAAACTATGCATTTAATACCAACAAACTTTAGAAAACATCATATAAAATGCTAAATAAATCTGTTTTACAGTCAACAGCAGAGAAGACAACTTGAGCACTTCATTCCTTATTGCATATCTAGGGTTTACAGTAGAGTTCATACCAAGCTGTATGCACTACAAAGTAACTTAGATTATTGAACAACAGCCATACACTAAATCAAGTAAATACTGTATTTTGTTGATGAAGTTGCTGTGTAGTGCTGTTTTGTATGAACTCCCCGATAAACCCTGTCTTCACAATTAGAGATGAATTGCTGAAGTTGCCTTCTCTGCTGTTAACTGTCATTTTATATGATGTTTTCTAAAATTTGTTGGTATTAAAATGCATATTTAAATATTACCATGAAGAGCCATCTTAACCGTTTGGTAGAGCAGTATATCAGAAAAACTATTGGGTCTGTTAAAACTCAATGATGATGGCTCATATAAATATAATTTGATATTAGTTTATAATTATTTTTGGGGCCCCTATCAGTCAGGGGCCCTTGGAATTGTCCTAACTTTTCCCCCCTATGGGGCGCCCATGCATTGCTCAGCTCCACATCTGCAGCTTTATCACATCTTGCCTGTTGCTGTGATTTAGAGGGCAAGACACATACAGGTGCTGTTCCACTTACTGCATGCCAGAGGAATCATGTCCCATGTGATTAAGAAAAGAAAGAATAACAGAGGTCAGATATTATATGCACGATTATTTCTGTAATTTGTACTTCTTTTTGTGCTACTTGCTGTGGATTTTTTCGTAATAAATGCAATAAAAGTTGATGCTGATGGCTTTGTTCAATATCATACTGCATACATGTATGATATGAGCATACAATCAGTAATTGAAGACAAAGATAAATTAGACATATTTCATCTTTTAGCATTCAGTTGAATTAAATGTTTTATAAATATATAGCATTTACATTTTGTGCAGTAGCTGTCTCAACAATGGTGGTTAACCAAAGATTTCAAATCCACATAATGTAGATTTGTTAATGTTAATTCAGGTGATAGGACAACTACCTTATTCTTATCCTCTAGAGTCATATTTCTTGTGGTTTATTTCATTTTCTTGTGGTTTATTTCACACACACAACACACACATCATCATCATTTTAAGGACAATTTACAATGGTAACAGGAAGATTATTGTGTGAAAAGGGGAACCCCAAAGAAGCTATTAAAGCTTTTGGGAGGGGCCCAGTATTTACATACAACATATAACATTCAAGACAACTCACACCATAAAAAACAAATGAATATAAATGCAATACACATGCTCTCTGCTCAGGAAGCAGAGCAGGAAGATTCTGGAGAGTCTGAACACAAACACATCTTGGCAGATACCTACATTGGTAGATGAGAGCTGACCTGAAATGCTGAATGCTCTGGATATTGTTTGACCTCATAAATCTCTCGTCAGTGTGAGACAGCTTTTGTAAACAGTACACTTAAACTAGCAAACATGAATGGCTGCAGTGCCCATAGTCGGGGCCAGCTATTTTAGGTATTCTAGCTATTTTGGAGCCCTAGAAGAGATGAGGATTTGGTGACCCTCCCAGCTATGACTCTAACACACTTACTAATGGTAAAACAGGAAATTTTATGCCACACAGATTTTTTTTTTTTAGAAATTGCATGCCATTTTGTAACACATTAATCCAGGAGACATTATTTATTGATGTGATATTTCAATATTTTTCTATCATATTAAATGTGCAACAATGCCACGTGGCTCATGCCAGCCAGCCAGCTAATGTCTAATGTCTAAACAAACAATGAATTCCAGTTGTATAGACATATTTTACAACTTGTAATTATCAATTATAAATATCTAATCAGCCTTCATCGGTATCACCCAGTTAATCATAAAAGAGGACAAAACTCAGACGATTAAACACAAAGGACCAACAATAAATCAAACGAGCTATTACACAAGAGCTTGTTACAACTCAGCAGGTGTAACAAGCAGTAGGCTAGCTAGACTACAGAGATTAAATTATTACCACTGTGACAGCAGAATAACACATCATCAAAGCAGTTTTTTTCTGTGGACAATCACTTTTCGGCACGACACCTGTCTGGTCTGCTGTCCAGTCTCTCTGGCCACGTAAAATCTGATTTCAGTTCTGTTAACATCTTATAATGTCTATGATTAACAAACAGTTGAAACCGGGCATTTCTGGGAACATGTCCAGACGGGGATAGGCCACCAAAACCAGGGACTGTCCCTAGAAAACGGGGACATCCGGTCACCCTATTATAGCACTGCATAGCTATAAGCAATTCTGTAAGTGTAACCTGTTTTTCTCTTATAGAGAACAACCATGTAATGTGCAATGCAATTAATGACAGCTGTAAGTCAACCCCCCAGACTCTCAAACCCAGTGTATTGTTAATTAAATAAATCTGTAAATAAAACAGTAACGTTAAATGATCAACAATAAACCTGTAACCTGTTTTTCACTTACAGAGCACAACCATGTAGCCTAATGTAGGCTACAATGCCTCTACAATTAATCACAGTTTATAAACTATTGTAAATCAACACATCCCCCAGACTCTCAAACCAGTGTAACATTATAACTAAATAAAAATGTAACGTTACATGATCAACAATAAAACCTGTAACCTGTTTTGACCAGCGTTAATAATTAACAGTGATGGCAGTCAGCAGGACAGAAATATGTTAATCGATCACAACAAGTTTGGCAAGCAAACAAAAGTTAATTCATTTTTTCATAACGAATGACAGTAGGAGTTGACCTCCTGTAGGTCGTAGCTAAAGCAAGAAGCAAGCTAACGTGGCCAATACTGAGCTAAACATGTTTACTCACCCAGTGGTGGAAAGTACTTAAGTAGTTTTATTCAGTATCTGTACTTTACTTATGTATTTTTAGTTGTTGCAACTTTTTACTTTCGCTTTGCTACATTTCAAAGCCAAATATCCAACTTTTTACTACGTTACATTCTGCATGAGACCTCGTTACATTGTTATTAGTCGCCTATGCAGTGCACCTGAGTGGAGCAGCACTGAAAAACAATGAATCAACTTCGCCCAGCTTATGTGACACCGGCATACGCATTGATAGAATCAGACCACTCACTAAACCTGTGTGTCTGCTGCTTGACTTTCCACCCCGGGAACACCCGGGGACTAATTGTTAGTCCCACATCCCCTGGATGCCACCGGGATGTAACAGGCACACATGACAATAAAATTGATGCAAAAAATGATACATTTCATCAACTGTTTTGTTGAGAGACCTTCCACTGTTTGCTTGGAACACAACATTTGTACAGTTCAAAAGTACTTCCATGAGCTAGATGTTTGCTCTTCTCTTCTTTGCTCTTCATTGCTTTATTCTTTACTGCTTTGCTCTTCTCTTTGCTCTTCGCTGCTTTGCGCTTGACTGCTTTGCTCTTCATTGCTTTGCACTTCTCTTTGCTCTTCACTGCTTTGCTATTCATTGCTTTGCTTTTCTCTTCTTTGCTCTTCATTGTTTTCCTCTTCACTGCTTTGCTCTTCTTTGCTCTTCATTGCTTTTGCTCTTCATTATTTTGCTCTTTATTTCTTTACTCTTCATTATTTTGCTCTTCTTTAGTCTTCATTGCTTTGCTCTTAATTATTTTGCTCTTCTTTGGTCTTTATTTCTTTGCTCTTCATTATTTTGCTCTACTTTGCTCTTCATTGCTTTGCTCTCCACTGCTTTGCTCTTTGCTCTTCATTGCTTTGCTCTTCATTATTTTACTCTTCTTTGCTCTTCATTGCTTTGCTCTCCACTGCTTTGCTCTTCTTTGCTCTTTATTTCTTTGCTCTTCATTATTTTGCTCTTCTTTGCTCTTCATTGCTTTGCTCTCCACTGCTTTGCTCTTCGTTATTTTGCTCTTCTTTGCTCTTCATTGCTTTGCTCTCCACTGCTTTGCTCTTTATTATTTTGCTCTTCTTTGCTCTTTATTGCTTTGCTCTTCATTATTTTACTCTTCTTTAGTATTCATTGCTTTGCTCGCCACTGCTGTGCTCTTTTTTACTATTCATTGCTTTGCTCTCCACTGCTTTGCTCTTCATTATTTTGCTCTTCATTGCTTTGCTCTTCTGTGATCTTCATTGCTTTGCTCTCCACTGCTTTGCTCTTCTTTGCTCTGCATTCCTTATCTCTTCTCTGTTTTTCTCTTCTTTTCCTTTCCCTGCTCTTTTCTTCTTTGCTCTCCATTTCTTTGCTGTTCTTTTCTTTGCACTTCACTGCTTTGCCTTTCTCTTCTTTCCTCTGCTCTGCTCTTCACTGCTTTGCTCTTCTCTTCTTTGCTCTTCACTCTTCACAAACTACACACAGAATGTGACGGAAACAACAACAAAACTTTAGCAAATACATGACAATCTTACAGGGTTTTAGTGTATACATATCATACTAAATTAAGATGGTCAAAAATGTTTGGAGACAGTGATCACAGCATTAAGAGGTGAAATACACACACAAGTTCAAAAAGGTTCACTGCCATGTTTAGCAAATAACTTTATAAAAGCATTTGGGTGCTGGTTCAATGCCAGAAGAAAGATGCAACCTTTGAGTTTCCACGATAAAATGCTATATAAATGTAATAGATTATTATAAGTATTATTATTACACTTGGTAAGGGCAGTCAAACACACTAACAGACAGTGGATTGCAAGCACATACAGCATTACAAGGCAAATACACACACAAATGTGTGAAAATGCAACCCATAGACTAACTAATGTATGTAGCACTTAGAGTACAATATAGTCCTGATGTCCTCATACGAGTACTTGCTAATTAACAGCATCTTAGCTTGTTACTTTTGGAAAAAAAAGTCAGATCTGTATGTCATGTCAAACAACACATGTTAGTAAGCATAAATGAACAAGTTTCAACCATAAATTTCTTTTAGGATTTTTACCTTTTCCACTTTGCTCTCTGCTCCGGCTGTAGAGGGTGTTTGTTGATATTGACGCCATCTTGTTTTTCCACAAATGAGTGTATTTTGGTTTTGCTACTACTAAATGGCACAGTCAACTGACAACTAAGGAGGAGTATATCTCTCAGTAAAGCAGAATTAAGTATACAATGCAGGGAGCCCAAAATCTAATGTCCTCATATGAGGACACAGGGTCTCAGGAGGTTAAGTCGGACGTGAGTCCCAGTCTCAAACTCAAGTTCCTATCTCTGGAACCGCAAAGTTCTCAATATTCTAATCATGGTTCACTTTCTTTGTTAGACCATTCTTAGTTCATATTATAAAAGGTCCACTCAGCCTCTCTGTTCCCCTGCGCTCCTCAACGGTTCCACTTGGGTTGAAGAGCCTCTATGGTCCCAAATGTGAAAGAAGTTGTCAAAAACAGCAGAAAGGCCTTACAAACTTCATTAATGGAAGAAGTTCATAAGCAACATAACAAAGTTAGTAGTCACCCGCTGGAGGATCCACCGTGAGCATTTTAGCATTTTGCCAGCCCAGCATGCAGCTGTTGGTCATACAACATCTTGGGTGAGTTTGATTGGGTTACTTAGCGTGCTCACTGGGTGGTGTATTGAACCAGTAATTTATTAAGGTAGATGCAACTTTTTTAAACTAGCCTATGCATGTCAGTTGAGTGCAGTGTCTGCAGAGTGTGTCTTTGGACCTGGAGCTCTGCCCTCATCCAGCCACAGACACACCAGCAGCTTCTTCTCTGCTTTAGCCACTGATTTAACACCTTTCATTTTTCCTTGGAGTAACCAGCGCACAAAAGAAGGTGGCTCTCTAGGCGACCACCTATATGGCTTATGCCTTTAGCCATCCATTCCCAAAATAATCGATCAATAAAAGCGAATAGGTGGGTGTGATTAATGTTTTTACCAGCTGTCACACCTTCTTTGGAAAGCCTCTGCCAAGGTGCTGGAAGTGAGACTCCAGCCAATTGTCATACCTATTCCTATTCAAAAGAATAATTGGGATTCCATCTTGGAGGCAGAATGGTGCACTTTTGATCCTCTCAGCTAACTGAATCATCGTGAGAGTCTACTAATCCTGTCTACATGTGTTTTGTGAATTTGGAAAAAGCTTGCAACCAAGTTCCCCAAAGTATCTTGTGTAAAGAACTGCAGGAGTATGAGCTAGACTATTTATCAGAGCTACGATTGTTCTGTGAGCATTTTTTCAAGATCTCTTAACATGAGCATTTAGCAAAGCGATGCTGTATGTCCACTCCTCTTTTTGTAATATATTCAAGGACCAGATATCAACACTAGTAAGCATAGATCCAAGTTGGAATTGTGACATCAAAGTGATGTATGTACTAGAATACTAGAATGCATGTATTGTAATAGTAAAGGATCATGAGCCCTGATTGAGCCGCCAAAAGCTTATAAAGATGTTCTATTTAGGTGAGGATTTAAGAACTGCTCTAAGTGAAGGAACTGAGTGAAGGTCAATATGCCCCCACCAAACCAAAGTGCTATCTCTTAAACACATCCCACACAGCTCCAAGCTGCCCTGTCCGCAGACTCTCTGCGTTACTACTGGAGGGACCAGGGTCTAAATGTAGTTCTGGGGGTCTTCAATTTACCCTCCAAAAATTCCCTACTCAGGGGGTAGTACTTTCTGAAAGTCCCGCTACTTTGGAGGGATGAGGTAGGGATTGCCTTGCAGTGAAATTCTGAATGGGCGAGTAGAGGCTACTGGCTTTGATTGGAAAATGTCCAACGAAGGTTAAAGTCAAGGGCAACTGGACTTGGTTCAAAGATACCGGAAGACTTTTCGTCCCTCATCCAAGGAACTTCTTCAGTTCTGACTGACTGGAAGGGAAACTCAGCTATTTAACCTCAGTGGGGTCGTTTGCCAGGATCGTCGATACTGCTAGTTCGTTAGTGTTCCTGGTTGCTGTAACGACAGTCGTTACAGTCGTTAGGGCTACCCGAGGCCAAGCCTGAACGACCATCGTTGGTATCTTCACCTGAAACCAATAGGTTACGTTTGTTGAGTTTCCTGGGAAGTGATGAAAGGACAGCATTGTAAGTGGGGGGATAAGTGGTGGCGTATATAGTGGTGGCGTAGATGGCTTCCTTGACCCCCTCTTTCAAACCATCCATCTTCTCTGTCTAAGATGTGCACCTGGTGGTCCTCAAACGAGTGTCCTCTATCCTTCAGATGTAAGTAGACTGCAGAGTCTTGACCTGAGGTGTTGGCCCTTCAGTGTTGGGCCATGCGTTTGTGTAGTGGTTGTTTGGTCTCCCCAATATACAGGTCTGTCAATGAAAAATTTCATTGTGATTTTAAGCTACACAAATTGTCTTGACATTGACGTGGAGTGCATTTATATGACGCTTTACTACCTTAGAGGACAAAACTTGTTACAATTTTGCCTACATACATACACATCAATGGACTGAACTTAGAGTTCAGGTCTTGCTCAAGGATAGTGGACTACATGCTCCACAGTATATCTCCTGAGCTACAACCACCCATAGACATGACATGCTGGCTGAGGAGAAGCTGCTCCACACAGCAAAGTCATCAGTAATTCAATTTCCATGTCTAGCCCACATGCTGACATGCTTTAAAAATGACCCAAACATGTTGTTGATTGGAGAAAAAAACATTATTGGGATACTCCATTAGAGCATTGGTCATGTTTTACTTTTTTGCCCAAAATGTTTGTATAAGTTATGTTAACAAAAGTAATTCAAGTTTCAGATATTGTGTTTTTCCAAGGAACACCACATTCAAATCATGGTAATAAGATCTGCCAAAATAGAAGGTTATTCTTACTACCCTTCAGTCAATAAAAAATGTGGTTGTATGTCCACTAATCACCCTGCTCTCTACAGATTTCCAACAATTTATTTTTCCGTTTTTGTTTTTTCGTTTTTTGCAGTAGTTTTAGGTCTTTAACACACCCACACTTTCCTTGTATTTTCATAGAGTTGTTTCCTCAGCAGTCACTGCTGTCCAGCTGCTGTAAGCTGCATGATTACTTGACCACACTGTGTGCAGCAGCCTGAACGAATCTGTACTGAAGAGGAAGAATATGGTAAACCCCAATTGTTCTGGCTCATCACAGAATCTCTATCAAATGTTTGGTATGTCTCAGGAAATCAGCACAGACAATTCACATATTTGCTGAGATAAGTTCTGTCAAAAGGTGCTCCATGGCTTAAAATGAGAGTTAATTCACAGTTTGATTGTCTTTACAACTTGTCATCATTGTAACAGCTTCTTTAAAAGGTTGTTGTAGAGTTATATTTATATCACACTAGTATACAAAGTTATATTTAACATAGAGTTCAAATCTCTTCATATAGCAGTCCTAATTCATGGTTTGAGAAAATGCAGGAAACTAAAATGAATGAGATTGTAAAATTGGAGAGCTGCAAAAGAAAAATTGCATGACAAAGTAAGTAAACAGTATAAAGGAACTAAACAACTGCCTTTTCGTGCATATTCTGACCGCAGCCTCTGTGTGCCAACCAAAGGTAGCATTCAAGAAAACAAAATTAACAACTGCTTTAACACTTGAGTGAAAATGCCAACAAGCCCTTGTGGGATTTACGATTCTTAAATTGCCCCCTCAGTTTATTTGTGGCCTCTGACTAGTTGTCCCTCTGATTATGCAGGTGAATTTAATTGGAAACATCAGAGAAACTGCAAAGCCTGTATTTTATGAGGGCCATTGCTGTCACGCCATATACCGAAGGTCATTGTGCCACTGCCACAGAGGTGTATGGAAGAGAAAATCTGCCTTAAATGACTTATACTTTTAAAATGTTTTATATGTCACACTTACTAGAGTTTCTTTTTCTTTTTCTTTTCATGTGTCAAGATATTACTTTCTTCAGTTGTTTGGGACTTAGTCTAAATAATAGAGATACTCTTGACAGCTCTGTGCTTTCAAAATAAAGAGGATAACAGAAAAAAAGAGTCTTTATGTCAGTGATTCATTTGAAAACACAACACTGTCAATCAAAGGAATGTTTCTTGTTATTAGAAATGCAATGTATCACTTTAAACTATGCATAATTTCACACAGATCCATACCTATACTTTTATAATATTAATATATGTTAATATAAAAATTTTCAAAGTGTCCATACCCTTACCCTTAGAGCAATGCTCTCTAAGTACATTAAACAGAAATATCCATAAATATGTACATAAATATGAATTGTTGTTATTTGTTTGTTGTCTTCTCAGACATTGTACAATTGTCATTCACACCATCAAAGGATCCATTATGATGACGAATTGCTGTTTCTCTGAGAGAGCATTGATTGAACCACCAACTGGGAAAAGTTTCACAGACTTTTTGAAATTACACATTAAAGATAGTATAAAATTACTTCCATATGTTCTATAATGTAAAAATTGAGCACTGTTTGCAATTCCCATGGATGCAGACAGTACTACTTTGACATGGTTTTCTGGATTACTCTGTCTCAGTCCAGTACTCTTGTTTGCTGCTGCAGAGCACAGGGGACTGTGTGAGGATGAATTTCCCACCCAACATCTGGAAGCGTGCTTAATGATCATTAAAAGCAAGATGAACTATTCTCTAAAATGACAGGGGAAGGGGTACACTGTGGTTTAGGTCTCACGCTCCCCTCACATGCATACCCTGGCATTGTGACATGCAGTAGTCTCAGAGGAGACCCCGCCTGAAACCTTTAAAATTTAATTTGGTCTTGTTCTAAATTTATAGGCGACACACAATTTATGTTCTCCTGTGTGAGAATTGTGTCTTAAAATGTCTATCCAAGGGTGAGAGTGGAGAGAGTTTGACAAGTGGTATAAACCCCTCCCACCGCTGCCCTTGTTAAAACATTAAATTGTTGACTGTTCTGAAGCTACATCTGTGATGTTTATCGCATTAATGTGCTAAAACGTGAGAGAATTTGTGATTAAACTCTGTTTTAATAAGCCTTAACTATCTAATTGCAGTTTGCAATATTGTACAATGCTTGTAACTAACTGCTGCACACAATTGTCTTTACCTCTACTCCAAAAAACGAACCAACTAATATTAAAATTAAAGCCTCAGCAACAGCAGGCTGTTTGTGTGCCATGAATAATGTGGAGGTCAAAGGTACCGGAGCTGAAGGACGTTGAGTCAGTCACTCTCTTCAAATGGTAAGTCAAAACATACCCTTTCAATTATTCACTCACCAAACTGGAACTAAAGTAGCACTGAAATATTTTGCTTTGAGATGATGGTAACAGCAACAGCCTCATTACCTTTACATTTCTGTGACCTCAGTTCCTGTCCTTTGTAAAAATACTTTAATAGGCTATAGCCATGGATTGACAACTTATATATATTATGACACAAAACACATCGCTGTATTGGGTGTGTCTGTTGACTGTATCAGTCATAGCCTTGTTTATTTGCTCCACAAGGAAGGTTTATGTACTTTCTTATACAATCACCTTTTTTGCCAGGTCACAAGGGATTTGTCAAGTAGACTGCTGTTCTCAGCAAAAGCTTAAGACATACTTGAGACGAGTAAATATAGGCATTGTTACGTTACAGTATTCAGAATAAAAGACACCACCAAAATATATGTGTAAACTTTGACAACTTACTTGTCACATGACATTAATATCACATGTTGAGGCCTATTAAGGGCCACCATACCATCCTATGAATATTTGTGCAGTCTCCCAGTCATTTCTAATGCATGTGGATGTGCAAGGTTGGCCATTGTAACAGTGTTTGGCAATAGTGAAGATATTATTCTAGTATTTACCATGTTAGGTTCATCAAATATGCTTACAGACTGCAAACTGCAGCATCACTTTCATATACTTTTTAAAGATTGCAATAACTCTTACATTACATCCTTTAAAATGGCTGCATGCAGGGCAATTACCTTGAATGGAAGGCTAATGTGACTATACCTTAAGGCCAGAGCATGTTTGAAAATGTCGCCCAACAACTACAAAAGGCAAAGGTAACAGGTCATATATTTCTCTTGAATGGCATACCAAAGGTATTCATTGTGTTGCACATATGTGCACATATAAAGGAACGGACGTAGAGCTTAAGTGAGAAGTTACCTCCTCACACCTGGCCAATTGCAGAGTGAAGTGGGTCAGAATGTCAGCTTCGAAAAGTTTTGGACACCGGAACCCAGTTCCGAAGATATGTCTACATACTTCTAGATTTCTCTTATGAATTGGATGACTGAAAATGATTACCGACATGTAAACATATATTTTATATGGTTTAACGGAGACCTTGTCCAAAGTAATGTTAAAAATTTCAATTTTGGCAGAAGGATCAAAAGCAGAACACATATCATGACAGTCAAATAGCCTTTGACATGTTGATTTTTTTTGATTAATTGGAAAACATGAAAAGCCCAGCCATCATTTGTCATTTTGTTGCCTTTGATCTTCTGGAGGCGGCAGTCAGATTCAGTCATGTGCCGAAATGTGTAGTGGGAAGTGGATGATGAAGAAGAAGCAAGAATGAGAAAATGTTTTCTCAACATGAGATTTTAGATGTTTGGAAAATATGCTGCTTGCTGGAAATCAGCACACCAAGTTAAATTAACTGTTTTAATGTAGGAATACATTGTGGGTGGGTGTGAGAGGTTGGTTCTCTGTTCAGAGCTGGAGTAATTACAGAAAAACTTCTACATTTGGAGACCATGTGCACTTCCCTTGCATCCCTGATTGAAACAAATGAGGCAAATAATTGGAAGTGTGGTCAGTTTACTAGGGTGAGGTCTATCTGGAGGCATTTTACATGTCAAAATAAACGACTGTATTTATACAGTTTGATTTCAAGAGATATTGCAATCAATGTAACAGGCAGGAGTCAACAACCTTCCTTCTAATGATTAATACTCAGAACATTTGAGGGACCAGCCTATGTGTGACACGTCAGGTTTTACTTTTTACTAGACATTGAACTGTTGGTGACATCTTCAGGAGTAGGACAGTACTGCAATTTCAGTATAAAACTACGTCAGCACTGCACGACGTGGAAGACGGGACGGGGAAGGGGGCTTGACGATGATGCTACGTTAAAGGTATTATCCTTCAAAATAAGAGCATGTATTCACACCACACGCCTCCAGCCTCTCATTTGTAAAACAACCTAAATAGCATAGCAAAATACTAAATAGCATAGACTACTTTTACTCAAGGTGCATTGCGTTTAATGCCCATCCATGTTTCTTAAAATAAAACAAAAAGCTCACAAACTTTTATTTCGAAATGATACTTCTAACCTAAAGCTGTTAGCTGGCTGGATGCAGGGATTTTCTGAATTACATGGAAGCAGGCAGATAACGTGAGCGTTGCAAGAAAAATAATCATGGATGTAGCATTGAATGATAATTAAAGACAACGGTGCTTTCCCGTTGAAATTATTTTACATTTTAAGTCTGCTTTGCAAACAACGGATTGTTTCTCCTTCGGGCGACTGGACTTGGTAGGTTGCTACAGTGGTGAGGAAGCTAGCTGTCAAGCAGTAAGCCCACTAGCCAGCCACATCAGCACCGCTGCTATTAGCCTGCCACGTTAACATCAGTGTGCAAGCTGTTTTGTGTCGATGTGGATTTGAAGGCTGTCTGACTATCATTTTGTAAAACTACAAACATGATATTATCTTTATGTGTCTGTCTTGCAGAGATTTCACTATGGCAGACAGTATCATGAGCAAGGCTGCTACCATGGAGATCCCCATTAACAGCAATGGAGACACAGGGACTTTACCAGAGGATGACAGTCTGGAGCAGGTCAGTTACTCCCATTTTCTCACACTTCACTGACAATATCAGTCTGCTAAATCTGTAATGGCATTTAGTGCTCAGTCGGTGGTGGTTCTCTATCCCTTTTCATCTAACAGTACAGTCTAGGACTAAGGCTGGTTAGGCCAACTGTTACCTAACCATGCACAGGCCTGCAGCTATGTACAGTAGTTACATGCCACTATCACCAATGCCTGCAACTGGGAATGATGTGTTGAGAGCATAGAGAAGGAGTAATTCCAACATTATTTAGGATAAGATGCTTTAGTCATATGATCTTTTGCATGATAAGTAGTGAATAAAATGCATAACTCTAGTGCATCATGTTATGTCTCGTTCTTGTACAGCCTGACAGGGTTTAGAAAGCTGCAGTATCAGTGACCCTGCATAGGTAATTTGTCTAGATGGATGATAGACACTTTAAGTTGATGTTGTTGTTGATGTTATCCATCCATCCATCCATCCATCCATCCATCTTCATCTGGTTATCTGGGATTGGGTCGCAGGGTGTTGTTATAAATTACAAATTAAAGTTACAACTTTCTGGGCCTCAAATATTTTTATCCTTTCATATTATCAAAGGTTCTCGTATTATAAAAAAAGAACTGTACTGTCCTTGTAGATTATGAAAAATATGATAATATTTCTTGCCTTCTATTAACAATATTTTGTTGTAAATCCATCAGGATTTGCAGCAGGTAATGGTGTCTGGACCCAACCTGAATGAAACCAGCATTGTCTCAGGAGGTTATGGAGGACCTGCAGGTGGCGTCATTCCTACCAGCTCAATCAAAGGTATCAGTAGAAAAATTGACTGCCTTCTTTCACAGGTTTTGTATTGTTGTTTGTTCTTCACAGTACAGACACAGTTAGCTCTACAAAGGTATCATGGATTTAAGCATTAAGTAAGTGTTGCTAAGTTATGCTAACGCTGTATCGTTATAATAGGGTTGCCGGTGAATACAAATGACCCTGGAGTTACTTTGCCAGGTGCATTTCTGGCACAACACCGCTCACTGTTCATTCTGCTTTTTGTTTTGAATGCTCCCCACCCCCCACCACCACACATTCTGTCTGCCATGAGCTGTGCCAGAGATTGCTCATTGTTGTTGCAAACCTCGCTGAAAGACGCTGATTCTTAATTCCCCTTTAAGAACCATACAGAGAGCTTTTTCTCCTGTGATATTTTGATGTGTCACTTGAGTGCTGCTGAACTCTAGACTCCTGGTTCATATTACAAACATCCATATCCCATAGGGCCTGCAATTCACTTCAACCCTGATTATCTGGACAGAAGACGAGCCCCTGCACCAGGACCAGGTGGCTGTGTATTCTGATGACCCTTTTTGGTTTTCTAAGTTAACCTTTTCATATGTTGGTCTGTTTTTGGCCCCTTTATAAGGTTTTTGGTATTTTGGTATTGCTCGACCAAGGGATTGGTATGCAACCTTGTGTGTATCTCTTCAACTCACAGCTCCAGCAACAACAAACATTTTGGCAGCTTTCAAATTAGGGATGAACTAACCTGATGTTATAAGGCTGTCACTTGGAATGCTGTATTGTTGTCTTATAAGAATGTCCTCTTTATAGTGAAATGCACTGCGGATGATATGTTGTGTCATTGCTTGGCACTTACTTTCGTCCAATGAAGTCCTTTTCCCATCTTTTTTATGAATCCTTTTATTCTGCATGAGAAACCTGCATGGTGGATTATTTCAAAATCCCTTTTATTCCAATTTATTACATATCCTCCTCCTAGAACCTTAGCTGTATATCTAACTGTCTAGCTTTTTTTGACATATATTTCACTTCATGCCTTATTCTCATCATCACTCTTTATCATTACCATGCTCATTTCAGACATTCGCATGAAATCCAGGGGTATTAATTTGCCTAACAGTCAATCTGCAGCCAGTCGACTTGCCCAACACACAGACCAGCATCCAGGTATCACCAGGCTCATCACCATGTCCACCCTGTCCTCACTCATTGTCATTACCCATGCAATTTCTGTAAACATCTGCCTTTTAAACTTTGATAAAATAACATGCAATAATATGTACATTGTTCTTTTTGTGTGTTAGGGTCGTCAAACCATAACACAAGTAATTCAGCTGAAGAAGTTTCTCGCGGTGTGGCAGTGGAGAAATTGGACAGTGTAAAGAAATGGGGCATAAACACATACAAGGTATTGTGCACTGTGTCTAGATACTTTTGTTTCCAAAAGCTGATAAAATTGATGTTAGTTCTATTCATCCCTCAACATTTTGGGGTGTCTGGGGTGTTGGCACCAAGTTTATCCATATTGTTCCCACATCAAATTTTAAAGTATATTACCTGTACCTGTATTGTCCTAGGTTATATTACTATCACATACCACATGATTAAGTTAACTGAAATGGAGATATTGAGTTTCTTTTCTGTCAAAAATCAATTGTGACCATTTCCACATCTGTTTCAGTCAAAGTGACTACATGTTTTTGTACCACCTTAATAAAGGGGACTTGCAATGCGAATGTTCATAAAATGTGGCCAAAGTTTTTAAATAATGAGGTAAACGTATGTAAAAGCAATCTGTGTGAGCAAAAAGCTTTTTTTCCCGCCCTTTCGTGCCAAGCTGATGTCAGATCAGCACGGATGTCCTGTTATGGTCATCTGCTTATGATCTGCTCCAGCAGACCTTTCCCACGTAGTACAGGGCAGCCCATACATGCGCTCAGTCTGTCTTAAGTTATTCAACTGCTCTGGAGGAGCTACTCTTCAGATTTTTTGAGATGTTCTTGTTGTCACACAGAAAGTGATTCTTTAGTTGTGAAGGAAAGATGGTTAGTTTCTTGACTGGCAGATGGCTTTGTTGTTAAAGTGACTAACTAACTTCTGCTAACTGTAGTTGCAGTTAGGAAGCTCGGAGCCCAGGTCTGATAACCTCCCCCTCCTGGTGGTCCAGAACTCCTGTGCTAGCGGTGTAAACACCAACACGCTCTCTGAGATCCCAGTCCAGGCAAAGCCACGCCCCCAGAAACACTCCAGAAACATCTTCTGGCTTCTGGGTATAAAATTTCCTAGATCTTCCGCATTGTACGGCCTCATGCCGGCCCATAAAGCAAGCATACCAGAGACTTCCGTTAGTTAACTAACCACTAACTTCCATTAGTCCTCCACAAACTTGAATGGGGATAAAAGGATTTAATGATGCAGTTCTTCTAGACTTTCAAAATAATAAAAAAAAACTTCCCGAATAGATCAAAGTTATGTCATGGGGGATGGGACAAAATAAAATTTTGTCCACTGTTTTACAACCACTTCCTTCACAATGTAAGTCTTGATGGACCCAGATGTTCTAATTTTGGTCACTATGTCAAATTGGCCCAGAACACTTCTTGGGGGCTTGACTGCCCCTCGGGAGGCTTCCACAAGTTAGCCGATCAGAAGAAATTGGATTTTTTGGGATAGTGGCCTTAAAGAGAGGATGAACTGAGAGGCTGCATAAAAGGTCAATATAAGTGACGATTTTTTAAAATTGTGAATTATGCAAAGCTACTCTGGTGGAGTCCCAGAATAAAATATAATAGATAAAGCAGAAAATGACCGTAACTTCATTTGATTTTCTCATGTTGGGTTTAATGTAATCTCTGTGCAGTGTACGAAGCAGATGTTCTCAGAGAGGTTTGGACGAGGTTCACGAACAGTAGACCTGGAACTGGAGGCTCAGATTGACGTGTTAAGAGACACCAAGAACAAGTATGAAAACATCCTAAGACTGGCCACTGCACTCACCAGTCATTTTCAAAGCATGGTGCAGACACAACAGGCTCTAGGAGACACCTTCACCGACCTCAGCCAGAAGTCCCCAGAGTTGCAGGTACAGTTTTGCCAAAGCTCTCTGTGACATGTAATGGAAATTAAGTTAACTGGTATGTGTTTATCTGCAGGACGAGTTTGGGTATAATGCAGAAACACAGAAGCTGTTGTGTAAGAATGGCGAGGCTTTGCTCAGTGCCATCAATTTCTTCGTATCCAGTGTCAACACCCTGGTCAACAAAACAATGGAGGATACTCTGATGACCATTAAGCATTATGAAAACGCAAGGTAACTAATCCTGACATCCTCCCTAAGAGTTGAGGAATATAATCGGAATTCATCTAGGGTGATCCCCTGGAAAATGGGAGCCTATGACAGCCTTAACTGTTTTTGCATGCAGACTTGAGTTTGATGCCTATCGCTCTGATCTGGAAGAGCTGAGTTTGGGCCCTAGGGACGCAGCTACTATGGTCCGCATTGAGATGGCTCAGCATGATTACCAGATTCACAGAGACAAATATGAAAGGCTGCGAAGTGATGTAACCATCAAGCTCAAATTCCTGGAGGAAAATAAGGTTTGTAATTAAAAAAAATTGTCTTTTTTTCTTTGAAATGTCTGCATATTTAAAGAGTAACTTGACACCTCTTGATATCTTGTGCACCAGTGGTTAAACTTCTCGAGTAAAGTGTACTCTTGGACCCCATGACATCACTATTGGGTGTGGTTACAGGTGCGACTGTGCACACTTTTGACCACATTCAACCACAGGTATCACTGATGCTGGGTGTGGTCAGAGGTGAATCAGGCTTCAATCTGTGAACGAGCAAGGGCAGAAAACGCTTTTTTATCCTGGTCTTAGGCTACTCCTTAAAAAAACACCCACTGAAAATTGCTTTTGGATAGCTTTATGAATGCACATTCTTCTTTGTTGTTATGCATCTATTGGAACAGACTGTCAGACTAAAGGAAGGACATCTTCATGCACAGACACAAGCATATTCATGCTGCAGATAATCACAGAGAATATCTCCATTTTGTTAAATTAAACACAGACCTGTGATCTCACTGTTAAAAACATAAATCTGTTTTCTTTATTATTAAATTAATGAAAACTAAGAACAATAAAAATCTACATTAGTCAAAATGAGTCACAAGCTTTTTAATGCCCAAAATATCTTAAAAGGCCGGCTTGACACTTGGGAATACATTGTATTGGAATGTAATGTGCAACTCGCTTGTAGGTTAATTTCCCTGAAACTAATCCGAGCAGCTAGTAAATGTAATCTTAATAGATGTGAACAGGATATGCTTTCCTGGCAACACTTGCAAATGTGTTTGTAATGGTAGAATTATCCATTTCTTTTTCCTCTAGGTGAAGGTGATGCACAAGCAGCTGCTTCTCTTCCACAATGCTATCTCAGCTTACTTTGCTGGCAACCAGCAGCAGTTGGAACAAACTCTAATACAGTTCAATGTGAAGTTAAAGCCCCCAGGATCAGACAAGCCATCCTGGCTGGAGGAACAGTAAAGAGCGCTCAGAATTCGGCTCTTTGAGATGTACAGTGACCCGCTGGTCAGTGAAGAACATGACATTGTGGTTAGATGGACAAGCATTAAATGCATAAGGGAGTACATTGTAGGATCAGTAGCTGCCAGTGTAAAGTAAAACATGAGATATCTCTTTTTTTGTAATGATTTTTTGACATCACTTATTGCATAGATGGAATGACAATTTCAGTTGTATTAAGAATTGTTTTGTTAAGTCACAAATTACATTTTGTTACTTTCTTATTGTGTAGGTAGCACAATCATTTACATGATATCACTTCTTATTTATGTACAGTATAGTCTACTATTGTGGAAATACCCATTGACAGTTTTGCACATGAATTATTTTAGTTGTTTTTTAAGTTGTGAAAAGCATTATCTTTAATATTGCAGAGGAATTCCACAAATCAGATTAGTAAATTAGTGGGATAAAAATCACAAAATGTATGAAATATCCTCTGAAATTGTATTTTTTTTAGTATGCATGAACCATATTCAAAAACATCAGGATATAGCATAATAAGTTTTCCCATTATGTTTCTAATATCACTTAATGGAATACTTGCCTGAATGGTCAGTTTATGGTTTACATGCATAGAAAATAAAATAAATAAATATATATATGATATGTGATTTTTCTCAAATACAATCCATAATTAGTTTGATCTCCTAAATTTTGAGTACCTTCAGATATGCCCTTATGAATCCAGCAGAGTATCTATCTTGTTTATTCCACAGTTTACACATGGAAAAAAAACAGATGACATGAAAAAATCAAAATGCAACACATAGCCAGTGGTTGATTGACTATGTTTCAATAGGAGGCACCAGAGTGCAGCTGAAAGGTACAGTGTTTGAGACCCATTCTTGAAGTTTCAAATTTTAAAACACAAACAGTAAATGGGAATACTGGATACATGTGATACCACATGCACTCTAGGTTACAATACAAGTCTCAGTGTCTCTTCAAGGACAGAATGTATGTACTTTATTCTTATTTTGTGTTATTTATTTACCAATCTGTAACATAACATTGTATGTTATGTACATTTATTTTCTTTCTAGTTATAGTCAGATGGTTGTCTTTGTCTTGTTCTGCATTTCCAATAAAATCTGCTGGATGTTTTGTTTCACTTCAGTGTGCAGTTGACACAGATCTATTTACTATGGGAAGTTCTCACAGATTATGTACAGAAAACTCATAATGTATGTAATATGTATGCCACCAATGTACATGATAATACAATCTAATATCTAACATGCTTTCCATGACTTATCTTATTTCATAATTATCTAATGATACTTTCATTACTTGAAAGTCTAGTTCAGGTTACTGTGGCAACACACACTGAAACACATTTCTTGTTTTTGCTGCTGTTGTAAAACATCTTTCTTGTATGTGATCATTAGTAATAGAAATAATCAGCAAAGTTCACCAATAAAAATACCCAGTGAAATTATGTTACAAACTCAATCTTGAGATAAGACTATGTAAAGCTTGTAACGCTTAACTAACTTAACAGATTTTATTTCATTCCTTCAGTGTTAACAAGCTTCTGAATGACTTCTGAAGTAAAAAAACAACTTAAATACTATCAGAAAACAACACAAACTTAGTTTTAGAGTTTGCCCTTACAGTTAGACCTTGTATTAAAATGTGTTTCTGTCAATTTGTCAACCGTAGACATGTCATGGGGTGCGTTGCCAATATGCATCACATCTTGTGGCCTACTGTATGCATTCACTATATTTAAATGTGTGTATCTTGTTTCCCTCCCTGATTTAGTTTCAGGCATTGTATGTACATACTTATTACAATATGTATGATCATGAATTATGTACATGACAATACAGTAAATGGGAATGACAAAATGTAAATAGCAATATACATGTGAAACCACATATGTTCTAGGTTACAATACAAGTTTCAGTATCTCTTAATGGACTGCATGTTGAGAGTACATGTTTTTTTTGTTAAAATGTAGGTCACTGATGTTGACCTAGCCTAAGTGGATGAGAAATGTTGAATTTGGCTAGACTAGTTTGTCCTGATGTTATTTTCACAGGTCAACTAACAGTAGCTTATACAAGCTGGATGTGTTCTTTTGTGTAGGTGTGTGCAGCTGGTAAAACCTAACAACATTAAAATCACAAACATGTTCTTATGATAATTCCCTTTTCCATCTTCCCTCCCAATTAACCTAATTCCATCTGAGTAGGGTTATGAATGTTCTCCGATCAAAAGCAGAATATCCGATTAAAACACAGAATTGATTCAGTAAGCACATCCCTAATTTGCTCTCTTGAAATGACACACAGGCTGTGGGCACAAATTTTATCTGACTATTTTAAGTTGTGAATTTAGTCCTTACTATAGTCCCTCTGAATAAATGTAGTATGCAACCAAAAATGGTTTCCATTCCCAGAGACTTCCCAGTTAAAATAAATTTATAATACTTTTATAATAATTTAATACTTTCAAGGCTTATTTGCAGGGAAAATGCAAGTGAGAGTGCAAGTGATTACATTCCTTGTTACAAAAAAGTTGCAGGCCTACTTACATTTAAATAGTGATAACTATGTGAGACATTTGAGTCTATAAATTCTGTCGAGCTTTTATACGGAGTGAAAAATAGCTAGTTCGTATCTATTGATACAATTTGTAAGAAACACAAACTTAAAGACGGGGAATCTTAACATACCTATTTAACATTTTAAAGTAGCCCACCCCTTGGACACAGCTGACAAAATGTCTGGCTTCCATGCTTTCATCTAGGCCAATCTGACCATCAGCAGTCAAACATTCATTGCTTCAGCAGTCATTGGCTTTGTGTGAGCTGATCGAATGTTTAACTAAATTAAGTAGTTTGTAACATTTTTCACATTTGACTGATTTATTTTTTCTAACAAAACAAAAATAAGGCCATACCAGCTCAGAAAAATGATTAATAGTAGCTTGGGCTAATAGCCTTGCCTACTTCAAACACCTTTACATTAATTCGTTTAGCTGACAATTTTATCCAAAGCGACTTACAATTGTGTCAAAGGTCGCACATCTCTGGAGCAACTAGGGTCTAAGTGTCTTGCCCACTGGTGGATGTGTGAAATGGGGGAAACCGTGTGTCTCGCACCAAAGGCATATGTCTTATCCACTGCTCCAGCACCAACCCAACTGATTGCTTCACCCTAACAGAAATCAATTTTCTTTCCTATCAAGCTATGTCTATTTCACTGGACTGCTCGCATAAGTTGGTGATAGCTGGACACAAAACACAGCGCGACCACAACCTCCAGTCAACAAGCCAAAATTCCTTTAGTAAATCCCAGAGGTCCTCCTGCTGGGAATGTGTGGGCTGCCATGGACGTAATACATGACTTCCCTGGGCGTGTCGTTTACACGCAGGTAGTTTCGACACTCTTGTGCTTTTCAAGTTGTTGTTGCTCTTTACTTTTGATGGCGACGTTTCAACAAAACGGCGGAGTGATAAGAAAGAGAACAAGAAAACATGGATAATGGGGCAGCAGCTGAATCAAAAGCAAATGTAAGTTGCCTTTTAAATCGAGACGTGTACCTGTTAGTATTAGTAATGCTAGTATATATACGAACATTAGTTTACAGATTAAGGTCGATATGGCGAACGTTAGCTGGATGCAGAACAAAATACCAGGTCTTTACAAACTATTTTGCCTTCATTACTAAAATATGTATTTGTTGCATAATGTTTTTGCCAAATAAGCTTCTTGTGTAACTAACTGAGTTAACTGGACTGAATGTAACATGCTCAATAGATGATTCTTCATAGTAGGCTATACCTAAGGGCCCTTGTCATAGATTTTGGAGTAACTTCTGAATAATGATGCTAAAGTTTAAGCCTTTACAGCACACCAGCTTTAATTTTAGGTAGGCTACTGGAGAAAGTGAATGAAGTCACAGTGTACATGGTGGTTTTTGTAACTCTGTCCCCACCCTGTTCTCTTTCTTTCAGTCTGAATGCATCATCCTCACTGACAACATTTCCCTCCAGCACAACAGTCGCAGCAAAGTCCTATAAAAACAGTAATTCAAATCTCAGATTAATTTTGGAAATTCTTTATTGGTTTTCATCCTTCCTGTATGTGTGATGGAGAACATGACAGTCTCCGAAACCTTCTGAAAGCTCCTTGAAAAAAGATGCAACCAGGAGGTACTCCCATTCCACCACCTCCGCCGCCACCTCCACCTCCACCACTACCACCTCCTCCTCCACCTCCAGCCCCTGGCCTCCC
Source organism: Lepomis macrochirus (assembly GCA_024633595.2). NCBI lineage: Eukaryota > Metazoa > Chordata > Actinopteri > Centrarchiformes > Centrarchidae > Lepomis > Lepomis macrochirus. The sequence continues at coordinate 9,284,330 of JALXJV020000009.1, forward strand.
TCCGTCCCTACATGGCGGGGGTCTCATTGCCAGGGGGGTTAACCGGAACTCCAGGATGCGCAATTTCAACTGGGAAACTCTTCCCAAACACAGCGTGATAGGAAAGCACAACATCTGGACAGCAGATAAGACTGATGGGGAATATGAACTGGACACTGATCACATGGAGGAGCTGTTCAGCCATAAGCAGGTCCAGCAACAACTCAAGCCCCTGAACCGCCAGAGTTTGAGGGGCCTGCCAACTGCTGCCTCAGGAGCGGAAATAGTGGGTACAACACTGGATACATGTGTCACACCTTGCTTAGTCATAGTAACACTTTAACCCTATGAGGCAATAGAAATGTAAGGCATTTTTGTGTAATGCTGAAATATAGAGAAGTACTTTGACCTGGATTGATCATTTTTTTCTAGATGTGCATTTAAGATAAATAGTAAACATTCTTTCAATGTTTCTCTCTGCTAAAACCTAAGTCCATTATTGCAACAAACTCTGTATCATGTGTTTATAAGGATCTTGTCTGTCAAGTTCATTCCAAACATGCTATAAATCCCAATCCATGTGGTTTTTCTGGAATAGACTATAGTGATACTTGTATTTTGATTTAGATCACTCAATATAAGGGTGGAGTCTAACTATTCTTCATATCTGTTTGCTAAAGGAAGGTATAGTTGTGTCCTCATACAGCACCATTCTGAATAGCAGTAGCCTATTTATGGCCTGTATTCAATATAATAAACTTGCATTTATCATTAATATAAAGGCAGGTCTTAAATTAAATAAACCAGAAATTAATAGAACATTTATTTGTATGTTCATAACCTTGATTAGTTGTTGTTTGTTGAACATAAAAGACTTAGGATTTTTTATTAACCTTTTACTTTGACCTATGTCCCATTTCCAAGAGAGACACTGAGAAAATGTGTCAGTGATGCAAAATGATATCTTTGCCCTGCTTGTTCAATACAGTCAACTCAAAGGTTTCTTAACCTTTGGAATCAGCTGTCTGTTTGGAAAGCTAAGGTGTCTGTGGTGCAAAAAAGCCAATAGTGAAACTATCATAGTTGATTATATGATTATTAATTATATCCAGCGTTGTGTCTGTTTCCACTCCCAGGTGTCCATCCTCAACTCCAAGAGGAGCATGAACATTGGAATTTTTCTAAAGCAATTCAAGCGGTGAGTCAGTTGTGGTACTCTTTTAAGGTGTGATTGTTTTTGACAACACAGGATGAGGCACAGAACAGATTAATCTGCAACATGGCTGCGTCAGCTCACAAAAGGTTGAGCCAACATGTCCTGGCAGGTCTGCTCTGCACTGTTCTACAGCTCCAACAGGTTACTACTGTGTGGTAACATTCAGGCGAATAATTACAAATGTAAATGTATTGCTAAAGGTATTTGGCTTATGCAATAGATTTAACAGAAATTATATTATATACTGTAACTGTTAATGGCAGCCTCACATTTGCATTTTAGATGGACAAAAATGTCAAACATGTTTCTTGTGAAACAATTTCCCATTATTCTAATTGTAGTGTTTTTCTGGGGAATGACATCAGAAGTGGTGCTATTTCACAAAGCTGTTTGAGTAGGTAGAGCGTGTTGGTGTCAGATTCCCAACTTTCCCAAGAATACAAAAGTGTTCATTGGGAGTCCCAACCCTAAAGAAAAACATCAAGACAATTGGTGACTATTAAGCCTGTCTGTCTCTCCACCTCAATCCACAGGCCTGTAAAAGACATGATTGAAGAAATTAAATCAGGAAGTAGTCTGTGTTTTGCTTCGGGAAAACTGAGGGAACTGTGCAAGCTGCTGCCAGATGAAGGGGAGGTAAGTGTGAGAGGTGCTTTTATTTTTTTATGTGTATACAGCCTTGCTTGTCATTTTACCTCAGAAAACACAGTCTGGTTTTAGATTTGTGGGCTGTTATTGACTCTGTTATTGAATACAGGTAAAGCAGCTTCTCAGTTTTAAAGGCGACCACTCCAGTCTCCCTGAAGCAGATCTGTTTATGCTAATGTTGGTCAAGATTCCAAGGTGAGCTACCTGAATGTAGTGTCTTTCAAATGTTAAAATCAATGGTACTTTACTAAAGACAGAAACCTTGTGTCTGTTAGTTATGAAGAGCGTCTCAGAGGCTTGGTGCTCAAAGAGGAATTTTTTCCCCAAGTGGATGAAATGAAAGAATTCATTGGCACTTTGACAGCTGCTGGAAGAGGTATTATTTGTTTTCCTGGATTTTAAATAGATATTTAATATATAAATATCTAGTAAAAAATATATACATCTAGTAAAAATTTAAAATGGTGTTGTAAACCCTTTTTGACTTATAATTCACGATGTGTGTCTTCTTTTAGAGCTGTTGGAGTCTGATCATCTCCATTCTGTCATACGACTGGTACTGAAGACTGGAAATTACATGAATGCTGTGAGTGTATACTATGTGATAGTTGAGTCTGGGATGACTTTCCAATGTGTTTGTACATCTCTGAGTCTCATTTTATTTATATGATCACAGGGTGGCTATGCAGGAAGTGCAGTTGGTTTCCGCATATCTTCTCTGTTGAAGTTAGTGGACACCAAAGCAAACAAACCTGGAATGAATCTTATGCATTATGTCGTGATGGCAAGTAGCTTTTCTTACTTTGATTTGATTGCAGTGTGCAGTCCATTTTCTTTAAATGTGTTTTTTATTCAAACTTTAATATTCACCACAGCAAGCTCAGAAGGCAGACATGGCCCTGCTTAAATTTCCAGAACAACTCAAACACATTGAAGCTGCAGCAAGGTAAGCAATCTCATTTTTAAGGCAGACTGCATATTTTAAGCCTCTTTCTATTTGCTGTATAATTAAAATTTGTTGTTTTTTTGTTATTTTAGAATAAATAAAGGTGAAATTGAAGCAGAGTTTGAAAGACAGGTAAAGAAAGTACAAAATGGCAAAGCTGACACCTTAAAGCAGGAAGACCTAAAGGCACAGATGGAGGATTTTTTAAAGGTGAGGAAGCCTTTTTGGGGGGAATTCAGTTTAGTTTGTGTGAATATATGTACTAATGTTTTGATTTGGGGTCCATTTAGGAGGCTGAGGTTTGCTTGGCAGAAATAAAGACTGATCTTCAGGAATTGCAGTCCGTGAGTGACTCTGTAGCAGAGTACTTCTGTGAAGACCCAACCAAGTTCAAACTGGAAGAATGTTGCTCCATTTTCAACTCTTTTTGTGAGAAATTTATGCGGGCTATGCAGGTAAGCCAGTACTGGCATGTTTTCCTTAGCTGAGGAAGAAAAAACCAACATCCATTAACTGTGTGATTTTCTGCAGGAAAACAAGACTCGAGAGGTGGCAGAAGTGCAGCGGAGACACAAAGACAGACTGCAGAGTGTTGCCAAGCGCAGGTCCACAGCTACCTGCTCCAGTAGAGACAAGGAAATGGATGGAATTGCATTAGAATCCGTACTACAGAACCTTCTTACTAGTCGTGTCTCTCGGAGGAGACTTGGAAGGCCTTCATCCTCACATGGAAGCCCCACAAGTAGCAGCCCCAACAGTGGGAGCCTATCAGAAATTACCTCTCAGGCAAACCTCCCCACTGGAAATCAGAAGGGTGGAGGCGCTTTTAGAATTAAGGAGATCGGCAGAAAAGAGTGGAATTCAGCAGCTGAACTCACAGAGAACTCTTCACAAAAGAAAGCACAGTCTAATAATGAGGAAAACAAGACAAAAGGTGGCATTCATGCAGAAGAAATGAATACTTCCAGAAAAGAGAACTCTGGAGGTTTTATGCACCCAGCCAACAGGACTACCAAAATTTCCTCTTCAGGCAGAACTTTCTCAGCCATCACTGATGACGATGAGGAAGATCTACAGGACAATAATGAGGATGAGGCCCAAAAGTTGCGTGAAGCATCTAAAAAAGTTCTTCGCTTTCAGAACAGCCGTGGCAGTGGCTCATTTGGTGACAATTCTCTGGAAAATCAGAAATCTGCTGGTGCAAGTACCATCTTGCCTCGCCAACGCACCTTCGACGAGGACACAGAAAGGTATGCTGGAGACCCAAGCAATGAGAATTTAGTTAGATTTTTGCTAAACCCTCAGTCCCCCTCAACACTTAATTTTGGCCGGCTCAATACACTACCATCTAAAGTCCCCAAAACTGAGGAAGAGGAAGATAATCTATGGGCTCAGCCCCGAGTCAGAACTCCTAATTCTGCGGCAAGAGAAAAAGGGACACTGCCAGAGAGTGCTGGATACAATTCCTCAAAACAAGTGTTCGACTTTACTGATGTATCTCACAACTTTAAAAATATCTGGTGCTCAAGACCAGAATACCCCTTCAGCAGAAAAGAAAAGCAAGCCAAATGTTTCTGTTACCCATGTTCCAGATGAAGGGCCTGGGGAGCAAACCCAAGAGGGCAAATCAGTGGAGCTCAAAGGCAACCACTTGCAGAGGAATAGTGAAAATATTCCCCCCAAAAGTACATGGATTAAGACTGAAACCTCTGGACTATTTTTTAGCTTTTTAAAACGCCTTGGAGATATGAGCAAGACGCAGAACAGCAAGGAAACTGTCCATAAAGGCACTGATTCCAGTGTATAGGCTTTGAATGATATACAATTTAAAGTCAGAGAAGCACATGTAACTTTAGTGTTACTTGTAATTAACTCAAGATGATGATGTAGTGTTATTTTTAATAATACTTTTGTAAATTGATAATGAGGTTGTAAAGAGATGGAGAGAAGGTTCTAGGAAAGTGGTTAAAGAATGTTTTTGATGAGGAAAGGCCAATTTGTATGTTTTGTCACTAGATGGCAGAATACAACAGTTAAATGGGAAACTGTTGCTCTGAAATTAGGGCGGTTGTTAATTTCCAGGCAATCTGTACATTATCTACTAAACAATGTACAGATGGGCACACAATCCTTGCATAATATTCCATTGACATGTATGGCAATTAGCCTTATGAGTTGGATAAATTGTTTAATACTTGCAATATGCATTTTGTGTGCTGCATTGTCTGGACTGAAATGTACAACCTTGCAGAATGTAATGAGAAAGTAAATTAATGAATGTTGAGTGTGTGCATAGGACAGTAAAGTGAAATCAAACTTTGTGTAAAATCTTGGTTTGAATGTTATTTTTGATATTTTGACAAATCACTACTTGTATACGGTATACTGTATACGCGTATGCTTGAATTCATTTTTGTGTTTTACAATGGTGGATATCTTTGTTTTCCTCCTCTGTTGTCATGTAATTACATCAGAAATGCAGAAGGCTGTGGACACTTTCAGAGTGGTACTCAATTCAGCCATTGTTTTGGGCTTAAATGGGTCAGTGTTACAAAGGCAGCCTGTATCTGAGCAGAGCTGAACCATGGACTGTCAGTGGCAAAGTCAAAGGTGCCCATCTCAAGTTAACTTGAGAAGAGATTACTGTGTTTGAAGGGCCAAGAATTGGTGGCTTATTATGATGAAAAGAATAAGCCTCATTGGAATTACCCCTGTATACTGCTTGTGGCAATGCCAGGGAACAACTCTAACGTCTCAAAATGTAAGTTCAACTACTGGCATGTCTTAGCAGTTCATACCAGAGTTACAATAAGTAGCCTGTTAGGACTATGTCCAGCTGTCTAACTGAAGTCCAATTAGGTAATGAAAATGACTCTCTGTTAAGCTTTGTTCACATTTAAACACCAAGTGGAGTGATCAAAATGTTTTTTTTATATTTCTTTGTAATAAAATATTTATGAGTGAAATGGATAGCCACCAAAATATTTTTTATTGTCACTAACTAGTGGGTTCCCTAATTGTAACTATCTATAATCAGTGAGAGTGGTAAATATATATGTGAATATATGTGAGTATTTACATCTTACATTTATATTCACAAATACAAAATCAACAACATATTGATAGAGCTCTACAATGTCTGTAATGTGACGACACAGCATTTATTTTTTTTAAAAAGACTCCCAGGCCTCAAGTCTTACAGTTATAAAACAGTTGTTGAGGAGTCACTCAGGGTCATCTAATTCTTATGTATTCCACTTGTGGTGAGCTATATAGTAATTCTGAACAGCACAATAAAAATGCAGTGCTTTTTCCTACTCGCATTTGAAGTTACTCAGCCATGTAACACCTTATACTTCAGTTTAATATAAAGTGGGCAGATTTGGTCTTCTTATGTGTATTCTGACATGACCCATAAAATCACACAGACATGAAAGTGAATTGTCAAAAGGCTATAAAAAATAACATCTAAATAACTATAAAGAAAAATTCTTGTCATGAATGGCTTTAACATAATTACATTATTATATCAGCTGTAAAATTCACTTTATTAGGTGTGGGACCGGTTTTAAATTGACAATGCAATAATATAAAGTGGAGACATTGTACCTTAGTGGATTATTTTTATTGCTACATCATTTGTTGGAAGCATGATACACCTGCTGTAACACATGCTGTCTTTATTACCTGGTAATACTGTATTACCAGGGAACAACCTGGCAGTTAACTACAGACAGCCAAAACCTTTTTGGTAAGTGATAGTCTATTAAATGAAAGATAAGACTTTAACCTTAGCAAATTTGACATATTGTAATGATATAATGCATGAATATGTGATGAAATAGTTAGAAATTTGGATTCATCCATCGTCAATATGTTATGTAACACATGTTATTAGCTATATCATTCTTGAGTGAGTGAGTGTTACCTACAGTATTGTGTGACCTGCTCGCTGCTGCCATACTGCAGCAGCCATCTTGACTACACTACGATGGAAGCAGTCTCCATGGCAACTCCATGTTGCAGAATAAAACCCAGAGATGACTCTCACCCCAAGCCCCACCCCCAACAAACTATCCACCATCTGCACCACAGCAGCCTGACATTACAATACAGAGCCATCTTTTTTCCACTCATCCCTTTCTCTCCCATCCTCCCTCTCATTAATGTTTACCCAGAGCATATATTGACCCATTCCCCATTCTCTTATACATAAACCTTCTGCGTGAAAGATGTTCCATCCACTGAGCTTAATCCTGAGAAAATTGCGTTGTTTTTCAAATGCCCCTTTCTTGTACTTCTTGAATTCAGATTTTCTCCTTTCTACACACAGCCTAGATTACAAATTTCAATAAAGTCATCAAGTGCCCTGACCCCAACCCTTATTCCACTACCTGACTCCACCCAAACAACTGTATCATCCACACTAAAACAAGCAGGACTCCCTGATGGCACACACCCACATCCTCTGCCTTCTCCTGCACCTTCTTGTTTCCCTTCATCATCAATTTGACACAGAATTCAGCAATTTGCCTGTTCTTAGTAAAAAAAAAATGCAAGACACTGGGGCCTCATGAGGCAAGATCCAAGAGAATTTAACATTATATGTGCTGTGGAACTGATGAACCACTTAACTACACTTGGTTTCAGGAATAATGCCTGATTGTTTTATTTATTGTTATATTAAAAGAACATTTCTTTTGTTTTTATACTCCAATAATTCCTTGCACCTTAATAATCTAAGTCTTCAAGATGATATACTGCATCCTTTGTCCTTTTAAGGGAACTGGGCAGTATCTAAGAAAGCCAAACCCCTTTGCACCAGACAGACGGAATCCCTCAGTCAGTTCCTGAGATTTCAACAATTTTGCATATTCCCTGCCCCCTCCATATGCTATTGGGTTCTTCAACTCCTCCCATCAGCCATCTGACCAATGCTGCATGTAAACCACTCCCCTAATCTCCTCCTTTCCCTTCCCCTCCTCCTTACTGTCCCCTTCTTCTCCCAGACAGACCTTGCCCTTTCCTTTCTGTCGCCTGGTCTGTGGATTTTGTTGTAGAGGATTGGGACACTGACAATGGGAAGCTTTCTCTATGGCCTGCGATGCTGACAGTCCACTCCCTCCTGCTGGGAATTCTTGTGAGTACAATCTGGCTATTCAAGTCTTTTTATGGTGTCGTATTTCTGTTTTCTCATTTTGGAGTCCTAAATAATACAATGACTGGCATGAGATCATATGAATAATTGATACGCAATCCCATCCAGCATCTGTGCAATGGTTAATAACACACGGAGTGTACTTATTAACCGTTATGTCCTCTCTGTTGTGATATAATCTATTTTTTTATTGATCAATCATGAAAAACACAAGATTAAACCATTTTATTCGAGCTTCATTTAAGAGTAACTGTTGCACTAAAACACTCTACTACTCTGAATCTTTATTGCTTCCTTAACCAGCCCACACACTTCTCCATTTTAGCTCCTAGGCGGCCCTAGCTGCCGGCTCTGTAGCAGGTGGGCATCTCTGCTGCAGTCTGAGGGCTGGGCTCTGTAATCAAGCATACATGCTCTTTTGTTTGGCGGATTAGAGAGCTTTCTACAGTTTTCTGATCTGAATTTGTATGGTATATATTCTTGGAAGCTATGTGAGCCACATGTGAATCAGCGTCTTGTTTGCTTATGTCATTCTGTGAGTCCTTGTGTTGCATTGTACTGCAGCAAAAGCAATAGCCAATGCATCATTTTCATACCTCTGGCCTAGACTTGGAGCAGATGGTTCAGTGGGTCCTTATTAACTGGTCTTTTGTTCTGGAAGATGGCTCATCTTTGTGTAAAACTATCTCAAAAGTCACATGTTTGATGAGTGAAGCTGAAATGTTTGGCAGGTTTTGCTCTGCTGGCTGCCTGCACTGGGTCACAGGGAGGTTGCAGATGGTCCTGGATGCTGTGCCTAAGGGCAGATACTTCGGCAGGCTTTCATGTCTGTCTCAGGGACTCAGGGTTTCAGTCAGTTTGTTTACATGGGCTTTGTGGCTAGTGTTTTTTAGGTCGGCAGGGTATGCACCATGTGAAAGAGAACAGTGTTACAAAGAAGGGTGTTATGTTGACCAAACCATTACATTCTGAATCTTAGTAAATCTTTAACTAATGACTAAGTGTAGGCTGCCAGGAACAATTTTGAAGTCAGTATAACCTTAGAATACATACATGTGGCAGTAATAAAGATGTAGCTGGATCCTATGTATTATCCCTAATGGGTCTTCCCTTAAAGCTAGGGTAGTAAAAAGTAGCAAGAGACAGCTAGATTTCGATAGTATCCCCCCCACCAAAAAAAAACACCCTTCCCTTCAACCCTCCTTCTAAAGCCACTCCCCCAAAACACATTTTCATGTACAACCAGTGCATTGGCAGAGTGCACTGAGATAGGCAGGTAGGTATGTAGACAGTCTGGAATGAAATGACCATGCTTATTACATTTCTCCAACAGTCACAGATACACAGTTTTTTCTGTTTTGTATCAGAGGATTTGATTTATTGATTGATGTAAAGAGATTTTAAATAAATATAACAAAAACACTTTTGAAATATATTGTCTACTTAAGGTTGATCAAAGACAGTCATTAGACTATGTAATTTTCTTTAAGATGGATTTTCCTGAACCACTTGTTTAGGCCATTTTCAAGTCAGCACTTTCACTGGTTGATTGTCTTTCAGTTCTTTACAAGAGTACTCATGACTATAACAAAGATAGTCTGTAATGAATATTAGATGGGACTATGAGCAATATTTCTCAATCCAAGCTGAACATCAATAATTTCAGGATAATTTCAGGAATAAAAGCTTCATTATCATTGTACAGATGTACAGTGTAGATGGTTAATTTCATCTTTAAAAATTTGGCAAATGAATAATTGAAAATCCAGTATATATGCCTGTTGGAGGACTGTAATAAGCACTGCCAGTCATTTCATTCCAGCCTGTCTTCATACCTACCTGCTTATTTGAGTACACTCTGGTGTGTGGCTTTGGTGTGAGGGCATAAATATATATATATATATAAAATAAAGTACATTTCATTAAACTAAACATTTGTGTTGTGCAAACAAATTGTCATTCCAAAATCACCTCCAGTTCATCATACATTCTGAACATTCACTTGCCATGTTTTAAAGTAATTTTAATTTCATTTATAAGTTACAACACCACAAATTCTTCATAGGGCACACTGACAATTTGTAATCAAATCATCACGCAAAACACTGGAAATGTATTTGCACAGGACAACATGTACAAGACATTATGTGATCATCTGAGTCACTGAATGAGATGCCACAATTACTCTGTAGCTCTTACTGCAGGTGGATAAGGGTCACATGCAGAGGCCTGTGTTTGTGCGCTGATCGACCTTTTATAAAAATCTGCAGTGCATGTTGTACCTGCAAGACACACTGCCTGCATACTGTATTGTTTGCTGCCAGCTTTTGTAATAGTGGGATGACAGGGAAAGACACAGATGTCAGTGTTGATAAAAAATTCTGCTGACTACTGTGACATGATGTGTTCACACTGTCCCGTTTTCTCTCATCAGAGCTTTGTCATTGTCAGATCTTTTTAATCTAGTGTCCGCAGACAAAGGCAGATGAAAGACTGCTACACTGTCTTTTGAAGTGCAGTAACTAATTGCACTTTAGAATCACAGTCAATATCTATCGATTTCTAAAGCTTCTAATGTACAGACTTCGGCTGCAAATTTTGGTCAGGCATGTGTTATGCAAATGTATTTCTCTGCACTCAGACTTAGAAAGTAAGGCAGGCATAAACTAAACATAAAAACATTGATCCAGTTATGGAGAAGATGAGCTCCATAAAAACAATATTACATGAATCAAACAGCTGGGGTTCAAATAGTTGTGCCTAATGTTAAGTCAGTTGTACTCAAAAGCCTTATACATTATGTCCAAACACTGTTTTTCTTTCATTATGTGAAGCCCAACGTCCACTCCTATCGGTCTAACAGAGACTGATGCATTGAGACAGATTCCTTCATCTGATTCAGTGAAGTGTAAAGGGAGCTTGTTAGTTTGAGGAGCAGAGGTTTCTGTGTTGTGCGAATAATGATTAATGAGTCATCATAGAGCCAAACACCCTAAATGGCCCCGCAACAGCTCCTTAAATCTATCAGATTAAAACTAAAACAAGGAAATAAACTTACAGAAATTAACTTTTTTGGATGTATTCTCAGGTCATGCTCAAATCAGCCATGCTGTTATGAACAGCACAAGGGATCTTTGGATTGTTATGGCTAGTATAAATGGGACAATGCAGTCAGTCATGCTTGACCTGTGTCTGAATTAGATTCCATCAGATTTTGCTGCAAATTGACATAATGATCACAAGTTTCCCATTTGTGTATTGATAATGGGGAACCAAAAGAAAAGAATGCTTTTTAAAAAAATATGTGAACAGTTACATTTGAAATTGAGAAGATATTTACAGCAATGCAGATTATATGTGACATCCACAGTAATGGGGACAGAAGTTCAAATGTTTTGTTATGATTTTTTTCACTTTTACTCTGTCTTCTCTCTCTCTTCCTCTCTCAGTCAAACACAGAAGTTTCTTCTTTACTATCTAGACTAGTTCTGCTCAGGCTAAGCTGATATACTCATCATGCAGTAATTGTACTTTGTACAATTACTGCATGATGACACATGCTCAGGGACACGAGAGATGTGGATGGAAACATAAACAGATACAATCTATATTTAAACTCAATCTTAACAGAACATCTTCGAAGGCCAACTCTTCCTACTTCAGGTCACTCAGACTTTCGCCCATGTTTACTGTTCCAGCACACACCAGACTGCTGAAATAATCTGTCTTTAATCTGAAGTCTTCAGGTTTAAAGTCCTTTCTGTTTTGATGTGAACTGACGCTTGCAACAGATATCAGTGGGGGGTAACAGATTTAAAAAGGTCTTATTCCAAATAATGGTGTATATAATGTTGCACAGGTAGAAGAAATAGTAAAAAGGTGATACTGAAACTTAGACTTAAAATGCAGAATGCAGCTGGAAGAAAAAGTGCTTGCCTCTAACTCAAACAGGGGAAGAGGAAGGAAAGGGGAAAATACTTTTTATGGCCCTTGAAGCGCAAACATCCTGGAATCCTGAATAGTCACAGCTGGGGAATGATATTAACAATGTACAAATTACAGCCTGCTTAAAGGGCCAGTTTCCCACTTATCACTTAATATGTCAACTTTAAGTGAAATCCTATTACAATGATATGACACAGTTATTAACTCAAAACATTTCATTATTATATATATGATTTTGCCTGCAGTTGCTTTATCATGACGTTGAGATATCCAATAAAAATCCTATTATAATAATTTCAATGATCACACCCAGCCCTTTTTTAAACCAAAAATTAAAAAACAAAATATGGATTTACTTTAATGAACGACCATACATGTTTCATTTCATAATAAATTGTTTTCTGGAAGCAAACTGTTTTATAACTAACTGAAATTAAGCAAGTCGCATTTGTGAATTAGCCTGAGTAGCCTGAGTTACCCAAGAGGTCATATTTTGTAGGGCTTTTCTACAGAATCTTATGTAATTGGTCTCATAAATAATTTAAAACCTGTGGGTGAGAGAAGTAGATCATCTATTCAGTCTGATTTTGGGGTGTTTCTAAGAGCATTTTCTCATCCATAAAAGATAACATCACTCATTCCGTCCATTAGTCACAAGGCTAAAAAATGTCTTTCTTTTATTCATTACACTTTACAAAGCAGTGAAATGCACTGTGTACCAGACATGAATCATATATTTTTGTATTATAGTGGGAAGAAAAGCCTTAGAGTGATAATGGCAGCTATCTAGCCGAAGTACACAACTCACAACTACAAAAACAAGTAGCACTTTATGGGAGAGGTGAAGAGCGGGGCATGGCTATCTGCTGTCATGCAACAGATGATATTCAAGCAGATAAAGCTGAGACCAGTGTTTTCTCTGTGAGATCATGTTGTTGAAATCCAGTTAAAAACTTTCATATTACACATCACCGTCTTCAGGTGAAAGGACACAAACAACTCACCTCAAATTTGGAGTACCTCCCAATTGTCTGGTCTATGGACAAGCAATGACTATCACTGCTTCACTGGTGGTAATAGCATTTTAGTAGTGTGTCCTACCAAGTTTATGTCCATTTATGCGAGGCGTTTAATTCAGATTTGAGTTGACTAAGCGTGATGGTTTCATCAAGTCTGGGAGACACAGTAATCCAGATGGCAGACAGGGCCTAACCCTGCAGGAGGACATTAAGCCACTTAACTGTAATGCAGGGTGAGAGTAGCAGGAGATGCTTTGCAGTCAAACAGCTGAATTCAACGTTCACATTCAGTCGATTTTCTGCTGGGTCATGTTCCAGTGTGACAGATCCGGTACAGAAAAAATTAGTTGCATACAGACTGGGATAACTGACCTGATCTATGTGAAGTGCTGATCATGCAGTTCCCATGACGGAGCCTTGACAAGGATCTAGTCACATGATGCCTCAAACAGTGCACTGCAGATTTAGTTTAGTCTGTACTGTCTCTAGTACTGTAATAATGATATTTCTATGAGAGCTATTTTTTCTATAAAAAGCTATTTATTTTTTCAATCTTGGGAAGATTTTATTATACATATATCTTGTAATAACTGAACCCTTTGGAGCTGTGAGACAATGATTAGAAATGTGTATATTTTATGCATCTGCAATGATTGAATTGTTTAGTCTTTTCTGTTATTTTTCAATGCATTTTTTGCACATATTATCCAGCTTTTGTCTAAACACACGCACTACCCAGAGCTGCAGTTAGTCAGAGACTGTTTTTAGAGAAAGATCCTCTTTCTGTGGTGAGGCGAGTGGGAGGAACTGAGCTGAAGTGGACTGCTGAGAGAAAGGGAAGGCAGGGAGGAAGGGAAGGGATGGTGGGGGGGTGACTGTTGCAACCCTAAATGCAGTGGCCAGCCACCCGAGAAGGGAGGAGCCTGAGGGATTTGGCTCCTCATGCTTCCTCCTGATGTCACTGTTCAGCTGCTGCAATTCAGAGTCCATGTGAAGGGAAGGCAGCCCAGAGAGGGGAGGGCTTTTGAGGGAAGACAAGGGGAGGGGGAAGCAACAAGATTCGGGGAAGGGCTGGTTATGTGGACAGTGAAAGGGCTCAGAAGAGCTCCTTAGTCCGCAGGCCTTGTAATCACTTGGCAGGGCGCAACAATGGGGCCTGCGTGTCTGAGAAAATCTCCATCTGTAAGAAGTCTGTGACTGAGATGAGGCTGGCTGATGCTATGAGTGCATTTATGTGGGTGAGAGATAGAAGGGAAAAAGGAGAGGACAATAGAAAGAAGAAAAAGAGATGAATAGAGGGGAAGAGATGTGGGGTGGTGGGCTGTGAGCAGAGTTGGAATGCTATTGTTAGAGCTTGCTGCTCTGTGCTTCAGTGAGGGACAGCTGCCTCTGAGGCCGTCTTGCTCGTGTGAGACAGGCAACCCAGTTCACCGAATTTTCCCACCTATCTCGACAGAGAGAGAGAGAGAGAGAGAGACAGACAGACAGACAGCCAGACAGCCAGACAGAGAGACAGGTGGTGCCTGAACTCAGCCATCTGGGAGTCAATGGAAGGAACTAGGAGGAATTCTGGGAGTGGCATTATAAAGGTTCCTCTTTCCTCTCCTTACTCTTAAAGAAAGGGAGCCTAGCTATATTTGTCAAGGGACTGTCGAGAGCTGAAAGACAGAGTGGAAAGCCTTAGCTCTTGGTGCTAGGTCTGACAGTTAGCGCCATCCTAGGTTAGACTGAGAGAGAGCAGTTGTGTAGAAAGTAACCTCAAAAGAGAAATTATAAACCCCTCCGTTGGAACAGTGGATGTAAGATGAGTCAGGGCTGAAGAATTGTACAGTCTACAGAACTGTACTTCTTTGGCATTACTTTCTAAAGAAAGTTTTTTTGTGTTTTCTTTGGATTAATTACAAATAGACCATCTAGCAGTTAATAGTGAGTCTTTCTCAGTTAAGTGGATGTGTTTTGATATAAAGTGGACACTGGTCTTTTAGATTTCCTATTTCCTTGTGGTGTATTCAATTGCAGTAAATATGATATTGGTAGCATATTTATGTCCTTATCCATAGTATCATATTTTGTTTTGCTTGAATCTTTTCTCATGTACATATGCGGTAACCTATATAATCATTAAATGTACAGATGTACTGATATTGTACTATATTCCTATTCACAAGAGTGAGTTTGTTTGAGAGAAAGACATTGCTTTAGGCCTATATTGATTGTAGGCTATGCATATCATGTACTTGTGGTGTGTGTCTATCTTAAGCTATAAATCTGAATTTAAAGTTTACCATTTCATTTAGATATCTCCTAGTTTATTCATGTAATCCTCTATGTGTTTATGTACAATTTGACAGATGTACATGTCATTGTCACACTGAGATAATCTGTGTGTGACCCAGTGACAATTTCATGTAAAAAAAAACTGCCAATCTGAACAAAGAGACAATAGAATTTGCATGACAGATGGGTCTAAGCATTTTTTCAGCATATTTATACACACATAAACTTCACTTGTACATCACTGTAAACACAAACATCCTAGATTGCGTATTTGTCACTACTGGGAGTTCTGCCCAGCGGCATTTATCACATGTATTCATTTCTCTTCCACAGCATTAGCTTGATTAGGAATTTCACTTATAAAGACAAACAACCTCTGGCTAAGCATGTGGTAAAAAAGATACAGATACAGGACTTAGATGAGATTTTTTTTATATTAACAGCATTATGACTCACTTCTTCCTTTGCACATGCTGAGGATAAGCGGATACGCCCTTCTCACTCGGTTTTAATGTTTCCTCAAGGCTTGACCTTTCTCCTGTTTCTTCCACCCTGTGTGTGCAGGTTAAGTGGTCCCTGTGCCCCCTTTGAATGTCCATCACTATGGCTAAGCGTGAAACCGGCAGCACCAGCCCTGTGGTCAGGCAGATAGACAAGCAATTCCTGGTCTGCAGCATTTGTCTGGACCATTATCATAACCCCAAGGTCCTACCCTGCCTGCACACCTTCTGTGAGAAGTAAGCTCTGAATAAATCATTCAAACAAACATTATTTGTACAGCACCTTTCATACAGTGCAGTTCAAAGTGCTTTTCAGGTGAGTGACAAACTAATAAGATTAATATGACAGTAGAAAGATGAACAAGAGAGCAATACAAGATGACCATGCATCTAATAATAGCCATAAATAATTTTTAAGGAAAATTCAAAGATGAGACAGCTAACCATTTAAAGACAAGATGTTGAATTTTTGCTGCAGTATTGTACTTAATTTAGAAATGGAGCACATAAGAAAAGACATATAAATAGATTAGTGCATTATAATATATTGTATTCCCTCTGCCTGCAGTAAGTTCTATAACTGGGATGCATTAAAGAGATGTTTAAAGACATTTCAAAATCTTCTGTAATGGACACACCACCTACACCATCTATTCTCTCATCATTGTGGCTTTTGCATGATGTAAGACACCAACCACTCTAAATTTGTCCACATGAAAACACACAGCATTATTAATGGCACAGCACTGCTGACAGCAAGAATGGATTTCCACAACTCTCTTTCTTCCAAATGGGGCAGATAGTACATTTATTGAATTATTTTGACGCTCTCTGTTGTGGCCAGTAAAACTGTAAGGACCTTAATATGTCTTCTGAGCGAGCCTAAAAGAAAGGTTTTGCATTTTTACACTACATTGACCCTGGAATAAGTACTAAATTGCAGCTTCAGTCCTCTAATGCAATTCTTTTTCAACTTGTCTCTGTGTAGATGTCTACAGAACTACATACCTCCCCAGTCTTTGACGCTGTCCTGCCCAGTATGCAGACAGACCTCTATCTTGCCAGAGAAGGGCGTGGCAGCCCTGCAGAACAACTTCTTCATCACAAACCTAATGGAGGTGTTACAGCGAGACCCAGAGTGCAGCCGACCTGAGGCCTGTAATGTTCTTGAGTCAGCCAGTGCAGCTACAGCCTGTCAGCCCCTCTCTTGCCCCAACCATGAGGGCAAGGTAAGCTACAACAAAAGGACTGAGGGTGCTATACAGTAGGACAGACCTATAAGAGATCAAGTTCATGACAACACTGTGTACTATTACAAGAAATATTACACATTTCTTTCTGATATGTGTGTACCCATCGAAATATGATGTCAAGTTGGCTCGTGCTCTATTGCACCATCTGCAGGTGATGGAGTTTTACTGCGAGTCATGCGAAACGGCCATGTGTCTCGAGTGCACAGAAGGAGAACACAGGGAACATGTGACAGTTCCTCTGAGGGACGTGCTGGAACAGCATAAGTCAGCACTCAAAAATCAGCTGGATGCTGTGCGGAACAGGTATGATTTTCAGTGTTTTAATCCATAATGAAATATGTTATTGGATCTGGAAGATGTTAGAAGTACTGCAAATGTAAAGCATACTAATTTATTAGTTTTATTCTCTGTTCATCTTATTTGCTTTCTTCTGGCAGACTGCCCCAACTGACGGCTGCCATTGACCTTGTGAGTGAGATCTCCAAGCAACTTACGGAGCGAAAAAATGAGGCAGTGACTGAAATCAGTAATACTTTTGATGAGCTGGAAAAGGCCTTGCACCAACGCAAGACAGCCCTCATTACTGAGGTGGAAAATATCTGCAGCACCAAGCAGAAGGTCAGAGGCCTTTCTGATTTTCTTTCTTTTAATGGTATTAGAGTCAAAATCTGCTGTAATGTTCCACTTTTTAGTACAAACACCACTAACTGTCTGCCTTGGCCTCTTTTGACATACTTAGGTGCTTCAAGCGCAGCTGACCTCTTTGCTACAGGGCAAAGAGAACATTCAAAGCAGCTGCAACTTCACTGAGCAAGCCCTGAGCCATGGCAGTGCCACTGAGGTCCTGTTGGTCCAGAAACAGATGGGCGAGCGGGTCAGTGCCCTGGCGAGACACAGCTTTCCTGAGCATCCCCACGAAAATGGACATCTGGAATGCCAGGTAGAGACGGATGGACTGAGGCGCTCCATCCAGAACCTGGGAGTCCTGATCACAACAGGGGCTGTAGGCCATACTAGTGTTGCCACTGGGGAAGGCCTGCGACATGCACTGGTCGGCCAGCACAATACTGTCACAGTCACTACTAAAGACAAGGATGGAGAACTAGTGAAGACTGGTAATGCTGCTCTGAGGGCAGAGATTGTTTCAGCAGATAGAGTGTGCACTGAAGCTGAGGTGGTGGACAACAAGAACGGCACCTATGAGGTTGGATATACAATCCGCTCAGAGGGAGAATTCACCTTTTCTTTGCTGCTATATGAACAGCCTGTGAGGGGGAGTCCATTCCGTTTGCGTGCCGTCAAGCCGTCAGATGTCCTGCAGTCACCAGACGATGTGAAGAGAAGAGTGAAGTCCCCGAGTGGAGGAGGAGGTCATGTTCGACAGAAGGCTGTGCGCAGGCCCTCCAGCATGTACAGCACCACCAAGAAAAAGGAAAACCCAATAGAGGATGAGTTGATCTACAGAGTGGGTGGGTGAATAACTGGCTAGTTCTGATAATTGTTTTAACTGCTGACTGAGCTGTATGATGTCTTTCTCTAGAGCACAGGCACTCATTATGTTTCTAGGTTATTTAAGTTGCTGATTATGGAGAGTATTCAGTTATAGATATTTTTTCTGTTCAAACTGTGAAGACACAGTTTGAACAGAAGTTAAATTCCAAGCAAACTACAGTAGAACTCGTAGATATATATATATATATATATATGTAGTATGGTGGGGTGGCTGTGGCTTAGGAGGTAGAGCGGGTTGGCTGTTGTCTGCAAGACACTGAACCCTGAATTGCCCCTGGTGGCTGTTCCGCCAGTGTATGAATGTGTGTGAATGTTAGTTTCTGTTTGAGCACTTAGGCTCAGTGAGTGAATGTGTGTGGTGAATGCAGAAGTAGTGTGTAAAAGCTTTGAGCGGTCGAAAAGACTAGAAAGGCTCTATACAAATATGGAGCATTTACATGTATATACATAATGCTGAAGCAGTTTGATGTCTTGTTGATGTGACAGGAACAAGAGGGCGAGATAAAGGAGAATTCACTAACCTACAAGGCATCTCAACTTCCAGTAATGGACGGATTGTGGTGGCAGACAGCAATAACCAGTGTATACAGGTAAGTGCATATCATTTTCTTGAGCTACAATAAAATGTAATTAATTATTCCATTGTTTTGGTTTTGTAGTAAATGAAGTTTTGCTTTTCGTAGGTATTCTCAAATGATGGCCAGTTTAAGATGAGGTTTGGGGTCAGAGGTCGTTCACCAGGGCAGCTGCAACGCCCCACAGGGGTCACAGTTGACATGAATGGCGACATAATTGTTGCTGACTACGACAACAGATGGATTAGCATCTTTTCCTCAGATGGCAAGTTCAAGGTGAATGGTCTCAGCCTGGGAAAAAAACATTTTTTCATTGTACAAATTCAAAATTCACTCAATGACCAAACTGTCCATCTGGTTGTCACAGAACAAAATTGGTGCTGGAAGATTGATGGGACCCAAAGGTGTCGCTGTGGATAAGAATGGACATATCATCACAGTTGATAATAAGGCCTGCTGTGTTTTCATCTTCCAATCAAATGGGAAGCTGGTGACAAAGTTTGGAGCCAGAGGAACATCAGATAGACACTTTGCAGGTACTGGTAATACTTAGTACATGTACCTATGATCACATTATCAATAATGTCTCTTACAGTAAGACAAGATGCACAGCGAATAATGCCTCATGTCTGAGGGCATTTGGTTGGGCCAGATTTACAGATTTTTTTTGGATTTGTTTAGTGACCAGCATGTATTCTGTACACCCTTTATTTTTGAGTCCAACTAATGTAAGCATGTATAGCTGCTTGTTTAATTAGAAATCAATGCACAGTTAATGATTCTTTATTTTTTGCACTGCATTGATAATCTTGTTCTGTACAGTAATGGTCAAATGTTTTGAGACAGAAAAAATAATTTTTACAAAGTGTGCTGCCTCAGTTTTTATGATGGCAATTTGCATATACACCAGAATGTTATTGTAGTGATCAGATGAATTGCAATTCATTAGTCAGTTAGAATAACAGACTGGAAGTTTTAAAAGGAGGGCGGTGCGTGAAATCATTGTTCTTCCTCTGTTATCCATGGTCACCTGCAAAGAAACACGTGCTGTCATCATTGCTTTACACAAAAGGGGCTTCACAGGCAAAGATGTTGCTGCTAGTAAGATTGCACCTAATTCAACCATTTATTGGATCATCATGAACTTCAAGGAGAGAGGTTCAGTTGCTGTGAAGAAGGCTTCAGGGCATCCAATCAAGTCCAGCAAGTTGCCAGGACTGTCTCCTAAAGTTGATTCAGCTGTGGGATCGGGACACCACCAGTGCAGAGCCTGCTCAGGTGTGAGTGTGTTTGCACCCACAGTGAGGCTAAGACTTTTGGAGGATGGCCTGGTGTCAAGAAGGGCAGCAAAGAAGCCACTTCTCTCCAGTAAAAACATCAGGGACAGACTATTATTCTGCAAAAGGTACAGTGATTGGACTGCTGAGCACTTCGGTAAAGCCATTTTCTCAGATGAATCCCATTTCTGATTATTTGGGGCATCCGGAAAATGCTTGTCCGGAGAAGACAAGGTGAGCACTACCATCAGTCCTGTGTCATGCCAACAGTAAAGCATCCTGAGACCATTCACGTGTGGGGTTGCTTCTTAGCAAAGGGAATGGGCTCACTCACAATTTTGCCTAAGAACACTGCCATGAATAAAGAATGCTACCAAAACATCCTCTGAGAGCAACTTCTCCTAACCATCCAAAAACAGTTTGGTGATGAACAATGCTTTTTCCAGCATGATGGAGCACCTTGCCATAATTCAAAAGTGACAACTAAGTGGCTCAGGGAACAAGAGGCGGGTGGACAAACAAAAACCCACAAATTCAGACAAACTCTGAGAAATGAATATGCAAGAATGGACTGCCATCAGTCAGGATGTGGCCCAGATGTTAATTAACAGCATGCCAGGATGAATTGCAGAGGTCTTGGAAAAGAAGGCTCAAGACTGCAAATATTGACTCTTTGCAAAAACTGAATGTAATTGTCAAAAAAAACCTTTGACAATTATGAAATGCTTTTAATTATACTTCAGTATACCATAGTAACATCTGACAAAAATATCTACAAACACCAGAAGCAACAAACTTTGTGAAAACTAATTCTTGTCACTCTCAAAACCTTTGACCACAGCCGTAATCATACACCTGATCATCAAAATACAAGAGAGAACAGGCAAAAAAATCACACTTACCCATGCAATATATGATGATTGTCTTCTTGTCTTTGCCTCACATTTAAATTTTTTCAAGAAGAAACATGACTGTTAATAGGATGTGCTTTCATTACTGGAATCCCTCATTGATATGGCTTCTGTTGTTGCACAGACAGCTGTATTTCAGTTGAAACTCACCCATTCTTTCAATTTAATTTCTCACTTGGACCTTTTCTTTTCTTTTAGAAAAAAGTGGTGCAAACATTGCACTGGAACAAAAGCTTAGTAAATCTGGCCCTGTTTTCAGTAAGTAATTAATTCCCTGTGTCTGTAATTAAGAAAATAACTCTTTATTATTTTTACATGTTGTTACAGTTCAGTCATGTCTCACGTATTGTCCCACGTCAAGTCTCTTTGTGACCTCTGTGTGTCTGTGTCGTTTTCAAAGTCCAAAAATAGTGTGCCACTTCCTCTTGTATGTTGCAAAGCAGTGTATGACTCAACTTACCTCTTTCCTTCTCTGTTTCCTCTGCTGCATCCAGGTCCTCACTTTGTGGCTGTAAATAACAAAAATGAAATTGTGGTAACAGACTTTCATAACCACTCAGTCAAGGTATGGCTTGTTCAAGTAACCAACCATAAACATAACAAATAACTAATTTATAAATGAAAATGTAATTGGCTTCTTTGCCTGACTGGCTGCGTTGTTTTAATTATTTTTAGCAATTAGCATTATGCTTTATGTGTGTCTTTATGTGATTTTCTCTGTTTAATCTTTTTTGCAGGTGTACAATGCAGATGGGGAGTTCCTGTTTAAATTTGGCTCCCATGGAGAGGGAAATGGTCAATTTAATGCTCCAACAGGCGTGGCTGTGGATGCCAATGGAAATATCATTGTTGCTGATTGGGGCAACAGTCGGATCCAGGTTAGCTTCAGAAAACTACATATTCTTAAATGCTGAGAGCAAATTTGTAAGTACTCCACTCACTTATTCAACGTCTTCCTCTGTGCTGTGTAACCAAACCAGGTGTTCGACAGCTCAGGGTCCTTCCTATCCTACATCAACACATCAGCAGACCCCCTTTATGGCCCCCAGGGTCTGGCCCTCACATCTGATGGTCATGTAGCAGTGGCTGACTCTGGGAACCACTGCTTCAAAGTCTACCGCTACCTGCAGTAGAGACCTGAGACAACCATCTTCACCACTGCAAGCACTGATAACGACACAACCAATGTATTCCAGAGGGTGCAATGATCTTTCCAATACAGCCTTTTTATGTGCACATGAGCTGATCTCCCAGATATAATTAAGTGTCTGAACCTGAGTTTACTGAGTTTATGATGTGTATTGAAGGTTGTTTTTAAAGTTGGGTAATGTAGCATTCTTGGGACAAGTAATGGACATAAAGCTATGGACTGGTTTTAGAGAATGTGCTAAAGCATTTTTGTGTTGTACACTGTTGATGGTCTATTAAACCACACTTTCTGTGAGACCGGACAGGGTAGAAGATAGATTAAAGTATTTAATGAGCCATAACTTGTCCGCATGCATGAAGTTTTATTTTATCTTAATGCCTAGGCAACAACACAGTGTACCCATCAATTGCTTTTCTTATGAACTAGTTAATGCTTAAAGTGAAATGAACAGCGCTACGCTTCTCCAGCAATGAAATGTAAAATTTCTCATTTACTGATATCGCACATAAACATGTCACCACCATCTGTGCATTTGATTTGCTGTATGTATTGTATATACATAAATGTAAATTGTGTATATTAGATCACTCCATATGTGTGTGCTATGATTTTGAAACTCATAGCCTTTTGGCTAGTCAGAGAGCAGCAGTCAAGGATTCCAGGATTTTAAAAATGTGTGTATGGCAGCTGTTAAAAAGTATGCTTTTTAAACATACCCAGCACATGCTTAAAAGAAGATTGTCATATTTATTGCTAATATAAGCAGCACAATAATATTTTTTGTTAATAACTGTTGTTTTAAAGGGGAAAACAAAACAAATGCTAATTTATTTTATTTTATACACCAGCTAAGCATTTACAAATTATTTTTCTAAATTGATGTGCTTTTTTTTTTCTTTGGAGCTTCACACTTAATCCCTTTCCCTTAAAGGAAAATTTCACCTCAAAGCAGAATTCAGTATCCACCCACATCTGGAAAAATTATATCAGTGTTTGTGCACATGAATAGCTCTTTTCCAAAGCTAGAAACCCATCTGTGTTTTTACTTGGAATGCCTTTAAAAAAGAAAGTTTTTTTAAGTTTATCTGTTCAGAATTATGGCTAAAGAGATGGGCTCTTAGAATGTTTTGCCTTAAAGAGCTTAATTCATACTTTGTTCCAGTGCTAAAAGTTACAAACCAGAAAGAATACACATATCTCAGGAAATCCATTCAAATTAGATTACCATGTCAATGGAACAACTTTAAATATGTTTTATTTCTTTGATGGGATCAGATTGTGAGGGAGGCGTTGGGAGCTTTATAAGAAAACTGTTCATTTGTGCAAATGTAGTGTGGTTACAAGATCACAGAAAGTATTGGGATGGAATATGAACTCTGTTTTACAGTGGGATTTTTTGTTAGTTTTTTTCCGTTCACATAGGAAACAGTTACAGTCATTATCATCACTCATTAAATGATCATTTATTAGATGGCATTTGCTGGCAAACTCATCCACGCTTTAAAATACACTCACCTATGATACTGTTGTAAACTATCTAACAAAATGCTGTTAGAATTCTGCCTGCACATCAAGCCATGACTCCCAAAGAAAAACCTGTACCAGTGGAGCTGTTGCTGCTCTTGCTCCCCCTATTGTTCATTCTGTGTAATGTCATAAGAAAACCTGGTGCCACAGCAGAAGAGAGATCTGGTGCAGGAAGGAGTCAACTTCCTGGTCTTATCCACAGCACTGTGCTAAACGCCCCCCACTTCAGAGGTGTGGTGAAATACAGGATATGACCCGATTTCACCATTTAAGTCAACCAGGAGGCTGCTGCTCTTCATGCACCTGATCTGTTATTTGACTTGTTGCCAAACATGAGCCCAGACATCTTTAAAGAGTGGAAGGCTCACCTTTTTGACATGTTTCTGAAACATTTTACCCTAAGCGGTTTGTGTCATACCAATACAAATAATTTTGTTTTCTCTATGAATATGCACTGGTAATAAAAGCACATGGTTTACTGAGTTGTTGTATACATATGTGTGATTGCACATTATGGTTGACTTGCACTGAGGGGAATATAATCTGTGTATAAATGTGCACATGAAACTTAATAATTGAATGTTGGTAATAAGAAAATTATACAGTGGTGTCTTGGTTTACAGTGAGCACACATTTAGATTTCATAATCTTGAAATTAATGAGAACAACCGTTGGATAGCTGGTAGTTATACTTCAGTATAACTGTTAAAGTACTTATGGCCTTGCATCTCTATCTCAATAGCTCTGATGTATTGTATTTTGACAAAAAAGGGACTTCAATGGTATATACATTAGTATATAGACGTATGTACAGATATGGCAATGATTGCAATTTTGACCATTTTTAGTCAAACTATTTAAGGTTTGGTGACCAGTGCAAAAAACTGATATATTTGTTCAAAGACACTCCCTGTGACACTGTCCATTAACAGCTTCATGCTGAAACCCTTTTAATCAAAAAACATAAAATGTCATGTTTTCTTGAAAAATTATTTATTTGCAGACCACGCTGTGCTTCTGGTCTATGTTACAAATACTTACAGCACATACAGTATGCATTTTTTTAACAATAACCATTCCCAAAACATCCAAATGGTATATTTATAGGTAATACATATGTATATACATACATACATACATAAAAAGCTCAGAATGCACTCAAAAACATTAGAGTGGAATAAAAGAACCACAGTACATTGATACAGTGTCAAACCTAGTTTAGCAAGCAAATGTGCACTGAAAGAAAACTCGTGTCTTTATATTTTATGATGGTATGATATCACAGGTTGCATAGAATTGTTTTCAATTTCCAAATAAAATAAAATAATCTTAACATTTCTAAAGTAGTGACTATGAAGTTAGTGTCTATAATATGATATACAGTAGTATGAGGTATTCAGATTTTATGGCAATCCGGTGCCTGGATCTGGAAAAAATGGATACAATGAAGGTTTGTCTGATGTTTTAATGCAAACATGGCTCACCTGTATATGTATATTGTATATTGAAATCACTATAACAAACAAGTCATACAGTTTGAGAGAGATAGTTTAAAGCTAAATTAAACAGGGAGGGGGAAGTACAAATGATTTGTGTCAGGACTAATAAGCATTGAAAAATAAATACATTTAAAACAAATGAATCAGGCAGAGTATAGTAGTTCTGACAATAAAGACGATGATTGAGGGTAAAACATTTAATTCCCTTTAGTGAAATCTGCTAAACTTATTTGACGATACTTAAAAATTTGAAAAAAATTAAACAGCACAGTCAACACATAGCCCTGTTGTGTGAGGGATCTGGAGTCCCAGCTATCTGTACTAAGCTACAAAAGTAAACACTTACAAATGTAGCATACCAGTTGTACCAGAGTGAAAGAACTTCCTGCTGGAAATAATGGATTTGGAACCGCTACTATACTACACTGTACATTGCAGACCAGCTGTCTTGAAAGTTGCTTTAATTCTATCAACAGTTTAAATTCTTATTTGATTTAGTGCCGTGTGTCAATTATAGGTCCTAAAATCAAAGTTTTTCAGCACTAAATATTAGAGCAAATTTAATAACAACAATTAGCTACTGATAAATACTGTTCTCATGGGACATACTGTAAAATACAAAGGTGGAAATACAGTAGATCAGACACATTTGTCACATTTTCATTCAAATCAGCATTTAGTGTTTTTTACAATTTAAAACAATTTTAAAATACAAAGAAAATGCATGCAAAAACATGAGCACAAGAAAACTATGTGAAAAATATTTTTGTCATTTGAGTGATTACACAGGACAAACATAACATGTCATAAAACCTCAATATCCTGTGATTTCTTAGGCACACACTGAATCTAAGGACAAATCATTCTCTATAAGAACAAATAGGTTTACCAAGTGTAAGCAAACTATGGACAGTGTCTTGATACAGCAAATCAAACATACAAAGCTTGTACTGTATGTAAAATATCCACATTCTCTTGACCTACTCAGTAAAACACCAAATGCCAGGGGGGCATCCTTTATAGCACCTTTGGAAAAGTTATAACACCGTTTTTGGATCAAGTGGCATCAAAAGCAAATCAATAAGTGAATGCTGACAACTTGACAAGTGCCTTGAAACAGCTGCTGACAAAGTCCATCTCCAAGTGTCCAGACTGCTCCCCAGCCATGGAAGTGATGCAGTATTTCAAGTAGACTTCTGAATAGAATCAAAGCTTTTGTAGTTTGTGTTGCTTCACACAGAATCTTCAATTTTTTATCTAAATATGAGGCACTTGCAAAACAAAAATATTAATTAAAACTCTCAATCATCATTCTGTTAGACCTCTGAGCTATCACTGTGGACTTGTGTCACTATGGGCTCTGTGCTCCTGGAGTTCTTGGGTACGTCTTTCTTCTCTCGCTTGGACCGGACCAGTAACACTACCACAATAATGATGAGCACTGTGAGGAGAAGTCCGACAAAGATACCAATGATCAACACTAGTCTGTCATCACCACTGTTGTCTCTCTGGTTTAGCTCATGGGGAATGATCCCTTTAGTGAAGATCTCCTTCTCTGGGCTCGTCCTCCGCTGACTGCTGCGGTCCAGTGCGATGTGGAGGATGTTGGTACCACGGTTATTACTCACACCAATCTCCTCTATTATGTCTGGCACATCATTGGCTGATCTTCTGATGCGATATTGACTGTTGGGAAGCAGATTTGTGTGCTGGTTCATCACATGGTACTCCAGGCTTCTCTTCCCAATGCCACGGTTAGCATTGTCCCGAGAGCGGACAGTATAGATAGTGTGAATGTACCACTCTCTCCCTGCAGACACCTGGAGAGAGAAACCATTATTGTTTAAAAACTGACACCTGTAGGTCATTTTTATGGCACAGCTTTCTGCAGAACTCCAGTTTCCTTTTGTCGATCATTATATTGATGATCATAATAGTTCAGTAATAAAATAAAATAAAATACTATTAACAAATACAGCTACTGTCAATGTAACTTCCTTCAAGGACACATTTTAATGTTTATTGTGGTATTTCTTCTGTACTGGTGTATATGTGGCCAAACAATAACAATATGACCTCAAACATACAGTATGTCCAGTATAATGGAGCCATTGGAAAATACTCGTGGCCTGTAGACATACTGATACCTTTTCTTCTTAACAAGCCTAGAAACACAGATTCACTGACAAGAAGAACCAATCTGGACCCAGTGAAAGCTGGATAGTCTGAGTCATAAAGTGACCCTGTCATCAGAGGCCATATAAAGACCACCCCACACAGGGAAAGGATTGTTCACATGCAATAAGGTTTCCATGAGGAAGCTGAAAGTGTCAGGTCAGTGATTGTTTTTTCTCTTTCAGCTTCTTAAGAAAAAGTTTAAAAAAAACAAAGTCACTTTCTATTACTCTTACAACACAGTATATTTTCATCTTACTCTTTCCACATGCTCTCCATACAGGTCAGAGTTACACAAAAACATAAATTCCAGATTGGTAAAATTAGATTATGTGGATTCTATGAGGGGCCCTACAAGCCATAATCTATTCTAGACCTCTCACATATATATATTCTCCTTTCACATACATATATTTTCATTCATACATTCATACATTTTCACTCTCACATATATATATTCTCCTTTCACATACATATATTTTCTCCTTTCAGATACATATATTCTCCTTTCACATGCAGATATTTTCTTCACACATTCATACATTTTTACTCTCATATTCATACATTCTCCCTCACACATTCATACATTTTCACTTTCACATACATATATTTTCTCTCACACATTTATACATTTTCACTTTTACATACATATATTTTCCCTTACACATTCACACATTAATGTGTACATTTAACATTATATATAATATATGTATGTAAGAGAAGAATATATGTATGTGTGAGAAGAATATATGTATGTGTGAGAAGAATATATGTATGTAAGAGAAGAATATATGTATGTAAGAGAAGAACATATGTATGTGTGAGAAGAATATATGTATGTAAGAGAAGAATATATGTATGTGTGAGAAGAATATATGCATGTAAGAGAAGAATATATGTATGTGTGAGAAGAATATATGTATGTGTGAGACAAAAGTATAGTGGAAAAGGAAGGAGTATAGTGGAAACGGAAGGTAAGACATTTGTCGCGCAGTGATTGGCTGAGAAGCTTCGAGTCCGGTCTGGGGAGGGGCAGCGAGAGCTTGATTGACATCTGGGGCAAGTTCAGCGCAGACAAAACCTAGCAAAACGTTTCTTTCAAGCGGAGACAGTGGTCCCCTGAACACCCTGCTGTGTACTCAAGTGCACTGGATTTTCCTGCCTTTTAACACTGTTGTGTTTACAAACTTGTTGCAGCTGATTGGGTAACACCTCCAAACAGGAGCAAACATACCTAGAAACCCGTTGCAGAGCGTTGCTAGCGTTTCAAGGAAACATGTCGTTCAATCAGAAAGCGTTGCAAACCGGTGCAAAATGTTTTAAGATTGAACTTCGCCCCTGCATACAGCATGTTTATCTTTCGAACCAGCCTTCCTCTAGTTAGCTCCGAGTAAGTCTGTTTCTCTCTGCTGCTGTTTTCTCACATAGAACAAAGCGGGGTTACAGGTCTGCTGTAACTAGCGTTAATGTTTGCTAATACATGACAGCTAACATTAGGCTCTATGTGAACAAAAACTGCAGAGAGAATTCCAGGAAAACTATAGTAAGCTATCACCTAACACTCAGTTATTTATTTAGGAAACAATCAATTTTGGCAGAAAGGGAGAGAGCAAAATGGCTGGATACAACAGTCCTGAGCTTCACGCTTGACGCACAGTTCATATTGGCTTACTTCATTCAGCAACAGACTACTCCTTTTCTTGCCACAATAATTCTTTTCATTAATTTCTTTAGGAATAATCATATTGTATTGGCTGCACTTGTTATGGAGAAGGCCGATCATATGCAGCGGCAATATTAAAGCAAGTGGTTTGGTTGGCTACATGTCTATCTTAAGATAAAACAGATGAGACATGTATAGGTATGGCCTATTATGCAAATCATTTGGTAACCATGTATGCAAGTCGGTGTTAAAAACGCTGTGCTTGCCCTCAGTTTATTTTGTCAGTCCACAGTTATAAGCCCCCAATCATTAGGCCTCCTTTCAGTCTTAACGTCATTATTCATGCTGTATGTTTCAACATGCTGTATGTTTGCAGTCTAATTATACTAATAATGCTTATCAGTTATGAGTTCTTTGTACACAATACAATATACAATGTAAATAAATACAGACAGCAAAAGCATTACAGTGCTGCATAAACTGTCAAAGTCACTGGAATTTGATTTCCCACGTGGGTCTTGATAATGCGGGATGTCAATTGCCAAAACTGCCAAGGAGTCTGTAACTTGATGTTTACCCCTCTTGGTTCTTTTGTAAAAGTCAGTACAAACATTAACAGGACTACAATAACAATGCAACAACGTAAGGCCTATACATTCTCCCCCCTAGTCCAGACAGGATCTACCAAACTACAGTGTGAAAGCAGCTCGTCACCTGTCTGCTGTATTTCGGTTTCCCTCAATGTCTTACTAACAATTAAAGTGTGGAAAGTGCCCACTGTAAGGCCCCACTAGAAGTCTTCGCTCCCTCTGCACTGAGCCATCAGCTTAATGTCTTCTGCTACTGCAGTTCACGATCACATTAGTTATTAGGCACCTTATAAATATTTAACAGCAAAATAACAGGCAAATAGTGGTAAATAAATAATTGTAACAAAAAAGATGAGCAAAGGTAATCTGAGTTTATTAAAATATTTGTAATAATACAGCAATTATATAATAACATAATATAAATAGCATATCATTGGTTTAACACATTATAATGGAAATATAGGGCCAACTGTCACCACTGTTTCCTGCAACTGTGTCTAAATTAGTTTATCACTCAAAAACAGATCTCAATCAATACAGTTGCTGGTAGGTTGCAATAAGAACTGTCCACTGAACCTCAATGTTTACTGAGCAACTAAATTTAGTTAGGCTAAAAGAAACCATTTCATAATTTAATTCAAAACTGTCGCTTTTGTTTGTATCATAAAGTCATGGCAGGCTGCATAGGCTAATTTCACAGCTACCTTGCATCTTACACTGTATTTCTTCTTCAATAAATATTTTTGTCTGTTTCAGTTTTCATTATTTACCACAACCATTTACAGGAGGTAGTAAACTTATGTTCATTTCAACTTATTTATCTCACATGTCTGACAACCGCTAAATTTTTTTCCATCTACAGATGTAAACTTCAAGACTACTAACCAATTCCAGTTTAGCCTTTTGGCATCAGTGCTTAAAATTCTCAAAAAAATGCTGGGATTGTGCTGTAAAGATGTACAGTAGATATAAGGTAGAAATATAGACTCAATAAATAGGAAAAGCACCTCACTAGGAAGTAAGTAAGGATCTCACACAGTGAAAATCTACTTTATCAAAAGAATGTATTTTTTTACAACAACATTTTTCCATCTCTCTCTGGGGTTCCTCCTCATGGAATGAATGAAAATAGTGCAAGTTGGCCCACAGATGGCGCTCACACCAAAACAGTGACGTCACAGTTGCCCACAGCCACCTTGTGGTGAACTAACAATCAGCTATCAGCAGTTTTCAATAACAGATGACACATTTCCAAGTTGAGTTTCATGATCAGTCAGCACCATCTGTGACAAAAGACAGATAAAGAAATGGTTGAGTGTTAGATGTTTGTCCATAACCTGCAAAACATTATATATATATATATATATATATATATATATATATATATATATATATATATATATATATATATATATATATATATATATATATATATATATATATATATATATATACACACACACACACCACAATACATATACATATATGTGGTATTGTGTAAAATAAAATTTAAAAAGTAAAAGCTGAGCTGCTTGTGATAGAAGTGTACATGCGTGACACTGTCTAGCCGACAATGCTGTCTATTATGTAGTTATTAGGGTGTGAGATTTTAACACTATTTTTTTAGAAATCTTTAATGTTCAATTCTATGAAAAATTATTAGTATTAAACACTTTTTCCCTGCTTACTGATGAATTTTTTCTGCACCAGTTTATGGTCTTTTTTTTTTTTAATTTATGTAAAGAGAAACAAAATTCAGGTGACAGGTAACGAACTATAACAGAAAATAAGTCAGTGCAGCTTTCAGTCATTCTGTGCTGTTACCAGATCTGTTTCTCCTGTTGATCAACTTATTTAATATCATCCCTCCTCGTTCAGTCTTTTGGGAAAGTAACCACCTTTTCACCTCAATGATAATTTTTTTAATTTTAATAAATTTATAAACTCCTGGACTATATTAGCTACTTTGTTTCAGCAGATTCTCTGCAAAACTCTACCAGCTATGTTACAACTTCGTCACAGCTGCCAGGACTCACAGCGGAGGGGGTTCAGTTGATCAGGGCGTGTGCTGGTGTGGCATCAGTTGGGTGGAGTTGATTAGCTCCACGAGTCTATCTTATCAGTTATGCATCTGTATTTCACTGCGTGAGAAAATTAATGTTTGGCTTAACAGTGTGTGAAAAATGTCATTTGCTTGAGTCCGCTTTTACCGAAGAGATATCTGGTCACAATTTAATCTTGTGAGATCCCATGGCACGAGATCTCGTCACACCCTTAGAAGTTAGCCTACTTAGACATGTCTTGCTGGGTTTAAATCCTTATGGCCCACAGAATTACATATATCGATATTAGAGGTGCAACAACTAATCGACAGAAATCGATTAAATTTGTTGCCAACAAATTTAATAATCGATTCGTTCATGACGTCATGGGGCTGTAATGACAGAGTAATCTTAGTGGAGTAAAGTAATATTACAGGAAAGTTACTAAAACAACACTATGTCAGCACTGCAGTAACACCTTCACAACCTAAAACCTCCAAAGTGTGGGAGCATTTCACTCTTCACACAGCCAAAAAGGTTAACTGCAGCATCTGCAAAGCTGAGCTTTTCTGGTCACACCGGAGCATCTGAAGAGGAGGCACGTAATGTTGTGGCTCACTGGATGATGAAGACTTGTCTCGGTAAGCTAGTTAGAAAGCTAGCTTCACGTGAAAGGCATGTTACCTTTCGCTTTCACACTGTAGATCCATACAATTAATTAATTGTTAATGGTTTTCTCATGGCGACGCTTCCTGCTGGAGAACGTGTTTCTACCAAGTCCACAAGATTAGAAAACACAGGATAATTTGATAGTTTCTAAAGAAAAAAAAAGTTCTCCTGTCTATGTACGACCTGGCTGCTAATCCGACCCAGATGCCACTAAAAGATCATGGAGTTTTGTGAGTTGCTGAGTTCGGGAAAACTGTCTAAACTTTGTGAAACGCTGTCTAATATAAAATTGCTATTATTGGTCCTCTGTTGTAAATTTGGCAAATGTAATGCACGACGTGATTCCTTTCTTTGTACAAATATAGTGTCGGTTAGTGCTTGCACAGTGCTGTGCACACAGTTATTTCTTATTGTATATACCTGTTTGGTCCATGAGGACTGGATTTCAGCGTAACTTTCTGTTGCTGAAGCAAAAACGTTCATTAAAATATAGTTTTTTGAAAGCAGTATTCAATTTATTATCTTAATTAGTTAATTAGCACATGCCTAAAACAACCTCAAGTTTAATTTAAAAGCTGATAGCTAAATAAGAGGCATTGCATAATTTTGCGAGTCGTTATCCAAATAGTTGATTATTCGTTTCAATAATCCATAGAATAATCGACTATCAAAATAGTCGTTAGTTTCAGTCCTAATCGATATAATGATCTGAGTAAGCTGGCTCCTCTTCATCATAGGGATGAAACCCAAAATACACCTAAAGAGGGATATTTATTATTTCCCCTGTAGCCTTATCCCACCAGTCGCGGTTGCTGAAGAGTCACTTCTTATGGTAAGCGTAGTGAGTGTGTGGCTAAGGGAGAGAGCGAGTACCAAGTAATTACAGCTGAGCTGAGTAAAACGAGAGCAGGGAAGTTCTGCAGTAAATGTACAGTATAAGTTAAGGTTTGTGAGAAAATAAAGGCTGCAGCTAAAGTGTTGTGTTTTACCAGCTGCTGGAAAAGCGAAGGGGGATTATCGCGTTGAAAGTGAGGCGAGCCCGTCAGAAAGCTCTTAATGTCCATTCTGCACCAGTCTTCACCTGAATTAAACAGAGCAAAGAAAAAAAAATCACTCAAAAAAACATTTACACAGACACAAAACCAATGTAGTGTAACAAATCACCACAAAAGCCCACCACTGTTTTATCTGAAAACAACAGTGATACTGCACAAGATACAGTGTGTTTTCACACAATCATCAACTCACTCATCTCTATTACACGATGAAAGTTTAGAGTTGACTGAAAAAAAAAAAACTATTTACGTCCTTGTCATTTCTTAAATTTGGCAATAAAATGGCAAGCATTTCACTACCATTATATTTAGGTAATCTACAGTAGCGTTATTTTCAGTTAAAGTTCAGTCAGTGGCTAACTTACTCTGCTCATAACTCAAAGCATAATGTTACAATGTCAGTCTCCTGGCTGCCAAGAAAGCTTTCTGATGGTCATGCAGTGGTGCCGTGACAACGCTGAAGTTAGCTTCGATTCGGCAGTTAAGGGGAAAGTTAACTTTCACTTAAGTTCCCCTTAATTTACGTTATCTGAGCTACCGAATTTTTTTTACAAATAGAATAAAGTTTTTTCAAATCTGAAAAGTGTTTCAGGCAGCGTTAAGGCTTTGTCTAACATGCATAACAGCTTCCACAGCAGTAAGAGGTGCAAAAACGAAGATTCAGTAGCTCAGTAACGTAAGTTAACTTTCACTTAAGTTCCCTTAACGTTCCCCTTAACTGCCGAATCGGAAGCTTCAGTGTCGTGGTCCCGTGCAGTAATATCTCCTGTCATGCACATGTTGTTACTGACAGGAGAATTATAGGCTAACGTTAGTTAACAATTAACATGTATCAGCCTGATGGCGTTTAACATTATGTAAGTTAGCTGCTAACTTACCGTTAGCTGTCACCTAAGTTATTAGCAAAATTAGCGCTAACGTTAATTCCAGCTGGCTTGTGCCAGACCAGCAGTTACCGTTAACTCTAACCCAGCCCGGCTCTATGTGAGAAAACAGCAACAGAGAGAAACAGACTTACTTGCTATTTAGGAGTTCCTGGTGAACTTGTGAAAGCCATAACCTCAGCTCGGTGATGCTAGCTGCAGAGCCTTCAGAGCTGACGAGAGGACGGCTGGTTCAGGAAGATTAATGTGCTGTGTGCAGATGTCAATCAAGCTCTCGTTGCCCCCTCCCCCAGACCGGACTCGAAGCTTCTCAGCCAATCACTGCTGCGATAAATGTCTTACCTTCCGCTTCCACTATACTCCTTCCTTTTCCACTATACTTTTGTCTCACACATACATATATTCTTCTCACACATACATATATTCTTCTCTTACATGCATATATTCTTCTCACACATACATATATTCTTCTACATATATCTTCTCTTACATACATATATTCTTCTCACACATACATATGTTCTTCTCTTACATACATATATTCTTCTCTTACATACATATATTCTTCTCACACATACATATATTCTTCTCACACATACATATATTCTTCTCTTACATACATATATTATATATAATGTTAAATGTACACATTAATGTGTGAATGTGTAAGGGAAAATATATGTATGTAAAAGTGAAAATGTATAAATGTGTGAGAGAAAATATATGTATGTGAAAGTGAAAATATATGAATGTGTGAGGGAGAATGTATGAATATGAGAATAAAAATGTATGAATGTGTGAAGAAAATATCTGCATGTGAAAGGAGAATATATGTATCTGAAAGGAGAAAATATATGTATGTGAAAGGAGAATATATATATGTGAGAGTGAAAATGTATGAATGTATGAATGAAAATATATGTATGTGAAAGGAGAATATATATATGTGAGAGGTCTAGAATAGATTATGGCTTGTAGGGCCCCTCATAGGATTCTTCAATTGTGTATACTGAATGTGTTTCTAGTACTTGACAGTTACTGACCTGGAAGAGAGCTGAGGAATCCATTCTGAAACCATCTGACCCAGGTTGTCTTACAAGAGCTAAAGCGCCGGCATCATCTACTGCCAAGAAGGCGTTGAAAGCTACGCTACCAAAAGACCGGGCCTGGGTCTCTGGCTGGGCCTTGTCCTGGAGTG
Organism: Lepomis macrochirus; assembly: GCA_024633595.2. NCBI lineage: Eukaryota > Metazoa > Chordata > Actinopteri > Centrarchiformes > Centrarchidae > Lepomis > Lepomis macrochirus. The sequence goes on from JALXJV020000009.1 coordinate 9,319,998, forward strand.
ACAAGATAACACAAACAGGAATATTTATATTTGAAGGGATACAAAGCACCCATGACATGATGAGATATACTTGTTGCTTACAATTATCTTGAATCTGTAGAGTAGTGATGGAGCATCAGCCAAACAGCCAAACTCAAAGTTGCTGGGGTTGTATTTAGGGACATATCCATCAGCTCCAGTACATATGAAAACTTTCTCTATGTTACAAATAAAGGAGTCGCCCAAGTTCTGCACTGGATCCACCATCACTCTGCCATAAATTGTATCCCCTGCGGGAAGAGAAATACAGTTTTCATCACAGCAAAACATGAGCATATGGTTTAATTTAACATTCTGCTAAAAAAGCTTTATATTCACTGATGCAGTTCCCTGAAATGATTTTTCGCTCAGACTATAACACTGAGAGCAACAGTAAAACCCTAGATAAAAACACTCCCACTCTCGGCAACACTCGCCTGGACAGTCTTTCAAAGACTTTCAAGATCTTGAGAGAAATAAAATTCACACTCCCTTGCATGGTTTGGGAAAATACATGAAAGCAATCAAAATGACAATTCATAGAGCCTTTATTGTCACTTTTATCCTGATGGGTCAAGAAATAATGGGGAACATTTCTATTTCTAAATCAACAGAAATATTAATCACATAGGGATTTCCTTTTGATCTGTAGAATGGAAACAAGTCCAAGGAGCTAAGCAAAGAAATACATTCACAACCATCCGTTCAGTATTAATAATGGGCCTTTTTTAAATCCACAAACTTTCAAGAGCAATTGGCATTTTATGACTGCATCTCATTGCCTTACCTTGTGAGAACGCAGTGTCACTCTCCTGTCCGAAGCCCATAGAGCCATCTGAGAGCCAGAGCGTCCGTTTAGAGAGTAACATCATCTGCGTGTTCAGACTGAACTCAGCAGCCACTGGATCACTAACCTAGAAACACGTAGAAGACAGACAAACACACACACACACACACACATCCTATTTAGAGACAAAGCCAAACAAAGTTAATGTAGATACAAGGTAGACAATATTTTTTAACCTAGTCAACACCACTGCAATTATGTCCATTACATACAGTATCTCATTTTTAGATGGAAATTTTTAACAATAACCATTACCAAAATTTTTCTAGTACTCTCTGGCTCTTGGACTAAAAAAAAAAACAGGAAGCACGCAAGTAAAGTAAAAAACAAATTAATTTACTTACAACAAAATGAGCAAAACTAACCAAAACCCATGAATGGAAGAAATCTGTAAAGTACGGTAAGTAGTTAGGGAGTGGATGATTGAAAATGTGCTACTCCACATCAGTTCCAGGCGTGTCTCATGCATCTAATTTAACTAGCCAATTGTGTCTCCATCCAGTAGGGCTTCACAAATAACAAAAGAAAGAAAGACATTTTCAACTCATTGGGCTTTGGACCTTTTGATAGGGATTTGTCATTATTTCTGGCTCTTTTTATGGGCAAAATGATTAACAAATTCAACTTTGCTATTATCACTCTAGATGTTCTTTAGATGCTGGGGTAGTTAGATATTGGCATTAGTGTCAAGACACCACTGCAGGTGCAACTAAATGGATTAATAGGGGGATGTTGATTAGCGATTTGTTCCTGTCAGGGCAAGTGAGAAGAATTGCAGATTTATGAGTGCTTGATTGGATGGAGTGAACCACGAGGGAGTTTCCTCTTTCATTTTTCAAGTGATGGGATAAAAAAGAGAGAGGCAAGAAAATAAAGGACTGAATAGGAGCCAAGAGGTGTGGTTTACAGGAAGTAATGAAAGAAGGAAAAGGTGTGAATACATTAAAATATTGATTTAACGTTTACAAAGATTCACATGCAAATTTACAGTGAATGTACAATGATGGTCCATATTCAAACATGCAATTTTGAGTCCAAGTGAAATATGTGACTGCACACGTGTTGTTATTCATAATTTCTTTCACTGTAGCTAAAATAATGTGTTTTTAAGCTGATATAACAGACCCTGATGTATGTTTTGAATAGCATTATTTTCATATCGCTGATAATTTGAGAAAATATTGCTTATTTTGGCCTATATTTGACTTTTATTTCTGAATCCTGGTTTTGCTGACTAAATTTTTTCACAAGGAACAGGTGAGGTCACCTGCTGGAAGCGAATGTCCATGTCAAAGGAAAGAGGCTCTCTGGGATTGCAGACAGGAGGTATGGTGTACTCCAGGCTGGGAGGGGATGTACAGGCGACCAGCTTCACTGTGTATGTGCCAGAATAGTCACGCACCTGAGAAAGGAAATTATGTTCAGTAAGAATAAATTGTAAAACCAGCAAAAACTATTAAAACTATTAAACCTTTGAAAACAACATGTTTACTCACAGCAAAATCTGAGACAAAAGTCCACTGCTGGATGGGCTGGTTGTAGGTTGGCTCATTCCTCACAAGACTGAGGTTAAAGGTCAAACCAGGGTGGTCCAGACACATGACCATGGACGTGAGTGGTGAAGCTAATGGAAAAATATGTCAATTAAATTATGTATAAGTATATTATAATTATATGTACTATTATACATGAGATACACTCTGGTCAGGTCACCAGTTCATTACATGGCTGACACATAGAGACAAACCATTTAAGCTCACTTTGACCCCTAAGGGCAATTTAGAGTCAACAGTTAACCTGCATGTCTTTAGACTGTGGGAGGAAGCCGGAGGACCTGGAGAAAATCCACACCGACACGGGGACAACATACAGACTCCATACAGAAAGGTCCCAGCCCCAACCACAAACTCAGGTTCAAACACAGAACCTTCTTGCAGTGAGGCTACAGTGCTACCACTGCACCACTATGCTGCCTAAACACCAGCATATATCATGTTAAATTTAGAGTGTTGAACACTACATCCCTTCTATAGAACATACTGTACCTGGATGTGCAAACACAAACAGGCCTCTGAATCGAGCCTCAGTGCGGAAGTTGACTACAAGTCGTCCCTGGCCATTTATACGCATGCTGGTTGGGTACAGGGCACCTGCAAAGACAGTCACAGACAATTTTAATTCTGCTACTTAATTAATTTATAATACCTCATTTACTGAACATGACACATTTTTAAGTAATCCTCAAGTTTGTATTCCAAACTACTGTTCAAGTCTTACCTTGTAGTTCAGCTTCTGGTGGGCTACCAATACCATCCCTCCATAAGATGGCAGTGTCGTACACAAATGTGAGCCGCAACTCTGACTGTAAGTCAAAGTGCTGCCATCCTCCTGCTCCCACAGGGGAGTGGAAGACATAGGACACATGGAGCGGGACACGTAGGGTCACATAGGACTGGACGAGATTCAACACCTGCAGTGAAAACCAACATGTAGTGAAGGCACAAAAAATGTAATTCATACTTCACAGACTCTTAGCCTTGTTACATGAGGCATCAGGATGAAAACATTGATAATCTTCACAGGCATCAGGATACCCTGAATAAAGTGCATGTACATTACCTAGATAATGTTCTACAATATTCTACAATCACAGCCAATATAAGCAAGTTCTGTTCTGAACAGTGCTGCAGATTGACTAGACTTGGCGATACATGTATTAGGGAACTTCAAGCACACTTTCCTAGGAAACCAATAATGTTAACCTAAAATAGGCATCATTAAGTTCACTTGATGTTCTGTGAATGTATTCTCTATAGTGTTCATGGACTCTAACCATTACAAATGAAGAACTGCTGTTTTTGATTTCAATTGCAAATCAAATGTGTCCAAATCATAAGAAATAAGAAATACTAAAATGCACTACATTTACATTTGTTTATGATACTGAATTGCTCCAAACATTCCTTCTCTAAAAGAGCTGTCCTAAAATGGTCGAAGGGTTCCAAGTGGTGAAAGTCCTCAGAGGGAGCTCTCTCTGGTATCTGCACTTTCCTCTGACCTGCGAGAGGTACTTGCCTGCACTGGTCCTGTGTTCATGTGGAGACGTGTCTACGCCTCTGGGCACTGAGAGCTCAGGCAAATGATTTGCAGAATTGTCTTCTGACACAACCTGCTGGGCTTTAATAGATTCCTGCGGTCCTGTTAAGCTAGGCACTAAACCCTACACTGTGACATGACACTGGGCCTGGCCTGCACAAAGCTGCCTGCCACTTAGAGGAGGACTCAGGCACAGGGTACCCACAAACAATGGCAGTTTCTTTTTCCATAGGTCTGACATTACAGATCCTAAACTGAGATGCCTCAGTCTATGTATCTACATAGACTGTCTTTTGCTTTGTTCAACAGTTACCATAGCAACACAATTTACATAAAGCGCTGTAAGAGTTGAATGTATACCATTCTTCCCCTTGTTAGGGGAACTCAGTGGGAATCAAACTCAAGTCTCCCATATCAAAGGCATGTGTCTTATCCACTGCGGCATCACCAACATTGTTTTTATTCTTATTCTTCCGAATTTTGAGACTGTCTAACTAGACTGAGGGTCAGAATCATTAATGTCTTTCATTATTTACTGTTATTTTCTTTTATAAATTATTTCATTATCTGTGATCAATGTGGTCACTAATCAATGAAGAAAGAATTAAAGTCACCATACTCAATTTCTATGAGTATGGTGACCTTATTGTCTTTCTGACCATAAGGTGTCTGGCCAAGGTAAAGTTTATGTTACTAGCAGAAGCCTGCTTACTTGTAAAGACATGTTTATTACCGCCACATTTACATCATATGGCTACAGGCAACAACGTTCCACTTGTTGAGAAAAGCTGTTATCACCTGGGTGATGCATTTGTTATTAAATAAACCTGAAGCCATGTAAAATGAGAAACATCCATTACAATAACAAACTAATATACGCTTGTATATACCTTCATAGCCAAGATATATTTGCAAGTGCTGTAGGGCTTTAATTAATAATCCTCAGTAGGGAGTGTAGTGGAGGTTTTCACCATGATGTGCCCCGTGCACTCTTTTGGCCCTTCTTTATCAACACTCTCCCTTAATTAACTGCAAGTCAACTAACAGTAGGTTTCCAAGGTGAATGCAAATGTTTAAGGCTGCGAGGCATGTGAGGGCTTTAAGATCTCCTCCTTCAAGCTCTTTAACAGCTCTTTTAAACAACACATTGTGCACACAGTGAAACAGGCAAATTTTTATGATGCTGCTGGTTATTGACCTGCCACTTTCACATGTCAAATAAGTGGTCTTAGCAGGAGTTGAAGAATGCAGGGTGTTGGGTTAGTCATTACTACAGAGATTAACATGGGTCTCCAGACAATAATGGATGACTTCTCTACAGGCTAGTATTTACTTTGGGATCTTTAAAGAAAAACCAAGTAGGCAAGCAGGATTTTAATATGCCAGTAAATGATTGATTAGGATTTAAATTCTTGGATTTTGAAATGGGAAAGAGAAAAGACAAAAACAGACCAGTAACTGCTGAGTCGACATTCCTACCCTCAATTGGGTCTACTGCTTTATTGAACCAACTACTTGCACCTCATGTCTAGAGATGACAAAAGGGGTCAGGGGTGAGGGGAAGCTCCAAAGTTGGGCTGCTTACCTGTCCATCTGTCCCGATGGTGCCTCCACAGTCACTGAGCAGCTCAGACATATCATAGTAGTTGGTAAATTCCCACAAACAAGCCTCCAAGTTGAGGTTTCTGTAGAATCGTAGTGTACTGGATCCCCTCAGAGAAGTGCTGTATTGGTAAGGGGCTGTCTCGCCGATCACTTCTGGATTTTTGGTGCCTTCAGTTAGGAAGCCATAGCGAGTCTTGACCTCAGCATAGTCCAACAAATTGGAGCAACGATGGTTGCCAACACGGGTACCATCAGCGCTCAGAGTGAGCTCAAAGTTGGACAGGGGCCGGGTGGAAACTACTGGCAACATACCTGATTGAGAATACACACATAGAAGTCAGAAAGTTTAAGCGCAGGAATTTTATATTAACAATTAAGGAAAAACTAACTGACATATCTTCTTGTTGAATGTGGTTGATGAGTGACATATGGAACCGCAATTATTCACAAATAAAATACTTTCACAGCTCAAGAGGAGTTTCAAACCAACAGCCGGTAATAGTTTCAATGATTATTCTAAACATTCAATCAGCTCTTCTTACCATCAATGTGAGGCATGGTGACAGTTAGTTTGATGAGGTTGGGGTGGTGTGTGTCTTCTGTTCCAGTGTACCGCAGCTTGGCAGAGAAGGGCTCTGCCCCCACTGTGCCAACAACACGAGGCTGGCACATTCCTGCAACCATGGCGTTAACAAACATCAAACATTTTGTTTTTCGAAAAATCCTCCAAAGAAAATTATTCTGTTTCAGTTTTCTGACAGAGCAAGGACAGCAAGTACTGTGGTGGGAGAGCAAAATTCAGCCAGCAGCTGCTTATCGTATTGAGCCATTTCCATAAGAGACTAAACATTCCAAGCTTGATAATGAGCTGCACTCACCCTCGTCCTTGCTGATGGTCACTATGGGGCTACTGAGCTCCAGACCTTCATCCCCATTGGAATTCACGCCTCTTGCAGCGCACTGGACCCTGGACCCTGCCTGGAAGTAGACTGAGTCCAGAGTGATGAGTTTGGAGGAGGTGAAGAAGGTGTCAAAGTCAACTTCCCTCATGGGGCTTGTGACGCCATCGGGGCCAGTGGGGGCGCTAACGAGCCAACGATAACGAGTTAGGGTGTTGTTGATGTTCTCGCTTACACAGATGGAGCCTGTTTTATCATAGTCTGGGTACTTTGGGTTACAGGCCTGGAAAAGGGAAAATAAATAATGGTTGTGAGTGAAATAAACCCAAAAATCAGTCATTTTTATAGACTCCTGATGAGCCCTCAAGGACCAGTAGTTGATAATTGCTAAATCTGCTAAACACTACCTCATTAACAGTACTTACTGCACTCACAAAAAGTCTTGCTAAATTAATCATTAGCAGAGTAAAGGACTGAAAGTACAGTATGTCACTAAGTATTTATTGGACTATCACTTGGGACATACAGTGACACAAATGACAGGGTATCCGGCCACAGGGAGAGAGTCCCTGGTCCTGTCGATATCATCGTAATGCAACAGAGAAACCACTCTGGGCACGGAGGGAAAGGTGACATCCGCCATGCTGTTGGTCTCCTCGATGTAGATTATGGCTTTGCTCATCTGTTGATTGACAAGCAAGAGCTTTTTAGAAGATGCTAATGGAGAACAAATTGCAGCTGTCATCTTATGTGATAGCGCAGGTAGTTACACACTTGACAGTTAAATTACATGCTAATTTGGCTTGATTTTCACCTGTGTCTCTGCCACCATGTTCTCATCAGGCTTCAGGTGAACAGTGAACGCCTCCCTCATTTCTCTGACACTATCATATAAAATCTCCACCTCCACATAGTGCTCTGTGTGACCCTCTTTGAAAACAATTTCTGCAAAGAAAAGATAGATTTGACAAGTATTTTTTCTAGCAAATTTCAAATAAACACGGTCCTGATGATAGAGCCTGGTAACATTATTTACCCTCAGATATGGGATGGTAGTCCTCTCCAGAGGTAGCAGATCCATCCTTGGTGTGAACCCGGACAACAGAGACCTTGGAGGTGTCTCCAACACGCAGCACTGGGATCTTCACCACAGTCACTTGGCCATTTTCCTTTGGCTCATTCACACTGAATTTGGTCTCTCCAAACCTAATAATCGCCTCTTAAAAAGCATGACATATATTTTCAATTATGCTAGTAAACTGTAACTCTAAAATTACAGCATACCACATATACCTTGCATCCATCTGGCCTGAAAGCAACATACAGACTAAACTAATTGTCTAAAATTCATGACATCAGGATAACTTAAAATATATTATAATCATACAAAAAATTCTGATATTGTAAAGAACAATGTGTAAGAAGAAAACAAAGCATTCTTACTGTCTGCTTCATCTTCTATCTTGATGAGCGTTTCATTCTGCCTTCCAATAGATGCTCCATACGGAGATTCACTCTTGGGACTGCCCAACACAAGACGGAGCTCTTCCTCTTCCTCATGTTCTGTGTCATCAACTAGTACCAGTATACAAGGCTTTTCAATCTCTCCTGAAAAATGAAAAGATATTGAATAACTGCATGTCCTTGTAATTACTTTTAATTATATAAAGAAAACACAAATCATGCAAAGCGGGGTGTGTGTCAGGTTTTACTACACCACCTGGTAAGAAGTTGATGATGGAAGCATCTGTGTTGGGCCTCTCATTGAAGTCCATCATGACCTGGGCTGTCCCCTGCCTGCTGTAACAGCGTACTGTGGACTTGTAGCTGATATCACCACTACGGTATACAATAGCTGAGATCTGCCCTGAGTTCTCATTCCCCACATATACAGCATCACGGAATTGCACCTTTGGCACTAGAACAACATAAATAAACCCATAAATCAACATCAGAAATACAGTACAAACATCAATCACAAATCACTGAGTGTAGCTGCTTGAATGGATTTATATTACAACCAATCTACAACAAGATTTTTACTCACAGTCTGAAACAGAGTCATTGATGAGGATGGTAGCTTTGCTTGGCTCCCCAAGGATACCATTCATGGGCATTCGAAGTACCAGTTCAAACTTCTCTGGCCCCTCCAGCACTGGCTGGCCTAGGTCATCCAGGATGGTCACACGAAACGTCTGCATTGTGACCCCCGGTGCAAAGTCCAGATTCCGGCTGATCCCCACATAATCCACACCAGCTGCTCCACATCACAATATAGGTCAGGTGTGTGAGTGCATATGGGATATAGTAGCTTTTACACAAATGGACTACAGTACTTGATATGATTTCAACAGCAGTTCTCATGTTACTTCATAATTAATTTGTGAATGGCAGGCAGTGAGCAAGATGAAAGGATATACCCTGCCAGCTAACAAGATGACGCTTTCTATCTCATGGTTGATAGCAGTGAACAGTTGGAATTTGTTGCGTGATTAAAGGAGAGCTGCAAGAAACTGGATATCTCCCCGAGCTCAAACAGGTTATTCATTTGCCATTCTTTGAAGAGTCTGGGTATTGAGAGCTCACCCTTTGCCCCGCGGGCTTTTCTCATGTACTTACGACCCAGTCATGTGCATAAGTGTGGGCTTGCATTTCTACCATGCTGCATATGATTAGATGCTAGTTATTTTTTACAGTTATAACACAGGCACGACCAGAGATGTTAAAGGGGAGAAGACCGCCTGGGGGCCGGAGATAATAGGTTGTAGGGAAGCCTTGAGGAAATAGCAACCAGTTTTAGAGTCCAAAGCGCTTACCAATGGGGAGAATAATCTGTATGCAATTCTAAAGCTCTGTCCTCACTTCAGCTGCTATTATCTTCATAACACTGTGTATATCTAATGCCTACAAGACAAGAGCCCAACAGAATAGCCCAGTCTTCTGTCGCCGTAACCTAAAACAATGTTTACATTCCCCAGGTCACCCACCCAACATATCGAGTGTTAACATCTCCTTGGACTCTTGAGCTAGGGAATACAAAGAGTGACAGGGTGATGACTTAAGCCTATTGTTTCCTGTGGTTTACATTTCTCTAACCAACTTGCTAAAGCTGTCAGGTACACATACCCTCGGCTGAGACAGGATCTGTCTTTCTGGAGCGCACTGTGACAGTTCCTCCTTTGGAAAGATCTGTCCCCGTCCTCCACACCTGCACCTCCACGAAGCCATCGCTCTCATCCACATGGTAGTCTGTGTTGCCAAAGTAGAAGACGGGAGCTGGGAAGAACAACAGAAGAAGGAGTGAAGGAAATGAGGAAAAACACACAGGAGGATATAATCCATAATCATCTTTTAGCTGTTTCACAACAGGATACTGGAATGCTTGTTGTAATTACTGAGTTGAATCTGTAATAGCTAGCGTAGTTGGTAAGATTACCCCTGATTACAGGAGAAATTGAGGGAACGTTTTCATTGAAACACCAGCAGGTAGTCAACACTGTAATTGTAGCCCTTAAACAAAACTTTCTAACTTCCTGGAATGATGTTTTGGGGGATTTCTACATCTGCAACAAGCATTAAAAGACAAAAAGAAACCTGAAGGCAGAACTGAATTTTCTGTTTTTGTTCTTGATGAGCCTGGTGGTGCAACTGACTTTGATAGCGATGGGTCTGAGAGGCAGACAGGAGGCCTGACAGGAGGTCTGGGGGATGTAGAGCTCAATGTGCCAGCCCAGGCCTGCCTGACTGCAATTAGTGTTTCTATGAGCTGAGATTCTGCAGCCAAACTCACCCACTATTATTCTATTTAACCCTTTCATAGCCTGTTTTCTCTCAACAATGCACAAAATGTCAAACTGCTCAGAAAACCATGACTTAAGGGCTTGTGCCATTGTATACATTCCCTTCGGGTGGTGCAATCAAACACTGTCACACTGTAAGAACTGCCATCACAATGAGACTAGTTATGGACTTCAGTCCTAGTCCTTTAGAGTACAATACAGAAATAACCTGATCTGAGACCAATCCAAAGAACCAATTTTCAGATAAATTAGGGACACATTCATTTAATTGATCAAATACATAATTGCTATGATGACTAAAGGGAACAAGCCACTACTGATCAGTAAAAACAGTGTGCTTTTGAGAGCAACTGTGACCAAATAATGAATAAATTAAGTGGATGGTGATGGCCATGGGCAGTGTTGTGGTTTCCATGACAATGGAACTCTGCTGCACCTACAAAACGGTACTTATCCGTTTCTCATCACACAGTATGAGGCTAAAAGGACAGCGGGGATGTGGAACTGAGTGATAAATGCATTGAACAAAAACAAATCCATACTGTTGTAACTGTGTGATGATTATGTTATCTCACAAAACCAAAATACAAGAGCAGCGGGAGATTAACTGTCAGTCAACAGTGCTGCCAGGCATAATTACTGTTTATTATTTTGCACTATATGATTATTCTGAGTAGTAATATAAGTCTCAGATAGTGTTGCATATTTTGATGCAGTCTCCTTTGGCAGTAACAGCTCTATATTAACAGGAGAACACAAGTTCTAAAAAGTAAATAGTCTTTTTAGGCAAAGTCTTGGGATTTGGGATTCTCAGAGGAGCAATATCTGTAGCTGCAATAATATTTCTCCTAAGAGCATGCAAACGACAGAAAACGTTTGTGCTTTAATCTGTCCTGAGAGCACAGATAGGACAATAAGTGCTGCATCGAGAGGCTTGCAGCTGCCAGAATATCTCCCCACAGAGAATCCAAACAAAGATGGTTTTGGCTGCCTGCAACAGGAGGAGTAATCAGATCTACTAGCCTGAGGGTGGCAGCCAGGACCCTGTTGTACTAGTCCGGTAATCAGATAAGGTTTGTGAAGCAGACAAACAGTGAGCTTCAAAGCGTTACGGCCCATTAACCGAAAAGTAAACCACTGGCTCCTGGGTCCAGCTAGCAGCAGCCTTCTATGCCACACAGCACATCTTAGGTTACCTGGATGAAAGTAGAGATGATCCACATTTACAACTACTTATTATGTAAAATTATGTAAGGTGCACACACTTTCATCTTTTAAAAACTCATTCAATCTTATTTATTAAGATTTGATTCATATAGTTATTCTACAACTTTTATTAGTACTGTCATTAACAGTAGCTCCACAAAGATTCAAACAGTCAGTTTTCTTCTTATAAATTAAAAATATAAAACGTAAGTCAGAAATAAGAGCACCTTGTGTATAATCATTTAGGCAGTCAATTTTAGTGTGCAATATACCTGAAACAGCCAAACCAAGGAAATATCTTTACTGTTGCATATGTGTGAACATAAAATAGGATAAGAGGCACAAGAAGAGACACAGGCAGCCCTAAAGTGACTGTTACACTCCCACTGACTGCTTGATTTCACTTGAACTTTGCATGACATTCCCACAGCGCTAAGTGGCTTCTCTAATGGTGAGATTCAATTGAGCTCTGGCAAATGCTCCTCTGCCCACCGTGTTCTCGATAAATTTCTCTCTAGCAGCAAAAGCATACAAAAGCAGCTTCATACTCAATACACAATAATCGTGAACTTTTAACCATTGACAACTGTGAGAAACACTTGAATTTTGAAATAAGGCTCTGGATTGAATGTTTTAAGATGGCCGATTGAAGTCATAGGACATCTGTTTATATCAGAATGAATGGGAATCCAGGTGAGACATAATGACAGGGTTTGTGAGTTCTACGTCGATTCATCGCCAACCAGGATATACTGCACACGCACAGGACCCGCCCCTCTTTTAAAATGCTCATAATCATACCTTCGGAACCAGAGCAAAATTTACAGGTAACTGACACAAGACTATAAATACATGAGTCAAGTCCTGCTGTACAAGCATTCTCATGTCTTACAGCCCCAACCACAAAAACATTTTCCCGGATGCAAAGTCAATATCAAACAGCAATTACATCTGCAAGAAAGGACAAGTTTCTCCCCCAACGAAGACGAAAGTCAGAATGGAAACTGTAAGGATGTAGCCTTTTATGTGCAGATGGTCTGCTGCTGGGAAAATAGCAGTTATTCTGAGGATGGAAGCTGTCCCTGCATGCTACTGTAGAATGCCTGGACAATTTGTAAACTTTACAGTCTTCCATGCCAAGTTGCCAGAAGAGTTAACAAAGGTAAATATAATTCATGTCCCCTGGTGTAACAGGTAGTCATCTGTCAACATTAGCAATAAGCTTGGCAAAATGTAATTTTCTGCAGTAGCACCATAGTATCGTCTGTCTATTTGTGCATTAGTTGGGGGCTTCAGTGTGGTTGTGTGTGTGTGTGTGTGTGTGTGTGGTGACAAGAACAACACAGAAACAAGAGTGTGGAATACTATCAGTCTGTGTTTTTATATCTCTTTTTTGCAATATAAAAAAGCTATAAGATTATGCAAACATGCACATACAGCTTCTGGCTAATTATCATAGTCTCTTTTATATTTGTATGGTATTTACTGTTTCCTTCAAAGTTGTGTTCTGCTGTTACAATTTGCCAGTCTTGTTGTGCCATTACTTATTTGTTTGTATGAGTTTAGTTGTGTCTGACTACATTGGAGTGTCTATACTTCCATGCACTTCCTCTGTGAGCCTGGTAGAGGACCCGGAGCCACTCTGTATTGTGTATTCCTATGCTGGAAACCCCGATGTAAGTTAACAAGTTGTTGTAGTGGTACATATGTAAAGAAATTTTCAATTAATTCAATTGCCACAAACCAGGTGACATACAGTAAACCTGGGTTTGCAGAGTTGTGTTTGGAGACTGTTAACATGCAAATTTTCACCCTATCCCTCCCAGATTCCCCCCCTGCTAACAACAGACAACATGGACAGCGGGCAGATATCGAAAATGCAACAAGCAGACAATGATCCCTCATCACTATCGCACCGGTGTAGACTGACAATTGTGGTTGTTAAAGGGTCTCAACAGGCTGGAAGTGCAGCTGCTGGGGACTGAACCTGCATGGATCTCTGTCAGAAAATATTGTAACTTTACACTACCTTGATGCCCACAGGTATCATTCTGTTAACAACTTGTTTTTTCACTTGCATTTACAATGCCCACAGGTATCATTCTGTTAACAACTTGTTTCTTCACTTGCATTTACAATGTAGCACTGGCATCTTACCATTTATGCCAAGGTAACAATCTCTTTAATATCTTGGCTTATATTAGGTTATTGGTGGAAATGTTATAAATAAAGGAGCAAAACTACTTTGGCAATATTGGATTTACAGGATTTTTTCATTATTGTGATGAAAAACTGATATTGCCAACTGATTATTTTAATTTTAAATGCTCTTGATTGAAAATTTCACAAAATACAGGCTATAGAAAATTACATATGCAATGTTAATAGTTCAACAACCCCTAATATTGACTGCACTTCATAAGATAACAATAAAAACATGCCTTTAAAGTCAAAATAAATGGCAAATAATTTCAGTTCTCAACTATTGTTTTATAGATAGGACAACTTCAGCAGATGTACAAAATTCAACCCATCTACTGAAAAACATGTTCTGAATTAATTTCCTGTAGACCCAAATACATAAAATGTGAAAAGTTTAGAGACCACCCAGTGGGATTTACTTGAGTTTTGGTTACACTTTCTGTCTGAGATCAGTTGCCAACAAAGTTCCTTCTGAGGCAGATAAGTTCCTGTGCCATGTAAGAGTCTAGTGGTTTTCAATCTAGACAAAGCTGATTTTAATTACTCCCTCTCTGCGGGTGAAGGTGTGCTAATTAGTGAAATTAATGTTTTGGTTGGAAAGAAAAAATGCTTTCTGTTCTATGGCACAGGCCTACAAAACTAGTTATTAGTGCCATAAACTTAAACTCATTTAGGCGTAAAAGTTATAAACATTCCCTGTTTAGATTCCCATAATTATCAGATTATCAGACTCTGGGCAGACATTGTGAGCTCCACCTCCTATTGCACTTGTGTGGTTTCATGCTTATGCTTGTACCTATGTAGGTGGCCAATGCTGTGGATTTGCACTGAGCAGGGAATGTATACATTAGTGCCCTGTGGGTTCTAATTTCATCATATTGTGGTACTCTGGTTTCTGGCTTGAAAAGAATACATATTGCTGACATGCATTTTTTCTGATATCAGTAGTTGTCTGTGTTTCTAAGAACTTGGTGTAGCTGCTGAAAGCCCCGCTGGGGAGCCCCAGCATAGACCTCTCACAGGCAGGGACAGGTGCTCGGCCAGGCACTGACTCATTCCTCCCATGAACAAAACCCACTGGACAGCTACTGCAAAAAGAGGGATGACAAAGAAAGATGTGATGCCCCCATTTGTGTTTCTTCCATATATACTGGAGTGGAGTTAGGAAAGGAACCTGGATTCTGCATTTAAATGTAATACCACGCCATCATAGCTGAACTTAAAATGGGAATCGATCTCCTGCTACCTTTCTACTCTTTCAGATATGAGATCGGTCTTTTCAGCTTCACTCAAAGCTATTTACCATTTACTTCAACACCAGTGCCCAAGTCATTTCATTATCTCTTCCTTCAGGGGGATATGAAAGTTTGACACTACCTTATTTCTCCGTGCTCTTCACATTCCATTTATTCAGTGTTTGCCGGCAACCTAAACACCTCTAGTACCTAATCCAAATTATACTTTGTAAGTGCTGCTGTGCCAACTTGATACATATTGTGTGTGCATATGTGTGTGTGTGTGTGTGTGTGTTTGTGTGTGTGTGTGTACATGTGTGTTGGAGTATTCAATCTGATGCCAGGTGCTTGTGTCATTATAATAGGGAGCCAAGTTGTCGGACAGTAGCTCCAGGCATTGTTTCCTTCCACATCATAATGAGTCAATCAACAGTCACAATTTGAGAATAATAATAAACGCACACAAAGGATGTTCCCACAAAAGGAGGCTGTAGCCTGGCAATCATGCTGTACGTGGTACCCTTGTGAGTTTGCCACTTTCTGACAACTGATATGCATAAAGAGATTTTGATCCACCCTGACAAAGCCAGAGGAAAAGAAAACATGATAACAGATAAAGCAGGAATAAACCCGAATATAGACTGTTAGCACTCCTTGTCAGTCTGAGTCAAGTTAATCCTCTAATGCACCGAGCCTTCTTTTCTCCTGTTTTTGTGTGATAATACACTGAGGACCTCTAATATAGGCAAAGGCATGCCAAGGAGTCTAAAATCTGTAGAGCGAAAAACATTTTTAGTGTATTTTATAATGAACTGACTTTTCAAGCTACAAAAATTGGATTGCTCAGGCAAGTCATTGTTTATAACAGTTAAGATAAGACGCCACACTGGCTGACTCTCTATAAACCAGGGGCAATCATTAAATAAAGCCTTCCTCAACACTACGAAAAAGCAGTAATACATGAACATGAACATGCAATGTGTTAGTAGCAGGAAATTCTGCTCCAATAAGGAAGTAGTTTTTTACACCATTAACCCTGCCCTTGGCGTTTTCTTCTCAGACCACTTCCAAAGCATTCTTTAAGTTGGCTTATCTTATCCTTTGTAGTAATTCCTAATATCTATGTGGTTTATTTGTCACCCTCACCTGTTTCTCAAATATCCTTGACCCTCAACCTAAATGTAAATGACAAGCAACCGTGTGTCACCGAGGCAGACAGTTCTAGTAAGAGATTAATCAATAATGTCTCCAATCAATGAGCTAGCTCTCTGGCAGTTGTAAAGACTTCCACGACTGGCACTGTTAGAGTCATCCATAAAGACTGTGAGACTGTTTGAAAATGTAACAGCTTCAGTGGTAAAAGCCTTCTTTGTGAAGCAGTCTGAATGCTTGGATGTTTGGTTGTTGTACATCCTATTAAAAACTTGCAGCTGTTTTGGCAGTCTGGTAAATACCCAAGAGCAACAGAGGTCAAAAGCCCCTGTACTCACTCTCAGGTTACATCGGACACTGCTACAGTATGAAAACATTCCAACCACGTAACCTCCTCCTTCCTCAAACGGGTCAAACAAATCCACTTGAAGTGTGTCTGCTTCAAGTCCCACAGGGGGGAATAGAAGGGGAGAATAACCTGTTACACAATCTGAAAACTGTTGGTGAAGGAACCTCAAAGACGAGACTTCTTCACCACAGGAGGAGGTGACTCACATCCTTAGCACTGACTTTGGCCATGATCGCAAAAAAAATATTAGATGCCTAAATAGATTTCTTGGGAGGGGAAATATAAGACTGAATACATCTGTACTGCTGAAGTGCTAGAGGTTCTCATTAATGAATGTGAAGTGCAGGACTATAGTCACTGACAAAAAAACCCCGTTTTGTTTTAGGTTGGACCATCATTTATAATTTACGGCTTCAGTTCAAGTATAGGGTGTTTTCAGCAGCATGTACAATACTATGAAACGGAGGGGTATCCTGTCTCCTACAACAGGAAGACTCACATTTTGACTAATTTGAGTAGTTTAAAATAAATCTCAATGAAGCTAACTTACTTCAATTAAATGCCAAAATTACTCATTACTCATTTCCCAATGGTCATGATTTTCAGACTACTTAAACCAAGCAATTACATGGAATGCTCAATTGAATATTGCATCATCACCCCAATTATCTAACTTCAAATGGGTTTTGACATGAGGATAAAAAAGACACAATCACGCCATTTTTTTCAGCTCCAGTGTTGCCTGCCTGCGATCACAGAGGTTTGAGTTCACAACAGTGATTCCAGAGATCATCAGAGTGATAGGGAACTGAGGAATGGCCGTCAGGTGTTGGTGAACAAAGAGGCGTCAGGAAGATATGGAGACTATCAGCCCTCCAGTCTGAGCCTGCAGATATGAGATAAAGGCTTCGCCTCCAGGAAGGAGTTTCGCACACTCACACGCGTTCTCTCTGAGACATTGTAAGACATGCACAAACACACACAGAAAAAAAATCAAACACATTTTACATGCACACCAACATGTTTGCCGTCTGTCTGCCCACCTGCCTATCACACAGAAAGTCTTTCTTTGGATCAACTTATGTAGCAAAAATACTGCATTTACAAAACTTTTTAAAAACTAATTTTCAGCTACTGTCAAAGTGCTTATCTGTTAGCTATATTACACAAATACAGTAACATGTCAAACTGAATAAGATTAAAAAGCCCTTCTAGGCACAAAACAGATTGCCTTTTCTTGAAAGAGAAAGCACAATAAAATGTGTTTCTAAATGCCACAAAGTGATTCAACAATCAAAGCCCTCTAATTTATTGTGCCTGCACAGACTACTTGACAATGTATTGCATTCCATTTCACACTTATAATTGGTGAAATGTCATCTTACCGTCTTCCATATCAGGAATGATTGTGATTCTGGCTGTGGGGAACTCTGAGCCCAGGCGGCCCCCCATGGGCATGCTAAGGGTAACATTGAAGCTTTCCTCATCTTCATACAGGGAATCATCAATGATCACAACCCTGCAGGATTTCTCCACCTCTCCTTTGTCAAAACGCAGGATGCTGTGATGGTCCTCAGGCCTGGAGATGTAATCAGAGTAGGACAGCACTGTGGTGGGGACGGTGCCTGTGGCTGAAACTGAGTTGGCAGAAAACAGAATTACCGAAAGCAAAGTTAACAATCCAAACTTTTTTTTAGAATAAAAAGCATACATAAATATGATTTTCTCTTTTCCCTGAAATTGTTTTTCATGAAAAAACTAACTTAGGATATTTTTTTAACCCAGTTCATCCATTCATTCCCTTTTGTTAAAATACACACACCATAACTTATTCAGACCAACTTAAGCTCTTTTTCAAATTAGACTGCTTTCACAGACGAGAGAAACCCATAAAATTTACTCCAATGTGGATCTTCATCAGATCATTTTCTTTGCACTTCCTTTTCCATTTTTATTACCATGTCACAATTGAACAGCTGCCATACAGTCAATATTGAAAGACAGTAAGTTTGTTAGTTTGCATTTATTTTTGAAACGCAAGACTGAATCAGTTTCAAAGTGAAAAATACAAAGCTAGTGCAAAAGTCACCCAGCATGACCTTTGCCATCTCAACATATGGTGGTCCATACTGACAGTGTACTGGCAGTAATAGTAATTGAGCCTCAGTCTAGATCTAATTTCAAAGAAGAGAGGTGATCAAGATGAGTAACAGACAATTAACAGATAATTTGTTCACTCAAGATACATTGGTCATTGCATCATATCTATTCCTGAAAATACACAATCTTTACCACTTAAATTTCAAAATATAGTTCTTGTATTACCTTGCTGGGTGTAGCAGATGACCATTAGCTCCTGATTGACATCTCCACTCCTGTGCACTGGGATGAGCAGCTCACCGATGTCCTCCTCTATGTTGTATACAGCTAAAGGTATGAACACTGTTGACTCTGTATGCGAGAAAAATCATCACACATCACAAAAACATCAACACATCATTTAATTACTTAACATAGTAAGTTAATGCTATTTGAATACCTTTAATCTTAAATCTGACTTTTGATATGAGAAAATCTCTTTGGCAACCTGAATATAACAAATTAAATGTCAAGTGAATTTAACTGAAGATGAAGAAAAGAAAAAAGATTCAGAACATCAAATTATATATGACATTATTTCCATCAAAAACCTTTAATACGCAGTCTTGCAGCTTCACACTGGGACCACTGACAGCTCTTACTATAGCTCCCCTGATGGTGCTTCCATCATGTTTAATCAAAAACCACCATCTACTTTTTGATCTTATCTATTTTATTTATCTGCAGAAAATATTACAATTTAAAGTCTGCTTACAATGATACACAGAATTAGACAGCTCTAGTTATTGCTCTAGTTATCTTTTTATTATTAAAAAGAATCCCTTAGAAAATTAAAAACAATATGCCTCACACACTTGGTTTCATTTTGTAAGTCTATTGTTAGTTGCCCACATAAATTGGCTACAACAAAAAGGTGTGTTAATTATGTTTGCATGCAGAGATACATTAAACTTTTTTTTTTACTAGCAGCTCTCAATCTCTCCTTCTCGGGGCTGCATATGACAATCAGGAAGGTAATGAGATTGCAATATTTCAGGCATGAAATCCACAGAGCTCAGACAGAAGCTTTGTATCCTTCTCAGTGAGCAATGACCTTTCCTTTCCCATCCTGAGGACCATACAAACAATCACATAGGATGATGTGGCCACTCTTCACTCCTTGTTTCTAACGCTCAACTGTTTCCAGTCTGAGCCACTTTAGTCTGTCGGGTATGAAATTATTTATTTTTCACAGTTTCATGGTGGCAGCCCCTAGGCAATTCTATTTATCTGCTCTCAGTGAAAAGAAACAAAAAATACATTTTATAAGCCTTCAAAGTGTATTTATTTATTTGACCTTGAGAGGCCAAAATACATTATAACTTTAACAGCATATGATAACAAACATCTGGGGGTAGGAAAACGATGTCTGTTTAAGGCATAAGTAAACTAAAACAGAATCTCACATCTTGCAGAGCGACAGTTGCCTGTTTTGCTGATTGTCCTCCACAGACTGATTAAACTAAGGTCCAAATAAATATCTTAATTGTCAAAAACTGTTCACAGCAAATTTCCTTTTCACCCAGTTAAGCCCCATGGAATGAAGAGAAGCATTATCCATATTAATGTTAGGAAGTTTTCCGCCTCAGCTCTATCACAATCAAGCTGTTTCAGAGACACTGTTCATCTGCTCTTGTAGCACTCATTTCACATGCAAGGGAGGGGAGTGTGGTTATCTTCATGTCCTTTTGACCTTGTTTATGTACACTTGCAGAAAGAAAGTACTGCCCATAAACATGGTTTGCTTTTTACTCATTATGTAGCTATTTTCATAGTCAAGTTGGGTTCAAATGCTGTTCCTCTCAGCTTTCAGTCTTCATGTGAATTAATTTGATGTGCTCTAATGCCCTCAGGCAGATGGACAGAAACACTTCCCCATAACATGAATGCAGCTGTTATGTAGGTTAAAGGACTCTCAGACCTAAACTGACATCCCTACTGCTATAAAAAGATAGACCTTTAGGTATTAGGTTGCACTGATTTGTGAAATTCAGTGCATTCCTTGGGATGTTCCTTGGTGACTCGTTTTGGTTTATCTGCTTACCCTAAAAATGCATTGCCTTCTTTCTATTTCTTTATCAGTTTTTTACGTTCTAACCCATAGAGAAAGTGCACATACTGTGTTATTTGTTGCTGGCACTCAAAGTAGCCAACAAGTTTGTCATGGGAGTGCCAGTCATTGAGGCTGCACCCCCTACTGAAAATATAACTGACATCTTTGTGTCTTCTACAATGGATTTCTTTCTGTATGACTGTTGAACATCTGTGCAAAACACTGGGTTTGTCTTTGATTAAAGATGCATGACATAAAAAAATAATATTTCATATAGCTGGAGAATGTTCTGCTGTCAAACTCCATTGTGTGTTGCATTAGACATGATATTTGTTTTGGTTACATTGTTTAAGAAGGAACCTCACTAAATCTCACTAAAAATTTAATCAAGATAATTAAATGTAAAAATATGAATGAATATTAAATCCTTGAAAATTAAATCATTACTGACCATCATCAGGGTCCAGGATCTCCACAGTAGCAAACTCTGGGAATTCAAGTGCTGCCATCACTGGCTCAGACAGAACGATCTGGAAGGTCTCTGACACTTCATACTCGCTATCTGAAATGACCCGGACCTTCCAAATGGCTGTGGTCTGGCCTGGGTTGAACTGCACCTGTTTTTGAGATTTCCCCCGGAAATCTTTGTCCTTTTCTGCAGTGCCATCTTTTGTGCCAATACCTCAGGAAGGACATGGAAAAAATGGGTTATTATCTTAATCAGGTAACATTTGCTAAACGTGTGAAAATACCACACATCAGGCATATCAGAGAATTCATCACCGTGATCAGTTTTTTTGTATGTTTCACATCTACTTCTAATAAACATATGTATATACATTCTGTGACTCCTTATATCAGTGTAACTATCAATGGGCGTGGTTATACAGATATTGTCAATTGAAAAACATAATTAAACAACTTTCTTCATCTCCTGTAAAACCAGAAAAATGTCAAACCTCTGTTGCTCTAATCTGACAATATCTGTCAATCTTCTGGGAACAGTTTCCCCCAGTGTTTCATAGGGCCGAGGTGGGAATAAAGCCAATTACCCCTGATGTCATCCTGGTCTCAGCAGCAGTGTTTGGAAGCTAATTTACGTTGTCTGACCTTCAACATGTGAGCTGTTTGATAGGGCCTACAGTCACCATAGATGTGACACTGGCAGGAATCCTGTGGAGCAGGAGCACGGAAGCCGGTGAAATGTCACACAGCCTCTCCATTGTCTTTGTGTGGCCACACAGCACTCAGCATGGTTCTGGCAGTAAAGAAAAGAACATGGCTGCACCTCCTATGTAAACTGTTAACTGGAAATTGTTAAAAATTTAGAAAACAAGAAATTACTGGATAAAGGAAGCACGGGAGTAAGAATCTTTTTTAAAAAAGTTGTTTGTTCACAATCGAGGGAGAAAGAAAGAGAAGAGTAAAACTAAAATATTGTAGCGGGACTACACACAAGATCTTCAAAAGACCACAGACTAAGAAATGTACAGGTTTGGATTTTTAAGAAAATTACCATTCCGTTCTTTGATGAAAATAAAAAAGTGGGCTTTGATATGCAACTACAGACAGAAGGAAAACGCCCCTGCACATATGTGCTGAGATAAAATGGTCAAGCTCAATGGAACTTGAAAAATCAGCAGTCTTCAAAGAGTAGCTTGGAGAGGAGAGAGTATGATTTGCCCCAAACTCTATTTCCTGCACAATGCCTGGATTGGATGGCCCTGATCACAGCAGTCACTCTAAGGCTTCGCAGCAGGAGAGCTCGCTGTAGCCTCCTAACTGGTGCCACCTGCACTGTGCACAGTGACCAGTGAAGCAGTAGCACAAGTGGGCTCGTCTGATCAGTGTTCACTCAGACAGGGCTGGGCAAGAAGAAATATCCCCAGTCTTTATGAGAAGGCACTGGCCTGGGATCAGTCACTATCTCACTGCAACACTGTGGCAGATGGGTGGCTTGAATTGTCAGGCTGCTCTAGTGGCCTGTTTATGCCGCTTAATCAAATGGGTTTGCTCTTCTATCCTCAAAGCAGCAGAGGAAGATGGAAAATCACACAATGATCACCGTGAGAAAGCGTGAATGCTCTGACTTTTTTAACTACGATGGATCCTACCTTACTGAGACAGGATATTTGTTGTTAGTTGTGTACTTCCAGGAAGAATGCCACAATGATGTTTTTGTAGCATGTTTGATATAAAACAGTCTCTCTAAAATAATTCAGCAACAAAGTAAATTATCAAAGCCTGCCTTGCAGTTGTGGTGCTTTTTGAAGATTTGAATATACTCATGTTACAGCGTAAAAATGGTAGAAAATGGCAGGCAGGCAAATTACAAATACACATTAAGGTAAAAGCACCCCAAAAACGGTTCAGATTTAGGTCTGTTTAGGTCTGCAAATGTTTTTCTTGGCGTGAAATGGAAAAATAAACATTTCCAAGGCTATTTGATAGGACTCACACAAAAGAATAGAGTGGAGTATGATAAAAGAATCACTGCCTGAGGATGTAAACATGTACTCTCTTAGTGTAATGAGAAATGGACAACATAAAAGGGTTCACCACTTATGCATTAGAAAGAGAAACTTTTGCTATTGGTACTTTGAGGCCACTGTGAAACAAAATGGTTCTGAATTGAAAAAAAAATACAGCTTCTTTTGTGTGCTTTCTTTCACCAGCATGGAGAGGTACATCATCTTCCCTGATCCATTATCATTCCCCTTCATGCTGCCTCAATCTTAAGATGACTGCACTGTGAAAAACTATTGCTTGGGCTTGAAAGCACACAACAGTAATTTCGGCCATTATGAAAATGCAAGGCATGTTTTCTCTGGGCAATGAACACAGAGTGCATCAAAAGTTCATAGTAGCACATCTTTAATTTATAATGCAACCATTAATAAAACATTAGAGATGCTGCAGAAAATCAAAACAAGATACAATTATTTTATTGTTTGCCAAACCTCCTTCCTCCATATTAGATATATCATGTTGTTTAATATTAATTTGCAAAGATATTACTAAGGGGTCATCACACAGGCGTTCCATTTCCAGTTTCCTTTGTGTTTGTACCTTATCTACATGAACAAAAAAGTATAAGTGTATTCATGTTTTCACAGTTATTTACTTCTAACTGTGATTTATTGTCAACTATATCTGCCTGTATTCCCATACCGTACATGATAATTTGCCTTAAGATGTATAATTTAGTTCTTTAAGTTACTGAAGTAGAGTTGGATATACTGTGCAGTGTGAGGCACTATAAAGGTCAGAAAAATTTGCATATCACCTCAGAGATGTTTCATTAGTCTGATGCCCTGGGGCATACAGAGATCCAGATGACAGTACAGTGAATGATCCGATGGGATTTGACCTTTAACGTCGGGTCATATTAATCACACCTCACTTTTATGAACAAAATAAATGGTGGCACTAAAAAAGACCTATGGTGCCAGTAATAAGAATTCCTGCCACTCATAAATGCTTATGGCAGCTATGTTTTTTTAAACATTTATTGGTTGTTTAGTTCTGCCTGGTAAATTGCCTCTACTAACATTTTGAATGCCGCCTTTCCATGGCAACCAACTTTGGGTGACCTTTCTCATGTGCGCAAGCAGTCCCTGGAGGCAATTGTGTGATTTGAACGTAAATACTGGCTGGAGACAGGTGACCTGTGTGACCCTAAAGGGTGTCTAGGCCAGCCTCAGAGTTGTCCTAAAGTTTATCAAAGTGTGTATGTGTGCTGTGGGGGCACAAACAATATTTTTTGAAAGGGAGTTTTTCATCATGTCTGTTTCTGTTTGAATGTTAGCTATCAAGACACCTGAAAAGAATGGATCCAGGGATTTATCAAGTATGTCACTATAACACAAAAATATTACTACATTTTCTTGTGATCTATTGTACTTATTTTTTAATATGTATTTATTCTTTTTGGTGCAGATGTGGAGCCAGTCAACATTTTTATTGCAATCAAATAGACGTGTTTTAATCAATTTAAATGTTGAAAGCTCTCTCTAGAAACTTTTAGCTATGTTAGTTGGAATTACTGCAAGTGACTGAAATCAGAGTCAGTGTCTACTTACTAACGAAGGAGGTCTCCCCCAGGTAGCCCCGACGTTTCAGAACCACCTCCAGGAACTTGACGTCTTCATCCACCACGTAATATTCCTTCTCTAAGGAGATCCAAGCCCAGTTTAGACGGAACTGTTGGTTCTTCAGTTTGTTGCCTCCTGCAAAAAATACAGTTATATAGTTAAGTTGAAGAAACTTAAAATGGTTCCTTAGAACTCATCACACTGCAAGGGAAACCAAGAAGAAAAGTCAATTGCTTTACTGAGACTTAATAATCCAAATTCTAAAATATTATGAAAATTAAAATAACTATTTATTTTCTGGCGCAGTACAGGACTTTTGATTATGCCTTATTATAATGATTTCTTGGTTACCTTTAGGCCTTGACTTTGAGACTCCTAGCCAGAACTCAGTGGGAGTTATGTGGTGTGCATAGCTCTTATGCAAAAGGAATAGAGTTTGTGCAATCTAATTGCTTCATTTCCTTTTGAAGTTGGATTCAAAGGCCAAGGCTACAGTCCTGGAGGGCATCACTGCTATCATTTGACCATAAAGAGTCAAAGCACAGCCACATACACAGACATCAAACACACAAGTACACAAACATTGACAAAAAAATGTGCAAAGACGTGCACACAGTAAGACACCACACCACAGCACTGACTAGCAGTCTATATAATAATCCACTGGTTCCTAAAAGTAAGCATGCATCTACCAGACTACACAGTGAGAGTTGCTGCCTGCTGTTCTACTGGATGTAGATGTTAAGCTACAGATGACTGACCCACTAAACATCTGGCAGTTCTGAGGGTGGTGAAATAAAAGTGAAACTGCCGGGAGGGTGTAGGGACATTGTTTAGAGGTTTCAGAGTGTAGCTGTTGTTTATGTAAGGCACATCTGAGACTCTCTACTCTGCCCCACCCCGGCTGTTATGGTCAGTAAATCTCTTATGTCTAGCTGACTGCTCCACTGTGTCCATTTCCTTCCTCAATGACCACGGTGGGACCTATACACATTCACCCTGGGTGTTTTATTATGTGCGAGACAGCATGCATTTACAGGTTTGTGTGTCTGAGTGTGTGCCACATATAAAATGTTCTCTGCACCTGTCTCGAGGTTTTTGCTTTGGTCTAATATTTTACCATTTCCTCACACACTTAAGAATTGGTCTTAATGTCCCTTACATTGATGGTTTTTGACAATATAAAGCTATAACAGTGAAAAGGGAAAGTTAGTGTGACACACTAACTCCCCATCTCATACAAAACCAACAACAACTCATTTAAATCATTTAGCTGAATAAATCTCATTAATCCATAATAAACACATGGAGTTACTTACTAATATTTTCAACCAGATAGAGGACTTAAATATGTGACAACTAAGAATGTAATGAGAAGCTAAAGAAACATGACTTTCCGTAATTTATCTTTGCATTTCTGGTTACTCGCACTAATGAGCTTTATCAAAAATGCTGGGAAAAAGAACAATATAGAAGACTGATGTTCCTTGAACTTATAGATCCAGTTGAGAGCAAACTTCTGACAGAGTCTGTGATGTCAAAACCGAGCTGTAATTGGGACAAATGGCTGCAGAAACTGTGAAGCTTGAGCAGAACTGTGGTGAGAAACTGTTCTATTTTCTCTCTCCTGCAAATTTAACAAAACGTTTGAATCATTTAGTTGTATACATTTCATGAAATTCTCATAAACGCAGAATTTCTTTCTCTCTTTGAAAGTCAGAATTATTTTTTTAACTTCAGAGGCATCACTTCAACACATTTGTGTACATCAGTATTAATGAGTCGCTGACCTTATTATGATTGTTATGTATTAAGCACAATACAGTACCATCATCAGTACTAATATTATTACATTTGCAGAGCATTTTGTGTTATGCTAAAATTTGAAAAATCACTTCACTGCATGAAAAAAGTACAGCAGAAGAAGTTGCTTGGAAATTGGGGATTGATAAAATAAAATCACAAAAAGCATGATATCTTATTCTTTTTGGCAAGCTATCAATAAGGAAATCAATTGATCTAAAAAAATATGTGTGTAAAGAAAACACATTTTTTAGGGTAAACAATTTTTGGAGCAACACCGTGAGTTTAAAGCAACAAATATTACAAATGTAAAGGTTGACTCACTATGTGATGGTACTGATAATAAAGACTAAAAAAAACATGTTTTGTTTTTTTGAAAATGTCTCAGATGGTATGTTTTATACCTCATGCATTCTTGAGGTCTACCACAGTGTAGGATTTGTGCTTCCTGTGTGTTCCACATCCTTCTTCTGGAGACAGGCGACCTGTGTATGACAGGACCTCCCTACTCCATTTGGATTAAAGCCAACACCCTGGCACGCATGCCACCGGTAAACACTGCATGTGTGATCTGTGAGTCGTGAAAGAGCCCATCCTCTGCTGAGGTAATGGAAACAGAGAAGGTCTTGGCTATTTATCTGACTTCACACGTTGGCACTGACTTTGTAATAGTTATAACAAAACTAATACTCTTGATTACAAGCATAATTCTGGAAAATGGAGGATTTGCATCATAACTTTTAAGATTTGTCAATAAGATTTATCCCAAGTACCTCATACATTTCAATGACAACATTAAATGTTGTCTTTGCATGCTTTGCATAATTATTAACATGACACTGAAGAAACAGCCAACACATCAAGCTAAGCCTCAAAGAAAAAGCTCTGCCTTCCAAGATGAATCACGTTAAACACCTGTTTGTCTTTAACTCAAAAAAAATAAAGTGGCTCTGTCAATTCCTAATTTTTTAAAATTCCAGCATAAATACCCCCCAAAGCTGTGTTTTCAAACCTCAGAGGAAAATAATTATGTTATAGTTAATACTACATACAATACCACCATGCCATGAGCGAATATTGCTTAAAGTCCTGGTAAAGCTGCAGTGTGGCCTTTGGGGAGCTGGGGAGTGGAGGTACTTGTTTCCAGAGGACCACTTCACTCCTCCAGATTTCTTCCTAATTAAGATAAGCAGGGGTTGGAGTAAGTCCACTTCAAAGAGGCCCCAAGGAAAACACCAGAGTTAATCTTTAACCAGCACTCACAGCACTGAGACAGAATTTAGTGAACAATATCACTATCTCGTATGTTCAGATCTTTGCACTGTTGTGCAGTTAAGTGCAGAAACACATATCATATGCAGTGAATGCATCAGATAAGCTGCTTGTAATATAATTACATTATTAAAACCACAGGCTTATTATAAGGGAATGCTAAAAAACAGTGCTAGTCATCTTAAGTTCAGTAACTGAATTAATTGACTGCCTGCCTGCACTCTGTCTTGTTGGTTTCTAATAAGCTTTTCAACTCTGTAAGTCTCTCTAAATAATAGTGTCAACAAACTGTCAACCTCTACAATTTTAACAAGCCTTGTACATTAACCACAGTTCATATAGCTGCATTTAAAAAAAAGAAGTTCTATCCCCTGACATAGTGTGTGATGAGGGACAGAAGCCTTTTGAGAGAGGCCAAAGAATGTGAGAGCCTGGACTGTGCCAATTTAGTGCCCATGTCTCCTCCCTGCATACGTGTTTCAGACAGCCCTTATTTGGTCACCGTCAAGCATGGTGGGGCCACGATGCCCCATGGACCCTCGTCTGTTCATTCAACCAGGCAGACAGACAGGCGGCCCTTTGCCCACAGAGACAGCACCACACTGATTAGGGAGGATAAATTGGGACTAGCTTGAGAATCCTGTTCAATAAACACAATACATCTAAAAATACTTGATGATCATATACTACAAATGGACTTTGTGTGCTAAAGGTTTCCATGATCTGCAATAGCTGTAATCTTCTGTAGCATTTAAATCTGCAGTTAAAAGAGGATGGAAGCCTTGGACCAATGGCATACTTCTGTATCTGGTTGCATTTTGAGCTCATCGAGTCAGTCAGCCCAAGCTTTCAAATAACGTTTAATTTGACTGTTTTCTTAATTGGGGAAAAATGTTATGTTAGGGAAATACCTAAACACTAAGTCATACTACAAATGGTAAAGTTTGCCTTATATGCAGGAGCACAATGTTTAATTGGAAACACTGCATGAAGTGTAAATGAGCATTTACATGCATACAAATATTTAGTAATGTAGATAACAAAATGCTGTATAGGGAACTGCACTGGGAGCCACCAATTCTTATGAAGCAGATTTAAGTGCCTTCTTAAAGCCAATTAATTCATAATAATTACACAAGTCATCAAAGGCCCTGGATCTTTATCAAACAGTTCTTATTTTCTTAAGTAAATAGCAGAATCCAAAAGTAACAAATCATTTTTGGTTCTTAAATCTTAAATCTGAGTGGCAGAGCAAAAGGCAATAAGGGTTAGTCTGATGACTGAAAATTCCCCTCGACTAAAGCTTTGGACCATGACAAGGTACTGTATGCTGAAAACTAATGGTCAGAGCTCCATGAAATTTGCTGCAGTTTTTCATTTTCCCCAGAGGAAGAACCATTTTTAAGACAATTACAACTGGATCATTCTATCTAAGACTTTAATACTGTAGTGTATGATGAACATTTTAGTCTCTAGGGGCCGTTAGTGGGTCTTTTAATCTTGCTAATTTTAAATTCTGCTGTGGTAGTAGGATTATGTTTGATATGTTCAGCTTCATGCTGCTTCCAGGAAAAGAAATGTCAGAAAAATGGTCAGCTGACTTTACATTTAAGCATACTCAATAGCAAATATGGTTCTAAAGAAAATCTATGATAATGCTTCATTTGTGATGGAAAGCAAACATTCGATAGTCACAACTATACTAACTCTACAAAATGAGTTGTCTTTTTATTCTATGATGTACCAGACCATACCAGCATACTTTTCACCTCTCCAATTAAGGGAAAAGGGAAATGATAATCCTGTTGAAGGAAAGAAAGCACATGGCATAGCAGAGAGAGAGAGAGAGAGATATGGTCTAATCACCCTAAGCCTTGTATCAGCAATAACGAGTTGGCCATGGCTTGAAAGATTTAGAACTGTTATGGTTTTGAAGGCCCTAAACCCTTTTCAACCAGAAAAGCCTTTCAGGGAACTGGTCTGCTATAAATTTGGCTGCTTCGCATGGACTATTCTGGCTTCTATCCAGTCTGTGTCCACTCTGACACAGTGGTCACTCTGAAGCGACATTTGGCCTGAAAGAAAAGCTAAAGACACTTCTTAACAAAAGTTCTAGGACAGAGAGCCATACAACGCTTAAAGGCTTTGCTCTCAGCAGGGAAAGTTCTTTGACATTAACATCTAAACCATGAACCACTATAGAGGTGATTTAATTCCAAATTTGGTATACTACGGCTAAAATTAAATTCTAGTCTTACATTTTCAAGGACCCCATCAGGAATAAACATTTGGTAAAGTTGTTTAGATAACTAGGAGGTTTTACGTATTTTGCTTATGCTCAGAAATATGACTTTACTTTATATAATTTTTATGGGAACACAGTTACCTTGCTATGTTGGCATGTGATTCAGTTTTGCAGCCTTTTGGATCATATTTTCAATACTTCACTTTGTTCAGCCTTACGCAGGTAAAACCTAACTAAGATTTACAAACTATTACTTCAACTGCTTAATCATAACGGTGATGGTTGGATGAGAGCAATAGCATATTTAGAAAATGATATACCATTAACCAACATTCACAGTAAGTAGTTCAAGGTAAAGCACTATGATTTAAATGTGCCTACAGTGAGATTTTCTTCAGTGTTCCTACACATATTGTTTTCCAGTGTGATGGACAGGAAGTAACCTTTGATTCCAAATTGCAGCAAAAGGTTATTGTTGAAAACTGCTCCGTGACTTTCTTCCTGAGTCACAAAGTAGGAGCACCTACATCTTTGTGGAAAAGCAGTGAGGAATTCCCAGAGCTCTTATTTAAGATGGGGCTCCTTTATTTGTGGCCCAGGAGGGAAACGTGTCAGAGAAAATACTGTACATGATAGTAGGAGAAGGTCAGTCCTGCCCTGGGAGCCTGCTTTACACTCTAGTGTCCTCACACACTGCCACAACTGATGTTGTTTGTAATCTGTTATACAAAACACTTCACACAAAACCCACACACTGGCTAGAGAGATTTTTTTAAAGTTAATATTCAAAATGAATATGTTAAAAATATGAATCAAGTATGTGAAAAAAAATCCAAACAGCAGACAGAAAAACAACTCAGTAGACTGCCCTTTGGATATTTGTTAGGGTCACAATTTCTCTGTGTCTAGAAATTACTTACTCCCATACAATATAAATATATAAACATAAACATCCTGAGTTTTTACGTATAATCCTATTACCCCTATGCATGGGAATATTAGCTGAAACAGAATCTTTCCAAAGACCTTAAGGATTAGCAAATGCGCAACTCTGGATGAACAACTCTGCAAAAGATCTGCTCTGTCGCGGGTTGCTGATTTCCAACCAGGGACACAGGGTGTGCTGCTAAGCACCCAAGGTCAGAACCTATTTCTGATCGTGGCTACATCATTAGGGCTAGGAAAGAGACTGTTCAGACTTGGGTGGGCACAAGTTATTCTAAAGTATTTCATTAATTCTGGTTAAGCTACAATCATTAACAAGATCATGATTTATATATTCTACTGTATAATCTAGATCTTCAGCTGATCATTAATACATATGGTGCATTTGAAAAACTCCACTTGTTCAGCAAGATAATGACCCTTGCACCTGAAAACTGAAAAGATGAACAGTCTAATTCCTCTATATCTCTGTACAAGCGAGTACATAAATCAATTAACAGACCTTGAGTTTCAGAACCCATCCAAAAGAGGTATAAAGTAATTGCTGAGGGCTTTGTGTCGATTGTGTAGGTGAGGTCAGACAAAGTATTCCTTGATTGCCCTTGAATGGCATTCCTGTCTGTCAAAGAGGATGCAGCCTCAAGTGTCTTAATTAACAGTCAGCCACACGGTTTAGAGCAAGCAGAGCAAAAGGCTGAACTCTCAATAGCAGCGGAAACAACAAAAGGCTGAATTAGCAGCTGCAGGGCTTTCTTCAGCATTCACATGTAAAGGTCATTGTGGTGTTAAAATCAAGAGTTTCTCGCTCATTATCAGTAAATTATGTACAGTATGAACGCCCTCAGTCATGAGGCCAAAGCAACTAAAGTAACATAGCGCTTGTAAAAGAGCAATATGCTACATTTCTTTTGAGCTAATCTTGTAAAACAAACATATTTTCATGTCATACACTTCCTGTCTGAAGAGATGAGCTCATAGAGACAAAAAGCCGTCTCCATATCAGGAACTGAAAGGCTTGTATTGTTAAGTGCATGTAATAACCTCAACTATCCAATGCTGCTGGTGACTCAGTAGAAAAGAACAGAAGTAGTGAAATAACAAGAGATACAAGGGGAAGTGTGAAAATGTGAGAGAAAACAAAGCAACATAAGGATGCAGGCTTAACAAAGAGAGGGGGGCGTACCTTTTCTTGACCCTTGAATGCACAGTGTTTGCTCTCTTGTCAGATCGAATAATGGTGGACTGTTTGCTGAAAGCAGCAGTGTGAGGCCATAGAATATAAAACCCCATCCCAGGCCCACAGAGTCATGAGCTCCATACTAATAGAGCGGGTGTTTGTCAAGGCTGTTCTCAGGCCCGGCCTCCATTGGTTTCATTTATAACAACATGTTTCAGCTGAATTTCACAGTTGTTACATGCAAATCCTCACACGTAGAGCCTTTTGCCTGAGAGGAAAATGTTCCTGAAAAGCTGAAATAGTAATTCCTAAAGAAGTGTTAAATGACTCTTGGGTCTTTGTTTATGAATTGTGAAAGGAGCCTTCAAGTAGAACTGTGCAAACCTGCATGTTAAAGATAAGCATGTTAGTCTGTAGTCATGAAAAGAGGGGAGAAAATGTTTAAGGATTTGGTGTGTCATTGTCGCCTTCTTGTAATTTTGGACTGAAGATTAGTCTGTGTAGTGGAACAAACCCAGAGCTCAAAAATACATGCAGGTATGTAAAAAAAGATTACTTTATCAAGGATGCTTGAAATGTTTTATTTAGACACTCAACAGATTTTTCTGAATCATGGTAAAAACAACTTCTCGACATCTTTGTTGGAGAATGTGAAATTTTCACTGGAAAAATTTGGTACAAAGTCATCGACTCTCTGGTAGGAATGGATTCTGTGGAAGTTGTTTTGGCTGGTAAATGACTGTATATAATGTGTGGGACACTGTGTGTCCACTCAGAGGCATCTGTTAGAATGCAAGATGTTCTTTTTAGTCATTTATTGAAACAGAAGCAGAGTAGGTTTGTTTGTGTGTGGTTTAGATATCTGCACGAACACACTGTCTTATGGAACAGCACAGCAATAGCAGCACAGCAAACACTATTTCAGTATATATAAACGTCTCAGTATTCCCCGCCACAGCTCCCTTCGCTGTCTCATGCTTAACATCGGCTATTTACTTCCGCATAGCGGAGCGCTGGGCTGTTCTGATTGGTTGTGGCCTAGCCACTTCTGTGGCCATGCAAATAACATTTACAAATGTATTTGTAGGCAGAGATTGTATATACAGATACAATTTTTAACTTCATTTGTTTTAAATCCCATCACCCTATAAAAATATATATATACTGTATAGATGATGACTGTTTTAAAGTGTAGCAGGGCTCACTAGATGAAGCTCACTGATAGAGACAGTTAGAGATAACAACAAAGCTAGATACCAAACAAACACTTTGACTACCATGCATTTAGATCAAATGTGTCAAAAACTCTCTCAAAAAAGAAGAATGAAGCTGCACTCATAAACACAGAAAACTATTAGATCTGAAGGATAAAAGTTATATGTCAAAGGGGATAAACATGAGAGGCACGCAGAAGTTGCACTGTTGCCTAGAGCTCTATCTGTGACATTTTAACTCACACACCCTCAATGCCCTTTAAAAAGTTATCATCTCTCTTTAGAACGTAAATTAAGTGCAAATTTAATGTTAGCTGACTATCCAAAAGGTTTCACAACGCCCGATGTTGCCTCCCAGTAATTAAAGTGCTGAAAAAAATCAGTATGACTTACTGATCAGTGATAACCTATAAAGTATTGCAGAACAATTCTGTGGTAATTGTAAAAGCTTCAGCCAATTACTTGGGGATTTAAAGAGCTAAATGTATACGCTGTATCAGATTGCCCATATGTCTAGATCTACACCCGGTGGCCCATCTTTATTTCCCTGTTCCCATTCGCTTGCTAATATGTAACTCTTCACTCCAAGCCCATGTCCTGGAAAACCACAATAAACCCAGGCATGGTCTAGTTAATTTCAGGCAGAAAGACATTCCTTGGTAGTCTTCATGGGGGAAGGGTTGATCTGAGCTATGGACATTTCTCTGGTTGTTCCAGTCAAGTTTTTTATGTTCCTAAAAGCTACATGGACAAAAACCAAAGACAATTTTTTGTAGACTAATCAAGTCTTTGGCAAATATAAAAATAATTTCTATTGATATGTAGATGAGGCTGCATACCCGCAGAGATCACTAACTACAATTGAGCCCTCGCAACTTGTCAACACAGGCGGTGTTTAGAGAGTGTACTGCACATCAGCACATTCATGCCATCGCTACAGGCGACAGGAAGCAGCTTGACGCCTTGCCCCCGTCAAAACTGGGACCAACAGAGCACTTCTATCTTTCATCTCCTCTGACTGCTCTTCCCTCCCATTTCTCAACAAGATGACTTCTCATATCCTGTCTATCAGGCTCCACTTATGGAGGAAAGCAGGTGGTGGAGGTGGTGGTGAGAAGGAGCTTGATCCACACACAGAATCCCCAAAGGGTTTCATCAGCACCTTTTATGAGATGAGAGCCCTGTTAGTCTCAAGACACACTACCATGTTCATATCAAGTGTCTAAAATGCAAACCTTCTCAAGAGAGTTTGCTTCAAACTGTGTAACATTTTCAATTCCTCTACTTTGTATACTATCTTGGCATACTGAAATGATGATGATATCAAAATGAAAGGAGCTGGTGTCTTTCCTGGTCTACATCATAGCATTCTAATCAAAAGAGACAACAGCATGAAATCAAAGACAAAGCAGTTATCAATTAAATTGTAGTCGATGCTCAGCATCTTGATTTCAACATTTTAGCAATGCCAGCTTCATCTCTGATTATGGGATCAGGCAGCTGGCCCCGAGATGGATGAGTGGTGCATGCTTTGTGTGTGTGTGTGTGTGTGTGTGTGTGTGTGTGTGTGTGTGTGTGTGTGTGTGTGTGTGTGTGTGTGTGTGTGTGTGTGTGTGTGTGTGAATGTTTGCACATAAAAAAGTGTACAAAGGATCCAATCCAGGCTCCAATCCTGAAAGCCAGCCTCAACTGGAGAGAGTTGTGACACTACAGCCTTAGCCCAGCTGTCAGAAGCTTATCATGCAGCAGGGCTGAGAGGAGCAGCTTCGGCCCACTGCTGGGATTCAGGGGCCAAAAACACATTATCCAGAGTGATTTTGCAAAATTGAACAAAAGCTCTGCTACTGTGAAAAGAGAGATGTCACAGCAGCCACTGTAGCATCATTGACTCTTAGTTCTTGCTGTTTTCTGGGAATATCAGATTTGTCAAAACACTCAGTCTCATTTAATCATTTGTTATGTTAGGGCCAAAAATCACACAATTGACACAAATTGAATGCTTGCATAAGAGACTGAGATTAAAATGTTGTTTTCATTATGGATGTGAAAAGATTCCAAAACAGTATCATTTTTAACAGTTTTCAGTTTTCCATTCTATTTTACTTTCCATCTTCTCATTTTACCACTGCCAAAAAGCTGTAAAATAAATGTATTCATGTATTAGGTTTTCTGAAACTGATGTGACTCATTACTGTCAAAACTCAAAACTGATAACACAAACTTCAACCTATAAGCCTTATCCACAAAAGAGGGATTTTCTACAAACTCCAGCAACCCCAGTTCTGCTAGACTGATATCCTAAGGCAGGTATGATGACATATATCATCATTCGGGGAACAAGTCTGGGCCTGGGGTTTCTATACTTTTGGGAATGTGCGTTTGCTTTGTTAACCTTGGATCCATGCACTTATTTTGGCAGCATATTAAGACAGAGGAAGAGAATTATCAAGCAGGGTTTCCCTTCTGTTTTCCAAAGGGAAAATGAGGACACATCATTGTTAAAGAGTATGAGAGGATTTATCCATGTTTCATCTAAATTCTATGTGATATACAATCTACTACCAGTATTTAAAAGAGGATATTTTATATCTCTTCTGTCCTAGCAGTCACATCTTTGAAGACAAGCAAAAGATAATTTTCTTACTAAACATGGACTGTTTAGCAGTAACCTGCACTCAGAAGAAAAATAAAGTTCTGTGAAGAAAAAGAAGCATACAGCTAACATCTGACAACTGCTGATGATCCAACAAACTTGAACAGAAAAGCCTTCATTGCCAAATTCATAACAGAATGATGTAAGCAACATGTTTTGGCTTACTTGCCTTATAGAATGAGCCAATCATTAATAATGACTTTTTCATCTTTTTCTAAGAAGAATTACATTGGCTCAAGTCTGTTAGATCACAATGAATGTTTCATTCCCTCACCAATAAGCACAGGATCTTTACTTGTTTGGTCAGTCACTGCCAGTCACAATCCAGATATGCTTTAACTTTGCTCATTTCTGCACTTCACACGCACATTAAATGAAATAACATTTCGCAGATACACCTAGTTATGTTGTGTTAAATAGATAAGACTGGTGCTGGTTAATGCGAGAAAATTACAACTCAAAGTTAGCAACTGGACATGTAAATCATTTTCCATCTAAAACCATTAGCCTAAATCCTATCTCTAATTTAGTTTTTCATCCCCAAAGTGAAGCAGCTGTTGTCCAGGAAAAGCTCCTCTAATCAACTCCCAGATGTTTTCTTACAAAACATTCCTCCATAACAATAAAATGACTACCTAATATTTTATTAGCTGCAACACAGGTGGACTGTGAGGAAACCCTAAAATCTCACACCCTAAAATCTCAACTACTCCAGCTATGTAATTTGCTGAAGCTTACTGTGTACATTATGCATATGAATCATACTATAGGTCCCAAGGACAGAGGAATGTTATACCACCTAAGAAAAGCATAGGGGAGACAATTTCATTAATAACAGGATAGAAACACATGAAGAAACTGCAGAGTCATCACCTGCCCTGTGATAGGGATATTATATTATA
Organism: Lepomis macrochirus; assembly: GCA_024633595.2. NCBI lineage: Eukaryota > Metazoa > Chordata > Actinopteri > Centrarchiformes > Centrarchidae > Lepomis > Lepomis macrochirus. The sequence continues at coordinate 9,356,904 of JALXJV020000009.1, forward strand.
CACAAAGTCTATATTAACCTCACCACTGCATGTGAGTGCATGTTCACCCTTACTTTTGTTGCACTCTAGCACGCTATGGGAAGAAAGATAATCCCTCCTAACCTGGGATCAGACAGGACGGGAAACAAGGGAGATGGATTCAAGTATGCACTCTGTGTCACAACTGATTACACAGCGATAACATGGAAGATCTACACGGCAGATGTTAAAGCAGTTCAAAATGGTTCGGAGGATTTATTAGGTTGAGGTACTCGTGGTGACTTGAACTAATCTTGTTACACGAAGCAAAAATAAACAAACAAAACATGATTGTTGAGGTGGGTGCTGCAGACTTGCATTGGAAATTGAAAAGGAGAATTATTCTCCTCTGTGTCAGCCATGTAATAAAAAATCCTAGTCAATTCTAGACCCATTTCACTACAAATCTGAATTATTGATTTTCATACTATGCACTTTACATACTAAGCAAGTCTCACTAGTCAAATGGTAAACATGAGGAAACTTTAGACATAGGTGGGGAGATTGACCTTCTGAAGTAGTAAATTTTTATAAACTGAACAATCAATGGTGTTTTGCTCAGTGAAAGAATAAAATGAGATGGTAATGAGTGCCTGGAAAGGAACAACAAAGGCAAAAGCAGTGTGTCTGTCAGTAGAAACATCCCTGATGCTGACTGACTGGCTGGAGGCAGACAGGGATTCAGCTTCACAAACAACTGCCTGGGAATGCCAGGGCTTGTGTGTGCTCAGGTAAGCTTCACTGAATGCAGTCGAATCCTCAGGAGACAAGGGGAGAGTTCACAGACACACAGCAATTAACTGACAGAATGACAGGGGCAGGCCCCGCCCCAACACACACACACACACACACACAGATACACAAACATCCAAATACCAATCTTGTTCTAAACAAGACACTTTCTAAGTAATACACGAGGTTTCTGGCCCTGTTTGTGGCTTTGCTGTCCAGGTGTGATGTTTGTCCAAGACAGAAAACAAACACCCACAAATTAATATGTCTAATTTCAGCCCTCTGTGATTATTCATTCAAAGCGTTGACAAGCTTGACAAATAGCAGACACCCAAGCAGCTCTGAGAAATAAGCCGTTATTGGCAAAACCTCCTTCAATACAGCAGTAAAAGCACACAGTGGCAGCTATCTGAAACCAAATGAAACTGAGAGACAGAGAGACAGAGATACATAAAGTCCACAAATAACCCATGCTTATAAAGTTATAGACTATTACAAAATATGTGCAGTATAATTTTTAAGAGGCTTCAGTATCATTCTGAAGTCTGTCCTACCACAATGGGGTTAAAAGTAGCAGTGTTTTATGCACACAATTCTTCTACTGTGACACATACTGATTAAAAATAATAAGAGTTTTGGGATGTGGCCTAATTGCCATGTGGTTATTTGTGGCAAAAAGACCATCTGGTGTCTTTATGTAAGTTAATTCAGTAAACATCAACTTCTCCTCAAGCATAATTTCCCATTCTAAACAAAACAAGGGTTTATTATCCTGTTTTACAGTTCTTATAAATCTATGAATATTTCCCCACTTAAAGCAAAGGTCATTGTTGAGGCCAGTATCCAAATAGAATAGTGCCAAACAATGGACAAGAGCAGGTCAGGTCCAACATAGATTTAAATTTCACTGAATTTAAAATTTAAATGACACATCAAGCAGCAGATTCATCACTGCCATGAAGGCCCTTACCAGCTCAATTTAAGAGAGCCATGACAATCCAGCAGAGAAACTATGATTTCAGTTTCAACAGCTAAAACAGCCTTGGGGTTAGATCTCATACTACCGTAAGTATTTGGGCTGAGCATAATGAACGGCTTGGCATTTCCATTTATTCTCACATTGCAAAATTAGTTCTTCAGAATGCCCTGCCCTGTAATGACTTGTAAGTGACTTTATTTTTGGATTGACAATAGAGATAGTCAAACTTCTATAACAATCAAGTGTAGGGGTCGCTGATCCCAGTACAGTAAACTCATCTTTAAGCAGAGGCAAATTGACAGCAGGTAGTATCAGTGGCAACTAGTGCTGAAATGATAAGTCGATTAATTGATTATTCAAGCAACATGTGAAGACTTTCTGCTTTACTCTGTTTAATATCATTGATAATTAACGGAATATCTTTGTGTTTAGTTGAATGAACTATTTTAAAAGACTTAATTTGTGCTCCATGAGAAAAGGGATTTTTCATTTTTCATTATGAATTTTCCCTATTTTCTGACATTTATAGATGAAATATTTAATCAACTATTTATTATCTAAGAAAAAAACTGAATAATCAATTATCATTAGCTGCATTCCTGTTCAATCCTGTCTATTGGCCTTGTATGTAAATGTAATGTCAACGAAACAACCACCACCCTAAAATACATACTATGCATGCAAATTCAGTTGGACATTCTAATTAGCAATCATACACATACTCAAACTGTGCACACATTCACAGTTTATCACAGCTGTTAGCAAAAAGTCCTAGAATCCCACTGAGCAGCTGCGACATGAAAAGTAACTTTTCACCCCCCAAAAATTGCAAGTGCAGTTGGTAAATTTCCCAATGAACTTGAAGTGAGGAGGAGAATGTTTTCCACCGCTGAACATGATAGAGTGCAGCTGTGTGCCAGTGTATACCATTGAGCTCCTCCCCAACACGACTGTTCAAAGAGCTGGAGGCTCTGTCTGGGGATTTAGGGCAGCCACCAGCACAGCTTAAATCTTATTTAAAAAATGTTCACTGACTGCCTCACGAGCTGCAGTGCAGTATGTGTCAAGCCCTTATGGATGGGTTATCCAACAAGACTCTTCATCAGTTTGTCCAGCCATTTAGGTGCAATTTTACCTTTTGTTTTGTTTGAGCAGATAAATATGACTGAAGACAGAAGAAGACATATACAGTTTTAATCTCCTTATCAAGTCTGAAAGTAATGTAAAATATTGTAGGGAGTCTTGAAAAAAGGTGAATCTAATTGCCAGTTTTGGAAGATAAATTACCAGTGTGGGATACAAGTATGTCATCAAGTATCAAACAAGCTAGAAAGAGAAAAAAAGTGACAGAGCGAGAAGCCCGGAGAGATCTATGACAAATAACCCAATAGAGACAATCATATTTGGAGCAACTGAACTTTACTCAACACTTGCCAGCAGCTCAGGTAAGCACTTTCTTTCAGTGTCACCTCCTGAAGAAGTTGTCCCCTGCATTTTAGTCATCACTCATTAGCACCCCATCTACCTGTTGGCATTGTTGTTAACGTCTCTATCATTCAAATGAAGCCACAGACTAGTCCCGAGTCGAAAGATGAGAAAATGTGTACAGGGGCCCACCGAGGAGCATGTGGGAAAAGGGGGCCCTTATTAGAGAGGGCCTTTGTGCTCACTCATCATGCCTGAAGGGTAGCAAAAAGGACCTACTGTCAGGCATGCTGCTCCTGCTAATCGGCAACACCAGCATTAGTGCCTCAAACCCCTCATTGAGCCTGTGCCTGATTACAGTGGAATCATCTACAGTGGAAGGAAGATATTTGTTAATTGTTCTGCTAACTTAGTTGCTAAATCAATCATTACTCTAAATCAGGAGGCCCTTGCATGAAAAAAATACGGGTGATCATGGTGGGATCCCATAGGACTGAGTTATGTAGGGTATACTGCACAGTAAGAGTAACATGAATGTTCAGACAAAAGGTGGTAAGAGTGGAAGCTCTGACATTCAATTTTTTGGCAGAACTACTGGTTGAATGGAAATCAACAGAGCGTGACATAAACAAACGTTATCAATAAATGTTATATTTTTCTTCTTTTTCACTGCATGTACATTTATTCATGCCGAAAAAAGAAACTGTGTGGAGGTATTGTTCGTGAAATCTCTCCTATCTGTGCACACTGCATTTGCTTAGTAATTCTGCTAAATTAGGCACATCATGAAGCACATCCAAACTTTTCCTTTTCTTTCTTAAATAAATCTGAGTTAGTTAAACTTGATAGAGTAACAAAATTCAATATTTCAGCCTCAAAAGTCAGCATTACCAATACTCAATTTAACCTTAATGGTGTGCTTACCACACCAGTGTAATTTCAAGAGGGTCTGTTTAAATAAAGTAACTTACCACTGTCCTCAATGGAGAAATAGAAGATGTCATTCGTAGCATTATCACCGTCCCTCAGTACATAGCATATTTTCATGTCATCAATTTCAGCTGAAAAAGAGATGCATTTGCATAAATATCCAGAATATCCTACTCATTAAAGTTTACATCAGGTAGTTGGCTTGAATGACAAGTGGGGAAATATTTCATTTTGTTCTTGACAAACTTATTGCCAGCAACTGTTTTAAAAAGCAGGCTGAGGTTGTGTGATGAAATGTGCATCAAGGGAATCTGAAAGAAGAAAATGCCTGGTAACAACGGCTGTATATCTATTAGACCCCTAAATGATACATAACGTAAAGACTAGCTTTATTGTTGGGGCTCTATCACAGCGGTCTGTTTGCCATCCTGATAGTGTGGTTCTAGACATGGTTCTTTATAGCCCTGGATCTGGAAGATTGTGAAGTTTACAGCCCTTGCTGTCTTCAATATTTTATGTCAAAACATTTCCCTTCCAAGAGACTGATGCATAAAAATGCATGGCCGTGATTTTCAAATGCCCAGGAGATAGTGTCTTTATTTACCGTCTGTTTACTCTAGTGAGAACTTTTGAAATATTGAAAAGGCCTTTTGGGAAAAGCATCTCACAGTGACTCTGTAAATAAAAGCAGGGAATACATGGATATTGACTGTAGACTGATGCTGCTACCCTGATAGTTAGCATTTACCATATCACCCCTCCGGTCTGCTTGAAATAAAAATGAAAGTAATAATATTTGGAAAGCCAGTGGTCTGCTGTGAGCCATACTACAAGAGTCCCCACCCCTCACCCCCTTTTGTTTGCATGAGCACATTATCTATCATTTTATCTGTAATCCCCTTGTCTACTGTTAGAAAATATGACTCTGGTTATGTACAAATCACCATCAGTTCTCTCCAAGAGTGAAATATTTTAGGCACTGTTTGAAAAATGCACTCCTCTAGTGAGATGTGGTCAGCCTAAGGCACTGGCATACTTCATCTCTGTAAATAGGCATTCTCTCGAGTGTAAAGAAAAACCTTTATGTTTGAACTCAGCATTTTTCAGGCATCAGAGGGGAGTACATTTAGCAAAGTGAGTAAATGTAAAATAAGTTTGAGAGAGGCTCAACAGAAATAAAAACTCTCTTCAATGTAAGGCTCCGCAGTACATTACACATCTTACAGAATGTCACAGTATTGCAAAGCTGTTTAAAATGTAGCTCTCTTACCTTGTGTGAAGGTGGTGATAGTGGCATTCCCTTTGCCTAGGTTGATCAGGTAGCCATGTTCTGGGGCAACAGTAATCCTAAAGGTCACAGAATCCAGAATGCTGTCTCTGTCCTCTGCTTTAAGGGTCTTACTGGTGATCACAAACCCTAGGTGACCAGTCTCCAGAACCCGCAATGTTGGGGCACCCTTGTTCACTACAATCTGCGGTACCCCATTATCCACTGGGAGGACAGCAATCTTCATCACTTGGGGCTTTCGAGTCTCAAATACTGTGTCAGGGAAGATGTAGAAGTCTGTGTGAGTGCCATCAGTGACGGTGAAAGAGAAGCTGTCCTCTGCACTCTCTGTGCCATCATGCTTGTAGCTGATCATGTTCTCATTCAGGTCCTGCTTTGTGAAGGAGGTGACAGGCCGGGTGTTGTTAAAGAGCAGGTGACCATGAACTGGTATTTGAGTTATTGTGAATTTCAAGAGGCGGTCAACAGTGTCTCTATCTTCCACTGTAAGCTCAAAAGGTGTGATGAGTTTGTTCTCTCCCTCAGTCACCACCAGACCGTGTATTGTCACCACAGGCTTTTTATTGTCCACGTCACTGATTGAGATGCGAAAAGTGCGGAACACAGGGTTGTAGCCATCAGTCACTTCAAATTCAAAGCTATCCATTTTCACTTCATCTTCAGCAGTGTGGATATAATAGATTTTGTTGCCAGCCAGCTGGAGCTGTGTGAAGGATGAGATGGGCATCCCAGGTGTGTCTGTGCACTCCAAGTGTCCTCTCACTGGCGCTCTGGTGATTGTGAAAACTAAGTGTTCATCTGGGCTGTTGAGGTCACTGGTGCTAAGCAGGTCTGTTGTCAGAGTAACCCTGCCACCCTCTTTAAGGGATACACCTTTACTGATTACGTCTGGGAAAACCATGTCAATGCCGCCTACTGTGACGTAGAAGTATCTGTCAATTAAAGGGTTGATGCCATCTGTCACATCAAATTTGATGAGGTCTCGAATCCCCTCTTGCCCATTATGGATGTACATAATCAAACCCTGATCAACTTCGTTCTGTGTAAAGTTCATCCCAACTGTGATATTTTGCAATGTCCCAGAAGATGTTGTCCTCTGTAAATACCCCTGTCCAGGCCCATAGCGAATAATGTAAGTTAGAGAGTTATCCTCAGAGTCCAGATCTGTAGCTTTTAATACATTGCTGTTTATGACTTTCACGTCACCTATCTCAATTTCAAGGCCGTCATTGATTTCCATCCTCGGGGTCTCATCGTCCACAGGGATAATCATAACTATTATTGTTTTCTCTACACTGAACTTTCCATCTGTGAGAACAATATCAAAGCTGTCCTCTGTGGTCTCTGAGTTATCATGCTCATACACAATGCTGGAAGCCTCCCTGATCTGATCCAAGGTGAAATTAGAGACAGGGACACTGCCAGTAGTGAGTTGATTGAGAATAAATCCATGCTTGGGGTGTTTGGTGATAATGAATGTGAGCTGATCAGAAGGGAGATCTGCATCAGCACCATTCAGAATGGGAGTGTCGATGACTACGTTCATGCCCTCCATAACTACAAACTCTCTCATGTAAATCTCAGGCTTTTCATCATTAGAGGGGATTATGGAGATAGGGAAAAAGTGCCGTTCAGAGAAATTGATGCCATCAGAGCATCTGAACGTAAACCTGTCCTCCACTGGCTCAACTCCTTTGTGAATGCTTTGAACATAGTAAATGTGATTCTGTCTGATGTCCTTGATGGTGAAAGCACTAATAGCTGTTCCGGACCTGGATTTCTCTGAGCCTGGTGCTGGAGAGATATTTTCCACATACCCTGAAGTTGGCTGTACAATGATTGTACAAAGGAGGTCATCGTTGGGGGTGTCAGCGTCATCAGTGCTTATATGAAGAATTTGAATTACATTCTTCTCTCCTTCAACAACAGTAAACTGTGGCCCTACAAAGACCTCTGGAGCTTGGCTGTCCAGAGGTAGAATAGTTACATGCACTCTGACACCTGTGATCTTATTACCTCCAACAGTCCACTCATCAGACATGTCCGTCAGAGTGAGATTGAAAAAGTCCTCCTTTGTGATCAAGCCTATCTCCCCACTAGTATGGGCATAGACCACTAGGCCGTTAATGATATCAGCTTGGGTGAATGTGCCAGACGGGACACCTTTCACAAGAATTTCACCTAATGATGGTGGGTCCTCCACAATGAAGGTCAAACGAAGGTCATCTGTGTCTTCATCTCTTCCCTGAATGACATTACTTGTGATTTCTGTTGCTCCATTTTCCAGTACATCTATGTAGGAGCCAATTGTACCAGCTGGGAGATTGATAGTTGGAGTCTCATCATCAATTGGCTTTACAATAATCTTTATAGTAATTGGGACAACGTGGACCCCATCACTGACATCTATTTGTATTGAATCAAACAATGTTTCGTCTCCATTATGGATGTACGAAATTCTGCCATTTCCAATATCCTCTAGACTGAAAGTGTCTCCTTTTCTCATGTCAGTGAATGTAAACTGGATCTTGCCATGCAGTGGAGGCTGAGTAATAGTGAAGGAAATCTGTTTGCTATCTGTGTCTGTGTCTGAGGTGTCCAGCTCAGCGCTTGTAATGATATGTGTGCCACGTTCAAGCACAGTAAATCCAGAGTTGGTTATTTTAGGTGGCTTATTGTCCACAGGCTTTAAAAATATAGTGAAAACTCCTTCTACACTATTTCCAGAAACATCCTCCACAGTGTACCTAAACTGCAAAACATGAGAGGTAATTCCAAGCTCAAGATCAGGTGGTTTGTAAGCTATTTTATGGTGGTTAATTTGTGCCTGAGTGAAAGTTGTGACTTCAGTACTTGGCTTTTCAGTTAATACCAGAGCTCCCAATACAACAGGGCTATTCTCATCTGTATTCGTTGGTGGCTGGATGATTGTGTATTTGAGATCCCGATCCTCTGAGTCCAGGTCAGTGTAACGGAGGAATTTCTTTCGGAAGTATGTAAGCTGATACTCGTGCACAGTCATTTGCAGAGTCGTGCCAGGGTACAGTTCAGGTGGGAGGTCATCAACAGGGAGAATTTTGATAATGAATGAGCTTTCACCTGATTGGTTTGGTGGGTCATTGTCATCTTGAACTCTAAACACAAACTGATCCATGACTGTGCTGGTACTGTGGGGCCCAGTGTGCTTGTAAAACAGTTTACCATCAGTAATATCCTGCTGCTGCCATTCAGTTACTACTTTCTCATACAATTCATCCTCTGTATTAAACTTCCAGGTTGATGGGTCTTCTGGGGCCTCAGACTGACGCAGAAAGACTTGCCCTACTGTGGAAAAGGGAGGCTCTATTGTGAATTTTATTGAAGAATCCTCTGAGTCAATGTCTGCTGCACTGAGCATAAGTGAGGAGATTGGCATCATTTGGTTTTTAAATAAAACCAAACCAGTGTTGGCGTTGATTATGGGAGGCTCGTCGTCAGTTGGGACAACAGTGATGGGAAACAGAAACTCCACCTCATTTGTGCCATCTGTCATTCTGAAAATAATATTATCACTGTATGTGTCACTGCCATCATGTTGATAAATGACTACTCCAGCGTCGAGGTCAGCTGGGGTGAAAAATTTCCTTCTCAAGCCTAAAACAGTTAATTCTCCATGCCTCAGCCCATCAATAACAGTGATTTTGACTTTGTCTAGATTGTCCTCATCGCTAACTTCCAGATTCTGTGAACTGGACAGAGGCCTGGACTGACCCTCATACAGTAACTGGCCAGTATTCCTTGTCACCACAGGGGCCAATGTGTTCATAGGCTTAACAACAATCATGAAAGCAAAAGGGTCTGACACAGCCCCCTCTGTGTCCACCACCTCAAACTCAATCTGGAAAATCCGCTCAGTGTCTGAATCCACAGCTGGGGGTTTGTAGGCAATTTTCAAGTCTTTGAGGTCCCCTTGGTAAAATGAAGTTATTGGTAAATTCCTATCATCTGTGCTCACTATGTAGCCCTCCTCAAAGGACAGGGTGGATGTGATGTTGAAAATTAATTCGTCAGGATTAGACTCAACATCCTCTGCAGCCAGCATATCCATCGTTATGGCTGTCATTACAAACTGGTCTACTTCCATCATCATCATTGCAACAAAGCTGGGTTTAGGAGCTGTGTTCTCCTCTCCATCTTTAATCCTCACCAAAATTTGGAAAAATTCCTGCTTAATCAAATTGCCTTCCTTATCATGTAACTCCACAAGCATTGGAATGTAATCTCTGTTTGGTGACTTCAAAGCAAAAGTATGCTGATAACGGATGTTCATTTTAATATATTCATCACAGTCCACCATTGTTCCGAGGTTGTCCTCATCCACAAGTTTTCCATACCTGGGCAGCACACTGCCACTGGAGAGAGAGGCTATTTTGCATTGTTGTGCACTTCTATCATATGTGAATTCCAAAATTCTTCTATCAATGGGGTTACTTGTGCCGAGCACTTTCTCAACGGTGAGTGGCATATTTTTGGTTAGTACTTCCAGCTGTGTGAAAATGACTTCCACCTCCATCATAAAAGGTATTATAATCGTATCTGTGTGGGTGTCATACCTGAGTTGTAATCTCACTCTATCCCTCGGAGGACTCCTAGAGCCAAAGTGAGAATACTTCACGTCGTTAGGACCAAATTCACATGGAAACTTTTTCGGAGACAAGTGTCCAGGCCGTTGAGACAAGGGATCATTGTCCAGGACTGTTATGCTGCATCTATCACCGGGCTGAACTTGGATAACCAAATCGTTGATGGGATCAATGAAGACCGATCTCCCGAAAGGCACGCGGATCCCATTATTGGCAACCAATATCGTGTCCTCTGTCAGCTCGGACCTCAAGGCGTATGATAATCCATAGCTGTCAAAAACCTGCGCAACTGCATCACCTGTCAGAATCACCGCAAGCAGAAACAAAGCAGCGCCAGTCCCGTGCAGATGCGGGGGAATAAGCCAAGCCATTTGTAGAGTGGAACCGCAGACACGTTGAACTTTGCGCATACGCCCTTGTAAAGTGAGTATGGGGGTTAAAGTTGCAAGAATATAAAAACAGAGTTGGATAATATCACGCACCTATGGGCACTAAGGTGCACCATTCTCTCACAGCAGCTGAACACTAATAACCTAAACTTCATACTCCTGCTTTGCCGGAGTAAGGAGAGTTACGCCCTCCTCTCAGCCGATTGGTTAACATGACCGCTGGAATGCGTATATCAGGTTTTTAATGGACGTGGCTTGTGTCATTCTGGGCAGACCAAACGATACCGCGTGGGCTGGACCTCATCAGGTTGAAAAAGGTAAGAAAAATTAACGAATAAGGTGATGCTTGGGTGTAAGAGGATATTTATAGCCTGTGTTATGACCAAGAATGGAAGTGATTTTAGAATTACTTCTTTTACACGTCCAAAGCTGATTAAATGTACATATTAGATGTTGTTTTTATTTTTATAATAATTATTATTTATTTTTATCGCAATATGTCCTCTAATCAAATGTATGCTATACACTCACTCCAGACTATTCCTAACAGCAATCAAGAAAAGCTATACAAAAGAGTATCTGATCGGAGAAAAGCTTTGTCTCCCTCTCGTGGTTTAGCGCTGCTGAGGAGGGAGGGTGCTCCACACCCTTCATTTCCAGCCGAAATCACCCACTACCCTCGACTTTGTGAAAATTTCCTACCTTCTTTTTTCTCATGAAAACTACTACACCCAGTCAAACAGATTATGCATGTGCTGTGCCACTACAGTATATTGTGATGTGTGTTGTTTGAAAAGTAACACATAATGGGTTGGGAAAGTTCCTATAGCTGCTTTTAAATGTGTGAGTTAGTATGGCATGTATGAGGTCATACACACCAGAGCTGCAAGAGAAAGAGCACTGCAGGAATTTGATTGTGTCCACTGTCATTCAGTGCAGTCAATCCATGCGGCCACAAAAAAGCTACTCCTCTTGACAGATTTCACCTTGCAAAATAGCCCACACTACCCTTAAAGCATGAGTCAAAAGTTATATTTATTAGTCATTCAGTGACATTGTCCTATTTCTTGCTATGCTGCTCTCTCATCACACAGGTCCTCCAGGTGTCAGAGCATTCTCCTCTGACTCCTGACAAGCCCAGTCATGATCTGGCCTCTTTCTGTGCTATTCATGTGGAGAACCAATGTTGATTAAGAGGGCACCCACACAGACATTGTGCAGCAGAGAATAGCAGGTTGAAATGACTCAATTATATTAAAAGTAGGTTTGATTTTGATATGGTGAGCACGACTGCACATTCAGATAAGAATCACAGATACTTTAGAATAGGTTAAGATATGTTTATATGGGAGAGTCTGAGAATGTTGATGGGAGATGGAGCCATGAAAAATAGTATATTGTCTTATTAAGAGACTCCTATAAGGTAATGGAAAACAACTGTGATATTCATTATACATAGCTACAGAAACAGCCGTTCTATATGTTTAATTTACCCACAGCTTTTGTATATATTAGATGTACACAGTTACCTACCCTGTCAATGTGTAGTATCCCTAGAGCTTTATATTGCCTGGAAGAATTTGACTTCATTTGTGCTCCGTCCCCTCTGATCCCTTTTAGGTCATTTTCATTCCATCCACAAAGCTGTGGGTGCAGCCATTGTGCAACTACCTATAGTTACACATTAATGACATACAAACCGTCTCACAGCTGGCATGTGTTGAAATCTGTACACAGTAGCTGCCATCACAAACCATGCCGTTGAGTTGCACTGGACACTGTTGACAGGGTCCAATTATAAATATAGCCAAGCAAACTGCAAGGCAAAGCCCCAGGTCTTGACAGCTCCTAGTTACAAGAGAAAATGAAAAAGAAGATGAATAGAACTTTCTGACAGCAGCGATGGCAGAGAGGGAATTGGATCATACCCAAAACGTTCAGGCTTATTTTTGAGGCAAGGAGAATTTTGATGATATTCTGTCATATCAGATTTATATCAAATTTATTGTAAATGACCAATCCTTCTTAGAAGATAGAACTGTCTATCCACAAAGGAAGTGAGGATGCCAATCATACTCCTGATGTGCAGTAATTGATTGTAAATGGTGCAGGTGGCGATTAGGCTAAAATTGGACTCTTGGAAGATTAGCCAAGAAGCTAAATGAGGTCCAAATCAAATCAAATTTATAAATGTTTTGTCAGAATAAGAATAGATGATTTTAGGTTGCTAGTTTTCTCACTGCTGAATGCTGACAACAATATTTTCAAATCTGTTTGTTCAGGAGCTCATCTACTCAGTTTGTTTTGCTTTGTGATGACTCTGGTGACAGCTAAGTATGCTTCAGTCCAAAGATACCAACTACCTAGAAGAAAACAATAGAAACACATTTACGTTAGATGCATCTATAATCTAAAAATATCCTGTTTTGCCTTTTGTGTACAGCAAGACTAACTTCAATTGCCTCTCAGTTGTATGCCCTTCCTTGTCATCACACACACCAACAGGCCAAACACTGGAAGCCACTGTAACAGGGTTAACAGAGATATACATCATGTAAGGTCCCTTGAACTCTGACATAATCAGGTCAACCTGATACATGGATAATGAGGTTGCTGCAGGATGGAGTAAGTAATTGGAAGTAAATACAGTTGTTAAAACCAGACATAATTTATGGAAATAATGTGAATGTAGACAGTATCTCCAATCAATTCCAAAGTTCCTCCGTAAAAACAAAATCTTGTCATCATTAATATAATCGTTTGTTCTACCTATGCATTGTGACAGTACTGTTCCTCTCTCGCTATAATGCTTCTGATAATGGTCTCCTTTGGAGTCATCCCAGAGTTTGTCTCAGTGTTGCTAAAGTAACTCCATTCTAACAATTGTTTGGACTTATCAGGACTGTTTCTATTGGTGGTTATTCCCTAGAGACAATATAACCCCAGCCTCACTGATCTCATTAAGGCTATTTTAGTTCATTACGTCTCTGTCAGGAACAATTCTTTTGATGGTTGAAGCTGGAATGGTGGCAGCAGCTACTCTGAAGTCCTCCCCTACAATAGTAAATTGTGCAACCCATAGAAACACAATGCACAGCCAACCCGCAGTCAAATCCATCTTTCCCGGCTTATGTTACTCTTGGGATGCTACAGAACTAAAAAGGCAGCAGAACCAGTCAAGTTTAATAATATTCTTTATTTGTGTTCCTTAATTCCCCAGGTGATTGTGGACCCATGTATAGAGACTATAACGTATGGTCAGAGCAATCATAGTGCTTACAAAACAAGTCAAGTTAGGTTTCTTTACAGCATGCTTTTAACAAATAGGTTCATCTATGTGCTTTGCAGAAAACAATGAAGACAAAAATAGATTAAATCCAAGGACAATCAAAAGACGAGGAAGAACAAGTTTTAAGAATGGGGACAAATTTGTGTGTGTGTATGTGCGCGTGCGGGCGCGTGCGGGCACGTGTGTGCGTGTGTGTTTTGTATGTGTATGGACAAAACATATCAGTATGTTAAGGCTCTCTGGCCACATTACAATGACTTCCACTTAAGACAGGGCATAACCTGTGACTTTAGCGGGTTATCTTCAGAATGCAGGAGTAAAACTACAGAATGAAATGGAGAGCGGTGCTAATGTGACTAATGTAATGGCAGTTAAGCAGAATAAAATTTCCAATTTCATACTTCAATAACATTATTTTGCAGAATATGAATATTGTTCATTAGTGAACATGGACTTTCACATTCAGAAATGTAAAGGTTCACAGATGTCCTTTTCATTTCCAGACTAGAATAATGTCTGTGTTTGTAAATAGTATTATTATTAAATGTTTATTTGACAGGGACAAATGCATAGAACATTGCTTTATAAAGAATAGAAAGTAGATGCCATGCATACAGGTTTCTAGTCATGACTAATTTGCAACCCCTGAGTATTGAGTTTAAGTAGAATACACTTACATGTTTAGGTCATCGTAAAGTGATAATCTAATGATAGATGTAGACTTTGATCATAATAGAAATATTAGTTTTTTCCAGCACAGTGGAGCATGATATAGTATTATTATTTCAGTTGGCTTTTGCTCAATGTACACATCAATCATTTAATAGCAGTATAAAGTATAACATATCTATGTTAAAGATTTGTCACAAAACTGTGAACAAAAATTTGCAGATGGACATGAGACATCAAGGCAAATCAAAGGAAACAACAGGTAAAATACAGTACTGGGATTCCAAATCATAAAAATAAACTTCTTTCTGTCTACCTGCAGTCCAATAGATGCATATTGAGGATTGATTCTTTTTTATTATTTGATCATGCAATTATATCTCTTAGCCACATTTAATTATCCAACATACATAATAGTGTAGTATGCTTAGTTTTGATGATTCCAAAGATCTAAATGTGTTGTCTTGATATTGCTATAAAACCTTTTTTATGCATTTGTACATTTATTGTTTTACATGCCACAACCTATGAACAAGTGGTGTAACACACAGTTACTCTACGCTGGTACCAAATTAAGGTTTCTGTCTGTGTGACCAATTAATTGCTTGATGTTGGTGCACTCTTGTAAGGACACCATGTTATTGAGAGATTTTAATGAAGTACGATGTGTAATGCTGTGCCCAAAAGGCTGTAGTAGTGGAAAAGCAATTGTAGGGGAACCAGGGCACTGTCAAAACAGTATTCATTATATTTTAACTAACGTGACTGATATGGTGGCAGTTAAGGACACAAGTAAAGGCCAACCAGCAGAGATTTAACCATTTATCCGTAACTGAAAACTGTGTCTTTGACTTTTATATGTTATTAAAAACTCAAAATCTTGAGCTTCCTGTGGAGGTGTGGTCACCTACAGGCCAAAGGTCACATCATTTAATAGGATTGCTGCCAGATACCCTGCAGGCCTTCCTTCTTCTGATGAGTTTTAAAGCTGAGAGGCACTTAACATGTATTCCCACCCTGTGGGCTGAACTCATTTATACTGAGTAAAAACAAAGAAAAAAGAAAATTCACATGGTGTAAGTCCCTGTATGACATTTGCACGTTGTCAGATTTCTGATGTGATTGTTAGAAAACAAAAGTGCAAATTGTGTAACCAAGTCTGTACTGAGAGGAAATCACTCAATTACTTTGATTTTTAAAAATTCCAGCAACAAACAAACAAACGATGCAATTCTAGAGAATTAAAATGATGATACTCCCAAATCTTGTATTTTATCTTCTTTTGTGTAGTGGATTTAACAGTTGCATATTTTTCATTCCCTTTTTGCTGATTTTTATCCTCCTCAAACCTTTTGAGTTTCCTGTTTCTGCTGAGCTGAATGCGTTCTCTTTCTACTCTGTTTGATCTAAAGTTGGGGACTAAGTCAGCAACAATATCATGTAGATGAAACAGAATGCATTCACTAGATGCTCATGAAAAAGTTGCACACACTGCACATATGGGGACAGTAATGCTTTCCCTTGGACTACATTTCACTGTTATCGTTGTTATGATATTATTAAGATTTATTTTTTAGATAAAGAACCAAGTCCATCTTGTTGGATTTACTTTGACATAATGAAATTTACTGCCAACGAGTGACAGCATCTATGAGGGGCCTATTGTTCCAATATTCACGGGAATGTCTCAAATATTTCTAAGTCCCCCTGCCAAGCTATAATTGACTTAATCTTTCCATTAGCCCCAAGTCACCAAAGTCAGCTGTCATCTGTTAGAGTTAACTGTTGTAACAAGGTGCTCTGTATGCTTCCTGATAGATGTGAGTTTAGCTATGAGACTTAAGAGTGATTTTTAACCCTCTAGCCCCTAGCACTGCACACAAACACACACACACACAACACACACACACACACACACACACACACACACACACACACAGCTCCCCTGCTGACAGCTCTAGTAAGTACCAGCACAAACTGACAAACTCTTGCTCATTTTTGTCAGGTGATGGGGTGTTGCTGATCTTATTGAGTTTAGTAAATACCCCTGTAGACAGACATAAGCAGAACCTATAACCTCCACACTTCTTCACCCCTCCACAGGTACGCACAACACAGGTAACAGATTGCTGCTGAGCATATGGAGACATTCCTGATCATGTTTTTATTGCATTTATTGCGATGTTGAAAAGTCAACATTGTTGTTGTTGGGTTTTTTTTCGGAAAGCAAGTAATGTCCTATAAATTCCTGTAGCTGTGAAAACCATGGATTATATACATCACTACCACTTCCAGGAGATGGCAACATCACATTATATCAACATCTAGTGTGTTGCAAAGCATACACTATAGAGTTGAAACATAAATCTATCATTCATATATATCATTATGACAGTTAAATTACTGTAAGTTCTGAAACAAGGAAAAAAGAATAATATATAAGTAAGACAATTCAAATCTGACTTTACTGTAGTGAAAGTTTATGTTTGTTAAACTTGATTGATTAAGGTAACATAAAGTACTGATAATACAAGTAAAGCTATAGTTTTATTATTAACATTAAAATATATCTTAAGCTAAAACAGCGATAATAACTGAAATCTTCAGGTAAAGAAACTGTCAGTGACCTAGATTTTTAGTTATATACATATAGTAAACATACACTCACTAACGCCATGCTTGCATCAGTTTTGACACCAAGTTGAATAGTAAGAATTATTAAAAAATAGTTGAATACCTGTAGATCAGATTTTCAGATGTATTCGCTTTGGTTTCGACTTGTCAGTCCAGCTACATAGTGTAGCTGAGTTGTCTCCCTTCTAAAAGACTGACAGGCCTAATTAGCTCAAGACCTTATCTAATGACTGAATTTCTGCTGCCAGCTTGACTATTGCATCAGTGTTCATTTTTAGCAGCCGGGTTGAAACCTGGCCGATACATCCTACATCTAATTTACAGAGAGCTGGACTGCAATGCCAAATGTGTTCTGCACCAGCATGCACAGCAAAGACCAGTCCGGCATAAAGCACAATGGTAATTTTTGAAAATGCAATAAGATTGACTTGAAATTTGAACAAAACTAGTTATGAGATACTTTGTTTTATTTCAATTACCACACAAACACAATTGGACTACTGCAATGTTGGAATGTTAATATTTAAATGCAAAAATGTGGTATTTATACATATTTTGTGGCTTATTAAAGGAAAAGAATTGTATCTCAATTGATAGAATTGTCATTAATTTTTGCCAGCAATGCCTGTAAGTGGTACTTAACATATCACAAACATTCTCCAAGTAAAACTAACTCATGTGCTGTGAATGTCTTTTGTAACTGATGGCAACTTGTTTAACACTGAGAATTCACTTACTACCTCTTATTTTAAGTATACTTCAGTTTTCACTATTTATTATATACAGATTAAAGACATAAACCTCAAGTGCTCACGCAAGAAAGTGAGTTATTGCATACTTAAGAAAAGTGAAGCAGTAATCAACATGCCGGGAAATGGGTCAGATGACTCTTTGGCAATAGCAAACATCATTAACAAACATTTGGCCCAGATTTGCTAACCCTCACCAAACATAAACCTTTGTAGGAAGTTTATATACTCCCCTGTTATTCTGTCAACGCAAACCTTAGGAAATGTTTTTCTCTAACAGGGTAAACATCCAGTGCTTTTTCTAGGTTCAAAGTATGGCGTTGCCACTAAAGAACAGATGAGATATATAGACAGTAATAAAAAATAAAATTCTATTAGTAGTCTGCTGGACTTAAAAATCTGTGCACCAGCTGAAGGTCCTCAGGATTTTGGCAGAGAAATAAATCTCTTTCTGCCCTCTAGTGACAAGTAAGTGCAATAATGCATTGAATCAATTACAGTGTTATTATTAAAGGCTCAATTAATCTTTGTCTCTCTACAGTCACATAATAATTACCATGTGTGTTTGCACAATGGATAATAATAAAAAATCTAAACCTGTTTGTTTAGTTCTCTCTTTGCATATTACTGGTGTATACATCTCTAGACAATACATGTAATAAAACAACTGTCAGTCAATGTTGGAGCATACGATTTTGTTTGCATTTGGTTCAGGGATTCATGGCAGGCAATTCAAGAAGGAAAATAAACAAGTAATAATCGAAAGGTGGTCACATCAGGGCCCTCAGTTTCAGTTGCAATAAATAGAAAAGGTGCTTTACTGAATGCTCCTTAGGGCAAAGAACTGTACAGCAGCTGCCTCGACAGTGCTTTGTAATATGGAAAAGCAAAAAGAGACAAAAAGGAAAGATACAGCAGCTACTCATATTCTAACAGTGCTGAATGAATTAGCTTTCTAATTTGAATCAATTTTACACAACTTCAGTTATTAAATTAGTACTTTTTTGCTTCAGAATGTTTATATGGAGACTGTTTTGTTACTAAGTCATTGCTTTATACTATTCAAAAGACAGTCAAAATGTTGCTATGAAAGAAGAATGAATTAGCCAATACTACATATTTGATTTACTTGCTTCTGTTCCGGCAAAATGGCAGGGTCATTGTGGCTATACAAACTTTGGTGGCCATAATGATTTCTTAGTTAAATAAAATTAATTTGTAATACCTAAAAGTAGACAAATTAATAATCTAAAGGAAGAATACGTCAGAAGACCAAAAAACCTATGTTCTGAGCAGCTAGCTTTAAAATGTGTTAACCTTAAGTACACCCATTTGACACCAGCCCACAGCTGCAAGAGCACAGAAGCAGGAAGCTTTTATGTATTATTAATTTCAAGATGTTTACAAAATTTCATTTGTGGTGAACTGAAACATGATCTTCTTCTCCTCAGAAGCCTGTTTCTGTGGATTACAACCTTTCTCAATGGTCGTATGAAATAAAGTTGATGATTTCTGATCATTTAAAAGAAAATTGCCTTCTTGACAAATAACCGGAAGATAAAAGGGCATTGTTAGGCAATTTGTTACACATGTGCAAAAGACTGAGTTTGAGGAAAATAACATTCACTTATACCAACTATGACAAACAGAAAGTCATGGATGGTTCACCCTCATATAAGTCAAACTAATAGGAAAAGAGGCAATAAAATACTTTAGAATTCCAACATCTTTCTCTGGTGGTTCAAAGTTCAAACATGCAAACTTTTGACAGCCCTTTAGGGCCAGGTTTGTCTCCATTGTCAGTCCTTACAGGAGCCTGTAGGGTAGAGTCAGGTCATCAAGAAGATTCAGCTCAACTAATCTGAATGTCTGCAACACAACTTAAACTGGTGGCAAGTCAACTGTTCACCCCTTCTCCCTCCTTTGTTTGGTTTGGTTTAGGTTGTTTGCAATACCATACATATCACAACATTTCCCACTTCATCAGTGTTTCAGCTTATAGTTTATTTTGGACCCATTTCAACTTAGAATTGGCATCTTATGTCTTCATTTTGTCCCATCTTAGACCAGGTTGTGACAAAGGGACACTATTCCAAAATTCCAATTGGAATGAGTGAGTTGTGTTAAAGTGATGCTGTGCAAAGCTTGTTGAGAAAATTTGGGCCAACTGTGGAAAACATGATAACACCCAGCCAGCTTTCAATGTTTAAAGAGGTTTCATAATGCATGCATTATGTATACGAGAAGTCCAATTAAATATTGTGTCTTTTCATAACATTCTCTCACTGTACTGATGGATAAGATAGTGCTGGTATAATTGTATTGGTAAGTGCACAAACCAGATTGACTTGCAGATGTCTTGCAATAAGCGTGACGAGATAATAGCTGCAGTGATGGTAATGATGACCACAAGTCCTGTAATTGAGAGATTCTGTTGATTCAGAGGAAAGGAAATTCATACACTGTGTCCTCTCAAACATAAGTTTTCTGTGAAAATCAAACAAAAGCACACACATTTTTCCACAGTTTTACACATGCTAATAACAATGACTTTCGGGAAAATTTGGAAATACTTAATGTGAACTTCATGTAGAATGACTCACATGGTGAAGCGCAATAGTCCTTGATGGCAATTGATTAACGTAAGCTGTTACCAGCTGTTTATACTTTCAGATGCTATCACAGTTTACTATGCCTATCTAAATAGTCATTAAATTTGTCACTAGCTATTGGTCTAATGAGTTTTTAATTTGTCAACCCTGCCTTTTACAGTCTGCTTTTACCCATGCATCTTTTAGCCTTAAGAAATCTGCTCTTTCAATGAGATCCCACCAAAATACAAACTAAAAACCATGACTTGTGCAAAGTATCATTGGCAAAGCCATCCCTATACAGACTTAAACTTCAGTTATATCACAAGTGGGTAAGTACCTTTAACATACAGAGTGTTTTGTTCTTCTTGCCTATGGATGTGGAAGAAACACACATTAAAGAAAACACGAGCAACTTACCTGTTACCGGATTTTGAAGTATTGTATTGTGAGAATTTATCTCACAAGTATGTAAGACTGTGTTGTAGTATGTGTGTTTTTGATGGCTTGTGTGTTATGTCTGAGGGCAAAGTTTGGTTTTTCAGCAAGATTGAACGGTTTTGACTGGAGAGCTTCATTTTGACCCGAAAATAAGACATTTTGGTGAATTGGGTGAGAAGTTGTGGATTTGTGTTTACAGTTTTGAGAAGAAGAGGAATAATTTCAAGAAATGTGTTTACGCAATCGAGAAAAACTGTAACATATGTAATTTAAAATGTTTTGTTCTTCTTGTCTATGGATATGGAAGAAAGAGATGGGTTGGCAAGATTTTTCTTAGAAACGGTGCACACTAGCCAGCTAAAGACTTATGTTACAGTTTTCTCAATTCCTTAAACACTATAACCAGGCTATTAAACTAAAGTTTCAAAACCATAACTCAATTTTTCAAAAAGAACACCCATTTCTCTAAACTCTATACACAAATCCTTTAATTTCTCATTGCCTTCATGCAGTCATTGAGAACGTACTAACATTCAATATTGTTCACTCAATTAGCACAAGTTGAGCTCTATTAGCACACATCTACCCAGGTGGAAACACAAAGAGTCAATATTGACAACACACCAATCAGAACCTTCAATAGTTAAATAAAAGGGCCAGAGTCAGTTCATTCAATTTTGGAAAAATGGATTCAGAGAAATCTGAAGGAAGAGGTAGAGGACACCAGAGAGGAGAAGGAGGAAGATGATAAGAAGGAGGAAGAGCACTATAGAGAGGAGTAAGAGGAACAGAAGGAGTTGGAGGAGAGGATGGGATGGAGGAAAATGAGGAGTAGGAGGAGGCAGAACAGTAGTTGGGCAGAGGAGGGCTTGTGTCTCATTTCTGAGGGCAAAGTTTCTTTTTCCAGCAAGATTGAATGGCTTTGAGTAGAAAGCTTCATTTTGACCTAAAAATAGGATGTTTGGGGGATTGGGTGAGAAGGTGTGGATTTGTGTTTAGAGTTTTGAGAAAAAGAGGCAAGAAAAACAGTAAACATCTTATATGGCTGTTTTCCCTCCGGCAGTAATTATTATTTGAGACCTCAGTGGAGAATTCCAGTGTGTTCCAGTGCCCAATGTTTTTAGGGATAGTTTGCTAACTCAGACTCTTGTGAACATTTATTAAATGTGAACCTTTTAGGGCTGTCACCGACAAAAGATTTTCCAAGTTGACTAGTAGTTGTTAGCTCAAGCCATTAGTTGAATGGTCTTTACACCTTTATGATATTAATGTAATTTTTAAAATGTATATATTTTTGGGACATCAAAAAATGTTTTGAGTTACAGCATTGAGAAAGAATGTTATAAGAAACAGTGATACTGGTGTACACACAGAGAAATACAAAACTGTAAAAATTAGCTTTTAATAGATAAGTTTTACAGGCCGCATGAAACGAGAGCCCCTGTTAACAACCAGCTGATTCTGAAAGTGTTGGAACAACCAATAAACTGAACAATAGACTGAACATTTTGTTAATTTAATTCAACAAACTATAACATCACACAAATCTTGTTGTTCTAAACACAGGAATATCCATGAATAATGTAGCCCATGGATAATGTTGCCCATGATGTTGCTTACATATGAACTCACTACAAACTTGCGCCTCTTCCACTTGACGGCTGTCCTGTCCCTGCCTGTATTCCCTGTTGTCAAACTGACCTCCTTTGGTCTCTGAAGTTGTGTTTGGTCCCAGTCTGTGTTCAGTGGGAGCCTACTGAGCCCAGTATTATTGCTCGTTCACCTGGCTCAGGTTCTGGTACTCATTTCGGCACCAATCAATGGCAGCATTCCTGGCTGGGTCCCTTGCCCCAGGCCTGAAAACCTTTTCCTCACAGTGGTCCAACACTCTTGTACTAGTGTTATGAACAAACATCACCACTATACTCTGAGCTCCCAGTCCAGGAAGAGTCCACTAATAGGACCACTAACTTGAGCCAATTAGGTAATGGCAGAGCCTAGTGCGCGCTGGTAAGTGATTTCTGTGTTACAAGGAAAAGGTCTGTGTGGCAACAATCCCTTGATACTTTCATCCTTGCCCTAACAACATGGCACAGTTCCAGAATGGAGTTTGTTTTTTGTTTTGTTTTCCTGTGACTAATTGACCAATGAAAACCTGACTAAGATGCTTCTCATTGACTGACAGTTTTGTCGACTATTAGGGGGCAAATTTTCATATGCATGTTTCAGTATCAGTAAATCATGTGATTTGTTCTAATGGTACTCAACAGGGCCTCTGTGTGTTTTTTATACTCTCAGTATCTGATCTACAATTATGTCTGTGTCTTCATAGTCGGTTCCAACAAGCATCACTATCACATGGTGTAACACATGGTGTACAAGTTCCCTTATCGTATACTTCTGGAACCTACTACAGCAGTAATGCTAGCGTGCATTGTTACTGCATCCTCTCCTGACTTCAGGCTACTCTAAGTTTAGTCTTATCTGTAGACAGTGTCATAGTTCTTACACAAATATGTCACTTTATTAAACTTTGCATTCAACTGATTTTCTTTACTGATCGATGTGCTTATACTGTAGATGTACCTCATATGCTCAAGGTAATCTAGCCTAGAAGGTAAGTATTATTAGGGTAATATTGTAACCTTCTTGACTGACATATGATTCAAGCAGGCCAGCTTTATACAGTAAAGCTCCAAGCTCAAAGCACTTTACACTACATCACATTCACCCTTTCACACACTGGGCCTAAGTGCTCAAAAGGAAATTGACATTCACACAGAGATGGAACAACCATCGTGGGCAATTCGTGGTTCAGTATCTTGCCCAAGGACACCTACCACATGCAGCTTGGAAAAGCCAGGGATTGAACAACCAATCTTCCAATTGACAGGCAACCTCCTGAGAGACAACTGCAATTAAATGTCCACACTGCTTTGTGACTGGAAGATGTATAAGTAATCTGCTTGCTATCATGTTAGTGAAAGCAACTTGATAGTAGATAGATCTGTGTCGCTGCTGGCATATTTGTATTTTAAAATGCTGCTTACAACTGCTCAGGTTTGCTATAAAATAATCTTGACTAAGACAACTAGGTTGTATGATAAACTTCACAAATAAATCCATAATCTTACGGCCAGTATATATATCCCGATTTCAGTAATCAGAAGGATCTTTGTGTGGGACTTGATTTGTTAGCAAAGGTACACTGTAAAAAAGATCTGTACTTTGACATTTTTATTCCTTTTTATTTCACAGATTTTTTTCTGTATTTTTGAAATACATGAAAATACAAAATATACAAAAATAAAATAAAAATATGAATTTACATGTCTAATGTAAAATAACATTAAAAACCTGTAGCTGTGAATAATAACATTTCTGTTATCTTAAGGAAACGTTTGGGGGGTTTTACGTAAACAAACTGTTACAATACATTCAGGAATTTCCCGTATTTTCACAAATATTATTTTTCTTATTTAAAAGAAAAAATGATAAATTTAAGTTTAATACTGTAAAAACATTTCTTAAACTTGGTACAATTAGTTCTGTAATACATTTGTTCTGTAAATTGACAGATTTTCTTGTTAGCTGACAAATATCTCCTTTAATTCTGGATATTTGGAAAATAAAAACATTGAATAAATGTTATTTTAATCAGTATAGTGTCTACAAGTTTTGTTAAACTGTCAAAACACACTTTTGATCATTGAAAACAGCCATTATTACTGTAATTTCACAGCTTTTGACTTTTAACATAATTCTTAGATTACAAGATAGATTAACATAGTATATAATTGCAGAAAGGTAATATTTAATTTATTGTTAAATGACAGGCGTTCACACCTTTTAATGGGGTTAAAAAAGACTAAAGAAAATGTTTAAAATTACGGGTTTGTGATGAAATATTAATTTTAATGCCGTTTTACAGGTGATTGAAACCATACTTAGCTCTAGGACCCCGTCCACTAGGAGATGTAACGTGTTTTCCACTTGGTGTAAGGAACGTAAGTTGGATCCAGTGAACTGCCCAGTGGCTTTAGAGCAGTGGTCGGCAACCTTTAACACCGAAAGAGCCATTTGAACCCGGTTTCCACAGAAGACACTGAGAAAACACTGGGAACCACAAATACTTTTTGACATCTAAAATGAAAAAAAACGAATTTATTTAAAAACAACAACAACAACAACAACTTCCCTTTCATGCTTCGGGGTTCACCCCAGCCATACACTTATTAGTGCTTTGACTATACTTTTGAAGATGGGCTATGTTATCTAAAATGAAGATAACACTGTAGGCCTATATATTGCTTTTTCTTACCTTTACACTTTTGTATAAACACCTATAGTGTGTTGCTTATGAAAACCCGAATTCCACAAAGTGCTACAGAGAAAATTAAATTTTATCTATGTAATGAACACATTTTGAATTCTTGAAAAAATAATAGGCTAATGTCTGAATGTCCCTTTCAAATAAATTAAAAAGCTCAACTTAAATTATCCATGTAGCAAACAAAAGCAAAAAATGCTGTGAGCCGTCAACATTATATCGCCTTTGGGCTTTCAGAGCATGTAGCGGAGCCTTGACCTGAATTTAAAAATGAAGTAGTACGTACTGCACGGTCCTGACTCGAACCGGCTACCTTGGGTACAGGAGGCGGACACACTGACGAGGAGGCTAAAAACCATGGCCCCTAGCATCGTCGCGAGTGCATCTGTTAAGGTGTCGGGGAGTGTGGTTTTACTCACTGCACTGCCTCGCAGGCTTCTGTTACACTCGCAGGACTGTAAACTGTCATCTGTGAGGTGTGAACGGTGTTTGTTTTTAATGTAGTTCATGGTGGATTAAATACTTACTAACTAGTTATTTTTTTTAGTAATTTATTTTCCCAAGCCACTCGGAGCTGCAGAATTAGGATGAAAGAGCCGCATGCGGCTCCGGAGCCGCAGGTTGCCGACCCCTGTTCTAGAGTTTCTCCAAGATCAGTTCTCTGCAGGTCTCTCCCCGTCCATGGCAGCCATTGTGGCTTGCCATGCACCGTTGAGCGACGGACCTTTGGGGAGGCACCGACTGGTCATGCGGTTTCTCTGTGGTGCATGGAGGATGACACCAAAACCCGGTGAGGGTTCCCTCCGGGGACCTGGCTCACTTCGAACCCCTTCAGTCGGCTTTGCCCAGGGACCTCACGGTTAAGATGGCTCTTGGCCATCTCTTCTATTAAGAGGGTGGGGGATCTTCAATATCTGGCGGTGACGCCAGCCTGCTTGGAATTTGTCCCCGGCTGAGTTGAGGTTGACTTGCATCCGAGGCCTGGCTATGTGCCTTGGTGCTTTCGAGCTTGGCACGGTCCACTGTCCTGCAGGCGTTTCATCCTCCACCTCCTGTGTTGGCAGAGGAAGAATGGCTCCATTTGCTTTGCCCTTTCAGGGCTTTGAGAGCCTAGCTCGAGAGGTCCTCTTCCTGGAGGAGATCGGACAAACTGTTGGTGTGCTTAGGGTCACCTAAGGAGGGGCTCTCCGCGTCCAACAGACCATTAACCAATGGATCATTCAGGCGATATCCTCGGCCTACAAGGTGCGCGAGTTTGTCCTCACCTTTGGCCATCAGGGCCCATTCTACTAGGGGCATGGCGTCCTCTAGGGCCCTCCACTTGGGAGTGCCCCTCCAGGAAATCTGTGAGGCAACCGGTTGGGCTACCCCACACATCTTTATCAGGTTTTACAGTCTACACCTCCCTAGTACGCCTGGCGCACGGGTGCTCGCATCCTGACTGGGCCCTGGGGTCAGTTTCACCCTGGGCAGGTCTTCAGGCCGCGGCCTAGTGGGTATTCGTTCCCCATAGAGTCATTTCACAATGCAGTGTTGATTTCCCTCATAAGGGAGCGTCTCGGACTATGACTGTAACCCTTGTTCCCTGAGAAGGGAACGAGACACTGCGTCACCTTGCCACGCCCCTTGATGCCCCGGAGCACCTTGCTTCGTTGCGAGGCTGTTGTATGTGTGTGCACGTGTCCTTTTATGCTTCTGGGTATGCTGTCACATGATACGCAACGGCACGACGGCAATTAAGATTGGATTAGTTTTATTCATTCATACTCAGAGACAGGTGTGCTCGAGGAGCTTCCCCATCGACCGTTTCATGACGCAGTGTCTCGTTCCCTTCTCAGGGACCAAGGGTTACAGTCGTAACCCGAGACATTATACATGCAGTGAACTTAATGCACAATCCAAAGACTTCTTCCCTGGTTTCAATATGATATTTTATGCCTTTCTAAAGCCAGTTTTTACATCTGGTAAATGTTGTTACAGCTGTATGTGTTTCTCTGTGCTGTGCACCCTTGTTCCTCTTCTATAGTTCTGCCCCAGGAGTGCTACAGCTGATTGCTGAATTAGGTCCACCTTGTCTTGCAAGGCAGTGCACAACTGTGTGCACAGGAGTTGGGGAAGTCCAAAATTTCTAAGTTGGTATACAAAAAAAGATGCAAATATTTGCAAGTAGAAAGACAAGTGCGAATGTGAAGTTTTTCTTAGCATTCCAAATGAATCCATTTGTTTGCAAGTTTGGTATGCAAGTCAAAAGTGCATTTTCAAATTCGACTGACTTTGCACAACAACACCTCTGGATGACCTAAAGAAACCAATTGGGTTCTTAGTTCAATTGGAAAACATAAACAGCAAACACAATCAACAGTATACAGTGAGGAAAATAAGTATTTGAACACCCTGCTATTTTGCAAGTTCTCCCACTTAGAAATCATGGAGGGGTCTGAAATTGTCATTGTAGGTGCATGTCCACTGTGAGAGACATAATCTTAAAAAAATAATCCAGAAATCACAATGTATGATTTTTTAACTATTTATTTGTATGATACAGCTGCAACTAAGTATTTGAACACCTATTAGCTAGAATTCTGACCCTCAAAGACCTGTTAGTCTGCCTTCAAAATGTCCACCTCCACTCCATTTATTATCCTAATTATATGCACCTGTATGAGGTCGTTAGCTGCATAAAGACACCTGTCCACCCCATACAATCAGCAAGAATCCAACTACTAACATGGCCAAGACCAAAGAGCTGTCCAAAGACATTAGAGACAAAATTGTACACCTCCACAAGGCTGGAAAGGGCTATGGGGAAATTACTAAGCTGCTTGGTGAAAAAAAGGAGTAAGTCATGTGGTCAGATGAGACCACATGGTAGCATCATGCTTTGGGGGTGTTTTTCTGCACATGGGACAGGGCGACTGCACTCTATTAAGGAGAGGATGACCGGGGCCATGTATTGCGAGATTTTCTTCCCTCAGTTAGAGCATTGAAGATGGGTCGAGGCTGGGTCTTCCAACATGACAATGACCCGAAGCACACAGCCAGGATAACCAAGGAGTGGCTCTGTAAGAAGCATATCAAGGTTCTGGCGTGGCCTAGCCAGTCTCCAGACCTAAACCCAATAGAGAATCTTTGGAGGGAGCTCAAACTCCGTGTTTCTCAGCGACAGCCCAGAAACCTGACTGATCTAGAGAAGATCTGTGTGGAGGAGTGGGCCAAAATCCCTCCTGCAGTGTGTGCAAACCTGGTGAAAAACTACAGGAAACGTTTGACCTCTGTAATTGCAAACAAAGGCTACTGTACCAAATATTAACATTGATTTTCTCAGGTGTTCAAATACTTATTTGCAGCTGTATCATACAAATAAATAGTTTTTAAAAAAATCATACATTGTGATTTCTGGATTTTTTTTTTTTTTATGTTTCTCACAGTGGACATGCACCTACGATGACAATTTCAGACCCCTCCATGATTTCTAAGTGGGAGAACTTGCAAAATAGCAGGGTGTTCAAATACTTATTTTCCTCACTGTATCTATCCAAGGTGTGCAAGTCATTAAGTACGTTTCCCTTAATAATTGGTATGGTGAATTCTGGAGATGCATTAGTCCATAGCCCCCCTCCACAGAATTGGGGAAGAATTCATGTCTGGTGACACATGGCTGCAAAAGTGACAGAGTAGATAACCACTCCCCCTTCACCACCAGCTCTTTTATTAAGTTTGAGGAATAAGCAAAAGGCAGATGATCTACACTTTACTTCCGTACATCCAAAAAGCTTGACAGTGTTTGATTTACAATATAACTGCACTGATAAATAGGGCTGTGTGATCTGACGGTATACATAATATTGCCAGAAGTATTGGGATACCCCCTTCCGAATCATTGAATTCAGATGTTCCAATCACTTTCATGGCCACAGGTGTATAAAATCAAGCACCTAGGCATGTGGACTGCTTCTACAAACATTTGTGAAAGAATAGGTCGCTCTGAGGAGCTCACGGAATTCAAGCTTGGTACCTGTGCAATAAGTCCATTTGTGAAATTTCCTTACTACTAAATATTCTAAGGTCATCTGTTAGTGGTATTATAACTAAGTGGAAGCGATTTGGAACAACAGAAACTTAGCCTTGAAGTGGAAGGCCACATAAAATCACAGAGACATCATAATGACTTCATCCATTTCTTATATACAGTCTATGTGCACAACATAGGTCAAAATGGGTGAAAGATAACTGTTCATAATATTTGAATATTCAGTTAAGGTTAGATTAACCTTGACATCCATTACTTGACATGACATTACCTATTCTAGTTAGCTTGTACTAGCTAAGTCAACAAAAACCTTGAAATAGAACAGTATATACTTGATCAACTGACTGATGTGCATTTGAAAATATTCTTGTGCTTTAGATTTTCTTCATCCAAAGTGTTAGTATGGCTGGTCCCAGTCATTCCAGATTTAGTACTAGTGAGAAAGAGAAATATGTCCAATTCTTTTGGCTAGCTAACTGTTGACATTTTCTATTCAAGCTAGCTTACGTTAGCCACAACATCCTGAGGAGCTGCCCAGCACCTTCACCTGGTTTAGGTTAACATGGACATGCCCGGTATCGGGCAGGACGATCAATTTTCACACAAAATGCAAAAGAGACATCCATGTCTGATCCTAGCATTTTGTTACCCTGTGCATGCCACCTCCGTGAAGCTAGGAGGCTCATCCAGAACGTCAAACCAACCATTTTTATCCATACCAAACACCCAGTGGACACACAAAAAAGCATCTAAATTCATTTATATCACAACATAAATCGCTCAGTAATCACTGTACATGGCTACAGTTATTGCCATCCAGATCTCTCATCTCATCCTACACTGCAGTCCGACCACTCTAAAGAAAGCTCAGCTTCAGCTCTTCTTCTTTGTGGTTTTATGGTGGTTGCCATCCAAAATGTTGCATTACCACGACCTACTGGATGAAATAGTTTCCCCGGTGCAATAAATTTACACAACTCAAAGTAATCCCATTCAATGCATTGTCCGTTTTTGACTCAGACTCAATTGTCTGAGATGGTGTAAATCCTTCCCTCAGTGTAGTTACTATTTCTTCTCCTGATATGTCTACAATGTCCAAGAATCTCCTTGCTGCATCCAACACCATCTTAATCTTTCATGACTTGCTCTTAATTTCCACAGCACAATTACCCACCATAGCAATAAATGCCAAAAAACGCTTCTTGACCATACATATCATTCTGCTCATCTTGAGATCCTGTTTCTTTTGCCCTCGCTGCTCGTTCCTCCATCCTTTCCATTCTCTTATTAGCTTAGGCGTATGACAGACACTCTTCTGCTCTGATTTTACTCACTTTTATTAGGGGTCCAAGCCCGAAGTGGGCTGGGAACCAGCGCTTAGCAGTAACGCTGGTTCCCAGTACCACCGAGCGGCTGGGAACCCTATTGTTTTCGCTTAAGATTTTTATTAGGGGTCCAAGCCCGAGTGGGCAGGGAACCCGCGTTGTAGTAACGCTGTTCCCAGTACCACGGCGGCTGGGAACCCTATTGTTTTCGCTAAGATTTTTATTATTATTATTATTATTCTTCCGTGAAGAAAACGCATACTGGGGACTGCATGGTAAGGGGTGCACACGCTGAAACTCACAAGGTAGGTCCAAAAGCGCAGCGACCGCAGGCAAAAAAATTTGCACACTTCTATCGCTAGGGGCGCTGTAAGCAAGGTCAACGCGTTTTGGCTTGGACCTCTCGACCGCGAAGGCGTATATCAAAACCTTATATCCACGCTGCTCAGGGGATCGAGCTGAATCTCCTGGTATAGGCCACGCCCATTTCCGCCTAAACTTTTTTCGAGCTACATCGCGAAAACTGAAAACCTATTTTAATTAACTCCTCCGAAGCCGCAAGTCCGATCGCCACGAAACTTGGCACGGATAATCTCTGGACCGAGCTCTACAAAGTTTGCAGAGGAAATTTTAATCCGAAAAAAACTGTCGCAATTATACACTAACAAACGCTTGCAAAAAATGCTACTAACAGGAAGTAAGGTCATAACTTCGGTTTGGAATGGCCGATCGACACCAAATTTGGACCACTCAGTTGGGATGGGCCCCTGAGGGCCTGTGCAAAATTTGGTGCAGCTGGCCCCTAGGTGGCGCTCTTTAATCCAGAAAATTAGTTCCTCTATAACCACAAGTCCCATTGACATGAATCCAGTGCCGAATTGTTCAGCATGGTCCCCTGATGGCAGGCACCAAAGGGGACCCTAATATGCCCATAGGTGGCGCTGCTATTGCAAATTAAACACGAATTTTTTTTTCCCATTGACTTACATTCATTTTATATCTCCAGAACTGCAGCTCCGATTGACACCAAATTTGGGTCAATTGTTACCCATGGGGCCCTGATGATACCACAAAAATTTGGTGCAGATCGGCCTAAAGGTGGCGCTGTAATCGAAGCTCAAATCCGGTCAGAAGCCCCATTGAAATGAATGGGATTTCAAACCAGCACACATTTTCATAGAGTTTGAATGCCCGATCAACACCAAACTTGAGGACCTTATCCGCTGGACTTCCCGAAGGCCTGTGTAAAATTTGGTGTCAATCGGCCAAACGGTGGCGCTCTTCATCATATATCAAAAAAACTCCCATTCACATACATGCATTTTATATCTCCAGAACCGCCGGTCCGATTGACACCAAATTTGGGTCATTTGTTCCCCATGGTGCCCTGATGATACCATAACAATTTGGTGCAGTTCGGCCAAAAG
The DNA here is from genome assembly GCA_024633595.2 of Lepomis macrochirus. NCBI lineage: Eukaryota > Metazoa > Chordata > Actinopteri > Centrarchiformes > Centrarchidae > Lepomis > Lepomis macrochirus. The sequence goes on from JALXJV020000009.1 coordinate 9,388,772, forward strand.
GCGGCGCTGTAATCGAACCTCAAATCCGCTCAGAAGCCCCATTGAAATGAATGGGATTTCAAACCAGCACACTTTTTCACAAGGTTTGGAATGGCCGATCAACACCAAACTTGGGGACCTTATGCGACATGACCTCCCGAAGGCCTGTGTCAAATTTGGTGCCAATCGGCCAAACGGTGGCGCTGTTCATCACATATGAAATAACTCCCATTCACTTGCATGCATTTTATATCTCCACTACCGCAGCTCCGATTTACACCAAATTTGGGTCACTTCTTCACCAAGGGGCCCTGATGACAGCTGAGCGATTTGGCGTGATTCGGCCAAAAGGCGGCGCCGTAATCGAAGCTCAAACACCGTCGCTAAGCCCATTCATTTCAATGGCATTTTCAGACACACCGCGACTCACCGGTTCGAGCGCCTGTCGAGACCTCACCGGGACCTCACGCTGGACGCCGGCGGGCCTCGACGACTTCACGCCATGCGGCTAAGGGCGACTGGCGACAGGTGGCTTGGACCCCGTTTACAACTGCTCGCAGTTCTAGTTTTTATTATTTTTTTTCTTCCGTGCATAAAACGCATACTGCAGCGGTCGCTGTAACTCCTAGGAACGCGATACTCCCAGGGTACGTCACATTCACTGCACGTAACTCAGCCCCAAAAACTCGCACACTTCTACCGCTAGGGGGCGCTGTAAGCAAGGTCAACGCGTTTGGGCTTGGAACTCTCGACTACCAAGGCGTATACCAAAAACCTTATATCCACGCGTTCGGGGGATCCAGCTGAATCTCCTGGTATAGGCCACGCCCATTTCCGCCCAAACTTTTTTCGAGCTACATCGCGAAAACTCAAAAACCTATTTTAATTAACTCCTCCGAAACCGCAAGTCCGATCAACACCAAACTTGGCACGGATAATCTCTGGACCGAGCTCTACAAAGTTTGTAGAGGAAATTTTGATCCGAAAAAAACTGTCGCAATTATACGCTAACAAACGTTTGCGAAAAACGCTACTAACAGGAAGTGAGGTCATAACTTCGGTTTAAAATGGCCGATCGACACCAAACTTGGACCACTAAGTTGGGATGGGCCCCTGAGGGCCTGTGCAAAATGTGGTGCAGCTGGCCCCTAGGTGGCGCTCTTTAATCCAGAAAATTAGTTCCTCTATAACCACAAGTCACATTGACATGAATCCAGTGCCGAATTGTTCAGCATGGTCCCCTGATGCCAGGCACCAAAGGGGACCCTAATGTGCCCATAGGTGGCGCTGTTATTGCAGCTTAAAGACGAAATTTTTTTTCCCATTGACTTACATTCATTTTATATCTCCAGAACCGCAGCTCCGATTGACACCAAATTTGGGTCAATCGTTACCCATGGGGCCCTGATGATACCACAAAAATTTGGTGCAGATCGGCCAAAAGGTGGCGCTGTAATCGAAGCTCAAATCCGGTCAGAAGCCCCATTGAAATGAATGGGATTTCAAACCAGCACACATTTTCAGAAGGTTTGGAATGGCCGATCAACACCAAACTTGGAGACCTTATCCGACATGACCTCCCAAAGGCCTGTGACAAATTTGGTGCGAATCGGCCAAACAGTGGCGCTCTTCATCATATATCAAAAAACTCCCATTGACTTACATTCATTTTATATCTCCATAACCACAAATCCGATTGACACCAAATTTGGGTCAATTGTTCCCCATGGGTCCCTGATGACACCACAAAAATTTGGTGCACTTCGGCCTAACGGTTGCGCTGTAATCTAAGCTCAAATGCCCCATTCATTTCAATGGGATTTTCAGACAAAGCACATTTTGCCTCATAACTACGGCCTAATACATCGCACAATCATAAATCTTATGTCTACGTGTTTGGGGGATGCTCCCGATTCCGACGGTATAGGACACGCCTCTGTGCGATGACGATTTCATTTTGCGAAATTGCAAAAAATGGAAAACCTATTTTAATTAACTCCTCCGAAGCCGCAAGTCCGATCGACACGAAACTTTGCACAGACCATCTCTGGACCAAGCCGAAGAAAGTTTGTAGAGGGAATTTTGATTCGACAAAAAAAGGCCTAATTACAGGCTAACAAATATTTGCGAAAACGCTAAAAACACGAAGTATAACATAACTCTGGCTTGGAAAGGCCGATCAACACAAAACTTGAGGACCTTATCTGCCCTGCCCCCTAGAAGGGCTGTGCAAAATTTGGTGTAGTTCGCCACTAGTTGGCGCTACCCAAAAAAACCCCCCATTTACTTACATTCATTTTATATCTGCAGAACCACAAGTCCGAATAAAACCAAATTTGGGTCAATTGTTACCCATGGGTCCCTGATGACACCACAAAAAATTTGGTGCACTTCGGCCTAAAGGTGGCGCTGTAATCTAAGCGCAAATGCCCCATTCATTTCAATGGGAATTTCAACCAAAGCACATTTTGCCTCATAACTACGGCAAACTACATTACACATTCATAAATATTATGTCTACGTGTTTGGGGATGCTGCCGATTCCGATGGTATAGATCACGTCTCTGTGCGACACGCTTTTAATTTGGCGAAATCGCAAAAACTGGAGAACCTATTTTAATTAACTCCTCCGAAGCGGCAAGTCCGATCGACACGAAACTTGGCACAGACCATCTCTGGACCGAGCCGAAGAAAGTTTGTAGAGGGAATTTTGATTCGACAAAAAAAGGCCGAATTACAGGCTAACAAATATTTGCGAAATCGCTAAAACACGAAGTATAACATAACTCTGGCTTGAAAGGCCGATCAACACCAAACTTGGGGACCTTATGCGGCTGGACTTCCGAAGGCCTGTGTCAAATTTGGTGCCAATCGCCCAAACGGTGGCGCTGTTCATCATATATCAAAAAAACTCCCATTCACTTACATGCATATAATATCTCCACTACCGCAGCTCCGATCGAGACAAATTTGGGTCACTTCTTCACCAAGGGGGCTTGATGACAGCTGAGCGATTTGGTGCGATTTGGCCAAAAGGCGGCGCCGTAAACGAAGCTCAAACGCCGTCGCCGAGCCCATTCATTTCAATGGCATTTTCAAACACGCAGCATTTCCCCTCGGTTCGGAGCGGCCTTTCGAGACCTCGCTCGGGGACCTCACGCGGGACGTCGGAGGGCCGCCGGACGACTCGCGCGCCCTCCGCGGGGCGAAGGGGACGACTGGCGACAGGTGGCTTGGACCCCGTTTACAACTGCTCGCAGTTCTAGTTTGTTTTTATTTTTTCCGGATATTGTGCAGACCCCGCATGGTGATTTCCCACACAGTGAATGCACTTTAATTGTTCCTGCTCCACACTCCTCTCTTTCACAGTTGTTCTTCCCACATCTCCCACATCTTCTGACTCCTCTACATACTGCAGCCACATGTCCATATTCCTGGCAACAGAAGCACCTTAATGGAGCTCTTTCATAAGGCCTTACCCTGTAAACCTCTCTGGCAAATCTCACTCAAAAGTCAAACAGACAGAATTACGTTGCTCCCTTTCTCCTTGACAGAATCTTTTAAGTCTTCTCGCCTCACAAACACCTTCAATACCCTGGAATTCCTCGTCTTCCACTAACTGAGGTACACCACTTATTACTCCTTTTTTTTAATTTCTCACCCTACTGGGAAGTATTTCTGTCACGATCCTGTCCTGTGTGCTGTGTTTTTGGGTTTTGTTCTGAGGGTTTTGGTTTTGTAGCTTCATGTTAGTCTTGTCATCTGTTCTGTTTAGTTATGAGTTTATTCCTGTGTCTGTTAGTCTATGTTTTGGTATTTTCCTGATTTCAGTTCTGTCACAGTTTCATGTATTAGTTACTTAGTATCTGTCTTGTCTAGTATCTTAGTTCTTAGTCCTGTACCTTAGTTCATGTCTCTAGTGTTGTCTCTGGTCTGTTTACTTATGTGTTTTGCCCCGTGTCTGCCTGTCTAGTGTTCCGTCTGTTCCCTCAGTTTACACACTACCTGTTAACCTCTTTGTTCCCCTTTGTTATCACACTGCCTGCCTGCCTCTCTCTGTTTTCCCTTGCTCTCTGTCTGCCTGCCTCCCTCATTAGCCCTGATCCCACTCACCTGTTTTGCTACCGCCCTGCTCGTTAGTCCCTCTGTATAAATGTTTGGTGTTTCTGTTCATTCCCTGCCCGGTCATTGCACAAGTTGCATAGTTTGTTCAGTGTGAACCTTAGTCCTGTCTCGTGCCCTGCCTTGTCCTGTCTCGCCCTGTCTTTGGATTATTTGGAGTTGCTTTTGAGTTCTGTTTTGGCTTTTGGATTTTCTGTTTGAATAACCGTGTTTTGGACTCTCAGTGATCAGCCACTCAGTAAGTGTGCTCGCCTTTTGTTTATTAATAAATCCTTTTGAACTGTACCTGCTCTGCCCTGCGTGTCCTGCATTTGGGTCCTCACCTGCTCTGCCCTGCACTTCACGCACACAAGCGTGACAATTTCAAACTGCTATAATCTTTGAATGATCAAAGCTTGATCTCTCCACTTCCTTGACACAGTCAATGATAACCATCCATTATTTTAATCGAACATGTCAGTTTTTCTCCAACAAATTTTCCAACCTAGTGCGAGTCCTTGAAGATCCCATCTGTTCTTGTCACTGCTATCATACCAACTCGATCTCACCAGTGCTTCTTGCCTGTCTGCCACCACTTGAAACACTAACCTTCTTCCTTTTCCTATTCACAAATCCTCTTGTATCCTTTTCCTTTCCTGCTTCGCTCTCCACACCTTCCTCTGACTCCATTTCCTCTCTCCTTCTTCGTATATCCCGCGCTCGCCTATCTCAAGCACTGATCAGCTGTGTAACTCATACTAGTCAAAAAACTAAACTCACAGAGTTATTAGCCGCATAATAATAAAAACAAACACACCAAAATACATATACAGTTACAACATCTAACTTACTTTTGCCATTTTCAGAGTTTGCAGTCCAAAAACAGCTGTTGTTTATGTGTAAAAAATAACTCCTGGGCCACCATCTTGGTGTTGCACAGTCCCTGACCTGTTTCCTTTCTCTCTCAAAATGAAGGAGAGAAGAAGTGTTGCTTTGGAATAGACGGTCTTTATTGTTGTCTACTGGCTACACAGACATCCAATATATCAAATGATTCTTCTGCTCAGTATGAAGGATATAGGATGTTGGATGTTCTTTGCTCAAGTTGTGGGCCTGTAAAACACGGGAGTGCTTTTAGTCATAGGAATGTTGAACAATATTCACTGTTTTTATCACTATTTCAATGTTTTATGTTTTTTGGAATGTGGTTGTATGGACATAAATAGTGTTTCGAGGAAAACTCCCAATAAAAGTAAAGATATTTAGCAAATATTGCCAAAACGGACATTCGCCTGGTATATTTTTGAAAATTTGTTTTTTTTCATCAAATGACAATCAATTACAGTTACAGTTGTATTCCTGGTTTTGATGGTTATATTGCTATTAAAATATAGATTTTATGTGAAGATGAAAATATCATATTTTCCTTTATTGCATCTCCATTTACTCTTTAAAAGAAAAATAAATAGGTTCATTTTTCATCTAGCTGATATCATATTCCTTTGCTTTTGACCTTAAGGAGACCAGAATTATGCACCTAGGCCTAATGGTCGAGGAGTTATTACTGATTCATTTTCAATTTTATCAGTGACAACATCATTGAGGAGGTTCTAAAATGCACCAACTTAGAGGGACAGAGCTCTTCAGGATGTTGTAGCTTCTGTTCAGCCCTGAGTGTGGGGATGCTCATTCCAGTAAGACCCCCTTTTTACTTAATCATTGGACTGGGTCTGAGTTTCCTCGTTAGAGGACTTATCAGATGAGTCACCAAAGGAGTCATCTCATAGTAGAGCTGGATTCCAAGATACACCCATAAGCTTGATCCTATGGTTGTCTAGTATCAGTGTCATAGTTTTCAGACTCAGCATCAGGACCAAGAATTGCCTCCTCATCTTACTTATCCTTATGTAGCATCTCAATGTCCATTTTAGCTGTAAATCTGGAATTACTGGCACCAGCCATATTAATACTTTGGATGAAGAAAATCAAAAGCACAAGCTCTTTCTCACTGGTAATAGATATCAATGTCAACATAAGTGTTGAATAATATATATTTCCTTAACAAGATATCTAATCTTTTCTAAGGTAAAACGATTGTTAAATAGTCTTGCATCAAATGTGCAAAAGCAGTCGTGTTCAGTTGTGTAATGTGTGGCAGGTGAATAGTGATCTGCAGTGCAGTAAATATGTTCCTAATTGCAAACATTTATAAATATGAAAGGTTCCTATAAAATTCCATAGTGAAAAATGTATATAGAAATACAAAAACTTTCATTAATAAGAAAGTAAAAAAAGATTTTTTTAAAAGTTAGCAATATTAAATCATTAAATAAAATTCTTTCAAAAAATTGAACACATTTTACATTATATTCATTTTATTTATTTTACCCTTATCAAGGGATATCAATAAGACTTAAACATGAGCTTGCAGCTTGGTTTTTATAGCAATGTTGATCAGTAGAGTGGCTTCAGGATTTGAATCACATAAATAAATACATACATTTGAACTTTATCATGATCACAATCAATACATTTTGCTGTAATTAACCTAATCTGACAAGAAAACAAATTAACAATGATAAAAGAATTTCTTTAATGCTTTGTGTTATTAACAAAACGCCACATGACTTTTGGAAAGAACCGTACTGCCCTGACAGCATGATTATAAACGGTGGCAAACTGGTTTCCTTCGTTGGAAGCTATCCCTACTCCAGCACTAGTTAAACTGTAATACAGCAAACCCAAGGGTAAAGGGGCGGTGATGATTGAAGATGAGTTTTTTTTCTGATGAGCCTTGAACGCGCAGTTTGCCCACAGTTTCTGCGAGAGGATGTCACCTCTTGTTCCCACCTGATCTGACGTGTGTATTTTGCAAACAAAGCGATAGGGCTGGGTAGTGGATTGCAAGACAGTGTCTCCAGTGGAGACTGTAGTGATAAGATGAGGATCCGACCACGCAAATTTCCTTTCTGACAGCCGCAGCCTCTGATTCTCCGTCGAGTTAATGACAACAGGAGGAAGGTAAAGTTTCTAAAGTTGTTTCTTTTTGCGTCGATTTATCCGGTGTGATCAACTACGTTTGTAAACGAAAATTGCCTGTTTTAGTCATCTGCCGTGATTAGTTGTAATTTCTTTCTTTCTTACGAAAAATAGCTTACATTTAAATCTGTTTGAGATTATGTTTGTGTTAACTGTTGTGGATATCCACATGAGTGTTTTTAGATTACTGTTTTAACATAATTTTGAATGAAAAACATATATAGCCTACTACATCGTTTTTGGTCAAATATGTCCTAAATATAATAAGTAATAAATAAATATAACTAATTAAGACTATTAATTATTAACTAATTCTGAACTGAATTTTATTTTTTTCCATTTGCAATTTTGCATTGTTCAAATGGTCTAAAAGTACATTTTGACAGTTGTACTTTTCCCATTGTGTCTGAGAAGTCAACTAGCACTGAAACTTAATCTCATATTTTCCCCTGTCTTATTTCTCATTCATTCTCAGTTGAGACTGTGATGCCGTAGCAACAATGTCACAGCTGTATTACAAGAAAACTGACAACTCCTCATACAGGGACCGCATCCCTTTGCGGATCGTGCGGGCCGAGTCTGAGCTCTCTGTCCTGGAGAGGGCCTACCTGGGGGCAGTTGAGAGGGGGGACTATGGCAGTGTGAAGCAAGCCCTAGAGGAAGCTGAGATCTACTTCAGGATCAACATCAACTGCATTGATCCCCTGGGACGCACAGCCCTGCTCATTGCCATTGAAAATGAGAACTTGGAGATAATTGAGTTGCTGCTCAGCTATAATGTATATGTGGGTGATGCCCTGCTACATGCCATCCGCAAAGAAGTGGTGGGAGCTGTGGAGTTGCTGCTCAACCACAAGAAGCCACGTGGTGAAAAACAGGTAGATTCATGTAAACACTCCATATGCAGTTTACATTCCTTCTTTTGTTTCTCTTATAGACTTTTAATGTTATGGTTTATTGCTAACCTTTCCAGCTTGTTTCAATTTGTGTGTTCTTGGCATTCTCAAAACTTTTTCTTTGCTTCTGCAACAGAACATGAACCAACCTGTCCCACACAATTATTTACATTTAAACATTTAGCTGGTGCTTTTTTCCAAAGTGATTTGTGATTGCTATATATGACAGAGGTCACACATCTCTGGAGCACCAAGGGGTTAAATGCCTTGCTCAAGGACACATTGGTGTGTCACAGTGGAAATCAAATCTGGGTCACTCACACCATGGGATCTGTCTTATCCACTTTACCATCACCACCCAAATTATGCCTCAATGACATTGGAGGAAAAGGAGTCAGTATGTACATTACGTGATACACCGTGCTATTTAGCAACAAATAAAACATTGGAGATTTACAAAAGCATAAATATCACTTAATGTTAGGATAAGTTTTGTAGAGTATAGTATATTACATTATTAATTTGTTTTCATTATTTACTTCCAGCAGTGTTTTAAAATTATGTCCCCTACCAGCTGGTCATAATGGTTCATATGATTCTGAAAGCATCCCTGGGATACAATGGTGACCTGTCAAGGCTCCACCCTGCTCTTCTAGACTCTAGCACTCCACAACCCTGAAGAGCATATGCAGTTTAGAAAATAGATTTTGGTATTCTGGTAACAACACCTTTCATTAACACCAGCCAAAGCTAGAAAGAAGGGACAAAATAACCATTTTGGTAAATGTTATATCAGATTGAATAAAATGGCTTCAGCAATGAGAGGTTTTCAGTCATTTTATTATAAATCTGATAGAGATAAAAACAATAAATAATTAAATGCATTTGTCTGTCTCTAAGTTTCAAGCATGGCTGTGTTTACGTTAGGAATCCAACTCTTATTTTCTGCTCAAAAGTTTGATGTGCTGCTGTGGGTCTTTTAGCCACAGCTTTCATCTAAAGAGTTTTTCTTTACATCTTTGTAAATTTGTTTTTCAATGCTGCTGGGTAAAAGACTTGGTGCATTCTGTGTAGAGAAGGAAAAAGAACAAAGGGTGTAGTTGCTTCCAACCAGGAATATACTTTGAGGCCAGCTGAACCACAAGCCATTAGCTGTGTGCTAATGGCTTGTGGTTGGAGACCCAAGACAGATGAAATTAGACCCGTTCAAACCAGATGTTGCAGTTCCTCTGGGGTTAAATAAGCAATGTTCTTTTATGATCTGATAAAATGATGTGTATTGTCAGTGTTCACTTCTGTTCATGTGTGTTCTCTTCTTGACTTCCTGAAAAGGTTCCACCAATTTTGCTGGACAAACAGTTTTCAGACTTCACCCCAGACATCACTCCAATCATCCTTGCAGCCCACACCAACAACTATGAGATCATCAAGTTACTTGTGCAGCGAGGTGTTTCCATACCTCAGCCCCATGCTGTGCGCTGCAACTGCATGGAGTGTGTGTCCAGTTCAGATGTGGATGGCCTTCGTCACTCGCGCTCTCGTCTTAACATCTACAAGGCCCTTGCCAGCCCATCACTCATTGCACTCTCCAGCGAGGATCCTTTCCTCACGGCTTTTCAACTTAGCTGGGAGCTAAAGGAGCTCAGCACAGTGGAAAACGAGTTTAAGTCAGAGTATGAGGCACTGTCTTATACGTGTCAACAATTTGCTAAGGACCTCTTGGACCAGACCCGTAGCTCTAAAGAGTTGGAAATAATCCTCAACTACCGTGATGACATCAACCCTCTGCTAGATGAGAATGGTAATGATCTGGCCCGACTGAAGCTGGCTATCAAATATTGCCAGAAAGAGGTAAGCTCTTTATTTATTAGAATATTGTGCTTGTCATATGAGTCTGATGGCCTGCAGTAGTACAACACAGTGAAAAAGATGTATAGAAGAGTACTGAAATTTGTCTTGTTAACACTAGTACACATACAGACATACTGAGAACTAACACGGTTGTAGAGTATATTGACACTTAAGTGTCAGGAACAAGTACAATAAGGAATAATCATTATTTCTTTAAACAACATGCACTGGGTAACAAAAACAGTGCCAAGATGGGCTGTAAATGGCCTGAGATGGGTGGAGATCTCCTTGGGGAGTTTAGAACAACATGTAATTGCCAGGCTGGCTCTTAGCAATGCATTACAGTAGCCCTCTTAGACAGTCCCATGACAATTGGATAATTGGGGATAATGATGGCCATTTCCTTGAAATTCAAACTCATAATATTTTAATTAGGGAGGGAACATTTTACTGTCTTTTATCATCTTCTTTGAAATATTTATCTCCTGAATCCAATGGCAGCCTTTTGTCATTTTTTGTTAAATAGAATTATACTGAAAATGTACACATTGTGATTGCATAGTAAGAATATGCAACAATTTAAAGTATTACTTTTGAAGTTTATAGTGTATTATGTTTGTAAACGTATAAACCTTTTCTCTCAATTCAGCACATTTAGAAAAACTTTATTGTACCCAGTTTTTACAAAAATACTAAGAGTATAACGTATTTCCCCAATTCCTCTAAATGGCCCAATTGCCACTCCCTTGTTTCCTATAGTCTTTTCTTTCACTGTACCTAGATTTACATTCCAGTAACCATTTGTTTTATTCTTTACAGCTTAACAGACTGCAATAATAATTACAGACTGAGTTTCAGTGGATGTCTTTTTTTTTTAGTTTAAGACAGCAGACTGCATTACAAAAAGGAAAAAAAAAACTTTTTTTTAAACAGTAACGCTATAAGGAACGCTGTGGATTTTGGTAATAGCAGATCCAGCAGACACTGGTGGATGTTAAAATTAAAGAGGTCTAATGACAAACAAAGATGAGGTTGGCGATTTGGGGAGAAATGTGGCTGAAGATGCCAGGAGGGTATGTTACCACTTGGTAGTCAGAACAGTCTGCCAATGAATGACAGGAGACCAGTAATATTTGAGCAGGAGAGTTGATGAGTAGATTGATAGCAGGTGTAGAGGAAAACCAGGTGCCAGTGAGTTGTCGGCCACACCCAGTATGCTGACACACACAAGGGGCCTTTCTCATTTACCAAATTTCTACCTCCTCGATCCTTGATCCACGATCTACGATCCTCGCTCCTCGATGCATTTTAGGAATTGAGATGTCCTTCAATATTGCGCGTTGAGATCGATTTCCTGGTCACAGGCTCGAGGTCAAGGATCGAGGAGGCACATGAGAAAAGGAAATGAGAAAGGCCCAGGGACACCAGGGAATAGAAAACTTCCTGAAGTCACTGTGACACACTGGTTACTCTAAAGAGCAGCAAGGTTTCACTGTTTGAACTCAAGTGTAACATGGGAACAGAAAAATGATGACTTATCAACCAGGCTTTCTTTACTGCTCCTAAGTTTGATATTATTTTCTTCTCTGACTTGCCAACAGTGAGATTTGACTTTCTTGAGACCTAAATACTTGAGACTCAAGCTTTGGTAACTGAAATAGGATTTGTTTTCAAACCAATAAATTCATGGGGCAATAATAAATATGACAAGTTCAGGTAAGCATGTATAGCTGCTGTATTTAAGTATTTGGCCTATTTAACTAAAAGTAAAGCTCAATTAAGAAAATTAAAAAACAAACCTGATGAAACAAAGAGCATAATGTTCTTCCCCCATTTGTGCTCATGTTTTGAGGAATGGTGCTTGCCTCACTGGAGCTGTGGATCTAATTTTAGCTATTATTTATGTGCCTGTATTTGGTTCAAGCATTTTGGTTATCATAGTTGTTTTTCCATTTAATGCTAATTAATTGTTGATACTTTTGTATTTGTCTTATGAATTACGACAATTAGTGTGCCCATCTTGTGGATTCAGTGGATTTGCTAAAGTATAATTTGACAAATTATATGTCAATATAATAATAATAATAATAATAATAATAATAATAATAATAATAATAATAATAATAATAATAATTTAGTAATTGTCATCGTGATGTGTCCTGAGGTTGTGCACAAGAACGTATTAGTTACAAGTCACCTTTTTATTGTTCTACAAGCCAGGACCACATATTTTTATTCTGATATCCTTCTATTAGAGCTAATGAAACTAATTTTGTATTTTAGCGTTAAAGAATGCCTGTTGCTCCTTTTTGTAGCACACATTTTAGAGCCCTTTTATTTTACAGATGCATAATTACAACACATTAGGGATTTGTTCCCCCCTCTGTAAAAGACACAATTGAGAAAACTTTAAAAGGAAAATGTTAAAACCTCAAAGTATTACTGCTGTGTCAGTGTAACAGCATTCAGAGAATACAAATATTTCTTGACTTGTAAACTTTGTTGTGACAGCCTTCAGACTTGACTTGGACTTATCAGAAATTACTTGGAGTTTTGCCCGACAAATAACATATCTGCATCCTTAAGCAGAGCTTATTAGTTAGCCATTTTGGAATTCTCCCAAAAAAAAAAGAAAAAAAAAGTACTATATATGGACCGCTTTACCACCAGCACTTACTGAATGTCCACGTTCTTAATGGCAACATTTTTAATGTATTCAATAAGGTGTTTTCCTCTGTCCTTCTGATGCCTTCTGCAGTCATTCCTCCATTTGGCATTCGTTGGATGCAAAAAAATTTCTGTAATGGTAAAATAATGATGAAATTGTATACATTGTGGCAGATGTGAGTATGTTTTGTGTTGCAGATGAAACACAAAAACTTATCAAAAGACTAGTTACTTTTATGTTCACTTGCTTTAATTTTCTTATCATTAGATTGGCAATTATTACGTTTCATTATTGTGAAACTTAAAAGTGGAATTACAAGCAATTACATCTTAAACCCCCCAAATTTATATTATAATAATTGCATACAATTACATATTACATAATTGCAGTATAATTCATGCTGTAATTGCACAATTATAGCATGTTATTCTAGAATTCAATTAATTGCAAGTGCAATACATAATACATAAACTGACAGTTGCTAATGTTATTTACCAAAAATATTTTTTGTGGAACTCATTTACATCCTATATTCAAATAAACTGAGTCAACGTTAATAATTAGGTTGATTAATTAGCACTCTCCAGTATGTCATCACTATGAATGTGCCTTAGGCCAGAACTAATACTTGTTTTTGAAGGGAAGAGTGGTGTGACACATGGATGGGGTGATTTTCACCTTCCGAAAGTGTCCTCAGATCAAATCTGGCCCTACCAGCTGCTACCTTTTGCCTCCAGTCATGTAATGGCAAGTCAACATCTCGCAAGGACAGATAGGAAACATTTGATATGTTAGATTCTTCATTGACACATGACCTCATCAACCCATAATTTAATGCTATATAGTAACATAATAGGGATCCCGTTTGGCCTTAACTTGGTTAAGTTGAAATTAACTTCCATCACTATCCGCAGATGTCTAGCAGATGTTTATATCAAATCTCCAAGGGCAGAGAAAATGTTTATGGGAAACAATTTTGAAAATCACTTCGTAACAGACCGAGAACACTCCTAAAAGCTTTGCCCACTAGAAACTTTTGCCTTGCATGCTTACAAGATAAAATTCTGTTATTAATCATATCATTTGAGTCACATGTAGTGTTTTAAAGAATCTTGCGATTCAATGTTAGATAAGTAGTGCTAAAATTATATAGACATCATAAGCAGTTGGTTTACTGCAGAATCTACTGTATTACTTCTCTCTCTCTCTCTCTCTCTTTCTGTTCAAAGGGGTGAAGACTGTTGAAGCATGTTTTCTCCATCCCTAAATGTTGCCCTTGCTGTGGCTTACCAGCAGAAGGTGGCTTGTCGGTTTTCGTCATTATAACATCATATCTGGAAGAGTTTAAAACAACAGGGAAAACAATCTATGTAACATCCGAATAAGGGAGCAATGTTGTGGTCCAACATTGTTTGCTGGTATTCTCTGTACAAATTACCAGTATATTTTAAGCAAATGCTATGTTCAGATGTGTTGCCTACCTGATTAGCAAGGGAAACTCCATTTATATGTGTTTTTTCAATGTGTTCAGTTAGAGAGGTTATTAAAAAAGCCACAGCCCCAACCACCACATCACCTAGTGACAGAATGGTGGGACAACCCTGAGAAGGTCACTGGACCGATAGGGGCTTGGCCTGACCATTAACACCTGCACTGCCCTGACTTCTCACTGAATCTGTTCGACACACACCCCCCTGAAAAAGGGTCATAGACACTTCCACACTTCCAAGTGGAATGTCCACGCACCGCTAAGGCCCCGTGTCCACCAAAGCGTTTTTTTCTGACGCCAGCGTCTTTTTTCAATTAATTCCAATGGGAGTGCCGCGATTTTCCAAGCTGCTAAAAACGCCAAGAGACGAGGCGCTGAAAGTTTCTTTCAGGTCGCCGAGAGTTGAAAAATGTTCAACTTTGGAGAAAACGCTGCGCTCGTCACTGTCACTTTTTACCCAGCCGACCAATCACGGTGCAGGAGGGGCGGGACAAACACTGCACCAAGCACATCCGATCATGAACAAAACAATATGTGCCTACTCGCCGAGGTGTTTCCTCGCCCGCAAAATCTCATGAACACTGGTACTGACAAGTCTCTCAGGTTTCAGCCTTCTTTTCATGCAGAGCGAAGGCCAGAACAAGTAGGCCTATGTACTTTGTGGTGACATTTTTACATTCAGTAAATTAAGTAGGCTACTCTACTTGCAGCACATCTGTCATAACCCGGCTCAAAGGCCATGACAAATGCGGACAGGACACGGAGGATTGCCAAAAATAAACATTTATTGTAACAACTTAAATAACTAAACTAATAATCAATGATATAGAGTGTGTTAGTCAGTGAAATCAGTGGTGTAGATGTGGATGAGTGACAAGTATGGCGCTTGGGAGTTGAAGAGTGGTAACAAACATAATGTAACGAAACAAAGGAGTGCTGCGGCGGCGGCGGCGGCGGCGGCGGCTGCTGCTGGCAGGGATGGGACCAGATCAGAGAGAGAGCGAGAGAGCAAAAGGGCCGAGTATTTATCCTCCCACAGCGTCTGGCCCAGGTGCTCCCAATCTGGTTTGGGCGCTGATACCTTCAGGGACAAAAGGAAATCAGTAAACTGACCCACACCACACAGTTAACCACCCAACTAGGCAGGCCCGTCACACATCGCGTCCACAGAAATTATGTATCATAGCAACCACAGCTTCTCCAACCCACTGCGCCTCCAAAACGCACCCTAGCGCTCGCAGCTAGGCGTTTTCAGCCCGCAAAAAACGGTTTGCTGGACACGGACCCTAAGGGTGGGTCTGTTCCCGCCTGTGTACAGGCTTAGGAGTTTCACTCACAAAGCCAGCTGGCCAGGCTCTTCTTGGACAGGGTTTTAGTGACTGCACTATCACGGAAACAGACGAACAGCTGACCAGTGCATCAATTGGGACTGTGTGCTCTACATAGGGCATTAGCACAGCACACATGGACCCAACAGATGCACTCTCACCTCACTGCACTCTAAGTGGCGTCCCGTTTATTGTCCTGGACCTGAACATGCTCCTTATGTTCTTAAGAACAAAGGAGGTGTGTTGCACTGTGGACACCAAGAACCAGCATGCAGCTGAGGTGAACCGACAGGCACACAGCTCACTCACGCTCTTAGGTGAGATCAAGGCGCAGGGCTGTTCAATGTGCAGATATTAGAGCCACAAACCCAAGCAGCAAGTCCTACTGAGGCGCAGAGAGACACGACACCCATCGCTGTCTTCTCACACCCTGCAGAAAGCGTATCACGGGGGAGTGGGTGAACACGGCTCTGTCACCAAACCCCCTGTGACAGGAGAGATAGCTGCAGGTGACAGCCCCTTCTCCATCAGACCTTGCAGGAAAGAGAAAACAGGTAGGCAGATCTGTCTCCCTATCAATGCATCAATGCTGAAAGCCCAACCACTTAGCTTTACAGCAAGACGTGGTGGAGACTGCCCGAAACTTGGATGGTCTGTGTGACCTCAGCGGATAGACGAGTCTGAGTCTTCCTCTCCACAATTTTAGGAGCAAAACCTGGAGAGGCTGGTCCAACACCAGCATTGTGCATATGAAGCCTCACCCTTGTGACAGATGCCCCCAGACAATCAGGTCAGTCACTTCTACTATAATGATGAACGACCATTCCCGCCTCACCTAACTGTAGGCATGAGATGGGGTGGGGGGGAACACAAACAGCAGCCCTTCTGGCAATGGCACGTGTGTAACGCATCCAGATGCATGCTGGACACATAATGGAGGGAAGAGGTCTGGTGATGTGCATCAGCCTCTGTCCCTTCGTCACCCTTCTTTTTAAAAAAAAATATAAATAACAAGGCTTAGACCTTTTCCCAAGGGCTGCAAACGAAAAGACCGTGGTGTTCTGGAACGCACCACGGCCGGAGTTGGAAAAGGCCGACTGGGCCCTGAACGCACCCGTTGACGTCAGCCTCAAGCTCACAGCGGCAGGGTAGACTGCCTCGCCTGCTGCAACAGGTGCTACGAGCCGCTCGTGGTGGAAACGAAACCAACCGAAGCAGTGTGCATTCGCTTTCGTCCCCCCTATACAGAGAGCGACCTGACTTTGGCTGTGTCTCTCCGGCTATAGCGGACTAGCCTAGCTGCGCTGTGACCACTCGGCGAAAGGGATGTCGGCAGGGCAGCATGTCTGTTTATGTAACACGCTTTGCCGGTGAGCTAGCAACGCGCCCGTGTGAGTCCTCGTGGGCATGCTGGGAATGCAGAGTTACAATAGACTGCTGCATTGCCCAGTTTCCATTATGGCTGAGCGGACTCGGGGGTCAGGCTAGCGAAATGGACACCTGGGCCTCACCCAACCTCTTACTCGGTTCTGACCGGGAGAGCGGTGTGGGCTGCGGGGCGAACCGCTAGTTTAGCGTCGAGAGAAGTTAACTTAGCTCTTTGAGGAATGTAATAAACATGTTTTACTCAAAAAACAGTTTCCACATTCTCAAAAGCCTTACCATAGTGTACACAAGCAGTATGTGTAAAACAATGGCGTCTTGAATACCAGACGGGGGATTGTGGCAGCGTCAGCAGGCCTCTCTCCCTCCATAGCGGTCACTTGGCCAGTCGCACCCTTCCTCAAACGCAGGTCAGCTGGCGGGGGTGGGGGCCTGGACTCATCTGGGCAGGACATGTGTCACCTCGCCCTGACGCAAAGATAATTTTCTAGAAGTGGCGACTCCATCCTAGTGAATTCAGTGAGCAGTTTGCCGTTTACTGAAGAAAAAAGGATGCTGAGACAGTAGGGATACTGCTATTTATAGGTCACGCGCGTATCGGTAGCGATGTCCTATTGGTTGGCTACGCTACGTGCACGATAAAATTTCAGTGGGCAAGTGCCTGCGTGTGATTGGAGGAGGTAGTACCCATACAGTCCAGTAGAGGGCGGAGCCTGTGTGAGATAGAACGGACAGACAAGCTTGTTATGTTTAGGGCCACTAAGAAAGAGAGCCGAGTTTTTATACCACTGGTTTAGTGGCAGTTTAGACTCCATAAAACTACATGGGGCTACAATAATAAATGATAATAATCAACATTATTATATCTTGTTGAACATATTTAAAGTAAAAGCCTCTCCTACTTACCATACATGTGGACAAGACACCACAGCATAATAATAAACAAATATTTATCCTGGCAGTGGTGGAGTTGTAAAACAACAGAATGAAATTTTTACATGTATTTTTTGCTTATTTAAATTAAAAACATGTACTTGCTATTGAGTTTTTACATAATTTATTTCAGCTTTATAGAGGACATGGTGTATACTAAGATAATTCTAGCCAAGATAATTGTACAATTAAAAATTCTCATGCCAACATGGGGCATTGGGTGATATGATGTAGTGCACTTGGAATACAGTCTTGGGTACTGTTTTGTTCTAAATTGTCCATCGTTTTCTGAATGGATTTCTAAGACAAAGTCACATAAAGCAGAGTTTAAGCTTAGGTAACATGTCTTCCTTTGTCTCTCTCTTTTGTTCAGTTTGTTGCTCAGCCCAACTGTCAGCAACTGCTGGCGTCTCGGTGGTATGATGAGTTCCCAGGCTGGAGGAGGCGCCACTGGGCAGGAAAGTTAATCACATGTATCTTCATCGGCCTCCTCTTCCCACTTTTATCTATCTTCTACCTGATCTCTCCAAAGAGCAGATATGGCCTATTCATCCGTAAGCCCTTCATCAAGTTCATCTGTCACACTGCTTCTTACCTGACCTTCCTCTTCATGCTCTTCTTGGCCTCGCAGCATATAGCCTCTGCAAAACGGGACCTTCAGGGCCCACCACCCACCACTGTGGAATGGATTATACTGCCCTGGGTGCTTGGTAAGAACGAACACACACACACACACTGACAGATGTTAATTCCCATGTTATCACTGTTGTAGATCTGTATATGTACTATCTGCACACTGGTTGTTTGTCACATAATTTATTTCCTGTGGAACTATACTTGAATGACTGTGTTACATTGATCTCTGTTGATTGTCTTGTTCATCTCTTAAAGGCTTTATATGGACTGAGATAAAACAGATGTGGGATAGTGGTTTCCAAGACTACATAGATGACTGGTGGAATTTAATGGACTTCATTATGAACTCCTTGTATCTTGCAACCATTTCTCTGAAGATTGTTGCTTATGCAAAGGTATTGTACATCTTGCAGATCAAGGTATTAGACAGCCTCCTATTAATTCTGCAGCAGTCTAAATCAAAGTTTACTTTGAAATTTACCCAAATGATATACTATATATTCTTTAATTTCTCAGTATAAAAGTCAACTTGTATGTTAACTTTCAGATCAATTTCTAATGGTAAAACTATGAACGCTATCCTCCTTTTCATTTTTACAGTACAGTGGGGAAAAACCGAGATGCCACTGGGAAATGTGGCACCCGACTTTGGTGGCAGAGGCATTATTTGCCATTGCCAACATCTTCAGCTCCTTGCGCCTCATATGCCTTTTCACTGCCAACTCCCATCTGGGACCCTTACAGATCTCATTGGGCCGCATGCTCCTGGACATCCTGAAGTTCCTCTTTATCTACTGTCTAGTGTTATTAGCCTTTGCCAATGGCCTCAACCAGCTCTACTTTTACTATGAAAAGGATATGCGTGGTGAATGCACGGGTATTCGCTGCAATCAGCAAAACAACGCCTTCTCAACGCAAGTTGAAGTTCTTAAATAATTTGTCTCTGACATATCTGCATTTTTAATGATTAATATGTTTGTTTTGCAGCAGTACACAATGTGATGTATCGTTGTTTGCTTTTCAGGCTGTTCGAGACGCTGCAGTCATTATTTTGGTCTGTATTTGGCCTGATTTCTCTCTATGTGACCAACGTGGGACCAAAACATGAATTCACTGAGTTTGTGGGCACTACCATGTTTGGCACATACAATGTCATCTCCCTAGTTGTGCTTCTGAACATGCTAATTGCGATGATGAACAACTCTTACCAGCACATTGCTGTGAGTGGTGTGGCTTACCTGTTTTATAGTTTTACCACACTAATTTGTCTTGCAGTCCTTTGAAAAAGGTTTTGATAAATTTCTGTTTGTTTTCATTTTCAGGACCATGCAGATATAGAGTGGAAATTTGCAAGAACAAAATTATGGATGAGCTACTTTGAAGAAGGGGGAACTTTGCCATCTCCATTCAATATAATACCCAGCCCAAAGTCTGCTTGTTATTTAATTGGATGGATAAATATGCATTTGTTTAAGAGACCAAGCATACAAAGGCTTGAAACCTTTGAAACTTTGGGGGTAAGGATTTTCCAAAGATTTGCTCTGATTTGTGATTTTCTATGCCTGTCTGGTACTGGTAGGCTGCTCAAAAATAATTAAAAGTACATGACCTGTTGATTAGGCACTAAGTTAAAAGGTACACAAAGTCCAAAATTAAGACCTCTTATGGAGAAAGGGCAAGTAAAGAAAGAACAATTCTCCCTACTATTGAAAACAGAAACATGTTTCACTTTGTTAATGGACTTTTTTTTTTCTTCAATTGTAGAGACGTGCAGCTGAAAATGTAAGAGTAAACCATGAATATCAGGTAGTAATTTATTTTCCATTAAATATTATAAAGTTTTTTACATAGGTAATTTTTGAAACTTTATTTAAAAATGATCTGTAGTTTTGTCTTAAAAATAATGTGTTTTTTAGGAGGTTTTGAGGAACCTTGTTAAACGGTATGTGGCCGCAATGATCAGAGATGCCAAGACAGAGGAAGGGTTGACAGAAGAGAATTTCAAGGTAGTATGCAGTTATTTAACATTGGAGCCTAAATTACTCAATTATTTTCTCTGTTGCTGTGTAATGTCTGCTGTTAATTAATCTTGCTTCTCAATAATTAATAGGAGCTTAAGCAGGATATCTCCAGCTTCCGCTATGAAGTCCTGGGAATGATGAAGGGTAAACCTCATGGTGGGGTTGCAGGTACTGTTGCAAGCTCCACCTTAGCTTACCCTGGAAACTCCTTCAAATATTCTCCAAAAGTACGTACTGATGAGCCTCAACAGAAGCTGAATGTGTTTAATGTGACCACCACCACCCTACAGAGCAGAGCTGCCAACACCACCAGCTCCGTGGGCTCTGATGAGCAAGCCACTGGTTTAGGTGTTCCTTCCAGTGCACTACAGACTCAGAATGAGGTATCCAAGGATGTCTCAGAGGCTGTGTCCCTCCAGAGACAGAGCATAATTCTGTCTCAGAAATGTGATGAAATACAGTCATTGTCAGAAGAAGATTCGTTAGGATCTGGTGAACAAAACCAACAGCAGCCTCTGATTGGAAAAGTAATTGTGGATGTCTCAAATGATGTCGAGGACATTCAAGAGATTGAACATTCTTGCAAAGAGCACACCAAGGAAGTGAAAAATGGGCCCAAAAAATATCAAAATGAATCTGTCTACAAGTGAAAGATGTTAATCATGTTAGTTTTGAAACATTTTTCGATTTAATTTTTTTAACTCCTTTATTCATCTACGAGTTGTAAAATAGTTTATCGAGATAAGCAAATGTTGTAAGCAGTAGTTAAATTATATATTCCATTTAAATAATCTTGTGTCCTGCAGTGTACTCTATATAATGATATTATAATATTATGCTATCTCCCATTATATAACATGCATTCACCACTGATTGATATACGATACGATGACAATATGAGTGAGGACTGACCTCAGTGAGTGCTTTGATGCTCGGAATAGTGAAGCAAGTTTACCTTGAGCCTTTAATTCCAAAGAGCCCTGAAACCCCCGCTGCCGATCCTCTTTTCTTCCACCTGGAACTGTCCTATGCAAATGTATCTTAAATCTCTGTCTATAGAACAAGTATTACACCTCATATGCAACAGCTAGTCCTTTTGCTCAAATCAATTATACAGGAAGAAATAATCAAGAAAATTAACACTGAGTAAACATATGGTTAATTGTATTTAACTTTACATTGAATTTGGAAAAAGTATCTAGTAGATAAACAATCAATCCTAGATAATTCTGAGATGTGTCTAAACATCTCTTTCAGTCCTAGATTTGTTGAAGGATGTATTCTTCAGCTACACTGTAATGTTTTGCTAAACTCAGATATAGCAGAACTCCGGGGATTTGGACCCAATCGCAGAACACACACAGGCGGGGCACATGCAGTTTATAATGTTTATTGAGAAACAACAAAAATTAACAGGCTTACACAGTGAATTGCAAGGCTAGTGTTCACAACAGGAAAGCAGTTCAAACATAAAGCAAACAAAATCCAAATGGCACAGGCTACAAATCCAATAATCCAGGAAGATGCCCAGAAACCTCGAAGGAAACACTGAGGTCAGACAGGGACACTCCACAATCTCATGAATATGAAACACTGGGAAGACACAGTCTTAAATACACAAAAGTGAGGTGATTAATGATACACAGGTGAAAACAATCAGGGAGGAGCAATCAGTCACACAAGTGGGAAAACCCAAAGATCAGGTGAAGTGAACATGAACAAGAGGAAGGGTATGCAAAATAAATCAGGAAACCATAACACAAAACCATAAAATCACAAAACCCAGAATGACAATACAACAAAAAAGCAAGCCACAACACAAAACACTAAACCATAACAACAACAGCACAAACACAGAACCATGACGTACACGCTCTCTTCTGATCTGTCACTATGCAATTCTGTAACTTGTAATGTGATGAAATTACTCTACAATTAAATAAAAGCGAATGCTAATTCAAAAAGCAATGTCTTTTTTGGACTAATTTACAACATGTTGCCCCCCTCTCAGGTTTATGTACTCTTTCTCCATTACAAAATACTGACGTTAATAACATTAAGAGCGAATAAATGGCACGATAGAGAACATCAGTCGGCCTTTGTCTTGATTTGCTTTACTCTTGAAATATTCTCTCTCATCTTGTTTACTAGGGAAAAGATTTAAGTAAATAGTTTGTTACCTTCTCTGGCTGTTTACCCAGTTATCCCTCTAATACAGTACACAAGATGCACAGTTGAAAGGGACATGCTCTTTCTGAGAGATTTCTCTTGCAATTTGTGAACTGAAGGAGAAGCATTCTCAAGGCTCTGTTGCTCTTATTGGCAGGAAAAAAATGCTAATTTGGTACATTATTCATATCCAATCAGGTGTAAACTGAATCTGCCTTTAGTATTAACTGCAAATTAATCTGAATCTCTTAACATAAACAGCAGCCTTCCACGCAACCTTCTAAAACAAGCAAGCCATATTTTCTGTATTTCATAACACAGTTGCTCTCACAACTAAGAAGCACTGAAAACTACTAAACCTGTGGAGAACAGGTGATGAAAGCTGTAAAGCTTTAAATACATAGGCCTGACTTTTAGCTGCTTTTCTTTGAGGTACTGTAATAATCAGAATCAGAATCAGTTTTATTGTCAGGTATGTGTTCACATACGGGGAATTTTACTCAGGATTGTACATTGCTCATGATGTGCTTACTCATACAAAAATACCATAACACAATAATAAAATAATAATGAAATAAAATCAGGCACACACTACAGTATAGACAACACTAATATACACACAATGAACAAAACAATATAGACATATTGACAAATAGTGCAGTGATCAGAGTGCAAGAGTTTACTATTATTCTCATTATGTACATGTTGAAGGTAGATATGATATACTTGTACACAGTGTGATGGAGCGTAGTCCAAAGGATGCTGGAGAAAATAAATAAGACCTATGACCTGAGGTAGGTATACTGGTATACATTACATACAATATGATATAGCATGATGAATAGCACTAAAATAGAGAAAAGTGAACAAATAAATAATAATAAGTGGTAAACAGTAAACAGGTGGACAGGTGGCTGAATAGAGGCATATTATATTACTGCTGTAATTAATTGACAGTAGTACCATGTAGTGATCAGTTTTATTAGTGTTCTGATAATGGTGTTTATTTTCTCATATATCTCTATATTTGTACAAATAATTAACTTCACACCTTCAAAGCTTGAAGCTGCTAGCAATCTCGGTGCTGGATGAAGTCTTTAGGTTGCTGTTACCATAGCAGCTGAGAGCAAGTCACACTATCTTTAGAAGGCCAATCAACAGAATATTTTGGTCTTTGTACTATATCTAAAATGCCCTCTCCATTTAGATTGCAGTTGCATTTTTTACTTTAATTTTCACTTAAAAGGAGCTCCCTAGCAACATAGAAAGAGATCAAAACCTACTATCCATTATCCATTATTATCCATTCTTTGTGACACATCAGTGTTTGTGTTTGTGTGTCAGTGTCTGTGAAAGTGAGAGTGCTCTCAGTCAAAAGTGTAAAAGCCACACTGCATTTCATTATCACTGCAGCGAGTTAAATCAGTGCCATTATTTCTCTTTAGTTTAGTCTTTAGTTTGGAAATTGCCTGTTCATTGGAATGTTTGGATTGTAAAGTTAATGTGTTCCAGTCTTTGAAACTTTAGGTTAAAAAAAATTGATAGGGATTTTATGCATAAGTGATTTTCTAAAGGCCTTGACTAATCTAGTTCATAAGAGCCTTGCTGCCTTGAAAGTGTCGTCTTTTAGGACATACAGCTTGCTGAATAGTTTATTTTCTGATATTTAAAACTTTTCTACTCTCAGAATCGCTGTTAAACATACATATAACTATGCAATCATATGCAAGGCCATTTGTCCCAAGTCTGTGCTGCAGTATTTGATCCTGGGCTGGGTCTTTTCCCATTTTTTTACAATCCATTAACTTAGCTGACCTGGGGGACATTACTTCCCTGCTCAAAGTTGTAACATCTGGCTAGCCAGGAGGTTGAGCAACATGTGGCAGAACAAATGGTGTAAGCCACTTGGGTATGCTGTGAGTAATAACACCCACTGGTAAAGCTTAATGACAACTACCCTATTAGAACGAATAATGTTTGAATAGCATAAACAAACTGAGGCAGTTTTTAAATGTTAGCAACCAATGTCATGGTCATTTTGCTTATTAGTAAGAAGTAGTAATTATATGTAGTAATTAAAAAAATAGTTTTTATTTTTAAAGGAACCACAAAAGATTTAACACAGAATTATAAAGTAGCTGCTTTTATGTGTTTGACACATGTGTGCTCATGCTGTTTATGAGTTGCAGCTTATTATCATTTCCTTTTAACTACTAGGATACTTCTGGGATTTCACGTCTGACTCATTCCACAAACACTTAGTTTGTTGTGTCTGTAGTTGTAGCTAAGATAACATTAAAGTACAAATGTCTGTGCCCTTTTATTTCTTGTAGTACAAGACTTGCCAATCAGTTTAAGTGTTTATAGATCTGGTTTGTGGCTTTAAATGGAAGGTGTGGCTCCAGTGAGAAAACATTTGACAATATGATAAAAGAAGTTTAATTGATATCTAGAATTTAGAACTTAAAAAAACTTTCAAAACTTCACAGTGAAGTTTGGGTTGTTTGGGTTTGATAGGAAGTCTTCAAATAGGTCAAATAATGATTCACCTAGTATGTATATACTCCCCAATGTAAAAATGAGACCGTGAAAATATTAACCATGTAAAATAGTAATGCTATGACACCGACTGCATGCACTCCCTCACACCACTAGGTGGCGCAAATTACATTCAGATACAAGTAGATTTATACAACCAGTGCTCTGGCATTTGTTCAGAGAAGATATTATGCAATGTCCTTTGTTCGCAGTCCAAATAAATTATGCTTTTACAGGAAAGATACAGCTGGATTCTCTATCCCATCTGCTCATAATATCTCTTAATGTGGCACTCAACTTCAGGGCTCCAAAAAATATGCTCAGCTATTGTGTACAGTATAGTGTACTGAGAAATAAATTTACTTAAGCAATTTCTTCAAAACCTAATGTTGATTGAAAAGTGTGCTAATTCAATCAACTGTTATTTTTAATTAGTTTTAATCTTAACACTGTCTTTGTGCTTGAGCTGTAATGTGACTTTTTGAATTCTTAAAACAAGTGAAATAAAGAAGTCTAGAAAGTTGTTACATAAGTAATCATTTTGTGAGAAATGCATCAAATATGTGCCCTTTTAATCCTGCATAAAAGAGGATAACAAGACCTTTTCTAAATATGGTTGTGGTCCTACTTAAAAATGGACATTCAAAAATGATTCAATACATAAAAGTATTAACTAAATTTAATTCTGCTTAATTTATCACACAAAAAATGCTCAGTGTATTTGTGTATAGAAGTCTGTCTTTTTAGAGGGTGGTCCATGTACGCATGAAATGTTGCCATCCTCCTTGAATAGGGGGGTGAGACTTGTGGTATATAAACTCCCACTCTGAGTCTTCTCCCATTACTCTGGGTCTGGCTAGCTAGTAAACCAAGGATGAAGCTCCTCATTGTAGCTGTCTTTGCACTCTTTGTGCTCTCTACAATTGACAAGGCTGATTCTTCAGCTTATGACAAAATAGTTGCTCACAGTCGCATCAGGGCAAGACTAGAAGGGTAAGCTTATAAATATTTTTTATCCTGATTTTGTCTTCTTCTTTCATTTAACATGCAATACTGTTGAACCTTGCGCATAACAAGCATCAGTTGAAGCATTTCTGTCTTTTGTCTATTTAGATGAAATCTGCTACATTGTTCATTTATGGCATATGTCATGAAATTTTATTGAATAATATTGCATTTAACTTATAAGGGTAAACCAGCATTGATAGCTATCGAATCATAACTCAAATTCGACAAACCAATTTCATATCCAGCAAGCACAAATGTCATTATTCATTTGACTGTCTGGTTTCCGAAGCAGCAGGGGTAGTTGCCAAATATTTATAGACACTTTGACAGTCTTGTCTTACACAGCAAGGGCTCTTAGTCATATAATAATTTTAATATGAATTATATCACAGTTTACATAGAATCTTACTCATGTCTTTTACCTAGTGATTAATGCTTCATCCCCTTTTCACCCTGAATTCTCATCAGACCCAATGTCTGCACGCTCCAGCAGGTCATGGGGACCAAGAAGAAGTACTTTAGTACTTGTCGTAATTGGTACCAAGGGGCCATCTGTGGAAAGAAAGCGTGAGTGTTATTTCATGTTTCCAACAGGACAGGTTCTGTGCATTTTTGAAAATATAGCATTTTTCTTCAGAGTTTGCTTCTCCTTTAGTTGCTTTTTCTTTCAGCGTTTTGGTGGACACTTGAATGTTTCCACAGAGACAGACATCTGTTATCTTACTTTGAATTAAACTACCACTTAAAATGAAAAACACATTTACTGAAGCAGCCCTAAACCCTTTGTACTGAAGACTGTCCTATTCAATCCTATAAACTTGAAATTTAGGGTTTTCATAACTTTGGAAGCCTGGTCTTCGCTGGATGCCACCGTGGTGAACCATTGATTCCAGGATGTGATGTGGCTGCAAAATGGAAAAGCTCAATCATTCTATTCAGCCTCTTTTTCCGTTATTGTTCTAGCTCTCTCAGCACTTTTTTGTTTCAACATGGATCAAAGCCATGCCTATTTAACAGCTCCCCTCACACTCACGCACATACACACACATGCACATACATATATATTCCCTACGCTTGCTACTGGGTCAACGTCATGATCAGCTCTGTATATGGGTTTAGCTCTTATGATGAATAAACAATGCTCACTGAACTTGGCAAATGATAATGTTGGGAATTGCCAAAGAATGGTATCTATCTGTTTCTAATGGGAGTCTGACATGGGACTATGAAATAAATCAGACAGCTGAGCCAAAGTTGAATTCACACGGTAAACTGATTTAAACCTTATGCTCATGCAAGGTCTCCTGAAAGCAAATCTTATAACTAGTACTGAAGATTCGAGTTTGAGTTTCACAGATATCTCTTGTGTGGCGGCAAATGAAGTTTACAGAGATTAGTTGGTTAAGATTCTGGAGAAACACAATACTATGACAAATACCATGATATAAAGCAAACAACGACACAGCAAGTAATGTAACTAGCTTTAGCTATGCTGTGGATTAGCAAACTGTTGCAGAACCAGGGCTGTACAAACAACAAAATAAAATGTCAGTGCACACACTGACTGGACCATCCAGTGGACCGTGACGAGCTATCTGCTGAATTTGACAAAAAGAAGGGTACTGGATTAGAATCACATACCCCACCTTAAAATAGATTCATTGGGCTGTTTTTTTTAAATCAAATGTTCATTAAACAGTGTTCAGAGGTGGATAAACATGTTAAAGGGCAATTTAGTTTGCCACATAAAATTGTGTATAAGATTCAATATAATAAGACATATCTCCTACTGTAATTCAGGCTAACTTACTGGCCAAGATGATCTAATATTAAACTGAACAGTAGTTAACAGTAGTTTCTGGCAATTGGTGACCAGTCAAATTTTAACAGGCCATTGAAGTACTTCTCTTC
Organism: Lepomis macrochirus; assembly: GCA_024633595.2. NCBI lineage: Eukaryota > Metazoa > Chordata > Actinopteri > Centrarchiformes > Centrarchidae > Lepomis > Lepomis macrochirus. Next base: position 9,416,722 of record JALXJV020000009.1, read on the forward strand.
ACTCGCTGAGGTTCAACAAATTACAAGAATCTCCAAGAAAGCTTTGTCCAACAAAACTTCCAAACTGCCCATTACTGATGGGTCAAATGTTAATCATAAAGCTTGGTGGAAAGATTATTAAATAGAAATGCTGACTAGTGAAAAGTTTCCATCTCCATGGCCAGACACAAACCTTCTGTGTGGGAGTGCAATGTAGTGATGGTTTTGCTGACTCTGCCCCAATGGGACTTGTGCGATCTCTTCCCAGTCCCTCAAACTCTATTCATTTTTGATTCAAATACAGCTGTTAAAGAGATGCAGTTAGCCATGACCCAGAAGCCTCAGTCTGTACCCTGTCTAAAATATCAGCAGCTAGCTTCCCACTACACAGTAAAGGAAGCAAATCATAGCTTGAATTCTTTGATCCAAAATCTCAATATTTAGTCATAAATTGCTTGTGCTATCCACACAAGATTGTTCCTGTGGCCAGTCTATTTGTGTGTATGTGTAGCATAATAGCTCAGATAATTCAATCCAAATATGTATTTCTTTGTCAATAACTATGCAGACAAAGTCACTAATGTCCATTTTGACCAACAAATGCCACACATAAGAGAGCTTTCCTGGTGAGCACATGTCACAAGGAATCTGCTGAACTGCTTAAATTTGGCACACAAATTCGACCATCTTCCTCCTTCTTTTGTGTTGTGCTCCCATACACAACCAACTACAATGCTAGTTGTTACATAGTGACACTTGAAAGTGATCATTTGTTAAAGATGAGGACTTGATAATGTTTTGTCATTATTACTTTAATTGTGTTGAGTTGTAAAATGTCAGAATAAGCAGCTTCCCTGTTAGAGTTTTCTAACAAGAAAACACAATCTGCACTAATGAACTCTCAAGCCAACTCCAACATGTGGTATTGTTTAAGCTACATCTGTGGTGTACTTTGTCTTTTTACTGTTGCATACCTGTTAGTTATTTGAGTTGAATATACATCTCCAAATATCTTGTCTTCCAAGAGCTGGAAACATTGTTCCAACATGTTCAAACCTGCTGATGCAAGGGGTATAGTCATGTTTATATGTAGCAGCTGTGCTTAGAATTTTTACTATACTCCCTAGGCTACAGTGTCCATGCAGTGCTGTTCACAGTAAGTGGAAAGGAGAGACTGCTTCTTACATGTTTATCCAACAGCAAATAAACATTTATCATTTGTATCTAAATTATCTAAACAGAAATCATAATATTAGTTTTCTAAATTATGTAAAAAAAAGATGTAAATTCTGGTGAGAATTGAACAACGTTTTTCTTCAGACTAGCTCAACAGTTTCCATAAAGACATTTAAATGTTCCTTGTGTCAACAAAATTCCCTAAAACTCAAATCTAATTACTCTCCAGTTTTTCAAGGCCAAAATCATAATGTTTCTTAGGTTAACCAAATGCCAAGTAGTGTCCAAACTAATTGTTTAGCTTCAAAGAGGAGGTCTTGGTAATATAAATCTACTACTGTAATGGTAGCATAATCCTCAAGGCACCATTTCCATTAGGTTTTGGCCTAAGCTGTTGGATGACATGGTTTGTTTGGGTAATGAAAGAGATAATGAGTAACAGCTGGAAACACTGGATACACAAGACCAACTCCAAATGATGAGGCAGCTCAACACAAGGCAGCCAGAAAAAATAAAAATTTGCTACACAGCCATATTGATATATACCTTTAAGCAGTATTTCAAAGGATCTACTTATTTAAGGTGAGACCCACATTTATGATCTGTGTGTTTTGCCTGCAGGACTGTGCTTTATGAGTGCTGCCCAGGTTACACGAAGCTGGAGGGCATGCGTGGTTGCCCTGCAGGTACAGTGCATTTAACATTACAATGTATAAAGGTTAGATGAGGCAATATCATCCAACTGTAGAGCAGCTGCATACTATTTTTGAAATCAGATCAAATAAACTAGAACAGCAACATATTGTCAACACATGTAGTCTTTCTATTTCTTTTTTCTATTTTCAGAAAGACATGCTGACATCTAATAATACTTATTGTTAATGTATTTCTTAGTGGCCCAAATTGACCATGTCTACAACACCTTGGGTCTGGTGAAGGCCACCTCAACCCAAAAATACTCTGACATTTCTAAGCTACGGCCTGAGATAGAGGGATCTGGAGCCTTCACCTTCTTTGCCCCCAGCAACGATGCCTGGGAGGATTTGGATGAGGTGAGTCAAACACAAAACAAAAAGCTGCGGAACCTCTCTGTCGGTTTTAATGTCTCGTTTTCCCCACCTAACAGGCCACGAGGAGTGCACTGGTCAGCAATGTCAACATTGAGCTGTACAACGCTCTGCATTTTCACATGGCCAACAAACGCTTCTTGACCAAAGATTTAAAGAATGGACTGACTGTCACCTCCATGTATAATGACCTTGATCTCCAAATTAACCATTATCCTAATGGGGTGAGTATTATAATTCAGTGTTGTCATAGCAGTCTGCTTGTAGTTGTACTAACCACACTTTTCAATGGTATAACATTGAAGTTGATTCACATTATGTGCAGGTGGTGACTGTGAACTGTGCCAGGATTATCTATGGCAACCAGATTGCCACCAATGGAGTTGTGCATGTCATTGACCGTGTTATCAGCGCTGTTGGAAACACAATCCAAAATGTCATTGAGGTTGACGATGACCTGACAACTCTGAGTGTGAGTACAAACAGGTTTAGGTTAAATAATGTAAACTCCTCAAAGACAAGCATTCTGAAGTAATTGCAAATGCTGCTGCAAAGGTAGGTCATGTTGGGTTGCATGGTGTTTGATAAGTGAGTTTTCACAGCAATGCAAGATAACTAACAGGGAAAAGAAGACAAATCATTTGTTTCCTTTGCTTTTTACAGAAATAGTGACCACAACAGTAAATGAGTTGGCTAATGTTAAAATGTCCATCTGTAGACCCTTAACACATTACAAGTTAAGATTAAAAAATATTGCAGGTACATCTGTGACTACAAGCTTAAACTTTTGCAGGTATTTAAATGCAATTAAAACACATGTGGAGCTTGTATTTGTGATTAAATTACTTTTAATAATCCTGGGGAAATCTAGGATATGGCTGAAAGTGCTGGACTGTTGGAGAAGCTGGGTGAGCCAGGACATTACACTCTCTTTGCCCCCACCAATGAAGCCTTTAAAAGTCTTGGCCGCTACGTTCTGGAGAGACTTCAAAGCGACAAGGAGGTCCTCAAAGGTAAATGACTATTTATACTTGTAGGTCTGTATGATCACTCAAGACAATTTAAAATATTGCAGCGGAAACTGGGGCTTTATTTTAACTGTAGAAAACTAGGAATATTTATATTTAATGATGATGGTACAGGAAAAGAAATACAGTGGTTCCCTGGTGGCATGTTTGACTAAGACTAAGTCACCCATAAAGTGTTTTTTTACATGTTCAAGTTCTTCCAATTCGAAACAGATGAAGCCACAATGGATCTGGAACTTACACACTCTTGGCAAGCAATACATACCAAAGTTGTGTCTGAGAGTAATAAAAATTTGTCTCTAGTTTGAAGTCATGCGTGATATTTTGGGTGGAAAGTCAAACAATTCAACACATCATATGACCATTATAAATGTTGTGAGTAGGGTAGGATTAATATCTTATGGCTATAACTATTTTTCTTAAACATTTGCAAAAATTGTAGTAAATTGAGTAAATATACAGTGACTGTGAGTTCTTGAAAAATCACAGAGAAAGCAACAAAAAAGTGCAGAATTTTAACATTAATATTAGCTTGTTTTGTGTGAGAGGCAGGAAACATCCACTTCACTGTGCAAGCTGGTCAAATTGGCAACAATACAAAACTTTTTATTAGTCCACAGCTTACCCTATGATGTTAGATCAGACCATTTTACACAACGTTATACATAACTGTGAAGAAATCCCAAGTCTTCTCAGTCAAGGACCCAAGGGATCCAAAGGGTCTTCTGGTTCCCAGGGTTTTAAATCCTCAGCTGCAGTGTAATATGAGAAAGAACATAAAACATAAAACCATGCAGCCAACTGACCTGCTTTGCATTCAAACACACATGCTATACACCTAAACCACACATTAAATTAAAACGTCTCGCTTTTTCAGCTCTTCTTAATTTCCACCTCCTGGACTCAGTCCAGTGCTCTGAGGCCATAACAGTTGGCAACTCTTATGAGACCATGGAGGGTAACAACATTGAGATCGGTTGTGATGGCGAAAGTTTAACAGTCAACGGCATCAAGATGGTGCGCAAGAAGGACATTGTCACCACCAATGGTGTCATCCACATTATTGACAAAGTGCTTATGCCAGACTCAGGTTAGACTCCCATCTCCTGTTTTCCTCATGTTTAAGTGTAATAAATATATATATATATTGTGCCAAGCTATTTTTCAAAAATCCATATCTCACTGGTTGGGATTTCCTGTGTCCTTTAAGCTAAAGAGGTGCTGGATCTGTTAGGAGATTCCCAGGCAATCTTTGGTGACTTCTTGTCTGAGTTGGGCCTTGTTTCTGCCATGAGAAAAAATGCTGAGTACACATTGCTGGCTCCCCTTGACATTGCCTTCAGTGGTGAGTCACAAACTGATCATTACATCATGCATGTCCCTCTGTTTTCTGTTGGTATGTTATTGGTATGCAGTTTTAATGGGAATATAAAACCATTTCTTTTCCCTACAGATGAAGTGATGAACATGGATCAGAGACTGATCAAGATTATCCTGGAGAACCACATCTTGAAGAATAAGATTCTCCTGGGACAGTTATACAATGGGCAGAGGCTTGAGACCATTGGAGGAAAATTTCTGAGGGTCTTCATCTATCGCACAGTGCGTCCTATTCTCTGAAGCTGTGCCCCAAAATTTTGTGTGGTTGTCATAAACAGACACTATATGGATTACCCATATAATTTGACCATCAGTCCTCATATTCTTCAGATGTAACATGAATCCATTTGCCTTTAACTTGTGGATTATTTCTGCAGGCTGTGTGCATTGAGAATTCGTGTCTGTTAAGAGGCAGTAAAGAAGGAAGCAATGGGGCCCTTCATGTCATGAAGACTCTGTTGAAACCAGCAGAAAAAACTATGTTTGAGATTCTGACAGAAAATGGAGGCTTCAAGTGAGTACAGAGCAATATTAGTGAAAATTGACTGTGGTATTAAAATGCAGCATAATACTAAAACCACATATTTCTGTATCTTTCCATTAAATCCACATGGCACATATAGGAATGAGAAAGTGCTGTTGTTGCAATCTGTCAGTCCTCAGCGGTTTCTGTAACAACCACTGTTTTCCTCTCTGTGCTGTAGGATCTTTTTGTCTTTGATGAAAGCGGCTGACTTGACTGACCTGTTGAAACAGGAGGGAGAATTTACTCTGTTCGCCCCAAGCGATAAAGCTTTCACTGGTTTGAGCGACAGTGATTTGGCCTTGTTGAAGAGTAGGTCTCCCAGACTCCTTTTATCATTTAATGTCTTTCAAGAACATATGTTGCTTGTTAAAAATCCCACAAAATATATTAATAGTAGGTTGTTTTTTCTGTTACTTATTTCAGGTGACATAAATGCTCTGAGGACCATCCTTCTTTATCACATCAATAATGGTGCGCTCATTGGTGGTGGTTTGGAGATTCAGGTAACAAACCTTCTGAAGACTCTCCAGGGCAGCAGCCTCAAAGTGATATTTGTAAGTATTTGGTTAACAGTATCTTAAGTCAAAAAACAAGTAGTAATGATATAAAGTACAAAAAAACTATTGTGTAAATCAGAGATCTCAACAAGCTTATAATAGTATTTACTGTAGAGATCATTGTTCATTCTTTAAATACAGGTTCATTCAAGCCCTTAATTTTGTGGTTTTCTGGTCTGTAATTGTTTTAAATGTGTCCCTCAGGCAAACAAGACTATGCAAGTGAATTCTGTAAACATCTCTAAATCAGACATCATGGCCACAAATGGAGTCATTCACTTTGTCAACCAAGTCTTGTATCCTGGAGGTACAATTTTCAACCTATCAACTTTGTTAATATTCCCTTACTTTTGTAAATCTGTCAAGAGATACACTGTTGTAAAGGCCCGACCGCAGTTAACGCCCTGCACTTTCTTCCAGATGTCCCTGTTGGAAGCCAGGATTTGTTAATGCTATTGAAGAGGTTCATCACTTACATGCAAATCAAGGTGTTGTATTGAAATGTACCTCTTTTTATGAAAGCTGTAAAGTTATATAATTCAACATCAGTACAAGACAAGACAAGACAAGAACCTGCTTGAAAACCATCTGTGCAGAGCATTAGGCTAGTGGTTTCCTTAATGCTATTGAAGAGGTTTATCACTTACATGCAAATCAAGGTGTTGCATCAAAAATGTACCTCTTTTTATGAAAGCTGCAAGGTTATGTAATTCCACATAAGTACAAGACAAGACAAGACAAGAACCTGCTTGAAAACCATCTGTGCAGAGCATTAGGCTAGTGGTTTTAGACAAGGCTATAATAGTGTGTTGGTTCTGACTTAGCATGGCAGTTGGTTTATTTTCCTTTAAACATGAACATTTTCCACAGGATCATTAATTATAGGATTTGCTATGAAGCATGTACAAAATTTTTAAGTATCGTCATACTGTACACTGTACACTGCTAATGTGTATCTGCTATAACAGATGTTTACTTTTTTTTACAGTATATTTCAGGATTCAGATATCAGGAAATTCCTCTTACATTTATGAGTAAGTAGCAATATTTTTCTGTATATTTCAGTCCCTCCAGGATTTCGTAATGTCGCAATCACAACTGTTGAATCAAATTCAACAGGGTTAGGGGTTAGGCTTATGAAATCCAAGAGGGACTATACAATGATCCAACTAGAATTCTAAAGTTAAAAATATCACATCTACCTTTGCAGTTTTCACTTATTCCTACAATTTTATTAAAGAAAAAAACGCATACCCAAAAACATCACAACTTTCATCACAATTTTGCAAAATCCTGAAGGAACTGATGAGCCTATTTGTGTTTTTGTAAAAAAAATGCAATACAGTGTTTTTAATCTTCTAAAAGGCATTCTTTATTGTCATTAATGGGCTTTCTTATCTCCTGTTGTTATCAGAGAGGGTCATCACTCGTGTCGTCGAGGAAGGTACAGTAATGATGATTACATAGTATCAGCGTTCTGTCGTTTCAAATCAGACTGTTGGCTGTTGAACTAGAACATGAACTGGTCAATCAATGACACATTAATCCAGAGAATTCCAGACACACACACAAGTACATGCAATTACCAAACAAAATATATCAATTTACACAATTTATGAAATTCAAACAACTTTGCAAAAATAATCTTTAAAAATGATAATATTTATATTATGGGCCACATTTTTGTCCATAGGTCCATTTGTTATGATACCGTTACAAATTATCTGTATCGAAGGACAACACTATATGCTGCCTGTAATTGCAATGTAGTGAAACAGGACTTCTTTGCTTTTTTAGTTCCTGATGTAACCAAAGTGACAAGGGTTGTCCAAGGGGAACCCACCATTACTAAGGTTACCAGAGTTGTCCAAGGGGAGCCCACCATTACCAAGGTTACCAGAGTTGTCCAAGGGGATCCCACCATTACTAAGGTTACCAGAGTCGTTCAAGGTCAACCATCCATCACCAAAGTTACCAGGGTTGTCTCAGGTAAAAAAGTTTACTTGAATCCATGTCATAAGCCTTACTACATCATTTATTGTCTTAAGAACTCATGAATGCTGTCTTCTACAGGCCCTCAGTCCTCAGTCCGCACTGGAACCACCCACATCAACCTGGAAGGTCAGTAGAACTAATTCAGATTTTAACACAAATGAGGATAACTCTAGTTATTATGGAGCTAATTTCCTGCCAAAACAGGAAACAAGCACATGTTAAACATGTTTTACAAATACCCTACAATTTATTAACAAATAAAGTATGGTTTGCAAATGCATAACCCCATTAACAAACTAATGCATTTCTTTTGCAAATACAAAATATACCTGTATCAAACAAATACACAGCAAAAAAAATTGCCCTCCACAAAAGTACTTTCGTAAGGCAAAGCCACTAATGCCCTTCTGGTTGCCACTGCTAGCCTACTAGCTTGGTACAATTTCCCATTGAGCTTAGTGAGTTAGCTAACATTAGCTTGAAATTTCCCACTTTTAAATAAAAAAACAATAATATAAGTTAAGCACACTAGTTCAAGTAATTCTCATCAGGTTAAAAGTTGTCTGACACATTTTTCAGATGCCGTCACTACACACATTAATTTTCTCACTCAGTAAAAAGCAAATGTACATAACTGATAACGTAGATTCGCGGAGAGAATCAACTGTGCCGAGTTGATACGACACTGCCGTACGCTGCGATAATGGTTAGGTTACTACCCAAACAAAGACACAAAAGAGGAGGGAAGACTAATTCATGCCTGCGTGTTGACTCAGCAGGCATGATATTACATGAGAAAAGTTGAACTACAAGAGAAACATATCTGAAGCAGCACAGAATACAATTCCATTGTATTTTGAATGGTTTCCCTTTTACATAAATAAAAAATATATCCTCCTTAAATTGGTGCAGAAAATCATCAGAATGCAGAAAATTAAGTGTTTAATGCTCGAAATTTTCAAATAATTCAGCATTGTACATTTCTTAAAAATAGTGCTAAATTCTCGCCTCATCCCTCCCTAACGCTCGTGTCTCATCTCGTCGGTTAAGTGTCACACCCCTAATTATTATGTAAGGTAAAGTTTCTGACTGCACAGATTCCAGTTTCACTTTAAGGATGTTTTTCTTTTTCCTTCAGGAGCTGACCTTTCAGAAATTGCCGACATTGAAGGGAACCCCGCACTCCAAAGAGTTTTAGGTAAAATAAAATCAGGCAGTCTAAAACAAATCATGCATTTGTAATAAATGCAGCCTGTGAGCCAGTTCCGGCCATCTTGAGTCCACTGTTACTTTTACGTGGCATGTTCTTCTCCCTGCATCATATATCCAATGGACCCATTCAAATCATGGCGGGTGTTATTCAACATTTCGAAAAATATGCCTAGGCTACTACTTTCTTGCAGGAGTTAGATTTGATGATTGATCCCACTCTTATGTTTGTATGATAAATATATAAATATGAAGCAACAACCAGAAGCCAACAGCATAGCACAAAGACTAGAAAGAGGTAGAAACTGCTAGCCTGGCTCAGTCCCAAGGTTGCTATATCTGTCAACCAACCTCTAAAGCTCATTTATTAACTATATTCAATTCAATTCAATTCAATGAGGCTTTATTGGCATGGGAAACAGACGTTTAAATTACCGAAGGAAGTATGAAATAAAAACAGACTTGTGATTTAGGAATGTTTTAGGAAGTGTCTGTGTCCGGCCAAGAAATAATCCTTTACATAACCCACCATAAAACCACAATGGGTGGTCTTTCATTTCAGTTTTGAATGAATTGAACAATCAAGGTATGACGTTTTACTTAAGATACCAGACATGGCAATTGTATCAATATTCTCATCTAATTCTTGTAAGTAAGCAAATAAGCACATTTCCCCAAATGTCAAATTATTCCTTTAAGCCGCCCGAGTGCAGCTTTCACTTCTGCTGCCATGCTTACCACCACAACATTCATTGGAAAGCTATGTGATCTTTGGTGCCTCTGCAGCTGCTGTTCATACTAGATAGCATTTCATGAGACTCACCTCCATCCCAGAATCCACCTGTAGGCTTGGAGTCTATACGTTCCCTTGTGGGAAAGTTATTATCATTTTCCCCACTTCCTGCTGTGCTGAGCTTAGCATTTCATTGTGGGGAGTGAAGACATCAGAGCCTGTATGCCAAACTTCAACGCAGTATATGCAATATATTTATATAATAATGTATTCCATGTGAGTTGGTTGACTGACATTTATGTATGATCATATTCTTTTCCTTTTTTTCCCAGATGGCAATAGGAGAAGGGGATGGGACTGAGCATGGACGGATGAGAATATCAACGTCTTAAAGGCAGAGAGAAACACCAAACCCAACCGTTAACCGTAACTGCTATTTTAATACAGGGGATACACTTAAAATGTCAGTGGTTTCAAATATCCTGTAATAGGTATAACTGACAAAAAGAAAACTAATTTCATAAACAATTTAATGGTGCTTTGAGTTTATTTCTATTATGAGTGTGCAATGTTTGAAAAGAGTCTTTGGACTCAGCATTTGTAAACAGTGTTCAAATGATCATTTTGGCATGACTTAAAAGATATGCAGCAAATCGGGGAGCAATAAAATCTTTTAAATCCAAACCATTAGGGCAGCAATAAAACATTTTGATTTTAAACTTCTCTATGCCTCTACTAGAGGCAAAGGTTAAAGCAAGGAGATTTTACTAGCTGTTCAGGAAGATTTATAAATCTCAGCCCAATAAAATTTGAAAAAGAAATGATGACATGTTTTCATACATATTTTGTTACATAGTTTTAATTTCTCTGGCTGTACATTGTTTAAAGTTTTCATGTAAAATTTCTCTGCTTGTGGCATTTGGAACAATGTATCCAACTGCCAGTATTGTTCAAACATCTTCCAATAAAGTGCATTCTTGATATAAATATGCCAATTTAAAAAGGGTACCTCAAGAGATTGTTTTTTGGACTCAATTTCTAATGTACTTGTAAGGCTTGTGGCTTTGGGTCAGGCCCAAATCTTCTGTTTTTTGGTTTGTGTACAAAACTCTTCAGTGCAGTTTATAGCTTCTTGGATGGACTAAAATGGGTAAAACATAAACATGGAGAAATGGAAAAAGCTATTTTTTGTTCATTTGTAATTTTACATTAAAAAGAATTCACATTGTGCAACAACAGGATTTATTGAGCCAGGCAGCTGCTTCCCTACTGCTTGATGAAGTCATCCTACTCATTATCATTGTGGTGCCATTGACATGCTGTTTTATTTAGTAATATTTCAAATGAGATCTTAAGTGAGGCATTGTGTCTGTTCATCCAGTCAGTGGCCTGTGGAAAATCAAAATAATTACTTGCCTGCCAATTAAACAACAAGTACAAGAATATGTTGCCTTATTTACAATGAAGAAATACGTATGACATGTGAGATAAGTGACATATGAAGTATGAAATGTACTGCATGTATGGCAGAAAATAGATGATAGCACTTTAATCATATACCTTGTTTTTTTGATTGCTTACTTGCTTTACATCACCAATGAGGTAACTTTGCACATCTCAGTTTAAAACATTTAGAGATGCATTACTAAATGCATGTCATGGCAACATACTGTATGTTGCTAATAAGGTATCTTGTCAGTATAATACTTTTCATACACCCTGATGAAAAATGCATGTAATTCACTCTTGGTATTGATGTTGCACAGCTATTGTTTTCAGCGTAAAGAAGGGAGGAGAGACACCATATCTCAAGTGGAGTTTTGATACATTGTCTTTGTTCCAGGGGGTTTATTGTCTTGTCCTATGAAATGAAAGTCATGTTGGAATTGACTGATCCTAATTCAGTAACAGTGACATTCTTAACTGCACAGATACAGTATGGCAGTATGAAAATATTGTTATTAAGTTGTCTGTTTGTAATGCTGGAGGTCTGCTGATTTTTATATAACATTTCCACCTTCACTAAAATTCTTAAGGAACTACTATTATCATGTGTTTAGACTGTATCAGTCACTGTTATGTTAGGTTTACCAACAAATAACATACTGCTACAGTAACATCTTGCTACATGGAAAATGAATACATTACGTAGTCAGATGCGCAGCAGGAAATGGTTTATACATTTACAAAATTGTCTGAGAATTGAGAAAACATATTTTGGAGGATCATATTGCTTTTCCATTTGGTCTTTGATTTTCCACACTGAACTCAGCAGAGATCTACCATTCAATTATCAAGTCATCTATGAGACTGCTATTATCATCAACAATGGATTCACCAGGTGCACCACAATGTGGTTTTTGGACAAAACACTATTTTCAAAACATGTTCTTACAGCAAGAAAATGGAATTAGCATGTGAATTTTTATAATAAAACTGCATTAATTTCTGTAAAGCTGTGTGTTCCAGATTTCTATTATAATACAGTAAATATGTTATACCAGTTACATAACTTATAGGAAAGGGAATTTGGACTAATTGCACCTCTTCTTCAGTGTCATTGTTATTAGATTTAATAAAAGCACACTTGGGAAAATATATTTTATAGCTGTTATTGTTATATTTAACTGAGGAGATCAGTTGTTATTGATGCAAATGACTGATTTAATTATCTAATCAAACTCCATTTTGCAGGACGTTTAAATTTGCATTTTGGAAAATATGATGAATAGTGTGATGTACTACTTGATGTAGTATACAATTGTACCATCTGACCTAAAATTTGTAGGAGTTCAGGCGAGGTTTCAGTCTGTTTCTAATTGGCCCAACTCAATCATGTAAGCATACCAAAAGAACTCTCTGGGCCAGTAAATTTGCATATTAGTGAATGCCTTGAATGCAGCTGTGTAAAACTAACTTGTCATCTGGATGCAACACCGTCTCCAGAGAGCTGACATGTTCCTGGCATGGTGGCCATGTGAGTAGTCTCAGATGACTTTCCACTGCAGCACCATCATGTGTAGACTTGTTTGCAATAAAATAAAATCTTTACTTATCCACATGAGATGTGAAGTACGATTGAACATTACGTAATCTAGCAGTAAAGCAATTTGAAAGTTCGGAGTGACAGTGCCAAGTCGGGGAAGTGTTTCTTTACCTTACATGACTGCAAATCCATAACACCTGAACTTACAGGGTGACTTTGGAAATGGATATATAAAAAATACTGTTATATACTGGCCAAATAAGCATTTTGGTTACCCTCAAAGGGCCAGTTGGAACTGTAAGACTGTATAAACATAATTTACTAATAAACTATTCCTTAACATATGTAAAATAACTGTCTCTTTCTTTGATTATTTAACCTATTCAAGTTAAGGACATTTAACCCATCAGATGCAAAAATATAAGCAAGCACATTTACTGTATCTGTGTTATTATAACATACATTAATTAATTTATCAGTTTTAGAAACCCATAATACTCCATCAATCTTTGTTATGTACTTGAAAAGTATATAACAAAAAACTATTACATTAACTTTTTCACAGACGAGAGGGGCAAAATAGTAACACAAATAATTTTGAGCTGCTAATAACATGTGTGACAGATGTGGCATTGATAAAACAAACGGCTGCACACAGCCTTGCAGAGGGCGAACATCCAACTAATGACAGCTCGTTTTATTACCTGGAAAAATGCCGACGTATAGCCTATTGTAGCCTACTCCTTCATCACCGACACTGGCTCAAAACCAGTGCTTTAGGTGCCAGAATAAAGTAATGGAGACATTCTGATTCTGACCTGTCCCCAGCTTCCCCAGTGTAAATGACAACTATCTGTCAATATTTTTAAATGTCCCGCCCCATCCAGGCTGTGATTGGTCAGTTTACGACAAGTGACAGGCTGCTTGAAAGACACCGAGCTTCTCTTCTCCCTCGTCTCTCTGCGCCGACAGAGTTTAGCAGGCAGAGAGAACTGGAACTGGTGAGTGCGACGTAACCATATACGTAACGCCCGGATAACCTGATCTGGAGAGGGCAGAGGAGAGTACCTGCAGCTTGGGAGAAGTCCCGGTGTGCAAGAAAATATACGCCAAAGAGTAAAATGTCGAGGTGCCGGTGTTGTGCCGAGTTTTGCCTGCCTGCCAAGAATTGCATGCACCTCCAAATCATGCTTTTATATGCTGCTAATATTTTAATACACTTAGTAGGCTAGAAGGACCATTCCTTGACATGGCGATAAAGCTGTTTGATCAATGAGCACAGCAAAGTGTCTGAGAAGGACCTAAAGAGGTGGATGCATAATTCGGCAGAACAGATTTTGTAGGCTCCCTGCCGAGATTTGCATCCACCTCTTTTCTCAGCATAGATGACCGTTAGCACCCGCGAGTTGCATGCAATTCTCGGCAGGCAGGCCGAATTCGGCACCTCGGTACTTCGTACCGGGGCGTACCGGCCCACTTCAAGCACTGCTCAAAACACAAAAGACCGGTTTACCTCCTTGAAACACAAACGTGTTCACTTTCCCATTGTTCATGAAATTGCCTTCCTTCTGCATAATTTTTTATTGGACATTTTGGGATTGTTTCTATACATTTCTCATCTCCACTTAAAAAACCGTAGTTAAACACGGGTGTGGAAATACCGCAATCTAGAGGCGGGATGCCGTCAATTCGCAGGTCACAAAATCGCCATGCATTGTGGGAGATGTAGATTATTGTTCATGAAGGCTTTAAAGCAGCATAAACTTTTATTTTGGGACAATCATAAATCTTGTAAGCTTTCGCGGGCCACATAAAATAACGTTGCGGGCCGAATTCAGCCTTGAGTTTCACACGTGACCTAATTTGTGCCTATAGATTTTCTATTTGCTATTTCTTATTTATAATACACATGTAAGGTTGGCAAATTCTATAGACCTCAGTTACCGAGATTATTACCTTTCTCAATCTGTAGGCCTTCTCCCAATTCCAATATTAAATCTACTGTGCTGTATTGTCTTTTCACTTGACATCTAGGAGCCTAAACTTTATTAGATCCCTTTTGGATCAGTCCTCAAATTTAGCTCATTGCAATGTAAATTGTTTTGTTAATTACAAGACAACCTAACATGTCAATGTTGTTGTTTTCCAAGTGAGAGAGGAATTATTAGTTCTAAGAAATAGATTTACAAATGTCTTGTCCTTTATCTGCACCCTTTTCTCCAACAGCCAGGTCAACTTTATTGTTCTAAGAAGAATGGTACACACCTGAAAGTCTGCAGGACTGTTATCAGGTTTGGCATCACATGAGCTGTTAAATCATCCTCACTAACGCTACTAAGCCTAATATTAAGTAAGGTCATTTCACATTTAACATAGTTAATAAGGATCTACAGAGAAGAACGACTTTAGTTTTCCATCTTTGTGATATGTGTCATACAGAGAAGAAGATTCAAAAGTTACATAATTTGTCATGCTCTGACAGACTGCAGGAATAATTGCCAGAGCTAGATAAATAGAGCCCAATAAATAATCTTCTCTATATTCAAATCAGACAATTTATTAAACATCTTTTGCCAAGAGCTTTGTTTACTCTAATGCTACGTGGCTAAAAATCTTTCTTTCTAGAAGTGTATATTGTATAATCATGTCTTTATGTACTTTCACGCCAAAATGTCTTTGGTTCAAACTTTATTTTTTATTTAATGTGTTCAAAACTACTAGCTATAATTGTAAATAACATAATTATTAGTCAATATTATTAGCCAATAAAGCCAGATGTCCCAGACACGACTCATCTTCTGTCCAAAACATGAAGGCTTTAAATTTTGTTAGACTGTTTCCACTCATGAATAACAAGAGGTTACATAATATTGGGGTTGCTAGAATGATGCATGAGTAAAGGATAATAATCATCCCCTGGATGAACGGATTTCAGATATTTTAATAAGCACATGTCAGCTTTTGTCTCTATCACTGTTGAAAGCTGTCAATGAAAATTAAAGGACATTGTACATTTGTGAACAAGCACTGAAGAGCAATTCTGGCATAGAGAATTCTGCAGCTAGTAGGAGACACTGTCAGTATAGAATATTAGATCCTGGTCCAAACTGTGAGTAAAGTGATCACAAATTACATTAATTCATTTAGCTGACGCTTTTATCCAAAGCAACTTACAATTGCTATTTATATCAGAAGTCACACGCCTCTGGAGCAACTAGGGGTTAAGTGCTAAGGGACACATTGGTGGACGTCTCACAGTTGGGAGTTTAACCCGTGTCTCTCACACCAAAAGGCATGCGTCTTCTCTACTGCACATCACCACCCCCCAAATGAATATAACAGTTAATGAATACAGAATACAATCTAGTGACACAAAAATTACCAAAACATGTTGTATTTTTACACTGATCTTAATTAAGCACACACGCGCACACACACCCATGTTGTTGTGATGTTAGTTACAGTTGCAAGAGAGCTGTGAGCATCTGTCTCTGTCTGGAGCTGGTGTTTGCAGCAGGAACTGTAGTGACAGTTTGCAACTAGCTAACATTACTTACATTACTTGCTGTTGTGTTGTTCACTCTTTATCATTGTTATTGTCATGGTATCATTGGATTTCTCCAGAATGGCATACCCCACCTTTAAAGGGGCTATATGTAGTTTTTCTACTAAAATGAATCCTTTTTTTATTGCCTCTGTGTGAAGGGGTTGTAATCTGACATTAAAATGATCCACTTTCCGGGTTTGGCTATTAACTCTGAAGGCAAGTATTCCTATTCCTATTCGAAGGCTCCCGGTCGGATTTTCCACGAAATCCAGTGACTGACACCTGCATGCGCGCTCCCGAGCCTCTCACTGTGTCCAGAGCCCTGACTTTGCACTCAGCAGCGACGACACTGCAACTTACGAAAAGGAGTCTGCTAATACTACTAAGCAAGACCTGCTCCCAGCACAACACAGACTCCAACATAAACTCAACTCAAAGCCTGCAAGAAATTATGTAATTACTATCCTATAGTGATGCAGCTCCGAGCAGCTAGCTAACGCTACAGTAGCTCAGGCCCGCCGCTGCTTGCTTCGTAACATTCAATTTAGATTTATTGCCTTTTCCTGATGGTTACACAGCTTCTCCACCTCTCAGTCGTTGTAACTAACATGACCCACATAAGTTAATATACAACCCAGAGGAAGAGCCATCCACTAACACTAGTTACAGTAAAGTTACTTACTGCGGTCTAACTGTCATAAAGTGTGACACAATCTTATAATATTCAGTCCAGCTCACTACCCGTTTCATTATCATCCAGTACATGTAGCTGTGCTGACATTGCTGAGCCTCCGGTGACAGATTCACAGATAAAGATAGTTAACGTTACTGAAAAGCAACAGGCGAGCTAACGATGTAGCACGTCGGCTAAATGCAGTAAATGTACCGTGATCATGTAACGAGCGTGGATTAGTTCAACCTGCAGCTGATAAAACTATTACTGTAACGTTGCAGTGGGAGTTCACCCACCATGTTGTGTGAAGCTGGCTCCCCCACCTGTCTATAGCCGCTCTGACTTTGCCTTTTTTCGGGAGTACTGTGCCGATTTGCCGGTGTCTCGCTGCGCTGAATGAAGTACGGCGCCGGTGTTGATCTGCCTGTGAGCCTGAACATGTCTGAGTGAAAAGCCAAAGCCTGCATGCTGGTGTTCCTGCGTTTATTGCAGGATTTCTGTATGAAAGCGGTTGTGTTTCGGATTCTGCTCGCTCATGAGTTAAAGCGAGCACGCGTACGAGCACACACCTGGTTGCAATCTTAAAACCGCACCGCTATTGGCCGCTGGAAACTACATAATGCCCCTTTATAGAACTTAAAGACACCTTACCCAAAACCTAAATGTCTTATAATAGGAAGGACTCATAATGTTTCCTGAAGCTGAGCCTTTTATCTGTACAAAATTCACTTTTTCTCAAAACTGTACTTTAAGTAGACTATTCGTCGAATTTGAAAATGTTTGTGCCCACCAAGTTGTAGTAGCGAATCTTACACTGCAGCAGCGATGCTGCTTACCAAGACTGCACCATTAATTGGGATTTACTCATTTTCTTAAAGGCAAAAACAATCAATAAATGCATCAATATAATTTGAAAAATACTATAATCACATATGAATGCTAAACATTGCATTTATTTTGTATTAAAATATGAAGGGAACATTCAGCTAAAACCTAGTTTAAATAGACTGATGTAAGAATTATGAGCTTCCTTATTACAAGAAAAAATGGCTTCTGAGCCTTACCATAACTGTATCTTTCACAGTTTCTTATCTGCGTTTTTTTCACTAAACAGATCTGTGTCACTTTGATTTAAACATTTGTGTTGCATACAGAAGTCAGTTATTCTCCTGTGAGAAGCAGACAGTCATGTTTTATATTACCACATGCAGGTCCAAAATACCGATCATTTGGCTCCACTACAGATAATTACGTAAAAAGCAATTAAAAATTTGGATTAAATAATATCTTGAGCCTGACAAATAAACATGATCCCTTTATTTACCCACAAATCACTCAATATTCCTTTTCAAGGACATCCACCTGGCAATGTCAACTTTAAAGTAAATCTAGCACAATACAAAAACACAGCAGCCTCCACTAAAGTGCTTAATAGGAATCAGGTGATGTAATATCTGCAAAAAATTCACTGAAATATTGACACATGGAAGAAATAACTCAAAGGACAATATTTCAAGAACAAGCTATTCCTGTACTCGTTTCTGGTGCTGGATTTAAGTTCTGTCTAAAATATATAAGACCGGCACCTGTGAATATATCCAACACTATTTTCAGGCATATCAGTTTGATGCTCAAATGAATTTGATGATCAAAGTGTTAAATGTGTATGTGGCATCTGAAAAACGTTTTCACTTTGAAAGTAATAGCTGGAAATTATGTGGTCAGTTTTTTATGCATATTGTCATTTTTGTGATTTTGATTCTCTCTGTTATGTACTTTCATTAGACATTTCATGTGGTAGTTTTGGTTTTTAAGTATCTGATGTTCATGTGTTTTTTATGGTTTACCTGCAGCATGAAAAATGCCTTTAGGTGAATACATAATGATGAATGAACAATGAAACCAAAGCACATTTACTGTACTTCAAATGTCCTGTTTTCCGATTTCCCTGAGAGATGTTTGTACAGTACATGGTGAGTGAACTGAAACCTAATTACTTTGGATTTTGTTTTTGGAACCAATTGTTTTTTCTTTAAAAATTACAAACCTTTATTTTTATGCAGTGATTTATGCTGCATTAAACAACATATCTGAACGTATTTGTCATTTCAGGGTGTTTTCAGTACTGTACTCTTGATGTTTGTATGGAAATGTCAAATGAACTGAGTGCTTATGGACAGGTCTGTTTCTACTTTTCAAAGAAAATAGTGGCAGAGATCATTTTTCGTACATAGTTAACTCCCTAACCCCAACCCCACAAGATGTCCCTGTGAGGTTTCCTGCCATATATCATTGTGTATTTCAGATTAATGCATTCTCTCAGTAGTGAGCTAGCATTTAGCTTTTTAAAATTGAGACCAGTAGTGGTACAAAAAAACACTACAGGCAGTTTGACCACCTGCAGCTGGAGTCTCATGTTTTCTTAAATTCCATGGCTAGCCCAAAGCACCAGAGGGAACAACAGCATGCAGCAACTTTCCGAAGAGTTTGTCCAACACAGTCATGTGAAAAGAAAAGATTTTGTAATGTTACATTTTTTTGGAAAATAGTAAAACCTCTTAGATCTAGTACATTTCAGTAGGATTCTTCTCTTACTTTTGACACAATAGAGAATTCCAGCATCAATGCAACCACATAACTGAAAAAACATCAGTCTTGTTTAAACGTTTTTGTTACCACTAAAACATTTCTACTGAACTTACTATGTACTTTGCAGTTATTTGACCTAGTGACTTCTACTATAACCTGACAGCAGACAGCACCTGCATGCTGATTCAAATACATGTGAGGATAAGATATTCAAATAAATCTTGTTTAAAGCACCTTTCATTACCTGGACCAACCCAAATACTTTGAAATGCCTTACTTGTCATGAGCCCTGGCTTGCATGACAGCTTGCGTGACTCATTGAAGATTTTAACTCTTTCAGGATCATGCAACATCTAGAAGGAGACAGAGAACTGACAAGTTATTGGTTTATACCTTAGGTGTAGTATGCCAGCTAACAGCAGCCTTGCAATTGGTCCTTTTCAGCCTAGCAGCAAGTTTAACAACTGTGTTTCAATGCAAATTTAGTGCTTCTAAGAAGTATGCGGTCATTTGTCTAAATAGGATTTAGAATGCCTAGTATGTTGTTAAAATGAGCATTATGCTTTCCTCTGGAGCACTATCCCCTTGTGTTGCAGACATATATTGGACAATGGTATCATAATACACTTTATTTTTACTGGATATTTACTCTTGGCCTAAGTGACAGCTAGGAGAATATTTAATATTATTTGGAAAGTGCAGTACAGTTTTAATTGGACAGTATAACCAACAGACCATGCAGACGCTTGGCTTCATTTGTGTTTTTTCATGACTCATTCTTGTGGAAAACATCCAGACTTTTCCCACTGTGAAGAAGAAGGAAATACATTATAATGTTAAGGTGGGTACAGTATCCTTGTGGTTTAAAGTTTTTTTTTCATGCAACTCAGTGAGGTAACTCCTCAGAATATGATTTACAACAACTTTGAGCTTTTGGGGTATACCAACCACATTGTAATAATGAGCTTGTGAAAGTAACAGTATAAACTGTTAAGGAAGTTGTTAAAATAACTTAAAGAAGCATTCAACTGAATTTACACATAACCAGTTTACTTGTCACAGAGAGTGCAACTTTTTTAACAATATTGAATTATTCTGCAAAACCCCTACATTCAAAGCCAACAGTGTAATATTATGTGTTTCAACAACTGCACATGACAGCTACAATTTGGTTAGGATTACAAAAGTTAGCAGTTGGTTAAGCAGTAAAACACCCACATAAGATTCAGGAGAAATTGTGGTTACAGATAATTAAAAGGCAAACATTAACTGCAGGTATGTGATGAGATGCAAACTTTAATCTCTTGCATGAAAGTCTGACGCACTACACAATAGTGTTGTAGTACTCAAGATCGGTCACTTTTTGAAGGTCTCATCTCGGAATCCCCCACATTTCTACTCATGTCTTGTCATGTCTCAAACATAGAGAACTTGTGATTTAATTTCAAGAACTGTCAAAACCACAACTGTGGGAATATCAATAAATTGCCTATGCATTGTCTGATTTATTTGTTAACATCCTAACCTTTATTGGATGTAAAACTTACTGCTTTAAATGCAACCAATAATATGACTCATTGCAGAAATTACTTTAAGATTTTTGTTACTGTTAACGCCTGTCACCCCTCCCTGCTCCCTTTCACACACACTCCAAGAAAGTGAATGTGGGAGATAGGAGAAGCAGTGACTGTGTTCTTTGTAATAAAATGTGGCTACTTACACCATAAAGAATTAATTTGTAAAACAACGTCCAGAAGAAAACACACAGCAGTCTGTAAATTCTGCAGTGTTATGCTTACAGAGAGGCTGGGACCACATTAAACTTTTATGGCCACTTAGAAAGAAAGCATAAAAAAGGCAAGTTATGTGTAAGAGACGTGAGCAAAGCTAGCAAGCTTACCTATGTATATAGTGTATGTTTTAGGACACTAGTTTCAGTTGCTTGCCAGCTATTTGCCACCTTGCTAGGCGTACAAGCTCCCTAATTTGGTTAACATATTGAGAGAAGTAGCTAATACAGTGTTAACATTGTGAACGATTGAGGGGACAGGCCATGTGAGAACTTGCTCCAAAGTTACATTTTTGCTTGTGATAAACAATGATGAGACAGGCCACATAAAGTTGCGTAGCTAATTTGTCGCAGATCAAACATGATGCATCAAATACGGAAGACAAGTAAACCAAATGCTTGCAAAAGACTTTATTAGGTGGATGGTAAAACATCAAAAAGGAGTGGTGAACAAAGATGTTTAAGTTGATTTCAGTTCTCAGTGTTTGTATGTGGGTGTTTTAATGAAAATGTGAATCTTTCAGATCGGTTTCATAAGTGCCTATGATCGTGTTTCAAATTCTATCGTGTGTCATGTAGCAGAGATGGGGACTCGATTTTGAGACTTGGAAATGAGTCCAAGTCTTCAAAAGACTTCAGACTTGACTCGGATTCGAGGTGCGGGACTCGTAAACAATGTTTATTTTTAGGAACCAGTATAAGTTCCTAACCAGCATAAGGTCTGACAATGGCTCTGAGGATTTTATCCTGGTGTGGAGTGCAATTAATGATGAGACAAGAAACGGAGATGCGTCGAGTCAGCTTTACTCTCCACTGCTATATCACACTGAACAACAACATATGAGACCGGAACTACAACCCCTCGTCAACCCGGAACCCCTCTAACCTTTTTTCCTTAAAGGTACAGTCCTTTGGTGAATGTCTCTTTTAGTCTAACTTGTGGGTCACCACACAGGCCCCCCCAGAATTCACCCATAATAACTGTCCGGACCGAACAGGGTCCCCTAAATGAACATAGGACACTATGCACTAGCGCAAAAAAGAACAGTCCAGCTCGCAACAGTCTTTAGAAAAGTCAACGGACAGGGGGGCGGACTGGGCGGCCATACCGGCTGCGCTTCACAGGAGAGGGGCCCCGGGCCAGCGGTGGAGCTGGGGCGGGGCAGAGGCACAGTTCGGGTTGTCGCGAGGGGCGCTCGCCGTGGGGCAGGGCTAGCTGAAGTGGTTCTCCAATATCCACATGAGCAGGCTTGAGACGGTCAATAGCCACCCGCCCGCCTGCCCCCCATATCCACCACAAAGTTCTTAGGCCCTCCCACTAGGACACGGAAGGGCCCATCGTGAGGGGGCCGCGAGCGGGTCCGATGGCCATCGTGGACGGACAAAACATACTTGGCCGACGGTAAATCCTTGGGCACGTAGGACCGGGGAGGCCATGGTGGGACGTTGGAATGGGAACGAAAGCATCAGCAATGTCCCGGGACACAGCACGATGGGAGGCAACCGACCATGGGGCCGAGGCATCCGGAAGAAACTCCCTGGGACGCCGCAGAGGCTGGCCGTGAGACCAGCTTCGGCCGATGAAGCTTGAAGATCTTCCTTGGGGCGGAGCGAAGGCCGAGCATAACCCACGGAGGCGGTCAGCCCAGTCGTTGCCCTTAAGGCTGGCCCGAGCGCAGCCTTCATGTCACGATGAAAGCGCCGCAAAGTCCGCTGCTCTGTGGGTTATAGGCTGTGGTACGGTGGACTTTTACCCCAGGACCTCGGCGACCGCGAGTCCAAAGCTCAGATGTGAACTGCGGTCCCCGGTCTGAGGAGAGGTCAGACGGCGTGCCGAAACGGGCCACCCAAGCCATAACGAATGCCCGGGCCACCTCTGCCGATGTAGTGGAGGACAGCGGAACCACCTCTGGCCACCTGGTGGTCCTGTCCACCATGGTGAGGAGGTAGGTGTAACCACGGGAAGGGGGCAATGGGCCCACCAGGTCCACATTCACATGATCAAAACGTCGCTCTGGCACTTTGAAGGGCGCCAAAGGGGCCTTGGTATGTCGAGTCACCTTTGCGCGCTGGCACGCCACACAGGTAGCAGCCCACCCCTTGACGTCCCTCCGCAGACCCGGCCAGACGAACTTGGCCCCCACCAGCTTGATAGAGGCCTTCACCCCTGGGTGTGAGAGGCCGTGGATAGCATCGAAAACCTTACGCCGCCAGCCAGCAGGTACCATGGGCGCGGTCTGCCGGTGGAGACGTCGCAGAGGAGTGTAGCCTTGGCTGTGTCGAACACCACATCTTCCATGACCAGCGCCGTGGGGCTGTCCTGTAGGCTTGCACCTCCGAGTCTACCGTCTGATCCACCGCCATGGCTGCATAGTCGAGGCCCAAGTGTACGGAACCAGTGACCGCCCGGGAAAGGCAGTCAGCAACGAAATTGTCCTTGCCAGCCACATGCTGAATGTCAGTTGTATACTCCGAGATGGCGGAGAGCTGACGCTGCTGTCTACCAGACCATGGCTCTGAAGACTTGGCCATGGCAAACGTCAGCGGCTTGTGGTCCACAAAAGCCGTAAAACGCCGGCCCTCCAACAGGAACCGAAAATGCCGGGTGGCGAGGAAAAGACCCAGGAGCTCCCTGTCGAAGGCACTGTATTTTCTCTCAGTGTCCCGGAGTTTCCTGCTGAAAAAGGCCAGCGGCTGCCAGGCCCCGCCCACCCACTGCTCACACACCGCCCCCACAGCGTAATCAGAGGCGTCTGTAGTAAGAGCAACTGGTGCGATCGGAGACGGGTGCGCCAGCAGAGCGGCGTTGGCCAGTGCAGTTTTGGCAGCTGCAAAAGCACCGGTCATCTCTGGAGACCAATCCAGCACGTCCGCCAGCCTCCTACCCCGTAAGGCATTGTACAATGGTCGCATGAGTTGGGCCGCATGGGGGAGAAAACGGTTGTAGAAGTTCACCATGCCCAGGAACTCCTGTAGGGACTTCACACTGCGTGGGCGTGGGAAACTGGCGACAGCGCCCACCTTGGCCGGAGGGCACCGGCCCCCGCGGGTAACGTGGTGGCCGAGGAAAGTGATGGATGACTGGCCAAATTGGCACTTGGCCGGGTTGATGATGAGACCATGCTCACTGAGCCGGCCAAACAACTGCCGGAGGTGCGTCAGGTGATCGTCTGCAGACGCACTGGCCACGCAGGATGTCGTCCAAGTACACAAACAGGAACGGCATGTCCCTCAGCACAGAGTCCATGAGGCTGAAACGTCTGCGCTGGCGCTTTGAGGCCGGAAGGGCATCCGTAGGGAATTCAAACAGGCCGAAGGGTGTGATGACTGCTGTCTTGGGGACATCCTGCGGGTGGACGGGCACCTGATGGTAACCGCGCACCAGGTCCACCTTCGAGAATATGGTGGCGCCGGCTAGGTGGGCAGAGAAGTCCTGTATGTGCGGCACAGGGTACCGGTCAGGGGTGGTGGCATTGTTTAAACGACGGAAATCACCACAGGGACGCCAACCTCCATCTGCTTTGGTTACCAGGTGCAGGGGGGAAGCCCACGGGCTGTTGGATCGGCGCACAATGCCGAGGTGTTCCATGGTGGCGAACTCCTCCCTGGCAACCGCAAGCTTGGCCGAGTCTAGGCGCCGAGCCCGTGCATATACTGGGGGGCCCACCGTGGTGATGTAGTGCTCCACGCCATGCTTAGCCACTTCCGACGAAAACGTGGGCGTGGTGATGTCAGGGAACTCAGCCAGTAGGCGTTGATATCGGTCCCCGGTGGCAAGCGTGTTCGACAGACATAGCGCCCCCATCCCCCCCAGCGTGCAGGGGTACGAAGCAAAAGAGCGGGCATCGATCAGGCGTCGGTTTGCAACATCCACCAGCAGACTGTAAGCGCAGAGAAAATCCGCCCCCAGGAGCGACGTAGACACGGCGGCCGTGACGAAGTCCCAGCCGAAACGCCGGCCGCCGAAACACATTTCAACATACCTTGTGCCATAGGTACGAATGGGTGTGCCATTGGCGGCATCCATCGGGGGGCCCTGCCTGCCGGCCATGGTGTCCACCGGAGTCGCTGGCAGGATGCTGCGCTGAGCTCCAGAATCAACCAGCATCCGTCGGCCAGACGAGGTGTCTGTGATGAACAACAGCTTACAGTCACGGCCGGCGCCCATAGCTGCTAATGAGCGCCGGCCCTGGCTTTTCCCTGGGCTCCAAAACTGCAAGGCTGGCGACACTGCTTGGCCTTGGCCCCGAACCTGGAATGGTAATAGCACCACCCGTCCTCGCGTTGTCGGCGGGCCGTCACAGCCGCTGCAGTGTCCGGATCGTCCTCTGTAGGTGGAAGCGGAGCAGACGTGCGCTGGGAGGGGAGCAGTGCATGGACAAACTGTTGCCGGTTGGCGAGGAAAATCCTATCTGCCTCCACAGCCAGCGCCCGGTAGTTTCCGGAGGAAGGGAGGGGGGAGCTGGCCAGTGCGGTGCGCACGGGGGCTGGGAGCTGCCGCAGAAATATGTGGGCTTAAGAGGAACGAGGGATCTGCTGTCCCCAGCACCGCAAGCATCTTCTCCATTAACTCAGACGGTTTGCCGTCGCCAAGGCCGCTCAGGGACAACAGGCGATCTGCCTTTTCCAACTCCGACAGTTCAAAGAGGCCCAACAGGAAAGTTTTGAGTGCGTTGTACTTGCCGTCAGCCGGAGGAGCTTCTAACAACGCCATAGCCCTGGCTGTCGTCGAGGCATCTAAAGCCGCTACCACGTGGAAATACTTCGTAACGCCCTGTGTTATTCCTCTCAGCTGGAACTGGGCCTCGATGTGTTGAAACCATGGTCGTGGGTTGTGCTGCCAGAAATCCGGTAACTTGATAGTGGCAGCGTAGATGGCGCCGACATTAGCCGCGCCGCTAGCAGGCTCCGGTGCCGCAGCAGCAGCGTTTCCCCCACCGTCGTTGTGTGACATAATTCCCTCGTATTCGACTCACGTCAGGGTCTCCAATGTGGAGTGCAATTAATGATGAGACAAGAAACGGAGATGCGTCGAGTCAGCTTTACTCTCCACTGCTATATCACACTGAACAACAACATATGAGACCGGAACTACAACCCCTCGTCAACCCGGAACCCCTCTAACCTTTTTTCCTTAAAGGTACAGTCCTTTGGTGAATGTCTCTTTTAGTCTAACTTGTGGGTCACCACACTGGTACCTAACATCAGCCAGGTTACTGCTGGCTTGCACGTGGAGGTCTGTATGACCCTCCTGCTGGATGATGTTACAAGCAGCATAATGTTCACCACGGTGTCTCCGGACTCTTTTGCATCTGACACATGTGCTCAGTGTGAACCTGCTTTTATGTGTTCACACCAAGAGAATGGAGCACTCTCATGGAGTCTGTTTCTGACAGTTTGGTCAGAAACATGCACACCAGTAGCCTGTTGGAGCTCATTTTGTAAGGCTCTGGCAGTGTTCCTCTTGTTTCTCCTCGTACAAAGGAGCAGTTGACGGTTCTGCTGCTGGGTTGATGCCCTTCTACAGTCCTGTCAAGCTCTCCTAGTGTAACGGCCATCTTCTGGTATCTCGTCTATGCTCCTGAGACTGTGCTGGGAGGCACAGCAAACCTTGTGACGGCCCATATGGATGTGCCATCCTGGATTACCTGGACTACCTGTGCAACCTGAATGGGCTGCAGGTACTTGTCACAGTAGTGACAAGAACGCTAAACACAAAAGAAGGAAATAGCAATTGTCTGTGGCCACCACCTCCAAAACCATTCCCTTTTGGGGTAGTCTTACTGATGCCTCTCTAGTTCACCTGCTGTCACTTTCATTTGCACCAAAACAGGTGACACTGATTCACAATGGCTTATGCTTCTTAACTGGTCAGACTGATATCCCTGAAGTTTAATTGACATGTGTTCTACTGTGATGATTATTTTTTTGAGCAGTATAAATTTAACTGACAGATTAAAAAATTATTCTGCTTACACAAAGGGACTTTCCAGTAGTGGATGTGGATGTTTTGTCTTGTCTGAGATAAAAACTTGAGTGATGACACCAGAGTTTTCATGGCTTGACCTTAGAGACAAACAGTTTTGACAGGAAATCTGCATTACAGCTGGGGGCATGGAAGTACACATTGCAAGAAGGAATGTTCCACTGAAAAGACTCTGTCAAGTTGCATTGTGGGAAATGCAGGATTCTGCTTGGAGCTTGGACTAAAAGTCAAGATGATAAATACCGCTTGGAGAAACCTAAGGCCAACGACCATAACAACTGTCATCACAACAGCCAGGAGCACTAATTAGCCAAGCAGTATCGATCATCTTGACAACAACCTCACAGAAGTTAAAATGATGGGACTCTCGGCCTGTCAGTCAGAACTAAAGAAGCCTCTCGGGCGAGAGGCAAACAGTCCTCAAATATCTTCAACTAGGCCAGTTGTCCTTGATTTTAACCTTCCTTGGATATTGTGATTTTGTGTTTTAGTTGGCTCAAGTAAGATAACATTGCCAGTCTCAGTCATTGTAACTTACGTGACCCACTTTATATACAATAATGCAACATAACGGTACAGGACTACAATACAGTGGAAGACCCATTCAGTACAGTAACATTACTTACAAAAGTCTAACTTTTATACTAATGTGCATGGATTAGTCCCAGCTGACAAAAATATTACTGTTACATTGCAGTGGGAGTTTGCCTGAGTGTCTAGCACTTTGTGTGATGCCGTCTTTGGTGTCGGCCTCTGATTTGACCTCTGACACGGTTGGAAAGTAATGGTTGTAATCTGAAACCTCATCGCTAAATGCCACTGAAAACTATACATGGCCTTTTCAATTGTTTATTCTGTGACCTAAACCAGTTGCAAAATGTGTCTCACATGTGGTTACTTATTTTCAGTAGAATCTAAGAATTCAGAGTTTTTTTTACACTTACAATGCATCAGAATGGATTTATGAACACACATGAACAGTACGGAGCCAGTGGAAACTCTGACTTATGTTACTTCACGGAATGATGCAGAAAAAATTATCCACTGCACGTGACTTTATAGTTAAGCCATTAGTGTTCAGATCCACAGTACTGTCATTGTTTGTTATAGCCAACATATAATTTTGTTTGTGTTGTTGGTTACAGGAGTGGGAAAGCAATTTTTCACACTTTTCCTTCAAGATCAGTTAGCTGGTGGCCAGCAACACTCCCCTTCCCCTCCTCCAGTAGTTTCTGGTAGTCATGAGCCACGTAGATGGGATTCCCTAAGCTTTCATGGTCCAGATTTCCAGTCTGTCGTTTCCCCTCTGTCCAGCCAGTGGAAATGGTCTGAGACTTGGATCAGTGTTTCTGCATCACTGCAGGGAGACAAAAACTTCACTGGTAAAAATCTGAACAATATGATATTTTATAGGAAGCTAACTAATTGAATCATTGATTATGTCACAAGAAATTGTGAGAAATTCCATGTAAGTTGTATACACTGGAAGAAAGGAATTGATTTTTCATGTGCAGCATAAATTTCATTTTGAGAGAAAGAAAATTTAATTAAGGCCATGCCTGACCCAACCTCATCATCTGAACAGACTGCAGCAAGTCCACCAGTATATTTATGTGGTCAAGTATAGTTCAAACCCTAATGTGCACTTGCCTTTAACTCAGATTTACTGTAAGCTGATGTGAGCACAGAGAAACTTTCCATCTTCGACAGATGAATTTGAAAACAGCATTCTAATATCAAACAGTAAAGGTCAAACATTCAAGTGAAGTAACAGTTAGTAAAATATATCATTTGACTGGAGGGGGACTTTAATTAAACTTCAATCAAACTTTAATGAAAGCTCTGTGGGAAATTTAACATTATTATTGTCAATGTTAAAGTTCAAGGGGTTCATAAGTAACCCCTGATTTAACCTTTTTTCTTTTTTTATGTTTTACTCAAGTAAATGTAGGCTACCATAACAGGTAAAAGTCATGCATTTAAACTACTTAAGTAAAAGAAGAAGTAAGAAGTAAAAGCACTCGTTAGTACTAGATACTTTATATACAAGTTTAGATACTTTATATACAAGTGCAAAACTTGAGTAAATGTACTTAGTTACTTTCCACTACTGGCTGTGGGGTGCATACTGAATTGCATCAACATAACACCAGGTCCTTCCATTTTATTCATACATCTTTACTCAGAATTTATCAGATATTCAAATGTCAAGTTTTTCAGACCCTGAGATGAGATTTGATTGTTTCAGTCATAGCCTTGAGATGCAACAATTTAGCAGCACCACACCTAAGTGCAGTTGATGAATTCCTCTATCTGTGCTGGCATGCTGAACACATCTCCTTTTTCCACACTTGAGAATTTAGCCAAGAGTGCTGTAAGTCATGATGTGTCGAGGCAAGTGGTGACATTGTTACTGTACAGCAAGATCTGTATCGGCTTGTTTCCTTCGCTGTGGGTTATGTTACATGAGTAAATAAATACATTTTACTTTTTTTGACTAGTGTTATGTCCATCAAAATAAAGAACCCCATCAGAGAGCTTATCTTTGTTTTGACATGAGGTTATTTTTCTGATATTGTTTTGGTCTATTTATCTCTATAAAAAACTCCACTGCTGCATCAGGTTTTTAAGGTAGCATTCCAGTTTATTAAACATTCACTCACTTCACACATAAATCTTGTCAGTCGTGATGATAATTACAGTATCTAATCTCTCTTAGGGATGACTGAACTGAGTAATTCAACCCAATTTTACTGTATTTGGCATCTTTTAATTTCATACCATTGATTACAAAATTATCTTTACATCTAAAAAACAGTTAACTACAGATTTGAAAAATCTGATGCAAGCAAGATACTTGATATGTTCTTTATTTCTCTAGCTCTTAGATCAGTTGTTGGCTGTGTTGATGTTGATGTAGCAGACCCAATATGTTTGGCCTTCCTCCTACACTTTCCTGCCAACGATATTTTACTGTCTTGGGAAACCTCACCAATGATGTTTGCATGTGTCTGTGAATCTTCCATTACTGGCTTTGTCATTAGAATGGCTCATCTACTTGATATTTTTGAAATATGTCAGTGACTTTAGGTTCACATTCTAGATATTAAACATACAGATGATGATGATGAGTAGCTCAGCCATTACTATCAAAAGTGGCTCTTAGCACTTAGCTCCATGGCCTGGAAGCATAGACAGAGTGATGCATTGTATCTAAATATCATGTAGCTACAGTTATCCATCAGCAAAACAACTTGATTTGGTTTTGCCTGAGAGTAATCCACAACCACATAAACACAGTTCAGTTAAGCCATGCACAGCCAAAACTTACCATTGCCTCTCGTAAAGCTGATAACTTTTTAACAGCTGAGTGGTTTATTGAAGACACTGTTTTTATTATGAGCAAGGTTTACCTTCATCTTATACTCAATCACTCCTAATACACAACTGTTGCAGATTAGTTGTACCCCATTCCGTATTTAGCTCACTTGCAACCAGTGGTTAAACTGGGGACAGTGTTTTTCCAAATATTGGAGCCAGTTGTTTCACCCCGAGAATGATAGCTCAAGACTCTGGAGCTCAGAAAAGAACAGGATTTCTTTGCACATTATTTGCACATTAATCATAAGGTAGAGAAATGTTTACTAGGAACTGTGTTGTGTGTTGTTTTCTTTACCCACCATTTAAAAAATGTAATCCTTCTGTAACCTATGAGGATATTGAATGAGAACAATAAGAATGACAACAACATCAACATAGAAACACTCAGCTACACACAGCAGAGATGATGAAAGATGACTGTGCTCCTTGTTGCCTACTCCATAAACTCCATTTAAGGTTTCCACACTTTTTCAAATTCTTCTTCATCCATACATGTATGGAGGTAAACATACATATATATCTCTCCTTGGTAAGGTACCCAACAATTTCAGATATAGTCTGAACAACTGTTTTCCAATATGTTTTTAATTTGGGACAGTCTCATACACAATGACACAAAGTACCCTTTCCTTCTCAGCACTTATTACAAGTGTCTGGGACTTCAGGGGACCAACTATTAAGTTGACCGGGGTAGTGTAAGTTCTCATTAAACATTTGTAGTAGCTTAATTGTGATTGTTTTGGGGGATTTAAAGCATCTCCTTTCGCAATCAGTCCTTTGTATGTCCTCTTGAATATCCAGTATCCATGATTTTAGCTTGTCAATGTTGGATTCCATATGTCAAAAAAGCTGTATAACATAAAGAAATCTAAAGATAAAGAAACATAAAGAAATTTCTTTCCTTAAAAGTGTCCCCAAAAGTGTCCCCAAAGATTTTCAAGATGCGAGAGATATTGTATGACTATGTTTTGATGATGTAAAGTGTTTCAGTTGCAAATATAATATAAATAGGAATACAGAATGTCTGACACAGCTGAATGTTTTTACACTGTTTCAGTGTCCTCCAACTTAATGACTAGACACTCTGAGCTCAGGAGACTTATTGATGTGTTTTAACACCCATCTGTCATTTCTCACCATAGTGTTATATATATGTATATATAATGATTAATTAAGATCATTTCCCATTGTACCTTTTTAAAATGAAGGTACAAGAGTCAAAGATGTATATCTGAGGGAACACATAAGAGCTAAAACCTGACTACTGCAGTACACGACACTATGTCACTTTTAGCATTTTTTCTATGGTACTAAGACATGACATGACATGGGTTTCTCCAGATAGTTTGTAGTTGCTAATTATATAAGCAAAAAAAAGTTTAAAAAACAACTATAGGAATGTTCTTTTAACCATGATTAATTTGAACAGTTGTGAACAAGCTGCTAGGTAACACTTTTCTTGAAACTAGAACACATTTTTGGTGGCTGAAAGAGAGACTCATTGTAAGCAGTATTGCGCTGTGGGGACAATAACTTACCATGTTATAAGCCCGAGCAGACGGTTGAGGGATGTGTGCAATGCATTTATGTCTCAAACAATGTGGGCCAGAGGACACAGCTGCCCCGTTTTTTGTCATCTTTGTTTTTAGGGCTTCAGAAGGAAAAGTATATACATGAGTTTTGACACAAGTATTAATTGGAATCATGTGTCTTCTGTTTTCCCATTCTGTCCTGGTTGCATACCTTTCATCTGTGTCTGTCTATACTTATGGCAGAGTTTGTTCTATCACCCTAATAAATCTGTTTATGAACATGAAACACATGGAATTCCATTGATTACACATTTTATACTTTTGTTGATAGAATATTTGTATTCAGTGACAGCATACATTGTTCTATATTGATTTTAACAGCTGTAGATGTAATCGCTTGCTGTGTTTATTAATTACCTGTTAAAGTGACATTATTTCCTTGTTATGGTGATAGCTTATATAATGCACTTTAATCACAAGTGACCACTCCAGCTGATGCAAAGACAAAAATAATGTAGGAATGTATTTTCTCAACAACACAAATTGACAGCAATCAATATCAATCAAATAAGGTATTTGTGTCACAAATAACACAAATACCTTATGAACATTGACATTAAAGCTGCTTTATTTGTGGGGTTTTTGCACCAGAAAGTCCCATTTATGTTGCCGTACTTGAACTAATAACTGTTTTACCAATGTTGTGTTTTTGCAGAAAGGCTCTTGTTTTTGGCATACAGGCAAGAGGGGCAAGTGAGATGATACCTGAGAAAACAGCTCCTTAGACCAATAGCATGTTTGACCTCTTCCCTGTCCTTATTTGCAAACATGCAACAAAATAAAAACAATACCTTACCTTACCTTAGCAAACATTGACATGTATCATTAGGTGACGTCATCATCAATTAATTATACACTTTAGGTGATCATTTCCCTATAAACATGGACAATAACATATTCATATTGCATACAACAAGTTATGGAACAAATATGGACAATCTAAAACAAAGTGAAGTGGAGTATAGAATACCACATAACTGTGACTGCCAAACTTGTATTCATAGCAGATATATTTTATTATAGAAATAATAAAATATTTATTATAGAAATAATAAAATATGGCACAAAGAAGAAATACATAAATAAGCACGAAAGAGGTCTGTTACATATTGACTAATCATTAAATGTAATGTGTGATTTGATGTGCCTGGTGATTAAACTGAAGACCAGCAGTCTACAAAAATAAGAGGTGACCCAGAGGGAAACTGGGCAGTTTTATGAAGTGATTTTTAAAAATATAATAATAGTAGTGTAAAAGAGAGCCACAGAACAGCCTATAAAAATCAACAGTACATTCATAACAAGTTTCTCTGCAACTCAATTGAGGAGAAAACTCAAAATAGAAACTCTGTGAAAAGCGTACAGCGTAGTGAATTGAAATTACTGAAATAGCCAAGGATCAATAAAACCAATAAACTATTTTATATTTTATGTTGCTTCTTATTTACTTTTCACCAAGCACCTGCACAGAATTTGAATGTTGGCTAAGTTATCATCCCTAATTTATCACTGTGTTATCATTCCTTTCAGCGAGTAAATGAACACTGAAGTCTGCTTAATCTGTGGAAAGAATGCTGACAGGCCGTTTTAGATTAAATGAAATGTAGCTTCTTTGTGTGTGGCAACTGTTGATGAAGAAAAACAACATAACAATAACAATAACACATAAAGCAGTCATAGTATTCTAACTTTTACTTTTCACTGCAGCTAGAATTATGATTAGAGGCTGTTTATGCTTTCTTTAACACTGGTAAAAACAAAACTGCATTATTATTTTGATGTCATATTGACAAACGATTGCTTTGACCAAACCACATCTATTGTTCTATAGATCTGAAAGAAATCCACTATCCAAAAAGATTAAGGCCACATATGTTGCTCATATGCGAACCAACATGAAAGACAGAAGACCTGTAAAACCTGTCTGTTTCAGTTACAGACATTAGTTGTTGTGGGACTCACTATGGATGAAACATATTAAACTGAAATCTTCTTTATGGAGCTCCAGCTGGAAAAAAGTCAACAATATCACTATATACTTGCAGTATACTCAGATGCAGTCATGTCAGTGCTTGACAAGAACTACAAGAAAGGAGCAGAGTGGAGAGTATGACACACATATGATACACTGGGATGTGTAATAATCCATATAACGTGTATACACAAGAGTTATATAACTAAAAAGTATTTAAAATGTTAGTACATTGTAGTGTATTATGAATTTATTCAAAGACGAATCATCAACAAAATCAATTTTAATTATTTTAACTAACTCTGTGATAGCATGCACATTAGTAAATAGTTAAAAGTTAAGGACAAGAGCTTGATTCGGTGCTTTGTATGTGGTGGAAAACAAAAATATCATTTGGCATGACATAGTTAAACAGGATATGGAGTAAGGAAAAGTTCATGGGGGTATTACCTCCACATATTTAAAGAACATGCCCATTCTGGTCTGGTCTGGTGATGAGACTGATGATTATCACAGCCTTTCTACTGGACAAATTACTGGCAGCAGTCAGAATAATAAAATGAGGACATGAAAGATTCTGAAAAAGTGACTTCTTTTTTAATTATGCATGTTGTTTTGCACTGCTGACTTTAAATGCCTGTAGTCTTTTTTGTTTAATGCCAATATGATGAAAAGAATGCAATTTAATGGTCATTAGTGGCACATTTATGTCAAACTGTACGTCTAATCATTTCCATACTCCTACAAAATGCTTAAATTATGAGTGTAATAAAACGTTTTGATGATCTTGAACCCACAGCAGTATAAACACCACTCCCTCTCTAGTTACAGACTCTCAGATTTTTCCATATGAGATTGGATCTGGCGCCCTCTGCAGATTATAGTCCTTGTCCATCAGAACTCCTCTCCAACACTTCTGTATACAACATATTGATACCAGTATTGATAGACATTTTAAACAAAACTACAAGCTGATGTACAGAATTGACATCGCTGTGGCACACAAACACTTAAAAATATCTAAATGCAACATCACCCTATTTTGAGGGGGATGTTAGTCAGCTAATTTACCCAACTGTAGTGTTTTAGGAATGCCCTGTGTTACTACTTTAACCAATCATGGAAACCAATATGTTTACAACTCCATGGAAAAGTAAATGGTCAATTTATCATACTTTTTTATGTGCTGCAGTAGCATAGCCTAGAGTCCTGTTTGATTTGATCATTTTAGTTTTTCCCAGCTAGTTTGTAGGTGAACTTCTCAGTGTACATGTAACGTAGATTAAAAGCAGTATAATAATGTGTGTATCTCTGTCCTACATGACCTGCCATGTTTTCCAAATATGTAACACATCTTCTTTTTGGCTTTACTACAGTGAATTGTATTGAGTTTGATAGATAGAACCACTTTTGCATAGTTTGTCAGAAGAGGTCAGCATTTGTAAGGAATTTGAAAGCACAGTAAAAAGCACAAGGAGTGTTAATGTCTCACTCATCCAAAAAATTCTATTATTATCAATTATGTGGAAACATATCATATGGAAATATCATCAAACAACCATATTGTGGTATCAAAGTCTTGAGCAAAGTGGCCATTTCCTGTTTCTTTGACCAATTGTGTTTCTGAGCTTAGCTTATGATTCAGAGCCCTAAGCAGATTTCTCTGCTCTACTCCTGATATTGCAAGCCAGTAAACATGTAAAGGTCACATGTTGCATTGAAGTGGTCATCTCTAGATCAAACTTTTCAGTCTAGTGTTGGTTAGAAGAAATTATGTGGGAATACAACTTTATCAGCAGCTGGGCTCTCTTTTGAGATGAGATCAGTGCAAACACAGCTCGGTTGGTATAGTATAGCCTTTAACAGCAGTATTCAGTTTCATTTTAACAAAATGTTGTTTTAGGAATGTCTTTTGTCTGATAATGTAATGTATCAATTTCTTTTTTGTTTTGTTTTTTATTGTGGATTTTACATCAGCAAATGTACTAAATATTAATGTACAATGTGTAAGAATTCCACTTTGTAACTCAAGAGGCGATAGTCGGATAGACTATGTATTCTGTCACAGTGTTCAGTGGGAGGCTGCCCACTCACCTGTCCCCAGTTCTGGTTCCCATTCTGGGTGAAAAGCAGCTGAAGAAAAGCAACTGTGGTAGCCAGACCCAAGGTGCATTTGACTTCATGTAACGCTTTGCAGCGCTGACTTAATGTGATGCATGAAAAAAACGGGGTAGCTGAACTAGCATGGCACAGAACTCAGAACAGTAAGCTCATGCATTCTAAGGGAGGTAGAATGTGTCCAACTCGAGCATATAAGCAAAATGTCACCTTCACAAACCTTTTTTAAATTCATTTTTATAAATGAAATGCAACAGAACATACAAACTATTCAGCACTCTTCAACCCCCAAAGCTTCAAATAATGAGGTAAACATATTTAAAAGAAATCTCTGTGAGCCAAACTTATCATTTCCCCTGTTCTGAATGCTCTGGTTTTGACAGTTTTTTCTACACAGGTTTTCCATATAAGGTCGTTTGCCCTCAGCCTGGCAATGCTATGCTCACTCTCTCCATACTGCTCAGCCAAAGGCCTGGGGCGAGTTCAGTCACAAAATGTTTTGCACTGGTTTGGAACATTTTCGGACTGAACGACATGTTTCCTTGCAACGCTGCGCAATGCTCTGCAATGGGCTTTGTTGCAGAAAGGTGTTACCCAATCAGCTACGATAAGTTTGTAAACACAACGCTGTTGAAAGGCAGAAAATTCAGTGCGCTTGCATACACAGCAGGGTGTTCAGGGAACCACCGTTTCTGTTAAAAAAACCCATTTTGCTACATTTTGTCTGCGCTGAACTCTGGCCTGGTACATGCTTGAGGGTCTTGGCCAATCAGAAGACAGTGGTCTTTTCGGTGGGGCCCTTAAAGAGACAGGGGCATATAATGCTTGTTTCAGACAGAGACTGAAATGAGGCCCTGCATGAAGGGCCAGTGTAAGATCGATTTTTAAAAATTACTTTCAATCATGCAAAGCTACCATAAAAGAGTCACAGAACTACAATATAGGGCTGGAAATGCAGTATAATAGACTCCTAAGTCCAGCTTGCATCATGTCAAGTCAGCACTACGAAGTGCCACATGAAGTCAAACACACCTTATATCTGAACTTGCAGAGCCACTATTTAAATGTAAAGAAATTAATTTTGCTTTTTTATTGATAAAAGTAAATAATTTAAATAAGTAAAATAATGAAAATAAATTATTTATTTTAAAAAGATGAAACAATCGATACCAACAAATAAGATAAACTGCATTTGTGTAAATAATATTTTGCCAACAGAATCAACGATAATTCAACCTCTGTTTATAGAAATTCCAAAAGTAATGTTACATTGCCAAGTTAATATTTATGCTCTTCACGTGTGCTGGCCATTGAGCTGCGTTCAAGAACGCTGACAGCCGTTTGCAACTGCGTTTATAAACGCCAGCTGCTGATATAAAACTAAATTAACAGACGTTTAAAATATCGAACAAGGACCAGAATAATGATCTCATCGGCTTTCCATGAGTCTCCCGATTTATTACGTGTGTTTATTAAAATTCATTACATAGGGGTTTATATTGTATTTATATTATATTTGCTTATTTTGATGCTTATTGATATGTCTAAACACCATTCATTTATAAGCAATATTAACTCGATATTATTCCCGCAGAAAAATAGCATTGTAGTCTCTGTGATCACTTGAAAACAATTAATCATAGTTTGTTCTTTTCTAACGCTTCCATTTAGTCACTGTAGCCTAGTATACACCAGGAAATGTTAGGACGCTATTTCTGCATTGAAGTTAACTTGGAATTTAGTGCTGTTCCTCACTGTGCCCACTAACGTTCGTGATTATAACTTTTTTTCTACAGTCAATTAATTATAAATGTAACTGTTCTCTGCCTAGCGTGGACTAATGATCATAGAGTGGTGGTTTACTGCCCTCCACTGGTCACAGGGACGAACTGCAGCAATTTAAATCACTACCGTCGATGCAGCTCTAGTAGCATACTCAACTTCCGGTTAATGCTTTCAAAATAATGTTAAAGCTCGGAACACATGTAAGACATTGTGGTGGGCGTGGGCACGATGTTTGAGGCGACACATCCTGTCACTATACTTTTGCTTTGGTAGGTCAATACTGTGGACAGTTGTTTGCGTAACATCACTAACTTAAACTACGTTGGTTTGTCGGAAAAAAAGTCCAGCAGCCACTGCCAAAAGACAACAAGTTTACTCAGGCAGACGGTTGCCGGTTGACGTTATTGCTACTCGACAACTACAGGGATCTGACACGAACGCGTAACGTTAGCTACTACATAGCTAACTGGCTAATTCAGCTGTTTGTCTGAGTTTTTCGCTCACTGAGGTAAGTTAAGCGTACATACCGTTAGCTAACGAAGAAGCTAATGCTAACATAACAACAGCTAGCACATAATGTTAACAGACTTGTCAGTGTTATATTTATGTTGTTGTTGG
The DNA here is from genome assembly GCA_024633595.2 of Lepomis macrochirus. Lineage (NCBI taxonomy): Eukaryota > Metazoa > Chordata > Actinopteri > Centrarchiformes > Centrarchidae > Lepomis > Lepomis macrochirus. The sequence goes on from JALXJV020000009.1 coordinate 9,455,408, forward strand.
TACAGAGACATCATGGCGTAACAGGTGAACTCGTGTGAAAACAGACGTTAACTGTTGTTGGCGACTTTATCATTAACATAAGCCTGTTTTAGCCTACTTTAGCGACCTCTTTTTCACCAGATAATTAAATAAACGCACATAACTAAGTTAGAGGGAATCGGTTAACGTTTAGTCAGACAGACTGGTCATATCACTCACTTTGTTTTTGAGTGATGGGAAATCACTTATGATTGTGGCCAAGGTGAGCTAAACACTGGGGCAAAGTTAAGTAAGTTAATCTGTAAAGTTTAAGTAGAATCAACGTCTAGCTAAGGTGGCAGTCTGTCCTGCTATACGTGTTTTTGCTTTGTCGTTAGTACTGTAACTTATATATACATACATGTGATAACTTATATACGCGTTATGTGTCAATGTCAGACATGTTTGGATGGATACAGCAAATTATAAAATAAAGCGAATTGTCTTGTTTCAGAGGTAATGGAGAAAGCTAAACAAGATGCATTTGACAATGCCAGACTTCAAGTGATCAAAGATGGCTATGAGAGGGCCTTTGAATGCATCAATAAAGGACTCACTTTAGATGAAGCTGGAGACAAGGCACAGGCCCTGGAGCTCTACAAGCGAGGGCGACAGCACCTTCTCAGGGCCATCAGTGTGCCCTCACAGGGGGAGGAGTGTGTTGGCAGCTCCTGGGAATTAGCCAGACAGATGCAGCAGAAGATGCAGGAGACGCTGAACAACATCACAACTCGTCTGGCCATACTAGAGACCAGCTCTGACCTTGGATCTGAACCTACACTGAACGCTAGCAGTGTGTCTGGCCCTGGTGCTACAGACATGTCTGCAGAAGGTCTTTACCCAAAACTTCCCATCAACAAGAAGCCAGAGAGGCCGGCTCCCCCAAATATACTGTCGGCTAATGGCCAGACAACAGGAGCTGTAGGAGGCATGCCTGCTTGCAGGACTGAGGGTCTACCTCTCTCACCTACCAGACAGCTTGCAGTTTTAGTTGAACAGCCTCCAGCTTACTCTCCTCAGGCGGCTGACGGCCACTTGTCTATCTCATATGGGACAGATGCAGGGGAAATGTCATTGGTTGGGGATGAGTTCTACAGTCGTACATCTAATTCAACGCCATCTGCCCAGAGTATGGGCGAAGATGGAGAGGAGCTGTTGTATATCCCTCACGGTGTACAGATATTCTTTGTCACACCTGAAGGGCAAGTGAGTGCTCCATCATACCCGGGCTACCTGCGGCTGGTGAAGTTTAGTAGTGATCACTCTGATAGAATGCCCAACCGACCACCAGCATTTCTGCAGGTAAGAGAAAATAAATATTATCCCACAGGTTTTTCAGCACTCTACAGCACTTTCTGGTGCAAACCTTGAAAGGACTAGACGAGCTACACTCTTGCCCATCTGATGCAATAACTGCAAGTGAAATGTTTTCACTGCAGTGTCACCAGTTCTCTTCAGTCTTGCTTCTGCCCTTTAACCTGATTTTGTAAGACGTTTGCTCATCTCATCAAGACCTCTTTGATTGTGAGTCATCATTAGGAGAAGATAGGCTTGTTAATGATCTCTATCTCTCGCACTATGGCCGTGATCTTGCGAGTGTTATTTACTCAGTGCCATAATCCCAATGGGTTTATACATGTGATGTCATCTCCCTGTCAGTCTCACATCAAGATTGTTACTTGTTTAAAATTGGACAAAAATGGTACTTCAGTCAAGACAGACATGAACTTCCTCCACATATAGAAAACACGGATGATCTTTTGACTATCTAATTGAAAAATATGTGTTATTTTAATCTACATTATTGTCAGGCTGCCATGTTTACAAAGAGGTCAAGCATAAAATAGTTTTGCACACCTCACGTGTTTCACAAGAGCTGCTAAAGTACATCTTTTTTACATTGTAGTGCTTAAAATACACAGTGAAGTACCAGGAAATAGTTGCACCTGTGCAGTCTGATGCAATCCAATACACTGGAGTGACTCTGCTGTTGCAGTTACAGTTGGCAGTGATGCAGCAAAGACAACTTTTACAAGATGAAAATTCAGCAAAACTTTTTCCGTTTAAAATTCTTCATGAAGGAAAAACCCTGCTACTGTCTGGCAGCTAAGTTTGTGTGAGAATATGTTACACAACAGGGAGTTGGGTCCTTTATTTGTCAGATTATTAACATAGCAACTACACAGTTAGGGATATTCTGCATTGTGCATCTGTGTAACCATGAAAAATTGTATTTATAGTCTTTTTTTTCATAGCACATACATTTTTAAATTACTCAATTAGTCTGCGATGCTCACCAGATATTTTTGTTTTTGTGCCTTGTTGTAAGTTAGTCAGTGAAATGCACAGAAACAAATCGCATTTAGGTACATTGTTACTTAAGCTAGAGTACAGATCATGAGCCCTTTGAACCTTTAGATGGGTTTGTAAATGTGGAGGTCACATGTAGCACTACAACAAGTGATAAGATAAAACGGCCAATAGACCGACACTAGTGGATCATGGGACTGACATTTGACTTTTCATTGGGGAATTTCCCAGGTGCTTTTGCAAGTGGGTGACATCAATGATTCACATGAGTGCAAGTAATTAGCTAAATCCCGCTTACACGGTTATGCCCTATAATCCTGTTAGACATGCAGCAGTCAGAGGGAGACGTGTCCTCTGGATTTTCTTCTCTCAGACAGTTCACTGTGTTAGTAATCAGAATCACCATTATACATGTGAGGCTCATCATTTTGAGGTTTATATTTGTTAACATTCTATCTTTTGCAAAGCTGTCTTCCACTCTTACATTTGACTTCCATGTATTCGATCTGTATATATCTGTATACATTGTTATAAATAAATAAATAAATTGCAAATTATGGGCTGATCAACATCATCTGTTTGTTCTCAGATTTCCCAGCTGTTGCTTCTTTAGTCCTCCCAACTTTCTTTTGCTTCCTGGCAGGTGTGTGACTGGCTATACCCTCTCATGGCCATGGACTCTCCAGTGCTGCTGTGTAACACTGGTGTGTTTATGTTTCCGGACATGATGGCGCCAGCTCCAGGCTATTATGTTGGGGTGGTGTTGTCCTCTGAGCTGCCTGCTGCAGACAGAGCACTGTTTCAGGACCTGCTGTCCCAGATGACAGATCTCAGGATTCAGGTCAGTGTTGTCATGTAGACAGATTTGCGACAACGCAACACTTGTTTTGACATCCTCTGGGGAAATGGTGCCAAATGCTCAGAGAAACTTGCCTCTGAAATGTATTTACCGTTCTCACATGAAAATATGTTTAGTAAGTATTTGAAGTCACCAAATAATTGTTACGCAATGCCTTTTGGCAAATCCTCTTGTGCCAGTGGGATAGCTATTTTAGGCAAATGAGAGAAGTTAAGAGTGTACTGCCGCTGTTGGTAGTTACAGGCATGTGAAAGTGGTTACATCTTCATTTTAATGCCGTCAATGTAGACTTAGCAAATCAAAGTTTCCCATAACGACTAATACATTTGGGTCACATAAATAGATTTGTCCTCACACAGAAAGATTTGTCTTTTGTCTGACACAAAAGGCACCCTCTACCCCTCCCCTAAGTCAGTCACCACAAAAAAAAACTGTGCAAGCATAGGAAACACGGCTGATATTAAATCAGTTTCTCCCATGAAAATTGTTTGCTTTGGCCTGGCACGGAACACTGGCTCCTGCTTACTTTTGAGCTGGCACACTTCTCCAAGTTACCCCTGCCTCAGCATCGAGGGGATTTGAGACAGGCAGGTGAGAAGAATTAATCAGTTATAATGCTCTTATCTGCAGTAGTTAGAACAACCTCAGAGCTTCGGATGAAAGACAAGTGCCAGTTCAGCCATGATGGAGGGAGAGACACTAGCTCAGATCGATGCCAAACAAGGTCATTTCTGAAGTATGCAGTCAGGCTAGTTATCTTCTCTATCTAGCGGTCCCTGATGGACGTGATTCCCTATGAGCAAGTAGGCAGTTTTGTGTTTGTTTCATTTTTGGGTCAATTAGAAATTTTGAGCTTTTCAGCACAAAGGCAGACTGTTTTCTGACTTGCACATTTTTATATGGTAATCTCTTTGTGGCAAACAAGTAGCGCATTGTAATGAGAAGGACAGAATCATAAGAGGAGCTATTATGTGAATTGGCCGGGGGGGGGGGGTGTTACTTGGAGGCAAGTACTGAATGGAGTTGTTTACAGCTTGCACAAAGAAGCAGAGAAATTTTTCAACAATTTTGACTGACAAGCAGGTCTTATTTTCAGCCCACGTTCTGTGTTCATCATACAGTAGTTAACCAATGTGTCTATATAATCAGGCTCCAGATGAAGCTGCAGACGCCATTAATCTCAGTCAGAAGGTGGCCATTGCTACACCTGAGGAAACTGAACCTGCAGCAGCACAGGAGGATACGCCTCTGCCTGAGTGGAGTGAAAAGGTGGCAAGTGGGATCTTGACAGGTGAGGTCAAACTGCACCTTCCCCCTAAAATATCTTTATGCTTTTAGGTAGGAAAGACTACAGATTGCAGGAATAGCCCTGTGTGATCCTGTTGTTCTCTTAGGTGCATCCTGGCTAAGCTGGGGCCTGGTGAAGGGAGCGGAGTTCACAGGCAAGGCCATTCACAAAGGTGCATCTAAACTCAGAGAACACATCACTCCAGAGGACAAACCCACCCACGTCAGCCCCACAGTCACCAAAGGCCTCCATGTTGCCAAGCAAGCGACAGGGGGAGCTGTCAAAGTCAGCCAGTTTCTAGGTGACTACGTTGTTGTCCCCAGTCAGCATGTTTTACTGACCTTGTGTGGTTATTTGGCAGTGGCTCTCTGACTGAATAGTGCTTGTGTTACTGTAGTGGACGGAGTGTGTACGGTCGCGAGCTGTGTCGGTCGAGAGTTGGCTCCACACGTGAAAAAACACGGAGGCAAGCTGATCCCAGAGTCTATGAGGAAAGATAAGGATGGGCGTTCCAACATAGATGGAGCCATGGTGGTGGCTGCCAGCGGAGTACAAGGTAGAATATATTTACATTACATACATATTCTCTAAGAGGACGTTGTATAAGAATAGTAATGCTTTATTGTCATTAACCTTAGTTCAGCAATATTTAAATACAACTCCCCTAAATGCACAATCAAGTAAAGATGAAAAAAAGGTGAATAAAACATGTAAGATAATTGTCAGAAAGACACACATACTGGTAAAAGCTGGTAATAAAATATACTTCACAGTCAATGTATCAGTATAATATGCACTTGGCCATGATGATGCTGACCATTTTAAAAAAAAAAGTGCCTAACATGCTTTGTATTTTGTGTATTTGCTCAGGATTTGCGACCATGTGGACTGGTTTGGAAGTAGCAGCAAAGAACATTACCACGAGTGTAGCATCAGAAACAGTCACCACTGTAAAACACAAGTAAGTCTTCTCTTCTTTTCAAAATTACTTGTCACTGGCTTTAATGTAAAAAATTGAACATTTTGCTCAACACTGCTTGCTTTTATATTTATATATATATATATATAAAAACCTCTTGCATTACACATGCAAACCGAACGTGCAGTCACTTACTTTGCTTTTCAATTTGTTTGCAGATTTAGGGGTCTACAAAACATCTTTGACCCCCCTAATGAGAAGAAATGTAATTTTCCCTAATTGTACACAGCTGTTTACCTCTTTTAACCACTAATCACAAGCATGACACAAGCCTCTTTTTTTAACAATGATTTGGCTCTTGTACAAAGCACTCTGAAGTCATCTATGCTTTGCTAATTCACTGCCTTCCCCGTGTGGAAATTCACATGGTGGCATTGATCTCACTGATCTACAAATGTTTCCAATGGGAATTTCACAATTATCAACATTTCAGTCTTGCCTGATTTTAAAATCTTCCTGTTTTGTATGAATTGGTGGTCCATGTTCCATTGATGAGCAAAGAGTTGATTTATTGATTTCTGTAGGATGAGGCGTATCATGTTACTGTATATATTGTGAGATATAGTTTTTATTGTTTTCTCCGTTTATTGATTTCTCCGTTAACTGATGCACCTTGATACGTCAGGTATTTAGTTTAAAAAATATTCCAATTTGGCTATTTTCTAATTACATGGTTTCTTAATTCAATTTCAATATACATTGTCCATATTTCCCACCTTTTGGATTTCTGAATCATAGTGGGAAAATGATTAAAATTCACATCTTGGCAGTCAGAAAAGTCTTAATTTAAAATTCTGCACTTGCATGGATGTAATCCTCACATTAAATCTCACATACAGCATGGCATCTTTCCAATTCTTGCACTGCATATTAATTAATTCTTCCCAAATCCTCTGTTTCTCACCTCTCACTCTGACATCTCACCGTATCTGACTTCTGATGAAGGTACGGGGCAGCAGCAGGACAAGCCACAGACCACGCTGTAAATTCTGCCATTAATGTTGGTATCACTGCCTTCAATGTTGACAACCTGGGGATCAAAGCTGTGGTGAAAAGGACTGGCAAGCAAACAGCACAGGCCATTTTGGAAGACTACAAGCTTCAGGAGAAGCCACAGAGTGAGAAGCAAGTGGAGAAATCGGCCAAATAGCGAGCAGTGCCTCATTCCTTCAGCAATGCCTTAAAGCATAATTTGTATTCTTCCATCAAATAAATCTATATTTAATAATATTCATTCATTATGAAATTTGTTATTTACAAGATAACTGTTATTTGCATATCGTCTAGTTTGATACATGTCTTGAGCACTTTAATCTTTATTTAAAATAAGGTAGATGGACCTAAATAAAGAAAAACAGCATAATATATATAACCTAAAGTGTAACATTAATTTAGGGTGTACAGTATATTGATGCACACTATAACATTCAGGTATTATCACTCTGCTCTTAGTACAAAGAAAGCACTGGAATTGTCATTGACTAGACACTGAAATCTATAAATTGTGCAATTTAAATACTTTGAAGGAATTATTAAAAATATCTGTGTTAACTGTTTCAGACCAAAAAGAATCTGCTATACTCTTTCTCTGTGGTATTTCAAATGAAGAGTAATCGCTGTGAATGTGCCTGCAAATGTCAAATGATATGCAAAAATCTAACGGTCTATTGTGTGTATTTTTGTTCGACCTTCATTATGTAGCGTGTTTGCTGTCTCCTGTAAATGAGGGTTACTACAATGGTAATGCCTCAACTGCAAGGCTAAAGGGGTCTAAAACTGTTTGTATGTGTGTCCGCTACAATTTGCAGTGCTGTCTTCTGCAGTCAATTCAGTTTTATCCACATATTTTTAAAATGTTGAAGTTTATAGTATTTAATATAAAAAACTAGATGCTATTAGTTTGATGTATGGACAAAGCATTTAACAAAATGTGATTTTTGAATTGTGATGCTGTTTTTTTGAGTGATCTGGTTTGTCTTTTAAACTCCAGCTTTAAGACCTCTGCAGGTAAATGTAATTTTCAGATGGCTTTCAAGTACTCTAGTTGCACATTGAGATGTATTTACCACCTGAAATACAGAAACTATTTAAATAAACAAGAAATTCATTGTTTTTGAAGATTTGCGATTCATACTTTTTATTTTGTGCTGAAAAGGTAAGCAGAGGATAGATTTGGGCGGTTTGGAAGTGTTTAAATCCAAGATTAATCTGTCTGCTTTATACCTCCATCTAGTGGTTGTAGTTTTTACTACATGTTAAGAGTAATTTCATCATACATACGGTGGTTTATTCTGTGAATTATTTTTGTTAAACTAGGAATATAAATAGGAAATACAAATTTTTAATTCTTAAAATGTTATGTCAAAACATAAAAATATATAGTAAAATAATCTGCCCTTTTCACAACAATGGTGAAAACTACAAGCACTTTTATTGAATCGAAAATGCACTTCACTGCTTCACACAGCCTTCAGACTGTCACTATGAGCTAACCAATTTGTTAGCCATAATGAAGCCCTACCGTATTTAGATGGCAAGTTACTGTATCAAGCAAATCACAAAAAGCAGCTCTCAATAATATGATAGACAAAGCAAACCCTTAAACTTCTTATGGATTCTAGACCAATGAAAGAAAAACACTTAAAACAATAACTCTACATATATTTAGCTAATATCTGGCCAATCAATCAATGCAAATATTCTGTATGTATAAAGCATGTTAGTGACGTAGTCAGCATATAGTTAGTAAGACCCTGTGTAAGATGGAAGAACAATGTTTACAAGATTGGTATCTATCAGCAAATCCATCAAAAAATGATTGACCACGTCCTGTGGAATCAGAATAAAGTTTATTGCTAGGTACATTTTCACAAACAAGGAAAGGGCTACAACTACAAAGGCCACTCTCCTGAAGGAGTGTTAAATATCACAGAGCATCTGACACTGGCTGATTTTCATTCTCATCACAACTTAAAGTTACTCTTTCAAACAAAGATAATAACACAAGTGGTTGGTTTGTAAAATATCAGCTGGGCCAACCTGAGGTGACTCCTCCTGACCTGACATTTTTCTACCGGGGGTATGATAAAGTTTGTTACCGTAGTCTGTCCAGGTGGGATGTAGGCTTGACCAAAATTCACTGAGGTGTGAGAGAACGGGATCCACCAGGCCAGGGGTGACATCCCATAACACGTGGTTTAACGATGGGTGAGGTCCCATCTGTGGTAAAGAAGTCTAGCTGATCACTGCTGATGTGAAAGCATATGAAGTGAGATTCAGAGGTCCGGTTCATATAGTTATTTTCCACAGACTGAAAAAGGGAGAAATTGATCCTGGTAAACTGGCAGCATTTGTCCCTGGGGAACAGCAGATAAGTCCAACAGTATTGGCGGGGCATGCAATGTGGTGAGGCCATGAGCTTAGAGGAAACATTCGATCCATTGTCAGAGGATTGGTTATTGTGACAGATGACTGATTTACTTGTTTGCAGATCTTCTGCTCTGTCCATCATTGGTGACACAAAACACCCCCTCCATACTTAGTTTAAGCATTAAGAATGCAGAGTACCTCAGGCAAACAAAAAGATCTATAAGAGATCTTTTATACATAGTGCAATAAACTTAACTGCACTAATTTTCTGCATAGAAAGTATATTGTACACTGTATATGTGGTATTTACTGTAGTAATGTGATGTGTGGAAATGTGCAGCATTGATATTGTTATAGTGATGTTATGTTCATACAGGCTTGTGATGTTTTTATACATTTGGTGAGACCAAATATGATTTTATTTTTATTCTATTCTACAAACGCATCAAGAGACCAATACAATAAATTATGTAAATGCATAATCACACCCTCAGTTGACTTCTTAGCAGCTGGCTTTGCTCTCTGTGAGGCATTCCTCTTTAGCCTGACTGTTCCCACTTTTGCATTTAAAAAACTAAAAATTAACTTCCTCAGTCTTAATACCTCTATGGCTAGGACAGTTCATACCTTTTCCTCTGTATATTTTTCCATGAATAGCTCACATTCTACTCAACTGCTTTATAAACCTGTGGAAAACAAGACATTAAATCAAGAAAATGAGACCTACTCCTTAATTATTTTTTTTTGTATTTTATTATATGTTTATTTTACCAGGCAAGTTAATTAAGAACAGTTTCCTATTTGCAATAATGGCCTGGCAGGAGACAAAGGCCTCCTGTGGGAAAGGGTACTGGGATTAAATAAAAGCATAAAACAATAGACAGAGGATGCAGGACAACAACACAGTCCCAACAACCAACTTTAAAACAAGGCACAAGAAAAAAAATCTTCAAAAATAAGAGACCTACTTTAGAAACAATGTTTGGAGGCAGAGTCTCTTTCAGGAAGGTCATGTAACTGGCAGTGTCGTTGCTGTGTGTAACTGACAAAGGGCAGAAGGTCACACAAACATCGACAAGATGTTCTGATTTGAAGCCTGGAAAAATATGCAAACTACGTATGAATGTGTGAATATATACAGTAAACACAAGCCACACATTGATACAGTGTCAGTCAACTAACTCTCTCCAAATTAGGATTGTGAGACATATGCTCACACAGGAACACTACACAATGTAGTCCTTCACAGTGCCCATGACTAAACAGAGAAGAATTTCAGCAGATAACCACTGTCAGTTGGTCTGATAGCACAATCTGGAATAGACCAAATCCAACCTCTGTTTCTGTTCCTTGCGAGAATGATGCGAAGACCGGAGCTCATCCTTAGAACGTAAAGGCAAACACAGTCTTGAATCCACACAAAACACTGATGTCTCTTTTATATCCAAAACAGCTGAGGTTTAAACAAGTTAAGATGAAAGGTGTCCCATATCATAAATTTGCCCTAAGTGGCCTATACAATCTGTACAGCATTCAACACCTGTTATCCTTACACTTTTACTACAACTGCTCAGCTGCTGAAGTTTCATACGATTGCAATGATTTGTTCCCAGATCTCTCTAAAAAGAAATCTTTTCCAACATGTTTCATGCCGTTATATCGTCTGAGTTTTAGAGATGCTAAAAAGCCCAGGTTACAAAATTTACTAAAAACTTGCATGAAAAACACTGTAAGCATGTGCCCATAATCTTTTAAGGGGATAGACTTCATCTTTATTCTCTATGAAGCAAAGACACAATGAAAATAGAATTGTGTCCCCAAAATTCTTTAACATAGCCTACTAATAAAGTAAAAGTTCTTAAAATGAGAGAGAAAGTAAGTCAACTTTTCCACAAGTCAGACACTTATCCATTAAGATATTTTAGTCAGCAAACTGTGACTTTTTGAAAATAACCTTCCAAACTCGGAGGCTAAGTAAATTATGTCTTCAGCAGGCCAGCTGGATGCAAGCCCAATAATAGAGTAATTGTTTGCATCAGTTTGAACAAAAATGCTGATAGCTATAAAAGTAGCCTGTATCCTAGAACCAGCTCCTACGTAAATTATTCATGCAGGAAGTAATGGTAGAAAGTCTGCTGTGATAATTTTGATACAAAACCACATGCAAATTACCCATTAGGTGGTCTTCTGTTTTTAGTTATAATCCCAGTGTGTGAAACGCCTCCTTCAGCAGCTCAACATTGTCCATGTGCTTGAGCAGTGACTGAATTAATTACACATCACCTACACCTGTGTAAGTTGGTCTCAAGACATACCAGGTAGGAAGGCTAGGCACATCAGATTTGTAGTGCATAGCAGAAAACAATTTGTAACTCCAGCATGTACTCTACCCGGTCAGTGTAGAGGACTTTTAAGACACAGCAGCGAAATTAATGGGGAATAACCAAGAAACACACAAGAACAAACACAATAGCTGTAGCGTTGCTTACATAGCTATGAGCTGAACTCTTACTTGCTAAAGCTACACAATTAGCATGGTAAGTTAATTAAGCTACTAAAAGAAAACTTTTATTGTAAGAGGAGGTGATTCACTTTAACCCATGATAGTTTCAGGTTGCTAACGTTAGCTGGTTAGCATGAAGCTATGGTTGATGGTGAAATGCGTTTGGGAAGCACTTTCCAACCAAGTCCAAACGTCTGAAGTGATAGCTGTAAGGTAATCAAACGCTTTGCTGTGGTTGTGAGCTGCTTTTGGTTTGATTATTGTATTTTTTTTAATGTAACACTGTATCCAAGGATGGAGTTGGTCGACGAGCAGGTCAACCTCAACGTGAACGCGCGCCGAGGATTTCGGAGAGGTGCGCTCTGACAGCAACGTGCACGAGGAGCGCTGACACCCGAGCGGTCCGCTGTAAATCACTGCAATAGCAGAGGAGAGGGTGGAGGACACTGGCTATAGCCCTGCCTCCTCTCTGCATGTGAACACACAGCAGAGTAGACACACGGCGGTCAAGCAAGCAGACAGAGCACCATCACAGGAGCAACAAAGGGACGCATGGTCATCTAATAAGGCATCAAATGAAGAAATGATTCATTGAGAAAGGTTCGCTTACAGATACACGTTCTATTGCATCTGTCCTCACCTCAAAGGTAAGATCGATTGCAACAGAACGAAAAAACAATTTGTTCTATACCGTTTTCTTGCTATATTATATTGATTTTTGTTGTTTACCTCTTACAATAAGCTTTCAACCAACATCTATAAACATGCATTTTGGTGTTGTGCCAGCCACTACAAATGCATGTTAACTTCATTGCTATAAAGCCCGAATTGAGACACACCAGGGAGCATGAAATGGGTGTGACATGTTACTCCATAATGTGTAGGAGCATCAGTGGCAGCACCAAAGCTTGCATCAATGCTGTCTCAGGAGTGAAAGCAACTAGACTGAAAGAGAGCCTGATTGCTCTTATGGGTTATGTATTATAGAAGTTCAAAGAGCTTAAACAAATAGTAAGAATTCTCCTTGTATTATTTAGGGTGTAATAACACTGCACTGTCATGGAGCTGGAGCACTTTGATGAGCGGGACAAGGCTCAGAGGTATACCCGAAGGGGCTCAAGAGGGAATGGACTCCCCAGTCCCACTCATAGTGCTCACTGCAGCTTGTACAGAACCAGGACACTGCAAGCACTGAGCTCAGAAAAGAAGGCCAAGAAGATTCGTTTCTACCGCAACGGAGACCGCTACTTCAAAGGCATTGTGTATGCCATTTCTCAGGAGAGATTTAGGTCCATAGAAGCACTCCTGGCTGACCTCACAAGATCTTTATCAGATAATGTCAACCTGCCACAAGGGGTGCGGACCATATATACCATTGATGGGACAACAAAGATCACCAGCATGGACCAGCTGGTGGAAGGTGAGTAGTTTTCCTGAACTGTAATTTTGCCCCAGATTTAGTTTACATTGAGTAATGTGAGATCAGTGAAGTTAAAGACTCCTCCAAAAGTAAAACAGCTGATACAGTTCAAAACAAAATGCAGGATTTATTAGTCCATTAGAGGAGAAGTAGCTAGTGTTTCCCTATCTGGGATCTTTGCTTTTTCGTGTGTCTTTTGTTTGTAGGCAAATAGAAACTATTTTAATGTGTCTTGATTTCGGCAGGGGAGAGCTATGTTTGTGCTTCCATAGAGCCTTACAAGAAGGTGGACTACACAAAGAATGTGAATCCCAACTGGTCAGTTGGTGCTAGGACTACTGTGTCCGTCCGTGACCCTTCTTCCCTTGGTAGTGCCAAGACTGGATTCCCAGAAGCCAAGGAGAGCAAGGACTTTATTAAGCCCAAACTGGTAACCATCGTCCGCAGTGGAGTAAAGCCTCGTAAGGCCGTACGGATCTTGCTCAACAAGAAGACTGCACACTCCTTTGAACAAGTCATGACTGACATAACAGATGCCATTAAGCTGGACTCAGGAGTCGTCAAAAGGCTGTATACTGTTGACGGCAAGATGGTAAGTGTTATAATTTGTAGTGGTGATTCTGTGAACCTCACGTTTGCTTCTAATATTATCAAAATCATGTTTCCAAGTTGTTTAAACTGGGGGAAAAATAAATTAGGCAATGGCTAACCACAAAAAACAAAACTGAAAAGCTTTTAAAATAAGAATGCAGTACACATAAATGTGATGACAAATTAGGTAGGTAGATTTATTTTGTCAAAATACAACAGGTTATAGAGTGTAACTGAGTTTGTAACTCCCTTTGTAACTCCCTTCTACTACGTAGCAGACAATATACAAATTAACTGTCTAGTAGTCCTACATGTTATGAGTTACAGTGGCCATATTAGGTTTTATAGCTACAGTATGTATGTAAGTATGTATGTACTGTATGTATAAAAAAGTGATATTGTGTACCAGTGAATTGCAGCATTATAAGATTGAGTCTTATCTACTTTAGTTTGGCGAAAGTCACATTGACCTTTGCTCACCCTCTGTGTGTAACATTCAGTGCTTCTCTTACTCAGAGAGGAAGCTTAAACTTATGTATTACAAGCTGCATACTACAAACACCTGTCATTCAGAGCACAGTTGGTGGCTAACAATTCAAGTTAATTAAAGCAGCATAAGTTGCTTAATGAACCTATAATACCCTGTTTCCTATTTTTTTTTTTTAATTTACAGTATGCTTATTTCAAACTAAAGTACTGTGATAGAATATTTGCATTTGAAAAGCATAGAACAAGGCAGCCAGGACAACCTTGTGTTCTATAACTGAGAGAATGCCATCATCTTATTCCTTTTCTACACTTCTTTAATACATCAATTGCTCACAAGAGAGGAAGCGAGAAGGATGCTTTTGTTGGATAGAAGTCAAAGGACACTGGCATGACCTTTGTTTGTCTCTCTGTTCATAGCTCCGCTGTGTGCAGTACAAAGATACATTTGGTTGTGGAGATTTAAACATTCTCTCCTCTTTCTGTCTTCCCATTTGTGGTACTGTATCTCATATAGGAAGCTTACCTTACTTCTATACCTTTGAGGTATTAGAAGTAGAACTTTGCCTCTGATTAAAGATGGTCTGTTCTGTTCTCCATTCATGTCTCTGAGAATTGTATCTTTACCCAAAGGGAGAGACAGCCCAGCAGGTTCAAAGTCAACTGGGAATATTTGCTAAATGTATTACGAGAAATAGGTTTCTAGGACTCCATATCTCATACCAAAGTGTACCGCACTATTTAATGGATATTCACTCGGCACCTAATTAACAAGCTGCTTATGTTCTCCTTTCTTATATGCATTGAATTGAACTTCCTGGGCAGTAGTCATTTACATTATTATACTTTGACATTTTTGATTCTTAAACACAAGTGCCTTATTTCACACAACATTGTATCCATACATTACATTAATTGATATTCTACTGGATATTATCACAATTAAGGGGAATTTGGAGGTTTGCTTTATTGGCTGATGTGGCACATAGAATTGACTCATCAAATAAGTTGCAAAACAACCCACAGAAATAATCAGCTCTTTGACTAAACCTAACTCTAGCCTTATTACCAAATGTGTGTTGTTGTTTTTTTCTTCTCCTGTGATGGTTTCTATGGTGACACGGTTTTCTGAGCCGGTTGCTAAGGAACAGCCTCTGCGGCAGAGCGGTGCACTAGTGATGTCGGGACTGTAGGTATAGTGTGAGAGGGCTCATAGATGCAGTGCTTGGTCTTCCAGCTTTATCGTACACATGGCGGCAAGATGGAGCACATAGCTCCACATATAATCCCAGGATAGGACCCATTCTGTAAAGTGTGTAGAGGGAACAGTTGGGGATTTTCACACCAACAAACAAATCTGCCTTCTTAAATCCTCTAAATTATTTTAGGAATACAGATTGTTGCTTGAAAGTGATTAGAATTTCTTTATATGGCTCTACATTTATTCTGTCACACAGTAATTGCCAGATACTATTGCTTCTTTAGTTTAGTGGTTTCATCTATGCCTTCCTCATAATAAGCTGTTGCAGTATGTGCTTTGCAGTGCAGGTCTGTGGTCAGGTTTCCCTGCTTTTCTGTACTTTTTGTCACGTTGTGGCTCCAGATGGCCAAATAAGCAACCCGTTGGCATCAAAGGGCCTGTTTTCATGGCTGTTTAACCTTTTGGTAAAAGACCTGCTTGTGCTTTTGGTCCTGAGACAATGAAATTTTGCGGAAACGCATGTTTGTAAAATTTCCAAACAAAATCATCTGATTAGCCTGTATATGTACTTAAAATGGTATAGCTGCTTGTTAATCATTGTATGTATCAGTGATTTTTTTGATGATATACTCATTCAGACACATTTATCCTTCTTGATTCTTTTATTCCAAAAGTAAGGGTCATACGGTTTCTGTGATTTCTTCTTCACATTATTTTGGACTCCTGTTTCTATTAGTGGATCTGCATAGTGGGTTGCTCTGCTTGATGGCTGTGCTCCAGCCATACTGCTGAGTCACTCATTAATGGTGTTCTGCCATGAGAGTGAGGTTTAACTTGGCCAAATGGACAGAACAATAGAGGAACAGATTCCCTGCAGACTGGGCTCTCTGAGGCAAGAAAACATGCCATGGCCTGGTGTGATCCTGTTGTTGTGTGGGGTGGAGCACAGAATATTTGCTTGACCGAGTACGTCTGAGAAGACTTAGCCCATGGCTTTCCAGTCCCCAGGAGTCAACACTTCCTCTTAAATAGACATCAACACAGCCACCCGAGGACAAAGCTTGGCTTGATATCAATGCATTAAAGCTGCGGCTTAATTCTCCATGGTAAAATGATGTATCAGTAGATGTGATAAACAGCTCATTCATGATTTAGAAATTAGATACAGTTTGGAAGTGGTTATGAGATTCATGGTGCCCTATGTGCCAAAGAGCAAAGCTTAAATATGTTTTGCAATTAATTTCTTCATGTAGACCTTGACTCTGCCATTTCCTGCTTTGGCCTGTGTGTGCACCCATTATGAATCTCTACTGGTCTAAAATGATGATCAAATTATGTTATCATGGATTTCAAGGACATTAACATAAAAGTAGGCATTTGGTCTTTTGTTTTTAAGCGAGCTAACAGATAGATTCACAGTCAGTTTTATTCCCCAAGTATGTGTACACATACAAGGAATTTGACTTTGGATTGTACATTGCTCACAATGAGCTTACTCATACAATAACACAATAAATCAGACACAGGCTACAGTATAGAGAACACATATATACACACTATAAACAGAATCAAAAATAATATAGACATAGTGACAAATGGTGCAGTGAGCAGAGTGCAAAGGATCCAAGAGTAAAATTATCATTAACTATGTACATGTCAGAGGTGGATGTGATATGCAGGTACACATGTACATAGCGCGATGCAGCATAGTGCAAGGATGCTGGAATATATAAGTATTTTGTGCAAGTGTTATGAACTTGAGGTAGGTGGATCCACAGAAATTGTTCTGACACTCAGCTGTTCATCAGTGATGGCTTGTGAGAAGAAACTGGGTCTGTTGGGTTTGGCATACAGTGCTCTGTAGCGTCTACCAGAGGGGAGAAGCTGGAACAGGTTGTGTCTGGGGTGCGATTGAACTGTGGTGATGTTTCCTGCCATTTTGCTGACTCTGGAAATGTGGTAATGTGTCCTGAATGGAGGGCAAGTTGGCACTGATGATCTTTTCTGCAATCCTGACTGTCTGTTGTAGTCTGTCCCTGTCCTTTTTGGTGGCAGATCCGAACCAGACAGTGATGGATGTGCAGAGAACAGACTGAATAATGGCTGTGTAAAAGTAGATCAGCAGCTCATTAGGCAGGTTGAGCTTTCTGAGCTGGCGCAGGAAGTACATCCTCTGCTGGGACGCCTTGATAATGGTGTCCGTGTTGTGCTCCCACTTTAGGTCCTGGGATATGGCGGAACTCAGAAACCAGAAGGTTTCCACAGCACACACAGGGCTGTTGAGTATGGTGATGCGTGTTAAGCTCAAAGTTGACTGCACCAGAGAGCCAGCTGATCAACCTCCCATCTGTAGGCTGACTCATCACTGTCCTGGATGAGGCTGATGACCATTGTGTCGTAGTATTCAAATATTTAACAATAGACAGACTTAACTACCTTTTTGTGCAACACAGTGAATTGTGTATTGTGCTTTTTCTTACTAATATAGATGGTATTTAATGTAAAACAAAAAAAACTAAAATTCGTAAGAAATTACTTTTTTGCAGTTGACAGAATGAATCCTTCTTAAACCCTGCCTTTTTAACCTCTCACTGTGACTAAAGGGGGAAAAGAAGGATGATTGAAAGAGGGAGGCTGTCTGGCTTTCCTCTCACCTACTGCTGTGACCTGGCTGATAAACACAGAACAGTGACTTGCTCAGTGTCCCACTGCATGTGGTGTGGAGAAGACATTGTCTCTGTTATTCCCTTTTTGTTCTGACAGCCTACTGATTATGCTTGAGCAAAAGTAGAAATTGCTGTTGTAGTCAAATTAGAATACTGCAGAAACTCTACAGCATGTTAAATGAGCACTGTGAGCTGTGTTTACAGGAAATATAGGGACTGCATTAATTTGACATTATAGTTAAATTATTTTTATCTTTTGGTGATTTCATATTACTTTTACATATGTTGACACACAGTGTATCATGTTATGAAGTATTCCAAAGTCATCTTACATGACATGCCCATATTATGACATTTTGTAAAGTCTTTTTGAAAATGTTTAAATTGTCTTTTTTTTCTGCCACTGAAAGTCAGAAAATATTAGAACTAATAAGGGCTAAATATAGAAACGCAAAACAAAGCATTTTGATTAGGAATGCTGGAAATGTTTGTGCTAGTGTAATGGCTCATATGTGTTTAATGTGTGCTTGGGTTGTGGGTGTGTCCTCATGAATTTCTCCATAGTGCTGTCTTGCACTTATTAAGGGAGCTCCTATGCTGTCTTTGCAGCAACTGCAGTTATGTCACAGAATTCTGCAGCAGACCTAATTTTGAAGCTTGGATTATGCATATCTGGGAATACCCTATTTTTACATCTTCCTCTTTCTACTAGACATTCTAATGGATATGCAGACATAACATAGACTATAGAAAATTTGTAGATTACAGCAATGATAAGTGACGCTAATTTTGAAGGTGTAAGTATGCTCTAAAACTGTATGGCTCATGCAAAACAAATTAGAACCATTTGAAAATTACATGTAAAGATGAGTCATGTTTCTTCCTGACATACTGAGTGACTAACTGCTGTGTTCAATCTTTCACTTCAAAGGGGAGATTCAGCACCCCGGAGAGCTCCACCTGCCCACTGGTAGAAATTGATTTATTACCAGTTTGTCTTTTCTTTTTGCAATCTATGGTCTTTACCATGGTTCAGATTGATTAGCTTCTGTAGTATACATGCTTTCCAGTGTGCTTTTGTTCATCAGGAGCGATACACAGCATCACAGATAAAACCCTGACGATCAATATTTGCACAGGATGCTGTTTTGTGTGTGTGTGTGTGTGTGTGTATTAAGAGGAAGGATGGAGGTGCTGTGTCACTGAGCCAGCAGGCACAAGTAATCAATATAAAGCCAAACATTCATGATTGCTCTAGTTATGCTGTTCATCATAAGATTGAGGTATCCTTTTTAGTGTAACACAAGCAATGTGTGACTCTTACTTAAAACTTACATACAAGAAATATAGTGGCTCTAATGAAATCACTGCACACAACTTCTTACATGAAGCTATCTATATTTTTTCACTTTAGTTGGACATTTTTCCTTGTTAAAAGGGTGTGCATCCATTGATCTGGTATTGGCTTTTATCCCTTAGTAGCAATTATCTACCTTCAAAATATCATTCCATGATTCTGTTGTGGAATTTTACTTCTTTCAAGTCATTTTACTTTTTTAACTTTTAGAACAGTAATTAACTCCGCACCTCTATAACGAGGTGTGTCAGAGGTTCCTTTGCAACTTTAAACTTTTAGCCATTTTTTGTTTTATTAGACAGTTTTAAGAGAGAGAGAGTGGGAGTTATAGGGTCTTACATCCACTGAATGTTTGAAGCCAGATTTGAACCCCCAAATGTCATAGTGACAATGTGTTCTTATTCTGTCTTACCTTGGCTGACATTGTTCTATTGTCTGCAGTTTGTATCGTTAGGTGCTCCAGATAGGATCTGACAGTGGATCTTAAAGTAGCCATGTCCCTCTCATCGTCTCAAACTCATCTGTGATTCTGTCTGGTCTCCTTGGCAACAGCTGTGCGGCTTTCCTCCCTTTGGGATCTCGCTCTTTGGAGGAGGGGTGGGTGGAGGGGGCTGTCAGTCTGGGGCGTTTGCAGTGAAAAGGGCCATATTGGGTCCCCCCCTGTGCTCAATTTTATTACCATTTCATGGCTAAATGACCTTTTCGTCTGTTTTGATGTACTTTTGCTGCATGCTACTGATAAACCAGGCCCTTTGTTTGGTGGATAATCCAGCGTTTTATTGTTTTGGATAAAGAAGCTACATTTGCATTTGTACATTACATTTGTAGTCATTATACAGCACAAGGCTGCATAATGAAACAAAATGTGTAGTTCCTTTATGGTACACACAACACATATAGTTAAGTGTAGGGTTATATTAAAATATGGTAACATATAAAATAAAACAATATATACAATTATTTGTATACATATAGACAGACGTATACAGATTAGACGTATACTTCCCATACATTCCACAGTGCATTTCTTCAATTTGCATCTGGGGTAAATGTAAACAGCAGGGGGGCATAGGGGGCAGTCTGTTTGCAGACTGGCAGCTTTCTTGTCTGGCATTTTTCGCTCTCTTCCTGAGTACTTAAGTCATGTCATTAGACTCCTGCTGAACTCTCCTTGTTATTAATGATGAGACAATAATGTATGTACATATTAGAGCTTGGCAATTGGCGGTCTTGATTTTTCATATTTCAGTTTTCTAAATCTTGTTGTTCTCAACTACATTGTAAGAACACAGCAATTAGGTGTTGGGCGACAATCTGCACTTTTTCTGCACATGTACTACTTGCATTGTTTTTATTCAGTAGCAACATTTTATCCTTAGAATTATCTACAATTGTCAGGCATGTCTAACTTGAAAGCTAATTCATGATGGAAGACATTTTCACTTAATAAATACTTCCAATATGGGATCACATTTTTGTTGACAGATGTTTTGAGTCCGTCCCCTGTAGAGGAAATGAAAACAGGAGGTCTACATTATCTCCACACAGCTATAGTATAGCACATCAATAACCTTTTTGAGGAGATGGTCAGGACTCCTCTATTATTTATTATTGTAAATCCACTTTGAAGGGCATCTGTATTGGTGAGAGCAGCAGATGCAGCAACATAGTCATCTAGTTTGTCTTTGTAGAAAAGTGAAATGATTTATATTTTTCTCTTATGAGATGTGGTAACATTTTTAATTAAGTTCTTACGCATCAAAGCCATCCTCTGGATAAAGGTAACATTTAACCTCTGATGATGTAACAGTTTATTTCAGATTTTAGGCAAATTTTGTGGATTCAATTTGTAATACCTTAAGTTATTTATGCTACCACATCAGATTTGGGCTCAAAGATTCAGTAAATTGTGAAAATGGTTCCACTGAATGTGTTAACTGTCTTGACATGATTGGCTTCCTGAATGGCTGACTGGTGTTAAGAACATGTTAAACATTATTTTATATTGAATAGTTAAGGACAATAGAGGACAATTAATTTAATTTCTCACAAAGGATGGAAACAATTTAATGACCGTCAGACACCGTTGTCACAGGCTGTACTGAATAAAATCCAGCAGGTTAAAAAGAAGCTTTTCTTTTCTTTGTAGCCACCCTAGAGACATTGTCTCATGCAGCCAGGCTGATACACCAGTTGAAAGAAATGTTAATTCCATTATTCATATGCTGTACACACTGTAGCATTCAATTTCCCTTTGTACTTTGGCCATTTTGAATATGCAGTTTCAGTGTCTGTTCTACTGCAATCGAATAACATTAATCCATTGGTATTTCTTTCATGGTTCTCTCTCATACATTTATATAACCTGACTGGTTTTAATAAATAAAATAGATTTGCACTAATTATATAGAATTAACTTTTATTATAGAATATTTATTATAGAATTAACTGTACTGTATCCCTTTGAATATAAAATATGACTGTATGACTGTTACACACAATTTTTGTGGGTGTTGGTCATTGCCTTCACACACTTAAATTGTCTTGATTCTTTGCAAGATGCTCTATTAACATTTGAGAGAGATGCAACGAGTAGCTGTCAACTGTTCAATGACTTGCTTTAAGTCCTTCTTTTTTTTTTTTTTAAAGAAAGAAAACAAGAAAATTCTCTGATTTCAGCTTCTCAAATGTAAATATTTTCTGGTTTCCTTCATCTACGACACTAAACTAAATATATTTGGGTTGTGGACAAACAAAGACATTTGAAGACATCACCTTGGGCTGAGGGAAACAGTGATTAACAATTTTCTAGACCTTACAACCAATCAATTATTTGAGAACATAATTGACAGATTAATTGATAATGAAATAATGAAAATAATCATTAGTTGCAGCCCTACTTTCAAAGCAGTCCTAAACTGGCTAGGAATTGCAGCAACAGATAGTATTGGTACAGGTCTGTCCAATGATAGGAAAATAATTTGTTCTAGATTATTTTAACTTTTTTTGGTCAGATATTTTAAAAACAACTTTCCTCTTTGGAATTAATCTTCTATATAGTATCACTAGGGAGAGTACATGTTACACATCAAACTTGTTTTTGTACTGTAACTAACAGAAACGTCTCCATCTTCACCAGGTCGCCTGCCTTCAGGACTTTTTTGGAGAAGATGATATTTTCTTTGCATGTGGACCTGAGAAGTTCCGTTATCAGGATGACTTCAACTTGGATGAAAGTGGTAGGCTAAGTGTTTTATTTATACAAAACTTGGACCCCTCATTGAGGAGAACATAGGACTAACACTCATACATCTATTCTTTCTACTGTTGTTTCTGCCAATTCTGTTAGAAGCAGTTATACAGTTTGAGATGTTGCTGCCACTTTGTAGACAATCACCTTTTTCTCCCTACAAATATCAAAATTAGTTATTAACAGTTAGTTTTAGCTCTTTTTCAATGCTGTTACAAAAGTAAAATTATTCTAAAAATAGCAGAACGTCATTGTCAGACTCGCTATTACTTAGGAAAAATTATGCAGCAGTTCACATTTTTAGTTTGTTTTTCTTTCTCTATAGAATGCAGGGTG
The DNA here is from genome assembly GCA_024633595.2 of Lepomis macrochirus. Lineage (NCBI taxonomy): Eukaryota > Metazoa > Chordata > Actinopteri > Centrarchiformes > Centrarchidae > Lepomis > Lepomis macrochirus. The sequence continues at coordinate 9,478,041 of JALXJV020000009.1, forward strand.
GCAAAGTCAGCCTCATATGGCCGGCTACCCTCTTTGCAAGGTCGCTCTTCCCCGAGAGGTGGTGGGATGTCCCGCAGGAGCAAGTCTCCGTCATCCACTGGTTCAGGTAAGTTTGTCTTGATGCAAAGAAACAAATTAATGACAAGTGTATTGTTCTAAAGCTCCACACAGTGTTTTTATAGGATTATACATGTACACTATGTTTACAAAGTATTTTGGTTTGACCTTTTCATGATTATGCTTATTGTTTGTTTCCATTTCTGCTGTACTGACAGCCAATGGCACAGCAGGCAGTCAGCTATCCACACCTCGATCTGGAAAGTCTCCAAGTCCCTCTCCAACCAGTCCAGCTAGCCTCCGAAGACGACAGGTGATTAAAAAATGATGTTCTAAAAAATGTATTTCATATGTCATACATTATACCAGAGAGGCTTTGTGAAGAAGTTTGACCATTCTCATCATCTGTGAATAATATTTTTAAGTATTCTAGTGACATGGAATTAAATAGAAATGTTGCAGTTTATTTATTTGAATAGATATGATGATTTCTCACCTTCAGAAGTGTGCCTTGGAAATATGTTTCAGTCTCCACTAGCTATACATTTTTGACCTTACTGTTTATTTTTGTTGCGCAGTAATATAACTAGAAGCACTGCTTGTGTTTATGTTACTAAGATATCTACAAAAAATGCCACAAGTGATTGCAGGTCTGTGTGCAGAGGTGTATAGATGTAAATATTAGCTCATATAGGTGTTTTTCAGCCAAACTTCATGTCCCTTATGACAACACAGGCTGTGTTTGCACATGTCTTATGAAGTTTTAGAGCTATATTTTGAATGAAACGTCATCTGTACTGGAGCAGCACATTTTCACTGTGATTATCATATATCTGGCTAGGACAAGCAGGTTTTCAGACTGCATAGCACAGTCGACTCTGGGGCGAAATCCAATTGTCAGTGATACCATCATTAATTAATCATAAGGCTGGCTGGTGTTGGTATTGTGGCTGTGGTGGAGGATATTATTTTCTCTGAATCCCTTTTTGAGCCACATACCAATCTTTATGCTGGTGGAAAGGTTAGTATAATATTTCACCACACTTGGTTTATTGCTATCTAATCTCAAACTGCATACTGAAGGCTAACAGAGAGGAACAAATAAGCTTTGTGTAATCTGGCTGTAATCACATTTTTACAAGCTTTGCATTATGTGAAATTTGTGCAAAACAAGTACATCTGTTTGTCTTTCTAACTCCTTATTGGCTGTCTCCTTTTCAGGGATCTCAACATAGTGGATCTTCACTGTCTTTAGCTTCTACCAAGGTTTGCAGCTCAATGGATGAAGGAGATGGGCCTGGCAGTGAAGGCAAGGCATTGCATAAGACATGAACACAAGGGAGGAAAGAGATTGTTTGCAAATAATGTATAGGCTACAATTTATACCTTTTACATTATATATTTTTTGTTTTGCTCCACAGCTGAGCCAATGGACGAGTACCCCACAGTCCCTGCCTCCATAACGGAGAGGTACAAAGTGGGGAGGACTTTAGGAGACGGAAACTTTGCTGTGGTCCGAGAGTGTGTGGAGAGATCCACTGGAAGAGAGTATGCTCTGAAGATCATCAGCAAAGATAAATGCAGAGGAAAGGTGAGCCTGCCTCTACATTCAGTTATCACAAGTTGTATAATTTACTGTCAAGAAGTTCTTTTTGGTATAATATGTTCATGGACTTCTTTGCTGGACGCTTGTTCCAGTTTCTTTTTTTCTTCATTGGTCAGCAGATGGGGCCATCTCCACTGAGACTAAAATCTTGGCACTTGTGTTTTTTTCCTCCCTTGTTTAAATAGTTTAAATAACACAATCAGTTTTTTTGTTTGTTTTTTATTCCTTTATTTAACCAAGAAGTCCCATTGAGATTCAGAATCTCTTTTACAAGAGAGAGCTGGCCAAGGTGTAGCAGTCAAATCACAGGAAATACATACATAATAAACACCAAGTTACATTTTCATGGTAAAAGAAGTACAAAATGTTAAAAAACACAATGAGACTCTCAAGAAAAACAAGAACATGTCTCCATCACAACATTCTTTACAGTAGTTTTAAATTCATTAATGGACATAAGGGTTTCTAACTTTAGCTCTTTCTGTAGATTATTCCACCCCCAAGGGACTGAGTAAGAGAAAGCAGTTCTTCCCAATTCGGTTGCAACTCGTGGCACGTTAAAAAGCAACCACTTTCAGGAGCGTAGCTGATAGGTACCAGAGCAGACAGAGAGGAGGTTACAGAGGTACAGTGGAAATTTGCCAAGTATAGCTTTATAAATAAAAATATACAGTTGAACCTAGTTAAGATTTTTCTAAAACTAGTTTATCGTATTTGCTCTGAAATCTGAAAGGAGACTTTCTGGTCTCGCGTTCCATTGATATGTATGTGTATACATTAATTTCAGTTTACAGTGTTTTTATAAATATTGCTTTTGATAAATTTTCCTTTTTATTACCCAGGAGCACATGATCCAGAGTGAAGTGTCAATCCTTCGGCGTGTAAAACATCCCAACATTGTACTTTTGATTGAGGAAATGGACACCCATAGTGAGCTCTATCTTGTGATGGAGTTGGTTAAGGTACTGAACAATTGTTAATTCTTAAAAAGAAATTACAAACTCAAATGTGGTATCAACACATTTTTGATAAGTTTTACTATTATCCAATTTTAAAAAAATAATAATTTTATAATTTTCTTGAATTTTATCTTGAAGTCTGTTTTGCAACATTTTATATTAGATTATAAAATATATCCCTGTTAACAGATAACGTGTTCATGTCAACTCCCCACAACCATTTAGCTGCATCAGCCCTTTAACATAGTGTAAAACTAGCAACTGGTACTCTTTCACATCCGAAATATTCTTTCTCCAGGGGGGCGATCTCTTTGATGCAATCACCTCTTCTAACAAGTACACAGAACGAGATGCCAGCTCTATGCTGTTCAATCTGGCAAGTGCCATCAAGTACCTGCATAGTCTCAATATTGTCCACAGAGACATAAAACCAGAAAACCTGTTGGTAAGTATGACTCTACAACAATACTGTACTGGCTCTGATAAAAGCTACTCATCATCAGTCCTCCTAAGTCCATGTTCCCTAATCCCCTTGCCTGTTCTCCTTGTCACATTTCACCAAAGATTGTATGTACAAGCTTGTACCTGGAATTAACAATTTTAAGGCATGCAACATACATAGGATACATACATGAAATTATGAAATGAAACTACTATACACAACTCCACAAGGTATTTACAGTACCTTATCTCACTGTGGTCATTTTGCACTCATAGTTCAAACATCTCCTCTGTGAAATCTGATCTAGATTTGATCTGTTAACTCTAAAATTAAGTTAGAAGCAGAAGACTTCTTTCTGAATAAAATGAAAGTAGACAATACAGTACATTCATTTACATCAGCAACAGAAGAGACTGAGATTAAAACAAGACACCTTGAATGAAAGTGAACAACTACAGTTTTTTTTTTTTGTTTTAGCCTTGCCATTTGTTACATAAAATTCACTTGATGATTTAAGCAAAACTATATTCTATAGAGACATCTCTATTTTCATTTTTTTTCCAATTATTACAGTTTAATTTGAATACTGTAATACTATTCTTTTCCTGTAACAGTGTATTTGTGTAATGAGGGAGTGTGTTGCGAAAGTGAAGGACTTATATCAAGGTGTGGATAATTATTAGGCAGCTTCATTACCTCAGGTAAAAATACCATTTAGACGGATGCAAAACTGAAATAGCGAAACTTTTGAGGCGTGACCACTGGATAATCAACCTGCAAAAGACTTGAGCAGAATTAAACGTGAAGCTACCAGGAACCTATTATCCTCCACCATATTTCTTAACTGCAACCTACCTGTAGTGTCCAAAAGTGCCAAGTACTCAAAGACATGGCTGGGGTCAGGAAATCTTAAAAACGACCAACACTGAATAAGATTTACAAGTTGAAGCGTCAAAATTGGTCAAAGCTGAAGACAGGTTTTATAGACAGATAAAATGAGAGTGACTCTTGATGGACCTGGGGCGGGATCACTGATGGACAAGGTACCACTTGTGCCGCTATCATGTTATGGGCTGCTATGATTAAAGATGAGATAGTTGGACCATTTCGGGTTGAAGACTGACTAAAACTCAATTCCCAAACCTACTGCCAATTTCTGGAAGATACTTTATTCAAGCAGTGGTACAGGAAGAAATCCTCAGCATTCAAGAAGACCGTGATCTTTATGCAGATCATCACATGCATCCGAGTACTCCACTGCTTGGCTAGCCAACAAGGGCCTCAAAGATGCTCAAATAATGACCTTACCCCTTTCCTCACCTGACTTGAATCCTGTTGAGAACTTGTGGGCATCTCTTAATCATCGGATTTATAGTCAGGGAAGGCAATACATCTTTCTGAAGAGCCTTTTGGAGGCTGTAGTTGCTGATTCAGCAAAAGTTGATAGTGAACCGATCAAGAGACTGACAGACTCCATGAATGGGAGACTCATGCCAGTTATTAAAAAATAACTAAATATTTTTGAAATATATTTTAATTTTGTGTTCTTAAACTTTATCTAAAAAAATATGAATAAACAAGTAATTTGATTTTATTTAATGTTATTTAGTTACCAAATAATTCTGCACACTAATAGTGGCCAAATAAGACTGCACACTTACTGCACACTATATTCTCCTGAGCAAAACAAAACTCACTTAGTTAAACATTCAAGTTTGACATTCAATTATTAGAGCATTGTTCAATGATAAAAATTAATCCTAAGGAATAAAATGTGCCTTATAATTGTGCATGCAGGTGACCTTGTTTGCTGGCAGGTTCTCACTGTCCCTTATTGCGTGTTACACAGGTTTATGAACACCACGATGGTAGTAAATCTCTGAAGCTAGGTGACTTTGGCTTGGCTACCATCGTCAATGGGCCACTCTATACTGTGTGTGGAACGCCCACCTATGTAGCACCAGAGATCGTCTCTGAGACTGGGTGAGTCAGGAGTTGCATTATCTCAGTCATGATTATTAGGGCATTTGCTGTGACAGAAAGTCGAAAACATTACAGTTCTTCCAATCAAAAACTGCCACAGTAGTTTTTGTGCACTATTGTTATTGCAGATGTGCTTAGTCTCTCTAATGCCTGGTGTTTTCCTCTTCAATGATAGGTATGGCCTCAAAGTTGACATTTGGGCAGCTGGTGTCATCACATACATACTGCTGTGTGGATTTCCTCCTTTCCGTGGGTATGTGCACCTGTGTCAGGAAATACTCTTTGATAAGTATGATGGTTTAATCATGTCAATCTGTTTAATTATTTAAATGACATCAATCAACATGTCTATGGTATGTAGCGCTGCAACAATTAGTCAATGAATCATTTAGTTGTAAATTATTAAATTAATCGCCAGCTTTTTAAATAATCGATTAATTGCTTTGAAGTTCTTTGGTTCACCTTATGAATATGTTCTGGTTTCTTTGCTCTTCTGACAGTAAACTGAATATATTTGGGTTGTGGATAAAACAAGGCATTTGGGTATGTCCCTTTGGGAAAACACTGATCGACATTTTTCACAATTTGGAACTAATAACTAATCCATTTAATCGACAGATTAATTGATAATGAAAATAATCATTATTTGTTGCCCTAATGGTATGCCATCACATTATATACTATTATCTGGAACTTTCTGAGCTTTGTAAATTACCTGTAATTTCTCCAGCAGTGGTGATGACCAAGAGGCACTCTTGGAACAGATTTTGAGGGCCCCCCTTGATTTCCCTGCACCATACTGGGACAATGTATCTGACACCGCCAAGGTTTGTGTCTGGAAGTACTTTCCTCATCTGCAATTATTATGCCCCATGTGAAACACTAGAATCTGTCAGTGATATGTTGCTGTGGTGTCTCATTACTATACCGGATACCCTCTTTCTTTAGGCTCTGATCACTGAGATGCTGCAGGTAGAGGCGGATCAGAGATACACAGCTGTGCAGGTGCTCGTTCACCCCTGGGTCAATGTAAGCTCAGCATTTTGTCAGAATCACCTCTGTACAGATGAGACAAATTAAAGGAAAAAAACAATATGAGTCTTAGTATGTAGACCACCACAACCTTTTTCAGGTTTTTCCTTAATTTGTCCCCTGTCCTCACATACTAGTATGGCTAAAAAAAAATACAGTGTGATACGGCAGCAGGTAGAGCTTCTGAAGCTTTGTTCTTTGTATTTTCCAGGATGATGGCGTGTCGGAGAAAGAGCACCAGCTGTCTGTGGCTGGGAAGATCAAGAAGCACTTCAACTGCGGGCCCAAGCTCAACAGTACCACAGCAGGAGTTTCAGTCATTACAGTAAGCACTGATCTCCACACACTGATACTGCATGCAACTCTGCATCAGTAGATAACATTTTTCTCTTTTTATGAATGTGCTTTAGCGATGATGCTTTGAATAATATTCAAAATTGAAAACGCCTGCAGTTTTGAATTTTGAACCACAAAGTTCCTCATATGCATCTGCTGCTTGAGTTTGCAAGAGCTTTTTATCTTAATACTTTGGATGTCATTAAAATTCATTTGTTTTAAGTTGAAGCTAGCATTGTCTGCTATTGAAAAGCAGGCAATAAATCCATTATCCATGTTTTAAGTAATTTATAAATTCACAACTACTTTTCCATCCGTACAGCACACATCCGTTCATCCATCTGCTTCTTGCTGCCAGGTCTTCCTGTTTGTATGCTCTGGCCTCTCATCCTCTTTGTAGATGGACTGTCAGCACTGTTAGGAGATCTTATAAATAACATAGTTGGGGTATACTACAATGAGGTGGCATAAAGATTAATAACTTATTATAGAAGTCAGAAACATCTTATATCTCTTTCTACTTGCCATTGATGGGGTGAAGAATCTGTTACATTCCTTTACATTACTGGTATCTGGCCTTTTCATTTTCTGTGCAGGTAAGCCAAGCACTCGGATAAAAATTTCCATTTGGTAACTTACAGTTCACAGAATGTCAGTTGACAGTGACATGACATTTTTCTGCCAGTTTTTTTCCTTCTAATCACAGCAGTTACAACAGAAGTTTAGAGTTGTGCATCCTAATGCTATTCGGTCAGTGAATCTATGAGTTTAAGGTGATCCTCTGAGTTGCTCTCGTCTCTCTCTGCTCAGCTGGACCAGGACTTTACCATCCAGAGGTCAGGGTCTTTGGACCACTACCAGCATCCAGGATTGTACTGGATAAGGTATGACACAGCCATGGACTGTATAAAATAGTGGACGTAGCCTCCAGGTCTGACAACTGAAGCCAATGCGGTAGTGCTTTAAACCTGCATTCTTTCTCCTGGCCAGTAGGGGGCGACTGAGTGGTTGCAAAAAAGAAGTCAAATTATATAGACAGGTTTCTGTGCAATGTTATCACAGAGATGCACGTGCAACTAGGGGGAAGAAAGCAGCACTCTGTCTTCACAGCATGTCAGTTTATTACTCAGAAATTGTAATTACTGTAAGTTACTTTTTACGTATTACTCATTTTAAAAGTAACTATTACTTTACTTATTACTGGGTATTAAAAGTAAATAGTCACGTTATTCATTACGTTACAGTTAATTTCAACCACTGCACCCCATCCTTAAAAGTGACGGGAAAACTCCTGTATCGTTATAGGGCTATGGATATAGGGTATTTAAAAATAATTAGAAATAACAAACAAAGCAGGGTCCCTCCCGACATTTTAACTAATCGCGTATTCTTAACAGCAGCAATGAGTACGATTTTTATGAAACATAACGTTGGCAGTGGGCTGAATATTATGACACCACTTGTTTTGCAAGTGGTGTCATAAAATTGTCAAAAATTTCATGTATTATGACTTTGTATGTATTATGAGTATGGTCGAAATTAGATTAATTTGCCTGTGTCATAGTGTGTTAGTGGCTGTAATGTAGCGGCCACTGTTGCTGTAGCCTTGAGAAAAACCTCTTGATAAACATGTTTGGGTATTTAGTAACATTGCTCAAGGTAACCAGTCGTTTTAGATCAGCCCCAAACAAAATGTTACCTGGATGCTAACGTACCTAATCAATATGTGACTGGAAGGTGTAGATTGGTGAATGTGTGGTTAGCTCGTAAGTAAAATAGCAGACCACTAGCAGGTGTTATTTATTGCGCTAGTGAGTTCGAATCCACTTTGACGCGATCTCACAAAGTATATTTTCTTAAATTTTTTTTTTGTATGTGGCCATAATGTAGTGCTCTCTTATACAATCATGATCACTGCTGTAGATTAGAGATGAGACTTGAAACATGAACTTGAAATATTTTTGTGAATATGTGTGATGAATCTGGGGACTTTGCATACCTAATGGCAGTATTTACAGCTGTGGAAAGAACTACTCTCTCCAATGTTCCCCGTCCTTCCTTTAGCTTTTTGGCTAGCAGCTTCAACAATATTAGATCCAGTGTCGCTGACATAAAGCTCGGTCATACATGTTGTATTAATATGCAAAATAAAAGACAAATAGATACAACTCTAAAATGGTTTATTATTGAGTCAACATGAATTTACAAACAATGAGTAATCTATGTTGATTACAGTGGTTGACTAGTCTTCTGACTGGCTACCAAAGCGGTTTTGCACCCGGCTGTGCGTGCTCCAATAGTGTTTGTATGCAAGAAACCCGTCTATAGAAGACTTTGACAAAATGACCCTACTTCTCACGTGATTCATTACCTCAGTAAACACTTTCCTAATAACTTTATGGTCTCAATCGCTAGTTACAAGCGTTCTTTGATATAGCATGATGTTCATTTATTAAATTATGGCCCCCTTTAGAATAAAATACATGATAAAGTGGGGTATGCTTTAGGGTGCCACTACCTTGTGATTGACAAGTTGCTACCTGGCACCCTCTTGTCTAAATATGGTCACCACTTCTTGTTCCAAAAAACCAAGATGGTGACAACTTGAAGGCTTCAAAACAGTCCACCATGAGTGACGTCATGGTGGCTACGTCCACTTATTTTATGCAGTCTACGGTCACAAAGCATAGTGCTAATATGCACTGCTTCCATGGCAAAGTGCTGGCAGTCTCCATTTCCCATCCCCCAAAAGGTTTGACCCATTGCTCCTCAACAGAGCCCTTTTCATGCCTCATCCATCACTTTATCACGTTCTTCCATCTCACTAGTGCTGTGGCTGTCTCGCCCGGTCGTGCAGTTTTTCTTTAAATTTACTTATTATGCCTAGAAAAGCTATGCATCTGTAATACAAACTGCATTTGAGGGTTCATGTGACGTATTGAGCAACTAAATTCAATTTCATGAGCTGAATGCATTTTTGATTGTTTGTCAGAAGTGCTGTCGCAGACAACGATGTCACACACCTGACGTTGGCAGTTCTTATTGCCTCTTGCTTTTTTTGGTTTTGTTGGGTGCTACACTAGTGTGTATCACAAGATGAAGTTAAACTTTCTGTCACAAGAAGTTATACTCTAAGGAGAACAGCAGTGAGGCAAATGCAGCTTTTCAAATACAACTGCATGCTTAAATTGGCTCATTAACATTTACAAAGTATGTCACTGGTGGTTGAGTGGATGCCACTCCTCATCTCTGTGGTCTTGGGGAGAACCTAACAGTAGCTGCTGTGTCACCCTCTCTCAGACCACGGCACTTGATAAGGAGAAGCAAGTTTTCCGACGAAGACGCCACCAGGATGTGAAGCTCGCTTCCCACCTCCCACACAGTATTGGTCCAGGCGCCTCCCACAGTGTCAACCCTGGCCTCTCCCCCGCTGGTTTCACCTCTGAGTCTGAGGCCTGTTCTCCAAGTTCGGCTGACACTGTCCATTCACCCATCTCTCCCTTCTAACAGCCTTCCTGAGGCCATGGCTCCGTCCACCCCTCCATGGAAAAGTAGGAGAGTGTAGTGTGCAAAACAGAAAGACCCAGTATTGGGTTCAGTCTGCTGACTTGGACATTCACAGACTGCATAGTTAAATGTACACCTATTTTATTTTTCCCCAGTCATAATAGTTTTATTTTAATTACAAAATTAGTTGTAAGGGACACATTCGTCTCTATATTAAGGAATACACCTTAACAGCATGCAACAATTTTCGATATATTTTACTTTTTTCTTTAATACAGCCACCAATCTGTTTAAGCTTTATTTCTACACAGCAAGCACTGGTTCACTGTAGTATTCTAGAGCCCTCTTCTGGTTTATATTGTATTCTGCAGGAAAGATAACCTGCTTCATGAAGCACTTAGCTTTTTAATGGAAAGTGTAAATTCAAAACATTGAAACCTCAGCCTATAAATATTAATTGACATGATGTTTGACATGTTCAGTAGACATCACTTATCATACTAATTGAAACACAAACACTTGTTAATTACATAATACAACAGTATCAGTCACCTTTCTGCTGTACTGTATGACATGTAGATTACTCTGCTGTGGTATTTAAGGTTCTGGTGCATATACTTTTAAACTGTTTAAAAGGACTTAAGAAACTTAAAGCACATGCTGCTATATTGTACCATAAGCATTATTTGTACCGAACAGATTTTTTTTTTGTGTAGGACAAATCTTGTTCTCACACCCAGTAGCTCACTTCTTTAAGAGAATTGAGGGCTCTAGTGTTTGACTGTAGATTGTCCAGCTAACCTGTGTGGTTGAGGATGAATTATTGACACAGTAGTTTTGTTACATGTCTGTGAGAGTGGTTGTAATTCAGTGGTGGTCATGATGAATGTCAGTGCTGTGTAGTTGGTAGTAAGTGCATGTTTAAAACCTTGCCTTGGCATATGTGGATTTAAGTGCAATTAGGTGTACTGCCCAATGACCACATTGTTTTTAAATGTGTATCGAAATGTGGGAATGAGTGAAAATGGACCTGTTGCAGGTGTTATTGACATCAAGCTGGCATACTTCTTTATCAGACGTGGGCAATTAGCTCTTTATCACATATTGAAATAAGGAACAAGTTGGGAAACAAAACAGTGCTTCCAGTAAAATCCCATTATTATTTTCATATTTGTTCATTCAGTCAGTACTTTTGTTGGACTTATTTTAATCAGATGAAATAACATGAATAAGAAATCTGGCTCATTAGACTGTATGTAATGTATGCTCTCTGACCACTTCATACATTAATTCACCATATACCAAATATTAATGAATGTGAATGTCCTCTTCCCTTCATTCGAGACTGTAACCTGCATGTGTGCTAATATGCATCCTAAATCAGTTGTTCTGGTCTTCTCCTGTTATACGTCACTGGTACATGCTGTCTTGGTGTATGCAGATCACTTAATGCAGAGTATACTCATACCACAGCTTAGTTAAGACTTGTGTATATACGTATTTTAACTGAAATGTAACATTGCACCACTAACTTTGTTGTAAAAGGGCTTTTATGTTTTTGACTAGAAGGGAGTGGACCAAAAAGCACAATGGAAAGCAAGTTGTGACGATGACTTTTTGGGAATGTATTCGCTTTCAAAACTGTTTTTCATCATCTGAAAAACATGTAATGTTTATATATAGTTTGACAAGATAGTACTCAAAGACAACTGGGAATGTCAGTGTTATGGAAGCAGATTGAGAATGTGAATCCTGTATTATATTCATCCATATTCCACTCATGTAAGGACATGATTAAACAATCTAAATGAAACAAAAAACAGTAATACACTTCATAAGAAAAAAAGTCTGTTATGGTTAAAAAGCAAACAACCAACAATGTACTCTGCAAAGAAACTAAACATGGGAATAAAAGGATTTAATTAATTTGTGAGTCAACAACTTCTCTCCATGAGTCACTTGGTTTTTGCAAGACGAGTTGCAGTAGACCCACTAACTCTGCAGCAAAAAATTCAGACAGCAGGTGGCAGTAGAAGCAAACACAAGCTTATATGTATAAAAAAAGTAAAAGTCCACCTTTGCTCATTACATACAGCATGCCTTTACTGAGTTCTAGTTTTATGTAGTTTATTTTTGATTGCATTAATACATGCATGAATGTTTTGGAGACTGTCTAGACACATGAGTAAATTATCATCAAGAAAAACTCCTGACAGTGGTATGTTTATTCAATTTTATTAAAAACAACAAAAATAACGAAAGCAGCTGAATTTAGTTATCAATTTTAATATAATCACATAAGCTTCAAACATATCGTAACACTTCCCAAGTGTATGCAAAAACAATTTGCAAGATTGGTAATTGAAATATATAAATCATAACATCTTAAAATATCTTACATGAAATCAAATGCACTGCTTAATTCAAACATATCAACAAAATTATTTTTGTCAAACTAATTCTAAAGTCACAATAATGAAAATGATTTCACAGGGAAGCAAAGTAAACCCAGTGCCTCCAGTAGCTCTTAGCATGCAAAACCTATACTTTTGGGTAGGGTGGTGTCTTGTAGCACCACTTGAAAAATCAGAATGCAAACTTAAAATGTATTTGCATATTTTTTTAAATTGTCAGCTCACAGCAACAGACTTTTTCACAAAGCTGAAAACCTTCCTCAGATCTTTTCGGCAACCAAGTCATAATATTGCTTACCAATGCATGGTGTTACAGCATAAACTGATGTTTGTGAATTCAGATTTGAAAATGGACGAGCAAACATTTTGTGCAAAACTAAAAAACACTGAGACAAAACATTAATGTTTGCAGTGCCAACAATTGTAGAATGTCTTTAAAATGACACTACCTTTTACAAAAAAGTGTCTTACAGCTTTACCACACCCACTTTTAACAGTCATGAGATTCTATCCAACAAATCTGGTATTTAATCCTCTGGATATGGTTATGCAAGAAACCGAAATGACAAAGATTGATCACTGCCGTTCCAAATATCCCACTTGAATCATTTTAAGTGAGTAATTTTAATTATTTGCAATCAAACAAAAGTGTCCTCAATGTATTACCCTCTTTTTTTTTTGTTGTCATGATCAAAAACAAATATTTTACAAAGGACTAAGCTCACACTGATTTTGACTTTTCTTCCATATAGACAATCAAACACAACAAAGCAACAATGAACATTGTCTTTTTCACCTACACAAACATTTGACCACTGTTTAATAACAATGAGCAAACAATGGCCATATACATGTATTGCTAACCAACTAATATCTGACGTGCTGTGAAGACAATTTTGAACATTTATATATGGCTCGCATGATGGAAATGTTGGTAAGATGGTGGCTAGTCTAACAGCATTTAGATCTTTATCTCAGCCTTTACAACAGAGAAACACTTTACACTGTCCATATATACAGGTTAACTTTTTAAACCTAGAAAAGTGTTCCAAGTGAGATATGTATCTGCCGTATAAATGTTGTATAAATGTTCCTAACAGAAGATTAATTTTGTTTTGCATTTTCACAGATTGAAACAAGAACTTAAAAGCTTATATTAAGTGTGTTTGATTAACTTAACTGTGTTAACTTAAGTTGATCTCAGTCTCTCCTTACCCATAACAGACCTGCCTGATTCAGTTGGGGAAATGCATCAGCTGGTGCTCAGGTAAGACATGAAAACCAACAGAAAATGTGTCCAGATTGTTCAGTGACAGACGAATAGCAACAAGTTCACCTTAGAGGCTGATAAACACATGTAAGCACACCGTGTTCTTTGTTAGCGTCACCATGATGATGATCTCCAGCCCACTGGATCTCCTCCATGTGCTGTGGCTCTTCTGCAGCACAGATCGGCCACTGATTAGTAGATGTTTCTCTTAACCTTCCACTTGTCTCCTGCTGTAGGGATCTGTCTCTCCTCAGTACCTGTTTTGATGCTCGTAGTGCCATCTGTTGAAATCGATGTTAAATGCCACAATACTGCCAGAGACCATGCCTGTGATCAATGTCCTATAGAGCAACAAAACCATGAAAAAGTAACATGAAATCCCATCACCAGAAAAATTTTAAACTAAAACCACATTTAATCATCAACATTGGTCGTTTTATGCTCTTTGAAAATATAATGTAACATTAATGTGTTCATTGTTGAAGATTATTTCCATGCATAACATTTTGTTAAAATGGCCGCAGTGGTGAATGAAAGGAGCACAAAGAGGGGCTGTGAAAGTAAATTGCGTAAGTAGATCATGAAGTCCAAGTCTTTTGCAACCCCTTTGCTCTTGGTTGCTATGTGGGAAAAGCAGCTGATTTCACAGGTTCATCTTATACTGCTACACCCTAAGGGCGTAAATGCTCAAGCACAATGAACAGAGCGGTAGCAGAATTCCCCTCGGTGAATGGAGTTGTGGCACAGGGCTCACTTGTTACCTAATGTGTCTGTGCCTAATTGGGACAACATTTTTTGAAATTGGTCTAGAATTGAGCAAGCTGCTGCAGTCAGCAATAAATGCAGCCTAATTCAATGTAAACCAGACTCCATTGATAAAAACAGTAATTTTACCTTGCAGAACACGTTGCTGCTCTACCGCTATCTCGGTCAGTTGTGTTAATGTGACTTTGGTGTTTTAAAAGGTTAAACACTAAAGAGGTAAAATTATTATTTTTTTGGTGGCTTTGATGAAGCGATATAGTGACTTTTTCTGGTTAAACCAAAAGAATCTTATTCTTTTATAAAAAAAAGGTCTACCTCTGCAGGGATCCTTTCCATAACATTGTCAAATATAATAACAACTGAGCCTGTCTGTGGCAAAAGTGGACATACTTTGATGGGGCATAATTGCCCGGCAAGGATTACGTTATTACCCTGTTCTGCTGCAGCCAACTGCAGCAAGCTTGCTCAATACTGCCACAATTAGTCACAGACACAAAAGACATGGGGAAAATAGGGTCCAGGTTAAAAAATTCCAAAGTTACCCTTGGTGTTTGAAAGAATTGCAAAAAAACAGCATGTATTTAATTTCAGTATTTTTAGTTCCTGATGATATGATTACTACTTTATAGTTTAGTTTACACTAAAATTAAATAAAATGTTTACACTCCTTCTAACCATCCTATGCTTACATTAACAGGTTGTGCAGTTGGTGAGTTTATTTGCTTAAGAACCACGCCTCTGTTTTGGGCTGTAGTGCTGAGGGATTTTGCCTGTGGCTGTAAAATGCTGCTTGAATGTTCAGATTCTCTAACCTCTCTTGACTGCCAGGGTCACATGATGTCATCAGGCGTATAGCCCCAGAGTGAATACTGTCGCCTCTACGCCGCTGTCCAGACCCCATTATGACTCCTGATGAATCTTACAGAATGCAAAATTTGGAAGGAAGAATGCTGTCAACCGCATGTTTTTATATGCGGCTGACCTCCCAATAGATTTGTGCAGTGTGTGTGCTCGCTGTTGTTTATTTATCCAAAATAAGTGCATTCGCAGAAGATACCTCGGTAGTTTTCTCTATGGCAACTGTAGGTTCTATTTAAAGGTAGCGCATGACTAAAATGCACAGTGACAACCATGAAACACAGGCAACACGAGGCTTTTTACTTCAGCCTCCACACATAGTGCAGTACTGAAGACGTGGGAACATCACATGTGCACACAAACATGGATTCACTGAACAAGCCCACGCAGACAACACAAGCACATAAACACACAATGAATCTGTAAAGCCAAGCAGAGCCAAAATCATGGCCTGTCACTGTCTCCTAATCATATATGAAAATGCACAGACCATTTTCACATGACTTTGCTTTACTTCAGAGCTTCAAAAAAAAGCATTTGTTTGCTTCTCTTATCACTATCTCCTTTATGACTGGTATCGTTGTGGGAAATCAATAAAGGTGAATGCTTATTTCCTGGATTCACCTCATCAGATGATATTAAAACAGTAAATGTATATGATGAGTGGAAGACACTTTATTAAGATGACTTTCTGTACATTCTATCATTGTTTCTTCTCTCTGTGGCCTCAACATTGCTACCAAATGGCTGCTTGATCTGACCTTTGATCGTGTGATAGGTCCATGGCTCGGATGCCAGCATCACAGCCAGGGTAGATGTAGAGCTGTTTGAAGTCACAGGCCTGCCACACCTCCACCACACCATTGTCCCCACCTGTGACCAGGTTGTGGCCATCACTGCTTAGTAGAATAGCCTACAGTAGGGAAAGAGAGGGGTTCAACCTGTCACTTGTAACTTGACGGTTATTGTCTCCTTCGAGGGATAGTTGTCTTGGTGTAGAATGTAAAAACTATTTATACAATTATGATATTTATATCTCAATCTGACAGAGGCAACTTAAATTTCTCCTGTCACGGATGTTTTAGTCTATATGCTATGATCTGGGCCATGTAGAGTACTTAATACACAAACATACTGTCAGTTTCTTTTTTTTTTAAATTTATACTTGCATTACCTTTTTAGACAACCATCAGTAAACATTCTGTAGCACATTACTATCTTATCCAAATATAAAATGTCATGCAATCACTGGATATGCAATACTTCAGCAGAATGACACAGTATTTGAAGATTTCAATCTTTTCAGTATGCTTGACTGCAGATGAATGAGGATACATCCACATCTCTTGTATATGTATACTGGTGTCCAAAAGTCAGCTTACCCTGGTGGAATCATTGACCTCCATCTGTGCCAGCAGTTTTCCATTAATGCTGAAGTTGCAGAATCGACCCCGCTCGTAGTAGATGATGCAGTGGCCCTCGCTAGACACTGAGATGACCCGTGGGCACTTATAGTGGTCTGGCCCCTCCAGAGCCCGAAGCAGGTCTCCCGTGATGGTGTGAACTAGACATGGACCCTCTGCCGAAAATACAAGTGTGAAAAAATTTCAAAATTCAGACAATGTAATTTCTACAGTAGTACAGAGCATTTTCAGAGAAAGATTCCTGACATGGAAGAGAGATAGAAAAGTCCACTGACCTTTGGCCCCGCTGATGACCAGGCCCAGCTCTGCGCATACTGACACACACACAACTTCCTGGTCATGACCCGTCAGAACTGCTCGTGGTGCTGGGTAGTCACCTAAAAGATGACAAACACAATATTATATAGAAAATTACTTGGTTTCATGGATTAGATCCTGTCTAAACAATCTGAATACCTGAATAGTAGATTGACCAATAATCTAAATCTAATGGTCAAAATTCTGCACTATTGAATTGGGATTTCTGTGAAATGGTCTACATAACCACCACTCATTCATCAGGCAATAAAATCTTATAAACACAGCATAGTGATTGTGACATACAGCTGCTAGCAGGGAGGTCCCTTTGAATTGTCATGTAAATGCAGAGATGCCAACTGATGGCAACCGAGCTACTTGATTTCATTGCGTGTGTCACTTGATTGATGATGGACCAGGGGAGAGGTTAGCGAGGGGAGTCTCACTGCAACTGGAGCAGACCTTGCGTACTGCCAGCTTGGTGTCTGAAGAGAAGTATTAAAGCAGCACACCTTCTGAAATGTACTGATCACCAATACTGAATAAACCCTCATGTCCCTCTATACTGCTATGTCTTACAGAGATTTGAACCCATTGAATCCATCACAAAATTAATGTAATCAGTGGAAATGATCTGTATTTCACAACAAATAAGGAAATGCAGAACAAATGCAGCCAAAAAAACCCCCAGAGAAATGGTCCAAACATTGCATTTACATTAAGTATTAAACCATTAAGGAAAGGAAAGGACGGTGTGAATTGGATCAATGGGGAAAAAAATGCTTTAGGCATCCACATTAATTTTATTTTAATTCATAGTTTTTTAAAAGTTTTTTTTTTAAATAAAATAATTGTACTGCAATTTTGTGGGGCCTTAGTAGTCACCAGCTTTAAGCCCACTAGTGACAAACTCATGTCAGACTAATACTATTTAATATACAGTACATTATGTGGCTGTTGGTGTCCACACATGACTCAAAGTTAAGCCAATTCAGTAAAAGTTTCTTCATCCACCTAGATGACAGTAAAGTCCTGATGGATGATGTGGACATGTGTCAGACTTTCTCCTTCTCTCATATCCCCTCCTCCTCCTCCCCCGTCATCTCCTCCTCCAGCTCGGTACATCGCCACTGTAGTGGTCCAGTCAGTGAGCTGGACTGTGATCGATGCAGCACAGTCCCTTAGAGACCAGGACCTGAGCGACGCTGTCAGTCCCAGCACCCACTGTTGAGGGGGGCTGAATAGGACAAGTGTCAGAAAAAGCCTCAAGGGGGAAAAGGGACCTTGTGCAGCTCACCTACCCGACAAAAGATTAAATCAGCTCGCACTGCACACCCCCACCCTCTCTTAGCCCTTGGGACGAGCCGAAGTCAGCCACCACAATTACCCGGTGCAAATATCCCTTTGCACCGGTGTGATGGGCCAAGTGTGAGAGGCAGGGCCGTGATTGAGCTGGACGTTATTTTAATTATTATACATTTAAGACACAAGCAGCCTTTTGGGGCATGGGTGAAATCAATGTCTTGGGCATGCCACATCTGCAGGATGACGGAGCAGTGATCCAGAGGGCTGCTGCTGCATATTCACACACCCTTCAACCAACAGTGTAGAAAATAATAGGCATGAAAACCCCGGAATGAGACTCATGGAAAAGATAGTTCAATGAATAAGCCAGTAAGTAAGAGTATAAAGAGGTCCTTGCAAATACCTTCCCTCTATATTCGAACAGAGATTTGTACAGTGCTGTGTCAAATATTCACTATGTCATTTACCATAGCCCCATCACTGTTTCTTCACAAACATTCTTCAGGTTTCCACACCTCTAGTGCTCTGCATTCTTGAACCAAGCTAGATTATTAATTGCTGTCTCCACAGTGTTTCTCACATCCTGATGTATTGATAAGAGAATGGGAATTATTTGATTGAGTGAAAACACACCTTGTCTTTTGTTTCTTGAGATGAGCTATGTAGCCTTTTGTCCATTGAAGATGCATTGTAAGCACTAGTAGTGTGAACATCAGGGGAATACTGTTTTCCTGCTGCAGTAACGCAAGTGCTATTGCCCCTTGCTAATTGGAGGCAACCAAGCTGAAATTCTTAATTAACTGTCAGAGCTTCAGTGAAGTTAATTAGAGAACACTCGCAAACTAATCCGGAGCTCCTAGAATCTGTGACAATTAGAAACACGAGACCTTATAGTCCACCCACAAACACACACACACACACACTGCATTGTCATCCAGAAATGAAATAAAAACCCACTCTTTTCCTGAATTTCAGTTTTTCAATTCCACACCATATACAGCGTTCCTTGCTTGTACAGTACTGCAAGTCTCCTTACCCTGATGGATTGTTTTGAAAACAGGTAATCAGTGAGAATGAGCAACTAAATGAACTGAGCAGCAGAAATGACACACTGGGGTCTACCATTTTAAAAGCCAAGACATCTGGAGTCCTCTTCTTGAAAGCGGCACAGCTCAATGCAATGTATCACACAATATATCAGTTACAGTTGATCTTCTCCCTCCCTCTACACATTATTTGATTTGTAGGAAAGTATGCCTTTTTTCCAGTGTTGATCAAAGACTCTTGCTTCTTATATAACGTCTTTAAATGACACTAAACTTATGCACCTTTATTGGCTTTTACTTCACAAAGCAACTCCTTCACAAAGGAGTATATTGCATAGGTGAAAAACTAAACAAAAAAGGATCCTGTAACTTTGTCCAAAGGGCGATGCTACTGTATCCCCTCTGTGTGTGAGTGCATGGCACATGCATACTCTTACTGTTATTGGGGTTGTCGCCGATAATATGGTGCCGTCCACTCCAGTACCAAAGCAGAAGCGTAGCATCCCTGGACCCAGAGACAATGTAGCAGTCTCCTCCAATGTAAGACTCTGATCTGGCCAGACATGTCACCACATCCCAGTGACCAAAAACTATCTGGGTCAGCTTGCCTAAAGAAAATATGAACAAATGTGTTTTTGATGTTGGCAAAAGTTGTGGTCAGAAGTTCCTGAAATGCAACATGGTGTAACTACTGTGGGTTGTTTTTCAAAGCCCCATTGACTGTAGTCAAGGGAGTATTGTATGAAACAGTGGAAAATATTTCCAATACAGTTTAATCAGTGGTTCCCAGCCCTTTTGGCTAGTGACCTTTAAAAATAAAACATTGTCTGTGTATGAGCCAAATCAAAGATCTTTGCCTTAGTGTGGACAAGACTGAGGAGTTCACACAGGAGTGACTTTTTCTCTCTTGATTAGTTACATTAAGTACCCAGTTTATACGAGAAAACACCCCTCACATTAATTTTGGAACCCCATGGGGCGGTCCTGACCACCACGTTTTGAACCAATGAGTTTAATGGCACTTGTAGAGCTGCAGTGATAATCATCTATATAATTAAACAGGTATGTTGCCAACATGATCATATCACCGAATCAATGTCACTGGAAGGGAAATTAGCAATAAAAAAATGTTTTACTTTATCAGTGAGTGAGTGTATTACAGTATAGTCATCCACTTTTCTACAAGGCTTGTCAGGAGAGAGCAGCGACAATACTGTATTATTCCCATCATAGCGCTCAGTCCTCCACACATCAGTGCACACCTCTATAGGAAATAGAGTTTACACTGCAACCTACCTGTCTCGGAGGAGTACACACGAAAGCTCTTGTCCCAGAAGCCACACACCAGTATGTAGCGGTTGTCAGCTGTCACCACGAAACAGTGTGTGGTGATTTGGATGCTCTGGTCCACTAGGTCTGTGATCTGACGCTTGTTGCTTCCAGTGTTGTTGGCTGTGGAGAAGAAAAAAAAGAGAAACAGAACGGGTGTCAATACCTGAGATGTTACAAGCAATTTTTAAGTTATTAAGACCCTTACAGCTAAAACAGAGATAAAAGTCAATGATCTTTTTTTGTTTGTTGTATTTTCCATTCGAACAAAGACGCTTACTCACCGACCAGAGAATCCATCTCAATAGGCAGATGATGTGCCTGCTCGAGAGAGTAGCCTGGTGCTCCTCGGAGACCTGGATTCAGGCAGGGATACATAAGGAAATTAATCACTGAGACTATTTATAACTTCTGCCCATGTGCATTCTTACTCTCTCTCACACACACACCTGTTCTCTTTTCAGAGCCAAAGTTAATTCATAGTCTCTTCCAGGAGATGGAAGTATTGGAGGTCCATCAGAAAGATTTCCATCTGTCTTACTTGTTTTTTTTTTCCGAGTGTCAAACTGAATGGAGACATTTTATCCATGCAATCTGTACCTGGAGTCAGTTTTGAAACAGCAACATGCCTGAAAATATGGAGCCCTTATTATGATCATTATTTTGAAAAACCACATTTCCCTCCTCTCTGACAGGATGGCAAGGGTGCTGCAGCTGTGTTCATTAGTGTGGGAGCAGCCAGAGCAGCCACACAGTGCGGACTCTTTGGTCCTGAGCTCAGTGTGTTTCTACAGTGACAGATGGGGGATGTGTGAGGAGAATGTGGTGCAGTTGCGGCCTAATTTCCTAGTAACCATTGCTTTGGCCCTCTGACCCTGAGGTGAGACTGATTCTCAGGGAGGGGCTCTGTGGGTAATGTTGTTCACACATGTCTGAAAAGGAACATGTGGAAACACTCATGGTCAGCTTACCTAGGAGGTGCTAGTCTCTCACATAGCCAGCTGGCTACAGCTCTGTTATGAGCGGTGGGCAGGTTTGTGTGTGATGGTGATGAAGTGATTTTACAGGGCCTCTGCTGTGGTAGGTATCGCATGTGGCACGGCATTTTTTTAGAGGGCGCATGTGTATGTTTGAACATATCACCTGCCATGTGCATTGAGCTCCACTCACCAACGGTGTTGTGCCATCGGTTGACGGCAAATAGGCGGCTGCAGGTGACAGTGACCACAGCTGGTACAGTAAGATGAGGCAGGGTGTTGGCAGCCACATGCGTTACCGGCGAATTGGATGGAAACTTCAACACCATGATGACATCCTGCTGCATCTGATCCTTGAACATGAGAGGACTCTGTGGAAGGAAACACTATTGAGTAGAAGAGAGAACAGACAAATAGAGTGTGGGGAAGGATGGATGGATGTGATGGTGGGAGAGGAGGAAAAGTACAAGGAAAGAGGGAAAGGAGCAGGAAGGCACAAGATGCAGAAGATGAAAAGAAGAGTTGGAGAGAAAGATGGGAGAAAAAGAATGGAAAGAGGCAATTAGTGTGGAGGTTGGGGGAAAAACGAGGTTTAGACACACAGGAGATCTTCATGCACTGCCCCCTCTGGACAGTGCAGTCAGACGAGAGACTGGTCAGACAAGGGTAAGACATGGAAAACTGAGATGAAGTAGGCTGCACACATGAGATGGTGTATTCATGATACACATGTATCAGGAAGTTTGGTCCACAAAGAAGAAGCATTAAAAGAGATTGAATGAGTTTTTTTGAAGATGTGCATATTTTACCACTGTAAAATTCAGCTCAACCTTTAAAACCCTGTGTTAAACTACATGCAAAGCATAAGTAAAAGCAATGGAGGAGATAGTGTTCCTGTTCCTTTGTGAGTTTTGAACCAGTTTCAGCTCTCATCCTATGCCTAATTTTAGAAACTTTTGACAGAAGTGGATGAAAACAATCACATCTGTTGCAAAAGTAGAAAATTGAACTAAAGGTCTCAAAAGGATCTGCCTTACAAAGTTTCTTGTCGGGAGAGAGAAGCAGAGAGAGGCATGTGGGGATAATGAGGACTAGTCTGGCTATTACATGGATTAGACAGGGAAGAGCAGCTTACAGCAGAAAGAGGTGAGCTACTAGGCCAGTAGGGAGCACTCTTCCCTTTACACCACACTGCTGTTAGGCAGTAACAGCTATAAAACAATGCAGACAACTGGTACTGAAAATGTGTTGTTATATTGCGGGTCTATGACCTACATGAGGTAAGCCTTCTGAAATATTTATCTTTTGTTATAAAAGAGGGGATTGAAGGAAATATATAGACATGAGAAATCAGGAGCATCCATCTCAATCTTGTGTCCAACTACAGACACAGGCACGCAAACATGCGCCATTCAGGCTTGCATTCAGGTCCAGACATCCTCTCTCACCCACACCACCAACACCAGAGATGCAGGGAATTTTCCCAGCATGCTCTCTGCTCTCACCAGGTGCATGGCGGAACTGCGTGGAGGATGTGGCTCAATAAGCAACTGAGATGGCGTCTGTCCAAAGCTCTGGATCTGTGCCTCTGTGGCCTGCGGGAGAGAGAGAGGGGAGAAGGAGAGAGAGAGAGCGGCTGTCACAATCAATATGCATCAAAGTGATGGGTCAATGCGTTACTTGACAATGCAAGCAAATCCTAACTCAGCCGTGCCTCTGAGGAAGGGGGGAGGTAAAGGGAAAGGGGAGCACTCCCAATCCGCTTGGGTGCTCCCCCTTCCCCCCTCAGCCTGCAGAGTCATCCAAGTGTTAGTATGGAAGAGACAAGCCTTTTCCTATTAACATGCTTCAGTTAACCATTCCCATTTCCAGGCATAGGGGCCCCCACTGCATAAACGTTAACCTGGAGTGACATCCAGCTAGGACTGCAGCAGGCCGGCCCGCTTTCAGATGTTATTGTGCTTGAAACAAAGGGGAAAAGCATGTCCATGCGCACACATATGTATGAAACAGAGGCACAAAATCACACAAGCAGACTACGGCAATTTGGCAGAGGGTACCTTGATAAACCAGGATTTATGGGGTATGAACTGTGAGTCTGGATGCTTGTGACTAAAGGACAAAACTAAAAATGGCACCAGTCATGTCTTGAGTAGAAGGGAAAAAAACAACAAGACACCAGAGAAATCAAGCTTTATTATTATTAGAAAATAACTTTCATTTTAATAGATCTCCTTTGGCTCCAATGAGTAAGGGAAAAAAACAAGCAGTAGGAGCTGCTGAGCTTGACTGAAAGTGGGGCACTCCTCGGTGGGAGTGATTGATGTGACTGGAGCCACTTCCACCATCAGAGGGGAGCTTGTAGACGTCCGTCAATGCCACTGTGCACAATGGAACATACATCGCTCAGCCTTTCGCCCGCCCTTCTGACTGCCTGGGTGACTAGCCCTCATTTTCCTCCACCTGTACACACCACTCACTATCAAAAGGACCTATTGGGTAGCACATGCCACAGAGGGAGATGTGGCACGGGAAGTTTGGAGGTGATACTGAATTAGGACAGGCCACCTGCAAGCCAAACAGTCGCCCAAACACCCCCTGGTCACTTCCTATCTTCCACAGCACCAAAAAAGGCGCTGTCCACATGGTTGAGCGCTGTCACACAGCAGTGAAAGTCTCATGTGAGTTGGTGAGCACATTTGGCAACGTTTAAGTGTTAGTCAGTGTTTCTTTACAACGCAGTCCATCAAGTAATAAGCAACTGACATTTTGGCCATTTAAGGTTAGGTTTGGGTGAGGGTCACAATAAAGAAATTTGATACAAAGATCAGAAAGGCTGAGAAGGCCATGTGGAAAACATCATCCATATTTCTTGTGATGATTCTATTACCAGGGAAACTGGGCTGCTGCATGTCCCGTTTTGGTAGTCTCAGACAACCTTGACGCCCAACAGTTATTACCAGAGTGCAAGGGGGAGGATTTGTCTGTATGTGTTTGTGTTTTTTGTGTGTGTGTCAGGGGAAGGGGGGTCTGACTTGTTGAAGGTTAACTCAAGAACATGTTCCTCCACTAGATGATCAAAACATGTCAATATCTCGCAGGTGCTTCAACACTAATCCTCTCTGAGGTATGTCAGAAATGTATCTCTATCTCAGGCTGAGATGGAGAGCACTTAACAGGCAGTTCATTAGTTTAAGTCACTTCAGGCTCTGCTTTTTTGGCTGATAAGTGACACATATTGCCAAAGCCATCTGGATGATTGCCCCTCCCAGCAAACCGCCTTGCTTGGGTGAACACCAAACATCCATCATAACACACTGTTTCTGCATGTCTGTCTGTCTGACTTTGTTCGCATCTGGTTTTGGCGTGAGCAAAAGGCTTCAGAAGTGTACGGCTGCAGATCTCTCTCTCTATCTGCTGCCTGGTCCTGAAAACGGGTGACAGAAATACTCCGTGGTTGAGGATGATCCCCCCAACTGCATCCTCCAGTGCGCTCATGCAATGCAGCAACACAACAGCTCTGGCAGACAGAATGCAAACACGGCCTTGCAGTGACCCGCTAAGCAGCGTGGGATCATGCTGAGTCATGACACCTGAGAT
Source organism: Lepomis macrochirus (assembly GCA_024633595.2). Classification (NCBI taxonomy): domain Eukaryota; kingdom Metazoa; phylum Chordata; class Actinopteri; order Centrarchiformes; family Centrarchidae; genus Lepomis; species Lepomis macrochirus. Next base: position 9,503,248 of record JALXJV020000009.1, read on the forward strand.
CAGCGGTGGCAACTACAAATACGGAGCAGCTACACCTTTCACCTTTTGAAAAATTCAGCAGCTAGATTACAGATGTAAAATTGCTTTCATTTCATTACTTTCATTTCAGTACTTATGGCTTTTCTTTTAGTATAAACAGATTATAAAAACAGATCAAAAAAGCACAGAAACCATACAGGTGCATGCAAATACACTATTAATGTAATTGGTTTGTAATTGTGTTACTTTCTCATGTGAAGACTGTGCTGCCCATTCTTTTCATTCCAAAGGAAATTTGTTTAAGATCAGCATAATTTATTTTAAGTACTAACTAAGAATTACCCTTAGGGTGTTTTTAGAGTGACAGCTTAGGAGTTGACATGTGCACTACTGTATGTGGGAGCAGAAATGTCTCAAACAACAGCTATCATCAATGACAATGCACACCGAATCCTACATGCTATGTCATATATATGAAGGGAGTTTCTCATCACTAAAGTCAAGCATTTAAATATTTGTGTCCCATCACTGTGAGCATATCAAGGTGAAATCAATTTTAAGTATGTCAGCTGCTTCAAAGCCCTTCATTGGCTAGCCGCAGTACACTTTGTAGTCTTTGTCTATTCAAAGGGGCAGGAGGGGCAGTGGCAGCTGAAGAGGAATAGAGTCCCACTGATGAATAATTTGTCTGTTTACTTCTGAGTGACGCGTCGGGGTTTGAATCAAGGGCTTGCTGTCATGTTTTTCCATAAGAGAAGGCTGTCAGGAGGAGCATCACAGAGAAGGACTGCTGTTCCGGCAATGTGCCCAGTAGAGCTGTCACCGTGCCCTCAACCAGAGGCCCGGTGGCATGTCAGAGGGTGTCATCATTTCCATCTGACACACGGGAGGAAATTATCTCTCATGACCTCTAATTTCTTGACATTTCAAATGCCTTAATTGTTGTGACTAATGCCAGATCTGCAGTTTCACCTGTCAGGCCCAGAATGAATCAATACCCCGGAGTCAATCGTCACATTTCAGGAGGTTTTAGCAAGACATTCTTTGGGCACATTTCCATGCTCCACCTCACTGACTCAGCCAGGCAGCTCACACACTGGCCTGTGTGGGATAGGAGTAGTAGTAAACAATAACAGGGAAAATGGTACGATAAATCCTGCAGGAAATCACCTAAAAAATGATCATGTTACCATAGACTGTGCAGGAAGTTGTTCAACTTAAATTAAAACACTTCATAGCAGAGCATCAAACTACAGTAAAACTATTGTCATCAGATCAACCTGGAGATTTTGCCAGTAAATCTTTTTCACAACTTGTAAATGCAAGGAAATTCAATTATTACATTTAAGCGTCCCTATTCAATAAACTCCTTCATAATGCATTTTCAGCATACTACTAGGTTTTAGTATATGGGGTTTAGATACAAGGTTACACTTTATGTTACAGGAACAGGAAGAGAGGAGGAATCCATCTGGAATGAGAAAGATGAATGAAGGTATGAAGGCTTGTCTTAATTAGTGCTCATCATATCAGCATTACATCAGTTGCAATTAGCTGAGCCAATTTCTCTCTCCAGCACAAATACATTCACATGTCACAGTAGCGACTACATCAACTGGCCACAATTAGGGAGTCTGAAGAGCAGGCTTCCTAATGTGCAACTAACTAACAGTACTGTCATATCTCGTGGTAACAGTAGGCAGGGCGAAAGACAGCTAAAAACCTCTCAGCCTGATGAAAAGCAAAAATGCACCGCCTAAACCTTTCTCAAAATGATGAAACCAAACCTTTCACAATATGGTTTGGTAATCAGATCAGCCAAATCTTCTGCAGGTGATTTGCATAGTGGTCACTTGATAAATAAAGGCGCCCCTGGAAGTGACAGTATATAAATGACTTGTTTTGCAGACAGCAGATGGTGGATATCACAGGGAGAGACAAGCTCACACTGGAAAGTACCACAATGCATGCCAGCTGCTGCAGTCTCTGGTCTCCTTTCCCCTATATGCAATTAAGCTATTCACAAGAAGTACAGTTGAGCTAATAGATATTCAATTAATTAGTTAAGAACAAGAAGATTCACTCCCTCATCTATTGACTGAGTGACCTTTGTAGATTGATCAAAGAGCTCAGTCAGATTTATTGATCTTTTTAAGGTATAGGAACAACCGGAAGAAAAACACCACAGAAGATGATATTAAGATGGATTAATGGTGATAATGTGGACAGATATTAAAATATTGCTATTTATCTGAGAGAGAAAATTAATAACTCGGGTCATCACAAAACGGCACTGATCTCAAAGCAAACTGATGAGTCAGCTGCTCTGCCCGATTCTCTCACGGCTTACATTTGCATGACACAACAACTGATTGACAGATGCATGATATGTATGCTCCCAGAGATCCAGCACATGCCAGGACAAATAGAGACAGGAAGTTGGGCCTACGGTGAATAAGAGAGGGGGGAGGGGCTTTGTCTCCATGGTAATGTGTGTGTGTGCCTTACCTCTCTGAGTAAAGGGTCAGTGATACTGTCCAGCTTGGCGGAGCCCTCGTAAGTCAGGTAGTGAAAGACGTTGAGGGCACGCACCGCCTCTGGGCCTCGCTGCTTGTAGCCGAAAATAAGGTCAATCCACTGATGCAGCTGACATGACACAAACTCGCTTTCCAGGGCCTGTCAAAGGAGTACAGGGCAAGTAGAGGTGAGAGCCATACCAGCAGCACAAAGCACAAATTGTAATTCCACACAAAACTGAACACAATAAAACACAGCCTACTGTACTGTACACAGATGAACTACCAGGTAATTACATCATACGTGACATCACAAAACTCATTAAGAACTTGCATTTAGATAAGATAAATATTCAGCCTAATGTACTGCACATAACGATCACAGAAGAAAGGAGAGAGAAGCATTGTAATCAGCTAACTCAGAAGAGGCCTCCCGTATCACATTTCTCTATCCACTGAAAATACAGACGACTATCTCTGCATGGAGACAAAGAAATTGGTTCAATACTAACAGGGATCCAATTTACTATAAAAAAAACATCTGTGGGAGTAACATTAATAAATCACTTGTGAGAGTGAAAAAGGATACTTGATTTCTTGTGAGAGTGTTAGTGAGAGATCTGGGATAAGATTTAAGGCTAATAATTATCATAAATATACCTATGGAAGCCATGCAGTGGGGGGTTGATATATTGTTCCACAATATGGTACAATATAATTCCCATGGATGCTGGTGTAAGGCTTTGCTGGAGGAATTTACACTCCTCCCCTTGCGTCAGGAATAACAGCCATTACCAACAAAGCCTGCTCGAGCACACAGAGGCAGAGTTTGCCACAGGGCATATCACTACAATTGAAAGTGGCACATGCAAAGATGGGAAGTGGGAGGAAGAGGGAGGGCGGGTAGTGAAGGAGAAGGAGGCAAGAAAAAAAGAGGAAGAGTGAGACAGAGGGGGAGGCAGGGATAGAGATTCACTGACAGAAATGAAATAATAGAGGAAGCAAGAGTGTGGGCTAGCTAGGGAAGAGAACAAAAGAAAAACAAAAAAATAGAGGCAGAAGACTATGATTGTCTCGGGGCGTGTGAATACACTGGTCTGCAAATGTAACAATGCAAGGTAACATCACACATGTATCCTTCAACAGTGAGAAAATATCCACTGTAATCCTTTTTAGTCATCCTCCTTGTTTTGGAAATGCAGACATGCCAGCAACAGCTTCTAGCCTCTCTCTTCTCTCTCCCCCTCGACCTCCCACTTTCCCGGTATACAAGGCTGATAGAGCTCACCAGGCAGCGTGGGCATAGCATGCGGAAAGGTCACCTCCATAAGACTAGCCAAGCTCTGTCACTCCAGCTGAAAAGGTCAAGTGTGTTCCCACAGCCTCTTTCTACCTCTGGTTCAAAAACACTGTGGCTCCTAACCTCAGGATACATAACACGCATAAATCTTTCTGCTCTCCTTGCAGAATTATTGAAGTTTCAATGGCTTCAAGCCTAAAGAAAGTTGAGGCACATCATAGAGGATTTTTTATCACTCTGAAGTGAGACTTTACATTTACCCTTTAAATTCTGTTGGAGATCATCAATTTCATATATTGAGTTGCATCTGTGCTGTCCTTTTTTTGAATGTGAAATTGCAACGTGACATGTTAAATGTTTTTCTTATGTGAAACCATCGTTCTCATATGTGAAAGATTACATTCACATTAGCCTTTTTTTCTATGGGACCTTATGAATTTTGCAGTATTAATCAAAACATAACTGCAAACAGAATCCATTCTTATTCTATTGTCTCACTTTCGTTGAGTAGCTAGGCCGGGAAACATCAATATGTGCACAGTAGGCATAATAATCAACATTTGCCCAAATTCTAAGTTACCATCATGTCGTTTTTTCAGTGTTTTCAGCTTTAGCATATGTGGATAGTGCATCTGCACTGTTGTAACTGCATGCAATGGCCATTCATCATGCATCTGACATTGTTTTGCTCTCTTTCATTAGGTTTAGTGGGGAGGCGAGCTGCTGAGTTTCTACAGTAAGTGATTCCAGATTAAAGGGAGAACAGAGTTTATCTGACAGCAAGAGACGGGTTGGAGTTCCATTTGTGTCTATATGCTGCTCCCGAGACCTGCTGGGACTCGTGGACCACATGATGATAAGCTGTCTGTATTAAACCTGCACGCACAGAAGTTCACACACATGCAGACAGAAAGGGCTCCGCACACTGCCAAAATGATGAGGCCCGGCATTAGAGAAGGTACACTATAGGGCAAACTTGCCCTCAGTCCTGTCCTTTGGTTACATTACTGGGGTCAGGGGTACAGTGTTAGTACTGAGTGGTACACTTTATTAGATGCTTCATGAATAAGACAAGGAGACAAATATGTGTGGGAAGGTTACAAGGAAAAGTGGGAAATGGATTTATCCGTTGCTGTGTGATGAAGGCTGAAAAGCTAAATGTAAAGAATTCATTAAAAAAATACATCTAAAATACACCACCCCCCTATAGTAGATTTTCAGTACGGTACTACAGTATATACATGTATTTTTGTGTCTAAAATACACCACAGTAACATGACATGATACAGTGTGTCATAGACTGTGGTGCACAAGGGCTCTACTTAGTAGAATGAGAAGAATATATTTAATGAAAATGTTTGTTACTATGACTAGGACAATATACTCTAACTACATATCTTGGTTAAAAAATACTAACTTAATTGACAAGGAATAAAAGGCGGGGAAAGTAAAGTTTTGTTGGCAGAGACATAAAAGCAGAAAATGGTCAAAGATGAAGTGGAATTATTGGTCATAAATGTTTTAATACTACCAGACATAAATAATTGATCTGGGTGAAACAGTAAGTAATATCATACATGTGTATATTGTTGGTTGAAGTAATTAGACCATTTTGGATTTGACAGATTTATAAACCTTACCATCCTGTTAATCCTAACAAAGTCCTCAGGCTTCTTGGCCCAGGCTGGCAAGTCCACGTCACAAACCATGGTCCTGTCCTCTCTCATTCCCAGGTGGTAGCCGTTGCTGTTGACAAACATCTCCGGGAGGTAGTAGAACTCAGGAATCAGTTCCTGTGTTGTAAAGGAAGAGTTCATGTGTTCATGTTTTACAGCTCACTGACAGGACCACATCTAATTCCACAGTTTTCACCATATAATCACCCAAGTGCAAGAAATAACACTACGTGAAGACAGAGCCATGAAAAAAACATAGAAAAAAGGCTCTGTATCCCACTGAGATGAAGTGAGAATTCAAGGGGAAGGAAACACAAACAAACTAAACAGCAGGCCATGAGAAGGCGGTGAGAGGTGCAAGTCCAGTTATTCCAGGCAGAGGTGTTAGGTGTGTTAACTGAAACTGGAACTGAGTTGGGGTTTTCTCCCTGGTCTCTGGGCTCTTGTGATGAGGTCAGGACCTCGCAGTGGAGAGGAAGTCAGCAGGGTAAAGGAGCTCCTTACATAAAGCCTTGTGTGATTCCATACACTAAAGAAAAGAGCAAATATTTACCCATGTTTTGAGACTATTCCTAAAGGCGTTTCGTCCGTGTTGAATGACCATACTGGTAGTTTTACATTTGTTGACCGATTACTTACACATCATGTAGACTTTATATTGCTGCCGACCATTTTCCAAAGCACATTATATTTTTCTAGACTGACTTCTTACCTTCAAGGCAACCATTTATAAATCACAAACATCAACCTGCGGAGACTTACTTGAGTTAGTGAGGCGGTCTACTACAGTAAACATTTTGATGCCTTTTAGCACTTGCTTTTAACTGCATTAGCACACAACCAAACTAATAAGACAAAAAAGAAGAAGAAGAAAAAAGAAGAAGAAAGGCAATGATAATTAATGATGACCTGTCTCAAAAAAAGTTTTAAAATTAGGTTGAACTTCACAGTGCTCTGAAATGATATGGTGGCTTTCTGGATGTCAAGCAAGCAATCCAAAAACTATGACATGCTTTTAAGGGGGTTTTAAATTCAAAACTACAGATATGGTAATTTAAGAATTGTTTAACTCAAGATATTTACAAATTATTGTATATATACTTATGTATACTTATACTTGTATGTATATAGTCCTGGCTGTGATCCCTTATCCTCCAAATCATACAGCTAAGAAAGGATGAGTGAGTAAAGTCTCTGCACAATGAGGCATATGCACATGAGGAATGTAGATCATCTTCATCAGAAAACACACACACAAGTTAAATTTTGTTGTTTGTCTCTGAACCTGAGACTATAAAGGAGGGTGCAAGACAGTATTTCAATTCCTTGTTTCAGTTTTGTTTTATGAATGCAGTGTTTGTCAGATTCAGTGTTACTATGGAGTTTTACATTGCCAGTGGGATACATAATAGCAGAGCTTTTAGGCCCCCATAAATCACTGGATTTTCAGAGAACGAGTTAGCATGACATGGTACAGGCCAATAACACTGCTGGTCTGCTGTTGGTCACATTTCACCCTCCACACACGACAGGGAAGGGAGTAAAGTAGCCATTCCTCTGTTTCCCCTCTGTCTCTCACATACACACACACACACACACACACAACCGCACTTTCTCTCCACTTTTTCGTTTGTAAACTTCCTGCCGTAACTCACCGCCAAGCCGTTAAAACTGCCAGCTCTGTTTTCAAGCCACCCTCCCATGGCAGCCATTAATTCTGCAACAGCATCGTAATGGGCTAACAAGTCAATCACACAAGCCTCCATTGCTTTACACTGTGTCACCTTAATGACATGTTCGTCAAAATCTGTCACCAGTGGAGTGCTGCTGGATTCCTTCAGACAGCATGGTGGCAGTCTGTGTGTGTGTGTGTGTGTGTGTATGAGAAAGCATTTGTATGAGCCCACTACTTCCAAGTAGTGGGCACACACAAGAAAAGTCTACTTTTCTCTGCCCATGTTGGCAGCACCAGCTTAACGTAACTGTGTGTGCGCACAGAAATAAATGAGAGGTATGGACGCACTATAATGATGGGGTGGTCGAGGGGGTAAGGGCTTATTCGGCACAGGATTGTTTCCATTTGACTTGCTCTTTTAGGAGGTCATCCCCATCAGGGGTTCACCCTCCCTTGGTCTTGTCGTCATTACTGCAGGAGTAGGCCGAGGTTAATGAAGGAGAGACCCTGGTAAAAACAAGCTGCCTTTTAATCAGAGGCCTGATGACCCGCTCAGTGTACTGGGCCGAAGCTGACCTTAGCCCCAGACTCTCTGCTCAGTCTCAGTCGCTACATGGTGGCTGTGAATGGCATTTGTTTGTCTGTCTGGCTGCCTCTCTTTTAGGATGCATGGAAACCAATGCTTTTTTAATTTAATTTAATTTTGGATAGGATTATACTGATCATTGCCCCTTTTATATACATAGTGTGTATGTATGAAAAAAAGAAAAATATTTTTAGATTATTATAAAAAGGTTGCTAATAATCAAATCAGTCATTACAGTGGCATTGCTTCATAGTTTAACCCTATTGCAACATGAATGAACCAAACAAGCTCTTGCATAATATTTTTCTGCTTCTAATACATTATGAAATACTGTTAGTAATCCAACATTGTCCTCCACAGTACAGTGCCTCCCCTAATAGATCAGTAGCCTTTGTGTAAAAACGAATGCATGCAGACATACAAGTAGTTGAGAGTAGGTTGTATTTGTTAACATGGTGGCTTTTGACTATTCAGCTGTTCGCTGGCTCGCAGCTTTCTGCCTCTGCATCACATAGATTGTTGGTTGCTCTCTCCCAGATCCTGGCAAGTAAAAGCCCTGTCCGTACATAAAAGACTACATTTTAAATAGCTTTTGTCATTAATGCTTTATTAATTGCCTGAGGCAACACTACCCGATGCAGGGTGTGCTAGAAATATATGACACTTTGAGGTCAGTGCATATTCCTGCTGCGTGTTATGCAGTGGGTAAAATGGAGGCGAATCAGCAGGGTTCAGCATTTTCGGTAACTGCTCTGTGGATTTGGAGAGGGAGGGCTTTGTCTTTCTCTCAGACACAGCCTTTGTTCAAACTCATGAGTGCTTGCATGCAGAGACACAAAATCAGTCTACCTCTGAGACAGTTTGTTTTCTGCCTGAGATAAATCAAATGTGAATTTCTAAGTGCATAGGGTATCCCTGTGCACTATGAGTCTTTGTGATTCACTGTTTGGATGAGGCATTTATAATTAATGGTATATATTTTTGTAGTGCTGTTAAGGCACACTGGCTGAGTAGGGAAGCATAGCAAGTAAGAGGCTTGGTATGATTGTATTGCCAATTATACACACTGTTTAGTTGAAATTTTGCTGGTAGAAATGTGCAATATTGATATATTGATACTATTGTTGTTCTCAGTATAAGATCACTGCATCCTCAGGTCCACAACACCAGCTTAAAGACAGTTTGTGGCAAGGAAATATATAGATAATTGATGAATAACAATGATAACAGATTTAAGGGCATGATCTTTCAGGTCTCCAGTTCTACACCGTTGTATCTATACAAAAGTAAACCATGGATTGTAACTATTTGCTTTTATTGTTATTCTTACCTTTACATCAGAGGTGTCCCTCTGGCAGTTTCTCCAGGAGCGGGCAATGGCTGAAAAAGTGCGGTCAGGGTGGTCGAATTTGTTGTTATTGGCACTAAGGAAGAATGTGGTGAAAGGCTCCTACAGAGAAAGCAAATTAAACATCACAAAGATCAAAGATCTCCACCCAAATTTAAAGTTATCATTACTTTTTCCACTCTCTTGATCTGCATTTCCATTGTCACCATCATAATCAACATAATGAGAATCTCAGTACTGTTTTTGAACTGGATTACCATGCAATTTATTAATATACATGTGGATAGTCTGAATTATATGAATTATTTCTGTATTATTCCTTTTTTCTGCAGCAGACAACGGGAACTTTGTAGAGATCAGTCATTCATTGTATCCAAGCCTGGGGGAGAATTAATTAGTGTTCTTCCTGAGTACAGTGAGCCATAATGATAATTGGCTCAAATTTGGTTTGCTCAGCCTGAGATTGCGTCCATTGCCGGTTGGAGCGGATGGATCACTCACCAGAGGAAGAAAGGGATTGTGGGAACAAACCTACGGAGGCCAATCTAACTGCTGTCAAGGGAGCTCCCTCAGTTCATCAGCTCCTTTCTACTAATGATAGGGGAGGAGGAGACATACAGTACAAACTCCCCATAAAGCTCTTTCTTTCCAATTAATAAGTTGACTTCAAAATCAAATGTACACCAACTCAAAGAAGTCATGCAGGTTATAAGGGCCTTCTTTGTGGGGAACAGATAGGGAGTGTGAGAGTGTGTGTGTGTGTGTCTCCTCTTTCTCTTCCAGAGTAAATGAGGACAGTGCTCAGTAACCTTGATGGACATGTCTCCAGCGCTCACTGGGTTGCCTAAAACACATAAACCTGTCACAGCAGCCGCTGTAAATCATTACCCAGCCACTCTTTATTTAGTTCACATATGCCGGTTTACTGGCCTGTGAAATGTGTTTTCTGAGCGCCATTGGTCTAACTCAAGCCCAATCAAATTGAGATGTCGAGCTGTTTCCTGTGCAGAAGCCGACAGACCTCAAAGTAACAGCATCATCAAGTCTGACAAGTGACAATCAGCTAATGCAGACTCAAAAATGAAAAGCTGTCTGAGGATGTGGGTTTGACTTCATTCCTTTTTAGATGCACAACTAATTTGAGGATTTTGAACATACCACAATAATGGGTGTGAAGGTGGTTGAAGGAGTGATTTTACTCACTATTCTGACAAGCCAGTGCAGGGTGGAGGCAGCTGTGGAGTAGTGGGAGTCGTAATGACAAGGTGGTGTCTGGTCGTCTTCCCAAGTCTCATAGCGTTCAGCGTAGAATGCTGCACGCTTTGGATTCAGAGCACCAACAGGCTGTAACGCAGATGAGGAAATCAGAGGTTCAGTTCAGTTCTTGCAATAAAGTAATGTCTTCCTTATTTGCCTGTGTGAGTAAAACAAAAGGTTTCCTGCTCAAAGCAACCCTAAAGAAAAGTTTCGTATTGTACACATTTATAAGTTATGTGCTTTGTGAAGGCAAACTTCAACTTCATATGCACTTATGGCTGTACCATTATATAATACCAACAGTCTTTGCAAGCTTGACTACACTGCTGTATTTGTGTATTATATATTGTATATTGATTCTGTAAATTATGATGCTTACATTTATTACCACTTCCTTTGTTGATGCTTGAGTTTCCGACATCCACCTTTTGGCTACATTATTCCATAAATATAAGACATCACTGGTAAAACTCTTAATAAAGAAATTAACCATGCAAAAAATGTTGCTTGGGTACTTTATACTAAAACAGCTAATACAACAAGCATAACTAAAACCTTAAAGAAAATACTGTTTAAATATTGAGGAGAAAGGAGACAGCCTAAAAATACTGTATTAATAACTATTATGGTCAATAGTTTATAACAAACCCCAACAACTACAGTAAACAGTGACCAACCAGTTGTCATGCTGGCATTCAGTAATGAATGTACCCTTGAGGGTCATATTTACACAACATCTCTGTAGAATTAAGTATGTTTTGAGACACCTTTCAGTACCTTCTTACACAAACACTTTCAAAAATAAATGCAAGTTGAAAATAGATAAAATGTCAAAAGCAAGCAATAGTGTCAAAATTAGCAATAGTAAGAACATAGTAATAACTCACTTGAAGTTAAAACAAGGCTAATGGCTACGTTTTAGTCACTGATTTTGCTGTCTTTAAACAGCTCTGGGTTTGCATTAAAAACTGCAGAAGATGTGAGTATTTGGTTCAGTGAGCAGCAGAGTGTCTGTAGATCTGAGGACTATACAAGGCACATGTCTTGGCAGCATATTAACAATATAGTAAAAGTCCATGAAAGGATTTATAGACAAGTTCAAGGATTTTAAAATCTATATTATGCCTAACAGTAAGCCAGTGTGAGGCCTTTACAGCAGAAGTGATGGGAGCTCTTTTATTTGCTCTAACTGTCTTAACTGCCTTCCCATCACAACCACATTGACTGACTTAACTTAGATTACTGTGTTATGAGGTCAGTTAAAACTACATTTTATGTATATTTGCTCCAATACATGGCTTGTTGAAAAATGTTTTTAACACATAACTGCAGTTTTACTCCTAAAAAAATTGCAAGTGACACCCTTAATATAGATGAGGTTAAGACTACAAGACATTTTGAGGAATTGGGCCAATGGTCATCTCACCAAAATGATCCCTGTGATACAGTATATCACCATACAAGACAATGCCTTAGCATAAAGTATAAGTATATAGAGTATAAGTAATTTGGGATTATTTACACTATCAAAAATTTGATGAAAAATCTTTTTGTAATCCAAAAGTAATCTTTGTTTTTATGCTGTCCCATCTCAGATCATATATTCCCTGAAACTTCACTGTGTGATTCACTATTAGTAAATCCTTTTATGAAACGTCAACTGAAGCTAGTCTGACTCATATAATGTACTTAATCTGACTCACTGGGAAACCACACAACTGACACCTCATAAAAGAGGGATTCGCCTTTGGAAGTCCATTGTTTTTTTGTATGATCTTTCCACATGAACTGCCCAGTCTTCATCTATTTTGAGTATCAAAATGGAAAATCTCATTGCTAACAGATAGAGCAGGTCTCATGACTAGTCTGCCATCTAAATAAATTTTAATGATCATGCAGATATATGACATGTCATGAAAGGGTTATGGGAAACATTCACCGCAAATACTTTTCGCAGTTTTTGTGTAGTCCATGGTAAGTGAAGGGTCTTTCTTTCTTGTGCTACACTTTGTAGGTGTCACCTTTTAGCTGTAACATTGCAATTCTCCCTCGAGTTTTTGCCTTGTTTCGAATACTCTCATCATGTACAGGGTGATGTGATGGTCCAAACTCATGGCTTAAGATCATACCAGGCAATGAAGTTACAGTACTTCTAGTTTGATTTGAAGGTACAAATCTTTTGTTGGCTGTATAGCGTAAACTTCCTAATTTCCCATCACTTGTATTAGGAAAGGACAAGAACTATTAAAGCATAATTGAGCATAATTAACAGAGAAAGACTTGCAGAGAAAGACTTGAGTCCAAGTAGTTCCACATTAGGCTGTATATGGTGAGGCTGGCAGAGAGGCTGGGGGAGAGTTCAGGGCAGTCAAGGAGCTTTACTCTGGGATTTGTTTGTCAGACCCCATTATTCTGCTGAACCCTAAAAAGTTCCTGTTGTGCTGTCTTCTGTCTGAATGTACAGGAGTATGGTGGCGTTGGTGAGCAGGATGGCGCACTGAGGATGGAGGGAGGAGATATGAGTGTCTCCTGCTAAATGTTGTAGATAATCCATGTGGATTAACCCTGGCTGACCTGATTTACACCCAAGTGTAAACACTTTACTCAGCACTGCTATTCCCATCTGTGTTTAGAGCCCTTCTGTGCTACTGGTCACTGCAGTTTGGAGTTACCAGGACCTCTACAATATGGTGCAAGCTTATATTGTAACACCACCAGCTATGGTCACCAGTTAGTACAATTGAATCAGTTTTTCAGAGTTTGAAACTGAAAAACACTGAGCATAAATTGTGTAGTATTTATTGCAGATAAATTGTATTAGATTACATTACTGTATACAACATGTTATTATAAAACCTCCCCACAACATATGCACAAAATCAAGTACTGATCGTTTGCTGCTTTAACAGTTTCCTATTGTTAATATAAAAAGTAGAGGAAAACCCATTTGCTAAAAAACCCAAACTAGCCTTTTACTGGTAAACAGCAAAGCCTTGAATTCTACAAAGTGTCAAATAAGCGATGACTACAGAGACCAAAAATGTCATAACTCTCTTATTCGTTGTTCTGCATTTGAAGAACTGCTGCCTAATTATTAAGAGGACATAAAAAAGGAAAATAATAGCATCACTGCTGTATTTATTTGACATCTAGCCAATTATTTTATAGTTAGTCCAAACCTTGGATAGCGGGGTGCATTATTTAACCACAGCCTCCGTAATAATTTCAATATTGTACTGAAACCATTACTGGGTTTTTGCCCTTTGGCGACTTTCATTTTCATGTGTTCTTAAGGCAACAAAATTACTCCCATTAAACATACATTTAGTGTTGAATAAATTGCTTTCTCTGCCTTTTCAATCACCCTGTCCAATATAAGAGCCTCGGAGGCATATTGGCAGTCAATATTAATATACCCAGTACCACTGAATCGCTTAGGTTACAGAGGGGGAAGGGGGACTGGTAATGTAATCAATGGCAGCTTTCCTACCTGAAAAATGCAGCTCAGAGGTCAAAAGAAATAAAATAAAAGCCCTCAATTCAAAATGGTCTGAGATTGATGCCTTAAAATAAAGCCACTCATTTTAACATTATTAAAATTGCACTTTAATTCTTTTGGCTGGGTACAGTTTTTATGCAACCTCAGTACGACAGACAGACTCATTATGAAGATTATGGTCATAACCATGTGTGGCACAGCGCACATGCCTGAAGATGTAAGTCAAAATTAAATAGGGCTAGGGTTTTGTTTTTTGTTGTTTTGGTTCTTCCTTAAAATTCAATGGCAGTCCACATCAGTGTTAGCACAATTGAATAGACTGAAAGAGAAGTTTATTGAGATCTGCATAGATTTATGAGGTGATAATAGCCTTCCATGTGACGTCTTGGCCCAGCTGGATTGGGGTGCAAGCCGCAAGACGTCTTACACTCCGTAAAACCACCACTAGTATAACTAATGCAAGTTAGAGCTGTATGAAAAGTCCAGGTAATACATTTGACAGAGGGAGAAGAATAAGGAAAAGTCAGCTGCGGGTAAAAGTAATGAGTGTTAGAGAGGAATAAGTAAGCAATTCACATAAAAGACATTACAACCAAAGTTCACCAAATGGTTATTAAATGTTTTCCTTGTCTATTTTAATATAGTACCAGAAGAATTTGAAAAACAAACTAAACCATGTTATTATAGACGAGTATGAGATTTGAAACATATAATTGTGTTTAAATGGAATTTACAAGCTAACATTACATTTTTAGTACATTTTGGGTACATGCAAACTAACATCTAGACTCCATTCCTCTGACCAACCACTCTACCTTTTCCTAAGACTAAACTAACCACAATCACGTCTTGAATGAAGCGCCAAGTTATAGGGAAGGGAACCAAAGACATGTTTAGTGACAAGTTATTTCCTATTCATTCTTCTATTTGGCACTTTACAAATGAAGCAAAAATGTTCTCATTGTGTTCCCACGCCGATCAGCTATGTAAGCATAAATATGAAAAACATTTTCAATGTGACTTGTAGTGTAGTGTAGCTTTCATTTAGTTTTCTAGAAAACCTGTGTGGTTGGTGAGCTAAGATAATTATACTGACTGCACGGCAAAACTTGCATGGGTTCACCCACATCACTTTAGAAGTTCTTCTTTGTAGGTTGCTGTCACTTTAAAGGAAACTTGAGCTTGGCAGACTGTTGAACACTGCTCAAATTGTGATTGTTATACAGCAAATATACACCAAACTCACTCAAATGTAAAAAAAAATAAGGTGCATATGTAGACATATCCAGATGGGTGATGGGTGCAAAATTAAGGAAAGAACATGAATAAATGAAAGCAGAAGAAAAGCAGAAGGAAAATTAAAGTTGTTCTGGTGGCTTGTGGCTGAGATTGTAAGCCAAAGTGTTGAGTGTTGGTTAGTGAGCTCACTGAGTCTGTAAAATGTCTACATTAGACGATGCAGCCAACTGTGATTCTCTGTCTCTGACAAATCCTAAGCAATGTCTGGTTCTATTGCCTCAGTGTGCAGTGAACACCTTTGTGTCCCAGTTCTTTTTCGATATGGGTTTGTCACCCTATAACTACAGTGATTGCAGTTCCAATTAACATAAGTGATGATTACTAACACATATCCTCAGCTCAATAATTATGTGTAATGCTACAATCTTTACGTAAGTGTCATTGTCCTCAGCATAAAATGTGTCATAGAATGAAGGCATAGAATGAAAGTTTGACACCAAAACAGACTATGCACACCTCTATAAGAAACCACATGAAATTGTAATGAACTGACCACAGGTAGCATCTGATATGCTTTTTGTTTTAAATCTGAAAGGACAGACAAAAAAATAGGAGAATGTATGATTGACTAGCTGTTCAATGTGAAATAAAAACCCATTTATGATGATAAGATGAGCACTTCACTGGTTCTTTATTACCTTTTTTCCTGTTATAGTCACATCAGTTAATAAGCCCAAATCAGGCTTTGCTTATGTCTAGTCAACAAAAAATGATCACCTCTTCCCTTTATTATATATCATAATGATCACACATGTAACACACTGAAAAAAAACTGATTCAGACAGTTCCACACTTTCTCCTATCGGAGTTAATTTCTTGTAAAACATCTGACCCAGTGAAATACATCAACTCAACTAAACAAAGTATGATCAGACATAGATTTGGCTTCAGATTCAATCAGGATCATTTCTGGTGTTGCACTCCAAAGATTCAGGAAATGAGCATGGCTGTTGGTGAATGAGTGTGTAGAGAGTGCCTCCATTTGTTTGGTTATATCTAAGCTACCTCCCAAAGAGACACATATTGCATTTTATATTTCAAAATAAATTACATTACAGTATGTTGCTATGGTGCTCTGTCAGGAGAAGTCGCAGTCGTTTTTGCTTGCCTCGTCAGAGGCAGGGCTGCATGCAGCTCCAGTCTAATGCAATCAAGTTGCTCAAACTCAAGATAAAGCAGATGTGCTCCCAAACAGCCTGACTGGAGTGGAAGTGAGGGTGAAGAAGGCTCCATTATGGAAAGATAAGTGTGGAGGGGGTCTTCACAGCAGCCAAGCTCTGTCTTCTTTACTCTGACTGCTTCTCTTAGAGAGGCTCAACTTTTATTGTGTGCCACAGTTTTGAGAAGGAAACAGATCAAAATAGGTTTCTCTATCTCAAGCAAAGCTCATTAAAAATATGCTTGCATGGGTAAATCAACTTTATCAGAATTATTTGAGTAATTCTAAGTAAGGTCATGATGTATGAAAACACTTAAATCCGCTTTTGTCACTTTTTGGTGTTGCTTGTCTCTTGAAATGATATCTTACAACGGACACATCTTATACATTTTGGAGAGTGGATGAAGAAGCACAGAGTTAAACATCATCATCATCGGCTTCTTTCACCTTTCACCAGGAAGGTTAGCTTCCGCCTATCTATCATCTACTTGTCAATCTATCAAGAAATAATCATTAGAATCTAATGAAACACTTCACTGCATGAATGTATCTGACATCCAAATATGCAGAACTTTGGCCCCGAGGCAAAGTAATGCACTGCTCAATAGCACTGTTCACAGTTGACTGAATGCCCAAACAGCAGGTAATTGTAGGTGTGTGCAGTAGTTTTGGGAGGATATTATTTGGCAGATCAACTGGCACTGATGTGTAATGGACAAACAGGTTTCAGGTATGACACTGATCTGTGGGAAAGAAAGCCTAACAATTTGTGCAATGCCAACGTGTGATAATTTGAGAATAATTTTTTGAATAATATGTCAATTTATCTTCATTATGCTGCAGCTCTAGTCACTGTGATATCTGTCCCTCTAGAGATCTAAGTGATTTGATGTTATTCAACTGCAGAAATCATACAAATTAAAACAGGAAATCAATAAAAATGCTTAATGCAGTAACTACTAGGAATACGTATCAAACCATAATACTTCAGGAACAAACTAAATGTATCAAAAACTGGACTGGAAACTGACATTGGATGGTTGTTCAGATTCATACACTTCTCTATTTAGTGTTTAATATAACAGTTGTTTCAATCATAACTTTGCTCATTTTAAACCATATCATTTAAGCAAAGTTCTTGTATGACTGTGTTTGACATCACTGATTATTTGAGAAGTTTGGCTTCTTTTGGTAAATGTTAAAACAATTTGAAATTTTGGATTTTATAGGAAAACATATTTATATCCGTCAAGAATTGGTATCATATAGGTGTTGGTACCAATATATGGGTATTGTATTGAAAAATTGGAAATAATACCCAGCCTTCGTTAACACACACGGCATGTGTGGTACACAATCTCACCCACTGGACACACGTTAGAGAGACACACACAGTCCTAATATACAATGAACAATTCTCTAGAGACTCTGCTGCTACCTCTGATCCATAATTGAACAAAAGGACAGGCCAAACAGAGAGGAAAAGTGTGGGGGCTTCTGTCCCTCCCTGCTACACTAGCTATGAACTTTTGGAGGAAAGAGCCCCAGGGTTCCAAGGACAACTGTCAGGAGACACGGGCTGTGAACTCATGCAAATGAAGGCAGCTCAGCCCTGTAAACAGCATGGGAGGATGTCACTAGAATACATTACAATACATAACTGTCTCCCCAGGGCAGGAGGGGTGCACGTGGCTTAGCCCTGATCTTCCCCCCAACACACAAATGCATACACACACATCCTGTGCCTCTCTCACCCCACCTGGATACCACATAGGCCAGAGTCGCCAAAAGCAGACAAGTGCTGAGATGATTGTGGCAAGCCATAAAACTGAGCTGTTTGTCCAAAACAAAACTGAAACGTGAAGATGTACTCCAGAGCAGTGGGAGCTAATTTTTTCAAATCCACAGCATTCTATCTAGCTTATCTATGATCCCTTGAGTGTTTCATAGTTCTTTTTTCATTTCAAAGTTCTCTTCCTCTCCCACTACAAAACACAGCATGCACAACACGTGTGCCTTAAAAAGTCGAAAATTGATACAATTTTGAGAACTGAGGTGGCAAAATGAGGCTCTTGGTCAGAATGTCGGCGCTTTGAGGGAAACAAGAGGGAATGAGGGAGTGATAAAGTGAGCGATAGAGAGAGAGAGAGAGAGAGAGCTCAGACAGGAATGTGACTGTTTTCAGGTCAGTGAGCTGCAGTGTGCATGTGCAAGAGAGAGACAGACAGAGAAAGAGAAGGGGGTGGTAAACAAGTAAACCAGGCCACAGTTTGTGGTACAGTGATCTGCTGCCTTTTCCTCTTTAGTCAAAGACAGAGCAAACATAACGCTGAACTTCATCTCCCAGGGTTGTGGGGCATTAGTGTTGTTATACCCGAGCTCTTGTGATTTGGCTGCGTTAGCAGGACTTGCTACTGCACAGCTTGGTGCATTTTTGATCCACCACATTTAAGTAACACTGGGCTTATCAGTTCAACCATGAAAGTCAAATCCAAGCAGAAACTTAAATGACTCAATGCCAAAGTTTTATAAATACAATTACTAGCTATAGCTATCAAATATGCAAATGTTGAGCTTTATTTTTGACATAATACAGTATGTGATAACTGATTCTTCAGAAAGGTGTTTTAAAGACCAGGCCGAGCAATAATTCAATATTACGTGATGATATGATCATGTTGCCACAAATTGTTGTTGTCCAAATTCCAAGCAAGTTGTAAATTAGTTTTGTACATATGAAAAGTGGGATTTTGAACACAGGTTATTGTGTGGGACAGCAGCCTAGTTATCCTGGAGTCGAATGTTCCCTGTGGGTTTATCACATCCCGCATTTCCTGTCTATCTTCAGCTGTACTGTCCTTAATAAAGGCAAAAATTGCCCCTAAAAAAATTGATTATATATCCACCTTGCTGAAAGAGTCTATAACTGTGAGCATTTTACTGTAGTGTCTACTATACAAGGCACATATGGTTATAAAAAGTACCGAAGAGAATTAACCTTTCATAATATATTTGAGTTGATTTCAGGATGTTATAATCAGCATTTTCCACTTTCTGAATTCAACATCATGAATTTAGACTCTGAACATCATCTCCTTAGCTATTATATATGATATTATTTTACAGTGTAGGCCTTAATACAGCCAAGAGGCCTCAGTACCTTTGAGAGATCTCTGAAGTTCCCAGGCAAGGTCAAGTCTAGCTGCTCTGCGTCGTAGTTGGTGATGACCCAGGGAAAGACCGGGTACTGGTTCAGGTCATTGTATGTCCTCCCTAGACACACAGAGCAGACAGAAATCTGTGAGTGATGAAGGGTTGGAAGGGAACAGAGGGGTTGAAAGCGGGGCAGGGTACACTTGAGGTTTCAGTTACTTTGGGGGATCAGCATGCAACATTCCAACAAGCCCCTCAATCTCAGAGCCCTCAATCAGACGCACTTCCTGTCTCATACACAAATGGCAAGCTCTCTCTGCTATGAGAGAAGGTTTTCTGTGCTCCCCAAGCCTTTTCCTGTTCAGTGTGCTGTACCAATGCACTGTGGGAGCTACATTGTCTAGAAGTTTAAAGAGAATATACCTATCTTGTGAGGAGTGGATGTAATTAGAGGAATAGGGCCATGACTCCAAGTGCTTGAAATGCCACTGTAAGTCTGATGTGCTGATTGGCCAGATGTAAATTTCCTCTATGCTCTGGCAGAGGGAATATGGTTTTCAGATGGCAAAACATGTCAAAGGAAATCCATGGTAAAAGCAAAGAGAATCCAGTTGTCATTAATGCTCTACTTTTCTTTTGAAGATGACACTGATACGGCTGTGAGGTCAGGTGGTAGTAATGCAGGATTGTTACAGGGCTGCTTTTGATGGTTTTGTTGGAATTTTTACTGCTGGTAATAAATTAAGCAAAAATGTATGCTTAAAGCATATTGATAGTAAAAAGGCAACAACATTTCACCCACTAAGAAAAATTTGTAACTGAAATCCTTTCATAATAGAATAAAAGTTACCACATTTTTTTTACCACATGTGTTTTTTATTATTTTCCAGTGTTGCTGTTGACTAGTATATATCAAGCTTAAGACATATCCCATTGTATTGAATTACTTTTTAAACTGGAGGTCAATGGAGATGTCAAAGTTACATATTATTGCAGGAATTGAGACACCTTTAAATTAAAAATGTTACATTTTCATGATTAATTAATGTTTACAAAGCAGCTAAATTACATAAAGCACATTGTCATCTTAAAATATTATTCTAGCTCTATCATGTAATGGCCAACACACTCAATGCTTTAAGCATATAATCTGTTTTTGTACATCTAAATGAACACTCATGCATTCAATATTTTGCAATACAACAAGAGAAGACCATTCATTGGAAATATGCTACCTAAATCTGCTTGCTAGTGTCATAACATTGACACTAACATTGATTACCTACAAAATTTTATCAACTTAAACCAATCCAGCAGGTGTGTCTCTGCTCACTCCTGGACTGCAGCAGGTTGGCATTAGATAATCTAAATCTAGCTGAGCTAGAGACAATGTGTGACAGGCTAGTCAATGGGAAGACTTCTGCAGAGTATCCAGGGTCTGGGGGAAGCTAGAGAGCATAATTATCCAGGTTAATGCCATATAGTGAATAGGAAGCAGTGCGTCGAGTGTGGAGGAATAGTCGGGGGTATTTGTGTGGTTCAACCCATTGGTGCTGAGGCCTGAGTTGGGGTGGCAGGATGTTATTAACAGTGGAAAAGTGTTTAATTAGAAGACCACTTCCCGTTCACACCTCTTCCCAGCACTTCACCCCCCGCCTGTCTGCCGCCCCACACTATTCTGACATCCCTGTCAGCCCAGGTCATTACCAGGGATTTTTAATGAATTTTAGGCATGTTTTTTCTGCCTTACATCTAATTAGCTGACAATAATGTATCGAACTCAAGCAAGAGCTAAATATAAATATGCATGAATATGCAGCGAGATAGAGGATGACACCTCTCAGAGCATAGTAGCGTGGAGTTGCTCACGCTTTCCCTGTTAGTTGCAGTTCAGATCAGAGAGTCAACAACAGAACCTCTCAACTCGGCAGACACACATGTGTATGCGCTCACAAAGCCAGGCACTAATTATCTGGCAAAATGTGCTGTGCCTGCTCTCTGCTTCAAATAGCAAACTCCCATGAACAGTGAAGTCTACCACATTGAGCACTACTTAAGGTTACCATGGGTTCTTAAACAAATACGACATACCTGAGGCCACTTATAGTGTGTTTCTAGTGCCACTGACAAATACAGTTTATTGATCATGACAGCTTAACTTAAAGTCATAAGAATCTAATGGTGAATACATTCACATAGATAATAGATTAAAACTTAACACTTGTAAATTTTGCCTGGATAAGGAAGAAAACAAATCAAAATCTATATATGTAACTGACAGCTGATGGTGAAAAAGAGAATACATTATTTCCAGCGCTACGCCAACTTCCAAATTAAAAGCATATAGAGTTTCACTTGGGAATCACAACATTGTAAAGCATTAGGGATCCTCACCTGCGATAGTGTTAAGAAACATGAGGTACTCAAAGTTGGAGATCTCTCTCCTCTGCCAGCGCTGGGTCATGTTGGAGGATTTGAAAAGCTGCCGAGGAGTGGCCAGGGAGATGCGCCTGAAAAGCCATTTAAACAAGAAATCAGGAAATAGAAGGATGGTGGATATTTAAAGCTTATTAAAAAACAAAAACTTAAAACAATATGGAGCAGTGCTCCATATAGTTTAAGCAAGACAAAAACAAAACGTCAAGCTACAAGTGGCAACCAATGCAGTGGTATTCACAATTACACACCTTTGATTCCAGTAGATTAAATGAAAGCTAGGTGGAAATTACATAGTCAATTTACTATGTGTTCATTTAGAACGGCTTGTTTTATATCCACCCGATTAACATAAGACCTAAGAAAATGTACGTGTTTTGTAACAGTGTGTAAATAGGCCTGTTAGCACTGTGAGAGTCTAAAGGGAATCTGTGGTTTTCTCTGCGGTCAGTGGCCTGGTTGCAGCCCTGCTTGTATAGAGTCTTCTGTCAGAGAATTAGGTCAGTTCAGTCAGGGTCAGTGCACATCCACTTCAATGACTGAAGCAATGGGACTTCAAATGACTCTGCTGCAGGCCAGGCTACACAGAAGCCCCCACACACAACACAAAGGTATAACATCGGACATGAAGGAATTACAATATTAGGAACATTTAACAGTGCGGCGTTCATTTTCTGTTTGCATATGTAACCCACCTGGCTTGTGGAAGCCCATAGCTGGTCCCCACTCCCACTCGAGGAAGACTGTAGACCACTTTCTTTACTGTAGCCTGGTCAGGAAAGTTGAACATGACTGATGCTGTGAAACAGTGAGAGAGATCACTTAGTGAAGAAGAACAGGAGAAGCATGGATTTCAAATGCTGTAATTGGCACTTCCACTTACTTCTGTTGGCCATAAAGACCTCCATTGCAGTGTTCTGCAGCAGGTAGCGTCTGGAGAATACTGCCCGAATCTCACTGAACATCCACTTCCCATGTAAACCCTCAGTGTATGCTAAGATCTAGAAGGGCAGAAAAGAAGAGAGAAAATGTCTTCAGGTTACAATAGCTGTATAAAACCAGAGATCATGTCCGGTTACAGGTAATAAAGGCCGCTGTCCATTTCAACATGTTCAATATTGAAGTTACATATAACACAGATTATCACAGATATGATGACAAGTGTTGCTTGTGTGCGCTTTTAGATTATTGTGTAGCATTTCATCTACAGTGCCACTGATATTGTAGTAAATAACTAAGTAAGTAAACTTTATTTGTAAAGCACATTTCAAAACCAGAGTTGTAAGGTGCTGTACAATGCAAACCTTGAAAGAAAATTCAAAATGAAAAACAGGAAATAACAGAGAACAACAAACAATAAAATCCACACAGGAGGTACTCTATCACAATTTTAATGAGGCAAGTTCTTGGATTATGATATAAATTATTTTAACCAAATAAAGTATTGGTGTAGACTGGGCCACAGACTTGTTGTGATGTGGACACAAGCAATCTGTGAGTAAACCGTATCAGAGCACATAACTGTATGGCCTGAGTTAAATTCTACAAAAGAGAGATCAGTGTTTAAATATAATACTGCTTTACTATTAAAGAAGTTGGCAGAAATTCTACTTTTTAAGATTTCTTTGTGAAAGGTCTTGTTTATGGGCACCACACCAATAGTTGGTGAGACATTGAATGGTGCGCCTGTATTATTTCCCAGCTGGGATTCAAAACAGCAGCTCACAAGCTTACCATTAAGCAACAAAAATCAATTATTAATAACTATTATAACCAGAGATTTATTCAAAATGGAATATCAAGAGCATATTACTATGAGTTGATTCATTCCTCAGTTATAACTTGTAACAAACCATTGCTCAGACAGTGTGCCATACCGCAAGGCCATTTTCTACACAAAAGGAAGCTCTTTACAGATTCTCTTTGTGTGTTTCACACTTTTTTCAGTTGGTTTATAAAACTCACTAGAGGTAGGCAAGTGGTCAAAAAAATGACCCCCTGGGTTAGTGACACATAAATAATCAATAAAAAACCATCATGCCAAGTAGAGAAGAGAGCAGACAGAGGGTCATTAGTGTATGCAGCACCACTGGGGCTGCAGGTCCACACACAAAAAAAAAAAACAAGACAGTTGTTCTGACAGGTGAGAATGGTCCCCTTACACCCCCCCTCCCCCCCACACACACACCCTCCTCATCTCACTTCCCTCTGACTGAACAATTTTGTCCAACAGTATGAGCTGTGCAGCAACCTCATCAACTCCCCAGGTTATAATCACACATATGTTAAGTTCAGAGAGTGTGTGTAAGAGAGACTAAAGATATAACAGAGCAGTAAGGGGGGTGAGTGCCTACAGTCCATTAGTGTGTGTGTGGGGTTGTCTATATGTGTGTTTGGGGGTGATTGAGGTGGAGTAGGCACAAAGGGAGGGAAGCAAGAGTGAGATGTTCAGCTGGGTTAGGTCTGATGCTAATGCTCATTTAAAATAGTGACAGGCTGGAAGAGTGCAGCGTGAGCCGGGCTGCCTTAATTTCTCCGTGGAATAGCTCATGCCCGACCTCTGCGCCACATCCAAAATCTCTGGAGCTCAATTAAAATTGGATTAGGTGGAGATGCTGGATGTGCAGCACAGCATCTCTGGTGCTCTCCTCCCAGTAATGCCCCTGCCTGACACCTCTGTAACCCCCAACTCAAACAGTTGTCATAGAGACAGCACGGCCCAGAGGAGGCAGCGTGCTGACTGGAGGAGGAGTAAAAGAGGAAGGGAGGTGGCTATGGGGCTGCAGGCGCACTGTTGAGGGCCAGCAGCAGCTCACTAGGAGGCAGGGTAGCTCTAATCCCCCTCATGCTCTGCAGCCAGATGTTCTGGAAGTAGTCTTCTGAGTATACTGCTCAAAGGCAAATCGTACGGATATGCATCATTGGAAGGCTACAACAGCTTACTTAATCAAGGTGCAAGCAAGCAGATATTTGACTACATATCAAGTTATTTGGTCTAGAGACTTGAATGTTTTTTTCATTTTCCATTTGTCATATTATGTATTCAAATATAACTAACAACCCAGCAAGTTATAACAAAAGCTCTTAAGAATTATAAAATGTAAAAAGCTATAATAAGATAGCTCTTAACTGATTATCAATACAATAATATCTTAGCTTTCACTGCTTCTTGCTAAAGTGAACATTTTTCTGCCATGACAAAGTACAGGCCAAAGGGCTAGCTGTCAACAAAAGAGAGGCTAAAGAGGAGAAAAAAAGAGCTGATTTCAAACAGCCCAGATCAAAAAATTTGTCATAACAACAAAGCTTTGGTCTAAACCAACACGCAGGGGCCCCTGTAGACTTGGAGATTTGACAAAGCCCAGCCCTCATTTTTGGAGGCCCAGCTGTAAAAAATGCCATTTAATGAACCTGTCTGCTGAAGCTGTCCCCTGCCTGTCAGAGGTGTCAGCCAGTGACAAGCGCTGGGGACCGCCGCCTCCAGTCACAGACAGGCCTGCCAGCTGGAGACTTCGGCCCCAATCTAATCACGCCACCAGGAAGGGACCGGCGCTCTGCTCTTGGTCTGTCACGCTCAGGGCTGGGGGAGCAGCGAGGGGACGGGTGGAGGGGTCTGGTATGGCCGACAAGCACAGCCTTTTGTTTCCACACAGGTCCCTCCATGCAGGCTCATTAGGAGCCACAGGCGCATGCGCTGTTCTGCCAGCTGCAGGGAGATATACCTCTAAAGCTGTAATGGCCATAATGCAATTTAAAGTCTCTGTCCTCTCTTTCCGTTATTCCCCCTCTCTTATTTCCCAGATTTGATAGAGAGTGGGCTGCATTCTGCCTGAAGAAAATCACAGGTGGAAAATGGAAAAAATATTGTGACAGATGTGACAGAGGTGAGGCACAGGTGACACCGGTGTTTAGGCTGAAACTTGTATGTATATATTAATGTGCAGATGCTCAAATGGAACACATACTTAAAAGCGATAGGAAGCCACTTCATGCATTGAAAAAAGATTCTAATCATATCTGACTTGCAAATAGCTTCAACCCCACATTGTCTGAGACACTATGATAGACGTTATTAATAAATCTAAAAAAGTATTTTTTTTCTAAAACCTAATGGAATTTTCTCCCATATGGAACAACATAATCCCCCTCCACTGCGTTTATACCAAAACAGGAAAATAATATAATTCTGTGAGAAGCCAGCATGACTGATATTATTTATATGAGACTGTGGAGCACTCTGACAACCTGGTATCACAGTACCTCCGCTGCATTCTTCTAAGATTTGTCTAATAGGCTTCCACCATAAAGCCTCACAACTGCATGGTCCCAGGCGGCCAGAGAGAACAGTGAAGTGGAAGAATAAGGGGAGGATACAAGAGGCAGTTTCATCTTGAATGATATGACTGCTCCCCCAGGAGTGAGTGGGATGGATTTCACACATGGCAATTTGGAGGATCACCTCACACTATGTATACTGTATTCAATGGCTGACCCCAGGCAATATGGGCAAATCTGTGAGAGGCTGAGCAGTCAGAGAAAGCAAAGAGAAAGCATAAAGCCTGGTAACAGCTAAGTAGGAGAGCATCGTTTGCCATAGACAATGTGGTAGACTGGGTCACTCAAAAAATATTATCAACTAGATGTGTTTAAAATTAAAAATACATAAGAGGCTAATATAGAGCTAGGCACATTAACACAATTAATAAGAAGAAAAGAATCTGTTCACCCAGACTACATAAAATATTTTGTTCCTTACCCAATGTAATATCTAGCCATGTAGATAGGTAGTTTTATTTTTATTTTACAAGATTTTGAGATATCAGCCTCTGAGATACCTGCCTAAAAAATTTTAAAAACACATAAAAAATGTAAAAGCAACATCTCTTTACAAAAATAGAGATTATTCAGAATTACATGGATATTGTTTTTGGAAATGTGAAAAATCTTGTAGGAATGTTTAAAAAAATGTAGTATACACACGGTGTGCATTTTTGTCTTTCTACAAATGACTCAGGTGATCAACACACTGTGAAATGAAACTGCTATAGCCATATTAAACTTTATAAACTTATGCAGACAGAAATCTTAGTTATCTGACCATGATGTGCCCAAATCCACACTTTTATTTAAGCTTTAATTCCTTTTACATAGTGCAAAGATTTATAACATATTCCTGAGAATCAAAGAATGTTTCTCACTTGATCCCCCCTCCCCTTAATGTGACAACTGTTATGAAATGTAGAAATACAAAAATGTAAAAGATTTCCACAGATTATAAAAAGAAAATCTGAATTCCACTTGGTTCCTCTGCCTGAGACCCATATCTCAACTTCAATAAAGTAGCAGGCTCCTAATGCAGGTATTGGAGGAAAACAAGATACAGATTTGCATAATCAGTGTCACTATACATTTGGGTGGTAGCTGGAGTGTGGCAAGATGACACAGCTTGGGTGCTCTGGCAAGACCAGTGGGATAAAGGAGATGAATATGCATTAAATATGCTGGCAGTTCACTGCCCTAAATGTCCAGCCAAGTTTGTCAATAACATTTATGTCAGGGATGGTATTTCACGCACATTAGCAGCCCCGCAGCGCTGTCTTCAACACTGCCATGGTAGGACAGGTAGGAGGAGCCGTTTTCCTAGTACGCAATTCCTTCTTAAAGAGTCAAAGCTCTTTAAACATTATTTATCTGCCTATGTTTAAATATAAAGCCCCAAGAAATGCAATGAAAGAAATCAACACAGTTACTTAGACTTGTTTGGTTCCCTACAGCGACGATGACAAAGTTTGACATCAAGCCCCAGATGCCTGCATAAGGCTCCCGAGGTTAGAAAGTATCATCAAGCAGTTCCTTATTGACCTTACTGATAGTGTGGTATATGCAAGTGCAGTAGGAAAATATGTTATTATGTGATGTAAATGTAATTATAAAAACACATTAAATGCATTTCTTTCTTTTATTTAATACACACCGTCGTAATTACTTGTGCATTCATACATAACCGTCTTTTTTAGACATCACATGTAGCTGGATGCCTCAGCTGATTACAAGCGTGTTCACACCTTTGCCCTTCACAGGTGTAGTGCGAACAATGCAGTAGGAGGAGCAAAAATACAGTGGGTATCAAAAATGTTACTGGTACAATACACAAAAAACACTTCACACAGAGGTCATCACCACTGACATCTCAGCTGTGGAGGTGTATCACATCCCTACTGGATCTTTTCAAAGGATTTCAATATGGTGCTATTGGTAGATGGAGTTTCTTAATGTTTGGCATATTTTGTGAGAAGAGAGTTCCACTCGATGTATTTAATAATTTTGCCATTTATTAACCAACCACCTACAGTCAGAAACAGATTATTAGGCCTCTTTGTGGCTCTGTTATTATCACTGTGTTTTTAAAAAATATAATATACAATATGACTCATCTTTGTAGCAGTGTTACTGATGGTGATCAACTTACTTCAGAATTCATCATTTTAAACAACATGTACATCATTTTGTCTCCTCCTAGTAATTAATAATTAATTAAATTGATTATGTCTTGCGAGTATATCAAATCTAGCAAGCAAAGAAACAAAGAGAAGGGACACAAGAATTTAAACATACGTATGAACATGCTCAAGAGCTGACCCACCCACAGCCACATCCAAACACAAACTTGAACACACTTAGTAAGCACATCATCCAGATAAAAAGCTTGAGGATGCCTTCACTAAGGAGCTTGAGAGAAGGGATGCAGTCATTTGGTATGGGGTCTTTTCAGCAAGCTTTTCCTAATGGGACTTTTTCAGGGACTTGTCAGCTTTAAGATGACTGAAATCTTCCTGGCCTGGGTTCCAGCTTCCTCTGGCTGCCACTGAGAGTGCCAAGCTGATCGCTTTAAATCCAACTTTTCTTTTCTTTTTTTTTGGGGTGATGTGTGGGAGGGATAGGAGCTCAGAGCAAGACAGAGAAGAAGAGAAAGAACAAGACAAGGATGGAGAGGCGGAGAGACAGAGGGGGAGAGGGACAGAAAGAGCAAGTGGTTAGACGAGAGGGCCTGATGAGCAATGAGCACCTCACTCGTCCTCAATTAATCTTGTCTCTCTACCTTTGCTTTGGCACTTCCCTCAGCACCAAGGTAATAACGACACCCTCATCCATTATCCTTTTATCCTCGTTATTCACTGGGAATTGCTTAATAATATGCTACAGATTCATCCTCCTTCGTATAATTCTTTCTGTCATTTGCAGTATATCATCTGGAAAACACACAGCCCCCTTTCAGCTGGACGCTCTTTGAGGATTATCATGGGTGACACCTTCGGGATGCAGCCAGAATCTGGAGCATCATTTTTTCGGGCATAAACTGGAATTACCCTGACTTATCTGTCATTGCCAAAAGCACAACAAGCTATTCAGGGCCAAAGCAAAGGTGGAACAGGTTCTTATCGGCTTCTCTGAACGAGAGTGCTTGTAAATGTATGCTAATGAGGTCCTTTTGTCATCCAGGCTCACCCCTTGGGGCTGAACGGGGCTTGCTGGGGATGATAATCTGGCTGTTGAGTGCACTAGATAATTTGTACTTTATCCTCATGTAATTATATAGTTTAAATCTTTTTACCAATGCTAATCCTACGACACGAGGACATGTCTTAACCGTGCCTATGGTTCTTAGCGGCACAAGTTAGTGTGCATCTGACTCTCTCTCACGTAGGAGGAGTACAGCCATGATATAATTACTCTGACTTTCTGTAGCCCGTGCTTTGAATCCTTATATCATTTTGATCCACCTTAGCAGGCAGGCAGGAAGCCAAGCTAGCAGCCTGGGGGTATGAGAGACAACTCAGAAAAAGGTGAAAACATTGTAGCAGAGCTCAAAGAGCCCTCCCCATTTTTCTCAAGAAAAAGATTGAGGAGACCAGGAATATGGACTTAAAGGGATAAAAGTAAGTGCAGTACGGTGGTTTTGCAGAGCTTTTGAGGTCTCTCAGCTGTCCAGTGGGACTCCGGGCCATCTTGTGTGCCTGCCAAAGCTGACAGCCCTTGACAAGCTGCTTGGCGTGCTGTAATTTGACTAATTACATTGGATTAGACCATATTAATGCAAGCTGTTTTCTCCAAGGTCAATGACCCACCCAGTGTGTCCCTTACTAGTGTACTCCTATTAAGTATAAACAAAACATACATATAAAAGATAGAGGACTTTTTGTTTCTTGAAATTATGAAACAATGAACATGGATCTATATTCTTGACATTATTTTTATAATAGGAGAGAATATGATACAAAGAATCCATGGCAGAGAAAGCTGTGAGATACAGCCTGCATTTTCCTGAGGCACATCATCACAGGATTCTTTGATAACAAACCCGAAGCCTGCTTTATCTCTCTGCAGGAAAAGAAAAACAAAATAAGAAATTAATCTCAAAGAAGTACCAGAGTTCACAAAATAGTTTTTTTTACGCATGGAGATGGAGGCAGAGGGACTCATGAGAGCCTCACATGCTGACAATAACAGTGCAAAATTTCATTTTAATTTTACTTTTATCTTAGCAAAATATCAGGATGAAATCTGAGTAATAAGGAACTGTTTTTATGTGTGCTTTGGTCACACAATTGTTTTTCTGAGGAAATGATGTGTTAAAAACCCACAATCAATATAAATAATAAAGGATTCATCATTTGACCTGCTTTAAAAATGAGTAGATATACTCAGAAAACCAATAAGAATACTTATTTGTTAAAAGAAGGAGGGAAACCAACCTTCCTAATTTGCATTTGCAAACCTCCAGAATGAAAGCGGGGAAATGAGCCATAGAATATGTGTGTTTTAATACAAACGCTCTCCCAATTGTACCAAATCAATTTGAGTTTCACACAATGGAGAGGCAGCTTCACTGTTTGTATGTGCTCCTCTGCCTTGAACATGGTGTAATAATAGTCTTAAACCAGGCGTTATAAAGACAGAATACCAAAGAGGCTTACAGCCTTGGTTTCATAAAACATTTAGGCAAAAGTTCCAAGGGCTGAGGATGATGAAAGAAGGTAAGCTTGAAAATGGGCTTCTGGGATCCACAGCCCTTATTGTACAGAAGTCACATCAAATTAATACTGAGGGCCATTTGCAGCCTTTCTTCTCCTGAGCTTTTCAGAACGGATTAAGCTATGAAAACTCAGAAATTACTAAAGCACCTATTAGGCATTATGCTCACCCTTTCTCCACTTTCCCTTTGAAAGTCAGTGAATGTGCTTCATTTCACTCGCACTTCTTTTCACAAGTTGTTTGCATGCTTGAAAGAAAGGAAGCAATTTTATAAAATGTGTCAGGTAAAATATATATTTCCACTTGCACTATAAGAAATCTATTCCCACTATTTGCAAATTAAAGAAAATATACTCGTATACACATTTTACACCATTTACCATTCTATGACCCATTTATTAATGATTCTGTGCAAAATTCTTTTGCATAATACTATGTTGTAGTTTAGTTTGACGATGCCAGTTTACTGAAAGGCTCAGAGTGCTTCCGTACTGACGAAGGGCCAGTATTGCTAGGGTTCTCTCAGGCTCTCTGCACTCTCAATGCCTCTTCAAAGAAGCGTAGGGATAGCATGAATTGTAATTATGGCTCCTAACAGGATTCAAGAGCGCCCAAACGATGGCACTTGAGAACCAGGTCGTGTGGAGTTAAACGGCTGTCAGACACTCAAAGCTCCCCAGCATGTGAACAAACCCACAAAGGCTGGACGTGTCCACTTCTAGGGCCCTCCTACTCACTTTCCCTCTCATAGGGAGAGATTAAAGATCAACTAAGGCCCCTTTAAAGAACCATATAGCCCTTTTGCATTTGTACTGGCATTCCAAGTTTCAACAGTGATTACAGCTTTCCAGGTAAGATACTAAACTTAAAAAATGTGTCAGGAAAAAAAATCACTGATCAAAAAGATGTTATTTATAAAGAAATTTATCCTTGGCAAAATGAGACAACATCAGAGGAGCATGTGAGGGGGGAAGCAAAGGCTTGTGAGAGATCAGGTAATTGGTACCACCTGAGTAACTGATCTAACCACAGTGTCAGATTATCTCCTGACCTCGCCTTAAGAATAACGGAAAAGATCATCTGTGCTCCCCAGACAGTTTCAATGACTCACCAGGGCACAAGACCCCTCACTACGCATTAAAGAGGCCAGCCTTCAGCCAGGCCCTATCCAACTTCATCCCCATCCTACTCCCCATAAGTACCCAAAAGAAACCAACCTGCAGCGTGAAGTCCCTATGCATGACCCTTATTAAACTCCTAATTGGATTGAGAGCCGCTAAGAAAAAAAATTCAACATCTTTCATTCAGCTGAGATTTTCTTTAGCATTCCTTCCAGTAGTTTGCCTCTTCAACAATAACATTCAAAATCAAGTCACTGAAAACTTCTTCCCTTTTCAAAACAACCACAATTTCCAAAATGGGAGTATATGCAAAACCTTTTTCACCTTTTCTTTTAAGGCATAGCACTATTTGATTTTCACGGGGTGCAAGTGACAGGCTGAAACAAAGCCCAGCGCTGGCCATTGTGTAGCCTTTCACTGTTGTAATGGTCTTAAAATGGCTACAAGCAGGGCCCTATTCAGTGGTGACCAGGCTGCTCAGCTCTCTTCTCCATATCCTAGGCAAACTCTGCACTAAGCGGGAACTCTGAGGTCAGCTGATGAGTGAATGAGGGACTGAGTTCACACATAACAACAGTCTCAGACTATCACTGCTTATAGAAGTTCTCAACACATTTATACTAATTATAGAGAATAAATAGTGCCATAACAACAACATCAATCAAGTTCATTATGGAAAATAGCATAATGACAATAATTACAATAATATCTCATTAAGAAAGAGAATGAGAGACAGGGGAGAATTAATAGCAGACAGGTGTACAACACACCGCAATTATGGAACCTGAAATTAGTTCATTGCCTCAAGGCAAATAGCAAAGAAAGGGAAGGTTGTAAGTGAGGTTGAGGGAGAGCGAGAGAGAGGTGTGTGTGTGTGTGTGTGTGTGTGTGTGTGTGTGTGTGTGTGTGT
This sequence comes from Lepomis macrochirus, assembly GCA_024633595.2. Lineage (NCBI taxonomy): Eukaryota > Metazoa > Chordata > Actinopteri > Centrarchiformes > Centrarchidae > Lepomis > Lepomis macrochirus. Next base: position 9,536,195 of record JALXJV020000009.1, read on the forward strand.
GTGGTGGGGGGCTGGTTTCAGGGCTGGGAGTAGGACTGATAGAGAGAGGCTCACTGACAAAAAAAGGAATTGCAAATAAGCAAACAAAAATGTCTTAAATGTGTAAATTAGGGAGAAAAATAAGAGGGAAAAGCAGCTTTTCCCTGCAGACTGGTGCCTTAGATGAGAAGGGAGCAGCGAAACGTGATCAAGGGGAGCCGCGGAGCGGTGCGGCAGGCGTCAAGATGAGCACTCAGCCAGCGAGTGGCAGCTTCTCCTTTTCCAGTCAATCATTCATTACAGAGCCAAGTGCTGTGGAGGAGTGCCTCCTCTTTTTGACCTATCATATTACTGCCTCTGTAAACTCCTAATCCTCCCTTCGTTAGATGGTGTCAACAGCCGACATGCTCTCACCCTGCTGCCGCACTCCTAGCTCAGACACCTCCCAAGCCCTGCCAAGACCACCAAATTGACACTCTAATAAAATCGTTTGAAATTTAACAAGGTAGAACAGCACAACTTTATCCATCTTTTTTGGTGCTTTCATCCACCCTTTTGACATGTTAGTTTTTTTAACATTAGAAAGAGATTCAGAAAAATTCACACAAGTAATTAGTTAACTTTTTGTTTTACCATCAAGTCTGGTTGCTTGGAATTGATGGTAACAGTAAGTAACACAAGTCTGCCTTTCGCTCTTCTTCCAGTCATTGGCTGGTCAGAGTGGTCTGGTTCTTTTTGCCTTGGGGCTGTTCCTGAGCAGGTGAAAGCCTGGAGGCAGGAACCTGCACATCAGCACTTCTTCGTCCATCATGACTCTTTCATGGGGAGCTCGTCTCCTGAGCTTCCCTCCTAGAGCTCAGTGAGATGACTAATATAATCAGTCTAACAGATGAAAGCTCAGCAGGACAAAACAACATTCAGATACATCTCCCCACACACACACACACACACACACACCCCCACACCCACACCCACACCAGGGTTAGCACCAAACTGGTCGCTGTGTGAATGTTGTTAGTTAGGTAAACAAAACAATCAGATGGAGACTGGACAATAGGAAACCAGATGAAGCATCTGGTTTTTGGCAGAAATCCAAAAATGAGTTTGGGTTGACTGTGTCATGCTGATCATAAACAACAGCAAGCAATCAAGTTCATCATAAGCACATTACATACACAAGTGTCCCTCACTCACATGCAGTAGCGCTCAGACGCCCTTCATACACACACAAACACACAAATCCATACAGTGTGTGAATGGGTTTAGGTAGGGTCCCAATTTAAGCTGACAGATAGCAGATAGTAGATACTCAAGGAAATGACAGCACTGATTTGGATGGTTCTGAGTTTAGCTGAATTTGACACTGTCACAACAAAACTATTACAGTGAAACTGTGAGTGAAGGCCAGCAAAGGTCATTCATTCCTTAATCACATAGCACATAAATTTGGTAGTCTGTTAGGATCCTAAAATATCCTAACTTACTGGGAATATATATGTAAATTTGTGAAATAAACTTTGTCACGGTTGAGACACACCTACCACGTAACATGGTTTGAGGGGTTGTAATTACCATATAAAATAAGCAATTGGCATCCTGCCCCATATGTCCCACTTTTTCAGTGAGGAAGATGGAAATGAGGTGGGCTAGATTTCATTGTGACATGATCTCCGTCTGTGCTTCACAATGTGTGGCTTTGCCAGTAACAGGCTAATATTCAGCACAGCTCACCACCACCAGAACTAATGAAAGTAGACAAAATGTCTCTGCTGCCATCTTTGTCTAGCATCCGCTCAGGGTGAGCCTCCCTCTTTCCCTCCTTTCCTTTTTACCTCCCCTCTTTCCCCTCGCTCTTGAAGGGAGGGTGACAGCGGCATAAAATGGTGGCGAGCAAATGTGCCTTCCATGTGGCAGAAGTGGTGGGGGTGACAGGGCAGGCTGAGGCCAGCGCTATCAGCAGTGTGTGGCTGTTGCTTTGAACAACCTGGACGGCCGCCATGGAGGATCAGGGCCGAGCTGATGAGACACCAGCGGTTACAAACAAAAGCAGCTCAATATCAAATCAAGAAATAGGCCACCCATCCCCAACAGAAACAGTTCTTTATAAATGACAGAAACCACATCCTCGTAGGCAGTTTTAATGTGCAGAATATTTCTAGATCTCTACATAACAATGATTCATTCTTTAACCGGGATGCTATTTCATTAGATGCAAATATTAGATATAAAACTTCAAGATGATTCTAAGAGAGTTCAAGGATAGAGGACATTACATTTTAAACAAATTGTAAAACCTTAAATTCACTTGAAATATGATACAAAATCCTTAAATATCACTTAGAGTATCCATACATAAAACTACCTTCATCCAGCAATTTGTATTTGAGTCTTTCAGGGGGTTGTCAGTTAACCCTGTGCTCAGAGAATGATAAAGCAAGGGCATAAATCACAGAGTGAAACAAGGCAGACTCCTCCGATTCATTAATGGAAATGATCTGTCAATATGCTGGAGTCAATTCACACGTGTCAGCTGGGCTCAGCACACAATGGGCCAGCCAACTTATGAACTCCCAGCACCACTCCACTGAGTCCATAAAACAACTGGCATCGCCGCTGGGGAGCACCCCGAGACACCACCCTCTTGCACAGACCACCAGATGACACAGATGGGGCGAAACCAAACAAAGACGAGACTCCCTTTGTACAAAGAGGGACCCCTTTCAAAAGCCATTCAAGCAACAAATTGGGGAAATCTGGCCACGCAACACTCTGGGTTTGCTCTTTTATTAGTGTGAGCTCTACGTCACAGTAAGTGAAATCAGATTTATGGCTCTCTGCTACAAAGGTGGTTAAAATCAAGCACACTTTTAAGACACAAAAACTTTTAAAGCCATGTTAAAGCCATGTTACCAACAGTTTACTTATGTTAACTAGAACAGCCTGTTATTTTGTATGTGAGCAACAGAGTAACAGGCCATTTCTCTTTTAACAACACTTTGCCCCATCTTGCACACTAAAGACCAAAGCATCTACTTTAGAAAAGCTAAAGAGGAAAACAAAAGGATAATGCTTACACGTCCTCTCGCCCATAGTTGATTGATTGTTTGGCTAAATATAGAGCAAACTCTTCCACCATGACACATTATTATTTTAAATCATCTTGACAAGCTTGCAAGCAAATGTAAGTAAATCGTAGTTTCTATTTGTAGTATTATCTGTTAAAGCAGCAGATTTGAATGATTCTTGGTAGGCACAGAGATTAATGGCTATTAATATCAGTCACAGGTAGTGTAGGGGTCTGCAGTGTAGCTCTAACCAGCATCAAGCTTGAGTAGTTTCAGTAGGTTTGTTTCCATGTAGGTCATTAAATATGTGCACACAAGCTTTCTCTTATTAGATCCTCTGCATTTTTCTTTTCTTGTTCTTTCTCAGCTGCACGCCCGTGCTGCTGCAGCAATCTGCATAGAGAGACATTTGTCATCATTAGCCCTGCTCTGACAGTTGGCACCCGGTACCTTAGATCTCTAGGACTGGCAATTATGAACCCTTCATCCCTTATTTAGGCAACATTGCCTAATTTCATCACAGGCATCACCAGCAGCATTTGATTACCAAAAGCCCCAAACCTACAATATGCCACCAATTCTCCCATTCCCTTTGTTTTGTGTTTCACTGTACTCCTACTCTTAGATCACATGATATGTGGGAGAGAACTGTGTTCAGTTAATCTGAGATTTGAAATTACTTATAAGACGGCTCTGCAGAGAGGACTGTAGATGAGCATCATGGGGTCAGTGGGCAGATGATTACAGCGCCCACCTTTAGATGGCAGACATCTCGCAGACATTAAGATTAATCACACTGCTGCTGAACGGTTGCCTTTTACAACAGATAAGATGGAAGTCAGGCTTCTAGTTTTCTTTGATAGATAAAGGAACATTCAAAAGAACTGCAGGTTTGCAGATATACTAGTAAATTCTTTGAGAAGACTCTACCAGCACTACCAATTTGTAGACAACAACAGGAATAAACATGCTGAATGCAGTAATAATAAACAGCCACAATCCTGATCCAGTCTCCAACACACTCCATGTTTAGCATTGTCATGTACAACAAAATACAATGCTAAACTGTGTGTTAATAACGCGGGTGGAAAGCACTACACCAGCACTTTCACCACACTCAACTGCCAACTGCATAACCTGGGCATGAAAAAAGTGCATTGAACACAATTTGTATTTTCCTTTTGTGAAACAAACAGGCATTTTCTGGATCGTTATTTTGGCAAACAAAACTGAATTGTATTCATTCTAAATTCATGCAAATACATGCATGTAATTTATCACAAAGGCTGACAAGCGTACCATATTGCAAAGGGGAGGGGTAAAGGGCTAAATGAAGCTGAGACAATCAATTAAAATCATAATTTACACTTTTCTCCACCTCTCTGTTTCCTCAATATTTCTATCATGCTGATAGGTTTGGTGTTTTCTGGGTGTGTATAGGCTATGGATATTGTTCATAGTGAACAGAGCCTGTCTAGCCTGTCTCTAAGAGCCTGTAGCTATGTGGTCTAGCTTCAGGACTTCTCCAAAGGTGGCTGTTAATACACAGCAGAGAATACAACAAATGAATGGACACAATCCAAAGGGGGTCCTCGGTGAGGCTCCGGGCCCAAAAATTAACTGGCCTCCAACAGAGACACCATATTGCTTGGAATAATAATGTTCCATTATTAAAAATTCCAATGACAATTTCATTTTGTGACAAATAAAATTATAGAAAATGTGTCAACGTGAGTGGCTATCCCATGAGATTCAACTATATTATTTCTCACAGTTTGAGAGCCAGTGTTGATGTCACTTCTCAGAAGTGTCATTGCTTTTAATCTGATTTATATAGAAATGTGTCATCCTATTAAGTCCACTTTGACTAATCTGCAAATTAGCTTGGGAGCTAGCTGGTAAACTCCCTTTGTATGGGATATGGCTTGAGATCCTCTTTTTCAAGACTAAATGACCCCAGGAATGTAATGAAAACCCATATGGAAGACCTTATTTGTTCTTGAGTAATAGGATTATTAAAATAATACAACGTCATCCATAATTATGATGCCAGTAAGAAGATTGGTGGTCATAAAGGTCTTGATCCAGCTTAAAATCAGCTAAATGCTATACTTATACAACATTGACTAGTTTGTTAATAGTCATGAGGTAATATAGAAAATTGAAACTTAAAGACAACATGTATAAATGTTGAACTGTAAAATCTTTTTTTATAAAATATAGCTAAATCCAGAGCCACGAGGATTGTGTTGGTTAAATTGGGCAATAAACATTCATCAACGTGGAGCATTGTATTTTCATTTCGCCCCTGGGGACTCACTTTTTCAAAATATTATTGTCCTTTATTAAATGCTGTTTAGTACATATATATTACTAATGTACATGTATTAATATGGCATAAAGCCTTAAGCATAGAATATAAATATAATATAAAGCAACAGCAGCATAAAATAAAGCAACATGCATTTAATGACTTCGGCAACAATCAGTAGGTTATAATTTCAAGTCACTCAAAGCACGAGTGGTGTCATCAAAGGGCAATTTCAGCCATCAGACAAGCACCATTGACCTTATGCTCAGCCATGTTAACAGGACGATCAGTCTTACGAGAAGAAAGCGAAAAGAAAAATGGAGGAGAAAAAAATGAATAAGTGTGGACGCATGCTCTGGAAACAAAGAGGCCTTCAAAACAGGGTCACATGCTTGTGCAAAATTAGGCGAAGTAGAAGTCATTGTATTGATTTACACAATCGTGCATGCATTTTGCTGGGTCAGAAATAGTCCTGTGCTGAAATCACAGCCCCATATATCACACTGGAGGGCCTCCAATAGCCTAGCGGGATGGCGAATGAAGCAACAAAGCTTGCAATGTTGTAATGGTAAAGATATGGGTAAGAAGATTGGATTGTCTTAGGCTAGACTTGACAACAGCATGGAGAGTTGGGACTGCAGAGCAGGTTGAGTTACTGTGAGATCTGTACAGCCACATGCTTTAGATTAAGAGGTGATAATCTCAATGAAAATCCCCTGTTCTATCACGCATACGGATGGCCAAAGGCTGGAGCACAAACTCAAGAGTTGCAACTGGATTCTGAGGTATCTGACTTGGAGCAAGATAGCCTAGAAAGTAATGCTAGTCTGTTTTCAATAAAAGGCAAGTACCTGCTGGGCCACAGACAGTGGGAGAGAGTGAGAGAAAAGACTATCAAAGCCTGAGAGGGGAAGAGGCTTTTAGCCACCTCTCACCACATGAAAACCTTCCATAATGTCCTCCATATCCTCCAGCAATGTGTCACAGAGAACACACATCTTTGGTTGTGGAATTTAACCAGACCTAAATGCGAGAAAACCAGAATAGAGACCTAATCTTATTATTTAATTCAGAATTAACCTTTATATACACATCTTTCATGTTCCACAATTAGATTTATAAAGGAAAAGATGCTACTCCATATCTGTAATTTCTGCCTGGTAGTGTGAAATTATCAATGGGGCTTGCTAAGAAGCTACTGGCAGCGTGTCCATGACAGGCTGTGATGATAATGGGAGTCACCTATCTATCAGGGTCCTTCTCGCACACGCCACCTCCTGCTCAATCGCATCCATGTAGTGAGAGTCAGAGCTGACGTGTGGCGGTTTGCCCTCATAATGTCTGGACTTATGCAGTTCTTACTAGAGTAAAGATGAGTGTAAATGCCTTTGTGTTCCTTATCTGATCCGTGCAGCATTATCTTTTTGAAGTCCTCTTCAAAGCATGCACTGTACCTTTTGAGATGGAGTGCCAGCGCAATGATGAGAGCCAGAGAGGGTTTAGTGTGGATGCAATATTTCTTTATTGTGAATCATTGTCTGGATCACACCAACATAGTTGTATCTAAATACAACACACCAATACATCATGGGAATAAAATGGTCAACCATTTTAATCTTAATTGTTAGAATTATTAGCAATTGCGTTTTTTATTTAGTTTTCTTTTCTTTTTTTTTTACATTCAAGCTATGCATGTTATGCTATTATTTATTATCTTGTTGCTGAAGAAAAATGTATATTTATCACTACCAATAACAGGCTGTAGAATGCAAATGTATATTATTCTCTAATTTAATTATTAATTTTGATGACTGACATGTATGAATATAATAACTATAATTTCAACATTACAATAATTTTCAATATAAAAAAATATTATTTTCCTTTGGCAGAGGGACACAATTAAACACTGCAATATATAGTTTAGTAAATATGTTAATAGAAAGAAATGTATGTTAAGATCACAACCGTTGTATATTTATATATTTATATTTAATTCTTACAATTGCATTATTTAAATTACTGAAAAATAGTGGCAGTGGAATTGTTGCACTGCTCCCGCAATGTAAGACAGCAAAACAAACAAGCCTTGCAAATCTGCATGGTAACACACAAGCTCAAGTTAAAAACTCTCTCGTGCGTCACATCCACGATAATAATCTGTCAAATATAATCACAATGCTTCATTTAAATAGCGCAATAACTTTTTAATCTTTCAGAATTAAGTTTTGTTCCTCCGGTAATTTAACTTACCCGGAAAGGTCTAATTAATTAACTAATTCATGATCATTTTACTAATGTGTGGCTTAAAAAATAAAACCCACAAATAAGACAACATTAATATATAAAATACAATTATATTTTGCCTAACGCTAATTCCAATGTATCCGGTATGGCTTTTAGAATAAATTAGATCCGGTATACTGGAGAAAATAAAAAATTTATATATGGCAAATTTAAATTTTTCATTATCCGAAGACATAAATACTTTACCAATGCTAAATCCACCTACTGTTTCATATATGACTGAATATAGCTGACTAAAAAAGCAGCAGATAGAGTCCAAGAAAAAGCAACGCAACGCAGTGAAAATGCAGTTTTTTTTTCTTCCCTCCAAATGCGTAGGTGTACTTCCGCTCCTCGATATACTACTACTACCTGTACTTTTTACTTGTATATAACACCCGGGGATGAATTTGTTTTCGATAAACTGGGAAGCGGTGACGCATCAGACAGTGATTGGACATCTTGGTTTCAACTCCTCCCTTATAATAAAGAGTGTGTGTGTGTGTGTGTGTCTCCCTGTTGTAAAACACAGCAACACCGGGCGTCTGCGTCAGGAGGGCACACTCCACTCTGCGCAATTACGCGGACTCTTAACTGGCACAGTGATTAAAGAAAGACCAAAAGGCATTTTCCCAGCTACGGAAAAGGTTGAAATGGACTTTCCATCCTGATAAATTCAAGGACTTGCTTCGAGCACTTCAATGCAGTTTACGGTACAACAGCTGTGCATGTTATGATCTGATTTTTACGCATGTGCTCTGAGCACAGCTTCAAATAGTTGTCTTAGAAATAGACTTTTTTCTTTTTAAATAGCTTTCTTTTTTCTCTAAAATTGGCTCCCGTACAAACAGCCGCGTTGGATCCCTCGGCTTATTGCGAGACTCCGGTGTATAACCCGGATCTCTGCCCTAATATGATAGCCGCCCAGGCAAAATTGGTGTATCACCTAAACAAATACTACAACGAGAAATGTCAGTCTCGAAAAGCAGCCATCTCCAAGACAATCCGGGAGGTGTGCAAGGTGGTATCGGATGTCCTAAAGGAGGTGGAGGTGCAGGAGCCCCGCTTCATCAGTTCTCTCAGCGAGATGGATAATCGTTTTGAGGGACTGGAGGTCATTTCACCCACCGAGTTCGAGGTTGTACTCTATCTGAATCAGATGGGAGTGTTCAACTTTGTGGATGACGGGTCTCTTCCGGGCTGCGCCGTGCTCAAGCTCAGCGACGGCCGCAAGAGAAGCATGTCTCTCTGGGTTGAATTCATCACAGCCTCCGGTTACCTCTCGGCGCGCAAGATCCGGTCGAGATTTCAGACACTAGTGGCGCAGGCAGTGGATAAATGCAGCTACCGAGATGTTGTCAAAATGGTCGCTGACACAAGTGAGGTGAAGTTGCGCATTAGAGACAGATATGTGGTGCAAATCACTCCGGCTTTCAAGTGCACTGGGATCTGGCCACGAAGCGCTGCGCACTGGCCTCTCCCTCACATCCCTTGGCCGGGACCTAACCGAGTTGCAGAGGTCAAAGCGGAAGGTTTCAATCTTTTATCCAAAGAGTGTTACTCCCTGAACGGCAAGCAGAGCTCAGCAGAGAGCGATGCCTGGGTCTTGCAGTTCGCCGAGGCCGAGAACCGGCTGCTCCTGGGTGGATGCAGGAAGAAATGCTTGTCAGTCCTCAAAGCCTTACGCGACCGTCACCTAGAACTGCCCGGACAACCCCTGAACAACTACCACATGAAAACTTTGGTTTCCTACGAGTGTGAGAAGCATCCTAGGGAGTCGGACTGGGATGAGAACTGCCTTGGCGACCGCCTAAACGGGATACTATTGCAGCTTATTTCATGTTTGCAGTGCAGAAGGTGCCCGCATTATTTCCTGCCCAATTTAGACCTGTTTCAAGGAAAACCTCACTCTGCTCTAGAGAATGCTGCCAAACAGACTTGGCGACTGGCAAGAGAAATACTGACCAACCCCAAAAGCCTGGAGAAACTCTGAGGTAAAAAAAAAAAAAAGTTAGTTCACCTCGTCTTTAAAAGTGTGGCAAAGAGGCCTAACGAGCTAATAAATGGACAGAAAAAAATGTTGCCAACCAATTTGCAATCTTGTGAAATGTGACTGTCCTCTGTTGTTGAATATGTTTTGGCAAAGCCTGTTTCAAAAAAATTTTTATAGTTTAATTTGCCATTATCCCAGTGCACCTTTTGGCGTTGTCAATACTTAGGAGCAAGTTTAAATTATTGTCTACCATTAATCCAGGAGGCCACCTCAGCAGTGGTTTCTTTTCTCTCCGTGCCCCAGGGTTGCCTAAATCCTACATTTTCTTAAATGCTTTAAAATAAAGCCCGTGAAAAACTTTGGAAAAAAATTAAAACACACATCTGTACATTTTATACTGTAAATACATTCATAGATTGTGATTCAAGTGGTCTGAAATTGTGAATGTTGTTCTGTGACACGTAAATAGGATCCACCTGTTTAAATCTACTTCTGAACTTTTTCTTTATCTGGTAGAAACGTTATTAATTTATACTTGCATCGGTGGTAGTCTGAATCATCTGTTCCAATGGACATTGTCTAATTTTTGAAAGTTTACATTTTGATGGTAGGCGTATACACATTTGTTACATTGAAAACATTCCATCAATTTACTTGAATTATTATTTAAAGTACTCGAACATTTGGTTGTTATTTTTCTCTACCATGCTTTGGCCTACATGATAAAAAATGAAAATGATAACATATATATATAGTATATATATATATATATTACAGTTTAATTGAAAAAAATGCACTTGAAATACACTGGATTATAACATCTGTGATCTGATTTTTAAATTTCTGTCTTTGATCTAATTTAAAGAGCTAATAAAACGAGCTGTTTTATATTTGTGTCCCATAATGGTTTTATTGTGTTTTTGACAGTAGTGAAGTAGGCCTATGCAATAACTGTATAATGAAATATTTAATTTCGGGGTCTCTCGCACATGTTCTACTTGGATGTGTTTAACGCCTTAAAAAGGGAAATAAGGCAGTGATCACTTTCATACAGAACATTTTAAACAGAGCCGCCACACCGCCGATCCGTCTGGATTTGTTATACCATAACCCCTTGTATAAGAAATGGTATTTTTTTCAACATTAGGTGGATAACCAGTTAACTTGACTTTTTGAAGGCTGAGCCTACGATGATTAGCATAGGCCTCAATGGTCATTATATATTTTTTAATGCACAAATAATGCAGCAAATTATAAAACACAAAATAGAAATCAACTGTGATTTACAACAAAGGTAGACGCGAAACGTCATTATATTAGCTAATACTATAAAAAAAACAAACAAGAAAGAACATCTCTGTCTCTCTGAAAACAACACCTGTTCAAATCAACTGTGTATTTAAAATAATGCTGTTTAATAGCCTACATGTCGGTCAGTCACAATGAAAAAATCAACTGTGAAACATGTCGGAAGCCAAACTGTCAGCTTTAAACTTGGGCTGCACACTTGCTTGCAGGTTACTTACCTTTGAGTCGACCCTTTTGAAGGCAGGGTCATCCTCGTCTACCTCGAAGTAGATTTCAGTGGTGGTGATGGACAGAGTCCCCCGGGCCACCAGGACAGGGGCAACAAGCTGGGCCGGGCTGCTCAGGACCACTGGGCCTGCAGAGTTTAGAGGGGGCAGCCGCGAGCAGAATCAGTAACGTGCTAAAAAGATGATATTTATGATAAATTTAGCGAGACTGAAGTGAATTCTGAAAACCTGATCAATGCGATAACAGGAGATGGGCTACTACAATGCCAGCGGCCTGTCTGCATAGGAATATGTGAATATCCACCCTGCTTTATAAACATTAGGGGATTTTAAAATAAATTATTGTTGTTCAGTCAAATATAACTCATTATGACAGATTCGTAAAAAAGCCTTTATCGCGCAACAAAACAAAAGCCTTTAAAACGCTTTTTTGTCATTGAATTGCACATGTCCATATGCGCGCATATACAGTAGATTTATTAGGCCTACAAATAGCCTATACACAGAGGTGTCATCAAAACAAAGTACCTGTTTGTAAATCAGCGATGCACTGATAACAAAAAGCTTTTATTATCTGATCGGATCATAACGCACAAAAAACCCACAACTGAACAAGGTTCCATGAATTTAAATAAAACAATGCCTTATTTCCCTCACATGATCGTATCATTGTAACGTATTTGCAGTACATGTGTATAAAAGAATGTGCATCATTGAGATCCAGGGCTGCTTTAAAGAGGGAAGCTTGTAAATGGGTTCCCGAAAACAAAGCTGCTCTTTTATTCTCGAATACACCCTCGTATACATTTAGACATGTAGGAAAACAATAAAACTACAAGCTTGTTCCCAAGGCCAAATAATTGTCCAGATTTTTAAAGGTGGGTTTGTGACCCTGCCAGGTGATAGTGATCACATCTTTATTTTCAGCCTTCTCCCTCCCTTCTCTTCCTCTGCTTCATCCTCCATGTTCTCAGATCAGTGTCGCTGTGGAGCACCGTTACAGTGATTTGTCTGCTCTCAAACGAAAGCTCGCGAAATCAGGATATTTATCGATCCCTTAAACTCCAAAGAGCCACTTTAGTGTCTCATCAATCTTAATCTGCGTTCCTCAGCCAATTATGGCCGATAGTGTTACAGGAATACAAGTGGATTTCGGTCTCAACTCCCAGAGCGCCCCTTCATCGCTCTTGCAGGCTGCACAGTCAAACCGCTCTCTCTGGATTTTTTTTTCTCAGCGTTGCTCGGGTCCATTAACAGTGATCCTATCTGCTGATGCTATCAGACCAGACGCTACACGTTGCTTACAAGCTTCATATGAAGAGTAAATACTTGCAGTAACTTCAGCCTGTTTTACTGCATTTTTGATAACGTTTTAGTGTATTTATAAAAGAGAAAATTCAATAAATATGTTTTCAATTGCACACCCTTTAGAAGTGACTGTATTTATTTAAAAATACAATTCTCATATTCTTGTATTATTATTTCTGGCAATTGACCCTTGTAGTGGCTTAAATTGTTTCAGATACAATAAAAGGAGATTTTCTTTATGTTCACCCCAGCCTCTAAATTACAAGACATTCACCTCTTACTAAAAATAACACTTTCAGGGCTGATGCATTTGGCCCTAAAGGGCAACACAGAGAGAAAGACACTAGCCTGAAGCATAAAGCCACAGCCTTCATTGCTCATGGGGAAGAAGAGGATTAGGCAGTAATCCCCTCAGGGATTCTTCCATAATTAGGCTGTATGGCATTAAAATGTTTACAGGAGAATAATGAAATTAAGCGAAGTTACACAGGATGAGTGGTGTATATGCTAAAGCTTGGAATACCCGGCTGTTGGGTGTTTCTTTTAATGAAAATGCAAATATTTGTCAAATGACAGGCCAATTTAATGAAGTGATGAAAAGTCTCATTTTGGTGTGGTGGGAGTTTGGGAGAACTGCTGAGAAGAAGGGTATATTATTACCCACAATCCATCTGCTGGACTGCAGTGTTTGATAAGGCAAACATGTTGATTTGTAGTAGATTCACGCACATATACACACGCACAGCTGCGGCCATATGTACTACAAACTATTTAATAAGACTGCAGCAATAATTAAAATAAAATGGGCAGAAATACTTAAATATTTAATATACAAAATAAATAAATAAAATAAAAAAATATATATTGTTTTTGATGTCACCAATAGTCTCTTTATACAGTATTTAGAAATAACTTCTAGACATTTTAATAAAAAACAAACAAACAAGAAACCTGGGGAACTTGGTTATGCAAAAAGCAGAATAACACGTTCTGTCTTTATCTCACATTGTTTTCTAAAATTACACATTCAGAAATACTGGGTTTGTTTTATTCTTTTACAAACATGTCACCATTCAAAGGATCAGTATTGTGAATGGGGAATAAAATGGATACAGAAAGGCTAAATTAAGGCAGAACAAAATGGTTGCGGCTGCTAAACCACACTTCGGGGTATATTAGCATGGTTCCAGCAGCCAGCAGAAAAGTCAAATCAACCAACTCTTGCTTAACATAAGAAATGCCTTGTGAGGCTCAGCTTCTTTCCTCTCACATGCTCATCTTAAGTTTTATTTTACATGATGCTGGTTACAATATGTGCATACAAAAGGGCTCATTTAATGCCAGTGCAAGATTGTGGGGGAGCAAAACTAATCATAGGTTCAGTAACCACAACTGCCTGGACCCTTGAGTGCAGGCGCCACCCCTTTGGCAGCAGCAGCAGGCACTGACCCAACGGCTGGCAGGAGGAGCACTGTTGTTGACAAGGATCTAGTCCCAGATCTCTCATTAAGGCTGTTCATGCCTGAGATTAGATACAGGCCAAACACAGACAGTGCACCCTGATAAAAACATTACCCAAATGTTGTGAGTGAGGGAGCTACCCCTATCGGTACAAAAATGAACTCAACTTTGATTCAACATAATGAAAATGTTCTGAAATCCCAGCACTTATTTTTCAAAGTCAATATCCACTTTCAAAATTGGTTTCATAATTTCAAACAAGGTCACACATCATAAATGTATCACAAATATTAAATCTCAGCATTTCTGTTTTGTAGAAGGTCATTGTTAGATCTCTCAGGAGAATACATTCACATTGCATTTTAGCCCTTGCTTTGCTCTTCTGATTGGGCAGTGCGGGGTTCATCTGACAGACATGGAGTGTTTGTCTGCCTGCTGGCTCTGGGACAAAGAGGAGGGGTTAGCCTCCTCCTCTGAGATTCATCTGTGGGATCTTAAGAGGGGATTTCACCGCTCAGCAGTGCCCTGGTTCAGCCTGAGCCTCAAAGGCCATGATAACTAGGTAATGTGTAAAGGGCTGTGGAACTGATATTATTTAAATATCTGGGAATCTGCAGTATCTGTGCATCTTTCTCCATACAATTTCTATCACACTTTGTGCATGGAATGAATATATTACATACATGCATTCATATTTGTTACTTATTGTTGCAATTCCATTACCAAAATGAAAATGCCCTTCAATTTTCCTGCTCAATTGTGTTTTTTTAATTCTTTTCAATAACAACATGTCAGCCTAAGAGCTAAAATGTATGTACAGTATTGGAGCAGAAGCCAATAATCCAAAATAAAACAGCATCCAGTGACAACAACAGTCATTAACAATGGCCCAAATTGTCGCCATTAGAAAAGAAGCTTTCACTTCTTTAATGCTTCATTGTTCTTGTCACTGGAAAAGAGATGTTTTTAGAATTGATGATAGTTGCCAGGGGCGGGTATTACTTTATATTATACTAAAAGCCTGAATAATTTAGGCTGCAAATCAGTAATAGACTCTGCTTATTTAAACTACCAATTATTTTCATGAGATGTTTGAAGATTTGGCTTTATTGACGAGTACGCAGTTCAGCATTCTTGATCTACACTCAAAACTCAAGTGAACTTTGGATAACTTACCTTTTAAAGCCATGGCAATTGCTTGAAAAACAGCTAGGGCTTTGCTTGATAGTTTGGCTCACACACCGAGTGTGATGGCTGTTAAATTACCAGATCTTTGGGCAGCCATCGGCTTGGCAGTATGTTGCACTACTGTCTGAATTGTGTCAAAGTATTAAAGCTGGGTTAAGATGCTGGATAAAACAAATAAATAAATAAATGAATAAAAATCACAGGTAAAATAAATCAAAGATTAATAAAGATTGTATTTGTCTTTCCTCTGCTGTTAAGGGCCAATTAATATCTTAATGATTGTTCACTGCAGAGAGAATGAGGGTTAGTTTGACTGCAGGGTAATTAAGCTGTTGTTTGCTCCCTTAACATCCAATGGCTCACATGCACACAGAAAATACACATTATATGCAATTTTCTTGACAAGGTCCTTCTAGGTTCAGCTGAAATATAACACATTATATTCATTTGAAATTAGGTAATTTAATTGCTGTAATTTTAGATTTCCCTTACAGTTGATTGCATATACCAGAAAAATACATTTATACAGAGTTTCATTAATTAAAACAATTTCCAACAATCAAATAATTTGTTGACTGATTATGTTACAATATTTATTGCCATAAGTGTATCTGATTGTGTGTTTTGATTGAGTGATGAAATGCTCCATCTGATTTTGTAATTTTCACAAAGATTTTTACTTTTTATCATTGAAATATTGTGTAAAAAGAGTTGTGTTATCGGGTGCCTTAGCTCAGATCCCATTTATTACAGTAAGTGACACTTTACTGTGGCCATGGGAAAGCACAATTTCCATTACATAATAATGCTCCATTAGTATTTTAAGTATAATCTGAGTATTAATAAAATAAACTAAACACAATCACTCAGTTTATACAAATAGATTTTGAATGGTGTCACTCAGCCTTTGAGGGTACATTATTAGGTAAGATGACAGGTAAAAGTGGTTTTTATCAACTTTAATCACTGGTTTGTTGAGAAATCCTAAATGTGAGTTGTGACATTTCTGGATTGATCATCTTTCCGATGTTAGTTTAACTTTAGAAAACTTGCCTCTGAAGATAAACACTCGAGGAAGGAACCATGCTGATGAGATCCGAAACAAAAAAGAGAAGGACACTAATCAGACCAAAACAACATGTAGCTGTCAAACCTTAGCAAAGCTGTCCAGATTAAGAGAGACTAATGCCAAACATCAAAAAGTTGCATTAATGCCATTACAATATAATCGGCATTAAAAGCTACTACATTGCTCCAAACAATTCATTTGTTGCACTTATATTATTCATGTACACTGTAACTATGCCAGCTATTAGGGAGAAAGCAGTTAAAGACCAGCGCTAATGCTTCAGCAGAGGTATGGTTGACTTGGGGTTAATGGAAGTGCTGGTGGGCTGACTCACCACCCAGGTTGTCCATCTCCTTCTCCTGCAGCAGACTGACAGCATCGTCTTCTGCTTCCAGCACCAGCTCTGTCTCTGGGTTCTGGCTGGCCACAGTATGGCTGCGGAAGACCTTCTTAGATTTGACCACCTTGTCCTCCTCTGTGCCTGTCGAGAGAAATATGGGGAAGAGAAACCACTAAATATTGCACTCTGACTTCTAAAGCTAAGATCAGTATACATCACTATGCTTAAATGGACAGACATGCTTGCATATGGTCTATTCTATGGCAAAGTCCTATTACCTTTTCCATTCTGCCACTAACTATTTTGGTTTCCATTGATACATTTCTGTTCAGTAATACTGTACGATCTTGTCTGTTTGCCAATAAACTTTGAAAAGGTTCAGCTGTTGTATTCATTGACTGAGAAAAAGCTTACTTCAAAAGTAGGGCAAAATAATTTCCCTTACAATATAGAATACATTTCAGTAATGCCTACAGCCATGTAAATTAAAAAGCAGTTAACTACAGTAAAAATATATAAAAAGAAATAAACCATGGAAAATCTCTGCAGGAAATACACAATATATGCAGGATGAACCTGATATGAGATGCTCACTAATGTACTTGCCATAGCAGATTTGAAAGAATGTCAGGGTACACATTCATAGAGTGAATACATTTTGCCTGGTTGAACATCAGAGGTGTTTCAGCTTTTATTTTTAGACAAGGTCAACAATGAAACACAATCGGTATCTTGAAAGACCAACAGCGGAGTCGGGGGATACATCTCAAGCTCGTAGTCGATTAGAGATATCATTTGCTGCTTTTGGAGACTTGACAAGAGTGAGACTGAACAGACAGCACAATTAGGCTGAGGCTGCTTACACCAGGATTTCATCATATGGCTATAGTGGAGCACTCATTGAAAAAGATGTGTTCATACATCCTGCAAAACAAAGAGGTCTCAGCACATTTATCAGCTTAAATCAGCCCATCTCCAACATGTGCCTGCCACACGGCTGCTCAGACTGTGAATTTGTCTTTCTGAAGTCCAATCTAGGAAATAACCAGGGGAAAAACTTGCGTGTGTGAAAGGAAGAACACATATCAAGAAATGGGAGGTGTCTGACACCCGTCTGACATGTTTCCTTTCAGCATAGTTCTTAATTCGTCTCTCCCTCCCTTGAGGAACATGTACCTTGTCTTGAAGAGGTCACATTTGGCTGTTGTCAACACTGCTACTGAGAAAAAAGTTTGCTTCCTGCTCTGTCTCATATCTGGAGTGCTTTCATCAGAGGGAGGGAAGAAGTCTGTGCGTTTCGGAAATGAATTCTGTGTAACGTTAAAGGCGAAAGCCAGCCAGCGGTCAGAGATCAAAGCAGAATGAGTGAAACTTAAAACTGTAATTCTGTAAACCATCATTATGCTCCAAGTAAATGAGGGAAAACTCTGCAGACAGGCTGGTGTTCTGATTGGCAAGTCTGTACAGGGTTGAGAAGACCAAATAAACCATGCTGATTTCTACACACAAATGACCAACATCAAATGGGGTGGGGGTGGGGCAACAGTGCAGAGAAGAGGATCAGCTTTACCCACAATTCAATTTTGTTCTCAGAAAAAAGTAATATGGTTATAAATAACGGGAAATGAAGAGCTATGACATGAAGGAGAAATTGTGCTGACATGAAAAGTGATCTTATCATGAGTGATAGCCCATTGACTCTGAGACTTTAAAAGTGCATTAAAAGTGAAGCAGTGAAAAGGGTCGCTATTTGTCACTATTAAATTATTTGATGTGCAGACTAATTAGATGGCAAAACAAAGAGAATGATCATTGAATGTTTGATATAACTCTTGAATGACCTATAATGAAAAAGAACAAGAGAGAATTGTAGGCTGGAGGAGATATCTGAGGATTTAATATTCTTGTAATGTTGTACTGTTATAATACACAAAATCTGAAAACTATATAAACTAACAAGCAAAACAATAGCAGATGTATGTTTTAGTTTTTAGAAGCTGTAAATCGAGTCAAATCTTTCTCTCAAAACCGTTTAATTATGCAAGTCCAAATAATATTCACTTGATAAAATTGAATAGCTTAATTCCTACGCCGTGTTACTGTATAATGATGCTACACCAACTAACATATATCTAATTAACCTTACAAAGTAAGCCAGTGCCACCGACTTTTCAATGTCTCTAAAAAACATTCCAGCAGTTTCATTTCACGTCTACTCTCAAGCCCTTTAGGAACACTGCCAGGAGAAGCCACCGATCACCAGTCTCACGGGTCCTCTCGTTCAATCACTGAGTTGAAACTGCTTCAGAATGCACTAATTACACTGAGTAAAGTGCATTGCAGAGCTTTCGTGACCCCATCGGAGGCTGCCAGCTGTGACCAATGGAGAACGCCCCTGAGCACTCATCACTGGGGTTCAACAAGGATCCATGGTCCCAACTTCCTTCTAGGGCATCTAGCGATTGCCTATTGTTGCACAATATTCTTAAAAAGCACACAACAAATGTTAAAAACATACTGTTGGGTGACATTTTGGGCTTATTTTATAATGTAACTTTGATACAAAGACCAAATCAATCTGGTTTACTATCAAGCTACTGACCACATTGTTGTTGCTGAAGTGTTGTGATGTTGGGGCCATTTTACAAACATCTCTCAGGGACATATTTCAAAAATAAAATTAGGTTTTAATTGTGAACATGTATTTATAAAGCGAAAATCATAAAAAAAGGATGCAATAATTTTTATAGACACATTACATGGTTTTATTACTTCTTTAATGTGATGCAATGATTTGGTGGCAGGATATAACACCATGAGGGATCATTCTAAAGTGAAAACTCCTGTTATATCAGTTCAGGAGATGTAAGGCTGTATGTTAGAAGCACGAGGAGCAACTTTTAATGGTGATGCTGGCAGTTTTCCAAAAAGGTAAAGTGCAAATATCAGTGTGTCTTTACATTATAAATGAAAAAATAACTTGCATGACATAAAAACACACATGAGCAGCAATATTTTGTGTTGTTTCACATCAGACAAAGAATAATTTTCTCTTAGAGTCACAGAGTGATGAAATCAAGCAAATGTGTTCTTTTGTGAACTTTAAATTTAAATAAACATTATTACCTTAAATGCAGACTACCTTCAACTTTGGAAATATCTGTGTTTAGTAGTTTTACTGTTCGGTATGGACTAGATAAGAGTTGAAAGGCCATTAAAAGACTGTTGAATCAACTATAATACAAGGAGCTATGTTTCATATACTGCAACACTGGAAAGTTGGCATTGGCCTTTCATTTTTATAGCCTCAGTAGAGCTGAGTTTGCCTCCTATGTATTATACATCCTGCTTCAAACACTGCACTGCCACTCCTCAAAAAGAAATCCACAACATCATGTTTGACTTAAGGTTCTACAAATGTGTATGGGCACTTCTCTTCAGGAGAAGAAAATAGCTGATTTCAAAAATACTTTCGGTAATTCAATATACAAGACTATAAAAAAAACACAGAACACCTCAGTTTGCTCATTTTGGGAGGTTTTCATGAAATGGGTTGATGAGCAAGGCAAAATCTGGATAATGCTGGAAAGGGGCAAATGCAGTGTCCTTGTAGATATCACTGAATGTTTGTCAATTGACATGATATGACTTTAAATATAACTAAAGACACATAGCTATCTCAACCTCTTTCTAAACAAAGACTTGGAAAGAGAACTTAAAACTCTGGAGCTTTTGCAGACGTTATTCTGTTTTATGTCTCATTCTGTCAGATCTCTGTAGATAACATGCACTAGTATAAGCCCCGGTCCCACAGCTTATTTACTACACTATCTCATAATGTACCATCAGTGTTTTGTCATTCAAATATCCATATAACCTGAGCTCTATAGAATGTTTTAAATATATCTCTTCCGTTTCCCAGACTCTATCAGTTTCAGATCCTGCCCTCCTACGCACCCGCTCCATGGGCTCCACATTCCACATGTAGAGAAAAAGTTCAATCCATGGGATTGCATTACCATGAGGGCGATGCAATTCTGCCCTCTGTCTCTTCACTTTTATTTACTCTGCAGTGAAAGATGAAATGAAGGGAGGGGGTGACAGCTTCATACTTCCTGGGATGCAAGCCATCCGTTTTCGAGTGTATGTGTTTTGAGACTATAAAATTAAACATTATAACTTTGATGTAAAGGAGTTTATACAGTGTCTTTTTTCCTCCAATATCCTAAAATGTGCAGCGCATGTCTACTGTGCTGCCAGAGGTTACAAACAACCCCATCTTCTCTCAATAAAAACATTAACAGCAGAGTCTAATAATGCCCACATCTGGACATGAACTTCCTTCCACATCCCTTTCAGAACATACAATGTATTTTTCTGAAAGGCTGCATTCAAATTTCCAGATGTGTATTGGTAAATACCCTAATGCCATTTGTCATAGTTTAATATTTTTGAATCATGAAGCTGGAGAAGGTTAATATCACATCTCGAGGCTGGTGCCTCTACTGCATTGAAGAGCTATAAAGATCTCTGCCCAGGGCAATCAGCTCTGAGAGAAGCTGCTCACCTGAAATGAGACAGCAAGGACACCCGGAGGTAAAACACCCCGTTAAACACTTGGATCAATATTAACGTGACTTCCATTTCATGCTTGCCCAAGTCCAATCACCTAACAATATACTCTGATACTGGGCCGTGGCTGGCTGTAACAGGGCAGGTTATTACAGGTAGAGGGCAGAGACAGAATGTGCTGGCTAAGCTGTCAATGCTACTAATAGACAACGAGGCAGAGTTTAAGGCAGAGTTTAACCTCCCATCACACACACTCATGAATGTACACACTCACTCTCACACACACACACACACACACACACACACACAGCACAAAAGTGATTACAAAGGTTACACTGATGCACTGGTTTTGCCAATATATCACCTTGACTTCTCTAAAAAGTTTCCTTTCGGAGATTCCATTTGGAGAATGTTAATTAACTTTTTTCCTCAGAGGATGATCTACAGTACATTATATTTCAACTTGGCATATGATAATTCTGGGGAAAGCAGTGGACTATGTCTTTCATTATAATTGTCAAATTTTAACATGTGGGCAAAAAAATATCAATATCAGCTTTCAAAAAAAGCTACAAACGTTCAAAATAACTGGTCAAGTAATGTCTCTTGGAAATTCACACAACAAAGGAATAAATTAATCCAACTTTTAAAATGAAAAAATCTATTTTATTTGTTACTATCTGAGAGAAAACATAGAACATAGTGAGACTCTTAAAAGCTGTCAAATACGAAGTGGGGCACTCACTCACTGAAATATTCTTCATGAAAAAACCCTTTCCTGCTTACTTTCATTTTCCCCAAGTGAGCTCGTAAGACTGACGTTAACTGTGAATACAACAGTCTGCCCTCTTCAAACTCAAGATGGTGGCTGAGCATATATTGTCATATCTTGCTGTCAAACCAGAAACTGTGTATTCAATTTGGACAACCTACTGGTTTTCCAATGGTCCCAGATTTTAAAGCTTTAATAATGACTCTCAAGGGCCAACTAAAACAAACCTCTTTGTTTTTCTACTCTGGTGCCTATGCACTCAGCAACCGACTAAGAAGTTCTATAGAGACCCTGTCAAATTTAGGAAGCAACACCTGGATGTTATAACTAATGGAAATCCAACCTCTGAGCCTCTGCACCAGAGTTATCTGCTAAAGACAGGTCCTGTCTTTAATACTATGCTAATTAAAAGTGAATATTCATGAAAAAAAGCACACACAAATTGTCATAGTACATTTAAACAAAAACTGCCAACTGTCACTGCAAACGAAATCTACTAAAGCTCTACGAAAGAACAAAAGAACCTTCTCATTTTAACTCAAAACAAAACCTGGCCTCTGCCGTGCAACCACATCAAAGCCTGCTGGAAAAAGCACACCTCACCTCTCAAGGAGAGCAAGAAGGCCATCCGACCGCGGGCGATCCCTTTCACTTGACAAGTTTATACATTATTCTGCTCATTAAAACCACCACATGCCAGCAGGACTTCAACAAGTCTTCAGTCAACTACAATGAGGCATTAGTGTCAAACAACAGGAATAAAACTGATAGCTCAAAAGCATACTCTAGTGATCTGATGGACTAAATAACATGACATATACTTGTGGCAATGTCTTAAAGACATCTGTCACTTAAGTCACTGAAGGAGATGGTACACGAATACAGCAACTCCACAGTGGCTAAACAGGTCAATGGACGATGGTAACTGACAAAGTTAGCACATGAAGCAATGTGAATGGATTAATGAGATTTTTTTAGTAGAATCTTCATCCCCACTTTTATACAAGCATTGAAGTAGTTTCCACAGTAATGTTGTGATTTATGTTTATGCACAATCAGAAAATGTATTGTAGTGGCATCCCACAGGCAGTTAGCCTTTGTTGCACCACCTTAAAGTTTTGTTTTAATTTTAACCTATTACATATGTTTATATATATATAGGCTTGGAAGGCAGCTCAGTAAACCTTGTAACTTGTAACTCCTTTCAGAAGATATGAAAGACAGTCCTAGTTACTTCACAACATAGCTTAAGACGCTACTTCTATTAAGTATACCTCAGAAGCTCCACCAGAAGCAGTGTAGTTGTGTTGTGGAGTTTTTAAAAAAAAATTGAACAAACAAAAAAACAGAGAATACTGAAGTTTGTAAAATCATTTGTAACTTATAATAATTATACTAATACTAATAATATATGATTAGCCCTAACCCTGGCATGTGTTTATCTACAGAGCTCCCATGATGTTCACAGAGCAGCCATGGCAGAGCTAGAGCTGAAAGCAGACAGATGACATTCTGAACCCAGTCAATGGTCAGCTTCAGTAGCTCAACACTGAAATGGTCAAAGGTCAGTGAACACTGATCATCAGACATGTGTTGCTTAAGTCTCCAACAGTTTTAAAAGGCTACCCTGGCCATAATGAGTTCTATCTTTCTATAAATGAAAGAAGTAATTTCAAAATCAATATATTCACACTTGTGCCATTAATATATTTGCTTTACCAATCAATTACAGGCAGGAGAGAAGGGCCAAGGCTGTTTAATAGTACTGAGCTGCTATAAAAGTCAGTGTTGCAAGACATAAGGCAAAATTGACACAATGTGGTGGGCAACACTACATGACTAGCTGGGTCAATAAGAAAAGTTCCAGGAAAAGAGACGAAACAATAAAATGGAGAGACCCAATTTGTTCTTGAGTATGTGTTGTGATGAAATAAAGAAGTGCAATAAAATGGATGTGTCATGTTCAATTTACAGGACTCATAAATACGTTACCTATAAAAATTACATTTAACTTCTCCAAAGCAATATGCTAAACTATTTGGACAAGCCTGGACTAACTTTAGTGCCCTTTTAATGCCTTTTCAATACTGCTTTAATGGCAACATAGAAATTCTACATTTAACATGGTGTAACAATGTCCTTGAATTTTCAGCTCCCTAATTCTGATCTGTTTTTAAACCAATACTCTGATTCCACAAAGAAATTATAAACTTACCATACTCCTGCAGTGACTTGCATGTGACGTCTAAGTGGGTGGAGCCAAATGGGTTTCTGACAAATCTCCGCCTCCTCCGCAGGTCATCTTCCCAGTAGTCAAGACGCCAGAAATCCTGCAGTTGACTACAAGGCAGACAAGAAGACAGGTAGGTTAGATAGAGCACACACCCCTCAGTGATGGTTTGATTACTGCAGCCACTTCCTTATCATGAGAAAACATCTTGAGAAGGAAAATCAGGCCACAGATAGCAGATTTATTAGGCCGACTAGTGCTATGCTCTGCGGAGGCCCAGTAATGCTAGCTCTGCTAAAGCGTATAGCATCAAAACAGCAGGGAGCAGCAGCAGCCGCTGCACACATAAATCACAGGCACTCCCATTAACAAATACAGCATCAAATTACAAGTATAAATGGCTCAGCTTGCCTCCTTTTTTACAATGTTTTTTAACAAGTCTTGTAAATCAAAGGTAGGAACCTCAACGCAGACAGCGTGGGGTTTAATGATCGGGGTCTTGGGGCGGTTGAGGCATGAGCCTATAAAACAAGCCTCCTCCCCTGCGTATGTAGAGCCATGATTAAAATAATGTGCTGAAATATTCATTGAAATGATTCCCAGAGCCCTGGAGCAACCCGACAGAAAATTGCATTTTTATTCATTATTAATAACAGCGAATTAGGGTTGTAAAAAAAAAGAGAAAAAGAAGAAAACAGTTCCAGCATGTGGTAACCATCTTTGTAAATGATTATTCCAACATTACTGAGGACCTGGGATAATTTTATTGCTTGCAGCTAATGCAAACCATTAAGCACCAGGACTAGCATTAGGTTACTAAGTGCTGCTTGTTCCAAATGTGCACTAGCTGGAACTATATCAAAGCCTTCATGCTTCCTTTAGAGGGAAATGCAGCAAAAAAGTCCTAAACAGGGAAAAGCAATACATAAAGAGTGATGATTCATATAATTGGTGTGCAGTTGACAGTGAGGTAAGAGGTGATTACATCAGCCTGGCATGAGCTTCATTTTCATTGACTCTATCACTCTGTTTCATTTTGTTGAATACCCAGACTGTTCTCCCATATTTTTTATATATATATATATATATATATATATATATATATATATATATATACATATATATATATATATATATATATATATATATATATATACACACACACACACACACACACACACACACTCATATAGACATTTTATTGCTATTTATTACAAAAATATGAACTACATGCTGTAGAAGAACAGAACTCGTTACACTCTTATCTAAAATGTTGCCTTTACCTCGCTGTTATAAAAAAGTTCAAATACTAGAAATAGCCACTCAAATCTGTAAATAAAACCTTGGATCTGGTACTGTGTCCACATCCAAGTAGTCATTTTCAGTGCATGAAAGATATAGTCAGACCTTGGCAGGCAGCATCTATTGCACTGTATGGTTCCTGCCCCCTTCCCTGCCACAGTATTGAAGTAGTCTAAACAGATTAAAGTGTTACAAGGGATCACATCACAGAATACAGCCTGCATGCTTCATGAATATAATATCTACAAATGTCAGAAATCAAGAGGCTCAGGAGACTTAGCCGAGCTCTGACAGCAACAAGAGCTCAGTTTGAGTTAAGTATCACTCAAAATTGAGTCGGTGTATGCCTGCGTGTGTGTGCCCGTGCAAGTGTGCGCTCATTGTATGCACAAAGTATCATGCGCCGCTGTATGCAAAGCAAGGCTGAACGCCTTGAGCTTGTCCCCTGTCAATCTCCTTCAAAGCTTAACTGAGGAAAAGAGAGATGTCAGTGGGTTGAAAGGAGAAACCCACGTAAATGAAATTGTAAACGCAAGATTACACAGTGTGAAAAATGTAAATCCACTGTAGGCAACTGGGCGATTACTGCTGAAGATTATGTCCCCTAATTCTTAGTGCAAATAGACAGCAGATGCCGGGGGGGGGGATACATCTGCCACTTTGAAGATTTCCTACTAACAGTATTAACTGCAATTGATGCACTTTATTTGGTCTGCTTAAGGACGCTCATTTGGGTACATTTTTGTGTAAAATATCTTCATTTGTCTTAACAGCAATCATAAGCACAACAAACCAAACCCTCAAGCTATATAATGGCTGATTAATGAGTTGGACGCCAACACTTTTAATGTGCCCCCCTCCCTTCTCAGTCCTGTGCAGATGGTTTCAGTTTAAATGTGGTATTCTGCTGCTTGAATAGGACCTATGATATTTTAGACTATGTGGTCAGTGCTAGGCCAGATTTGGACTGTGCCAAAGTGCTGTGCTGAAGGAACCTCCTCTCTGAGGGTGGTCCAAAAAGTGGAGGGAGAACTGCACTCCTGATGGAGATCTACAGCTGGGTGATACTGACTTCTCACACAAGGGATTTCCGAGGTAACACAGAACAACCAAACAGCACACCCATCTCTTAAAAAGCACTGTGGGAAATAAGGAATAAGCAAAATGCATCATCTTCACTCATGAGACTCAAAGCCATATAGGAGAACTGTATTTTACAAGTACCATTGATTTCATTTTACCATTCATTTATTTGCGCCATTTAATAAATTGCAAAAGCTACCTACATTTTT
The DNA here is from genome assembly GCA_024633595.2 of Lepomis macrochirus. Lineage (NCBI taxonomy): Eukaryota > Metazoa > Chordata > Actinopteri > Centrarchiformes > Centrarchidae > Lepomis > Lepomis macrochirus. The sequence continues at coordinate 9,562,898 of JALXJV020000009.1, forward strand.
CAAGACTGTTTCAAAATTATTAATAGAAAACTAGTTACCTGTATTGTTTGTGTTACAACATATTGTCCATCCAATAGTATTCTTTATTAACCTCCTTATTTTCCACATCAAATGTGTCTGGCTTCACGACAACCATAAAGAATTGCTGTGAGCCGGCCTCCAAGAAACTGGCAAAATTTATTAGCCCCGTCACACATCAATCACCCAAATGGATTTCAAACCACATTTTAAAAGCTAATTTTCCAGCACTGATAACCTACAGGAAACAGGAGCACTATTATTTATGGATACTTTCAGACTTGCTAAGTGTAGTAGGATAAATGTGTAAGAGCACGATAGTCTATTCTCTTTGCACTCAAATAGGTATTTAATGCACACCTTTCTTCAAGGAGACTTGTGGCTTTTGAGAAGCCACATCCAACACCCCAATCTATAGTGATTGTGTTTTGTTAGTAAAAGGAACGGGAAAAGCTTACAGGTACAATTCAACATAAGATAGGGAGCAAAATAAAAATAACAGGATTTATAACAGTTTTATAGGAAACCATAACATCATTCTTGAAAAGAGATATACTTTTGACAGCTGACAGCTGAGCTCATATTGGATTAGAGGGTGATATATTCTTAGTGCTACTATTATATTAGGGCAGCAGAGACCCTATTTTGTTGTCTGATTACTGGTGTGGGAGTAAAAGGATAAATGATAGCCAGTGCAAGGAAAAACCTGTATTCTTACAAGGTTAAATGTGCTTGTTTGAGGCCTGAATTGTGTGTCAAATTGGCAAGGCTCAGGACAAATAAATGAGAAGCAAATAAAAACAATACAGTGCAGTTTGTACAGTTACAAATCTGCTACTAGAAAGTGAGCCATACTCTCTCAACTTCACCCTATTGGCTTGTAGTCACAGATTTGCAAATAAAATAAAACCCCATACAATTAAAATACAATAATTGACATAAAAGAAATTGCAGTGTTCTGTTGTCTAAAGCAATAATTACCTTCTTGTTTTTCACATCACTTAAACCAGAGTGGCTCAATAAAACATGTATGGGCTGGACTGCAGACAGATGAGGATCTCATGGTTAAATATATCCTTTTTATTCTATTTGTGCTCAGAGGAGATTTGTGTGAGGAGGTCGGGAGGAAGGACAGGGACATGCTGATTCAATAAAACACCATTATATTCCTTTTAAAAGCTTCCATTGGTGACATGAGTAGAGGGGTAATTATAATAAATGCCAGTAATCAGTGACAATTCTATTCAAAGGCGCAGTCACTGGTTTCTATCACACATACACACAAGCACACATACACACATTGGGGACATTGAACACGTCAGTTTTTAGTGTAACTCAAAGGAGCTGTCTTTTCTTTCATTTTCGGTTGTCCTAAAAGGCTATCAGTTCTTGAGACATTAGTTGGGGACACATATGTTGCTGAATCTAAAAGTAATGATAAAAACTTGAAAAACAAAAAAACTTCATTTAAAAAATGTAATAAAAAAATATATAAAAAATGTATTAGAAACTTAAAAAAAACAAACATCTCATTGGTAACCTACTTAAGTTGCACCTGCCCCAACAGAAATGAGAAAATTGAGAAAATATATATTCAGTCCAGAATGTAATTTGACCAAATTACAGTACTTAATTGACCCGGTTCTTTGATCCTATTGAAATGACAACAACATATACGTAACTGTAATGAAAAGGATTCCACACATCTTGAAAACCATGAGGCAGCCAGAAGACACTAAAAATCAAAGTGAGGAAATGCTAAAACACTGTCTATCAACCAGTGCATTATTTTGGTAAGTATTTTTACACCACATCCCTCAACTTACTGCTGCTAGATAATAAAAAATGTGAGAGAAAAAAAGGCACATTGTGCATAAAGAAGTGGTGACTGGCAACCATATGGAGATGAACATTTTGCAGCCCACAGCTTTCAAAGTAACCAATAAACTAAGAAAAAAAAACATGGTAATTTCCTTGATAAAAAAACACATCATGTGTGATCATGTGTCTGTTGAATGCCAAGTGTTAAATGACTCTATGGCCACATCATGATCAGATTATCACAGAGGGCTGCAAATGGTACACAGTATTTTCATCTCTTTAATTTTGCCAGTCCTTATCATCAATACATTCAACACTGTTGCAAGTGAGAAGATACCAAGCTTAGATCCAAAGGCTTCTAGTTATTGGATATGACTTTTCTTTTGTAGATTGAGAGATGAAGAAAAGACAAACTGAGGAATGGCAATTGGACAAAGACAAAAGGGAAACAACACAGCAGCAACAAGATTTACTCCAGGTCATCTGGTGTAATGAAGACAGACGTACGCGATCAGACGAGGGATGAGGAGCCATACTGTACTATAGGTGAACTCCCCTGGATCGCCAGCTTTGTGGATCCCCATCTTTCATCGGAAATGGGGCACAGTCAGACGATGCCCAACTCAATTTCAACACCCAATGAAATTGATGATTGTGTGAATGGGCCTCTTTCCAGAGATAATTAGCACAGTGTGCAAGGTTAAGAGTTCCCCAAGGGAATAGAGCCTGGTGTAGGTCAAGAACAAATGCAAGCAGAAAGAATGTCAGCTTGCAAGAACAAAAGGAGCATAATGTTTTAAATAAGATCTAATTAAATGAATAATAAAAAACAGTATCACTTGCAAGCTGTTTTAAAAGCCCTATTTAACCCTCTCTAGATGGTGGACAGAGAAAAGAAAGACTGTTTGCATAACACTGGTTCAGACCAAAAAAAGCTTTGGTGATGTGGGCAGAATAGAAAACTTCAGTCTGAATCCATATCAAAAAAAGCAATAAGGATTACCTAATTCTCCTACATTCTTAATAATTTTATACAATAGTAGGTCTTTGAGAAAAACATTACATTGATCACAAGAATTGACACATAATGCAAAAAAGAAGATATACATTTTGCTACCCTGGATATTAAAAAGAATTATATTTTTGAATTATATCTATTATATTGTCAGGCTGATTTTTGTTTATACTGTCAGTCTCAACCAAAGACCTTGGCCTTTTCTTTCTGCCCCAGAGGGGTCATCAGATTTGGAAACCTCTGAGGCTATAAGGACCTCCAAAGGTGCTCTGCCTTGTGCAAGTAGACGTCTATTAGAATTGATAACCCTTTCAGGGGAGACCAAATAGTCCGGGTACATCATGAGTAAAAAGGTTCATTCCATCACAAAGTTATTATCCACGGGCAGATTGTTACCATTCATCAAGTGTGAGAGATGAAACCCACAGTTAGTCAAGGGAAACGGCTGTTTCACTGCCTTGCCAGAGATCAATATATGCTGCCATTTTCCTTTCTCTCCTCTGCTACTAAAAAGTAATTATACCGAAGAAATGTTGACAATCAATAGACTAGTCAGGTAGGTTAAGGTCTGCTGTGGGGGCCAGCGGAGGTTCCTCCGTCAGCTGTCACTGATGGTGCTGATGTGAACACGGATGCCTGCATGGGAACAAAGGGAGGTTTTGTCTCCTTCAGCCCCTTTTACATTTCTGTTAGGATGGTTGTGTCGAAACAATTAGTACCTGAGGAGTGCCGGCGAGTGAATGATAGAGAATGACCCAAGAAAGGTTCACTGAAGCTCAGACTGTGAATACTTAAGTTCAACTGTCTGTAGCATATAGGTGTGCCTGGATGTCTGTGTAAGGCTTCTTCACCTGCACAAGGTGTAAATGGTGCAAACAACAATACATATATATATTGTTTGTATACAGTATAAAAAGTTTGTGATGTAAAAACATTAAAAGGATGCTAATAAATTGCAGTATCACCATAGAAGGAAAAAAACAATAGGTTGGCATGTATACCTATCACTGTGTTTTAAATTGTTTGATGACCTACATATTTTTGATGTGAGAGATGTGATGTGTATTCGTCAGCAGTGTGAGAGAACTGTGGAATGAGAGAGACTTCTAGTGTTGTCACAATAGGTAGTCCTATTCTGCAAAAGTGGTGGACGTTATTCTTCAATGAATTCATCAGCCTCGCCTTGACATCTACTTTCACTTTAGACGAGCCTGAACTTTATAATCCACTGGCAGGGTTCAGAGGTCAACAGCAGAGGGGACCAGAGGGCAGGGAAAATCACTCTCACCCTGGAAAAAACTCTGACATCCAATTTTCAACTTGATTTATCAGTGCAAAGCTAAAATTGATAGTGTGTCATTACTGGGCAGGGAGCTGTCTTGGAGAGATGTATCAAAGCCTCCTCATTTTGATTTAGCACGGTGGATCAATACAACCCTATACTGTTTCAATTTGAAGAGTATTGATTTTCCTATGCTGACTCTATACAAGGGGACATTCATCATCAAGCAAGCATATAGTATGATCTAACAGGGCACCATTGGGTCTGATCTGCTTATTCTTCACTCAGATCACATGACTGCAGAGCAGCTGTTCAAGCGTGCACAGATTATTTCCTTGTCATCGTCGGCTGTTGTCGTATGTGCTACAACACAATTTCTTACACTGTTTGCCATAAAGAGAACAACAGTGCAAAATGAAGTGGCCTTCAGAAATGCTGATAATCAGCAGGAAGTCTGTAATTTAAAAACAAAAACAAAACGGATTCCCCTTATATCAGGCTAGGTGGTTATATCAACCTAAATGAGCACAGTTGAAAACACAAAATGGTAAGAGAAGAAATATAAACATATAAGTTATACTAGTGTCTGTCTCCTGCCTGCCTATGAATGATTCTGTTTAATATATTCTACACAAATGATAAATGTCCTTTGGCATGTCTCCAGGCAAAATTTAGGAGTAAAAGGCAAAGCAATTTCTGTGCATGAGGGTGAAAACAAACATTAACAACTAAAGTCTCATCCCCCAACACCCCACCCACACACACAAAAACACACACATAACAGACAGCCACCTCAAAATGCTTGAGGGCTTTATATTTTACAAGAGCAGCATAAATGGGAAAGTTAATGTAGCATTGAATAAGACTAAGCTGCTGAACTGCAACACTGCCTTGAGCTTCTGAGCATATTGCATCATTTTTCTTCACCAGCAGGTTACCATTAAATTTGAATTTGTTGGAAGTTTTGCAGTATCATTTACAATGCACCCACGCTCAATAACCTTTTGTTTTAATGCAAATGCTCTGCCTCTGAGAGGGGCTCCATAAATATTTGAACAAGAGCCCAGAATTCAATCCAATAGATTTTGTCATGGGTACTTCTGCTAAGGTTCAGTCAGTTTTATGAAAATATGTACTTGGATACTGTAACCTTTTCAGTCACAGCCAAAATATTTTTTCTTTTTTTTCTATGTTCAGTTTCTCTGTTTTAGTTCTGAAATGAATCTGAACAAATGAATGTCCTCAGATAAACTTAAAACCGTGAACAGAAAATGAACATGTGAACGATGCAAGTAGAGTACATACATTTGATATCATGAAGTAAATAGTCACTAGCCACGGTGAGTAATCTTCCATAAATCCATGAAAAATGAAACCAAATGTAGCTGCTTGTGACATCTGCTGTTTTGAGTGGAATGTCTTTGAACTTAACTGTAAGTTAAAGTCATTAAATATAGCTGTTTTTTAGGCTATATCAGCTAGAAAATTCTTATTGGCAACAGTAAACATGGTTTAAGATGTGAAACAAACCTAATTTCAGTGAACATGGTTGAACATCTGCAGTGTGTTTTCAAAATTGAATAACAAAAACCAAAGCTACTGTTTCACTAAAGAGGCAAAATTTGTTTTGGCAAAGCAGTGTTGAGATGTGTAACGTAAATGTAATGTAAAAGAAGCAGACTTTCTCTTAAGTGCCTGGTCATGCAGAATGCAGGTTAAAGCACTATTAACAAAAGTAGTTGGATTAATGTTAGAACACTTTATTCTTTTACTGTACATTCCTGCATTAGACCTACATCTAGTGATGTTGGGTTTTTTTTTAACAGACAGCCGTAAGTCTAAAATAAACCCCAATACAGCTTCACCTGCAAGCAGCAATTGAAGCTCCCCTGTTCTGTCTCTGCTCTTTGTACAACAGTACGTTGTAACGCCTCTCTTTGACTTATATAACCAGCTCTTGATCCTGCCACTTCACTCTGTATCTGTTGGAACATGTGGATGCAGGCGAGAAGTGGGAGGCAGAGCAGGAGAGCCGGTGGTTATTTTAACAGGGCCCATAGGGAAGTCTGCTTCTACCACCAGGTGCTGGGCTGTGTTATTGAGAGGGTCAATGAATGCCTGGACAAGACTGCAGAAATGCCCCAACCCCCTTCTTCCCCTTCTTCTATCCCTGTCTGTGGGACGACTGGCCAATCAGCTGTCCTCAGGGGATTAAGCCACTCCACAGTATAATTGCGTTTGCTGACCCGATCACTGACCCTATCGGATCCTGGGAAAATGACATTAACTGGTGGTCCAATCCCATAACTCCAGAGTTTTGTGAACAGGTAACTTTTGTCCTGTAGGTTGGACCTAACGTTCAGCAGCTATGGTCCATGTTAAAGACTTAACATGGCCCATGTTTGTCTGAAGGTGAACTTGTTCAAGTGTGAGGGCTTACCTCTGGGCCAGTGTCCCCCAGGCACCATGCTTGTTGGTGAGGATGTTGACAATTTTCTGCTTTAACTGGTTGGCTGTCACATGATCTCTGTGTTTAGAAGCACTGATCAGGTGGTCACACATCTTCTCTTCTTCTTTTCTGTCAGCAGCATATTGGGCACAGTTGGACTAATTTGAGATTTAAAAAAAGAAAAGAAAAAGAAAAAAATAGTGTGAACCTTGTTGTATATTAATGGCTTTTGGTACAGTATACATGCCAAAAGTGATGCCTGACATTGTAGTAATAGCATTACAGAATGTTTTACTTGAATAAAGCCAGAATAATATATACCCTCTAATGGAGCATTTGTCACACTGAAGAATGTTATGGCTTCATTCAACACACTTGAGTGCATAAAGATATTAGTGGACAGCTGAGAGATATATTTCTGCTCCCTTGGAGGAGTGTAGTAAATCATGGCGAGCACATGAAGGCAGTCCAATCCCTAACTGCGGACAGACGCCGCTCCCTACTAGGTAGCCATGGATGGTGTTATTAAAAGAGAAGGGAAATACTCTAATAGATCCACAAAGAATATAGTCTGTCAAGGTTAACAAAGCTACACTGCCATTATATCAAGGGATATCTTGTCCCCTGGTTAAGGAATGGTGTCAAATGTAAATATGCAGCATTTTCTATAACAAAACATACCACAAGAACACACTGCTGTCTGTAACTTGCAAAAATTAAATAAAAAATTATATATCAGAATGCTAAATAATAAAATAATCTATTTAAAAATTAATTGTCAGCAATGTGAAAAATGCTGATAATGGTTTTAAATCAATTTCCAGAAGTCAGTATAACTCTCTAAGTGTTCAAGGTGGTTAAAAGTAATCTAGAAGAGCACATCTGACTCTTTGCTGCTAAAACAAGATTGTCTTACTATGCCACCCTGGGGGAACTCTTGCTAATATTCAAAATCTAATTTGCTAACAGAAGCTGGAAGTTAATTGAATTCCTGTCTTCAAATTTGAATTCTGTCAGATATTATACTTCAACATATTCTTCATAAGGCAGATAACTCAATCTCTGCTTGTCACCTTACATTTCCACGTGATGCTGTGACAAATATCAAACGTTATTTATCACTTTAAAGCATATGACGCTTCGCCCTGACACCAACTTAATTGTAAAAATGTCTTATCTGCGTCCTGAATCTTCAATCTTGGAGAGTGGGTAATAAAGTAACGTCAGACTTAGATGAAAAGTGTAGGCTGTCGGGAGTTGGCAGACAGAACGGATGGGGCCAGGTACACTTCCCCCTTCTCCTGACATTGCATATCTAGCCGTCTCTTCCAGTTTATCTAGCAGGTCAAGGATCCTCAAGAACTGTATATCAAGCAGCTGTTTGAGGATGGCTGCTTTTCCCAGATAAGAAACTCATCACTCCTCACATGTACAAGCTGCTAACAGAGGTGGTGGAAATATGTGTGGTGTCTGTGTGCAGGTTTGTGTGATTGCACACATACTCTCTCACACACACACTTTACAAAAAAATGACAAATGTATATATGTCTTCTGTTGGTCTACATTGACTACATAAATTATTTTAACATTGTAAGATGTGCTATTTTTCTGACTAGTTTGCAATGAAAGATACAAGGACCAGGTTTTCTTTTTGTATTTTCTATACAGACAATAATTAGGGAAAATATAAGCTAACTGAAAGAAAATTAAACAGTGTTAGCTTTTCCTTTCATGTCTGAAATAGAAGCAGTTTGATGTGGGTGGGCTTCATACAGACTCAGGAAGTTTACATTATTATTGCTTGCATTTCCATTTGCTGTAAGTAAATTAAATGATTTTATAGGAATTGTAAGGGTGAGGAGTGAATCCTCAGGAGGACACAAAGGTACACGATAACTGAGCATATACATTTGAATGGCATTTTTATACTAGGATTTGTTTACAGCTCATTAGAAGATCAACAATTTTATTTTTACAGAAGATGGTAACATTTTGGAGAACCAGTGATCTATACCCAACTTTAGCATTTCATTTCAAATGCAAGAAAGAACAGCACAGCTTATACCTCAAACTCCGCGTGTTTGTGGACATCCTCTGCTCGCTGTCTGTTCAGGATGAACTCAGCCTCGTTGGCCACCCGGACTATGTGGTCCTTCATGGCATGGCAGAGCAACCTTTAACATTGCAGAGAGAGTTCAACTATTAGCAGATTCTGCTTTTTTTCATATACACATTTATAATTAATTAGGGCATATATAATTTGTATTAACTAAAATCTGTTGTAGTGACAACACTAAGGAAGGTGCAGTGTTACAGCAAATATAGCTTGTCAGGATCGGGCAAGATTCTGCAAGTTGAAAGAGCACACTAGTCATCATTTTTCTGTGTTGCAATATTGCAAGGCTGCATGTCAGTGACAGACCTCTATAGCATTAAGGTGTCATTAAAGCATTGAAGCTCGTCTGGCACACTCCTGATTGACTGAGCATCCCTTCCCACTGACCAGAACACCAACCCATTGCCTGTATGGCTGACAAGTCTGGCCCTGAACAACTTCTCACATGGCTGACTCTGGAGGCTATGCGGTCTTCACCCACATTCACATTTAAATTCCAGTATCTTTAATAATTGAAAACACCCAGGCTATTGTGTGTAGATTACATGCCATTTTTACACACCATTAGGTTAGCTTTGTTTTAATTAAAGCATCCCCTGTTCCTCTCCAGTGCTTGATACAGATTGTAATTTCCCTCCTGTCCCAAGGAGAGGCAGTAATCCCAAGGCTGCATTCATCAGCTGCTATTGCCTCTTTAACTGTTGACAAGTTCTCATTAATAGACAGACGTTCACTGTTCAAAGACAGAGCCTGACAACGTCAAGCTTTGTTTTGAAACTAAGAATAGATGAGAAAGCAGGCTGAGGCTGATTTGAAGATGGAACAAACATGCATGCTCTCTACCACGCTTTTGCATTTATATCTTACTGATAGGTAACACTGTCAATCAATTCAAGTATCCACACTTAGCCTGGATGTGACTGACACAAATTTCTTTATCATAGGTTTTCACCTAAAATCATTTACTATCCCAGTTGAAAACACCTTGTCTGATGACTGTACATGCACAGTAAATTAAAAAATTACAGAACCTTTCCATTAATAATAGAACTGTAAAAATGATTCTTTGGACATATTTGGCTATTGCCATATTATGTTTCAAACCATTTTATGTTGATATTATGACTCAAAGCACCACATTTATCTTAACTCTAGTCAGGGGTCAGCATAGTAATCCATGTAGCTTCAATGTTTGAGGTTTAAAGACTGTCTTAACAGAGCTGTTAGCAGAAAATAATAGTTTAATTAAGTTGTATATGCTACATCAACATGGATACCTGAGGCAGTGCTCTCACAGCGATAATGGCTTACAGCTATAGGCATGCTAAAGAGGAGCAATGGTAATAATGAAGTAAAGTTCAGTTTAGTTATTTGAGGCCTTTTATCAGGACATTTTTGTGTTTTAACAGCTGCATGATAAAACAGAGGAACAGCTCACAACTACCCAGCAGATACAACTTTGTCAGATCTTTCTAGTTAAGCAGAGCAGGTGTGCAGAGATGTGAATAAGACTGGGAAATTATGTTTCTGTCAGCAGCACCCTGGACAGCGCCGTGTGGCCCTACTCCCTAAAGCTCTTTGTTCCAGGGCCAGCAGGAAACTCTGAGAAGCCTGGCTGGGCTACAGCGAGTGCCCAGGCATAGAGAAGGCCTGGCCAGATGGGTCAGCAGATGGGCAAAGAGGCTGAGCTGCCCCTGATCTGCTCTGTGGAAACCCTGAGTCTGGCCACACCCAGAACCGAGAGGAAGAGGGAGGGAGAAAGAAAGAGAAACACAGACCCTGGGGCGTACAGTAAAACAGGGAGAGAAAGACATAAGAGGACAACAAAAATGGGGGGGTGGCATTCTAGGGTTGGTATTCTTTCTCCATCCACTCACCACAATCTTATTTAGTATTACCCCCTATTGAGGAGCCTACAAGAGCTTTAGAGCTCATCTATGTCTTACTGCTTGTTTCAACAACCGTGAACGAATGCATACTGATAACATTCAGGATGAATAAATTATTGCTTGGCAGAATGATTTAACCTCATGCATTACAGTGATTGGATACATTACCTTCCTTCGTTGATTAGTTCAATGAAGGCCAGGCCAGCATTCTTCTGAATGGAGTTCTGCCATTCCTGAAATTTAAGAATTTGTGACGTGTTACCTACAGAGGTTCTGTGTTTTTGTATTGTCTGTAAGTTAAGTTGTAAAGTTTCAAAAAAATAAATAAATCAGAGGCAATAAAGCTAACACAGTAAGAAAAAAAAAGAAAAAAAAGTGCTCTCTCAAACAGCTTTGAAAAAGAAAACCAAAAGTTCAACTGGCAAAGTGTGGGTATCAAAATGCCCTTTTGATCCAAAATGTAACAAGATCTTTCAGAAATGAATGACTCATACACAAAAATGACATTTCACCACCCAAATTGCATATTTCAACTGTAGTTTAGATTGCATTTCATAGCTTGTAATTCAAGTAGGTAAAGAAAGCATTTAGTTATATCCTTTGAGTGAAAAGTGATGGCTATAAAAAGCTGAAATCCTGCACAGCATGTGTGACCATCCTTTCTTCCTCTGTGAAAAGATCTATAAACACAGGAGAGATGTAATTGTGGGATGAAACTGTATCCTCTCACTTAAATACAGCCATTTCCCCTGTCCCTTACAGTGACAGATTATTGAGCAGCCTCACCAAGCCCTGTAGTGTACGCCTGGAAGAGATCCGAGCCCTAGGCCAGAGAGCCAGCACTTGCTGTCTCACAACGTGCTCTGGAAATGATTAAAAAGTAGTTTGAGAGCGCGCCTTTCACTGTGGGAAATTCAGCTCTCCTGTACCCTCACTGAGGTGCAAATGGAAGAGAAAACAGAGAGGGCCATAGTTCAAAAGAGGAAAAACAGAGGAAAACGAAAGGAAAAAGGTTTTCATTAGGGGCTACTAATGTATATGAAACTCAAGGATATTCACAAATGTAGTGAGCCTTTAAATGTGACTATCCATTATCGTCATTTCCACCAGAAAAAAATATATGGAGATATATAACCAGTAGTCGTACATGCAAAACAATGCATCATACTGTTTGTTCTATGTCAGTGTCTGGACAAGGTAAGCAGCATTTGTTGTGTATGGTACCAGAATAACTGACATTGACATTATTATGTATGGGCATGTGTTTTTGTACACAGTTGTCGTGGCTGACACATACCGGTTCATGCAAGAGTACACAGTGTGACCCTACGATGCGTTAAATCAGGGAGATGGTGCTGACAAACTGCTGAGCATCTGGTCTCCAAATGTTCTCTGTGACCCCCTTTCTTCTGTTACAGTATCTGCCTGGAATAAGCTGTTCTTGATTTGGACAGGGATCATGAACAGCCAGTCTTCTGAGGTTCCACTTGCACCATGCTCACGTGACAAAAATAAATAGGGAAATTAAGGCAGATGTGACACTCGGGCGTTGGCAGGAAAATGGCAGCAGGTCAGTGGAGATACAGCATGGACTAGTCAAATTTGCTATCTTGTCTGAGGTATGCTTGTTGACAGCCGTGATAGTACTTCAGAGGCTCTTTTTTCCCTCTTTTCTTTTCTTTTTTTTTTTTTTCGCTGGAGAACAGAGCTCCCAGAAGAGGCTGCCTTTGATTGCATAGATTTTAAAATGTCCTCTGCTGCCCATTTGAAGGGAATTAGGCCTGACGTGCAGCTGCTTAAAAAAGAGAAGTGATTCTTGATATAAATGCAGACCACAGTGTAGCACCTCTGGCCAGTGGAAGTTTGTTTAGTGGATATGAAAAGCTGGGATTGAGTTTTTGGCCTTTTGGGGGCAGACTAGCTCTACAACAAACTGTTGACTTATTGTTAACTTATATTGCTGTTCTGACAACTTATAATCCTCCTATTAATTCTCAATTCTCTCATTCTCTTAGACATGTTTCAGGCATCCTGACAAATGCAAATCAAAAAAGTAAATGAGTTTTTATCTTAGGTTAGGTTTTACTAAAAATCCTGAGAAAAATAACTTCACAAGCTGTTTACTAACACCACGTCTGGTGTTGGGTCAGGTTTTATACAGATCTGTTGACCTGATAATTTCTGAAAACAGTAACAATACAATAAACAAAACAGGGCATTTGTGAGTATAACTAAACCATTTGCTAAAAGTGTTAAGACCTGGAGAATTCTTTGACACAACATGCAACACTTGGAAATGTTGGACTGTCAATGATGATGCTGTAGGATCACTTGGGTGGTACCAGTCTTCCATCTATCTTTGAAAACCCCACCACCTTTTTGTGGACCTAAAACTTCCATCCTGGAGAAAAGCTTTCTGACCTTGAGAAAATGTTCTCTCCTCCCACTTTCATCTTCCTGAAATTCAGCAGGGCACTAAGTATTTGTGGTGTTTCAATCCAACCTGTCAGTGTGCGGGAGCCTTTGCTTTTATCTGCTCCGTTATACTCTCCACATCTGGAGGCCTTCCATCACTAAATCTCTGTGGCTCCATTCTAGATCCCCCCTGTATGTTTAAGCTGTTACAAGAAACAGAGCTGCTTGACCTTTTCATTCAGCTGCCCAGGCTGAGGAGAGACACACAGTGTCTGCAACCGTGGCCAGCCACGCGATGATAGCTGTGATTAGTATGCATAAATAAGAAAAGGCAGATCATTAGCACTGATTCATTCGTAAAACTGACAGGTCACAAAACAAAGAGGGACGAAAGGTCAGCTAAGTGCCTTTCTTGCTGTCTTTAAACATTAATGTTGAAATATGTGAGGGATATGTTGAAGTTAGCAATTTATAGTGTCAGTCAAACCTCACCCTGCATCTGACCCGTCCTTTTTGAAAGCACTTGAGATATAGTATGTGATACCAAAGACATTTATTGAGTAATTTATTGAGTATATTGTAATTTTCAGTCAGAACTAACATTACATTTGTTCATGACAAAATAGCTCTGCATATAGAGCTTTGCTTTGGATTCGTTACTGATGGTGTAGTGTTAGGATACAAAGCAATGGCTCATCTCTATTTGAAAGGTTGTAGAAGGACACCACACTATCGGGTCCAGTTTAGAGGCCTCACTGTCTGATCGATATCTCCACCTAGGTTTCATCCCTAGAGCCCCTAATGGCAGGAACCTCTGGAGCCGCAGTAATGCTATCTGTGTGTGGGGGGGGGGGCTCAAACTCTTAACAGCATGCTTACGCTCTCATCTGCAATAAATCCTAGCACTGGAAAAAGCAACTTCCCACAGATACTCTACAGACGGAAAAGCAGCGCAAAAAGGAGCCAGTCAAAAACCTTCAAAAGAGCAACAATAACTCAATGCTGACGGCCCCATTTATGTACGTTTTTTGGAAGAAAGCCTCTGAATAATGGCCTCCATATAACAGAGGCTGAGCTCCCTGCTGAAGAAGGCTTTGGACTGCGGATACCAAGGAGCACACATAGTGGCAATCCTCCTCCTCACGGCTCTGGCCCTGCAGTCTGGATCCACAAAGAGGCACCAAGTAATGGCTTCCTTATGGGCTCCCAACGCAAGACTGATGGGCTGACATAAGGTATGTTAAATATCTCCTGTTCTAACTGCTACATCGGGGCTTTGACCTTCTCTAAAACAAAGGCTTAACAAGAGATTCAGAGGGTCAGCTTAGAGGTGATCAGTCACTAGCGGTGTTCCATGAGGTGGGGCTCATTCTCTAAAGGAGGGCTCGGGATTAAAGCTCTGGGGTGTAGAAAGTCACTGGATTCTCAGAGAGAAGTGTCAGTATGTTGTCATCAGTTATGGAACATGCACTGATAAGCAAAGCTTCAGCAGAGCTTAAATAACTTGATCTGATATGAGACAGTGCCCTTTACTTTAACTAACCAAGGATTAACCACAAATGTTTACATTTACAAAAATATCTACAGCTTTGACAGGATTAAACACTGAACCTATTTTTATGTGTGTATGGTAAAAATATATATGTGAAAGCCTTATAGAGGTGAGTTAAATGGACGTTTACACTGAACATGCAATGTGTCAATTCATTTTCAAAGAGAGGTGAAACTAGTTCTAACACATCACCACATACTGGTGACAGAAAATAAGTCATCCAGACAACCACAGCAGAGAAATAAATATTACAAAGAGAGGAGAAGAGAGGGTGGGAAAAAGATAAAGAAAGGCTGGAAAATGAGGAGAAAGAAAAAAGCTCACCTGAGAACAAAGCAACATGACAAGCTCCACCACTGAGGTGCTTGACTTCATGCACACTAGACCTGTAGAGACAGAATTGGATATTAACCATAATGGTTATTGCATACATACATTGCAACACATAATATGTGGACATAATCAGTAGTTATAATCAGTAGTTATTTTACAATTCCTTAGCAGTACAAGACAATACTTTAAAATTAAATATTCTGATCTAAATTCATAGTGCAGAAGTTGGACGAGTCTATATTGTTCATTTAACGCAGAGTGACAAGCAGTAAACCCCAAACATTGAGCTTCCTATTTGTCCACCACAAACTGTAAAACTTACTCACATGTACATGTGAGTAACCCCTCCACACTCGCACACACATCTGTCTTCACACATACACACACACTCACAAAACTGAACACAGACATTCACAGTTTCTTCCCTCATCTCTATTCCGTGGATGGTGAGCCGCAGAAGCAGACAACTCTCTAATGAAACAAGGGCAGGTGCGAAAGCTCATTTGCAGGAACAATGGCTGCAACTGGTCTCATATTCTGTACCTCCAGCCCCTTCTGTTGCACTTGGCGAGAACCATTAAAGATGCAGCCATTAGTGAAGGAAAGAATGTAATTCTTTAGAATGCATTATGGGCTGGAAGCAGTAGAACACAGCTGCCATTGTTTCATGGGATCTTGGAGTGTCAATCGGAGGATTAAAAAAACCTCTAAACCTAAGATACTAAGGTACAGTACAGCACCTTAAATAAGAAATAATATTATGTCTCATTGGATGTTTTCACAGTGCCTAATTTCTAAAATTGTCAATCAGAAAATACAGTAGTGTGCTTTGCATGGCACTCAAAGATGGATCTATTGAAACTCTCAGGGAGTGACATAACAGTATATTGAAAGTCATCAACAAGCCTAACAACACCTTTCAAAGAGGGAAAGAGACTCCACACTGTATAACTTAATGACATGCAACAAAATATGCACTGATGTACCTCTACATACAACATGGAAATTAGCCATGAAGCAAAATTTTCTCTATTTTATTTGAATTTATATTAAAATTTCAAGACTAGCACCTCCAATGACTCTTTAATTATTTGGCAAGTCTTTTAATAGAGACTAATGCTAGACAACAACAAAATATACAATATAAGTCAATAACTCAACATAACTTAATAATAACACTCAATGGACATAGTTTTGCTTGTGTGAGTTCTATACAATATAACGTAGAATGCAAAATATTCAGAACACTACATGGACGGATCTTTTGGTCTCTGATTCTACATCCATCTCTATTCATGAGCTGAGACTTGTCCGAGGGAGCGTATTGTAAATACTCTGAGAGGATGTGACCCTTCTCTTGTACACAAAGTGCCACGGTTGACCTCTTGTTATAGCTGTGACATGCTGAGCCATAAGTCAGTCCAGTCTGACACGGGAGTCAGGTGGCCAACTGACCCTAGCCTTGTGCTGGTAGACAAACTAAATGCATTCTATTTAAACACGGCCTGCCAGTTCTTTCCTGTAAACAGTGCAGGGTTAAGGCATGGGTGAATGTGGCATTGTGGGGCAATGTGCCGGCAGACTGGGCCACTCAGGGGACAGCATGAAGCAGGCGGCAGGCATCACAACAGCAGCAGTGTTCACACACAGGCCTCACCCACCAACTCCAAGTGTAAAGCTTAGGGTGCACTCAACATAATTGCCACAATGACCACATGTCTTCAGGGGGGTTGAAGGAATAGGGTGAGGCAAAGGGGCACACGGGGCACAGGGGGCTCGACCCCGGGCAATCTAAGGAGTGATGGATGGCTGGTAATTACTAGTAAATGGAGCGCCTTTGCACTATAGCACAGTATTTCAACTGTGAGCCTGGGAAGGGCCAGGCAGAAAAGGAGAAAGAGAGAGAGGAACAGGAAAACCAGTTAAAGAATTTGGACACATACACTACAACGAGGACAGACCTGAGTGGCTCAATAAAGTTGAAGATTTAAAAGTGCATGTGGTAAATCTGTGGGTTTGTTTTGTCTGATAAACCTGCTCTAATCCATGTCAAACACGTCTGGTGAAGAGCAGTGGGGCCCAAGCTGTCTATCTGCGAGCCTTGTTTATGGGGTTACACTCTCAGCTCAGCTCTGGTTTGTCAGTTGGTCAGTCTGCTGACAGACTTTGAGTGAAAGGGTAACAGACATATTCACACTTGTCAAGGCTATGCTACCTGATTTTCCTTCCTTTCCCCTGAGCTTGAGTGAGTAGCCTTAGCCACATGTGCATGGCCTACTCACATGGTATACTTACACACAGTATGTATATATGTATGGCATATGCGTGATGTATGGAGGGAAAACTATTTGTTTTTGAAACTTTACTGGCTGGAATGGAAACATTAAAAAAAGCAGTACTTAAAGCAAGACATTAAATGTTATTTAATAGCTGTATTACAGGGTTGGTTTATGCACCATCAAATAAATAAGACTCATGAGCATGGTTGCCAAGGTTGGTTACTTTTAAATTAAATACAAGTAACAAATAATAATTTAAAAAATCTTCAAATTTCAGACCTAGCTGCTTAATAACAAAAAGAAGCTAAGCAAAGTATAATATGATGTTTTATTATTTAAAACATAATATTGTTTAAATCATTTAGCCATTTACAGGTATCTGTTAGTGCAAAACACTATACACTATACATTTATGCTCAGGAAAGTGGACACATGTGAGACAACGTCTTTCAGGAAGCAGCTGTAATAGTCACGGGAGCGCATTCTTTCAGTCTGCTGTGATTCTCTGCATAGACTTCTGAAAATAATATCAATTTAGCTTACAGTTAAAAGAAAGGACTTTAGCAGTGAGAAAAAGCAGATATCAATTTACTTTATGCAAGCTGCAAATAAAAAGACTTGAGGCCACACACACATTTTATAGACACGCACAGTCTGTCACACACACACACACGTGGTAGCACTGTGTTCTTGTGAATGCAAGCCAAAACAAGCCTTGGGAATAGAGTGCCAGTGTGCACACGCGCAGGCAGACAGTCCCTGAGGTTAGGCACAAGTAGCACCATGAGAGACTGCCAACCTTGAGTCTGAGAAAGGCACTGGGAGCCTTCACACACCACCAGGAAATAAGACTAGAGCCCAGAGTGGAGAGCAGCAGAAGAATTGCACACTTCTGCAAACACTGTGCATAACAGAGCCAGTCAGACCAGAGTTTAAATTCAATGTGACTGTTGTAATGCTGTTTAAAATAAAATTATGAGACGGCTATGGTACAGATAATAATCTCGAAGGGTGTTTTATTGTGACAGAGAGTACCAAGCCTGCGCTTACATAAATGATTGAATGATGAAATTTAACTTGCACTGCAACAGTACTCTAAAATAAACAAACCATTACTGCATTATCTCTGAGTAAGACATTACTGGAAATTTAACAAGGCCTTTATAAGCGTCTATACTGTTCCGTTTTCTTTCCACGTAAGTAGATTTAGACTAGACTGTGCAGAAAATCCCCCTGGATTCTTAATGGCACAGACCAGAAAAAAGGTTACTGTGCTCCCAATGTAAATACAGTTTAAGCTTTCATATTTCCCTAAGATGGCAAAATGTCTAAATGCCCCCCCCCAAAGACCAAGCAACATGCAATCTTAGTTTTGAGAGCTAAAAATACCACTGGCATGAGGCAAAGGCCACCAATTAATTCAGCATTCATTTCAACGTGACATTTGTTGTGACTGTGAAACACTGATGTTTAAAAATACTACATCTAGGAACAAACCTCACTATGTGGAGTAAATCATGAAAAAACCAAACACACAGCCATCACAAGATGAATGAAAGGGAAAGCAGATTTAATCAGACTGTGACAGACCCCCAGCTTGTTTCCAAAATAGTGACTCTCCTGTCAACACCTACTACTGCATATTCATCTATCAATGAGGCAGCCAGTGGAGTACAAACAGTGGTAGGGTGATGGGGACAGGACTCCACACACAGCTTTGGAATGCACTAAACAACATCTGTACCTTCTATGAGCAGCTCCTGTCCATGGCTTCCCAGCAGGGTGCGTGACAGAAAGGGTGCAAAGTCCACAAAGGTCTCTCTCAGCAGGGGTGCCACCTTCTCCAAGGCCCTCTCCAGCTTTGTAGTAATGCTGTCAAAGAAAACACATTAAGGCAGAAGTCACAAATTAGAAATTAGAAAATTAGGAAATTAGACACCTGAATTAGAATAACAATGTAAGGGAGGTATGGTCATGCCCTTCCATCAAGGGTAAGGCAGGGAAAGAGCAGAGAGTGTCAAAGTGGACCCAGTGCACACAGCTAAGAGCAGTTAGTGTGTAGCCAGATTGACAGAGTCCTGGTGGGTGCAGAGGGTAACCAAAGCATTTCAGAGGATGCAAACCACGTCGGATACCCATGAGAGTATGGTTGCTATCACTGGAGATGTCAATAAGATAAGATTTTATGTTTTAAAAAAAATTTTTTGGCATTTCAAAAAGGATTTCCCACCAGTTGTTTGCATTCTTTGTTGTGACATGTTACCACTCTTGCACATGGGATCACAGTTGTTCAACACTGCAGAAGGAAGTTCTTTATCTTCTACACACTCACTACATGCGGCTGCCTGACATTATCTAAGCACCTCAGAGAAACTGTGAGCTGGAGTCATGCAGCCATACAACTCAGGCCGTATACAAGCAGAGATACGACTCAAGCAGCAACATATCTCTGCGTTCCAATGTGTACACACACAGATACTAGGCAACATGAGGAGAGTAGAGGCTTGTTTTCCCAGCTAAGATGGGCAGAAAGCAGTGGGATAGAGAGATACAGAGAGAGAGGAGAGAAAAGGTCTGGTTTAGGTGTATGAGTGTGTTGTGTAATCTGCCTTCCAGCATCCTGGGAAAACACAGCAGAGAGATGACACAGGCTAGCATAAAAAGCAGGGTGCAGGGAGTCTAGGTGGCTAACATAAAAGTCCTTGCCTAAGACACTGGCCTGCACCTCTGGAGGATGCCTGTAATCCTGACAGGGAGTTAAAGGGTTTGAGCTCAGGAGGTGTCAGTCCCTGTCGCAGTGGACACGGGTCCACTTCACAAAAGGCACTGGAATAGAGAGAAAAATTAAAAATGAAACCACAGGCAGTACTTGCTGCTTGTTTCATTGTGACAACAGTTTGGCTCAGGAACTATCTATACAATTGTAAAATGTAATGTACATATATTTATTATTTTCAGTAGAATGAAGCAGGAAATTCATCTTGGATGGTTTTTTTTTCTCATCTAAAATATAAGTTAGGCATCAGCAGGCTTTGCAGCGAGATAGTACTATCATTGACTTCACAGTTACGCTAAGTGATGTCAGTTACTGCTGCCATGGCAACTGAATCTCTATTCCTCTAGCGCAACACATTGAGGCGAAGAGAAAGAGAGAGAATCTAGAGAAAGACCTGGGCTCTCACCACTCAGTCTGAGACCAGGACTAAGGACCTCTGTCACAAACTATTAGAGCAAGTGAGGCAGATAAGTCAAGGTCACAACAAGATACACTACACACACACAGAAATAAACAAATGTACGCTAAAAATTAGGCCAAACTTTGCCATTGTGTTCACAAACCTCTGTATAATTTGAGGTATTTTGTTTTCACTGTGTAGAGCCAAAAAAATGTCTGAATTTACCAAGTGAATAAATAAAGAGATTCATTAAACGTGAGCATGTAGAAATAGTAGTTATCTCCTAGTAGAAGGCAAAAATGTAAATAACAGAAAACATTATTGACAAAACAATTCTGAAGAAAAAATCTTTTAAAGATAACCATCACAAACGATGAGCAGATTTTATACAAAGTCAACAATTTGAATAAAGCGATTTTACTAACACAGGAAATATGAGCATGGGTGAACAAAGAGGGCAATGTCGTACCTCATGTTTTCTACTGTGTCTTCAGGCATGGGGGCCACCGTCTGCACGGCCGGCAGATTTTTACTGGTGGCTCCGTTGACCAAACTAGAGGAAGAGGAGGTAGTGGGGGCTGTGTCGGTGGCTCCTGTAGGGAGGATCAACAGAATCATGAAACATTAGTGCAGTATAAGAATAATTGAAAATATGTATGTTTTTAACGATCTAATTCAATTTAAATTGAATCAGATTAACACATTTAAAGTAAAATATATTTTAAGTATTTTAATGCTACTACAAGATTATATTCAATACTGAATCTTAAAAAAACATTCAATATTCATTTCAGTGTCACCTCCAATGCCTGTAAATTTATGTAATGGCACACACACTGAAATAATTCAAAGATGAAGAATGTGAAATTATGAAACCAGACACAATCTGGCCCTTGACTGTGGACCTCAGCAGTCAGCTCTAATTTCAACCAAGTCAAACGAACAAAAACATGGTAAGAGTGTCAAGTTGTGCAACCAAATCTTTAACTGCATCTAAGTGTACCTACGCTGGTTGTTTAAATTGTTGCCAGCAGCCACATATGGAAGTAGTTTGCTTACTAAGATGACAAAGATTTAGAATCAACCAAAATATCAAAACAATATCTGCATAACATTTTTACATATTGCACTTAGTTTTGGTATCAATGCCAAGATTAGGGTTTCCTGAGATTAATATGAAGGTGACGCCTGAGTCGCATCTTCTTGGCAGCACATGCCCAAGAATAAAACCATTATGACTGTCCTTGTGAGAGGTAAAAGTCAGAGTGAGTGAGATCATGGAGTTTGGGTGAGAGACTGTGGCTTGAGCTGAAAGCACACTTTGACTTGGATACATTTCTCACATTCCTACAGAGAGGCTAAGAGAGGAGAGGGAGAGTTTTTTTAAATGGAGGACATTAAAAAGGTGTTGGAGCTCCTAATGGGTCTTGATGTTAAGTGGGCCCTTTCAGAGGCCCAGACTACAGGAGCCCTGAGGTGGAACCGGCTCAATGCAGCAGAGCCCGAGGAGAAGCAACATGACAGCAGGGGAGTGAGAGAGAGGGCATGCAGTCAATCTTACAGGAACACACACTACACAGGAAAACCATGTGTGCAAATTCTTTGCACCACTGTAAAGGTGTTTGTTTAACTGTATAATTCAGGTACATTGAAATGGGGTTATTTGATTGTATCAGTGGGAACAGGAGGACAGCAGTTTTTATTTGGAGGTGCACAGAGCTGCTGCAGACACCGATAGGAAGGTAAAGAGGGCCATCTTGTGGTAACAACAAGCCCTTGCATAAGCATACCGGATCACATGATCCAGCAGAGAGAAACGCTTCCTTTATATTCGGGGAATGGCATCAAAGACAGAACAAACAAATCATTGGTCATTAAGTTCAACACTAATTACTCAAATTAAGCACTCTTAAATTGCTCTAAACAAGTATTATTTGAAAATGAGCAATATTACCAGGGCTGAATGTATTATTTTAACTGAGTCAGTATGTTCCAATAACCTTGTGCATGACTTACCTGTGGTATTGATCATACTTTTGGGGGTTGCAGAGGCAGCAGCAAAAATGTTGGGGGTGTTGCTGCCAGCTGTCAGCCCAGGAGAGGTGCTGCTGCTTCCCACAGTGTTAACTGCCAGGCTGCCAGGGGAGGTTTTCTTCACAGGCACCACCACACTCCTAGCACACACACACGATATGCTTCATATATGCATGTAAAAATTATACATCCAAAAAAAAATATATATATATATATATATTAAACTATGAAAATTTAAATATGAAAAAAATATATTCAACAGAGTTAACATTGTAAGACTATACAGCTATAGAGTAAACAACAATTGCAAAATTGATATAAAAACAACAGCTGAGTGGCACAGCGAAAAGTAGAAGCTGGAGGTTGTGTGTTTACGTTTGCCAAAGTGCTCTTAAGCAATTCATTAAATCCCACCAGGGTGCTGGAGAAGGTGCAGGTTCTAGCTGTAGACCCAAATTGTGAGATTTCATAGAATTTTTCATATACTCGGATTTACGGTTTTTATTAAATAATAGACTGCAGTACAACTGTAGGCGAAATACTTTTTGTTTTTGTTTGTTTTGTCGGACAATTACAGTTGAGTCCAATAACTGACAATTACAGTTTGCAAACTAGCCTGGGACCAGGAGGAAAGATTACATTAGCCAGCCATATAGCAGTTTACCTTTAGTACAAATTGTCATAATAAAACTGACTTCCAGTAAAGCCGGCATCTAGAACGGAAGCCCTGTTGTTGGGTGAGAAAATCCAGGATTTCCTTGACTTTCCATTCAGCTGTTCAACTTTCTAATCCTCCTTTCTAAAAATACATGTTTTAGAAAAAAAATAGAATATTAATGGTCTTCATTTGCTCTCAGGCACTACCAGCATGAGCACGTAAGTTAGTATGTAGACGTAAGTTAGGACATTCAGAAAGGTAAACATCCTGACCTTTCAGCATAAGGCTTGCAATACAGGCACCAACAGACACACACACACACACAAGGCTTAAGTAAACAAACGTGAGGGCAGAAGGCCAACCCGTCAGCCAGCCAGCCACTACACTTATATATATATACACACACACACACATAGAGTATCACACAAAAGTGAGTAAACCCCTAAGTGAAAATGTCTAAATAGGGCGGCAAAACTAGCCATTTTCCCTCCCTGGTGGTGTCATGTGACTCGTTAGTGCTACAAGGTCTCAGGTGTGAATGGGGAGCAGATGTGTTAAATTTGGTGTTAGTTTTTTAAAACAAGTAAATAAATAATATACATACATATGAATGTATGTACCTAGTCCCACATATGCAAACTTACATAGTCATTTGCATTAACTTAAATACAATCATACACACCTTTTACACACACATTTGGATACACTGTATGATGCATAATGTGCAGTTTGCATATAGCTCTACGTACATACCTAGATGCAAACATACTCAAGAATGTCTAAATAAATACATATATATATATATACACACATATATATATATATATATATATATATATATATATATATATATATATATATATATACATATATACATACATATATATATATACATACATATATATATATATATATATATATATATATATACACACATATATATATATACACACATATATATATATACACATATATATATATACACATATATATATATACACACACATATATATATACACACATATATATATATATATATATATATATATATACATACATAGTTTGTATATATTTCATCATTATCATCATTCACCACATTTAACAAATTAACAAAAAATAATAGGCTACCAATGGTAGAGAATATGGTCTGTCACCATGCCTTTATCATTTTTCCAAGGCTCAATGGCGTCTATATTAGCCCTATTTAATTTTGCTGATGAATATATACAATTTATAATATTCCAGACATCCCTCTCCCGAGCAATGTTTTCCATCTCGTCCTGGGGGATCTCCAGATGTTCCAAAGAAAAATTCTGATGTTCTGGATTTAACCTATGGTCTCCTACCACTTGGACATACCTGGAAAACCTCCAAAAGGGAAGGTACCCAAGAGCCATCCCGATGAGATGCTTGAACCTCCTAAACTGGCTTCTTTCAACCCAAAGGAGTAGCAGCTCTACTCTGAGCTCCCAACCCTAACTCTAAGGTTGATACCAGCCTCCCTACAGAGGAAACTCATTTCGGCAACTTGTATCAGCGATCTCATTCTTTCGGTCACAACACAAAGCTCACTATATGTGAGGGTTGTAATGTAGACCGAGTGGTAAATTGAAAGCTTTCCCTTCTGGCTCAGCTCACAATTTTTTAAAAACAGATGACAGACACAATGTTTAGGAAGTTTGAGTAGTGTCTCTACATGATCTAGGAATTGCTGTAAGTATATAAAGAACTGGTCTGTACATACAGTGTACTTGAGATGAATTGATATTATGATGTTGCTTTCCATGTCTAACTATGGAGTAGTTGAATGAGTGAACCAATTTATCATTGGATGAAAATGAAAACCCTGAAAATATTGTTTTGAATTTGGACATGAAAGGGCACGGGTTTCCTTTGTTTTCTGAAGGTGGACTAATTTAATTCTTTACGTTTTCCATATATATACTGAAATTTTGCAATGGAGTTTTACCAGTTGTACCAAGAGCATTGAACTAAAAAACATTTTCCTGGTTCCATGTTCATTTTTATAATCAATATCTTACTAAAAAGTTATTGGTGAATTTCTACATCTCACTGTCTGTAAGTCTGATTCAATAGATTTAAGAAAAAATATTAAAATTCTTCTGGACTGTCAATTCCTTACTGGGTTGATTTTACATGGTAAGCAGGTACACTCACATCTGGCAGCTCATGTTTTGCAATAGAGTTGTGGGGAAGTAATGACAACTTGTTCCAATGTATTTTGCAACTGGCTATTTGACTAAACACTTCCATAAAAGATAAATGTTTGGGAGACAATCACATTTTCAAAAAATAACAAATTATCATCTGCAAATAAGGATAAAATATTTTAGTTTAATCAATATTTGTTTTATATTATAATGCTGCAAATTGGATTTCTCCAACATAGTTTCATTGTGTAAATACATTCAATGACAATAATGATCTATAAACGGTAGGACCACTAAAACAGGGCCAAATGCTTTTTCAGCATCAAATGATAACATAGCCCATGATGTAGTTCCTGGCAACATGCACAAAATATAGAACAGATGGCTGAGGCTAACTGACCCTTAGCAAAGCCAGCCTGATCAGTGTGAACCAGTTGGGGAAGAAATTTCTCCAACTGCAATGCTAAGGCATTGAAACACAACTTAATATCGAAATGTATAAATGATAATACATGATAATTAGCCGTGTTTTCCCTTTTATTTCTACAAGCTACTATACAAAATAACATATGGTGCTAAAAGAGAAAGGGACAGAGCTCATGAATGAAACATTTAAAGAAAGGATAGTGGAGGCTTGAGATGAAAGATACACTTATGACCTCATGTAACAGCGCAGAAAAACACAGACACACCACTAACCCACCAGACCTCTGTTCCAGTGCAATCTGATTGGCCAAGGATTAAAGATGATGCAGTGAACTTGGCCCTGCAAGAGCTCCCTGAAAGGAAAGAGAAGCAAAGCTGGTCCTTATCAGGTCTGCAGTTGGCCTTTGGATTTGTGAGGGTGCCAGATAATGTCTTGTCCAATCTCTGGCAGTTACTCTCTGTGACACAGGCCAGGCCTCTGTCACAAGCTAAGCTTACTGTCATCTGAAGCAAATCCCCAGAAATCCTCCCTCAACTAAACAACAGTTTTATTGTTTTATGTTGTTATTATATATTCACAGTCCATCTTTTAGATGAATGCTAGAATCCATGGAAAACAAACTTAACTTGGCCTAGATATATTTAAGTCATTTTAGTATTACATCCTTTTCAACATTCTACTGATTTCTCAAAATGATCAAAACTTAGCTGTTTTATGTAACCAATAAAGTAGCTCTGTTGTTTCTCTCTAAGAATAAAATATATAACTACAATTACCACCCTGCGGTTGTATGTCTCTGCCACCCAGTCAAGTTGCAGTTTACATCTATGTCTCTCCAGAGTCAAGTAACCGACTGTATGTAGTGCATACTTGGAAGGAATTGGATGAAAGGTATAAAGTGTATTTTTTGGCTTAATGGAAGTTATCACTATATTGATGATATGAATGAGACTAGTCAATATATTGTATTGTTGAACTGATTAATGAAGGCTTACCATATATGTACTGGATAAACATGTACATATGTACTTGATTAGTATGTAAAGATGGATTCTTATAGAGTATAGCTACAAAAATGCAGTGCTATCTATAAGCTGTAGGTGAAACTCATTCCCGGGATCACAATTACCTAGGCGTGTTCCAATATGCTGTTTGGAGTCACATGATTATGATACTGCTCAGAATTCTGAATTAGGCAGGAAGTGAAAGGCATAACAGACAACACTAAGGAAAGCCAGTACTGTGCTAGTTATTGTTTACTCATTGTGTCGTCCAACCAAACGTGTGTGAAATCTGTAATAGCCTAATTCATTCTTAAAGGTGAGGTATGCAATTCTGGAAAAATCTAATACCATAACAAGTACCAGGATATAGGGCAAACAAGGACACAGCAGGTAATGTAAATGAACATTGCAGAGCCAGCACAGCAGCTCTAGACAATGACACTCGCAACTCACCCCATTTCTATAGCTAACATTACAACAACCACATATCTTGGCAAACTAGAAAGTAAGCTTAATGTCTTGGGGAAGTCATTTAACGTTACCTGACACATAAATCATAGCTGGAATGGCTGAAATCGTGTTGTGTGGCATGGTCCCAGGCACTTTGTCTGTTTCCCCATTTACAGAGCCAGGGATGTGTATAAACACTGGATTTATTTTCAGTAAACACACAGACTGGACAGCTAGAGGACCGTGAGGACCTTTAAATTATGGTTAAAACTTATTTTGATCATGCGAATAGGACAGACATCTCAAAAACTTAATACTTTGGCCACGGCTATTGCTGGGGTGGAGGCATACAAAGTAGATTGTATTACACATTAAGTTGCACTGTTTTATAGAAACAAAAAATACCAAAAATAGTATTTTTTTATTTTTATTTTGCAGATCAAGCTAAACAAACTCAATCACACAAGGGAATAAGATACAGTGTCAGGGAAAAGCTTGAAAGCTTACTGAAATATCTATCTAGCTGTGACAAACACTGATAACAAGTATAATTTATTCAGTAGATCTCTGTTCTCCTCGTTGAAATCTCATCGACAGCTATCAGAACATCACTAGTGTGTTTTGATTGCTGCAACAGGGCATGAATTTAATCTTGCTTTCCCAGTGTATCCCTTGCATCTTCCAGCAGAAGTCTGCCTGTTCTTGCACAGCTGGCATAGCTGGGACGCTACTTTAGATCTACAGGATGTTGATAAAACATGAACCTCTTTTAATGAATAATTCATCAGCTGAGTGCTCATGAATCATGTATAGATTATCTAACGCATATCTTATTAATAGGATTGTCTTAATTGAGTTGCAGAGAATAAAGTAAGGATTAATCTTGGAATTAATATTAATGAGGTCTTCAGCTGTGAGAAGACTGTGTATAACCAAAGAAACATTTCCTTTATAAATCCAACAGATGGAATCTAATCTAAAAGATATATAGGAATTTTAGGATCAAAATATGCTTGCATTTCCACAAGCAACTTCAATTAAAAGCAATTATCATAGCTCTACATCATGCCAAAAATCAAATATGTAAGGACAAACAATATCTCATAGCGCTAATGTGGAAACTTTTTGAGAAGGAGAAGGGGAAAGGGAGGAAGTTAAGGATTAAGGAAGATAATGTAGTATATTCCTATCTAGTCTAGGGGAAATCTGGATGTTGAGCAATTTAAGCCCCTCCTTTATGAAAGTCTCTAGTAGAGGGGCCTCTGCAATGACTGCCCCTATGCACTCCACTTTAAGCCATTTTTTCTCTCCCTTTTTTCTTTTTTGATGTTGTCACTCCCAATCTATTGCTGCCCTGACAGACAAATGAAAGGCCTGTCCATGTCTGGCAGCTCATTTCACTGGCAGGTGGCAAACAATTAGACACAGCAAATAGAGGCTGGGCGGGGAGTGACATGAAAAGCATGAGACAAAGTTGTATATATGGTCAGGAGGGTTTGTGAGAAAGCATTTCAAAAATAATACACTTTGCTGTGGTGACTCATTTCAGGCTGCCAGTTCCCATTAAGGGTGTGAGCTGTGAGGGCGACAAGGCTGGCCGTGGTATGGCGTGAGGCCGCTTCTGTTTAATCTGTCATCAACGCCCTGGAGACCCCCACCCTCTCAGCTGTCCCCTCTCCGCATACTCCTCCATCTTCCCCCTATTCACTAGGCTCACCTCAGCCCAACTCAGCAGCAGCATTGCATTAAAAAGAAGGGAGGCCCCATTGTTCCTCCTGACTCAGTGTGTCCTCCGCTGTCTCTCTGGGGCCTGGCATTGATTACATAAAAATGCACTGAGTGGTGACTACAGGACAGGAGGAGTTTTTGTTTGTGCTAAACCAACTCAAATTACTTTCAAAAATTATGATTTTAAAAACTTTAACCATAGGAGACAGGGATTGAGGGGGAGCTGAAGCCTGAAATCCCTGCAGGAGCAGGTTTGTAAACTTACAAATCCAGACAGATTACCGTGTGGTTTTATCTAATCCAGGAATGTAAATAAATCGCAGAAGTGCCACAGTTCTTCAGAGACCTTTTTCAAACACATGAATTCCTTGCTGTGGGGGATGAGTACAATACAAGTTGCCTGAAATGAATAATGTTTCGCATGCTGCTTAGAAACCATTAGTGTTATACTGGATAACTAAGATAAACCCAGAGGATTAACATCAGTATTTTATGGTCACTTAAGTGAACAGACACACACACACACACACACACACACACACACACACACAAACACAAACACACGTGTTTTATGACATTAAATGTTTGCTAGCTATCCTCAGAGAAATGTAAATCTCAGAGAATGATACAGTCAAACATAGCTAACTCACTGTCATCTTGTTTTATGCCATCACATTTTTTTAACAAAGTTTGCTTTACCTATTAAGATACACAAAAATAGAGTACAGTTGAAGGTGGTGGCATTTTTGCAAGTTTTAGCTTTTTACTGTAACTACATGTACTGTGTACTTTCTATTTTTGCTGTCCATTTCAAATGTAAGTAGCAAATTTTAGATTGTTAAGTTATTTTCCCTATAATTTCAGAAAAAAATTGGTTTAAATTCTTTTCTGTAATGTATGGAAATATATTACCAGATTTGTGAGCTGTGTAATCCGTCACTGTCATTAAGTCTGCATAAATTGTTTGACTGATAACTCAAGGAAGTGTGTTAATTGATTATTATACTCTAAAGAACTAAAATCCAGTGGATGCCTGGAATTGTTGGGAACACATCCAAAAAGCAACATCAAGGATTGAAAAATGGTCAACTATGATGTAAAGTGTACATAATATGAAGTACATGTGTTAAAACACACAGAACTTCTGGTACAGTTTTTTTACACAAAAAAAATATAAATGAAAAAAAGATAACAAACTGAAGCTGTAACAGTTATTCACAACAGTAATTTTCTGCACAACAGACTACGCACTAATGACACGTCTCACGACCTCACCTGTCAAAGGAGTGAAACTGCATGGGCAGCATGGCCTGAGCCTGGGTCTTGGCAGTCTGGTCTGGGTAGGATACGGGCTCCAGCCCAGTCTCCATGCCCTCCACTGGAGCTGCCACCAAGCTCTTCAGAATCTCCTTGACATTGATACCCCTTTTCGGCTGGTTAAGGCTGATGATGGAGGGGGGCGATTTCAGCACCTCCATGCTGGGGGATTCAGACAGACTCTCCTGGGACTTCTTCACCTCTGAGGACAGTGTAGATATGAGCTCACTCATGGCATCTCGTTGTCCTACGCTGTGGTCCAGGTCAGACCCATTAAGGATGCTGGCTAACTGCTCGTCCCCGATACCAGAGTCTGTGTGGGGAAGGGAGCTTTCCATGCGGATGTCTTCTGATGGCGTAGAATGGTCCTTGCTGCTATCAAATGCTAGGGGTGTTTCTGTAGAACACACACATTCACACACTTAAAACAGACAGGTACAGGTTTCAGTTAGCCACATAAAAATATATGTACAATATTTGTACAATACATTATATGATCAAATCTTCAATGTGTGCCAGATTTAATCAAATATTAATTTAAAAAATGTTAATCATTTGATGATTGATTAATTATTTAGTCAGAGACAATAAAGAATAAACAAGCCCCCAGAGTCCTAAGTTATGACGTGAAACAAATCCTCACATTTGAAATGTTAGAACAATTGATCAAAGATAATGTTTGGTGCTTTAGGAAAAATAAGTTCAATGGGTAGTCAACAATTATAGTAATAATTTATGTTGATCCCTACACTATATTGATATATAGTGATCAACATATCACATATGTTTATTATAGTTACTCTTTCTATATTCCTACTGAATTAAAATAAGAATATTTGTCAAGAGAAGTAAGAAATGCAGATTTCACAATACCAATGATAAAACTGCATTCCAGAGCAAGCTTTAAATTGCTAGACCAAGAATAAATTTAGCATGTACAGAAAACAGCCATGTGCCAATGCAGCTTCTTAGATCTCTCTCCAGAAGCTCTGATCCTCTGGTGAGATTATCTCTGTTATTCCCCTTCTAAGCTAATAAAACATGAGCCCTTTTCTTCAGCTTCTTCTTGCCTAAAGCCTTAGTAGGCATCTACTTAACTGCTTTGAAACTGTGACAGGAGTCAGATAGCTGCTCTATTATTATTATTATTGTAAATACTGTATACAGTAGCTTTCCATATGCATGAGTTGCTGAGTGTGTACCTAGAATCAAATTAAAATCTGCAACATCTGGCCATTGTCAATGTAGTGATCAACTTGATGCAATAAATGCTGATTTTCTCAAAAACCAACAGAGGTCTGATTTTGGCTCATCCTGACCCAATAGTTACCTAGATGAAAGGCCGGCCATATTAATATTCATCACATGCCCCATAACAAGGTCAGCAGGGCCTGATTTAGCTAGCAAGTCGTCTGGCTTCCTGCTCCATCAGACAATCGTCTGCCACATGCTGTCTGGAAAATTCCCCCATTTTCTGTTGAAATTTATGAAGGCGGCAGTGTGCCTCTCTCCTCCCAGCAACCTCTATGATCCCATTCTCCTCTGGTGGATTGCTTGCCTAATGGGCACTGACAGATGGGGCTGAAAATAGCAAGACCGGCTCCAAAAACCCACAGTAGTTGGTCAGCATGCTGCTGCTTTCCCATCTTTCAACTTTTCGCTGCTCATCTTCCCTTTCTTAATTTTCAATGTGTTCCAAGTTCTTCAAATTAGACTCTCATATTTGCTTTGGCCTGTCTCCTCTTTCTCTCTATCTTATATTCACTTCACCTTTAGTCTGAAAGGAAGTTGATAAAGTATGCTCTGTCGTGCATCTCAGCGAGTTGGCACTGCAGCAGACAGTGCGTTAAACCTTAGCAGGCAGCCACTGATTTCCTTTCATGTGACTTAATATATGATTTATGACTTGAGGCACATACTACCTTTCATTTCAGAGAGAACAATGATGCCTATTCAAGTTCATTACTAACATCTCCAGCGACATTTAATTCTGTGCGGTGCAATTAGCAGAGCTCATGAATAAATCATATGTGCACCAGTGGAGTGCAGGCAGGTTATCCCTGCTATTTTACTGAATAAGCTTTCAGCTCAAGCTGGCTGCAGTGCATCAGAAAGGACCAAGGACACTTAACATTCAGTCACCACAAGCTAAGATTAGTGAGCAGGAAGAATTGATGTAAGAAAGGTAGGGCACAGCTGTCAACACCTGTGCTGGTTGGTGAGTTGATGTCCTGACGCATGCTGCGGCTACTTATCCTGGCAGTCTCGCGTTGGGGCTCTAGGATGTCGCGGTACTTGGAGACCATGAGGACAGAGATGAAGTATACCACAGCTAAAGCCAGGAACTGCGCTTGTTTACTGTCATCCTGTGGAGAGGAAACACAATATGGTTATGCCGCTCTATATTCAGACAATCTTACTTTACACAGTCCACTCCTGCTGCCTGAAATGGTTCTCTCACAGGAAAGGCACCTTTCATAGAGCACGGAAGCACAGTCAAATTGCTACCACTATCCTCCAATATACTCTATTTCAAATAATTGCTTTAAAGAGGTGAGATTATTCTCATTTTCAGGTACAAAATCTAATTTAGGGGTTGTTCCAGAACAGGTTTACATGGTTTAATTTTCAAAAAACACCATATTTTTTTCATACTGCACATTGCTGCAGCTCCTCTTTTCACCCTGTGTTGAAGGCTTCATTTTAGCTAAGGAGTGATACATCTTGTCTCTAAATGATCTTTGTTGGGAGTTGCACATGCACAGTTCCTAGTTAAGGACGACTAGCCAATCAGAAGCAGAGAAGGGCGGGTCAGTGAAAAGCAAACAGGGCTTCGGTTCAGCTGCCGACCAGCTTGGCAACAGACAGGAGCAAGAGTTTTAGACTGTTGAGTTATTAATCTGTAAAAAATGGATCTTTCATTCATAAAGTTTTAACTGAGCTCAGTCTCTACATCACAGTAACAACTTTGTGTTCACTGACTATCAGGAGGGTAGCTAGATTTTGGAAGGGAGAGGAGGTGTGTGCTGCGTTATATGAGGCGCATTTAGCTTTCATCCCTTTGACATCACAGGGATGAAAGGGAAGCGGCAGGACTACAAAAGTTTTCGGGCAGATCAGAGTTTTTGAGTGTTTTCTGTGGGAGATGGGAACTCCCTTTGGGCTGGACTTTGGGCTTTCTCACTTTGCAAACCTATTACATGCACAAAAAAAGGTAAATAACTTAACATACATTGTTAAGTTATATACTTAACAATGTATGTTAAGAAGAATGATACCACCTTTTTAAATTATATCCTATTCAATTTTTGTGGGCTTTTGTTCAACAGACAGCAGCGCAGTTGACAAGGTCACCTTTGGCATTTCACCTGTTGATTGAAGGTTGTGACATTGCACACCTGCTTGTCTACCAAAACAAACAATCCTATTTTTATCCTCTATACATGCAGCCAAGTCTTAGTGACAAACACATGCATGTTGTGCACATAAATCAACACCCTTCACATGCACATACACAGACACACAAACGTACACCTGCACTCACCACATCACGAAACACCACAGCGCGCAGTCGATTGATGTCCACATCCTGCAGAAGGCGATCAGGGTCCTTGATGGGAGACAGGTTACTAGGGACAACCTCTATGGCTGTCTAAAGCAGAAAGATAAAGCAATATGACATGCTACCCTGTTTGGTAAAAGCTCAATTAAACAAGTTTTTGCAATTACTTTTCTTTTTACATAATTTTAGGGACTAGGAAATGGACAAATATAGAACCACCTGCCAACATTTGTAGGTTAGTACTTAAAGTAGTATCATAAGGGATCTAAATGATTAGAAATGCTTAGAAAATGAAACTGATATAGAGTCACCAGTCAGGTCACATTTTAAGGAATGGGCAAAGTGTTTTTACAGTAAAATGCATTGTATACATGAAATTTTCAACTAGGGGTTCAGTTATGACATCACATCATACCTTGCTGGAAGTCATAGTATTTTGCAGGATTTCCTGAGTCTTGTTGTTGTTAGGAATGGAAGACTTATTTCCCCTGTCTCTGGGTCTCTGCCTGCACTCCAGACAGTTCCTAACAGCCACACAACACACTGTGCACACAAGAGACACATGCATACGCACGCGCACACACACACAGCATACAAATAGGCTCTCATTTCAGTTAAACAGAAATTAAGTGTTGATAACATGCATGACCTCTCTAAAACTAATCAGTTATCACTGATGACAATTTGTTCCAGGTAGCTGGGACAGACACCAGGAGTAAAATCATCAGCCAGTCATCAGACTGATTTCACACTGAAACAAGCGATGAGAAATTATATGGTCACAATAAGGACCACTGTGAATTTTGAAGGCTACTTCCCAATGTCCCCCCACCCCCCCAACACACACACACACACACACACACAACTTGGAGTCAACAATCTAGCAAACACAGGCTTGCACACACACAGACCCACAGGCTCAAACAGATATAGACACAGATGCACTGTCATGCGCCAAAGACAAAAAGAGACACAAACACAAATTTTGCTTGCTTTATGTATCAAATAATTGTACTATAACAACTGATTTATAAATTTTACAGTTGATTCAATAAATTTCACAATTTACTCATTCTGAATTTAGTTATTCATCTCAAATGTAATTCATAAAATCTCTATGTACACAGACACATTCAAACACACACAAGGGCAGGGAGGACCACCAATGACAGACACAAAAGTCTAACATTTGCAGAGCACATGATTGCACTGCAAATGATTCTCTCTCCTTGTTATGAATTCCACAATGATGATTCTGTCATTTTTTTACTAATAGAAACTGCAGCAAAACCCTGCACATTCTCCAATTTAATATACAATTAGCAAAGGACTCTTAAATTAATTAGCTTTGCTGATCAAACAGAGGATTTTCAGGGATTAGAGGAATTATTAGAGTGTGTGAAGAGAATACCGTCAAGGCATTTTCTAGCTCATCAATTTTCCATTTTAACTGGCAAAAGATGCAGTTTACCTCCCAAAACCCCACATAAAGACACTGTAATTGTTTTACGTTTCACAATCTACGACATTCACATCTACGACAGCAAACATATGATCTTACCAAGCCTGAGGCACTGACGCATCAGGCCACCAGAGGACATATTTTTCTCAGCCTCAATCTCACTGAAGTTGAGGGAGCTTGAGAACACCAATACGTCTACCAGGACCATGAGACGGGACAGGAAAGTGATGGCGGTCTCAGAGGACATACCCTGTGTTGCCTCAATGTTTTCCAATTCCGTCTTACACAAACAAAAAGGAAGACACCAGTTACATAAAACAAAAGTGCACATCCACAATATCATCTCTGCCACACTCTTACCTCTAAGCTGTGATTAAAGCATTATAGGGGCATATCACATATATACACTGATCAGCCAAAACATTATGACCACTGACAGGTTAAGTTAATAATAATGATTATCTCGTTACCATGGCGCATGTCAGTGGGTGGAATATATTAGGCAGCAAATGAACATTTTGTCCTCAAAGGCAAGTGTAAGGATTTGAGCAACTTTAACAAGGGACATTGTGACAAGGTGGGAGCATCCAAAACTGCAGCTCTTGTGGGCAGTTCCCGGTCTGCAGGGGTCAGTACCTATCAAAAGTGATCCAAAGTAGGAAAAGCAGTGAACCGGCAACAGTGTCATAGGTGGCAAAGGCTCACTGATGCATGTGGGGAACACAAAGGTAGCTCCGTGTGGTCCGATCTAACAGACAAGCTACAGTCGGTCAAATTGCTGAATAATTTAATGCTGTTCTGATAGACAGTGCATCACAGTTTCTTGTGTATCGCCACAGACCTTCCAGGGTGCCCCTGCTCTACTTCCAAAAGTGCCTACAATGGGCATGTGACCATTAGAACTGGACCACGGAGAAAAGAAAGGAGGTGGCCTGGTTTGATTTCTTTTACAAAACGTATATGGCCTGGTGCGTGTGCGTTGCTTACCTGGGGAACAGATGGCATCAGGATGCACTATGGGAAGAAGGCAAGCCAACAGAGCCTGTTTCATGCTTTGAGCAATGTTCTGCTAGGAAACCTTGGGTCCATGGCCATTCATGTGGGTGTTACACTGACATGTACCAACTACCGAAGCACTGCTGCAGACAATGTACACCCTTTCAAGGAAACCCTTATGGCAGTGGACTCTTTCAGCAGGATAATGTGCTCTGCCACCAAGCAAACATGGTTCAGGAATGGTTTTAGGAACACAACAACAAGTTCAAAGGGGCTGACTTGGCCTTTAAATTCCCCAGATCTCAATCCAAGCGAGCATTTGTGCTGGACAAACAAGTCTGATCCATAGAGACCACACCTGGAAAATGACAGGACTTAAAGGATCTGCTGCTAACGATTTGGTGCCAGATACCACAGCCCAGCTTCAGAAGTCTAGTAGAGTCCATGCCACAACAAGTCAGGGCCGTTTTGGCAGCAAAAGAAGTGCCAACACAATATTAGGCAGGTGGTCTTAATGTTATGGCTGATCAGTGCAAACACAGTGCTGGGTGCTGCTGAATTTAGAAGAGAGACACTCAGTTGTAGGTCAAGAAGAGGGCAGCAGCATGGGCCATTATTATTACGTGAGAGTGAGTAGAGTCTCAAGAAGCAATATTTAAAATTGCAGAAATTGGTGGAGAGTTTAATCTGACTTCAGCTGACTATCCAACTCCACCTAAGGCAATATTTTGTCAAATACTTTTTTGGGGGCCAAGCCAAAGCAGACACTTTTCCATTAGCTGTCCTTTCCTTTGGGTTGAACATGGAGAGGTTTTTTAGGAAAAACCTCAGAAGGATGCTAGAAAGATTACATTACATTTTATATTTAATGGGTATTAAGCACAAATGGGTTGTAAATACAGTGAAACTAAGAGAGAGAAATTAAACAGCACAAATAACCATAGCACTCTAGACATACAGTGACAGAAAAAAAGATGATTAAAATCATGTAACTTTCAAAACTGCAAATTAAATCTGATAATTACAGTAGGCTGATAACAATAAAAATGAATGACACGCTGGAAAGTTAATCACAAACATGTGAAATTTAAATTAATTATAGCAGAGTGAAGCTGTGCAAATACAGGAGGCCCCAATCAATAAACGCAAACAAGTCTTATTTCCCACAGGTACATACTGTACCTATAGACTAAGCAGTTATAATAAGCCACCACTAGATGGTAATATTCCCCCACAGTGAAGACAGTGTGGTGCACTTACAGAAGGAGAGGTGGCCGCTGAGAGAAGGGGCAAGATCCCTCCACATGCGATAATGATGTTGTCTACCATTTGTGAGATGAGGTGGATGGTGTTGTGGACAAAAATAATGTTCTCATTACTATTAACAAAGTCCATGACAGATTTGGTGGAATGGCTGTAGGGAAAAGAGGAGAAACTGGATTATTATGGGTGCAAGCATTTTTCACATTTAACAAATCATATGGCAGTTGTGCTTCAAATTAAACTAAAAATGTTTTTGTATGTATTAAAAAAAACAGATTTAATAAATCTCTAAAACACAGCAATACAATTATGCTACTTCTGAGCATCTCTACAAGCACCATGCTCACCCTCCCTCTCTGTCTCTCTCAAGTGCACATAAACCATTTCACACACCTCCTCCAGACATGGACGTCACTCTCCAGTGCAAACAGCAGGTCAGTGAGCAGTCTCTGGTGCATGGCTGACCATTTGAACTCTGGGATGCGGAACATGGTGGTCCGTGGGCCGGGGCTGAACTGTCGTCGATGTTCCTCCGTCACGGACATCCCCCTGAAGCCCAAGTCCACATGTACGTCCTTCTCCGCCTGAGTGGCTAGGTGGCCATGTAGACTCTGACCAATAGACCAATTCATCAGTAAAAAATACTATCATGAGATGCTGCTTACATATGAGCTGCTAATTCTATTCTTCTGTCAAGATTGATAGGGCACCTTTAAGGAGATATAAGACTATTGTTATACTATTCACTATGAATGACAAATTGCCATATTAATGTGAGTCCTCAAATAAACTATTCCTGCCTTTGGGAAAATAAAAAATACAACAAGCTCAATGCAACCTCCAAACATAAATGAGTCAGCAAGGTGCTGCAAAAAGCCTGTTTAAAAAGCAGCAGCAATTAATTGAACATCAGCAATTACACAACAGCAGGCAAAGGTTTAAAAATGAACCCTGCCTCCCACAGGCCCTCCATCAGTGACCCAGTCTAGGCAAAAGAGCCTGACCTCTGAGAAAGAGCACAGCTCATAGGAGAGAGAGAGAGAGGGGGGGGGGCAATGAAGAAATCTCAGGTGACTCTTGCAGAATAATGCTTTGTCTATTTCAGCGCTTCTGTTGGCTCATCAAACTATTCTTGCAAACCCACTTTCCTGAGTCTCAGAGGGATGTTGCCTGATGTGCACAAGGCCATCCTGTCCCCATTACAACCAGAGTTGGGCAAGGGAATGATCCCTATGGGTCTGTTAATATAGAACTGCTCACTAAAGGCCAACACATCCCAGCAATGGCAAATGGTCTCCCTCCTCGCATTCCACTCTTTGACCCTGGTGCTGCTATGTTTCAGCATTCACGATTCTCTCTGGCTAAGCTTTCTGGTTATTTTGAATCTGGTGAAGTTAGTGAACCTCAACTATTAATTTCATGAGACAGTGGGAAGAGTCTTTTTTTGTGTTGGATATTACTGGATGTTGGCAAGCAGGAAATAAAAAAAAGTACACAAAATAGGATTGTGCTATTAAGCACATACAGTATATGCATACACACACACACACACACACACACACACACACAGATGAATATGTATAAAACAATAAAAACATAGCTTACAGTTAAGAAACACACTGCAACGTATTGTTTTGAATGTATGTGTGTGTGTGTGTGTTTGTGTGTGTGTGTGTGTGAGTGTGTGTGTAGGTCACTCACTGTCCCTTCCTTGTGGCATGTTAATACACACTAGGCAGCAAGATATGCCATATCTCATTCTCCTAGGAGTATTGTTTTTGGGAGCTCATTTAGCTATTTTAAATCTGTGATTACAGAGTTGAACTTGTTAAAGTAAATCTTCCTTATTTTGTTGAATGTTTTACATCGTAGTAGGTAGTACATCTTTGTCTCAACCTCACCTCTCAAACAGTGACCCCATAATCTGTTTTCTTTTGGTTGCCATGATTTTTTTGTCACTGGTTTTTCATTGTTTGTGGTCACGGGGCCTGTTCTTGGTAAAGACGTCTCTGCTTTCTATCTCTGACAGTAGAGAGATTGTGCCAATTCAAAATCTCTTATCTCTTTTATTTTAATCTCATTTTACTTGAATGAACTACTTGATGATATAACTTTGGACCAACCTGTGTGGTGGCTGTTGTTTGAATCTTCTTCATCTCCTTGTCTTTGCTGTCATCTGATCTTTCTGTGTCAGAAGTGTTGCTTGGTGCATCTGCTGCACTGCTGGTCTTAACAGTTGAGGGGTCCCCTTCAGATGCCACTGCAGTTGTGCCCTCAGTGACTTCTAGGTTGCTGGAGGAGACCTCAGCTTTGTTACCAGCCACAGAGCTGATGCCCTCTGAGGCTGTCTGTAGTTCAAACTCATCCTTCTCTAGGATACTGGGTAAGGAGCCAAGCTCGGAGCTGCCTGTCATGTGAGCAAGAAGGCCCAGTCCATCACTGGCACTGGTGTGGACTTGAGGCGCTGGGCTGGGAAGGACTAGAGGCTCAGCTGGACTGAGATCAGGCAGTAGCTTGTCCTCCACGCTACCTGCCATTTTGCCAAACAGGAAGTTGTTGGTTTTAGGGATGCTGTCCTTGTCATCATCCAGAGTAATGAGAGGAGGTGCATTTTGGACATCCATGCTGCTCTTTGGCAACAACACACTGTTGACATTCCCATTGAGCTTTTCCACAGCAGCACAATAAACATTATCCAACAGAGAATCCACCTCCATCAATGCGCCATTCTCAGATACTCCAAGAGTTTCAGAGGACAAATCCATATCATCTAACTTAACCTCTGTTGCCTCTACCTTTTCAGCCTTGATGTCCACCAGAAGGTCATGAACTTCGACCCTGACCCCATCTACCGTACCCTCCTGTCCTCTGAGGCCCTCTTCAAGCCCCTTCTCTTCAGCCAGCAGGTTGCGCGGGTCTGCACTCTCATAATCCTTCTCACTCTCAGGTGTCTGGGAGTTATCATCCATTTCTCTTATCTCAACCACACCCTTGATGCCAGAGGCCTGAGCAGATAGACCAGAGATGGTGCTGACCAAACCCTTTTTCCCTTTCTTAATATTCTCCTCCTCCTGACGCTGGTACTCCTCATACATCTTAGCTAAGTACTCCTTATGTGCCTCATATGTCACCTGCAAAAAGGGAATCATTATAGACAATGATGCAAACAACTTTGAAGAACAGTTTAGAAGAAGCTTAACAGTTAAGATAAGAAAACATAGATAAAAATGTCTCCCTCAACAGCAGAGGCCAGTGTTTCCTCTTTGTTGTACAGTAGGGTACAGTACACACCTTAGAGTGGGCTATAGAGAGTGTGTCCACCCACACGCGCCATCCTCCCCACTCATGCTTGATGGCATGGTAGAGCAGAATACGAAAGATGTTGTACACCATCTCAGTGATCTTCTGCTCGTCAGAGTTTTTAGGGTTGATGTAGCCGAGAGAAAACATCCAGTCCTGCCATACAGAGCACTGAAGCAGACACCTGCAATAAGCATCACCAGATGATCAACAAATAAATGTGCCATACGTAAGTCAGATAATACTTTTCAGTAATTGAAATAAACTCTGACCCTCTTATCATTAGAAAGTTCATTGATGTTGGTGGCAAAAGGACACATTTTCAACACACCGTACTTAGATGTTTAGTTTTTCCATTAAAATTAAAAATAATTTAGGCAAATTGTTCTTGATGCTTCTCCTCAACACCCTTCTTTATGTCAAAAGAAAATACAGGTTTGATTCGTGATTTTGTTACTCACATAACAAGTGGTTGTTTTGATCATTTGGCCATTCATATATTCATTTGTTTATTTGGCAGCAGGCTAGCAAAATGACAATGCAGATAGCAAAGGATCAGAAAGTGAAAACCTATTAAGTGTTTTGTTTTTTCCAATTTGACAGTTTGACTTGATGAAGCACTTTCTGCCTATTGATTTTAGGCTAATTATGTCATTGATTTAGGTCAGTGGTTTAATAAGACTTAATTTAATTGCAATATGTCTTAAAATGTGTGTGTGTGTGTGTGTGTGTGTGTGTGTGTGTGTGTGTGTGTGTGTGTGTGTGTGTGTGTGTGTCTAAGGAGAGACTGGGTGTGAGAGTGAAAAAGAGAGAATGAGTAACTGTCAAAAACATGTGAATGATGATTCAGCATCAAAATGAGCCTATCAAGCATGGTACAAGGAAGTGGGACAATGTGCCTTTTTTCTGTTTTCTTTGATACAA
The DNA here is from genome assembly GCA_024633595.2 of Lepomis macrochirus. Lineage (NCBI taxonomy): Eukaryota > Metazoa > Chordata > Actinopteri > Centrarchiformes > Centrarchidae > Lepomis > Lepomis macrochirus. The sequence continues at coordinate 9,604,539 of JALXJV020000009.1, forward strand.
TAATCAGCAAGATAAGTGATGGGTTAGATGAGTAAAAGGCGGTTTGAGTTCTGCTCACCGTCTGTTCTCTCGGCTGTTGTTGAATAGTTTGATCATGTCTGAAAGGAACAGCCTCCGAACCTCCATCAGCTCTGTGCTGGGGGTGGAGTTCTTCAATAAGGTGGCTACCACCTTGAGAATCACTGAAATCGCATGCACGCAAACACAAATATATAGGCATATTGTAAATTTTACTAGAGAACCATGTTCGACTAAAAAAAACAGGCTGTCTCAGGCTTACTTGGGTTCTGAATCTTGACAGTGGAGTCAGGCTCAGGATGAGGTTTGTGAACTACCTGTGTGCACACTTGCTCTGTTAGAATCTGTTGCGGGAAGCGGTGAGAAGACATCAGTCACACATTCTGTACACAAAGACCAATGGTGCAGTAATGTTGGGATATTTGAGAGGAAAATTTTTGTTACCTCATACAGAGTGTTGTAGGTCGTCACGGTCACAGTGTTGGTGTGCAGCATGAGCCTTTCTCCCAGGAGAGTAAACAGACTGTGTGTGTGCATGATCTCCACCTTCCTCCTGTGGATAAACACACACAAATACACACACACAGAGACATAATGGTAAAGTGGCTTGTTTAGAGCTCCCTAAGCCACTGAAAGGATCAGTGAGTGCCATCAGCCTGCTTCCCTGTTCTCTCCCAAAGGGAGCCAGGCTCTGGAGACAAATGTCAAGAACTGCCTGCTGTCATAAATTAGAGGAATTTTGTTGGAGGTGTGTAGGATAACGAAGTTAGCCTGTCACTAGGAATGGCTCGAAGATACAACAAACGTATACCACAGGTGAACGGGTTCAACAGTGACAAACTACTTCTTCTGCAAACAGCACAAGGACTGCTGTCACAATGCTAAGGCAAAGCTGCTGCCACTGCCTCAAGACGAGTTGAGACTTTCCTAATAAGTTGACAACTTTTTTGTATTTTTCAGAGGCTGGCAAATTGGACACTTAGGAGAAGAGTGTCATTTCTCTCAACTGTATAAATTCAGAAATTTGGGAAGAAAGGGCAGATAAAGCTAAGATGGAATTTGTACAATTCTGCTCAACAAACAATGTACAGTAGGAGGAAGGGCCTTGTTGTAAATGCAAACAATGTCACTCTCTTTTTTTAATTCAGTATTACCAACACCATTGTTCTTATTCCGGTGCAGCACTCACTATGTTTTCTTCACTCATTCTCTTTTTCCCTGAATATAGTCTAAATTATCAGTTCAGACCATGTATGCTTTTAAAGGTTCAGTGTGCAATATTTCTGAAGATTTATTGACAGAAATACAATATAATATCCATAACTATGTTTTCAGTAGTGTAAAGAGAGCTTACATAATGAAGCGTTATGTTTACATTACCTTAGAACAAGCCATTTCTATCTATATACACCGTGGGTCCCTTTACATGGAGGTCGCCATGCATTGCCATGTTTTGACTGTAGCCAAAAAGGGACAAACTACTCTACAGAGCGTCTTTCATCATTAGGTTGTTGTTATTCTTGTCTAATCCCAGCAGTGTAGATGTAGTCTGAGTAGTCATCTGGTTTATTAGAAGTAAGGAGAGAAGTAAAATTTGGACAAATGGAGGACCACAAGTATTGTTTAGCACAAACCAAAAGCGTGTGAATCTCTGTCATCAAATAACCGAAAACATGATGAAGCCAGAAGAAGTTGGGATGGATGATGGCAGAAATCAAGGATATAATTGTTGTAGATTTTCCCAGATGGAAGGCGCTGATGCAGGACAAATGTTTTCAAAGCAGCGCTGAAGTTGCCTGTATTCAGCTGGACAGGTAATTAAGCTAGTCCAACTTCAGCAATGCGAATGAAAACTGTTGTTTGATAGCTTTATCAAGCAGATGGGCATAATCACAGAGAGAAATAACTTGTTTCCCTTGCCAATGTTGTAAAATATGGCATATATGTAGTTGGATTATAATTTCATGTAACATTATTCTCCAGCACTGTGTTTTGGGTTTGCTACGTGAATACTGATTGACGTTCATGAGTCAATCAGCTGATAAATATTATTGCCAATAAAACGCTAGCCTACAGCATGGAAACCCACATCAGCCAGCTAAACTTTGCATTTTACTGCCCTGGTAGAAAAAATATGTGGTTGGATTGTAATTTCTAATGTTATACTACAGCACTGTATTTTGGCTTTGCTACATGGACAGATGAGATTAGAGAATTATGAGACGAGAGATTATGATAACAAGACAGTGTGCATAACATGCCCAATAATGGTTACTTTCAGAATATGCATTAAAAAGAAGACATATTTGTTTGCAGGCTATTGCTTAGTTATTGTGCACACAAATGTGTAATTTGACAATTCACATGGTAAATGCCAATTAATAACGTTAATATTACGTTGCACTGTTGTACGACAAGCTAAAATGATGGCTATTAGTACTACTTTGTGTTTCTATTGTATTTGGTAAAATTTGGTAAAATTTTCAGATTGCTTATCTAAAGTGAGTAAGCCGCTTGTTGCAATTTGTTGCAATTTACAACCCTCACCACTAGATGTCACTAAAACCTACACACTTAACCTTTAAGTGAAACGATATTAAATACACGTTAGAAAGATAATCATCCAGCAGGAAGCATCCGTCTATGAATTAAACTATAAACATGACATCTAATATCCATTCAGTTTTTAGTTTAGCATCAAGTGGAGAATATGCAATTATAAGACAGAAGTATGAGCCGAGTTTATGCATAAATTCTGTTTAAAAAAAAACATCAATAACATCATTGAACTAAAAATGTGAAATGGCAAATTAAATTATCAAAAAGTAATAACATCAACAAAGCATTGAAGAAGCATCTTTAATTTTTTATGAGTTGCACTGGAGCTCATAGTGAAGTAGGATAGTGCTTTAAAATGTATGAAAGCTATTAAAGCGAGGGGTGAAAGGCAGGCTTCCATGAAGCCCTCATGTCCCTTGAAGATATAGGCCTCGCGCTTGCCCTTGGGGCATAAGCATATGCTTATGTCTACCCTTTCTATCCAGCAGGAACCAGTAACACCATAACACCTGGTGCCCCATTTGTGAGCACAGCAAAACCACCACATCTTCTTCACCCATCCCTACATCCAGCCTGAGTCACAGGCTCTCTCTCCCATGGTATTCTCTGTCTCCTCTCTAATGTGCATCTTGTAGAGGATATGCTGACATCCTAGTGGCTATTTTATTATTTTGGGGCAGTAACTTGGACCTCTTCTACTATTTCCTTATGTGAAGTAATGGTTTAAGGGCATAATAGAATTCAGGTGTTCTACACAGAAGTGCACCCTAATTGGGAAAACTGGCATCCACTCAAAAGTTTTTGGCTCTTCTAACTGCACACTTTTTCAAAGGAGAGGCAGGAACAGATGAATCATGTCTCTGGATGTAAAGTCTGATTTCTGAGTTTTCAGCTTCTAACCTAGCAGCCTATCGTTAATGTTTGTAACCTGGACATTAAGGGACATGGAAATGCTTAAAATGCCAAAACAACAGAGTTGATAACAAAATTAGTCATAATAGAAATTTATTTTTAAAACATCTAACAGTCATTAATCTCTAAACTAGTCATTATAAAAACACTTAAGAGTGTGTAATTATAATATACTATACAGCTATTGGACCAGGTTACTTACTTGTGGCCCAAATGCTTGAGGAAGTATCCAAGGACTTTGAGGGATTGCACTCGAATGCTTTCACTCTTAGAGGCCAGGAGCTTGTAGATTACCCTGGAATAGACACAAGCAGCAAAAGCTGGCAACAGCACAGTGTCTTGACAGAATAAAATATAGCCCTGTTGATGAAACGGCTCTGCACTGGTTAGCTGACAACCACTTTCCTTCAGGGAGAATTTACATTAGCATTTAATGAATGTCCTAATGAAAGCAGCAGCCTTTCCACAATGAATTCCTTAGAACTCACAAGTAGTGCTACACCGTGTGCATTTATATTTTATAGGATCACATGGTGTAAGTTTGATCATCCGTGTCATATTGTGAAATCAGTATGTTAATATTGTTACTTTTCCATGCATAGTTTTTTTTTCTCACTGAATTTATGAATTATTCATGCATCTCATATACAGTGTTGGCTACTTAGGCTTATTTTGTAAAATCACCTCTTCATTTTGTGCCTGGATTGTGTCTTCCCCTGAGGGGCTTACCGTATTCCATTTCTCTGGTCAAAAGCAGGGATCATGGAGGCTGGATGCTCAGACATGAGGGCTACCACCAACTGCAGCACATCATGCAGATTCTCATCCTGCAGACCAACAGGGAGAGAAAGATGACAAGAGATAAATAGAAAGGGCAGCAGGTGATGAGAGAAAAAACAGCTTTGTTCTTTGCTAAGACTCTGTAACTGCAACCGCAGCAAAGACATAATGTATGTGCCTTGCAATTGTATCACCTGCAAATGCAGAATACACCTGGGCCCCTGGTACACCTAACAACAGATCAGGGACGGCGGCTGGCCATTGCTAACTGAAATAATTAATTAATCTGGCTGGTTAGTGGATGGAAACTAATAAACTTCTCCTAGAATAGCAACTCTGAAGATGAAATATGACCTCCTAGCTCAGTGCAGCAAAGTGGCACACTAACACAGTGAATTCTCTTCGAGCAGGGATAGACTCTCATGTACCTCATGAATTGTTAACAAATAGTTCAGGATACTCTGCAGCTCATCCTCCTTCACACCTCGGTCCTGGAAGAATGCAAAAATAGGAAAACAGATTAAAAATTTGTAATGATGTATTTGGCAAATAACTGGAGAAGGGACATTAAATTACAAGGGTACAAGGTAGAGTATCTCTGTCTACAGTTAAAAGAAAGTACCAGAAATTATTGTTAGATTGGGTTTAGATTTGATGTACATAAGAATTTAGGTTTCAAAACAGATTGAAAAGCCAACAATTGTTTGTCTAAGAAGTCTGGCCAAGTGATAACATGTCCAGTATTAAAATTCATCTTATTTCTGCCATGCCCTAGAAACCCCACAGAATGTGGCAGGATATGGCCTGCTGGGATATGGGCCACAATACACTGACTAAAACTGTGCAGTATGAAACATTTTTTAAAAAATCTAAATGTGTAAAATGAAGTCCAGCATTCTGTTATTGATTAGTGTATCATTTATTTTTAAATACTTCAACTCATTTAGTCAGGGCAGCTCGCCCACTAGTCGAAGAATTGGCGTTCAATCCCCCGCTCCTCCAGTCTGCAGGAGTGTCCTTGGGCAAGAAACTGAACCCCAAATTGCTCCTGATAGCTGTGCCATTGGTGTGTGTGAATGATGAGTTTCTGTTTTTGACAAGCAGTTGGCACCTTGCATGGTAGCCTCTGCCATCAATGTATGAATGTGTCAGAATGGGGTGAATGTGACATAGTGTAAAGTGCTTTGAGTGGTCGGAAGACTAGTACTAGTACAGTCCATTTATCATCCGTTTACCTTAAACAGCAAAATAAAAGACAAATATCTGTCATACATTTCCAGATCCATTAATGATGCCTTATAGAGCTAACATTGCAATTAATTGAAGCAAAGAAAAACATACATGTCTCATTTGAAAACCTGAAGCCAACAAATGTTTAGTATCTTTACTTGATAAATTACTTGAATGACTAAATAATTATGAAAACATATTAATTCTCTTGACTTGATTTAAATATATTACTGCACAAGTGTTTTTTTCCAAGCCCACACTTTTCAGAAGAAATATAAATAAATAAATAAATAAATAGCTGAAATTTATTAAGGAGCAGACCAGCACAATGCTTCAAAGGATAACACAGGATGAATCGACAATCTCCATATTTTCTCAGCACAGCTCAAAATCAAACTGTGTGAGAGGCTGCGAAGCATGAAGGCAGGTGGGATATACCTTCAGGATGAGTTGCTTGAGGAAGAGAAGCATAAATGCCCGCAGAGAAATTACTTCTTTCTGGGTCGGTCTTGGACCATCTGTAGTTGAAGAAGACAGTGAGAGAAGCAATGAAACAGAGAAAGAAAGTATTTGGACCAAATAAGAAATCTTTGTTTTCTGTTTTCTAGTCTCCTCTAAATTTCATGTTTTTACTGGCAATTTTATTCTTGATTTATTTTCACAGTTTGATATTCCTTTTTGATGTTTTTGATTGATATGCAATATTTCTTTTATTGACATCTTGTGTTCTCCTACTTTGAGCTTTTGAAAAAAAAGCAAACAGGGACATCTTCAAAGACAACTTCAGTTTTCTTTGCTGTATCATCAGCTTTGTACTGATTTGCTGGATTCACCTTGAAAGTGTTTCAAACGTTTCACAGGGTTTAACCAACAACCTAGACAGACAACCACAACAACCAAAAATAGCCAATCTCACACTTAGTAAACATAGAAGAAGTTGTACATTAAAGGCAGGGTAGGTAAGTTTGAGAAACTAGCAAGAAACTGCTGGATTTTAAAGTATCCAACAGAGAAACTCCCACCCCTTCCCTTCTGGGGGTGGGAGTTCTGGGCTCCTTTCAAAGCCACACTCCCAAAACACGTGAATGCCCGACTCTGCTGGAGGACAAGCACAGTGTGACGTGCGGAGAGCAGCGTAATGCAGCGACTCACATCAGGGGTAAGAAAACATTTAACTTTATGAAAATGAACAACTAACCTGGTTGTTAGTATTCACTATCAAGCTAGCATGTTAATATTGGATAGGTTTAAAAAAAAACTGACTTTCATTCAGTAACGATCTGGCAATTTAACTGTTAGCAACAGCTAGCTGTGCTAACAGCTGCGGTAACATTGGGCAAAGCTAAAAAACAGGCTGATACACATTTTCCCGTTTCCATCAGTTACACTACACAAACGTGAATTTCATGTTAGACTCATAACAAGTACGTTGTTTTGCATGTTAGAGCTTCCACTTTAAAAGCATTATTGTCTCTGATGAGAACTGCACTCCAGAGCCAAGCACAGACCGGGACAGGATCGGGACCAGCCTGGGCTCATGGCAAAGCAGAGGAAGGAGGGCTGCCAGGGTCTGAGGAAGAAGAGGCAGGACGGGGAGGACGAGGTGCAAGCCGAGCAACACATAACTGCATTGAGCTTCACACTCCAACAACAACATATGAACAGGTATATATATATATATCAGTATTTTAATATTAGTCTATTGTCTCCCAGTGTACTTGTCTCAAAGTTTATCTGGTGTTTCCCCCCTAAGCCCTTTGGGTGTCAAAAATAAAGTGCTATGTAATCCATCACTATAGTTATTGCTTTTTTATTATTGTTTACTGATTACAACAACTACAGCTCTGCTTCAGCCATCGGCTCATCTGTGTCATGAACATTGAGCTGGTGTGTAATGTAGACACAGAAGTCCTATTAGAGAAGAAGAAGACAGTTTCAACAAAAAGTGTTATAGAAGCAACTTGCCTACCCTGCCTTTAACAATAAGTAGAATATGTTTTATATACATTGCATGCTTTAAGTTCAGGAGGGGTTATCATGAGTATTCAACTCAAATGTATTTACCATTCATGGTGCATCCAAAGTCTTCAAGTATCCCAGGTAGTTTCATCCAAAACATAATGCCCAGGCATCTAGCTGAAGGTCACCATAGTCACCAGTCCATCATAGTGGCCAACATCTCATTGAAACTACCCAGTATACTTTGGCACTCTGACGTTACCCTCACATTGCAATCCTCCCTGTCGTGAACCTCATTTAACATCTGACTGAACATTGTCAGCAGGTGTATGTATGCCGTGCAAATACAGAAGAATGACAGAATATGACAGAAAGCATTGATTAACTGTCATATAACAGAGCTGCTGCTGTATTGGTTTGCTTGGCACAAGAATTAATTTTGGCACAGTCAGATTCTATTAAACATGCTGAGCCCTTTTTTTAACTAAAAAGTGTTTGGTAAGCACACTAATGGGCTGCAGCAACAGGCAGATCAATACACCACAGAGCTATTCAGTCAGACACATCAGAAAACACAGGATATGGCATACATTATCACTTACAACAATACAAACATGAAACCCCTTAAGATTAGCAGCACTTTCACTGTAGCACAAAGGCTCAATTTTGGCGGTAAAACCTGGCATATAGTCATCCATTTCTTATTTATCCTTTGCAGCCAGATAGGTATAAACACACTGACAAAATCTTTTACATTTATAGAGGTAATAAATGACAGTAACTGGGCCAAATACAAGTGCAAAAGCCTTTCAGGGAAAACTGGTCACTTTGCCCAATGTCTGTCTTCTCCTCTCAATACTGATAAACTCCAACCTCCACCTTGGCTGGACACATGTTCATTTAAAATGGGGACAGTGCAGCGATGACAGATACAACACCAGCAGACACCTGACCATCCTGCTGCTTCAACAGCAAGTCAGTGTAGTCAATGATGAGGCTCCCTGAGGTTGCAGGAGGATGGCAAGTGCTGCTGCATCCCGACACTGATTAATAGAGTGTAGTGCAGGGACAGAGCCTGACATGGAAGGGATGATAAGAACATTATTACCGCAGCTACTGCATCGAAGTTATTCACAAGCAATTATGCTCAGCAGCTATACACAGTTCTTGTTTCTCATTCATACATTGCTTCGCTTCCTGCATCCCAAGGGCACAAGAGAGAGCTTATTGAAAAACAATTTATGTCCATGTGATTAATGCAGAAATCTTATTTGGGCTTATGATTGATGATAATAAAGTTGCAAGCATACACAAAAGCGTGTGTCCTGTATACTTAAGCAAACCTTTAAATATGAAACAGGAATAATTATATATTTTTCACTCCATGAATGCTTTTAAATAAACAAAAGGATGGCAAAACACTCTAAGTATTTTTAATAGCAGCAGCAATAATTGGTTTCCAGAATTATTCTCAAGTAACTAACTAATATATGATTTGCCTGTTTAAGCTGCTCTGTTTAGAGGACATCTAGAGTATGTTGATTTCAAACTGCAATGACTAAACATTTCAAAAATACACAAGAAAATTATGAAGGGAAAAACATACAAAAAATAGAAAGGACACAGAGAGCACAGACATTGGCCGACCAATTGCAATTTTAATAAAAAGTGACAAATAATTTGTGTATCAGCCGTATGATTCAGATCTGCTGCAAAAATGTATGGGTTCTTCTTTAGCCCATGCTACACCCTTCCATCAAGTTTCATGAAAACCCGGGAAGTAGTTTTTCCACAATCCTGCTGGCAGACAAAAAACAAGCAAACTTGGCAGCGGTAATCAATGAGTACGGCCCTCATCTCTGCATCTCAACAACTTTTCTAATGCACTATCTAACATCCATTTGCTCCAGTGGATTTCCCATGCGTAAATGTGTAAATCTGAAGCAAGGCAGTGTTGAAAAAAGAGCATACATGTGTGAAATCATTCCCCAACTTCCTGTAATCAGTAATTTGTGTCTTACATGAGATTCATTTATCAGAATGGAGGCACACACAAATATGAACCACAAGCCTTGATTAGATTATTCCTCTGAAATGCCTATATATCACATGTCACTGGTAATTTCTCATGTAATGGTAACAAGACAGAACCAGCTTGAATTGAAGGTGGTGACTGGTCAAACAGCTCTACTGCCCATGTCATTACTCATTATTTAGTATAAACAGGGACAGGGCAGAGAGAGAGACAAAAGGAGAGTAATAGAGATTGAGGCAGATTATGTGTTGGCTTGTGGGTAACATATCACAAACTGATAGATGAGCAATGGGCATCTGTCAGTGAGTGCCTGTAGTGATTCTGTGTATAACCGAATGATTACATGGCTTTAATTTGATAGCACTCTCTATTAAGACCTGAGGAAAAGAAAAAGAGCAGGCACTTCCAGAAACAGAGCGAGTAGCTGGAGGAGTTCCATTTTAAATGTGTTCTCTGTGTCCATATAATTGAACACTTCATTATCTACTTGGCTTTCTCCCTCCTCATATGTGGCTTTGTTTGGTCATTTCTCAGTTGAGAAGGACAGAGAGAAAAACTGACCTGCCAAATCAAGCGCAGATCAATGGAACCAGACCCACTCTGAGAATTACCTACAGCAGGAAGGCGATCCATTTCAAGATATGTCTTCCCCAGAATCTCAGCTATTTTCTCAGTCCATTACAATCTCCCAGCAATTCAACAACAATCAGCACCATACGTAAGGAAAAGTGTGTGTCAGTGTGTATTCGATCAGGCCTCTGTTTTTTTCAAAAAAAAAATAATTTTCTATCCTACACTGGCCCGTCATTCAGCCTCTGTCTAAAACGAGCTGTGGATGCTCCTGACTCTTTAAAGGCCCTCCCCCTAAAAGTCAACTGTTTTCTGATTGGTCAAGAACCTGACGCCTGTTTACGAGGCTGTTGTTGACCAGGAAAAAGAAACTGTATCCAATATTGTTTCGTCCTGTGCTGAGCTGTATAGACAGAGTGAGTGTAGCAGTTGCCAGGAGGACGGGCTGCGCTGCGCTCAAATAAGCAAATATAGAAAACCAGCTCTGTATGACATCATTCTGAGCGCATTACTTGAAGCTTTGGTCACATTTAAAATGAACATCTGACATTGTAACATTATACATATGACAGAAAATATGGAATAACCCAATAGGTCATCTTTAAAAGGTGTAGTTCTTTGCAATCAACATAGTCCATAGATTGCTAACCCACAACCAGAGAATAGAGCATGTTTATCTGTTTCTTTAGTAATTTTTGGTCCCTTTTAACATTTTAATCATCTATCATGTGTTCTAACATAAACTTGAAACTTTCGGTCACTATGCAGAGAGAAACAGCATGAATGCAGATTCTTATGATGTAAAATAATGAGACAAAGATAAATCATGTCAGAACATTTTCTACCTTTAATGTGACCTATGATGTGAACAATTCAATAGAAAAACAAACTGAAATCTTCGAGGGGGGAAAATGAAAAAGAAAAACCTTACAATAACCTGGTTGCATAAGTATGCACACCCTCTTATAACTGGGGATGTGGCTGTGTTCAGAATTAACCAATCACATTCAAACTCAGGTTAACTAGAAGACATTACACACCTGTCATCATTTAAAGTAACTCTGATTGATCAGCTCAGCTGTTCTAGTAGGATTTTCCTGATATTTTCTTAGTTGCATCTCTGAGCAAAAGCCGTTGTCCACAGAGATCTTTCAAAGCATCAGAGAGATCTCATTCTTGAAAGACATAAGTCAGGAGACGGGTACAAAAGAATTTCCAAAGCATTAGATAAACCATGGAACACAGTGAAGACAGTCATCATCAAGTGGAGAAAATATGGCACAACTGTGACTTTACCAAGAACTGGACATCGCTCCAAAATTGATGAAAAGACGAAAAGAAAACTGGTCAGGGAGGCTTCCAAGAGGCCTACAGCAACATTAAAGGAACTGCAGGAATTTCTGGCAAGTACTGGCTGTGTGGTACATGTGACTATCTCCTGTATTCTTCATATGAAAGAAAAACATTCAAGCATGGCTGATGTTTGCAGAAACAAACATCAAGTCCCCCAAAAGCATGTGGGAAAATGTGTTATGGTCTGATGAAACCAAGGTAGAACTTTTTGGCCACAATTCCAAAAGGTATGTTTGGCACAAAAACAACACTGCAGATCACCCAAGGAACACCAATGAAGCATGGTGGTGGCAGCATCATGCTTTGGGGCTGTTTTTCTTCAGCTGGGACCAGGGCTTAATCAGGGTGGAGGGAATTATGAACAGTTCCAAATACCAGGAAATTTTGTCACAAAACCTTCAGGCGTCGGTTAGAAAGCTGAAGATGAAGAGGAAGTGCACCTTTCAGCATGACAATGACCCAAAGCACACATCCAAATCCACAAAAGCATGGCTTCACCAGAAGAATATTAACGTTTTGGAATGGCCCAGCCAGAGCCAAGACCTGAATCCAACTGAACATCTGTGGGGTGATCTGAAGAGGGCTGTGCACAGGCGATGTCCTCGTAATCTGACAAATTTGGAGCGCTTTTGCAAAGAAGAGTGGGCAAATACTGCCACGTCAAGATGTGCCATGCTAACAGACTCCTACCCAAAAAGACTTCAACAAAGTATTAGTCTAAAGGGTGTGCACACTTATGCAACCAGGTTATTTGAGGACTTTTATTTTTCATTTTCCGCCTCAAAGATTTCAGTTTGTTTTTCAATTGAATTGTTCACATTATAGGTCGCATTAAAGGTGGAAAAAGTTCTGACATGATTTATCTTTGTGTCATCATAAGAACCTGGCATTTTAACAGGGGAGTGTAGACTTTTTCTATCCACTGCATCTGCAAATCTCATAGTCCTCTGCTGTTTACTGGCAGTGGACCACAGACTTGAAGGTACTTACTCTGTTCCCCACCTCTTCACACTCAGATGAAACTACCTTGGTGTGAACTGGAGGACATGCTCTGATTAAGTTAAAAGGACTACATCATCTGAAAAAAGAAACAAGATACAATCCCAAATCCGGTTCTTCTTCCTGCATTAGTTCCATCTCCCTCCCTACCTGAAAGTGTCCCAAGACCCTGTTTTATAGCCAGTCATCCAATAACCTTGCCTTCGCCTGGCACCCACCCAAGACATCTACACCTATCCGCGCAGGTGTGTAGCTACATATATTGGCTACATATAATTTCCTTTTGAAAAAGAAATGCATTTGTCAGTGGAGCCATGGCATGGATCTCTCATACAAATTGCAAATGTAGTGAAGTTCACACGTGGCAAGATGTTTGTCAGGTTCAACAGTCTGTATATAAATGCAACATCCACATTTGTTTCTAAAAACATGCAAGTCCATTTATTTCTATAAAATGTATTTTAAGAAAAAGAGAAATAGTGTGTACACATCCGGTATATTATGTTGGTGGTTTTTTTTCAACCTGTGTTGACTTCTCAGAGTTTAAAAAAAAAGAAAACTAGGTCTTGTGATGCTCCAATATAAAGCAAAACTATACTTCAGTGCCTGAGGCTACACAGAAACAGATTTCCCAAACAAGTGATTTCAATGTCAAAATCTATTATTCAACAGTAGTGAAAGCAACAAAAAACCAACCAAGAATGTCCAACTTAGTGGACATGATAGAAATAAAATCATGAGAAAAGTTCCTCTGATGTCCAAGCTCAATACAGTTCATTATCCTTAAACATGGGCTCTATTTACGTTGAGCTCTCACTTATTAAGCCTTGTAATGTTCCCTTGCATAGCATAAGACGGGATAAGGGACACTGCAAAGTCTAGGTAGATGGGATAAGGGACAAATTAAAATCCGGAAAAGTTAGATTGATGGGCCAATGGACTGATCTAACCTACAGATATGTGTGCCCGTATTATTCGAGCTAACCTCAGTCTAGAGGTCACTGCCACTATTAGTAGGAAATCAATTAGGATCGCTCACAGCTCTAACAGATTGAGAATGTAGGCCAGGTGCCGTGATGTGGCGTGTATATAGGCTAATGCTGCTACATTCAGCCAACTCTGACTCTGCCTGTGAGAATGTTGTGGTGTTAATAAATGTGATGTTCACTTGTGATAGAAATTTGATTAGCTGTCCTATCAATGTCAATGGAAGCAAAGAAAAACAATTTGGAAGAAATCACCTTCGACTGTATGACAAGGATTTCATCAACACTGTCAGAATACAAGCTTTAACCTTCAGGAAGTAGATTTCATTGGGGCTTGGTGCTGCATAAACTGGGCTTGCAGTACAATTATAAAACAACCTCTAGACTACAACACATATAGTTTTAGAAAAGAATAATGGACAGAAAAAAGGATATGACAGCTCAAGGACATTTCACTTCCAGCACAGCATGCTTGGTGACATACTGTTATTTCATAGAGAGAGGATGCCAGTCTACTACTGGCCCAGGTTTCAGAGGCCTAACACCCACACCAAGCACCCTAGGGAATGACAGTATTGATGTGGCATGTCTGCCTCACTGTCATCTCCAGTGATGGCCACAGTCCTAACAGCTGACAGGCAAGCGCTTCCATGTGGGGATGAGTCATTTCAAATGTGGGGGAGATGCTGCCATTTCAGGAAGCCACTTTTGATAGCAGGCTTGTGACTGCATACAATGATTGTGATTGGTTCACTCCCAGTGATTTCCTTTCTAAAACACTGAGCTTCACTTGGATGAGCCATCAGATGAATGGGAAACATTTTATATAAACAACAACCCAAATCAAATCAAATCAAATCAATATGCCACAGCAAAAAAACTTAGTTTGACTTCTGCTGAGAAAAACCCCAAAATGCTAAATATGCTCACCAAGGCCCTTTGGTGTGATGCCACTGCTGTCTGCGGGGTTGACGGCCCAGTAGTAGTACTTTAGCGCATGCATGAGCTGAAGCACTGTGCCCACTCGACGAATTGTGTTGTAGATAGTTGCCGTGCCAATGAACTCAGCAGAGAGATATGTGTACAGAGACAGCTGTACCTGGAGTGGGAAAACACAAACACACAAAAATATATATGTTGAAATCAATCTTTTGAACCGTGTATGACATTTTACTATGGTGGATTGCACTAGCTGAGCCTAGTATCCTTGCAAGTGTTTGTTAGGGGTGGCCACTGACCCTATATTACTCAGTTTCATAATTGTCGCAGCTCCACTCTGTTCAGTGATGATTAGCATGTCCTCTGTAATTAGCAACAGACCTGACAAGAATCTTTAATCCTACTACAGCCATTCCAGCTATAAATACTGAGGGCTTTTACCTCATATGTCATAAATTATAGGATATTAACGAGCGAAATGTGAGTCATGATGAAAGGCGGCAGTATGGTTACGATGTGAGCATGATGCGATATGGTTTGAGGCTACTGGATATGTGCTGGTGGTAATGTAATTTCCACAAGAACAGAACAGAACTTATTTGTCTACTAGGGTAAAGTCATTGGGCCCATGTAATTAATGCATATTGCACGCGCCCATCATTCACACAGCTGGCTCTCCTTACCCTGTGCCGCAGATAGGGACAGAGGAAATTTGGACTTTGTGGCATGTCCTAAAGGAAGAAGCAAGCGTAGCTCTCTGTGCTGTTGAAGCTAAAAGCGTTCTAACCCACTTCATTACCTTGCTGTTTCTCTCATTTTTTTCTCCCTCTTTCTCTACGCTCTATTTTGGAGGAGTGTCGCAGGCAAGGCTCCAGACACTTTTGTATTTATTTCCTCCTTTTATTTATTCATGACTTGGCCCACCAGCAGCATTCCTAAGGCAAATGTATTTGCCACACAAACTCCGCTCCTTTGATATACCTCATCCCATTTTTTCATGGGTCATTATTTAAAGGGGGGGGGGGGGGGGCGATTTTGGAACTTTTAAAAAACATTGGTTAGGTTGAGGACAGGAAAGTGGAAACGATGAAAGTGATGTCTTATAAATGTGAGGATAAATAATATGGTGTTATGTACTCCAGTCCACTCCACGTAAGATTCCACTTTACAATGGTTTGGTCAATGCAGGTTGGACCCTAAATACAAGGGGTGAAACTACATATTCACCATAATTTTGCATTTTGCTCATTAATATCAGTTAATATCATATTTCACAACTACTTTGTTTTATTACCACCAACATAAACACTTGCTATGTGGAATCTCACCAACAGTGTGAAACATACTGCAACTTTGAAACACAGGCAGCATCTATTTTCATCTTTGCAGAAGCAATATTGACACAAAATATTACTAAAGCTTTCTGTGGTTGAAAGATATGCATCCACTTCAGCCTATTCACATTCAAAGACACCTGTCTCTTCATGGACTGAGTTACCTGCAGGATCTCACCTTAGCAGGGGTATGGATCCAGATGGCAGCATTGAACAGGATGTGGTCACACAGCTGCTTCAGCAGTGGTGCCCCATGTGTCAGACCATCCAGATACTTTGCAAAGGAGAGGAATTGCTCTAATACAGCCCTGGTGATGTGTGCACGTGATGACTGTAGGAAGAAGCACAAAGTCATGTTGAACAATCATTCTGCCAAGCCTATTCTGATCGAAGCACATATTTTTCTGCAACAAACTATGTTAACTGTCCATAACATGTCTCTTTGCAATACCCATGAGTAGAAAAAAATTGTCAAAAAGAATGGTCCACTCATGTAACTCTGACACAAAATTGGGTAATTTGGGGGGGAATGACAGGCTGAAGCATTTGCAAACTAAACACATGGTCAGAAACAAAGATATTAAATGAAGCTTATGCAGCCTAATATGACTCACCATTTAAGCAACTATTTGCGGGTTTAAAATCTTTAATTTGATACTTAAATTGGTCTTTAAGTACAAAGGTGTTTAGGTTGTTCCGCTTCACATACTGTTTAAATGTTGCTTGTATTGTAGTTAGTACATTAAAAAAAGCAATGGCTGAAATAATTGTGTTCCTTCAAAGTTAAAGTCCTTCTCCTTGAAGCATTTATGTTAATTCCTCTGTATATAGGCTCAGTTAAAGGATCACTTCGTTTTGTGTACCTATGTTCTATAGCAGCAAGTTATCCTCTTGGTATTGGTGATAAATTGATCTTCTTTGTCACGATACTGAATCTAAAAAAGTGTTTAAACTAAGTTTAAAGGCAAGTTGTAGAGGCTTGATTTGCAGAGAATTTCACTTTGACAAATCCCATTAGTGCTCCTGTCTGGCACCTGCTCGCTGCCCAGGTGGGGACTTGGTAAGGGTAGGAGAGAGGGAAATATGAAGGCACGGGGAGAAGGGAAGGTGTGGTATAAACAGATCGCTAACAGATGGTGCAATATGTGGAAGTGTGAAAGCTGGCAGCGGGAAGGAAGTAAGAAAAAAAAAAAGGTTGCTCTCAGGTGCCGACTCTGCCTGGCTGTTAGTTAACAGCAGCCGAAGCCAGCAGGCAGGCAAGTCACTGAGTGACAAAGTGGAGTCATTTCTCAGTGCTCCAAAAGAGCCAGCACTCTGGGGAGGCCAGCAAGCTGCTAGATCTGCATCACAAAATCGGTAAATAAAGATTGATGCGGAAAGAGAGAGAAACCAGGAGGGGAAAGGGGAAGGGAAGCAGTCTTGTGGTGTTCTTCCTCTAGCTCTGTTTAGTTCAAAGACACATTCAGGGCTCTTCTACAGGCAATGGAAGATCAGACTGTGGACAGGCATAAGAGAGTGAAACAAAATTCAATGCACCTTGATAGTGAAACTTGGAACATATGTCAGTTGGACATATTCATTTTTCAAATCGGTGTTCAAAGTGAGAAAATAACTTTTGCTGTGATAGTCCGCCTGTTTCCAGATTTATATATAGTGGTATACCTTGTAAACAACACAGTACACTGTAAGACATTTCACACATTAGTTTTAACATGGAAAAGAACCTGCTGCCTTGAAAATATAAGTTAACTCAACTTGTCTCAATGTTGCATTTTTATTTGATTAAACTTTTTAAAATGTATACTTTGAGTTAAAACAAATAATTATTTTGCTTTATCAATACAGGAACAACTTCCTTTAACTAGTCTAACTGTCACAATTCTGTCCTGAGTGCTGGTTTGATTCTGAGGGTTTGGTTTTGTATTTGCATGTTTGTCCTGTCTGCTGTTCCATTTAGTTCTGAGTTTATTCATCTATCAGTTGGGTATCTGTTATTTAGTCTGTGTTTTGGTTCCATGTCTTAGTTCCCAGTCCAGAGTTAATTTATTAGTATTTACTCCTGGTCCGTGTACTTCAGTGATCTGTTCACTATCTGTCTTAGAGTTGTTGAGTTTTGGGTTTGGTTCTATCTTTTGTCCTTTGTCCAGTATCTGTTACATAGTCTGTTGTGTTTTGGTATTTCCCTTATTTGCTGTTTTGTTCCATGTTTATTGTTGTCTTGTTCCCAATCGGTGCCATCTCTGTTCCTTACTGTTAGTCAGTTGTCATGTTTCCTGTTTTGAGGTTCGGTTCCTGATCTTGTGTTTTCTGTTAGCCCTGCATCTTAGCTCCTAGTTCTGTGTCTCAGTTCATGTCTTAGTGTTTACTTTTGGTCAGTGTACCTCTTTGTAATGTTGCCCTTGTCTGCTCTGTGTTCTCTTTAATCCCAGCTTCAGTCTGTTTTCATTGTTTGGTTGTAGTTCTTTGGTTATCTGTCTGTGTGCATTTATTTATATTCCTCTGATCTGCAACTTGTGTTCTGACTGTTCCTCCAGTATCCCTCTGCCTGGCTGTCTCTCTGTTTTCCCCTGCTCTCTCCCTGCCTGCCTGTGTCTCGTTAGTCTCATTTCTGTCACCTGTGTTGCTCCCGCCCTACTCGTTAGTCCCTGGTGTATATGTTTGGTATTTCTTTTCAGTCCTCGTCTGGTCATTGTCGCGTGTAGCTTGTAATGCTCTGTCCTGTGATGTTCTCTGTCTGGCTGTTTCTTCCCCACCAGTTCTTGGTTTCCAGTTTGATTATTTGTTCATTGGGATTGTTTATTTTACTTTGAATACCCTGGACTCAGCCACTCTGTAAGTGTGCTCGCCTTTTGTTTAATTAAACCCTTGAACTGAACCTGTCAGCCTTGTGTCCTGCATTTGGGTCCTCCATCCTGCTTCACCACCACTTCTGACACTAACTGACATACATTTCTGCATCATTGTAGCGCACGGTTTCACGCTCAAGTTAAAACAAATTAATTACATTTATACTACTTTCCATTTCAAGTTAAGAGGATTTAAATTCCAAAATTTGTTACAATTTACATGAATAAGGCTGTTGTCAGGTACCCCTTCCAATGGTGGCATCAGTCCTTTTGTTGTTTACCACAAAAGCGTCTATATTTTGGTTAGAATTTGAATATATGACTTATCTGCAATATATAGTTAGTACATGAGTGAGTACACAACTATTTGTATCTGTTCAATAAATTTCATTTTCTGTATCCTACTCAAAACAGGCAGGACTAACCAGAGGTTAGTTATTGGATATATATTTTCATATTATGAAATTGGTATGGGTTGATCAGAAGTTGCTATATTTATAAGAAAACTACAGCCTCAGAACTGAGCTTCAGATCAATGTTTTGGATTACAATAATAAGAGAAAGGTTTAAAAAGGTTTATAGAAAACAGACATTTTACTCTGACATTCATACTCATAAAAAGTTTATCTGCACCGGATGCTCATTTCAACCGAGTACTTACTCAATCCTAATAATTAATTGATTATGTCCATGTTTTAACTTTGCCACCATGGTTTAAAGACAGTTTCTCTCAAACTCAAAAGACGCAGCAACTAGGCTATTTTTTTTTCTCTTGCTCCCATCTCTGCACACCTGCTGTTTTTACAAGTCCACATACATATCTGATAAAAGTCTCAAATTGTCAACACAATGAATTAAAGCAAGTTTCACTTTCAAAAACTCATAAATTTGAGTTCAAAATCCAAACCTTGTTTGAGTTAATAAAGAAGAAGTGGACATAACTAAATGAGGATGTGATTATTTCTAGTGTACATGTATGGCTGAGGATAAATATGGAAACATAAAAATGGTAATTTTCTGAAAAGTGATGTGTCACTGGGGTTAGGGCACAATTGCAATATGTCATGGAGGCTCTCCCATACCTTCTCAAGTAGGTATCCAATCACCAGAAAGCCCTTTCCACCCAGCATCTGCTCCTGCATGGCCACAGAGCTCTTGAGCAGCTCAACCAGAAAGGCCAGGAGAGTGGCACTGCAAAACAGAGACATAACTTCACACACAGGGATAAAATATTCTATTATTATTCTAAAAATCGCCTGTTGAGTGTATCTATTCTCACACTCAACAGGTGATGAAGGTGTCAATTTATAAACTACAGTGCGATGAAGAGATAGTCTGGCAGAGGGACAAAAACAAGGTAATTTTCAGGGGATGTCAGCTGGGAATTCTAGCTCACTATTTCCACCCTCTTCAACTCAGAATAAAGGGTTGGCTTCTTGGGCTTTCTCTTTCCACAGAGTGTCTGGGGCACGAGTTGTAACAGGGTGTGTATGTATGTGAGGTGGGGGGAGGGGTTTCAAGGGGGCAAGACAGTGCACTGAAGATGTTTTTTTCTTTTCAGTTGAAGCCCTTGGCTTAGTGACAGTGGTGCTCAGTGACACTTCATAATCGGCTTTCCCTTACATCCTCTAGTGGCTTCCACTCTAGCACAATAATCACAAAAACACAATCACTCCTCTGCAGGCGTTCCCATAGATACTGCACATTCACTACATGCATACCAACTCATAGATTCAAAGGTAAACTTGACTCTGCACTGTGTCTGTTTGTCTACTTTGTCATTTCTCACTATTGTTCCAACTTAACTGGGTCAGGGGGAACCCTTACAGAACTGGGTGACAGTCAACTCAGTGTGCTCGTGGTTTAGCCTCTGATCCCTACTGCAAGCACAGCTTCCTCTCAATTTGGCAAAATAGTAGTGTTATGTCACTGCTTATTGAAATTCATGGTGGCGCAGAGTAAAATGAGTTCTCGTTTATTAAAGGAATGCTTTTAAATCACTATTTGAGGGTTAAGAACAGCTACAGCAAATCCACAGGCATTATAGAGTTCATTGTTGTAGAATCTTTGAACTCTTCATGTCAGGAGACTTTAGAAGGACTCAATATAACAGCCAAAGCCCAGACAAAGCAAGTGTTAGGGAGAGTGACACACTGTGAGGGAAAGGCCCTCGACATGCAAGTGAGAGAGAAAGAGGGGCAGAAAGCAAAGATGAGAGGAAACTACAGAGGCAGAGAACCCTGAGTATGAGAGATTTGTGCTGCTGTGTGGCCACTCCTGAGTCTATCTAGTTGTACTGCTGATTTTGAACTATATCAGGATTAGAGCAGAGCTCAGACTCCATCCAGAGCACTGTGGGGTAGCTTTTGGACTGACCAACCCAGGGTGACGAGGATGAGAGGAGTCTAAGTAACAATGAAAACTGGACTACAGCGTGACCAACTATGGTATTACAAGCAGGCAGTGGTTTATTGAAGCTATATTGGTATCGATATACATGTTGACCAAATTACACAAGAAAAAATACACTAAAGCAGAAAAAAAGTACTAGATGTAATACAAAAACACTCACATCACCATGTTATTTGTCCAACAGACACCTACTCTAATTCTGGATGTTGATCACCAGGATGTCATGTTCATTCCTATTAGTATTTTGTAACCTGTTTAACAAAGCTTCTGTTGTGAGAGAGAGCCATATTTTTGATGAGATTTAGTGCCTGTAACCACACCACAACCATACCATTCTGATAATAATTAACAAGTCTACATCATCCCAATTAGGGAAAATTAGATGCTTCTCTGTTGCACCTCCACCTTCATTTAGGCTGATAATGCAGAAACAAATATATTTATACAAAAATCCACACTTTTGTAACTTTAAATAGTCATTAATACTAATTAAACCTTTTTATCTCCTTCAGTTGCAAACACAGCCTCATAGACAAGTCTAAAACGGTATAGATTGGGGACAAAAAAGTAATCAAATCCACAATAACTCTGAGCTTTTTTCACACACAATTTCATGTGTATAATTTCTAAGGCATCAACTCAGATTTCTAAAAAGAGAAATTCTCTTGTATAGTAACAAAATTTCTATTTCTTACCATACAGTGGCTTCCACCTGGCTGTCATTAAGCTGATAGTAGTCCAGCTGAGCGAAGAGCGGGAAGAGCACCTGTATCCCACCAATGGAGTGGATGGCACTGTGGATGGAGTGAGTCACTGTGGCTTTTACATCCTGTGAGGATAATATAAAACCAATAAAACACACATTTGTAATGAGTGCAACAGAAATTAGTAAATCAATATCTGGCATAGTTGGAGTAAAACAACAGACCTGTAGCATAAGGGCGTGTGGTGAGTGCACAAAGATGGAGGCATTTTCTTTCGGTGAGGACTCCAGGCAAAGCTGGGCATCAGTGGCCTTGGCGTTATAGGTAAATGCGATGGAGCTGGCCAACTTGCTGTCATACAACACCTGCTTGTGATGCTCTGCTAAGTGGATATCGCTCTCTGACTTGAACTTAAATGTGCTCTGGAAAAAAAAGATATAGATGCCGGAGAATAAGGGAAAGATGGAGAGAGTGAGAGTCATATATTGAGTAGCTCCTTCCCTAGTGCACATCAATGTCTATCAAGTGCAATGTTTTAATTATAACTTAATAAGATGTCAAAAATGAAAAATGACAAGAGGCTTTTTGTATTAGCAACCACACATTACTGTAGATTTCTTCAACAGTACATAAACATTTTGAAAATGCTTTTTTTTTCCTATTGAATTAAGCTATCCTTTTCATCTCTATCGTTCTGTACCACTGCAATTAACAACACAACACAACCGTATATTTGCTTTTTAGTGGTGCAAACTGTTCTTTGCACAATTGACAACAGAGCACAGCTTTCGTCAGTGCAAGTGGTGAAATGAAACTGCAGTTTGTGTTACACTGCAGTTTGTGCTACACTGCAGTTTGTGTTACACTGCAGTGTAACACTGTTTGTGTTACACTGCACTGTTACACTGAAAAGCTACATTAAAAAGTGCAAGAATTTAGACATAATGTAATAAAAATAGCTTTTTATTTTGTAATGCAAACATATTTGATTTTTGTGTCTCTTAGATATACAGTAACATCATGCCTTCACATTTTATCTGTGTGGGAGTATTCTTTGATGACAATCTTAAAGTTCCATTGCAGAGTACAATGATTAGGATCAGCGTTCCTGTGATACTGCAGATGATTTGTTTACCTGCATTAATTTAACCCAGCCATTTACTCTGCCCTGTTCTAGAGCAATCTCAAGCCAAGCAGTCTTAGCTGAATTGGAAAAAGGCTACAAAGAGAGTATGCCATGATTGCAGTCTTTTAATAAGTTTTAACATTAACATATTTACCAATGCATAGGTTTCTTTACAGAAAAATAGGAGCGAATACAAGAGGAGTTCATCCAGTATGGCTGAAAACACCTTCAAATTAAAGCCGTCAGTCTACAAGTTAGCCTTGTATACTTTGTCACTTCACATCCCAAGTAATTACACTAAGCATTTATTTATTGAATTATAGTCCTCTTATAACAGAGGGAGAAAAATTAGAACTAAATTACACACAGCTGAGATACATCTATAAACTCTATAGAAAGTCGTATATACTCAGCAAAAAAAACATCCTCTCACTTACAACTGCTTTTATTTTCAGCAAATTTAACATGTTAATATTTGCATGAACATAAAAAGATTCAACAACTAAGACATAAACTGAATAAAGTTTCACAGAGATGTGACTAAAATAAATAGAAAAATGTGTCCCTGAACAAAGGAGGGTCAAAATCAAAAGTAACAATCAGTAGCATATCTGGTGTGGCCCTGTCGTTCTATGCAGGTGTGTTCACATGTGGTCTGGATGATCAGCTGTCCTTCCTGTCTCCCTGTCTAAGGTGTCTCACAGTGCAGACATTGCAATGTATTGCCCTGGCAACATGTGCAGTCCTCATGCCTCCTTGCAGCAAGCCTAAGGCACATTCACACAGATGAGCAGGCATCTTTCTTTTGGTCTTTTTCAGAGTCAGTAGAAAGGTCACTTTAGTGTTCTAAGTTTTCATGACTGTGACCTTAATAATAGCAATAATAATAACAATAACAATAATAATAATAATAATACTAATAATAATAATAATAATAATAATAATAATAATAATAATAGGTGAAATGTTCAACTCGCCTGTGACATTTTGTGTTTTCAAGGTTTAAAGATCAAGCTGCACAAACACTTTTAAGCAGAGAAAAATAAGAAGAAAGTGTCACGGGATCCAAATAAAATAAAATAGACTCACTATGATCTAAACAACCCCATTGTGAGCAAGTCTGACTCAGTCACCTGGGGATTTGAACCCTGGAACTTCAGATCTCCAAAGTAGGTGACTTACTGACTGAGCTACTGGTGAAAGACTGTTCCCACACACCTTCTCACAAGTTGAGGTAGTGACTTCACATGTGCCAGATCCGGATATTTTTGTCAGAGAAAAAAAAAATCACACTTCATTCTGCTGGTTTTAAGTGTGTTGTCAATTACTTTGGTGGCATTTGATCCAAAACTGAGCAAGAAAGAAAATGTTGTGCATACTGTACAAGTCAAGGCAAGATACTGAAGATCATTGCAGTTGCTGTTTGACTGATCTAAAAATCCTTTGTAATACTTGATATTGGCCATCTAGAGAATGTCTGTGTTGATTTTGGTAGCATTTGAAGAAAGACTTGTTGAGATATAAATGTTAATTAAATTAGCATATTCTGAAATATATATGGAGAATATATGTATATATATATACACACATACATACACATATATATATATATATATATATACATATATACACATATATATACATATAAATATATATATACATACATATACATATACATATATACATATACATACATATATATTCATATATATATATATTAGAGAGAGAGAGAGAGTGTGTGTGTGTGACTGGCTTCTGAATTGACCATAGATTGCAGTGAGACGCTGAAAAAAATTCTGCTCTCTAGGACGTACAGGTGATTTTCAGACTCGTCAAGTTTAATGACAATAGCTTACGTCAATTTTGATTTACGGGCATTTATATAAAATTGTACGTAAAGACACAAATTTAAAACTTATGTAAAAAAAACAGATTCATGTATCAAAATTAGATAAATTTGATCTGCAGTTTTTGCTGCCCAAATACTTTTAGTGAAGAAAGAAAGAAAGAAAGAAAGAAAGAAAGAAAGAAAGAAAGAAAGAAAGAAAGAAAGAAAGAAAGAAAGAAAGAAAGAAAGAAAAGAAGAAGACAAAGACTCCAGCAGCTTCGCTGCTTGGATTCCTAATAAGACAATGCTACAGGAAGACAGGAAGGACAGCTGATTGTCCACACAGTGGCAGAGCACATGTGACCACACCTGCAGAGGACCACAGGGCCACACCAGGCTACTGATTGTTTTGATTTTGAACCCTCCTTTGTTCAGGGACACATTTTTCTATTTATCTTATTCAGATTTCTGTGATAAGTTGTTCAATTTATGTCTTAGATGTTAATTATTAACACATGTTAAGTTTGCTGACAATAACAGCAGTTATAAGTGAGAGGACTTTTTTTTGCTGAGTATATATGCTATAATTCTCATGAATACTGAACAAATTGCACTGATGACATAATGATTCCTGTGGTGTATTACCTCTTTATAAGAATCAAGGCTGTGTCTAATATGTTTTTAATGTTTCATTATTCCTTAAGACATATGAAGACATTTGATGGCTGTGCAAAAAGAAGCAGTCAGTGTCTCACTCACACATTCATTATGGCTAGCAAAAGAAATAGCTGATCGATAACAAACTAGTCTTAATTTACTCAATCAATACACTGTTGACAGATGAGCTGAATTAATCTGTCGAAGTGTGCATGGAATACACTTAAGAAGGAAATCAAGTCATTTAATCAGGAGGGTTGAATTATTAATGAATGAGAGACATGTTTATCCTTCCCTCTCTGACTCATGAACCTCAAGCGGATGGTGATAAGATAAAGAGAGACAGAAAGTTGAAGTTCCAGTGAGGAAACAACCATCTGCTCCTAGAGGGACTGTAGATAAATACAGTATGTTATGCAATGCAAGTAAACAGGGTCCATGCACCTGCCTAAAAGGCATCTAAATCTGGGCTGCTTGTTTCAGTAAGGTAGTAAATGGATAAAAAGGTGAGCCGACTCCGATTGTCAATTGTACGACTGTGCATTCAATTCTGAGAGCTGAATGTTAAGTAGGTGGCAACATTTAGAGTAAACATACAACATATTTTATTTGTTGTGTAAACCTGCTACAAATATTGTACAACACTACATTTGAACTGGCTTATATTACAAAAGTTTTTTGATCCTAGAACTTTATCCTCTGGGTTTAGATTTTACTTTGGGTGAGTTAATCCTGTTTCCAAGTAATACTGGTAAATATCCATACATTTGCTGGTGCTGTATCTGTAGCCTGGCAGCATTATTCTAGCAGAAGTTTTACAGGGAAGTTTTAGAAACAGAGAGGGTTGAGCCACATTTAACTCCTTCCAGTCAGATGATAAAAAAGGCATAAGAGGGATTCTGTTCATCTGCTATGATCAAGTCCACAGAGCAGCCAGCATGCATCTCATCATGTAGTCTCAAACATCCTTCAAAAGTTCCTACTCATGGAACCCAAGTGAGAAGAAATAACAAGCTCCACTGCCCTGTACTTTAGTATCAGCCCTGCCGCAGTGTGACAATAATGATCTCATGGGTTATGGCTACAGTAACAAACCCTGTAGCATAACAGCATCACTCCACAGGCCAGTCTTCCCTGACAAGGGAGAACCGGGACTGTGAGGCTCTTCAGTCTCTTCTACAGCAGTCTGTGGTGCATACTGCAGAGCACTGTTGGCACAAATTCAACTAGCTAATCTGCCTCATGTAGAACACATATGGTAGAGATGATAGAGGGTAAAGACAGAAATAACTCTGAGTGCATCGTTTGAAAAGACATAAAGTCATGGCTTAATTGTTTTGACTAGTCAACTCAGTGACTAATACTTTGTGTTCAGTGAAGCTGTCACTGTATATTGCTGTGACGGATGTTACTTAATGACTCCAGGCCAGGCTATTTCCCACAGCTTGAAAGAGATATGTAGTTATCCAGAATACCCGCAGTAACAGGGCTTTTTAAAACTTTTCTGTTGTGTTTACTAGTATCAGTAGGGAACTATATTCTCATTACAGCGATACATGTCACACAGTTGTGAGGCAATTCCCTTGTATGAACCATTCAGTGCACACTTTCCTAGACTTTCACCAAAGCTTATGAACCCTGCTAAAACAGCATTGATGAATGACAGTCTGATATGACAGTCAGCTTCTGTCGGCCTCAGTGTCTGTAGACCCAACACTGGCCCTTGATATTATCTCCGAATGGCTGGGAATGTTTCAAGTCAGTCATAGAAATAGCAATATACAGTGAAAGATGTTTGGTACTTTAAATTAAATAACCAGAAGTCCATCTCAGTTCCGAGTGCAATTTCACATACAGCAATATGAAAAGAGCCCAGGGAACAGATTGTACTAATAGGTCTGTCAGATTTACAGTCATAAATCATGACATGCAGTAGAAATTGTAACCCTAGGCAGCAATAATCTCTGCATTTCAACTACCCACAGAAGTTACAGTAACATTCAATACACTGTGTGAGCAAGGGAAAGCATGTCAAACATCAAACATGGATGAGAGAACCATGGTTAAAAAAATAAATCATACATCAGATCTGATGTTTTTTCTCTAGCTGTGGAGCTGAGCTGAGTTACAACCAATGTAATGAAAGTCCAACGTATATACTGTATCAGACGTATGCTGTGATCTGCTGCACTCAACAGACAACCAACAGGTCTCTCATCACCTGGACAGTACTCCCATTACATCAACCAATTAATGGGCCTGACAACTCACTGACCTTCCTCCTCAACTCACCTGGCTGGCTCTGTCATAGTGACCATTACCAACATCGTTCACAGCTTCATCAATTGCAGGTAACTGTCTCCCTGGGATATGCTCGTCATTATTTTGAGAAATCTGGAGGATGGCTCTGCTGTGTATTACCTCTCTAATAGAAGGTTTAGAACAACAATTAAGGAGGTAAACGGCAAGTCACCAGCCATTAGTGAAGAGACCCAAAGATGAGTTCTCTTGGGAATCTCCAGGCATTCATAGACCTGATTGAAATCACAAATATCCATCTCACAAACTTCAACAGAGTAAGCCAAAGACTGCTATACCTTCCTGTCATAAAAAGGTAAAATTTTGTCATTGAAGCAGCTAGAAAGTAAACACAGATGAACAGAGATATTGTAAATTGTCTGAGACACATCCTGTGTTCAAAGCTGATTTGGCAGTGCGTGTCATTCCTCCATTTGTGACAGAGTGCAGGGCTTTAAACTGTGAAGAAACAGCAGCACTTTGTGAGCATCAGGAGAAAAAGTGAGACCGTGAGAGGGAGAGAGAGCAGTCTCTGAATTTTAGAAGAAACTGAGAGCATACTCATGATGAGATCAGTGGAATATTTAGGGATATAGAGAAAATAAAAAATAAATAAAATCCCATTTTAAACAGAAAAATGTGCAAAACCAAATATTTGGTCACCATATGATTAACATTCACAGCTGAGTCCCCTTCTGAGTAGGTCAGCATATTTCTATATTCACAATCTTTTGGTCTTTGTTAAGAAGCTACACCTGCTGCAGCTGATATAAGTCGGCTGAGGACTCTATCCCATCAGAGTGCCTGCTGCTTCCCTCGGTGTATTGTGCCTTTATTTCCAAGAGGTAGGTAATTTATGCAGCCGTTTATCTGGGAGGAAAAGCATCTCCCAGGACGGAGACCCATGGCAAAGAGGGCACCACTTGGCATTGATTTCACAGATTGATAGGTGATGCAGGCTGCTTACATGTAATATAATTTAGTCACACTGAAGTACATACCTTATAGCCTGGTCCTAGCTGATGAATTGCAAATATCTGCGCAGGATTGAGGGCTTCACTGAACACGTAGACGGCTCCTAGCTGCCCGCAGAATACTCTGTTTGCATCTGCTGTCTCAGAGGACCCGAGGAAGCACTTATCATAACTCTGCAAGAGGGACACAGAAATAAAAGGCAACATCATTTTATACATATACATGTGTCTCAGTGTCTACCTTGACAATTCCCCAATGGAAAGAGCAAAACAATGGCCCTGATTTACAAAGATTGGAAACTTCAATGTAACCTCTGGGATAGAGAGAATTTGTGCTGTGATTGCATTTAAAATAAAACTGAAGGATAACTTATAACAGCAGCTAATTAAATAACTGAAGAAACAGTCAGTAGATCTATATGTGTGGTAGTTGGGGGGGCATCAGATTTCTTAAAGGGGTGGTATTATGCTTTTTGGCTTTTTCCCTCTGCTTTATTGAGTTGTATATCTTTTTTGTGCATGTGCATGTAAAAGGTTTGCATAGTGAAAAAGCCCAAAGTGCAGTCCAAAGGGAGTTCCCATCTCCCACCATTTATAGCAATACAATAGGTTTAAAATCAATTTGTTTACTAGAGCACAACATTGTTTACAAAAGTTGAAAGTTCTTCATAGATCTAGCCTCCTCATTTTGCTCTCAAAGTGCATGCCTGAGGTCCACCAACCATAGTCTCACAAAATCCTGTGGGAAACCTTGTCTCCCCAAATGTCAATCGACCAATGACCCATGAATCAGTGTTTGTCTGCTCTCCCTAGCCCGTTTCAAAGCCACTTCTCTCGATCAGTTTTATCTGCCTGACTTTATTAAGACTGTTGAACAAATTAGTGTGCCACTTCTGGCCCAGAAATGTCTTTTAGGCTTAAAGGTGTATGCTTTTTGGCTTTTCCCTCTCCTTTATTCAGTTATATATCTTTTTTGTGCATGTAACAAGTTTGCATAGTCAAAAAGCCCAAAGTCCAGCCCAACGGGAGTTCCCATCTCCCACAGAAAGCTGTGCTCAGATCTGCATGAAAACAGCTCGTTTTTAGTCCAACCCTTCACTTCCTCGACTTGTGACGTCACAATGCAAACGCGTCATAAAGCTGGGGTCAGGTACGCCCTCAAGCCAAGCTAGTCTGAGAGGAGGCCATTTGGCTCAACTCACCTTTGTTTGGGTTTCCACTGTACAAAAGTTGTACCTGTACCTGCTTCCAGGTACTTTTTTCATATCACCTCACCTCCTTTGTGGTTCCAAGCAAGCTGAGGGATACTAAAATGTAGTGAAAACAGGACTGCTGATTGGTCAGAGAGAATATTCACTATTCACTGCATCATCATTGCGTGCACCAGACAGAGGCCAGCAACAGAAAGTTAATTTCATCACTAAATCCACTTCTGAGAAGTTTTGAGGTGAGAAATCAGCTATGTAGATTTCGAATATTGACAGTTTTATGAGAAGTGATGGAGGAACAAAAATGTGAGTTTTATTTTTTATTTTATTTTAGGAGTTTAGGAGCTAGTGTCGGCGGGGGATGCCTGCGCCAAACCGCGGGAGGAGCGTGTGAGGCCGGCCAGCCGCCCGCTCACAGAGCCCTCTGCTCCCGTCGTGTCACACAGACCGCTGCAGCAACAATGGCAGAGGAAAACACAGCTGGAAGGTTTTCATACCACTTATGGCCCCGTGTCCACCAAAGCGTTTTTTTCTGACGCCAGCGTCTTTTTTCAATACATTCCAATGGGAACGCCGCGTATTTCCGAGCTGCTAAAAACGCCAGGAGCGTGACGAGGCGCTGAGCGTCTTTTTCGCGCCGGGCGCCGAGCGTTTTCCGGTCGCCGAGAGTTGAAAAATTTTCAACATTGGGGAAAACGCTGCGCTCGTCAATGTCACTTTTTACTCAGCCGTCCAATCACGGTGCAGGAGGGGCGGGACAAACACACCGCACCGCACCGAGTTCATCCGATCTTGACCGAGATCGTGTGCCTACTCGCCGAGGTGTTTCCTCGCCCACAAAATCTCATGAACACACGTATGGACAGTCTTCTTAGCAGCTTGGAAATACGCGGCACTCCCATTGGAATGAATTGAAAAAAGACGCTGGCGTCAGAAAAAAACACTTTGGTGGATACGGGGGCTGTGGACTGGTCATAACTTGCACCGGCTAGGTTACGGTCTCAGCTTTGATTTGGGTCACACTACCTTGTTTCTTACGACCCGCCCTTCTCTGCTTCTGATTCGCTAGTAGTCCTTACCTAGGAACTGCGCATGTGCAACTCCCAACAAAGATATGGTACAAGTAAGATGCATCACTCTGTAGCTCAAAAACGGAGCGTACAACAGTCATGCTGAAAAGAGGAGCTGCAGCAATGTGCAGTATGAGAAAAATATGGTGTATCTAAATCTGTTCTGGTACAACCCCTAATTAAGATTTTGAACCTGAAAGTGAGCATAATACCACCCCTTTAATAGAGAATTTGAATCTTGATCCAGCTGGTCTTAATTTAACCCTTTTAAAAAGCCTATCCAATCTGAATTATGTGTGATAGGATACAGTTTATCAGAATTGTCTATTGAATAATTAAGCAAATACAGATTAACACTACAATGTTTCTGAACAAGAGACACCTTAAACGCATAACTATGCTCACTGAGCTTGGGAAAATAAGGACAGCAATACTCTATTAATTAAATGTACTGTATAGCTACTGTACAAGTGTGTAGGCTAAGGACACAGAATGCTACGATAAAAAAACATCCAAAATGGGAACATTTAAGTTTTAAATAACACCTTCAATAGTAACCAGAAACCAGAAACCTGCCGCATGTAGTCACACTTTGTCAGCTTACAATATTTTCTCCATGGAATATGAGAACACAGCAGTGGTTGTTGTTTAACCCCAATCCAGGAAAAGGTGATAAACTGCAAGGGTGTAGAATATTGTCTTATTTGATGTTTGACTGATGATTGTATGATGTATGATTTCTAGTGTCTTTGTAATGTTGCCATCACTGGAGGAAAAAAAACCCTCATCAAAATAATGCTACCTTATAGTATTTACTTTCTTTTCAGGTGAAGATTCTTCCACAAAAACTATCCATCATAAATTAAGGCAGCTTTGGTTAATGTGGTGGAATATTTCATGAACCGCACTTATATCTCAGCCTGTCATTTGTGCAATCTTCCTTTGAATACACAACTAAATCACACCTTTGGAAATGTGTCTCATCTGTGCAAGTGCAAATTGCTTTTTAAATCTGTCCCTAAGAGACGTGCAACTACAGGTTTCATTTTGGCTTAGAGTCATTCAAACATGCAAATATCATGCTGTTACACCATCACTCACATTGTGGTAATAAACTTTAAACAAGAATGCTTCAGTCTGATTATATTTACAATATCTGTACACATATATACAGTAGCTACTGAGATTTTTCACTCTATACATAAATCTCTTCTCCCGGTGTTTGATATTCCATCTTCCACTCTCTACTGCAGCACAGCTTTGTGACAAATGGATATTCAAATTAAGACTGAAATACCAGTCGTATTTCTGAGAGAAATCCATGTTGATATGGTAAAACTCATTTTGTTCAATGAGCACTATTGAAGACGTATGTGATTTCCTCTCACAATTTCCAGCCATGCGAAAGATATGTGGCAGCCTAAGTCAGCCCGGCGCCAATAAAGATCAAAAACTGTGGGGAAAAAGTAAGGTGGAGTAAAAAGAAGAGAGCTTACATCATTTGTGTTGACGTGCCATGCCATGTCTCCATAAGAAACAAGCTGTCCGCTAACGTAGCATCTGATTTCACTGTTCCTCCAGCGGCTGTAGATGTGAACTATACTGATCATGTACCACTGAAGGAGAGAAGACAGTCAGATTGAAAAATATTAATACGTGAACTACACAACAGGTGAATTATTAAGTGGGTCATCTTTCTTTTACAAGAACGTCTTTACACATAACTTAATTAGACTACACTTCTTAAACAACATCTCCAACATTTCCAGTCAGCTATCCAATTTGTTTCTTTTAAAGCTGTGATTAGTATGAATCTCAAAGTTACTAGAAAGCCAAAGCGATGAGATTCACTACCTAATGTTCTGAAATCTGCAGTGGAACATTGTGAATAATAGATCAGAGAAAAGGCTAAGAGGAGGCAAGGCAACTCATTGTTCACTCTGCACAAAGCCGCATCAGACACTGGCTGTAATTATCCAAGGATGAAACACGAACTACAGCTAGTCTAGTCAAGTCAAGTCAAGTCTAGAGCTGGAGAAGTGACTTTAAAAGATGTCACGTCAAGACACCACAAAATAGTTCAAAATAGTTCTTGGGCATCAAAAGCCAACATTATGTTTTCATAAACATAAAACAGTTCATGAAAGGCCGAGCCAAAGGTTTCTCAGCATTTTGCAACTTTTATTTCATTGAAGTATTTAGATTTTTTGCAGCTAATTTCTAATAAATGCAATATAATTAATGCTTACATGCTAACTGTGTTGAAACATGAAACAAATGTAACATTATATAAGGGCAACACAGTAGGCAATAAGCTGTCCATCTCTTATGTGGCTGTCTCCCCACTGTTTATCAGTTTGACCCATGAAGGGCACTGTGAGCAGTCTAATGGAATTACAGCCATCTACACACAAAAGGTAAGGACACTTAAAAGAGGATTCATGGCTGAGGGGAAGAGTGCAAGCTGCCCGCAGATAATTTAGAACGGCACTTATCTGCAGATGTCTGAACCCAAAATCAATTAAAAACTTAATTCAACATGTGAGCTTCTACAAAACAAAACATGCACTGTGGCAGTAGGAATGGGATGAATGGTTGTTCCCAGGTGTTATGTGAAGGCTCTAATTGTTTGACACATGCTTTGAGACAGATTTCCTGTTCTGCAGGGAGAGCAACACTACACTGACATTCCACAGTAAATTAAGTTTCATTTTCTCATCTACATTTATATCCAATTACAACTGTAACACTCCCCTGGGGATCTTCAGAAAACGTTTCACGTCTGTGACATACAACTTTGCAATGCCAATAAAAGAACAGATGTTTGGGTGAGGAGTCAAGGGTAAGTGTAGCCCAAACTGAGTGTTTTAAAAGAGCATTTCATTTCATTTGTTAGGATCCCCGTTAGCTGTAGCTGAAGCCAAATAGCTATTCTTCCTGGGGTCCACACTATACGCAACACTCTATACATCACAGTAGACAATCACAGAAGATCACACACATCACCACAAAGACAATAACAACAACACAATAGCACAATAAAACACTCCACAGAACCCAGCTCTTATCAGTAAAAATCACAAAAAAACAATTATAAGGAAACAAAAATAAGAAAATCTATCATCTAGATAGTACATTGCGCTGTTTAAAATCTAGATGCTAGGCAGAGCGTTCCATACAACCATGGCTCTATACATTTCATTGTTCTTGCAACAGCAGTGGCACTTATGTTTGTTTCAATTGAAATCTAATGCTTCTCCTCTCAACTCAGGCCACAATTACGTGCAATTCTGGTAATCGGTGGTTGAGGTAATGTAATCTATGTTCAGATGTGGCTAACTTAATAAATTAGATTATATTAAAAAATATGTAGGTCTAAAAAGCATAATCATATGTTGTACAATAGCTGAAACTCATGATTGAAAGCCAAAGCTTACCTTCCTGGGCTGAAAATCATATTTCACACAATGCTGGAAACCTTTTCCTTTAGACTTAAGTGATGTCACGATCAAGCAGTTACCAACAAAATGTGCAGAGTATCCAATGCCCTTGCTGGTACGAAAGCTGTAAAGAAAAAAATGTATAGTATATATCATGAGCTGCAAATTTCACAAGGTTTACAGCACCTGAATGAATAAAAATCATTAAAAATGAATATATATATATATATATATATATATATATATATATATATATATATATATATATATATATAACTGAGGTGGAGGGTTTTCTGACTGCCAAGATATGCAGTCTGCATTTTTTTGACTTTAAGTATTTATTAAAGCAGTAACTGACAAGTACTTCTTAAAATTTTATGAGACTTATGGTATTACGCTTAACCAGTGATTCAGTGCTTCAGTGATGCTCCAAGGGTCTAATCCCTTCAATCTGATTTTCTTGACTCCACAAATAAAACATATACCATATAATGTCAGCATTTAGGCAAAATCACCTGTATACAATATGACCAAACCCTGTACAGCCATCACCCATTGCACACACAAACAACTTTGCGATACCACACAAGTTCTCTATTCTTTTCCCGCTTGGACTGAACATCTTTTTCACTGCTGACATGTACTGACTGCACTCTGTAGTAATCTACCATCTTCAAAGCCCCACACCACCACCACCCACTGGGATCATCTAAAACAAACAGACCTCTTTGTCAAAGCAGATAAAGAGAGCCTAGGCTTTTATATTGTGGGCTGCATGCAGGGACAGAGAGATATACAGTAAAGCCCCACACCAAGCTACCACTGAGCCAGCCAAGATGCTTCAGTGGACAAGCCTGCTTGTGATTACACATCAGGTGGAAAGCAACAACCTTGGTCTGCTTGTGAACATACAATTCTTTTTTGTTGTCTACATGCCCTGCCACTGAGCAATGAGGCCCTCAGAGCAATGCATAAACAGGATTAGGTTGGCAAATCTCAGCGTTTTTGTGACTCTGTCAGTAAGGAATCGCTGCCACATGAATATCAACAACTTAGCTTAGCCAATATTTCTGTTTTTGATGTTACACATCAGAGAAACGTAGAATGTCCTTCCAAGGTGAGTAGATTCTTTCAGTCAAACTGTGTGATCCAGGTAAAGCAATGGCAGCCAGCAGAGGATACAGTGAACTAACTGTTATCTCTGAGCAATTAGTTTGAACAGTCTTCCCCATCAGCCAATTATACCTTTTCATCATTACTATCCACTCTGTCTTTCATTCTCTTCAAAAACTCTTTTATACTGTATGTCCCATTGTTTTCTGTGATTTTCACCCAAAGCTCACTCCTAAACAGAAGGAATGGCAGCCGAACCTCACTGCACTTTTGGGTTATTGATTTTAGCACTAATTACCCACAAGGCCTGGCAAGAACTGGTATGTTGATCTTATGTGGCAGATATTCAAATCTAAAAGAATACCTCCACAGTGCCCCCACTGCAGCAATTCTCCTCTGTAACAGCCGGCACCAGTCGCTATGGTTCATGCTTCAATGGGTTTTAATCTCAGTAATCTCAAAAATTCCCTTCTTTCTCTATAATAATTCAGGAACAATATCTGGACAAAATGAGGCCCTTTCGAAAACCACATTACATAACTGTTAGCAGTGTGTGAAAAATAGTGTCTGTAAAACTAGTTTAACCTTGAAAAACAAGTTCCAGTCATAATCTGCTTAGATGGGAAAATCACTGTAGGTCACAGAGTATCAGACATAGCATATTGCTTTGTCAATAAAGCTGCTGGTAGCTTTATAGGTCTCTGAAGAGAGGGAATGATTTCTAATACAAAGCTAAAGCAATTAGATTGATGAAAAACAAGAACGTGTAATTTTCTTCTCTCTGGTATCATAATGTAGACTTACAGCACCAGTGAGAGAGCTAGGAGTGTATTGAGGACATGGAGAAACATGGAGCGCAAATGTATGTAATTGTGTACTCACCAGTACAGATATGGTTTGTCCTTGTCAACATTGATGTTATTCAAGGGGTCCATTCTGAACCAGGTGTTGAATGTAAACCCATTCTGATAAGGCCACTTGGCAATAGGAGGTAAAGCAATGGCCTGGGACAAAAAAACAAAAAACAAAAAGAAAGTTGACAAAAGAAGCAATCGTACTGTGTAAGAGACAGGTGTTTAAAAATTTGTTGCAGTCTCTACTAGAGAAACTAAGGTAAAATTAAGCTACACTGTGTGGAAATAAACTTGACTTAAAGCACAAAACTAAGGTGTCACTAACCAGCTGACTATAAAAAAATCTGAAATCTCAAATGGTTTTATTCTCTTTTTTTCACCTAGTACTTAATGCAAATATTTAACATTTATAAACATATTTTCTCAGGTCACACAGATTTGTATGTTCTCATTTATCAATACTAAATAACACACAGGAAATTGCTTATATGTGGTGACCTCCACAATGTTACTTGTCAACTAATAGCAGTATAATTCCTGCTCATGCTGAATATTTTTTTAAGACAAATGTCTAACCTCTTTGGAATAAATCCAGCAGTGATTCTAGTCCTATTTGCATTTGCTGTTAAGTTGCTTTCAATCTCCAAGATTCTGGAGGGACAGCTCTTTAACCATGAGTTAAATATACATTTAATTAAATTACTGTGATAACTCTTTCACTTAGTCAACATGCTTTGGTCTGGTGCAATAAGATGCAAAGGTGGTGAACAGTATGCTCCACTCTGTAGCAAGTGTAATGTCCTCCCTCTACCTACTTCCTCTACTACAGTCTGATTTTTCTCAATATGTCAGTTCCCAAGATAAACTATCAGCAGCTCTGAACTGCACCTACTCACTACAATAACAATCTTTCTTAACAATCTTTTGTTATCTATAAACTCTTTAAACCATTTGGACTAGTGTTACATACAGTATACATATATTTACATTATTAGTGGAGCTGTTTCCAGCCATTACATGCCAGTTTAATTGACTGCAGAGTGGAAATGTGTTAATGCTTACTGCTGCACTGCGACCAGGAAAGTTGAAGAAGGCATCTGGACCGTGTCTCTGGGGCATCTGATTCAGCACAGACAACATTTTGACCGCATGCTTTGGCTGCACAAGTGGCAAAGACATAAAGAGTAGCAGTCAAGGCTTTCTGTTTTCTTTCTGTTCTGACTGTTTGGACTGCAGTCAATACTCTGTCAATTACCTCATTCACTCCTTCTACAGATAGACAATTACTGAACAAGCCTCAAACAGATCAGTGTGATGGCTCTCTGAGGGCATCTCAAGTGACAGTGTCAAACCAACACACACTGCTGTAAAACTCGCTGCTTCCTGTCCCTGCTATCACTTACCCAGAGGCCTCCTTCCCCTCGCAGCATGCTGAAGAGCAACTTCAGTTCCTTCACTGTGATGCTGTAGCTGGCCAGCACTCCCAACATGTCCACTAGCAAGTCTATAAAGAAAAGATAGCAGGCACGCATCACCCCCCCACACACACACACAAACATAAACGAGGAGAAATAGGAGGAGACGGCAATCATCAAATGCATCTGCATTTTACAGATATTACAATTCATCCACACTGCACAGGAGGTCCTCATGGTGAAAAGTACTCAAATGCATCAACTCGTGAGATAATAAAAACATTTTCACTTTAGTTTAGCTTCATTCTAGCTGAGTTCATTGGCTGTGAAATTCCATTATATTTATCACAGAAACTCTTCCACTACAATTACATGGAAACTGACTTGTAAATCAAATTGATGTCTAAATGGGAAATTGTTTAACATAGAGGCACAGTGGCACCGCAGGGAAAATGCATTTAGATTTCATCAGTTGCAACATAATTGTGCAAAATATGAAAGTGACTCTGACTTCCAAAGACAACTCTATAGTGACCTGAATACAGATTTATTCTGGCACTTCTTGCAGAAAGGCCTATATGTACCAGAAACAACAAGAAAAAATAAAATTAAAAGTCCTCACAGAATGTCCAATCTTTCATTTGAGATAGCATACCTTGTTAGTGAATAAAGTCTTGTTCAAGGGGAAATTCTGACCTGATGGTGTTGCTAGACAAAAGTTCAGGACATTACTACACAGTGGGCCAGATTTAGTAACATCCCAAATAAAGAGTACTAATTTGCTTAAGTGCACATTCTAAAATATTGCACATGTAATTGTAGTACCTGTTATTGGTGGTTAACAAAGAATTCTTGTGTAGATGACAACAGGTGCAAACACAATGGAGGTGTCAGTATTAAATAAGGGTTTTGCAGTTTCAGGACTGCTATCCTAGGACTGTAACTGCATTTCTAGGACCCTTGTTTACTTTGATACTTCCTGCTAGCTGGCTGGCTAAGTAACAAGGGTCCAGGCTATGTTACTCTTGACAGCCTCCCCAAAGCCAATTACCCTTACCACAACCATCACAGAGTGTGTACCTAAACTTAAGTTATTGATTATATGGATGTCGATCAGTTAACCTTGTCTGCTAGCACGTCGGCCGTGAGGCCAATGTGCGCAGCTGTATGATCATCAAATGCATCTCCTTCGTGCTGCTGCGCATTACCACAACGACTCCACTAGATGAAGCTGTCACAAAAGAATTACGGTCCTGGAACTGTGGTCCCTGGATTTTGCGCATCCTGAAACTGCAGCCTCCAGTACTGCAGCTATATAATATTGGTCACTGCATAAAAACCTTGGTTTGTTTCATTCATTATGTCCCAAATATGTGTAAATCGTATGTTCCTGCCCAAGAGTGCACTAAGTACTTGGGACCGCACACCTGAAAAACTGTTTTGGGTAACCGCAGGAGAAACATAGGATTTGCTGGAATGACCCAGATGCAAGGAAATGCCAGCAGATCGTGCTTCATCCAGCCAGAGAGAACAATCACCAACCGTCTGCAGTGTGCCCAGCGATCTCCTGTCCCTATACGTCCCATTCCCTCTCCAATTCCTACAATGGATTGTGTCATTATTACAACCGGCACGTTGTGAACAGTTGGTGATCGTTCCCTCTGTCTGGATTTAGGCATGATCAATGCACTACTGCAGCTGGGGGCGCTCTGCAGCGCCACGCAACGTTCTAAATTCTTCAATCTAACGGGGAAAAGAAGTCAGGTCGAAAAGAAATTTGCTTTATTGGCATGAATGTCAATAAAACAGTATTGCCAAAGCTTAAAGGAAAACAAAAACACAATTCAATTAATATAGTTCATCGAATAAATAAAATAAAATAATTTTATTTCTATAAATAGGATATAGAATATCTAATATTTTTAAATTCATTTTTAATGTCTTTCATCATATCCAACATAGACAATACTATCAGGAAAATAAAATAGCTTGAAGTTTCAATGTATATTTTCTATTTCTTTTATTTTACTAATCATATTATTGTAGACCTTTGGTGCTTGACTGTTACTGGGAGAAGTCATCTAGATTCTTGAAGAGTAGGGCTTGAAGAGTGGAAATTTGCTTTTTCCATCCAAAATCTATATTGCCAGTTTATTGTTATAACTCAAACTGAAGATCTATTAAAAGATACAGACAGATGGTTTTGTTGCCTGACTGAAGGCTAAAACCAAGAAAGTATAACGCATGTATACGGCACTTTCTGGACATTAACATAATAACAATCAAAAAATAAACATGAAAATAAACATACATGTATTATCACTGATATCAAGCACAAAAAGGCTTCCTCACACTATTATCATACCTGCAATCATGTCATCCACTGAGCTCATTTTGAGCAGCACCTGCTGGATGAGGCCCACCTCGGTGCTTGTTTGCAGATTTCGAACACTTTTTCGAAGGATGGCGGTGAACATGCTCCAGATTTCAGCCTGGCAGGTGACGTCACAGTGCTCCAACAGCTCCACCATGCAGCCGATGCTTTCCGCATCCTGGATAATGAAGTTTGTCTCCAGATCAAACTCTCCTCCCACCAACTGCAGAATAAATGGAACAGATGCAAGAAAAGATTGGATTTTTATGCCTTTAAAATGCATGAGATTCTGCGTGTGACCCAGCTTTCCACCCTTTTCTTGATCAGGTTCCTTCTCTGAGGGCAAATTAACCAAGAAGACCCTTTCACATATTTTCCAGGTCACTACTCTGATGGTAAAGGCCTGGCCAGCACGGGAAGAAGAAAGTGGATACTTCTTTCCTTCTAAACGCTTTTGATCAGAATTTAAGCACCCATGAAAATAAACTAGCTTGGCATTTAATGAAAAGGGGAGGTGAAGGGAGTCCCTATAGCTCTTCTGCCACTTTTCAGTCTCAAATGATAATCACTATTAAGAAAGAACATAAAAACAATCAATAATGCAGTTCTTCAAGTTCAACAAGCATGAAATTAGCCTTCTAAAGAAGTGCATGGTATATATGGACAGCAGTGACAACAACTTGCTGGTGGGCATCAAAGCAAGCAGGTGGAAAATGGGCCTAGACACCCACTCCACATTATTGTGATTGACAGGTAATAGCTAGGTGAGATCAAAAGCAGCCCAAAGTAGTGGAGAGAGACTAGTCCATGGAGGTATAAATCGAGCCTCCCCTCAATCATCATCAGATTTTTGTGCAATTACTTTACAATGATGTGCGTCCCTGGACAGCTCTGAATTTAAGATAGGAGAGTCAGTCTTTCCTGAGATTTCAGTTGTTGCGTAGGTAAACATGAAGTAAACTCCACAGAAGCTAAGTGTTTTATTCTCTCAGGTACAACACACATCAGTGTGTGTAAAAAAAAAAGAAAAAAAAGAAAAGTGCAGGTGAAAAGTGAGATTTACTTAAAATTAATTTAAATAATAAAATCTTGTCCCACAGTTTTAGTTTTTGAAAACTATCGCCAATGCTGAAATTCAGGCTGAAACCCAAACATCTTTATCAGTGAGCACAGAGAGCAATGAGGCACTGACAATAACAAATTTCACAACTCTTGGGGTGGGGGTAATATGCAGTTGGAGTTAGCTCAGTGGCCAAAATGTGCAGACGCCGAGCAAGCTGTAACAAGTCTTTCCTCTAAATATAGTCACTATGTTAACTGGCATGGAAAATTAACAAACTGGTTTAAAGCTCTTCATCGGTATCCAGACAAACCTCAATGCCAGCCTGCCCACTCCTCCTACCACTGCCTAATGCCACCATGCATGTCCTGCTGCAGAAAGCCAAACACAGACTCCGAACACAATACAGCAATATTTTGCTGCTTCATCCTTCTGTCAGGTAAAAAAAAGCTGCATCTGGTGGCCAAGTCTAATCAGTTAGGGAATATTTGGTACCAAAACCAATGATCCTGCTGAAAAGATTGTGTCAGCTATACAAAATATTATTTACATAGACATATTGGGCAAATCACACATTTACTACTAAATACTACTAAACACATTTCATCACTCCTAAATTGAATGCGGAGCAAACATACTTAGAACTATCATATAACACATGTGGCTACCCTTATTTAAGTAATTAATTACAAACAACATTCACACGAAACACAATCAGACATACTTGGCATTATACTAACCATATAAATTATTATTGAGGACAAAAACCTAATAACGGACTCTATACAGCACCTGTCAAGCTCCCTTCTGCTTTAGGATCATTTAAGAATTCCAGTGAAGGAGTAAATGTCTTGTCATCAATGTTGAATAATTTCAAGTGACTAGAGTACAGCACTATGAGGTACAGAAGAGAAAAAGTTATTCATGTTCAGTTTAATGTCACGACAAAGACATCCCAATCAAACTGCTGAAGACAGGCAAACTGTGCTTTTATGAATTAACAGTGAAAACAATCTTTTTACTTACTTATTCCAACTGCCACTACCTATGTGTTTATTGTTCTTACTTAGAAAACTAATATATTAACTATTAAGAAGAGAGATCCAGACGCTGTCAAAGGTTGTTTGTCTAAAAGTAAATTATTATCATCAGACAAAAGGCTCTCCTGATGTAGTCATCATGACGCACATAACCCAATATTGCATGCAAGTAGGGGTTAAGAGCCACGATGTCTAGACTAAACCTTATCATTCTTCAATGCTATTGCCATTAATCATACTATTCACAGGCACTGCACAATCCTGGGAAGTGGTGTAATTGCAGATTCAGATCCCCAGAATGATTTTCACCCATTATAAAACAAGAGGTAAATAAAGACATGAAATCACTGATTACACACTTAACACGTGGAGAGCAGAG
The DNA here is from genome assembly GCA_024633595.2 of Lepomis macrochirus. Classification (NCBI taxonomy): domain Eukaryota; kingdom Metazoa; phylum Chordata; class Actinopteri; order Centrarchiformes; family Centrarchidae; genus Lepomis; species Lepomis macrochirus. The sequence goes on from JALXJV020000009.1 coordinate 9,647,011, forward strand.
CTTTTCTGAGCCATACAAAAATTCTAAAATGTTAAATCAGTGCAGAGTTTAAATACTACTTAAGTTCAGTAATGTAAACCCCATAATCTATGGTAAGAAGGAAATTACCAATTTTTTTGTATACAAGGGCAAACTGCTGCAACCAGTTTCCATATTGCAATAACATAGTAGCTAAATTGTAAAAACAAAACTAAAATTCATCATGCTCCACCAGCAAATCCCAAAACAGTTAAATTAATTAATTATAACAACATGCAGCTAAAGGGCAGTCATGGTGGGGTGGTTAAGATGCATGTCATATACATAACATACATAACATACGGGAATTATATCTATAAGCAGAATGCCAAACAATTATTGGTAAATAACATTTTATTTTGAAATACCTATCTACATACAATTTACACTCACTGGCCTCTTTATTAGGTATACCTTTACAATATTTCAGTGTCTTTACTTCCTCTGTACGTATGTTCTTTGGCCTTTTTCATTTCCTCTGCTTGGGATATATTTTTGTTAAGCACTTTGTGACATATGAAAGGTGCCAGGGTCTATATGAATAAAATGTATTATTATTATTTGTGTATTATATTATTTGTTTATTACAATTTAATGCAATACAATACAACAGCCATGCTATTAGAGATATATTTTTAAAATTGTTCAGTTTTTGTTGAAATTGTCAGAAATGTATTAATTCAATTAGTTTATTGTTGAGGTCAGAGTTGCAGGTGGTGTTGTGTTGGACTACATTAAACTTCCCTTTTACATAGATGAGGCGGACAAAATATTAGAAACACCTCTGAGTATAATGCACCTCTAAGATAGTGTCAACAAAAGCTGAACAGTACAGTTGTTTTGAATTGCAATTAACTATACAGGTGTACTTAATGAAGTGGACACTGAGCGTATATAAAAACCTTTACTATGGCACAACTGAATTTATTTGTTTTCTTTGGGATTTTGAGATTTAGTTAAATAAACATAAAAGGACAAATGCACATATATATATAGGTTTTCAAAATTGACAGCGCAATTCTGAGAAAACCAAAACTATAAGGTCCAAAGAACTCTCAACAGAGCTTTGAGATAATTGTGTTGAGGCAAAAATCTGGGGGAGGATTTGGCTTGACTGGGACTGTTTGTTAAAGCTTCATTAGGACCAAATGGCCTCTCTAATTGAGCTTCAGAGTTCCTCTACAGAGAAGGAGAATCTGTCAGAAAGACAATAATCTCTGTAACACTCTATTAATTAGGCCTTCTTGGGAGAATAGTTACTGTATATAGATTCCACTCCTAAAGGTATATGGCAACCTGCCTGGAGTTTACTTTATGACAATAAACCTAATAGCACATGAAAAAATATTCTGTTTGGTGATGAAAAAAGTGGAACATTGGCCTGAATGTCATGTGGCATACCAAGCTGCAGCAAATGGCATCAGCTCATGATTTGGCTAACACTGTTCCAACAAAGATGACGTTGATGGTTGCAGCATTACCAATAAGACTGAGGCCATAAACCAAGCAAAATGCAGAGAGGTCTTTGAAGAAAACCTACAGATACCCTAAAGGGGGTCAATCTGACAGGAGCTAAGAGGATCTCCACAGCACAGTACAAAAAAGATGGTAAAAGCAAAGAGGCTTGAAGATCTGGTTTATTAAGTAATAGAGCCTGAACATCTAAGAAAGTAAATTAAGACATCTCAGTGTTTCACATTTACTAAATTTGAATTTGAAAAAGGTAAGTGCAAGGGCCATGTATTTGAAATTTCCCTTGGCATTCATTTTTAGTAGTTTCTTAACCGACCACTGCTTATTAAAAGGTGTTACACTTTACACCTGCTTATAAAACTGCCTAATGAGTACCATTACATAGAGTAGCACTCTGGGGGATAGCGGCGTATCATTTAACACACTGAATTATGCTTTTATATCAGCAATACTGGCCACTGCTAAATTCTCATGTTTAAAGGAAACGATGGAACAACAAGACACACAAAACATAGAAGGAGCGAAAATTCACCTTACAAGACTCTACAGTCAAAATGAAATATTTATTTATGTTTATTATGCTTTTAATTTTCCTTCCGACATCCTGCTGGTTTTCCAGGTCTTACCGAAAATACTATGACAGCAGGAAACACTGACAGTATTTTACGCCTATCTCTGACTTCTAATCCTGATGGTTTTCCGATGATGGAAGACTGTTAGCCTTGGTCTGTTTACCACAATTAAACCCAACGGCAGCTCTGTGTGCTGGTGAGACTGAGCTCATCTGCTAAATCCTTTCTCACAGAGACTCAGTGATGATAGCACAATCAATAATCTGCATAATAAAACTCCTGCTTTGGGAAAGACACACATCATAAATTCAGATGCAAATGAGTCTGGACACAACGAAACCAATGGTTAATTTAACAGTATGGCAATATACCACTTTTAACGCTGGGCTACTGTACTGATACTGTAAAGTGTTGCCTTTATTTGTGTAACTCCCTGTTTTGAAATGTTTCCCAATGGGAGATGACTATATGGATTTTTAAAGACCTTTACAATTAGCAAACTCTAAGGAATGCATTTGGTCATCCGACCTAGCCTGTCTTTGAACATTAAAGCTGGACTGTGGGACTTTAAAATGACTATCAGTTACATTCTAACCCCTGCCAAACAAGCTCAGAGATTTTTAATTATAGAGAATTGATTATTGTTTATTTTCTTTATTATGATTGTATAGTTTGTGTTAATATGCTTTGGCACCATTGTATTGTATGCAGTCATGCCAATAAAGACACTTCAGATAAACATAGATAACCATTGGCATAGTTTTTCCTCGTTGGAGAGCATTATATATAGAGAAGGGGCTGAGAGTAGATACGGATGCCCATTGTGGACAGGTTGGTATTTATAAAATATTTGTAGGTATAAGTAGGCTATGTAGCTATTATATTTACTTTATGTAAATGATGCATAATTGTCTTGGAACGGTAGAAGTTTCTCTACATTTGTAACATTGCCTAAACAAAAGCCTAGGGCGATCTCACATGTAGGCAGAAGGGGAGACAAAGTTTGGACTGCAGGTTTAAAGCTTTGGAAAACTAAAAACTACAACTAAAACCTAACAACTAAAATGGCATTTGATGGTTCAGTATGTGTAAAGATTTTTTCTTTCATTAACAGTAATATCACACAGGCTTCCCCAGGTCATGTTAGGGCCATTTGCCGAGCTAAAGTAAGCCAAAGGGGACATTGTGTGACTCTCCAAAACAGTAGGTCAGACTTTGTCTCTCCTCTCTGTTGGGTTGACTATCTGACGCAGATCCACTCTGTGATCCATAGCCCCGGCTTAGGTAAGGCATCAGTCTCAAGCTAAGACTGCCCTTTTAAGGATATACCATAGACTATATGGAATAGTGCTGGGATAAATATTGTGGACCAAGAGGCAATCTTTATGCTTGGTTTGATAGTCTCCCCGGCCAGGCTTCAACAAACAATGCTGTTTAAGACATCCTGAGATTCCTGAGCTCTTCTTCTGCAACAAGAGCTGACCTGCTCACCAGAATTTTAATAACAATGTGTCAAATGAAGAATCCTATTATGCATTCTGTAGGAATTGATTATTTCAGACTTTATCTTGCCATGTGGTCACAAATGTTGCCATAATTCTGCCGTTTAATGATGATTTCAAATTTAGCTTGATTCATGAGTATATACAGAAAGCATATTATGTTACTCACTGACAAAATGATGTGCCTTAAATTCTGTTCCATCGTTTTACAAATAAATAAAAGGCTTTTTAGCCTTCGCTCTTTTGTTGCTTCTGTGACTTATTTAAGGCAAATCTCCATAGCCCACAAGTGTGCATTTCTGTTGATTCATCCATATGGAAGATATGTTCTTTGTATGTGGCTAGGAGCTCAGCATATGGGATGTCATAGCCAACTAATCATTCCACGTACAGGATTAACTTTTCTGTCTCTGTGTCTCACTAGTGCTGGAAACAGAAAAATATTTGGCTCAGACTGAACAGGTGCTACAAGTGTTTAAGGTCTGTCTTGCAGCCCCAGTAAAAGACAACTTGTCAGTCAGCATGTCAAGTGTCAGCTTAAGCATTTATCTTTGCACAGCCACCCAACACATTTGTATTGGCGTTGTTTCCACCCAAACACAAAACCTAATGGGATTAAATATTGACATTCTTTGAACAGTATAAGTAGCATAATTCAACATCAAAGTAATGTCAAAGTTCTAAATAGTGTGAATGCACTGAATTGCAGATTCACACAAACACACAGACTTCCAGAAAATCTTAGCCATGTGGAAGCGGCAGTGTAAAGGAGAGAAGCAAATTCAGCTGCCAAGAATCCATGCTATGTGATGCTGCACCCATGTGCTGGTTGAAATCAGGGTTTTGCAGATGGAGGTAAAGCCATGCCATTTCTCTGCTCCCAGGAGAGGGACCCGTGGAAGGAGAAAACCTGCCTCCTGCAGCTATGGCTAATCATATAATTTCAATTAAGAATAACTGCCCATGGATTATTAAGACACTCAGAAGCTCAGTGAAGCTGTGGGTCAAAGAGATCACAGACCAGAGAAGAAAGTTGTATAGAAACAACACTACAATGTGAAGCAAGAGCATAATACTGCTTTAATTAAGCTCTAACTGTTATCTATGGAGCTCAAGCTGGAAGACCTGTCAGGGTGGGTACATGAGGAGTTAGTGACAGCTAGCTCCTTTCACTGTAATAGCACAGACTTACTGTATAGAGGCTTACCATTCACAAACCAGAGGTAAAACTACATCAGCAATAATGTCTTCCACTCACCCTTGTACACTGGCCTGAGGTTCACTGAACTGCTCACAATCTTTGTCAGTTTCACCTGGCTGACCTGGAAAGAATGAGATCCTGTGATGCCACAGATAATCTAACAGAGCTTGTTGTGTCTGAGGAAATGAAAGAACCTAAGCCATTATAGTGATTTTTTAATGTGCTGGGAATAGCATTCCACCAAGCAGGCATTTAATGCAGCACACCCAAAAATTGTTTATGTGAACACAATTAAGGTGTGTGTATAGTTTAATTTTCACCCCTGTGGCTCCTCTCTATTACCGCAATATGGTTATGAGCCTCAATCAAGTATGTTTGTTGTTTTTTTTAGAAATAATTCATCTGTGCATCATTACTATGAAGCATACAATTAAGAGAGCTACATTATGAGCCCTCAAGAATCCCTCCACTTTCAACTGCTTCTGATTAGACCAGGGCTGAAGACTCACCGTCACCATGGTGACAGGCAGCAAAGATTGGACTTGAGACAGTTTCCAAAGGAAGCCTACAGTGGCCACTAAATTGGGTGAAAATAAATAGAACTGATGTCCTATTTACGAAGACTGCTCCAGGAATGGGAACACTGAGGTGAAAGTGTCTCTTGGGGGCAGAGAGAGGAGGGATGTCCTCCTCCATATTTCTAAATGTATAAATTGAGAAGTGTTCCAGGTTCAAAGCCACATTCATTTAGTCTGCTAGATGTGGACACCAGCAGATGTTGACAGGAGTCATGTCCACCCTGTTATTTTTGAGAATGCTCTGCAGCAGATACCTCATCTAGGATTGCCTGTTAGATGTTTGCATCAAACCTAGAGGCGAGTGTTCATGAAATGCTTGGTACACTAACTGCCTGTGTGGTGCATCTGTGTACTAGCATGAAGCCTCAACATGCTGAGAAGACCAAATAGCAAACAAACATGGATGTCATACAAAGGACAATATAACTTGATGGCTTATTACAGTAAAAGCAATGTCAATACTTGGAAGCCAAACTCTCAAGTAAACTTGAGCATACCAAGCACAATACCAAGGTTCAGCTACAGAGTCAGAACAGCCTGCAGCTGACTTTTAAAACCAAATGCAGTCAAAGGGATAAAGTATGATGCAAAAATGTGCTATGCAAAAGCAAAGAGGGGAAACAATGAAATGGGCATTCTGCAGCCAAGCTCTTAGCAGCACCAGAGGGAGTTAGACACAAAACACAATATCCATATAAATACAACAACCCCTCTCACTTCACAGCCACTCTGAAAACTATTTTTTAATATAAAATGAATGGGTTTGAACTGTTCAAAAGTTTAAGACATAAAACAGAAGTTATGTAATGATAATCCATTTATTCACAAAAGAAATAGCATACATAACTTTTTACATTTTGTACACCAATTCAGTCTTTTCATTGGATATCACAGTTTTTTGAATATGTCACTGAAAAAACAATCAATAATTTTAAAATTCCTGTTTTATGAAGAACAGGTAATGCTGTTTATTATAATACACTCCCGCAAAAGACATGATAATTGAACAGGAAGGTAAAAAGGTAAGATAAATAAAGTAATTGCATTCGATTTATGTAAATTACATACTGTATTTTTGTAAATTATGTACTGACGTGGCAATCTTAGAGTAGCAGTGGTAGTCCTATAGTAATGAAACATAAATGTTAGAACATCAATAATATAAACAGTAAATTAACAAATCATTATATTAGGCTGCTAAAATAGTAATTATGCAAATCCTTAAGCCGACTTCAATCAAACTCATTGGTGGTCTATAATGGGAGTTTTCTGTCTGGTGAAAGATCACCAACATCTGATCCCCTCTGGAAGCACACCATACAAACTTGTATATGTATGTAGTAAAACAAAAAGTTTGGATGGTTGTTTTTCCCCTCTGACATTCAAAATGAGGAAAGAAAACTGACAGAGCAACTACAAAAAATGTGGAACGAAAGGTCAAACAAATTTGGAGTAAATTTGAAGGAGTTTACATGCTCCTTATTTTATGAATTGGCAAAATGCATTGCCTAAGCGTATATAGTTATCTCAGGTTAGACTGCCAGTTGTTAGTTAAGCCCAACTGCTAGCCTGACATTAGCATTTAGTTCTAGTCTTGCTAAAACAAATTTCTTGACAACAAATATGTATGAAGATATCATGCAATACAATTGCATATGACAATATAGCACTGTCACACCATTGGAACTATTCTGAAGAGTTGAGCCACAAGCCTACCAAGGGCCATTCTTTATTTACTTTAGAAATGTCACCAAAATAAAGGTCAAGCCATTTAAGGAGCAGGGGTGTGGAACCCTGAAGGCGGGGTTAAAGGTTCAAGAAATAAGCTTATTGCCTCTGTGGTTCCATTAAGTTTGATGAATGGCCTTCACATCAATGCTGAAAAATGCTAATGACCACACTTCAAATGTCCTGTCTATGCGCTTCACTGAGTTAACCAAAGCACAGACTTGCATACTGACGGTGAGTGAGAAAATAATTATTCCATTTCCCTTTAAAAGGCAATAATTGTCTAGAGAACACATAGAGGAAAATCAGAAACAGAGATGGAGAAAGAAAAAGGGACAATGAGCGAAGTTGGCAACATTAGCTTATCCTTGTTTTTCTGTTTGTCTCCTTGTTTAGGCCTGAATGTACAATCATGAGCAAAATGTTAAAGTAAATTTAAAGTACAAGGCTTTTGAGTTTTAGAAATGGTTGGTTTTAGAAATGGTTTTTTGTTCCACACTGTTGAAAGGTTGACGCGTGGGTTCACGATTTTCACAAAATATCTCAGATAAGGTGTACTGATTACAAAATAGTTCCAGTTTGAAAACTGATGCAAATGATTGGGATTAAGGATGCACCAAAATGAAAAATCTTGGCCAGAGTCGAAACCAAATATAATCAAAAAAATTTGCAGAATACCCAACACTGAACAAGTTCATTCACATTTTTTCCATTTATTTTGCCTTTTTTACCATTGAATAAATTAAATAGTCAAAATGTGTTTTATAAGCTGCTTGCACACTGTCCCAACAAACGCCAACCGGTTGCCATTAGTCAGTGACATGTCATGTTTTGACATGTCTATTCGTATAGGGTCAAGTCGTAGAAAGTTGGACCAATGTACGCCATTTTCCAACAAACCGCAACATTTTGAGAGTGTTCCCTTGAAAACTAAGCCTATACTTGCATGTGGAACATCAGCACACATGACCTTCTTTGATATTAATGTAGGTAAGCAAGGTGTCCATTACTCGCTCCTCTCTCTCTCATTGAGAATGGACCTGTCTGTGAACAGCCTCTCCTCTTTGTGCACAATATGAATCAGAACATGCGCTGGAGGAAGTGACAGGTGTCATGCCGAAAATTGATCATCTGCCGAAAACTAACTGCTTTCCACTAGAACGCGTGCAATGAAACTGTAATGCTCAGTATCTATACATCTACAGCTGCTTTTATCTTAATCAGTCATAACGTGCATATAAACATCACTTCATGTCTGTGGTAACAAAGGTGTGAAACGTTAACATTGTTTCTTGTAACGGAATAACCACAGTTGCAGTGTTTGCAGTTTATTAGGCCTGACAAAATATTATAAGCAATAAAATTAGCCTATTGTTGCCGATGAAATTTGTATTTGGTAGGCCTATGTTTAATATACTTGTTCATATTTGGAAAACAGACTGTAGTCTTTAATTAACATGATTCATGGCTGGGTTAGACTATAAATAAAATAAAGGAAGTTTCTCTCTTGCAATTATCCTTATGACATTATTTTTGCTTGATCTTTGCCAATTAATCCAGTCCTTTTACAAACAGTGGAATTTTTTAGTAGCCTATTGCTCTTGCCAAAAAGACAGATTATAGCTCAATTAGTCCTTATTACCAGTTGTAATACATTTAAATAGCCAAAACAGCCCATATAGCCTATGAAGTTTTGCACTTGCCAGAAAACTGATTCCACCTCACTACTTGTGGCTGTACGGTACTCAAAATGAATTGATTTTAGTTATGAGCGTTATGAGTTATGGCTGATTATAGCTCACCCAGTCCTTTCAACCTGTTAAAATACCTTGAAAGGGCCAATACAACCAGTAACAAGTAGTTTTCTAAAAGTGTGTCTGGACTGATTGGGTTTTCTGAACATTCTAAAGACTAAAACCATGTGGTGTATGTGGTTCTCGTATGGCGTAGCATGAAGATTTCATAGCATCTCTTCAGATAGGACTCTCATACTGCAACAATTGTCTTTGTAAATAGACAAACTGACAGGATGAAGTTGCTAACCTGCCTGTCAGCTCGCACTACTCAGTTTCAGTGGATTTACCATGGATGCTTTAATATGTGTGCACTCCAAATTTAGCTAGCTTAATCGCCTTCTCAGCAACGTAGGACAGAAACACTTAAAGCAAGTCAGACCATTTGTTGGCTTTTCTAAGAAGCCAAAGGTAACAATTCAGCAGTGCAATTGTGATATTATGATAACATAAAAATGCAAGAAGTCACTATGTGTATATGTCCGATGCCTCCAAGCTTTCTTATTTGGATAATGCTTTAATGAGAGGACAGCTCCAAGTACCAGTGCATCTTTTTTTTGGCCACAACATGGAATGCAGTGCCTGGGACAACTTGCAACAAGGTCGAGGCACTTCCTGGAACTGCATGAACTAGATGTCCCATCATGATGGGCAGGAGAGCAAAAAATATACTCTATGTCAACATGCTTTTAGTCTTATAGAAATAATTACATCATTGAGCATGAGCAAGACAGAGCATGAGACAGAAAGAGAGAGCTCTTTGGCAGTACTGTACTTAATTATGGTTATGCTAATAAAGCTTTCTTGCATTTGTCTTTCATTCCATTTAAAAAAAGATGAAAGTAGAGAAAGAGATTGAGAGAGAGTGGAAAGAGGGGCAGAGAAATGTAGACAGAGAGAGAGAGAGAGAGAGAGAGAGTGATCTGACAGTGACACAGGACCATATCTTGTTCCAGACATGCTTGAAAGAGTGGAAAACTTCCTCATTTGCCTCTTAATCTGGATTCATATTTGTATTGCTGCCATCCGGCAACCATGTGAAAACTGCATTTATTTAGCTAAGGCCAAAAATATATAAGTCCTGGCTGTAGGGCTGGACAATAAAACAATGACAATAAATATCACAATATATTTATTTTCAATAACAATATAATCAATTTTTAATAAATGTTGATTTATTCACTTGAATCACACACAAATTAGGTCTTAATTTTTTATTTAGATGTTTGTTGAGGAATAAGGACTGAAAAAAGCTTTTACTTAATTTTACTCTTGAGTATTTCTTGAAAGAGATTTTATCATAATTGTTTTAAGTGTGCTCATTTTTGTGACGTGATCCACAATCAGCCTTTAAACTCAAAAGAAATAATGATTTAATACTTATTGTGATAATTATTGATTTGGAAAGATATTAAAGATAACATTTTTGGCCATATTGTCCAGCTCTATCTGGTGGCTTACTGTTTACCTGAGGTGAGAATGAGTGTGACTGTGTTAGTGTGGGGAATAGAGAATTCCGAGCAGGTGCAAAGCATACTTGACAAGAATATTTGTGGTCATTAAAACCTGCTTTCACAGGGTGGTATAATGTGAAAATTTGAGATTATTTTTTGCTGAGGGAGCGGGGTTTTACAATCACGATGTCGGCTCAATGTGGTGATGTCTGTCATCGCCGATGGACGATGCCATCGACTGCATAATACCCACTGCATTATGCCCACTGTTTTATATGTAACACCTGGAGAGTCTCCTCTCCTTCACTAGAAATTAAGCTTAAGACTAACTGCAACTAGACAGCAGCCACCTGGTGTGTCTGAATTTCTGAGTACATCTCCTGCCATGTACAGTCAGCGTGTGGATCCACAGTCAGTCTATATTTGACATCCATATGTCGGATAGTGGTTGAGCAGTGTAAGACATTTGCCAGCACGTGTTTCTTCACAGCTCAGACACCATATTTATTATTTCAGTAATAAAATGAAATGTGAAATGTGAAAAGGAAAGTGCTAGAGAAACAGCAAAAAAGGGATCAGAAAACTTTGGGGGAAAAAAGATGAAATGACTGTTTATTCAATAAACAATAAAAAAACAACAGCAGCAATATTGTACACTGTGCCGACATTATGAGGTAAGAATCACAGTAGCATTTATTTACAGAAGTTAAACAAGAACATTGACTGTTTCACTGCATTTAAATAGAGCTTGTCATAAACCTACCAGTAAGCACTGGCAGGCCTGGAAAGAATGTGACCTGAATGAAATACTAACTCCCTGCATGTGACCAGACTGTGATTGAGACTTCAGGAGGGTTGGTGTATTGTTTGTGGAAACGTTGCTGGAGATTTAAAGATTATAGTGTTCATGCTTCACTGAACTGCATGCCTGCAGCATACAGATGTGGCTAACAAGCCCAGGAAAACATAAGATGAAAGGTGTTTCATAATTATTCAGACTACCAGGGAGTCCCTTACTGAGGATTTTGAAAAATCTTTACAGTTAAAGGAGCCATGCTGTGTTTCTTTCCTTCTCCTAATTTCATTAAGAATAGTGAAAATTTATCATCTGTCTGTAAACTTCTTTGTCAGTTTTCAGCTTTGTTTTCCCACCTTCTGATTGTAAGCTGGGCTTCGCACAGTCAATAGATCAGAAAACTGAAAATTGAGACACTAACAATTCAATTCACTGCTTTGATTCATGACTACTTGCCAAGAATAAAATAACGGATACAATTTTCAGAGAAAGTTGTTGTGTTTAAACATGTTTGTTTTAAACATGTGTTTTGGTATATGCCATCAAACACTAACTGTCTGATTTGGTTGTATTGTGTAGCCCATGGGACCCAATAAATTATTCCTGCCAGTTACTTAACCTAATATATTTCACAGAACTACTTGCTCATAAATTGCTCTTTTTTCATGTCTCAACATTATTGAGGTCACCAATTAAAATCTGCAGCAATTTTAATGTTTGTCAAAATTACTTACATCTTAATAAGGAGGATAAAATATATTTGAAGTACACATAAGAGCTGTAGAAGATCTGTAGAATACCTTTTAGGGCTGTTTAAACTGAATGATTAATGTATTCTGTGTTAATAAAAAACATTTTACCTCCTAACATAACATGTAGTAAGCTGTGCTAGAGAGAATAGAAAATTGACATATCAATGTTTGATACTGATGTTTAATATTGTACATAGATATACAGTATACTTACATATATATACTGTAAATACATATAGGAATAAATACCAAACAACAAACTTCAAATATTGAGCTTTAGCTCTGTCAACAGTCTCATGGGCACTTCACGAAGTAGAAAGTCAAGGTCGTAGTAGACGATATTTTAAAATTGAGTGGATTTAATGCCAAACAACAGGGTGAGTCTGGGTTAATTGGAGCACAACAGGGGCACTTGGTGACAACACTTGGTGCAGATTCTCCTTCTACTGTGAAAGTGTTGGATCTCCAGACAGCGAAATTACTTTTTTTTCCTTCAAATGTGTCTGATTTCATTAGGTCAGTCTGAGGACTGTGTTGTGGTCCAGGACCCCCAATACTGGAATCTTAGAGCTATCATGATTACAGCCAGTGAGAGTTTAGCGCAAGGGAATGGAAATGACAATTAACCAAAAGAGAAATCACAGGTAACAACAATGACAAGACAACAAAGAAAAGTTTGCAAAAATGTCTTGGAGGGAAATTAATGGTTCAGCTTGTTTTGTCACATATTGTGTTTCTTCTCCAAAACACTATTACAAAAGAAACTGTTTTAATCAACTGCAAATGACTGTCACCCTTGCAGAGACTAACATGAGCCAATATGTTTACTGAGTGGATTGAGGTTATCATTAAAAGTGCAATTGAGGGCAAACACAGCAGATAAACAGCAGTTGTATAGAGCAAACTGCTGTGAGACTTGGAACTCCTCAGCCCAGCAGGCTTAGCCTCCAGCAGCATTCAGACATAAAGGCATGGCAAAGAGAAAGATTGTGAGGGAAAGGGCAAATGAAAGAGGTGACAATGCTACAGCAGGAAGAAGAAAGACACTGGTAAGGAGAGTGCACCAAAGAGTGGGAGTTGAAAAGAGACAAGCAGACAACAAAGAAACTTACAGGGTATAGTGACAGGCAGATGAAACCTAAAAAACACATGACGACCAGAAAGAAACAGCGTGGATGTGTCTGAATCCAGGATCTTTCGGTGAGGGGACAGGTTCAATTATTACTACGACTGAGCCACCAGAGCAAAATACAAAACAAAGTGACTTTGTGGTGAATATGACAGGACAGAAGGCAGTGAATCTCCTCATCTGATCTTCCAGTCTAATCTTCTGTGCACAGCAGAGTGACCGCGTCCCACCATGCATCACAGCCACCTCATATTTCTAATCTCATCTTGATCCAGGCAGTGTACAGCTGTATTAAATGTCCTGGTCTGTGCTCCCTGCAACAACATCACCAATATGTCAATTCATTTCTAAGATGGAATAACAGCCAATCTCTCCAAAGGAAACAAAAATAAAACATCAGACTTAGAAGAAGAATTAACTAAAATAGCAGTCAAACAAACAGTATTGTATTTTGACATCCCATCTTGCTAACAAACACACATTAACCAACATTTACTCATTAATATCTTGAATGAAATAATTTGCCTCCTTTTTTGTTAAGACCTCCAGGCTCTGTTTTCTTGAACTGAAACAGCTGCTACAATTATTTCAATCACAGAGAAAATTAGATCAAATCAGCACTCCCGTAACACTAAAAAGCTATTTGTGGGTTATTTAAGAGGAAGGGATAAGGTGTTCACACAAAAGAGCACAGTAACATGACCTGAATATTAAAAGCTCCTTCCATTGTCAAGTGTAAAAAGCCTTACCTTGGGAAAGGTGGGACCTCTGTCTATTTTCATCTTCTCTGCCAATAAATTTAAGGGGAAAATGAAGTGTAGCAAATCTCACAAGCACAGAAAAGTCCAATTTGTGTAGGTGCCTTGACTTAAGGTGAAATGGTCAGGATGTTTGCTCATGCTACCTAAATTAACAGTAATAGCATGACTACAATTTCCCTCTGCAGGAAAATGGAATAAATGAAAATACGTCAGGTGTGGTAAAATCATTTAGTCCTGTGTGTCACTTCATTGTACAGGGGGTTATTTCATTTGAAGGTGAAACACAGCACAAAGGACCATAGGGATCTGTCTCCTGTTATTTGAATGTGTGGTGTCACATTATTCATACTTTCACCTTTATAATAAAAATACTTAACTTTAAACCTCCCTGATAATGAGGAAATGTTTAAACTAAAGGATAAATAAAGCTACAGACAGCATTTGAAGGAAAAGTTGTGAGAGAAGAGTTTTGCGGGAAGCTGCATTTATTATGAAAAGGTAGCTTTCCGTATGAGATATGGGATCTGGATATTATTCAGATTCCAAAAGCCAGAGGGGTGAATAAATTTAAAAGTTTGAAGGTGAAAATGGAGAACAGCAGAACACAGAGGTCCTGTTCTTTTGAATATGATGTCACATCATTCATAAATTTCCTGCCCAGCAAAATAAAAGTAATCAACAAGTTTTTACCCTCAGGATATACTTAAAGCTCATCAGCTCATCAGAAAATGCTAAACTAAAATATAACACAATATGGGCTTTAAGGGCAAAGGGTCCTTAGGGTCCTGAAAGATTCCCTCCATGTGAGAAGCTATGAAGCGACTGATTACTGCAATGATAAAGAGGCAGTTGAACAGTGAGATTCCGTCAGCTCCTTCCCCAGACAATAGCTGCCACTCTTGATTTCAGCACTGAGGACAGCTCCCTTCTTGTGGAACCCAGTGGAGAATCAGCACTAGACTTCTGGCGTGTCAAACAGGAGGGTCTGCTGTAAGTGAAACTGACGGGTTTAGCTTTGTAACACGGAGTTCTCACTTTCAATGGGTATGTCATGGTGTAAAAATGATTTTATACAGTGTCTACACCGTCTACGCTCAGCCCTTACAGTTCCAGGTCAAACCTTGTCATATGGAGCAGCCAATGGTCATAAAAGTGAGGCCTCTCATCTATGGCCAGTCTTGAACTTTAAAGCAGCAGACTGATAACAACTAAAATGGGGATCAAATCCCAATAATGGTGATCTGTTTGCTTTTGAATGGCACTTAAGGAAAGCGTATGACAGCACTTTGCCTTTGTTCCAATCCACTAATTAATCACACCTTTTAACTGGCCACACTCTGTGGGAGCAGTTAGTGGGAAAGCGAGCGGTCCAGGTCCGGGGGGGGGGGGGCAAGACACACTGCTTCTTTTCCTATCTCATATTCACAGCTTACTGTGTGGTAACACAGGCCTGTTTACTATTCTAGTCGGTTGTATCTTGTGGTCGTTCCTCTAATCCCTTGAAATGCTTGGAATTGTCAAACAGGAGAAGTGCTCACCTCTCCAGAGGGGGAGAGGAAGAAAATTAAAAAGGCAATCTTGCAGGAAATATCTCTGGCTAAAGGAAAGAGAGTGTGCTGTGTGAACACATCTGCCAGGAAAGCTGACTGAATGATGGTGTTAGTCACAGAATACACATCAACAAATCTGAGTGGTAACCAGACACAATAACTAGGGTTGGGCAATGAAAAAATTTCAAAATTTCCAATGGACAATGTCTACATTGAAACACTGGGATGGACGATGACATCGGGGGCTCGCACCGGGAGGATAGCAGTCGTCTTATGTGCGTGTGTTCGCTCGCGCAGACTTTACTCGGTTAAAAACTTGGTAGCCTATGAGGCTACAAGTCGCGGTGGAAATTTTTCAAGCACGGACCAGGTAAATAATGGATAACAGGTAGATAACAGATCACAGGTGGAAAAATATGGAAAAAAGACAAGTTCTGTGTCTTTTAGGCAACTTTATAAAACGTACTGCTGATGGAGAAAGTGGAGTAGAGCAAGGGGGGAGACAAAGAGAGGCGGGGCAAGCCCGTGTATTTCACTGAGGTGTAGGGCTCTTGTGTGTCTGTGTGAGTGTGGGGAGAAGATAATTCTGAGGAAGGTGCAAAGCATATTTAAAAGTTATAATAATAATAATGTTTGTGGTGATTAAAACCTGCTTTCACATGGCGGTAGGTATAGGCACTGTCTATCGACCCAACCCTAATAGGAATCTGGAACAGATTGTCCCCACAGGACACAGGAAAGAAAATATGTCCTTGTGAATAGAGGATTCTAGATCAAATTTGATGGACAGCGCAGGCATCAAACAATGCAAAAGTAAAATATTTTGATCTGAATAGGAACACCTTGTTAATCCAAACAAAAAAAGGTTACATAGACATAAAGCTACTTTCCAAAAACTATGAACATAACTTAAAAGCTATAAAAGTCATAAAGTTATAAAGCTGACCAAAGGTAGACAGTCACCTTGACAGCACTCTGCACTGCAGCATTCTCTTCTGTTCACCTTTGTTGACGCAGTCAAGCCATGCGATATAAGCCCATAATATAGGAGTATTCAAAGAAAATATCTTCCTCTCCATGTAAGTATCAACCAAGGCTCTCTAATTCCCAGCTAATTAAGCACATTAGATATAGAGCAACAGTTGTGAGCTGGTATTAACCCCACTGACCTTGAGAAATAATTTGGTTTAAAGCAAGCTCACATTTCAAACACATCATATTGCATCTACACTGGATGAAACAGACAGCTGGGGACAGACCTAACAGTCAAGGGGTTTAGTGGTTAGTGTGCACAGTTTCCTCCCACTGAATACTGCTGTCAAAAAACATATGCTCTACTGATGTCTCATACACTGTAAAGAGAGAAACACGGTGCATCCATCCAGAAATATGGGAGAGGAGAGGAGAGGAGAGGAGAGGAGAGGAGAGGAGAGGAGAGGAGAGGAGAGGAGAGGAGAGGAGAGGAGAGGAGAGGAGAGGAGAGGAGAGGAGAGGAGAGGAGTTTAAAGGTCCACTGCTGATATAAACATATCTTGCTTGATAGAGGAAGGAAAAGTACACTGCAATGCAGACACTAGAGGGAGAGATAGAAAAGGAAGATGGAAAACACAGACTTTAGATCGAACTTCAGAAGCCAGGAAAGGCAAAAGATGAAAAGGGGATGACAGTAGAGAGCTCTTGACTCTG
Organism: Lepomis macrochirus; assembly: GCA_024633595.2. Lineage (NCBI taxonomy): Eukaryota > Metazoa > Chordata > Actinopteri > Centrarchiformes > Centrarchidae > Lepomis > Lepomis macrochirus. The sequence continues at coordinate 9,664,004 of JALXJV020000009.1, forward strand.
TCCTCTCCAGATCATCAAAGTGTCACCTCTCTTACCAGGCCAGGACTGGGACAAGATATCCTCCAGGTTAAAAACAAGGATCAGTATGCAGGTCACAAAACTGAGGAGGGTAGAGGAAGAAACTGGTCCACAGTGCACAGTGTTTACTGCAGCAGTCCCCCACATCCTCTGTCTGACTACAACAATAATGACACTGTTTCCTCACAGGCAATTTATAAACCCTCTGACAGCAAGTCATGCCGGTTTCTTTCACAAAGCGATTATGATATTGGCAAATCTCAGATGACATATATAGATAGAGACATGTCATCTAGATAACAACAGTGTTTAACATCCAATAACTAATTCAACAGAAACAATTTTCTTTTTGGTCTATGTAAGGGCAGATGCAACGCAGTTACATCAACCCAAACATGAAGGTGATTGTTGGGGAATAATGACAACGTTAATCTGACAACTCATATAAATACACGCACACACAATAAAATATTCAGTGTGGTTGGGGATGATGCTGTTTTTCCTGTAAAGTTAAAGTCCTTCCAACAAAGTGAAAATTATAAGAATTTACTCATAGCTGTATGCTGAGGAGGTCAAAGATCTCTGCCTTAGTGAGTCAGGTATGTCATCGAACAGGGGTACTTAGGTAAAGTACCCTTTTCCCAGTGGGCTGATGTATAATTAGCTGAGTAAATAAAGAAAGCATATCTTCTCCTTATTAAAATTCATAAGGGAAAATGTAAATTGCTGAGCCCTAAAACAGAGCACATACCTTGTCACACTCTCACTTTCAAAGCCCAATACAAGCATAAGCATATTAAAGCATCCCCCTTTTTTTCTTTTTTTTGGACTCTATTTCTCAGATTCCCACACTCTCCGATCCTTGCCTGGGGCTTGTAAATTTAAATCCCCCTAATCTTTCTCCCCTTTAATGTAATTTGTATTTACATATACCACCAAGCAACCATCCACTGGCTATATTTCACAAGCTGGAGATACCTAACAGAGCTTTTGTCTCGCTCAACCAAATCTGAGCTGCCTAGCGAGCAGTGGAGATAATGTAATACACGACAATGATGTCCACACAGTGCAGTACCAAAACGAGCTCTCCTCTCCTATAACTTGAAAATTCTGGGTGGAAATATGGATACACTAAACAGGGAGTTTATAGTTTAACAAGATTAGGAGGAGTGGGAGCATGTCTGAATACTGGCCAATATTTGCAAATTTAATGTTTTCCATTCTCATGACAGTTTAATACTATCACTGTTAAAAATAGAACACTTAGCAATAGTGCCGTGTTATATTTGTAATTACAGGGAAAACTCTAATTTGCTTGGCTTTCTGGTGAGTGCACACAAGGTCTTGTAACATCAGGCAAGGGCAACACAAAAAGCAATGGGGGTGGCAGATGAGAACTAAATGAATCAGGATACTGGCTGTCTACACATCATATTAAACTAGATACAAGTTAGGACATTCTCTAATAGCCAGTGGATGAGCACGATAATCAGATGTTCAAGCTCATTATAAGTGCCTTTGTAGCAGCAATGAACAGAGAGCTTTGCATATTCGGCGGTGATGGTGAGGTAGGGGTCAAGTTGGATACCCTGTCGTCTCTCAGTGCAGGTATAACAGCTTCATGGGAACTTCAAAGGCATGCTGCTGGGAGCAGTGGGAGGGAGGACCCTGCTATCCTTTAATGCCATAGATGTCCAAAATCTGATGTTAATCACAGTCCAATAGCAATGATATTCTGGCCAATTATCTAGATAACTTGCTCTTAACTCGATTGGTCAAGCTTGGAGTAAACAGAGACACGAGGAAGGGGTTTTAGGCTGTTGCTTGGATGTCTCCAAATCTGGCGATACCTGAAGTCACCATGACAATTTCATGTTATTCAAACCCTTAAGTCAGCTGTTGTTTATCAGTCTGCATATTTTCAATTACTGTCTCTCCAGTCTGCTCTGTCTGCAGGGTTTCATTGATCATGTGTTAGTCACTATTCTCATGTCTTACCCTCAACTGCTCCTTCAAGCACCAGCTGCCCTCTCTCACTACTCTTTCAACACCGCAAGGGCAGGCCAGACACTTCTTCCAATCTCCACACCTCTGAGTCCTTGCAGTTCTGCCTTTCTCCCCCCTGGTCCTGCAATGTAATTACTTGACTGCTTACTGCCTGCCCCACCTGCCTGGCCTGTCAGTCCCGGAAAATTCATGGTCATTACCCCATGTCAAAGGACAAATCTCATCACATCCTGGACCCCATATGCTCCACTTGGTGCTTTTGGTGAAACCGGTAAAATACTTGCTTTATAGTACACAGGCATGAACACTGAAAGTCAGACCATGTGTACATACGTCACAAAAATATATCGCTACAAGGTTCAGCACTGATGGAGTAGAATTCCATCATGCAGTGAAACTCCAACATAGAACTGTTCCTGTAATCAAGGCCAAAATGAAGAGCAAAATGAAGAAAGTGTAATATGCAGTCAGTGTAACTGAATTTTATCTGAGGCAGGCTAGACACTTGCTGGGTATTTTTTTTCTCCTAATTCAAAAGGATGCATTGCTGCTGGTGCGATGACATAAAAAATCTAGCATTACATGTAAGTAGTCTAGAATCAAAAAGTGAATTAAAGTAGAACACATTGAAGAATAAAAGTGAAAGACAGAATGAATAAATGAAAATACAAGTGACAAAGAGCTAACAGGAAAAAACAAATTAACTGTTTGCGTTTCAACAAATGAATTTGTTTTGTTGGCTATGTCTCATGTACCTAAACATTTATGTAAGCATGATTTGCTTCAATTCCCTTTTCTATGTCAAAGAATGAAGTAGGCATGATTTGCTTCAATTCCCTTTTCTATGGCAAAGAATGAAGTAGGCATGATTTGCTTCAATTCCCTTTTCTATGGCAAAGAATGAAGTTGATTAGTTAAGGTGTCATGGTCTTTCTGGTTTTTCACAACAACTGTAGCAGGTTTGGTAGTGGTTGGGCTTGGTGCATAGAACTTGTAGGAAGCAATGTTGCTATGAAATGTAGGTTAAAAAAACACAATACCATAAAGAGAGCACCTCTTATGGTAAGACTGTAAGACTGAGGATTTATTTTCTCGTATTTGTTCTTAATAATACAGCAATAACCTCAATGACTACCAAGAATCATTTTTGAGGTCAAAATTAGACAACCTATCTGACTTCTGATATATCCCTTCCCTAAATACATTTTTATTCTACTTAAAAAATGTAACAGCCATGCTGTTGTATAGTCACACAACATATTTCTACCAATATAGGACTTTATAATATAATAAAATATTAAAAAATAGATTATACTAGTACTATTAGCTATTTAAAAATGCACATTGGAATAAGTAGACAAATTATGTTTTGCAGCCTTAAATGGAGGGATGCATAGGCAGTAGAAAAGAGACAGTAGATAATTAAATGTTGAAAGGTCTCTAGTCAAAGTTGACAGTGCACAATTTAACCTCAGTCACTGTGTCATCCCCTTACATACATAATAAAAACAGTGTGAAGTTAAGTAACAGATGTAGAGTCAAAACTGCTTCATTCACTCAGTGAGGCCGTATAAAAAAAGAACAGGACAGCCAGCCAGGACAGAAAGAGATGAAGCTTTCCCTGACTTGCTCATACTTCAACCTCTACCTCAACCCTGACTGTCATGTTCATGCTGGGAGAAACTGAAAGGGCAATGAATAATTCAAGTTCAGCCTGGGTGCTCTATCGAGAAAAGCAGAGTAAGGATATGCATCCATCATACATTAAAGCATGTGAATATGTACAACTGACAAACCCACAAAGAAAATTTCTTCTCAACTTGTAGTCAAATGTAAGGCTTTACCAGAATGTGAGATGTTCAGTGATACCATACATTCACCCAAATCCACTGCTAGTGGACTGTTGTGACAAAGTCAGAGAGGGATGCAATCCAGCATCCAGCAAAACTCTCTGCAGCAGAGATTTTTACAAGCTCAAAGGCTCCTCTGAACCGAGCCACAGCACCCATAAAGCAACACAGCTGAGTGCCATGCTCTGTTTATATTATTAAGTGCTTTTCACTTGACAGTTGAATGTCAAATAGGTTATCAAACACAAAAAACAAATAAAAGGCAGCAACTGGATTCATTTGCATGGAAAGGTGTTATTGACAGTCAGACAGTGAAGTGTAGAAGGAACAACTTGTGAAAATCAATCAAAAAAAAAACAATTGCATTTCAGACTGAGAGTAAACAGATGCTTGGAAAACAGGATAGAAACAGGGCTGCAGTTTAAAACAGAATCAGAATCATAAACTTGCTATTTCTGTAAAAGTTTGTTTAAGACAAAGACTATAGTCATTTCATCAAATTCGCTGGGTGTTGTCTCTGTGTGTTTATGTGAGTATGCACATATGTAAGAGTGCTATTGTCTCAGCACGGTGATTGATGGCTCTATTATGGTCTTATTTGATCTACTATGTAATTACTTGCATCAACACAACCTGTCAGCCTCAATCTGCCTAACATCACGAGGCTGCTGAGCAGAATGTTGCTCACTGAAAGTGGGAATAATGTCAACAATGCATCCATCTCATTCACTGATCAATTCCAGACAGTGTTGTAGGCAGACAGGGTATATGAATATTCAACCAGATTTAACTACTCAGATGACCAAAATATGAGATTTGTTTGTTCGGTGCTCAGGGTACAACTGTGTAAATTAGGAACCCAATAAAAAAAAACAGAAATGAGTGTGGCACAGTAATTACTGCCTGTATGACATGCTGTTTCATCATGTTGCCTTAGCTTAAGGGATACCCAGCAGAAGTTGAAAATTATTTTTGGGCACTGCTACGCAGCAAATTTAAAATATCACTTGAAATGAGTTATTTGAACATAAACAGAAATACAAAAGCTCATTTTCAGCTTAACATATTCAAAATCAACTGCTGGTGTTCTAGAGCTCAGCATGTGTAAAGAGTCAGCAAAAAGCCATACTTTTGGTTGTGGTAAAGTACCAAACAGTAATTACTGCGAGTGTTGGAAGGAAATTAGACCCATATCTCAGAGTTTATGTGCCTAAGCACCTGTGGACATATTAATCAGAAATGGACAGAAGTGTGATAGAGCAACCTGAGTCTAGACAGACAGACAGAGGAGCCAGATGGCTGTGAAATAGCAGTGACCCTCCAGTGCCAACAGTGAAGTTTGCCCACAGCGTGAAGCTCTTCACATCATCTGTTCTCAAAAACCTCCAGAAATGCAGCGAAAAGGCAAAACTTGAATACTTCTATAATTACATAATGGGCAAAAGGCCCCTAATGAAACAAGTAAAAAAAAAAACTCTAGCTACGTGCCTACGTGCCAGTATTGGATACAAACAGTTGACAAGAATTTGAAATGTTTTCAAGTAGCCTAATTTAGTTAGTCTCATTTGTTTTCTTAAATATGCAGGTTATCCATGTATAAAACTACTTTCTCTCTAGGGTCAGTGCTGATACACTAATGTATTATATGGTTTCTGTCTTTATTATGTGGAATTTTGCAATGGTTATTTTGACTATAATGTAGTTGTATGTGTTCTATGTGCCCTATAACTGGAGAAGCTTTTCACTGATCTATCAGTGCCTGGTAGGCTGCGCAAAGGCATACTCAACTCATTTTTTTATTTGCATTTGACATGAATGTTGATTGAATAATAAATTGCATAATAAAGCTGAAATATTAATGTTAATTTTAAGTGTTAATTGTAGTTGTAGCTGTTGTGGCTATGGTGGTTTTGTACATCACTTCCAAGAGATCACTTGACAATTAGTGTTCTAGTATTGTAAAGAACTATAAATGAATGCCAGGAACTTGTATGTCAACTTGTATGTCTTTGGTTTGTAAAAAAAACAAAGACATACCATGCAGTGTTGTCCTTCCAGCTTACCAAAGGGACAACTGAGACAAAAGCAGTGGTTAATAAGAAATGTGCAATGTACACTCTTCTTAGCATCTCATTATTGAAAGCCCATTTATAAATCGGCATTATTCAAATCAATATGGTGCTTCTAGATGGACAAATGGTTAGTTATGATGGACAAAATGTGTGACACCACCAGATGAAAAGCTAAGAGCCCAATAATTACCAAATAAGCTCCAAGCAGTTAGCAGTACCTTAATGCATATGTGTAGTGAACACTTCACACCCTTCATTCTCTAGCACCTGGACTCCCCAGGAACCTACACCAGTATCCTGATTGCGGATTTCAGCTCTGCTTTCATTACCACCATCCCTGATGCAAGACAAGCTCTCTCAGCTGAATGTTCCTGACTCCACCTGCAGGTGGATCACAGAATTCATGACTCACAGGAAGCAGCAAGTGAAGACGTGAAAACATTTCTCTGATTTCAGGTCTATCAGCAGCGGTTCCCCTCAAGACTGCATTCTTTAGTAGATATTTATGGTATATATAGTTTAGCTATAGTTTATATAGTTATATAGTTTCAAGTTCCTGGGAATCAGCATCATGGAGAACCTGACATGGTCGTCTCACATCTCCACGCTGGTGAAGAAAGCTCTGAAAAGACTGTATTTCTTGAGGAAGCTTAAGAAGGCCAAATTCCCATGGCAAGTTCTTGTCAGCTTTTACAGAGGAGCAATAGAAAGCATCCTGACTGGGAACATCACAAACTGGCATGGGATGTGCACAGCCCAGGACCAGAGGACTCTGTAGTGGGTGTCTAAAACTGCCCAGAAGATCATTGGTATCTCCAGAGCATCAGTGATATCGGTGAGGTGAGGTGCCTACACAGAGCCCAAAGGATACTAAAGGACAGTACCCACCCCAGCCACAGCCTGTTCACCCTGCTGCCACCCACCCCAGCCACAGCCTGTTCACCCTGCTGCCTTCTGGGAAGAGATATAGTAGTTTCTGCTGCCACACCACCAGACTGCTGAGCAGCTTTTTCCCCCAAGCCATCAGACTCTAGCAGTGCTCCAGTGATTATTTACATTTACAGTTTTTCATTTAGCTGACACTTTTATCCACAGTGACTTACAATTGCTATTCATGTCAGAGGTCGCACGCCTCTGGAACAACTAGGGGTCAAGTGTCTTGTTCAGGGACACATTGGTGGATGGGTCACAGTAGGGGATCGAACCCGGGGGTCACACACCAAAGGCACAGTCTTAACCATTGCACCATCGCCACTCCTTGTTTGTTGTTTACCCCTTGATTATAGTTTATTTCTGTTACCATTTTTTATAATTGAATCTTTATTAATGTTTACTGTCTGCTATGTAGCAGAAGGGAGTTACAAAACTCAATTTCACTCTACAACTTGTTGTATTGTGACAATAAAATCTACCTACCTACCTACCTGCCTACCTTTCCCCTCTGCTCTTCTCCCTGTACACCAAAAGCTGCACCTCCAGTCACCAGTCCGTCAAGCTCCTTAAGTTTGTGGATGACACCACCATCATTGGGCTCATGTCTGATGGGGATGAGTCCGCTTATAGGTGGGACATTGACCATCTGGTGACCTGGTGCAACCAGAACAGTCTGGTGCTCAACGCTTTGAAGACAGTAGAGATGGCAGTGGACTTCAGAAGGAGCCCAGTCCCACCCTTCCCGATCATTCTGCCCGTTTGCCAGTGTGGACTCCTTCCGCTTCCTGGGCACTATCATCTCCCCAGGACTATTACTGGGAGCTGAACATCACCATTACCAAGAAGGCCCTGTAGAGGATGTACTCCCTGCAGCAGCTGAAGAAGTTCAGCCTGCCAAAGTCAATAATGGTGCACTTCTACACCACCATCATTGAGTTCATCCCCACCTTCATCACCATCTGGTACGCTGTTGCCACTGCCAGGGACAAGGGCAGGCTGCAGTGTATCATTCGCTTTGCAGAGAAGGTGATTGGCTGCAATCTTCCATCACTTCAGGACCTGTACGCCTCCAGGACTCTGAAGTGAGCAGAAAATATTGTAGCTGACCGCTCCCACCCTGGACACAAACTGTTTTAGACTCTCCCCTATGGCAAGAGGCTGCGGTCAATCAGGACCAAAACCCCTCCCCACAAAAACAGCTTCTTCCCGTCTACAGTCAGCCTCATTAACAAGACCCCGGTCCCCCACTGACAGTAACCCCTTTCAATAATGCAAATGTTTCTGCATGTCTAAATTTTTCTTAATTTCATATAATGCACAAACCAGGCACATTGCACATATTTGTTTGTTTATTTTTATATTTTATCAATCTGTATATTTATGTACATAATATTCTCTTCCGTTGTATTTAACTCGCATTTGTCTATTCCATATTTATATATTTATACATTTATTTATGTCAACTGTATGTTTGTCTACCTGTAGCACATTATCACGAAAGTAAATTCCTCGTATGTGGAACACTACTTGACAATAAAGCTCCTTTTGATTATGAACAGTAGTGCAATTGAAGTGTGTTTAGAATACAAGCCAGCATCTCAAAAGGGAACGAAAGGATTGGACAGCCAAAAAAACACGGTCACTGAGGCAACTCACACTAATCTACAGATGCCCCGTGAGACTTGGCCATGCTCTCTGACACATGGCAATCACACGGCTCAGTGCAGAAACACAGACACACGGTGCACAACACCACTGACTCAGTGACGGACCTGAAAGCACCAGCTGCCCTCTGACTGAGAACGAATGTACTGACAGGGACCGACTGTCTTCCCCCTGGAGTGTCATTCTGGAGGCTTCACAGACAGAGAGATGAGAATTATTTGAAGCTGAACTGAGAGTGTTAAGAATGAGGGTTTGATTCAATCAGTGGCCACACTTACAGGCATGGAGAATTTCATTCTTAATCTGGTTACTCAAGTAATCCAGTTTTTGTGCGGTGCGTGTAAATGTCATAACTTGTTCAGAATAACCTGGTTAAGCTCTGACTGCTGTCATGGATTAAGTTAAATTGCCTTACATCAATTTTTAAACTGGTTACTGTAGCCTCAACTGACAATATTTTACTGCTATTAGTTTTGGTAAATGTTGTCAATGCTGATTTGTTTTCATTCTTCAGTAATGAAAGAAACAAGGCATCGTCTGAGGTAACTTCCAAAGGGTGACTGTTTTCCAAAAACAGAGAATCCAGGATAGACTATAATATTAACTCAGTGTTAGTGAGTTTAGGTTTATTCAAAGTCAACAAAAGATACTCAATCAAATTATGTTGAACTAACAAAATTTATAGTAACGCATAAGACGTTAGTATGGATCCCAGAGAAATTCATCACTTCTGTCATTAAATGAATGCATGCAGTGTTCAGGTCCACAATTTAAAAGAGATTAACTTGAAGTCCTACATGACAGACAACAAATGAAAATAAGACACTGGGGTCTAGCCAAGCGCAGTTAAAAGGCTACAGCATACCTAAAGGAATAAATACAGCTCAATACTAAATATGACAGCAGAGCAACATCAGTCTATAACATTCTGCATTTCAAATCCAATCCAGTACTTTTATAACAAAATTTATTTCATATGTTGTACAAAAACAGTTCAATAATAATACAGCAATAAATGTTCATTTAAATATTGAATGTTTACAAGCATTCTTGCAAAATTTTCAATTCAACAATATATATATTTTGAAGATAGAAAAATGTTGTATCGTATATAATTATACTCTATTGTTTATTTCGTTGTGCCCAAATTTTTCCAAACTCCAACTTTACCGTAATATTTTCGCGAAGGGACAGCGCTTTGCATCACAGTGAAGTTAGTTTTAAATTGGAGATAAAAGAGACATTTGTGCCATGTCCAACTTAAAACTAAATTCACAGCACTACGTTCTTCCACACGCGTTCACGTTGCAGGGAAGAAATTTGCTTTCAGAATAAAAAAACATGTTGGACGAGCCACACAACACTCCAGCAGTTCCAGCCATGATTGGTGTGTCAGGTAACATTTAATGACTTGCTCACAGACATTTAGCTTACCATCTAGTTTAACAAGACATGCTGTGGTTGTGATGTTAGCTATAGCAGCAGGAGAATTGTGAGAATCGCTGTCTGTTGGTCTGCTGGTATGCTGGCTCTGGGACCTCTCGTGTTAGCTTTGCAACAGCAAGTAGCATCAGATTGCTCAAAATTTAGCTCACATTAGCTACATTACTTGCTGTGTCGTTGTTCAATCGTGGTTATATCATGGTATTTGGATTTCTCCAGAATCACTTACCCCACCTTTATGACACAGGGAAATATGTTGGAAATTCCAAAAGGATATTTCATTTAATTTACAAATAAAATTCTATATTGGGATATGAAATTGCATATATCCAGGATATGAGATTTTAGTCATATCGCACAGCCCTACTAGTGAATATATATCATTGATATGCATTAACATAGATATTACAAGACAGTTGTGGTTAACTGTGTAGAACAGTTTCTCCTGCACTGCTTACTTTATTTTCCTCTGTCCCTCCTCAGCAACTTACTTCTTTTACCCTTGCCAAGTTTAAGATGACCCCCCCATACACCAGTACACACATTCAATCTCATAAACCAGCAACATAACAGATTGAAACTTGAAACATGTTTAACTGCTAGAAGCACAGTAAAATCATTCCCACTCACTGACTGAAATGACAGCTGTCAGAGAGAATGAATGAACAAGTCTTCACTGACATAGCACAGCAGCAGAAAACAAATTTCAAATTGGTAGGTACAGTATATGCAGGAGAGATGCTGAAATGTATGTTTGTCACTGTGTATTGTGAACATGAAGTACCATTTTCAGCACACTAAAAGAATCACATTTAAGTTCACATACAGTGAATGATAAACAAAAAATATGTGTGGCATCTAACTGATGTACAAATCATTCAGGTAGCAGCTTTTCAGTTTAATCAGGCACTGGCAGTTACTTTCGCTGCTTAAAATGACAAATAGCGGCAGCAGGTCACATCATATCTTTCGCTAATTACATTTTTTTGTTGTTCTGACAAGTACAACAAAGGGGGTGCGTCTTTTAAACAATCAGCTAATCATGTCACATCCTTTTCAGGAGTTTAATTCTCCAACTTAAACTTATATTCATGTTATATAAAAAAATACCTAAGCCTAAAGTGGGCTGATTACAATACATATTAATACTACATTTAGAATGGGATTGGACTCAGTATTGGCAGCCAATATTAAAAGGACTTGTTTTTTTATAAGGCCAAAAAAAACTCATTTGGGAAGTCTGACATAGTTTGACATAACCAGTGACTTAAGCAGTACAGCACTATAAAACAGGAAAGAAAGCATTGAACAACTGAACATGTTAAATTATATTTTAAATGCATTTCATTTGGCCTTCTATTTATAGAAAACCAAAAACAGACTTCAGAAATCCCGTCCTTTTTCAGTCTCTGGTTCAGATAACAGTGTAAAGCGTTTCTTGGCTGAAAGATTCTTTTGACCCACCCTTCCAACCAATATCTTCTTTTGGGCTCGAAGAGCAAATAATTTTGTTGTCATGCACGGCACTCTCGGTTCAGGACAGGTTTCAGACGGCATCAGGGCCAAACTGTCCATGGAGCTTTGGGGATCCTCCAAATCAGCTTCAGAGTTGCTGCTTAATACGTATAGGTTGCCAAAATACCAGATTTTAGGATGTTTTGCAAATATGTATTCTCAGTGACCGAAATAAACATCTTAGCTCACCAGCCAAGTCAGTAAATTAAAGGCCTTACCTGCCAAAATATCATTTAATGGAGAAAAAATGAAATATACTGTACAAATCTTTGTACAGTATATCAGCAACTGACTGCAGCCATGCATTTACCTTAATTTGATTAGTTCAGACAATGTTCGGTGTGAACATAACCAAGAATTAATATAACCAAGGTACACATTTGTGTCAGCTGACCCTGACTAATTTACCCACCAAACTATTAACCGACATAGGTCCTGGTTGGTGTTTATTTAACCAAGAGAGAACACACAGGAGGAGGAAGACGATATGCCTAAACCAGCCACTAATAATCACTATAGACAGACAAATGTGGTAGACAACAAAACAAATAGGAAGTGTCAAAGTCCACTCATGCGTGTGATCCTACCAACAACACCAAAATTGTGCTGGTAATCTGAGGTTTTCAAAGAAATAGTTCAGGCAAACACTTGTCTTTTAGTGAATTTTATTCAAGTCTTCTGCAGAAGGACTCACAGCAACACACATACGCCATATACATGTATGCTCGAATGAGTGACGACAGCTGAGTGAGCCTGTTATTTATCCAGCTTTATGGTCAATCATATCATCTCACAGAGACACGTTGTCCCTGAAGTCTGAATAATAAAGAGAACAGAGATATCTGGACTGTTACATTTACACAGATTCAGTGCAACATCACACATTAATCTCCCTGAGTCTAGAGTTACATGCAATATGTTAGGAATTCCCATTACACTATATTCACATATTTAATGCAAGCTAGAATTTTTCAACCACCAGACCTACAATGCTTGTGCATACTTCTCATTAATCAATACTGAAAGAAGTAGACCAAATTTCTTCAGAACTCCACAGAAACTGTGTTCTAGTCACAAAATAACATGTCACTCTCTTGTGTTGTTGAAAAGTTTTCACATGTCTCACTTACAGCAATAAAACTGTGTGCCGCATGCAACAAACTACCCAAGGATGTAGGTCATTTATACAGATTTGTATGCTCTGACATTTTTGGGGTGAAGTGGTCCAACAATGAAAAGACTGATACTCAAAGAGCTGTAGATTGCAACAATCACAGTCGAGCTTGCCAGTTCAACTTTTAATAATTTGATATTCCTGCTGCTGTTTTAAGCCTCTACAACCAAAAAAGTGGTGCCTTAATCTAAAAAGAATCTACAAGTGGTTTTAAGACAGAAAGTAAAGATTAGTCAGCAATGACACAGGATCACTGGTGGTTTGAGAGGTCTGTCAGAGGTTTGATGTACAACTTTGTTAAACTTGGCAGTGCAAATTTACTTTTAAGCCTAAAGGACATTTCTGGGCCAGTAGTGGCACACTAATTTGTTCAACACTCTTAATAAAGTCAGGCAGATAAAACTGATCGAGAGAAGTGGCTCTGAAACGGGCGAGGGAGAGCAGATAAACACTGATTCATGGGTCATTTGTCGATTGACATTTGGGGAGACAAGGTTTCCCACAGGATTTTGTGAGACTATGGTTGGTGGACGTCAGGCATGCACTTTGAGAGCAAAATGAAGAGGCTAGATCTATGAAGAATTTTAAACTTTTGTAAACAATTTTGTGCTCTAGTAAACAAATTGATTTTAAACATATTGTATTGCTATAAATGGTGATGACACAGCAAAAACGTTAACAAATTTATTTAGCTAATGTTTTTCCAGTGACCCAAAATCAGAACAAGGTCATTTTGCTTTACATTTTGAAGAAATAACACTTTTGCTTCTAACTTTCCTTTAACTTTTAATGGACACATGTAACATGTTTTATACTTCCTGTGAATAATCTAATTAATATTATTTCCATACTGTATATATGTTGTGTTAACACTTTATTTTGAAAACCAGACAATCACATTTGTATACTCACGCTAAGTGCACAAAGTCCAACACAATTTGATAAATTACATTGTATGTGGTGCTCATATTGTGTACAATAAAGACTTTCTTGCCTCTCTTCAGATAAGACTCTCATACTGCAACACTTGTGTTTGTAAAGTGAGAAAACTACACAATAAAGTTGCTAACCCTGCCTGTTAGTTCACTCTACTACATTTAACTCCATTAAACATGAACACGTGTGAACTCCAAGGTTGTATTCGAAACCACCTACTAGACTAGTAGTACATAGTGATTTGGTCAAAGATGTAGTATGTAGTATGCAGTATGTAAACAAAAGCAAAATCTGCAATATGCAAAAAAATAGCCGGGTGGCATACTGATTCGGGAAAAATCCAGTATGCATCAGACCAGTCTACCTCGTGTACTGTGGCCATAATGCAAAGCGTGGGAACTATAACAACAACCGGTCTGTTGTGTAGAGGACAACAACAGTTGTTTTACAATTTTTATAATGCTGTTTCATCTCTAAACCCAATACTAACAAGTTTTTAGGTGAGAAATCAACTGTGTAGATTGTCAATATCGCCAATTTTAGGGAAATTGTTGGCGAAACGAGAAGTTGCTTGAACATTTTCGGAGTTGAGAAGTTCCGCAACAGCGGCAGAGTTAGCCCACGTTTATTTTCTTCCTTATCATTCACTGTGTTGTCTGGCAGGAAGATTTTGACCATATGTTGCCCATTTCAGAAGGTATCCCAAAGCATTTACGCACACTCAAATGCAGATAATATATTAAACTACCCCCACGTCAAATAAGTGTAAAAGAATATACAGGTAGGGTATCTAACTTAGGTATAACTTGTAAAGCTTGGCTGTGTGTCTGTAGTTTTCTGAGTGTTTTCTTACTTTTAGACAAGCCGACTATAGAAATTTCAGTTTAATTGCCATGGAAATCCCTATCATGAACTAAGTGTTTTTATAAAACTCAATCAAACTGAAGTTCTTTGAGACTGGTGGAAACTGACTACCTATTAAAAACACATTTTATACAGGAAGGATGCAACTAGCAAGCCCTTCTACAGGGAAAATATTAGGACAGTTTCACACAGCAACCGCTGGCTATGAGTAATGGACACCAAGCTGCACGGCTGATTGGAAACGTTAACAATGACCACTGCAGGATTGTAGCCACAGGGACATTTCCTATTGTTAGCCGTGAAGACCAACTAGGAACAATCTAATCATTGTTAATGCCTACATTGTGAACACATTGTTTTTATGAAGTGCAAGCGCAGCTGCCACATGGATTTAGCTTGGCTGTTCTCCTGTACCCTGGAGTAGCGATGACGCTGTCCTGAACTTCTCCTCACCCCATTCCTCAATCTACTAACCCAGTGTGGTAAAACAGCAGTTTCTCCAAGGTCAACAAGGACCTGCATCAGAAAAAGCTGTCAGTGTGCCACTGGAGAAGAAAAATCCTCAAAGAGTGAAGGAAAAATACATGCTTCCATTCCAGTGACCAAAAACAAACCTAAAAGACCAGCTGTAAAAAACA
The DNA here is from genome assembly GCA_024633595.2 of Lepomis macrochirus. Taxonomy (NCBI): domain Eukaryota; kingdom Metazoa; phylum Chordata; class Actinopteri; order Centrarchiformes; family Centrarchidae; genus Lepomis; species Lepomis macrochirus. Next base: position 9,679,119 of record JALXJV020000009.1, read on the forward strand.
AGCCAGGCAGCATATTTCTCTACTGAAGCAACATCATTCTAGTCCAAAAATAGAGATTTCGAGAGAGTTAAATGCATATTCTCTTGCAATATGAGCATACAATATACAAAATGCTTTGGTACAGGAACCATCTTGACAAAGAATTCTGGGAAGGGAGATCCCTGTCTTATTTATGATCGACAACAAAACTCTATTTATCTGTCACACTGCAAGTGGTTTTCATTTGAGTTATCCAGTTTGGATGTATTGATTTAGACCTGGGACACCTGGTGAAAGCAATTATGGCCCTGGTAGGAGTTAAAACTAGCAATACCACTTCAAGATGACATATCCACGGGCTCACAATACTACTATGATATCAACTAAATTCTCTAAAAGGAACTTAAAACCCATATTTAAACTGTGTGCAGACAATGCTGTCAGCAGGATACTGACCCCTTATTTCTAAGAGAAACTATTGCAGCTCCAGAAGTTTATACCTGGGATACAGAGCCACTCTCTTCAGTAAGCACTTTTATCCTCTCTTGAAGAGGCATACATGCACTAGTCATCTGGCTTAGGCAATGTTGCACTTTCATAGAGGGAGACTTAAGTGCAGTAATGGACAAATCAACTATAATAAATAAAAGAATATAAACATAAGTATTCCTCCTTTAGTTTAGCAGTGGGCCACAGTGCTCATGTCTATATTGTCAATTCGTTTTCCATGAGAGATGTCTATTTCCCAGACACAAACTTGATGTTGATGACAAGTGATATATAAAATATTTCACTTCATTTCAGATGGCCGACATGTCCAGGATTGTGTATTTCTTGATATTTTTAGTAAGGAAGTAAAACCTGTTGACACAAAGTAGAAAAATCATTTTACTTTTTACAAGTGAGTTAATGTTGACAAGCCAGCTGGTTGCATGTGTTCAACAAATATAAACTGCTGCTATTATGTAAAGTAATTAGTGGAATATCAGTCAATTTTATAACAATCAGTACCTCCCTTTGCTTACTGTGTTTGCTCTTTAAGTAGTTTACTTTGAGTTTTTCACTCAATGTATTTTTCCTCCTATACTCTGTGTATTGGGTCATGCTTGAGAGAAGAGATGGGACTGACATGTGGGATATTGATACTGGGGATAAATAAAATAAACAAATAAATGGCCTGCATCATTGAAAAAGCCACAACTGTATGACACATCCTGCTGAAAATAAAATATGGTCAACACAATTTATGGAAAACAGGCTATAAGCTGTGCTCAGAGTGGGGATTTTCTGACTAAAGCCAGGGAATATGAAATAAACTAACTCAAACATTAATCAAAGCATGTATTATCAGTCAGAAGCATGATGCTGGGATCTCCACAGCCTTTCAAAACGCCTAACACCCTGTATTCATATTAACAAGAACAGTAAGACTGCCACGCTGTCCCAAGTTGTGTTCCATATAGGCCATCTAATTCCATGCTGAATCATCTTCAACCAAATGCCACGGCAGTAATCCTTCGCTGCTTGAGACTCCGGAGCCACAGTGAGGCTCTCCAGCCAGATGTTCCTTTCAAAGCAGTCCAACTCTCATAACTAATAGCATTAGCCAGAGAAGCATGTAGCTTTAGCTTGGAATTGGGCTTCAAAATGCCCATGCGCACAACAGAGACTTAATTGCATCCCCAAAGCTACAAAATAAATATGCAGTACAGTGTGGAGCAGTTAAATCTATACACTTGTTTTATCGTATTAAGCAGAATATGAAGTAGAGGTATTAAAATGTCAAAGATAAATCTGAAATTGAATCTAAACTGCATATAGTTCCTAATAATTTTTTTCTAATGCTATGGTTTTCTGATTGCAAACGGGTAGTAAAACTAGTTACAACAGAGGCATAGTACAAAAAAGGACAAAAATGCCATCAAAAAAGGCAAAAGGTAATCTATAGAACACCATAAATCAGTCTACAATCCCAGATAACAAATTGATTGACTATATATGAGAAGCTAAGCTGCCATTTCCTATTCAAATAATTAAACAAGAGAATTACAACATATGTAGGTGTCCATTAGTCTCTTATGAATATATGTATGAGCAACACTTGTGCTGAGGAGATGTGACGTTAAATTGCATTTAAATCAGAAGTTATGTACAACTGATGTTTCATTAAAGACATACCTAAATATTCAATACCAAGCTGATGAGAGTCAATCAAAATGTTTTTTTTTCAATGTTTAGTGCATTGAACAAAATGGAAAAACAACCAGACAGCAAACAAATTATGTCGAAGTGACTAATTACAAAAAGATCCAGTTAGAATCTTGCAGGGAGGATAATGAGCCATAAAAATGGATGGTGTCTTCGTTCATTACGCTGATCCCTTAGTATTAATTGTAATCCAAACCCTAACTCTCACTAAGCCCTCTATTATTTCCACCTTACTTCAGCTACATTAAATCAGTGTGTGATCTAGCTCATACAGAGTCCTTCATGCTTCAATATCAGCAGGAAATGGAAACATCCCAGCTGTACTGGAGCAATAAATATAAACATCTAAAAGATTGATTACACTAACCTTTATCAAAAGCAAAGCCTTCACGAGATTGCAAAAAAACAGGAAAGCAGAATGAACACAGCACCCGAGTTTTTAGTCATCTAATGGCAACACAGTGCAGGCTACAGCACTGCAGCACTTCAAGACCAAAGGGAATCAAGTGTAAATGAAAACATAATATATTCGAAACAGAACCATCTCATAGACAATGACAGCCTTGTCAGGCATAATGTTGGAATCTGTATTCATAGCACACATCATCAACTGCCTAGTAGCTGATGTGCAACAGAGAATTATAAATCTGTCACTTCCTGTAATACGGACCTCAGATGCCTTATGCTACATCATTGAAGTGGATTACTATCTGTCGTACGTGTTCTGTCACAAACAGAGATGGAAAGAGAAACTGATTTGGAAGCTACTGTTGTATGGCAGAGAACATACTGAAGTACATGTATTTGTTGATGTGCAACACTCAGAAGAATGCTTTATGTTATACCACACGATACAGACTGGTCTATTCTTTCATTCACAAACTCAGGAAAATATACAGTATCTCACAAAAGTGAATACACCCCTGACATTTTTGTAAATATTTGATTATGTTTTTTGATGTGATAACACTGAAGAAATAACACTTTGCTACAATGTAAAGTAGTGAATGTACAGCTTGTATAACAGTGTAAATTTGCTTCCCCCTCAAAATAACACATCACACAGCCAAAACGCTGGCAACAAAACTGAGTACACCCCTAAGTGAAAATGTCCAAACTAGGCTGAAAGTGTCAATATTTTGTGTGACCACCATTATTTCCAGCACTGCCTTAATCCTCTTGGGCATGGAGCTCACCAGAGCTTCACAGGTGGTCACTGGAGTCCTTTTCTACTTCTCCATGACAACATCACGGAGACCTTGTGCTACTCCACCTTCCACAGATGCTCAACAGGGTTTAGGTCTGAAGACATGCTTGGCCAGTCCAACATTACCCTCAGCTTCTTTAGCAAGGCAGTAGTCATCTTGGATGTGTGTTTAGTGACAGTTGTAACAGTGTAAATTTGCTGTCCCCACAAAATAACACATCAAACAGCCATTAATGTCCAAACCTCTGGCAACAAAAGTGAGTACAATCCTAAGTTAAAATGTCCAAATTGGGCCCAATTAGCCATTTTCCCTCCCAGGTGTCATGTGACTCGTTAGTGCTACAAGGTCTCAGGTGTGAATGGGGAGCAGGTGTGTTAAATTTGGTGTGATCGCTCTCATACTCCCTCATACTGGTCAGTGGAAGTTCAACATAGCACCTTATGAAAAAGAACTCTGGACCTAAAAAAAGAATGGTTGCTCTACATAAAGATGGCCTAGGCTATAAGAAGATTGCCAAGACCCTTTAATTAAGCTGCAGCAAGACCATACAGTGGTTCAACACGACAGGTTCCACAGAGAATAGGCCTCAACATGATCGACCAAAGAAGTTGAGTGCACATGTTCAGTGTCAAATCCAGAGGATGTCTTTGGAAAATAGACCTATGAGTGCTGCCAGCATTGCCGCAGAGGTTGAAGGGGCGTGGGTCAGCCGGTCAGTGCTCAGACCCTACGCCGCACATTGCATCAAATTAGTCTGCATGGCTGTGATCCCAAAAGGAAGCCTCTTCTAAAGATGATGCACAAGAAACTAAACACTTTGCTGGAGACAAGCAGACTAAGGACAGATTAGTGGAACCATGTCCTCTGGTCTGATGAGACCAAGATAAACTTATCTGGTTCAGATGGTGTTAAGTGTGTGTAGTGGCAACCAGGTAAGGAGCACAAAGACAAGTCTGTCTTGCCTACAGTCAGGCATGGGCCATTCACACTACGCAACCTACCGTCTTGTGACAGGAGTCTTAAAGTCGTTGTGGCGTTCACACTACGTGACTGATCGGTGACAGGGGGCCACACACACCACGAGCTGACAGTGACTCTGTCACCCGACACTGGTCTCCAAACCACGTTTTTAAATGTAAAACAGGAAATGACGCGAACCTACACACGAAACACTGCTGTTTGCTGTTGTTTGCTATTATAAAGATTCCAATTATAAAGACAAAAAATCTGCGTGAAAGAATCGTTTAGCACATATAGATAGCAGGGATTGTCTGAGCTACAGAGAGAGCTGAGGGGAGTAAAAATTGTTTTGCGGTGAAAAAGTAGCTGCCTGCTCTGCCAGCAGCCTGCTCTCATTGGCTGGATGTGAATGTCAAGTCGGTCGACTCCGCCAGATATTTGGCATGTTAGATATCTGGCAGATGTATGCGATGTGTCAGAAATGTGTCGGGGAGCCGTTTAGATGCGTCATTGAGTAGTTCACCCGTAACGACTGGCGACCGCTGCTCATCCACTGATTTACCCGAGCTCACCGAGCAGAAATCGTGTAGTGTTAACTAGGCTTTAGCAAAGTGCTCCCTTGCTGTACATGCTACCTCAGATCCTAGTGAGAGGGAGTTTTCTACAGCTGGAGACATTGTAACTGCCAGCAGATTTGCTACTATTTTCTAACATTACAGTACATTAATCAGTTTCCTGTCTTTTATTGGCATATTCTGGTTATATACAGATTAGACAAAGATCTTCATTTCCAAGTAGCACAACTGTATCACAAAATGATGTAATCACAAATGAGATTTTATTTGCACCTTCTCTATCTAGTTATCAAGAAGTCTTTGCTTTTGCTGCATCTGCACTGTGATGCTACAGTAAATGACTGTCACCCTGCTGCAGCGAGCAATATGACTTTTCACGTTTGCGTGATCAGAGATGTAACTCATCTCCATAGAAATGAGCATGTTTGCACAGGGCTTTGTCCCTATGGTGGGAGACAACGTATTAACACCCCAGCTGGGATTTGGTCGACTGCCAAAACCAGCTCGACCCGGGAGTAAGCCTAAGTATTCACATTGTTGCTGCTGCTGATGATCCTACACACTTGTCACTTACTGTAAACAGGTTTGGTTAACAACGGCTCAGTAACTGACCACTGCTAAGTAATGCTAACAATGTCTTACATGTAGACTGTTACATAAACGGGTAAAGATCCTGTTGTTTGCAGATACGGTAGGTAAGGTGTATTGTTTACTGATGCCATTCAAAAATGTAGTTAAAATGTATTTTTGTCATCAAATGAGTGAAAGGAGATGGAATATATCCGTTTATACATGTAAAGCACTGCTAGCCCAAAATCCAACATGTACAATGGTCTAGCTTAGCTCTGAAGAAAAAAATGTAATACATACAGTATATTGTTTTGAACACACCTTCTTGTAATACACCCTTCAGAGATTGGTGATGGAAGAGTGTGTATATGTATATGTGTGTGTGATCACACTATGTTTGAAGTGTAAGCAGCAGGCAGATAAGAAGAAAAGGATACTGGGAGGAATTTTTCAACCTTTCCGCTATCTCGCTCAATTTCATTGTCACCTCTCTCAACAGGATTTTGCACACTTTTCGACATCATACTGCAGCACAACAACACAGTATCACAAAGCCCTGAAAGACAGAGTCAGTCACTACTACAGAGTCCCCACAACCAGGACTCAGTTGTGCCTCTGGTAAACATTATCCCTCTGAGCTGGGAGATGCATCCCAGAATGCATCCTGACACAGAAGTAGGCAGAAGCCAAATAACATACTATCAGCAACTCTCCGGGGTAACTGAATAAGTGAGTAAGAGGGATGAGCATAGCAAGAGAAGAGTAAGGCCGAGGGGAGAACAGAGAGAAAATAAATCCATGGCGTTTGCACAGTCGTTTGACCCATCTCTTTAGCATTTCCTTAAGGCACTGGCTGTTGGTTATCAATGAAACCACAAAGGGTCTATACCTAACAGTATTTGCTTTTTGCTAATGTAGCAAATCTAGAGAAAGCTGACTTACAGCACCATCCAAAATACCTCTTCTGGCAACATTACAAACAGCAAACATCGGACAGATGTACAGAGTACACTAGTAGTCCAATAAGTAGTGTGGGTGAGTATGAGGGTAAACTCGGTATTTTGATGTCAGGTATACGATTTATTTTCTTGACATTTTTTGATTTGTTTCTAGTGATATATTGAGTTTATATAGGGACTTTGGTGTTTTTAACATTTACTTAGGGTGGTATTTAAAATGTTCAATTCCTATCCCTGTCTGTATTCATTCTTTTTTTTAAATAATATTTTATCTTAATAATTTATTTAATAAAGCAATTATTTAGTAATTAAGAAGAACCAAAAAGATTATGAATACAGAACCAAACCAACAAGAGTATCGATAAGAGTAATAGTATCAATAAAATCCTAACGATACCCTTCCCTACAAGTTTATGGTAATATTTCACTCACAGTTAATGAGTCCATCTCTAGGGAGAAGGAGGGGGGATTGTCATAATATTTTCAATATGCAAGAATGTTTACTGTCTCGCAATTATAATATATGTCATTGTCCTGGTTTGTTTACTTTATTATTTATAAAGATTAACATGTCAATTACCCTTGGTCTTGTTATTTGACAACTACTAAAAAGTAAAAGGATTTGTATAGGGTATAGTATATATAAAAATTTACTTCAGGTAAGTAGATTTATGACCCACTTGACCTACTCGGAAACTGAAACAAAACATGTTAATCCCTGAACTCCAGAAAGCTCTTGAAAATTAGAAACATAAAAATGCAACTGTACTTAGACACCAAAAAAGCTGAGGAAAAGCCCTTGCAGACATAGCAGTATACATAAAATGCTAAAAATGCAGTTCTTCACTCACACACACTTGTCCTTGGTTGAGGACAAGAAAATGCATATCAGCATGCTCCCTGAATAAATCAACAGTTCAGGTAAATCACTTTTAAACAAACAAATTTGGAAAGAATTAGAATTTCAATTTTCCCTCAAATACTAAGAAGATTATCATGAAGTAGATCAGAGGGAACTGCTCTTGGCAGAAATTGGATGGCTTAGTAGAGAATAAACTTTACTGAGGAAGCATAATTTTAGCATAGCTTAGCCCCCTAAAATGCATGTGATGCAAACTGGAAAATATGAAAGCTTAAAGAATGGATGAAGGTGAACGCTGCTACACTGAACATTCTCTTACCACAGAGATAACATAGGATTGTGGGTCCTATCTCAGTTACAATAATAGCATTTATGTGATGGTTAATTGGCCCACAAATTACCTTTCATTGACCCACTCTACACCAAGTACATTCAGCTTCACAGGAGCTAGACCTGTACTAGTATTCATGTTTAATTTAAGCAGGACATTTAAGCAGGAAGTAGAGCTATGGGATGGAACAAAATTACACAAGTTTCAGATCAATAATAGGATCAAAATAAGATACTTATTTTAGAATTGCTTGGTATAATGTCAGACAAATCCAAAACAAGATCGAAATTTCAGTAGCATTCTTCATGTCACTGCAAATTAAGTGTGAAGTTTACTGTGTGTTTTTCTTCAGCAGAACTTTTGGAACATGCCCTAAAGGAAAATAATGTGTAAATCAATTATATAGAATGTCTAATGGTCAGCAATACATGCATGCATGCAATGGGTCTGAAGTAAAGATCAAAAAAGGCAAGGACCCAGTAGGTAATGTTTCAAGAGTGACATAGAAAACAGTTGTGGGGGAAATAAATTGGAGTATGATATTTGCAAAATTGTACGAGTGAACAGAGGTGATATCGATTCAAGATTGATCAAAGTGTGCAACTGACCGAAAAGCAACAGAGGGATGCTTACAGTGAAGGCCAACCATAACTGAAAGCAGCTTAGGCCACACACAAGACTCAATCATTGTCTTTCATCTATTATGCATTTCCAGATATATAGATTGTCCCCTGAGAGCAAAGTGAGCTGCAGACTGAAGTGTTTTTGTAGGAAAAAATGTTGGCTAACAAAAAGGTTTCACTCTGCTATGGTTTAACTGATTTACATTCAATGCCATAAAATAAAAGTTAATTAATTTTGGCCAGCTTTGATTCTATTTTCAATTAATTCCCTATGCAATAACCTGTTTTGCAATACTCAATAAATAATGTTTTCAATTGCTATAATGACAAAACATCTCTATTAAAATTGACAGCTTGGCATATAATTTCAATGTGGGACAACATTAATTTTAAAGGTGTTATTATGCTTTTTGCCTTTATCCCTCTCCTTTATTGAGTTATTGATTTTTTTGTGATTTTTTCATGTAATAGGTTTGCAAAGTGAAAAAGTCCACCCCAAAGGGAGTTCCCATCTCCCACAGAAAACACTGTTCTGAACTAGGGCTGTACATAAGGATTATTTTTTAAATCGATAAGGCAATTAATCTAATCAAAATTTTGTGTATTCTAAAGAAAAAAAATGTTACTCAACTAACATACTCAACAACATTTATCCAAAATAAAAATCAAAAAGATGTCTCCTTAATAAATCAATATAGGGAATCCTTGCTAACACCAGATGCAGCGATGATTCGACGCACGTAATGCAAGTCGACGCATTTACGTAATTGATTACGTCAACTACACTGACGAATCGCCCCAGCCCCTCTACTCTGAACTGCCTGAAAAAAGTTTGTTTGTAGCACAGATTTGAAAATGTGCATCATATAACGCTTGACATGCCCTCAAAAACACCGGTGTAGAAACACTGAGCTGCAGCACACACTTCTCCTCTCCTTTATGCCGCATTCAGACCAAACGCGATTTTCTCCTTGCGGCACTTTCCTCGTGTGAGTACATTCGCTGCAAGTGTTCACACATAACGCGAGAAAGGCAATTTTAACGCAATAATGTGAATAAACACAACTTGCCATTACTACAACTGTATGAACCCAAAGTAAACATTTTGCTGTGATTAAATAGTGATAAACAGATCAAACTGATGCCAAAATAACTACAATATGATGCAGTTTTGTTAAACATATGAATTCATACTTTGTCAGGTCTGTCAGAAAGACAACAGGACAACAACTTCTAAAATGTTTGTTTTCTGAATGGAGTTCAGATCGATCAGGGCTACGCTTTTCTAACTTAGTCCCAGTAAAGTACAACAATAGCTGAAATAAGTTACATACACATGTTTTATGAACTCACCAGGTAGTTCATCCTCCTCGTTTTCTTTTCACTCAGCAATGTTCAGTTTTGTCCAATTTTTAAATAAATATGAAGTAGTGCCAAATGACGCTAACAACACTGGAACCGGATGTGCACGGAATCTAGCTGCTGAGAACCTTGAGTGAAGATAAATCAACGTTGTAATCCTAAAAACTAAAGTAAAAAGCTAATTTAATAAAAGCAGTTTACTCCGAGCTCCTCCCTCGAGCAAACAGCGTAGTTGCGAGCAAAGTCCAGTCCGACCACGGGTATTTGTTTGTCCGAATGCTGGAGCGCTGCTCCCTGCTCCTCTAGCCAAAGTTCAGCAGCTCTCAGCTGACCTGCAGATTTTCAATCGCCCACTCTGCCTGGCCCTCTCCACACAATGCTGTGAAGCTGTCGGTGATGTACGGACAGTCTCAAAGTTGATAGGCTATCACAACACAGCGTCATGCGAATTTCTCGCTTGAGTTGAAAATATTCAACTCACGCGAAAGCCTTTTGTGTTGCCTTCGTTTCGCTTCGCCAGCACCGCCCCCTTCGCGTCGCTTCGCCGCTGTCCGACAGGAAATCACGGCTCTACGTGTATTTGCATTGACTTTGTATGTGAACTCACCACCCTGAACGCTCGCTTCGCTTTTGGTCTGAAAGCATGATTACAAACACTAGCTACTCTCAGTTGTTACTGTGATGCAGAGACAGAGCTCAGTTATATAATTTTTTGGTTGAAAGATACTTTTGTTACAGATTAATAACTGACCACTCCGAAACTCTTGCTCTAGTCCATGTTGCTAAGCTGCTAAGGGGATATACAGCTGAACCGAAGCCGGATTCTCAATGACCCACCCTTCTCTGGTTCTGATTGGCTACTAGTGCTTAACTAGGAACTGCGCATGTCCAACTCCCATCTGATATGATCTCTACAAGATCATATAGAGGCAAGAGGTCTCACTCCACAGCTTTGCCAGCTAAAATGAAGCCTTCAACACACAAGGTGAAAAGAGCTGTTTTTTGAAAATTAAACCATGTAAATCTATTCTGGTACAACCCCTAAATAAGATTTTGAACCTGAAAATGAGCATAATACCACCTCTTTAAATGGATTATGAGGAACGGAGACAACCTTCACAGAGTAAGAGATGGAAATTCTTGCCTTAAGTCATCATCTAAACCAACAGTTCCCAAACTTTTTACCCAATCCCTTCTACATCTTGACCAGGTTGCTGCACCCCTAAACTCCTACTCTCTAGGGTCTGCTTATGTACGTTACACCAGTGAACATGCCCAAAGTCACAGCTACAGGGTTTCACTTAGTGACGCTCTTTTTTTTTCTCCATTCTTTTTTATTTTTCTCCATTCTTTTTTATTTGATTTTTAACACAATCACACAAATATTAAATTAATCAAAAAAACATAACTCCAATTCACAAGTAAGAGAAAAACAACAAACAGTCAACAATAGCTAAAACAACAACATAGACAAATACCTCAAGTTCACAACAACAACCAAAAATAAACAAACAAACAAACAAATCATTTAAAATAAATTTAAAAAAATAAAAATCAGACTCCCTGCCACACAGCATTTGCCAGGCCAGGCTCCAGAGACCTAAGGTAGGGCCCCCAAACTCGAAGAAACTGTGTGGAAGATACCCATAAGATACTCCAATGGAATCAATTGAAATATAACTCTATGCCATCCCTGAATTGAGGGACTGGCATCCGAGATCCACTGCAATAGTATATTTTTTCTTGCAGCAAATGTCAACATATTATACAGTTTCTTGTAAGTTTTATATTCTTATTTGGTAGCCCTAATACCAAGGACACTGGGTCCATTTCCAATTGGGTACCCAGGATCCTCCCAATTTCCTTCAACACTTACGACCAGTATCTCTGCAGTTTGACACACGACCATAAGCAATGGGTCAATGTTCCAACCTCTGTTTTACATTTGAGACACATCGATGAAAGGGAAGGGTTAAAGAAATGTTTGCGATGAGGAGAAATATGTACTCTATGAATAATTTTAAACTGTATTGCCTTCATACGAGTGCAAATTGATATCTTTTTAGCATAATTCCAAATTTTCCCATGGCCCATCATCAATAATAGTTGACAATTCTTTTTCCCATTTTAACCTTCTGTGTGTTAGCAGGCAATAGCTTCCATATAACATCATGTAACAGACACTTTATCTTGTACCTGAAACAGCACTTTCTCAATCTTGACATGACACTTCAGGGTTCTCAATAAGAGTTGTACTCTGTGTAATAAAATGCCCTAATTTGCAGAAAACAAAAAAAATCCTGTTTAGGTAATGGATATTTTGATAATGATGACTCAATAATGAGCCAAATGGAGGTGTTATCATTCTTTATCTAGTCAGTTATCCTTCAGATGGGTACATAGTTGATATATTTTTATGTTTCGCAACTCTACCCCTCCCATATGTCCGGGCAATTGTAATACATCCATTTTTAGTCTGGGCTGCCGCTTACTCCATATGAAGGAGCTAAGCCAACTGTTCAGGTCCTTCAGGAATCTATTTGAAAACAAAACTGGTATAATTTGAATAGGATAAAGCAGCCTAGGTAATATTCATTTTAATTAAAGCTATTCTCCCCAACCAAGAAACAATTGAGATCCACTGCTATTAAATCTTGCCTTATTTTCTCAAGTAATGGGGGAAAATTTGCTTTGTAAATCTGGCTAAACTAGGGAGTAATAAAAACACCTAAATAAACAAAACCTGAAAAGGACCACTTAAGGCTGCCCAACAGCATAGCTTTGGATTTTGATAGATTGATCTTATATCCAGAGAACATGCTAAACTGATTGATCATCCCAATTAATGCTGGAATCGATGATTCCAGGACAGATAAGAAAAACAAAACATCATCAGCATAAAGAGTTATTTTATGATGCTTTTCTCCCACCAATAAACCATTTATAGAAGTTGCACTTCTAATAGCTTCAGTCAATGGTTCAATGGCAAGTGCAAATAAAAGAGGCGATAGAGGGCAGCCCTGGCTGGTGCCCCTATAAGTATTGAAACATTTCGATCTTACGCCATTAGTCAATACAGCAGCTTGAGGATCAGAATATAAGACATTTATCCATTTCCCAAAATTATATCAAAGACCAAATTTATCTAATTTATTAGATATAATATGCCCACTCCACTCGGTCAAAAGCTTTTTCTGCATCTAGTGAGAGCACCAATCCATCCACAGATTTCTCTTTAAAGGCCTGAATAACATTGAGAAGACATCTAATGTTGTGAGTTGAGTTTCGCCCTTTTATAAAACCAGTTTGGTCTTCTTTGACAATTATAGGTAAAAGATTTTCTAGTCGAGTGGCAAGGACTGTAGAAAGCAATTTCCTGTCAACATTCAAATGGGCTATGGGTCTATAGGAGGAGCAAGATTCAGGGTCCTTTCCTTTTTTTAATAAGTGACAAATATTGGCCTCCTTAAGAGTCTGGTAATTCCATGGTCAAGAAGGAATAATTAAACATTTCCAGCAATGGTTCCAGAATGAAGTTTTGAAATTCTTTATAAAATTCACTACAAAATCCATCTGGAAGGAGGTTTCTCTGCTCATCTGATATTGTCAGGAGTGTGATTTGGACAAAAAAATTGTCTATATATGCCTGCTGGTGTTCAATCTTTGGATAAAAAAACGATAACAAAGACAAAGATAACATCAAAACACCAGCATTTTGCTAACTATCAGGGTCTGACTAGAAGAAGAAAGTACCAAAGAGAAAACATAGGCAAACAACATACACTAAAATAAATATATTCCAATAAATCATTTTTAAGAATATAATAAACAAAGAAGGGCGATCCAAACTTCTCCAGAAGGCCATTCCACAGGATGAGGGGCCCTGACAGCAAAGGCACATCACCATTGGTTTTTTAAGCAGACCTTGGGATGACAAGCAGTGTTAGGTAGGAGGAGGCCAAACCGCATGGGTTTTAAAGGTTTAGATGAGGCTGCACCACTGATCATTTTTATTCATTATCTAGGGAATCTTAAAGGTGAAGTTTGATTTTTGGATAAAATTTCTATTTTTACTTCTTAACAAGAATGAAAGCAAATTGCTTGTGTGTCAAAGGGTTCTGTCAGTGGGCGCAGACCAAATTCCCTCTGGACACAGTTGGATAGATCTACAACCAATCAGAGCGAAATCTGTGATACAGAGCTGAGCAACACATCCAAATTGGGGTGGTGCTACATAGTAAAAAAAAAGTGCTAAATTGTTCGTGATTCAAATGAATTTAATCAAACATTTAACAAACATTTATTAAACTTTTGTAATATTGTCATTGAGGAAATTTATCCGGCAATACATCTCATTCTTTTATTGCCCTATTCACAATGTGTGATGAATCGCTTTTCCGACTCCATAAACAACAAAAAAAAGTCAAGTCTAGCCAGATTTTCTAAGAGAAACAATGTCAAAAACAGTGTGTTAAAAATTGATCCCTTATTTATTAATGGCATGTTGCTGTAGCTAATAGTTGTGGTAACAGCAGGTAAGAGCAGTTTATCTAGATGAGCAAACTCCGCTTAGTCTCAACATGCCTTGTGTCTGCACTGTATTCCGTTCTGCTGAAGCAACTGTCAGTGGAATAAGACATACCTATTCATCTGCAAAAACATACTGTTGTGATATCAGTTTTCCAAATGCATGCAATAGTCTAAGCAGAAAATGCCTATTATTGTTTATCATGATCATATTTGCCGAAATGCCACTCTCAGCCTGGATAGCAGTATTATTATTGCATACTCAACAGTTAAAGATCTGGGTGTCACCTTTGACTCACATTTGAGGAGCACATCGACAACATCACTACAGCACCTTTCTTCCACCTCAGTCATATTTCCCAAGTTTGCCCATTTTAATGTTTATTAATCTCATCTAGTTTGGACTATTGTAACATGCTCTTATTGGATCTTCTATTTTGTAGCTTTAAAAAATCTCCAACCAGTCCAAATTACAGCCACTAGAATTCTTACTAGAACCAGAAGTGCTTGAATACATAACACCAATTCTGTCCTTATGCCCCTGGCTTACTGTTTCATCAAGGTCAGGCTACAAACTGCTACTTATTACCTACAAAACTCCACATGGATTAGCGTCTCCATATTTGGCAGAACTCCTTATATTACTCCACATACTCACATCACAGGATGCAGGCTACTCATTATTCCAAAGATTATTAAGCAATCTATTTTCTTAGAATTGTCTTACATGTAACACTACTGTGGAATACTTTATCTCGCCTAATCAGAGACTTATTTTTCCTCTCCTTTAACTGAGTATAATTGTTACCTTTTCTGGGGGGGGGGGTCTTATTCTGCTAAGCTAAAACACCCACTCAGCATAACTAGCACTAAAATCACATGTTTGTTTGCACTCTTCTGGTTTTGAAATTAAAAGATGGAAACCAAACCTAGAAACTAAAATAAATTGATATGTAATATGACAAACAATCTTCAACACCTAAAGAATGTTATCACAGCAGGCAAAAACATCTATTACACCGTGGCTCACTTCATCAAATGGCTAGTATGAACATGATTTATGAACTAGGAGGCCTGCACTTCATGAGTCTCCATTTACATATTAAAAGATGGAATAAGGAACATGTAATATTACTGTAGACTCCTTGATACTGCAGTGTGTGTGTGTGTGTGTGTGTGTGTGTGTGTGTGTGTGTGTGTGTGTGTGTGTGTGTTCCTTCTACACTGATGCTTAAATGTTTTACGCAGTGACATGAAAAAATCCCAAAGACATAAGTTAGATAATGTCTCCAAGTCAAGTGGTAGAGCATCCATTTAATTCCTGTGAAATTACATCAACCTTGAAGGCAGGACTCTACAAACTGTCTTATAATACATTTTAATTACAGCTTTCATTTCATTCTACCTATACATGAAACATTAATGACATTCACCCTTTAATTTTAATAAGAGCTGGTGGCACAATACTGTAGGGTCTGAGTATTAAGCACATTCAATTAAAAATTTTAGGGTCATGTGGAGCAAAGATGATCAAAATTTATTCAATTAACCTTGTTTTTTTTCAGTGAAACACTGTTTGGTGGTGTGCCATACTGATCACTTAAATGTTATGTACACAGTCCTGTAGCCACAAGAAACTTCTTGGACGGGCATCAGAATCTTTTTTAGTGATGATTATTAATTCAGCTGTCGTTGTTATTGAAATGCTCGCTTGCACTTCAGCTCATAAACGTTGTCTTTACCCGTTGCCATTTTTTTGCAAGTGTCCAATCAGTACTACACAACTCTCAAATATAGCAAGATTGCTCATTCCTTAGCTACTTCCATCATCAGCTCTGCACAAAAATATGTAAGTCTATTTTTACTAGAGTTGGGTATGGTTTAAAATTTTACAATACCAGTAAAGCAAAGTCTCTAATGTGATAGTTATTGTGGGCTAAACTAACGAGTAGTTCCTCACTGCTAAATCCGAAAAAACTTTCCAGGGCATGCATACTACACGGCAGAGGGTGTGATGTTGCAGCCTTGCAAACTGAAGTTTCTCTCATAAATTGTTAGCACTGTCGCCTCACAGCAAGAAGGTTGTGGGTTTGAACCCAGGTCGTCCGGGTCTTTCTGTGTGGAGTTTGCATGTTCTCCCCATGTCTGCGTGGGGTGTCTCCGGGTGTCCCGGCTTCCACCCACAGTCCAAAAACATGCAGGCTAGGTTAATTGGTGACTCTAAATTGTCCGTAGGTGTGCATGTGAGTGAGAGTGGTTGTTTGCCTATGTGTGGCCCTGCGATGGACTGGCGACCTGTCCAGGGTGTACCCCGCCTTTTGCCCAATGTCAGCTGGGATTGGCTCCAGCCCCCCACGACCCTGTATGCAGGATAAGCGGTTGACAATGGATGGATGGATGGATGGCTTAATCTTGGAAATTAAATTTTCTCTCGGATTACCCTGCTCCACTGGCTCCTTTTTTATTACAATGGACCTTATGAGCAGTTGTACCTTTAGATCTTAATCATATTACACATAAAAGAAGAGTCCATAAAATAGGTTACATAGGCTAATAGATATTAACTACAATAAGAACACTGGGGAGATAATAAGCCTACTAATTTACTAAATGTGAAGCCAACTAGCCTCCCTGGCTTTGTCGTCCGCCAAGATATCAGATTTAGCCGTTAACTTGTCTGTACATTCATAATTTCCTGACACTACCAACGTGTATTCCTCTGGAGAAATACGGAACAGGCACCATTGTGAAAAAACTCTGCCTGCACGTCCAAACACACCCCTTTTATGTGAACACGCACCAACTCCAATTAAGTTAACACAGTGTTAACACCGACTCAACTAACCAACACCTTATACACCGTCATAGTACCATTTAACTCCAGCGTAGGCAGTCAGAGTAGGTTGAACTCCCCTCGTGCAAGCCACAGGTGTTTACTTTTTTTCTTTCGTGAATGCAATGCGTGTCTGTAAAACACTGCATTTGATCTATATTTTGTTAATTCTAGGGAGGTTGTCTGGTCCAAACCTTACAGCCACAAAATATTAATATGTCTACAGACAAATTACTAGCCTACAGGACACTATACAAAACATTATAGTAAACAATCTGGAAAGCTTGCGCTGCCCACAATAATTAACAGATATCTGTTAATTATTGTTCATTTACAGATATCTGTTAATTATTGTGGTAACAGAGGTGGGGTGTAATGAGAGAGAAAAAAACCCTAGTACATGATATACCTTACCCACATGGGAATAGCACTTCTCCTTTACATAGCTGTGTCAAAGGGCAACATGTCTGTGTCTGTTTGGAATCTCCTCCAGCTGAACCTTACATGCATGGTGCATCAATCAGCAGTCACTAAAAACCTGACTCAATTCTCAAGATGGATTTTCACACATTACAGTGGATTCAGCAATTGTTAACTGGGGTTTTTTTTTGGGGGGCAGATTGCACCATGGGCTGGCATTTCTCCCCAAAGAGTGTGTATATTCTTTAATTATCATTATTTTTACTTACAGGGAGCTGGAGCTTATCCTAGAATTCAGTTGGCAGAGGACAAAGACTCCCTGGGCAGATAGCCAGTCCATCATTGCAGCTAACTCCAACAGACAGAGTCACTCACTTTCACATACATACCTATTAGCAATTTAGAGCCCTCAATCCAGCTAAATGTATGTCTTTGGACTATGGGCAAAATATCCACAAGTAAACAATTGAAATTCTCCAGAAGACTGGTAGTGAGGACACAGACACTTTTCTTCTAGTTTTAAGCTGATAGCTAGCTATTGCAACATCATGGCACTGACTGGAATATTTGTAAAAGAATAAATAAATAAATAAAATTGTAAAAGAATAGCATACAAAACAATACAGAGTTGAACTCATTAATGACTTATCATACTGTATATATTCTTTGTAGCCAGACGCATCCTGTAGTACCAGGATTTAACTTTTAGTGTTAATGTTCATCTGGGATACACAAAGCATTCCTCCTCACCCTTTGTTGCCAAAGACTGGCTCTGTGGCTGTTAATTTATTGGCCACATGTGGCCATTAATTTACTCACCACATTGATCCTTGCCAGCCTGCTCTTATATGTTCTGTTCAGGTTACTATAGCATGCAGTAATTGTGTACAACAGAAAACTTTCAATGGGAGATTTATAGACTACTTGTAAAATGCTGGCTTACGCCAAAACCATTAAGTGTTTGCTCAGTAAGTTGAGCAAATAAATTCACTCAAAAAAGCATTGCCCCTGAAGAAATTATATGCAGTGATAATGTTTGACACCCCAACGTGATTGGGAAAACAAAATAGTAATATATAAACATAATTTCTAAGAGACAGGGTTGATTCCTTGGTATTACAAGTTGCCTAAAGTTTCAACTGGTTGACCCTTAACCCTTGTTTATAGCAGAATCAGTTAAGCTCCAGTGCACTTTGCTGACACCAAGCCTGGAGACCAGTCACACTGTTCAGGTATAACAATTCTCCAGTCACGTCACCCTCGGAGACATCTTGTAATGAAAAATAGCAAACATTAGTGATTACAAATCATAGTCCAATGTGCACCATTGTGCTTTACATGAGGATAAATGTAGTAGCATGTGTAATGCAATTAAGTTAATGAAAATAATATTTTTGGCAACTATCGGTGACAACATATTTACCGAAGCAGTACAGGCGTGTAAAATCCAGAGAATCTCGTTCAAACTATCTCTGCTTATTGGTGTGCTTTCTATCCAAGCTGGCAATTCAAAGTTATATCAAATAAGCAAAGTGGGCATCTGTAAAGACTGAGCAAGTAACAGAGAATTAACTGTACAGTTACTGGATGGGAAGGGAATACTGAAGTAGCAGGAGTGATTTATCTGTCAGTAAAATATTTTCTGGAAAATGTTTTAGGAAAACCCCACATTTGGCAACTGGTAGAGGATTTCATTCCCTCGTTACAGAGCTTTGGAATGCAAGGTGAAGCATGTCATTAAAGTGATAATCCACTAAAAGTCTTTTTAAGTGTACCAACATTTTGGCTCTGGTCAGCCACTATTTGGCTACTACGTATTAGGGATGAAACGGTTACCGGTTTAATTATAAACCACGGTAAAATTCCCGACAGTTAGTATTAGGCAGTGACAGAAATTTTTCAGCCTGTCTGAAGTGTTTATAGCGAATGGAGGGTGAGTTAACGTTTAGCTCAGTGCATGATGTGGAGAGGTTGGAATGGGGAAACATGTCACGGTTTGTCTATCTGACTTGCTAATAGCTTGTAAACTGAAGCTCTCAGTGTTACCTACTCTTGTAAAAACACTACATGATGTTCTGCTGCTATTTGCATCATGTGCCTGCAGATTCTATTCGCCCATTGCACATGATAAAAAGTTATGTAGTTTAATCTCCAAACCAACATATTTTGTTCATTTAAAATCTGGCTGTCATCAAATCGGTTGTAAAAGTGATCCGATGTGACAAACGCTACAGACTCTTATACAAGACTCCTCTGTATTTATGTCCATTGTGCGGGTCAATGCATATTCCTCATAACTTTTAGCATCTTTAATGTTAATGCTCATTTGATATGGTTTTCATATCTTTATTGGTTGTTAATATTTGAATGTTTATACTTATTTCATTTGTGGTTTTCAATATAAAACTTGGTAAAATGGTTTCAGTATAACAGTACTTATTGAACATTTTCAGCACATTTTACCGCCATAATGCTGAACTGTGGTCACTATTATCGTAATATAATATTTTCATACAAATTCCTCTCTACTACATCTCTCTGTAGGCTACATGACTTCTTATCAATCCAGTCCTACAACATAATCTTCTTCCATTTTTTACACACTCAGTCGTCTCCAAACCTATATTTTCAGCAAAATCTGTCAAATACTGCACACTGTACCTATGCGTAGCTTTTTTTTTTTTTACACGGGTCCTTGAGACAAACATAAATAGCTAAGTGCAGCTACATGTTGTGTATTTGTGATATTGGGCTGTATAATTAAAAATTGACTTGAATATGAACTTTTGAGAAATAAGCATACAAATGGATAGTGGATAAGTTGATTATGCAGGGGTATTTTAACACTTTTTCCACTATGAAAACATTGTAACCACTGGAATCCATGCAACTGGTATAAAATTCAAGCTGATCACACCTCTGTTGTTTATGACAAAGGAACCCTCCACTTTTAACACCGATCTACTAGGGGTTAGCATTTGATACTAAAAGAACACACTTTGGGTGGAGTATCACTTCACAGAAGTATCACAGAAGCTGAAATAAGCTTGATGATAATTCTGACATGACATGACAGCCTGACAGTGTATTTCATGCTTAGGTTGGTGACCAGGTGGTGACAGCACATGGAAATTCTGTTACTCCTAAACGTCAGGATAAAGATGAAGTTGTGCTGTGAAAGCCTTTTCCTAATTTCATAAACCACACTACGTTCATTTAACACCTCTCTCCATTATTTATCAGATCATTTAACCTGTTGTTGAGTAATGTGACTCTCTTGTCAGAAAACTGTTTATTCAATACCAAGGGATAATTAGCAAAGCAGAAATATGGAAAATGCAGTAAGTCAGCTGACAGGTTGCAAAGAGGGTGACTACTGTACATTGCACACCTGAGTATAAAACAAATCAACTTTGTTTCAAATTCCATGGTTAGAAGACAACAAGCAATATTGTCTTGCTTATACCAATTAGGTACATGACCTATTGATCACAGCTTAGCACCCTTAGCTTTGTGCAGCTAAAAACAGCTGCTGAAGGTTCTGACTTGAAAACACATGAAAACAAGTTCATTGCCATAGTTTTTCACACCTTAGGAACAGTATTTTGATCCAGTGATCTAATAAGGAAAGTAGTATAACTAGGCTGTCATACACACTCTCCTATTTGTATGCAAGTAAGTCTATTGTTGCTGACTATTTTATTGGCAATTTAAGTGAAAGAGGGAACTTAATATCCCACTATGATTCACACTGTTCTTGTTTTCTTTATATGTAAAGTGGTTACAAGTCTATCTCTGTCAACCCAGAGATAAACAGACAAACTGTCCACAGTGTTTTGGGCACCTGCTCGTAATTTCTTTGGAAAGGCTCCAGATTCCCATCACCCTTAACAGGAATAATTCAGTGAATTAATAAATGAAAGTAATTCTGATGAGAAAAAAAACACTGTCACAGAGTGAGGTATGTAGGTAGCTGACGGTTCTGATGAACTGTAATGGCAATTTAATGTTTTACCTTCTGAGGATGTTTTATGTTTCATTCTGGTAATTTTTACTTTTCTGATGGGTGACACCATTTTCAAAAATCTAATGACATGCCTGATGTCACATCTCTAACATCCAAGGTAGTTTTCTAGGCTGTCATTCTGGGAAAGGAGCAGTGTTATCTGATCAGTTTTATCGTAAAATCTTCCATCTCGGCACTTCAACAAGAACTGCAGCTAAATAGCAAAATAATAAATAACAAAAAAAGACACTTTTTCATGATAGATTTTCAGACCAGGATCCTCTGCGCAAGATTTTCCCAAGATGCTCATTGGGGATGGATAAAAACATTATTATTAAAGATTATTATTTCATTACTCCACAAATTAGACCCCATGAGAAACAAGAATCCTTCAAGATCTTCAGACCATCTCTACACTTCAAAAATAACCTGAACTCATAAGCAGAAAAAATCCTGTAGTCATGGCATCTTACAGACAGGACTGTCATATGCATGACAGCTTTCTCCACCCTCTTCCTCTTCCCAGTATTATTCATGCACATTTTGTAATGTAATTTACCTGAAGAGGCAGATATAATAACAATTACTGTGTCATCTGGTCTCAAGATTGCTGCATTTTATGTGGTCCATTTGTATGTACAGAAATTGGATGGAAGTTGTATTCCTTTTTACAAACAAGTGAAGTAGAATCCAATAAACTCTGTTAATTAAATCTGTCATTCAACAGTTTGGGACCTATATGTGACTGAGAAATGTTTGGATAAAGTGCACTCTCTACTTTGAAACAAAACATGCACAGATGAGAAAAGGGTAAATGTGACATTAATGTGCTGCATTCAATGAGTCAACAGAATGAAGCAAAATGGAGAAATGATTAAAACAGATCGCTGCATAAATGTGCAATCTCTTGTATAGACAATCAGACTACAGCGTGTAATTCTTTGAGCACATTTCTTATGAAAATAGCACTGCAAAGTGTGAGGGGGCAATGTGTCAGAGCCTCCAGTCATTGCAGTACTACTCTCATGTCTGAACATGCCAAGGGCTATAATTTGTCCTGCTCCACAAAGTGGATTTCTCTTGTGCCAGAACAGGTCGTAATTAATCTCTAGTGTGCAAACAAGAAGAGGCCAACTACTGCAAACAGGCTCTGCTCTAGTACTCCTGCAGATGGTCAAAGCAAAAGGTATATTAGGTGGCACTATTGTAGCTTCATATCTTGTTATTTTGCACCATCGGACGGAATTGGCTGCATTTGGTCATTGCATGGGCTCATATCCCCAACCACCTTGTGCTGCCAATTATTTCTCCTCACTCTCCTCTTACCTTGCTGCAGCTATAATAATTATAATACTCATACCTTGAAGGATAACCCCCACACAAACTCATACACACACACACACACTAGCAGGAAATAGCAGATCTCTGTTCACCTACATGACTGTTACATCAACATACCGGTATGTGCCAAATTTGAACTAAACTGTGCACCAGCGGGATATAAAGCCCATTATGCATCTTCCCTCATTGACATGGTCCAAACCGGTCTGCTTGATTAATGAACACACAGTGAAGTTGGGACTTTGTTTAACTTGAAAACTTGAGAACTGTCTTTGTATTAACTGTAGTATCCCCTCATCCCTCAACCCACCTAGTCTGTGTGCATGTGCGACTTTTAAATGTTTTCTTCTGTATACTCGCACATATCCCGGGGCACTCACTCATATTAGTAACGTTACTGCAAATAATTCAATGTTAAAAGAACACTGTTTTTTTTCTACATGTCAACATTACATTCAGTTATTGATGCCACTGAAAAGCATTCCGGATTTGGGATTAACGTTAGGCAATGATGTCCAGTCATAGAGCGATAAGGGGGGGAAACGTTTACTTACCAAATTCAGCACCGTTTCAACAATATCCCGGTTGCTAACCTCCCCAACCTGGATCAGTCCGATGACAACAGCAAATTTCATGTTGATATTCCGGATTGGAACCGATGGATTGATAATCCCAGCCGGGAGGACCACTGAACCTGAACCGGACATCATCATTGTCTCATCGACCCCAGCGGAGACTGCAGCCGCGTGTTGTCTGTGACCTGGAGGAGGTTGTCGGTCCGAGAGCGACACGGAGCCCGGCATTTTCACCAGTCTCTCGCTTGTCATTTCCACCCAAACCGGGTGGCGTCAGAGGCTAGTTATACGCTTTCCCCTTGAAATAAACTGAATCACTGCTATGGAGCATCAAAAATAAATGAAAGGGGAGAACACTAGTGTGCCGCGAAAAACAAAAACAAAACACAAACAAGATATCACTGTCAGTAAAATCCACTCTTGTGAGTTGATGAGGAAGTCCCATGTGTTGTCGGTGCCGGTCGGTTAACTGGGCTGACTAACCTGCGCTGTGTACATAGAGATGTGTGTATGTGCCGCTCTCATAAATGCGCGTCTCCGTATCTGTGCTGCTGTCACCGCCATGTTGCCGCCCCCTGCCTGCGGTTCCACTCACCACGCCTGCGCTGGCTGGTGGGATGAAGCTGGGGAGCCGGAGATTGACCGCCAGCAGGTCGCGTCCCTCTGTGCTATCCACCGGACAGGTGGGAAAAGCGAAGTGCGGCGTGCTGCGTGGAGCTAATAACAGTCACTTATTATACGGTTTATACTGCCATACACATCAGTTTTGTCACAAAGTTTGTCCGTTAGTCAGCTAAGCCAGTGCGGTTAGATTATACCAGTGAGAGTTTCACTAAAACAAAAAATACTACAATACTATTTAGCTAATATTGATCTACTTGCCAAGAAGCTTTAACGAGATCCTGAAACAAAGATGGCAGCCGGAAGTTGCCAGGCTTATATTTCCTGAAAATTGCTTTATATGTTTGCACATAAACATATATAAACATATAAATATGATTGCATATTTTATTTTTTCCTAAATGGAAAACAATTGAGATAAAATTATTTGACATAAAGACAACAAGCATAAGCATAGACAGTGGTCTGTTCTAGGAAAGGCCACAACAGTGAAAAGACCTAATGTCATTGAGGTCTTTTAGAAGTAATGTTAGCCTAGCCAAAGACAAGATGAGATCTGAGTTGTATTTCCATGTCAGATTTTATTACAATGCTTATTAGGTTAATTAAACTTATAAAAGTTTTATAGTAGATTGTATTATATTGCTTTGATTATTATGTTGCCTTTAGGTTATTTTTAAGCCACTCAGGCAATATTTTTGCAGCATGCATGAAACACACCAGAACATTGTGACTGCACACATGCAAACATCTGACTTGTATATTTGTTATTATCATACTATTTACTCCTCTCTTCACAGAAAAGTGTGCTACTTTTATTACAGTTTAAGCTGCAGGTGTGTAGTTTGTGGTTCACAGCTGTGATCCTGCATAGTCCTCTATGCAAAGCATAGAGGACTCTCTTACACTGAGATGAATTCCCTTGGCCAACTGCATGTCACATCACAAATAATTTGGAAGCCAATACTGGTCCAATTTGTGATGTATACAAGTGTGATGTAGAAACGTAAAGTTGTCAGTGTACATAGACTGAGAATGAACTTTACAGTGAAGTGTCCAGCAGTAAAAAAAAGAGCTAGAATGAGTAGATGCCTTTTTAAGGATTTTAAGATGAAAATTATACTTTTTTTGCATAAAAAACATCAGACACACATGTTGTCTGGAGGGGATCTATTTAAATTTTTTCAGTCCTTTTTAACGAACAAAATGCCAAAGCATCAGTTGCATGTAGATGCATTACGTCTATATATTGTATTGTCTTTTGTCTTAAAGGTTTTATGAGATGATCAAGAAGAGTTACTTCTCCAACAAAGATATACAGTAAGTAATAACATAACCAAAAAAGCCACCAGGTTCCAGTGTTTATATAAAAGAGACTGACAGCTTGGTAACAATCCTGTTCACCTTCCTGACTGACAGCCAGAAGCTGAGCTTGCATTTCATGACCTCAAGATGATCTGTGTTAGCATGGCTTCAAAAGAGGTAGAAATAATGTCAGGCTTAATATAGTGATATCATGTATACTATTGTGCAGTTTTAAAGCTTGATGTGATTTGTGGTAATGAAATGCTGAACAATTTAAAAAAGTAAATGAATTGTGTGATGTCTTTATCACACTGTGGTCTTATGTGCTGTAACAAAAATCAGAAAACTATATAAATTGAATTAGGCATCAGTGGGTATATCACTACCAGAAACTCTGTCCTATCCTCCCAAGCCATGTAGAGCTTGTTGGTCCCCATTCCAATGAGAAACATAAACAGCCAATACTGAATAAAGGTCAGTGAAAGAGGTTTAACTTTGCAATTGACGAGAGCATATAAAGGGAACTGAAACAGAAGAGCAGATCCAGACTCAGTGTAGCAGTAATGATCATTTTAGTAACGTCTACCACAGCAGCATCACAATGACTCTGTTATGTTTGTGGTGAATGATCCTTTTACATACTTTCAACATGGCAGAGCTGCCACAACCTCTAACTTCATCTCAACAAGGTTTTAAACAAGATGGTGATTATTTCTTAAGCCATCAACTAAAATGTATGTTAATACTACAACTGGGTAGAGTTAGGTGTGACATTCCTTAAAACTGAAACAATTACTGTAGTTACTCATGAACAATCCTCGATACGATATCTAAGCAGTCGATATCTAGTTTCTCATTCTTCCTACCTGTTAAAAAATAACTGAAAATACCCCTGAAAAGGGGGTACTTCATTTCAGTAATATTGTTTTAGGGTAAAAATAAAATGTAGCCATAGTATATATGAATATTCTGCTGATCAGAAAGGGCCATCTAGTGGACAGAAATAAACCAATCGGATTTATGAATTCAGTCCAATTTATGTAAGTTTATGTTAAGTAAAATGCTAGACAAAATGAATTACAGTCTTCATTTGGTTTTAATTTTGAATCATTGTTTTGTTTGTATTAAAATTGAGTTAACCTCAAAAAAGGGCTCAATATAAATTCATCCTCTCATGTGGACAGCATGTAATCACATGTTTCCCTTAAATGGCCAGTAGAGGTCCCTCTCATCCTAGATCAGGGAGAACGGTATTTAGTTTCAGTAAATGTCAGTGGATATGAGTAGTATATATCACTGTGGACTGTAAACATTTTAACAGAAGCATTGCTGACACTGTTTAAAATTAATTGTGCATAACAGGTATTAAGACTCTTCTACAGGTCAGTAGATGTCCATTACTGAATAATTCCTTAAATTTTCTTGTTTTGTCTTTTTAATGTGGTAGCAAGATCAGAATCAGAATCAGAATTAGATATATTGCCAGGTGAATTTTTACATATGAGGAATTTGCCTTGGTATAATTGGTGCTTAGAGTACACATGAACATAAATAGAAATGTGAATTTATAAAAAGTAAGGAGATCAACAAATGTACAATTATACAAAATTTACAATAATACTATAATACAATGCTGACAAGTATGTGCAAAAATTCGCAACATGAGCATAGTTGAGCGTTGTTGTAAAGTGTGGCGTCAGGAGTGTGTATGAGTGTGTGTGTGTGTGTGTGTGTGTGTTTGGGGAGGGAGGCATGACAGTCAGTGACAGTGGGGACTCGGGCCTTGTTGAGGAAGCCCACTGCAATCAGAAAGAAGTTGCTTCTGTGGCGAGAGGTTTTGGTCCATAGCCTCCTGCCAGGGGGAAGTGTCTGAAACAGTTTGTGTCCAGGGTGGGAAGGGTCAGCCACAATCTTTCCTGCATGCCTGAGTCCTTGAGGCGTACAGGTCTTGAAGAGATGGAAGATTGCAGCCAATAACCTTCTCTGCAGAGTGAATGATACACTGCAGCCTGCCTTTGTCCCTGGCAGTGGCAGCAGCATACGAGATAGTGATGGAGGAGGTGAGAATAGACTTGATGATGGCGGTGTAGAGCTGCATCATCATTGTCTTTGGCAGGCTGAACTTCTTCAGCTGCCGCAGGAACTGTCTCTTCTGCTGGGCTTTTTTGGTGAGGGAGGTGATGTTTAGCTCCCAGTTGAGGTCCTGGGAGATGATGGTGCCCAGGAAGCGGAAAGAGTCCACAGTGTCAACTGCGGAATCACCCGGGATGATAGAGAGGTTGAGGCTGGGCTTTTTGTAAAATCTACGATCATCTCCACTGTCTTCAGAGCGTTGAACTCCAGACTGTTCTGGCTGCACCAGGTCAACAGATGGCTAATCTCCAACCTTTAGGCAGACTCATCCCCACCAGAGATGAGCCCAGTGAGGGTGGTGTCATCTGCAAACTTCAGGAGCTTGATGGACTGGTGACTGGAGGTGCAGCTGTTGGCATATAGCAGACAGCAGAGGGGAAAGAACGCAGCACACAGGGGATCTGGTGCTGATGGTCTTTGAGTCAGAAACATGTTTTCCCAGCTTAACATGCTGCTTCCTGTCAGACAGGAAGTCAGTGATCCACCTGCAGGTGGAGTCAGGCACGCTCAGCTGAGAGAGCTTGTTCTGCAGCAGGGCCAGAATAATGGTGTTGAAAGCACAGCTGAAATCCACAAACAGGATCCTGGTGTAGGTTCCTGGGGAGTCCAGGTGTAGGAGGATGACATCAAAGGCCATGTTAACTGTGTTGTCTACAGACCTGTTGGCTCTGTACTGCAGGGGGTCCAAGAGTGGGTCTGCGATGGATTTTAGGTAGGACAACACTAAGCTCTTAAAGGACTTCATAACCACAGATGTCAGGGTGACAGATTAAGAATCAGTGCATGCAAACATTTTATAATTTTGATAGTTTTATTAAAAAATGATGTCTTTTGTACTTGGCTGCACAATCCAGTACCCTTATGCAGGTATGATCAAGTCAAACCCTATGTCATTCTTTTTTACAACCACAGGAGGTCAAAGTTGAATAAAATTACACCCATTCCAAAATGACAATACTGAAGCGAAGTAAAACCAGTTTACAATTTTGTACCATGTGTATTACAGGGAGGTTGACACACTGAAATAATCAATATATATGGTATTACATACATATTACATATGTACTATTTATCCCTTCACATATATACAATATATACATTTTGTTTGCATGTACAGTATATTCACACACACACACATACATAAAGTATATACAGACACTTAAGTCTACTTTATAATAATTATAGCTTTAAATCTGAATTGAATAACATATACATGCTTCCCAGAAGCGTTTAAGAGCTTGAATGTCTTAGACATTGTAGATTAAAGTAACAGTAATACAATATTAGATAATAGTTATGAAATACAAGTTTAGCAACATCAATGTAAATGAAATTTTAATACTAAGAACATTGGCAGGATGATTAATTTCCCATTGAGTAATTATGCTTAGCACCTATAAGATGTCCTCTTTTGTCATTGTGCAAGTACAGAGGAGCTCAAAATTATTTTCAGAACATTTCTGCTCAGCAAAGAAAAACGGGAAAACTGTGCTTTTGTTCTGGGGTATTGTCTATGCTTTGTGTCTGCCTGTTAGCAATGACTCAAAGGCTCAATCTTGATCTCAAGGCTGAGCAGACACAACTGGCAAAGACTTCTAGATTTTAGTTTCTGGGCCATCTGTGATCAGTGGCTGAAAGGAGTTGCGGATCCGGGCAGCTTCTGCAGCACAAAGGTGACCAAAGGCTTTGTTGTACCAATCTGGAGTCCTTCCCCTGAAATCAAAATAATACATTTAATATATTATAGTAAATACGCATTTCAATAAGTTTCAAATAAATATTTTTTAAATGCAATATATTGATGTACTTTATGTGTATAAGCATTTTAATAAGATGCTTGTAGGACTTACTTCAGGTCCACTCTGCAGATGTGAGTTAGTCTGGATTTTCCCGAGCCACAGGGCTCTAGCAGATAGTTGGACTCCAGCACTATAGCTCGTACCCCCCCAATTGGAGGACAATCCTCATACTCTATAGACACAGAAACCAGGGAGCAGGCACCCTTGGGCAAGTCTGTCCTCCATGACCTTAAATACACATAAACAAATAAATTGAGTATATATACCTAAAAAGAAAATAAATTATGACTACTTCCGAAACAAAGGATGATATGAGGTTTAATGTTTGTTTTTTTATCACCACCCACCTGAGAACTACAAAGTCCCTGCTGGGATGAGGAGGCATTCGATTGAGGACATACTGAAACACTTCTGTCTGCTTGTCCAGTGTCTCACACACTTTCCACTGCAGCAGGTCCACATCCCACAGGTGGCGCTCTCGCAGCACACGGTTCAACACTACAGATGGTGGTGCTTCCACCTCCACAGACACTCGCCAGCGTCTCAAAGGGTTCCCATCACCCACCTGGATGAGACGTACAGACAGAACACATGTTAACTTGTGGACCTGAAAGATCCATGCTTGTGGTGTCAAGCATTGTGTGTTATTTTTGCATAATTGATTTTGTTGCACTAGGATATTTTGATGTACTATTATACATGAAATAATAACAATTTAACTTCACAATCAAAGGAAGAGCACAAACCTTCTTATAGTAGAGCTCTGTGTTGTCTGAGCTACTGCAGGACACCCAGTATTTGGACTTTTCCCGTGACTCTTTAAGCAGATTTTGAAGTCTACCCTCCATAATAGTTTGATACGTTCCATCATCATCTTCCAGCTGCTTGCACAGCTCGTCAATTGTTGGTGCATGCAAGTCAGCCTCCACGTATGAATTACGCGACTGAGTAACCATCTCATGAGGGATCTAATGGGTGAATAAAAGCATGAGGTTAAGACTCAAAGCAAATGAGAGAGAGGCCTGTGGATATTACATCCAAGTTTGAAATTCTTGCATCATCTCAACTACAGGTTCTTGTACCTCGAAGAGGCGGTTGCACTCTGTGATCATATGAGCGAGGCCCTGTGTTGCTGCTAAGTTTTCATTCAGATCTTTCTGGTCTGGTCTGCCAGTGGCATACTTCCTCTGCATGGCCCTGGGGATTATGGAGAGAGAAAACTTATTAGGCCAGCCCCAGTCCCCACGTCAACGTCCCCATGAAACGCAGTATATAAACCCATCCTCCGCTCTGCAGGAAACCCCTTTGATCTCTTTAGCAACAATTTCAACATGGTAAATTAGAGAGCTTTGCTTTGTTTGTACACAGCATGATCTCGTAAAACACTGAGCTTTAAAAAGAGTGCCATGTCCTTTTAAAACTGACCCAGAAAGAGAGTAAGCTGCTGCACCCCTGAGGGCTGAGCAAACTCTGTAACCCATTTTATGTCTATCTTTATGGAGTCATAGGTGAAGATAATCACACAGGAGTTAATAGAATGCATGCATGTTTCTTTCATTAGTTTTTTAGGTACTGTAGCACTAGAAGGAGAGAAAGTAATTTACCTTGGTGAGAGATTGTCTTTCTTGAGTATGTTTAGATGAAAAAGGGAAGGGGCCAGACACACAGCAATGTTCATGGGTGTCATCTGGTTCTCCTCCACAGAAGAAGTGACATCACTGAGGAAACAGAGCAGTGTCTGCAGCACTTCTCGGTTTTCATCTGACATCAACATGATGGCTGCCTGGACAGCTTGCAACCTTTGGTCCTTTGGCACATCTGGCACATTTGAGAGAATAGGTTCTATTATTTTTGCTTTACAGACACAGTGATAGAAAAGAGAAAAGTAATCATGAACTGTCAGTGGTAGTTTACAAGATTTGAATTGCCATCCTCAGAGTCACATGTCTCGGTTAGGTTCAGGCACAATTTCACAATGCTTTCCAAATTAAAAGAAAACCAAGTGAGACAATAAAAAAGCCTGGCATGAGTAAAAGACAAGTAAAGAGAGATTTTCTGTATGTCCTTACATTGGTAGATATGAAGGAAGGTCTCGCCCAGCTTGCTGGTGAGCAGAGGCTCAGGTAGATCCCTGAAGAACTGCTTCACCATGTCAGCTACGTCATAGGCAGACTGATCCTCATAGTTCACATTGTCTGGAGAACTCTCATTTATCTGCCTAAGAGTCTGAATTCGAGACTTCACTCCTGACTTACGAAAGAGACCCACCTGGAAGCAAAACAGAAATGTTAATGGCAACTTCACAGCAGTATGTAACTACATTGTACAGCATTTCCGCTCACTGTATTATGATACTACTATTGTATCTGCCTACAACCTGTGACACCACATTAGATAAACCCAGCCACTTGTTACATCACATGTGAAAATACAAGTTACATGCAGAGTATATATGAGAGTATGTGTACTGTGGCTGACCTGATCAAGACACTCGCTCCTCAGGTACCGCAGGGCCTGCTGCAGGCCAAGGGGCAACGGTTGTCCAGAACGCTGCACATGCACAATGAGAGGCACCCCGAACACATTCTTGTCCTTATAGTCCGGTACCTTCATTCTCTTCATAAACTTTGGCACGGACCTGGAAGAGACATCAACAAGACATCTGTGATACCTTGCTCTAGTGGCTAAACAGGAGATGATGCTGTAACAGTACTTAACAAAATACACAGCATATATATATATATATAATATATATATAATTCATTAAGGCCTACACATACCATATTGGACAAACACACTAACAGTACTAATACAATGAATTAAATGTGCTTTCACTAATAAAGAAAATATGTAATTAATTATGAATCACACCAAAAGTGTATCTTGGAAGTTAAAATGAGACTTACCAGGTCCAGCCATGCTTGTTAGACATGGAGTATTTCTCCATGATTGCAGTAAGACGCAGCAGAGAAAACTTCTGTAACAAACTCAACTGGCCTGCTGACTGGTTGGTAATCTGCAGCGATGCCACTGAGTGACTTAAGCGATTAGATATCTGGAAGCTGGGCCATCGTAACCTAATGCCATAAAGGAAACAGCAAAGAAAAAAAAAGTGTTCATAGAAGACTTAAACTATTGTAACTTCAAATATTTCAATACCTTCAAAACAGTTCCATGACTCTTACCGATTTGGTCTTGTAAGTGAAGCGCCTACTCCTGAGTCCCTCCTTTCCCTGAGCCTTGTTGATTCTGTCTCAGCAAGTGACACTCTGTCTCTATCCCCGTAACCAGGTGTGGTCTGGCTTTCTGTGAGAGAATTTCCCTCAAAGTCCAACGTGATCTGACTAGAGGACTGGAGGCCTACTGTTTCTTCCCTCCCGCCGTCCACCTGCGCAGGCCCTTCTCCGACAGGCAACACATTCTTAGACCAGTGGTCCACTATCTGCTGTAGACCATTGACATGCAGCAAGATATCATCTAGGTGAGGGAACAGGTCCTCTTTCTCCAGGTCTATCAGGTCTCCAGTGCTGGCATAGAGATGCGAGCCAGGAACATTGTCATACACACTGATGCGACTGCCTCTGGAGCAGCACTGGGTGACAGGCCTGGATTCCTTCTTGCATGAAATCCGTGGGTAGTCCAGGTGCATGCTGCCTGTGTGCCAGTTGATAGAAGCCCCATTTGTTGGGGACAGGCTCTCTATGGACAGTGCTTTGGGGAAGGTTCCTGGCTTGTGGTCTTTGGGAATGTGGACCACCAGGTCTTCATAGGAGCAGAATTCATTCCTGCGGTTTTGTTCTGCAACTTTATTTTCTTGGGTGCCTGAGAAGATGTCTATATCCTCCAAATACATGCCGCTGCGCTTGTAGTCAGCCCGGTGAGCCTTACGCTCTTTCAGGCTGGGTGTGCTGACAGCGCTGCCACTGGAATGGCTGCTACCCTCACTACTGGACTGGGACGGCAGAACTTTGTTTGATGGTGTTTCTGGAGCCCCACCATCTCCATTTATGATCTCAACGCACCGCAGGGTCTTCAGTGCCTGGGCCTCTTGCTGCAGCACTGGAGAACTGATGACCAACGTCTTACGACCCCTTCCCAGAGTTCCTCGGCAGCGCAGTGTCTCCATGCGCTTCAGGAAGTCTTTGGCACGGATGCGGCTAGCCTTGCCATGCTTATCTGGTAATGAACCGTAGTTAGCAAATTCTTTGGGCTGAGGCATTGTGAGAGAAGTACAGTCTGGCGTTGCTGCAGAATCCGAGCAGGTGCGGTTGGAGCAGTCAGAGTCCTCTGTGCTGAGGCCCCTTAGACCGCTGCCCCCACTGCTCTCACTATGTAAAGAAGAGACCTCCGGCTCGCTGAGGTCTGTCAGAACGCTCTCGCTGCTGGTGGTGATTCTCAGAGGCACGTCGTTCCTGGAGGGCTCTCCCTCACTGTGGTTTCCCAGCAGACAGTCAATGTCCTGTAACCTGGACCAACGCCTGCTACTCCACTCAAAGGTCCATTTGTCACTGATTGCAAACAAGTCTTCTTCATCGGAGTCTTCACTCTGGGGAAAGATAGATTACTACATTAATTAAAAGATTTAATTCGGTATTTTTAATCTTCTATAGTAGTAATGAATGTATCTCTTAAGGTCTCTCAAAAATGATGTTAAAACTACCCAATTAAATAATAAGTACTTCATGCACACTATGAAAATGCATTAATCCATATTCCAATATATTAATAATTGCATTTTTTTCAAACTTTGCTTACTCCACAAAATATTTTTTTGCACATTTTTCCTCTTTGTGTTGTGAATAAAAAAAACATGTATTAAGATAAGATAAGATTGCAAGATAAGCCATATAACATCACACATATCATCTACATTACAAATAGCAGTTAGGCATAGGAAATACTGAAAATATACCTGGATATGTCTGCTCAGACAGAACATTATACAATCACCCCCTCAGTGTTATAACACCAGACAAATGATTCCTTTGACTTGCAGACTTTTACATAAATAGACCAAGACAGGAAAAAAACATTACTATAAGCCAGCAGGCTACATTGCAAAGTGGGGACAGATAAAAAGCATTTATACAATTATACACAATAGGCATGAATACAATGGCATAATCTCAAATATCATAGAATCTAGGTTAAAGGGATGAAGCTAGGTCATATTTGTGTTGGCGCAGAAAGTATATACATAACTTAAGGCAATCTTTGTAAGAAAATACCATTTCTTACAGAGGCTTTTTTTTAAATAATTTTTTTTATTACAAATTACTAATGACATTTATTATATGTCAAAGAATGAAGCTTATTGAGGGGTAAAGACCATATCAAACCCTAAGAGGTATAGTCTTATATTTCAAAATAGCCAACTTTTACCAACTGAATCATTAGTGTTTCAAAATCATATATATTTTGGTGAGTGTGTTTTCCTAAATGTATATAGCGTATTGTTGCACATAGTGTTGAACTTTTCATACAATAATCCACTCAAAGACTGCAGAGGCACTATTTTGATGATAAAGCTTGTAATCTAGTGTCAACACTTACTTTCTTCTTCGGAAGGGTGACATCAAGTTTCATAGAGGCACACTTGTTCAAGGTGTTGAGTCGCCTGAAAGAAAAAACACCCAAGGATGAAAACTGTTCTGAACAAACAACACCATAATAGTTTCCTAATGATCACTCCAGAAATAAATCCAAATTTTGTTTGCTATTTAAGTGTTAACCGGATCTGCTGGTCTGGGTTTACAACCAGACCTGAGGGAAATTCAGTTTGGCTGTGTCACAATATCCTAAACCTAATGAACACCGGTAATTGTTGGTTGCTCTGTTTGCTTTCTCTCAGCATTGGATCTAAGTGATTGTACCTTCAACTGTGTTGTGCAGTAGTTTGAAGAAAAGTCAATTTAAGGCAAACTAATGGATTAACCACATTTCTGTTCACAGCCTATAGATATATAAATCTTAATATACAGATGTGCCAAACATACACAAACATGGTGTTTGGAATAGTACTTTGCTTGTCCCAATAACAACATGAAAGCTTTGCCTTTGAAACACTAATGCAAATGTCCCGAGCTCAGTTTTCCAAAAATTCTCTCAGAGAAACAATAAAACGTTTTCAATATTTGTAATCAACCATACAGTGGAGCCTTGGAGCGTGTGCTTAGTGCTTAGAGGCTTTGTGGGTGTGCAAACTGGGATATATAAAGCACATAAAACAGCACTAACAACTGTACATGAACCAACAATAGCACGATGGAAAAGATGATGGCATGACAAAATACCCTTCAGCTCACTGTGTCTTGGTTTTACACAAAAAGAAACTCATTTGTGGTATGATAATCACAAGCTTTAACAGCTCCAGATATCACTAACATACTTTTTTACAGTTGGAGAGTATTGTTCTGTGACAGTAAATGGCCTCAGATGGAGGCTGTAACTATCCCCCAATGCTATAGATGATAGGGGTTAGCTCAAGACAAGGTTCTCATGATTCTTACTGTAGATAGTGGGACCCAACTGAAGAGAGGATTTCTAAGCTGGGGGCCCTTTATTCCACAGGCCTAAAGAGCTTTGAATGTAGTTACTAAAATAGGAGGCTGCTTAGCCAGGGATAAGGGAGAACACTCACATACATGAAATATCTATTAGTTTCAGTTCTATCAAAGACACCCACAGTATGTAGGGTGGTATTTATTTTTGCACACTAGACTGTAATGGCATAACTGACAACAAAGCTATCCTTATGTTACCATAGAGATGCTGGGAAGTCATGGGCAAAATCACTTTGGAGGTGGAACTGTTTCCAATTGTCTTCTATTTATCCCGTGGCTAGTTTGGAATTTAGATTAGTTGCTTTAGGGTTGTTTAGAGTCACAGTATATTGAGCAGTGCGAGGCAACCCTCACGCTCCTCCTGCTTCCCTCTTGGGATGGTAACTATGGTTACTGTGGTAACTGAAGTGCTGTTTTCATCTCGGTTTGAAAAAGCACATGAGCAGTCTTGCCCTACAAGGGACTGATGTGGAGCCACCAGTTGAACTTTTGTATTCTTAATACTGCCTGACATCTACAAATTGGGAAAAGACACATCCAATATTTCTCGTGCATTTTTGTCTGAGAGAAACTCAAAATCTTGAAGAGAAAAAGATCCCCAGCATTGTCCTTCCAATAAAGCACTTATTAAATCAGTATGTCGGTCCGTAACATTTCAGTCCGGATAGATGAAGGTCTGATAAAGGTCTTTATGGACTCAGGTAATGATTTAATACATTAAATAAATTTAAAAGTAGTGTATGGAAATTCTTCATACTAGAAAATTACATAATGTTATCATACAGGGATTATCTAATTGTTCCACTTCCTTGGGGCAAGGAGTTATTTGTTGCAGTGACATAGGTGAGTCATTCATCTGGTTACCTGCACAGGGGTTCCACGAGATCTTTGTCCAGAAAGTCATGATCTCTTTTCACAGGAGTAATGTCAATGGGGAACTGGGAATCTGAAGAAAAATGCATAAAAATTACTGGCTGTGTTGAAATTAGATTTGATATTTCAGTAGGTATTCTAAATAGAAAAATGGAAAGAAAGATCTGGAAACCACATACTTTCCAGAAGTACACTGAAGGCTGGGAAACTATCAAACTTGTTTTGTATGTGATGCTAATAAGAAGAGACAGAATTTGCCTGAATAACAGCGCCCGGGCTTGTGCAGTTATTATGTCTTTCTCTGGGTATGGGCCTCCTCTTACATAACTTAAGAGACTGAATCCAGACCCTCTGAATCTAACATTCCACTGCATTCATGTGAAGTTGTTAACTTTTTATGAAAAGCAGGAGCAGCACTGAACGCTAAAACCTCAACAAGGCCCAGCCTGTTCCTTAAGGGGACAGACATTTAGATATACAGTAAGTTTTAAAAAATGATAACATCCTAATAACACATCATTATCAATGTCACTTGTCATACATGACCCCCCATGAGGTAAATTTATGTTAGCTGCTTTGCACTCCCATTATCACTGCACACTGCTTGAGCTTCATTGCAATTATCTACAAACTGTCAGCAAACAAATATATTGCACCAAAGAACTTCAAAAGTCTGGCCTCAGCACAAAGATCTGAGGGAGTAAAGCTACTTTAAGCTCTGATAAAACCCATTTCTTCCCATTACTTCAGTCTAAGCACTGAAGACATGTTTATGTAGTAACCGTAGCTTGGAAAAGATTAGACTTTAAAAGCAGCTGATGTTCCGCTTGTTTTGTGGTTTCTGGGGATCCGACAGGATCCCGAGCCCTGAGGCTTCCTGAAGACAGTTGTGTAAATGAAACTCACTATGCAGCCCATGAATACATGGTTTTGTGTACAGTGTTTTCGACTGGGGTGACAGACCAGATGACACTATACCATTATTCATCTCATCTCATCACATACAAGCCCACATTTAAGCAATAACAATGTTTTGTTTCACAACAGATATAAAAAAGCTAAAATAAAAAAAACACAATTTTTGTTTAATTACAGAGCCATTTTATTGGTGGCCTACTATATTAATCTCTATCTTTTAACCCAATAATATTTCCCCCCTTTTTGATGAATGTGTGTGGGAGTTTACTGAGTGCTTTTATTACCTTCAAAGAGCTGAGCATACTGGGGAAATCCTGCTGCCCGCAGCCAGTCACACGCCTCTTTCGCTTCAATTTCTGAAACACAAGAAATTGCGTGTTTTAAAACAGGGATAAAAAGTGAAACTCACCATATTAAGACATTTTTATTTTGACAAAACCACTGGAGCATCAGACAAAGCAGCAAAAACCTCTCTGAATCTGGTATCCTAAAAACACAACAAACTTGGGGATGGATAGATTCTCAAACTGAAACCCCTTTTTTGATTATTCTGAGATCGCATGGATGTGATGATTACCCTGCCAGTCAGTCTGTCTGGGTGGAGGTATCTCAGCTCACTCACATGAAACAGCATGGGACCTTATATAACCTTAAAAAATATTTTAAGAAAGCATGTGGTAATACACACTGAAGACTTTAAAGAAAGCCAAAAAAAGTGGATTCAATTTTGATCAATCAGTAACAATAGAGGCGGCTGAAATAAACATGATTCAGCTTAGCAATATAGCCTCGCTAGCATCAGATCACTTTTCTTTGTTTATGTCACCCAATTAATCATATTCATGCAACTTTCCGCCATGAGCCCCCTGAAGTGGCCCGCGCCCCAGTTTGAGAACCACTGGGATAAAGAATGATACTATCTTGTATAAACCACATGTTTAAATAAGGAAATAACGAATTTCAAGAGAATAACATTAAAAGAATGATACAGACTATGCAACGAATTAAAAATTACCTTCACGAAAGTTCTCTGTGACTCTTTTACAGAGCCCAAGCAAGCTTCATTTTCTGATAAAACAAATGACCCCCAGCAGTCAGAGAATCACACGCTGGTCTTGCTGACCTACTGAGCTAGCCGTCTGCAGGCTTCAGAGCCCCTGATGACAAGGAGAGGAAACAGACTGTTGGCACCTTTCCATTAATGCTAATAGAGTTGGGTGCCATTTACCACCTCAGTGAGACATACTGTCTGCCACAACAGTGCTACAGTACACAGTCTGCTTTTATGTTTTATGTTAATTAATAACTGAATAAAACCAGCAGAATAAGGAAGAGGCAATTAAACAATATATTTCACCAAAAATCCTCCCACCGGTAGTCAAATTTACTCTTTAAAATATATCTGGAGACAGTTTTCCTTTACTTTATTGTAACAAAAGTGGAGCTGAAAGGATTTGTCAATTAAGCTATTAGTTGATCGACAGAAAACTATCAGGAACAATTTTCAAATTGTTTAGATAATTCCCTTTATTCAATTTATACAATTTGCTGGTTTCTCCAGCGAATATTTTTGAGTACAATTTTCCGATGTTTTATTGACTTCACAATGAATCGATGAATTGCCACTAAATTGTGTTAGTTGTAGCCCTAAACAGAAAAATTATGTGAGCAGGATATTCTGCAGCAAAATAAACAGGCAATTATTTCTATCATCTACCATTTACTACCAAAGTAAGTCGCTCTACAGCTAAATTACTGAGAAATAGAAACCACAATGGTAAATGGGAATTATAATTTCACATAAAAATGATAACTCACAGACTTTAAATCTAACATGAAAATATTCTTACCAATTCCAGTGCCTCAGAAAAGGCCAACAGCTAATACATTTTCCAACATCGCTTTTTCCTCAAACTCACACCTGTGGTTTAGCCAGCTTCCCACAATGTAAAGAGCATAAACACATCATCCAAAAGGGGTTACACATAAGCTGCACCCACTGGTAACAAACAACTCTCCCATCACACATCTAAGGTCTCAGTTCCACTCCCTGTCTGTGCCTGTCACACTACAGCTGAAACATGAACCGCGACCATTCATCACACAATACTGTGTAATTACAGCGACTGTAACCTTGCAATGAAGATACTGCTATCCCTGTTTTTCAAAACTGTTGATCCAGGACTCACATGCGCTGCTTCACATCTGTGTCACTGGAAAATCAATGAAAAGTGACTTTGGTCTTCAGAATGACCAACAACTGTATAAATATTAACAGTTCCCTGTGTCCTTGGATGACAAAAGTCTACTGTTTAGCCCCTTAACCAGCAGTTAAGTCAACATGTGTATTGTTCCAGAAGCCTCTCTACTGTGTTCCCACCTGTATCACCACGAACTACAGGTTTTCTGTTCAGCTAGGCTTCCCTCCCAGGTGGATAATTTCAGGCCTGTATTATTCAACTGCAGCACGTAGAGAGAGCATTGCCAGGTCATCTTATGTCCCACAGCCGCAGGTTGGACCACGGGGAGCAAGTAACATGAGCTGGGAATTCCTCTCTGTTTGGCATTCTGTAACACGATACAGAGACATTCTGTCCTCTCATCCTCTCTCTAAGGAAATCTCTTGTGGATAAAAGGCTGGGCGGGCACCATGCCAATGAATGAAAACTTGTGTTTGCGCTTCACAACCTGTAGCTTTAAAATTGTGTATAAAATTTCAGTTTCACAAAAAGATGAAACCTAGTTTGGCTGCGACACAATGGCCCAGAATGTCAAAAGCTGTGTATAACTAAAGTATCTATGGCAAGGGCGACTCCTTCCTTTACAGTGAACATTATGCAACGTTCACTATCAAGAACATTGGTTATGCAATTCATTGCTGACATATGACATGTTACAAAAGTACCACAGGAAAAGATATGGCACACTTGGGACAGTGGTTGGGCTAAGCAGACACAAGCGCTGCCAAAATTATGACAGTTTTAAAGGCTTGTTCACATTCCACTCTTTCACAAAATATTTACCACCAACTACAAGAGTGAAAACATCAAAGGATTTTATATGTTTTTTTTGTCCTGCACTGCATCTGTCTGACAGCAAAGCTTTTTGACTAACAGTACTCCTGTTTCTTTCACACTATTTTGGAAAACTAACAGATTCATTCATTCAGGCTTAGTGTGAATAAAAACACAAGCTTCCATGATGATAATGATGCATCATTATAATCATGGAAGCTTTAATATGTCTATAATCTCCAAAATCCTTTTATCAACCAACACCATAGTTTATTTGTGCTAACAAATTATTGTATACTTACGGGATATTTTCATCATACAGCCAGAGTGGTTCATATATCCGTCAAGACTTCAGAGTGTCTCTTAAGATGTCAAGAGCATCTTTATTCCCACGCTGAGCCACATTCCTGCTCTCTCTGAACACAGCTTGCAGTTTGAACTGAGATCCACAGCTCCCTGTTTCCCCCTTTCTCTTTCCATCTACCCCCAACCACCATGTGCCTGTCCCAACACTAAATCTCTCCTTCAACCCACCCCTTTCTGTGGCAGGCTCCATAACGTTCACCCCCTCTCCCTCCGCCTTCAGCTTCTTCTGCCCGACCCTCCTACCCGGCTCTACCCACTACAACTCTTTTATTCCCCACTCAGCACATTTTTGGCAAAGATCTAAGCTCTAGCCAAACAGTGAACTTTGCCGCTGAATTTTGGGACTCTTCTTAAAGTTCAAGACATTTAAATGTGACAAATTTACCACCTTTTCCTGTAATTCTTTGTTTTCAGTCATTTTGGCTGGATTACATGATGTCAGCTTTTAGAATCTTTCAAAAATTACATCCAAGAAGTGTTAACGCAGTGGAAATTTTTATTTAAACATACAAAAGGGAAGCGTGGTTTTGCAGAGTCCAGATGTTGTTCCAGCAGGTCAACGAAATGGAAAAAACGTAGGCAGCTGAACAGGGGGAAAACCATGACATAAACTGTCAGCAATCAGCAGCAGTGAATCATGCTGAGGCACTCAGCTCACAAGACTCTGCGCTAACATCATCAGAGTGATATATTCATCTGTTTCACCTCGGTCTCAGCCTCTTTGTCTGAGGCAAAATAAATGAATGAGAGGGATTGTGGGATCTGTATGATCTGAGACAGTGACAATGTTGCTGTGTCATTTGACTCAAATAAGTATCTGAAATGGGATGGGATGGCGCAATGGTTAAGACGCCCACCTTTGGTGTGAGAGACCCGGGTTCAATCCCCACTGTGTCCCTTGAGCAAGACACTTAACCCCTACTTGCTCCAGAGGCGTGCAACCTCTGACATGTATAGCAATTGTAAGGATAAAAGTGTCAGCTAAATGAATAAATGTAAATTAAATAAATATATGAAAAGATTTGCTTAAATATAATGAATACTTGGGTTTGCCAAGTGGATACATTATGATGAGCTGGTAATCTTTATATCCCTACAATGTCTGCTTCCCTTAGGTGGCAAAGTGCTGTACGTACAGTATTGACTAGGGTCCATCTGTTTAAGAAGAGATCCATTTTCCATACCTGCTGTCATGTTTACCAGTTGTATCTACTTAACAGTCCAATTTATCATTATATTATGAGAGCTAAGATTACATATAATTAATATAATATATATGTACAAGGAAAATCTATTAGTTTAAATATGTGGATAAAACGACCCACACTTTCAAATACTAGGGCTTGCCATACACCCTGATTACGTAAGGACATTAAATCTATCCATAATTTCCTACAGCTTAAGTAGAATTCCATATTTGGCCCGCTTCTACTGTGCCTGTTGCTTTGTGACGTTTTTGCCATTTCCTCTTGTAAAACACAACTCTTCTGACCTACTGGGGCCACAACTGTGTACAAAGTACAGACAGAGTGATGCAGTCCACTTTAGTCACCTTAACAAACCATTTAACAATAAATGTACTCAGAGCTTTAAAAGCACTCTAAAACAAACCACTTGAATTTATAAGTACTAACTGTGCACTGTTACAAATGTGTCTGTCTATTCCTCCCCCACACTGCACTGCTGCAGAGACATCTGAATGAATCAGCCAGACTAGCCAGCCAAATATATCAGTCAAAAAACACACAGACTGTAACTGAGCACTGAGATTGTCTGTATCAAAAACACCTGGAGAAAGATAGAGTGAGCCAGTAATATGGGTGGAAAAAAAGATTCCACTAATGGGCTGGCTGGCGGAGAGGTGTCGTCACGCTGGGAGGCATGGAGGAGAGGCCTCTCCTTCCCCTTTATGATGCTAATTGCATACAGACACCCACTCACAGTGAGCAGTCAGCCTTACTGTAAAAGTAAGACTAGACAGAGAGCCAGGGGAAACACACTGCCCCCCCTTCCAGTCTGCCCAAAAACCACAACATCTGATGTCTCATGCCCAAAATAGCCAAACATTTCCCTCTGTCTCACTTTTTATAATTGTGCACAGGGGAGCAAAAGGGAAGCACAAATAATAACAAATGATAAGTATAGAGATGGCCACGATGGCCAACAAGCAAAATAATTGGTAATACAGGAGATCTGTTTTCTCTGTAAGAGTTCGGATCTTGTTAGAAATGCACAAGGTGGATTATTACTGCAGTGCCCCAGGTAATTGACCTAATGTCGTGGGAATAAAGCCTGCCTCTTTCAAGAGCAGGTTTTAATTAACAAAGCTCTACATGTCCCTCAGTCACCAACATCCTTGGCACAATATGCCACAATCATTAGCGTGACAGGAGGTGCCACTCGCTAATATCACAACATGTCTTCAGTTCACAGCACTCTCATCACCTATAAACCAGCAAGGTGTTAAGACAAAGAACAATAGCCAAATGTAGTAGATTGTCTGTCGGCAAAGGTGAGTAACAACATAGTGCCTTTGAGGATGTGACTTTATTCTTGATGCAGTGATTGGCACATGTGCTGGCTGGCTCCCCAGGCTGAGTAATTACAGAGAGCCAGTACTGAATCACCTACGGACTTCCAGCCCCCTCATTTGATCCTGTGGGGCACACAGGGGACCTGTTATCCTGCAGTCGACGTGGGATGCAGGTTTAAAATGATCAGCTCTAGGCTGCGTTGCTAAGACAACAAAGCAAAATTCCCAAATACAAATGACCCGGGCCTGTTTTTGCCCTGTGGTCCACTGTGACCTGTGGAGAGCTCCTTTAAGTAGACCACAGGTCTCCAGTGTTGGATGGATATACAAAACTGATGTCAATGCCTCCTGGAGGATGGGGAACTAGAGGACAAGCACAGCGCCAGCCTAGGAAAAGCTAGTGCCAAGGTGGCATTAGCATTCTGAACCTGCGTAGGTCAGGGTTTCGCAGACACCCACTATTCATTTAAGAGCCACTTCATACATTGCAGATCAGCCTTTTGAAATAGGGCTCATATCGTCATCATTTGCTCCTCAATTCTTTTTTCTCTGTTAAAAGATGAATGGTAGATACATACTGTTTTGAGTATAAACAAGGAATCATAGTATTGTTTTTTAGGAATAACGAATAATCCACTGGTGAAAGACTGAGGTTCACCTTTCACTTCACAGCACACACATACACCCACAGCAAGAGCTTATTGATTCTGAGAGTAAATAACATCACTATGTGAGCTAGGGAGCTGCTGTTGTTGACCATTGCCAAAGCCTGCTGGGTCAAAAGTCATCTGAGCTGTGTTTTTCTCTTGAGGTCCTGTATTGAATTTAAACAAGGGCGGCACAGCTGTGGTAACACTCTCCTTCACCCCAGAAGGACACCCAGAGAGAAGGTTCTTTTATCTTCAGGGGTAACAACCCATCAACTCTCTGTCTCTCTCTCTCTCTCTAGTCTGGAAACACCTGTCACAGCTTTCACAGCATTTACATGTTAGTAATGATAATATAATGCACAGTGACAACATTAAAATACCAAGACGGTCAATCAATTTATCCATATTCTTGTTCAGTAGTCTCATAATAAAAACAAAGTCCTGCCTGAGAACGCAAAATCAAAATGGATCACTGCTTGAAGGAGGGTTACACAATTAAAACCATGCCGCATGATGTTTAAAGTTTAAACTATAGAAAATCACTTCAAGCTTTTACCAAAATCAGACAGTATATGTGTTTCAAACCATCGAACAACAACCTGGAACAGAAATGATAAAGATAATGACAGAGTCAATGTCTTATCCCACCACAAATAGCCTTTCAGTGAAGGATTTACAAATTATACCAGACCCATACTGCAAAATGATAGCCCACTGGGTCTGGTGTGGAGTCACTAGCCAGAAGACAAATAATGGGCTACGATGTGTGGGCTCTGTGGCCTGTTAGCTTTGCAGTGTATTTATCCTCCTCGCTA
Organism: Lepomis macrochirus; assembly: GCA_024633595.2. Lineage (NCBI taxonomy): Eukaryota > Metazoa > Chordata > Actinopteri > Centrarchiformes > Centrarchidae > Lepomis > Lepomis macrochirus. The sequence continues at coordinate 9,724,048 of JALXJV020000009.1, forward strand.
CAGTGTTTCACATTCACTCAGTTTTGAGAAAATGTTCTAACAACCAGATGCTGATTCAACCAGGGTTGTTTAGCAAACAGCAAAATCCAGAGGATGCATTGAGTGTACTGCAGCTTTACAGACACGTCTTCTCCTTCTTCATCTTTAGTCACACTACAGGATACCTTGGCGCATGACTTCCACCAGACACTTCAAGAGAAGTGTCCTTTTCTTGAAAAGGAACCTTTGACCCAAACCTCTAGGAAGGAGGAGACATCTCAGCAATATCCAGATCCCCAACTACCTCCGCCAGCAACTCCGAAGAGAACAGAAATCAATCAGTGAATAAAATACAAACTGCTGTGTCTTCCAAGGCACAATGCACAAGCTAAACACTTCCAGACCCTGGACTACAGCCATGTTCCCACGCATGTTAAAGTGTTTTGACATCTTCGAGGCCTTTATGAAAGATTTGCTTTCTTTGGTGATAAAAAAATTAACTTTGGCTTTTGAAGATTTCCTTTTTCATTTCATCCAGACATACCTCCACAAAACCCTGGACTATTTCTTCAACCCAGTGTAGGTCTTTGCAGAGTAATCATTTTGCTAGTTGTTTAGCTGAAGTTTTTTGCTCTATCCTTAAATAAATAACACAGTGCAGGATGAATAATTCAAACCAGTCAGTGATAACACACATGAAGAGGCTAGGTATCTATGATGATATTCAACAGTTTTCTTCTCTCGTAAATAGTGATTTTGGCCAAATAGTCATTCTTATCTCTATGTTGTTTTTGGTCCTTGTTCCAAAATATTTTCTTATTAAGGAGAGCTCCTCAAAATCAATAATAGCATGACAAATCTTCCCAGGAAACATTTAAACAGTGAGATACCCTGATGTAATAGATTTGGAGCGGTATTATGTCTGTGGGCATCTGTGCTGCTCTTGGGCAGAATGGGAAAGTTCAACCCTGGGTCTGCTTGACTTTCCCCCAGCTCTGTTTTCTGTCTACTAACATCCCCTTGAAGCTCTCCACTTCCCTCTTTCTCCTCCCTCCTTCTCTTTACTTTTCTTTCTTCCTTCCTCTCTGTCAGTAAGACTCTGATCTAAGCTTTTTCAGTTGTCTTTTTAACAGTTGGCTCCTACAGTGTCCCATGTGGTCATGCAGTTAACTGTATTTCTCTTTAGTTCTACCAACATAGAGTGTATCACAAGTTCTTGGAGGTGTGTGTTTGTGTGTGTCCTGATTTGAAGTCCATATATGTCTTGGTTTATGTAAAGTACAGCAGGCTGCATGTCTTGCCATATCATGCTGTTTCCCACTCATAATATATGGTTGTGTGGCTGTAATTCGTCCTTCGCTTTGATAGCCTCTATAAACACTGTACTTTGTGTAGAGTGCAGTATTACACAAATGGGGGATGACTATGAATGACTGACAAACACTCAGCCAGCTGACCTGAAATTTCTACTCAAACATGGAAAGAGACTGACCGGAAAGTTATCACCGTATGTTCTGTAAGTCCTGGCACCCACACAAGCAACCTTTAAAGTTTAGTAGATGCTAATGAGTAAAAACACTGTAAACTGACAAAGGATACCTCATGTGTGACCACAGCTCTGTAAAGCACAGGATACGGTTAAAAGAGGAAGAGAAAAACATCCAGAAGAAACTCCTCTGAAGTCAAATCCTGCAGAGCTCCATTAGGTCCACCTCCTTCTCATTTGGACTGGATCCCAGAGGGGACCACGTGGGGTTCCCTCCCTTTCTGAAATGGCCTCTGCGAGTCAGAGGGTAGAGAGGGGGCCAATGTCAGAACAAGGGCCCCTACCGTGAGAAATCCCTCTCAGGACCTCCGCAATAAAAGCATGGAGCCATCCCTAGGGACGCTGGTCCTAATTAACAACATCAAAGTGAACGGCCACAAGACTGCCTCCGGAGTCTCGCAGCACTCATGCAACAGACTTGTGAGTCGCAGCAGAGATGATGATACTGTCAGCATGTGTTGCTGTGTATGATGAGGTGTGGCGTAGCTTATCAAGAATGCTACCCAGTGAAAGAGCTGTGATTGTTCTGCTTTATCAGAGCGTTCACAGAGTCTCTCCCTCATGCACACAGAGCATTAATAGAAAATGTAGGACCATTTGTCATGCATAGCCATCAATGACAGGCTGTGTTCAGACAGTCGCTCCCTGGCTGAAAGGCCTATAAAGTGAAGAGACAGCGACTGAATGTCTGTGGTCCGGATGCATGCTGCCTTTGCGCCTCAGTCAGTTTTTCCAGCCAGTGACATGTACATTTCTACCACAGGAGGGTAGCCAAGTGCTGAACTCTGGCATTCTTTACATGCAGATGAGGGCGAATGTACTGTAAGAGGAATACACACTGTACTATCACAAGACTAAAATGTGCTTTTAAGTAAAGCCTGAAATACCAGTTATATTATCAATACATGACAGTAATTTATACTGTCTTTAGACATTTATATAGAATGTACTTTCTTTAGATAAGCAGGTGTGGACTTTTCTATCCTTTTGTATTTTGTAAATTTAAATTTTAACTTGTTGATATCTCTAAATGCTTCATTTATCCAAGACGAATTTGCTGTAGCTTCTTTGCAAATAAGAAGTGATTATTTGGGTCAAAACATATTGAGTGTAATTTGCTGGATGTAGGTTAACAAAGAAGGCTTTTTCCCGGTGAATTAGCATTTTCTAATCTGTGGAATGTAAAAAACCTGAGAACAGGATACGTTTTCCATCATGCCTCTGTTAATATGTGACTTTCCGTTCCTGTTACAGTGTGCGGCTAAGGCATTTCTAAAATCTCCTCTTAGTAAATGATTAGCCCTGCACATGTGGCAACTGTCAGCAACCCTGACTGAGTAGGAACAACACTGGTTCATGCACAGGAGAGTGATTTACATTAAAGATATGAGCTCAGCATGCCACCTACAGGCAGAAAGTGAGAGTCTACATAAGAGCTTTATGAGTGTGACCTAGCAGTTGGAATGAGCCAGTTTGTTCCCAGCCTTTAGAAGATTCTTGAATCATTCACTCATTCTTCAGCAGCAGGGTTGGAAATTAACAACAGCTACCATCTAACTGTTCAGAAACTGCTTCAGAAACAGTGGTTGGTGATTTGTGGTATGTACAGTAAGAACCACTCAGAGCTGTAGATATCAGATATGTTCACAGCTTATCTGTGATGTAGTAATTTATATATGGGTATGTATCGGACAAAAGTGCATTTTGTTGTTATTGTGTCATTTGAATTTAACTCCGCAGCTAAGCAGGGTTGGGAGAAATGAAGAAGTATCACCAAAACAACGTCCTACTATCTATCTATCTATCTCTATCTGTGCAGCATAACCATTCACACACACACACACACACACACACACACACACACACACACACACACACACACACACACACACACACACACACACACACAGCAATTACACAAAGAGAACATGAAAACATTGGCATGTCCCAAATCCACACTACATACTAAAACTATACAGTTTGTATAATATACTAATTGTCATAATTATGTGTTACTTTTCCATTTTATATTAACAGGAAATTATACATCAGAATAAGAAACACTTTATTCATCCCTGCGGGAAACTGGTTAAAGAAAATACAAAACAAGAAAAATATTAAGTATGTAAAAGTATGTGCATCATACTACAATATCAACAGTATATATAGAAAAATGAAAATAAGAAGAGAAATATGTAAAAATATGCAACAATGGATGTCAGTCAAACTGTGGAATGTCATTGCCAAATAAACATCAAAAAGGGAGAGCAAAATATATAGATATACTTATCCTTACTTTTATTTTCCCAGCTGGCTTACCACAAACAATATATTACATTTCTTTCCCAGCTGTGAGAAGCTTCCTTTGTGGTGAAAAGTGACCATTGACAGCATCCTCAATTTTTTTTCGAGTATTTAGTTGCTTGAGTAAAGTTTATTTTATCACTTCACGTTTCCACACCACATATACTCAAACTTGATTAGAATGTGTATGTAGTATAGATTTTGGACAGAGCAACGTTGGGACTGAGCAATAATGAAGCAATTACACCCTTATGTGTATTAAGTATTTAGTAAGTATTTAGTCCATGTTAAGCAAAACCATTACAGAATACACGGACAAAACAAGAGTAAAAACCATTGATTTAATTAGATGAAGTGCGATGACACTGGTGCTAGAGGTAGTCAACAGGCTAATCACTTTGTCAAAATTGCCTTTCTCTTGCTCAGTATTATTTATTGCCCTTTGAAAGTAGCATACAACATCTGCATAACAATCATATCTACAACAGAGAGGTTCATGAATAAAAGATCAACAGGTTTTGTGTGTACAAGTAAGTAAACATCTTCACTTATCATCAAACCACCATTGAATGAAGTAGCAATTATATTTGTTTCACACAAAGATGATCTAACGTTCCAAACGTTGGAGCAGACCATTGATTAACAATTTAGTACTTCTGAGAGGGGAGTCTTGAGTGGGAGAGGAGAGAGTCTAAGTAGATTCCTCACCATGAAGAGCCTTTTTTACCGTTACAACTACTCAAAAGACAGAACAATACGAACCCCTTTTCTAACAATTATCCATCTACTAGTCAGAGGAGGAACAGGGGAAGAAGGGTTGAGTGTGTCCTCTTAACAAGCTGAAGTGTTCCTGTCCTCTATATACTAAGCATTCAAAATCTATGTGTAAGTATTACACACTATTATCCTGCTCAGAAACGTTTTGCTTCTCCCTAAGTAGGTTTCTGTTGATAAAGTGCATTTAAACATTACTGACGATTAAAACTTCATCAAACTTCTCTTAACCATGATATAAAGCAGTGTATGAAAGGCATTGTCAGCATGTACATAATGTACTGTAGTACTTAGCAAACAGCAATGTAAGATGGCAGACACTGCATGTACAGTACAAACACTGATTCATGTCTGCAAGTTAACCTGAAAGACACAAGCCTCTCAGCTATGATAGCCAAAAAAAGGCACGCTTTGTAACTTCAGGACACAGACAGATTCATGATAAGCACACAGCTGTAACTGCAATAACTTGTGTCATTTGACAAGAGACGCACAACATCCTCAACCATGGAAGAATGCACTAATGGCCTTTCCATTGCAGAGATCGGAGCCTGCTGGGCTGCACTGAGGTCAATAAGCCATGAAGAAGGGCCATGGAGGGGTCACACTGGACAGAGCTTCTTGTGCGAAACACAACAGCTCCTCAATCAGGCACAGTCAGCCAGCAAGCTTTTAGTTGTGTAGCATCCAGCCGCACTGGGTTTCAACTGATGTAGTTTCCAGGACTTTTTACGTAGCTAAATAGCAGCACTTACAGCCTTAAAATGGTCTGTGAACAGTCTCTGAATTGTCTGGTTTTCACTTTAGTCCAGCTTTGCACACAACCAAAACTGCCAACCATCATCAAATGCAATATATATGTGATACTATATGTAAACTATACAGTATATGAGCATAACTATGAGATGATTCATCTGGCGTTTGTTGAAAGTCAAATGTCATGAATGAGACATACAATACATCTCAACATTTCCTGATATTCCATAAATTCCTAATCCAGTAGTAAAAACTACATGGTAAAAATTTTCAAAGCAAAAATGAAAGTGCACAAAATGTCCCCTATGACACCTGATATTATACATAAATATTATTTATAAGAGCCATATTCACAAGCATACACTATAAAGATCAAACAATTTTGCATTAGGAAAATAAAGATATTTGACAGTTTTGCTATACAATTGCCAAAAATACAGTGATTTGTTAGAAACTGGCATGAATAGCACTTTGACTCACAAATGATGGTCTGTGTACAACAATATATTAAATATGTGTATTGGACACATACAGCAAGCTAAATGCATGAGTATCAACAACAGATGAACTCCTGAGAATCTGCTCTCCAGATGGGCCGAGCAGGGAGCAATTGAGGAAGACAGGGCAGAGAGTTGCAGAAACACAGTAGCCTTTCCAGAGTGATAAAGTACGGAATACTCCTCTAAATCTGAGAAATATTTTAAGGAAAGGAGAAACATTCCTCCACAATGAAAACATGCCCTCTCCCTTACACAACAATCCCACTGTGCAGTCCTCAAATGCCTGTTTCTTTCCATCTTACTTAACACATCTGTGTATTTATATCCATCTACTCTCCAAGCGAATGAGATATACTGGTCAGAATTTTTGGACAATACGAACATGTGGGTCTTCAGTGTGTCCTGGTCAGTAGCTAATGATAGAGGACAAAATGAGAACCTGGTGGCTTTGAAATGCCATTAAATCGGAAACATGACTAAGACCCCACAAGCTTCCCTGGAATTTGGGGTGAAACAATACATGAGTAACATCACCATGGCCCCCACTCACTTTCAACCTGCTATGTCAACAGGGGTGGCCAGTTGGAATGCAGGAGCCACTGCAACACATGGGGAGCAATCCTGTGGCTCTGAACACCCTGAAGTCAGTTCCTTAAAATAATACCTTGCTGTTATATCTTGCATTTCAAACAGGTATGCATCACGCAAGGTGAGACATGAGGTATTAAAAGAAAATAAGATTCAGATAATAATAAAATAAAGAATGGCCACAATGCAACAAAATTGCCCAATTAAGGAATTTAGTGCAAGTTAGATTAAAAAACTACAATTACCAACATTTGGCATACCGGTAACCACAGTACTTAAGACAGCCAATGAAAACAGATGTTGAACGCAGCATGTGTAAGGAACATTAATCAAGTATGAATTCACTTTCTTAAACAAACAGTTCGGTATTAAGTGGGATTAAGTCACTGGAAAGTTAACATTTACTGTGTTTTACAGCTTTCATTTTTGTTGTTAGTTAATGTAGGTGGCCTACATTTCTAACATTTTAAAATATCCACACACCGGCTAAATGCAGCACACATCAGAATGTATAGCTTTTTTCTATAGATTATTTTTCTACATTTGTAGCAATTGCTGTGATTTATTTATTTAATATTTTGCTAAAACAGTTGCAAGGGCAAGAGGTTTCATGGAAGATGGTGCTCAATAGATTCTGTGGAATACGCCTTGTAAAACCCCACAGAAAATGCCAAACTGTCAAATGAAAACTGTCATATTACCCAAAATTCACCCGGACTGTGAAATCAAAGCACATTGTATTGAAAATTATTTAAAATGCCACAGCTGACAATAAACATATATGTAAAAGCTATTAAAATTACTTTCAATTTAGATTTTAAAAATCTCCGAACCCTCTCACAACATGTACATATTTTCAGTCCTAGTCCCAGATGACCTAAATTGTTGGTTTGCTGTCAAACCAGACATCTGTAATCTGAAAGCACATGCCAGGTTACGTGACTGCACATGCCTGCAAACATCAGATCACTAAGATTTCTTCTCGAAAACAAGTGTATGTACACACAGCTCCAGGACATCTTCACACATCAGTCCAACAGTAAGCTCTCTGTATCCTTCACATCGTCATAATCAGAAAACATGCATCATGCGCTGCCTCACTCCTCTGTGGTGATGCAGGAAATCTGGCCCACATAAGAGGCCACATTATCTGACTCATGCTCACGTTAGTGTGATTGAGAGGAGAAAGAACTATGTTGTGTGGTGCCATCTGATGGCTGAAGTTTCTTATAATGCAGCTACCTTTTGATCCAGTGTTATGCTGCTCAAACCTGCAGGAGGGAGCAGGAGTGATAGCTTTGTCCTCTCTGTTGTCTTGATGCCCTGCCCCTCCCAGAACTGACCGTATATCAGGTAAATGCAAGGGGAAGAGTTTACAGGGCTTGAAGAAAGATGAATGGGAGGTCAGGCTATGTTGTGGTAAAAAAAGCACCACTATTGCTCTCCTGGCTACATACAGTAGTCCGAAAATGAGCTGAAGGCTTGTAAACTGTCAGACTCTCTTGTTTACACTGTGGGTTTACCTCTTGTTACGTAACAGATCCAACAGCTTATCGCCTATAAGTGTTCATTATAGTCACTAATTATTTACTACAACTGCACCCATGACTAACTTTTGACTGAAGGTCAAGTTTGGCTTTGTCTGCAATAACAGACAAATACGCACAAAAACACATTGTTACCACTATATTTGTCTTCCAAAGTTTATTTCTATTGAATTCCACCTTTATCTGGAAACAAGTGAACAGGAAAAAAAGCCAGTGATATGATATTTTATTCAGTACATGTTTAGTCTACCAGCTCGCTTAGCCGTTAATCCTAGCATTCCTGGAAGTATGACAAACAAGGATTAATTTAAACAGACTTCCTAACAGCTGGCTCTTCAGTCAAATCTAAAAAAGGGCTGATTTACAATCAAAAGAACAACAGTATGAACTGTCACTTCTATCCAAAGACCTCTCCTACCTCCAGCAATCTTCTTGAGTAGTTGCTGCCTGGCAATAATCCTGCCTAGTCTGTACCCAGAGCGTCTGCGGTGATGGTCCATTCTCAGGTAGATATCCTGTGTCTCCGGGGTCATACTCCCAAGACACTCGCTGCCTGCGGACTCTGGGAGCTCGCGAAACATATCTGAAATGCTGTGTCCCAAACAAGCCTCTGACTGCTGGCTGATACACAATCACCCACACACTCTCCTACCAACAGAAAACTTAACATCCAGGCGCAAAAAGCCTGAAGTGAGCTGAGAGGGACAGCAGGGCAGAGCTTAGTGGGAGGAGTTTCAATGCTTCAGTCTGTCTCTGCAGGGCATGTGACTACAGGGAGGCCAATGGCAAGGAAGCAGTGGGAGTACTGCCCACCTTGCTGAGCTGAATCCAATGTCTGTGTGAACGCTTGTCAACTTCCCCCTGCTCTGGAGGGAAATATAAATACCATTGGAATGCCTATGAACTGACTAAGGAGAGCAGGAGTGGAAGAAAGAGGGGTGTGGGAGGGCTTACAAAAATAGTGGTTTTGGACCTGCCCTGCACTAAAACAACTCTTCTGCTGTTGCTGGTCACACAGGTGCCAAGTTTACAGGGCGAGAGTGAGTCTGTGCCATTTTAGAGAAAACTACAGAGGAGAGAGAAAGAGTGGGAGAGTGTTTTCTTGGTTTGAGAATGCTAATTTTTGCTCCCCCACTCTCACCACATAACCTCTGGTTCCAGCGACAGGAAGGCCTCTCAGCAGGTCTCCTCCAAGTGTCAGCACCTCAGGGGGAAAAGACATTTTAGCTTGAATACATATGAGTTACCTAAATCCCCTTTACTCAACACAAAAAGAAAGACCAGGCTCCAGCATATCATTTGTTCAGTTCTGACGTGACAGGAATTAGCCTCTTCTGACACTGTGTCCCTAGTCCCCAATACATAATAAAAATATCGAGCATTTACCATATACTATACTAATGTTCATGGTATATATACGCTTTCCAGTTTGCACTTTTTTTTGCATTTAATATAAACAGGAAAAGATGTACATCAAACTGTGAATTTGAATGAACTTGTAAAGAAAAAAGAAAAAACAAAATTACTACATATTTATAATGTGTAATAATCACTATATACACATTGTTTTTATGTTGTACTTCCAGTGGGTGATATAAAAGGTGAAAGTTAAAAAATGGAAACAAAATGTATTTGTATATATGAATTAACGACATGGCAAAAGGCTTGTGAACCTGGAAAACAGTTTCACACAAAAAATAATCAACTACAACCATTGCCAATTCATGATCTTTCAGGAGCTGTTTTGCCATTACCCACAGTTTGTTAAAATTTTTTGCAGCTATGAGCAGCTCCTCCATTAATATACACATGCAATGCATTGCATTGTAGGTAAATAGTGTCCATCAACAGCAAGTTTGCCTTTTTTGTGGGAATGCACACATAAACCTACTTAGAATTATTATATATTTGGGATGCAGATTATGCCTTTACATTTAGTGGTTAAAACAAAAATGAGTACCCCAGCATAAAATAACTGCATGAGAAATAACTGCAAAAACAATTTACACCATTTGGGACATTTTTTTTAATGAAAACTAAAACTTACACTCCTATGATATAAAAGTCCATGTGTATCAGCTGGTTTACAACCTGGAACAACAATCTCCTCACACCTGAAATAAAGTCCACATCCGCACAAGCCGACCCACCCAGCACCAATCAGGGCCCCTGCCACTCTCCTTGTGACCATCCTGGCCTCTGCATACAGGCTTGCCTGTGTAATATAAGCATGGCGCCATACATGTGAATAGAGCACAAATGGGCAAGCGCCCAAGTCAAACACAGCCCCTGTCTGTTTCTCTCTCTAGCTGGCAAAATCCACCCTAGCTTAAGCTCACAAAGACCACAATTCAGCACACTTCAGAACCTGCTGCACGTTTTCATAAACTTCTCCTGGGTTTAATGACCCTCTCCACACCCCAAGGTGTAGCTATTTAAATATGTGACTGCTTTTTTAAGGTACTAGGTGGTGGTGTGACGCTATTCAGATGACTTCATTGGGCGGTAGCAAAGTTTTACACACAAAAACACCTGTGTTCATACATACTGTAGAAGGATAACTTCAGGTGTCAGATGCTAAAAAATGAGTGGCAGCATGTTCGCCATGAACCCATTTCTGTTTTCTTCTTTCCTCCCCGTCTAGACGAAGAAACTCATGGAATGGATCATACGTATCACATTACAGAATCAATCACCTACTGCTATGCAACATCATAATGAATGAGATTAATGTTTTTGTCTCTGTCAGTACAAACCGCAGTGGGGATTGTGAAAGAGCTGTGAGATCTCCAGTGTTCTCTTTGAATGACCCTGTGTTTAACTTCTGCATGCCATGAAAAAAATGGCTGTGTTGTGTCCTTAGTGGGAGTGTTGTGTGTCAGGTGCAGTGACTCCAGCTCTTATCAAACTTGTTCTAACACGCCTCTGTCTGGGCTTCAGAGCTCAACTACTATACAGCATGGCAACAAGAATCCAGACTCACATTACACACACACATACCAAGGCACTGTAAGATGCCCGCCGCTTTGACAGAGTGGATTTTATTGTTCATCACAATAAAGCCAGTAAACGTAATTGGGCGATGACAAATGAAGCCATGTTGAAATGCAACTTTAATGCAGGCATTTAATGCATGTCCAGCATATTCATTTTCAGCATCACTTACATGTGTCATTACAAAAGGGAAACTGAATCAGGAAGTTGAAGTTTGGGGCCCACAGATGATGAGTATGAAGGTGGTTGAGTGGGTTTAGATACTGCTCTGATGTGATTTGATTCAGCTGCATAAACATGTAATCTGCACTGGGCAGTTCTGGGTCTGGTGTTGCTACATTTACTGTGGTTAAGAATCGTACCAGTGTGACAAATATGAGCTCAGGTCAGGTAACCTGAAGCATTAGAGGAAGCCATTATAATGGCCCAGTGGATGACATGTTCCTCTACTGCAGACCTTTTATCCACTGCAACTTTGACTCAATACAGTGAGGATCACTCCATGCAAATTATTAAGGAATTATATAAGTAAAAATATACATGTAAAAGGAAATAAATAGGAAATGGGAGAGGGACAACGATGCTTCTTGCGTTGAAATTGGGGGTGAACAGATGCACTGTATATCCAATTTAAATATAATGGCATTGCCATAATTTCCATTTATGAGAGGTATGGTTCTGGCTGGGCACTTTGACAAATATGGCTGATTATAATTCTCAAGAAGCACAACTTGCTATGCATTATGAAACACAATCAGCTTGGTCGTTAACAATCTCAACAATGTTCTCTTCTTTTCTATTTAACATCTGTACAGTGCCTTTTCACAGTTTCACAGCTTCTGTTGTGTTATTCATGCTGTAATGTAAAATATGCTGCTTTGCACATTACTACAAAGCTTAAACACACATGTACACAATTTCACCAAGGAGTCTGTTTCTGAAACATGTAGATTTTCAGCATTATGCTCAAGAACAATTGGTCAGCAATTGACATATAAAGGATATGGGAATACAGCAATAAGGCACCTTGCATGTTACTGAATGACTGCGGGAGCGGTAATTGATGTCCTCATGAGATTAACATACACAATGCCAAGTAACATGTCATCAAACGCTAAAGCTAAATTGTATGATTGTACTCCTGCACACAATGATAAAGTACCATATCTAAGTTTTGTGCAAACAAGAAAGTGCTTTTTAATATTATTTTATAAGTCTGTAAGACCAATTAACTCACAAGGTGAATGTTTTAAACTTTCAGCTTAAGATGAAATAATATTTTTCAGATGGTGTTTCACAATATCCTGGATGTTCATTAATTTGTGGGAGTTGAGCAACTGACACAACTCAAAGTCAAACCCCTACAATGTAAAAGGATTTCATGCATATCTCCCCAATAATTAAAAAATCTTTGTCATATATATTTATCTATATAGAGTATGACAGCTCACATATATCAGTATTTAGCTCTCACTCTCAAGTTAACATATCATAGTTAACACCTATTAATCACACAGAAGTAGATGAAGCCCAACATGTGTTTTTAAATATTTGCTTACAGCAGACTGACCTACAGATGCAGCATAACAGTCTGAAGTTACAAATAGGCTCCACATAATTTGACTATCAGTTTGGAGTCAGCTGACATCCATCAGTTTTTTGGCTGTAAATAGGCCACCATCTGTGATTTGACACACATGGCTTTCTTATTCCTTGTTGACTGGCCAGATCATCTCTGATGAACCAGAAATGATCTGTCAGGGGTAAAACACCTGGCCTAAATTTTGTACACATCCAAAGGTTCCTCCCTCATTCCTCTGATTATCCTTGAAACTGTAACACAACTAGCAAAACAACAACACCACTAGAATGCTTCCTTGAAAAAAGTATAACAATATTCACATAACTTTCAATCCATCTGTCAAGGCAGTCAGCTGCAACGTTTCTATATGTGTCCCATTGTGCTATGTGTACATAAGCAGCACAAGGCCTCATGACTGCCAGATGCATGGCACACATCACTGAGATTCATGCTGTATATGGAAAAGAATGCAAGATTAATGTGTCAAATATCCAGACCACGCAGGACACAGCTGCTATATTAGTAAAGTGCCTCAGCAGGGTGCACAGCTGAGCCCACTACGTATCAAACTTCATGCACAAAATACCCAACATCTTTGAATCCCGTTAAACAAAGTGAACACATTTGGTCTGCTTTGTAATTCATGTGACCACATGAGGAGCTGCAGTGGTCAATTGACTGCACCCAGTGGTACGTTTAGGTTACTGCACAAATGATTGATTTCCATTCTTCACACACTCAACACTTAGAAGAGCTGACAGAATCATTGTACCAGGCATTAACCTCCACATTTTTAGCATTTATCTCAAATTTGTACCAAAATAGCTTTATAGTTATAGTTATAGTTATTTCCTCCTGAGATTCTTTGAAGCAATTGTCTCATTGAGTTAATATTCTTATCTGCAGTCTAATTATTTAAATGGCAACACAAAACACCTCACATTCTATCTCTTGTGCATAATTTCATCCACATTATGCTTGAAATATAATGTCTGCTTGGAGAGACTTGACTTAAAACAATAAAGTTCAGTGTGACTGAACAGTGTTTGGCATCACAACGTGCCTTGTCCTACCGAGAGACAGGTGCATTTTAAGAGGCTAAAGCAAATGAATAGACCATTTCATTGAGTCACACTGTTAACTGCTTGCGTCGAAGTTAATTCACAGCCAGGTATTCAGATTTCCAAACAGAGCAACGGGAGCTAAACTTTTAATCCATCTAACATGAGAGTATGAGACTATGAAACCGTCTATAATACTGATATAATAACAATACTATAGATAGATAGATAGATAGATAGATAGATAGATAGATAGATAGATAGATAGATAGATAGATAGATAGATAGATAGATAGATAGATAGATGGATGGATGGATGGATGGATGGATGGATGGATGGATAGATAGATAGATAGATAGATAGATAGATAGATAGATAGATAGATAGATAGATAGATAGATGCCTTTAAAGCACAAACCTTTAAACCTAAATTGGGAAAATTATAAAATATTGTGGACTCTCACTCATCTTAGGGTACTTTCCATTTTAAAGTGCAAAGATTACCCATCAGCGCCACTCTGCGGCATAACCAGGCTCATGATCATTTAACATCGAAATAGCCTATGGTGTTTAATAGTAATAATAGCCTACCGTAGAATACCTACCATATGGTCAATTCTACACGAGTGCAAAGAGTTATAAGTTTATTATAGAGTTCAGACGGTGTTAAAATCAGTGGGATTTTAGGTCACTATAGCTCTACCCAACACCGACCGACTTCAATCCTGTTTAGAACTTAAAGAGTCACATTTTAATCTTTTAGCTTAAATGCATTGGACCACATGCAAATTCAATGTTTATCCATTTTAAGATAAATGTGCTTTGCCCTGCACCTAACTACCGGCTGGCTTCATCATTAAAGAAAAACAATACTAAGACAAACTAAAACGTATTTTATAAATACCCTGTTGAATCACTTAAATGACTCTTAATGCAAATGTCACTCAGATTATTAAAATCTTAAAAGAATATAAGTTGACCCATGTATGTGGTGGTTAACCCTCCGCTACACTCCTTCAGCGGGCGAGGGTCCGGCTGTAGCGGGCTACTGACCTGCCAGTCTCCGCTCTCTGACATTCTTCCAGAGTAAATCCCAGGCTTTGGATGTGGAGCTCCGCAGCTGCTCGCTGAAAGACCGCCGAAGCTTCAGTTTCGCTGAGTTTCTTCTAGATGTCATCGCAAATCCTCCACTCGGACATAATAACAAAATCCTATTCGTCCCAAAAAAAACCGTTATGTTAAAGTCTCCGGCAGAAAAATCACCTTTCCCTTTCCCGGTTATAAAGTTGAGCTAGTTCAGCAGCAAACCTGACTTTGGTGCCCGGACTTCAAACGCAGTTGTCAACATTCTAAGGGAAAATATATTCCTCTCGGTTAGAAAGGTAAATCAATAAAACGAGTAAAAATGAAAAAGTGATAGTAAAGCACCGAGACAGAAATTTCACACTTGATACGTGCGTCTCCGATTGTCTGTAAAGGGACATTCACTCACAAGCGACCGCTACAAAGATGTGATACCTTCAAGTGCTGCGGGAAATATGGGAATTACCATCTGAGCTCCTATTATTCTAAGTATGACTGGAAAGCAGGAATGGAGAGCTTGGAGGACTGATGGTAACAACAGATGGTGAAACTGAACCAATTGCTATTTTGCATGATATATAAATATTATGCATTGGTGATATGTATAGGCTATTGGATTTCAGCTTTGGTTTAATATTAAATGTCACACATTTTATGCCCAAGCATACATACATTTTTGTAATGTTCCATAAATGTTTGGCAATATTTCATGTAACCTTTAAAGGACATCTCCATATAATGCTCTGTCATGGTTATGTGAATACCAATGGTTCTTGCATTTATCACAAAGAACACCAAGAGAACATTCAATGTTCTAGTAAGGTTAAAAAGATTTTTGAGCCTACATCATTTGTCTCACAGGATGGTTGTAGACACAGTAGTTTAAGAAAGTTGCTTCTATGTTTATTGGCTATTCTTTGATTTGAAAAAAAAACAGATAACTTTTAAACAATTACAAAACCTCTTACATCCACAGTAACGCAAAAGACAAGAAAAGGAGAAACTCGACAATCATGACATATTATATATGAATAAGTAACTACAGCGGGAAACAGTGAAGTTACCCTTAAAAAAGCATAAAATAGTTTCTGAGTAAACTTTCCTTAAGACATCAGTTACATGAAAATGAACGAGTACAGTTCATTTTGATTAAAACTAGATACTTTAGCCTATCTAATAATGATATGATGTAGGATACATCACGCTATGTCAGTATTAATTTCCCTTCAGTCTGCTACATAGTAGTATGGATGTAGCCAACTCTGAGGCACATAATCATTAGAATAAAACAACCACCAGACAGTTTAAAATCCAAGTCCATTTAGTCACATTTTTCGACCATCAGTTCCTCCAACAATTCTAACATAAGACTAAGACTGAAGTAGTAAATGGAGCTCTACAAACTGCAAACCACTCAACACCCAAACACTACCACTACAAACAGACACTGTGGCTCTCAAAAGACACAATTCAAAACTGAGCAATCACTTCCTCCAGTCCAGTTGCTCACTTCATTTTCATCCCCAAAACAATAAAATGTACAAGAAAACAGGGAATCCTGTGTCTGTGGCAATCAGTAATACATATATTTACACAATGATATCACTTGATAGAATACATCTATTATTTTTTTAACTGTATAGTATTTTAAAAGCTTTTACTCTCCATTATTAGTTTCCAACAGGTGCCCAGTATTTTGTGGCAGCCTTTTAATGATGACTGACATGGACCAATTTGTGAAGTATTATTAGGATTTTGACCTAAATTTCCACAACAGGAAGATGTCATCTATTATTAATAATTATTATTATTAGTGAGAGTTCAGCAGGTTCTCCCCAGGTAGGTTAGAGTAGGTCAACCCTTCAACTGAAAAATGGGTTCAGTTTCAGGCACATTTACCTTTGTGTTCACAATATCTTGCATTGCAAATACTAAAAAGAAAACTTTAGCTCACATCCAAATAACAAACACAAGTTCTTAAATAAGGCTGCCTCTAGACAGCAGCTTCAGTAATCATTACAACATAATTATTACAGGAATTTCCTTCTATTATTGTCTGAGCATTCAGGCAGCACATGACCCTAGAGTGGTGATATCATATGCATCAGCTGTATCAGTTCCTTCTTCACCAGCTGGGATTGCTGTTGTAACAGGTTTAATAACTTTATAAACACACAGTCTTAACACAGAGTGACTGGCTGAAGATTGACAGTTTCTTAAATGAACAAATCTCTGCTGACCTCAGTCTGCCCTCTCCGTATGAAGCTGAGATAATATTACTTCATTTCGATAAGGAGATAGCCCTCATTTGCCGCTAAGCAGGAAGAATGATTTAAACATTATTACAGGGTCGTACAGTGAGATATCTGAACACCAGCTGAGGGGAAAACATTAATGAAGGGCTCAGTTTTCCATTTGTTCTGTCTGAAACAGAAAGGATGTGCAGTCGGGAAGAATAAACCCAAAACGTGAACTGCTCTGATCGTACTAGATCTGACATGAAGACATTAACACCTACATATGACGGGTTAAGACTTGTGTACCTTCCTATGAAGAAAAATAGTCTAACTTCAAAACATTCTGCTCATTCCCAGTGAAGGAACAAAACAAATCTCAGAGTGTGACAGCTTTTCGTCTGTATTTAGATCTAACTGAATTTGCCACCATCATTTTAGGGTTTAGCAAGTCAGGGGAATGAAAAATAGAAATAGAAACAGTAAACACAGGCAGTTTCTTAGATCAGCATGGGTCAGAGGGAGGAACCTGTTCACCAGTGGTCAGCATGTTGCTATTTTCAGCCCCACTTGCTAAGACCTATGGTTCAGACCCCAAGCTACACATACACACACACACACACACACACACGCAAACACACACACACATGCACATATGCACATTTGTCTAGAGAACCTGTTTCATTTGATCCTGTGACCTTTCAGGAAGGATCAGGGTTGGGCTGAGTCAAGCACCTTGTTTTCTGCTGGTTGTGTGAACAAGGAAGTGTAAAGAGAAAGTTAACACACAACTGGTAATAAGTTCATCCTTCGTTCAACATCATACCAGTAGTCTGTGAACTACAAAAATAAATGCATTAACCTATTCTGTTATAAAACAGGATAATAAATGAGTGTACTAGATGTAAATTTGTAAATCAGTGTCTAGGCTGAGTGACTGACAAGGCAGGAAAGGACAGACCAGATAATACCATCCCTGTCAGCCCCGACAGTAAAAGTGATGGAGGAAGTGCAGCAACAAGGTTCTGACCTCTCTCGACATTAATCACCTTAGAGATAAACAGCCCACCGCTGTACCTCTCCTTTTGCACAACCTTTGCAAACTGAACATGAGCATTATCGCAGCGAGTATCATTGTGGCTAGAGGATGACTTTGACTGACTCTGGAGCAGTCCTTGGCAATGGAAGTAACAGCAGATGCAAAGAGAGGAAACATCAATCATCTTGAGAATGTTTTCCCTTCGCTGACTCACCCACTTGTTTGTTTTGGCCAGGCAGCTTTTAGAAAGCGCCCGTCTTCCCTGAAAAACTGTCCCATTTTCAGGGCTATAGTATAGCTCTCTCTCTCTCTCACCATCTTCCTCTCCCTGTTTCATAAACACAGACTGATAAACACAAACACACACACACACATACTGTATATATATTTGTCCAAAAGTTATCGAAATTCCAGAGTTTGTGTGTGCGTGCTGTGTCTGGTGACGGATGTGGAATGCTGCCCCATAGCTGCAGCGGGAAAATCCCAGATGTGAGGAAACTGATTTCTCCTCCACGATTGGGTCATGTTGTTGGCCAGGAGGTCTTACACTAGGCCCACTTGAATAGTCTGGGAGACTGCTCTTCCCAGTCTAATGGAAACAAGGCTCAGGGAGTGGGGAGACCTCCCCTCCACCTCCACCCCGGCCCCTGAGGGCTCGTCCCAGGCATGTGCTATAAATTTCCTGACCATATATTCCCAAGTCGAGTTCATTTTTCCAGAGGAGCCACACATGTGGTGTATATCTGGGTTTAGATTATGGGGTTGGAGAAGGAGGAGCTGACTTTGGTCCCAATCCATAAAGTGGCCACTAATTCTGTTTTCTTAGAGGGCCGTCACAGTTTCTTCCTTTAGTGGAGGTTGTTCTTTACAGAATCATTCATTCTCAAACAGATGATCAGTTACGTCAAATAATTTTGAAAATAGAAGATGAAACATAAAAATCTGCAGATTTTCACATGACTCACCCAGTATGTTTATCCAAATCTTCCTGCTGCAGCCGTTTGTTATGTAACTTGACTTTTTCTATTAAACTACAACACTTAGTAAAAAACTTAAAGTCTCTTTCAATATCATGAACCGTGCGTAGAAGTGGAAGCTTGCAGGGTCAAAGTTTGTATAAAGAGGCTTGAAGAATGTAAAACTGGCATGACAAGCGTATGTGGCTATTGTTTCATTGAATGACAAAGCATGTAATGCTGTCAGGTCTGAATCTGTTAAGGCTGCATTGCCCACAAAAATGCATGGGAAAACATTTAGACCACTGTCCACCACCTGGTTTCTATTAGAGAAACGAGGATCTAATCACAGAGGTTCATTTCTCTCTCTACCACTCTCAGTCCCTCCATTTCACTCTTTTACTCGCAAAGGTGGCAGTTAGAGTAAAAAAGGTCATGTTTTATTAATATTAAGTAATTTTGAAACTGGTATTAAGTTTCTTTTTTCCACCAGGGACTAATTTCCATGAAGTCTCTGGTGATGTGAAATGCACATTAGGAGAGTTTTGCCCTTTACCTTCCTTTACCAATGGCCTATAAATACAGGTTAATGCTTCATAAATGACATCTGATGATATACTGTAGCATGACATTAGTCGCTGTGAAACAAATTCAAACAGGAAGTTTATGTTTATATTTCAATATGAGTGTATTCCTAAGAGAGAAACTGGAATGACCGAGACCTAAGGAGAAAATGGCAGTTGTGTTGTGTTTTCAAAGCCGAGTTATGTTAGCAACACAGAGGAAATTTATTTTTAAACTACAATAAAAAAATAGTTTTATGCCTCCACTCCTATAAAAAAAAGTTGAATTTTTATTTTTATCATCTCCCTGCCTAAAACATCAGCAAATCAGTTCTGTTAATCATGCATGTGTGGACTAACTGTTATCACTAACAATTCTGCTCAACTCATCATCTGTGAAAAGTACAGCGCAGGTATTGTTTTCAAACTGAGACACAAACAGGTCCTGCTGGACTCTTAACTTTTAAAGCCGGTGAGCATAGAGGATACAGGAAGTCTGTTCTGCCTCTGCCTGCTATTGCTCTTTGATTACTGAGCCAAATTGTTTAATCAGGTCTGAAACCACAAGAAAGTTGAAGTGCTACACTGCCCCAGGACAGAGCCTCTTTTAACAGAGTGCTGTGCTGTCTTTTGTTTTCTGTGTACAGGTGGAAGTGCACAGCTATGTAAATCTCCAGTAGCATGGTTACTCACTGCCGTGCTTCTTTGGACACAGTGTTTGGTGTGAGCCGTGCCATGTGCTTGGCCAACCCGAGGATGGAGAGGTGAAGGCTGCCTGTTCAGCAGAGGTTCAGACCTTTTGCCTCCGTGGAACATCTGGAATCTCTGTGGTTTATGTGGGAAATTTGGGAAGCCAGTGACAGCGCCAATGTGGTTATTGTATCAAAACCGACCCTGCGGAAATGTTCTTGGCATGGAAACTGTGTGTGTGTGTGTGTGTGTGTGTGTGTGTGTTTGTACACAGGAGCACTGAGGAACTACAAAGTGGATCACCAGACTTGATACAGCTTTGGATGAGAAAGGGAGGTATTGTTTGGATTCATTTCCAGCAGAGTGGTGAGCATTCATAGGAAAGGTACACACACACACACACACACACACACACACACACAACACACACACATACACAGTCACTTACATCCTGGGGCAGGGACCTGAAGTGGTGTGGCCCTTCCTGGCTCATTACTTCCTAAATCTTGTTTTTGCCTTTCTTCTCAGTTGGCAGCTGAGTGCTGGACCAACCTGTTAGCTTTTGTGCCGCTTCACACACACGAACACACACACACACACACACACACACACACACACAGTGCCTGTCCTCCTGCATCCTGACACGGCTGCCCATGTCTCCTTCCACTTAGTTTACAAAACCCAGGCCTAAATTCCTCAAGACATACACATACCAACATACACAGGAAACACTCTCACCTTGGGTCATTTTGAGGAAGTGCACAAAGCATTTATAAAGTGTTGATTTTCTAATTCGCAGTGTGGAGATAATAAGGAATCAGAATAATAAACCTGTTTCCTCTCTCCGAAGAACATAAAACTGGCAGATAATACAGTTTCTGTTTAAACAGCTCTATGAACACACTATACACAATGACAAGATCAAGCCAGATGATTTATACTTGGCATTAAATTATGCCCAAACATGATGGGAATTGTTGAACATGATGACCTAATTCAGTACAAAGGCCTTGAAGGCAGTATTAAATTATATTATGTGCTTTTTTTATATATATATGATAGCTATAATAATTACAATGAAAATGTTGAAATTGCAATAAAAACGTTAAAAGATTTCAGAGCAGGTTAACCAAATACTTTCTCTAATGTTTTTACAACCTTCACAAATTACTGTATATACAAAGAAAAGTCTAGAAATACTACCAGGCTTCTTTTTTCCCCTCTCTTTCCCTGTCAAACAGCCGGACTGGCCTCTGAACTCAGGAAACCACAAGTCATTTTCCATCTTTCCATGTGTGGAATTTTTGATGCACTCGTCATGCCAGCAGCACCCTTTACAGTCTGAGCTGGAACTACAAATGACGACTTGGTTATATATTTAGCGCATGATGTCACTGATCTGGCACCTATGCAAAAATAACGGTACAATGTCATGAAAATTGATTTTCCTGCAGAATTTAAAGCCTGCGTATGCTTTAAATCAAGACGTTTTACAATGTCCAGGTCTATCTTTAAATAGTCAAAGAGATGATGAAAATGCTTGGCCAAGTTCAAACACTGTGGTGGAAAAAATGTGCTATGTTGCCTTTTTATTCTCAGTACCAAAGCCACGTCTAATGCTCCACAGATATTCTTTTGGCATGGCACAGAGGTAAGACAGATTCATTGACATGTCTCCTTTTCAATTGAGGTATAAAATACCTGTGTTGTGATGACTCCTACAACATGCCTCCTCCCCATCAGTAAGCTAATCAACATTATTTCAGAGGACATAAAAGGATACATTGTTTCTTGTCAAATTTAAAAAGTTTTTCCTGTCTAACCAGAATTTTACAAACCTGTTAGTATCTTATTCAAAGATCCACATGCAGTCTAAAGGTACATGGTGAAATTAACAGTACTTCCTAATTTGGATGTCTGTCGCAGCTCAACTGAAAAGCACTTTTAAACTTTCAATGAGGGACAGTTGTTAGCTGTCACTAATTTCACTTTTAATAACAAGAATATATCATGTTAAATATTTGATCCATGGGTGTACACATTCCCACAGCCACAGTAACAGGAACAATCAATCCAAATGATGATTACAATATATGCAGCATGACCATAACTATGTGGACACTCCTTCCAATTAATGCTACAGCAGTCAGTGATATTTTAGACAAAAGTGTGCTTTCACCTCTGTGGCAACCTTCCTGTTACAACATGATAATACCCGGCATGCACTAAAATTAGGGAACATAAAGAAATGTTTTTCCCAGTTTGGTGTGGAAGAATTTGACTGGCCAGCACAGGGCTGTGACCTCAGCCATGGTCAAAACATTTGGGATGAACTGAAGCACCAACTGCATCCTTATTTCCCAACATCAGTGGCCGACCTCACTAATGCTCTTGTGACTGAATGGGACCAAATCCCTGCAGCCAGGTCCTAAAAAGAAAAAGATTTATGAGGCTGATAAAGCACAAGTTTGTGAAATTCTAGACAAACTTAAAGAATTGTACATTTCTTCTAATATGATCAATTCCTTTAAAAACCCAATGGCCTCACCTTGGGGACAATGTGACCCTTAGCTAAGGTCCTTTTCTTCCACAACAAAAATGATTTTCCTGAGGTCAGAATCCAATAGAGACCAATGAATAACAGCATAGCTAATAATTGTTTACAGCTCAAAACATCCAAAGTTACATATGATTCCAATATTGCCCCTGCATTAATACAACTACGTAGTTAACAGACTATCTTGTGTTTCCTCATTTGTTGCCAGGAAGCTCTTGTGATGTGTATATTATGATCCCTAAGAGGCCTCCCGAGAGAGAAAAAGAGAGACACTGCAGCTGTCTGAGGTCACAGTCAGTCTCCACCAGCAGACAGTGACCCTGGTTGAGACTGAAGGCCTGGGCTCTGAGAACAGCTGAGAAACATGCAGGAGTCAAAAACAGATAAGACGACCCTGCTTTACTAGCTATATAGATTATATAATACCCACTGGTGCTTCATCTATCTCAAACTGTGGGAGTAACAAGTAAAAGGCTGGGAAATAATTGTAATTCTACTGTGCAATTAATCAAAATGATCAGGACCTTTTTAGGTTTCCTTTACTCTAGTCTTTGCTGTCCATTATGACCCACTGTAGATAAACATACACTATAAAGAAATACAGCACGGCCTAAGCTCATTGACAGATAATTCAAGGAAGAGTAAGAGTACAGCACTGTTGAACCCATTCATTTGACCTCTAATATGCAAAGTGTATGTAGTGCCAAAACCCCACAGCTATTACTGCTTGTCACCAGAAATGTTGCCAAACCAATGACAAAATATTAATCAATTCCGTTTTTATTTCATCAGAAACATTTCCTGCCAAGGAGGCTAAATTTACACATTTATCTGGCTTTACATCTCACACATTCAATGTTTAGTTTATCTCTCTTTCACAGTCTAGAGCACTTGCTAAAGATCTCTCACTGCCAAAAGAGTCTGTAGTTTGATTATCATTCTTTGAAATCAGAATGATGATGAAAAGTTTGCATTTGGGGTGATATTTAACACTGACATGGAAGTAAAAATGTGCATATTAAAACACTAAAAACATTCCTTTTCCCCCTTTTCTGCAGCTTTTCTCTGGGAGTCATTCACACCAATGTGTGAGGTACACAGGGCTTTGCGTTACTATCCTTTCAAATAGAAAGAAGTCTCCAAGGGATTCACAGAGTTTCCCCTTTGTTTTTCTTCTAATCAGTAGCAGGAGATTTCCACATTGAAATTAGATTAGCATATTGATTCAGAGAGAAGATCTGTGTAAATGCAAACAGTATATGTCTGTTTGAGAGCTCAGAGGCACAGTGACAGTTCTGAGCGTTTAAGCCTCACTTGTGTCATTTTCCCCCAGACTGGTGTTTGGGAAGGTGATGTTTATCATAACAAAGCGCATGACCATTTATTTATGCAAGTTAAAAGTCACTGAGTTCTGTATTACAACTTCTTCTTGGATCCTGTCAATCTTATTGTTTGTCTACCCACTTCACTACAATTTTTATTTTTCTGTTAAACACAAATACATTTACAAAATATACATTAGCTGTGCACAAAATCATAGCCGCGTCTATTACAAAACCATATGTTTGCCCACATGTTTTAGGCCAGACAGATAAATGCAGCTTCATTCTCCTTATCTTTAGTATATCTCGGAAAGAAACCTGGTCGGACATGGAATTTTGAGCATTGCAGTGTCACTGCAGATTCATTAATTCTATGATTAATGCCAGCAAAGGCAGTGGGGTTTTGAAGATGAACACTGCTGCCTCCTCTCACCGGAGGAAGCCATTAATTTCCACACTGCAATTAAAGAGACCACAGGGAATAGATTTCCATACAAATTACACTGTTTGAGAGGGAATAAGGCACTTTTGGCCCATCATCTACTCAAGACTTGAAAAATGTTCTATAAACATTGGGTAATGCCTTCAAAAAATAAACACTTGAGAGGGAAGATTAAGCTTTTTTCCCTCCTACATAGACCAAATCTTCTCTGATCATGTCCATATGCGGTTTTAGGATGGAGCTCTGGGTTTTGTTTTTTTCCTCAGAAAAAACAAAACAACAAGACAAGAGAGGTTAAAAAGTCCAGTGTTTTTTCCATTAATGCCTTACACGATCTTAAATAAACATAAACAAGCACGAAGAATTTTGAAATCCCCTAAACTATTTTTAATCTCTGCTCACTATCTCAATCCTAAATAGAGTACTTCTTATGATCAGGATTGGCAAGGAGACTAACAAGCAGGCCATTGTTCAACAGAATTCAAGGCTTTTAAAACCACTGCAGAGGTGAGTGAAATATGTACAATGCGAGTTTAAAAATCACTAGCGGCTCCAACAGGCTGTGCTGCTCATTAAATGTTCGTAATGACTGACTGACCGCCTTTGTGACTGAAAAACAACATATTGCTAGTATTGTTGTCAAGTATTGTACAATGTGGGAAATGTTTTATAATTGTTACATAACTTTGTGCATTAACAAATATGCAAAGAGCACTCAAAATTTATTCTTACAGGTAAATTTGGAGCTTGCATGATGAATGTATGATTGGATTTACTCATTACACCACTTCTTTAATAGCGCGCTATTAAACCAGAATGTTTTACTTACAGCCAGCTATTGACAAAAATGGTATGTGTACTTACAGGCATACTAAATGTGTAGGGCATGTGCATATGAGAGCAATAAAAAGACACTGCACATTTATAGCACAGAATAACAACAGGTTTCTTACTGCAGCTTTGCTATTTTGCATTTGGACCCAAAGAATGTGCTTTCCTCTCCTGGACAATGTCGTTTTAATGAGGTGGACAATGTTGTTATGGTTGATACTGAGAGCCATCTGGCCGTATCGTATCCGTGTCATAAAAGAGGTCTCCTCAGCCCATCTGTAAAATACAAACAGGGAATATCGCACCTAATGTGTCTGACACTCTGCCAGCTTTCTCTTTTAACAACATTAACATTCTCCAAGTTATTTTATCATTAGATTTAAATTTAAACCATGGGTTGATTTCTTTTTCTTGATGCCTTAATAGAGTTGACAGTGTCTCTGGTGTGGTTTATTTCAGCCAAGACAACCACCTAAAAGGAAAGCATGTGGCTGAACACACATATTGCTATGAATATAGTGGAAAAATATAATGATAAACGTATTTGAAGGGAATCTCATAGCAGTGTTGACAAACTTGTTGATGTTATTCATGGTGGTCTCACACTCGGGTTTCCAAGAATTACAGTTAGGAATGACCAGAGATCGGTCACAGCACATATCTCATACGCACCAGCCGACCACACATCAGTTAACTGCTGTATAAAAGTGACATGGAATTTTTCCAGACCATAATGTCCACTTGTGCGGTACCATCATGCACAACAGAGGTCATGTGAGAGTGCAACCTGAGCCTAAAATGGCATCTACCCAAATCCCGCAGCTGCCCCCCAAGGGCCACATCACACCAGGCCAAATATTTCCCCTCAGCAAAACAGAAACAATGATCTGGCACGCAGCCTAATTTTAACTGCATCCCGCCAAGTGACCAATATATAGAAGGCCTTTAAAATAAGAGACACTTGGACATTCTCAAGACACTGGCTGGAAAGGGAGCTTGCAGACATCTGTGGCCGTCAGTCTCATTAACATTGTCTGAGCCCTGAGCAATCCCACCATGCAAGCCAGGACACAGTGCAGGATCAACATGCAGAGAGATTTTCACACAGCAGTGCAGCATTGTTTCAACTGCAGTACAGTACTGACTGTGGACTGAGACTGAGCAGACTCCTTAAAAATGTTCAGCATATAGGTTTCTTTATTGTTTGCTTTTCTAATTTCATTTCAGAGAACCAAAATTATGTGCTATAAGAGGGGATCAGGTGCTCTCCCATCTGAAGTCTCCTAGTTAAAATGAACATAAAGGAGTGTCTGCATCCTGAAATTAGTGCAAAGATCGCATTGAATGGACATTCCTGTTCAATTCCAGTAATGGTAAATGTTATTACCTTGACATTTGATGTAATACAGTATAAATATGCAGGTGAATTGTGCTGAGATCCAAAAGTCTAAAAGTAAAAGTATAGTATAAGTAAAGCCATTCAAATTAGTATATACTGAGTTCCTAATATCCACATAGACACTGCTGTTATCTCATTTACTCATCTGTTTTCTCCTCTTACTTAACGTGTGTCACTGGGTGCTATCCCAGCATGCACTGAGCAGAGAGGAGGAGAAACACTATGGACAGGTTGTCACTCCATCACAGGCTCAGGACTAACAAAAAGACACACACATTTTAGACCCTCCACTCTGCCTGAACTACATGTTTGTGGAAAGGTAAAATCTATACAAAGATGAAGGATGAGGGCCATAGCTCAAAACTGAATCATTCTTATCTGAAGTGATAGTGTTTACTTCTGAGGGAACAAATACAAAACACATAAATCATTTCTTACCTGCCCCTGCTGCATTGGTCATCTTATTGAACATCTACAAGACAAGAAACAACAAAACATCAGTAACTGTAGTATAGTAAATAGCTATATAATTTGAAATCATTTTGAGAGGAGGCTACTGATCAATAGGTGGTGGGCAGCTGAAATCATGGAAGGGTAATGTGTGCAATGATAATAACATTTAGATTTTGGCTTTACTTGAATGCAGCTCCACTCTGAAAGCTAAGGAAAGCATTTCACATTATTTGGCTGTGAAAACCATTAGAGACACACACCCAGTTCCTTGAATTCAGGGATAGAGGATGTCTCCCAGCATTCTTCAATATTACAATCACTGCCGTAATGACAATGTCAATATAGAGTATCCACAGAAGAAATGGTGGCATGATTTAACACTTTAACTCAGAGGAAAAGGAAAAAAGGAAACACCAGGAGCTTTAAACTTTTAGTAAGGGTTAACTTAGTTTTTTTCAGCCACATACTGTTTCCCTGGAACGCAGTTACATTGTTGTATTGGGAAAATGGTGTTGTAAGGAAATGGAAAGAGTCGATGATGCATTTTACCTGTGACTGCAAAATGAAACAAAACAAAACAGTATTATCACTTAACACATTGGCTGATAGAGGTCCGTGACCTTAATGTGTAATTTTGCAGGCAAAAAAAATTACTGCCGGAGGCCAGAGGACTAAAAGTGTCTTCCTGATCTGGACCATTCAGGATTGCTGCCCCTCACTTGCCAAACTCTCTCTTCCATTTCTCCTCTGTGCCTACTGGTCTGATTTACACTCTTGTTTGCTTGCCCTGTTTCCACATTTCTCCCCTAGCAGAGGCAAAACACTGCAAAAACTCCCAGTCTGCCTGTTTGTGACACTGTTGATCCTCCGTCATGACAGTCAATTGGCAATCAGCCCCCTTAAGGCCGATTAAAACTTCTGTGATATCTGTAAATGTTTTATTGTTAAGCTGGACTCAACACAGAAAGAGCCACACAGGCAAATTTCTGGTAGGTTTTTGCCTTGAATGACCAGGGTTGTCCATGTGGCTCCAAGGTTAGCAGGCTCAACCATTCAGTTATCTACTGGCACAAAATCCTAACTCTCTGACTCAACAGAGAAACAAGGAAATAGGAAAACAGATCATAAGTATGACTCATACCCTTATTTATGTATTATACCTCTGTTTAAACATGGAAGAGGGGAGTGGGGCCGCTGAGAACTATGAGGTGCAGTCACTGATGTATCCCTGTGAGATTTGGCACAGTCTGGCAGAATTTCATCACATATCTAAACACTTCTGAGTTCAAAGGCTGGATTTAACATACAGAAACACGAAGGGTCATTATTTCTGCACAGTAAAAATCACATACTACATGTCTCTTTAAAGAGAGCTAGATATGACTGTCTTTCCTATATGTGATGGACCTGATAAGTTAGTCTCCAAGGACCAGCTTTAGACCCAGTTTCAGAAATAAACACGTGATAGTTAGCGCTCCAAAAACCATATGCTAGGCCCCAGCGGAGATGTGCCGATTTGACAAGGCTTCAAAGACTTGAACACATCACTCTCTCTCTTTTTCAACAGCCACGAGAAAGTATTTCATCTTGGCATATCTCAAGCATGACCCACTTTAACACACACATATCGCCCTAGTTCATTCCAGTCGCAGTCAGATGGTGGACACATGTCAAAGTTGCAGGTCAGCAAAAGTGACATCCTCCTCGCAGGAGCACCACAGTTCCTTTCAGGGCTGTTGTCAGAGGGAAAACTTAATTTTGCTTATACACCAACAAAGATGCTTATATGAAGTGACAGGTCTGTGTGGGCGAATAATTACTGCTGTCCCAGCACAAATGACACGCTGCCTGAGAGTCAACAGGACAGTTACAGGGCCGGTTTGTCCGAATGACAGAGCGGCATGTCCTCTGCTTGTTTCCGTCAGCACCAGTTAAAAGCAGAGATCCTCAACCCAAATACATCTCTATCTACCAATAATATAACACAGCATTCAGCTTAACAGCAAGGTCAAAATTACAGAAACATAACATAAAATAATACAATTAGGGATGCTGCTTTTCATATCTACTATTTTCATTAGTGATTAATCTCATGACTTTTTTTTATTAATTTATTAATTTAACTCTTACTTCCTTCCCTAGGTATTTACCCATTGATGTGATATGGTCTATGAGCTCTTACTAGGATTTATTGCGGCTCTTACTAGTATGTATTGTCAGTTGTAGATCTGTATTTGATGCTCTGTTGATACTTGTAAGTTGTTCCTCAAATGTAAGTCGCTTTGGATAAAAGCGTCTGCCAAATGAGTAAATGTAAATGTAAATATAAATGTAATTGACAAGTTGTTCAGTCATAAACATGTTGGAAAATAATGGACATTGCCAATTACATTTTACAGACCTAAAGATAATGTTTTCACATTACTTGTTTTCATGACCAACTGTCCAAACAAATTCACAATGATAAAAAAAATCAAAGCAACAAATCCTCACATTTAAGAAGCTGTAAGCTGTGACAGTTGGGCATTTTGGGTTGGCAAATAACAAAATTTTGAATCAGTCGACAATTCAATTCATCACTCTAAAATAAAAATATCTTTTGACCGGTTTTGAGAATATCAAACACACTCGGTGAAAGAGACGTTTTGGAGTAAGTTATACCTACTTGAAATGAAAAATATAGTGATTGTTTTTTATCAATATGAAAAGCTTGTACTTTGTGTTTCTAAACAAATATATAATAATATAAATATAGGCCTGTTTACTAGTGTGTTTAGAGACATTACCAATATACAAACAAACATTTGATTCAGGCACAAAAGAGTCAGAAAAATTACTTTTATTGTATTGTAAAAACGCTTTACTATTGGATTTTATTTTAGGACAAAGGGTGCATCTACTTATAGTCATTGTGTAATGATATAAGGAATAAACTAAAAAGAAAAAAGAAAAGAAATCACCCAACACATTCCAGCTAGGATTAGCTCTGCCAGCATGATTTGCAGCAGATTGAGGCAGATATGAGGTGCATTCCAGGTTTTAGAGATCATACAAAGGTAGGGGGTAGTCAAAGGTTGTCGGGCAGGTGCCAAAAACTTTTACCAGATTCTTCCATAAACCATCTCTCAGTAAAACTGTAATAGCCTATTCAAGCAGGGTATACTGGCTCACACATTTGGCCTGATTAATCTTAAAATGTGATTTAATCTGTATCATATTCTCGCTCCCTGCTGTCAGAAGTTTCATATTAACACATTTGACATTTTGGGGAATATGTTTATTTGCAAGATCGTAGAGAGTTAGAGTTGCTGGTAGGGGGATTTTGTTACCACAGTTAAGCTAACCGACAGCAGTCTGTAGCCTCATATTTACCGTAGAGACTTGAGAGTGGTATCAGTCTTCTGATTATTCTTCTATTTGACAGAAAGTGAATGAGCATATTTCCGAAAATATCAAAATATTCCCCTAAACCTCAGCTTTTCTTAAGCTGATAAGATCCTACTTTCCTATCCTAATTTTCAGCCTTCAGAGCACCCAGTTTTCCATGCAGATAATGGTCAGTTTTCAGATATCACTATGCCCTGCTAACCTGCAGTTGTGCAAAATCCAATATCTTATTCAGCGCTTAAAAGAATATCAACATTAGCAGGCTGGTATATGTGAAATTCACTATTTTATTATTTTAAATTGTCACCCTAAAACATAACACAACTGAATAACATGTAATACTCTGCTATGTAGGTTACACTGCAGCCAAAATACTCTTGTCTTTAACATTTGCGAACATTCCCAGCTGTCCTCAAGCCAGGTTATAACCCATGCTGTTGTCATTTTCAAGAGGTAGTTATGGCTTCCACATAAAAGACAGGTGGCAACACATCTGAGAACTAAACTTAATTTCAATTGAACTACACTTTGGCCACAGACAAAATAATCTTTCTTTTACCTTCTACCTTTTACCTTTTAAGTTTAACTCTGTCTCTTTCCATGCTGTCTACAAAATATACCAGATGTAACTCATAATACAAGGTAACATGGTGCCAAGTGACATCTGATATCACTAAACAAGATTGGAAAGTATAATATTTTCTGAGTGGAGGGCTACAAGCTCCTATAGGCAGGTTGTTTGTCATCATGCTGTAGCAGAGCCATCACAAAGCACAAAGCACAAGCTGAAAGGATTTGAATTCAAACCCGCCCTGCATTCTGAAAATCTCTCAGTTGTCTGTTTCTTTTATGGTCATTGAATAGTGACATTTATATACTTTGTCCAGTAGAAGTGAGTCCTGCTTGTTTAGGAATGCCTAAGCTGACCTCATTCTCTACGCAAACCTCAAATATTTACAGATGTAGAGAGAAGAGCAGCTGTACAGAAGGGAATTTTAGTGTTTCAGCTGACTGGTGATAGATTTATCTTTAAAAAATCCACTTTTTCAGTTATTTGTGATTTCTTTTCTTCTTTCAACACGGTGATCATGGCACACAGGATGTGATTGTGAAATGTAGGTTTCACAGAGTGTGATATTATTCATGAAGGAAACTGATAAGAAAGTTTAAGAAAATATTTGGACGATAAATCATTCTTCTTTCACTCATGAAGTCATTCTGTTTTTTTACCCTCAGTTTATTATAAAAAAAACCCCTCTAATAACTCATAAAAAACATGCATCACCTAGAACATCTAGACTGGATGTGGATGATGACGTATCATACAGAAAGAATAATACAGGGATGAACAATTTAGAAGTTCTGATTTTGGATACAAAGTAAACATTTCCCAGCTACAGACAGACAAGAACTTTGAAATAGCAAGGAGAAACTGTGTGCAGTTCAGGAAGTAAACAGGTCATGGCAGTCACCCAAAAATGCTAGAGCCAGATCTGAGATGAAAAAATAAAACATGTGCAACCAGTTGTGGAGTCAAAGGACTTCAGTAGGTCATAGCCTTAAAGATGAGAACTGGACAACAGTACTGTATGCAAGTTCGTATGATGTTGTACTACACACTAGCTGTGTAATTTGTCACTGAGTCAGAGAAACTGTGTGACACCTGCTGGAAGCTGTTATTCTTAGAGAAACTTACCATCTTCTTGGTCGTTGCTCTTGTTCCCACTGTGGCGCTGCAAGGAGCAGAAGACCCGTCCTGGCTCGGACATTCCTCTCTGTCTGGTCTTTGGAGAACTTTGTCGTTTAGGGATTGGTTTAACGTGGACTTTGAAACAGCACCCCACTGCAACAACATCACAATAACAATCAAGACTGGGTCCGTCTCTGGCTGGCCGAACAGAATGGGACAGGATGGTCTCAACGGTGGCCAGGGGAAAAGAAAACAAGAGGCTGAGGTCAACTGCTGGGGAAGTGAAATCTCCACTCTCAATTCAGCTTGACAGAGGCACACAAAGGAGCCTGTATGTGTGGATCTTCTTTTGAGAGGACAGAGATTATGACCTTGTCAAATATCCCAGTAAAGATGTCTTGTCTTGCTCAGACGCATGTCATTAGTTAAAGCAAGTAATAGTGAATGCCTGGGATGGTTATGCAGATGCCTGGGAGGCATGTAAGCCTCTCTCAACCATTCCTAATGGACCAAATCATACAAACTCCCTTCAATACAATAGCTCCTCTGTGCAGTACATACATATGGACCCCGAAAGAGCACTTTTGTTCCTGAATGCTAACTCTAGTGGGATATTTCATGAAACATGCCACCATGAGAAGAGCCCTTTTTAGGAACAGACTTCAATGGTCCTAGTTGCAATCTCAAAAGCACAATAGCTGTCTGTTCCTGTCACACCATTCTGACCCAGCTAAAGCACTGTACACTCCAGTATCACATCTAAGAGCTGCAGACCTACATCATAAAACAGAGTCAAGTCAGAAGGACACTATAAGGTGGCCTGACAAAGCACATAGTGTTGCAGACAGACTATATCCCTCATATCTCACAAGTCACAGACACAGTCACGATTTACAAGAGATCAACATACTGAACCCCTCTTCACAGACTGAGTTTATGGGCTACCACTGCTTGATTTGAGAGAGCTTATTTGAATCTAAACCTAATGTGGAACACTTTTTAAAACTGACCAGGACATAAAGGCAACACCTGTTGCTCAAAGGTCCAAATAATTCATTGGGATTTTCTCTCCGCAGAGCCAAGAAAATTGATTTACAGAAGTTTACAAGCATGACCAAGTATGCAGCATACGCATCACAGGAAAATGTACAGTACCAACCGTGACAGCGCACATGCTGTTAGGTACTGAAAGTTGCAGCAATCCACATGCTGTTTTAAAATGCAGAGTAATTCTGTGTTTATATAAAAGTATGTAGGTATTGTGTTAACTTGTGTATCAGCATTCATGATGCCAATCTGTCTAAACAAACTCTCACCTGTTTTTTGCGGGTCGTGCAGGGTGTGTCTGAGGGAGAAGAGTTTGCACTCAGAGCCTCCTCTATGTCTAGATTAAGCTGGTCTAGTTTCCTCATCAGCTGGCTCATCGACTCTGACCAGGGTGACTTGACCTGCGGAGACTCCTGTGGGTAATCAGGGAAGCACTGATTAAAGTAAAGACAAGCTACTCCTGCCATTAGAGCACCGAGTCAAATATTGACATATTACGGAAACCATATTTTCAGACCCCCCAGTCTCAAAGACTGAGAATCTTTTTGTGTCATTTTTGGTGAAATGTAGGTATTTTAACATTTAATTTTAGGTGCTGTTCAGATGACTCCCTTCTTTAATCAAATGAACTACACCCATATATTATGTATACACGCATTTTTATGTAGACTACAGTGAAATGTATGACACACACGTAGACCCACACACTCAAAGTGCACTCATGTTTTCAGGAATTCATTTGAGGTTAATGTCAAGTTGAACTGCTGACATTTTATCACAGTCGCCTGGTATCTTAATTATATGCTTCACCTAAACTTCATCAGAATCAAAAATGAATTAATTTGACTTTCAAACACACAGGAAAAGTAATTGAAATAAAGGGTAAAATCAGGTTCATTAGTTAGTCCAGTAATTGCCTGTCATCTTTGTCAGAGTTATTTAACACATGAAAGCTTCCAGGTAAGACACTACATCAGTGGACTACACTGCTGCTACACATGGAAATGTTATCTCCTCAGCCGTGTTGCAGGGTGAAAGAGCAGAAGTAGCAGACTCCA
The DNA here is from genome assembly GCA_024633595.2 of Lepomis macrochirus. Taxonomy (NCBI): domain Eukaryota; kingdom Metazoa; phylum Chordata; class Actinopteri; order Centrarchiformes; family Centrarchidae; genus Lepomis; species Lepomis macrochirus. The sequence goes on from JALXJV020000009.1 coordinate 9,758,431, forward strand.
GACATGTGTGCCATACAGAGAAAGATGGAATTCACTGCACTGACTTACTGACTCACAACTCACCAGACAGGCAATGTATATAAAAACACCGTCCTCACACAGACAGCATCTGGAGATCCAGTCTCAAAAATCAGCAGGATACACCTCATTCACCAAAGCATAAATTAACATTGTTCTGCAATCTGAGCAAAATGTTGGGCTGACAGAGCTTGTTCTTGCTTAGTCCTGGAGTGATGCTTCGGCAGCATCACTGTGGAACTTTCTCAAGAATCCCAGCACCACAGAGAAGTCGATTTTCCGGAGGATTTTATCTTATGAATTCTTCAACAGTGTTTGACACAATAGAAACGTGTTTTTCAAAGGAAACTCCTCTTGGAATATAGTTGCTGCAGGAAGTCTGTTGGCCAATGGCAGTTTTTATTTTTTATTTTGGATTAAGAAAGATTTTTCTTCAGTACATGGTAACACTTTACTTGTCCCCCTGTTTAGCCTTTATAAGCAGATTATAAACATTGAAATAAATTCTATATAACTCATATATAACTTTCAATCATGTGTATTAAATTATATTATGCAATTATAATTATATCTGTGTTTTACTATATTGTTCTTTATTGTTTATACTCCACTTACTTATGACTATATTACAGTCTGTAAAAACTAACTTACTAAATGTTTATATATTGGTTATGAATGCTAACTAGGCGGTATAAAGTGTTGCCTAAAGAATAAGATTTTCATGGTTATCAACTTGTACAATGATATTTGTCATCCTCTTTCTTAACACTAACCAATCAACCATAAGCATTATCATTACCAAAGTGAATTATCTAAATGATCAAAACTTTAAGTGAAGCATGACACCATAGAGCTACGGAAAACATCAAGATTGTATTAAAGTGAACTGGAAAATCCCCAACTTCTCTCTTGAGTGTCACAGTGGCTACTGTTTTATCATTCCATTGAATTCCAACCAGCCTTCATCGCATGGGTCAAATTTAGATTATCTTGGTTGGAAAGAACTGACATATACAAACCCAACTCCAGGCTTCAACATGTTTCCCCAGAAAATTATGCGTCTGTGTTTCTACAATCAATGGTCCTTTAATGTTAACTGACTCCAGCTTAATTTATTGACCATCACCAACTACCATCAAAATGAATAGTGAAAATAAACCGACAACAACAATTTATTCCTTTTTCTAGAATTAAAACTGAAAACTGTGACTCAGCCCTGATTAATGCTGGTCACATGTAAGTTTTTCCATTTATAGCACTGAATCCCTCAATGCACAATCATTTCATTGAAGGGACTCATCAATAAATGTTCTGATGGGAAACCCCCAGAGTGTTTTGAACAGGGCGTGGTTCTTTTTCATATGGGCTTTGAGAAACTTTTGGAAACAAGTGTGACACTTGTTTTAGTATTTTCACTGATTCAGTGTGGTTTGACTGAATATATAGTGAGAGAGAAAAAAGGAAGTGGAATCTAAACGTGGACAGGACTGTCTGGAGTGTTTGTGATCACTTTGCAATGCATAGTCTGTTAAAATTCAGCAACTGCTTAACAGAAATGCTGTTCAGTTAGAAATCATGAACAGATTTGCGAGTCTAGTTACATACGTCTTAGTAAATGCGTCATAATTTGGCATAGGTCAGAAATATGTTATTCACAGGTTCTCACATGCTTCTTCATCTGATTATTTAATATTATATTAATGCACTGACAAATGTGTATCATGTTATACTCTCCCTAAATTGTGAGGAATTAAGGGACTAGACACCTTATGTCCATTCACCCTGCTAACTGCCCAGTGTCAGCTGACTGAACCAGCACTGGGAGAAAATGCCCTTTTCCACTCAATCCCAGAGGAATGATCTAAATCTGACCAATCCACTGCTGACCTCTGAGGCCTGAGGGGTCACCTGGGGTCACTGAAAGGAAGAAATAAAGCTTCCCTTCTCTGCTATGTGTGCCTTCCAAGCATGTTGCTGACCAGGGAATGTTAAAAGGTTTGACATGGGATTAGCATGATTAGGCAGCTTAATGCTCTGTGTCTGCTTAACAAATAGAAGGCCTTCAAATACTTACACACATACTACATACACATACTTTGCATATGCTGATGTCAAGACTTACCACTGATCAATAATGAACTGTACACATCCACTTTAGACAACAGAAATCAGACATCACAAACTGTACCCGGTATTATAATGCATTTCTCTTGACAAGACTGAGTTTAAAGGTACAATGAGTAATTCCTGGCCACATGTTGATTCTGCTCCATTGCTCCTTTCTAATCACATGTAAAGTTGGAGCTTCTCTTTATAATAACCTCATAAATGATTTATGTGTTCCTGGATTAGAGGGTGTCACTTCTTCTGCAACAACTAAGTTAAAAGGACCATTGCCTTGTATGATCCTCTGCAGGGAATGGCTGCCTGTTATGACACACCTGACAAATAAATGGAATAAGTACTAAATTTAAACAGCACAAAAACAAACAGCAGTGATAATGTTACTGTTTGTGTTAATTATAGTGGATGGGCAGATTTTGGATATTTCATCATGTGGGGGGAAAAATCAGAGGACTTGAAACTCCAAGAGAACAATGGTGAGAGGAACATTGTTTATAGTAGGATTATTAGTACACCTGCTTGCTCTGTCTGAACAGCCCAAATGGTTAATATTATAGCCGAAAGGAAGCAGGCAGAGCTTCAAGGTGCTTCATGGCACTTCATGGCACTTCAGGGCATTTTGGGACACTTTTGGGTGCTTCGGGGTGCCTCAATTAAATTTCACACCCAGTCTGCCCATTCAAAGACAGGGCAGTTCAAGTCGTGGCAGAAGACAAAAAAGTAGATGTAGTTAGGACCGAGATGTCAGGGGAACAAGAGAGACAGCAACTCATGCAGCAACATTAATTGATAAGCCCGGGGGGGCAACTCTCATCATCCTCTCAAGTTGGACTGAGGGCAGACTGGACACTACAGTGATTCACTATCGCATCTTGAGGCACAAGTGGTATTACAACATTGGACGGGCAGGAGATAGCTGGTTAGCATGCTAACTTCCATAGATATCTGTGCAACTAAATACGATGTCTTTTACATGACTTCAGAGCTGTCACTTCTTCACATTCTGTTGATAATGTTCATGTTTTAAAATGTTTTAAACTACAATTCTGGCCAAATCTTAGACATTGTACCTTTAAGGTTTGACTCACAATACATGATTTCTTCCTAAAATGTAATTTGTGTGTATCACAAAAAGACTTTGAATGATGTTTTGTGATAAATATGTCTTTACTTAAAGTATTTGACTTCTAGGTATGTTGTTACAAAATAATGGACATATGGTTGGCTATATGGTTATAACAAAAAAACTTTACAAATTGACCTGTGACCTGGAACAGAAACATATAAGGAAATAGCTCTTTATCATCCTAAACTCAATTTAGACCGCGTGTCCAGAATGTTTGTGTGCGATTTCAAGCCTTCAGATCAAGAGAAAAAAACTGCTGTAATATGTATGGATATTTGTGAGGGAAAACTCTTGATAATTTGAGCCAAATGACTGTTTTTACTGTATTTTCTATGAGAAAAGGAAATGAAAGATGCTGGACATCATGTGAGCTGGACTCCTAATTAACCTCTGGAGTCAGACAAACACAAATGCAAGAACCAGATGCCCCATCTGCACATCTTGTACATGTTCAAGCCAAATCTAGAACTTATTCACACTATCTCTTTTCAGTGACATCCCCGCAAGGTGCTGTTCAGGAATGTGGGCACTTAGACTACTTACAATGAGACAAATTCCAGAGAAGGGGCTGACGCTCAAGTAAGACACTATACTTGATTCATCTCTTCGTGCCTTTCCCCTCAATCTGGCCCCAACAATTGTATGAAGTCCTCACACCATGGCAACAGAGCTGGTATGAGTCAATCCTTTAGATAAATGCATTAATGTTATCTTCGGAGGACAACAAAATGTGAGCTGACTATAACTTCATCAGCGCAAATTGGCCACATTGTGAACCCCAACACAGTGGCTTTGACATGGAAATGAGGAGTTAAGTGTGTGAGCTCTGGGCTTGGTGCCTAGTCTGCGCCACCCACAGAGAGTGCCAGAGATCACCATGGAGGTATCCAAATGTAGCAGCCGGTCATGCGAAAGGGCAACGGCTACCTGGCTACTTGGAGGAATAAATTACACTCATAATATACTGCAATGCAAAACACCAACTCAACACAGCAATGTCTGTACAGTAGGAAGGCTAGCTTAAGAAATGTGTATTTGTAGGTGTTTTTACACACAGTTGAGCTAAATGATGCATGTGGCGGGGGGGGTCACGAAATGACACAGTGGAAACCCTATGCATATAGTGCCCTCATATGGTTAATGTTAACAACTGCATCTATGTGCTGTGTGTAGTTCAATCATTACTGACTCCAGTTGGTGCATTCTGTAGTCAGGGATTTTTATTATTTTAATAGAATTACATATTTCTAGTAGTAGTGCTCGTATGGTATCATGCTCATATTCACTTTTTACTCCCTTATTAATTAATGATAAAAGCTTTTGCATGCATAAATGATGAATACTGGCCTTTATTATAAATAGGTCATTAGTTTGTTTGACTACTTAATTGAGAAAAACAGCTTGCTTTCACTCCTATTTTTCAGTGAAATTAATGCCAGCAGACTTTTTTCTTCCCAGCCTGTTGAAATTGATGAAATTGAAGACTTTCCTATCGTGATGTCCGCATCGCAGCCCATCACTCGATTACAAAGCTTGTTATGTGATAGTATGAGACGTATTGACCTGCTGTCCTTTGATTTACAACAGGCTCCCTGGATTCTCTGCATTCTTCCACTCTTCAACAAAACAACTCATTCAGATCAGAGAGTTATCCTGTGCATAAAGCTGGCATTACTGCAAAATCATACCTGACCAACAGACAGAGAAGCTAATCTTCACACACTATTAATTGCAGACTGTTAGAAAAGTGTGAGTGTTATGTGGCATTTGATTCTATCCAGTTGTAATCTAAACATATCTAATGCATTTGAACTTATTTATAAATATCTATATGAGGTTTTAAAAGGCTAATAAAAAGCAGGGATGAGTGGTTACAGGATGGTTACGACAAAGGTCAGGGTAGAGGTTGTTTGAAAAAGAGACTAAAATGTGCCTTGACTTGTTAAGGAGGATAAAGGGAGCTGTTCAGTAATGGAAGCCTAAGTTCAGTGTTAATATGGCCTGCTATGGGCTCTGTCAAAACATTGCTGCCTGCTAAGGGAGTGGAGAGAAAGCAGAAGCTGTTTGCATTCCTTCTGGATCTGAGTTAATATAAATGTGAAGTCAGTGTACTTCTACACACATATACCAACTATGCATTATTTCACAGTGTAATGATGTCAGCTGCTTGGAGCTGGCAAATGACACTGTGGTAATTTCCTTCAACGGACCAAAGACCAAATTAAGCTAAATAATGGCACTACAAATCTATACTATAAATTATTTTAGATTTACAGTTTTCTAGATTTCTGTGCAGCGCCTTTGACTGATTAATTTCACATTAGAACTGTATGACTTGCCTCTATTTTTTACTGTCTAAGATATTTTATTTAATTTTCCTTAAAAAAGTGGAAATAATAATAATAATAATAAATGTGGATTTAATATATTGAGAAACCCAATTCACATATGTAACACATGTCAAACACCATTTCATGTGTTATTAATTTACAATTGGATTTTCTAAAAATTTCCATGGTTTTGAGATATTTTACACGTGAAAAGATCAATTTGCAATGTGCTTTTTGTAAAGGACAAAATTCAATATGCAAACCTTTAAAAGAACCCACATGCAAAAGTGATAAATACATCTGGTGCTGGACCGAAGTACACGTGAAAAAACAAAAAATTTAGTTTGCACACTAGATAATACTCACATGAACAATTATTAGTATACCACCATGTGATGTTTCAGTCACTCTTCTTCTGGTTTGATGGATATGTAATGTACTATTTTGTGTATATTTATTATGTATTTTAGACAAATATATATGTACTGTCCTTTTCAAATTAACTACGCAAAGATAATAAATATAATTAAGTTTCAGTCTGTGGTGCCAAACATCTCTGCTAATTTCTTGACATTAGCTAATATGTGTTCACCACTACAATGAAAGGGTAATAATGAATAATTGTGGATGATTATATACAATAACAGCATACCTCTTTACTGCTGCTTTCTCCCTCTGCTTCATAACCACAGTTTCTGGCCGTGTGATCGATTTCTGCTCGGGGACTCGCAGCGCCTCTCCTCCTCTGTTTGTCTTTGCCTGGGCTCCTATGTCTGTGATTAGCATGGAGCTCTCTATTATGAAGCAGCTCTGGAAACACATCATCATCTTCGTCGTCATCATCATCATCATCACCATCGTCATGATCATCATCCTCCTCCCCTTCAAGTGAAGTGGCTCCATCGTCAGAGCTCTCATTGACATACACAAGGCCGTCAGCACCTGAGGTACTGGTGTATTGTGAGAAGGTGATGGAGCTTTGTTTGTGCCTCACGATGTGTGGGAGATCCAGGACTCTTCGGCTTGAATCAAGAACATTCACAGGGACAGTGAGGATAGGAGTGGAATCAAGCTTAAGGGTAGAGCACGGGTCCACTGGAGGCCTAAAAACTTGGCCATTTGAGATTGGCTCTAAGTTCTCAAAGTCTGTTTTTACACATCTGCAGTTCAAGTCTACTGTCTGACCAGAATGATTCTGAACTGACACTATACCCAGCTCCGCTTCATGAAGCTGAGCTGGAGCCAGTGGACTCTGGTCCAGAGATCCTTCAGCAGGAATACCTGACACTTGTTCAGGCACCTGTAAGCACACAGCTCCTGCAGATTCAATATTGTTATGACTGACACAAGCAAAAGTCTTGTTCTGCTTGTGTAAGTCCTCATCTGGCTCCAACAGCGAACTTTGGGCTTCAGGGAAACAGTCATCCCCTCTGTGGTCTGCTGAGCCATTAGATGAAAGAGGATAGCTTTCTGAGGTCAACTCCTGTGTTGAGAAGGCAAATTTTTGTAATCCTGAACCTGTCCAAGACTGGTGTCCCTCCAAATTTGCCACAGGTGGAATCTCCATTATTATTTTATTCTACAGTTTCTCATAAGTCAAAACATAAATCCACAGGTACTTGTGCTTGATGTATCGGATGGCCATTTTTATCCAGGATGCTCAGTCAAACTACACAGCAGATAACCTGAGAAAAAAGAAATGAAAATATGTGAATGGCATGATAAGCACACACAGATGAAGCCTAATTTGAAAAGAATAATACAAGTACAACAAGATGAACTATACATGCTTCTTAGAAAGTCTCAGTATGCAACCAGACTTAAATGTAAAGCTTCTAATCCAATTGTGAACAGCTCTTGCTATGTGCCATCTAGTGAGAAGTTTGCATTGAAATTCAACATCTGGCTCAGGCTGGGTAGTTCAAGTCTGGATCTGTTTCACAAACGATCATGGTGACATCACTGCACAGAGGAATCTGACTGCTCTTCCCCAGTCGGTGATTTACTACACACTACACCATTCAACAGGGCAGATGTTGTCCCTGGTCGACTGTGGTTAACATCCCACCACCCCTTCATTAAGCCCTTCTTTAAAACACACCTTGGAAAGGTCTGAGACTACTGAAGTAAACATGGAAAAACAAACAATTGCATTATTGGACTGCAACAGATCAGCACAGTCTGTATCTTGTTTAACCACAAACACTTTCCTCAAGACATTTTTTTGTAGATGTGATAACAGTGCAGCTGAACAAGGAGACTTGCAAAAGAAAGCCTACACAGGACCTACTGAGTCTAATCAACATGTTTTAAGACAACAATACATCATATATTATTTATAAATCTGGCACGATGATAGAAATTTTGAAAATCCTGCATATGTATGTAAGTCCCAGTTCCGTACAGCAACATCAAAATTAGTACATGACATTCTATACACTGCCTCTTGTATAACCTACATGGTGAATGTGAAGTGAGGGTACAGGAGATTAGGGATCCTTCCAAGAAACCACCCTTTTGAAAAACAATATGCAAAGAGGGTCTCATTATTCTCAAATGAATGCAGAGCAGATTTAAATACATGGAAGTCACAGAGTGAAAATTAACAGGGAGTGCTGACGGCAAGGCAAGACCACAACTTACTTAAAGGAGTGGGAAAGAAAGCATCCAGCATTTTCAACGGAAAGGTCCTGAACAAGTCCTCTCATGTAGAACCAACCTATAGTATAACTTTCTCAACTTAGCCAAGGATAATTAGTGAAGATAAAAATTAAGAGTTGCCATTTGTTTCTTCTTAAGGAGATACTAGTCATTATTGAGTCAGATTCTTGGGAAAACAGAAGACTCACCTGCTGAGTGGAAAAGCCTTGTCTGTGTTGCCCAAACAGTGTTATTGAGATCATGGCAAAACAGTGGCAGTGAGACTCGTTCCTGAAGAGCAGAGAGGACTGGGCAGCCCCTCGCAGAGCCACACTTATGTCCCCATAGGTCTATTCTGCTAAAAAGCAAGCTTGTCATCACAACTATCACCCCCTCCTCCTCTTGTTTCCCTGGGGGCTGCAGGAGTGTTCAGTTAGCAGCGACTAAACCGTTCAGAATATGCGTAAGAGCAGACAGAACGTGTACTTGTTGGGAGATGGAAAGAGGAGGAGAAAGGAGACAGAGGGAGGGGGAGAAAAGCGGGAGGGAGATGGTGGTTGGGTGGGTGGTGGGGATCAACAGTGGTTGGCACTGTAAAAGAACAAGGTGAAATGCATTTCCAGCCCTTACAAACAGGCAGTGAGGGATGGCTGACTTCACCAGCCCAAACTGTGCCGGAGCAAGATGAACTGCTGCCATGACCTATGGCTTGAAAACACCAGGCTGAGGAATGCTTTCAAGTCAAAAGGGGAAAGCTGTGAAATTACCAGATACAGTGGAGCATATTACACATTAAGATGATTTGTCCAACTGAAACCAAAAATACATGTAATTCCCATTTGATGTGAAAGATAAACAAAAGCACATATTCACCAAAATCACAGTACAAAAATAAAACACTTGAGCCAAATTTGAGCCAAGGCATTCCTCAGTAAACAATAGGCCTCTTGTGAATCAGTACCAAGTTAAAAATGCATGTCTTAAGAGCCAAGAATAATACATATAGGAATTGGGGGTGAAAGTGAGAGATGAGCATGGAGAGTTAGCATGAAAGGGGCATGTCTGAGTGTTTGCTTGTTCATTGGCTGAGGACTTGTTATTTATGCTGCTCATGGGCTCTCTGATAGAACAGGAGTGTTGCAGAAGGAATTTTTGAGTTCACACTCTGAAAGTTATCCTTGACTTTACACCGTTCAGGGGTTCATTTATTTGTTTATCCACTCGTTCACTCAGTCCCCTCACCAGGAGTCAGGTGGTGAAGCCACAGCCACAAATCAACACTTGGACTCAGTTTGACCTCTGGCCAGGAGGGAGAAAATGAGTACTGACTGACTTCTCTCATTCATAAAAACACTTTGCAATGTTATTATCTCTCAGCAATGTTTCAAATCTTCCTCCAGTTTTTCTTTTTTTTTGGTTTTCACAAGTCATCTTCGGTCTCTGCCCTGCGCTGTGAAAACTTTATTAGATGTTGGTCATTAGACCTTCCTGACTTCTGTTCTTATGTATTAGCAATATGCAGAAATGATTTGTATTTTTCTAACTTAATTTCAAAGACAAAGAGAAGAGGGAATATATTTTCTGCTGTGTATTTGAGAAATTAAAAAATAAGCCACACTTGTCACATTAGCCATGTAACAGCACTAAATCCACAGTTTGAAAGGTGAGATAAGGTATGTGCACAAACTTTTAATGTTTCATGATCTTTTGTTCACACTGAGTGACATTCCTGATGTCCTTGTTGGTTATCTGTGTTTACATTTCTCCTGTTGTCTGAATGGTTGCATGGAAAGGTTACAGGGGGCAGGCTTCTGTTCACTAATCATAAAAATAAAGTAGCTCAACTCGATTTGAATCTTCCACGAAAATAAAATTCCTTTAAATGAGTTTACTTATTAAAACAAAATAAGAGCCACAAAATATCTTCACAACATCTTGAATCATGATTTCTTGCCTGGATTGTGTACACAATGTTATAGACCAAGTGTGACCATAGAGCAACTGGCAGACTGTGCCATGGTCTTGTTTACTCTGTCTGAGAAAGGTGACAAAAATGCAGGTGTATGTGAGTGAGGGAAAAAGAGCGGAAGAGAGAAAGAGTGAAATACCGGAACAGAAAGAAAATGTGTCTGTTCCTGGTGTCGCCCCTTACAGAATAAGCAGCTGCCTGGTCTATCTGTACTGTAGAGGTGAACAGTCCAAGGCCAGTGGGAGTGAGAACAGCTTGGCTCAAACACAGCTGGATGTTCTCACAAGCTAACCTGGGAGGCCCTGTCTGCTCATGGCTCTAGTGTATGTAAGAAAGAAAAAAACTGACTGACTTTGCTTCCACAGGGGGACAGAAGGCAGAATCAGCACTTGGAGCAGGAGGGAGGAAATAAAAGAGAGCAAGTCTTTGTGTATTTAACTTTTATCACTTTATACTGGCCAAACTTCAGTCAAGTATGATGACTGTCACCACCATCATTTTTTTGCTCCAAAGTTGCTTATTAAACAAAGTACAGCTAAGATTGATGGTAATATTTATTTAATCACATAGCTTATCTGAATAAAATGTATTCAAAGGAAAGAGGGTGACATACCAGTACAGATTACAAAGCCCTTGCAGGTTTTCATTTTAAAAATTAAAATTGATGTGATTCAGATACAAAACAATGGTCCATATTCGTATAACTCTTGTCTTCCGGCCACCTTAAAGCACCTACGTCACATTCAACCATTCATATACTGATGAAAGTCATCAGAACATAAATTAACAATCACACACAGATGGAACAGCCATCGGGAATAAACAAGGATTCAGTCACTTGCCTAAGGACACTTCAACAAGCAGACTGGAGCCCTGCCTCTACCTCCTGAGCCACAACTACCTATCTAAACAGTATGTTTAGATTTAAAATGCATTATCCTTAAAAGTCCTAAAAGTAACATGTTGGGGCCTGTTTGGTTACTTACTTCTCCTCAGTAGCAATGCCAAATGCAACTTGTAACAATACAGTCATATGTAGAGCTGTATTGAATTAAACGGAAACAAGACAAGACTTCCTGCTGTGGATCACCGCTATGACAACTATTTCAAGACAGGACCGGGGGGACATGGACAGGTTGCCAAAGCAAACTGCCAGAGATGGCAAGAATACCAAGGCTTGGGAGCAGATCCTCAGCAGGCAGAGAATCTCACTGCCAACCAGTCCAAAAAGAAGCAAATATAATTGTGAGAGGATATTACTGTTTGTTTTGGGCTGATTTACAGAGTGATAAGAATGATAATTTCCCTCTGTTCACCATTCACTTCAACTGGAAGAGTGTATGAGATTCAGATTGACAGAGTTCATGACCCATTCACTAAAGAATTTAACCTAAAAAATAATTTTTCAGTGAATTATTAATCTCAAACCAGGATGGAATATATACTTTTAAATTTAACTTTAGAATCTATCAAACACATTTGTTACTGCTTTGGAATTCCTTCTGGTCTGTTTTTTTAGACTATGTAAAAATATAGTTTGACACAAGTAACATATACTGACTCAAGCTTTTGTAAAATATGTCAGCCCTCAAGAACGGCCTTTGAGTACACACAGCCGTCTGACACACTATAAAAAAAAAAATCACCATCAAAACATTTCAGTGCAGTAGTTACAGTAGATTAATTTACATTTACTTAACATGACCATCAACATATCATTTTTTGTGTATATGGATATTTGAAAGGTTTATCTTTTTCTCTCTCACCGAATTGTGTTAAAATAATTTTGGATGTATTGGAGACATTATGATTCAGTAACAATTACTTTAGAGAGTTAACATAAAATAACCTATGAGAACCTCTATTAAAATGTTTTGGAGTTTGAACTACATGATGGAATAAAAGGTATTATATTATATATAATACTTCTGCTTCCAGTGCAAAAACCATTCATTTTTAAATCTTCTTCTCATGAGACTTACATCATGAAAGTACAATATTAATCTTCGAAATACTTGTTTAACTGCCATAATAAAAATAAAAAAACATTATACAGTATATGTATCATAATACATATGTATACTGACAGAGGTTCGTGTGGATATGTTGAGCATAAAGTCATCAGTAATGTATGTTGAATGCGTCACACCAATATAAATAAATGATAAATAAAAAAACTGTAGTCTGATATAGGCAAAAGAGATTTGATGTCTCACTGAGACACAGAGGTACAAAAAAGTATACATTCTTGTGCATTAAGTTATCTATTTCGGCTGTCAAGCAAATTGCCCTGGGGGCAATAAAGGTTTCATTCAAGACGGGGCAGACGTTCTGAAGTGCCTGTGGTCTTCTCATGGCATAGCGAGATTAAAGTGAGGGGGAGAGAATGGAGCCAGCTGTGTTGCAGAAACACGTGGCTGTATGGTCGCAGGTTTGCCTGCCAGCAGCGCAACATGTTATTGCTACACAGAACAAGCATGAGTCTGTTAAGACAGTAAAGACTGACAAGATTAAATTACAACTACAGTACTCAAAATGATAAAAGTAGATATGCTCTTGCAACACAGATAACATTCACAAAATGATGCATTTATATCTAAGAATAGTAAGTGTTAAAACATGAAAATCTTCTGTGTTTTTATGCTATTGCAACATGAACTTTTCCCAGCTGTGGAAAACAGACGACTGCAATACAAAACGTAAACATCATTACAAAACATTCCAGCAATACCACAGTCTGAATCAATATGTCTGCAGCTCCCCTACAGATTCCCAGCATACCACAGAGCAGATGGTCTGCATTACCATTTCACTCTGCACATCGCATTTTGTTTCTATCTTAAGACCTGATGAAATCATCACAGAGTTGTTATGGGTACAGATATATTAGCCATTATGTTTCCACTATTTAGATTGTGACTGTGTGAATAATAATAACAAAGCAATTCATTATTAGAAAAAGTCTAATTTGGATCAAAGATAAATACTAAAAGGACAAAGTCTTGTGGTATTGTGTTAAATCTGATGTAAAATTAAAATGTATCCAATAACAAAATTATTTCAATACCATCATCCCAGCTAATCTGTAGGACAAGCTCTCCCAGCTGAGTGTGTCTGACTCCACCTGCAGGTGGATCACAGACTTCTTGTCTGACAGGAGGCAACACATGAAGCTGGAGAAACGTTTCTGACTCCAGAACCACCAGCACTGTCTCCCACCAAGGCTGTGTTCTTTCCCCTCTGCTCTTCTCACTGTACACCACCAGCTGTAGCTCCAGTCAAGCTCCTGAAGTTTGCAGATGACACCACCCTCACTGGGCTCATCTCTGGTGGGGATGAGCCTGCCTACAGGTTGGAGATTCACCATCTGGTGACATGGGTGCAGTCAGAACAATGTGGAGCTCAAGGCTCTTAGGGGCTATATGTAGTTTTCAGCGGCTACTAGCGGTGCGGTTTTCAGATTGCAACCTGGTGTGTGCTTGTATGCGTGCTTGAACTCATGAGCGAGCATAATCAGACACACAGAGACCACAACACTGAGACAGCTTCACACAACATGCAGGAAACTCCTGTAAACTCCCACTGTTATATTTTTATCAGCTTGAGGTTGAACTAATACATGCTCATTGCATGATAACGTTATACTGACTGCATTTAGCCAACATTATACATGTCTTTGTCGCTATATTTAAAATATGATATATATCATATATTAATAATAATCTTTATTTATAGAGTACTTTTCAAAATAATGTAAAATAAAGTAAAGTCTTTTCACAAGCGCAAAGAAAATAAAACACAGCAAACTAATTAAGATACACATAAAAGCAGGAAGAAATTTATGAAATTACAAAAGAAAGATTAATTAAAATCAACTAAAATCAGGAAAGGCTGTTCTATAAAATTATGTTTCAGGAGGGACTTAAAAGAGTTCACTGACTCAGCCACTCTGATTTCCTCAGGCAGGCTGTTCCAAAGTCACCTTTTGTTATTTTGTTAAATCTATTGTGTTGACTCTTTTTGAAAATAGTGACAAGTGACAAATCTAGTGACTTTTTCTCGTACTACTGGAGACTTCTGGAGACTCTGACAACGAGCAGGGGATGCTGCCATGGGACCCATCCTACGTCCTATAGCACTCACAGGCAGCCCAGTCCTCACATAGCAAATGCGCAAACATGTTTAGAACTACATAGTTGTAGTTCTAAACATATTTAGGGTGTTTTTTAATCACTTTTTGTCTCTCCCACAATGTTATTCCTCTCTCATACAGCCTCCATGAGAGTGAAGTAATGTGGAAAGCTATACAACTATACTATTTTAGACCGGATAATGTAAGCAACTGCCTACCGTTAGCCAACGAGCTAACGTTATGTAACTTGAGCCAACCAAAGCACAAAATTACATTATGTTTGTAATGTTAGTTTACAAGTCCAATAGGATTAAAGTCAACTCTGTGTCCATTTTTTTGGTTAGTCTCTACGTTGCTCAAGCCTTATGGATGTTGACTGTGTTTTCACTTGAAGTCGATCTGATTCTCTTTTGGCCTGAAGGGCTTCAGCACATAAAACTTTGTTGTTGGTTTTTATCTTTACATGGAGTTTGTGTTGGAGTCTGTGTGTGCTGGGAGCAGGTCGTTTTATGGTCTTAACGGACTCTAAGTTGTTAGCTGTGGTGTTGTGGCTGTGTGTACAGTACAAATTCAACAGGGTAGAGGCACGGGAGTGCGCATGCAGTCACAGCCAATGGATTTTCGGAGTTTTCACATAGGATTAGATTGGCAATCAGACGTAACAGAAAAGTTCGGCAAATGGATCATTTTTATGTGAGGTTACTACCCCTTCACACACAGGCAATAATAAGTGATTCATTTCATAAAAAAACCCTACATATAGCCCCTTTAAGACAAGAGATGGTGGTGGACCTTAACCGCCCCATCAACCTGTGTAATTTCCCAGTTAACACTGTGGATTCCTTCCGCTTCCCGGGAACCATCATCACCATCAGCAGAGGATGTACTTCCTGTGGCAGCTGAGGAAGTTCAACCTGCCAAAGTCAATGATGGTGCAATTTTACATAGCCATCATTAAGTCCATCATTATCTCCTCCATCAGCATCTGGTACGTTTCAGCCTGCCCTTGTCCTTGGCAATGACTGCAGCATCCGCAGAAAAAGGTGATTGGTTGCAATTTAATATCCCTCCAGGACTTGTATGACTTCAGGGCGCTTACGCAAGCAGGAAAGATTTGGCTGATCCCTCCCACCCCAGAAGAAAACTGTTTCAGACACTGTTATTTGTGAGGAGGTTGTAGCCCATCAGGACCAAAACCTCATGCCACAAGAACAGTTTCTTTCAATCTGCAGCTGGCCTAATCAACAATGCCCATGACCCCTGGTAATACTGTCTCTTACACCGACCTAACCCCCGCCCTCCCTTACAGCATAGTACACTCATACTGTACATTTTTTTCACATGTCAGTTCAATGTAATTATTCTGCACACCCTAGCACTAACTGTAATTTAAACACGTATATTGTATATATTCTTTATTATGCTTTTATCTATGAATTTTTTTGCTAGGAAAAACAAACCCAGATATAACCATCTTAAATACCATAAAATACTCATAATCATTATCAGTCTGCCACTATTACTTGGTTTATTTCTAACAAAAATTAAGCAGTTGTCTTAGGTTATCCAATTATTCAGAGTTGGCCACCAGTATCGTGTGACTGAATTCTTTCAAACTTAAGTTCAAAACTGATAAAATACTTTATAACCTCAGACGTTCAAACCACATATCAAACACCACAACAGCATTGTTCCCATTCACAACTGAACAGAAAGTCAATTCATAAACTACTTGCAACAGGAAATTTGTTAAATTGTGAGATAATGTCTGATCTACAAAATGCTTTGGGATATGGCAAATATTTGGTTAAGTGTATATTCTTTGCCTTCATGAAAGCTGGGTATTTCATTGGCTCACACATTACAGCTTTCTGACAACACATGCAGGCAGCACCCGCTGTTTACAGCACAACAGCCACACAACAAAATGCCAAAGACTGAGTTAACAGCTGCAAGGACATTCCCAAACAATTAGTGATGCTTTAGAGTAAAACGAAGATGTCAATTCCAGTGATAACAGGGGGAAATGTAAACAGTAAATAATGGTAAATTACACTAATGCACAATAATTTCACAACCCGTCTCCCCAACATGTATGTGATTATAGGAGGTCAGGGATAGATAAGGGGTGAATCAGCACGGCCTTTCATGTGACGGCCTGCTACCTCGGTGGGACGAGGTAGCAGGCCGTCACCATCAAACACGGAGAGCAGCTACAAAATTATTCACTCCAACAACAACCCCTGTCCTCACCTGCTGCAACATGCTCTGCCAGCTCTCGCAATCAACCAGCAAATTCCTTCCGCTATGAGTTGTGAGGTGGTAGTGAAGGACGGGGGGTTTGTGGGCTCAGTGTTGTGATTGAGATGTTGTGTAATTGACAGGTATGTTTGAATCCAGTGTCTGATGCAAGCATCACACCGCCCACTCCCCCTCCTGGGGTCGGACAACAAACATGTCTGCTTCCAGGAACATGAAAATACATGCCAGGATGACAGGGTTATTCATAGATGATGGGGTTATTCATTTGGTTAAACACACATTGCGTGCAGCAAATCATTGATCCCATCCATGTGTGAACCAAAGACAATATGTATGATGGCGAAAGGTCTTTAAGCCAAGTCTTTGTGGCTTTTTGGTTGAATAATTTGAAAGGTTTCCTTCAACGCAAGGAAGCAACTTGGTGACTCCTGAAATAATTCGAATTTAAGACAGCACAGGAAAAACTGTATTCAATGAGCTGACTTAAGTTAACCTGCTATTATTTTGCCCAATCAGAGAAAAACAGATCAAAGATGTGCAATTGTCAGCTTCTTCTGGCAACTGTCTCACCCAGGAGTGACATGTAGAGCTGCAAGGTCTTGAAAACAGCTGCTCTGAAGCAGACTCCTGCTCACTTACAGCTGACTGTCGGTTGTGGTTTTCACCGATGCAAAATATTACAGAATTTTGCCAGGGTGTTTGAGGGTTTTACTCTTATTACATTTTGTTGACCAATTTAAATGCATTCTTTGAATGTTTGAATGTTGTTTTAGTTTTTAATTGTGAATTGATTTTCATTGATTTCTGAATGGTATTAAAATCAATGAACTAATTCTAAATGTGCTTGATTTGTGTCATCAGTAACAATAAATATCAAATCTATGTTACTTTTTGTGTCATTATGTTACTTTATTGTTGCATGGTAATGCAGTTCATATGTGGACTGATTAGAAGGGTCTGCAGTAGAGATTAATCTTAATCAGTTGATAGACAGAAAATTATTCTTCAGCTATTTTGATGATTGATTAATCATTCCAAAGGCTCAGGGGTGAATATTTACAGGTTTTCTGGTTGGCATTCAATCATTCAAAACAAGCATGCAAAGATGTGACAAAAAAATTCAATAATTTCATCCAAATCTGTGATCAATTAAACAACCTAATAGTCTACTATAGAGTTTCATTCTGTATGCAACAGAAGTATGGCTTGCGAAATTATTATGTGTATAAAGGTTATTTCTAGTAAATGAGCTAAAACGTACAAAGCCAGTGGTACATTTCTTTAAAAAGCCTAGATGAAATATAAAGAAACACCTTAGCGCAGCAGAACAGAAAATCTATCTTATGAATGAATTTAACATCTATCTGCTGCACAAAGCAAACAAGGGATATATTGGAGAATTTCATTTGGAAAGAGAATCCCTTCTCCTCCTTCCTCGCTCCCCATTTGAAACGCCTGTTAACAAGGCTGAACTCAGTAATTGATTTTACCTCTCTAATCTCCCCTCTCTGTTATGGGGGGACCTCTCCTCTGCACCTGGGGCCAACGCTCTCATCTTTTTCTTCTCTGCCTTGAGGAGGCTAGCCCCTCCAAGTGGCTGGACTAATTTCCATCCACCGGACTCTTCATACACACACACACACACACACACACACACACACACACACACACACACACACACACACACACACAAAACTCTCATGAGAAAACCCCACAGCAGACAGTATGTCAGACAGTACCCTGAGCTGCCTGCCAGCAATGTAAAACAGAGACAGATGGAGAGGCAAAACCAGACACAAAAATTACTAATCAAAAGCCATTTTAGCACAGTGATAAGGAAACTATGGCATTTTCAAACTAAAGAAATAAGTTTTCATCTATAAAAAGCACCACTATGTGAAAATGCAAATACTGAAACTTTTCTTAACATTGTAGAATGCATGTGAATTATTTGCACAAAATCACTTACCCTTCCAGAGTCCTTAAACTGTAACACATGGAAGTAAAGAAAGTAAGACAGTAGAGTCAAACATGATTTCAGTGTGACACCATGCGATCCTCTCTCGTTGTGATAAACCACCTCGGCCAAAGCACATTTTGACTGTAAATACCCTAGAAGAGGACAGACGGAGTGGATAAATGTGGTCAGGGTACAGACAAACTGGTGAATGCAGAGAAAACAGCTCTCAGAAGTTCACATACACCTTAACCAAATATATTTAAATTCAGTTTTTTTTTATAATTCTTGACATTTAGTCCTAGTAAACATGACTTCCCTGTCTTAGCTTGGTTAAGATACTTTAAGGTGAAATGTCCGAATGACAGAAGAGAGAATGATATTTTCAGCTTTTATATCTTTCATCAAATTCCCAGTTAGTCAGAACTTTACTGAGTTAGTATTTGGTAGCATTGCCTTTAAGTAGTTTCACTTAAGTTAGTCCACAAGCTTCTCACAATAACTTGGCCAAATTCGGCCCATGCCTCCTGAAAGAACAAGTGTAAGGGAGTCAGGCCTCCTTGCACTCACATGCTTTTTCAGTTTTTAAGTGGATGCGGCAGTCATAGTATACAGAATGTATAGTCCAATTGATATCATAAAAGGATTTGAATCACCGAATATGAGGATAATTTTATGTTTTGCCCACTTAAAAATGATATGCTACAGCATTTACATTTGTAGCAGTGTTGTCTATTTGCAGTAATTCTAGTGCCAAATTGCCAGATGATACTATTCACCCACCAGGATGAAGAAAATCATAACTGTTGTATTATTGTTGATTGGCAATATTTTATTAATATGTTGTTTGCTTGTATAGTTGAGATAAAAAAAACGAATTTCAGTGCGCTAATAAGTTTTGTTGAGAGCCTGTTGGAAGAAATATGATGCATTCACAGATTCATTCAGTAGATGGTGGTAGTCAACCAAGTAACCGTCGCACTGTTACTTTCACTCCGTGACAGAAGATGGCAGTATTAGAAAGGACAAACACAGTCAAACATCCGTCAACAAACGGGAGACCTTCAGCACGTTTGTGGTCGTTCAGTCTCGTGTCATACCATCAAACTGCACGACATGTATTATTTCTAAGGCTTATGTAAACGAGTCTTTTAGTTTTAACGTCATCCAGAAAAATGTACTGCATAAAACAAATCTTTTCTGAAATACCTCGCATGAAAGTCGGGCGGCTGGTCGATGCAGCTTTCGCCCCCTGCAGATGTTTCCATGCTGAGCTTGTAAGAACATCTTGGTTTATCACGTAGTGTATTTTACAGAACATGACAAACACAATGCATTACATCACGACTGACCTTTTAGTGAACCTTTTTGCCTCATAGGTAAGAAGTGAATCCAGCGGGCTTCCAATAGTTCATCACAGCAACTATGTGTGTGACCTGCCACCCAACCATAGGTTCCCTATGGGCAAGTTCCCCCGGGTTTTACACTTTTTAATAAAAGATCAAGTCATTACAGAGAAACAGGTGAGTGATACGTTGACATTTCCAACGAAAAAAAATACAGTTAGGATGATAAAAAAAATGTTATTATTTACTGCTGATTGGTCAAGTGTTGGAAATGAATGGGCAACAATTTATTAATGATAATGGTTATTTCCCCTGGTTTAATTCCACTGTACTTTTTGGTCACTTTTTACGTTCTGTCATTTCATACACTGGAAGCTCTTTTCTTATATTTTCCTATTCATGTGATTTTCCTTCTTCACAGTAGGTGTGGGTTCCTGAAATTGCCTCTAAAGATTTGCTCAGCTGTGTGCACACTGATGAATACTTGAACAACTTCATAAATGGGAAAATAAACGAGCAAGAACAAAGGAGGACAGGTTTCCCCTGGAGTAAAGGCATAGTGAGACGCTGTCGATATGAAACTGGTGGGAAGAACATCAGCAACAACAACATCTTTTGATGATTTAACAGTAGAATGGCCTGGAAAAATCACGCTACATGCTGTTCACCCTTTCTCTTGTTGACAGGTGGGACCGTTCTAGCTGCTGAAGTAGCTCTGCAGAGGGGTCTGGCCTGCAGTACAGCAGGAGGAACCCACCATGCTTTTCCAAGCTATGGTTCAGGATTTTGTCTCCTCAATGACTTGGCAGTTGCAGCCAAATACCTGATGGGCACCTCCTCGCTCAAAAGGAAGGTTCTGATTGTGGATCTAGATGTGCATCAGGTAGCATTAACTTGTCTCTGCCACTTTAATGTTGTTGTGGAGTTTTATCATTGTGTCATAAGCACAACATTTGTGTTTGTTGGTAGTTGATAAGCTAAACTTTTTGTCATTAGTAAACCTTCTATCTTTTGCATCCAACAAGGGCGACGGCACTGCTTTCATTTTTAAAGAGGAGCCGTACGTGTTTACATTCTCTGTGCACTGTGAGAAAAACTTCCCCCTCCGTAAACAACAGAGCGACCTAGATATCAGCGTGGAGGATGGGTTGGAAGACAAGGAATTCCTCTCCACAGGCACGTTAACACAGGCCATAATGGTACATGTGATATGTGTTTAAAGATTTGACCCAAATAGTGTTGCAGCCAAGTCACTAAATCTTTGAATCTTAAAGTTTTCAGATTTGTCATTGAATTTTAGACACTTTTTTGCTGGTTTCAAATGATATATACAATATACAAGCTAAATGAAAATCATAACTAAATAATTAGTAGTATCTTGACAGTCATTTGAATAAGGAGTTTGTTATAACTGACCTACATATTTGATGATGTTCTCTAGTGGAGGCCCACCTTCCCTGGCTGCTCGAGACTTTTCGCCCAGACCTGGTTCTGTATGACGCAGGTGTCGACCCTCATTGGGAAGATGAACTCGGGAAGCTCCATCTGACTGACGAAGGTGAGTGATAACTTTGACCCAAGCATCTCCTCCTACAAATTCATTGCTAGACTTTTTTGAATGATTTGGGAGGATCTCCTAGGGCTGTATCAGAGAGATCTGTATGTGCTGAAGACTGTGGTGAGCAGAGGTGTTCCTGTCGCTGCTGTTATTGGAGGCGGGTACTCCAGAGACATCGACAAACTGGCCCTCAGACATTCCATCGTCCACAGAGCAGCAACTCAGGTGCAGGACATATAATCAGATATTGTTGGATGACCACTTTTCAATACAGAATCATGTCCTTAAACAGTTTCACTGAACATGTGTATATTGTGTTCATGTTCTTCATATTCAGGTTTGGAGGGAGTGTGGAATGTAACACCTTTATATCCTAAATCAAGAGGATACGCAGAGCTCGAAACTTGATCTTCAGGAGCCTATGAAAATATTAATATTTGGGAATTTTAAAAAAAAAAAGAGTAGTGCTGTATGAACCAGTACTTGTTTTATATATTGTATAAGTTGTACATACATCAACATTCTTTTGGAATACTGGACAGGATATTTGCAGCTAACCAACATGCTGAATGTGATAAGTGAATATCAGTATGTGGTATGTTGTGATTAAGATGTTCAACTTGTTGTTTACCTTATCAAAATACTGTATCAGTACTTATATAGTAGCAACTGTCTGTAACTGTAACTTTTAAATATTCTGTTAGTGAACTATACAATTGTCTGTCTCTGAATGACAATATACTAAATAATTAAGAGGTTCATGAGGCTCATTCATGACAGCAAATACAACACGACGACACTCACTGAACAAAAATATTTAATAAGGAAAGCAAATTCGAACTTAAAAGTATTTACATCCGGTCACATAAGACATTAAGGTACCAGTGTCACTTCAGAACAAACAGTTGGTCCACACATACTGTCCTAATAAGGATATGCGCCGTCCTTGGCACAATGGGTACAGATAACCAGTATTTTCAAGTTTCACCTATATTTGTGTCATTCACTGACATCAAGCAGCGACATATTAGTGGTACAGTGCAATGTTTATTCACAGTATATGAGGCAGTTGATTTGCTGAAACATACCAGCTGTATAGCTCAGTTTGTTACTTTAACACCGTATACACTACTACAAACATCAAGCACACACACACACACACACACAAACACTGGCAACACATTCTTTGAAACACCTAAGAGAGTAAAACACAGCAAGCAAATCTACACGTTTTGGAAAATATTCTGCACAACTTGAGCTCTAATGATAGAGTTATGATAGATTACATTGAGCAGTTTACCGAGAAGTCCATAACAGATACTTGATGCAAGCTTCCTATTCAGAGTTAAAGAACGTGCAATTGTAAAAAAAAATAAAATAAATTAAAAAAGAGAGGGAAAAAAAGCAGACAAGGAAGAGCAAGAATTCTCCACTGTAATCAATGCATTAAATTATTTGAGAGCAGATGGAAGAGTCTACGGTAGTCTCAGAAATTCCTCTTTGGCTAATATTAAAAAGGTCCAAAGAGAAAAATAGTGCATTTATTAACGTTTCCCTTCTAGAAATGATCTATTAAAAGATTTAAAATCATTAGCAGCACTAGAGCTTGCTGTGGTTTGATAATAAAAACTAATTCTGGACACTACAAGAGAACACAAACTGGATTTCAATACTGCTTGTTGGTTCCTTGTATTGAAAAAGAATGCATGCTTTAAAAACATGTTGGAGTATACAGTGATAGCCATTGTTGAACCCCGCCATCCTCAGTGCATCCTCCACTGCTGCTGCCAAACCATTACAGTTATACTAATTAAAATAAACAGTAATGCTAGATATCATGGATTCCAGGACTACTATAAACCTAAGAGTATAAAATAATTAAAATTAAGTATAGAATTGCAGCAGAGGAGTAGTTTAGTGTTTCCTTCAACAATGGCTACATCTGTAATTCTCAAATGTGTGATTCAGTACTAAAACTTGAGGCAGAGTTAAAGCAAAATAAAATCAAGTTAAAATCATATTTTCCATAACTGAATTTTCTCTGCCACCACACACCAGTTGGCATGATCAAAGTAAGTGTGTTTGACATGAAGCTCTTCAACATGATTTTCTATCAGCTCTGCCAGTTCTCCCTCCCTGAAGACGTGGTAGTACCTCAAGCAGGAGCCCTCCACCTGCCCCTCGCTCCCTTGAGGACTCCTTGTGCTTTCCTTCTGCTCTTCCCCCTGCGGCCTGCCTTCACTTTCATCTCCAGACTGCTTCAGGTGCTCCTTCTGAAAAGGGACCAGATCTGGCAGTGCCAGAGAGCCACACTCCTGGGCTAAAGATACTGAGACACTCTGGTTTTCTGTGCCGTTGTTGTTGGTGGTGGTGGTGGTGGTGGTGTTGCCTCCAGGATCATTTTGTCTCTTGTGCAGGTCTGTAACAGAATCAAAGACATCCTCCTCTGATCCAATCACAGACGGTGGATAAAAGAAGCTCGAGACCTGCTTGATGAGACCGCGTCCTCTCCCACGCTGGCTGGCTTTGTTCCCCTCGTTTTCAACTGTGGGTGAAGATAAAGTGCTCAAGTCTCTGGAGGATGACCGGGAGATGGCTAAGCTTCCAAAGTCGAACACAGAATCCAGAGACCTGGAGAAGAACCACAGTCTCTGTGTCCTCTGCTGTGGTGTGGTGCAAGTCAGATCTTCTTCGTCGGCCACAGAAGATGTGCTTCTAACCTTCCTGTGCTTGTCAGTGTTGTCTATGGCTTCACTCACGCTTTGAGCTGTGGCCCTCCGTCTGGGTTTGGCATGCTCCTTGTTGAAGCCAGAGGGCGAATGAGGGTTGGGGTTCCAGGGAACAAAGATATCCTGTTTCTCAAATTTACGACGTTTCTGCTCCATGGCCCACACGTAGATCATGATGCGTCCGCCTACTCGCAGGGTGCGAGCCATTTCCTTTATTGCTCGGATACGACGTTCTTTGGTGGACAAATGATGGATGACTGTGATAAAAACATTTATTTGTAAGAATTAAAAGGGGGTGGTGATGAGCAGACATGTATTTAATTATGATGATTCACATTCAGCACTTGCATCCACAAAACACATTATGTATACTGTGGCACACAATGTAAATTATTAGTATGGGTGTCTGCTGTCATCTATGGTCCTAATTACACTCTTTTGTTGAAGGACACACATGAATTATTTCACCCTGTTGACAAGGCAACACAAGCTTGTGTTAAACTGATGTTTATCATTATTGACTTCATTTAATTTGAGGTAAATGGCAGCTGCAGAAGTTTCATGCATGTGAAGGGAGCAATTTGTTACTGGGTGGGAACAAAGGTAATCCTAGTTCTATTAGCACAGGTGGAGCCCTCTCCGATGGAGCCCATAGAGCCTGTGTGAGATAGAACTCCCTTTAACTGTGGGTGCTTCCCAAGTCTCTTAATTGCATCCACGTTTCTCTCATGTGTGACGGGGTTGTCACGGGGTTTTGACGTCATTTTTGGGCCTACATGGATCCCTCCATGCAGGCTTGGGTCGGCTTCACTGTTCGATGTCTGGCTTGCCCCCTTGATGGAGAGATGCAAGGAAAGTAAGCCAGAAGAGAAAGAACAAGGAAAATTGTTTTTAGAGAAGTGAGGCAAAAAGATCTTTCCTCCGAAGCTTCATGTAAAGCGACGTCCGTTTTGACAGCGGCAGCTGATCACAGCTGGATCAGTTGTCAGTTGGCTCTAACAGCTGTAGAGACTTTTGATGGAGTTTGTATCCACATACACTGTGTTGGTACTAATAATATCACTCGTCACTGATCGATCACTGCGCTCCATCATATCAATCCAACATTGTTTTTAGGGCAGCAGTGCTTTCATTCATACTTTTATCAGCTGATTTTTCTCTTGAGCCGCCGGCTCAAGCGCCAGCGAGGATCAAGGAGTGAGGAAACGACAAATAAGAGACTTGAGAAGTACCCTATGTTTGTGCATTACCTGCAATAGAGAGCACAGCGTCGAAGCAGCCGTCCCTATAAGGCAAATGCAGCCCGTCGCACATCTGGACCTCGTGGCCTTGGCTCCAGGCAAAGTCCACCAGGGGGCGACAAACATCACACCCCAGCTTGAACACCTCCTTGTTGATGTGGAGATACTTGCCATTGCCACAGCCTGCCAAGGACAAGACAGTCAGCTACCACACTAGTGACTACTATTTATAAGTGGCCTCCTTCTACTTAAGGGAAGTCAATTTCTAATTATTGTGCTCCCCAAAAACAATAAAAAATGTGACACCCACCAATGTCAGCGACGATGCTCCCCGGCTGCAGGTCCAGCAGGAACTGTCGTACCTTCGGCCATGCTTTATAGCGGCTGTCGTTGAAATATGGAGCAATCTTGTCATAGACACTGTGCACATGGTCTCTCTCAAGCTGACTGGCAGCCTCCTCCATCATGTTTGTCCAGGCTGCCTCATGCAGCGGCCTTACAGTATCATGTCTGCAAAGACAAAGAAATCTCCCTGCTTACTTCCAAATGATAAATCCAACAGCTCAGTTTCATTACGAAAATAGCACTGTGGACCCCATGAAGGGAAAAGCACAGTGGTGTTCCGCTCTACGTGCTTGTTCAACAAGGTCAGCTGGAACCTTAATCAGCAGACAACCTCAAACATCTGTCAGGTAGCAGCAGTAATTTAACAAACCCTCTGATTTGTACTTGAAGTAGCTCTGCAGTCATGGTCAGGCAATCTTCTCACATCCACCCTGCAGTCCCCCAGAAGGACTTATGTTAAGCATTATGAATAAAAGTCATCAGATTTAATTTGTCATCAATTGTCTGTGACTGAAAAAAACAATGGGGATCATAAATTAACTAAGAAGGTAACAGTGAGGAGGCAGTCTTCATCTCACAGAGCACTCAGCAGGTTAATTTCCACAGCGGTGCCAATATTTTTCTGGTAATGCAGAAGTAAAAAGCCAACACATAAACCATTTCTCTTGGCAACAAGATGCAAAATGAACATCAATCATGTCTGAGTGAAAGTTATTTTTGTAAAGATTTTCCTTGGCTATGTGATCTAAGCAGACACCAGGCTGCTGTTGGGTTTTACATATAGTATTTCATTCAGTGTCAGAAGCAATGGAACATTTCAGAATTAGCTCACGTTCTATAAATCTCTTTTACCTAAGATGACCCTAAGTGATTCTGAGGAGAACTTTCAATTTCCCTGAAAATTCAAGACTAATATGTACACATGTGGCTAGATTGTAGATCTGATTACATTATGTTCTATCTTCTGACAGCACTGCTAATTGCTGTTCATAACTGAATATCATTTAACTGTGTTACAGGTTGTTAATGTAATTGTCAAAGACCTTTCTTTTCCTCTAATACAAAACTGTGGTTACTTTTACAGTCCTTTCACCATTTCATAAATAAGAAATTAGATTAATGCTGCTCTTAAATAAGAAATTATACTGTCATTATAAGCTTATCTAGTTGATCAAAACACAGAGAAGTGAGGTAATATGGTTGGAAAACCATCCATTTTTCTAAATATTTCCTAAGTAGTAGATTATAACATTAATGAGAATTATATTTTTTAACCTTTCGAGTTGCATTAAGAATTTCGAGACTGATTGCAAATTTGCGGATTATGTAATTGTGATGTTTGTGTTATGTCTGGTTTTCACAGCTCCCACTGCAGTGATCTCAGTTTATTGGGATGCAGCCCACAGTTCCTGCAGTGCTGCTGCAGCTCCCTCAAGCACTATATCTACAAAGTTTTTCTACAATCTTATCCAAAGGATAATATTGTTATTTTAGACAAACAAATATCTCAATATGCAGAGTTGTCATTTGACTTGTGTTGCTAATATCTTTCATAATATATAATGCAGTTTAATTCATTTCATGCAAAGCAAACCCACGTAAGACAATTTCCATCACATGTTAACTACAAAAAGAGTTATTAAAACAGTTGTGTACACACTGCATGTTTGCAAAGCTGAAGAGTTTAATCAAACTGTAGCAATCTTAAGATTTCCAGAACTGCCTTTTTCTAGAAACTTTTAGAAATTCATCACATGCTTTCTTGCAGCATGGCATCAGTTGATTTAGTCAGTTCAGAACAGGAAGCAAAAATACTGTTTACCAAACTAATAATTTATTACATTGACTTTTGATTCTTCAAACCTTAGGAATAAAAGTATTACAATATCAATATCAATAACAGTAACTTCACAAAATGTGGAGTGAGTTAAAAAATGTGGTTAAAAAGTTATTTTGCTCTCATAATCTTTTGTATATTACATATCTCCAACTTCATTAAGTCTGTCATTAATGATGAAAATACCATTTAACATGTGGTAACAGCAAAAAAGGCAAGCAGAGAAGTAAGCTGACTCTTTCTTCCTCTGCATTTCACATCTGATTTGTATAAACCCTGACACTGAATAACAAATCATCACACAGAGTGTAAGATAAGTGCACAGTGCCAGTAAGTGTGCTGCAAAACATCTGCTTTAAAACACTGGGTGTGGCAAGGGCTGCAACAAACTTCAAACTTTCAACACAGTCTTGAGGAATGTGACAAGGATGTTCTGCCCTGTGATATAGAGATGATTTGCATCGCATGTGATAGATGAAATTTGTCAGTGCCGATTCATTTCAGCATGCATCATTTATCACTGTCATCACACAGCTGCTGTATGTTGCACAATCAATAAGCACTGTAAATAATAAGAAACACTTACCATTTATGGTTGTTGTTTTTTTTACAATTGCATTGCATAATATTCAATTAAATAATTAAATAATATTAAATAGCACTTAAGTTGGAAATTAACACCTTAAATTATCCTTCCACTTCAATACCTGCATTGCAACCTAATCAACCATGCAATGCCACTATGCACTTTGCTGATTAGCTAAACCAGAAGGGAAGCAATCAGACATCTCCCCATCCACCTCTCTACAAAGACATTAGACTGATATGTCCTTGAATATAACATTTTCTGCTGCCCACTGTTTGCACCATTACCGGGAACATTTTCCACAGGATATTAGTAACAAAGGCCAACCTGTGCTACATGAAATGCAAGTATTTCTCTTTATAAACTGATTGTGCATTACCAGGCTTGTCTGTGTTCTCCACTGCTGGTAAATATAGTGTGTGCAGCATCCCATCTTCACTCAGACCTATTTCTGGCCCACCATCATCTGCATCATCCCAGCGAAGTGGAAGGAAAACATCCCTTATGTAACGTAATCGGGCCTCCTTCAGTTTTGTCTCCATTCAATTCCGCCTGAGTTCCCCCCTCTGCTCACTAAACTGTGGCCATCCTCGGCTGACATTATGTAACCGACAGCTGGGGAGGCTCAGAGCACTGTCTCTGACTAACAATGAGAACTAAAATTAAATCTGTGTACAAAGGCAATGCCTGACATACAGATGTGTCTGAGGTATAGGATCAGAAAAAAAAATCAGCCATCACTTAGCCTTTCATTTTTGAATTTAGCTTCCTGTTAAATATCCAAATAAGTTCTATAAAAAGATATTTTGGTCACATATATAACTCACAATATGAGCATTGCCTTGCCTAACTAAAGGTGTACAATTCTGCACATTAACTTTAGACAAATGTTCCTGGATCTAGTTGTTAAAGGACCCTCGGGTCAGACCTCAGCAGTGCTTTGATGAGAGTAGTGGTGTTATTCTGAACAGACAAGGGTGCACAGTAGCCATCTCCCACTAACCGCTGCATGAACACAAGGAACCACAGAGAACAGGTTTACCCATCAAGTGTGCCAGCAGCTAATGACTCAACATGTGGTGAGAGGTAGTCTGCTAAACTTAGATTCCCCTCACTGCTTCAAGCATCTTTTGTTCTCACACTGCAATGTATAGGACCTAGCCTGTATATACAATGACTTATTTTTAAATACGCACAAAATAATATGTTAATGTATTCAGATTCTATAGATACAAAGCACATCAGACAGACAAATTGCAAGGCAATTAAATCAGAATATTTTTGATAAATTTTAAGTGCTTTGAAACGTGTTCCAAGGTACAGACAAATGTATTTAAATTTAAGAATAGGCCTATATGGGTGTCAGACTTGCCCTGCATACTGACCAAGTACTTTGCGTCCCATCTAAGTTTCTTAAATGGATTAATTCATATCTAGATAAAACATATCCAAGTCGCATTTTAGACATGTAACCAAACCCTTACTGCAGTAACTGTTATAATCATGTCAATATTTGCACATCTTCTCCTGCATCCTAGAATCCACAGAAAAGGCAGAGCCACTGACCGTATAACGTGTAGCCTGCAGTGCAGTTATCCGCCTCTATCCTCAGGTCGCTGGACGTAAACTTCCCTCTCTGCACATGTATGCGATTGATCTACATCGAACTGGCATAAGGATCGGAGGCACGCGTTTGACACGGCGGCACCGAACACATTGTCAATGACACCGTCAGGACCGATAACGTCAGCCGTAGGAAACACCTGCCGTAAGAGCGCCTGCGGCGTACTAGAAGCCGGACTGTGGATTTCTAGAAGCCAGACTGTGGGCTATGCTCAAATCCATAGCATGTTGAGCCCTACACCTGTCAAGGTAGTTAAGACGTGCGGCACGAGTTCCGGTGAAATGTTTCAAAATGAAAGCCTTAGTTGTGAATTACCAAGTAAATATTCTCTGTGTGTGTGTGTTTGTGTGTGTGTGTGTGTGTGTGTGTGTGTGTGTGTGTGTGTGTGTGTGTGTGTGTGTGTGTGTGTGTGTGTGTTTCAGTCAAAGCAGTAAATCAATTGGCATGAACAGTGGAACAAAACCGTAAAATTGCTCATATTAGGGGCAATAGCCTACCTTTAATAATGAACAAAACAGTACAATATGAAGGCAAAATCAATGATAGATGATTAAGAAAATTCAATAGGCTGCACTGATAGATAGAGCAGCACATTCTTCCTAAGGATAGGAAAATCATTTCCAGGCATGCTTGAAGAAGACCATTAAATGCAACGATGCAAATGCTATACTGTTTACACTATTGGAGTGTGTAAGTTCTTGCTGTCATTATAATCAAAGTTGAAATAGAGATTACAATAACTGCAAATATAAAGCAAAAGCAAAGCTCTGTGCTTTACCTGAAGTATGCGGATTCTCTGTTAAATAAAAAAAAAACAAGTGACCAAGTATAATGACCAAGTGCTAGATAATTATATCAGACAAATAAACTGTATGGGCACAGTAATTCAAATTCACATGAATTCTACCTAGTATTTTTCTTGTCCTTTGATGCCCTATTGATTGCTTGATTGATTTAAAGCATTTTTCTCTATCTCTCATTGGCTGAATGGATGCAGATGACGAGCAATTCCAGATCAGCTTCTCCTTAGAGTGGTGGACCAATGTCACGTTCTGATAATACCACACTTAGGAATATATTGAGTTACATGCTTATGGTGTAATAAAAACAACCAATGAACGTAATCTGATTAGTCCACTGAGACAAGCTATTCACTCTGGCTATCATAGTCCTGGAGACTATTTACTCCATGTTTATGAAGGCTATTTGAATACTATAGTGTTGCTTTACTGCTACTAACTATGTCTCTTATTTTGAAGACTACAGGCTTTAGTGTCCTGTCTTATTGTGGTTGACTTGCCTTCGCTTACTGGTCGTTAGTGTGTAAAAAGATGACACGCTGTGCGGTGGCAGAGCACTGTTGTCATTGGCTGTCAGCCTCACGTGATAAACACAATAAACAACGTGAACTGTATAGCCAACAGCGAGCACCTCCTGAGGGCTGTTTCACAAAAGTAGAATTTAGAAATCCAGGATAAGAGATAAAGCTGGGCTTGACCTAGTGTGATCAGAGCATCCTGGCTTTGTCAGTTTCACAAAAGCCAAACCAGGCTCAGAAGGTGCGACTATGTCAAGCCAGGTGTAAGTAATTCAGATAAATGGGCGTCAACAACTTTTTTCAAGAGACCACGCTGTCGATCACAGATTCATTGATGCTGAAATGGAAAAGACATGTGCAGCATGCTCTATTTGCTGTTACTCACTGTGTGCAAAAAAGGTTTTTGATGAAAAAATGCACATAATATAAAAAAGAAAGACAGAAAAGTATTAAAACAGCGAGAAAAGCGTGGCAGACAATATTTATATGCAATACTTAATAAGTAAGTTGCTTAAAGAATCACTGCTCCTCACTGAAACTGTTAATTATAACGTTACCATGAATAGTAACTTTATGTCAGACCTTAAAAGTGAGTACCGGTCCTTAATATGTCACTCAGCAAATGTATTAATTACAACCACTAATCAACATACTGTCTATTCAATTCAATTTTATTTATATAGCGGCAGTTCACAACGTAAGTATTTCTTTTTGAGCATTAAACTCTTAATTTTCTGACGTGTAAAGAAATATTCTACACCAATTTATGGTGGGAATTATTTTATATAAATTATATTCATATAAAAAGGAAAAAAAAATCAGCTGGCAGGTGACAATTCAAAATATAAAAATATAATGCAGTATCAGCAGCTTGTTCATTTAGCTTAAGTTTTTTTTTGGACAGTGCACATATCTTTATTCTATGTTTGCACTGCATGTTTTCTTATTAACCTTTCTTAAAGCCTTTTCAGTTATTTACCATTTTATATTGCAAGCAACATTTTTGACAAATACTTTTAAAAAGTGTGTATATATTTAGTAGGCTTGGCAGAGAGGCTGGAGGTCTGTCAGTTTTGTGTGAAATGGTGTACTTGTTTAGTCAATATGGATAATAGATGAAAAGTCAGTGTTGTGGTGCTCATAGAAAATACTGTATGATATCTGTAACTTGACCCTGAGGCTGTGGTCCTACAGTCTGACAGCCAGTCTGCCACTGTACTAAGTATAAGCACATCCACAGGTGAACACTACTTGCTGTGCTGACTGTTATGTGTTTTACAGACTGTCAGATGTCTGAACTGCACACACTTGAAAAAATTAACAAAATAAAAAACAGGACTTGGACTTAGATGGCGATAAAAAGAAGCACTAAGGACATTGGAAATCCAGCAACTACAAAGAGAAGTGATTTAGTGTACTAGAAGTTCACTGTGAGCCAAAATGTAACACAATGTATTGCGGTAATAATTGTTTTCTCTCCCAAACACGCAGTTGTTTCATGAATAAACAGTGCACAATATATCCTCCTTACTGAAGTAGGACTATAATTTGAGAGTATTATAAAATGACATAGGAATCCTACATACTGTGTGTGAGTTTCTTGAGTGACATATAATGTCCGCTGCTCACTTTTAAGGCACAATATAACATTATAATTATGACAGTTTCAATTAAGAGCTGTGATATTTTTAGCTTCTCACACATTCAGTCGGTCAACAATTGGCTGCCACTTTTTTTCGCTGGTTTATTGCTGTACCCGTGTTACTTTTTCTTTTATTCATCCTGTTTTATAATTTTTATTTTTTACAAGTGCTTTCATTCCACATAAACCTACTCGCTGATGCTCATTGTGTGCAAAGTATGGTGCACGCATCTTCTGTAGTCATGAAACCTAATAACCACAACCTACTCTTTTAATACAGCCTACTGAAAAAATATGCAAAACACACAGGCCTACATAAGAACATGGAATGACTGACAAAAACACTTTGGTTTCTGATTGGCGTGACCGCTGACTGAACAGATAAGGCACCAGGATTAACTAAGCCTGGCTGTTAGCCTGGTCTGGAGCAGGCTAGCTGCACAGAATAAATCGCCATGGTAACTTATGTGCTTCTACTTTCGTGAAACCGAGTCCAGGCTTAATTCAGCCAGGATATCTGGAAAATCCTGGCTTAATCCCTTATCTTGGTTTTGTGAAACAGCCCTCTGTTCCCCTTAGATAGGTTTTTGTTTGTTTGTTTGTTTGTTTGTTTTGTTTTACAGGGAACGTTTAGAAAATAGCTCATGATTACACATTCATGATAGTTGCCAAACCATAAGTATCATTATTCACAAATGTATTTTGTTCTCATAGGAACCTTCATCTTATGCTTCACCCTTTTCAGACTAAGTGGCATCAAATCCCTGTTTGCAGCTAAGAGTTGCAATAGGGAGAAACTACCCTACTGAGATAATCTCATCGAAACAGTGTATTTTTAAGGATGACAACAAGCTTCAAGATTTGCATTTACGAAATGGGGGCAAGTAATGCTTTCAGCCATGCAGGGTCCACTTATTCTCTTTAGCACCGGTCATAAAAGCTATAATAAGCTAAAAGAGTCCAACCGTGTTTCTTGGTCATTCTGATCTTCTATTTGCAAAGACATGCAGCATGAAATGGATACTAGAATAATGCAACAACTGCAGATAATGAAATACAGTAAACTATGGATATCTTTGACTTCTAAACCATTGTGGATTGTTTGGTGGGGTGATATTGAGCACACATAGCCTGTTCTATCTAGTTTTTGTTGTCCTCTGCCTCATGTGGATGTCAGCTCTGATTTCATCTGCCCTTTTAGTCTGTAAGATGGTTAATGGCTGTGACTTAATTGTGGCTCATCATTGCCATTCAGGGAGCACAGCACGCTCATCACATCACATCTCCCTCATCATCATCATCATTCAAAGCACACATGCTCTTTTTATGCTGCTGGCTGCCTCACATTACAATTACACACCTTCACACCTGGGAAGCTCACTTTACAAACACACGTGTCTCCTCAAGGCGAGGTTTAGACGCGGATAAACAACAGTGATTTTGCAAACCTCCCCCTTGACACTGTTACACTTTCTGTCAGTTTCTGTTTCATCGCTCAGTTTAATCTATTCAATCATGAATTCAGATAGTAGTCAGGCTCCAGCATTTATAATGGTTGTATATGAAGGACTGTTACAGCCGCCAGTTTGAATATTGGTGTTTTTCCAGCTGCAAATGTTCCTTAGAGGCAGAAATAATCTCACAGGTTAAGGAAAATCTGAAAACCAAGTCTCTCTGGCTAAACAAACTAAAGACAAAACAGATGAGGTAGCTACACAGAACCATATCAACATTTTTGTGAGTTAAGCCATTGACATTTACAGTAGCCTATATTTGGTTAATGTCTATTCTCTGTATATACTGTCACTAAAACTCCAACCTAAGCAAAACCTCCAACGCTTGCTTGAGTATTTATATACAGCAGTCACACAAAAACCAAAGTTCATCATATCTGTACTTTGGCTACAGAGTTTAGGTTTCAGATGTACATTTTGTGTACACATTTCTGTTGACAGTGATTTATGTGGTGCCAATGCAGGAAGCATGGGCACGTTAGCTTCTCCAGAGATTAAAATGTATGACCTTTCCTGTTTCTGACATCCTGTTGTTGAAAAACAGCAGGATATTGTGTCACTGTTGCACAAATTACAGTTCATGGTTGGCATAGCCTTGTTGGTAGTTTTATTGTCTGTTGAAGAAAGGATTTCTTGATGCAGGGTATTTAATTCCTTTGGAAGAGTAACAATGAGCAAGTGTATATGAAAGATTTGCTGTACCATGAAATGTACAGTGATCTACAAGGTTACAAACAATTTATTGTGTGTATGGATTACGAAAATCCAACTAAAATACATCTAAAAATCAGTCAGTTTTAATCAAAGTTGAAATTCTCATCAGATAAAAGGCGTGTTGGAGGCACAGGAACCAAAATTCAACATACGGTTTAAAGATAGAAAAAAAATCTTATCCTTTCTAAAATTAGGAAGGTAATTTCTAAGGATGCTTGAAGGTCACTGACTGAAAGCTTGTCTCAAGAGCATGTCTACTTATCATTTTAATCAAAGCAGAAATTTAAATCTCAACAAGTACCTATATAAATCACAAGTAAAGCCCTGTTCCTATAGAGTTCCTGAGATTACCAGTGCGAAGGATGCACTGGTAATCCCTTACCAGCAACTGACCATCCCTTTTAGCTTTGTGTCAATTGAAGCTTGAAGTCTGTATTAGGTAAAACTATGAAGAAGAATTTAGTGTGTTGGCTCAGCTTTTAAAAGAGAATAATCTTGTTTTCTGTGGAAAGAGAAGTTCTTATCACTCCTTTCAGAGTGTTCAGTGCTCCTGCACACACCCCGGCTTTATCAAGGTCTAGGATGTTGAACAATACAGAAGGCAGCTAATGTCCTCCTCCTTGCTGAGAATATGATTGTGTTCTTGATTTGATGCAAAGATTATTTCACTCTACATTAAATATTCAAATGAAAAAGAAACCACCAAACACTGGGCACTCTTTCATACACAAGCAAAAAAACACATCTTCTACAACATATGTTACTGTAAAATAAAACTGGGACAAAATTATTTATAATTATAGAAAAATCTTTAAAAAATTTATGAAGGTATTTCTGTTTTAGTGTAGTTCAATATCACATCTTCTCATTACAGTTTATTTCGTCTCATTTATTGATTGATTTTGAAGATACTTGATTGATTGATCTCTTTTTCATCATGCCTGAGCACTAGTGTTTTAGATTTCAATAAATGATGATACTACATGTTGATGCTACATGTTGAATAATTCTCAATGACTCAAACAGCTAACTAACACTGGAGAAAAGGGAGACATTGTCAACCACACAAGGGAAATCCACATTGATTCTCTCACAAAGTCGTCATTATCTCGTGGACACCCAATTAAACAACTTAGCCTTTATATCTAAGACAGGCATTTGGGACCACCTCTACATCTTGTTTATAAAGATCCGCTTTTATTGATTATAGATTAAAAATGAATTCAGAAATTTTTAGTAATTGCATAAATATTCCTCTCAAGATTGCAGTTACCCTCAGTGCCCTCATGACATTTCTAAATCACTAAATTGATACTACATCTTAGAAGTCTTGAAGGTGATTTTATGTGTCTAGACGTGATAGTGACCCCAAGTCAGAAAATTATAAACTGGTTATTATTGTTATGTTACAAATGTAGTTCAAAATTGTAGGCAAGTTATGAAAGAGATGGATCACTGTACTTCACATTTCACATAATCTTACTCTCAACCATCATTTTACTTTGTGGAAAGTGCATGAAAATATCCCTTTCTTCGTTTTAAATATCTTCATGATTTATTCAGCAGTTTTGTAATTCCTTTCTTGTACCTGTTGCAGATAAAGTTTCTATAATCCCAAACCATGCATGTTTTTTTTGCTTCTCCCCCAATGTTGACATTGTCCAGGCTGTAACACAATCAGCTGAATCAACTATATGTTTGCACGTCACCTTATATATACTGCAGAAAATACTGTGATTGCATTATTTCCTTAACTCCTAAATCACTGGCACTGGATTCAATAACTCAAGGTCAGTGCGATGTTAATAAACCTCCAGAGAAAAGACAGGAAGCTGCTGACAAAGGTACACTATATACTGCAGCCTGAGTCATCAGTGAACCTTGAAACACGACAAAAGAGGCAGCAAATACGTTCCTGTTTGCTGAAGATTACCAAACATTATCTTATCATCCATTAACTTCATCATAATGAAAACCCATTGCAGGTGGAGGGATCACCATGCTCCTCAGCAAATCACGTCCTTTGGGTTAGTGAAACGTCTTCAAAACCAACTGACAAACAAAACTGAAAAATGCACAGCTGTCAAGATGAAAGTGCTGAAATCTGTGTGATGTCTGTTCAACAGCAGTGAATGAAATAAAGGAAATATCATACAATACAAAACAATGGAACAGGAGAACTGTGTTGTCAGCCTCCACTGCTTGTTTCTTCAACACATCCAATTATCAGTGTATTCTTTTTGGCTATTTTAACAAGAAAGGTAACCCAGTTGTTTCACATTAAGCCCCAAATATTAAAAAATATTCAGAGGGAGCAATAAAACACTGGTGTCTAATATGGTACTATTTCCATATAAAATAACACATTGACAAAGATTTCAGTCAACTACATATCATATATTATGTAGAATTAGAAACCCATTGGATCAAATTGTCAAGCTCAAATGGAGATCTGTTTGCAGAGATTCCTGGCTCTCCACAACACTTCACTGATTGGAAAAAGAATGACACCAACAAAACAGCACCTCTGTGTGCTGCTTTAATGAACACCAGGGGGAATACAATGGCAGTGTGATTTCCTGTGAGACACAATAATGAATGCTCTCAGACACAGAACTATCTGTTCCACTGTTATTCTGCTCTATATCAGAGCTTTCAGTTTGGTAAGGTCTCATGCAGTTATGGAGTTATTCTGCTTTGGCCAACAGGTCTCATTAGAAATTCAGTGAGTTCACTGAGACCTAACAGTCTGCGAATATTTTGTACTACTGTTATATTTACCAGTGCTTCGCTTTCACACTTAATTTACTTCACTCAACCTAAAGGTGGCCTGTGGAGTTTTCATGTAAACAAGAGTTGTGTTTACATTTAGTGTTACTCACCAAAACACAAAATGTAAACAAGAGTTGTGTTTACATTTAGTGTTACTCACCAAAACACATTGTATCCTAGAGGTCTAACACGTGATAAGTGTTTTTCATTCGTTATGTAACACCTACAAAGCCAATTTGAAAAGGACGACAACACTGAAACCAGCATTGTTTACATCCATGTTTCCTAACAAGCACTCACCTCCTTCCCTCCCTTGGCTGACCCATTGCTGCATAACTTTGCCTTTACGACCACCTGGAAGTTAATACTGTGACGCCATTAGTAGAAATATGCATCACATCAGTCCTCACATTTAAGTCCCCATAAGATGAGCAAAATAGGGACCCAGCTCTACAAGAGGTCAAACACTCCACAGGTTGTATTTAAATAATAGGCTCAAAAATTTTCTGTCTTGAAACAATAGTAAAGTGCCCCAAGGAACAATGGAGCAGGTTTTGCTTAATTCCTCTTGTTCATACTGACTATTACAAGATCCCTTCCTACTTTCTTACTTAAAAGATTTCTCCTGACAACTCTTTTATGAAGGAAATGTTGCCACCATATAGACATAAAACAGTTAAAAATAAAATAAAATTCAGAAGCAGAGTGTCCATGCAGAGTTTTCCAATTGGTAATCCTTTTAGTTAGAAAAATGAATCGGAAGAGGATGACTTTTTGATTTTCCATGTAGTTGTATTTTGTACAGAACACATAAAAGGCTAAGTTTGAAATATCAGTCATTTAATACAAAATGCAAAAATAATTGATTCCACAGATGTTACACATTACAAATTAATTATTAAAACTTCAGTTGTAAAATATACAAAATAATAAAAATCATGTAAAAACAGCAGCTAAAAATATTAAGTGTTCTTCAAGGCAAATTATTTGGCTGGTTAAATTCCTGGAAAACTAATAGAAATCTCTGGTTTGCATTATCTGTGGTTGCTCTGGTCGACGTCTCTGGTTCACATGAAGCGGCTCTTGTGAATTCATGATGATGTCTATGGATATGGGAAATGAAAAACGATCCATCATCTGTGCAATCTTCTCCTGGGGAACTCCGTGCTTGTTCTTCCTGCAAGGAAAACAGTTAAGTGTGGTAATGTGTACTTTTCTATACATTTTTCAAAGTCTGCATTGGCATGTATAGATAATATGATAAGTGAGAAATCATACTTCTCCAGTTCATAAGGATCAAACTTCCAGCTAGTGTCAGGTTCACAAAAGTCCACTTTGTATCCTCTCTCCAAGGCCTGTCAAAAAGTTTGACATTCCTATTAGGATCTATGAAGGTTGTGTGGTACACAATAACTGAAATCTCAATCCCATACCCACCATTTGGACATATGGCTTCATTTCCCAGGCTTGGGTGTTTGTATTGTCAATAATAATGGGAGATCGGCCATCACGCATAGCATCTTTAGCTGAAAGGGAATTGAGCACAAGCGACAAATGACCAAAATAAGTCCTGGCAAAAAAACAAAAATTTCATCAAACCACATTTTCTAAGCTGTCACCACCTAAAGGAACTTGTTCTCATAATGCACCTTATAAGCTAAAAGGGCATCTAATGTTGGAGATGCCATTGATCCTTTTTAACAGGCAGAGACACTGGACTAGCAATATTTCTGGCTTAAACTGTTTATCAAAGACCACTGTAACGACTCTTCATATACAGCTGAAAATACCCTCAATGTGAAGACAACACAGAAAGACTGTTCTAATTGAAGTCTGAGAGAAATGTCTTTTTGATTAAGCATTGTTCAAGACACGGAAATAACTTTTTTCGAACCATTAATGCAATGTGAGCATTAAAGGAGAAAAATATTGTACCTCTGCTCTGGTTCCATTCATGTGCCTCTCCTAGACGGCCTAGTTCATAATGGTAGCCATCTCTGTGAACAAAGTAGTCATCTGTGCTCAGTATTAGCCCACTGGGACCAGTGGAGAGCAGCTCCCTGTAAGAAAGGTGGGACACACATGTGCCATGAATCTGATATGTTCAGGCTAGGAACTTCTTTAAACTGACTAATTTAGAGGAAAAAGATGTACCTGGCCCGTGTTGATTTTCCAGACCCTGGTAATCCCCTCATCAGGATCAGCACCAAGGGAGAATTGTATGCATTATTGTTACCAGGTTGGCAGTGATGGTCCCACAGTTCATCTTCTGAATCATATCGCTGCCACGTGTCATAATCTTCACCCAACTGACACAATTCTTCTTTTCTATCTGTAGGCCATCCAGCATTTACATGATCTGAGTTCACATCATTACTACAACCCCGTTCATCCCTGTCAAAGAGGTATGGAGAATCTCCATAAAAGTCCTGAGAGGTGGGACTGCATACATTCGGAGGTGGGAAGCTACAAGATTTTGGGAAATTCAACTCCTCTTGAATGCGGTTTGTGAACCCTGAACCGCTCCAGTTTTGATTCATGTGTGATGACGGGTTTTGTGGATTTGGAAATGCAGATGGGGTCGGGCGGCAATGGAATGGGGGTCTGTGAAATCTTGGGTTTGGTGGTCCCTTAAGCGTTTGAGGATGACGCCAATGACTTTGTGTAGGAGCAGCTCTGACACAGATTCGGTCCATTCCTGGCCTCGGCATTCTGGGGTAGTATGGCTCATTTTGATACCAGTGTGGCCAGGATGGATGTTTCTGTTCACTGCTGTCCTGATAGCAGTCTGTTTCAGCAGCCTTTCTTTTGTTAATACTTTTCTCCTTGCTTACACCCTGAGTCTCTTTGCTGGCATACAACTTGGCAGGTATGGGTGGTTGAACAAAACCTGCATCTTGTTTTCCTGGGTTATCATTAGCACCATCAGGTCTATCGATCTTCTCAAGCTCTTTGTAAAACTCACTCAATGTGTCTT
The DNA here is from genome assembly GCA_024633595.2 of Lepomis macrochirus. Lineage (NCBI taxonomy): Eukaryota > Metazoa > Chordata > Actinopteri > Centrarchiformes > Centrarchidae > Lepomis > Lepomis macrochirus. The sequence continues at coordinate 9,799,192 of JALXJV020000009.1, forward strand.
CAATGTCAGCCTTGACTGTGGTTGTTTTTGGAGGAAATGCTGGACCAATGAAGGTGGTGCTGGTGAGTCCTACCTCCTTTAACACACGCTCCCTCACATTTCTTTCTAGACTGGCCGAGTCACTTCTCACAAATGTCGTGTCTTTGTCAGCTCTCCCATCTTCAGTTCTTTCACGCACACCCACGCCACGGTTTCCTATGGCCTGAGTGATCGTACAGAATGATTCAGTATGAGACATCTGTATGAAAACAGATTCAAAAACATTAATACACTGGACAAACACAAAACACTCCATTTTAAATAATGAATCTGTGTAGTTATTTTCATTGTTACGGTATATTTATTATACTGTATTACAATAAAAGTAAGTAGGTCAACCAATTGAAGCAAAAAAACAGTTGGAACCAGTATTTCCGCATGTGTACCCACATTTAAAAAACAGTTTACAATTGTTGTGTTCAGAAAGTCACTGAGGTCACACGGTAAGTTAACTAACGTTACATAAACTGAAGCTCAAATCGAAACCAAGACAACCGTCGGCTATCACAAGCTAACGACATACCGAAAATAGTGAAATAAAACACCTTTTACGTTAAATAATTCACTCTCTCATGAGTAATATAATATAGAGTAAATGTCGCTTTTCATTAATGCTCACCGTATACATTCAGGATGCACAAATAAGGACAACAAAATTGACAGCAAATGAAACAGGAACAATTTTCACAATGCAGGTGCCTTGTGTTTACGGACGTGACGTCTTCTTCTTCCTCTCCTCAATAATGGGCGGGAACCGTGAATGAGCGTGTCAGCGCCACCTGCTGCGTGTGACACACTAAACGTTACCAAACACAAGAAGAAAGTGGACTATATACAGCATGACAAGGTGTTGCTTGTCCTCTGACTTTTGAAACATAACTAGAAGGCGGCTTCATTACTAGGACCAACACATCTGAAGGTAAACTTGATTTAAGATATACGGTCTACTTTCAGAGTAAGGTAATCTTCCTTCAAAAGTGAATTTGACACATTTTCTTGCATTTTTGGTCTAATTTAACATGTAACAAATACTCCAATTAATAACCATTTGTTACATAAGGTTAGCAACTTCATTAGTAAAATGGAGAATTCAGTTTTGTTTAGTAGCCAATAGCAATTATTTTAATTACCTTACACTTCAGTTTCAAAATAAGTATCATGAGCGTCAGTTTGCACTATCCTATACAACGTATGTTATTTTAGAATTTACTTAATTACCTACTAACTAAAAAGCTAACCATGTCCATCAGTATCTACAGTCAGTTTGACCATAAGACTCCCTAACCAGCCCTCAGTTATTTGTCCTCATATGTTGCACAAATAAGGAAATCATGGAGCTAAACTACAGGAATGCAATGCTAAATTTGTCTCTAACCTTGTTTTACAGACAAAAAAGTAGATTGAAGAATGTAGATCAATATGAACTGATGACATGATTTTACTGTTGTGAAGTGACTTCACCTCTTTAATGAGTTAAGCAACACTACAAAACAAAATATGTGCCATTTGAAGCCTTTCCATTCAGTCATTTGTACACTTTTTTAAAAAGCTGTAGCATGCTTATAATCATACAGTCTTATGTACCTACAGTAATTCACCATCAAGCAATGCTTGAGTATCAATCATAGCCAACTCTTCGTCATTCACCCATTCGTCCTCCATCTGTAAATCGACAGGTTTGCGAGTTGGAGTCTGTACAGTTTTTAAAGTGCTAGGAGTCCCAGACCTCCGAGGGGGGTTGAATGTCTTATTTACACATGGAGAAGCCACTGAGCCCAGATTGGAGAGAGGGGGAGGAGACGGGATACGAGACAGATAGTCCAGAGCTCTCCTCCTCTTCAGGGTGCTCGGGTCTTTCTCTGCTGAACAGTTTGCTGCAGGAGGATTCCTGCTGACGGGTGTGAAGGATCCAAGACTTCTGACTGACTGCTGAAATGACACCTGTGTAAGGACACATTTTAATTTTTTTATCAATATGTAGTAGTTAGAACAACCCCACATACCACAGCCAGTACATTAACTCACACTTGTCCTTGTGTCTCGTCTTCTGTCTGTTGTAGAAACTGGGATTCTTGTTTGCAGAGCGGGAGAGGAGATGGAGTTCAGACCATCACATTTGACTAAATGTGAAAGCTTCTCCTCAGCAGTAAGAAGGAAGTTCTCCTGACCCTGAAAAAACACAATTAAGATTATAGTAATGTAATTTTAACATTTCATTGACACAATGAAATAATTTTTAACAATAATTCCAGGATCTCATCATTAGTCCATTACATCCCTCATACTGTATATGTCTCATGTTCTGTATGCACAGTTCTGTGTCTGTGATTTTTAGAATGTTAATCAGAGTAGGTAAGAAAAATGTATAAAATTCTTGGTCAATTTGGGACATTGCAATGACTAAAACATGGTTATTTCACCACCACATTTTCTACAAATGTATTTCTTTTAAAAGTTAACTCAGTAAGAATGACAAAATGATTAAATACTTTGCTGTTCCAGCCTTTGACAAACGAGGTATCTTTAAATAAATGAATAAGTAAGCATAATTTTTGAAGCATGTCAGCAGATTTACAGGTTTGGAACTTTAGCACTGTACCTGGACCAGGTTTCTGAGTTGGTGGAGGGATTCCTGTAGATGAACTTCCTTGGGGTTTGTTGAGAAGACAGTCAGATCTCCAGCATACACAACAGGAGTGGGAGATGTGGACTGACCTCTCAGCTTCAGGTTGCTCAGAGCCAACAGGACATATGGTTTTACCACATCTTCTAAGCCAGACTGAGACAAGCTGCTAAAACAGCGCACTTTAACAAAGTTCAGTTTCCCATCAGTCAAATAAAATGCAGGAGAGGAACCTGTGTTCAAAAGCACAAACAAAACATCGTTTAGTAAGCAATATAGTTATGGCAGAAACAAAAACAATTCAGAAAAAAAAACCTACCCTGTCCATCTATGATACTGATGACACATCCCGTGAGATCAACCTCTCCACACAGCGGCTGGAATTTTTGGTTCTGAAGATCCACAAAAGAGCTCGAGACCCTCGGTTGAAAACGTGTTAATAACCATTCTGGAGAAGCCTGAACGATAAAACAAATTATTATAAATCATTTCAATCATTTGTTTCTGAGTGTTCTCAAAATAGCTAGTTTCTACAGTACCTGTAGGTCCTGAAACTGTGTTTTGTTTGTCCCAGTCAGCTGAACAGTTGAGCTACCACCATGTTTCTTTCCGTCTGAAGTGGTGAGGTTATACACTTTGTATCGACAACCTTCCTTCAGTAAAGACTGAAGATCCGAGGATGGTCGCCATAGGTTCAACTGGTAAACTATAAAACACATGAAAAAAACCCAACAATATAGTTTTAAATCAGTAATTTAACACACAAAAGTACATACATTAAAGTAACCATAGTGCATCTAAAATGAATAAAAATAAAAACCGCTGCCGGGTTGGTCCATGGAATCAGCAAAGCAGAGTCTCCACACAGGTGTAACGTCTCGCTTGGGACAGCCTCCTTCGCCGTTCTCTGCATTTTCTACAGCTCGTTGGTACCGACCCTGCAGTTCAGCCTGCTTCTTTTCCATCAGAGAACGCCTGTAGTTATGTAGAGTCTCCAACTGCTGTTCACTCAAGTGAACCTTGAACAGGTAAATAAAATAGGTGTGCAATTAAAACACTATTCATTAGCGAAATTAGGTCAACAATCTGTAAACAAATTGCTTATCACCTCAAGGTAAGCTGGATCATCCCCAACTGCCTCATAGAGCTCCTCTCCATCTTGAAGACTTGCAATATCTTGACGACTGACTGTCTTTCTACGCTGAGGTTTGTTGTTACCTGATGATGACAGTTTATTAAAACTTATTCCATTTCAACCTGCAGAAAACACGTTAAGTACTACCTTTCTCCTCCTTTTCAAATTCAGCTTGAATCTTGGCAAACAGGATTTCCATAGCTTTTTGTTTGTGACTGTTGTATCGACTCGCTTCCTTCTCTTCTGCGCGAACTGAACGAAACACAACGCCTCCATCTAGTTTCCTCTCCATCCACTGAAAGATGTGACACGCATGCATTGAAAAGGGATCACAACACAAACTTCCAGTAGTACCAGAAAAATATATTAATGGATGACTAAACACACTTGTATGGGGTAGCTTCTCAGGATGATAATGTCCACACATCCTATTGGTCCTCCATTGCTGTACAAACAGGAAACAGGAAGCAGGTATGGCCGTGGATCCCTGTGAAATCCCAGTTTAGCATCCCATCGAGCGGGTCTGCTGCTATTGGCGCAAATCTAAACATAAACAATCAAATGCAAACCAACTTATTTGGTTGCCTTGTGGACAGACAGAATAATGTGTGGCCTCCCTCTTAAAGTACCTTTAACATGAGAGAGTCTGGTGCCTCCAGAGGGGAGCAAGCATCTTGTGATCCCACCAGCTGCGCCCCATGGATGATCAACTTCCCCCCGACAGCTAGTCGACCTTTGTGAAGCATGGCAGTCAAAGGTTCGTCCAGGAGGGCTTTTATGGCATACCATCCATCTGTCAGCCAAACAACTGCAGACGGGTTTTCAACCTTGGCATCAACACCTTGTGGCGTCTTGGTGTCACTGAAACTCTGTCTTTTTGGGGAGTGACCCCTGAAAACGACACCGCAAACGCAGAGGACCAGGGTTTTGGCTGCCGTGTCGTCCTTTTCCATGATCTTTCTCAGAGCTGGCCTGCGGCTGTGGTCCACCTCTATATCATATCTAATATACATACAGTAAAATAAATTATTTTTAAAAAAGGCATTTTTAGACAAACTACTACTGTACTATCTAAATGTATTAAAAAAAACATAATTGTAATTATTTAAAATGTAATCATATTTAATTAAATGACATTTCACTGTCTTAGCCAAAAGCATAATTAAATGCAATTACATCAAGTTTCTAAATCTTACACAAAATGGCAGTAGTCAATGTGTAATAAAATTGTTAGTTCAGGGATACATTTACACACAACTGATGATGAACTGAAGATGAGAAATTAACTTTAACTAAAGGAACATACTGAACTAATATAAGCTATAATCCTACGTACCTGTACTTCAATTGTAGCAGAACCTGCTCTGGGGTGAGACAGAGGCTGCCCATTGTTTCTGGAAATGATCTTTCCATGGAGGCCTGCTTCCACACAATCCACCGGTAGTGATTGTAAACCCACTCCTCACTGATCAGTTTAGGATCCACACCCGGGGTGTCACATAACGCTCTGTGGACAGTGTAGAACAAGATTATATTCAACACAGCCTGTAGTCCATATTTGCATATACCAAGATACACCTGGTTTATCATTGCAATAGGTTCAACATTATAAAGCCTTAAACTTTAAAATTTAATACCTATAGAACTCTTCTTTTCCTGCAGTCCCATCATTGCTGGGGATCAGCCATCCGCCATCAGCAAGCTGAACACCACCTCCATCTAAAAATGCTTCCTGTTTGATGAACTGCTGCAAATTGAAGCGAAGAGATTCTGCAGTCCCACTGGTGATCTCACACACATGCTGATGAACTCCATGTCGATACAGCTGAAACACAAGAATGTGAACATATCAAAACGCTGTTTACCTGATAGTGATCTTTTTTTCAAGCACATACAACAAAAAAGAGAGATTAAACAGTTCTGGCCCTGCCTGTTTTGGGGTGTATCTTGCAGGAGGTTTTCCGTTCACTGCAGCTTTTAAAGATATCCGTGACACTCCGGAGGTTTTTGTTAGAAACAAACTGCCCGGTATAGGTCGAATGGTCTGGCGCTTCTTTTTCCTGATCCTCATGTCTTGCATATCTCGTGCCAGCCCTATGTTATGAAGATTCTGAAACATGTCTGTAGATCAAAAAGATACCATTATTTAACAAATGTTTTGCATAGTATTTATACTACATCATAGTGACTTCATCCAAAAGCGTTACTGCACCTTGGCTTCTTGTCAATGTATCATCCACATGTGATGCCTCTGTAGCAGGGCTGTCTGATCCACAGCCAACAGGAACTTTTTGAAGATGCATCAGGTTATCATTTGTAGTGTCAGTTAAGGCCACACTCTGAATGTCTTCGCTTTTATGACCAGTTACATCTGTAGTGTTTTGTGTTTTTTTAGAGGGTGGTACATAAGTATTGTTGTTAACAGGTGTTACTAAGAGATGGTGGTGTTTACCCTCCTCCTGTGGTTTAGAGGAGCTCTCTTGGACAATAGTTCTTTGTTTTTTGAATGGAGGAACAAATGCAGAAGGTGTTCTTATGTTGTCTTTGAGCACTGTGTTCTTGCAACTTTCTGTCTTTGCATTTTTGAACAAAGGGGGAACAAACGCTGGCTTTTTGGAATGTGCTGATCTGCAGTCTCCCGGGGTTAAGTGTTGTTTTGGAGCTGTCTTTTGTAATGTGGTTTCCACATAGTTCTTTCCACTCCTGTAAGCCAAAAAAAAACATCACAAAGTGCTGATAATGTTAGCTGACATAGGGCAAAAATTCACAGAAAACTTACCAGTGTGGCCTTGTGATGTTTGGATGAAGAGGGACACTGTACTTGAAAACTCTCCTGTCTTTCATCACACCTTAAATTAGAATAAAAAACAGTTATTAAGACATAATATGTACTCTTTAGATTATTTTTTACAGTGCAAATGATTTACCATTTGGACTACTTTTTTCTGGATGGAGTGTTGAACCATCAACAGTCCTGTCAAATTCTTCCAGTAACCGCCTTTTCAGGGGAGGCTGACCTAGAATATTTCAAAACAGTAAAGTAAGGTGTATTTGCTATATGGGAAAAATGCATTTAACCAATTATACAATTAAGATAAAATAGTCAATACTTTGACCAAAGTTGAAAGAACTGCAATTAAATATTTTTGTTCTCCAAATAATTCTGATTCTGAAGATCTAAAAATAGTGAGACAATCTGTGCAGTACTATCAAAAACGTAACCTATTTAGATTTCTGAGTAATAACACAGACACTTACCATTCATGTTTGACTCCTCTAACAGTCTTTTCACTCTTCTTTTTTGTTCCTCTGCAGGTTGGTTGCCAGATATGGGATTATCTTGCAGTGGCAAGTTTTCTGAAGTCATTGAGAAAATTTGGCCAGCTAGACTTTCATCCTCTAACAAAGCCATAGTGCAGTCGAGAGCTTCCTGAGCAAGAAACCTCTGCTGGGTTTCAGAACAGCCTCTTAGGTTAAGTGACTGCAAGTTAAGAACTGAAGACATTTCTGTCCTTTTGACCATAGATCCCTTACTGCTGCTTGTCCAATTTATTTCATAGTCCAACACACCAGAGGGTTCCTCTCCAGGGCTGGTATGGGGTTTACCCACCATTAATGGGGTAATCTTGAGTTCTTTAAACTTAGAGGCATTTTTATAGTCAGTCTCTTGCAAAGAGCTTAAAGATTTCACAATCTGAGGGGCACTTTCATTAGTAGGCATATCTTTGTCACTGACAGAGGTAAGATTATCATTTGAAGATCTTTTCTCTTTTGATACGTCTGACTTATCTGTGTCATGTGGGCTTGAGTACAAGCTTGAATCATGACACTCCCCATCAGCAAATACTTTCAAAAGGTTCTTTGCTTTCAACAGATTTTTCTGTGACACATGGACTTTTGCTCCCCCTGCAGTTGTGAAACCACCGTGTATTTTTTCTGGATTGTTTCGAGCATCAGAATGGACAGTGTCAGAAACAGGCGAGCTCTCTGCACTGAAACTGATGTCACTGAACAGAGCTTTAGCCTTCAGAAGGGCCTCAGATGAAAAGGCCACTGGCCTACCACTGGCTGCAAGAAATCCACCATTCCCGGTTGGTGGAACATGAATTGGAATCTTGGAATGTGTTGGTCTTAAATCAATATCTTCATCAGCTCCTTCACATTCACTTAACAGAGTTTTTGCTTTCTTTAGAGCTGCAGATGAAATGGCGACTCCTTTTCCACTGGCTGTATGAAATCCAAAGTTCTGCGGTGGCAAAGTCTCCTCTTTTTGTTTCAGTTGTTTGTTTGTGTCCTCAAAAGTAGCACTTTCATTCAATAGAGACTTTGCTTTTGTCATTGCGTCATCAGATACGGATACTTTCTTTCCGCTAGCTGTACAGAATCCCCCACCATTGTTAAATCCACTGATGGCAGAGGCACCAACGTTCTTTGATGTTGTGCACAACTGAGAAGAAAGTGGCTCTGCCATCAAAGATGGGTCTCCATGTAAAGACACTGTTTTGGTAGAATCCAGTGTGTTCTTGAAAACATCTTTGTTAATCTCTACATTAAGAGGCGGCATCTTTTCATGCGTTAAAACTGTTCCCATGTTCATATTTTCAAATGCAGTGTGTCCACTTCTAGGCTCTTCCAAAATGTTTGTCACCTTCTGATGTGGTTTAAAATTTGAAAAGTTTTTCTTCTCGCTGCCAGTTCCACTCACAGGTGATATACTTTCCTTATGTTTTACTGACATGCCATCGTTTCCATCCATAATGCAACAGTCTCTGAAGGAAGCATCTGTTTCTTGCATTTCTTTTCCTGAAATAGACCCATCATCTACCTCTCTCAAAATGTGATTTGCTTTCAACAGATTTTTCTGTGACACATGGACTTTTATACCCCCCGTAGTTGAGAAACCACAATGCATTCTCTCTGTATTTTCAGCATTGTCTTGTTTCTTGTCACTGTTCCTTGTGTCTGAAACAGGTGAGCTCTCTGCAGTGAAACTGATGTGATTGAACAAAGCTTTAGCCTTCTGGAGGGCCTCAGATGAAAAGGCCACTGGCCTACCACTGGCTGCACTAAATCCACTATTCCTGGGGGGTGGACCATGAATTGGAATCTTGGAATGTGTTGGTCTTACACCAATTTTATCTTCATCAGCTCCTTCACATTCACTAAACAGAGTTTTTGCTTTCTTTATAGCTGCAGATGAAATGGCGACTCCTTTTCCACTGGCTGTATGAAATCCAAAATTCTGCGGTGGCAAAGTGTCCACTTTTTGTTTCAGTTGTTTGTTTGTGTCCTCAAATGTAGCACTTTCATTCAATAGAGACTTTGCTTGTGTCATTGCGTCATCAGACACGGATACTTTCTTCCCACTGGCTGTACAGAATCCCCCACCGCTGTTTAGCTCACTGATGGAAGAGGCATCAATGTTCTTTAATGTTGTGCACAACAGGGAAGAAAGTGGCTCTGCCGTCAAAGATGGGTCTCCATGTAAAGACACTGTTTCGGTAGAATCCGGTGTGTTCTTAAAAACATCCTTGTTAATCTCTACATTAAGAGGCGGCATATTTTCATGCGTTAAAACTGTTCCCATGTTCACATTTTCAAATGCAGTATGTCCACTTCTAGGCTCTTCAGACATGTTTGTCACCTTCTGATGTGGTTTAAATTTTGAAAAGTTTTTCTTCTCGCTGCCAGTTTCACTCACAGTTGCTATACTTTCCTCATGTTTTACTGACATGCCATCGTTTCCATCCATAATGTAACAGTCTCTGAAGGAAGCATCTGTTTCTTGCATTGCTTTTGCTGAAATAGACCCATGGACTATTATTCCCCCTGCAGTTGAGAAACCACAATGCATTCTCTCTGTATTTTCAGCATTATCTTGTTTCTTGTCACTGTTCCTTGTGTCTGAAACAGGTGAGCTCTCTGCACTGAAACTGATGCGATGGAACAAAGCTTTAGCCTTTTGGAGGGCCTCAGATGAAAAGGCCACTGGCCTACCACTGGCTGCACTAAATCCACTATTCCTGGGGGGTGGACCATGAATTGGAATCATGGCATGTGTTGGTCTTACACCAATTCCATCTTCATCAGCTCCTTCACATTCACTTAACAGAGTTTTTGCATTCTTTAGAGCTGCAGATGAAATGGCGACTCCTTTTCCACTGGCTGTCTTAAATCCAAAGCTCTGTGGTGGCAAACAGTCCTCTTTTTGTTTCAGTTGTTTGTTTGTGTTTTCAAATGTAGCATTTTCATTCAATAGAGACTTTGCTTTTGTCACTACGTCATCAGACATGGATACTTTATTCCCGCTGGCTGTACAGAATCCACCACCATTGCTTAATTCATTAGTGACATCCTCAACTTCATCACATTCTCTCAACAACAGTGTTGCTTTCTTGAGGGCTGCAGATGAAATGGTAACTCCTTTACCACTGGCTGTCTGAAATCCACTATTTTTATGTGGTGAAACCCAAATTTCATTGGTGAGATGACCTGTTTTTAAGGAGCCACCTTTCATCTTTACTTGTTTGTTTGTGTCCTCAAGTGTATGAATTTCATTCAAAAGACCCTCTGCGTGTTTCAATGCATCAGTTGAAATGGATACTTTCTTCCCACTGGCTGTACAGAATCCACCACTTTTGCTTAACTCACTGATAGAAGAGCCAATATTCTTTGATGCTGTGAACGAGGGGGATGAAAATGCCTTTGTTGAAGATGGGTTTCCATGGAAAGAAGCAGCAGTCATCAAAGTCGGTGCATTCTTAAAACCATGATTGTGAACCTCCACATCAGGCTCATTGACTGGTTCTTCAGAAAAGTTTACTTTCGTCCCTTGAACATTTTTAAATTTCATAAGGTTTTTCTTGTGACTGACACTCCCAGGCAAGGGTTCTATGCTCTTCTTATGTTTTCCTGACATGCCAGCGTTACTGTCAATAACATCACAGTCTTTGAAGAAAGCATCTGCCTCTTGCATAGCTTTTGTTGAAATACAAATCGCTTTCCCATTGGCCATCTGGAACTCACTTTGACACGTGGTTGTGTCCATTTTGACGCTTTTAAAACATTTTGTGTCTTCATCTCTAAGGTCTGTCACCTGTCTGACTGAACAGACAGACTCCTCCTTGTTGGAAAAACAGCCCCTAATCATCTCCTCAGTATTATCATAACCTGTGAAGTTCCATTTATCCTCTTTATGATGCAAAAGGTTGCCAGCGTGATTATCTAAACTGCACTTATGTTGTGTTTTAGCGTCACTTTCACTACTTTGCTTGTCTGGCAATTTTTCACTTGTCACAAGGTCCTCCTCTAAATCTGCAAACAAAGCTTTAGCTTTGCTCATACACTTTTTTGAAACTCTTAGAACATTTCCTCCTGCAGTCTTAAATCCCGCACCAAACATCAAGGGATTTTTGTTCTCAAGCTTGCTTGTTTCAGTGGGTCCAGCTCTATCACAACTTTTGGGTTCAGCTGACATCATAGTGAGGCTGCATTCAGAGATGTGTTTTGAAGAGGGAGACACATCTTCAGCTGAGGGATTTTCTTGTTTCATTGCACTTGACATTGACAAACCTCTGGATTTACTTGTGACGTTTGCGGTTTCACAATTTGTTTTACCATCTGAATCTAAGGTCATTTTGTCAGTTACTGCCAGATGCTTTCCAGCATCTGAACTAAAACTGTCATCAAAATCTATGCCGGTAAGAAAGTCAGGGTCAAGTTCTTTGTCAACTTTTTTTGGGAGAGGTGGCATTATCTTCACAATGTGTTTTTTGCTTTGCAGTTTTGAACTGTGTAAATTCAAACTGGCTATCTGCTTCTTCCATGAGAGTGCACAGCTCAGTCACATCAGCTTTTTGTGAAGCTGTTAAGTGGCAACTAATATCCACACATTTTTCACTTGAAGTAGGTGGCTGGTTTGAATTAGATGTTATATTTTTCACTGATCCCTGATTGCTAATTTTAGCTTTGGAGTCATGTGCACATTTGATGGGCTGATCACTTAAGGTTCTTTCTCCTTCAGTATCTTCAAGGAGATGCTTTGCTCTCTCCAGGTTGGCTGAGGAAATTAGTATACCCTTATTTGAAGCGGTCTTGAATCCCGATGCATGGACGGAAGGAAAAGAAACTGTTTTCTCTGGCAGACTGCCATCAACTTGACCATTAAGTGGAATGAAATTAATGTTATACAGTTTCTTTTGCACTCCTGGATAGTTGTGCTGATGTGCACTCTATATGCAACTCATTCTCTTTGCCAGGGCCCATTGTCTGGCTTTTGATTGCAGTGGACAACTTGGCATCAGTTTCAGCTTCTTGTAAAATATCATCCAAATGTGGTTTTCCATTTCCTTTATTTGTAGATTGAAAAGGAGTAGTCTTGTGGATATCAGTTTTAAAGCCAGTCCACTGTTGACTTGGACGATTGTTCTCTGAGCTAGGAAGAACAAATGATGATGCAGTCACGTGAGTGATATCTGCTGAATGAAATCCACTGTCACTTGTTGTGCCTTCATTAACGGAGGTATTTTTATTAGTAGCAGAAACATGTCTTCTGTTACTGACACCATCACAGTCATTGTGAAGGTTTGCTTTCCTTGCTTTCTGCTTCTCTCGTTTCATGGCTGACAGACAAGCTGATGGACAGAAGCCATTTCGAGGAGTATCCTCTGCAACTTTACTCAGTTTACCTGGGTCTGACATTTGACTGAAGTCTTGTGCAAAATCTCTGCAAAGCTGCGACATGTCGAGATCCTGGACTTTTGCTTGTACGGAAGGACGTAGATTTTCTTGTTTGTCCATCTCATTCTTTCGGATACTGCTATGGTCTGCTTCGTCTGGAACTTTCCCCAACTGCTTCATATTCACTTCTTGTCCTGAAATAAAGCATGATGATAAGAACAGTAAGTTCAGTCAATGTAGAAAACAGATTTTCTCCATGTTAACACAGAATGCATCATAGCAAAAACACTTTTCAAGCATGAGAAATGTGTTACCAGAATCTGGAATCCATGGTGATGAGTCCATCTTCTGAGATTGTGTTTCTTTTCCTTGAACTTGCAGTTTCAAAGAGTCAACAGTGTAAACAAATTTTCTCTTTTTCTTAGTAAATCCAGAGTCTGAGATTTTCACAGGTGACCTTGTTTGCTGTCCAAAAGAAGCATCATTCCGCACTTGTTCTGGTAAGATATTGTTATCCACTTGTCTTGTTGGACTATTATCATGGCAACAAGTATCCACAGTACTAGGTGGAATATCAGATAAACTCAATGGAGACCACTGGGTGATTCCATTTTCTCCAGTTTTTACTGGCGGGGATGAGGGAAATCTGTAATTTTCCTGATCACCTGTTCTCAGTTCACTGGATGTATTGTTGTTTGCTGTTGAGATCTCTGTAGAGCCATGTTCTATTGTTGGAATGATTTGCTTCCTTTTGATTCTGTCAGTTTTCACTTTTCTTAGTGCTGAACTACTGCTAGTGAAAAATACAGAGAGCACATTTTCAGCTCCATCAAGAACACCTGCTATGGTGCTGCGAATTTCTCCATCCTCAATAGCATCTGGTAGCTTCTGTCTCCAAACACTGTCACTCTGATTCAGTAAACTCTGGGGGGAGTCTCTGGGGGGCTCTGGATTCTTACCAGCCTCAGGGGAAACAACACCTGTTGATTACAGACCATCAATTTTGCATTATGCATCTAAGCCTATGCAAAACAAAATAAGTAAATCTGTTGAATTCAGAGCTATTGCACTGTCTTGGATATTAGCAATTAAAAAGATAAAACACAGTACCTTGGTGAACGGCAGGCATGTCATTGTTTTTAGGTGAAACAACTATGGATGCATTTGAAAGAGAAGGGAAAAGCTTCCGTACAAGCTGAGGAAAATAACACAGAAAAACAGTATCAGAAGCAGTATTTAAATACCAAACCTATTTATTCTTATGTTTTCTGTAATGACATGTTTCATCTGTCTTACACCAGAAAGGAAAAAAAAAGAAATCATTGTTCACTGTGAACAAGATCTGGACTCCACTTTTGAACAAGACTTGAAAAACAATCCTTCAACAAGTACATGACTCCTCTTCATGTAACAAATACTGGCTTATGCAATTTAAGATTGTTCATCACATCCACTTGCCAAAAGCTAGATTATCCAAAATATATCCAAATGTAAATTGTCTCCAGGGGCTCTGCCTCACACTCTTTCATCGTTATCTGATCTGCATACAATCTGTGGGGATGCTTACAACTAAAGTCCTTATAGAAAAGTCCTCCCACTCTGCAGCCATTTTTGAGACTAACAAAACCAGGCCTCTATCTGAATGAATGGGAAGAAGGCCATAACTGCACTTTTACTGGTCACCGGGTCATAAAGACTAGATGTATAGAATCACCAGTAAAATCTGTTAAAAATGACAGAAAAAGTTTGAGGACTTTGCCTCCCCCAAAAGAATATTTAAAAACTATTTTCCCTCCTTCCTCTATGCATGCATAGTAGACTGCATTACATCAGTGGATCAACACAATTGGGTTAATACATTTCCCGTCTTAGCTGTTAAAAGCAGACGATTGACTTTCTAGAGGGAAAGTCTTTGGCGTTATGGCATTTCCCTGTGAGCATTCATAAAGTGGTGGATATACTCTTAAAACATCTGTTACAACACATGAATTTTAAGAAGCATTTGTAGTATAAAATTAGAGAAGGGCCTGTATTTATCAAGTTTCTCAAAGCATCATTTTTATCTTAAGAACTGAGAATTCATGAAATTTACTCCTACTTACAAATTTAAGTATAAAAGCAAGTTATCAAATTTCTTAAAGCTAAGAATCACTCTTCCTCTCCCAGTTATTCACGACAGCTCGAGAGGTCTATAGGGCAGTACTGAGAAAATCTTTCAGGAGAGGAAGAAGGTTTTTGTTTGACGACGCACTCTTAATGAAACAGTCTCGTTTGGACAGAGCAGGCATCATCTTTGTCAGCAAAGATGGTGAGGGACTTCATCTCACCACTGATTTTATGCAGCAATGTTTTTTAAGCAGAACTAAAGGGGGTATTGCCACAGGACAAATGCAGCAATACAATAGTGATGATTTGGGGCCATCAATAAGCCAAACTGTCACAGAAAGAATTATGGCACTTAGAGCTCCACACACGTCACACGTTTCATCGACTTCAGAATAAAACCCCATGTAATCCAACAGACGCAAACACAATTGATGCAAATATCCAGCTTACCAGGATTAGTAGGCACAATTGATGACTCATATAAAGGTCATCGCTCGCAGCGTAAACAAGAATGTTTACATGAACAGGAAGAGGCACTACAGCATCAACACACAAGTTGTGTTTGATGCAGACTACAAAATTTTAGATGTGGTAACCAAATGACCTGGGTCTATCCCTAATGCTTTATATTTAATGAAAGTACCCTGTGCCAGCTGTTTGAAAGGCACCTTGTGGTGTCTTTCAAGATTTATTTTACTCTTAAGTCAATTCTTAGCAGTGAATAAAATTGAGAAGCTTAATAAATACTGGCATAAGTCTAAAAATCTTCAAATAGTTCATTATATGATGTGACGATTTCATAGTGTCAATATTTCTGTCTTTTACAGATCATAAAATAGAGAACAAGCTGCAAATGTTGAAAATTTCACCAAAAAAATGTCTGTATTTTTTGGCTGAACAGAATACTCACAACAAAATTTTTGTCTGCAGAAACACTCACATGGCAGGGGCTCTCATCAGTTTTAGCTATAAAATGGAGAAGACAAACTAATTATTCAACAAATCACATATTTTGAAAACAACAAACTGTGTTCTTTACTTACATAAAATCAAGGTGGATGGTACTGCTGATGGGGTATTCAGAGAACTAGTCCATGACATATCTGGATGAATCTGTGCACCAAGACTTTCAGATATATGCTTGGCATGGCTGACCTGTGTCATTCAAAAAAAACAATATACATATGGCGAATCTTAATGTTATCCATTACACCACATTTAAATACCTGCTGAAAGAAAAATGTCACCACTGAATTGAATACACTTACTGGGGATTTTTGTGGTGTATGAAGGAGATCTGCACAGATGACAAAAAGCAAATAAATTAACCAGTTATGATTACATCTCTATTTCAAATGAAACTCAGACAGATGAAATTCAACTGAATTTGCAGGTTACCAAAACTGTCCTGACTGTGAGGCTGGATACCTCCATATTTAGCACCTGGGACCCTAAAAAGAACAAACACACATCAAAACTGACTGAAAGCAGTGACAACACAAGTAATGTCGGCAAAATTATCTTGAACACTGATTTAACAATAAATGGGAATAGATTTTTTTCAAAACATAGTTCTTAACCTTTAACATGTACTCATATAAGCTTGTTAATATTTGTTCCTTTTTGCTTTAGCTGAACAAAGATTCAGAATGTCTTATAGCTCTCCAATAATGGGAGACATAATAACAAATTACTTAAAATAACTGTTCCTAATGGTGATGTTGAAATATGCAAAAAATGAATTTGGAATATTTAAAGTTGTTGCACTCACCCTGGAAACAAACATGGACTTTGTGTTACTGTCCATGGCAATGTTTCTTTTTCTAGAAATGCACCACAGAGAAAATGTTTTTTAGATATAACCTCAAGAAACTGTATCAATGCAGACACAAGTAGGTTACTATAATAACTGTAAAACGTCCTATGCGGACATTCATTTTTTCTGTTTAGTATAAGTTGTACTAGAAATGATTTACTTATAATTTCTGCACAAATACATACATGTACAGTCAAACTTTAATCAAACATTACCGTGTTCAGCAGTGAAAGAGTGCTCATCCTCAGTTTCAGGTGATACAACTCTAAGGTGTCTGAAAACTTTGGGAGTTGAAAACAGCTGACTGTCAACTGTAGTTTTATCAAAAGGCGTTTTAAAGTTCCCCTCTTGGTTAGCACACAGGTCATCTTGATCAGAGACACTTCCTTCACAAGTGACTGTTTGAGCTGTCAGTGCCTCAAACCAGTCAGGGTCCAGTGGTCCCAGCTCTAAATTGAGATATTAAAATTGGTTATAGATCAGTAAACAACCTCCAGCATACAGAACATTGCGCTTTATCTTTTGTGATTGCACTATACGTATCATTTTATGATTAAGCAGCTGGATTTAAACGGTGGACAGAATCACCTGTAACGTTGCAGGCCTGGAACATGAATAATATTACAATCTTACCTCTCCAGATTTCATGTTTGAATGTGTCGTACATGTTTTTTGAGGGTAAATCCATTACAGATGATTTGCGCTATCCCTACAGATTGATACGTGGCCCACCTGAGAAGACACAGTTTTCATCACGATCTAAGTTGAAAAAGCAGAAACCTAGCTACAACTAGCCAGTTAGCTTTAAGCTGAATAATGAGACAGTCCTTAGGGTGGGCATGGCCAGCCTGTGGCTGCAGCTTCTTCCGACTACTCGCGTTAGGTAGCAACCTGTTTACGTTGGGTTATTTGATAGTATACAATTTTAAGACAAACTGTCAAGAAGGTATGGTTAGCTAACATTTGGTCTACAGCAGTAGCATATGTTGTAGGTTCTTGCCAATTTTTACAAAATTCACACATTCAGGTTAAGTTATCTTACACTGACCGCTAAGTTACACATTCACAAAAAGGAAAAAGACGGCAAAAGTAGCTTTAGCTTTTACTCTAACTTACCATGACGGCATACGAGCGTGTTGACGTTCATGTCGCGGTATAACTCTTGACAAAATATTGACAAAACACCACGAGATAAAATAATGACAGAGTAGTGCTACTTAGAGTCAACCTACTAGCTAGTTTGCCCCGGTTTGCCCCTGCTGCGAAAGCAAAACTCGCGCGCCGCTCACCGGAACTCAGCCTGACTTCAAAATAAGAGTCCAGTTTGAAATAAACACTGGAGACTGCCGTTCACTTTTACATGCTTTCAGTTGTTTACAAGATTAGGGACTTATTACTTGAACATTATGCTCTCTAGTAATAGGTGGGGATTATGCTCGAACAGGTGACAATTTTTCACTTAAAAAAAGAATATGTAAACTTTTAGGTACATAAATGCCCCAAGTGTAGCATTTCAGCCAGACCTTCCTGGCTCTATACTAACTTATCCTTCATGAGAAATGGTAGAGCTGGAGCCTTTAAAGTTATCCACGGTGTTCTCATTGTTGCATCTGACAGGTTTTTCTGACAGGAGTTTTTTGGGTGGTGCACAACCTTAATTAAGTCCTGTCTGAGAAGTTTCACTCAGGGCATAAATACAACAAAAATCATAAAAAAATCATAATCATAACACAAATCACAAAATGAAACCACAGTTGACAAATGTAAGTTTTATTTTTCTTGTTACGTAAGTGTACAGAACACCAAAGTACAGTACATTGCAAAGGCAGTAGTATTTACAAGGCGAGAGGCTACACCAACAGTTCTTGTGGAAGCTTTACAAATGTAGCTTTCTCTTTCACTCTAAATGCAACTCAAATTGTAAGTTCATAAAATACAATCTTATGAGTCTAAGCAAAGCCTCCATTGCACTATGTACAATTATTCAGTTAAAATAGTTTCTGTCTTTGTTCATAAACATTACTATTACACTTTAGAACAGAGTTTGTAAGCTTGGCAGGTTTAACAGATGAAACAAAATATTTTTTTCTATAAATCTAGTCTGATAAAAAGCACATTTTCTCTTGCAAATAAACAGTTAAAATTACAGTAATATGGTTTAAGTAACAGATAACCAACACAGCAGCATCTAGTGTAGGTTTGGGAGACATTGCAGTAGTTTTGCAGCATGTTGAAGTAGTTAAATGTGATCAATTTATATAAATCGGTATCCATATTTCCATCTTTGATGGTCGTCAGATTTATATCACACACTCGAACCCCCTTCCCCCAACACACACACACACACACACACACAAACACAAACACAAAGACAAAGATGCACAACTTTAACCAACTAATAAAGCCTCCCTTTTTCTGTACTAACAGTGTTCATATTTTCAAATGCTATGATACTAAAATACATTCTTTCAGGATACAGTAAAAGTCTTCCACTCCATGAAGGATTGCACATTTTCCCTTGACATTTAAAATAACATAACTGAAAGACAATCACTTAGCTTTGGTATGTCATTTGTTAAATGTGAAAATTTTTGACCTCAGTAGCAAGTGGTCGCTTTGTGACAATTTCTATTATTAGTGCAATAAAAGCCTAAGTTTCTTTGAAACAGCATAGTCTCTCATCTTTCTAAAAAAGACAGTATTGCTGCACATCTGAAGATCTGACTTCATGACGTTCTGATGTGCTCTGAGCAAGAAGAGGAAAGGGGGTTTGGTTATTCTCAGGAGAGAGCAGAGGGCTTGTTAACCACAGAGATGATAGCAGCAACCCCAGACAGGACCAGAGGCTAGGCGTGGGACAGGGGACTGAGCAGAAGTGGGTGTCACATGATGCCAGACCGCCATCAAAGAGTTGAGCCTAAAACTCTAGAATCTGGAAGGAAAGCTGTGATGGCTCGGTAGCCTTGGGCTCGCCGGATACTGTCCCGAATCTCTTGGTTAAGTTCCATCAACTTAACAGAGATTTCTGTCAGGTCCTTTTTTGAGCCCACCAAAGCAAAAGTTCCTGTCTGACCCAAAGTTTGATGTCTGAAGTAGATGTTGAGTAAGGTCTGGACCTCATCCTCAGAGTAGCTGCCAAAGATGTCATTAGGCCATATTGTTCTGCAATAAAAAAAATTAAATTTTATGCATCCGATTGGGGGCATTGTTTGACAGCTAAATTTATGTACAGAAAAAGCAGCCCTTTTCGTTTCTCACCTGCACTCACGAATATGGCGGATGGCCGTCAGAAACTCGCTGTTCTTCAGACACTCGAGGATGGCCTGCACAGCAGCCTCAGAGGAGCTGAAGGTGGGCTCAAAGCAGGAACTCTCACAGGCAGCAATCTCCTCACTTGTGACAGAGACTGCTGCTACCCTCAGGTTGCTCTTCAGCTCATTTAGCTCCCTGGACATATTTGTCAGCTAAAGGTTGAGAGAGATTATTAAACAGGGACATGGATTAGAGGGTGGGTGTCATGGTTCCAGAGGAAAAGAAAATGCATGATGTACATACCTCGGGAATAGAGCTTATTGCATGGACCTGTTCAATCAGCTTACAGTAGGACTGAAAAAGCAGCAACAGCTGAAAGTGGAGTTTGTAGAGTCTTTGACAGAGCTCCAGTTGCTGAAAGTAAGAGCAAAGTGGTTGTTAGCAAAATGAGTTTTCATTGGGATTACTTTATTCTTTATCTGGTATTTTCAGAGTTCTGCATTTGGTGGATAATAAACTCACATATGACTACTGTGGAACTACTTGTAAATAGATGTCAAACCTGCAGCAGTTATACATAAAACTTTACAAGTGCTGAAAATGGGATTACAGTAAGGCAAACTTTAACAAAAAAGACCATTTAAAAACAACACTTACAGCCAGAAATTCCATTTGCTACAAAGCAAGCATGTTACAGGACAGAAAAGAAGTAAGGAAAACAGAGAATCAAAATAAGGGCATGCAGTTCCTGATTATTTCCATTTAAATGTGGGTGAAAAGTATTAGCAGAGATAATTTTATTGGCATGCAGAGAGGAGGAAAAGTGAAGGTCGATGTATGTGTAAATTGAAAAGAAAGGACAGCTGGTAGTCAGCATGAATTAAAGGTTCCCTGTGGAGTTTTTTACCTCTAGAACTGCTATTGAGGTGTTTTTGTACGAGCGGGTTCCCGTTATCCTGTGCACATTTACGCGAGAATGCAGGTGACACATTACATTGTCCTACCAATGGTGTCACATTATTCCACTGATCAACAGGGGGCAGTAACACACCAAGATATGTAGCAATGCGCTAACTGAGACAGGAAAAAACAAGACTGCATGCTCTTAAACATTAATGTATACAATGCTGGATATAAAACAGTAGCAAAAATAATAATTTGAAAATACACTGAACACGTTTGTTAGAGCTTGAGGATACATACAAATGCGTTTTGGTGAGTAACACTGAAGGTAAACATAACCTTTTCAAGAAAACTCCACAGAGCACCTTTAATTAAAAAGCCAATTGAAACAAGCCAAAGCAACAATTTTGCCTATTAATAAGCACAACTGCACTCACTTTGGTGGGAATCTCTTAGCTATTAACTACAAAGTTTTAACAGCAAATCTTTCCATTTAGCTGTTTTCTTTCCTCAATTAATGGAGTGAGCGGAATTGTCTACTGCTAGATCAAATGCAACTTAAGAGAACTTGCTCCCATGCCCAGCAGAGCTGAAAATAATCACAATGCATATTGGAATGACATAATCATCGTGGCGTGCGGCAACTCAAGGTTGTCAGAAACTTGACATTTACATAGTGGAAGAAAATGAGAGGTAACACTCACAGAGCTACAGTATCACACAGTATTCGTAATGCAGAAAGTACAGTAAAAGGTCAGTTGAAGTGAAATCTTTAGTATTTTTATAATTCCATTCTTACATAATAAACAATGATTTTCTTTAAAATTAAACAGCCTTTTGTGTGTTTGCACACTGGCTGAATGCATTAGCTAAACCACAAAAAATTCCAAACCTGTATTTTACATTATTGTTCAATTGATATGGCTACATGTCAGTTATTGTTTGTATTCCTAGAAAATAAAGTTTTACCTTTTCCTCATGCTCTGCTGGTTGACATGTTATCACTGTACCCCCAGCACTCCTGGGAAAGGTGGCCTTACAGTTGCTCAACCACTGTGGTTAACAGAGACAACATAACAATGTAAACAATTCAGTGACAACATATAGACATTCAGACTGAAAAACACAATATTTAATCTCCTTACACTGAGAGCTGCATCTTTTCTGTTGTTGTAAGTATCAAGATACTCATGAAGTTCCAACACGCTGAATTTCATTTTTTCCA
Organism: Lepomis macrochirus; assembly: GCA_024633595.2. Taxonomy (NCBI): domain Eukaryota; kingdom Metazoa; phylum Chordata; class Actinopteri; order Centrarchiformes; family Centrarchidae; genus Lepomis; species Lepomis macrochirus. Next base: position 9,820,970 of record JALXJV020000009.1, read on the forward strand.
GGAGTCCATATGTCATAATCTGTGAAAGTAAGAGTTTTGTCGCTGAATCTGTTCAACTACCACTAACATGTCATACTGTTAAAAGTAGAAATTGTAAAATGTCAGGTCACTCACTGTGTCTGCATCAATAAAGAGTGTTGGGCATTCTGAGCATGATGTCAGCATCTGAGAGGACCTCAAAAGTTTTGATCCTAATCCTCTCAGGCCATCACCGAGGTAACTCACAACGTCACAGGTCAACGAACAAAATTTGATCTGGACACTCTGCAAAGCAAAAACAACGGGCTGGTTGTAATACTGTCAGAGTCAATCTAACATCATGGTACTTACATTCAGTCTTTATTATGTTTTTTCTGAAATTCTTGCCTGTCAGCTGTGGTCAGTGAAGTGAAAAACATCTGGTTAATGAATGTTTTCAAGCCGAAAGCATCTACCAAGTGCCCTCCATTTGTAATTAATCAGACCTCTGCTGAAAGGAAGCCTCTGTCTCTAAAGGTTAATCAGGCAGACAACTAATCCTGTTACCTTTTCAGCTTAATTATTCACTTTGACCAGGCACACTGTTAGTGGAATTTAGGTGTATGCTGGCTACAAGACCATGCTATAATACCTGAAATAGTGAAGAAAACACATGAAAAGTGTAGACTGCACAAGATCCATCTGTGTCAGACACAAGCTGGTTGATATGACTTCGCCAAGCCTCCTCTGCATCATCGCATACTGCTGGTTGGAAAGCTGCAAGGATCGCGGAGAAGAAGGGTGACGGTGGCGGTGAAGAACGGGTCTCCAGCATGTCATCTCTCTCTTCCTCTGCAAGACTGAGTGGACATAAAGCCATTTTATTACCAATGCCATTTTTATGTAACTCTACTTATTATTGAGAAAAAGCTGTGAGTAGGTACCTGGGTAAGCAACTGTCAAGATCCAGTTCTTCCTGGTAATCGATGTGAACCATGTCCATTGTCAAACTGTCCCCCTGGTGAAATTCAAGGGGCAGTTCACTGACGGAGAGAGATAAGTCATCCTCGTGGACATTGGTTTCTTCATCTTCTTGGCACACCTCACACTGAAAGAAAGCAAGAGGGGCACATGCTTTCTCAGCAACTGGCTAAATTAAATACAGTCATGAACAAATACTGAGGCAGCATGCTATTACTAACTGAAACTTGTTTCCTCTGTTATACTTAATTATTAAACAGATAATGTTGTGGGTAAAATGGATACACTAACCTTGGCATGGGACCCTATGGGCACCTCTTGAGATGTTTTCTTTAATTTGGTAAATTTAGTGTGCATACATTGTGCCAATTAAAAATATATAAAATACTTGAATTCAGCCAGCATTGTGGCCCTGCACACTCATGTTTTGGGACAGGCAATGTGTAAACCTTTCTTGACCTCCCACATGCCATGAGTTTTTAGTTGCTGCTTAGAGACACCCACACAGAAGCAATAGGTATACACATTGCCTTAAACAGACACACAGAGAAAGAGACTTTTTAAAAAATATATAGCCTAAGATCCCCAGACAACCTCTGCCACAATTAAAATAAGGCACAAACTAGCCAACAAGCCCAAAGTATAACGATTAGCCTGCTTGCAGGTTTTAGTTCATTCTCTTTAGCATGCAGCTAGTGAAATTATATAAGAAAAAACCCTCTCATGCTCTACTCTGAAGAGAGGAAGAAAAGTCACAGCAGCACAGACTAACACTTAACATAGACTAAACCCAAAGCACATACACCATCCAAGACATTTTAGATGCGGATGGAGACAGAATAGCTCCTATTTAGCAAAATTAGTAAAGAACTCTAGTATGGAGTTGCGATAGGAGTTAGTAGTTCCCAGAATCTCAGACACCCTAAAGCCCTTATTCACCCGCTGCTTCGAGTCCTCTGGCAGTGGGACATCGAAACTAGGATTTTTGGTGTTCAGAGGTGTTGAATCAGCTGAAGTTGTATCAAAAAAGGCAGAGGAACAGGAAGAGTCCATGTTACTGATCTCTGCAGTTGGAGAGAGGTTGACCGTCTGCAAAGAGACAAAGTAAAAGTTGTTGGAATCTACACTGAAAAACAGTGGGGGAAAAAACAGATGTCTAGACACTGGACTGAAAACTGTATCATTGCAACAGTTACAACATTCCTGAACTGCCTGTAAGCACTGACAGTGGTAGAGTGGCTGACAAATCGGGGTCAAGAGACAAGTGGGAAGACAGCTGCATGGACACATGGGCATTCCATCTGCCACCTCAGTTTCGACAAACTTGAACTAATACTGTATGAGAACGAGTGGCCATGCAATTTCAGAAAGATGATGCAAACAAGACAAATGATGATGCAAAAGTTTCAAGCACTGCTTGAAGTCCCTGGCCCCAGAAATGTTACAATTTGTTTTTTAGAACTTTTAAAATGTGGTCCTGTGGCCTTATCCCCTTGGAAGTGTGAATGTGCTCAGCAAATTAAATTATCTTGTGTACAAAGTTAGCAATAACCTGAGGGTGGCACAAGTGGAAAACTAATGGAGGGTCAGAGAGGGAAAGAATGTATCCCCTGAATTACCTAAATACATTTCTTCTGCAAATTCAACATTTTCTTTTAGGATTATGTTTGAAATCAATGTCATGATACTGATAAAAGGTTTCTGCTGGGTTCAGGAAGTTAAATTTAAGACCTTTTAAAGATCTTTTTAATACCACATAGAATGCAATTTAAAGTATTAAAGTATGATAAAACAGTATTATTAGATGACATTTATTTTAGTACTTCACAACAGTATATTGCAGTAACGACATATCAATAGGAATTACCTAATGATGATGATTAAATTAACATGACCTGGACCCAGCTAAGCAGCAGAAAATGGATGAATTAACAAATGAAAATGAAAGGTTAATTTAAGTTTTTGCTAAAATCATTAGATAATTAATTCCTAGTTACTGTAGATTTTAAATACCTTGTAAACCTTTTTTTTTTTTAGAGAAAACTAATTATAATAATAATAGTTTTAGATAGTTTTAGACTTTTCAAGGCTTCCACACACTGATAGGTATAATTTTCTGATGCTAGTGTACAGCTAGGTTTTTGCTTCATTATGGCATTAATTTATTGGCATACAAACAAAGGCGAACTTACAAGCTGGGAGTGGGAGAGTATCTGGCTGGCAGTAAGGGAATCTTCCTCAGACGACTCGTCTGAGTCTTCATGGGTGATCTTGCTGAGGCTGGGCATGCTGCTAGACAGCTGACTCTCCTCCAGGGGCTGCAGGTCACCCCGGTCCAGACTGTCCATGGAGCGTCTGCGCACACCCCAGTTGAAGTTGTCCATAGTCTCTCCCTGCAACAAAGAACGTCCTTGAGTTACCAAGTACTACTAAGTCCAGCACAATTTCCTCTCTAATGCAAACACATGCATACACACACACACACACACTGAACACAAACATTCACACAACCATGCTGTGCAGGTCCAGGGAGAGGGAAGCGTCTGAGGCAGTTTTTCCCCTCAAGGCTAAGAATGAAAGAAAAACTGAAGCTTAAGACAGTGCTGAGAGCCCTTGAACCACTACCAAAATAGCCAAGATACTAGTAGACCCGCAGAAAAGTCACACCCTTATATTGTCACACTTTAAATATTTAAAGGTTTTACACCCCCGAGTGACTTTTCAACTGGGCATGACTATGGAAATGTCAGCCAACTTCCACATTCCACCAAAGCTCCACGTGTCATCAACAGATCAAACAATGGACACTTCCCATGGTAACTATCTTAATATATACAACTGGTAATAATTTTTTTTTAATTCTACTTTTGAGATAAAAAAAAACAAAGTTTGTATGTGGTCAGAAAACCTTCCTCAAACCTTCTCAGGCCATTTAACTTGCTGTGGTGTCATTAACGTATGAAACGGTCTGTGTTGCACTGTTGACCACAGCAGTTTAGTTTTAGTCTTCAGTCTGTGTGAAATTTTAGCAGACACAGAGAGAAAAGCTGACACCACGTTCCAGGGTAAGTGGCTTAGTGTACAGCTTTAGATATGCTGCTGTTGTATTATGTTATTTATATAGCATCAAATGCCAATGTGTTACTGTGGTTTTTAAGTTTAACTAAGTAGTGCTAAAACCATTTAACAGAATCAACAATGCGATTAACAATGTGTATATCATCAGCATTTGGGTCTGAGTGTAATTTGACAGAAATTATTATTAAGGAGGGTGGAGAGTTTGATGTTCTTCTGCACAAAGAAAAACAGACATGTTCATTGCATGAATTTACCAAATAGTTGACTGTATCCATAGCAAACATATACATTTACATTTATTCATTTAGCTGATGCTTTTACCCAAAGCAACTTAAAATTGCTATTCATGTCAGAGGTCGCACAGGTTAAGTGTCTTGCTCAGGGACACAATGGTGGATGGCACAGTCTTAACCACTGCGCCATCACCATACAGTAGAATTAGTACGTCTATAACTTGCTGATTAGATTGCATAATGAGTTCAGTGGAATGTGTATAGGAATAGCTGAAACGGAACAGTTTCTTCTACTGTCTTCTAGATTTTAGACATACAACTGAGTATACGAACATACTTTTTAAAATCCCATCATGCTGGTCAGATTTGCAAAGTTTATGAAAAAACATATATATATATATATATATATATGTATAACACTATTATAGGAAAAGTACAGATGCTCAAAAGGTATTAACAAAAACTGCACACAGACTAATATGATTATGTGCAATAACACATAAGCTGTGAGTCATATAATCATAATCATATATCAAAGTTCAAAGCTGTTGTGACGCCCTGTGGGGTTATGTGTGGTTCATCAATCTTTCTCTCCCTTGCAGGTGAAGAGGTGAGGCTGAATGTAGTACCTCTTGGCACCTGGGCCCATTGCCCTGTAGAGTATTTGTTACTCCTTGTTCTAATTCTTTGAGAGAAAGAGGCTGCTGCTTGGCTGTTACAAGCCTCCCTGCTGACTGACTCCCACTCTGTTTCTCTCCACAGGCTCCACCTTTGTTTGGATTCGGGTCATGCTGTTTTAGTTGTAGTTATCTCGTTTCTTGCACATTACAACACCCTTATACACGCTTACCCATTCATCATAATGCGCGGACCACTGATGTTCATACATCACACTCTAGTACCTTTAATTTGGGTACAGTTCTTAATTTGGCTTATTTTTGGGCTAAATAAACATATTTTGTTAAATGTTGCAATGGTGGTCTCCCTTTTGCTGTGGCCGCTTGAGCCAGGTCTTCTCATAATGTGTGTAGAATATCATAACTAATAATTGTTTTCTTATAATAACCAGGAACAATGATTAAACACCATTCAAATCAACTAAAGAATTATATGTCAGCAAAAAAAATCTTTTGACGTGCATTTCACTAGTGACGATTAGACTTTGACTATAAGAATACTAGTCTTATGCGATGTCTATGAGAAAATACAAAACATACTGTGTTTCCAATACTTGAGTAAGTGAGTGAAAATATCTCTTATATTAGATAACCATTGCAGAATCTGTTTTTTAAATTACACGGCATGCACACACACTTGCTATTCTTTGCCGTGGTTATGCCAGTTCACTAAATCATTTGCACAAGCAAACACTCATTTAAAGAACACAGCAAGTGAAAATGTAACATGACTAAACTTACCTGTAGCTCCTAGATAGCACAGACAGAAAAAAAAGAAAAAAAGAAACCCCATTACACAGAGCAGGTAGACCTGACACAGTATAAGAGTGCTCTTTGGAAGAAAGTACGGCATCTTTGTGGTTTTTGTTTTACAAATCTGACAATGTGGTTGTCCAGCAAATGTGATAGGAGGTGAGAAGGAGCATAAATTATTTTCTTTACCACTGTTTTCAAACATTTTGAAGTCTTAAGGCTCACCTCTCCATCTTCAAGCTCCACATCCAAGAAGTCAAAGTCTCTAAAGACTCTAAACTGCTGCTCTGAGGTGGTGTCGTCCATGTTGTCTGGTTCCCGGGTCCCATCATCAGAGGACACCAGGCTAGGCTGGTGCTCCATGAGGTCCAGCTCACCACAACTGGAGAAGATTACCTTAACAGAGAAACAGACAACAATTGAATGCATGATAATAAAAACTGTCAAATTCATTTTAGTACTAATATGAGATGAATCTTACCGAAGGATTTTTTGTGAGCCCCACTTCTTGTCCACACAAAGATAATACATTCACCAGTTTTTCCCGTGTTCTTTTCTGCAGAGGGAAAGAAAAAAGTTTTAATAAAATGTGGATGTATTTGAGAACAATGTAAACTGATTTTTTCATGGGAATGTGGTCACACTGTATGGATCATTTACACCTGGCTGAGTGGGGTTGAGCGATGTCTCCAAAATTTCCATTGGACGATGTCTACAATAAACATCGTGATGGACGATGACATAGGGTAGGACGCTTAGCAGACATCTTATGCGCATGTGTACAAAAATTTTGTAGCTTATTATGTTACAAGTCGTGGTGGATATTTTACAAGCACAGACCAGGTAAAGCAGCATTGAACACACAGGGCGCAGATCAATCACGATGGCGGCTCAATGTTGTGATGTCTGTCAGCCATTGCTGATGGATGATGGCATCGTCTATCGGCCCAATCCTACAATTTGAGCCTGACCACCTCCAAATGTGGTCTGGATGATCTGACTGAATTCTGATTCAATGCGTTCTGCATGCAATCACAAAGTGCATTCTTCCAAATGTAGACTGCATTTTATGGCAGGTGTAAATAGGGGAAATACTGTGTAAAATAGGCATAAATTGCAGCTGTTGAAATATTATTAAACACACCCTCATAATCAAATCACAACTGTTTCATGCTTTCACCCCTCATCCCTGAAATTATAAGAATAATTCTAACAAGGGTTGGGAAGAAGCACTCACCTGTGAAGACTGAGGTCTCTTCCAGCTGACTGGCACAAGGACGTTGTTGGAAGTGGATCCAGAGGAGGTAGAGGAGGTGCTGCGGGTCACTGCTGTGGTCCTGCTTTTTAAATCTTGTCCAGGAGACCGCTGCAGGTCATCGTAACGCCGGCCAATCACCGGTGTCTAACAGGATGAACACAAACAAACAGACATGTGCAGGCAGAAAGTATGAAGAAGAAAGTCCCTCTCTGCTTAGTCAATCCATTACTCAGGCTCCACAGTAGCTCCTGCTTCTTCAGCTTTGACAGTTCCAAGATGAATATAACGTGATCAATGTTTCAACATAAGCTGCCAATTCATTTTTAAGCAATGTTCACAGTTTCTATTCCACTTGACATTCCTAATGCTTGAAGCATTTGAGGAAAAATAAACCTACCTTTTATTCACTTTATCCTTATAGTCTAAAAATATCTGGGTATTTAAAGAAATATCACTTGTTTGTCTAGAGTGTCTCAAGTTTAAATACATGCTGTTGGCTAACCACTAGAACTCACTGATTCACATACAAAGGGCGGCAGCAAAGAGCTGACATCATTTCCTGCCATTCATGAACTACACAAATAGCTCCCTGTTCAGTTCCCACACATACACCACTCTGTCTCTATCTTTGACATCACTTTCCATCTCTGCACTGCTTGGCTAATTGTGTTTACCTTTCGGGCTTTCAAGCTAATCTCAAGGGGTTTGGTCAAAAAGAAATATCAGCATTAAGGAAGGGGAAGAAATGTTTCCTTTCCAAAAAGCTTAAGAAGATTCCAAACAACCTCAACAAGCACCACACCCGAAAAAATGCAGGAAAAAAAATACAGGGGCAAACATAAAAGCATCAAGCTCTCTTCATGCTACAGGGGAACCAAGTACTTTCACACATGTAAAAAGAAAGTCAAAGAAAAACTTTCTAACCTCAGATATGTCAAAGTGGAAATCCAGCGTTTTCCCAGGCAAAGCCTTGGAGGAGCGGTCCCAGACATGGCTGATGTCCTCATAGGAGAGGTCACTTTGTGGGGACGAAGGCTGCACCAAACTGGCTGATCGAGAAACCACCAGCTTCAAGATATTCAGCGCTTCCCCCCAATGGACAGTCTGTAGTCAATGCAGAGATCCACACACCAGTTTACACGCAGACAAAAGCCAACAAAACCACAGGTTCTCAAAGAAACCATCACAAATGCCTATCTGTGTGTTGCATTGTAGTTCTATTTTTGGCGACACATGTTCTGGAAGTTGACTTATACAAAGAAGATAAGTGAAATGGATTCAGTATGAGAATAATCAGAGGCCTGGCCTGAGGCAGGAAGGCAGACTGTTTATAGTTTGGGTGTGTCTACAAATGTACTGCGCTGACATAAGACAGTTTTCCTTTTTCCCTCATGGACACTCACAAAATAAACTGAATGGTAAGTCACCTGAATGTTTTCACTTTCTGACCACATATGTATTGTTATCTAGAGTAGAACACAATTTTGGGGGTAATGTTTTATTTTAACTCACCTGGACAAATTTCTCAATTGTCTTGAGTACCTCCATGTTGAAGGGTTTGGCTTGAATTCCACTCAGGTCCATGTGACTCAGGAGGCTGTAGATGATTTGTAAAAGGGTCTGCTGCATACTCGGGAGACCTTTCTCTAACAGCTGTAACAAAGAAATTAAATGTCATATTTAGCATACTAAAACCCTTTTTACTTCTGCTCAGCATATACATGATCAGTTGATATGGCTGCACAAACCTCTGCCATGTAAGTGACCAGGCTGAGGGTGATATCAGAGAAAGCTTCATGAAGATATCTACACACTACATTGACCCAAGAGAAGCAGTCTCGTGTGTAGGAGTGTGTTTTATACAGAGTCATGACATGGGCAAGGTTGGAGAGCTTGGCGTTCTTCTCCTCAAGGCATACCTACACAAAAAAGTGAATTAGCTTAAAACATAATTATAATATTAATTATCTTAGTTATCTTGGAGTGAAAATAAGTAAAGAAATCTTTGTTAGAGCCAAACCTGGGCTATCCTCTCAGCAACATCTTGACAGAACTGCGTTGGGCCATCAAAGTTCTGCACAAGATGTGGGAGCAGGCAGAGAACATTCAAGGGAAAACCTGGATGAAACAGACAAATAAAAATATTCACTTGCATGTATTCACTGGTATGTAATTTGAGTCAAGTTAAATACATACAAGGTTCCAGCAATTATTGTTTTATTGTTATTTTTTGTTTTCTTCCTATGTGCTTCACCATTGATGTGTATGAAAGTTAAAAATACTGGCACAAAATAACAGCTTACGGACACCAGACACGTTCAACAATTATATTATCTGTCTTTAAAACCCTGTATCCACTGATCCCTACAGCATACCTATGGCTTGAGAAGTGTCTACTACAGGCACTCTTGACACAGGTGTGAGTTGGCAGAAGAGCTGGAGTGTGAGGTCAGTGGTGGACACGGAGGTGAAGCCCTTCAGTAGCAGCTGCTGGAGCCCATTAAAGCTGCTCCAATTAAGCTGGCTCTGTAGCTTCTCCAGCTTCTCCCTGTTCTCCAGTTTGTCCAGCGACATGTGGCCGAGCAGCTTATTCAAAAGTTTCAAAGACATTTGATACTCAAACTCAAAGTCTGACTCCATGAGTGACACTGCCACCCAGAAGATGGTGGCCAGCAGGTTGCTGGGGTGGTTGATGTTGGTTGTGTCGGTGATGTGATCAGTTGTGTTGTCTTTAGATGAAGACGAGCTGCGGGTCTTGGCTAACAAAACCTGTTGTTCACAGGCATGGATACGGTCCAGTGTAGCACTGCGAGGTGGATCAGACCATCTGTCCGTCTCTCCAAACTTCTTAGGGACAGAAGAACTCCTCTGATGTCGACTCCTCTCTTCCTTTCTATTGAGCTGCCCTGTGCTCTTCCTGTTGGACAGCAGCTTGAAACTGGTCAGGAAATCTGGAGATGAGGCTCTGGAATTAAATAAAACAACACATTAAAAGTTACCATATGTTTTAACAAAAATACACTCTTTCAATATGAATAATATGTAGAGGAGACACAAACCTTGTCAAGATAGCCATTAATTCATTGTTCTTGAGACATTCAGCCAAGTTATCCACCACAGATTCCAGCGTAAGTAATACTTCCATCACATAGCCCTGCAAGAAAGAAAATGATGCAATAGAACAAAAATAGATGCAATGAAGTTAGAAAGACATTATGTTTCAAATGCTGCATGTTTTTCTGTCATCAAGCATCTAAAGTAACAGACTGATTTGGAATTATTTGATGGATAGCCTTGGTTCACTTATCAGCTGACTTTATGATCATCTAGTATTTCTGCCATTAGATTATTATTAGTTTTAATGCTATGTTAATGTGCTCATAAGAGGGTCAAATATCAGCAACATCCACGTCATTTGCTAAACAGCACTGAATTTATGTGCTAATTCCTTAAAAACAAACTCAGAATACAATAATTCTAAATCCTCAGTTTCTGCTTTACCAACAATGTGTAATGCTCTCACATCAACACGCACATGTGCTCACATGCATCATGTACACACAGAACACTAACCTGCACTTCCTCTCCATGTTCACCAATGACTTCCACCAGCCTTGAGAGTAGGTCAGAGACAGCATGGGCAGAGATGGGCTGGCGGAGGGCTCGGAACACCTGGAAGGAACGGCCGGCGTAATGACGCGATGAACTACACAATGCCGTCTGCAATGCCACATCACTGAGCTGCTGCTCAAGGTGGTAATCTAACAAAGACAGAGAGAAGACTGTGCCAATGAAAATTAGAATTACTGAGGGGTAAAGACATGGTTCTGTAGTATAATTAATCACTAATTACTGTTAAGGATATATTGAAGGGTTACCTGACTTGGACTCTTTGAACACAGATACCACATGTCGTAGAAAGTTTGTCAGCTGTCCAGTGCTTTTAGAAAATTGGTTCTTTGGTGAGATGTCTTCATGGCACCACAGTGGTCCATACGCTCTATAAAACAACAGTTTCCTAGTTACTAACGATGCATAGTATATTGTCTTTGAGGAGCCCTGCTATGGTAGAAAGTGCAACAATTAGCTGATTAATTATGAGTTACCTGTACGAAAACTTCATTACTGTTACTATGGTTCTGTTTAGTCTTTTAAGTAATAAACTGCAAAAAATCCAAACAAATAAGAAATCCAATGTGTACTATTAATCATGGGAAATGGCCACTAGCTACATTAAAAAATTAAATCTTATCTACTGCAGAAAGAATACATTGCACTTTGCATACAGCACCACTAGGTGGTAATCTACGCCAAGAAATTTAAGAAAGTGTATCAGCATATCAGAAAGAAAATTTCTTCTGTCTAACATGCATTTATTATGTAAAATACAGTCTTCTTTTACAACCTATAAGTAAAACTATATTATCTGAGTTCTAACTACTGCACTTGCTGGAAATGTTTCTAACAGGGGAAACACATATTAACATCAGTACCTTGTGGTCAAAAACTCAATGAGCTTGTAAGTCTTCTCATCGATTTTATTGGAGGCCACCAGCTCCTCCACCTCATGTGAGATCTCTGGCAGGTTGTTGCTGCTGCCTCCCAGACTCAAACTGGACGATGTCGAGGAAGAACTCAGACCAGAGTCTGGCACAGGAGATGACTGAGACTCCCGCAGGAAGTCAAAACTTCCTCCTGAACACAACAGAAGAACAACTGTGTGGTCAGCAACAGTTTACGGCGGTTCATTTGGATGTTTGATTTCATTTCCCTGACAGCATTTAATTAATGTAGTGGAGCTGTTAAATTGGACATTTTCTTTGGCTTCTTCAGCTCTCAATGGCAGTGTTATCATTGTAAAAACAAAATTTTTTTTTTGCATGAAAGTTTTTTTTCAATGGTCAAAGAATACTCTGAACATTTCAAAATGTCTAGACATTTGCAAAACAAATTACTGGCAGTGGAGGAGGGGAGCCAAACCAGCCTATCCAAGCCTGAGCAGATGGCCCCAATTTGGGCAAGAGGATAAAAATAGCAGAATGGAATGCTTTAATCAAAACCTTTGATGTCCTCTGTGCTCAATATTGCTTTTGGTTCAGTGTCCAAATATTTTCTCCCCAGATAAGAAACGTATCTATCCTCTGACAGGAATGTTTGTCATTCCCTCCTGATGTTCAAGTTTATATTAGCCAGAGAGAAGAGCAACGTGTCAAATGCCAAGCTGCCCTGTTAACTGGACCCAGGTCTACTTGTAGTGTTGATATATTTGTATTTGAGAAAACTTTAAAAGCTGAGTATTGCTCAAGGCTGATATTTGTACCTGAAGGTATGTACTCTGGCTGAAGACTTGGTTTGCAGGTGAGGGTCTTGGTGCCGTTAATCTCACGTGTCTGCAGTAAGACTGAGGCAATGGCCTGGAAGTTGTTGTTACAGGACAACGTGATGAGCAAGTGGAGGAGAAGACGTTTGCTGTGTTCAAACACCTCTGGACGGTAGTGATCTATGCCTGAAGCAAGGAACAGACCAGTCAGACTGTTTCAGCACATTGTGAACTCTAAGACAAGGCATTGTTTGTTATACCAAGGACTAGAGTTTCTTTTCAAGTTCCCTTCTCCCGGTTTCACAACCTCTATCTCAGAGTCTTTCAAAAAAACAAAACTGTCTGATCAGCTGTTTGAAACTGAATGAAATATTTCTACAAAGAAGAAAAACTTTAACTGAATTCTCTAACTCTTGGTACTTGTAAATACTTAATATATTTGTATTTCCTTAAATGTTAAGTCGGCCATGAGATTTTTGCTGTATTACATCAAAATTTTACTTTAATTGCATCAGTAGGTTTTATGGGGATGAGTGCTTATAGTGTGAACTCACCCAAAAACAAGGCATGTAGAAGTAAAGGTAAGTGCATGGCCCAGTCCTCTCTCACACTGTGGTCCACCACCATGTCTGTCATGAAAATGACTGCTATATTACACCTATAACAAACAAAAAAACATACCGTAAAGCGCCTCTCAATGAAATGAAACATACTTCTTAGAACAGATTTAAATAAAATCTAATACACAAAAATATGACTTTGAGGTTAGTATTAAATTTAAAAAAATGAGTGGAACTGCCGTTCTCTGCAGGCATTTAGAGGTAAACTGTGGCAGGTTATTAAAGGTCAAAGACCAGTTTCATTGCTGATCTCCAAGTAAACAGCCCAAGGATTTCTGTAGGAGTGACTAGTAGCAGTGGTGTACTGATATTTGAAACTAGACATGGAATGTCAATATGAGCACATTTTTCATAAATGTATGCAGCAGTCCAACCTATGCAGTGGTCCTCTGGGAGTGATCGTCTCTGGCAAAAAGTCCACCAGTGGAGCCCAGCATCCTCCATTCAGAGGCATGGGTAGAGGATGGGGCTGGTTGGTCTCAATGACAACCACCAACCAATCAGCATAAGGGGGCAGAGGTTCACCTAAAAGGAAAATTATGCTGCTGACATTTATTGCACATACACAACAAATTTCAATCAAACTGAGAGGATTCTCTGTAGCTGGAAATGGTTGGTATGTGAGCAAATGACAGATGGGAGATGTATTTAAATAACATACATCCTACATAACATCATAGAAGCGTAGTTGTCAAATTATTCTTACTCACATTAATCTGTAGGATTAATTTAGATCAAGAGAGTATAACAAAGCTGATTTTGGGTCACTGGCAGCAGTGTAAAGGCCCTGGGCTTGACTACTTGTATTTCAGTGCCAGATCTCACAGAGAGCCCCAGGCCACTCTGCACTGCTCATGCACTATCAATCACACTAGGCCAGTCACCATATTACCCTCCAAACCAGCCTGTGTATTCCACAGTGACCAGACTGACATTTTTTCAAAGGGTGTTTAGTACAGACATATACTCACTCTTATCTTCATCGTAAGATCCCCCTGAGCTGTTGCTGTAGCGTGACTCCAGGCGGTTGTGGGCTCGCAGTATGTGGCTACGCCTGAGGTCAGAAAAAAAAAATCATTATTGGTCTCACTAAAACTGTAATTAATCCATTGTTAAGCTTCAAGATATTGTTGTCTACCTATCCTCGTTGTCCTTTACAGTCTTGGTATCATCTGTGTCAGGGAAGTTTTCTTGGCCTGCAACAACAGTATTGCTGCTCGATGTGGTGCCTAGAAATAAACCAAAAAAGAGGTAAATATTTATGATTTATGATAACAAAGCTTCACATTCACCACCAGAGCAAACACAGTTTTCTAGGGTTGGCCACAAAGTGGTTCCACCAAAGCATTGGGATTTGGTTGATTTTTACCATTAAAAAGACCATTACCATTAAAGAGTGAGACAGTGTTTTAATAAGATGCACCTGAAGCTGCTGTGGAGGCCTTGCTCGTGGCAGTAAAGCGATAAAAAGGAGGGCTATCACAGTGCAGCACCACAGGGTTGACCGGATCTGTTTGTTGTAACTCAAATATCAACTCCTCCATGGTTTGCATGGTGTTGTTCCGGCACAGATAGATCACCACCTTCTTGATCTGAGCAAATATATCACAGAATATCCATGAGAAACTGGAAACAGCTAAAAGAAAATAGCTACACAACATTTTCCATTTGGGCTAAATGATATATCTTACATATGGCAGGAGGGTGGTGTCACTACTGACACCACATAAGCTGATGAGAAACTGCAGTGTGGTTCTCAGATTATTGCTCCACTTCTCATTGCTGACTAAAGCATTCCAGGCATTTTCCATCTCTGGTCCAGGAAGGTCATCTCCATACTGACCAGAGGGTTTAAAAAAAAAACATAGAATCAAGTTGGCTGTATTGACCTTACATGTAGATGACCTGTTTCCCATTCCAGTTCCCCAACATGACTTTACCTTGGCGGTCATGAACATGAGATTATTGAGCACCATTGATGTGGCCTGTAAGGAGCCCCAGCCAGCGCCCTTCAGTTGGTGGGATGAACCTGTGCTGGTCGTCCGGCTAGAAGTGTCATAATCTGAGGTGCACGATGTGAAGATTGGGAGCAGCAGGCCGCTATCCACCAGCTCAATGTTACCGAGCCAGGGCAGGAGGTAGGTCAGCATGATCTGCCTCCCATTGGGATGAGTGGTGGAGAACCTCTGGCTAACCTCTGGAACAAGAAAGGGAAAGGCAATACTAACGTCAGAATAACATCAGTGAGGACTGCAGTGTTGATATTCTAAATAGAAATCAAACACTGTATACTCTGTTTAACCATAATTGCCAGTTTAATCCTGATCCACATATGAACTCAACTTAAACTTTGATTGACTTAAGCTCTCAGTGTTTCTGTGGTTATTGGGAGTGTCCATAATATATACAGTAATACACAGTCTTTGGAAGATGACCGAGCAGTATTTAGTGGGAAACCATAAGAAGATGACAAGCCTGTGAGAGTATAACAGCAGGCTGAAATACCATGGCTTACCCTACTGTGGCCACACACACAGCACACACGACACAAACACCTACCTGAGAATAGAGGAAGTGTAAGTTCAGGGTACATCCTGGCCAGCTGGCTGGAGAGCTGAGGCAGGGACACGCTGTACAAAGGAGGCAGTGAACCATGGGTTCCGTAGAGGATACTGTTTGGTTTCTGCTCTGCAATCCTCTTGGAGTACACAAACAACTTAGCTTCAAGAATCTGTTGAAAGAAAGGAGGATGTGTTATTCTTCCATTTATCCACAGAAAACTACACAGAAGCACAAAAGGCAACTGTCCTTTTTTCTCACCTGCATTAGCTGCATCGAAATCTCATAGATTTCTCTGTTGGTGTCTGATGCTTTGAAGAGGACCAGATTCAGCAGTGTTACTATGTCGCTTGGGTAGTTTCTGCTAGTAAGGGAAAGAGAGGGAGAAGACTATGAGGTAGATTCATTATTAAGAAATAAAAGTTGAGGGAACCACATGTCTGGGTTCGTGTTTTTGAGATGGCAAGAGGGGAAGCCCAATCCCAGACAAATGGTGGGGTTTTTAAGAGGATGAAGTGACACTTTGAAGCCTAAACCAATTTGACAGTGGTTTTCTCACTTGGACAAGAAATTGGGGTAATCAAAAGAATACAGTGCTTAGACTTGCAGCAAATGATTAATTAACTGCATCTCAAATAAAAGAGCACAAATTCCACAAAAAGAAATGAAGATGAGAACATAACTGCCTTTGATAAAAACCGTCTGCACATGCAGCTGACTTTAACTATGTAGTTGAACAGATGACCGAGAGATTGTACCTGCTGCTACAGACTGTAGCGATGGCTTTGAAGCAGCCTGAGGCGAGCTGGTAGGAGCCTGTGTAGCAGCGATCCACAGCCCAGTTGAATAGGTTGACCTGGTCGACATTGAGCTCCAGGAGCAGGATGACAACTTCACAGCCAAGCTGGTGGACCTTGGCCAGGAATAAATTTCAATGCAGGCTCTCATGAATTTCATGTCTTTTTTAAGGATCCCTTGTATTCCTGATGTTATCATGGCCTGAAATAGCTGAGACTTTGTGTATATTTAAAGATTCAGGGATTGTAAAATAATTCCAGTAGCTCTACTTCTGTCATACAAAAAAGATGTTAAATTCCGTTTGGCCACCTGCCTAGTTAATACTACTCCTCAAGCCATGTAATGAAAACATGTGGGCTTAAAATAAATTTTGCAGAGGAAGGTGTAAAAATAAACAAGCAGGTACTTTGTCTTATAACACATTACAGTGAAATAAAGACATTATCAGACAAATGTATTATGAAACAAAACTCTCCACTACTTGCCAGCAGTCCTGCAAGGTAATGGCGAGCATTTGGCAAGGTCTAGTGTTGGGCTTATACAAAGCAGGCTTCAGCAAGCTATCAGAGGGGCTTTTTGGGTCAGTTCTTTGTTTAAATGCACCACAACGCTAAAGTGTTGGTCACATACCCTCTGATCCTGGCAGGCTAGTATATTATCCAGCCACTTATAGAGGTATCCATCTGGAGAGAGGCCAACGTTATCAAACACAGGCCCGCAGCACAGCACAGCAGACATGGCCTGGAAGAAGAAACAGTCAACAACATTTACGTGTTGTAGGTTTTAATACTGAAGACAAACATATTTACAGTTTAACTTATTCCTTCATCTTACACAGCCATGGGCCCCTCTCACAAAAGCTTGTTGTTCAATGAAATAGGTTAGATCATTTGATACAACAAACAGGTTGTACTGTATTATTGTACAATAAAAAGAGGAAAATAGTGGATTTACTTTTCTTCTTTTTTAACAGTATGCTTTGCAATTAGAAAAAGTCAATATGTAAGAGTTTGTGGAAGGCAATATGTTGCAGAAAGTATCTTTACCTTAAGGGCACAATATTGATATCTTGTGATCTGGTGATTCCTGTCACTGTAACGGTCCAGAGGGGTAAACATGATGCTGAAAGGGCCTGCCCACTGACTGAAGAGGATGAAGAGGTGATGCCTCAGGCTCTGCTGTGGAAACAGAAAGCGCCTGTGGTGTACTGGGGAGAGAGACAAGATAGCCCGTTATAGGTTGGTGTTATAGAAAGTGAAGAGTCAGCAAAAATATCAACTATCTGAAACTCTTTAAATAACTAATGAAAGTGCATTTTGCAATATGATAATAAGGGGTTTATGTCCCTTGACAGATCATTAGCAGTTCAGTGGGGACTTATGAATGCTTGGCAACCCATGAGTCATCACCTGCCGTGGCTGCTAGGTCCTTAAGCTGCACTATTTTTGCAGCTCCCACTGGCCTACATCCAAGTCAAGATCAGTGTCAAGAGTCTTGTGCTCCATGTGCTGTGCTAACCCCAGCCAAACAGAAGCCTATGACATACTTCACCTTCCACAAATTGATGACAAGGATACATATAAAAATGTTTTCTGAAATGTATCAATCAGACCTGCACAGTATTGCTAGTGATGGGCCGGAAAAGAAAGGCCTTTCAAGCTGAATCTTTTCTGAATACCTGGTACACATTGGATGAGGTTGGCCACCATGGCACTAAAGTGAGCTCGGATGTCCTTGAGGATCTCTGCATCTTTGTCATTCTCAGCTTCCAGGAGCATCCGGGTTAGATCTACATACTCCAGGAACAGAGCGCCCAGGGCGAGGGTGTCACGTTCCAGAGCTCCATTTGTACTGTAGGATCACAGAAAAGAAAACAGGGAGACGCCCAATGAAAAACATTATCACAATAGTTACATACTGTTAGGCTTAACAGTATGTAATATTTTAACATCTTTTCCAACATCTGTCAACAAATTGTACTATAGAAATTTATTACAGAGAAAAGTCAAGGTTATATCTTGATGACCCTATTTTTAAACCTTACTCAAGCTCCCTGCTTATGTACTATGAGTGTGATACCATGCAGTGTGGGGATCTAATGTATCAACTAACTGACTAACCTGTCACTGATGACACCTGCATCAGCCAGCAGTTCAAAGATCCGCAGCAGCTGCAGTCTCAGCAGGTCTCTTCGTTCACGTCGCTTCTTGTTCTGCAAAAAATCATTAGGACAAATAATTAATGACAGATGCCCAGTTAATAATATTATTCTTCTATATTTAGTGATGTTTAGTGAGGTCACACAAGCACTCTGGTGGCCTCACAGGCAACTATCTAGTTAATTTACATATTTAATCCAACAGTAAATATTTTACTTATGTTGTGTACTGTGCTGTGAATACAATCAACCAACCTCAGGTCTTCTTTCCAATGCTTCTTTCATAAGGGGATGTAGCTCTTCCACAAGTTCCCTGTGTGCAGACCGTGGAAATATAAACAAGTTATCACAAGGTAAAATGTAAAATGCTTTATCAAACAACAAGTGCAACATTTATTTAAATGAACAAACTTAAATGACATTAAGACTGTTAATTGTTGTAGCTATTTTTTTCAAAGACAAGACATTTGACCTAAAAAAACCCAACTATTTTTTAGGAAACAAACTTAGATGCAGCTGTAAATGACAACAAGGTGCCACTCAAATATAATCTCTGCTCTTTACTTTAAATCCACAGAAATACAGGTCAACATGCACTTTAACCACAGAGAAAATGATGGATTGAGCTCTAACTAATTTGACTGGTCCTGCCCCATAAAAACAGACAAAAACAATGTTAGAGTTATGATCCTGTGCTGCTATAAATCTTTGAAACCAATGAATCAATAATTTGTGAAAATTTAAGAGAACAGATCTGGTGAATATAAGAGGAAATCTGAAAATAAATGGGTTTGTTTAAGCAAAGAAAATTCTTCAGATGAGAACATCTAAAACACAGTTCTTTGATGTACCTGAATACAAGGGAATTGGTGCGACCAAAGCCCAGAACTAATGACTCTGTCAACTCGATGCTCTCTGCCCTCATCAGTGGAACCAACTGCTTCAGAAGCCAAGCCACAGATGGGCTCCCGATAACCTGAAACATCAAACACCAATGGTTCAGTGAGACAAATAAACCTCTAACGCTGCTTGAACATCACTAATTACACAGGGCTGCATTGAGATAAGTGTACAGTTAAGAATATATCAGCTTCCTGTTCCATTCATGTAAGGTAGCTGCTGTGTAATCTGATGCTTTGAGTTTGAATGTCAACAAGCTCCGTATGAACACCTGATCCTGGAGAGACAAAGCACAGTGGGAATGAATAAGGCCAGAGGCCACAGAGGCGGCTACCTTGTTATCGTAGCTGACACTGCTGTCAGGCGTGGCGGCTGTGATCTCAGGTGTCGACGCTCTCAGATGGCCGTGGCTCATGATGCTAGGCTTGGCCACACCAAAGCAAAGGATCAGGTAGTTTCTCCACAGCATGACGTAACTGTCCCCACTGCCAGACGTGCTGGTCTTCTTCGCATACACTGGGTTGCTGGTGAATCATACCAAATAAGATCCTTATTTTTATTTGAGCAGTTTTTAAAGGGGTATCTCTAGGATGAGTTGTTTTACTATGCAAGGGGGAACTGGAATCAGGTGGCTATACTACAAATAGGAACACGAAGTAGGGATGAGTGTTTCATGGTCGATCCTAAACTCACTGTATTGTTCAAGGACACTTACTTTGGGTCTACCAGGGGCATGAGCATCTGCATTCGAGTGAAGGCGTATGGCCATGCATAGCTGAGAGCTGTGGGGCAGTGTTTGGGCAGGTTGTCCTGTCGGAGGAGGCTGTATACACACAGCACCCAGGGGTCCTTCACAGACTGGGCAAAGATCCACACGTGTGAGGGGCTCCTAATGTCATAATGACTGTTGACGAGCAGTGCGTTCCACTCCACAAGCCACTGTAGGTCCATGTGGTGGCCAGCTGGTAGGGTGGCCTGCAAACAAGCAAGTGGCACAGCAGGGCCAAAGGTCAGGGGTCATGACTGAATTCGATAGCCTGCATTTCTTTTATCACACAGTAGAAATACAACAGATGTAAATACGGGCTGTAGTATACCATTGTCAATTAATCTATATTCTTAGCATTATGTTGACAGCTTGATGATTACATGAATGAGAGTCAAAAGGACCAACAGCGGCTCAGTTCAAGCTGTTCATTCAGTTTTTACATGTTTGATAAATGAGCCTCTGCCTTACAGTCAACGTAACAAGCATCTGTTGTTTCAAATGACACCATATCTTTCATCAAAGTGGCTAATGAGTTGATATCACATAAACAACATACAGGGAAAAGAAAGTCCACAAAAAATTGCACTACAAGTAAAAAATGCAAATAAACTGCAGACAAATATTGACTGAGACCCCAGGTTCAGTTTGGAGCTGAGCCACAACTTACAACATAAACAACAACGTACTGTGTCAGAGACTGCGACGTTGACAAAACTTTCCAGGATTCCAGGGCTGAGCTGGTCCATAATCTCTATCATTGGTTTATCATCATCCTGCAGTTTAAAAAGCAGAAAATCGCAGTCTGTAGACTCAGTCATCAAACGTTCCTGTATTCTGTCACCTTACTTTAACTTACTAACTTTACCTCAGACTGTCCGATGGTCATAAAGAGACTTCGTATCTCTTTGAGTATGGCGATGGCGAGTCTGCGGGTGCTCAGCTGACAGGAGCAAAGCAGTACGAGCACAAGTCCCTCCACGGCATGCAGCACAGTGGAGTGAGGGCCGCTCTCGGCAGGTATTTTGAGACTTGAGCTGGTCTGCAGCAGCTGTGGCATAAACATCACAATAAAATAAAAGCTTATTTCGAGGTTGCATGATTAAAATTGAACCTTAGATTTCTATTTCTTTAACAGGCATTTGTCACAACTGCAAATGCTCTTTCCCGGTAGTTAAAGACACAAAAATAAGTCCTAATAAACACAAAGGTGTGTACCTCGGCCGTGTGTATTTTAGCGATGTCATAGCCCTTCCCTGGGGCGGCCTGGTTAAGTTTCCACTGTGTGAGCAGTTGGAGCAGTAATTTGAGGGATGTATCTAACAGTCCCTGGTGAGTGTCTTGGACCTCACGTAACAAGAAGTTAGTGAATCCAAACAGGACATCGTCACGCCAATCAGAGAAATCCACCAGCAGACTTTGCAAGGAATTCTGGGCTATGAGTCGCAGCTCGTCATCCATGTGGATCGTCAATCTGACACACAAGACAAAACAAATGACAAATGAAACAGGTATCTACATACAAATACAATTAAGTCCTGTATCTGGATTTCATTTCAGATCAGTTTAGCCTAAAGATTACCTGCCAAATGTGCAAAAATGTATCTATCTCATCTGTGGTACAATCTGACATACAGAAACAAGATCCACCGAGGGACTAATGTATCCATTTTAAAATCAACTCCTGTATAAAATCTGTTAAGTTGAGCTTTCAGTTGCTTCACATCTGACATAATAATTAAGTGTAAGAGCAGCAAAAAACTCCTCCTAGAGATACCCCGTTAAGATTGCCAGTGCATTTTCTATCAGACAAGGGTTTTGACAAATGCTATTTTGACCGCGATTTAATATAGTGCCTAATTCTGAGACTTCAGAGTGAGAAAAACAGTAATGAAAATTTAATCTTCATGTACTGCATTCTTTTTCAATAAAAGTTCAAAATCTCTTTTGACAATGTAGCAGGAACATCTCTGCCATTATATGTCCAAAGTGTAGCTTAATAAAATAACATTATAGTGGGCTTTAAACAATAAAACAACAAACTTAGAGAAACTGAGGTTAGAAACAACAAACTGGGGTAGCAGGAAAGTCTTGTTTCTACCTTGAACGGTGCAAGTTTGTTTCCTCAAACAAACATTAATAACACTTGATTAGATCTCCAGTTAATTATCTTGTGAGACAGTGTTTCCGCCAGTGCTTTGTATGCCTTAAAAAGAGGCACAGCCAAACCGACTCACCGAGAGAGGAGGTCTATGAGCTCTGGCTTGGACATGCCATCAGGCAGTATACGAGGAATGGCAGCGACACAGGTCCTGAACAAGTCAATCTTGGGCTTCCTTTCACCCCTAAAAAGGTTTTTTGAGTGAAAAGATTTTGAGTTAAACACCAAAAATGATCTTTCCATGTGGTCAACTGTGATGAGTGTGATCAAGCATTGTGATAAATAACAAGATTGTCATGTGGAGTTAATTAAGTTAACGAGGAATTAATGATGGGGCTGAAACCACTTTTAACAATTCTCTGCTGAGTCACTCTTGAAATGTTTTGTCAGGATGACGATGTGTACACTTACGTGATCATGTCCTCAGGCTCCTTGTTCAACATCTGTGCATTGGTCATCATCATGCAGCGTCCCACCTCCTTGTCTAGGTGTCTGAGGATGTTGTCAATAGCCTTCCTCACATGAAAATAATACTGTGACATCCCTGGAGAAGATGACAAAAGAAGAACTGTTGACATCACTGTTACTCATCGGCAAATGTCCATCTCATTCCAAATGTGATGCTAAAGCTGTAACAGCTATGTAAGTCTGCAAAAGCATGACTTTTTCAATGTCTGTCTCACTCACCAATGACTTTGGCCTCCTCATCTGTCAACGTTTTGCTCAGGTATGTCTTCTTCACTCGGAGTGTATGCCCAGAGGGTAAAGTGCAACCAGTGTTAGGCATAGGAGGCTCACCGTCCTTTTGCTGCAGTTTATCGGCTATGACCAGGAATGCTCTCAGACCAATATTCATTCTCTGCACAGAAAAGATTCAGCTGTCTGTTATCAATTTCCAATACTGCATTACTAGTCCGGCTGGACACACTGAAACACCACTTCTGCAGAAAAAATCAATTGTACCAGCAGTAACTACAGTTACAGGAATTTACCTAGCAACAGTAGGTTATTATATACATATTTTGAATAGCTTTGCTGCAATACAATTCAGTTAAATGCTGTGACATAAAGTTGTAAACACAGCAACTATGTTTAGGATTTAACATTTACCTTATAACACACACATCAGTAAGTAATTTTCTTTTTGAAATATGCATCCATGTAAGGATCATAGGAGACTTGATGAAAAAGAATAAACACATCATATACATAAATGTTAAATGCGTACCTCTGGATTAAGACTAAAGGCTTTTGTGGGCTTGCCAACACAAAGAAGGTCAAAGATAATCTCTCTCATGGCAAAATCAAGTCGTTCCTGTATTGAAATAAGATGTAAACATGTTTGATATGATGTCATCTAAAGGTTTAAAGAGATACCATATATTGGTTTTATTTGGAGTTACATGACATATCATTTGTGTGACAGTGTGACATATAATTGTGTTTACCTGTGCAATAAACTGGATGATTTTGACAAAGATATTGAGAGGCATGTCTCTTGGTACCACACTGCGGGAGCCTTTGGGGAAAAGTGTTGTCACAATAGTGTTGAGACGACTGTGGACACAGAGGAGAGAACACATTATGTGGATACCTTTGACAAGCATTTAAGCAGTTGTTAAGTGGGGTAAATTATCATACCTGTATTTAATTGTTTTGTACACACCTCCATTACTTGAAAGAAGATTTATTTAAGGTATGTTATTATTGGGCCAAGCCCAATAGGGATTTCTGACGTGGGCTTATAATAAAGTCTGTAAGCTGATGATAAACCTGGTGTATGTCATGCCCAGCTCCTGCAATTAGATTATTGTTCCAGTTTAATGTGTGCAACCACTTCCTGGAACTGTTATCTTGTCTGTTTTCAGTTCTTTGTCTGCCTTCCTGCCCTATGTGATTACCTGTCCCTGCCCTAATGTGCTCCACCTGTGCCTCGTTGTCTCCCAGTCCATAGTGCAGACGTCACTAATTGGGGGACCGCGGTCCGGACCCGGACCCAGCAACCGTCCTGTCCAGACAATCAACCTACAGCCGATTTATTATTGAGAATTACTACCTCGTGACGGAGCATTTCTATTTTAACCCACACAGTTTTTCTAGCATTTACTGTACTGGTTTAAGGGCCCAGGAAACAAATACATGTGTTCAATTGACTCATGTAATGCTGCTCAGCCAATCAAATCTGTGCATTCCGATTGCAAGCATTGCAATTTGAGTCTGTGAGTGAGATACACCAGAGACGTTTTGGAAACACACACGGACAGAGTAGACGAAAGAGAAAAGAGATTTCACATGGCTTTGAATCAAGAATGTACAGATTCTTACATGAACATTCCTCCCACGGGCAGTTCAAAGCCAGAATCTATCGTATATCTTCAATCCTAGCCAGAGCTCACATTACTCACTTTACAAGAGAAAGTAGGGAAGCGGTATATAAGAGGGAATGAAAGAGAAGAGGACGCATTAAAGCTGTTCATTTGTTAAGATGTGTTGAGTGTTAGTAAAATTGGTTACACTTCAATCACTTAAAGCTACACATTTAATTTATTTTTTTTCTGAAATTAAGCACTTTAATTTAGTTTACTTAAATTTAAAATTTATTATTAGAGTAGTTATTATTTATTATCCCTCCAGTTTGATGTGAAAACTGACAGTAAACATTATTAAATATTATTTAATTTGACAGTCAGTTGCTGACTAAAAGCATATATTGATACAACTACATGTTATGGCACTGAATGATAACGCAAGTTAGTCAGTTAGTCATTATGATGTTTCGGACCTTTGCTTTGGGAAATTTTCTCGAACCGGACCTCTTTGAATTTTTATTAAATACCCCTGCCCTAGTGTATCAATACCCACTTCCCCTTTGTATCTGTGCCAGTTCGACTTGATCCCTTGTGTCAGCGTCCTGGTGATTTTTTCTGTGTGCTCTTAAGTGTTTTGACCTTAACTCTCCATTTTTGATTCCTGCTCTGTGATTGTGTTACTGCTGCCTGTGACTTTTTGGACATGGTTCAATAAACTGTTTATTTTGTGAACCATCTTTACTTGTGCCTGGTGAGTCCATTACCATTGTGTGTTGCCATTGATAGTACAGGCCTGACCTCTGTATATGTAAATAGAAAATGTAGCATTCCTCTTTTGCCAATAAATGCCAATAAAACCAGTACCATCTTAAATTAACCTTTTTGTTAATCCAGAAATATTTTCACAAATATTTTTAGTACCAACTAATTTCAGCCCATTGCCTTGTCTCATCCATGCCGAATAGAAATTAACATCTGAGGAAAACAATTGAAACTGCAATCCATACAGCTACCTCTTAGCTGGCTCACCACATTATGCAAAGAGTGACAAAAAATTTACCCCTGTGTTGCAGTGTTGCTCTCACACTTGATCCTGATCATGTAGACCCACAGCAGTCGATACAGGGACTCCAATGCAACACGAGCCATTTTAGGGTCTCTGCTCTGTAATAACATAATTATAAAAGAATGTCAATGAGAGAACAACTTTGCAACAAGTCGAAGCCTAAAAGTGACAGTTAATTGGAGGTTCTGATATAACAAAATTGTAGAGTTGATAACTGTAATCACAGTATGCTTACATAATATATTAAATACTGATGAGAATAGTTAATAGAATAATTACTGCCTGAAGATTTCAGTGCACTATTGTCATACCATGCATACAAAAAACTGATTAACACGTTTCTGTTTGACAAGTGGTGACAAATATTTTGGCCATCAAGAATTTACAAAATCTTTTTGAATCCAGATAATCCTCCCAAACAAAGACCACTGCAGTCTGAATAAAAGGCTGCTGGTTTCCAGGCTACTTTACCTTCAGATTTGAAAGGCAGTTGTTAAGGAAGACATGCCATCTGTTGAGGAAGAACTGTTTCTGGCTGACACACAGCAGGCATGTCACCAATGGGTAAAACGCCTGTGTAGGGAACAGTTAGTGTTTAGACCTCTTATCATACACGGCATTGAGAACATACAGTAATAGGTTACTAGGAATAGGGTGAACACAGTTTCCACATTTAATGTTTGAGGTTGTCCTTGGAGTGGATAATATGAGGAATTATGAGTTATCCCTCAATGATATCTGCATAAGTGCATTTTAAGATGTAAACCAGTGTCCTTTTGATGAGATAATGAGATTTCCTCCTTTCGTTATGCTTTTTGCTGACGTCGCATTACTCATAAAATGTGGCTTTCAGCCATAATCACTGCCTCAGGGGGAATATAGATGCGGTAAGAGCAAACTGCTATTCCATAAGGGATGTTGTCTTCCCATTTCACTGTGAACTGCTGAGGTGAAATGCTTTTTTGAAGACACTAGAGGGTTTTTATGCTCTGTAATGGCAGCCTGTCTTCCCTCATGAATTATTTCTAGTGTGGACAATGACGTTGTAAGAGAACATTTCACAAGAGTGACCTTAAAATGCTTGAGGATTTACTGAGGAGACTACCGGTGTCCAGGCAATCTAAGCATACAGCAGAGGGAGTGACAACGAAGGTGTGCAAAAACAAACAGGGCCAATAATCAGTGTCAGTTTGTTTTCTTGGGTACTAACCAGCGAGTGTTTCTTTCTGGAGGACAAGTCCAGCGTTGTGTCATACAAGCTGTCTACAAAGTTCCTCAGGCAGGGTACGTTCACCTCATTCTTCACAGCCTAGGACAACATCACACACGGTCACAATCCTCTCCTGAGCAGGGTTCTTTTCTTATTTAAATTAAATAGTGTATTGCAAGCAACACATACTGGAGGAATAACTTACTGCTGCAACAGGAACCAAAATTTCAACAAAGAGACCAGCCAAGGCGTGTTTAATATCCTTGTCTTTGACTTCCAGGAAATATTGGGCACACTCCTGCAGAAAAGAGAGAAGTAAATGGTTCAACATGCAATAAAATGTTATATCACTTTAAATCTAAACATGTAGAGAGTGTTAAGAGAAGATTTACCCAAGAGACAAACAGACTTGATACTGTATGTCAAAACTGAATGTAATCCACAAACTGCATGCCAAAGCTAATAGGAAGCACAGTCAAGGTCAAAGTGCAGAAAATCTTAACATTCCTGAGAATTTTTTTCTACAATTTCTACACAAAGGTGATATAAGCCCTTAGGTGGTTCAAGTTTTAATACAAAACTCAATAGACAGCCAAGAAATTAGTAAAGAAAAGAGAACGTGAACCTAGAGCAAATAACATATATCCAGTTCATACTGTAGCAAGGCAGGTTTATGATAATATTTTGGGACCATTCAATGAACTGAAATTATTCTGTTATTGAAGTTTATTGTACCTGCATGAACTGAAAAGAGGCTTCAAAATCCTCGACAGGATACATCTTAATTCGGAAGAACTTGACCCCCATGATGAGGCTAATAGTACTCTGGACTACATATGGACTCTGCTCTTTCTGTCGCAGGTCCTTTAGCTCAGTCATAAACTTCTTCTTCACAGCAGGAAACCTGAGAGAAAAAAACACTAAATGAGATTCTATATAAAGAAATGCCTGCATAGCGCAGTCAGACAAATCCCAAATCAGCACTTCCACAAAAAAGTACCCGTACTAGGAGTCATGACGCTGAAAGAATATAGTGATAATATTCAGGCAGCACGTCTCCCAAAAATATCATCCCCCGTCTTACCCTCAAAATGCAGACTGTGAGTCTGTGCCCCAAGATGAACTCCTCATCTAGCACCTGATCTCTTGCCCAAATTTAACCAGATGGGATTTTTCAGCTGGTCTAAATTTAGAAGATAATACATCATGGGAGCTCACATGAGCATCTCTTAATCTCTTCACTAGTGACTAGTAGAGTACATATAAGAAACTGAATACAGGTGTTTATCATTTCTACAGACACAAACAGTGATTGAGAAACCACATTTAAATGTATTAAAACAGAATCAATCTCTCTGAATAAACAGCAAGCTACTCCAAATGCAACTATAATGGTATCTGAATAATTTCACTTTACATTTAGTTCATTCAGTTAACATTCTTGACCTCTTTTGTTCTTTCCTGACCACAGAGAAAGAATAATCGCTATAAAAGCCTCTCAGGGAAGTATCTCTGGCAGGAAATTAAGCAGACTGCACTTTGAGAGGAGGTATGCAGTGTGCTCACCAACCATATCTCTATTTAAAGGGTTTGTTCGCTGCTGCAGTGATTTCAAAACTTCAAATAAACAGACATCAATTTCCAGTCCTAGTTTGGTGTGAAGGGGACCTGTCCAAAAGTGTGTCGACCTTACATTATGTTCCACTCTCTTGAACCGGAGGATGTTTTGCAGAAAGGTATTAGGAATGGTAACACACCATTACGATGTGGCATGACACCAATGCCAAACAGAGCAGAGAATGAAGATTTAATAGCCAATGGAGACAGATGGAAAAGAGAAAAACAATATTATTAAATTATATAACCAGTGCTGTCTTTGCTACTTACTTGGACTGGGCTAATACTCCTATGATTTCAGCATAGAGGTCAGCTACAGTGTGCATGTTGCAAGTGTTAGGGCCATGATACCTGTGGGACATAGAAAAACAAACCTTAGAGAAACTTAAAATTGTGAAAGAAATAAGGAACTGTGCTGCAAAAAAGATAACAGCTTACCCCTCTTTGTATCTAAAGTGCTTAAAGGCTAAGTTAATGATTTCGTTAACCAAACTGTCAAGGACCGGGTGGAGCGGCATCTAGTTAAGAATAAAGAGACACAACAACATGAGAATGAATGTTCGAAAAGAACATATTCATACGCTACCAGTCACGATAATTTTTTTTTTAGAGAGTTACCATATATTACTTTTAGCAGGGCAGTCAGTTTTATATCATAAAATAATAAGATAAATTTAGCTTTTGTGTACAAATCACCTGTTTCAAAACTTCTATGAGAACAAGAGAGAAGATGAAGTCAATGGCCAAATCCCTCCTTTCAAGTAGATAATCTCTCTGCTGCTCATCACTGTAAGCAAGAAAAACAAGAGCAACAGGTTTGCTGTAATAATACAGTACATGTGAGATTCATCCTTGTTTTGTTTTTTTCACATTATAAATGGGAGGTGACACATTGTTGCATGCGGAAATCAATTTAATGATTCTCACTTTTTGCACTTGGTGTTGGCTCTGGGCCGGTATTCGTGCAGCTCCTCGTCTATTCCATTTTGTCTTTTGTACCAGTCAAACAAAGTGCGAGAGGATGGAGGGGAGACAGTACTCAGCCAAAGAACTCATGGTGCTTATCAACTGGAAGAACAAGCCATATTTTGTGCAAATGGATGCAGTTAACATACCAAAGTAAAAGATAGCAATCAGTATTTCCTTTGTTTATTTTTTCAGCAATTTAAATGAAAAAAAACACAAGAGGATTCATTCATATTTTGTCATATTTCCTACAATTGGACAATAAAAGGAGCCGGGCGAAATGAGGAAGCTTTTCAGCTGGGGAGAAATAAGACTAAAGGTTGAGCTGGTCCTCATTTGGACTATGTAGAGGGACAAGGTACCCATGGGGCAGCCTCCTAAGTCTTGGGGGAGGGATGGGGAAAAGGAAGGAACGGGTGGGATGGACTGAGCACACAGGAAGGGAGGAGAGTCTGGTCGGGCCGGGAAACACAGCGAGCCCTTCATTCAGCACGAGGCTGGAGAAGAATCCTGGCTCTGTGTAGCTGCTTAATGGCCTCATGCAGCAGCACAAATACACCCCTGTGGTTGTGAAAGGGCCTTCTCTGCAGAGCCACAGACCTTCTAGACACACCTAGCACAGAGCCAGTGCCAGCTCTCAAGGTAAACACTCCTGCCCTTGACTAAATCTGAAAGACCTTTTGGGATGTGAGCAGGGCTTTCACCAATTAGCTTTTTCACATTACAGTGCATCACACTAGAGCAGTATTTAAGACTGACTGGCCTCAGTGTTCATAGGGACAGGCAAAACAGTGAAATGTTGGTCTAGAATCGCCTGCAGGTTGTATTGTAAAACATGTAAGGATTAAAAATACAACTACAAAATGCCATATCATCCTTTTATCTAAGGGTGAAATCAGTTCAGTAAGTTTAGTAAACAGTGACACTGTTCATCAGCTCAATACATTTCTTAAGTTATATTATATAATTATACCACTTTTTGTGCTAACAGCCCCTGTTGCCAGCATTTCACACACTTACTTGGTCAAACTGAGGATCTTCCCCCCTCTGCAGTGACTTTGTTAATGGCTTTTCCTGAACAAACACACAAAAAAGATTCATTTTTATGACTTTAGTAGGGTTTCTTATTTGTAAGAAAAATTCAAACAGCAAATAAAGTTCTATAAAGTTTTGTCTGAAGCTCATAACTCTATCCGCCCTGTCGTAGGAGCGTGTGGAGTATTTTTGAACAGGGACTCATTACAGCCCAACTAATGAAAGAGCCATCAATCAGTCTGACGCCAGGCCTGAGCAGTCAGGGTCAGATATTAGAGATGGGACATTCATGACAGCACCCATTATTATAGTCTTCCATCATCTGAAATAAAGGCCTTAATGAGGGATTTGGGTTGAAGACAGTCTTCTCCTGATGTAAGGACAGTGCCGTAGATGGTTTCTTGACTTTTGTATATAATTTTAAAGTAGCACATTGAATTTGTTAGTAAATGAAGGCTGGACGAGTTTAGATTTTAAGAAAATGGTGAATATAATTAAACTGCCTGATACATGCTGCATTCCTGAGAGTTTTAGAATTATGTTAAAAACGAAACATCTTTAAAAGATGTGGAAACCAGGATGGCAAGACATGTAACACCTGACTAAAACATTAACTAGTCATCTTCCTTAAACATTTAAATATTTTAATTCAATTTTTTTGAATGTGCCTTAAGATATTAGTTTAATGACATGCTTGGAATGATCAGTCATTTACAGTAAATCTTCAGTATAATCACTAAATACTGGTCAGTGTACTATAAAGTTCACCACAGAAATAACAATAACTGAAGCCTCTTTATTTTAAAATGTTTTCAAACTATACTAGTGATTACATTCTGTCACTTTTTAAGGT
This sequence comes from Lepomis macrochirus, assembly GCA_024633595.2. Taxonomy (NCBI): domain Eukaryota; kingdom Metazoa; phylum Chordata; class Actinopteri; order Centrarchiformes; family Centrarchidae; genus Lepomis; species Lepomis macrochirus. The sequence goes on from JALXJV020000009.1 coordinate 9,852,246, forward strand.
CTGTGTTACAGTCCTTATAGTCACAACAAGTGACAACAAATAAAAACATTGCGCATAAATTGTATAGTGTTGAAATAGTTTGGCTACATAACTTCAGAGAAGCACATTCCAGCTTCATAAACTGCTATCTAAAATTAAGATGAACAAAGCACCATTAGACAACATTGACCTGACGCATGTTTATATCTACACTTAGCCCACAATTACCTCCCAATCTGTTTTTGCACAAATAAAAGCATCTGCTGTCCTTTACCTTTTCACTACTCTTTCAGATTTGTCCCTCAGCTGTCACTCAGCCAGAGTGCAAATTACAACATGTCACTTACTTGATGATTAATCCAAAAAAAGCCAACTGACATTGACATTGCGTGGGTTGATAATCGTAATGTTGCTCTCTCTCTTGCAAATGGAACGCCAACTAAGCCCGATGCTCTGATGAACCTTTTAGTCTTTGGACAAATGCTTGCACTTGAGGAGCCCGTCTGTGCTAGAATGACAGAAAAGCCAATGCCTCTTGCACCATGGAGCTTTAAAGGATTTTTCTGCCCCTTGTTGCAGGCTGATACAGCAACACGGTTTGTATTCAATCACCTCGCAGATTTATAGCATCTTTTTTTACTAAATCCATTTTCTGCAACTTAGATATCATGTTTCTGTTCTTAATTCACCTTTTTTTATTTAGTGTTTTTTGTACTATCCCATGCGGCTGTAACTTTGTCCCCATTGTGGGATAAATAAAGAATTTAATTTTGAATTTGAATTGAATTTACATGAGCTACAGATAACTGAACATGATGGACTCAGTTAAACAAATTCACCTTAATGCTGACAATTAGCAGAAGGGACAGCTGTATGCTGGGCTAAAACAAACTACTCAGCTACTTCTCCACTGAGAGGAAAAACAAAGAGAGACATCCTCCCTGCAGTCTCTAGAGGGAGTTGCACTGAAACGACTTTCCCTGTGGTAATTAACACCTCCCTGTAGACCGTGGATGACAAACAGCTTCCTATAAATCACACTCCCTAAAACTGGAGACTGTTCATAGCAGCTACATGTAAACTGACAGCCTATCAGACATTTACGTCCTACATAAAATTATTGTAAATAGTATTATGTAAGTATCTACAGCTGCCCTGAGATCTGAAGGGGTGGGTGGCAGCCTTGTTTAATCCCTTTTCTCCTGTTTTTCTAAGTAACATGGGAAAGAAATGTGACTTTTGGTTTCATGTTTGTTTTGAGTAGGGTGCATTTAGGTTGATTAATTTGTTCCTTGCCTACACTGAAGCCAAATATTATTTTAATAACTTGTGATGGAAAAATATAGCTGTAATGATTGTTGGTGGTGGGTCTTGGAAGTATCCTTTTCATGTTGCACCTAGAATTTCCCTTGGCTGAGGGGGACAAAGGGTAACTATTTGTAGTCAACAATTCTATAGTGTCTTAGGACATACAGCTACAGATATAGTGATTACTGCCTAATGTATATTAGTTGGGCGCTCTGAGGCTTTTCGTATGAATCAGTTGGTCATTTTTAGCTGACTAGCACTAATGTGGATCTGGGAGCAGGTGGTGAGTGCTCACATTAACACAGTGGCTCTTCCCTGTCTGTCTGCCTGACTGTCTGTCAGAATTATTTATAATAGCTGTAGGCCCTACCAGTGGGCTCCAACCTTTGGAAAAAAAAACTCTCGTTCACCATCATCTAATTTCTTAGAAAGGGTCATTAATCAGTGTTTTTAGTCATAATATAAAGACAAGGGCAAAACACAATGAAGTGAAAAGAAATACTACTAACAACCTAAAACTCTCACTTGCCTGAAGTACTTTCCTAATCAAAATATCAGGCATTTGACAGTTACCTGAAAACCCTGACTAAACTGTTGATGAGAAGAGTGTTAGTCAGCCTAATTTTCATTGGTCAGTTAGTAGTCATTGGAACTAGTTTCCCAGTGAACATGGCCGACCACCAACAGAGGACAGTTTGACAACAGGGACTACAGTACTGAGGTGATTTACAGCGGCCCAGGACTCCAGTGACGATGAAGATAGGGCAGTTTCAGGCAGAAAAGGGGAGAGAAGTGAGTTTGTAGCAAGTTAATTCCTAGTCATCCATTATCCACAAGTATTTATTTTTATGAAGTTGTAAGTTATTTATTACAGTGTTTAGAACAACAAGACTTGTGTGATGTTATATTGCTGAAAAAACAAACAAAATGTTCAGTCTCCTTGCTGGTTTTTCCACATTCAAATCATTGCTGCACGTTTAGTATTTTCCTCAACAGGCTTTAAAGGCTCATTATTAAGGTTTTGTATTTCTTTATGTAGTGTAATGTAACAGATGTGTTAATGTCACTTATAACATTCTTTCTCCGCCCTCAGCACTGTTTGTAATTCATTACTGTCAAACAAGCTATTGTGGACCTGTCTACCAGACTTCTTGTCTGACCTAGTTATAGTGGTTCACAACCTGGGGGTCAAGACACCCGTAAGGGGTCACGAGATGATTAAACAAGGAAGCAAACAAGAAAAAAATTCTGTTTATTTTGGGGCTATTCTCTAATCTTTGCTTTTTTTCTTTCTGTATAATTTCATACAGTTTTACCAGCCTCAATAAGTATTCAAATCTACAAAGAACTTTACTCAAACTTTGACTAAACTACATACAACTCACCGACATGCAACCTTTGATGAGAGGTTGCAAGTAGATATGGTTTTGTATTAAGGGTTTAAAGGGGGAAAAAAAGGTTAGGAGAGCACCAATGCCATGATCTCCCCCTGAAAATAGAAACAGCCTATTTTTTTAATTTTGTCTCAACTTCTGAAGCAAAACATACTAAACAATCTCGACACATCTTTAAAAAGAGAAAGAGCAACAACAACTAATCACCACTGGACACAAACAGTAACCCTTTAGCCCGTCACTCTCTGCAGACTCACCAGCGGTTCAGCCATGATGATGCGGATCTTGCGCTCTGACACGGTGGTGAAGTTTGCGAACAGGCTTTTGAGGACGTACTCGCCCGGCTTGCTCTCCGGGTCAATGCTGATGGGCATCATGGCTGGGGGACCCTTCTCTCCCTGAGGACAGCAGACTGGAGGGACGGGGGGTTTACTGTATCCGTTCCCTACGGGTGAGGCTGCGGGGACGACACAAACAGCAAAAGATGGGAAACAATTTTGTTAGGTCGAACATTGCCAATTCAAGCACAAATGAGTGGGACAGGATCAGCCACATATCTGTTTACAAAGAGAGATCACCGAATAGAGTACTACTGAGAAGTTTCCAAACATGGACATAAAGTTCCCAACATGTTGAACATTCCTGAGGAAGACTGTCCAAAGGGCACCGGCTTGCCCCTGGTCTGCTCTTTCTTTCCTAACTGCTACAGTGAACACAACACATATGGAAATTAAAACACCATGGCCAGCAGCTGGTGTTTTCATTTCATACCAAAGATGTCATTGCCCTTTGAGGGAAGCAAAAATCTTGTGCATGTGACCATCCTTCAGCTAGTGTTGTGATGTGGCTCACGTTTAATTAGTGATGGCATGGCTTAGGCCATAAAATCTTACAAGCTAACACAAGTTAAAATTTACCTCAGTGTTACACTCTGCTGCCTCCAGACACAAAAGTGCTAAATATAGTAAATAACTGCATACAAACATCTCATTAGAACTGTGAGATTTTTGTTTAGCCTGAAACTCTATAATCCTTAACTGCACATCCACCTCACAAACTGCTTTAAATGTGATGTGTAAAATATTTAGAGAGGTACTGGAACGGACAGAAAAAGACTTACTGCCTCAAAATGAAAAACACATTTTTTTCAGCTACTGCATTCTGAGTGTGTAAAAGTGTGTGTGTGCAATGTGCATGTAATAAATAAATCAGGAGCAGCAAAGTACAGCCTGAACTGCGTCATCAACACATTACATCTGTCAAGGTCACATATCAAACTACCAAAATTTGTGGTCAGCACTTGTTTTGGTTTCTTTGCTTTTAAATTACAAATCAAAATTTGCAGTCTTTAAAATTTACAATCCTTGTTAAAATGGGTTACAATTATAGTTTACAAAACAAATCACAAAATATAAAAACACTTCAGCCTTGCTACATATTTGTTTAATGTCAAATGTTGACTGGCAAAATTAACTATGATCTAGGCCGAGATAGCCACTCTGGAGGTTGTAACACTTGTAATGTAGAAATCCAAAGCATGTCTTAAAGGAGAGTATTCATTTAAAAAAATATTTAAAAACATCTTTAGCTTTTGGTCTGTTCTGTTAATCAGTCTAGAATTAACAAGTATATATGGTAGCCTGTCAATCTTTTAAGCACAACACATGCATGAGCCTTGAAATGTAAGTAATTCATCTTCAAGTAGTCAAGTTGTCACAAGACAAAAAACTACACCGTGTAATAAACAGAGAAGTCAATAACTGGTAATTTAATTTGATGACTTCTGTAGCCTACCAAACCCAGATTAACACAGAAACATCAATTTTCTTGCAGATCAAAGGTTGAGAGGATCAAAACAGCTCTGATTGCCTAAACTGCTTTAAGTGAATGGGGGAATTAAGATTTCACAGCACATGCTGTGCAGAGCACAAAAAGAAAGCAATACAAATATCTGAGCATAGTTTGAAACAACATTTTTTTAGAGATGCTGGAGACACGTTGTGTAGTAAACAGGTCTCCTTCTCCAGATCTGTTCAGGACATGAAGCGTTTGGATATCTTTCATGGAATGCCCAGCATGTGTGACGATCTTGTGCAGCTTTCAGAACATGCTTCCCTCACTCGTGCCAACTCAGCACCTACCGAGGCCCTTGATGAAGCTGATGACGCTGGCCTTACTCCAGCACACAGCCGTCCCGTCCATTGTGGGGAAGGAGGTTATGGTATCCAGGGTTGTCCTCAATCAAGACAAATGCTTGCTAGTAAAATCCACCAACGTCCATGTCTTGTGTGTCTGCTGGCTCTGTCCTGCTGGGCATAGTTTCCATGGCGCACAGAGCCAACGGCGGGTGTGTTTTAAAAAGTGGGAGTTGTGTTTGGTACGGGAGACCACACAATCTCTAGATCTCTCTCTCACTCTCTGATTGCTTTTGCTATGGCTTCCTCTAGCCTTGTGACCAACCAGTGCCTTCCAAGAGTGAAGGTCAGGCAGGAATTTTTAGCTGAGGCACAGCACAGTGATGAGGTCCAACATGCTACGGTGGCATAGTTGTGGGACTATATTTATCCCGGGGTACACACTATACTGACAGAGCAGCCCTCCCCTTTCCTCCACCTCTGTGATCCTAAAGCACGAGGCACAGACCACCAGAGTGTAAACACCATCCTTGATCAGGCACTGCTTCAGCACACTACTAAGTTTTTAAATGATTAAATACTTCTTCAAGTATTTAATCATATACAATAGTCAATATAGACAATAAACAACAGTCATTAAGGCCTACTAGAAAAATATCAGATTTTTAAGCAACTTCCCAGCAACAGAGAATTTGGATGCAAACACAAGATAGTGAACATTTCACAGGGCATAACATGTTTAATGATAAAATCAAATCAACATCATTTCAAATTTTCCCATGTCAGTGACTTAAAATGGAGATGGGCGGTGAAGAAAGCAAGCAGTGTGCATATCAAACCCTTTTTGCTGCTTAGGGCGCTGTACGAAGACTCAGACGCGACATGTGACTCTGCAAACAAGGAGCTCGGGCACAGTGTGCGTGCATTACATCATCGCCATGCTGGAAACACCCTGAGCATGGTGGTGCTCCCAAGGGGACAATGCAAACAGGCTAACAAGTGTCTCTCTTACACACACAAATACAAACACATGCACGCACAAAATTGCAGTTCCCTATATACATCCACAGAGACTGTCACATTGAGTAAACAACCACCTCATCAGTCGTTTGTGAACAGTGTGGGTGGATATTTAGATCCCACTGACCTCGTTAACTGGACCAGAAATTCCAATGTCAACACAGACTATTGGGAGCACTATGTCCAGCTGCTGTGAGAAACATTGACTCTGCATTTCTGTGAGAGAGTAGTGGGCAATATAAGCTTTGACATTGCAAAACATTACTATTTAATCCTCTCCTAATCCACTGTAGTACAGTATTTTATATATTATCCTTTCAGACTGTGAATAAAGGGACATTGTTCTTTTTGAAGAGGCTCCACTAAAATTAATAAATAAGACATAATAATAAGTTTGCGTCACATAACGTAACAAGTGGGAAAATTCTGTTGGCTGGTTTAGATCATAAAGTTTTAGGTCAAAGGAAATATCCAGACTACCTGTTAACAATCAGACATGCCACACTGACTATACATGTATTTCCATATTAGAATGAAACCCAATAAGTCACTAGAGCTTATATGTTTATTCTATGACTCAATTTGTTAAAACAATCCATGGATACCTAAAAAAAAAGATTGGCTCAACTATCCTGGAATGCTGTTGGGAGTTGAAGCTAAACTATTTTTTTCTGCAATATTTATCAAAGAGGCAACAGCTGGATCCAATGGAGCAACAACATCCTAATGCTAATATATTATGACAAGTTCACGGTTTGAGTGTCTCAAAAAAATTGGAGAGAGCGAGAGAGTGATTACAGACCTCTGTGAAAAGCAGATTAAAATGTCAGTCTCAAACTATTGACCATCAGCCCTGTTTTAGCAAGCTGACATCATGCTGGAAACTGCTGCCTGCTGTGAGCTGTGAGCATTTCAGGCCATTTATATAAGTCTCTGTTAAAATGCCCGCATCTGTCTCTTCCAGCTAAACGGAAGGGATTCGACTATGTATAACTCCTGCAATTTTATTCACTGTTGAAAAAATGTTTTCAGCTTTTGGAAAACCAAGCACTACACTCTCAATTGCACAAAGCTAAAAGCCTGGAAGAAGAATTATTATTAAACCTCACTCAAATGTGACACAGAAATTCACTAAAGTAAACAAAAACTATGCATAGTTACATTTCCTAACAGAAAATAAATGGGAACTGAACTGAACATCAACACATCTGACTACTCATCAGGAGAGCCCTGCTGTGCTCGGCTCTCTGAAGCTCATCTCATGCTCTGATTGGTTGATAGTGGACCGGCCTTCAGGCAGTTTCAACACCAGACTTGATGCCTCTGATGCACAATGCCAGTTCTGTGCTGCTGGTTGTCACTGTTTTATTCGATCTGGACACACTGACTTGTGAGAAGCCAGTGTCTAAAGGGCCTTGACTTTGTTTACCTTGTGGTCACAGCGCAAACAGCGCTAATAGACAGCAGGGAAACACATTCCGTTGTTTCAATGCACATGCATGCACACAGACCTGATCAATTCTAGTATATTCAAAAATATATTCAAAAAGAGGTAAACTAGAAAATTTCATTTCCTGCGGAAAGTGCGTGTGAATGCTAACTGCTGAATGAAATTTGCAAAACACTGCTAAAATATGTTCCTGAACAGCTGGAAGCTAAATTGGTAAACTGTCAAGAAAGCACAACAATAAGAAAACAATCAGAAAGAAACCAATGATGAAAGCTGAAATGAACTTGCAAAACTGCAGAAAATGAAAAAGAACTGAAATTACATGCCTGAAAGAAAGAAAATGCCCTGAAAAGCTAAACTGGTATACTGTGAGGAAAGTATAACAACAAGTAAACAATAAGAAAGTATAACAATGCTTAAAGCTGAACTGAACTTGCAAAAGCTCAGATCAAATGTCTGAATATTTCTATCTTTGAATATCAGAAGCAATCAGAAGCCAATATGTCTTGAAACAGTTTTTAGATTAGTTTTTCATTAACTACACTGTTTCTATTGCCATCTTGTGATTCATTATGTAACAGCTCGTGTAAATGGGGGCAGAGAGATGAGATTAGGAGATCACATATTTAATGAAAATGTTAAATGCATAGCCGTGGGACGCTGCTGAACAATGGCTGCCTGTGCCTTCATCAGCAAAGTGACCCACTCTGAAGATTATGCAACATCATCAGGAGACGGGGGACAGCATGTTAATCTATGGTATCTCTTTACAATCAGGTTCAATACATAGCCTATTAACAAGCTACCACGCTGCACGGTGCATGTCAGATATGGCTTTAGTTACTAAATTGCATTTGGGAATCTATACTGCAACTGCTTTATTGGCTATGGTGCTACTGCTTGTTTTCAATTTTCTGTTTGTTTTACTTCCAAATGGAGTCCATCTTTATAGTCCACCTCTCATATCTTACATAAAATAGATGCAGAGGGAGATCCTATCCCATCCTCATGGGCCCAATGGAAGGCATTGGTGCTGTGAGCTCTGCAGACTATGCAAGCTGAACTTCCACTAATCCTATTACTGTGTCCTTGCACTTAATAAGAGCTATTTAGACTCTGTCAGAGACTCACAGACGTAAAGTAAAATAAGTCTAGAATTCAAAGAGAAGCAGCAGAAATTAGATGCTGAATCACCATCAGCAGAACATTTAGTGCACAAGTTCATCTGAGATGATGTTAACTCTATCACGGTATTGTATGCCTGTGTATAATGAGCTACTTCTACTTGGAGATACTTGGAGTTATGTCAGTAGCTTTTGCCATAATACAATTAAAAGCCTTTTGGAGTGAGGTGGTCTTTTGCTAAAAGTATCATCCTTCTAAGTTTGCAGCACTGGCATGTCGAACAATAAAATCACGCTTAGCTCAATCTGCAACTAGCAACAAAAGCACAGCCCCGTCATGGACCACAACAGGAGGTTATAAAGTCAGGTTCCCAGTAGAGCTGTAGCCTCAGTCAGTCAGCTCTGTCAGCTGAGTACAAAAACCACAACAACAACAAGAGACAAACTGCTACTCACTGCCGCTCCACGATTTCAACAAGGATTTGATGCTGATTTCAAAGAAGCCTGAGTCCTGCTGGCTGGCCATGGCTGCAGCTTCCTGTTGAGTGCCCCCCCTCTAGTTGTGGTTTCCCTCCAGTAGCAGCAGCAGCAGCAGCTGAGCTGGGACCAGCAGGTAGCGCCTGCTGTCACCTCTCTGTGACGCACACAATGCTGTGCAGACGAGACCCTGAGAAAACACACTAGCACTGCTTTACCCCTCCTCCTGTGTACTGTCCTTGGCTCTCATCCCTTTTTCTCCCGTCACACTCTCTTAACATCTCTCCCTCACTCTCTCTCTCTCTAAAGCTGTAGCAGGCAGTGGGCGGCAATGCAAGCTCCCTTTAAATAACTGCGCGGAGGCTGAGAGTGCAGGAAGCAATCCTCTTAGCAGAGTGCAGTTAATAATAACTACTGTTTGTCTGCGTGCAAGGCCTGATAATGATGACAGTACTGGGCGTATGCGTCTTTCAGCATCACTGGGAGCATCTGACGCGCTGCCACCACTGACAGAGGAGATGAATAACGCGGGAAGTATGACACGTCACAGGGAACATCTGGGAGAGCAATGGAGAGAAGAAAACACTAAATTGAAAAAAGTCAGTAAGCAGACGGGACTAACTGCACACAAGGGTTCTACATGAGAGCAGTGGCTTACTGTTGGCTTTTTTGCACACATTTTTGTTATTATCATTAGGGGGCAAATTATTATTTTGGATTTTCCAATTATCTAACTATTTTTTATCAAATCAGTTACTTTAATAATCAGTTTGTCTAAATAGGATCAAATAATAAAGAACAAAGTAGGTCACAAGTCCCTAGAGCCCAAGGTGACATATTTAACTTGCTTAGTTTGGCTGACAAACAGTTCAAACTCAAAAGTATTCATGATACTGCTAAAAAATAAAAAACAAAACAACACAAATTTATAATTAACAAAATAATTAATTCCTGTTGTTGATTAAGAGTATCCTGAAAATGTGACATAAAATGTTTACATCTGTACATTTTCAGCCTATAAGGAAATGATCAATGTGTAGACGAACCAGTAGATTTCCCTCTTTTTATGGATCCCATTAAATGAATCTTACTACACTCTAACTGAATAAAAATTCCGGCTGCATTTTCTGGACATTTTTACAATTAAATTCAATATCCACAACATTTATCAATGTAAATAGCAGATGAGTGTCATGTCGGCAGTCATATGGACTGTAAAACACATCCTCCAATCCCCCTTCCTCTACTGCCTCTCAGCGCTCTTAGTATAATCCTATCAGAACTCTGCCTGTCCATCAAGTGACAGCCACTTGACCTTTATTATGTAATACACTCTGTGATGGAGAAGCCAACACTGTTTGCAGTGTTTGGTAAATACACATTTCAGGGTCTAAGGCGTCCTGACTACACCTTAGACAGCATACCCTGCTGCTCCTGTGGTGATCTGGTGTCTCTAAGTATAGCCGTACAGGACATTTCTTTTCTGTGCACAGTTACATTGTAACAGTGCATGTGTATAATTCCAGCCTTCTTCCCACGCCAGTGACTTTATTTTTATTTTTGCAAAAACACTAAATAAACCACCTTATACAATAGTGCTCTTGTGACATGTGACATCATTACGAGGGTTGTTTTTCCAACTTGTTACGCTTCCTGACGCTTTTTTAAATATGGGCAAAACTGGATAACTGGTGACAATGTTTTCACTTTGCAGAGAAGTTCTGCATTAAAGGGAATTTATATTTGTTTTTGTGAGTAATGTCATAACAATACAACAACCATTTTTTAAATAGCAACTGAAGAATAAATTGTAGAATAAACAACATGGGTGGGACAGTATGTGGCTTTGCTTTGAGGTTGCTACTGACACTATTACAAAAAGAAAGCAGCTCCCAAAGCAATATGTAAAGAGGTGCTGACACTATCACAACTCAAATGGTGATTATATATTTGGTGGCAACCTAACATTATCTCAAATTACTAATACTATTCAGACAAATTCATGTCTGTTATTGCTGAGTTCATCTATGGTGTATTTTTCTTCGCCCTTTCAGCAAACATCTCCTCACCTTAAAGTAACCACCACGTAGTCAGGGTTAGTACAATACAATAAGCCAATATTTTAACTGGATTGTATATCATTGTGTGGGTTAGAGCACAAACTTTACAATCACTTCTCTCTGGAGGTTACCAGTACTAGTTTTTCACAGGATGAAAAGTTGAGGGTTCAGCAAAGCGACTATTTTCTTAGATATGATCAGGGCAGGTTCAGAAAGAAATAGTTTACCTATTACATATACTGTATGTCATCCTTCTTGCAGACAGATGTGCGTCAGATCAA